>JAWNOC010000063.1:4435000-9235000 GCA_035046325.1 Drosophila niveifrons | reverse complement strand
TTCATATTTATAGGTCCGATAAACAGCGGCTCTTCTGATAACACTTGCAATAGTGAGGATTTTGATTGTTACAATGGAAATGTGCAGGATCGCCTCGGAATGGAAGCTATTGCTAGTTTACATCGTCAATTGGATGACGATGATAATGGAAATATCGATTTGAGCGAATCGGATGACGTAAGCTATGTGCTCAAAATATTAAATAATTGTATTTAAACCTACTTTGCTATTTTATAGTTCCTTCGCGAAGAATTAAAGTATGATTCTGGATACGAGAAACGTCAAAAGGCATTTCATTTTAATGATGACATGCATATTTCTGTTAAAGAACTTTGGAATGCTTGGCTGCGTTCAGAAGTTCATAATTGGACTATTGAGCAAACTACCGACTGGCTAGCACAGTCTGTTCAGCTTCCACAGTATGTTGACTTATTTAAATTACACAAGGTTACTGGAGCTGCTTTGCCCAGGTACGTAATGTGATGCATTTAAAATAGTATAGAGATAGACCAACATAGTTTAGGCAGTAAATACACATCCTCATAGCGGGATAGCTTAATGACAGCATGTGAGAAATGTATACTAATTTAACTAATGTAAGCAATATTTTTGCTGAAGTTTCCAAAAGCTCTTTTTTGTTGGTCTCTACCGATAAGAGTTGGTAGCTAGACAAATTTTAAATTATGTAAATTAACATAATCTTGATAAAGTGAAATATTGTTAATCGTAATCAGTTTAAATTTAAATATTTATACTTCTAGATTAGCTGTTAATAATCTACATTATGTCAGTAATGTGCTTGGAATTAAGGACCCCATACATAAGCAAAAAATATCACTTAAGGCTATGGATGTGGTATTGTTTGGACCACCGCGAGGTAAGTAGCAAATTATAGATTGCTTATAACATACTATTTCAAAATCAACTCGCATTTACAGAGACGGGCACTCGCTGGAAGGATTACATTCTTGTTACGCTTCTATTAAGTGCAATTATCGGATGCTGGTATGCTTATCAACAAAACAAAAATGCCAAGCGTCATTTAAGGCGCATGGCACAAGATATGGAAGGCTTGCAGCGGGCTGAACAGAGTCTACAAGAGATGCAAAAGGTATATCTTTGAAATTTGGCTTTAATACTTTAGTACTAACAATACGACTTTATATAGGAATTGGAACTTGCTCGTATGGAACAGGAAAACGTGGCCACGGAAAAAATGGACCTCGAGCGGCGATTAAAAGAAGTTCCCGTCATAAGTTCGAGTAGCTCAGATCTGGAAGTGCAACAGCTGAAAAAAGAAATAGAAATGCTTCGCAATGAACTGACGCGTGCCGAATTCGAGCTTGTCGACAATTGTTGGGCGCCCCCACAGCAATTGCAGTCATGGCTCCAATACACATATGAGCTGGAGAGCAAAAATCATCAAAAGAAGCGCGTGTCGGCTGAAAAGCAACTGCAAACTGCACGGGAAGCCTGTGAAAAGCTGCGGAAAAAGCGATCTAGTTTGGTGGGTGCCTTTGTTTCGACTCATGGTAAGAGCATCGATGACGTGGACCGTTCGATTGTTGAAGCGCGCAACGCTCTCGGGGAAGTCACTAACGAATTGCAGGAACGTCTTCATCGCTGGAAGCAAATTGAGACGTGCCTAGGCTTGAGCATTGTTAATAATAATGGATTATCCTACTTGGAGAATGTTTTGTATAATCGCAATGGTGGCATCACTAACAGCACAGGTGGTCTTAGTTCCTCAAAGGGTTCTAGAGGTAAGTGTATTAACATTGGCCGGCCATTTACAAAATACAAATATTTGTGTACATTTTTAGCTCGTATTACAAGTAGCACCGATGATCTGGACGATGAATCAGTACAAGGTAAGATGAATTTTGAGAATTTTTCTCTGCTTGCTACGGAGTAAAATTGTTGCGTTGCGTTGCGAATGGAAAACAATAACAATAAACAACGCAGGATACACCTATCTAGCTGGCCCCTATAAGTGATTGAGTACCAGACATATGCTTAAACAGCTATGTTCCATACATATATATTTTTTTTTTGTTTAAAGCTCATTTATTGTTATTTTTTAATCGCGTCTACCACACACAACCATACGAAACTGTCACCGAAACTTAAAAAACAAAAAATTATCTCTTCATAATTAGTAAAAAAAAAACTCAACCTATTTACCTTCATATGCACTAACAAATAATTGAGTTCTATTCGACCAATATTTATTACTAGCATATTAAACTAAACTAAAATAAAATATTCTGAGTAGGATACATCGATAAATACCATATTTGCGTACAGAAAAATCCAATATCTTCCAGATGCATGGTGAACGTTAAAGTTTATTTGCATACTTTTGCTACATACATACGAGTATATTAAAATACATCACACAAAGTGTGGCCTGTATAATGCTTAATTATATACAGGTATTTACATATAAATCAATATATATTTTGTGTATTACTTATCTAATATAATTACTGAGCTAATTCGGCAGTCAGAGTTAACGTATATACGAATACATGAAAGATTCCATTATATTTATTATATTTAGTATTTATGATTCATTCGAAAAACTGATTTTAAATGTAAAAGTCCATAAAAATCTTTAAACATGGTGCTCCCATTCTTAAGAAGCAAAATATTTGAGTATTCAATATACATATATTTTGTATTTATTTTTTGTTTTACTTTATTGTACTATATCATTTTATGATTTTTTCTTCATGGTATACAATTTCCAGACGCATAAATAATACACTAGTATAATGAACATGCATATTTTAACAGGTCGTATATGAAAGCAAGTGATATATTCATCGGTGTTTTTGAATAATGCATCATACTATATGGTTCATTATTTTCATGCCATCACTTGAAAATAAAGCTTGAAGTGAAAAATACTTAAGTATTTGCATAGTTTTTTTTTCGTTTACTTAATACATTGTTATTTGCATTATTCACGTATTTATATATGTGCTGAAACTTGATTACTAAGCTTCATACATCACTAAGTGTACATATGTATAAGTATTTATGTACCAGATTTTTTTTTTTTTACCCAAATCAAATCATTTCATAATGACTAAACGTGTGCAAATACACTCCGTGCCAGTTGAATAGCAATACTAATAATAATAATTTGGACTCGAGCTGTTGTTTCAGCATGTAAAACGCGAATCTTGAGATAATTAAGAGAATAAATGTTTTCCATTTACGACAAAAATACTAAATGTTTAACTGTTAGCTATAAGTTTTGTCCACATCTATAAATTCCTATGAATATAGAACTGTACATTTTGAAATAACCTTTCGGACCTGGGCATTATCACGGCACTGTCTTCATATTCGAAATAAATAAAGTATCTTAAAACAAAAAACTCCACAGTGCTCGATTTTACTTAATCTCTTAATCCTATTATATTGGTCCAGGTCCAAAGTGTAAATATACGTCAGGGTATTATCAGGTGTAGAGAAAATTATTGGTGATATATCACTAAGCTGCATTATTTTCGAAAAAAAAAAGAAAAAATAGTTAGAGCTACTATAAGCAATAAATAATAATGCAATATAGCCAAATCAGAATTTAGAAAACATTTTTTTATATGTGCTATTCAAGTGGACGGAATGTAACTACATGCTATACATTTTTTTTTATATTCAATTTTCTAAAATTGTAAATTGTTAAATAAATTAGACTAGAATAAAATACTGATTGGGTAAGGTGTTGTCTCGAAAAATGTAAATAAACCATTAAAAACAAAGTATAATAAATAGAATGACCAAACTAAGATTTCTATTGATGGCAAAGCCATAAAATAAACAATAAAATTAGTCTAATTTGCAAATCAAATTAATGCGAAGTCTTATTACATATACATAGTATATATCATGATATATAAACTGTGTAACACACATATACCATATTTATTTTTGTATTGTATTTAAGCTCTGTTCCAATGAATGGATATTATACATATAATTATATGCGAATGCATGTTAAAAGATGTGGATACACTTTTCATAAGCTTCCCTGTAAGTATGTGGGTCTCATAGACAAGACTTATACTATATACATAGGCATGAAGCTTTGGTCCCAAAATACTCGTAAAACAAAGCTAGTTTAATTTTGGAAAGGTGAATAAATCGGATTGTGGGAGATTTTCAAGTACTACATTGATATCGCTGAATTCTATAAACCAGTTTCATTGTAAATGCATTAATAACAAATTCAAATTAATTCTTGATCAGTGTCAACAGCCTTGAAGCACAGAGAGATCTCAGATGCTACACATTTTAATTTCGTAGTAGCTCACAATAAAATGTTAAATGTCAATTGTCTTATTAATGGTTGCCAAAGGAATGATTTCAACAATTTTGTATTTTAACTTGTTGAGAATCGGTATTTTGATGTTCAAGAGAATATATTATCTGTGATACGATGTTTAGAATTTAAGTGGACTATAAATGTTGACCGACCCATCGAACTGGTGCTCTTCTGACCCGCGGATCCTAGGACAATAAAACTCCACCTCCCTCTTCCACCAGGCGATGATATTGCAGCAGAAATCGGCATAATTTGAGATCGAATTAATGTTATTACAAAAATGATGTAAATCCAAATGTTGCGAGCTATTATAAAGTAATTTCATGTTAAAAAAGATTGCAGGACAAATAATTTGATTACAATTTAACAAATCATAAAGTGAAAATAAAGTGAATTAAATTTAAAAATGATTTGCTTGTTGTTATTTTAAATTAATCTTTTGATCAATATTATAGATATGTACATGCCGACATCGACTTGAGGCCAAAATGTGATTATGTTTTATGTAAATTACTCACTTCCACAGGAAATAATAAATAGCAAAGATTTCAGCAAATAACTTTTTCGGAAACTATTTCGCGATTATACTAAAGATGAAGATCAGTTAATCGACGGTTTATTAAACTAACAGTTAAACGCTGTCAGTTTTATTTAAACATTACAATTTAGTTCGTGGAGACAGAGGATCTTCTTAGTGGTCATCTAATATCCTTTTAATCTGTAAGTATTACGCTAAGTGTTAATGGATTATTTTTGTAGAAAAATAGTTGATACAATTTTAGATATGTGAACAATAAATTCATACTGAACCCCAACTAAAGATGATCGATCGTTTACTATATTATTAACAAAGAGCGGAAGGAGACTAATTTGTGGAACTATATTTTATATATATATAAAATATAGTTCCACTAAAAGGCTTTATATTCATATGTATGTTAAATCTTCCAAATCAAAAAGCACATTCTAAAATGCTGATCGGACTAATTTCAAATTATTACTGTAAATTGCAAAGAGTATCTTTGATCCGTTGATATTATATACTTTTTCATTGCAATTGTGTATTTTTGTAAATTTCGGTTTGAAGCATATAAAACGAGGATTTTCGTTGTATTCAAATTTAAATCGGTAAATATTTTTAAGGCTGAGCATGTGATATATTAACATTGTTTATATTCAAAGCTTTCTTTAAGATTTTCCTATAGTTTCCATATTTTACTAACCACAGCACTATTGCGAGATATGCTTATAAGGTCCCATTGAATACCCGTTAACTTTTATTCCAAACAAATTTTATGTATAATGTATCAAGATACAATGTGCACAATACATACATGGATATCTATAAGATGGAAATCTGATCTTCTCATCTGTACACAATGTTTGCTTTAGCAGACATACGAGCATATAAATATTAACTGAACTATCACATAGACATAAATACATAAGTACAGATAAACAGCAGCAAGCAAATAGCGCGAAGTTCTGTCGGATCAGCATAAAAAAAAACATACATATATGTACATATGCAAGAAGCCTGCTTGCCCTACATATGTATGTGTGTGTAATGTAATTCTGCCTTTCGCTTTGATTGTGTATATATATGAAGGAATATCGGGTATGTAGAAAACGCTTCAGACGATTTGAATTTCAAATTTGAAGTTTCATTCAACATTTCGTGGCCTTTCGGACAACACCAGAAGCGGAAATCTTCAGCTCAGTAATTGTTCGATCAAGTAACCTTGGCAAAACACAAATTTTCTGTTACAAAAAAGGAAGACACAAATCTTCAGCTCAGTAATTGTTTGACAAAGTAACTTTAGCAAAACACAAATTTTCTGTCAAAAAAAAAGCAAGACACATTGTGACAATATTTAAAGTTTTAAAAAAGTGTAATTGCAATATTAAGGATTTGAACCGAAATTGTTGGAGTGAAGTGCATACATACGATCTGCAAATACAGGGTACGAAATACATAGATGCAAATGCATAGATGACATTTTCCAGTTACGCAGACGAGAAGGAAATATGTATGTACATCACGTGTGTATGTAAGCTTTGAAAGTATCTAGAATACTTACGACTACATGTGTCTGAACAATAGCAGAAATCGTAAGGTGAGCTGCAACCAAAGTGCATAAAAAATTAAACTCATGTGTTGTGTAATTTCTTAATAAAGCTCGTTTTGTTTCTATTATTTATTTATGTAAAAGATGAACCTATTTTTGTGCACATAATTGTAACTTTTACTATATCAAGTATTTCTGACTGTACATTCAGCTAATCTGCAGCTACGCATGCGCAATTACTCTGAGTGAACATCATAATCTCGCTTTCACTTTTATCTCTTCTTGATTTCGCAATTATAATCTTTCTCTCTCTCTCTCTCTCTCTCTCTCTCTCTCTCTCTCTTGCATTGCAACTACGCTTGCGTACTCACTAGTTTTTATTTTGAACCGCCTGTACTCTAAATTGTAATTCTATTGGACTTTGAATAAAATCAAGAGATAAAAAAGAATAAAGTACAGTCCACGTGTTCGAAAACAGCTTCAAACGTATCTAAAAGAACAAGATTTTTAAATATTTTTTGTTTTATTTTCGGAGACACGACAAAATATATACTTATATATTTTGAATGTACGCAGATGTTATTAATTATACCCGCTACCCATAGGGTAGAAGGGTATTATAACTTTGTGCCGGCAGGAAATGTATGTAACAGGTAGAAGGAGGCATCTCCGACCCTATAAAGTATATATATTCTTGATCAGCGTCAACAGCCGAGACGATATAGCCATGTCCGTCTGTCCGTCTGTCCGTCTGTCCGTCTGTCCGTCCGTCTGTATGAACACCTAGATCTCAGAGACTATAAGAGATAGAGCTATAATTTTTTTTCGACAGCATTTGTTATGATTGCACGCAGATCAAGTTTGTTTTAAATTTTTGCCACGCCCACTTCCGCCCCCGCAAATCAGAAAAAATCGAATAACAAGAGTAATAATAAAGCTGGAGTCCCGAATTTTGGGATATACATTAGAAACTATAGTCCTTGTGACTTCTGAAAATTTGGTTGCGATCGGATCAAAATTGTGGAAGTTATTAAAGAAATACTTTTGTATGGGCTAAAACGCCTACTTACTAGGGGTCTCATTTGCTTTGGCCGACAATCTGGTATATTATGCCGTCTATGGTATATTTTGAAAGTGGTACTATACTGAATACCAAAAATATACCAAATATATCATTTGGTATATTTTTAGTATTTTGTAGTATTTTTTGGTATATTTAGAAAATAATATCGCAATATTTTGCTTTTATTCAAAATGGGTAGCGGGTATCTCACAGTCGAGCACACTCGACTGTAGCTTTCTTACTTGTTTTTATTTTTTTAGAACATTAAAAAACACATGTTATTTTAATTAACTTCGAAAAATTCTACATATCAGTAGTAATACGATTGCAATGTTGTAATGATTTCTCCACATTGAATTTCAAATATGCTTACAACTAAAAGGTTTAAATAAATAGTAGTAAAAATAAACTTAATGTCGCTATCGCGATGACTGCTGTCGAGTCTATTGTTTTTCTATAATATTTCTGATGCCAATAAAGTTATTCATATTTTTGAAAACCCTACTAACTTGATTTATGTATTTGCAGCTATTATTGAAACTTTCGGGCTGTTATAACATTGGATTGTGTTACACAACTGTAATAAATGATGATTTAGCACCACAAATAATTCAACAGAAAAATCTTCAAATATACAGAAACGTATGTACATCATAACAAAGTACGTATATACATCATTTCATAGTACGCAAAGGTACAGCAAGATCCAAATCCAAAAACAGCGTATTCTATGAGTGCAACTGGATATTGGAACTGGAATACTGGAATACCACAACAACTGGAATATAACAAGGCACTAATCAAAGGGCAAGTAGACCGCATTATTGGGTTCACACAACAATTAATTAACAACAATTTACCATCGCGAATAACTTGCAGAATTGCAGAAATGAATAAAAATAGTATTTAAATTATGGTAACAATACACTAAAAAACAAAAAACAGAAAGATCAAGAGAATCTGTTTTATTAGTTTTATGAATATTTTACAATGAATTCATTAAAAGATCAGCTAGAATAGAAACTTCTCTAGAAAAGGAGCAAATTCTATAACTTTAGTTTAACAACATTAATGTGTACGTAATAAGAAATATAAGCGACCAAAAGTTGTAATATAATCCGGAAAAAAAACTAAAGAAACTTCGGTCAAACAATCGACAATTCGAAAACAAATCATTATTATTAAACAATTCAGTATTTCTTGCTTATATTAAGTTCCACTCAATAAATGAAGAAGTTAATTTAAGAAATAATGTAAAATTAATGGTTGCACTTGCATAGCAGACAATAACAGACTGTTAATGTAATATCTATAATAATTAGTAGATGTAATATATATATATATATAAAATCCATGAGGGGCCACATAACAACTTTTAATTTAAATTAAAATAATAGCACTCATTTAAAAGCAAGAAAAGCTAAAAACAATTTCAGAGACTTCCATTAGTAGCACAATAGATATAGATAGATAACTAAATATAGATGGTTTAAATAGGATATTGAGCAGCCAATTTGAACTTTAATTTGGCACAACTCACAGTCATTAATAATTTTATTTTCAAATCGATATTTATTAATTGTAATTTTTTTAAAATGTTTTTTTTTTTCATTTTATTGTACTCCATTTAAGTGCCAGATTATTTAATTTTACTCATTTTCTTCTTTACTAAATGAGGATGAGGATCGCTTTGTTAAATTTTGTTGAACAAAATATTTATTGCCACTTTGAGATCGTAGTAACGGACCATTAGTATCTACTATCACTCTATCGAAAGCATATATGGGTGTGTCTGTTAGTGTCAATGGGGTTCTTGTATGCTTAATTGTCTTAGCTTTTTGGCATTTTTGAAATTTTGTATGTACTCAGCTCTTTTACGACTCATACTTTTCCAATAATAATGTCTTTTGACCTTGGCCAAGGTTTATGAAATGCCTGAGTGACCTCCTTGTATTGGATCATCATGGAATATAGACAATAGAGCTTCTTTTTCTTGAAATTTTCCTATTTGGGCCACCGGGTTGAGTAGCGCTAATCTTAATGATTTTTATATGTTATTGTCAATTTTCTTGAAATTATCAATTGATACATGTTCAAAGATATTTTCGCACGGTGCCAGTTTGAGTTGGCTGATTTTATTTATACAGGCTAGTATTTCAAGCCTTTGAAAAAACTGACGCAATTCAAGAGTTCCATTAGTATATAAATCGCTGACTTCATATTTTGTAATAGTTTTTGTTTTGCCAAGTTTAATTAAACATAGCATATCTTTCATCTGCAAGGTTACCTTAAGTACCTTGTCATTTTTTATGACTTCGTTTACTTTGGGCTCTGAAGCTTTTTCTATAGATTGCGTAGGAAATTTAACTTTTTCATTTTCTCCGCAGGATTTTCGTTTTTTTTGTTTTATATCTTGTAGTGACTTTTCTTATATTGCCTGTTATGTTTTGTAGGTTAATAATAATCATAATTTTATCGATTTTAATTTATTTATAATCATCTAATCGTTTCTAGATCAAATTATTGTTAATAATTTTTCCTTATGCTGTATAAATTTAAATTGTGTCCAGGTCATTTGCATGGCTTATCAATTTTTTCTTTAAACATTTATTACCAATCTAATTTTTTGATTCTACTTTGAAAATTAAAAAATGTTGTTGTCTTTTTCATAACACTAGTTCACTAGTTCTCAATATTCTAATAATATCTTGGATATTATTATCCAGAAAAAAATTAGTTTATTTATTTGCAAATATACTTTATTGAGTGTTTGTTTTAGTTACTTACTTAACTTTACTTAACTACAGTTTCTTTTTGTAAAAAGTTCTTTTCTGGTAATGTGATTTTTATGTGTTTGTTTGGATTGTGTTACTTTTCGTTTTGTTTATAAACTAAATAAAAAATTGTAATAGTCTGCACAGTTACTTATGCGAAACCTCGACTAATATTATATAATTCTTCCGCTCAATTTTATAATTTTAATATAATTTAATAATTAAATTTTATGCATCGCAGTGCAAGAATGAAAAAAAAAAGAATCGCTGCTATTGGTGGGCGCTCTTAAAAGCGCTGTCGGCTCGCTATCCGAGTGTAGCTTGTTGCGCTACACGAGTTTTGTTAACATAGTTCTGTTAACATTTAATTAAATAAAATTATTGTTTTATTATTTTTGTAACTTCAGTTTATTTCCTTCACGTAGTGTTCTTGTTCGCGTCTGCTCATCAAGTCAGCTCAAAAGCTTTTTGTGTCTTCTTTGTAGTCGATAGAGCTTGTGATCTCTCTCCCTCTCTTGTTAAATGTAAACGAAGAGAATGAAAGCTTCGACTACATAACTCACAGGTGTACTCACAATGCGGTGAGCCTAATGGTCCCTCGCAGTCGTTTGGACATGTCTTCCTCAGGGCTGGTATATTCTTTGCTGGCGGTGGTTGAGGTTTTGTTATTGATTTGCTTAAGGTTTGAATTGCAGTGTATGTTAGGTGGTTGTGGGCATCGGCTCTTGATTTTTCTTCTCTGCTAGCCAGACTTTAATATGCTCGAGCTCTGCGTGTAACTTTGCAGATGTGCTCCACGGCAACGTGTCGTTGCAGTTTAGCAGTTTTAGCAGTTGAGCACTTCGGGCTCTTAGGCGATTTGCTACACCGCCTCTTCTGCCACACATACCACTCTACTCACTGCGTTAGGCTTCAACAATGTGGTCTCCTAATGCTCCGCCGATTCTTGCCTCCAGCTTCTGTGAGATGATCGCCAGTGGTGTTGAAAATGTTTCCCAGCTACTGAATAACAATAGTGTAATGAAGGAAGATCCATGTGATGGTTGGAATTAAGACACTATTACGTCCATACCTTATCTATTGTGCAAATTTATGTCATTGCCTTGACTGCTTGCTGTGTGGAATAACTTCTGGCTAATTCTAGTGGTAATCCGTCTCTTATATACGCATCTTCTAAAGCTTTCGTCATCTGCTCAACCTCTGATGTATATTGGTTTTGTTGCGTTGCTGTAAATTCATAAGTTTAGCTGATAATACTTCCACAATTTCGCCTTTTAGCCCGGAAATGACTTCTGATATAGTTGTTTCATTTCCGACTAAATTTCTGGCGAGACCTTTTAGCTTTGCATTTATTATTGAAATAGCTAATTGTTCGTGTATGCCCTTAATTGATTCTTTTATTTATAGTGCATCTTGTTAAGTTTTCAGCTTTACCATTTGCGCACATTACAATGGTTATTATAATTAACAGAATGTTAATTAAATCTAAATCCACTGTTTGTGGCTCTACCTTATTAATGGCGTTAGCAGTGGAACCCACTGTCTAAACGTCTACTAGATCCATATTGGGTAAATATTTATTTCTAACTGCTAACTGATAAATTCCTGGGCCCTTTTGGGGTATTATATTTGATTCTCTAACTGCTTCTATTTTATTTAACATTCGTTTTGCTAGTGTATTTAATAAATGCTATTGAAGCGGTGTTTTTTGAACCACGAGCGAAGGTTCGCTCTAGTGGACGTTTATTTTCCGAATCGTTCGTTACATTTGTTCTTAAACTTAAGTAAACTATTTGAGACGCTGCTAAGTCGCTGCTTCATTGAAGAAGTGGAGTAGAGAGTATCAATTTTTTTTTTAAGAAAGAATGTGTTGTGTGTTTAATGTTGTGCTGCCCAGTGATGGTGCAAGTGACGGTCTGCCACTCGCATTTATTTAAAGTCCTGTCACGGTCGCCATGTTATAGTTCGAAAATCGAAGCCAAGCACGTCAGCGCTGTATGTTTCCAAATTTTATAATGATTCTTTATTTTCATTAAATTATTCATTAGTGGAGGATACTATTCCCCTTTAATCATTGGCTCAGTGGCTCAGTGGAGTTTTCAAACTCCGTTCAGGAACCAAACTTTTGGCGATCCTCCTGCCTCGACTTCATCTTTGATGTATTGATGAGAGACTCAGGATCTGGTCGTGCCCGGTGATGTTGAGGAGTGGGGAAGTGGCGATGCTCGGACTTTTGCCCACGACTGCGTTGTGGTTCAAGTACCTCGTATTGTTGATCATCGCTACATGCTCGAACGTGATGAGGTGCGTTCCCTCCAACATTACCATGGGCCCTTCGTCCACAGTGACTTGGGCGCGTTGCTCATTGATGACGATAGTTCCTTCGTCTATCAGTGCGACTGGCAGCAGGTGGCTCGGTTGAGTGCGGCAATTGGCTAGGCCTCCAGCATGCATCTCTCGGGCGCAGCTTTCTCGTGTTGTGAGCTCGCAATCGCTAACTGCGAATATTCCATCGTCGCACTCCGCAATTATGTCATCTCGGATTTGTAGGATTGTGTGATTGTGCAATACCGGGAGAATTACTGTTTTCTTACATATTTGCTTAATTCTAGGATACTCGATTAACATATGAATTTCATCTTCTGATTGTAATATTTTGATTTTGGAAACTTCCATTAAATTAACTACGGGGACTTCTGTGAGCTGATTATCAAATATTGACTTCAAATCATTGGTATCGAAAATTGTAGGATTTATAATATTTGACTTTGCAAGAGTGATCAAATTCTGGATTTCTGTAATTAACATCCTATTCCGAGTCATAAGCGTTTCAAATAAATGTGGGATGTCTACGAGGTCACCCTTTTTCGCTTGTATTATTTTGTTTACTGTATCTGTGAGTTTATTAATCTGTTTTTGAGTTTCTGTATTAATGAGTACCTGTCTATTGTTTGAGTCTATTAGTTGATTCTCTGTCATTCTTATTTTTTCTAAGTCTGCAGCGTCCGGAGTTCCCGCAACAATTTTTAGTGCTGTGCCAAGAAAATCTAAGCTTCTGGCCATTCTATGGTGAACTGTTAGAGCGGACAAAAGTGTTTCTATGTGCTCTACATCTATGTCTAACAGTTTTCGCATATGCGAGTGGGGGAAAAACTCGGACATTTTTTTAGTATCCTCAATTATCTTATAGAAATTACTTAAGCTACTCGAGTGTCTTAAATAACTTAGTTGTTCCCACGCTAGAATACTTGGAGAAGTCGGTAATTCGAGCTTGCATTGATGTTAACAAGGTCAGCAGGGTAAGAACTATCATGATGGAGCTGTAAGATACATTCTTATTAGATTTATTGGTTGGTTACTTGATGATAACTACCTAGGGGAGCGAATGTACTGGAAAGAAAGCACCTCAACCTAATCGCAGAGCTGCAACGCTTTAATGATTTATGACCGCGAGGGTTGTTTGATGTTTAGTTTGTATAACCAATAATTTAGCAGAGTCTTCGTTGGCTGATCATCTCATTAACATGCTTTCCTGTATGTCCTAGTCAATAATCATAAAATAAGTGGTATTTATTGTGGGTTGTATACATATATCGCTCGTCTTCAAGACTCGACTTGATACCTGCTACCTTTCCAAGTAATCTAGCGACATCTGTCGCTATGGGGCAATAAGGGTTATAAACAAATATAAACAAAAGGATTTGTAGTTTCTCCGCGGATTAACGTACTCTACCTGCTTCGATAGGTAGGCTCACATATAAAGAGATCATTCTCTGCAATCGCATCACAGTCAATGGATATTCACTGTGCTATCAGCATCTCAGCTTAGCTCATTATCAAACACATATTTATGAAGTGCGGAATCTGTAAGTTATTGTATTCTTTTCCTCTTGAAAGTATCGTTGTCTTCTTACTAACTTATTACTTAACTTTCAATAGCCAAAGTTAGTACAGAGTAAGATAGTCCAAACTGATTTAACTTCTTTCTTTTGACAATACTTCTTCTTTGTGAAGTGTTGCAGTGAAGCTTTCCAAGTATTAAATTCCTGATAGATTTGGTTTGGTTTCATTGAGGACATGGATTACTACCAAGTGGAGAATGGAACTTCAAGTTCTGCCAACTTCCTCAGCTCAACCACAGCACAGTTCAGCAACTGTGAATTAGAGAGCTTTCCAACGATTGCCGTCTGCAAAGACGCAACAACAGTTGCCAATGACTTGCCCAATATAGCCAATCGACAAGAGATCGTTGCCTGCTATCAAAGCTTGGAGGATGAATCCAATTCGAAAAATGATTTTGATACGCCGCAATGTGGCAATCAGCACGCAGAAGGCGGCAGCTTTAGCAGTGGCGATGCCAGCAGTCCAGGATCGGGTCATGGCGACTCCATCGATCTGAAGCAGCTGTTTGAGGAGCAGTGTCCCGTTTGCGGCGACAAGGTGAGCGGCTATCATTACGGCCTGCTGACGTGCGAATCGTGCAAGGGCTTCTTCAAGCGGACCGTGCAAAATAAGAAGGTCTACACCTGCGTGGCGGAGCGTGCGTGCCACATCGATAAGACGCAGCGGAAGCGTTGTCCCTACTGCCGCTTCGAAAAGTGCCTCGAGGTGGGCATGAAGCTGGAGGCGGTGCGAGCGGATCGCATGCGTGGCGGCCGCAACATGTTTGGTCCCATGTACAAAAGGAATCGGGCTCGCAAGCTGCAGGCGATGCGGCAGCGTCAGTTGGCACTTCAATCGCTGCGCAGTTCGCAGGATATACAAATCGCGCAGGTATCGTCATCGCCTGGATGTGGCAACCATTCGCCATTGGCAGTGGCCAGCGATAACAACAACACCGCTGGAATGAAATTATGCTTGGATTCGTCGCGAGGTGTATCGCCAATGATTCGTGAATTTGTCGAAGCGCAGTTGAACGATGATCGCGAGTGGCAGACGCAGCTCTTTGCGCTGCTCCAGAAGCAGACGCATAATCAAGTGCAGGTGGATCTCTTTGAGCTGATGTGCAAGGTGCTGGATCAAAATCTGTTCTCGCAAGTCGATTGGGCGCGCAACAGCGTGTTCTTCAAGCATCTCCACGTCGACGATCAGATGAAACTGCTGCAACACTCGTGGTCCGATCTCCTTGTACTCGATCATCTGCATCATCGCATACACAACGCTCTGCCCGATGTGACGCACCTGCACAACGGTCAGGTGTTCGACCTGATGAGTCTCGGCTTGTTGGGCGTGCCCCAGTTGCGTGATTACTTCGATGAGCTGCAGCATAAGCTCATCGATCTCAAGTTCGATATGGGCGAGTATGTGTGCATGAAATTCATGATGCTATTGAGCCCAGATTCGCGCATCAATATTGAAAACAGCAAGATCGTCCTGGATGGACACGAGCGTGTCCAAGCAGCTCTGCTCGATTACACCCTTCTCTGTTATCCCTCAATGAATGGCAAATTCAACAGACTATTGACCATCATACAGGAAATCCATGCCATGGCCTCGCGTGGCGAAGAGTATCTGTATGCGAAGCACTGTGCTGGCAATGCGCCAACGAGGACTCTGCTCATGGAGATGCTGCACGCCAAGCGAAAGGTGTAAGGCCACGCTGTGATCAATTCAAAATCCATGTAACGAAAACAATGAAATAAATGATATCGTTAAAAATCGATCCTTACTCAATTTGACTTAAAAATGGATAAGAAGATGCAAATCTATTTTATGCGGATGTGATCTACGAATCCGATGCATCCCAACTCAGCAGGTTCAGGGGCAACAAAATTGCTTCCAGTGATTTCCTACAAATTAGTGTCTCTTCTTCAGGGATGCCTCAAGTGTATGCAATATTAATTATACTGTTAAATGCCGGAGTGATGAAATGTATTAAACCATTTATTGATTGAGTATAAAATTCAAAAATAAGTCAACTCCACAATTTTAGGATGGGTGACCCGAATCAGTATAATCATAGGCGAAACGGAAGAATCCTACGACGATTATTGCCGTGGATTACTTAAGCGAAAATCGCTGATTGAAAGTATTCGGCACTGCAATTACGAAGGTTACTCATATAAATTAAAGCGAGGCTTGACTGTTAACTTGCTCTTCTTTGTTAATATAGTTTTTGTCAAAAACACTCGCTTCCCTTCCTTTCCTCAGATCAAATGTTGCTCTAGTATTGCGTTTACTAATTACCGGGTGTTTAGATTTGCTCCATTTATTAAAATAGAACTCTTGTCTTAAATAAAACAGCCGCTGCGGCACTTCTAATTCAGATATTTTAACAATATAAATGATTGTAGTGTTATATCAACGTCACCGTTGGTAGCTCAATCTTTTAGCTTTTTAAGTTCAATTGAATCAACGCGTGCACGTCAGTGCAGTTTTGGTTTGGTTTTCATAATGTTCATTTATTTTGAGTAAAATATTCTCTTACCCTAAGTACTTTCTATGTAGTACAGAAATATCCGTAACATTTCCTGAACCGTTAGTGATGACACATTATTTTTTTTTTTGGAAAATTTTATGAACCTCTTGTAGTTCATTTTTATTCAAAAGAACTGAATTTATTACGTTAAGCTTAGCCCATTAAACTGCGTATTTAATATTAATTATTTCCTCCTTTAATTTTGAAGGCTCGTGGTTATGTCATTACTAAAACCGTTATCGTCTCTAATTGAATTTTATAACATATTGGACACTGATGTTAAATTATTAACCCGGTCTTGCAATTGTTGATATATTATAATTTGGTCATTACTATTTGAAATAAGGTTGTTCAAATTGTTATGAATTAAAACCAGATCATCGTGATCTGGACTTCCTGCGACGTATGGTACTTTCATGTTGAGCCTAACCAATATATTGACTTTGTTTTCCTATCTTTAAGGGATAGTGTACTTAAAGCTAACAAAGCTTGGACTATTTTGTGGGTTAGAGTGTGATTGTAAACGTCGGAAATAAGTTCTTTTATATTTTTAATATTTTTATTCAGGAGAGCGAGTTCCAACTTAACAGGTGTGTTCAAAATAGAAGGTAAAATCAGATTTAAATTATGCCTGTCTTTAACTACTTCGATATTATCTCTCAGTTTTATTAGGAGCCTTGACGTTTCTGACCAATGTTCATTAGTTAATTCGTCTTTATATTAATATATCAATAATCGAGCTTCGTTAAAGCTGTCGATTGATGTTAAGGCGTGCCTATTAACTGTATCCGTATGCGTTTGTCTATTTTGAGTTAGACATTTATACGCTTTATCGAATTTCGTTTTAATATTTTGGATCCGCTCAGTAAGTTCTGGCCATTCCATAATACGAACGAACAAGTGGATTTATATTTCGAGGTTTAATATTTAAATACCTCGTAGTTAATTTCCTGAACATTTTTATTGAATACCGTCATAATTTCTATGCCAGATATTAGTGCCAATAGCTAAACCTTTTCTTTATTATCCTGTCACGGTCGCCATATAATAGAATTAAGTTTGAATAATATAAAAAGACGGCATGTCAGTGCTCTTCTGTGTCGCGTTCTTGATTGTTCTTTATTTTAAAAGCATTATCTGAACTTAGCCTAAATACATAATATTTGAACGCTACTGCGCTGCCGTTGACAGCGGCAGAAGAGTAGCTGTACATATATATCTTATGTACTATGTTTGGGAGAGAGAGAGTCTTATGGGCATATATGTATTGCAAGCGGTCAGCGTGGGAATGCTGACTTAGCTTGAATGCTGTCTTCGCGTGCAGCAATAAGTGGGTGATCTTATTTCACGTCCACTGGAATTTAATTGTTTACGTAATGCAACTTCGTGTTGCTGGGGACTCAAGTCCGCTGAAGTTTGGTTATTTATTTAATGCAACTTTGTGTTGCTGTTTATGTATATATGTATGTCCATACTACACAATTGAACTTCATCCATTTTCCTCGCTCTGGAGTTGAATAAATTTTGAATAAATTATATTTAAGGTTTACAAAGTTACAGTGGAGTGTTGACTGTTGTTTGAAACAGAACTATTATTATCTTTACAGAGTTACAGTGAAATGTTGACTGGTTAATGTGTATATTTAAATAATATCTGGAATAGAATTATTTAAATTTACAGTTTTACAAAGTTCCAGTGGAGTGTTGTTTGGTTTATTTCCTTTTTATTTAATATATATTTAAATAATGTTTAGAATATAATTATTTTAATTTACAGTTTTACAAAGTTACAATGGGGTGTTAATTTTCTAAAGTTTTGTTTTTAAATATATATTTAATAATTATTTATGGATACTTTCTGCAAAATTATTCATGTTTTACTTAATCATTACTTATTTTACCAAAAACAAGTTCATATGGAAGGGGTCGTGGTAAACAGTATAGAAAATATTGAAGCTGGACGCCCCAATTAGTTTTATCAACCGATATATGTGAACGTATGTACTCATCAAAAGTTCTGTCACTTCTTTCAACTTTTTCGACTGCCACCGTGGTATAATAATTCATATAATTTGTAGGTCCATTGTAAACGTCGGAAATAAGTTCTTTTATATTTTTAATATTTTTATTCAGGAGAGCGACTGTAGTTATCGCTACTCCCTGTCTTTATTGAATGAATCTTTATTTTCTTACATTAAGGCTTGCTAGCTGTCGGCGCAGCGGCAGAGCAGCCGTTTTATATATTTTGTATATAATATATAACGTAACAATATGTAAATGTGTAGAGAGAAAGAGTTATATACATAGCGACGGTCAAGCGTGAGAACGCTGACTTAGCCATTTGGGCAGTCGCTGTTATCAAGTGCGGATCATATATCGAATGCACTTGATTATATGCAGAGGGCACTTAGCGTTAACGACAAAGTCGCTGCTTATGCTGTTGAATGGGTTTTCTTGATAACGCATCCGCTACAAAATTGTCTTTACCCTTCAGATATTCGACTGTTTAATTATACTCCTCTAATTCGAGTCTCATACGCGTTAGCTTCAAGCTTGGATTTAAAATTGAGAACAAGTATGTTAATGGTCTGTGATCTGTTTTGACAGTGAAGTGTCTACCATAAATATATGGTCTGAAATAAGTTATTGCCCAATAAATTGCTGCCAATTCTTGTTTTGTTGTACTTTTATTTCTTTCACCCTTAGTAAACGATCTTGATTCATAAGCAACTGAAAGTTGGAGTCCATTTTTGTTTTGAGTTAAAACAGATCTAAAATATCATCAGTTCTAGGTAGTGGAAATTTATCGGTCAATAACTTTTTATTAATTTGACGATAGTTGCTTACTAATCGCCAGAGATTTCTTCGGAACTAACAAAAGTAGGCTATTATACGGTGATACAGACGGTTCCAATGGTGAAAAGTTTCTAGGCTTGTAGGATATTCAAAGATGCTTTTTCTGACAGTGGTTAGGATAAAAATTATTAATAAAAGAAATGACTTTCCTATGTCCGGCCTTTGAGCATAGTAATGAATTAAGTATTTGAGCTGCTTACTTAATATTTTAAACTTTGAGCAATTTTTGAAATCAACAACAAAACACCAAAATTATTATCTACTTTAGCAGCTTGGGAAAGCGACCAAACAAAAGTTGTATATCAATTTAATTTGATTAAAACTAATAGATTTAAATTATTTAAGTTTGATCTACCAGTACAACAATAAAGGGATATGAATTTAATATTATAAGAGTGATTTTGTAAAACTATTTAGTAAACTAAACTGTAATTTAAATGAACTACAATTACTAGGTTTAAGTCTATTTAAGTATTATTAATTTTAAAAATGTTAAATATTAAATAAATAAGAATTAATTTGAAATATATAAGACAACTTTGAAATATTTTTATAAATGTGTAAAATAACACAATTATGGAAATTGAAAATTATATTTTGGTTTAACCGATTACAGTTTTGTTCAAAATTATACGACCCCTCTTAATGATTTGTTTGGCCGCTCGTAGCAGAAAGAGAAAAGGAAAAAGAGCGAAGAATTGTAGCACAAAGATAGCAATAAATGGCATATTTTAAAGTCTGTTTTCATCTCCCCTTATTCAAGTAAGTAAACAAAGCACACACACTTCAATTTTAACTAGGCTGCACATGAATTTACGAATCTAATTACACTTTTGAACACGGAAAATAAGAATGATGGTTCTCTGAATTTATAAAAAAATAAACTTTGCGAGACAAGCTCGATTCCAGATTATAAACTAAACATTAATTATGATTTGATAACGAATGAAAGCACCTCTGCTCGTTGTTCTGCCGGCGGCGCTGCTGCGTTGTTTCCCATGCTACTTTCTTGTTCCACTCGTTTCCGTTGTAATTGCAGTCGTTGCTGGTTCGTGGTTATTGTTGTTGTTGTCGTAACGCTGCAACTGTTGCGTCTTCGCTGGTGTAGTTGATGTTGTTGACGTTTCCGTCGACTTTTCAAGGATCAAGTTAATGACCGAAATATAGCTGCGCACGTGTCGTTGGTTATGCGCTGCAGTGTGTTTCGTAACCTGCAGTTTGGTGCAACCAACTCTGGTGTTAACTCCTCACCCTTTTTGGGTTCCATTGCGTGGTGTTTCTCCTTTCTGTACCTCTGTGGCTTTTTCTGATCTTGGAGTGGACTTGAGTTTCCATACCAATATAGCCAGTATAGTGAAAGTTATCACCAATATGCCAGAAAGCGCGAAGCTGATGGAGTTTTCCTTAAAGTTGTTAGTTCGTAGCGCATCCAGTCTTGGAGTGTTGTTGATGTTAAGTTCTTCTAACATCTGTAGCGATTGTTCTGCTTTGGTTTTGTCTGCCATCATCTGGAAGAGTTGTGGAATTGCTTTTGTGTATTTCGCATCGCCGGCTTCGTATTTGTCGTCACCAATGCTTATTGTGGAGTTTTCAAATTTAATGAGGTAGCTTCCTTTCAGGTCTACCTCATCCTGGTCTATTTTAAAGCTACCAATATAGTCGTTTAAAAGGATTGTACCCGTCAAAATTTCTTCGTGGTCTGGTACATGTTGACTATTTACTGTATTGCAGTAGGGTTTTGAGTGATTTAACAAAGTGGTTATACAACTATCGTTACTTAAATCTACAATATTATTTTGATGATTTTATCGCTATCGGATTCACAATCGTTTTTCTTGACTAACAAAGCATTATTGGATTTGATAATATTTTCATATTTAATTACATTTATAACTTTGTCTTTTTTTGTTTTTTTTTTTTGTTTTTATATAACATAGAACTTATAAATTCCGTAAGGCTGCATATCATAGCTTCGAAGTTGCTTTTTGGCTGCTCCGGCGATTGATGCTGCTGAGCCGTGTTCGGTTCTTGGTACGCTGATTGTACAGTGTGGACAGTGTGTGTCATGCATATATATATCTTATATACTATGTTCTGGAGAAAGAGTCTTATGTATATTGCTAGCGGTCAGCGTCATGATGCTGACTTCGCTTGGATGCTGTCTTAGCGTTCAGCAGAAGTGGGTGATCGTATTTAACGTCCACTTGAGTTTGTTTATTTATGCAGTACAACTCAGTGTTGCTATTTAGTTATTGGTACAGTGTACCCTCGATATATGCACATATTACACCTCCCTCCTTTTGAAAAATAACGTTATGAAATGAAGTTATTTTCTATCAATTATATCATAATTGTAACATATTAGTATATATAATTATATGTATATTTAATATTAATGAATTAAAATGATTTATGATATTGAGTTTTAAATGAACAAAAGGGAATTAAAAAAAATTTTTTTTTAATTATTAAAATTCAAACATATTTATGTCTTTATATTTTTTTTTCTTTTGGCTGATCAGACCTTTTTTTTTGTTCTATATTTGCTTTTTTAGCCTATCTTTATGTACTACCTGTTGTTTCTTATTTCGTATTTTAATAGTTATGTTGTCATTTAATCCTATATCTAATACGTCGCAAGGACCGTCTTATCTATTATCTAACTTATGACCTGTTCGTTTTTAAGCAATACTTTATCTCCTATTTTTAAATCAAAATTATTTATATTCCTATCGTATCCTAATTTTCTATCTGCTTTTGCTTTTTTATACCCGCTACCCATAGGGTAGAAGGGTATTATAACTTTGTGCCGGCAGGAAATGTATGTAACAGGTAGAAGGAGGCATCTCCGACCCTATAAAGTATATATATTCTTGATCAGCGTCAACAGCCGAGACGATATAGCCATGTCCGTCTGTCCGTCTGTCCGTCTGTCCGTCCGTCTGTATGAACACCTAGATCTCAGAGACTATAAGAGATAGAGCTATAATTTTTTTTCGACAGCATTTGTTATGATTGCACGCAGATCAAGTTTGTTTTAAATTTTTGCCACGCCCACTTCCGCCCCCGCAAATCAGAAAAAATCGAATAACAAGAGTAATAATAAAGCTGGAGTCCCGAATTTTGGGATATACATTAGAAACTATAGTCCTTGTGACTTCTGAAAATTTGGTTGCGATCGGATCAAAATTGTGGAAGTTATTAAAGAAATACTTTTGTATGGGCTAAAACGCCTACTTACTAGGGGTCTCATTTGCTTTGGCCGACAATCTGGTATATTATGCCGTCTATGGTATATTTTGAAAGTTGTACTATACTTAATACCAAAAATATACCAAATATATCATTTGGTATATTTTTAGTATTTTGTAGTATTTTTTGGTATATTTAGGAAATAATACCGAAATATTTTGCTTTTATTCAAAATAGGTAGCGGGTATCTCACAGTCGAGCACACTCGACTGTAGCTTTCTTACTTGTCTAACATTCTTCTAGCTCTATTGTATGACATTTCTAGTCTGCATTTTAGTTCTTTGGAATAGTCTTCTACGTTGTATATTGGGTCTATCTTGTTTATTTTACTGAAATCTGTAAATTGTCTAGGTAATCTGCCAAATACTAGTTCATATGGGCAATAGTCATGAACTAATGAGGGTGTTGTATTGAAACAATAAGTGAAATATGGTAACCAAATATCCCAATCACTTTTGTCAACTGATATATATGAACATATATATTCATTGAAAGTTCGGTGACTTCTTTCTATTGTTCCTAGAGTTTGATGATGGTGAGCGCTAGATGTTAGATTTTCTATATGCATATATTTGCATAATTCGTTTATAAGTGAATATTTATATTCTGTACCTTGATCCGTAATGAACGTCTTCATTGGACCGTACTTCAATACAAAAGATTCGAATATAGGCTTTGAAACTGTTTTAGCACTTTTATTCGGTGTTGGAATAGTGACTAAAAACTTAGTTAGATCGCATATGATTGTAACTGCATACTCATTTCCGTCTTCCGATTTCGGTAATGGACCAATGGTATCAATTAAAACGGTTTCGAATGCTGTTGCTGGCGTTGGTGTCAATGTTAATGGTGTTTTGGTATGTGTTGTTGTTTTGGCTTGTTGACATTTCAAACAAGTTTTTACATACTTTGATATTGTCTTAGTCATTTGTTGCCAATAATAAAATCTTTTGATTTTTGACAGGGTTCGCGATACCCGTGTGGCCTTCTTCTATAGGATCATCATGGAATTTTGTCAAAATTTCCTTAATTTGAGCTTCGTCGTTTTTTTCAATTATATTTTCGTCGTTTCCAGATTCTTGCATGTCGCAGGTAGCAGGCCACCCCTCCAAAATTTTCCTGATGCAGTCTCCATTGCTCGACCGCCCAAACTCCGCATTATTACAAAAGTACAAATTATGAATTTTAGGAAATTTAGATTCTAAGTACATAAATTTATATTTTGGACTGAACAATAAAAACTTAGGAAGTATTACAAATTGTGTAGTATTTAAGGGTAATGGGACCATGTGAGCTAAGGTATAGGCTTCTTTTTCGAATATCGGTACTTTAATTTTAAAAATGATTTTATTGTTTTCATTAGTTGTTTCCAAGTTAATGAGTCTGTAAATGTGCTCCTCGTTTTCTATGTTAATGTTTTGTTCCGAAAGAATGTCTTTAATTATTTGAACTTCGAATGGGCTCAATATAAATTTAGGAATGATCTGTAATTTAGCTAAGAGAAGACTTTCGGCAATATTATTCAGATGATTACTTAACCATGATTACATTTTTTACCATCGAATTCAGGTATTGTGGCGAATACCTGTTTCAGGTATGCTCTCTGAGCTTCCACTGTATTGGCCATGTTGATTGTATCTGATTATGTTATGCTTGTTTTTGTATCTTCTAAGGATTCGATATCGCTTTCGATATCTAAATTCTCTTGCGGTTGTGACTCGTCCAGATCTTTTAGCTGGCTTTCGTCGAATTCCGCTTTTTTAGATATTTTGGTTGGTACTTTTATTATAATACTGTGTCTAACACTAGTATTATGTAGTCTTTTACCGAATAAACTGAGAACTTTTTAGCATTGAGCTTTATGTTCTTCAGTGAGTCTTTCTCTGTTTGTTAATATAAGGTTCTGTAACGCATTGTATTGCGTTATCAATACTTTTATGTGATAACTAAGCGTCAGAGCGTTTTTGTTAATGCATTTATATGATTTATCAAAAACGTCTCTAATATTGTTTATGGATGTTGCTAGATTTAGCCATTCCATGTATGTACATTTTGGCGATGTAATCGCACCTGAACTTCTGTGGTATGGTCTGTATTATGACCATCACATACGCATCTTTAGATTTTTTCTAAATCGTTGGCTCGACTCATGTAAGTCTTTCTCAACGATCTCTTGTGAAGAAGGTATATCTTCAATACTAAGTTAAAGGCAGATATGATCACCAAAATCAAAAGTAGTACATACAATGAGTTTAAGTGCGGAGTTGTATCCACTACCTCTACTGTATTTACTACATTTGCGGTATTATCGTCCGCTTTGGACTGTGTGCCTCCCATTATTGAAATATTACGACATAGATATGCCTTGAATGTTTGTAAATTATTATATTGTTTTGTACTGTTCCTATTAAAACTCTATATCATTTCCCTAAATAATGAATGAAATCATTATACTCAGTTTACATTAATTGAAAGTTATCAAGTTTACAGTATTTTTACTTATATTAAGTTTACTACTGAGTATAATGTGTTAATAATGAAAATGAGCCCTAGCGCGTTAGTATTGTTGTTTTGTTGCAGCGGAAACTGCATTCGCAACATTAATTATATTAAGGCGGTTGGGGCTATGGCGTTTAAAGCAGCTCGCCGCGTTACTTCGCACCGCGAAGTTGAAGGTTGATGGCTGCAAGGCACTCCTTGTAGCGCTATCGGTCTTCCTCGTTGGTTGCCGTCTTCAGCAACTCGATGTTTAGCCTTCTTACGCTGAGTAGTTTTATTCGGCAGCCACCTTGCTTCTTCTTAGGTGGCTGCTCCCTCGCTGCTGTCCTCGCCTTGTACTCTTCGATAGTCAAGGGCTTTGGTCCCGCGGCTTAATCTGCCTCTATTGCCTCTTTAAGGCTTGGCAGGTCCCTTTGCTCGACAGGAGCAGGGTGTTGAAACGTCGGCCTGGTGGTCACTCGCTATTGTGGCTTCTTGGCTTTCTTTTGTAGCTCGTCTGCTACTCCTACGTTGCTATAGTGCTATAGTTGCTATAGTACATTCTTTTAATGTATTTATGTTTTTGTATGGGTATTCTTCTGGATATTTACTTATTTTATTTGTCTCTATAGACATCAATTTTTGTTAAGAATTTTTGTCTTATTTAAAAAAAATTCTATTTCCGTATATCATGCTTTTATATGTACTACTATTTTACAAATTTGAGAGTGGTTTCTCTCTTTGCCTACCTAATGTTTGTGTAGCTTTACAGGCTACACTCAACTTTAATGTCGCTTAATTTTACAATTCTTCTTAATATTTATAAAAAAAAATATGCTGCGCAATGCATTCAGAAAAAAAATATGCAACGCAGTGCATTAAAAAAAATTCCGAGCTTCCGCTGTTGATGTCTCGATGTCCCTCGATGGTACAAGGGGCGGATTGCCACTCGTACTTCTTCTTGCTCCAATCGTTAGTACAAGGGGCGGTCTGCCTCTCGTACTTCTGCTTCTACGTTGTTGGAGGGGCACCGGTGCTGGCTGCACAGGTGTAATAACAATTCGCTGAATAAAATGGTCCCTCGCAGTCGGCAGGACAGGTCTTCCTTCGTTGTGGCAATTCTTGCTTTTGAGGTGGAACAGTTTTATCAGTTTGTTTTGCAATATTATTTATCGCATGGTAGGTGTATGTGTGCGC
Organism: Drosophila niveifrons; assembly: GCA_035046325.1. Classification (NCBI taxonomy): domain Eukaryota; kingdom Metazoa; phylum Arthropoda; class Insecta; order Diptera; family Drosophilidae; genus Drosophila; species Drosophila niveifrons. The sequence continues at coordinate 9,208,557 of JAWNOC010000063.1, read as the reverse complement.
GGTTTTGTCTTTGCGGTTGTTCAATAGTTCTTTAATGTGTTCAACTTCTGCGTGTACCTTGACTGATGTATCCCAAGGTAAACAGTCTGTACTTAGTAGTTTTAACAGCTGGGCTTTTCTTGCCATCAATCGCTTTACTACTCCGCTCCGCTTTGCACACATATATTACCTTTGCCTCTCCCAGATCGATTTTTAAGAAAGGGGATTAAGGTGAAGGATGTCGAATCTGGAATTCTTGGGCCGAAAACAGGCTTATAATTAAAAACAAGTAAGAAAGCTACAGTCGAGAGTGCTCGACTGTGAGATACCCGCTACCCATTTAGAATAAAAGCAAAATATTTCGGTATTATTTTCAAAATATACCAAAAATACTAAAAAATACTGCAAATTATACCAAGAGATATATTTGGTATATCGATATAATACCACATTCAAAATATACCATAGACGGCATAATATACCAGATTGTCGTCCAAAGCAACTGAGGCCCCTAATAAGTAAGCGTTTTTGCCCATACAAAAGTATTTCTTCAATAACTTCCACAATTTTTAACTGAACGCAAACAAATTTTCAGGAATCATAAATACTATTGTTATGATTAAATGTGCCAAAACTTGCAGCTCTAGCTTTAAAATTACACTTGTAATTCGATTTTTTTGATTTTCGGGGGCGGAAGTGGGCGTGGCAAAAATTTGAAACAAACTTGATCTGCGTGCAAACATAACAAATGCTGTCGAAAAAAAATTATAGCTCTATCTCTTATAGTCTCTGGGATCCAGTGTTTCATACAGACAGACGGACAGACACACAGACAGACAGACGGACAGACGGACATGGCTAGATCGTCTTGGCTGTTGACGCTGATCAAGAATATATCTACTTTATAGGGTCGGAGATGCCTCCTTCAACCTGTTACATACATTTCCTGCCGGCACAAAGTTATAATACCCTTCTACCCTATGGGCAGCGGGTATAATAAGATTGGTCTCCTCATCCTCCGGGAGATGGTTCGAAATTGCGGCTGCGCCAGTTATAATATTGGAGTCCCAATATTGGTGAATTAATGATGAAAAAACATAAACTTGTTGGACTGTCTCATCAAAGTCGCCTTGTATTGTATTAAGCACGGTACTTTCCATAAGCTCATCTTCAATATTTCCACCTTGCTGTATTATGTCCTGCAGACTTTCTTCTATGAATGCCTCCAAGACATCCATTTTATCCTCTGCCTCTTCATCGTCATCCTCGTCGTTTGAATTTTCCCAATCGAATTCGCAAATTTTTCGAATTTCCAATTCGTTTAATCCCTTCGGACGCATGCCTAATGAGCACAAACAATTTATTAGTTATGAACCTCTTGTGACCAATGTTGCCGGTAGGCAACATTTACTTTTGAAAAAATCCACACTCTTTATAAAACAATTTTCAAGCCCAACTTTATACTTTTATCACAGTCTTACCTATTTTAAAGATGTGTACGTACTTATTTTTTTAATATTTGTCACTAATTTTAATTAATCGCACTTTTTTCACGGACACTTTTTGGCAAAATTTTTCGGCAGCTGTGGTCGCTTCGAATAATTAGTGATAACTCAGCACACGCTGCATTCGCAAAAAATACAAAAAAAATGAAAGAACATTAATAAGGGGAATCCCCCATAGAAAAAAAGTTCACAAAAATTTTGAATCGTAACCGAAATTTAAATTTAAAGTCAATGTTGCCTATAGGCAACAGTGGGCATGAAAGGGTTAAGATCATTTTGAGTAACTCATTGGCACAGTTTTTGATCATTGCCGATATCGACTCTTTTGTCGCGAATTTGTCGGCATTATCGGCGTCTAATCCGCCATCTATGTAAGCTGCTTCGAGCTGCTTACGCGGTTTTGCCTTTTTGTTGGGCATTCATCAACTTGGCTTTTATAACGTTAGGCGATTCGCCTGCAATATGTTAATTATTGCTTGTATAGATGTCGCATGTTCGACTTTATACGTCAATGGTCCAATAATTTTGGTCTTGATGACCTCTACGGCTAAAGCTTCCTGATCTCCTTTAGTTAGATCCGTCAACTTTAATGCTGTCACAAACCTGTTTAGATGGAGTTTCTTACCATCGAATTCAGGTATTGTGGCGGATACCTGTTTCAGGTATGCTCTCTGAGCTTCCACTGTATTGGCCATGTTGATTGTATCTGGTTGTGTTATGCTTGTTTTTGTATCTTCTAAGGATTCGATATCGCTTTCGATATCTAAATCCTCTTGCGGTTGTGACTCGTCCAGATCTTTTAGCTGGCTTTCGTCGAATTCCGCTTTTTTAGATATTTCGGTTGGTACTTCTATTATAATACTGTGTCTAACACTAGTATTATGTAGTCTTTTACCGAATGAACTGAGAACTTTTAAGCATTGAGCTTTATGTTCTTCAGTGAGTCTTTCTCTGTTTGTTAATATAAGCTTCTGTAACGCATTGTATTGCGTTATCAATACCTTTATGTGATAACTAAGCGTCTGAGTTTTTATCAGAGCGTTTTTGTTAATGCATTTATATGATTTATCAAAAACGTCTCTAATATTGTTTATGGATGTTGCTAGATTTAGCCATTCCATGTATGTACATTTTGGCGATGTAATCGCACCTGTACTTCTGTGGTATGGTCTGTATTATGACCATCACATACTCTAGTATATCTTTAAATTTTTTCTAAATCGTTGGCTCGACTCATGTAAGTCTTTCTCAACGATCTCTTGTGAAGAAGGTATATCTTCAATACTAAGTTAAAGGCAGATATGATCACCAAAATCAAAAGTAGTACATACAATGAGTTTAAGTGCGGAGTTGTATCCACTACCTCTACTGTATTTACTACATTTGCGGTATTATCGTCCGCTTTGGACTGTGTGCCTCCCATTATTGAAATATTACGACATAGATATGCCTTGAATGTTTGTAAATTATTATATTGTTTTGTACTGTTCCTATTTAAAACTCTATATCATTTCCCTAAATAATGAATGAAATCATTATACTCAGTTTACATTAATTGCAAGTTATCAAGTTTACAGTATTTTTACTTATATTAAGTTTACTACTGAGTATAATGTGTTAATAATGAAAATGAGCCCTAGCGCGTTAGTATTGTTGTTTTGTTGCAGCGGAAACCGCATTGGCAACATTAATTATATTAAGGCGGTTGGAGCTATGGCTTTTAAAGCAGCTCGCCGCGTTACTTCGCACCGCGAAGTTGAAGGTTGATGGCTGCAAGGCACTCCTTGTAGCGCTATCGGTCTTCCTCGTTGGTTGCCGTCTTCAGCAACTCGATGTTTAGCCTTCTTACGCTGAGTAGTTTTATTCGGCAGCCACCTTGCTTCTTCTTAGGTGGCTGCTCCCTCGCTGCTGTCCTCGCCTTGTACTCTTCGATAGTCAAGGGCTTTGGTCCCACGGCTGGATCTGCCTCTATTGCCTCTTTAAGGCTTGGCAGGTCCCTTTGCTCGACAGGAGCGGGGTGTTGAAACGTCGGCCTGGTCGTCATTCGCTATTGTGGCTTCTTGGATTTCTTTTGGAGCTCGTCTGCTACTCCTACGTTGCTATAGTGGGCGGATGTGCACACCATAGTTTTGTTAACTTTTTTTTTTGTTTTTTAATTTTGCTATCACAATTTAAGCGTTGACACAACAGATGGTTATTCTTTTGTTGATTGTTTCCAGATTGGTTAAATTTTCCCTATTTTGGCTATTGTCGGAGTTATGGTTTTGCGCAGGATTTGCATTATTCCAATTTCGCTTGCCATAATTGTCCTGTCTCTGTCTTTGATATATGTCTCTTTCTGTGATTGCCATTCTGTAGGCTTCTCTAAGGTTTTTCGTTTCATAGATCTGACCGTGCCACCCAATGGGCCCCTAAGGCCCATCAAGAACACGTGCAGACTAGCACTAGAAAACATTTGTTTCTTAGTCCTAACCAATATTGGTTCGGACTCTTCATTCTCCGCCAATCTATGAAGAGCTGCATTACAGCTCGAAATTTGCTTATATAGATTTTGGATAGACAGATATTTTTGAGCCAACTCGTGCATTCGCCCATTAGGGTTGGTTCGTTTCTCTTGTGCGTACAGTGTATTAACAACGTTTCCTTAATATCGTCCCAGTTTAATGTTGCTCCCACCTCTTTCAGTATACCATTAGCTTTTCCTTCAATTTTGTTTCTAATTGCCCTAAGGAGCATTTGTCTGTAGGGGGTCTGGTCAGTTCCCCTGATAAACAACAGGATCTCTTCTACATTCGATATGAAATCGTTAAGGTCCTCAGATTTACCGTCATAGGTTTTCAAAAATCTAATCTGTTCTGGAACGCGCAAGGATTGAAAAATTTCAGTTGCTATTCCGCTCGTTTCCGTGCTCAGCGAAAATGCATACAGTGTATGGTTTAATGACCGTTTATCGATGACGCTGAGGTTTCGGGGGCGGCGGTGTGTCCGCAACAATGTATGCGGTAACTCGCGCTTTGGCAGAATATGCTTTACAAGCATTATGTGTCTTGCTTTGTTTATGCAACTTACTTTGTAGTCTGGAATATGTATCGTACAATCTATAAAAGCAATTGGCACACATTATTATTACAATTATTAATAGCATGATATTGACGAATTCCAAATCTATGTTATTTGGTTCGACTTTATTTATTACGTTAGCAGTGGAATCCACTGTCTTAACGTCTACTAACCCCATATTAGTTGGATTAATTTCTTTTAATTCAACTATGTTTTTATATGGGTCTTCTTCAGAATATTTACTTATTCTATTTGTCTCTATAGACATTAATTTTTTCTTAAGAATTTTGTCTTTAATAAGAATTCTGTTTCGTCATGTTATTGTTATTCCTACATTTTAATTGAAAATTCTCATTTAGTTATGTTTTGTTTAACAGTTTCCTACCTAATTTTTCGTACAGCTATACGGGCTGCACTACTATCGAGCAAAAAGGTGTTTCGCACGATTATACAATTGTTTTATATTAATTAATTACATTATATCATATTCTATATTCAGCATTCGTTGATTCCTGCACTCTTTGTAGTGCTGCCAGCTTCTGTGCCCTCTGTGGCACTGTCGGTTCCTTGGCCAGCTTGATGCGCGTGACGTCGCAACGCAATGTGGGGAGTAGAGCGGTCCCTCGCAGTCAACAGGACATCTTTTTTGTACTTTTGGCACAACTGCTGGTATGTGGGCGGGAATAGCTTTTAGTAAATTCCTTATTTGATTGTTATTGTCAGAGTGAGAGTGAGAGGCTTTTTTAACCCTTAGGGTCTCTATGAGGTGGTCCAGCTCAGTTTGTAATTTCTGTGCTGTTGACCATGCAGGCGGTGGATTAGCCACTTTAGCTTGGCTATTCTTTTATTAATCTTGTGGTTTAAACCACCGCGCTGCTTGCCCATTACTCAACTCTTACTCACTCAGATTTTATTTCCTTTGTTGTTCATCAGTTTTCTTTTCAGTTTCTTTGCCAATGTTGCCTTTGTTGTTGCCGAATTGCTGTTCCTGTTGCAGATGCCTCTGTTGTTGTTGCAGATGTCGCTGTTGTGTCTTAATCCAGGACCGCTGTCACGGTCGCCATGTTTTCTCATTCAATTGTTGTTCCACACCAATTGTGTCGTCGTCGGTGAGACGTGCGACCAACCCTTTGCGCTGTGAGAAGCTCGACTGCCCCCTCATATTTTCGGTTTCTTTAAATTTTAATTTTCTTACGTATTATTATTATTATTATTATTTTTTTCACTCTTATTGTTCTAATTATAAGTTTGTTGCACGTTAGCGATTTCGTGTTTTATTGGAGCACCGATTGGATTTATAGCTCCCACAAATTCTAACGCGTCTTCTTGGAAAGAGTATTTCCAAGTTTATACTATAGGCGATTGCGTTGGTCGGAGCACACTTCACTGTCGAGGTTATAGAAATTTCTTTATAACTTGAAGCGTTATTTGCCGTCGCTTGGTGCCTTAGCGCGATTCTTTTGCGGATAGCGAAAAATTGAGAGAATTGGTTAGTCTAGCTATCGCATCAACAATTGCTTATTTCACGTCGAGTCAAAGTTCACTACAATCAATAAATTGTACTTGGAACCGCTGAAAAGTAAAATTCGAATAACAAACTTCTGTTTTGTTTCTGTTCTTTATTGATTCATACTCAGCTTAAGACTAAATTTAGATTTCAAAGTACAATGATTGGGTTTATAATTTTTAGAATGTATAATATGCTGAATCTACATTTATGGGTTTGTAATTGTAGCAATGTATAATATGCTGACTTTACATTTGTGAACATAAGGAAATGGATGTATGAGTTGCATTTGTTATATGTGAATACGTATGTAAATACGTCACTATATATATGTTGTTATATATTGGCGGAAGAATGTGTTATGCGCGCTCTTTGTTATGTAAATTAATAAATCCGTTGATTTATTCTTTTAAAAAAAATGACCGTTTTATTCGGGAATCAAAATTAGACTAAAACTTATGACAATGATAATGAATAATTAAGACTACTGCTGCCGTTGCTGGTGTCGCTGCTGCCGCTGCTGCTCAACTCGTTTACTCTAGTGCTTAGTGCTTTATTAATGACAACTTGTCTATTATTATTTTCTAATTGATCGTTAATTTTTGCTGTTAGGATTTCGTGATCGCTTCTGTCCGGCGTGCCGGCAAGCCATTTCCATACCGTTCCTAAGGCATCTATAGATCTAAAAAAAAATTTTTTTTTTTTTTTTTTTTTTTTTTTAAATGATAAAAATAAGATGTAAAATGTAAAAGGAATGAAATTATATTTTAATTTTAATGTTAAGGTTTTCTTTATTGTTTTAAAACCAGTAGCTGGTTTCTTCCTTCTATCTTAGAGGGTCCCTTGGGAGTCGTAAGATTGGAATTTGGTTATACTGTCTTTGCAGTGCTTTTCTTTTCGTTATAGTTTTACTTTTGGTTATAACTCTTTATTTGATCTTTGTTGGATCGCTAGGTTTTTATTTTGCTGTTTAACTTAAACTTTTCTTTTTTGTTTCGAATTTAACTTTATTTTAAATTGGTTTTTCTTTCTTTTAATTTTATTTGTCACTTAATTTAAATTTTTTTTAAATTTCCTTTTTTCTTTGTTAATAATGTCTTCTTTTTTTAAAAAATTTTCTTTTCTTCGTTTAGAATTTAACTTTACTTTGAATTTGTTTTTCTATACTTTGATTTGTAATTTTTTCTTTAGAAACTTTTCTTAATTGCTATGCTTACAAATATAGATACATCCGGCGAATCTTTCCCGCGACGGTCGTTCAGATAACTCCTGTTCCTCCTGTTGCGGTGCGGCGTAGCGGCGTTGCAGCAAGCTACTAGGGATCCTAGTGACTCTTTGGTTTTCGCGGTGGCCTGCGAACTGGTACAACAGGCTTGTCGGCGGTTAAATTGTTCTGACCAAGCTAGTCCACTTATTTCAATCGCGAAGAACTGTTATTGGATTCTTTAGGTCGCACTCGCGCTGTGGCTCTTTGAGGCACTTTTGGCGTTGTACTCGATGTGGCTACTTGAGGCACTTGTAGGTACGCGACACGATTGTTTTTCTTTAGGACTTAAGCTTGGTCCCTGCTCGGGCGCCAATTAATAAATCCGTTGATTTATTCTTTTAAAAAAAATGACCGTTTTATTCGGGAATCAAAATTAGACTAAAAACTTATGACAATGATAATGAATAATTAAGACTACTGCTGCCGTTGCTGGTGTCGCTGCTGCCGCTGCTGCCGTTGTCGCTTGCAGCTTTGGGTGTCCAATAGCCCAATTGTCGGTCCCACGCTGGCGGTTGTTGCGCAAGGTGCCGGTCGTTGGTCCCACGACGAATGCTGGAAAGCGCTGACCAAGCGCACGTGGCGGATGTATTGCACGCGCTGTAGTCGTGCTGGGGTATTGACCAAATGCATTTCCGGTGGTTATGCAATTGGTCTGTCTGCGAATGTGCAGTTCGTAATGTCTGTTCTTAACTTATATATATCTTATATGCTATGTTAGGGAGAGAGAGTCTTATGGGCATATATGTATTGAAAGCGGTCAGCGTGGGAGCTCAGCGGTGAGAAAATTTGGCTTTGCCCACGTGGGAGGGTTTTTGGACTTATACAAAATCTGAACGAGTTCAGAAATTCGTTTTCTAGTTCTCTCCTTTAAACCGCTCCTTCGGGTTTTTCGCTTCTGAATTCCGACCATACCCTGTACTCACTCAGAAATTTGTCTTCCGTCTTCCCGATGCTCTTCAGTTTCGATTTTCTTCCAATTATGTTTCAGATTTGAATGCCAATCCAGAGACGATGATTTGAGTCTTCACTGATAATTTTAATCTTCTGCTTGGTCGTCGTCCAGTCCTTCAGGACTATGTCATGGTCGCCATGTATTTAATAAATGCTATTGAAGCCGTGTTTTTTGAACCACGAGCGAAGGTTCGCTCTGGTGGACGTTAATTTTCCGAATCGTTCGTTACATTTGTTCTTAAACTTAAGTAAACTATTTGAGACGCTGCTAAGTCGCTGCTTCGTTGAAGAAGTTTCGGCAGCGCTGCTTATTATACATAAGTATTATTTAATATATAATTATATACTTACGAATTTAATATTTTCGTTCACGAGTCGATTAAATGATCGGGCAATAAGCCTAAGGTCAACACTGAAAATTGAGTTTTAAATAACAGATTGAACACAACTAAAGTTCAGTTAAGTTCTTTATTGTTTTAAATCAATATATTTTTACAAGACGTGTTTATTACAAGACGTGTTTATAATTCAATAATCAGTTAAAGACTAATCGTACAAGTTTTTAGTAGTAAAGGTTAATGGGTCTTTCTGTCTATGCGGCACGTGTACAATTTGTGCTTACGCTATGGCATGTGCAAAATATGCTTATTAATTATTATGCGACTTGAAATCTGGAACGCGACTGCTATGGGGGCTTTGACCGGTATGTGACATACATAATATGCCTAGTAGTACATTTCTACTGGGTATGTTACATATGTTACTATATATCTTATATGCTATGTTAGGGAGAGAGAGTCTTATGGGCATATATGTATTGAAAGCGGTAAGCGTGGGAATGCTGACTTAGCTTGAATGCTGTCTTCGCGTGCAGCAATAAGTGGGTGATCTTATTTCACGTCCACTGGAATTTAATTGTTTACGTAATCCAACTTCGTGTTGCTGGGGACTCAAGTCCGCTGAAGTTTGGTTATTTATTTAATGCAACTTTGTGTTGCTGTTTATGTATATATGTCCATACTACACCTCCCTCCTTTTGAAAAATAACGTTAATGAATGAAGTTATTTTCTATAAATTATATCGTAATTGTAACATATTGATATATATAATTATATGAATATTTAGTATTAATGAATTAAAATGATTATGATATTGAGTTTTAAATGAACAAAAGAGAATAAACAAAAATTTTTTTTTTTTTTTTTTTTAATTATTAATATTCAAACATATTTATGTCTTTATATATTCATATGTATTTTTTATTATTTTTTTTTTTTTTTGTTGGCTGATCAGACCTCTTCTTTTTCTATATTTGCTTTTTTAGTCTATCTTTATGTACTATCTGTTGTTTCTTATTTCGTATTTTAATAGTTATGTTGTCATTTAATCCTATATCTAATACGTCGTAAGGACCTTCGTATCTATTATCTAACTTATGACCTGTTTCGTTTTTAAGCAATACTTTATCTCCTATTTTTAAATCAAAATTATTTATATTCTTATCGTATCTTAATTTTCTATCTGCTTTTGCTTTTTCTAACATTCTTCTAGCTCTATTGTATGACATTTCTAGTCTGCATTTTAGTTCTTTGGAATAGTCTTCTACGTTGTATATTGGGTCTATCTTGTTTATTTTACTGAAATCTTTAAATTGTCTAGGTAATCTGCCAAATACTAGTTCATATGGGCAATAGCCATGAACTATTGAGGGTGTTGTATTGAAACAATAAGTGAAATATGGTAACCAAATGTCCCAATCACTTTTGTCAACTGATATATACGAACGTATATATTCATTGAAAGTTCGGTGACTTCTTTCTATTGTTCCTAGAGTTTGATGATGGTGAGCGCTAGATGTTAGATTTTCTATATGCATATATTTGCATAATTCGTTTATAAGTGAATTTTTATATTCTGTACCTTGATCCGTAATGAACGTCTTCATTGGACCGTACTTCAATACAAAAGATTCGAATATAGCCTTTGAAACTGTTTTAGCACTTTTATTCGGTGTTGGAATAGTGACTAAAAACTTAGTTAGATCGCATATGATTGTAACTGCATACTCATTTCCTTCTTCCGATTTCGGTAATGGACCAATGGTATCAATTAAAAAGGTTTCAAATGCTGTTGCTGGCGTTGGTGTCAATGTTAATGGTGTTTTGGTATGTGTTGTTGTTTTGGCTTATTGACATTTCAAACAAGTTTTTACATACTTTGATATTGTCTTAGTCATTTGTTGCCAATAATAAAATCTTTTGATTTTTGACAGGGTTCGCGCGATACCCGTGTGGCCTCTTTCTATAGGATCATCATGGAATTTTGTCAAAATTTCGTTAATTTGAGCTTCATCGTTTTTTTCTATGATTATCACCTTTTGTAGAATAGCTAGTTCTACTTTTTCGAGTACTAAATTGCCCTTTGTTTTAAATTCATTGAGTGATACAAATTCGAATATTTGTTCACTTGGTGATATTCGCATTTTTGTTATTTTATGCATTCCGGCTTTTGAAATAACCCTTTGAAAAAATTGATTTAGATCAAATGTTTCATTAGAATACAAGTCATTAACATCAAAGCGTGAAACAATTGTGTTTCCTCGTTTTAATAAACACTTGTGTTTATCTATTTTGATTAGAACATGTTTCTTTGTGTCATTATTGTTGACAACTTCATAGACTTTGGGCTTTTCTATTATTTGCTCATTTATATTTTTTGTTTTGACCTTGGTATCTTCTTTGCAGGAATTTCCCTGTGCAGCTTTTGATCTAGTCGTTACTTTTAGTATTTCTCTGTTAATTGTTTTCAATTCTTTTATTGTTATGTGTGACAAGGCGTCCGCAATATGGTTATCTTTCCCCTTAAGATATTCTACAGTAAAGTCATACTCTTCTAAGTCCAGCCTCATGCGAGTGAGTTTGGAACTCGGATTTTTCATAGAGAATAGGTATGACAATGGTCTATGATCGCTTTTTACCATGAAATGCTTGCCATATATGTATGGTCAAAAATGATTTATGGCTCAGTAAATGGCCGCCAATTCTTGTTCTGTAGTGGACTTATTACTTTCACCTTGAGTGAACATTCTTGAAGCGTATGCCACTGGAAGTTGTTGACCTTTGTGGTCTTGTGTAAGTACTGCTCCGCATGCGTGTTTACTATGTAGCATCGGTTGTTATGCAAAATTCTTTGCTGAAATCTGGGTACTGCAATATTGTTGGTTTAATTAATTCCTTTTTTAAATATTCGAATGCACTATTGCATTCTGCTGTCCATTCAAATTGGACATTCTTTTTACAAAGCCTCGTTAAGTGGCGTGAGTGATCAGAAAAATTTTTAATGAAACGTCTGTAATAGTTACAGAAAGCTACGAAACGTCTAGCACTGTCAGCATCTGTTGGTATAGGATATTTTTCTATAACTTCATATTTGGTGTCATCTGGGAGTATACCTTTATCGGTACATTTGTGACCCAAATATGTGACTTCTTTCATGAAGAAAGAACATTTCCCAGGATGTAGTTTCAGATTATGTTGCCTACATAGCTCGAATACATTTGTTAAATTTTTGAGCATATGTTTTTCTGAACAACCTATTACTACTAAATCATCCATATATAGAAATGCTTGCGATGGTTCAAGACCAGAGAATGCAAGTGTCATCATACGTTGGAAAGAGTTTGGTGCTACTTTCAATCCGTATGGTAGTCGCGCCGTTGGCTGTTGAAAATGATATTATATCTCTATACTTTTTATCTAGTTCTATCTGGTGGAATCCAGACATAAGGTCGAGACATGAAAAATATTTTGCTCTTCCTAATTGATCAAGAATATCTTCTATTCTTGGAAGTGCAAATTTGTCTGATAATAGTTTCTTATTTATTTGACGATAGTCTACTGCTAATCACCATCTTTTTTTCCGTTGAATTCGGAAGTGGTTTCTTTGGAACCAAAAGTAATGGACTATTATATTCGGACATTGATGGTTCAACAATTCCATCATCTATTAATTTTTTAGCTTGTCTAGCGATTTCTGGTTTTTGGCTATCTGCCATACGATAGTTCTTTATATAGACCGGTGTTTTATCTCCTAATCTGAGTTTTTGTTTGTAAAAAGTGTTAGCTGATATTGGTTCTGTTTCCAAACCAAATATATCGCTAAATTCGGTGCATAAATTAGTTAAAACTGTATGAAACTGTTTAGGAAATCTTAACTGTTTAAGGATTTCTTTGGTTCTATTATCGTTTTCTAATGATGTTGTACAAATGTCATAGTCTTCCAATGATTCGCATTTTATCTTTGCGCCTTCTATTATGGCGTCTTTAGTATTTGTATTTATAATACGAATCAATGCTTTTTCGCTATCGACAATTGTAGTTGCTATTATTATGCCCGGTTGTAGTTCCTGATTTGGTATTACAACCGTTTTTTCACTAGTGAGTAATTTGACTTGTCTAATTACTTCGCATCTAGCTGGCAATAATAATGTGTCGGAATCTAAATTGTGTAAAATTGGAATGTTTATATGTCTATTGAAGTTATTGGGTCTTATTATGAACCAGTCTTGATTGCTTTGAAATTGTAATATGCAATTGTATTTTTTTATGAAATCTAAACCGATTATGCCATCGCATGGTATCGGAAAATTCTCAGGTACTACATGAAATTCATGTGGTACTAGAACATCCTGAATGCGTAGGTCAAGATCGATTGTTCCTATAGACTGTATGGTTCCTTGCCCAATACCTGTAATATTTGATATATTACTGAAATTTAAGTTGTTGTATTCATTTGCTTTGTCTTTTAGCAATGAAATGTCTGCACCTGTGTCTATTAGTAATGTAAGAACTGTGTTTGTTTTGTAGTTCTTTGCTTTCATAAAAATACTCAGATTTAGGTTCAATTTAAACACCTTTACTGCTGATTGCTTAAGGGGTTTTGGCTGTTTTCCGATTGTACGTTACGCACATTTCGGTTGTTATTTTCGTTTTGATATTGATTATTATTTTGGCTTTGGTTACCCCTTCGGTTACCTCCGCCTCTGTTATTGCCACGGCCGCGATAGTTTCCGCGACCTCTGTTATTATTGTTGTTACCATTCTGGTTGTAATTATTTCTGCCTCTACCGCGGTAGTTGGCATTATAATTACCTCTTCTATTATTCCCATTGTAGAATAAGACGGTGTTGGCATTGCCGGTCATTTCTGTACTGCAATGTATATATTTTTCCATTGCATCGTTGAATGTACTGAATGTACCTGCTGTTAAGATCATTTTTAGTGACTCATTGGCACAGTTTTTGATCATTGCCGATATCGACTCTTTTGTCGCGAATTTGTCGGCATTATCGGCGTCTAATCCGCCATCTATGTAAGCTGCTTCAAGCTGCTTACGCATGTTGTCTACGTCGGTCGCGTACTGGGACGCGGTTTTGCCTTTTTGTTGGGCATTCATCAACTTGGCTTTTATAACGTCAGGCGATTCGCCTGCAATATGTTAATTATTGCTTGTATAGATGTCGCATGTTCGACTTTATACGTCAATTGTCCAATAATTTTGGTCTTGATGACCTCTACGGCTAAAGCTCATTGGCAGTTTTATTGCGCTGCTGTAGGTTCATCAGTTTTGCTGATAATACTGCTACAGTTTCGCCTTTGACGTTGGTTTGTAGTCTGGAGATGACTTCAGATATTGTAGTCTCATTCCCGACTAGATTTCTGGCAACACCTTTTAGCTTGGTCTTTAACATCGACACAGCTATTTGTTCTAATTGTTTAACGCATCAAGAAAACTTGTTAAGTTTTCTGCTTTACCATCGAACACTAGTATAAGCTTTGATGTCGTATTAATGAATTCAATATTTGATTGTGCCATTGTGTTTGTTTTGATTTCTATTACACTTGAATGTGTATCAGAATCCGAATCTACAGTGGACATTAGAATGCCCGGGATGGGAAGATTTGCCAAGTCTTGTTCTTGGTCTTGTATATCTTCTTCTCTACTAGCCTCAAATTTTACTGGTGTATTTAGAATAGACGGCACAGTTAGATTAAGATTATGTTTCTCTTCTATACTTTGCAGATTATTTCTGAATAACCTCGACGTTTCTGACCAATGTTGATCGGTTAATACGTCTTTATGATTATATATTAATAATCGAGCTTCATTAAAGCAGTCGACTAAGGTTATTGCATGTTTGTCTACTGTGTCTTTATGAGTTTGTCTATTCTGCGTTAAGCATTTGTATGCTTTTTCGAATTTGACTTTTATATTAAGGATTTGTTCTGACCATTCCATAATATGAATATGAGCAATCTGTTTGTATTGCGAGGTTTAATACTTGAATACCTCGTAGTTAATTTCTTCTGATTTCTTGTTAAATACTGTCATAATTTCTATGCCAGGTATTAACATCAATAATTGAGCCTCTTCTTTATTAGATAGGCCAATAAAAGGGGAGAAACCTAGATCATGTGTTCTCATATATATGCTTTCGAAATTACATATATACGTAGGACAATATGATACAATGAAATTAACTCTTTGAGCTAGGTCCGGTTCTTTTATCAAGACCTTTTTTAAATTTCTCTTTGTTAAGTTACTCATAGCTTTTTGTAAATTTGGCAGTTAACTTTCATAATATTTTGTTAATGTACTTGTATTCTGATTCATTAATCGACACGGGAGTGTTCTGTAACTATGGCCGTGAATCTCTTAAAAACTCCGGCTCATATGTCAAAATGCTGCCTATCAAAACTATGTGCTTGACTGCATGTTGTTAGAATATTATTTTTTTTATTTTGATCTTTTATATATATAATTTTTTTGTGTTTATATATTATTTTTTCTTTATTATTCATGCTTCATTTTTCCAATTCCAATCAAATCTTATCCAAGTCATTTGCTTGGCTTTGATAACGCTTCTTGATACATCTGTTGTGATACTTATACAATTTATAAAACAGATGTACCAGAACTATAATTAATATTATTACTACTAGTAAAGTGAGGACTTTCAGATCAGCATTTTGTACTTCGACTTTATTAATGACATTTGCTGTCGAGTCAACACTTTTTAAGTCTAACATTTTTGAATTTTGTTCAATTATTTCTTCTGATTTACTTATTTTATTTGTCTCTATAGACATCAAGGTTTCTTAAAATGGTGTTTTCCAATTCCAATTTTCGTATTAGTTTACAAATTTGAGAGTTTTCTCTTTCTCTTTGACTACCAAATTTTTCGTACAGCTATACGGGCTGCACTGCTATCGAGCAAAAAGGGTTTCGCACGATTTTACAATTTGTTTTATATTAATTATATTCTATTTCTATTCAATATTTAGCATTTGATGTTTCCTGCACTCTTTGTAGTGCGGCCAGCTTCTGTGCCCTCTGTGGCACTGTCGGTTCCTTGGCCAGCTTGATGCGCGTGGCGTTGCCGGTGCTGGGCTGGCACAGGCTATTGTTGTTGTTGTTGTTGTTGTTGTTGGTTGCACGTCGCAACGCAATGTGGGGAGTAGAGCGGTCCCTCGCAGTCAACAGGACATCTTTTTTGTACTTTTGGCACAACTGCTGGTATGTGGGCGGGAATGGCTTTTAGTAAATTCCTTATTTGATTGTTATTGTCAGAGTGAGAGTTAGAGTGAGAGGCTTCTTTTTTAACCCATAGGGTCTCTATAAGATGGTCAAGCTCAGTTTGTAATTTCTGTGCTGTTGACCATGCAGGCGGTGGCGATTGTTTATAGATTAGCCACTTTAGCTTGGCTATTCTTTTATTAATCTTGTGGTTTAAACCACCGCGCTGCTTGCCCATTATTCAACTCTTACTCACTCAGATTTTATTTTTCTCTTGTTGTCCATCCAGATGCCGCTGTTGCGCTGTTACAGATGTCACGGTCGCCATGTAGTAAAGGAAACTCCGTTGGGTTTTTGTTTTAGTTAGGGCAGCTAAGGTGCCGCTCCAAGGTTTTTATTAATTAGGAGCAGCTGAGGTGCCGCTCCAACGATCAAAATGTCTCTGTTCTTTTACAATATTTTTTAAGTCTAAGTAAGGCTAAGTCTCGTAGCTGCGCTGCTCGCAGGCGGCGGCAGAGAGACGGCTATGTACTTATATATATATATTGTAACAATAAGTATTCATGTGGAGAGAGAGTTATGCGCGCATATGAATACATAGCGACGGTCAAGCGTGAGAACGCTGACTTAGCCATTTGGGCGGTCGCTGATATCAAGTGCGGATCATATATCGAATGCACTTGATTATGTGCAGAAGGCACTTAGCGTTAGCGACAAGGTCGCTGCCTATGTAAACATTGTTGGCATAACAACAAAGTGTTGCTGCCTTATTTATATGTATGTATGTATTTACATATGTACGCATGCTACACTAGTTAAAATATATAAAAAAAAATTTTGATTTTCTTCCATAAAATTTTGGACTTTATGCCAGCAAATCGGGAATCCGGACCATAGTGCAATGGCTCCTTTTCCACCTATTGCTGTGCGGCGGAGCGGCGTTGCAACGGCTACTGGGAATCCTTAGTGACACTCTGAATTGCGCGGTTGTCTGCGAATGGATACTACAGACTTTGTCGGCGGTTACTTTTGTCCAAGCGAAATTGTACAGTTCAATCGCGAGGAATAGATTTTATTCCTTATAAATCGCACTCACGTTGTGGCTTTTATAAAGGCACTTATAGCGAGTTAGACTGTGTGACTACTTAAGGCACTGGTAAGCGACGCAAAAGTCTTCTCTTTTTTATTTCACTTGGTCACTGCTGGGGCGCCAGTTAACGAAACGTTAGGTTTGTTTTCTAAAAAAAAACCGTTTTGCTTTATTCAGTTACAAAAATGGAACTAACTTATGACAATTCTAAGTCTTAAAATGAAAGCTCGCTGCCGCTACTGCTTACGATCCCACGTTGCTGCTGGTTGCCCACGATCGATGTTATGCTGACCCAGGGCATGTGGCGGATGTTCTGCACACTTTGCAGAGCTTGCAGAATTGGCTGAGTGCATTTCAGGTGTCATATTCTGATGTGTCAACATTGTTGTTAACTTATATATTGGTAGTGTATTTGTGTACATATATTTTAAAAATAATTGTTGTGTCCTCTCCCTTTGTTTGTTTGTTTAGTGTCAACTGTAATTTGTATAAATTAACAAAATTGATTAATTTTGTATTAAAAAAAAGCCAAGTGCTTTATTAAAGAGTTGGATTAGAACTAACTTAAACAATCTAAATTATTACAAATTAAAACTCTGCTGCTGTCGCCGCTGCAGTTGTCGCGCTGGGTGTTGGGTGTCCGAGGCTTGGTCCCACGGTTTGGGCGTTACGCAAGGTGCTGGACATTGGAGGTGGTTTCTGCTGACGAGGCGCACGTGGCTATGGTTATGTGCAGGTGCGCCGTTGATTTGGTCGTTGCTCCGATGGTGTCTTATGCTGAATCGGAGCGCGTGTTGTCTCGGTGCATTGGAGTGCATTGACACTGGCAATGCATGGTTATGGGATTTGGTAATGTGTGGCCTTAACTTATATATATATGTGATTAGTGAGTTGTTTAATTTCGGTATTAACATAGGTCAGTAAACGTATGGCGACAACGAGAAAGAGAGAACACTTTCGACGAAGAAAAAAAAATGTGATACTGCGCTTCCATGTACATTGTTAGGCTACTTAATTTGTTGTATTGTTTGTTTTTTTATAGTCTGGACTGCTATGTCTGCAGTTTTCGACCATCGACTTTTGTTGATTGTGGCATTAATTTGTAACCTTTTTTATGACCCAGTGTGAGTTTGTTGTTTTTGTCTTTTTTTAGTCGTTCGAATTGTAGTGTCAACATTTTATCGGCGTTCGATATATATATTTATCTACGATCCGAGCCGGATTATTGAATTTCATTTCCTGTGATCCCGGTGTCTTATCAGCGATCGATCTACACATCTTCGGTCACTAATCAATAGTTTTTATGGGTATTCTTTTGCACAAGGTGTGAGTGAATGTTTGATTGTGTGATCCTTGTGCTTTATCAGCGATTGATTTGCACATATTCGGTCACCAAACTATGTATTTGTGAATATTTTGTATTAATTTTTATTTGCTTGCTTTCAAGATTGCGATCCCGGTGCCTTATCAGCGTTTGATGTGCACATATTCGGTCGCAAACCTGAGTCAACACTTGCACTTGCACTGTAACATATGTAAATGATTTAAATCAATTAAATTGTTTTACTTTAACCAAGAACTTGATTAAATTGATAACACCTGAAATCCAAGAGCTTGAAGATAAAAGGCGGAGTATTTCTTATTACTGTTTATTACAGGGCCGATGTGCCTCTGTTCGAATAAAGAAGTGAACTGATACATAAATTCAAACAAGACAATCCCGCAACTTATGGTTACGAGATCGTTTCATAGCGGCCACGCAAATATGTCGTGGTTGCCGGCTATGCAACGACATCCGGTCAAATGCTTATTCAGCTATTTGGCCAGTGTCGTATTCGGTCAGCGGACTCAGACCGTTTGTTTGTCTTAACTTGTATACTTGCATTGTCACTTGGTAGTTTTCACTTGTTAGTTTTCATGTTTTTTTTTTCTCTCTTAGTCTTATCGCCATCAGTTCGCTCACCTGTCTTACAGATAAAGTACGATAAAGGTTGCGAGGAGCATCATCCTGGTCCGTGTCCGGCTGCGCCAATTACAATATATGAGTATATTGTTTTGTTGAAAGAGTAGAGAGTAGAAAGTAGAGAACAATTCTTTGCATCTGATTGCCCCAAACCAGCATGCACGTCCATTGAGACGGCTCTACATGCTCTTGTAGCCTCCATTGAAAAGGGGGTGGACTTGGACAGCAAACTGACATGGAAGCTCAACGTGTTAGAAAGGCTGAAGGAGGCCACCGGATCCTTGTATATGGCGAAAAAGATGCTTAGTTGCACTTGGGGCCTTTCTCCTCATATTATGCGTTGGATATATATCTCTGTTGTTCGCCCTATCCTTCCATATGGTATTTTAGTGTGATGGCAGGCCACCGAAAAACAGACGTACCTATCCATCAATAAGAGGACCCAGCGTCAAGCGCGACTGTGCATCACAGGCGCTATCAGATCGACTATCAGGCCGCTAAATCGGCCCTTAGGATTGCTGCTGCAGGCAACCTGGGTCTATTAGGCTATGGCCACAGCGCCATTGGTAAGCAGACTAGTACTTCCCCTCGTTTACAGAAAATGGAGTCTTTTCACGATCTTTTTCTGCTAAGACTATCTGGTGATAACCGGATTTTAAATCCAAGGTTGTGAAGTGTTTTGCCTTGCCCAGATTTGCTAAAATCATGAATATATCCGGCATGATGTATTTGTCGAAAACTAACCTTTTTCCCCAAATTCATACAAACCCTTTTTATCTATTTGAACTCCTGTCGCATAGCTTCATTTGTTCGCTCATTTTGTGCAGCATGAGTCGATAATGAGCCGGCGTTCACTAAGGCCTATATGAAGGCCGAAATCTGTTCACTATTCATATGTGTTTATATATATTCTTCAAGCTCAATATCTGAGTCAGAAAAACACAACAATTCACAAAAAATAAAATTTCTATAACTGTCAATGGCCCACTCCCAATGATCAGCCCACTTACATGTTTCCAATTTATTAATGTTAATTAATATATGTTCTGTAGGTGTTTAACCCGGTTGGGCGCCAAATATTCAATCCTTTGGATCGTAGAGGGAGACTGTTCCTGAAACCCGTGAGACAACGTTGTTGTGATTGAATAGCTTTATTGTTGGGCACGTCTGGCCGCAAGGGAATTGGCGTAAGATCCAATTTACAAATATAATATAATATTGTCCGCAAAATCCGGAAAAACCCAAAACTTTCGGCACACAAAAGTGGCCAGTGAGGTAGAGGAGGAACTGGGCTAGCCACCCAAAAACAATTCGAAGAATTCTGCGGGAAAGTAACTTTAACGGCAGAATTGAGCGCAAGAAGCCGTTTATAAGTTCTAAAAATCAAAAGGCTCGCTTAAAATTTGACAAGGAATACATAAACAAGGATCAAAACTTTTGAAACTCAGTAATATTTGCAGACGAGTTCAAATTCAACATTTTTGGCTCGGATGGAGCCACATATGTCTGGCGGAAGCCAATTACCAGGCTGTGTCTGCAGCCAGAGTCGGTAGGCTGCATTTTATTGATGATCAACAATGGACAAGACTCAATACCTGGAAGTACTGAAGGCCAATTTGCTCCAAAGCGCGGAAAAACAGGGCATTAGAGAAGATTTCCGCTTCTATCAGGACAATGACCCAAAACATAAGGCGGGAATTGGGCAGACTTGGCTGATTTGGAACTGTCCACATGTCATGCAACCATCAGCTCAGTCACCTGACATGAATGTAGTTGACAATTTGTGGGCCATTTTGGATCAGAAAATTCGAAAATGGCCTATTCAGAACAAAACAGACCTTAAAAAAAACTTTAGCCCCGATATCACAAAAACATTGGTAGAATTACATTACAAAGCGTCTTAAATTAGTTATTACCAATATGAAGGTCATACAAAGTATCAAATACATAGATTAACATATTTAAAATTAGTTTAGTTAGTAAGCTGTGGTACTTTTTTTCGTTAGTTTTTTGTTTTTCAATTATTTGATATATTAAACATAAAGTGATATAATAAATGAAGTCATAAATCTTAATTTAAAACATAAAACTTAAGCTCGGCGTTTAAATAAATTCAAATTGGCACCTTTTCGATTACGAAACTCGTGCTCGTATGCAAAGCTTGTATACTATTATATGCACTATATTCAATTCTAGGAATATTTCCCTTACGATTTGTACTACATTGAACCATGTGCAGAGATTTTTAATCAACGCAAGCCCCGTGTATAATAAGAATAAATAGAAACTGAATAATAGTTTATTTCTGTGAATTTTTAATATTTTGCTATTCAGATTATTATTTTGGACATGACTGTTGTAAAAATGTATTATTTGTGCAATTATTCTGGTTTATGCTGACATCAAAGGTTTTCTTTTAGCTTGTTACGGAAGAATCGTTGTTCTTTCTTCGGTTACTGGGTTCTTTGTCATCGTCGGTCATAAATCCTTCAGGATCGTACTTTTTGCATTTTTTAGTTTATCGAGCCGCTTCAGAAGATGGTTGTTTGCAGTTTCTGCTTCTTCCAGACGCTCCAGAATCTCGCGATGCTGCAATACAAATTAAAAAAAAATTGACATTAAAGTATATGACGCAAATAAATGCACATCGGGAATATGTTTAAAGAAAGCGTATATAGTAGCATTTACAATCATTATGAAAATTGAGTATGAAGCTTTTCTATACAAAATTTTAATCGATTAAAATAAAAAACAATGAAAATTATATGTAAATTCATTTGGAATGAGATAAATATTGTACTTATTTGTATGTTTTTGCAACGATATTATAATAAAACTATGAACCAACATAAGCAATATTAAAAGTGTTTGCAATATTTATTTTCGTGGCACTCTCACATTTCTTTAAAAATTTAAATGTTCTAGAAATCAACTATCAAAACTACTTATTCATATTGTCAACTAAGGATAACGTTTCTTTTCTGTCTCTTGCGTCTTTCCATCTCACTCTTATCCTTATATTCTTAAAAAGAAAGAGATGCAAATCTTTTGTATCTCTCTTTTGTTTCTCCAACTCTGTATTATTTTCTCTTTCTTTGTTGTGTTGTAAGGTTTTCGTTGATGAAGAATGGGTATGTATCTATATCCACACATTTGGACTTGTTATCAACCAACGGACTAATCAGCGAACTTCAAAAGGTGAATAATCGAAAATGATTCAGAAGCTAAAAATTTGCTGATAATGAATTCAAGTTGCAGTTATAAGTTGCAAGCTACGGTAAATATAATAAAGGGTAAAATCAGCTATGAAGATTGATATTCTGATATGCTTATAATTAGTATACTAATTTAATCCGTATAAACACACCTCTCTTTGCAGTTTTCGTCGCTCCACTTTCAATTCGGCCTCAACTTTCTCCGCTGCTTCGGCTGTACTTTTGTAGCGGATGACTTGCGACTCCGAACGTGACAAACTTGCTTGCAGATTAGCAATTTCCTGCTCAGCTTTTTGCAGTTTATATTTATAATCTGATATGACTTTATTTGCTTCTCCTGTGAATTACACAAATATATTAATTTAAAAATATACGTAGACAAATAAATTTGATAATTACTTTGAACATCATAATCATCGTCATAGCCCAAAGAGTTATTTAACGAACCACAGCGACCGGATCTTCCTTCACTTTTATAAGCATCTAACTGTTCATGCAGTACTTGTACTTGCGTTGACAGCAGCTGCTTTTCCTCTGCAAACTTTTTAAGTCTTACATCTGAAAGTAAACGTTTAATTAAAAATTGTATTTCACTTCACTTATACTAAATGAATTTTAATAAATGAAATATTCACAGATAAAAACAAAAAAACATGTAATACTATTTATGCATTTACGATCTTTCAGAAAATCCATAAATGTTAGCGAACATCGTCGAATTGTACTCACCAATTGATCCCTGAACGGTAGCCAGAATATTTGCGTTTTCAACACTAACTAACGCCCTCTTGGCATCACTGCCGTCCGTATTCTCAATGGCAACAATAACAAGACCATGCTCTGCTATTAACGTATCTCGTTCGCTTAGTTGGCCTTGGACCAAACTCAATTCAAGTGTGGTTCGGTCCAAATTTCGTTTAAGCGCATTGCAATCTCGCAATTTATTTTTAAGCTCGCGTTGTAGTTGGGCAACAGACTCCTGCATCGTTTCTCTTTTATCCTTAAGTAGTTTAACCTCATATGTTTGAGATGAGCGATCATTGTCCAATTGAGCATTTGTTATCATTGCCTTCCGAAAGCGCTCTTCGACTTCCTGCAACACAAATAACATTTATAAGTAATACCAATAAGATGGGTATATTATAAACTCAATTAATTAAAATTTTTAAAATAGTACATTTCTAGAGAATAATTCAATTCACGAGATTGTGTGAGCGCTGACCTTTATTTCATTGCTAACCCTTTGGCATAACGATTAACATTCCACCCAGACAATTATCTGAAGAAGAGCTTTTGGACGATGCCGTGTTCACATATCTTACATTACAAAAGAAAATATCTTACAGCCAAACCACCAATTACTTTCCGATTCTCCTCTTCCGAATATTAAGGACAGGACATCAATCTGCCCGATCTCATTAAACAGGACAGAAAGGCCACAGTCCATGTAATCAACTGTGAAACGCCCAGCATTTTTCCTTTAAAAGTGCGAATACAAAAAAAAAAATTATGTATGACATAAAAACAACAATTCCAAATTACTACACACTATTATAATTAAACCATATTTCACAAACTGCTACAAAGCTAAGTATGCGTTAGCACCAAAATATTGCTTTAGGAAAACTTTAACAGCTTCATTTTTCAGTTTTTTTTTTTTCAAAAATCGTTTAATTTATCAGTGGTCTAAATAAATATGTAAATAAACGAATAGATAAAAGAGATCTTCTGCTTCTAATCATAAGTTTAGGTTCGCTTCACTGACTTAGTATGGATACAAAATATATATTCTTTCCGACCTTAGTCGGATATTATTATACATTCCAATTCTGTTAATTGCTTGTGCTTTCAGTCTCATTTGAATTTGAATAACAATCCGTATTATAGAATAAATCCACAAAAAACAACTACTTGTTAGAAGACTTATAATTAAAATTTAGTTCAATAAACTATAATAATTTACGGAAATATTGGGTACCTACTTTAAGTTCATGTTTAATGTCACGCACGCTGCGGCCTTCCTCTTCTAATGAATCCTCACTACTTCGACGCGAAGCTGCTGCACGTGTTAAGTTTAGAAGACGAGGTATATCATGAATGACGCTGCCACTAATATTTTGCATATCAAAGGCACGATCGGCATTGTGCTCTTGTTCCTTTTGTTGCCGCTCCAACTCTCGCATGCGTATTTCTCGAGCTTCTACGCGTGCTTGACGTCGAGCTGCCAGACGCGCCTCAGCCTGTGCAAAAAGATATCAAGATAAGGAATATTATTATTAAAGCTCCAACATAAGATATGCACGCCATATAGTTTTAAATAGTTCAAGCATACAAGATCAGCTGAACTCCAATTTAGTTAATCAAAAAAAATAAGCTATAATATAGTGTTTCTTGAATAACTCGTTGGCATTACAATCCGTTTATAAACATAACAGCATCAGTATTTGAGAAGAAAAAAAAACTATTAAAAATTGGTCCATCTTGAATAGATACTTCCTCGTTAAGTTAAATTAGGACAAACCCTTATTTATATCTCAACCAGTGCTTTTCATAGACCCCTCCAATAGTAATTTGCAAATATTTTTAACATTATTTACAAAAGTTATATGAATATTTTAAAATCACTAAGCGCGAACACAGCAAAATTGTTGTTGTTGTTCATAATTATCCAAGCTGCATAAATATTTAATTTTTTTTTAGATTTGATAATCAATCAGTTTCAGCCCTATACCGGTAGAACGGTTTGAAAACGTAGTGTCAGGAAATGCCTAAAGGCAACATGACTATCACATAATAACTGCATACAAGTGATCGGCGTAAAGTTTTGCTAACAAATGTTGACTCATCATCAAATCGTTATGTCCATCTGTCTATCAGTTGTTGAAAGAATTTCGCTATTGGGATAAAAAGCAAGTGTATTTGGTCAGAGTTAGAGTCAGAAATTACCTCCTTTGTAATTTGGTCAAGCGCATTATCCTCGGCGTTAGCACAGATATTGTTTCGCCTCCGACCTGTGGTGCTTGTGGTATCCATGGTATTCACCAAATTTATGAAATCTTTATATGTCTATTGTTCATATGTGTCGTTAACCGCATCAAGTGTTGCTCTTTTATGGCTTGAATATCGTTGTCTGACCGAATTTACGTTTGCTAAGTATTATTTATTAAGGCAAATCAATGTTGTTGGTAATCTGCAATTAAATTGATTACAAAAAATTAACTTTACGGATATACAATCTATATTAGAACATATGTTTATTAGTACATATATATTTATACATGTAGCATACAAATATACAAAACATATTTACTTATGTTTATACATACATGCATAAAAATATAGATTTGTACAAGCATACATACATATGTATGTATGTGTGCAGGTTAATCCATAATGGGACCTGTATTGCTTGTAACTACAAGTAACAAATATGTATATGTGTGTTCACCTTTATGTACACATATTCTATCAAAGAATTGAATATATATGTCAAACCGACTATATTTGTTTTATTTGATTAGTGTTGAGTTGCGTATTATTATTAGACCGATAGCCTATAGCACATACAAATTAAAATTAAAGGCAAATCGCGACAATTGCTGCCAATATTATAGCGGAATTTTATTATATACATATATTGAATAATTGATATTCGCGAATCAAAAATATATTCTGTTAACAATATATTTTACGGTTTACTTAGGGGTTAGAACTGTCCATATTAGTTGTGTCGAATTGTTCGAAATAAGTTCAATTGAACATCGAGTCACCAAGTTGAACGAGGTCATCTAGTTCCTTCGTTTTGCTTATTTTGTTCGTTTGAGTCATTTTTGCATTGTTATCGAATAGTCTTAATCCATCATTTTGTATCTTCACCATATCACATCCACATCCATTAAAAAATCGATAATAGGGCTTAAGATTAAAGTAAGCTATATTTTTTTTCTTTAAATTTTGTCCCCGAATTTTAATAGTTTCTAATATAAAATTTTTTAAATTAGGTATATATTTGTATTATTACCTTTGTTTAAACATTAAATTTTATATATAAGAAGGATTAAATATGAAGGATGAAAACTCAGTGAAATAAACCCAACCAAATTATATCCTCTTGTTAAAGTAAAGCAATACAGTAATAGTTTTGTTAAGAAATAATGACAACATAAAATAATTTTTCGAATTATCGAATTATTTACTTGAAGCATTCAGCAGTAATAATATTTCAAATATATAAAAACACAAATAGATACAAAATTGTTGGTAATAAGTAAGAAATTATATGGATGGAGAAATGATATAACAATATAAATTTATCGTAGAACAAAAATATATATATTTTTGAATTTCTGAACATTTAAAAACAATCAATGCCGATCGCTACTGATAATCGAATATTTTAAGAATCGAAATAACAACAGCACATTATATACGTTGTCTATAAAATATCGATAATAATATTGATCAAATGACACCATCGTATATTATCGATATTTCTCTCTAAAGTTTGACAGCTCTATCCCAAACACCGTCAATGTGTTTCTTTGCAATTATTATATTGCTTAAATTGTTTGAATTGTAGCTTAAAAAATTGTTATTGTTTTCTGACTATTCCTAATAAATTGGACAAACTGTCAAAAAGACGTGATGGCCGAAATAAAGGGGTCCAAAAAACGGAAAAATAGCTCGACGGCTTCCACTAATGAACGAACTATTGAAAACAAACAAATGTTTGAGGATATAAACAAATTAGCAGCAAACTTAGACATCGTGGAAAAGGATCTAAATTATGCAATTGCGCATAGTTTGCCAGACTTAAATACAGACGATCAAATTAAACTGGACACATACTTGGCCTATTTAAATAGCACGTTGTTTTGGATGAATTTAAAACTTAATGGAACCGATTTGTCCAATGTAAGACACATGAACCATTGCTCGTATTGTACATCAATATTGATTCAGCGTAATTTTTATCCGTAGCACTATATTTTACATGATTTGCGTCGAGCCAAAGAGATGTTAGCACGTGAAAAGGAAATAAATGATTCCCTAACAGCACCACGCTTGGACATCGCGGCAAGCAAACGCTTTATTGCATCGGGAATGCACACACGCTTTATTGAAATGGATGGAATCATGGTGACCAAAGAGCAATATCAACGCAGCTTAGCGGAGAGTGCTAGTAAAAATTAAACTTATATCCTACATGGTGCTCCTACTATACATATAGCATAAACGAAAAACGTTTACCGCATACACACAACTCACAAACACCACAAATACATTAGTGCCTAGAAAAAACTATATTTTTATATTTCAATTTGTTGAACTGGAGGAAGCTAATCATGTTTAATGTAGCAAAAACGAAAACCACATTAAGGACTATTATAAAGAGCAATTTGGTTTACCAGTCAATAAATAAGAATTAAAACGAACAGTGGACAAATAACTGTTTAACTTTTGTTAAGTTTTTCGATCTGTACTACCGATCCTCTTACAAATCCGGATGAAGTACTGGGTCGTGAGCTTTTTATTTATCAAGGATGCTGATCTTATTAAGCCTGTCGCAATATTTTTTTATTTTTCGATAAAATGAGATCGGTGCACTTGCTGTCTTTTCTTTTTTGTATTTTTATGTGACAATCGAAGATTTGTTTTTGAATGTGTAGTCGCCTCTTAAGTAACCATGACATATTTCAAATTGTTTAAAACACGCTTCATTAAAATCTGCAGAAGTTGATATGCGTCGAACTATTTCTACTAATTGAGAGTTGTTCAAAGTCATGATCTTTTTAAAAAATTATTTTGATGTACGATGTAGTTGCCTCTTGTCTAGTTTTAAATAGTTCGGTAATTATGATATTTGCAATTTTAATAAACAAATTATTTGTGTTTAATTTCTGCAAGCCAACTATGTCAGAGGCTATTAAGTATTATCAAACGTGTTGTCATTCAAAGCATTAAACAATAAATTTGTATTTATATTATCGATATTGTATCGATAATCGATTTTATTTTGCCTATCAATTAATCGGAGACGCAGTTTTAAATTTATTTGTATTTCTAGGCTATCATCTTATATTATATATTATTATAGTATATATATTATATTTTTAAAATACATATAGTTTATATAATAAATATCTGTACTGTAAAAATACGATTTTGATCCAATAAACTTATTACAAAAATTTTAACTTTGATCACATTCAAATCTCGTATTGTATATCAGGCAAAATTTTCTACTCTAAATGCGAATTCAAAAGATAAAATTTATATTAATTTCTTTTATTTTTAATTTAATGGTAAACTTAATCAATTTGTCAACAGAGTCCTAAAAACAAAAGCAATTTTTCGGTCAACTTTGTCTTCAATTGGTCCTCCAAATCCGATCAAACATATTTTTAATTAAGTTATGTAATATAATTGATTCAAATTCCGGTTATTATTATTTTTTTTTTTTTTTTGTAATATTTGAGCATTGCATTCTTAGCTCTATTCATACAAAAAATGTTTTTTTTTTAATAATTTACATAATATTAGTTAGTTGTTAGTGTTGAATTACAACACCACTAAATTAAATTTCTTATTTTAACTCGTTTTAAATATAATTTCGGCGTTGATTGTGTGTTATTTTTGACGCAAATTTTATAAGTCGAAACTTCTGATGAACAGCCCCGTGAGCAACCAATTCATTCAATGGTCTATCGAATACATCGATAGGCAATGAAATATTGAATGCAATGTAAGCGATATTAATCAGGTGATACAATCGATGTATTTTTGTATTCTTGGCCTGCACCCCAAATTTGTGAAAATTACACTGTGCGCGACATAAATGAAAATGAATATAAAATAAACAATTGAATAATGTGAATAGTGTGGTGTCCACATCATAATGGAATACATTTTGAAAATCAATTATACAAATGTACTGTTTTTTTTTATGCTAGTGCAGTGCAACTTAAAGTGATCCAAACTGCTGTGCGAAAAGTGTTTATTGGCTCTGTATAGAGGATAACAATATGTTGTAGGCGGCTGAAATTCGTGTAGGATGTTTGCAGCTGAAATTTAGATACATGTATACATATAGTTGAAGGTGTAAGTAAAAAATATTCCATTTCATGAGAGTTTGCATTTTTCTGAAATGGTTTTGTGAATGTCTTGTTGGGATTTCATAAGCGCATATGTATGTACATTGATTTGGCTGTCCATAAACACATTGTGTGTGTGTGTGTGTGTATGTAGTATGCGCGAGTGTGTGTATGTATGTAAATAGACCTATATAAATATATTTGTATATTCATATACATATGTATGTAAAATATGTGTGTACCTTTAAATCTTGAAGGACTTGAAAAAATACTACATAGTGTGTGATATTTTCATTTATGGTAGCAAAAATGCATTGAGATGGCACCCACAATCATACATATTCGTGTATGCGCGTACATCTAAATGTCAATGTATGTGTATCAAGGATATATGTACGCATGTATATAAGCGAACACGTATGTATGTATGTGTTCATCTCTTTTATTTTCTAATGCATACAAACCTATTGACATGAATGTTCACACATACTAACATACATATATGTACATATTTTCTGTATTGTGGTCGCTTTTCCATTCATTTATTACACACAGAGTAAATGATGAATATGCTATGCAACTTTTTGTGTTCGATTTGCATAAACAAGAATATTTTATCACTGCAATTCTAAGTAATATTCAATTAAAGCACTATAGACGTTTAACTGATTTTACAAGATTGTGTATGTTTTCAACAAATAATAGCAGACTTAATTGCATCTTTACTGCTACTATGCAAAAGCGCAATAAAAAGTGTCATCTTGTAAATGGCTTTGTTGCGTAGATATAATGGGATGATGTTTAATAAATTATAAACAACATGAAAACTGTGAAAACATAGACCTCAGCCTTGGTAACCATTCTTGTAAACACAGATTGTTATAATTCAAATAACCAAAAATAAAAATTTTGACGTAGAAACGAACGAAAGCGAGATTAAATTTCTTTGCATTTGGTACACGATGCACTCTTCAAAATCCTTAAAATGATTTTAAGAATAGTCCCGTTATTGCTATGTTGGTCGTTATGTGGCAGGCTTTGAGCCTGAATTGTGGAAAGTACATCTTTAGAGGTTTTGAAGAGTCCACATTAACACAGCAATTTTTCAACTTTCTATGTTTTAATGCTAACAGTTGTTGAACTCTTTAAGACGAGTAAATAAAATGAATAATTATCTTTACTTTTTAAACCGTTTTAACCAATATCAACAAATATAATTTTCTAATTTCAGAAACTACTAATAAATTGAAAGATGATAACATGAAGAAAAAACCACATATGTTGCAAATAATGTTGCTCTAAATACAACAAAATCAAATAAAAAGCACGGATATTTAATACGTTTGCTAACCTGGAAGCAGTTTGATTGGAACTGACGCAAATGGGAGCAAATACTTCCAGCGGTGGTTATCCCATGGCCACACCTGCTGACAATGCAGGTGCGAATAGTGAAAATGGCAGCGGAAACGTATCAGTCCTTCAGTCGCTTACGACCACAAGAATGGGCTCATCGGGCTCTGGTGGAGGGCCTGGGACAAGTGTGGCATATAGCGGCATTCACTATCATCATCGAGACCAAAGGCGAAAGCGAGTCACTGGATTTGCCACCTTAAAAAGGAAATTCATTCGACGTCGACGCTCATCCAAAGCCTGCGATCATGCACGTGTCCTACGCGACTTTGTCTGCGACTGGACGCCCCTTGAATTGGCAGCACTCTGCGAGGAGTTTGAAGCATTGTCGGCTCTTAGAGATTTATCCGTAAGTAAAGATATCAACAAATTAACTGTATTGAGAAGTTTGAGCGACCACAATATTGTATTGATTTTGAGCGCAATCGGTTATATAGATTATCTGCCACTCTCATATAAAGTATACAGATTCTAGGTCAGAATTTAGCACAACTTGTCCGTTAAGTTAACTGTGCAATTAGTGCAGTATATTTTTTGTTCTTTTCAATGAATCCTTTTCTTGAATCGTATGTATTACATAATACAGTATAATAATCTATTTAAGATCTTTAATATTTAATTGAATGTCGCTTAAGTTATTAAGATGATTCTTAAATATTTGAGTATATAATATATATATGTATATGCTTTTTTTTTAGGTACAAGCGGAGTTGGCACGACCCCCGGCTACAACATACAAACAAGATTTGGCAGCATTATATGATTTAAATTTGTGTACAGATTGTGATCTCGTATTTCGTGGTTCAATATTTCCCGTGCATCGATCCATATTATCATCGCGCTGCACATACTTTCGCGACTTGCTTTCGGGCTGTCCGGGATTTGGAGCACGCATTTGTCTGGAGTTGTCGTCGTCACCAATCGATGTGCAAATCTTCTCATCATTGTTGCGTTACTTGTATACCGGTGATCTTTGTCCACATGATCCAACGATTAATATCAATTTGCTGCGTCAACTTGGCGATGACTTTGGCACCCCCAATCCCTTAGAACATGATCTACGTTATTTGCTGGAAACCGGAGATTATGCGGATGCTGCACTTGTGTTCACAGCGGATGGATCCAATGATAGCTGCTTGCGTCAGGACGCTGGTACCTCCGAGTATGGATTTCGACCGAAACTGGAGCTGCCCTGCCACAAGGCCATCTTAAGTGCCCGCTCACCGTTCTTTCGTAATCTGATTGCCCGCCGAACGCGTAACATTGATGAGTACATTGAGCGATCGACTCATGTGCCCACACGCATAGTTCTCGATGAATCTGTTATACCGAAGCGTTATGCTCGAGTTCTACTTCAAGCCATTTACTTGGACACTGTCGATTTGACACTGATACTGCGAGGCGGCGGTGGCACTGGGAATTCGGTTGGTTCCCTCGGCTCTCTGGGTGAGGTGCACGCCCTCACGAATACGGGACGGGTGCGGCCGACAACGCTGGAGGAAGCAATGGAGTTGTATCAAATTGGCAGATTTTTGGAGCTCGATATATTGGCGCAAGGTTGTGAAGACTTGATACTCGAGTGGTTGTCATTGGATACATTGTCGATGGTCCTTAAGTGGGGATGTCAACCTCATGGCTCCGCTTGGGTATTTCGCCAGGCCTGTCAATACTTGCGGGAAGAGTTTGCCGCTGTCAGCGCTTCACCAGTGCTTTGTCAATTGGACAAGGGGCAACTTGTGCACATTTTGCAAAGTAACTTTTTGCAAGCTTCCGAATTGGAGATTCTGCAAGCTGTGCTGAAGTGGGGTGAACAGGAGCTTATTCGGCGCATGGAGGATCGTGAGCCCAATCTCTTATCGCACACAGCGCACTCGGTCTCCAGGAAGGGCGTTAAGCGACGTGATCTCAGTGACATTGAGTTGCGTGAAATTCTATCCGAATTGCTGCCATTGGTGCGAATGGATCACGTGTTGCCGCCAAACAGTGAGGTCCTGTGTCAAGCGATTCGTCGTGGTCTTGTTAGCACCCCACCATCGCATATGATCAGCGATGAACGTGAAAATTTGCGGGTTAATGCTTGGATTCGCGGTGGCAAGAATCAAGGACTCTTTGTGCGTCCCCGGCTCTTTATGCCGTATTTCGAGGAGGTGAAAGCCCTGCTCGAAGATCGCATGGCAACATCGCATCATCAAGTTGAACTTCAGCGTATGCGTCGATCACGGCATTTCCCCGATATACCCGATACGCTGTATATGGTGTCGCGTATGAACGCCGCGTCCACACATAGCGGTGGCTTTGCTGCTGGCATCGGCAACGATGGACCCGATAAAGTTGATCCAACCGCTTTACCACCACCAGATAGTCTAACGATTTCAGCAATGCGCAAGCGTGAGCATAAGCTTCGACAGTCGCCAATGTGTCAAAGAGCATTATTGTTGCCCCTCTCATCACGACATGAAATTGATCGACAAATTCGCTTGCGCGTTGTCAGAGAGTTTAATTTGCCCGACGAAGTGTCCGATCTATTGGAAAACTCGATGCTAACCAACAAGGGAGATAACAGCAGTCGAGAAGAATGCAATGATGTTGTTGCTTCGACCACTCATCAAACAGAGGAATGCCTATTGGAGGATCATGACGACCAAAGTCCACCACCGTCGCCAGCAGTTACAGACTCAGCTGCTCGCCACACAGCGACAGCAGTTGGCGCTTCATTTTTGTCGACGACGACAACATCATCGATGGCATCATCATCAGCAGCATCTTCTGTGTGCGGCACAGAGCAGTGCTATAGTCGAAATTTGACTTTTCCACGTCATCAGCAGCAGCAATCAAGTAGCTTACTTGGTGTTGCAACTCTATTGGCAAACAACTCAAGTGCTGGACGACTGCAATCGAGTTACGCTCGCTTATCGGCATCAGCAATGCATCATCGCAATGAATTGCCGGCATTGATAACCGAGGGAGATTTTCGATTTCCGCATGGCGGTAATGCTTTGAATTTGGATCGAATAGCTGAAAACAGTTCGAGTGGATTGGTTGACACAGGCGGCGGTAATGGCAATGGGCATCTCTCTGACATGATGCCCGATGTGGCAATGGCAACAGCATCATTGGGCCAGCTGCATCTCTCCGCTGGTGGAGGTGGAGGTTCTGGCTCTGGTTGCGTGAGTAATCATCCCAATAATCGTCTCATTGGTAGCAGCAACAGTGATATGTCCGAAAGTTTGCAACTTGATCTAGGAGATGGCCCAAGTCCTCACATAATCAATAGTGCTGCCGCTGCTGGTGTGATAACTTTGCGTAATTTACAAGTGAGTATTTATAAAGTGCTATCTACGTATATACATTATATATCGGTTGTACATATTAGTAAAACAGATTACTAAACTCACAAATTGCAATTATATCCGGGCAATACTATTTGTAGATTCATTAACCGATATATACTGTGTGTAATCATGAATTATTTGCAAAAATCAAAATACTAATAATAATCCTTTTGCACAGCATCAATTGCCGCAAAACAACTACCATCACCACATCATGCAGCAGCGCTCCAACTCGCCATTTGATATTCTACGACAGGGGCTGCATTCGCCTGCTCCTCCGCAGCACCCGCATCCCCCATCAGGTGCGCTGAATTCCGGGCCACCTCGATTTTTATAGAGGTTACAAGTGGCTCCCGATAAGGGGCTTTATTTTAGCACTCCTTTCTAATAAATAATAAAAATAATTAATATTAAAATTTCAACAAAATATATAGTTAAATTAAAAACAAATTAATGTAAGTACCGTACAAAAACTAAAAATGTGCGTTCTTAATGACGATTCGTTCAACTACATCTTAGAAGTAATTGGCGTATGTACAAATGACAAAGAAAAACAAAAAAACAAAAGAAATTATGAATATTAACATACCAACATTTGACGCAATTGAAAGTAAAGCTAGTTTTTTATAACAATAATGATCTAAATAACAGCTATATATGTGGGTATGTATATATATATATATATATAAATATATACATATAGCAGGGCTGCAAATCGGTTCTAAACCAATTCTCAATGTACCATATTAATAGCCGAAGCGTCTAAATTATATATCGGGAATATTCACATTACTTAAGTTTTGGTAAAGAACACAATTTATTTAGGTTCTTTTCATTTAGATGTCATCGATATAAATATTAAATTATGGATTCTTCTCGAGTTAAACCTTTTGTTTTGAAATTACAATAAATAGTTTAGGAAAGTATTGTTAATGGTAATTCAGTTAATCACAATATTGACAGAATTTTGAGCTAAGTGGTTGTAAAAACTGTTCCACGAATTCGTCTTTAGTATATAATTCAAATTCACGAACCCAACTCATCCTAAGTTTTGAGATTTGTAGTCCTGAATATACACAAGTATATATATATATATATTTATATTATATATAGAATATATAATATGTACATATAGCTGTTATTTAAAAACGTTTAAATTGCAAAAGCTTATATAAAATATTATTCACAATAAGGCTTATTTTTAACTTGTTGTCAGACAAAAACAAAGGAAAAAAACATTAAAAAAAAAGAATCAAGGTATATTTGCATTCCTCTTCCGACATGTAGCTGTCATTGTACTGTCTTTGCCAGACTGATAATGAACAGAACTGATTACGAGTATATTATTAGTTAAAAATTAAATATTTTCAACATTCAATAGCTGCAAACAAATATACAGTTCAGGTTAAAATAATATTACAAATATGGGTTTGAAACAAAATGGTTTAAAACAAGTGTAATATGGCAACAAATTCGACAAATTAACCATATAATTATGTACGTATATTATCGGATACATTGGGAAAATTCGAATAAAAGAAATCCTGCTCATATTTACCAATTGTGTCTTCAATTTGGAAATCGTATTTTGTCGGAAAAGCTTATTCAACTTAATTTAACTTGAGATGCGCCCATAATTCTGTACAGTATTTATTTCAAAATTGTAACTAGGGGAACACATAGCATGTGATTTTCCACTTCTTAGGTAATTTAAGCAATAGCTAAACTCTTGCAATTTGCTGCCTGTATGCCATAAAACCAAAGGATTATCGTATCTTCAACAACACTTCAGAAAATAACTAATTTTGATTTAACTGAAACTTATTTTGTTGATCGTTTACGGTTGCAAGGTGTACGCAGAAAAGGACATTATAATTGTAGCTAACACTCTGCAGGATGCGCTAGAATTATACTTATTCATAGTCCTAGAAGAATCGTTTGGCATTCAAGGATTTGCAGATTTAAGCCAACAAATCATCGACTGTTTTCTTAAGGTGGAGACGAACAAAATTGGTCTAAATATTCCGCTGTAACTTCGTAGTTTTCAGGAAGATCGATTTAAGTGATGTCTTTCAAATTTGCAGATAAAGGTTTTGAAAGCGGCTGAAATAAAAGGATAATTTTGTTTACATAGCTAAATCTGTAGAGTGCGTTTGGTGCAATGGACATTGAAATCATTGTTTTACTCTTCGGAATATTCACGAGTGTTGGATGCTTAGATGCCCCAATGTTATTTGATGGAAATTCATGGATTTCCTTTCCACGAATCGAAAGCAAAAAGAACCCTATTCCATAGGAAAAATGTGTGAATTGCAGAAACTGTGTTGGAAATCCATTGTGGGCTGGTATGCGGTCATAAGGAAAAATTGTACACTTACCTTACCAAACATGAAAGGCTTGGCACCATCTGTAGCTGACTCATAACAACTAAACTGCAACTGTCGCCGTTGTAACCCGACACCAAGCCAAGTTAAAAACCAGGTGAACAGAATCAAACAAAAATAACTATGTATCGGAAGGCATCAAGCTTAGAGGCCTAGACTACATTATTACGACTTTAGTAGCTACAACAACTACAAAATCAATAATAACAGCAACAAAAAATACAAAAGTGATTTTATCATTTTTTCTTTCAGCTTGAACATACGTCAAATAATCAATAAATAAAAATAAAAAGTGTAATTAAAGAGTACTTTTACTTGGGCTGGGCTACTTTCCTCGTGAATATTTTAGCTCTACGTGAAGGATAACTTAAAGAACTGTGATATCGTAATGGATAAATGTATACCCATAATTTTGATATGTAGCAAAGCATGGATCAGCTCCCACAAAAAAACGGACTGGAGACAATCAAATTGTAATTCAGACAGCATTATTGCAGAGTAAACTCATAACTCCACTGCGCATATAAATAGTAAATAGGAGCACTTTTTCTATACTTCAAAACTAGAGTCCATTAAAAATATTGATATGACGGATCTTGATTAGTAATCTTTCAGCCTTAGTTGCGGTACGCTTATTAATCATTTGTATTTTTGCAGTTAGTAATATGGAGCACCAACCACAAGTTTATTTCAAGCGATTCTTTACTAGTATATTGTATAAACTTTAAAACAAATTTAAATACGCCCTCCGGCGTTTCTAATTAGGGATAAGATTGCTCTTGGTTTTCTACTCAACAAAAATAATAAAACTACTAAAGAATATAGCACAACGTTTCCGTTTATTTTAATAGGGAGCGCTAGTTGTTGATGAATGTACAAAAAATTTTCCATTGCGTACTTCCTTTGGTACATTGACTACTTTTGTTGTTAATACTAAATTATTTCACAGTTTAATAAAAAGATTGCAACATTAAATAATTATACATAAAAAAATAATTTTTTTTTAGCAATAATTGAATAATTATGTCAAACAATACAGCACAGCGCTTGCGTTCATAGTTGTTCAATTTAAGGTAAATGTACCAAGAATGGTTCCAATGGTACATTGAGTCCTAAATGGTACATAGTTCTAAACTGCAATAAGAATTTTTTTTCATTGAATACTTTAACGTGTTCTTTGCTTGCAAAAATTAAGTTTCACAAATCATTTTGTAAAGATTGCACTCAACAATGTATACAGTAGCTCTGATTCTGTATTTTATCGTAAATGGTACATATGAATGTATATAATGTACATAGTATATGGGTGTTGGCACAACAAAATAATTTTCATGCGGTCGGATGCCGGATATTATCTTTCTCTTTCTATTTGATGTTCATGCCTGTATGTACATATATGTATACACACATCGATATGCATGTACCCGCAGTTAAGAATAATAAACAATTGTGTCTGAGCGAGAAGGCATTGCACTTCATTTATCTTTAGTTACGAATATTTTTTGATAAAAAAGTGCATATGAATTCACACAGCGCTTAATGTTTTATAGGTACATCGGGTTCGTGTCTTCGTTAAACTTTGATGCACTTGTGGAAGTACCAAAGACGTTTGATCATCTCGTTGAAGCGCTTTGGTTAAAACATCAGTCGTTAAAATTTATGTAAAATAAAGTACAAATAATTATTCTACATAAATCAAGGTCTCTTTGGCGATTTACGTTATCCTGGATCCTGGAATGTCTTGACCTGAAACTGAAATCTTCTCAAAAAAGTGTTATACAAAACTTTGGTTTACACATTTCTTCAAAGTTTTTTCTATACCAACCAACACCAAAAGTTAGTAACAGTTTGAGTTATATAGAACAAACAAATTAGCATGTTAATCTCCCGAAATGCAACCGAAATTTCAATTAAAATCCGTGTTTAAAGAGGTCTCGACTTTGTTTAATGTCCTTGCCCACTTTACGAGTGCAATTTATAAGCGAAATGATTTGTTGGTGATGCACACACACTAGCAACTATGACTTGAATAATTTCTGCTAGGAGATGTCAATGTCCTTATTTTAATATATATGTAGTAGAGAGGTACATATATAACTTCTCTGTTCGGCATGAAGTTACATTTTGTTCTCATCGAATGTATAACGAAGTCCTGAATCATTATGTTATAGTTGATATATAGTTGAAAAGAGACCTAAATGGTTACTTCAATTTATAAGCAGTTTTGATTATTTGCAGTACTTACATCGTGTCCTCATACATCAGGTATTCAGAACGAATACATAAATGCAGATTTTTGTTCACATTTAAGTTCTTGGGATGTCAATTTATTGCTCGAAATACCTACATACGTTACGTCAGATACATCATAATTCCTCATTCCGCCCACCAATGACAACATACTAATCTTAATCAACTAGCTCCCGAGCTGCTAGTGGGTGCCACATGTTTACTTATTAAAATTAAAGTACACTTTCATTATAAATGCCGAGTGAATCGGATTCAACATAAGTGATACATATATATGTATGTATGTAAGCAAAATGTATTTTTGAGTTTTAATGTAATTTTAACATGAACATGTATTTTTCGTTTTGTTATCTATTAGTTTATTGATAATACCATAAGCATTTTGTTATTTGTTGGGTTACTTTCATTGTTTGATGAATTCAGCTAATTACAGACATTCATTTTATTTATTACTTTTGATTTAGGTATAAATTGTACATAAGAAATCATAATAAAATTACAATATTGTACGTATGCATTTGTTGTGATTTTGTGGCATATACATAAGTAAGAATGTATTGCATGTATACAGTTTTTGTTTTTGTTTTGTTTTTTTTTTTTAAATTTACATATAAACATATAAATTTGTATAAAGATTCTGATATTAACATAATTAATATATGGTTTCTTCTTGTAATGTGATTTTATTAACCAGAAAACATTTAAAGAGTAGTTTTTTTCGTTAAGCATTATCTTCCATTTTGACGCGTTTTCAAAGTTTGACGAATATTATCAAATTTTTTTTGCATATAACTAACAATTTTATTTTGTTTTATTTATTAATTGTCTTCTAAACGAAAATGGGTTTTATGAAGATTAATTAATTGTTTAAATTATCTGTTTAAATCTCTACGCGCACAATACAACTATGATGTTTTTAATAGAGGTCATGAACAAGTTTATTTTCTGGAATTTCCGTTCGTTCTTACCCTTGAACGGAATTAAGCTAATTGTCTGTTTGATTGCAGGCTGTTTCATATATGCACTAAACTGTGTTACCTTCTTCATTGTTTTCATAATAATAAGAATAAACTCTTTCTTGTGATGTTTTTGAATTCTTTGTTTTTTTTTTTTTTTTGTTTAAAGGAATTAACTTTTATTTCCACTATAATATTTTTTAGGGGGGGACCAGTCATTTTTACTTAGTAACGTGTTACGTGTTTTGTGTATGTTACTGCGTGCAAGCTTTTCGTTCCAGTTAAACTTAAAAGTATATTGAAATTAAGTTGTTTTTATTGACATACAACATATTTATCTATCATTTTGTTTACCGTTGTGAATGGTTTTTAGTGAGTTTTTGCGGGTACATGAACATAAATACATTTGGAATATTAGAAGCTCATACGTGTCTTATGGTCAAAACAATAACTAAAATACATATGAAATCGCAACTCTCAAGTTGTAAAGTTATTCATAACGAGCTCGCGATTCACTTATCCTGTTTACAATTGATGAAGTTCATGCGCCGGTCACAAGGTTTGACTATTCATCATCATCATATCAAACACTGCGTTGCTACTAGTTATTCGAGGTGGACAACTATCGAAGTCACTATCGATCGGTATTCTCGATAGTTAGGCGCTTTGCACTATTTGACTGTGGACGATAGTTATTTGTGCTATTCTTTGAGAGAGATTGTACAGTAAAAAATTGTATGAATTTTTTCGAAAAGATTTTACAGGCATCTGATAGAAGAGCTTGGCTACATGAACAGTTTGGTATCAACTTATAGTGTAATGAAAATAACATTAATGCATATTTGAGTTCAAATTATAACAAAAACTTTATAAGTTTAATAAAAATCCAATTAAATCTTTAAATGGAAAATACTATCGATAATTATTGATGGTTTTGGTTTTGAAAATCGATCGTCGACTATCGATGGTGACAACTAGCGATAGTAATCCACCTCTACTAGTTATGCTTTTTGGTTGAGTGTTGTACTTCGCGATCGATACTTCTTTT
Source organism: Drosophila niveifrons (assembly GCA_035046325.1). Taxonomy (NCBI): domain Eukaryota; kingdom Metazoa; phylum Arthropoda; class Insecta; order Diptera; family Drosophilidae; genus Drosophila; species Drosophila niveifrons. The sequence goes on along the minus strand of JAWNOC010000063.1, from coordinate 9,167,970 downwards.
GTTAGTCTATATGTTAAGATTTCGTTAAACATTTATAAATTTTTGTTAGGTTTTAAAGTTAATTTTTTTGTTTTTCATTTATTATTGTAGCTTATATGGCCGTCAATTATATGTAAATAGTTTTGTTTTTGTTCACTAATAATTATGTTATTTAAATCATTCTTCTTTTTGTTTGTATATAAATTAAGGACTTAAACGTTATAAGAAAAATGTTTTATAAAGTGTATTGTTGTTTACTGTTTTTTTTTTGTTTTTTTTTTTTTGGTTTTTGTTTTTAATTTGTTCATTACATTAAATTTTTTAATTTACGCAATATTTTCATGCCTTTTTATGTTCTATCTGTAATTTTTTTTTTGTTGTTGTTGTAAATGCTTTAAATTTATTTGACTTTACTTCATTAAGAACAACTTTCTGCCGTGTGTATGTATATGTGTGTATATATATGAAGTCATATAAGAATTTTTGTTTAAGTTTTGATGTCTGACAAATTAAAGTGAAGCGTCGTCGTCGTCACGTCACCCCGTCGTTATTCATACAGTTATGTACGGATAATACAGTACAGTATAATTACCATAATGTACGGTGCTATCATAGTAATCAACAATGGTGCACACTCATTTTCATTTCATTTCATTTTCATTTGACAATATAGCAGCAGCGCAGCAGACGTCGCCGACACTAAATGTTGTTGTTGTTGTTGTATATGACTATATACGATTTGAACTAACTTTACGTACTTTAAACTGTAGCTGTTATCTCTCATTCTCAATCTGACTTCTGATCAATGACAGCTCCATCATCAGTATCATCATCATCATCATAGGTTTTTGCTTCGAATTTTCATTTTCATTTACACTAATAATATTCTTGTATGTGTGTGTGTTTTGTGTGTGTGTATGTCTAGTTGTTTGTTGCATGTTGCATGTTTGTTTGCATGTTGCTTGTTGCTGTGTCTGTGTGTTTTGGTTGTTGTTGTTGTATAAGTATAATAAGTATATAGCAATATAAATAATTTGTATATAAAGTTCTTGTTTTTGCTGTGGTCTTTGTTGCAGTCAACGTCGTTTACATATCCCCTTCAACATCTGCATCTCCATCTCAATCTCTATCTCCATCTTTATCTTCATCTCCTTTATCATTATCAATCATCAATCAAGCGCTTTACAACATATTCTGCCTGCTTGTGCTTTTGTTTGTTTGTTTTTGTTTTGTTTAGCTTAACAACAGTTACAAGGAACCATTTGACCATCATCCACACATTAACGAGATGATGTGTTGCTGCTGTGCTCTGTTGTTATTGTCGCTGGCTGCTACTACTGCTGAACTGAACGCTGACTGCCTGCAGCCACTATGCCACGTTGACCCTACTTCATACCCCACTACCACCCACTACCATTACCACCGCCATCGACACCGCCCACATTTAGTTCCACACGCGCAAGAATGAGTCCCACGATCCTGTTGCCACTGCCATGCCATTCTCGGTGACGCCCAAACATGATACACGATTATCATGGCCAGCCAGAATGCCAGAGCGTTCCGCTTTCATTGTATCCCAGACATTACAATTGAAATCATCATAGCCGGCTAATAACAGACGGCCGCTTTTTGAAAACGCCACCGAGGTGATGCCGCAAATGATGTTGTCATGCGAATACATTGCCAGCTCTTGATCAGCACGTATATCAAACAGGCGACATGTAGCATCATCCGATCCAGTCGCAAAGGCTTGTCCATTCGGAAAGAAGGTAACGGCATTGATGTCCGATTCGTGGCCGGGAAACGTTTGTTTGCAGACACCTTCACGAATATCCCACAACTTGGCGGACGCATCACAGGCGCCCGACACAAATGTTTTGAAGTCCGGTGCCAGCGATAGAGCCATCACATCTCCCGTATGACCCAGAAATGAATTCATCTGCAGGCCCGTCTCAATGTCCCACAGGCCACACGACATATCACCGGAGCTGGTCACAATTTGATTGTCGTCGAGGAAACGACAGCATGACAGATAGCCACCATGGCCGGGTAGCTCGCGCGACACACGCACATTGCCCTCGCGTGTCTTTAGGTTGTAGATTGAACACATGTTGTCGAGGCCACCGCAGGCAACATAGCTGCCCGATGGAGCGTATGCACAGGTCATCACCCACGACGAACGCAATGGGATGGCGTGCACTTTGTTTGTGGTATGCGAGTCCCAAACAATCAGTTTGCCATCCTGTGATGCGGATACCAGATTCCTTGAATCGTTGCCCCAGTGCATGGCATAGATTTTGGCCAAATGACCGCGCAGTGTGCGGCGTGTGCGCATCTGTATGCGGCCAATTGGTTCCAGCGAGGCGGCCGCTTGCAACAGCGATGTGTCGCACGCCGCCTTTCTTGCGTCGCGAATGGCATTCTTGAGAGATTCGGCTTCTTGTCGTAGACTGTCGAGTTCATTCATCTTTATATGCTGGTTGAGGTTCGTTTAAATCTCTTTGTTGCAACTTTGGTTAGTTTTGCTCGATTCGATTCGATTCGATTTATTCGCTGCTGCTGCTGCTGTGTTTTCAAAACTAAAGGAAGACAAACATTTGAAATTAGGTTCAAGAAATTGAAATACTCAAAAAGCAGCGTGCCCGGTTTCACATGCTATATACATATATAGTCAAACTCACGAGGCAACTCGAAAAAAAATATAATATCAATACCCTCTGTTTTGACTTTTTCACAAATGTAAATATACAGTTTTCGCCCGATTTCGGTGTGAACATATATAAAATAGCAGTTAGTCGGTCACGCTACCAAGAAAAAAAAACGAAAACTTACTGTTATAACTATTTTGATTTCCTCAGCGCGTCTCCTGTTGATTTTTGCGTTCCGTTTGCTTTACGTCGTCATACAAATAACCGTAATATATATAAATATATATGTTCCTGGAGCGTTCACAGCGTTTTAGCGATGTTGACTTATCTGATCTGCAGTGTTTCTCTTACAGCCAAAATGTTCGTTGGGTTTTTATCTTTGGAGTTTTTCTGCTTATATACACTTCGATTTTTTTTTCTTTGCAGACAATTGAATTATTTATAATTTATTACGATTTATACGTTTTACGCATTTGTTTCAAGTTAAAACTCTAACAATACGATGGTATTTTGTTAGGGGTCTCAAAGCCTTCGTACTTTTTTCTTTTTTTTTAGTATGCACCTTTTACAAAATCGAGTCTTCTAGTGAAAAATATTTAGTTGATGGACTATAGCCGTTGTTTTTGTTGGTTTGTTGGTTTGAACTTGAACAAAAAGGTTACTCCGTTTAAGTAATTTGTTTTTTTTTTTTTTTTTTGTGTGTGTTTTTGTTAGTTATACAGCACTATAATTTTTACACTGATGATAAAATTGATGTTGGCTGCTCGCTCGTTTGGTCCGCCTGAATTCACCAGTGCTGCTTGCTGCTGCCTTTTCCTTTTGGTTACTCGATTCGGTTTTTTGGTACACCAAAATTGCAATTTTTGCACCACCGCTGTCAATGGCAACTAAACTAATAGGAGAAAGCAGTACAGCCAGTGTTTCGCGTTGTGGCAAGTATACGGTACGAACGTAAGCGAAAGCAGACTCGAACGTGACCACCACACACACACATAGCAGGCGGCAGCGGCGCGACAAGCATAGATAAATGATAATGACCATTTATCCCATTCGCACCAATGAAAAGTGATGTTCCATTACATTGATAAAGCGAGAAAGAAATACAAAAGAAAAATCAATTTTAAATACTCAAATATTATTTTATACTACATTATTTAAATTTTGCATTTAAAAATTGACGTATTTATTATCATGTAGCACAAACAAACCGTTTTTGTTCAAGCGAATACAATCATTTTTAACCGAAAAACTCAAATTGAAAATCGTATTCAATATAATATATAAGTACTCGCATATATGTATGTATATACATATGTAGATATATGTGTACACATAAGTATTTGAGCTATTTAAAATAGTTCACCTGGTGGGGCACCTCGGTCGCGTTTGAGTTGCTTTACAGCTTTATTTCTTAGTTCCAAAGATTCGGCTTAAAATCAGTATGCAAAACTTAGATATTTGTATTTATTTATTGTGAACTTATCGTCCGCAGACAACTTTTTCCACATATATCAATCTTAACACAACTTTTCATTTGCACTCTACAATTGGCAGCCAACACCTAGTATTCCAGGAATGCACGCAAAATATCGATTACAATAATTTCATCGATGTATCCAACTTTTAAATAAAATATTGCGTTTACACCGCATTACATTTACCTTAAAAGACAGGCGTGTAAACTTCAATAGTAGTTGGAAGACCAAAATCCATTACGAAATTATTAAAGCTGTAAATGTTTATATTGAAAACGTTTATTATTCATTCTCAAGTATAATTAGTTGATATAAGGGGTAACAAAATTACAGCACGTCAAAAACAATTCATAATAGAAAAAATATATTTATAAACCCTCTCAAATTCACGATTTATTTTCAATATCACAATTTAAAATCGATTGTAGGTTGCGATTTTTAACTTATTTTATTTGAATAAAATCATAAAATTCAATATTACAATAGTCAAAATATTAGAAAAAAAAAATAAAAAACATTCTCCTTTTATTCAAAAGATTATTGTTGAACATTTTTTTTTTTTAAATTTTCTAATTAACAACAATTAAAAAATCCGTTATAATCATAATAACAAATGGATTAAGCATACGATAATATAAAGATAAAGTCCATAAATTGATCATGGCATTTCAAAACTTTCAAGAATGCAATTGTTGTTGTTTCAATTAAAATTATTATCCTATTTACAATCGATTGTGGATGGTGTAAGTAAATAACTCAAATATCATTAACAAAAATGTGAAATTTAAGAATTAATCAAATAATTTAACTACGATGTCCAAATGTGTTTAAAAAATTAAATCAATTAAAATATTAATTTTTTTTTTAAATAATTAAATACAAAAATTATCCCTTCTCCATTCGGTTGTGGATGGAATAACTAAAAAAAAAACTTAAACATCCAACAGAACATATTTAAAATATATTGTTCTTCTATCGCAAAATTAAACAAAAACATTTTTACAGTTGAGTTTAGAATAGAACTATCATGTAATGGAAAAATTCAAACCGATATACCATGATATATTAAAAATAAATTTTGAGTTCTATTTGTCTTCAGCTTTTTAATATTTAGTGATGATTATATTCATTAATAATTAATTTATTATTTTAAGCCAAGAGCAATGAGACTGAAAATATATACATTTTTGTGAATACAAGTAAAATCCAATTAAATTTTGTAATCGATTCACCTGGTAATCTTATGTTATTCTGTGCTATTAATATCGAGCTCATCAATTAATTTAAGCTATCGACCGAAGTGTACATAAATGCTTATTGGACTTATCGATAGTGTCATCGAAATAAAAGACACCTATTTACGTTTAGAAAAGTGCATTCCTTTGGTAAAGAAAGTCTAGGTATTCAATAATAATGATTTAAAACATAAATAATTTGAAAAATTAAAACAGTTTAGATGTAGTGCAAATATAATTGCAAAAGCAAAGTGTATGAGTGATTGTTGGCGTCGTTCATGTTAACATTTTCAATGTAATCATTTCTACGCGTGCGCCAAAGTTATCATACATACCCATATATGTATACATGTGTGCTTGTATATGCCAGTTTCTGTAAACACATATGTGTATGTATGTGTATGTATACAGTTTATACAATCAAATGAAAGTGAGCAAAAATCGTAATTAATTCTACAGAGTGTATGGAGAATATATTATCTCCTTATTGTCGACTGTCCTATGTTGCTGTTAATGTGCATTGATATTATGGTATTTTCATACACGTCGTCGTCGTCGCGTTTGACGCTGTAAAACCCAAGAAACGTTAAATGTAATTGTATTTTTTTTTGTGGCCATCTCTTGTGCAAAATCGTATTTACAGGTCAAGTACAAGGCCCCAAAAAGAAAAAAAACTGAAACAGAAACTTAAAACAGACAGATATGCGCAGTGAAATGTCTTAACAAAATTAACGTGTCCTCCAAAAAAGAAAAAAAAAGCACAAAAATAATGAATATAACTAAATCAATGAAAATCAATAAAGTTTAATTACGACTGTGCAAGGATTTCTATCGAGTTGCCAACTTTACGTCATGCTCTCCACGTCTTCGACATCGTTGCCAACTGGAAGAAAGCCCGATATTATTGACTCGCGAGAGGACATTATTCATAATGAAAATATGATCGTTTCATCGACAACAACAACAGCAATAGTTCCCATTCCCAGCAAGCAGCAAAATCAAATACTTTGTCACAAACAACAACAACAACAGCAACGCAGCAACAAATTATCCAGCACTTTGTCAGATTCGTTAATTATTGATGCATCATCATCATCGTCATCCGATATGAGCAACGCATCAACAGCCGCAGCAGCAGCAACAGCAACAACAACAACAACACGCTCGTTGCTTACTCACCACAGCCACAATCACCATCATCATCATCACCACCCTTCATCCTTGACAACTTGCACTAAAAGTCCACCCATTATAGCGACCGTCCATCACCAACAGCAACAGCAGCAGCAGCAGCAACAACAGCGACAACAACAACAACAGCATGGACTGCAAATTGCATCTGAGAACAGTTCGAAGAACAACAAAGAGTGGAGAGAACGACAACAAAATACGTCACTTGCACTAGAGACTCCAACATCATCGCTTTGCTGCAGCACTGCCATGAAAGCCAGTGGAAATCCATTGATTTTACAAAAGATGACACGAACTATACCATCAGATAAAGTAAGTGTTATATGGTTATATTTGCCACTTCTATTTAAAAGGTGATGCAGAAATATTTCAATGCATATGCAAGAAAATGGGAATTGCTTTTTTTTTTTGTTTTACTTTTAATTTTTGTAACTCAAAGTGCATTGAATATCCTTTGGGATTATTGCATCATTTTTGGGGGGCATAAAATAGTTTCAGTTAAACGCACAACAGCTGTTTAATGGCAATGCCAATTGGGAATTTTCTTTGTATACATACATATGTACATACACGAGTAGTTTCAGTTGCACGGACAACAGCTGTTGACGTTGCATCATTTATCGAGTCAGCAGAAACAATGTACGATCATTGTGATTGTGAAATGTTTGTGCGCACCCCGTTCGAAATATAAATAAACGCATTAATATTTTATTTTCATTTGTAATTGCAAATTGCAGATAAGCTTTTATAAATATCGACTATAAACTGCCTAATTGCATTCACGAAATAAAGCAATGATCTTTAAATGAATTGAACGGATTCTTAAATAACTTTAGGATCAGTTTTTTTTTTTTAACCTCGACTGACCACTTTTACAACAGACGAAGTCAGACGAAATCTTAAGTCTTGACTTTTGCTAACCTTCAAGTTAAATAATTCCTCTGTCTGATAAGCAAAAAAGTGCACTTAAATGCGTTTCTAGATCCTGTATGAAATTTGAAGCTTATGTATGCTACACAATCTGCTAGTCAGGTGATCTGGATCGTTGGATATTAGTACTAATGCAATGCATAAACAGCTGATGGTCCCCAAAATGTATTTTAAAAATGTATACGATTTAATTTAATAAATCCCGTGTCCTGAACATTAAGGAAATACGCATTGTTTTATCTATGCGAAAAGTATATTTGTGTGCGAACTGTCGCCTTAACTATAACCCGATAAATCTGTCCTTAATAACATTGAAAAATGTTGTAAAGAGATAAGCAACTTGTTGAAGATCCGATTTATATAACGTATAGCATAGATGGTATGATTAATAGTGTGACCGTGAAGGAATCTATGTTAACTGAAAAACAATTTAAGAACTCTCCGAAATACTAAGAGGCTAAATTTATTAACTACACTTTATGCCGACGTAAATTGATTGGCCAGTAAGGCACTTTCAAAATAACTTAAAGTTCATTAAAAGAATGTACTTCAATCAGTTTTTCAAACTGATATTTAGATATGTTTTTCGTTATTGAAATACTTCAAATATTCGCCACTCGCATACTAGTTTTACCTGAACATTTTTTTTTCTCAATTATTTTGAAATGTACACAATTAATAAAAATTGGATATAATTCGTCAACCTGCGTCTGCCAGTCTGTCTAATAGAAAAGTTTTTATTCATAAGAAAATAACCATTTTTGAAATTATCTTTACATAATGTGAAAAAGGGGCAAAATTAATTTAGAAAATATTTTGAAACTATATGAAGATGAAAAGAAACAATACGTTGAAAATTATATTGAATAGATAAACCACAAACATTTTAAGATGTAGGGAAATATTAAAATCCTCCATGCAGGTTTTTGGACTCAATATGCATTTGAGGGTTATTTTTAATTACACCCACAAGCTATAAAAAAATCGGTTTTGTAATTATAAAAAAATCGCGCAAGCAATATCAGATTTTTCTAGTGAACTAATTTTTTTTTTTGTTTTTGCAGATTAACTTACGTTTAATCCTTGTCAGCGGAAAAACAAAAGAATTCCTTTTTAATCCATCTGATTCCGCTGGTGATATTGCACAAACTGTTTTTGAGAATTGGCCCACAGGTAAGTAAATTACGCATTAAAATTCCATTGTAGAGATTCCTACAATTATTATTTCGGCAATAAGGTATATTAAATATAGAAAATTTCCTGATTTAGAAGAAAGTTACAAATAAAAAAAAAAACAATATAACAATAGATATACATATATAATTGGCCAAGATCATCTATTACATATGATGTCATTAGGAATTCTTATGAGTAACATCAATAAAATTGTATAGAATTTTTTTGTATTGGTTTTTATTCAACGAAAATCGAAGTATTTATTGGTCAATTCCAAAATAAAATATATTTAATGTGAAGACTAGACTAGACAACTTCCAACTGCTTTTAAAATGTATTGCAATGAATTTTGATCAATTTTATAGAAGTTAAATAAGTGATAATATTATGAAAATATTGTTTTTTACGAATTTTACATTTGCATCTAATTTAATTTCAGATTGGTCACAAGAAGCTGTAACTAAAGCCGAAATCTTGCGTCTAATATATCAAGGTCGCTTTTTACATTGTAATGTAACATTGGGAGCATTAGGACTTCCGTTGGGAAAAACTACTGTTATGCATTTAGTGCCCCGTGATAATTTGCCGGAACCTAATTCGCAAGGTGAGTGAAATCCAATTCAATTCAAAAAGGATTTTCATACCATTTAAATGAATGCGGGTTGTAATTTTTTCTTTTTAGACAGCTCATGATCGCAGTTCGTCTGTTTTGTTATTGCAAATGCTGCGAAATCGTGTTCTTATTTTCTTTTGGGACAGCCAAAAATATACTTTCAAAGAATCTTTTGAATTCATTTTCACTGCTGGGTCAGTTTTCTCTGTCGTCGATTTTGCCGGTGGTTGTTATGAAAACGCTTTTCTTAATTTCTCGTGTCGCAATCGACTCGATCATTATACTATTTGCATTAATAATGAAGCACAATAATGAATGGATGGTAAATAAATTGCTTTAATATTGGGAGCTATTTACAGACAATATAATAAATAGAGAAAGACTCATTAAATGGCAATTCCAACTCTGAATAGAGACAGACTACAAAATTATGATTAACTCGCTACCCATAGAGCAGAAGTGTATTACGACTTTGTTCATATGTAAAAGGGGATCTCATAACCGAGCATACTCGACTGTAGCTTTTTTACTTGTTTTTATGCATTCTGTGCATTAATTAATTAATTTTCCTTTATTTTTCAGATCAAAGACAGAAGAGTAAAGGTGGATCTGGACGTTGCTGTTCTACTTCTTGCTGTATTTTGTAACTAAATTGTCTCATAGTTATATGTGTATATCTTAAGTTTTAATGAGAATATATACAACATAATAATTTTTTGCAGGTAGCATCATTTGTTTTAAATTTAAATATACCAAATTTTTTTAATATTACATAAGTATGCTTGACTGCATTAAATATTGTACCATATACTCTTAATTGTATGTTATTAGAGGTCTAAAATAGAAATGTATAATTATTTGAAATTGTTTAGATTTTAGATTAAAAAATATAGAAAAATACAAAGTAAATATAATAAAAGTGTAAATTGTACATTCTGTTTATGATTAACACTTATGTATTACATCGAAAACTTATTGATCAGCGTCCTTTTTTTTTGCGATCCTAATCTACATCGATTAACGATCGTTAATCAAAACATTTCAGCAGGGCGGTATCAATTTTAATTCAATATTGCCAGGACACTCGTGAATAGTTGTTGGATGAACTGATGTAAATGAATTTCCCTTGGTGTCGTATGAACCTTGTTCGAAGATGCCAATCTACAAGGAAATCAATCCATGCCTTAGCCTTGGATCCCGAATTTCTTTTCTCATATTTAAGTTCTGAATTCTATTTCAGGGAAAGAAGCTGTTGTACTCATATTGAAGAAGAGCTAATAATAATAGCAAATATAGAAAATATATTCGCGATTTGACGGCTTTAGAAAAAGGTTTCATGTTGTACGAACAAGGTATACAAAAAATCGAATGTAAATTCAGGCTCGTAGTTCTTACTGTTTGCGCTGTAAGTGGTTAGTCAGTCTGAACAAACAACTATATAAGAATATGGAACAGTGTTGTCATCGATCAGGTATTTAAGAAGTAACAGATAGCGAGAAAAAAAAATCAAAGATTAAAAAAAAATACAGAATACTGGATAATACTTACAACAATTTTAATGCCTTATTTATATATCTTTATTAAATTGATGCATTTGGATGTATTTTAATTCCGATTCGCTAAAAATACTGTTGCACAAATCGCTCAAATGATCAAATGATGCAAGACTGCTGGCTGTACAACAAACATGGCCAATCATGGATTAACATGGATCAATTTTAGTAGTTGCAGTACGATCCATATTTATCTTTTGGATCGCGACTGAAACAACTGGTAAAGTCCGGCAATTTTAGATACGACGCGAATTTTGTTTCGTATCGCTTTCCGCATCTTTACTTTAATAAGTAACTGCGGCAATGAAATATACTCTATATAGATTATATACAGTCAGTATTTTGATTAACTTTTAGAGATGGTATGATGATTTGGGAACCTATTCATCACTTAAAATGATATAGTATATAATCCCAAAAAAACTCCTATATATATATATATATATATACAAATACATATTATACATTGGTAATACTCCATGACAGAATTTCTTCCATTTAATTCGTGGGATCGATGTTTCTTGACAATAAAAATCGAAAAATGGCAAAAGTTAAACCTTTAAAACTATTAAATCGTACCTCCTGAAATAGTAAGATCATTTGGCTTTTTGATATTTGTTATGAATGTTGTATTTTTAACTAATAGACCAAGATACTGCTAAACACTTCAGAGATAACGGCTAAATTAAATTATCTCAGCCGCACAAATATTTTTATGGACTCTGCAATTTTGTGCTAATATCTATAAATTTGGTCCACTTAACTAAAAAGAAAAAAAGAAATGGTTCTAGAATGATTTTTGCATTTTGAAACACTTTTGACGATTCCTTGAGTGCTAATAATCAAAAATTTGCTTGTGGCGCCAAGTTTTAAATGTGTGTATCCTGAAAGTATGCTTTAAATATTGTTTTTTATTTCCACTTACTACTCCATTATGTTCACCTGGAATTTTAGTTTATCCACTTAACAGTCTGCAAGCAACCGTTTCTAGATTTCAGTTTTTTTTTATTGTAATTATTGTTGTGGATTTTTTATTGTTAACTTACAAAAAGTTTCAAATAAGTACGCAACGTACCAGGCGCACATAAATTAGGAGCGAGCAGACATACGAAAAGTACCCTTATTTAGTGGCGCCATCTATGGTTTGCTATTTCAAGTAATGTTTAAATGGATGCATCTCAAAAGTATGCTACACAATGAACTTGGCCCTGCTAAGGACTAGTTTTCTGTAACGATTCACTAAACCGACATGAATATCGGTCAATTTGGCAATAAAATGGTGAAGTTCCTAAAAAATTGTATTTTTGCTTTTGGAAATTTGCGATCAATATTTTTGTTTTATCCTGAAAATACTTGTATGCCAAGCGATAGCACACAAATGCACAAATGTTAAGAAAGAACGGAAGGAATGTAAAATGCTCACCGATGCTCACCTCGTCTGTTGAATCCCAGACGTGTCCATAGGATCATTTCATACATTCTTGCTACAGATTGTACTTAATTTTGAAATAAATATATTTGGTATTTAACCATACGGGAACGATATCTGTTTCTTATACTTTTTGTTTATTTTTATATTTCAAATTTGTTCACAATAATTAGTATAATAAGTCGATAAATAACATTTCATTTTACTTGCCTTTACTACTATATTTTCGTTTTTATTTTTTTTTTTCTTTAATAGGTCTTTTAGACATAAACAAACCTTTCAACTAGCTATATATGTATCTGTTTAGTTTGAAATTGTGAAGCGTTTATGCATCTACCATATATATATGTATATATATATGTATGTATGTATAAATATATATAAATACATAAATACACTGAGTTAAAGACAAACAGATAAATATTCTTATATATGTACGTATTATTTTTTTGTATAAATACATGCAAAATGTGCTTTAGTACACAGTACAATAAATAAGTTACTCTTGTATGGATAAGTGTTATTATTTTGTTTGTTTGTTTGCTACTTCTTCAGAAACTTGTTGACCACTAATTTTAAAAATTTCGGCTTTGTTCATAAGTACCCAAGCGTAGCGTATGTCTTTACAAAGGTTCCGTCACTTGTGTCAACGTTTCTGTGGATGGGATGAGACGCAAAGTTAATATAGAAATTAATGCAAGATTTTCGCAGGGCTGCAAACCGATTCCAAACAGAATTAAACAAAACCTGAATCAGGCTTTACTTTAAAAATATATATACAAATGTTATTCGATGGTGTAACTGATACTTTCTTGAAATTCGAATAGTTGATTTATTCTTTATTTTTAAGATAAATTAAATAAATACTTATCAACAGCAAATAGTTTTTTGATGGATCAATATTGCATTACTAGAGTGAGCTTTTAAACATTGGTACTTATACCTAATTCCCAAAAATTAAAGTAGCATTCGGTATCTTTAGCTTAAGGATTGCAGCCCTGACCCTGATTCAAAATATACGTACTCATCTTCCCAAGGACATATAGTGTTGTGCTCGACCTCGACATCCGTGACTGTTTCTGCTGTGCCGCTTGCCTTCTCGTTCTTCTTGTCCTTATCATCCTTTTTGCCAGCTTCCAAATTGCGCTTTTTGCGACGCCGTCGCACTTCGTCGCTACTCAAGACTCCTGACACTGGGACTGCGACTGGAACTGGCACCGGGACCGTTACTGCCACTGGCACTGGCGCTGGCACTGGAATTTGGACGACAAGGTCGTCGTCGAAGTGCTCATCATCAACGGTGTCGATATCTAGGACAGCGAGTGGCGCCATTGAAGGCACTGGTGTAGATGCGGGTGGTATATAGCCAAGATGCCTGTCCGTATCAGCGATGTCGTAAACCATATCCTTTCTGGCATCTCCGAAATGCATTCCTTCCTGATATTCTTCGGTGGTGGGCGATAGCTCTCCTTCAGCACTTTCCTGTACAAACACCTCCAAATCGGATGTCACATCCGATTCGGCGGCGATTTCCATCTCAATCAGTTCCTTAAATTGTTTATCTTGTTGTGGATCGCATTGGATATCTTTACTGTTACCGCTGCTGCTCAGACACGGATTTGTGTTTTCGTGTTGAGCCTGTTGTTCCTGCACTGGATTATCGACAAGTTCAATCTGTAGTTCATTATTGTTGTAAATTATCGGCTCAATTAGCTCAATTTGCACTTCTTTGATGACAGTCTGGGAGTCAAAGTCGAACTTCTGATCCACCGCCGCCTCATTGCTGCTGATGCTGACACTTCCAGTTGGATCGTCCGATTCAACTCTTGCATTTGCGGACGTTGAGTCCTGACTTTTTAGAGTCCTTTGTACATAAGGTGTGCATATTTTGGGCGATGGGGTTAACTTGGTGTTAGACGGCGGTGTTGGTGTTGTTGTGGCTGCTGTTGCTGTTGCTATTGGTGTTGCGGTTGGTGTTGGTGTTGGCACTGGTGTGGTCAATGCTGGCAACTCGGATACAGCGAAATCGCTGCTACGCTGTGACATTGACAATTTGTTGAGTTCCCCCATAAGCTCCACTTTTTCACCACTGCTAGTTGGCAGATCTTTTGTAGTTGTTGTAGCTGTAGCTACAGTTGCAGTTGCAGTTGCTGTTGCAGTTGCAGTTGTGGTTGTGGTTGTAATGCTGCTCTGACTCTCACTGGAAACACATTGATTTCGGACCTCTACTGGTGGGAAGCTGTCATTAACATTGGGCGTGGTTGCAGACGACAAGCAACTGGTACGTGCGAATTCAGGTTCCCTGAAGCTATGGGCAAAAGTACAAATATCCGCTATAGAACTTTGATGACAAAATTGTGTTAAACAGCAACAATAAGCGCCTTTCGAACGTGATGTGTTACCAAAAGATACATATATTACAACATAATGAATGCAAATTGCAACGAAAGTTACGGCAACCCCTCCCCGAGGAAGTAGGAATGTCCGTATCAATCGGACGATGCTTTTTGTGTGTTACAATGCTAGAGATTATACCTGGGCATTAAGGAAACGGAGGCACGTCGTTGCTCGACCAAATTGGGCAGCAAACGTTTGCTGTCCGCCTCGCCGCTGTCTACGGTGTTTTGATGCCGTATGCCTATATTACGTTGTATGCGATCGCCTAACTCGCACAATTCCGGAAATGTGCTAAAAACAAAACGTGTCGAAACATTCATTGGTGTTAAGTCAAGTGTTATACTTGATACTTGAGTTCAATTGCTTACCCAGTTAAAGGTTTCGGATCGCTTCTGTCATTGAGTTTATCTGGCTTCGAAGTTGACAACCAAGTTGAAGTGGAAGCTGCATCAAACGGAGATGTAGTCACCATTGTACTAGACGTTTGAGTTTTCTGCTCGCATGGACTAACAGACAGCTTAACGGGTGCTGCTGGCGGAACTGGAACTGGAACTGGAGCTGGAGCTGGAGCTGGAACTGGCGACAAATTATCCCAAGGGCAGACACTACAAGTAGCAGCTGGCAAATTCTCCTCGGTGACCTCCAGCTGAATGACCTTCGTGTTAGGTGTTTCTCTGTGAAGTCAAAAATAAGCAAATATTCCAAAATTCAATTGACGATTGTTTAATGCCTTTAAATCTACAAAAGGGAATGGGCAAAGGAACACTGAGCTTAACCCTTCGCTTCTTCAGTTTAATACGGCAGTTGACAATTTGGTATATATTTTGTACTATGATATATTTTGAATGTATTATTTTATACCAACTGGAGCATTTGGTATATTTTTTTTAGGTATATTCATTTGTTTTCGACTGCAGCTTTCTTGCTTGTTCCTATTGACCCTTAAAAAAGTATTTAAATCCCAAAATTATCTTATTGCGTTGACATTGCTTTGGGATAATGCTTTTCTAACTATTAGCAGTTTTAATAATGAGTATTTACACTTCAAGCTTTACCCCTCGGAATTTGTGTGTTCAAAGATGAGCATTTAATTACCTGTATGGGATCTCGCAGAGATTGTTTTGCGAATGGGAGTGTGGCACTTTCGAGCCGGAGTCCTTGTCAACCCCAATGACAGCGAGCTCGTGTGCCGATCCTGTGAGACTCCGATCACTGCCTCGACGTCGAGCCAAGTTGCCTGGAGGCGGTGTGGGTATAATTGAGACTTTGGACGCATCCCCCAAATGCGGCTGACTGGAAAGGGCAGCAGTCATCTTTTTCTTGGCGCCACCAACGCCGCCAAAGTTAAAGAAGCGCTTTTTGTGCGACGGCTGAATGCCACTGTCTACAAGTCGTTTGTAATGCTCCGAGCGTACAAATCGCGGGTAGCAATCTTTTTTCAACAGCAGCATGTAGATGTGCTCGGAAGCGGAATCGAATGTGAAGCGAGATGGATTTTTAAGACCGCGTAACACGCTTTCCATTGTCTTGCCATCGATGTTGATTTCACAGGGAGCTCCAGGCTTAAGAAACTCTCTGCAAATGTGAAAGTTGAAATCGAGAAATTTGTAGTAAATTTATGTTTTATATTAACAAAACAAAGCGAGCAACTTACTCGAATATCTCGTTAACCTTATGCGCCACTTGCGACTGCGCAGATCGGCGGAGACAATTCACGGCAATCCAGAATCGGATATTCTCATGCGAATACTCCTTCTCCAGAAAGACGGTGAATTCATGCAAGCCCGTTGGATCTGAGACAAGCTCATCTATGGAAATGGCCCAGCGCTTGACACGCTTCTCTGTGGGTATATCAACAAAAGTGCTGTTCAATTGCCAAAATGCAATATCCTCGGTGACCCAAGGATTCGAGGGCAGAGCTGGCTGCAGAAAGAAATCGTATTCGCTAAACGTCTCCGAATACGCGACCAGAGATTCGCAAGCTTGCGACATTTTCATCCGTGTGCGATTCAACGATTTCTCCAGATAGTCGACTTCGCGTTGTAGATCATCAACAACAGTCTTCTTTTTGTTTGACTTAAGACCCTGGCGATCCCGCGATGGAACCGGACACGGCTCAAGCGGCGTAAATTGACCAGGTGGTGGACGGTGAACGCGCCAATAAGCGCGCTCTTGCGAATCACCAACGATTTTGTCACCCTTCTTGCGATCCTTGGCCAAGCGCACCTGCTCCTCGGCCTGCATGGAAATGAAGTCCCACTTGCCCTTCAGATTCTTGTGCAGCGATGCCAAGGCCTCCGCCTCGTAATCCTCAAGTGCGTGCCTCTGCTTGTTGCGTAGTGACCTCTTTGCCAAATAAATGGCATACTCAACATTGTCGGGTGCCTTGTGCTGCCAGGGCCAATAGTAAGGTGTTTGGAAGCGGTAAAGCGATGAGTCGTCTTTGACGGTCAGCATCTTGGAGTCGTTGACAGGAAAAAAGTAGCCATGAAGGCATAATTGATTAGCAATGTTTAATGCCTCCGACTCCTCAATCTGAAGGCGATCCATGAGCCACTCAATTAGATCGTAACCTGTAATACCAAAATACCAATATTTTTTCTGTTATTTCTTGTTATATACAGAAAGGGAAATTTGGGCAATTTAGGGGAACAAGTTTCATGGTACTTTTTTTTGTGGTTCTGGGCACGGATCTTAGAGTCTCACAGCAAATTGGAAATATTGATGTTCCATTAATTTAAAATGTATACTTGAGGACTTACTCTACCCACATATACATATATTCATTCAAAACTGTTTAACTTGGATTCTGACTGCTTTAAAGCAAATTGAATATTTTTAGCTTATAGCCAGTCAAATAGTGGATCTGATCTCAGATCTGGGCTTAGAGATCAAAATCATTTTCTACTGTTCTCCAAACATCATATGAATCTTTTATATACGTATTACATACCCATAAATGCATATGGTATGGATGTGAGGAATATCTTTTGTTGTCGAACTGGAACTCCATGTTCTTGATCCTGCATCTCACGCACCAGCATTTCCATCTGAAAAGAACGAAACCATAAAGAATATCAAATATAGTTCTGATCAATATTAGCGATAATGATATATAACTTGCAGGTGAATGAAATGTATTCTAGAACTATAATATGTTTTGTTCATAATCGCAAACCTCAAAAAAAAAAAAAAATCGCTTGCGATCAATCATTTTTATTTGAAGAATTAAAGTTAAGCTTAGTTTATTTTTTTCAACAGCAATTGCTCAAAACCAAGTATTATCGTTATGTTTTCAATATATTTTTCTTTGTGTCTATATGCTTTTCTGCGAGCTTCTTACTTGCAACAGTAGCTGGATTCTGGTTTGGATTAATATTATAAAGTCAAAATAAGAACCAAGTAAGGAAGTGCTACACTGAGGTATTATTCCTAAAATATACCAAATTAATATAACACAAAATGACTAAAATGTACCATTTGTTATATTTAGTATTTTGATATAATACTACATTTAATATAGACCATAAATACAAAATATACCACATTGCCAGCCAAAGCAACCAATGCAAACGAATTTCTTAAATAACTTTAACAATTTTTATCTGATTTCAATTAAATATTAATCATAAATACTGTAGTTGCTATTGTATTTACAACAAGTTGGCTCTAGATTTAAAATTCCGATTGTTATTCGATTTTCGAGGGGGAAAGTGGGCGTATTATAAGCAAACAAACAAAAACAAACTTTATCAACATAGCAAATGCTGTCTAAAAATTAACACTTTATCTATTATAGTCACTGACATTTAGATGCTAATACGGAAGGACAGACAGACATGGCTATATTGTCTTGGCTCTTGACGCTGATCAAGAATATATGTACTTTATAGGGTAGGAATTCACTTATTTTGCCTGATTAATAATTCCCTGCCGACACAAAGTTATAATACAATATAGTTAGCGGGTATAAACATTGGTATCATGCCAGAGTTGAAGTTGAAGGATTCAGTAAAGTTGATTACTTTTATTGTAACATAAGCTCACTAACAACATAAGCTCACTAATTAAATTTTTATTTGTGAGCGCGTCTTTATACCCGCTACCATAGGGTAGAAGGGTATTATAACTTTGTGCCGGCAAGAAATGTATGTAAAAGGTAAAAGGAGGCATCTCCGGCCCTATAAATTATATATATTATTGATCAGCGTCAACAGCCGAGACGATCTAACCATGTCCGTCTGTCTGTCTGTCTGTTTATCTGTTTATCTGTCTGTCTGTCTGTCTGTCTGTCCGTCTGTCCTTATGAATTACTGGATCTCAGAGACTATAAGAGATAGAGCTATAATTTTTTTTCGATAGCATTTGTTATGTTTGCACGCTGATCAAGTTTGATTCAAGTTTTTTTTTTTTGGCTTCAAGATCACCAATTAACAGTTGCAATCTACTATTATCAAAGGTACACTCACCTTGTCGAACGACATCGGACGGGAGAGCTTCTCAATTGTTTGGGGCTGCGGTAGTTGGGTGGCACAAAACGGCGAATTGCTGCCGATTGAGCCAGAGCCGTGAGAGCCAGAGGTCGAGCCATGGTGTTGATGAGAAGCCGCTGGCTGATGTTGCTGATGATGCGGATGTGGATGCGGATGCTGATGCGGATGCTGATGCGGATGCTGATGCGGATGCTGATGTGGATGCTGATGCTGATGTGGATGGTGATGACCTACTGCACTGCCACTGAACGCAGTTGCCGCCTGAGTCGTGGCAGATATCGCAGTTGCCGTGGATGCCAAATCGGGAATGCTGCTGGCACAATGAACATTACTACTGCTGGTTGTAGTTGTTGTTGTCGTTGTTGCTGTTGCAGCTGTTATTGTTGTGGACGTTATTCGATTGTTGTTTGCTTGTGTGTGTGTGGGCAATTCTTGTGTCTGTCCTTGTGCTTGTCCTTGTGCTTGTGGCAACGCAACGAGCGGCTGCAAACTCAATGAGGTTGGCTTCACATGTTGCTGCGCATTTTGAATCTGTGGCTCTTTCGATATAGTAGTTGAGGAAGTTGTGACGACAATATGTGGCGACGTTGACTCATTGCATAGAACTAACTGTCGATCTCTAGATGGCGCCAAGCCGGGCAAGCCAGGCGGTTCCATGGCCCTTTTATCGGATAATGGATAAACCGCCGTTATTAAGACGGTTCGTTTTTGTTGTTGTTGCTCTCTCTCTCTCTCTCTCTTTTGTTTCGTGGGGTAGTTTTGATTTTCTTCTCACTGGGGATCTTAAATTTTACGTATTCGAATTGCTTAAATGACTTCAACTTCAACGTATCTTTGGGCTATTTTCTTGTCGGTTTCAGCAATATGTTCAAATTGGTTTTGAATACTTATGTTTACAATATTTGAAGACTTCCTGTTGCCGTTACCCGAATTCCAAGGTGTTGTAGTATGTGAAAATGTTTGCTGTCAATTACAGATGATATATTAGAAAAGTTTTCTAATGTTTTTTTTTGTTAATTTATTACATTATTGTAAATCGAATCTGTCTGCAACAAATATATTTCTTTTCAGCATATTTGTACACATTGTCATTGCATTAAACAAAATTTTACCAATTTATAAACTATGAATATTTACTATAGGTCATTAATTGTAGGTTATCAAAAAATGTACCGTTTTAGATATTTACCACTTGCATTGCACTGAAAAGTTTTCCAGCTTCATGCAAATGTATACAACGGAACATTATATGTATATTAAAAATGAAAATCTTTTCTACTAAATAAAGTTAGGGCTTCTTCTCCAGCTTACTTAATTGTGTCACTCAAAATATGTTGATTTTAATATTCTTACTAAAAAAGGAATCTCGTACATCACAATAAAAGTTTTTTTTTTGTGTATTTAATTTTGTAAAAATTGCGTTTTTTGTTTTCTTCTAATTTGTTTGAAAATTGCTTTACACTCTTCACCTATGATCGATATTCGGACACTGTTAAATACTTACATAGTTTCATTGTTGATGATTTTCTTAACTGTTCTACGTCAAGAGTAGAATCCTTATAATTAACAAAATATTGCGTTATCCATATAGGGAATTGAGAGGACCTTTAATGATCATAAATGTGATTGGAGTTCGGAATGTTTCGGGTATACCACTGCAAATAAAAACAAAATTTTCAAATATAGTTGTAATACATATTATAATGATATTCAGATCTATCCCAAAAGTTAATGAATTGTGGAATTTCTTTGCTAACTATTTATGGAACTGGGGTAATAATTAAGGATTGGTTGATTTATCAATGGCTAAAGAACACTACATTGTGATAAATATCAGGGTCATATCAATTTCTTTGGTTCGGCTGATTCCGGCTGATAAATTAAAATTTAGCTAATCGAAAGATGATTTTAAAAACCCATCTGTACTAGAAATAATCACAAGTAACGGGCATCAATATATAAACATTATATTATCATATATGTATGTATTATGTTCTGAGCTGATCCTATCAGTTTTTAGCAGTAGTCGATTGATCAGCGTATGAAAACAAGACACATTTGCACCCCTAAATGCTCTCCCCATTAACATCCTATTCGAACCTATTTTCAAATATAATTTACACTATAGTCTTAAATTTGTTTACCGAAAATAAACACTGCAAAGAAAGCTGCATTTTATATTTGTAATCTTCTGATAAATTCCACTCCAAGCTCGATTTGACTAAAATTAAAATGAATGAGGAGTAACGCTTCAATAAATATATTAAAATAGTTTTCTTTAAAATTGAGTGCAACCATACAAACAAAATAATGCTTTACTTCCATGGCTATGAAATCATAATAATGCATTTCTTACATAATATGCTAAACAAACCGAGTTAAGTTACATAATTAAGAAATACAAAATGTACCGCTTGGACCAGAAAGTGATCTACAAATGTACAAAGAAGAAGAGCACACAAACTATGGTACAAAAGGCTATGGGTACCAATTTGTGTGGAGCAGTATCGCCGACAGCTGCGTAGCTTGAAACGACCTTGTACCCTCGTCGTATCTATTCGCTTATAGATGTATGCACACACACACACACACGCACGAACATAGGCATGGAGGTATGTATACATACGTATACGTATTAATGCACACACATACACACACACATACTAATGAGGGATAATACGTGCGTGTTTAGGGCATCTCGAAGCTGGTAAATCGTTGTCGAGTACTCTCGACAGACCGTTTTTGTATTTCTCATCCTATTCATTATATTTCTATGTATGTACATACAAACATGCATACGTATGTATGCACAACAACTGCACCAATGTTTACGATAGTGTAAACATACATTTTGACGTATGCATCACACAAATAAAACAAAAAAACAGCTGAACTTATGTAAATGCACATACATAGCTTAAGATCCAGGCTCACATATTGTTTTGCACATAGTATAATTCACATAATATATACGTATGTATATTAGAAATACATGCAGACATCCTTAAGAGCATAGAGAAGTCAATATACAGATGTATGTGCGTAGGTTTGAAGTATTGAATGTCGACCTTGTCGCTACGAATCAACAACAATTAATGACAACAACAATATAAACTTGAAAAAAACAAAGAATGCTTTGTGCTCTTAATGTAAATAAACATGCACATACATTTGTCTGTGTGTGTGTGTGTGTGGCCATATGCATGTAAATATATATGTGTATACACATACATAGGCATGAGAATGTGTGTGCAGAATGAACCACATAATATTCGTAGATACATATAAATATGTACATATGCATATTCATAGATACGATTAGTTAAGATAAATAACTTGAACAATGTTCGTTCATAAAAACATATGCGCATTTATGTACATACATCGACATACACTATTTGCGTATACATACATACATATGTATGTCAGAAAGGCGGCGCAATGAAGCTACATACATACACAACACACATAGATATCGTGTTATTTATGAAAGACGATTGAAATTGCAAAAACGGTATAGAAGCATAAAATATGTACTTTTATTTCGGTTTATGTGTGTGTGTGTGTGTTTGTATGTGTATATATTAGCACCCAACAATAATACAGCACTGTCACATGCATCACACACTCACACATAGGCACTCACACTTGCACGCACACAGACACATTCGCAGACATTTTTCATTACCTTGCAACCTGCTTCGATTCCATAATACTGCCCTCTGTATTGGGCTACAAACTTTTTCTATTTTTTCGTTTTTCCGATTTTCGTTTGAACTTTTTCTATGATTTTTTTCGCACACAATATTGTTGTAACAAATAAATCACATACAAAAAACAGACAAATATGCGCTCTTATTATTATTGTTAAGCAATATGTATTACATTTATATGTATGTATGTTTTATATTAGTATCCAATTGGATATACAACTAAAATATAATTTTTTCTATTGGAATTCTTGGAGCGCTTCTTTTGCAGTTGAGAGAAATTGTGATATAATTTTTGTGTAATTGTACGATTTGGTTTTTGCTTCTCCTGTCGACTTTCGACGACGACGACGACGACGACGCACGTCAAGAGACACAAAGGACACTCGCACGATTAGAGGACATCCGACGCACTCGGCACTCTGAGCCTGTGTCCGCCCGCCTGTGGCTAACAAAAATGTGGAAAATGAATTTTTTCGGTGCTCTGTGGCGCGCGCTGCTTTTGCTGCGCAGCGCAATTACAAGGAGTGCAAGATTAAAAAGAGAGAGATATACATTAATGCCTACATACGTATGTATGTATGTCCATACATACATACATACACGTATACAACGTGTACACTGTACAGTATAAAATGAAAGTAAGAGAATAATTGAGAGGAAAAGCAAGTGTACGTCGAATATTTTTGGTACATTTCGGTACATTTTTTTGTGGTACACACAGTAATATGCCAGACTGTCTAATAAGAATACAGCGCTGAGTGCGACCAGCTGTTTTTATTCTCGTTAGATGAATGAATTCTCATATTGTTATTGTTTTGTTGTTTGGCTGTTTGGTATTTTGTAGGAGATCTTGCGTCACACAAAAGGACTTTTTGGCTTCCGTTAGAAATACATATCATGTGTGCCCCATTTGATAATACACAACAATTTGGTGAATTTGTTAAAAGACTATTTTATTGAAACAAAGTTTCCAGAATTTAAGCAAATACATTCACTGAAATTCATGGAATTTTATTAATAGATTATTCTTTTAAATAAACAAACAAAACCACAATTTGAAATTTAGTTAACAGAAAAAACCTTTAGAAATGAAGACAATTATTTGCAGCAATATAAATAAAATTATAAAATATTTTATTTTCGCAGAACAATAATTTTATGGTGGGTTCAGACAATTTGTTTAAAACAAAAAATTCGCTTCCCAAATCTGTTTTACTTGCCAGAGTGTAACCATAATCAATATTTCATAAATGTACATTTTAACACATTTGGAATATACCAAAAAAAAAAACGAAAAGGCTGATTAAGAAGCAATTGCGGTCACACGCTCTCACAGCTGGCATAACGAGCTATTCAGAGATATGCAATTTTATTGTGATTACAAAAAAAGATTTGCAAAATGTTCAAACAAGCGTTTCAGCAATATAAAAAGAAAAATCCCCCGCCCGACCTACAAGATGTGATTGACGTAGACTTGTACGAAGAAAATAAAGGAACAACTCACAGTTGGCATAATGTAAGTACATAAATACAATACAGAGTGTGTTCTAAGCATGTGGAAAGCAAACTGATGAGTTGCATATACACATGTATGTGTGTGTGTGTGTGTTCGCACACATATGTCCATACATATGTAGTTGGTGAAACCTGTGCATATCTCTGAATCTGCATTTATTCAAAGTGAGACAAGACTGCGGCAAGCTGTTGGACTGCAGCCAAAGCATTTGTGGCGATGCTACCAACTGTCAAATCATCCTGGACTACTGCTCATTCGGAATCCGTTTACATTGAGCGGCCAACGCTATTGGATTGCACGCGGTCTTCGTGACTATTCGCAACCGCCATATGTCTCCAACTTGGATGCCACAAAGTTTTCACCTGCTGCTCTATCCAACTGGTGGCAAGAGCTGCAAAACTGCAGCAGCAATGGTGATGTCAAGCTTGCCAGCCGCCTTAAGGTTGCAATGCGCTGGACAACGTTAGGATATCATCACAATTGGGACACCAAAGTCTACGACGAAGCAATGCACTCAACGTTTCCTTCAGATTTGGAAAGTTTATGTGAAGCATTTTGTGTGACACTTGGATACTCCAACTTTGTGCCACAAGCTGCCATCGTCAATTATTATCCCATCGGCACTTGTCTATCAGGACACACGGATCATTCGGAGCTTAATCATTCGGCTCCATTGTTCTCATATAGGTACGTTAATAATATTGAATTAGTATACAACATATTCTTTATCTTTCCCTTATATATTTACAGTTTCGGACAATCTGCGATATTCCTTATAGGTGGCACGACATTAAATGAGAAACCTTCGGCGATATATCTTCGTAGCGGCGATGTACTAATAATGTCGGAAGCATCCCGCCTTTGTTATCATGCTGTTCCACGTGTTATGACAACTGATCAGGAGCCATGGAATAATAATGACTCATCACTTAGCACCTCTAACGTAAACGATGGCGTTGGGACCATGGATACAAATCATAATAGCGCATTGGATTCAAAATTATTTGACACAGTCAAGGATGAATTATTCTGGAAACCGTTTAATGAGTTCATTCGCGAATCGCGCATTAACATGAATGTACGTCAAGTGTTGCCAATGGGAATGCATCAAATCCCGACCCGATTTGATTGACTTTCATTGGTAATTGATTAATATTTTATTTGTGTGTTTGACCTTGTAAGAGCAAAGACGTTATTTATTGTACATTTAAATTAACCGAATATTATAATGTGTATGTAGATACTTTCTATTCATGAGGATACATTTTACAACCAATACTATTTTTGTGATAAAAGTAATTTCCTACAATAAATAAAAAAATGTACCTCGATTGCAAATTGCTGCAATAATCTGGAAGTACATTTTTGTTTGTTTTAAATATGATCTTTGTTTTCTAAATTCATATGGGGAAATTGAGTAATATTTCAACATTTCGTTTTAAATAGTAAAAGAAAGTAATGGAAAATACAATTAAATACAAAATAATTTAATAGGGCAGGACTGTAGGGTCAACACTCTGGAAACTTAGTTCCTGAAAATTGTGTCCACTGAAAAACCTGTGAATTCTTTAAATTGGATAAAGAATTTTCCTTAAAATAGATAAAAAGAAAAATTGCAAAACCTCAAAGCACAACCTAAATGGTAACAGCTCTTTTTTACGGTTTATCTTTGCCTTGAGTGGCATCGTTATATTTAATATTGGCAAAGGCCTATAGAGTAGATAATTGCGTATAATCGTCTTGCTGGTTATCGACTTGGGTTCGAGTACGCACTACAAATGTAGTGACAATTTAATCGAAATACTTTACAACAAAGCCGTAGCTTGACAAAGTGTTTTTTACTAATAGTTCCGTCTGTCGGCTAAATTTTATAAAACACTTATAACAAACAAAATAAAGAAATAAATATAAAAAGGAGTGTTAAACAATGAATATATTGGTATTATATTCGCCAAATTATAACACAGAAACATGCGAATAAATAAGGAAAAATATCGATCTTTGTAATTTTAAATATTGTGCACGATATTTATTTTAAACGTTTTGTTAAGTCATATAAATATAACGTGCATAAAAATTATCGACATTTGTCTATCGATAATTAAATCAAGCATTCCCAATTTTTTGTTCCAGTTCCACGTTTCGGATTGATTAGATGCTATCTACCATTTGATATCGTTCCGATTCCATTTCATGAAACTCGTGGTTCGATAACCAACTGTAATCGACGCCGTTGAGTAAATTCAATGCTTTTGTGACAGAATTAATTAAATTGTTTATTACTTGCAAGTGGACTATTAAAAGTCGTAATCGAATAAATAACTGTCAAATGCTAACAAAGCTACGAGCTCGGTTGTAGAATGAAAAGAACTAAAGTTACGTCGTAGCCGGATAAATTGAAATCATGGATGTGCATAAACGCAATATTTACAATAAACTACATGCTATTTAAACAATCTACAGTTAGAGGAGTCCGTCAGTTAAGGCGTATCGATATTGTGATTGAAATTATACACATATACAGATATTTATTTGTATGCGGTGGATTGTGATTATTTAGGATTGCAAGAAAACACAATTGTACATAAACTCGTTTATATTCTATACATATTTTTTTTTTTTTAAATGCTTAATGTTATCTTCGGTTGCAAGTACAACTGACCTCAGCCGATCCGAAAGTGATGCAACGCATCCATTATTGTCTGGAGATCAACGACATCCGGCCAATTTGATACAGTGCCTAAGCTGTAAAGAACGAATACCCGGCAGCACATTTAGTGATATTTGCGAACATTATTTACACCATCCGCACCCACCTCCGCAAGCCAGTGCTATAAAGTGTTTGTACTGTCGCGGACACGTTCATTTTTACACTAGAAACTGCGGCGACAGCACGTTGCGTACTGAAATCTTTCATTACTGCTCACCACGAAAGCCGTAGGCACACACCCACACAACATGGCAGACCGTGTGCGTAACGCCAATCTTGGCGATGAGAACTTGGAATTTCTTTCGGAGGACTCCGAAGCATCTGATTATAGCGATCATGAAAATGATGGCCACAAAGTAGCTGCAGCTACAGTCGATCATCATTTAGAAAACAAAGACGCAAAATTAGAGGCAGACTTTGCTGCCGATGATGACGATACTCACGGTGATGGAGAAGGGGATGGCGATGATGATGATGATGATAATGATGATGACGACGATAATGATGGACAATTGGCGAGGGGCAAAACAATTCAACTTCAGCTGCAGACACAGACATCAAAGATTGCGACGACTGGGCATCCAAACTATGGTTTTGGCAAGCGTTGGTCCAAGTCCGAAGATGTTTTGCTCAAGTCATTGGTGGAGAAACACGGTGAACGCTGGGACATTATTGGCACACACTTTAAGGATCGGCTAGAGCAACAAGTCCAGCAGCGTTGGGCCAAAGTTCTTAATCCGGAGCTCATCAAAGGCCCGTGGACACGCGATGAGGATGAGAAAGTGATTGAATTGGTGCGACGTTTTGGTCCCAAGAAGTGGACACTAATTGCGCGATATTTGAATGGTCGCATTGGCAAACAGTGTCGAGAACGTTGGCACAATCATCTCAATCCCAATATCAAGAAGACCGCTTGGACCGAGGAGGAGGATAAGATCATTTATAATGCTCACATCAAGCTAGGCAATCAGTGGGCGAAGATTGCGAAACTTTTGCCAGGACGCACAGATAATGCGATCAAAAATCATTGGAATTCAACAATGCGCCGCAAATATGATGCTGAGCGACGATCGGTGAATACGCTAACAACGGGCGATTTGAAAAGTTCTCGCACGCATCTCATTACTTTGATTAAATCCGGTGGCATAGGCGGCATTGGTGCCAAGCCACAACAACAACAGCAGCAGCAGCAGCAACAACAACAGGCTGCCCATGGCAAGTTGAACGAATTAAATGGCAATTCGAATATGGCCACAAGTGACTCTTGCAATGAGGAGAATATTGCTAAGAAGGATGTCAAAGCAAATAATGCAACAGCAGCTGGCGGCAGCGCCGGACCCGATGGACTTGGCAAACTGGTATCAAGTTCAGCTTCGGCGCAATCGCTTTTGCAATATACGGATATAAAGCTGGGCCACAGACCAACACCCAATATCTTGAAGCGATCCCGCAAGCAAAATGCTGCTGTCGACAATGGACAGGCAACGACACAACATCCGTATGGTGAACTGAAGAGCGAATATAAAAACAAACTGCCCGAATCGCCAGTTATAACGCCAATAAAATCATTACCCTTTTCGCCGAGTCAATTCCTTAAGTCACCCTGTCTGACCACGTTCGAGGATATGAACTTGCGAGCTAGCACGCCCGTGACTAAAGTCTATAATCGCGTTGGCATGGAAATTAAGAAGGAATTGGAATCATCATCAATTGAAACACCACATAAAAGTGAGTACAGTCATAATGATATTCTATAAAACGATTAAATATCCAATTGAATTAGTGATTTTAAAGGCAGACAGATTGTAGAACAGCTTCAGAAACATAATCTTTGGAATTCTATATATCGTATCTACTGTACATTCATAAAAATCTATTCTTCTCGCTTTCTCTCTGCAGGTATTGTTGGGCTACGGACGCCAACTCCGTTTAAGAATGCTCTCGCTGCCATTGGTAAACGCGAGAAGCGTGATGGACGCTCCTATATCCCTTCAAGCCCATCGAGTCTGGTTGAGGATCTGGCCGAAATTATCAACGAGGAGCAAATGAATGATTCAGAGCTTAACAACAGCAGCAAAGGTGTCGGCGAAAACACTGATCGTGACGATCGCTCGGATCTTGAGTGTTCCAATTCACTTGCATACAGAAGCGTACATTCCCCAGCGCCAAAGCGTACGAGAAAATCATTGCTTCCTAGTTGGGGCTATAACATACAATATGGAAAGAAAACGTTACCATTCGAAACCGAAACACCAAGTAAATTTTTATCATCGGAGCAATCGCCTGCACATTTTTCGCCAAGCAACATTATGAAAGATTCGCTATGCGGCGGTCAGGACCTGCTGTTCGATGAGGGCAAAAAAGAGAATCGGCCATATTATCATCGGCTTCGTGGCTCATCAAGCGATCATCTGTTAGATCCAAAATGGGCTCGTGTTGCCTGCGGAAAAACCAAAGATCAAATTTTCATGGAACAGCAGGCGCATGCATGCCTGCAGAATCTCGCCTTAATGCCACGATCGTTAAATTTTGAGAAGCAAAAATGAGTTCTTAATCAATGTAGATCATGTATAAAGAAACTATTAAATCGATCTTTCCCAACTGCATCGAAAATTCATTTAATTGCTACTATACTTTACTTCAATTTGCGATCTTTAACAGGGATGGGCACAAGATTGTCAATGTTTTTTTTCAAATGTAGTTAACTTTTGAATAAGAATTAATAAAAGCGGTAGAATGACGACAAAAATAAACCTATAAACACCACGAAAGCAAGACGCATTTTCATAAAGGTTTTATATCAAATTAATGATAGTATTTAATATATTTTTGGTAGAATTTGCATTAGGTCATCCACATATTTCTAAGCGATTACTCTTAGGATTTCGTTCGAAATGGCAAATGAAAGAAAGTCAATTTACTTATTTTTTATACTCTCTCTTTTCACCCAGTGATAACTTGAATCCATCAGACCAAAGTCATTCGTAAAAAAAACAATTTCTTTAAATTTGTTAAGCCTACCATTTGTTCATACTTTATAATTGATTGCAATAAATTGTATAAAAGCCAAAAAGCAAAAGTTTTTCCCAGATTTAATATAAAAATGCACTCTTAATGTATAAATGCGCAAAACAACAAATAAAAATTGTGTGACCTGAAACAAATTTGTAAATGTATTTTAATTTAACCATCGATTTTGAAAGTTCTAAAAGGGATACGGACTACAACTCGAAGTCTTAAACTGGTAAACTACAAAAACAAGCTGGGTTTGTTGAACTATAAAGTTAATATGTGTAAAATATTCCGATAAGATTGTGGTTTTGTGGGAATGCTCGGTCGTAATTTTATCGTTTTGTGTTTTGTGTTATATTAATAAAACTAAGCATTTATTTTGATTGACATTATCAATTGTATAATTTTTATCAAGAATTATTTCTTAATATAAATTAGTTTGTTTTATAAATGAGTTACTTATATACAAATACAAGATAATGTTAATAAAATTGTGTTATGACAGCTTGTTGACAGGTAACACCAGTAGATGTAAGCAAACAAAATCCAAAACCAACAGTTATACCGATATTGAGTAGTTTGTTTCAGTATACACCTGGTATGAATTCTCTGCAAAAATAAATTGATAGAATTAGTTTTTTTTTGTTTACTCATATACTATTATATTTTGAATAGGGAATAACAAGCAGTCAATACTCTTTTCTTACCTGTAGAGTACGTCGTCGATTTTGGTAGATTAACGACATCTCGCCGAAATGTGGATAAATTCTGTGTAAACCTAAAACACAATAGAAACATATGTTTACATAAATTACTTGAAACTTCATAAACGTAAACTCCTTAAAATCTTTAGGTCATATAAAATTCTTGTTGTGAATTGTGAGTTTGAAATTAGTTTATCCGTCAGAAAATTAATTGTTAATATTGAAATTGTTTTCAAAAGTTTTGCAAAATGTTTAAGTTTTGAAGGCAATGGAAGTTTTTTGATCTATCTCAACAATTTCATTTCACATTCACATCAAAACTTCGTATAGAAATTGTTGTAATACAAACAATATGGTTTTATCCTTACTTTTCCTTATTTTTACTGGACACATTACGCTCTATGCCAAGCATTAGATCCTCAAACCACTGAGCCATTGTTTGCTGTTTCTCTACGGGCTGTGTTCGTATTATTGTTTCTTTTAATGATCTAAATAAAAAACAAAGGTTAATTTTCATTTGCATTGATATTGTTGCTCATTCTAAAAGCTAATTACCGGTAGTAGTCCTCATAAAGCAGAATAAGTACCAAAAGTGGACGAGACATGGACCATTGGTGTCTACCATCTTCAGCGAGTACGTTGTTTAACAAAGATGACATCATACTTTGTAACAACTCCGAATTCAATTCAACCACCTAAAAATATTAAAGTAGACAATTTACTTAGAACGTTCATATTAATTACATGCTTATTATAAGATAACTCTACGTCAATTTACAGTAATTGAATGAACTCTAATTCTTTATATTGAAAACAGTTTGATTTATGTTGGGCACACTCTACTTTCTGTATAATTGCGGTATGATTGGTCTAATTGGTTTCTCCTCCATGTGCAGACACTAAATAGAAAGAGAAGGACGACACACAACCCAGCAAATTGTTTACAGACATTTTTCAAATGTTGTGGCAAAATGTTAAAAAAAAAAAACCTTAAGAGATATTTTATAAACAATTGTGAAGCACGCTATTACATACTAACCTTAAGAAACTGTGAATTTTCACGTGTCAATCTTCGTAGTTTCTTATTGGGGAATGTTGAAACTAGAAAGATAAAGGTTGTAATATGTTTCGAGAAATAAATATCGGAATAAATTACTTTTCAATTGCAGTTGCTTGAAGATATACGAAACGATGCTATCCAAAATAGTGCAGCAGCTTATGTAAATTGCTGAATCTGAAATGTTTCACAAAAAAAACACATTAGTTGCAAGCATTGAAAGAGAAGCAAATAAATGAAAATACCTAAGGCAGCAAGTCCCTTTGTCAGACTTTCAAGAATGTAGACAAACGCACGAGGTTCAAAAGCAGCAAGATATGTGACATGATCTTGAGATAGACAGTTCAATAAATTGTAATATGCTGACGCCAGTTTTGGATATTCCTGTTAATTGAATACGTGTATTAGAGGTACATATGTGTGGATATTTACTTTGGTCGCCAGTTAAATAACTTACCAACAAATCGCTTTGGCGAATAGATAGAATTAGCTGGGCGATGATGTCAAGAACATTGTGCAATGTGTCGTCTCCATATAATTTAAATACCCCACAGTTAACATAATTACCCCCAAGTGCATTCTTCAATATTAGAAAGCATATTGATATCCCTTTCAGTTTCATCGGATATAGTTGATCGTTTGACACTTCAAGGTGCAGAATACGATTGCCGTAAATACAGATCAGTTTTGATGCCTCTCGAAACAATAAAATGCCCATTGGGCTAGACACATTGCCAGCCAAGCGTTGAGTGCGACAATGCACCAGTTCGGCGAACAGCTTTAACACAGGTGTCGTGATGGCAGGTTCATGCGCCCAAAGCTCAACAGCACGAAGAAGTATTGGTAAATAATCAGTGTAGTAACTGCAATATCATCAATCGTACATCAATAAGAAATCAAAAATTGGAATGGGTGTCGAGGGTGAACCGATGAATACTTACAGCCATTCAAATAGCATGGTGTATTGAATGCGGGCATTAAGAGGTAATGCCAGACCACGTAAGTCTCGCGATAGACCAATGATCGCCTTCTTCACTTCATCATTGGGAAAGCACTTGGTGTCCATCAACACATTGCCAAGTGATTCAAATTGATCTGAGAACAAACTGTATTAAAAATATATATGTATAATTTAAGTTTAGTTATGCGACTTACTTGTGAGCGGTGTTAAAAAGTTGTAGAAACGCTCTTCGTCCTCGCCCAAGTCAAACATTAATAAGCGACTCAGGGAAGTGTAAAACATTGTGCGACAACGCATTTCGTTCAATGACGAGCTCGTACCAAGGAAGGGAAAGTGTTCGCTTGTGTGATGTGTCAACATGAATTGGACTTCTTCCAAACGCGCTAATTTACGTACTGAATTAAAGTGCACCGAAAGGTCCGATAATAACATTAATGTTTTTGTTATTATTTGCTCAGAGCGGCCCCAGAATTTTAAGTTAGTTATGCTGAAAAGACATTAGATTGGATAATTAATTCCTTTGAACATTGTATGCTTTAAGGCCTGTACTAAGTACAGATATTGATAACACTTACATTTTACGGTTGATGAAACTGAGTAACATTTGTTCATCATTCAATCCAAATACTTCGCTCAACCGCTTATATACAGTTGCTTTCTGAGCTTGGTCGCTGCTGTGCATCTTCCGAACCTGATCTAAGAAACTTAGAATTGCCAACTCTAGCTTCTCACAGCCGGTCTGCGGTAGACGGGAGTCAGTTAAACTCATTAATTGCAATACGCGAATCACAAGCTCGGCATCCATATTGTCATGTTCGTCGCTGGTTGTTACCGAAAGTCTGCCAACAATGGCCGAGCCAATTATATAGACCAACCACGTTAACTGCAGTTCATGCACAGTGATATCTGTGGGGTTTGCGTTTGGCGTCTGTATTAGATTTTCGTATTCTCGTGCTTTTTGATCGAAGTGCTGCACTAGAAAGTTACACGTCTTGTTGTACTCGCAACGCTCGATAACCGACAACTGCTCGAGTTGTTGCTGCACCATGCAAAGATCATCCAATGGATCCTCCATATTATCACGAACAATTAAAGGCACAGCATCCAGGCGTGACTCGATGTACGCCTTAACCACTTCCGGAGTGTATGTGCCAAGTAAATGCGGATCCGGCGATTTAACATACGGCACTGACGCAACCATACGCTGCCAAAGCGTAAGCAAATAGTGTACACTATTTGGAGCAAAGAGCCACATCTGAAGAGCCAAAGAAGAAGTTTGCGCTTATTACATATTTCATAAAATATAAAAAAGAAGTGCACACTTACATGTAAGGACTGTACTGTGAATTTTGCGATCAGTTCTATGGCTTCGGGATAACAAGGAACAGCAATAAGTTCACCCAGTTGATAGTTGGACTTGAGACGGGCAAGCAGACGACAGAACTCGTGATAATTATCAGGATCACTAAGTCCCTGTAAAAGATAAATTTAAAATGCGATTAAATAACTGTAAACAGTCATGTCCGGAAAAATGGTTTCTTTGATTTCTTAAACATTTTTTGCTTTCGATTAAATTGTTACTTACATGTAAATTGGTGAGTATATTTTTGACACCCTCAACTAAATGAGTCAAAAATTTTGTTCGCTCCGAGTTACTAAATAGAGATCTTCGAACTGATGTCATTTGCACTAGGCACGATAGTGAGTAACTCGCTAGACCATTCGGTAATATTTGATATAAATCGAAGAACAATTTTAATGTGTTGGAATCAAGAAAAGCCGGACGCCATGCTGTCGGTATCTGTTGGCAATATTAATTCATTTAAGCATTCAACATCTTTTCATTATTTATCATGTTAATCACAAACCTGCACATTGTTCATATCATCAGCAGATTCATCTGTAGAGCTGCCTATAAAGTCGAAGCTTAGGCAATTCTTTGTAAGACGTAGCACTTGTGATATTAAACTGAATAGATTAATAAAGAAAAAAGAAAAATCAACCGTTAGACTTTGTTCTATATATCCAAAATATATAAATTAATAATAAAACTTCTTCAATTTGAAAAATGAATTGCGAAGATGAACAGAATTAGCTATGTTAAGAAAAACTTGATCATTGATTTCTGCAAACAAAAGCATTTGGACACGAAGTTGACTTTGTAATTTTATATTGTCCTTTACTTATTTACATTTACTACATTTATAGTTCAATTCTTATGAAATTTAAATAAACAATATAAAATTTCAATATTGGGGTTGTCCTGCAATTATTAAGAAATCGGGCGGAAATACGAAAAATTCTAAATTAAGCTCATGCAGAATAGCAACGTATCTCTCATCGCTTATTGTGACTTATAAGCTAGGCTATTGTTGTTTATACGAAATATCGCACTTTTCAATAATGACAAATCGAAAATATGGATGGATGAGTTAAAATAAAAACTTACGCTTGTTGCGATTCGTCCATAAAATTCAAGTTCTTGCTATTGTCCCGCGCTGTATCCAACAGCGAACAGGAGAGTAGGAAAGTGTCGAACAGCTGTTGATCACGATAGGATGTGGCAATCTTTCGATTTTTGGAAAATGATAGATGTGCATCCAACTCGACAATGGAATTCATTTCGGACACAAGCTGTGAGAGAATCTGTACACCAATTGTACAATGCTCGACCGATCCCTTAATGAATTAAACAAATAAATAACGATTAAATTCGAAATACACATATATGAAATATGCATTGCATACCTGTAAGAACCTTTTGACATCTTCAAGCAGGTTCTGAAAGATCAATTCCCCTTTGTATGAATCAAACCATCCATACTTTGTAATCTTCGCTAGCAGCGTGACGAGTGCTTGAACTACAAAGTGCTGCAAGTTTGGTCTGGTTGCCAAGTAGTTGAGAGCATAGCTGCGAATATCAATGCGCTGTGTCAAAGTGATACCCTGTATTAGTTTCGTTAGGGTTGATGCAGCAAGCAGTTGGGCGTAGCTTGAATCAGCTCGATCCAACAGCAGCTGGCACTTCGGTAAGGCATCCTGGCTATTCACGAAGGATACAAGACTCTTCTCGGCATCAGCTCGAATGGTGGCATCTGTGGCTTCATACAGTTGCTTGCACAATATTTCCAATTGTTGGATATCCTATAAATATATGTATATATTAATTATTATTATTCAATAACATTCAAATTTCATAACATTTGGCTGGCTAAGTGACTGTCTACACAATGGGTAAGAACTAGGAGGCTGCAATTTTTAGATATCTTGTAGCTTTACGCTTTTGTTCGTACTAAATTAGAATCAAGACAATCATTTAAGAATTGCGGCTTCAGTTTTATCACATCTATTAGCCGGACAGTTCGCTTGATGTACACTTTTGCTAACATATTTGCTTTAGTTTGCAAAACAATTAGCCGGACAGTTCACTTGACGTACACTTTTTCTAACACATTTGCCTTCTAGAGTGTTCGACAGAGTGAATCTTCACTGTACTGTCAAATACCTTTAACCTATACCAAAGTTAACCTTTAATTGCAATATAGTACGACAAACATAAAAAAACAAAACATTTAATAAGCGGAACATTATGGAAACAAGCATTTAGTTAATAAGAGATTGGCTAAAGTGAATTAAAATTTTCCAAGAAATGCAACAAATTCTGCAAAATGAATAATATTTGACCAATCACGAGTTACAATGCAATTTACAAACATTTTCATTCCTTGTTGCCTGCACTGACGTGTGCATTGAATTGTTTTTGCTGTATACATATTTAATGCACTTATAACCGATTGGTTCAACATACAATGTTTCATTTATCTATATTAAAATTATTAAACAAAACTACTAAATAACAAATCGTGCAAGAATACAAGTGTCGGAAGACATACCATAATGCTATTTTGATGACAAAGTACAAGCAATGTCTTTATTGTATTTCCTTAGACCATTAACGATTGCGCTCAAAGAGCTGTGATTTCTGTAAATTAGCACAGTTTTCCAGAAAAAATAATTATTTCAATTTTTTGTAAAGAAAACGATGTCAAATTTCTATAACTGCAATAACAAAGCAATTTATGCAGCGAATAGAGATGTAAGATGCATCGATATATTTATGTGAGTCTATAATATTGCTATCGATTTCTAAACGTTTCTTTGATTGGAGTTTACGTTTAAATCATCGAATGCTTGGATTAAACTAAATTTTTTAAAAATAATTAAAATATTTTGACCAAGTTTGCCCAAGTAGTATTTTTATTTATTTTCCTTAATGTTAATCATCGTCAGCTTCATTAAATTCAAAACTATTGCAAACAATGTTTAAACATTTCGAAAATTGTTTTTTCAATTTGGCAATCCTAATCCTTAAATTAGAAATTAAATATATGTATAAGTGTAAATTGGATGTTTTAATATCAGCTTGATTTTAACATGATATACATAAACATTGAACATTAAAAACGGTCCTTAATAATTTACGTACATACATACATACATACATACATACTCATAGTCCAAAATAATTAATAATTTTTGTATGTTGATTTTAAAATGTTTTTATCTATTTATACTTATGTATTTTGTAATTACTTAACCGGTTACTTACATATGTTTCGAAGTATTCCGCATCAAGAAAATGCTGTTATCGAGTAAAAATACAACGCTATTTCCTCCATTAAATTGTTTAAAATATCGATAGTATCGATAGTGCAATTGTACCTCAACTACTTTTGTTTCAGAATTGTAACGTGGTCAGATCTAAGTAAATAACAACTGCGGTATGTCTACTGGACTAATAACAGAGCTAAACAAGCTGAATAGTTTGGTATGTTCATTAGTAAAAAATTAGAATTTTTATCATTATTTATAAACTATATTTAATCCGTTCAAAAGGAACGTGCGGCGAAAGAATTGCACACGAAAGTCCAATTCTCGACACGAAAAGAATTGTCGCCATATGTAGAGGGTGATGACACCGTGGTTAAGCTGTTGAATGAGAATGCGAAACTTAAGCATCGTCTTGCCATAATTAATCAAGTATGTAATTTGGCTTATCTATATATCTGACCAATGCCTTTTATACCCGATGTTTAATATTATGTTACAACAGGCAATAGCCGATGAGAAGAAGAATATGTCGCCAGAAACTGGTTCCGATAATACTCTCTTGATAATGGATCATCTGGAGAAGATCTTTTCAGCAGCAATTGCAGAAGCTTATCCTCTCTACAGTAAGACTCCAGTTATTATTGCAGCTGTGAATAATGTGTCCGCCAAGTTCGGTGATTACCAATGCAATAATGCCATGGGATTGGCAAAGAAAATGAAAGAAGCCGGCATAAGCATAACACCGCGTGATATTGCCACTGAGATCAAGAGATGTTGCCCGGCTTCACCATTAATTGATAAAATCGAAGTTGCTGGTGCTGGCTTCGTGAACGTTTTCCTCAGCAAGTAAGATACTTTACAGCTTTGTTACCCCACGTGTAATACAAATTTGTTTATATATATTTCTGCTTTCTTTGTAGACAACATGCTGTAAGTGCCTTGACCACTATGTTACGTGATGGCATTAGTCCACCGAATGTGCCCAAGAAACGCATTCTCGTTGACTTTTCATCACCTAACATTGCGAAGCAAATGCATGTTGGTCACTTGCGATCAACGATTATTGGCGAATCGATTTGCCGCCTGCTTGAATTTTTGCAACATGATGTGCTTCGCATTAATCACCTGGGCGATTGGGGTACACAGTTTGGCATGCTCATTGCCCATTTGGAAGATCGGTTTCCCAACTTCATTAATGAGAGTCCACCAATTGGAGATTTACAAGCATTTTACAAAGAGTCCAAAAAGCGGTAAGTGTTGAATGCTATTAAATTTAATGTAATGACCCGAAGGTTTTATCACTAAAATTCGATTTTGTTGTCTCGGGCTATATCTTCCTAACTTATTATTGAGAAAACATAGTGAAAGCCTCGTTCGCAGACTAATTTTAAATCGAGTCCCAATTGTAGGAAATCCCTTATTGCAGGATCAGATGTAGTAAACTATAAATTATTGTTTTTCTTAACTTACAGATTTGATGATGATGAGCAGTTCAAAAAGCGGGCTTACCAGCACGTTGTCACTCTTCAAGCAGGTGATCCAAAATCAATAAAGGCCTGGCAACTCATATGTGACGTTTCGCGACAGGAGTTCCAAAAGATTTACAATCGATTAGATGTCACGATTGAGGAGCGTGGCGAATCATTTTATCAATCGCGCATGTTGTCTGTCGTCGAGTTCTTGCGAAGCAAGAATCTCTTGGAGCACGACGATGGTCGTGAAATTATGTGGCCAAATGTTAATAAAACTGGCATACCGTTAACAATAGTCAAATCGGATGGAGGATTCACATATGATACATCAGATATGGCTGCAATTAGACACCGCATAGAAGAAGAATGTGTTAACTGGATCATCTATGTTGTGGATTCTGGACAAAGCACGCACTTTAATTCTATATTTGAAGCTGCTCAGCGCTGTGGCATTGCTAATCCGAACGAACATCGTATCGATCATGTGCAGTTTGGCGTTGTGTTGGGTGAAGATGGCAAAAAATTCAAGACTCGCTCTGGCGATACCGTTAAGTTATCTGATTTACTCGACGAGGGAATGAAATGTTCTCTGAAACAGTTGCAGGACAGAGGTCGTGATCAAATACTGACGCCACAGGAGTTGAGCGATGCTCAAGAATCAGTTGCATATGGTTGTATCAAATACGCTGATCTTTGTCACAATCGTATTAGTGATTATGTGTTTTCATTTGAAAAAATGCTGGATGATCGAGGAAATACTGCTGTATATTTACTGTACACATACTCACGTATTTGTTCAATTGCTCGCAGCTCTGGCGAAGATTTCAGTAATCCTGCAAAGATATTGGACTCATTTAACATTGCATTGGATCATGAAAAGGAGTGGAAGCTTGCGAAAACATTGCTTAAATTCTTCGACATCATTATCAAATGTTCCAGCGGCTTGTATCTTCACTTCCTCTGTGAGTTTTGTTATGAAGTCTGCACTGCATTCACCGAATTCTATGATAGTTGCTACTGCATTGAAAAAGACAAGGCAGGCAAAATTGTTAAAGTTAATCACAGCCGCATTTTACTTTGTGAAGCAACCGCCGCTGTTTTGCGACAATGTTTTAAAATCTTAGGCTTGAAGCCAGTTGCTAAAATTTAATCAGAACTTCAAAAGAATGAAATTGTCAAACCAGTAATTGAAAATAATAAATATATAAATTGCATATTATAAATTAAATTTTTATAATATAAAAAATGGTGTGTTCATTTATTTATAAAACTATTATGAAAAGTATTTCAAAGGTCGGACTCGATTTTTCTTAAAATATTAGATTTAAATTTTTGTTTGTACATTCGACAAAAATTGAATGCTTACAGATCAGTTAATGGATTGTGCTGGTTTAAATATATTGGTTTAAATTTCAGTTACATAACAGCTGCCTGGCACGAATTTCAACAAATTACAAGTTTCTTGTAATTTTCAATTCCTAAAATAAAAACCAATACTCAAAAAACATTGAACTAATTATATTTAAATTGGCGCTCAATAAAACTCGATAGCTATCGATAAAAGTTACAAAAAGTTGCCATATTTTACAAAAAAAAGAGGTTTTAAGCCTGCGAATGTTACAAATGTAAGTTTAACTTCATATTTTTATATGATCAATCTACCATTGCTATTAATAATAAAATTGACACGTTTTCATGTAAATTTAAGTAATATAAGTAAAAAGATTTTGCAAAGAACAAACTATTCGATATATTGAATAATTGTGTCTGGCTTCTGCAAAACAATCTTTGGAACGGCGGGATGAAATAATTTCGCTTTAAAACAAACTATTTGAAAGAATTACCGAAATAATATATTATAGACAATTATGTATACTTTTCATATAAATACAATATCGAAAATTGAAAATCAAACATATGAACATAAGTGAGTTGCACAATAAAATTTATCGATTCTTGCAATAATATCGATTCTGAAAAACATGTAAAGATATCGATATTAATGAGCGTATGTTAATCCACCTCTACTCCGTGTGTTTGCTGCATCGTAGAATAAATATAAAATACGAAGTTACACAAAATAAAGATTTGTATAGTATATAAAAAGAAATTGCTTCAAAATTCCATTACAAGATCGTAAAGGTACTTGAATACATTTGACATTTTAGTGAAATATTGATTACTAAACTGTTTTTTTTTTTGTTTTTGTGTTTTGTATAAAGGCAACAACAGTGTGAGCAAAAACAAACAACTATTAATGGCAACAACGTGCATGAAAGTATGAAAATAAAGTATAAACGCCTGCGTTTCAATTCTCTTATCTATTGAGCGAGACTATATAGCGAGGAGTGACACATTGAACGAGGTACAATTCGTAAAGTCATCCAGCAAGCAGCACCACAACAAAACAATCAAAAGCATTTTGGCTGCGGCGGTTGTAGCTGCAAAAACTGTTACGCAGAGCCACCGCAGCCCACCCAACCCCCACAACAGCAATAACAACAACAACATCAGCATTTATTAGCTGGTGTAATCACATTGATATCAAATCACTCGATGCAGCAGCAGCAGCAGGTATGTAATCATAAATCGTACAAAGTAAATTCACACAACGTGCTTATACACAAACACAAATATATACATATCTATATACATACGCACATACATATGTATGTGAGTGTTCAGGGGCACGCATAAATAAAATGCACATCTCTTTAGTATGGTTGGTGTTGAATGTCTCCAACTATTTACTTTGTGTACAGCTAAGGAGGACTATACTTTTAGTACTGCGTGTTTACCACACATGGTCACTGGTTCCATACTGCGCTAAATGAGGGGCAGTCGTAAGCGTGGCTAGTGGATTGGCGTGGAACCAGGGCTATAGAAAAATTCACTAAATCCCGGTATTGACTTGACAATGATTGCGTATTTGTATGCAGATGTAACATTTCGTTGTATATATTTTACGACTTTATAGTGTTGAGGAGAAAAGCGCCAACTACAGTGCAAAAAGACATTATTTAGAGTAATCATATTCCATAGGATAGAAGGGTATTATGTATTTGTGCCAAATGCAAGTGTTTCTTGACTTTATTCGAATAATAATGGGTTACAAGTCGCTTATTTAACGCAATGTTAATCATCAGCTGCAACCTACATACTATACATATTTTCATCATTCTCTTTAGGATCGCTAGCATAAAATTTCCCATATTTTTCGCTTTCCACGAATTTAGTTATTGGTGTGTATCTAAGGAATATGGCGGGTGGGTTAAACCATCCAATTTATGGAACCTACCTGAATAGGTTTTTCTAGTTTGACACATAACTTAGGTGGACCTACATATATATTCGTCATTAGCTTCATCTGTTTTGATGTTTTTCATGTGTAAGCACAGGTAGATCTCAAAGACTGCATATCTGCATATACAAGATTTGAACTAACTCAGTGCTGTCAGAATATCGAAAGCAAAAACATTAGTAATAAAAAGAAAAATATCGTGTTCTCCTTAAGAATGTTAAATATATCATCAAAGTCGACATCGGTAGTAGATTTTTCGATTCCTGATTTTATTCGTATCATATTTACAGATCATTATAAAACTTTTGATAAATTCGATATTAGGCAAACAAACATGACTATATTTGTAAAATAATGATTTTCAGCTTAATTATTCTATTATTATTCAACACAATGTGTAAACTAAGGAAAGTTTTGTGTGTTGTGAGTCGATATTTAAGGATTTGATTGTTGTTAAACATGAGTTAGACAAGGACAGCATTCATTTCAGACGAGTTAGAGAGTGTATGGTATATTTGTACTTTTTCTTACGACCTCATATTGGTCAGAATGCAAAAATTGTGTTCAGTAGAAACCCCAGTATTTCATTTCTCAGCTTGATATATTTTCTGTAGATAATACCATTGATGTATACTGTGTGATACATGAGAACCTTATCGTTATGGTGATACTGATATTTGTAAACTGATATATATATTTGATCTTATTTCTGTTTTTCTTTGATTTTCAGAATTAACGTATATCGCTGATATAGTTCACCAGGACGCCATCAGGAAAGCTGAAGCAGAGTTTTATTTGTGGAACAGTAAGATAGATTTGAGTACGATCTTAAGTTAATCATATAAATTGTAATTACGTAGCTATAGAAGAAACAGCGACAAGGTAGCTTAAAAAGGGGAATTATAATCAAATTCAAAGTATTTATTTACGCTTATACCACTTTGACCAATTTGAGACACTATATTATATATAAAAAGCAAACTACAAAATATCAAAAAATCAAATTCAATCTAAGCCGTATTTTTAAAGTCAGGTTAAATAAGAGCGTGTAAAAATGAATGCAAGGTCTCAGGTATTCGACCTCACTATGGAGGGTCGGCAGGTTGACGAGGCGGTTGCAAGCATTTTTCATACAGTGCTTTTCCATCGCTGCTTAGGCAAATATATGTATACGGGTGATGCACAATACTCAATTGGCACTGTGGGATATTCGGATGTGGACTGTGACTTTATCGACTTCACCTACGTATGTTGCACATCCGATAGCTTGACGCGTCGGGTGAAGCGTGCCATTAATCTGTTTAGCGAGAAGCTACGCTCAAACGAAAGCTGCGGGTCGGGCCAAATAAGTTTGGAGTTCTTTCAAAAGAAGAAAAATCGCTGGTTATTTCCACAAGAGTCGATTCCCTGGGAGGTTTGGACCGTTCATTTGGACTTAATTAAGCATGAGAACGAAGATGAGCGTCAGCTTTGTCGCGAAAATGTTTCCGACATGCTCACCGAGAAGGTAATCTATATAACGGAGCTAATGAATCGACACGACTATGTGCCAAAGACACCCAGTCAAAGTGAGCTGGATCTAATCTTTGACACTTCGTTTCCCGACGTCCAGCCATATTTGTTTAAATTTGATTATTCCACGACGGGCTCGACAGTTCCGTCAATGGGAAATGCTATGAAGAAAATTATCAAAGAAACGCTTGCAATGTGACTGACTGGGCAGAGCGACTTGGGTGTTTACTCAACTGGGCCACCATAACATCTATGTATGTACTCTTTATAAACATTTCTGTTCTCGCAACAAATTTAACTTGCTTCTCTGATATAAGGGATTTAAAGGCTGGTCGATACGCTGTACCTTTTAAAAAATGGACGTAAAAGGGCAAACTAAGAAACATATTTAGCCCAATTAAGTATATTCGTATAAACTCTTTTTTGATCGAAAGATTTGCGTCCATAAATTAGAATAAGAGTGTGAACCACGATTCAGCTTAGTACAAAATCGTGTAATATGGTCGACAAACAAAATATATATTACACATTTACACTTGAACAGATTAATTCGGAAATACCATCTTGTGAAATATATACTATTTTTTTTTGGTCAATGAATAAACTATTTTATGTTAAAAATATAAGAACAAAAACTAAAAAAAAAAAAAAAAAACCAACAAAAAAACAAGGCAACATTTATTAAATTACATTGATCTGTATCTATTATCGCGTTAATTTAACCCTGCCGGTCTGTCCGTATGCTGATCTCACCTGCATGGGATCAAAGCAATAGAAAAACACA
Organism: Drosophila niveifrons; assembly: GCA_035046325.1. Classification (NCBI taxonomy): domain Eukaryota; kingdom Metazoa; phylum Arthropoda; class Insecta; order Diptera; family Drosophilidae; genus Drosophila; species Drosophila niveifrons. The sequence continues at coordinate 9,123,498 of JAWNOC010000063.1, read as the reverse complement.
CATTTCATTATAACGATCACGAATTTCTGGCCACTATGAAATAATTGAAACCCGAACAAATGTATTGATCAGAGGCGTCAGCCAATGTGTATGTTTATATAAATGGGTAAACCTTTGAACAGAATATCTTCTAGTCGGGAATTCATAGCTTAAGCCTTGGAGTCTTGCATGAGAGAAAATAGATGGTAGGAAGGGAATGGAAGGAAGGAGAAGATAAGCATAAATATTCAAATTATTGTGATTGTTCTTGCAGTGGTATGAAGATTTGGTTAATTACAGCTGATCTAAATATGTAGTGCATCAAGTATAATACAATTATTTATTTGTATGTCTACACTGTAACTGTATATTATGTAATTAATTGTAAATTTGAATTTAAATATTGTTGTAATGCTTGAAATAAGCGAAGAAATAAATTTTAACAAAACAATAAACTATAAGCTTTCTTTTTTCTTTAATCAAGCTGAAAAAAATCATGGAGTTGGTAAGGTAAAGTTAATTGTGAAGTTAATTCCAAAGATGATGCGATGGCACTCTCTTCATTTCAACATCGCTGATCAGCTGTTTGGGCTGTAGCAACCGTAGCGTTGGCTCTAGTGCTCTTTTGTGGAGGCGAGTCGATAAACGAGCACATGCCAGTGAAGGCAAGGCGATAGGTACAGATCTATCGGTATCGACAGTCGACATCAGTAGTTCAATTTGTGTTTTGTCGTTAATTTCAATTTTGAAAGCTGATGCTAATTTAGATGGTGTATATTATTAAGCATATTTTAACTTACTTTAATTTATTTTTTAAAAATAGCTGAGGTTATTCACTACAACCCGTTTAAAATGAATAAGAATAAAAAAAAAAAAATAGTATATTTAGTAATCTAAAAACTGTGTTTGTTGCGGGACGCTAGAAGCTGATACAATCCTTAAAAATAATGTAACTTTTAATGTTAATGTCTAATCTTTGGATCGTTTCCCTATTATCTAACGTTTTTAAATTAATAAGATTATTTAGTTCCACGCAAATTGTTGTTTTAAGCATCTAATATGTCCAGCGTCACTTTCGGCGTTATTGAAGATACGTTTGTAGGGAAAGTAGTTAACTCTTGACTCCTTTCCAAATCGTCGATGGGCTTGTTCTCGGATAACTTATTGTTATGAATCTTGTCGATGATAGATTGAATGTCCATTGTTGGTGAAATTGTAGTATATTCTGATTCTGATTCAGATTCAGCTTTAGTTTGAACTGTCACTGGAGTGTTGCTTTCTATTTCGCTTTTGGTAATGTCCATTTCAAATTTCTGTTTTTCTTGGTTAACATTAGATAGATCCTTTTTTGTGGTCACTGTTAATGTGGTTTGTTTCTCAATGTCGGGAATTGAATGCATTTGAGGGTGTATTGCTTTCGACGGCACTTCATTTCGCGTAATTGAAACAAAGACATCGTTCTTGTCGGTCGACTTGCCTTTATTTTCCACTAATTTGCCTGCGGGTTGCTCAATGGAAATAAAATTGCCAGCTTTATCAATCAATATCGTTTGATTGTCGGAAGAAAAACTTCGTGCTACTTCCTCGTCGGGAACAGGTAGCGGAAGCGATGCGATGTTCGCCAAGCATCCTGTCATTATTAGAAATATCGGAAGCTTCATCCTGTAAGTAATTTAATTTGTTAGGTATTTTATAATAAGCACATATTAAAATGATCATTACAAAAAACTCAACTGATTTGCGACTAATTAAATGGTGTTGTTCGTTGGGAAACAAATGTTAAAATATTTTACATAAAAAAACAAAAAAAAAGTAAATAAAAATATGAGAATTTTAGCTCTTGCAAATAATATTAAATTAACGCTTAGATCTCACTTCCTATAAAAATAATAATAATGAAGTGTTTGGATAACATTTGGTATATGAAATTTCAGGTTCAATTAAATCTATCGTTATTTGCAAAAATACCTTACCTTATAATATTAATATTTTCAATCCAAAAAATTGGTATTCAAATGAATGTACTTGTTCTGTTTCAAGCTACGTTTTGAGTGGTTGCTTCCGCATGCGATGCTTTTATACACAGGATGGAATGATTTGCGCAATTCAGTCTGTTTTGCGAGAGATGTATTTATGCATAGTGATGTATTTTTATATATGATTTGATACACACTAAATATAATCAAATTATCTGCACTACTAAATCCGTTTTAATTGCAATTAAAGTTCAACTTAAATATAACCTAATACTAAATATTGAAATTTTTAATTTGATCATATTTAATACCATATATATATGATCAACAACGTAAAAATCATGCACCACGTATATAACTTTTTTTTAATTCCAGATCCCAACTCAGTGAATATCCGAACTGCTATAATAATCTGACTAATGCAATATAATTCAATAGCAATTAAGCGGACCCTTTAAACATCCATCATTATGAATCATATTTGTATTTTATTCTACAGAGTCGCCCTAATCTTAAAGCGCATATTGCAGCCACCAAAAATATTTGTGATGGTGAAAAATGCCATCTCCAAACTGTTAAATATGAATGTTATATACATACAAATGCACATTTTCGTACATCTATTTGAAAAGAAAAAGCTCGGGCAGAGCTGTAGTCACAAATTTCAAGTTAGACGCAATTTACAAGTTTTTTTTTAATGAGAAAAAGAGCATGCTATTTTTACGTGATTAAGTCGTAGAATTTGTAGTTGTCGTAGTTTCCTAGACCCTCATCGCATGTTAGCACTCGTAACGTACAGTTGCATAAACGGTGGGACTTAGGAGACTGCAAATTTCTAATAACAAATTTTGTACTTAAATCTTATCGAAGGCAAACACAAGTTGTCAGCTTTAAATAAATAGAATACAAAACACTTATATCAGGAATACAAATTTGGTATTAATGCATAAGTAAATATTCCATGGAATACATTTCGTCGTTTAATTTAAAATACTTACCAGTTCTCACTACTTTTCACTTTCATATAAATTCTTAAAAAAAACATTGTATTAACTTTGAGACACTAAAATTATATTTATATTATTGAACATTGAACATTTATTCATATTAATAATATTTGCGAAAATTAATCAAAGTTTCATATATATCATTAAACAAAAAATTACCAGCTCTGTTTCTGTTTGTAGAGATAATTAAATGTATTTATTGTGTACAATAACACGCATAACGCAGGGTTTACCCAGCGATTAAAGTATTATATTTATATTTAATTGGTAACGTAAATGCTATTTATTAAACAACTATCGAATATATTTTACTCATTTTTAATATAGTTCGAAAATTATACATACATAAGTGATTTCTTTTGTTTCACAATCAGTCTGTTTTCTTTTTTTTTCCTCCGTTTTTTTTTTTCATTTTTAAATTTGTAGTTTCAATATACATAATTCTGTTACGTAAAATTATAGTTTCAGATATATTCATAAATCTGTACAAGTTCAAAATATATAAAAGTAAAGCGTTATGTGTAAGCCCATGGAGAAACAAAAAAAAATATATTAAAATTATCTTGTGGAAGTGTGTTAAATAAAAAATAACTAGTGAATACATGTGTTTGTCTTATTTATTTATAGTATAGAATGGCAGCTAGCTGGCGTGCCTGTATGCGATCCTGTTTAAAATATAACTTGTACACAATTACAAATGTATGAGTTATATATGTTAAATTATGTTAATATTAAGGCGGTTCAGTCAGCAAAAATTTGTTTAACAGCTTCTAGCATATGCGATGTGACTGCATATTAATTTCCAAATGATCAAATTTAACCAAATTTTTAAAACTCAATTTCGTGCAGCTCCTTTGCACCTTGAGCCTGCATTTTGCACGTCTGCAAGACTGGCATCACGGACTTTTGATACTGATGATACTGCTGATGTGAATATTGATTATAATATCCTTTTAACGCTGGTGGATTCTCAACGGCTACAAAATATGGTTGCAAATTATGACTGTGCTCTTTAAATATGTCCTCCATTTGCATCATGCATTGTTGAAGTTGATCCTGTCGATATAGAATGCAAATTAATGAAACTAATAATTTAAGTTCAGAGTGATTATGATCTCACCTGTCCCACACTAGTCAGATCAGTAAGCAGGCTTAATAGAAAATGAATGTTGTGACCAGTGCTCAGATCCCATTTGAGACCACAAATCGATGCAGCAATGCTGGATGCCGCAATTGTGCTAGCCGTGTATGTAGCAAACTTGTGTTCTACAATATTATACACAATAAATAAATATTATTTTACAATGATTTATTTTTGAAATGTTTCTTACCTTTGGCAGCTAATGATATGAATGTCTGAGCGTGCTGACGTACTTGCTCAATGTTCAAGCCCGAAAAGTTTTTATTCTTGACGGGCAGGCGTATGATCAAGAGCTCTAGGAAATCTAAGGGTGTCACCGATGAAAGATCCCAGCCCAGACGGCTTAACACGAATAATTCCCATTTCTGATAAAATTAAAAAACGAAATTTGTAATTACTTAAGGTTTTTGAACTCAATTACATCCAAATGATATTTAAAGAAAGAGAATATTTAAATATATGACTGAGTAGCAATATTTCAACATTAATTGAGATTTTTTATAACATAAATCAATATTTGTTTTAGTTCATTTTAGTTTTCATCTATAAAACATTTGATGAAAGGCTCCAGGAATCTCTTTCTTGAATCTATTTAAGGAAGTTGCTTGTATTAATTGCCTGATCATCAAACCATATGAAGCACTTAAAATACAAGAAATTGTTTGTTAAACTTACTATTAAATCATCTTTGTTTATGCTATTGTCCGTGTAGAAAACTAAGAGCTCCGCGGATAGCGCATAACAATGAGGTTCGCGTAATTTGGAAGCGAGCAGTAAGCAGGCGGCGGCTAGAATTTGTAGATGTGTTTTTCGAACCGATTTAGAAAATAGAAAACGATCCATATAGCCTAGCGCCAATAAGACAACCTCCTCTTGACATTTCTCCTCGATGCACACCTGAAATACATACGAAAAGTTAAAAATATTAAGAAATTCATTTTATACCAAATATTAAAGTAGTAAACTAATGATACCAAAGTGCAATTTGAAAAACCCAATCTTAAAAACAAACAATATTTTTTTTTTAAGATATATATATATCAAGTCAAACGATCGGTACAGTTGAAACGAGCCAAAGATTGTTAAACTTTGTTAAAACTTTAAAAAATTATTACAAATCTATAAAAAATCATTTCATTTGACCATTCCAATGCATGAAAAAACCAGCTCTATATGGTATACATTATTATCAGAAAAATAAGTATATTGTGACTGCCCAACTTTCATAATCTTGAATGGAGGAGAGTTTTTAACATTTTGCTATTATTTATGTGAGAAATATTTATTCATGTTTATACAAATAATTTAACTTGTAAAAACAGCAGCCTGCCCGATCTTACCATTTGAGCAATGTATTGATAGTTTAGTCAGTCAGAACAAACAGTTGGATATAGAGTACATATATATACATATTGCTTTATTTGGGATAGAAAATTTACTTACTTCCATCATCCATTCTGCAACAATCTTGCGCATTGGAGGCGTTATATCCTTTTGAATCGTTTGGAAATATGTTTTGGTAATTTGCTGTTGGTGTTTCTCTTCAGTTTTGAGAGCATTTTCTAAGCAGCGATCAGTTTTGAATGTGGGATCATTAACAACCAAATGTGCATTAGCATGTTTATTATGAATGTCTGGATCTGGATCAGCGGCATTCGTATTTATTGTTGTTAATGATCGATTTATTGTTTTTGTGTTTGGTGAGTTTTGCGTAGATGGCGGCGCCTGCTGATTGTTGGCTTGGTAGCCGATCGACTGCGTATTTTGTTGAGGACTGTTAGACGTAGCTGTTGTTGTTGTTGTTGATTCACCAGTGGAAGGAGAGGACGCGACAGAAGTGAATACATAAACGAGCTTACTCATATTGCAAGCAACAACGGGCGAATCTTTAATTAAATCACTCTTGTCGGCGGCGGCGGAAGTCTTCTTCTTAACGTTGCTCGATCGATAATCGCAGCCTAAAGAGCAATGCGGAGAGTTGCCATTAATATTAATATGTTGTTGTTTTGAAGCTCTTTCAGCAACTGCGGTGGACTTCGATTGGTTTTGAATCACAACGTTTAAGGCCTGCTCGGAATCAGTTAGCAAACTCTCCGAACATAGTAGATCCATGTCGTTTGTGCTCACTCTATGTTCGTTTTAATTTTTGTTCTTTTTTTTTTCTTTTTTGACGATTCACGTTTTATCAATAACTATATTTTAGAACATACCAACTAAAAAAATGAAATATATATTATATATACATAAGTATTATTAATATATGCATATTATATATTATATATGCAATTTATATATGAAAAAATGGGAAGATGCATTGAGTTTCCTTTGTTATTTTTTTTTTTATTACTTCTTAACTCTTCACAAATATTTGCATATAAAAAAACTGTGCACTTTTGGGATAACACGAAACACATACGATCTGCATCAACTCGGAAGCATTTGTTTTGCACAAAGCCATACAATATTTTGAATCTTACACTACAAATACACGTGTTCTCATCATTTTCTTCTCACACAAATATTTTCATATACGCTCACATTGGGTATTTCCTCAATACTTATTTATATTTGGTATACAAACATACGTATGTATAATTACTATCTGCACACAGAAGCTTATTCAACTTAGTCACAGTGTACCGCTTGTGTCTTAATTAAGTAAAATGTCTTGGTTTTATTTAACTTTAATCCGTTCCACACTTTTTTTTTTGTTTGTATTTAACAAATAAATTATAAAAACATTTTTCTTATGCCGACGAAAAATAGAGTTGTAACAAATTATCGATTATGAAGTCATCGATTTGCATATTGTTTTAAGCTGTGGATTGCACGATCAAATATCGAATATATTCCATGCATTCTTCTGCGTTAACGCCGACGCGAAAAAATGCAAAATGTTTCAACTATGCAGCGTCCGATAATTTATTTTCTGAGATCTAATACCAAATTCAATGACGAGAAATTTTTTAAAAAAGAAAATTAGGCATTCGCAATTCATTCGTTTATTTTTAGTTTGCCTGATTTTTGTAAAAAATCGTCAAAAAATTGATAGACACTTACAAATATATGTGGACCTCAAATCTTGTTATATTAAAAACGAAATAAAATCAAAAACCAAAAGAACATGTTTACAAAGGAATTGAACGCAATTGAAACGATAACTTTTGTAGGAAATAATGAATTTGGGGATTCACAAAAACAAAACTAAATATAATACCAAAAAAGAAAAAAAAAAAATAAAAACAAATAATAAATAATAAATATTAGCCAGCTCAATTTTATTTTGTATGTGTTTTTAATAGACAAAAAAAAAGAAGCAATTAACCAATATAAAAAAGTGTTAGTTTTGTTTGCGATTACTTTTCATTTAGATGTATGTAAGTATTTCGATGGCTTCTTAAAAGCTTCATAAGATTCGCACTTTCTACACACAAATACGTGTGCCAAATGCTTGCTGCTATGAATATCTCGAAAAAATCAGTCAGCCTTTTACAGAGAACACTGTTATACATGGCGACTGCTTATGTATATTCAGAGGAATTAATAAAAAACACTAATAATAATTAATTAAAATAATAATTAATATTTTTTAATAGTTATTTCAGTTTGTTTTATTTTCTATTTTGTTTTGTGTTCTTTATATAGACATGAAGAAAGATCTGACTATCTCCAGCCTATGTGGAAAAAATTTGCCTTCTTTCCTTTTCAGCCTCCAGGTTCTTACTCTAAATTTTTATACCCGCTTCACTATTAGCGTAAAAAAGTATTAAAATTTTGTGCCTGCATGAAATGTATTTAACAAATAGAAGCATGCTTCTTCGATCATGTAAAGTTATATATTCTTGATCAGCGTCTGTCTATATTTATAATTTCACGTATATCTCACTGATTATAGGACATATCTAAAATTTTTCGCCTGTATTTTGTTATTTTTGCACACGGATTAAGTTTGTTTCAATTTTATGCTACGCCCACTTCCGCCCCAGCAAATAAATGAAAAAAACTATCGTATTTTTTAAGCTATAGTCAAAATAAAACATAAAGTATTTGTGATTCCAGAGAATTTGGTTGCGATGGGATAAAAATTGTAGAAGCTATTTAATAAATAAATTGTAGCTAAAAACTCATACTCATATACATAAAAACTCATACTGCAATCTGATCTTAGCTGCCTTGGCTGACAATCTGATATATTTTGTACTCTATGGTATATTTTGAATATAGTGCTTACCAATATACTAAATGTAGCATTCGGTATATTTTTAAATTATTGGTGTACATAAATTTGCTTTTGTACTTGTTTTTGATTGTCGACATCCGCCAAAAGTTGGTTTGAGGCTGGGTGTTTTAAAATGTATGTAAATGTTTTCTCAAAGACATTTTGTATGTACAATAAATAAATTTGTTTATTTAATATAGTTTTAAACAATTAGCTTAAATAAGACATTTTGTTTTATTTTCGTTTGTTTTTTTTTTTGTTTTTTATCTGAATCCCCATTGATCGACTCAGTAATTCTTTCCACTAGGATTGATTTCTAAGATCAGTTTCCGTCCCATGTCTGTGACACTTATTAATGGCTTGTTGTTCAACAAGGGAGTTCAGGAAAATTAAATGATAAATACAAAACGCAAAACATAAGAGTACTATATATGGGTGTGATAAAGATAATGATGCAATAAATAAAGAAATAAAGCGAATCGATAATGTGGGACATGAACTCTATCGTTATAGATTAAGTAATTAATGACTCGATTTAATTCTTGGCTTCTTCCTGAACATCAGCTGCTACAATAGGTTCAATCTCCTTAACTTTGGCATGGAGTTCCTCATCATTCTCGTCGTGCACATCATCGTGCTTGGAATCGTGATGATGCAGGTCTTTATCCTCATCAGCATCATCATCTAATGGCTCATCGGAACGACTTTGGGCCCTGTGGTTCTGTGGACCTGTTGACGACGATTGAGGTTGTTCAATTGCCGTAAGTATGGACTGCAGTAGACCCTGGGACAAAATCTCCTCATGATTAACACCATGTTCGTCGAGGTTGGCGGGGTTAGCAATGTTAGCATTACCGTTACCGTTACCGCTACCAGCTGCATTATTCAATGAAGTGCCAAATTGAATTTCAAAGTTCTGCGCTGATTTCTCAGCACCTGCATTGAGTTGGATACTTTGTGATTTCTGCGCTGAAATCACATCTAAGCCATTTAGACCAGGCAATTGATTAGGATCTGTGCCATCTGGCAAAGCGGCAACCGCTGACTTTTGAGAGGCATAACCGGAATGATCAAAATCAATATCGTTGCCCGACGGTGGAGGACCATAGCTATCAGAAGGGCCACCACCAGTTAGGAACTCAGTGTGCTGCTCCACTAGGGGAATGCTTTGTGCAATGGCATTATAGCCAACATTCGAAGCCGTCGAAATGCTGCCAAATTGTTGTTGCTGTTGGTGCTGCTGCTGCTGCTGTTGCTGTTGCTGAACGGCGTAGCCAGTGCTGCTGACAAGATTTGGTCCGTGACCGCAGTTGTGCACGATCACTGGGGGCTGAAGGTGAAGGGTGTTTTGTCGTGGATCCAAGTCAAAGCGTTGTGATTGTTGGGCCAAAGGAAGTCCCTGCGTATTGATGTATTGCTGCGTGTACTGCGATGCACTGTAGCTATTCTCAGCGTGATGTTGCTGTTGCTGCTGATGCTGTTGCTGTTGCACGAAGATTGGCGGCGGCGGTGGCAAGTACTGCTGCTGTATCGCTGGTGCCTGCAAAAGTCCTTGTGCGAAATGGCCATTTGGAGGTGGTGGTGGTGGTGGTCGGGCAGCTGGGTTGTAGGGTTGCACAGCGATTAGTTTAGGTGGTCCAAAGACTTGTCCGGGCTGCGCTTGTGGCAACTGTTGCTGGGAAATGATTTGTTGTGGTGGTGGAGGCAGCTGGTTGATTGGCGCTCCGTACAAAGCTTGTGGGGCAGGTGGTGGACCTGATGGACCACTCAGAGCAATTTCATTGGTCGCTGGGGGAATGTAATTGGGAGACTGCTGAGGTGGCTTAACACCGAATTGATCCAGATGCTGCACTGTAGCGCCAATGGACTCCAACAGTCCAGCGGGAACTGGCGGCCTATAAGCAACTGGCTTATTGGGTGGACCAACGTTGTACTGTGGTAGAGGCAGCAGGTTGTCTGAGGGTGGTCCATACTGGATGTTGACGTTTGATTGTGAGTGCGAATGCGAATGGGATTGGCTTGAGGACTGTGCATGGCTGCTGGTTTGAGCTGCGAACTGTGGCGGTGGAGCTGGTGGCGGAGGTCCATACTGAGGGCCAGGAATTGGGCCATTACCTGTGGGCTGATAGTTGGGGCCACCTGTTGCAAATATTTCGGTTGGCTTCGAGTTCTCAACGGTGATCTAGATAGATAAATGAAGATCGGTAAACGATTAAGAGTTCTTGACTGTCAAATTAAGCTCAAAGTGGAGAACTATTTTAGCCTTATTGTGCTAACAAAAGTCATTAAGGCCGTAAAATTGAGACTCATCATTGTTTTGTCGAAAACGATCGATGACTATGGATGTCAACGACCCGATCGGTAGTTATCCACCTTTTAAGTGAATGCTGTAAGCCACGTACCTGTAAAGCATCAGAGTCAATGCTATTAAGATGAGCATCGCCTCCTGACGGACCTGTAATGACGTTGTTGACATCGCCTTGAAGAGCGACAGCTACCAACTGTTCGTCGGTAAGGCCGTCAACAATGCTGCTTGACCCTCCGGTACCGGTGCCAGCACCTCCCAAATTGTATTGAGTGACGATCTGCTGGCCCTGTGTGTTGACCTGACTGTGACCCTGGTTGATGTTAGCACCGCTGTAGCCCTGGCTCTCAATGTGATGCTGCTCAATGTTGGCGCCGACCGGTGCTGGAATTGGCTTCCAGCCATCACAGGCTGTGTGGAATGGCACTTGGGAACCGCTCACACTGTGCGTGTGTCCAGAGGCATCAATTTGGATGCGAACTTGCTGCAATGGGCCGCCAGAAGACTGGGGCACACTGTGGAATTTCGGTGGTTGTGGTCCGGGCAGGCTAATGGGAAGTGGTGGGGGACCATAGTTTGGTGGTGGTTCGTAAACTGGCTTGGGTGGCAAATTCAGTGGGCCAGAGGCGGGTGGTCCATAAGATGTCGCTGGCTGATGGGCTGGCTTAAACAATGGCGCCGGATGCGGTGCTGGCAATGGCTGAGGGCCGCCGAACTGTATCTTCGATGGTGGTGGTGGAGGAGGACCATACCTGTTGTGGGTTCGAAATAAATCCAGATTAGTAATCGACTCAACCCTATTGTGGTTATCACATAGGTTGTTGCGCAACTCTCCCACATAAAAACCCGCAGACTATTTCAATTTGTACCTTTGCTTTGGTGGACCATATTGTGGTGATGGAGGTGGGCCGTATTGTGGCGACGGCTGTGGTGGAGGTGGACCGTACTGTGCTTGTGGTGGGCCATACACAGGGCTTGGTGGTGGTGGTGGTCCATATTGGGGTCCAGGCTTCTTCTGAATGTGCGGTGGACCATAGAAGGGCACCGGTACTCCAAAGTGCGTCTTGATCTGCTCATGCAAGGAACCTGATGATGAAGAGGATGATGATGAGGAGCCACCGCCCACAAAGTTCAGCTTCGGAGGTCCATATTTCAACGCTGGTGGACCGTATTCCCTGAAGGGTATTTGCTGGGGCACGCCGTATTCGCGATGTGGTATATGTTGCTGTTGCGGTGGCGGTGGTGGTCCGTACTGTGGTGCCGGCCTTGGTGGTGGGCCATATCTCTCAAAACCCGCTTGACGCTTCGCTTCCTTGCCGCTTAGAACTGCGTGAGCGGCACAAAAGCAGCACGCCGTCACAATTGTCAGCCATAACAGCCTCTGTGGGAGATTAGCATTCGATCAGGAAGAGAGAGAAAAAGTGAGGTTAGAGGTGAAGAAATTTTGGGAAATAATCAATATTGTTACAGATTACAAATAAATATTTGGGATGCAGATATTTGCAATATTTCTTCTAAATTAACATTCAAAATATTTTTAAATTTCAAAAATATGCTAAAAAGTCTTGTTCTTTTAATTCCTTATTGGGTTTTCTTCAAATATAATTATTAAGTTTTATTATTATGGAATACACATAACATTTTTAACTATTTAAAAAAAAAAAAAAAAAAAATTAAAAAGTATCAAATTAATATTCTGTCATAGATGTTTTGCTATATGAGTAATGGAAAAAGTCGATTTTTGTGCATAATTTATCACTATCAACATTTTAAGCGAATATTTTGAGATTTATCGCGTGCAAAATGCACGTAAATAAATGAATGAATTAAAGTGTGAACTTTAATTAATTTGAGTGAATGAATTAAGCTAATGAATTCTAAGTGGGAATATGGAATTTTTCCAACAAAATTATAAGCTTGAGTTTTTCATTCAAAAACAATCAACACCAGTCAAATGATTTTATTCATTCATTCATTCATTAGAAGGTAGATTCATCTGCCAATATCCATATTTTATGTCTATTTGACAATTGCAGACAATAGTATACAAATAATGTAAAAACTTAACACTTAATTTATTTTAGCGATCTGTCTTAGACATCCTTTTAAAGTTTTTAATATAACATATCAAGTTTTCAAGTGCTAGCTTTTTTTTTTTTGGCTGGGGTAAGTTTTCTTTGCAAATTCGTTCGTCTCTGCACACAATTGTGAATCTGATTATCTCAGCATCCCAGCTTTTATAGTTTATGTCGTGCAATAATAGTTGAGTCAGTGAGTCAGTCGGTCAAGTAGGGTATTTAAGTGTCGGTACGTCGAGGAAACCTGTTTCGGTTTTCGGTGCCATCATCCTGTTATTGAGAGAGGCAACTGGTCAAGTGGCTGGCTAGCTGGCTGGCTTGTGAAGTAATAACTAGATGCCCTTTCACCAATTATAATCGAGAAAATTGCGTAAGCGGCCGGCGCACACTGTTTAATCAACAACTCAACATAGTTCGATGATCATTGTGGTGCGTTGTGCAGCAATAATGAGCTCGTTGTACGCACAGCGAGCAGCGAGCAGCAAAAGCAACAACGATTTGGGGGTTTTGGACAAAATGTCATAAGCGCCCAGTGGCCTCAAGCGAAGAAGAAACGAACGAGCAAACGAATGAAAAATGCCAAAAACCAAAAAGAAATGCCGCGTCCGAGGTGAAAACTTTCACTTCCCGTTAGTCGAAAAAAAAAGATAAAAACAAAACAAAAGGTAAGGCAAGGTAGCAAGCAAGCAACATCAGCGATCAGCGGGCTGCCAAGTGCTGTCTCCGTCTCTGTCTCTGTGTCTCTATCTCTGTCACGCTTTTGAGTGAAGATGAGTACTCGTAGGTGTTACCAATGCAGGCGGTGAAATTACGCGGTCCATAATGAAAATATATTATACAAGAAATGGCAAACAATTAAAAATGTGCCAAGCCATCGAAAAACAGAGAGAATGATTAACATAAAACGGCGAAGGGGGAACGGCAAAGGGAGGGAATGTGGGGTTGGTGATAGTGCAGCAGCAGATGATGTTTATGTACATTTGTGAAAAGTTGAAATGACCCGCACAATGCCACCAACAACAACAACATTTAATGTGCAGTTAAGCTTTGGCACATAGCACTCCGTATTTACAGTGCACGCCCGTTACAGTTGACAGGAATGTGCACGCTAACGAGCTAAATGAATTAAGGTATGCATTATTAAAGTGTTATGATCTCTTTGAATGATTTTTATAGTTATGCTTAGTCTTTTGTAATAGCATTTTGCTCTGGGGGAAGACCACACTCACTTTTTAGCGGAACCAAATTTGATGTTTACTCTTAAGAAAGTTCACATAATCGAATGTTCACACTTAAGAGCGTGCACTGTATGTTGATTGAATAACAGAAAATGCAAAATGAATGAGTGCCTGAACAACTAACGGACTGAAGACTCTTCAGCTTCATCTTTAGTTTCGGCTTCGGCTTCAGCTTCAGCTGCGTCGCAGCCGCAGTCGCTGTCGCAGTCGCTGCTGGCGCACAGTTTTAGCTTTCGTTTGGTTTCTGCTCATTAGCATAGCCTACAAATATTTGTTATTGATGCTAAGCAATTGACAAAAAAAAAACAACAACTTCTACAGCGGCAACGCAGACGGTGACGGTGACGGCGACGGTAAAAAAAAACAACAACGACAACAATAGCAGATCAAATAAATGAGACGCGAGCCGCAAAAACAAAAAATAAGCGCCAAGCTTTCACTCTCGTTGAGAAAACGATAATTTAGTTGGCAGATGAACGAATGAGCCAAAGAAACAACAACCTTAGCTCTACGTACATACATATATATACATACACATACATACATATACATACACATTTACATATGTACGTAAATGATGACCAATAAATATGAATGGGAATGGAGACAGCGATTGAGATTAAGATTTTGAGATCACCTGAAATAACAACATTATTAATGGAATGATAATGTGATTACTACTCTTTAGGTCAGCTATCGGAAGGTTCATTCAAGTTTTTTCCCTTGCAGCAGATGAGAACGACTTCAAGCTACCCTGCAACAATACAGTTTCACATTGCATATTTTTTAACACACATACACATACGTATATCACATATTCGTACATACAACGATGCACACGCTATGCACGTTGTGTCGTTTATGCTCTTTCTTTCTTTCTCTTACTTTTTATCTGACAATGGAATGTGGGTCACGTCAACACCAGGGAATACCCATACTATGGCAGTGTTCAACTACTTAATATGCATGTACGTGTATGTGTGCGTGTGCGCTTAAGATTACTCTTGAAATATGAGAAGACAAAGGTACAGGGCCAATGCAGCGTTGTGCATCATATAAAGGGATTTTCAATAATTAAAAACTGATTGCATTGTAATTCGCAAAAAATATTTGGGAGTGCTGTTCTCATTTAGTTAATTTAATAATAAGCTACACAATCGAAGAAACTTTTGTTTTTAGACAAAAAACATTATTGGCATATTTATGTGTATTCTTTTCGACTGTCCTCATTTATAAGGAATGTTGTACAGAAGGATGGCGGAAATAATATGATTATATCCTAAATTGTAAGCAACTGATTTACTTATAGAGCAAATGACTAAAAATATAATCTCCAATGCTATAACTTGATACTGATGTATTTCAAATATAAATGATCGTGGTTCTTTTAATGCTTATTACCAAAACAAAATAGGTCTTTATAAAGTTTCCTTCCTTAGCAATTACTTCAAACCAAATTATTGTATCTTAATACAAACAAAATAAATCCTTTGACCTGTTTAAACTTTTCAGTCACGACTTTTACTGAAAAAAAGGGAAATTTTCTGCAGCGTGAATTCCTGTTTGGTACTTTTTGTGAAAGGGATTTCCTGTTTAATATTTAGAGGGAAGTGTCAGACTCGAAACATGAATTTCTGAAAGAAGAAATTCTTTCTCAGAAACATAAATATTTTGAACTACAACTATGTTCTTTTTTTTTTAGCAATTATTGTAAATAATATTTGGATCCGTTCGTCAAGTTGTTTCATTAAATGAGCTAGGAATAAATTTAGTCTATTTCGTAATTGTATTCCCGTAAAAGAATATTCTACGGAAGGTGGATAGGGAATAGATGGAGGAGCGATGATCACCACACAAAATGTTCATATTGTCTTAAACAAACTCAATGTCCTCCTGTATAGGGACATAAACAATTCACAAATTTACCATGGCTATGATAACGCAGCAACTCGATGGATTTTATTGGTAACTTGTTGTTTCGAGCCAAACTTTTGACTTGGCAAAAATAATCACTCAAAAAAAAAAATTCGAAAAGTAACCAATATGATTCGATGGCACTATATTTCACGAAGGAACCGAACAATAAAAAAAAAGAATTCCAACTTTGCACCGTTATATTGCGATACTGCGAATCCGCGAATTGACAACAGCGAGATAACACAATGTAGTATTCGGTGATCGGTGGACGGTTCCGGTCCGGCGTCCGCTACTTATCACACTCGAATTGAAAATGCTGCGGCATGGATGATAACGCCAGTTCATATAGAGGTAATACTCAACGCTGTCGTCGTCGGCGGCTGCGCAGCCGCCGATGTAAAGACGAATGCTGAAAATCGAAAGTGAATTCATTTTTGTGAAGGTAAAAACAAAATAAAAAAAAAAAACCAAATAAACAGACAAGTTAAGCCAAGCCAAGCCAAGCTGACTGCGCGTCTGACTCAACACAATATGCTCGGCAAAGGGACCGCCTTCATAGAATTAACTTGTCTCCGCATAGCGAGAGACAATCTCAGAGACACAGAGAGAGAGAGAGAGAGAGGGCAAAAGAAAGAGAGAGTCTTTCGGACGCGACTAGTTTTGCAACATTTTCACATGGCGCAGCGCTTGCCACATGCTGAATGCCAATTGGCTGCAACCAAGAGACTTTTTTGAGGGTACCAAATTCATTGTTGACTCCAATTTGTATGAGTACTTGAAGACAGAAAGACACTCACAGCATCTGATGTAATCCGGCATTACCCGGAGTGCGTAAAGCTTTAAAGTACTCGGGTCAACTCAGTTTGAACTAAGCTCAGCTGCGACCTGTTTAGCAGGTGAATCTGAGACTAAAACATAACAAATAATAATAACATAACATAATGATTCCAATTTACATGTTGTTTGTGATTCTCAGGTTAGTATTAATGTTAATTAATGCGATCAATACGAAATTTATGCTATGCATAGAAAGTCTCTCAACTTATGTAACTAACAACAAAAATTCAATCATTATGAATGTGTTTTTTTTTTCTTTTAATTTGTCGTCTGCTGCAGAAGGTGTGTCAAATCGCTATGAAAATTGTGATCTGTGGGCCCTATAATGGGTTTATTTTTAGCAATTTGGCTTTTAAATACTCTACTAGTATGTAGTATATACTATATAGTATATAGTATATAGTATATAGTATATAGTATATAGTATACAGTATATAGTATATAGTATATAGTCTATAGTATATAGTATATAGTATATAGTATATAGTATATAGTATATAGTATATAGTATATAGTATATAGTATATAGTATATAGTATATAGTATATAGTATATAGTATATAGTATATAGTATATAGTATATAGTATATAGTATATAGTATATAGTATATAGTATATAGTATATAGTATATAGTATATAGTATATAGTATATAGTATATAGTATATAGTATATAGTATATAGTATATAGTATATAGTATATAGTATATAGTATATAGTATATAGTATATAGTATATAGTATATAGTATATAGTATATAGTATATAGTATATAGTATATAGTATATAGTATATAGTATATAGTATATAGTATATAGTATATAGTATATAGTATATAGTATATAGTATATAGTATATAGTATATAGTATATAGTATATAGTATATAGTATATAGTATATAGTATATAGTATATAGTATATAGTATATAGTATATAGTATATAGTATATAGTATATAGTATATAGTATATAGTATATAGTATATAGTATATAGTATATAGTATATAGTATATAGTATATAGTAT
This sequence comes from Drosophila niveifrons, assembly GCA_035046325.1. Taxonomy (NCBI): domain Eukaryota; kingdom Metazoa; phylum Arthropoda; class Insecta; order Diptera; family Drosophilidae; genus Drosophila; species Drosophila niveifrons. The sequence continues at coordinate 9,105,779 of JAWNOC010000063.1, read as the reverse complement.
ACAGTATGGGATGTAGTATATAGTTTATAGTACAGTATAGTATAATAGAAAATAAGTTGGTTTCTTCTTTTCTGAAATTTAATGTTCATATCTAAACAACCAAGTACGCATTTATAGGGTCGAAGATACATTCTTGAGCCTAATGCAACAATTTTTGGATAGCGAGGTGACAATAATTAAAGACTACTAAAAATATTGTTATTTCAAAACGATTTTAGTAGGGTCGAGGTAAAGTTTCCGAAATAAATAACTTTATAAAGACGACGGGCGAGGCCGCAGTCGCTGTCAAGAGTGGAAGATACAATTTCAGCATGCGTTTACTTTGGCTTTCACACTTATGTACTACGAACAAATATTTGTGTGAGTGTGTGTGGTAAAATAAGAACAAATATTGATTTAAACGAGCAGTTTACTTGCAAATTATCAAATATGTTTTTATCTTGCAATCGTTGCAAAAAGTCTTCAATCCGAATTAATCGGTTACCCATGTAACTAGTTGCTCGACCATTCAACTTCTCTTCCCGAGCTTGTCGTAAATAAAGATTATGCCAACATCCAACATCGTTGGCTAAGCAAGTTTTGCAGCAGATGACTTCATGGATGCTGTTTTAGATAACACACTCTGTTGCTTTGACCAAGTGAAAACACTTCCTGGTGCGGTGCATTCAGTAGGCCACTTGGCCATCATGTGATGATCGACCGCCACCCGCTCAAGGAAAGTTACTCTTCTTTCATTCTGAAGATACTTTAAATATGCGAATTCCCATAGAGTTGAATGGGACTTTAATTTTGCGCCTGCGGGAAAGGCATGCAACAGGCAGATACTAAAAAGTATATTTATTCTTGATATGTTCGTCTGTCTGTCTGTCCGTCTGCCCGTTGGAAAGACTGCATCTTAGATTCTATAAGAGATGCAGCTATGATTTTTGGTCGTATTGATATTTAAGTTAAGTTGAAGTTATTTATTCAAGTCATTTCAAAAATCATTCCCGCAGTCGGATCTTTTTGTTTTGATTGACAAGCTGACATATGTTGTAATTTATGTCACATTTTGAATTTAGTTGTAAATTGATAAACCAAATATAACCATTGGCATATTTTAGTATTTTGCGATATATAAATTTGATATATTTTTAGAATAAATACTAAATTTTTTTGTTATTATTTTAAATGGGTAACGGGTAGTCGAGCTTAGCTTTATTACTTTTTTTTTTTGCGTTAACCAACGGGACCTACAAAAAGAAGGGAAGGTGAAGAGTCACTTCCTTCTGTTTCAAGTATATTTAGGCCAACTAATTATTTGCATTATTGTATCTATTATCGCCACAAATGTAGTTACACATTACTTTGCAAATTAAAGTGTCTGCTGCTAATAGTTTTTAATGGGAATGCGAATAAATAATATGGAACTTCCTCTTCGCAAAAAAAGTAATTGTTCAAATCGAATCGTTTCCAGTTGTTTTCGAGATGAACCCTTCCTCTTAGATATGGTAAAAAAAAACAAAGTTTATAAGCTCGTAAATAACTTCGATGGCTATAAATATTTTATAGAGTCAAAGTTAATTGGTCTTGTGTGTGCAACATTGACTCGCACAATGCTCTAGACTATCGTCGTCACTTGCATGACTTCCAAAAGATCTGTATATTAAAGGTATTTGCCTTTTTTTTTCTTGGTGAAACTTGGGCAATCCAAGGTGATATAAGTGAAAGTTTAATTCATTTCCAGCTATGTATTTGGCCCATATAAAACTTAGTCAATATTTTAGACAGACGCGAGACGCGTGGACAATGCCGCATAATACCAGCTAGTAACTAACGTACATTCAAGTATGTACACAAGTACATACATACATACATTCGTAAATATGTATATGTATGTATGTATGTATGACGACAGCTTTGCATCTCCCTGCCAAAAAGTTGATTAATACTACTCTAAAGCATTGGCAACGTGAAGGCGAAACGCACAACAATTGAAAAAATATTTAAAGAAGAGAAATTGCATTCCAACGCTGTGAGACTTGAGAAACGTAACGCAGTCGTTGTTGTCGTTGTCGTTGTTGTCGCCGTCTTCATCTTCGCTTCAAATCTGGCTGCTGCGCGTAGGCCTCACCCACATTTCGGTTTACGAGTATTTCGGTTCCAGGTTTCGGCTGTATCTGTATCCGCAATTATGCCGGTCGAACTGAAGCTACACCGAGCGAAAAGCTGACCGCTAACTATGAAATTAAAAAGAAATTCTTGTTCTGCATTTTTCGTTACTTACTTTAAACTTATCTTTACTTACTTGTCTTCCAATTTCCTTAATTTCGGATACGATTCAAAACTTTAGCTAACTTTTTTTTAAAGAGAGATTTTAAGGTTACTAAGGACATGTCAAAGCACTAAAAGTATCGTAATGAGCGTTACTTGGGGCTTCTATTAATCATTTATGGCATTAAATACTTTTTATGTGCCCCTAGTTTAATTGGGTCATGAAAGAATTAGAGTAGCACAGCTCTAAAAAGTAAGAAAGCTACTGTCAAAAGTGATCGACTTTGAGTTATTCGCTACGCATTTTGAATAAATGTAAAACAGTTCGGTACTATTCTTAAAATATACAAAATAATATACAGCAAAAATACTAAAATATATCAAATGTCATATTCGGTATGTCGTTAAAGTACTTCATTCGAATATACCATAGCTAAAACAGCTAAAGTAGAAATCAAAATTAATGCTACGATTATTTTAAATTTCGTTTATGCTTAAAACAGCTCTTGAAATGCAAAAAAAAAAATCATAAATTTGAATTTTAGTCAACACGTACATAAGATGATGCTATGCATTTGCTATAGTTGTAGTTGTATAACAACATCATCAATTCCCTTGCAATGCTCTTATCACTAACATCTGCTTTTTTTTCTCTCTGTGTACGTGTTTGGGGCACTTGTGGTGGCTGCATTTTTTTTTTGCCTTTTCCTTCTGGTTTCTGGCCCCTAGTCTGTATTCCATTGCTCAGCTCTGAGCTGCGCTGCTCTCAGCTGCGCTGCTCTGCTCTGCGACGGTCTGCGTCGTCTCGCTTAATGCGATGACGCAAATATTGCGCAATCCGCTTTCTTTTTGTCGTCTCTCTCATTCTCTGGTCATCGTTTCTATGACACTTGACGTTGCCGCTGCTTCGGCTTCAGCTTCAGCTTCGGCAGCGGCTGCTGCGGCTGTGACTCTTGGTGTTGATGGTGATGGTGACGGTAGCGGTGGCTCTGCATCCGCATCTGGGGACTGTCTCTTGGCGAGGGCAAAACACAACAATTTGAGATTTGTCATGCTGGGAGTACTACTACGATGTATAATAACCATTTGCTAATCAATGAAAGATACGAATACGAATATGAATCTTGTGCATTTTTCAAGGTAGCTTTCTCTGGTTGTAATTGGATAAACAACACACACTAGTATTTTGTATTTGCATGTCATGGGCATTGCTAATAAATCGTTAATTATAATTAGTGAGTCCATGAAATTTTAACATAATCAGTTTCCAGCATCAGCTTAATTAACTACATATTAACCATGGTTTCCATTTTCGGTACCTTCGGGCAAATTAACTGATCTTCTCTTATACATAGTCGATAAATTCTATTCCTCAAATTTGACATCGTTGTAATGTTTACCTTCGATTTTCGCAAGTAAGTTTTTATTGACGGACATCGCTGGCAATTTGTTTTGATTACTCATTGACACAGTAAGCGAAAAATAACAAATAATATAAGTGTGTTTAATTTGCTGAATAATACAAATTGCCAATGATTGCGACAATTTGTATTTGCAAAATTAAATACAACATTAATAGTTGTATTATTATATAATGAAAATATGGGTCAATTGCATTTAATTATTTAGTTGTATCTGTAATAAACTTTAATGAAATAAACAAAATCAATTCGCGATCCAAAAATAAATTTCGCAATTCCAAATTTAAATGCATTGCTTACATTTATTATCGATGTCGCCTATATTATTCATTATATAATAATATGCAAATGAAATGCATATTCCTTCACACACAAATCTATTAAGAAATGTAAATGAATACTACATATAGTAGACTGACTATTCACTATTGGCTACCTGTTGTATGCCAGCATCAACAAGCTGTGCCAATGCTTAATGGAATTCAATAAAAACTTTCTTTCCTTATTATGTCTGCTATTTATGGCCCAATCGTTACGAAACTAGCAGAATCATGAGATAACACACCAAAGCGTAGACGCTATAATAAATTTGGGTCTACGGAAAATTACAGCGATAAATTGAAGGATGTGTTTTCAATCCCATAAAATACAATTAGCAAGTATAAATATATTGATTGCAAAGACTATAAGGCAAGGCTATTAATCCTCTTTTTATGTTTCATTAAACGGCGTTTTAAATGTTAGGTCTTTGCGATAAGCTTCAGAAATATATAATGGAAATATAGATGTTGTTTCCGTAAGGACAGAAAAGCTAAAAGATAAGAAAAGTAGACAACTCCGACACTATAAAGCATATATTGTGAAACTTAGATTGAAAAGTAGATTATAAATTTTAAGTTAAGAACTTTTCGACCTTAAAACAAAACTTGAAACAAGAATTTCAGATTGAAAAGTTCGTTAAGCAAGATTTCGTTCTTCAATCATCGTTTTGAGATTAAAATTATTTTTAATTTAAGAATTTTATTATTGTTTTCTTCTTTCTTGATCTCAGCTGGTTTTTTCTGTGAATGAAAGCTCTACTATTTGGATACGATCGTGTAGAAAACTGAAAGTTATTTATGAAATTATGTGATTGGGGCAAAAATAAGGTGTGTTGGTTGACAATGTTAGGCTTACAATATAACTTACATATTATGCTGTCTTTCAAATAAAATCGTATATTTTAATACTAACAAGTAAGAAAACTACAGTCGAGTGTGCTCGACTGTGAGATACCCGCTACCCCTTTTGAATAAAAGCAAAATATTGCGGTATTATTTTCAAAATATACCAAAAAAATACTGCAAAATACTAAAAATATACCAAATGGTATATTTGGTATAACGATGTGATACTAACATTTAAAATATACCATAGACGGCACAATACACCAGATTGTCGGCCAAAGCATTTGAGACCCCCCGTAAGTGGCCGTTTTGTCCCATACAAAAGTGTTTCTTTAATAACTTCCACAATTTTTATCTGATCGCAAGCAAATTTTCAGGAATCATAAATACTATTGTTATTATTATATATACCAAAATTCACAGCTTTAACTTTAAAATTACGCTTGTTATTCGATTTTTTTGATTTGCGGGGGCGGAAGTGGGCGTGACAAAAATTTGAAACAAACTTGATCTGCGTGCAAACATAACAAATGCTGTCGAAAAAAAATTATAGCTCTATCTCTTATAGTCTCTGAGATCCAGTGTTTCATACGGACAGACGGACAGACGGACAGACGGACAGACAGACAGACGGACAGACGGACATGGCTAGATCGTCTCGGCTGTTGACGCTGATCAAGAATATATATACTTTATAGGGTCGGAGATGCCTCCTTCTACCTGTTACATACATTTCCTGCCGGCACAAAGTTATAATACCCTTCTACCCTATGGGTAGCGGGTATAATTATTGTTTATATCGTCGTTACATTTTATTTTAGCGCTCGAGTGACGTCACTTTGTCAGCGAAAATGTATTTTGCATTCCGTCAAAATGGTTAACGGATATTTCACAGTCGACAGTAGCTTTCGCACTTGTAATTAAGGCTGTTATAAAATGATAATTTAAAAACAATGTAAAAGTTTATAGACAATAAACCTTTAAACAGCCGTTAATGTTTGAAATACTCGTATTGATCAGAAAGTCAAGTTTAATGCCAATGCCATTATTGCAACTTAATTCAGATTAGTATTGCTCTTCAAGATTTGATTTTTAAATACTATAAAATTCCGTTTAATTGTTGTGAACGAAAGTATTTTCTGCTGATTTATATCAGTAAACGAAAGCTAAACACAGTTGTTTCTTGAGAAGGGTAAACAGAATCCACTTCATTCAAAACGAAAAAAGCGTATGTAAATTTTAATAATAATCACAATTTCTGAAAGCAATGAACTTAAAATATTTTGTTATTTGAGCGCGATAACTACATCAAATACATATAAATATTTCATGTAAAATAATAAAATTCAACTTTTCATAATAACATAATATAATTTATTATGTTAAGGGTAGGAGGAGATATTTTCGACTCCATAGATAATAAAAATCTTCATTAATATTGCCATATACGTAGGTAAAAGAGCGAAATATTCTAAAATGAGGAGACGTGATCATAGCTTGTATCATAGAAGGTCGCTAACATCCACACTCACCCACCCATCATTTTGGATATCAAGCAACTTGAAAATGTTTTCTGCATAGCTACTACTATACTTTATAAACTTTACAAACCATAGCTGAAAACAGAAAAAAAACCAAAGCTTGACCAAAAACGCTGCTCCCAGAAATGCGAAGTACTTCATTATTTCCGCTGTAGAGGATTTGTGACACAGTTTCTGCCATGAGCACATTTTTCCTATGGAAATAGTTTTTTATATATAAGAGGTAAATATCCCAGTGGCTTATTTTAATACACGCTACCTATGAAAGTATATTCTGAATTTAATGTATTTGAAAATAAGTTCGAGAGAAATCATGTAATTTCTTAAACAGAATAAAATACAAAAGAAAAATTATTTTCTAATTATATAATATTATAATATTCTGTCAGTTTTTTTTTTTTTTTTATTTTATTTTATTCCACCATCTAGATTAGCTCTTTCTAACCGTTTATGGCTTCAAATTGACAATTGGCGTAATGAAATACCAAGTGATTCAACTGCCCATTTCTGTTCTCCTGGTATTTTACTTGCTGCACATGAAAGTTTAAGACTGGCAGCTTGTCCTTGTAAGCTCTTTTGTGGGTGTTTCTGGTGTGTTGGAAATGGGGTGTTGTAAATTGGTTTGTCATCCGAATAAGATTATGGTGGGGAGATCAGCTACAGATGGTGCCAAGAATTTCATGACTGATGAGAATGAGTTTGCATTTTTCCTATGGCCAGTGTCCCTAAAGAGGATTGGTGATACAGTTTCTCAAATGCGCACATTTTTCCTACGGAAATATCGCATTAGTTTATTTTTTAATACACATTTTTCATATGAAGAGATATGAAATATCAATTACAAATGTTATTCTACTGTTCGAGGAGTTAATGCGCTTTACTTAAGTCACTTAACTATTAACATCTCATGTTGCACATTATTCACATGTTTTTTTCCAAAAAATCTCCTGAGGTGTCTGGCTCGCAATTGTTGTTGTAGTATTTATTGTTGTGGTTGTTGTTGTTGTAGCTGCTGTGGTTGTTGTTGTAGTTGTTGGGCACTTGGAGACAGCTCGAGAGGCTAAAAAGGGCAGATCATCTGGTGAAATACCAGGCGAACATAAGTTAGCAGCAAGCAGAAATACAGAAATCACTTGCGTATTTAGTGGCGCCATCTATGGGTTGATGTTGCAATGACGACTCAAACTTATACAGCCTAGAAGTATGCTGCAAATATATTTTGTGTGTTATTTACAAATTTAAATATATCGCTTGGCCTTATCCTTCAGCATTTCGAAAGGACTTTTTGCAGCCGATTTGTCAGATCAACGTCCATTAATTTTTATCGATTTTTAAGAATATCAAACCCTTCATAAAAGTACGTTCAAATCGTTTCAAAAAAAGCGTTGTTTTACGTTTGCGTAATGTTTCGCATATGGATTTTAAGGTGTTCTGAAAATCGTGTAGCAAAGCATCAACGTAAATAAAAGACTACATTAAAAAACTGAACGTCGGGAACATATTTATTTACACAATCACGTAAAATATAACAACAATACATAATTACATTCAGGACATTAACTTTATATTAAAAAGTTCCTAACTATCATTTGTATACCCTTTATCTAAGAAGTATAAGGGTCTATTAAGTTTGTCGAAATGTGCTTAACGTAGTTACACACCAAACTATTGGTCTAGGCTCTGCAGCTCAAATTAATTTTGGTATCATACAATCTTTGGTTCACTTACGAGTATAGCAACAACAAAGCCAAACATATCAAAACCTTCATCGGCGACAAAATGCTGTTTATGTTTTTAAGATATTTGAAAATAAAGCGAAAATTAAACAGGCATATTGCAGAAGAACAGAAAAGGTAAAACTTGGTAAGCTTAGTTTTGCAGTCCTTTGCTCAGAATATTGACAATGACAATGACTTGTGAAATGTGTGAAAAATAATAAGATTTCATGCAGAATCAATTTTGGACCGATAGTTTCATATTAGCTTTTGTTAGATTTCGATCTAATTGCCTTCAAAAGATATCTAGAAAGTGTTATAAATAGACGAATGGGGAAATAAATAATGCATCTGATTTAAAACTTGCCACGCCTTCGCTAAAACTATCTGCAGCATGCCGTATAAAATCGGAATAAGCTCCTCGAGCCACCCATTGATAATGTTTTTTAGTTAGTTATTCGTATTTCTACTTTTTGGATTCGATTAATGTATCCAGCTCACATTCAAATAAGCAAATAGTCTTATAGTTATATACAAATGGACTTATCTACCCAATGTATTATACTCGACAGATAGTTATGAATATGAATGATCACATAGACTAAATGAATTGCGAATCATTCCTACGACATCAAGTGTTATGTACATATGTCTGTTATAGTATTTATATGCAAAATGTAATTTATGACATGAAATGTGAGTTAGCCATAGTTTAATGTGAAGTGTATGTATGAAAAGATAAACTGAATGGAAAATTTGAGTTAATTTTAATAGTTGCTACACTGATTTATCGAAATGCCCTCAACATGGGGAAGAAGGTATCTCTGACCCTTTATCTCTAACCCGATCATTATTTCTAGCACCTAAATTTTAGGGTCAGTTGTTGTGTTTAATCAAACAAAGAAATTGATGGCAAGATCAAAAGTTGGCAGTTATCTTATTTAAATATCAATGGCATGCAATGAAATTCTTTTCATCAGATATTCATCAACAGTTTCAATTTGGTTTTAATAATTTGTTTTTATTTACAAATAAATTTAATTATATACATAGTACGTCAACTCCTTACATTTCAAATACATGGCTTTTTTTGTGGAGTACACACGTTGAGTAAATCTGATCAACTGGTGTACTCCAAAGTTGTCCATTCAGTATCAGAGTTTTCCTTAGTTTTCTCATATTTAAAAATCGGTTTTGTCTTTTGTGTTTTTAGTTTTTCATTTGGAACGAAATGTTTACATTCATACTAATGAAGCAAATGTGTGCATTTGACAACAGATTTAATGTGTGGAAAATCGGTGTGATGTTACTGGAAAAAGGCTATTCTGATTTACAATAACGGTTAGAGTCTTTTTGAATTTTTGCATTTTTCAATTGTGTATTGGACATTTAATAGAACGGAAGCTTAGAATTCGCACTTTGAAAAGAATATTTGCAAACTATCTTTTATCGCATTACGAGTACATTTAAACAGAAAATAGAAAAACATTTATACTACACTTAAAATTTCTACACTATGGCACAGAAGTGTATTTAAGCATAAAGTAATTCATCACCAAAAACAGACTTGTGCTTTTTAGCAACATTATGATCAACATTTCATTGCAAAAGATACTTAAATATATTGCCCGACAAACTAAAACATACTTAAATTTATTGCCAGTCAAAAGAAATGACAAAATTATAGAAAAGGCAATTTGAATGTTTGTTACATGTTAAATGTGTGCAATTTGTAATTTGTAAAATTTGCATTTCAATTGCAAAGTTGTGACTGTTTTTTTTTTGTTTTTTTTTTTCATTAGTATGTTTCTCAATATATATATATTTAATTTTTGTTTCATTTTTCTGGTATTATCTTATTATCTTATCAATTTTGGTTGCATCTTCTCAAAACAGGAACTGACTTATTCCGTCATTGCCACATTACCGAACCGAACTTATAGCCTGTAACTGTCTAAGTAAATGCAAAAAAAAACACGCATTTCATTTTAACCTAAAGAGCACCATTCTAACTATATATGTACGTTTTATATATATACTTAACAAATTAAGTCCAATAATATATGTTTGGTTTTTTTTTTTCAAAAAAGTGGCACCACTGATTTCCAGACGAAAGAATTGTTTGGTAAACAATTAAAACATATAGTTATACATATATATTCGTATTCAAGCCTTACTCAAATGATATGGTGCAGAGATGCCTTGATGGTGGTGGTTAATAAGTAACAAGGTACGACATCAAATATACATTAATTTTCTAATATAACAAATAAGTAAGAAAGCTGCCCGAAAGTCTCGTGAATATGGCTGGGTTTTAAGGCAAACTATAAAGTAATCAAATAAAACAAAAATATATAAAATGATTAATAAATTAACAATTCATTCCTAAACTTATTTTATTTATAACCTGAATTTGACTGAAAATTATAATTTTTGTTGCATACTTTTCAGAGTCTCATACCACTGAAAATTCTAAATTGTTGTTGCATACTTTTCAGAGTCACAAATACGCTCTTCATGTTTAAAATGAACTATTTTACCTCTCACTTTTGACTTCTAAGAGAATGCAAAAATCTTCGAAGATTACCTGAATTTTGTTCCCCAATTAAACGTGGTCTAAATCGTCCAGTCATTTGTGTAAAATTATATCTTGAATGATATACGGAGTAATTTACCAATTCGCAATGAATTGAAGCTTATTGATATTATTTTGTATGTTAAAAATTGCGAGCATAATTTGCTTTAAGTACTCAGAAGGGAATGTTATCAAATTCTAAAACAAACTTGATATGCGAGATGTTTGGTAGCTAGGTAAATGTTCGCATAGATGAGCAGGATCGAAGTTGTCTCCAATTGATTTCAGAATTATGTGTACACAAATATTTTAGATTGCAAGTGAAAATTTGAATTATAAATGCTGGCGCACAAAAGAAGATTTGAATTGATTCACTCAAACATTTAACGTTAGCATTGCTTTGGAATAACAGGAACTTTTTTAAATGCAAAACTGATAGCAAAACCTGACATTTAGCTAACTATTATTCAAAATACATAAATAACTCCACTGCGTACAATAAAATATACAACAATGTATCGTTTAACAGCCTCATCCCATTTTCAAACTTTCAGTACTAAAATTAGTTTAGCAGCAAACAGTTTTCGCTTAACAATCATGAAAAAAAAATACCAGAAGAATAATAAAGAAAACATGTCGCATCACTCAAAGTCTTGTCGGATAGCGGCCTTTTTGAGGCCGTTAAGCGAGATGTAGACAACACACTGTTTACTTGTTTGGCCCCATGCTTTATACACTTAGTTTTATAAAACGAAAATCGGTTATTCATGTTTGATCATTAGTGCAATTTAATATAAAGTAAGTTTGACTCAGGGACGTTTTTTGTCTGAGATATTGTTGTGAAAAACTCTTCACAAATTGCTGATAATGTTTGAAAATATATGGCTGAAAGTGTAATAAAATCACTATCATATTGAGTCCCACGTAACTAGGGCTGCAAAAACATCGATATTGATACTATCGATGTATTCAGTTTGGTCCGATATATCGATGTTTTTACAATCCTAAACGTAACTATGGAATTCTAAGTAGCACTAACCTTTAACCCATCAAGGGATGGATTCAACGATGTTTTTGAAAATTGAAGGTAATCTCACACATAGTTGGCATAAGAGCATGGCTTGAATATGAAATTATGAAAACCAAATACACAAAAAAACAACACATTTAGTAAAATGAAAATGTTGTTGAGATATCTGTTGACTTTGATATTAATCGCGATCAAATTACGCACATGTCGACAAACTTATTTGACGCTTAATACTTCTGAAGTTCAGCGTCTAAAATGATCTCTTAATAAATAAGTTAAATCTGTTAATGAAGCAGCATTTCGAATGCATTCAACATTTATCTAGTCAAGTCTGACTGACATTCACAAACTCATTTGGACAGACGGACGGACTAAGAACTCGGTCGTGAGAATTGTATATAGTATCTATATATATATCTGAGGATACCATGCAACATGTAACAAAAAAAGTGCCATTGTTCTATGGAAATCCTTAATTGTCTAATAATGCTAAGTACTTTACGAGTAGATACATTCATTATGTATGTATTCGACTTTATGTGTATGTGTGTGTGTGTGTGTGTAAGCGTACTTATCTCTATATATAGATAGATGTATGTTTAATCATATGTTTATACTCATATTTATATGTATGTATATGTAAAGAGATGAAAATTCTATTGGCTACATATAATTAACTTTAGTTAGTTCACAAAATCTTGTTTTTTTTTTTCATTTCTTTTTCTTTCTTATATTTTACTATAGTCTTGAGCTTAGATAGTGTATAATAAAACGTTATAAGGAAAAAGAAAACAATTACAATTCCCCATTTTAGATGTTTTTTGTTTTGGTTTTTGTTTTAGACATGTATAGCTTAAGTTGTGTATTCCTTAGTTGCTTTCTTACTTGTTACTTGTTGTTGTTCATGTTAAGAGAGCGAAGACGAACAAACGAATAGACAGTATAAAAGAGAAATCATAATCATATTTCTTGATATTTACTTTAGATATAAAAGATGAATATTACATTAATAGCGCTATATACAAATTTACTCTATACGTCTTTGTCTCTGAACGTATATTGCTAGTGTAGTTCTTTTATTAATTCTCTTTTCTTGGATCTACCAACGTAGCTTTTAGAAAAAGTGTCCCAATTTTGAGATTTATTCATATTTTTTCAGAAATTTGATAATGTCGACCAGTCGAAAGCTCAAGCTGACTTCTGAATTTCGTTCAACATAAGCGAGTTCTGCACTCGTATGTTAAATATATTTGGTAAGCGTTTAGAAACTTAGAAAACCGGATGCCAAGTGTGTATCTAAATCAGCAACTTTGTCTACACATTCCGGCAGTTATGTTGTGGGTAGAACCAAGCTCCGTTTGAGATAATTTCGTGGTAGCCACAGACGATTTTGTTGAAGTTGTGATGAACAGCTGGCCATGGATATGAGACGGCGTCGCGATGTGGAATTTGTCGCTGACCTTGTCGGAGCTTGCGAGGCAACCGATAAGCAGGAGGACTCCGATTGCATCTTCATCAAGATCAGCATGCCACACGTGAGCAGCACCAAGGGGCACAGAGCTGGCGGCTGCAACGTCGCCGAGTTGCCGTGATGCATGGCCGCTGGATGTTCGCCTGGAAGTATGCAATACAAATTTCAGTATATCTTCGGATAGTAGTATTAGATTTGCCAACAAAAGAAGTAGCTCACTACTCTCACACTCGAACTAAGAAAATTACTATGCAGATGAGATTTAAGAAAACTATAATTTAAACTACATACGAGTTACGAAATAAATAATGACTGTACTGTCCCGTGCTTGCTTTGGCTTGCGAAATATAGTAGTATAACATATATTATATACACATAGTACCAATCTCATGCAGATACTCAGAGAGATATTTGTGAAATGAGTGATGTGCATACCGGGCTACTCACCGTCGACGATGTGCACGCGCACCGACGTCGGATTGGCATTGGATGGTGTACATGTGTAGAATCCCGAGTCCTGCTGGATGGCCTTCTGCACCAGCAGGCGACTGGTGGTCAGCACTCCTTTCTCGGTGACTAATGATATTCCGCCGCGAGGTGAATCAAAATTAATTACCTGCAATGAATCATCCCAGCCAAAAGCAACAGCATTAATAAACAACTGGCTAAGCCACAGTCGAGAGAGTGTGCAAAACAAAATGCTTTTCATAGTTCTGATGTTGTCACAACTATCAACTTCATTGAAAATGCTTTTAAAAGTATTCTAAACAGCTATCAGCTGCATCTTATTTACTTGCTATCCCAATATAATGCGAGTTGTAAGCGTTTTATATTAAAAAAGCTCATTTTAATATTATGCTTTAGAAAAACAATCGAGTATGCTTCACTGTGAGATACCCGATAAGCATTTTACAATAAAAGCAAAGTTCGGTAAAATTTTGTAAATATGCCACACAATATATATATTGCAAATATACTAAAAACATACCGAAAACCATACTTGGTATATTGAGGAAGTACTACATTGAAAATATTCCATAACTTCAAATATATGTACCAGACTTTCAGTCAACGCAGCTGAAACTTATAGTACATATGAAGGCATAATTTGCCACACAGAAGTATTGCTTACATGACTTAAAGCTTTGCTCTTCATATTTGTGATGTTGTACTATCAACTTCATTAAAAGTGCTGTTAAGAGGATAGTGAAATTGACTGATAGGTTCAGTCAGCTATTGCTATTAAATCATTATATAATATATCTTGATCAAATAGCTCAAATATTAAAGAAGCTTAAATGACCCTAACTAGACATACCTTTTACCAATATTTTCTGATTTTTAAAGCAAGCTTAAATAGTCCTAACTAGTGATATCTCTTACCAATTTTTTCTGATTTAAAAGGAGTACATTTTTTTTAAGAACTTTTATTGACTATTGACAATGGACTTTAGTAAACTGTTTCACTTTATCGTAGCAAAATATAAAATTCTTAAACATTTGGATCATGAATTATGTAAATTTATAGTGAGAACTTATGGTGAATCTTGTGTAAATACACTTTCATCGATCATATAAATTTAAAGTAAGAAATTATGGGAAACCATGTATAAATACATTTTCTGGTTGCACTCACCTGTCTATTGTGGGACCAGATGACTGTGACAGGTGGCTCCGGAGCAAACTTCACAATACAAGTCAAGTTGATTGTGGATCCTTTGTTAATGTGCATTTCGGGACCGCCAATGATCTCAGTAATGGGCTCTGAAATTGCGAAGGAAAATATGGCATATATAAAATACAGTATACGACTCGAAGTTAATCCGAAATAAGTAGTTATCAATAAGTAATTCTAATATTATAAGTTGAGTATATAATTAATTTTAACTTGCGATTGAAATTCAATTGAAATTTCAATAAAACTATCTTTAATACTATTAGATGCACCCACAAAGGACTTAAATAAATATAAGGCTTATTTTTATATTCATAAAATCTTTCAAAGTTTAGAGCAAATCAATTTATATTTCCATTGATATAAAATACTGTTTGTCTTGAATGACTGGCGAACAATTTATTAAATAAAGGTTTCATAATTTCGAGTTGCTAATAGTGAAACATTGAGTAAGTGAAACTGCAATTTTAATGTAGGATGTCCCTTATATTATTTCCTATGCTATATTAATGCCTATTGAGCTGGCACTCACCCACAATATTTAAGTAATAATAATATGGTTTTCCAAATAAAAAATGTAATCATTTTTGTCATGAGTTTGCCGCTTATAGATAAGATTAAGATAAGGTAACCCATTAGACTGAAATTTCAATACAATATTTTCCTCAACTTGTTTCCTATGTTACATTAATGCTTAACACTTTTGTCACTCATCCACAATATTTATGTTAAAATTAATAATATTTTTCTGAGCAATTTTGTTGAACTGTTAATAACAGATAATAATAATAATAAGTGTTACCAAATCTAAATAAAAATAAATAAACAATTCAATACCTTTTAAGATAAGACTGAGGTAATTCACTCAACTAAAATTTTTCTCGACTTTTCAGAAATTTAACATAAATGCTTATCGAGTTGTCACTCACCCACAATATTTAGGTAGACCGAATGTCCGATCGGAGGTGTCGTCGAGATCTGGCATTCATAGATTCCTGAATCCTTTCGCTGTGCATAGCGAATGCGAAGAGTCCAGTCTTCGGCATGTGGCGAGTGCATTGCCTCAAATCGCTGATCCGATGTGTAAGTGTATCGACCAACTGTCAGCAAATGTATATCCCGATGTCGCACCCACGAGACCTTGGAGGCAAACATATTTTTATATTTTATGTGCTTTCATATAAGTTGAATTGTATATTTTTAATACTTACCGTGCGATTGCCAAGATTCTTCACTCGGCAAGTCAACTTCACTGTTTTGCCCACAAGGCCAGTTATGTTGCTGGTGATGCTTGTATCAAATGTGGGTCCCCCGGTTCCCGGAGTTGGCAGATCTTGCAGAAAGTCTGTGAAGAACCTTTTTGAGGCGCCCAGCGAGCTGCCTGCAAAAAAAATAAAAAACAAAAATTGGTAAACATTAGCGGATAAGTGACTTGCAGAAATGTTAACATTTACTATCAAAAATTCTTGATATTTTATATCTCTTTCCTTTTAACCTTATATATAAACTATGCTATACATAACCTTTTTATACTCTTTGTTAACAATAAATTTTATACCCGATACCCATATATATCTCCTATATCTTCAAAACTATGCGAGATAGATTTAAATTTTTTTTTTTTTTTTGGCAGCACTTGTAGTGTTTGCAAGCAAATGTTTGTTTAAAATTTTTACCACGCCCACTATCCCACCAAAATTAAAACAATTGAAAAACAATTGTTGCATCCAGTCAAGTTTCTTTAAAAATGTGTATAATATTATTATTATTATTATTATTATATTGGAATCGGATCAAAGCTTTCATATATTATTCTATGCAAAATATTAACTCGTGAAAATGGTAAATTCGTATACCAATTAGACATTATTATTTTTATATTAATTATTAGATGAATCCACCAAAATAGTCAAACTAAGGATAATATATAATACAAGTATAGCAAGTAAAAAATCAAAACAAAAATTTTCTTAAAAGGATTTAGTTCTGTTGTTTGGAGTTTCTCAAAATAATTAAAGTTTATGAAATTTCCAAATATGTTTTCTAAAACACACACTTAAACTTACCTGCCAATATTAATAATATGCCAACGTGTAGAAGCCAATGTGTTGTCATTATTGTTGGGAGATTTAATAACCCTTTGAGACGTGGAAAGTGTTTATTCTGTAAATAGAAGATATAAAGAAATTTGTTAGTCGTTCGTTTATAATGACACTTTATTTGGAAATGTGAAGGGACAAGAGTCAATGTTTAATAAGATACGAATTTTGTCCATTATATTCTAGCAGAAAAACGATAACAAAAGTGTGAAATACATAAAATAGAATGCGTAGAGGCAAAATTATTTGCAAATATCTGACAACTTTGAATTCATACAATTATAAATTAATGAATGATTGCGGTTCAAGGGATACAAAGCTAAATTAATATTTAATCACGCATAATAACGAAATGTCTTCACTCAATCTGTGCCCAGTCTTCAATATTGATTTCATTAAATTATTGACATGTAAAATTATTAATTGAGGGTATTTGATTGATGGATTAGCAAGGAACATTAGAACGTTAAGGATGGTTCCCCTCCTTTAATTCAGATTCTTTTTTCTATGACATTGATTCAAGTAGGAAATCCGTAAGAGAAACTTATGATGACAATAATATTCTGTTAATGTCTGTGCTGGTATTGAGAATAATAAAGAACATGGAAAAACAATAATAATAATAATCTAAATCTATAATCAAACTGTTAAGAAAATAGACTACGACTTAGCAATTTTGGTATCGACTTTAATGATAAATAAATACGTTAAAAATAAGAAGTTAAGATGCTGCCCTTCTTCCAAAAGCAATTCTTAAGTGTTAAACGCTTATTTTTATAAGCACAATAAATTCTTCTTCAACTTTCAGTGTTGTTAATAAAACAAATAATGATGAATGGTCTTTAATTTTATTCGTGTCTTTTCTCCTCACATTCTTTAGTATTTCTATAGTCGACTACAATTAAAAATGCATTCATAATGTTATAAGGCACTTCCATACAAATGTGATTACGAAAGCATGTAGACTTGTTGCAACAGGTTCAACGATTGTCCTTCAATCCAATTTTAGACCAGGCAATAAAGAAGGGGTAAGACTAGACAGCTAAGAGTCGCTTCAAACAATTCAAACAACAAGACAAAGGGCACTGTGCTTATTTTTAAGAAATGTAGTGAAAGCTTGGGGGAAATTTAAAATTAATATATCACATGTCAGGACAAGTCTTGCGTGTTTTGCTCATTGCGTGAAAGTTCATGCGTGCCAATAATGGTAACAAAAGCGTTTAATTGGCACTTTAAATTTAGCTTGAACTGGTTCATTAGTCGAGTTAATAGGGACGTGACGAAAATAAATTTTAAAATATCTAAGCTAGTATTGATAAAGTCGACTCTATTGTCGCTGATTTTAGAGAATTTTATTTTTCATGGTCTTGGCATTCTACATAGTATTTATACTATATCCATCTAAATATTTTTTAAAACACACATTTGGTTTCTGTCCTCGATAAGCAAAGGTTTATCAACCAATAGCTGAAATACTACCCAAATATGGTTTACGTCTTTGATAATTTGAAGAACATTAAAATGTAGCTTAAATGAGTTCCAAACCTTTGGTTACATTCGAACGAAAAATTAAAAAAATATTTAATTCTTAAGAGCAACCAGTTAGCAGTTGGCGTTTAATTTTGTTTATTTTAAATTCGCTTAAATTGAATGGTGTACCAAAATTTGTATACCAATTATAAATAATTTAGCTACCACCTAATTAAAAAGGTATTTTATAGAGAGCAAACGCATTTAATTCTACAAAATTTCGTAACAATCACGTTATGAATACAAAAACGCAGTTAATTAGTTTATAATTAAGTTAATTAATTAGGAATTGGTCGCTAGCTAAGCTAAGTATGTATCTACATCACAGAGTTTTTATATGCTGAATAGGTTTTTATAATCGGTACTCATAGAGAATATGAACAATATAAATTAAAAATTGATGAGTGTGTATTCTATATGTACTATATATTTGATTCTATCAGCAATTGAAATACGTTTTATTGTAAGTTCCATTCTTGAACGTCGCACTCGTAATAAAGTTTAATAATATTCTGCAGTGTTTAAATGAATTGAAAGCTGAGTGAATCGAAAGGTGTCTCAGACATAAATTCCCTTGACTATTGCCCTGCGTGCTCAAAACGAATTATGATTTCGCACTTTCTATCTACGTTTACTTCAGTACAGGATTTGCAGACAAGCTTTGACATTTGTGTGTGAGTTAAATTCATACAATCAATATACATTTAGTTCATATTACATACAAATGCATAAACACATACAGGTGTACGTATATTGGAAGACATTCAGAGCATAATGTAATTGTGCAGAATCGATCAAATTATCGAATTAAATTTATTTGAGGTATTAGTTCGAGTGCGAGATGGCTTTCACGATATTATCAGCCTCTCAAGTTCAAGTTTTTATAGCATCACATTCGAATGTGTGTATGTTGTCTGTGTGTGTGTGGGTGCGCGTGTGTGTATGAACACATGCATATGCATAGGCTCTTGAGCATTACAACTGTGTGTCGCCCCCTTGATAAACAGAACAAAAAATGTCGATGTTTATATGTCTGTACACGCGCTCGCAGGTGCCATTTTTATACCCTGTGCGAATTTCCCCTGGGCGAAAGGTGTATTACAGTAGAGCATGGCGTAAATTCCTTCACAAAAAACAATTCTAAATGTCCTATTTAGCCTAGAAGTGCACCGAGGAATACATTTGATCTTCAGCTAACGAGGTGTCAAATAGATCGAGTAGATAAATAACCCATTATGGTTCGATACTTGCTTCATTCATAATAATTGCACCAATTTGAAAAGAGCCAACAATAAAAGTACCAGTACATTGAAAACAAATATAAACTGTGAAGGGTCAATACTAGTTTCATTCATAAAAAATTTACCAGATCGGAATAATTTAATGAATAGCAAATGTGTGAATAGATCTTGCACGGGAAACGATAAATGTACTGGCTAGTTAAAAGTAATAATTATCTGCAATGGTTTAAAAATAATTTCATTAACTTGGGAAAGAAGGTCTTCATAAGGAACAGTAAATGTGTTGAAACATTGAAATATTCATTGCAAATGTGTGAATGAATCTTAAACTGGATTAATGAAAACAATAATAATCTATTATGGTTCAATGTTAATTTCATTCATATCGGAGAGAAGGCTTCAATCTTGCAAGGAACAATCATTGTATTAGAACATTGAGATTAAAAATTATCTATAAAAAAAAGTACAATCAGTCATACATTTACAAATGTGTGAATGGATCTTGTACCGGTTCATTGAAAACGATAATAATCTATAATGGTTTAATAAATATATCCTTTATTTCGGAAAGAAGGTTTCAATCTTGTAAATAACAATAATTGTACCTGTACAATCGAAGTACTCAATTGAAATTATGCATTTGTGTACATTAGTAGTTAACTGAATATGTTTACACTTCGGGTGTTGGGGTTAGTGTTAGAGGGTGAGAGGCCACAGGGCATCTTGAAGTCGAGCACTCTTGGCTAGAGCGTTCTTATTTGTTTATTGTCACACTTACCTGCTGAGAGCTGCTACTTAGCGCCTTTGGTAGGCCAGCGAAGTGGTTGGAGGAGGCGGCGGTGGCGGCGGTGGCGGTGGCGGCGACAGCGGCGATGGCGGTGGCGGCAAAGTGTTGAGCTTAGGCGTCCCAATCTTAATGTCTCTTGAAACGTTTGAGTTTGACTCTTAATGTATGTATATGTATGTACATATGTATATATGTATGTAAGTAAGTCTCTCTGTCTGTCTGTCTGTCTGTTTATGCGTGGCGTGCAGATGAGTTAGGTGTAACAGCGCACTTTAATCAACGTAACCAGCAGAACAACCAAAATGTGCTGTGTATTTGGCTGAGTTGTTGTTGTAGTTCTTGTTCTTCTTTTTCTTATTGTTGTTGCTGTTGTTGTTGTTGTTATGAACATGTGAGCCCTCAAATGCAAATGTCGCTATCTTTCAAGTTGTTGCTTTGGCTCACTGTTGACTGTTGCTGTCGCTTTTTTGTTGTTGCTGCTCTTGCTGTTGATGCTTTTGGTTGGTGTTGCAGGATATCTAAAAACTTTTATGTAATGCCTGAGCTTGTGCTTGTGCTTGTGCTTGCGGGTGCCCATGAGGCCATAAAGCAACACATACGCACATGTAAATTGAAGTAGACATGCTTCTTCATGTACATGTGTGTGTGTGTGTGTGTGTGTTTGTTTGTATGTGTATGTGTGGGGTTATCCTACTGATTGACGATACCTGTACAGCAGCTGCACAGTGTCTTATGGCAGTTTTATGACCAGTTAACAGTAAATACTACGCACATGAATATATGCATACAGTGCCTAACTAAATTGTTGGCATAGCAAACATGTTTCACTTTATGACTCGCTGTCTCTTTCTCTAATCTTATGTTTTCAACTAGAATGATTAATTTGCATTTTATTTTATTGTATTATTGTGTTGGGGGAGGGGAGAATTATCAACACAGCAAGAGAAAAGGACCATATCACATACATTTTTTATTTCATTCGAAATGGTAGAGTGACCTGAACTTTTGCGCATATCATTGTGTGGAATTAAATGTCCTTTTTCTGTATTATTATTATACTTGGGTAAATTTATACGGAATTATGCAAAGTTGCTCTCGTAAGCAATTCCAACTTATGTATCTACATACATACTAATGCACGTACATATATAGTATAGTATATTGAATGTATATCCGAGGCAAAGCAAAGTAGAGAAGTGGAGAAGGAGAGAACAACAAAGTTTAGTTGGCGAAAGTTTTTACTTTCTTGGAATTAATAAAACATGTAAGTGAGAACGCTACAGTCGAAAGCACTCAACAGTAAAATATTTGCTATTCCAGCATGTAACACAACACACTCACACACACATCGCATCGCATAAAAACTAATACACACAACGCTGGCACGTAGAAACCTATGCATGGGTGTGTGTGTGTGTGTGTGTGCTCTATACTCCTTACGTAGTGTGTATGCTTTAATTGCCTGAATTGTAATTCGATCTAGAAATACCTTATAGAGGGAATGCGTTCGTTGTTACCTAATTCAAAAGCACTTTGAGCAGATCCCATGTGTTCAACAGCCTGAATTTCGCTCAATCTGAGCCGACTACTGTTGATACTAATCAATAATGTACATACATATTTTATGGGTCTCAGTGTTGTGCCACCAATTTTGATAACTCGCAATTTTTGTGATTGGCACTTCCACACACATCGTGTGTGAAGCGAAAACATTTTAGAATTTCGGTGTTTAACAAATCGATACGAAAATGTTTGTGCGAGGATGGGAGAGTCTAAAAATGAATTCCGCACTTTGGACACAGTCCCCGAGGTCCGGGAAGTGTGTATAACTAAAGTGTATCCAGCCCCAAGTGTGTTAATTGTGATAGGCCAGGCCAAGCCAGGCCAGGCAGCGAGCAAGCCAGCAAGCAAGCAAGCGAGGAAGCCAGCCGGTAGGAATTTTTGTGTTGCTCTTGCGGTGGCAGCAGCAACAACAAAGTTTTCTAACTGTTATATAGAATTTGTAGCACAATTACACATACTCGCAATATAGAGAATTTCAACACGCACAAATATAAAGCATACGTCGGTAATAAATTATTAGTGATATGTTGTAGGTGTAGGTGTGTGTGTGTATCTATGTATGCTACACTTGCTGCAGTTCACTCAATGCAGAGGAAGACTCTCTGTCTCTCTCTCTCTTTCTCTCTATCGCATTA
The DNA here is from genome assembly GCA_035046325.1 of Drosophila niveifrons. NCBI lineage: Eukaryota > Metazoa > Arthropoda > Insecta > Diptera > Drosophilidae > Drosophila > Drosophila niveifrons. Next base: position 9,083,077 of record JAWNOC010000063.1, on the reverse strand, counting down.
CCTGGCATATCATGCTCAGTGTTTACACTTTGTTTTATTTATTTATTTTATTTCACCCAAATCGCAATGCAAAAAAATCAAAAACAACATTATCAACAATTGTTGACGATTCACTTTTCGCAACGGCGACGACAACGGCAACGGTAACGGTAACGACAACCGCAAAACGGCAACGAATGGCTGCTAATAAGGAGTTGGGAGCAGCAATAGAACAGAATAAACTGTATATTATATATGTATATACGCGACGTCGCGTGACCCAATCCGTAGTCTTTAATATCCTTAACAGAACTGAATTGAAAGAGCCAGAGTCAGAGCCAGAGCGCCACAGCAAAAGTCGGCCAATGTTACGCGTTGCCCAGAAGTAACTGTGGGAATGTCCGTGTGCGTATGCTTGTGTTCTCTCTGCTCTCTGTATGCATATACATACACTTACGTACGTATGTGTGTATGTGTGTACCTAGCATTAGGATCCACTCAACCACGGACGCACACCTTGGCAGGTCGACACCATTGTCGACATTTCGTCTCGTCGTCGTCGGTGGTTCACTTCTCGTGAGGACACGTGAGGAGCTCAAGCCGAACGGCGCAGGCGTCGGCTGTATCAAGTGGACGCCATGTGGATGCTATGTGTGGACGCTCTTTGGATGCTATGGGCAAGCAAATATCGATAAGTGCAAATGAACGGTATTATTTCCGTTATGTAAGTTCCTATGCTTGTGTGTTGCATACATAAGTGGAAACTATGTACACAAAAGGAAAAACTACTCCGCCAATTCAAATAAAACCTTTAGCCAAACTTAACTAAGTAAATGACAAATATGAGCAAATAAATTATGATTGATCTACTTAATTTATGACACTTTTACATATGTTCTAATCAGAAAATATAATAGGATTTATTACTCTTGATAAGCGCTCTAATATAATTTAATAGCACCATATCAACAGACATTCACTACCCCAAAACAAATGGAAAACTTTTGATAAAATATAAATAGTGAACTAAAAAAAAAAATCGTTTCGAATATTTTAAGCTAACCAAAAATTTGGTCGATTTTTTAAATATTATTTTCATACTAGTAATACAAGCTTTATTTTATTTATTTATTTATTCTTTGTTATATATGTATATATTTTTCTTTGAGGAATTTCAACCTTAATTAAATTTAAATCATTTTTGTAATTCGCAATATTTCACAAATATGTATACATATTTTTTTTGAGCATTTTTAATCTTAATTAATTTTAAATTAAATGTTGTCCACATTTTCAATAATTTTAATCCTTATTAAACTCAATAAAGTTGTGGACATTTTTTGAGAATTTAAGCATAGCCATAACTTTCTATTTAGTATAACTTTTTAATTACTAAACGTTTTTATTTGATATTTGGATTAGAGTTAATAAACATTGAGATAAATAATTGTATGATAATGAAATTGTAAAATTGGAAGACAATAAAGAACCTAAGGCCAATAATAAATAAGTAAGGACAAAAATTGCATACGTTTACTTGGTTTTTATAATCAATTTTTTGTTGAATTTTAAACTCGGTGCCGAATCTGTGAACGAAAAATACACAAAACTAAACTAGAAACCATGAAGAACCAAAAATACTTATAACAGATAATTACCCTAATACGGCACTTCATACAATTAATGTTGGGACTCTTGTAATGACAAAGCATCTATAAGTGGACGGGGCTAGATGCACTTTTGAAAAAAAAATAAATAAAAAACAAAAAAAAAGTCTAAATTAACAACTCAGTATAACAATCACACTGTTGGTCTATCATTGCATACTCAAAGATACTTTATATTCAGCTAACTACCCCAACCAGCTCACTGAATTTTCTTTTTCACTTGATATACTAATTTGTCATATGTACTTTTTTTTACTTGGGACACTACAGGTTTAACCATAACCTGCCAACATCTTGATTGCGAGAACAAAAGAACAATAACCTTTTCCGAAAATCTTTTTGGCATTTAGCCCCACTCAAAAGGGCAATCGCTTGTTCATTTTGGGCTGGGCTAAGCGATCAGCTGTTCTAGCAATCCAAGCTTTGTAATTTGAAAGTACAATGATCCACCAATAGATGGCTTTCAGAACTAGGGACGGGTATCGTTGTCCCTCCACTTATATTTTTCCATTTTCCACTTATATTTTTCCATTTTCCGGCCCACTAAACAATTTTCTTAAACTAAACAAACTAAATACAAACAAATTAAATATGACAATAAATAAATACTATAATAAATAATATGCTTATATATATGTAGATAAAGAAAATGAATATGCACACTCGATATCTCAAATTTGATTATTGTAATTACACTACTAGAATCCCGTTACTTAGTGCTGCAGGGTAATACTTCCTGCAGAAATGAAGATCAAACTAAGATTTTATACCCACTGAATATTATGTCTGCCCCGTATGAAGACCTGCTTATATCTTAGACTATAAAAAATATAGATATATTTTTTGGACAGCTCTTTTATGTGTGCACGCAGATTAAGTTTGTTTCAAATCTTTGTCAGGTCCACTTCCCACTAAATACCAATTTAATTAGAATTTTGAATTACAAAAAATTTGATTGCGATCAGATAGAAATTATTTAAGCAATACTTTTGTATGGCAAAAAACGTTTACTGCAAACGGTCTAAGTTTGTATATTTTGTACTCTATGGTATATTTATACCCGCTACCCATAGGGTAGAAGGGTATTATAACTTTGTGCCGGCAGGAAATGTATGTAACAGGTAGAAGGAGGCATCTCCGACCCTATAAAGTATATATATTCTTGATCAGCGTCAACAGCCGAGACGATATAGCCATGTCCGTCTGTCCGTCTGTCCGTCTGTCCGTCCGTCTGTATGAACACCTAGATCTCAGAGACTATAAGAGATAGAGCTATAATTTTTTTTCGACAGCATTTGTTATGATTGCACGCAGATCAAGTTTGTTTTAAATTTTTGCCACGCCCACTTCCGCCCCCGCAAATCAGAAAAAATCGAATAACAAGAGTAATAATAAAGCTGGAGTCCCGAATTTTGGGATATACATTAGAAACTATAGTCCTTGTGACTTCTGAAAATTTGGTTGCGATCGGATCAAAATTGTGGAAGTTATTAAAGAAATACTTTTGTATGGGCTAAAACGCCTACTTACTAGGGGTCTCATTTGCTTTGGCCGACAATCTGGTATATTATGCCGTCTATGGTATATTTTGAAAGTGGTACTATACTGAATACCAAAAATATACCAAATATATCATTTGGTATATTTTTAGTATTTTGTAGTATTTTTTGGTATATTTAGAAAATAATATCGCAATATTTTGCTTTTATTCAAAATGGGTAGCGGGTATCTCACAGTCGAGCACACTCGACTGTAGCTTTCTTACTTGTTTTAATTTAGGACAATATCAATATACCGAGTCTTCGATATATTTTAGTATTTTTGCGGTATATTTTCGGTAAAATTTTGAATGTGGTTTTATTTCCAATGAGCAGCGGGGTTTTCAGCTTTCTTAGTTTTACCAATTCTTCGATTTTTAGTATTTTTGCTGTATATTTGTAGAATCTGGTTTTTCAGCTTACTTACATGCGTTTATTAGTTTCGCCAGTTCAAAGCTCCCCAACATCGTATAAAATTACGCCAATACAACCAGCGCAGTGATTTCATGCTTAAACTGATCTATACTCTGCAAAGCAACTAGAGACAAGACTTGTCTGCATCGACAGTATAGATTTTGACCCAGAGCTTGTCACCTTGATCTCATCTGCCTTTTTCAACATCAGAATTTGTCAACAAAACTACCGATGAAGCTTAATATTATCCAGCTCAGAATGTTGTTAGCCCCGCCTTTCCTCTAGCCAGTTATCTCTATAACAATCACGGCAATTATGGCATCAACCTTATTCTCTCTGGCGGGGAGATCCTCTCAATGAGCAAGGTTTCAGGAGCGAGTATTAAAAGAAATCGCCAGGGACGAGCATGTCTTGAGACGTAGATTAAATAACATTACGAGAACATCTTCAGGTAGTCGTCAGCAAAGTCTCCACTATCGGTTACTATTTGCCATTCTAAGTGAAGTCAATGCTGTGTTTGGCGCTCCAAAATCCATTTGGGATCCCGACAGAAAACTGGCGAATCGGTGGTAAAAAATGTATCCCAACTTATGAGTTAAATAGCTCCAGATCGAGTTATCAAAACCTAAGAGTTTTCGTTGTTAGCACAATTGCAAATAATTAATCAATATAATCTCATAATATAATTCGAAACTTCCACGAGCTTACCATTATTGAAGAAATTGACACTTTGGTTAGATTTCAATGCAAAAAGCCCAGTTCCCCAAGTAATACACATTTCAATTCAATATTGATCCTAGATTTTATTAAATCGCTATCGCGTATAAGTACAGAAATATTATTTCAATAAAACAAATTTAGAAAACAATTATATATTAACAACATATTTAATATACTTATTCTGAATAACACATGATAAAATTTCAACTGACGACACAAAAAGATACAAAACGTCAACAAAAGAAATGAAATGATTTTGTTTGTAACAATCTGATATGATGAAGTATATTTCAATGAAATATGAAATGTGCTCTAGTTTTAAGCTAATCTCTTGTCATTTTAAATGTCTTATAAAATTTGAATTATAATTATTTAAAGCAAAAAATTGTAATGATCAAAAAAGAAGACGTTATAAAGGAAGATAGTTTTGAACAAGTTTCTCAATAAGAAGTCAACTAAAGCAAACACAATTCTTGTCAATATCAAGTGTCATAGACTTTAAGGTACGTAGCACATTTATCGAAATGAATGAACGATAATATAATAAGGCCAAAGTGACTATTTAACGAGCCTGCGAGGTTTGTTAACAGTTTGCAAAATTTTCCAAAATTTTGCTCAAGAATTTCAACATAAAATAATGAAAGCAATGAATTCTAATCGTTGTAGTAGTATTATTCTAATTTGTATATTGTGCATAAGCTAGTCCTACTAATCACTGCATTCAAAAATTCCGGCCGAGGATTGACTAAGCAGCTAGTCTACGTGTATATAATTACGTGTATAGTCACAAAGTAACCCCAACTGCTACAAAGCTAGTCACACACACACATTTGTGCTATATGTACGTACACATAATTTTACTTTCAATTGGAGTTGAATTCTCTTAGAAAATTTATCACTAATCGTTAAAAAACTTCAAAAATTGGATTTGTAATTAATGGGTATGATAATTATATTGAATTAAAGTCCTTAAATGATTTAATTATTTTCAAATTTTGCTATTAAGAGTGAGTGTAAAGTGTTGTTCTTTCGAATAAAATATATATATGTATATATTATCTACTGCGATCGGTATAAAATTGACAAGAATTCCGAATTATCTAGATCTAATAGACACAAACTTAATATGGTGTTCTTTGTAGTGTGCATAAGCCTTTGCTACTTAATCTATAATGTATATATGTATCTATGTTTATACATAGTATGTACTAGACTTTCTTTAATGACTTTCAACATAAATTAAATGTGTATGGCGATGTAGTTAAGACACTAACAGGGTATCTGGTCTCGGACAAATAGGCGAACACCTATCGACGGCATCGACAATTTTAGCAGTTCAAATCAAAAACTTTAGTTGAAATTGAAATAATTTTGGAAATTTTACAAAGACTCACGCATTGATAATTATCGATGGACAGACAAAACGAAAGTCGATCATCGAGCGTTCTCCATTTAGAATTGGACTAAAGCTTAACGATTCCTAAACTGGAATGCCAGTACGATCTTTTATCTTGCCAAGCACATTGACGTGCACTTTGGAAAAGCCGCTTGGCTTTTTCCCAGCGACTGGAGGATTATCAATACACTGCGGCAAAACTGCGCTGGACACGCCCAAATCGAGTGACGCCGATGACAAGGGCGATGAGTGCTTTGAGTCATCGATGTGACACGAGTGCTGAGTGCAAGTGTCATGCGAGAGAAGCAAGTCATCGCTGCTGGGTCTTGGTTGCGTCGATGAGGGAGTGTAGACTGGCTGCAGTTTATTGAGTTCATCATCGATTGCCTTGAATTGCCAGCTCCAGTTGGCGCGATAAAGGAATGGCCGATGATCGAATCGATTGTCATCGGGACTGTAGGTTTCGGCATGCACCGAAGGGGTTAGCACCGTCATCTTGTGGCGATTGATGGCGTAGCAGCGAAAGAAGTGCTTCACCTTATCGGCCACCTCCTTGGGACTGAGATCGTCCTTCCAGGTGGCCACCAGCTTGCAGAACATGCTGTAAGGACCGCAAAACGATTGCTTGCGCAAGCGTCCGAACTCGCTCAGCTCGGCATAGCTCATGCCCATGTCCTGCTCATCGGTTTGCAAGAGTTCTCCGTTCTCCTGCAATGGCTCCAATTCGGCTGTGGGTGGCGCATCAATGATCGACTCAATTATGGGCAGATTGTACCTGTGAAAAGTAAGAGCAACGTTATGCTAGAAGAATGTGTATAAAAATTAGTTAAACTCACTTGTCCTTGGCGTAGTTGAGGAAACGCTTCAGATCCGTCTTCGATATGCCGCCAATGGGATTGATGTCAGCGGAGGAGCAATCGTATTTGGTCAAATAGCCTCGCAGCGACTCATCCACATTGGCAGAGCCCAGGACAAGCAAACCACCTGGCCGATTGCGCACCCACAACATCAGCTGGGCAAACACATAAGCCAGCACCATTCGAATTCGCGATTGAATGTTCTGCAGTGCCAGATTTTGCCTAGCACAGCCGCCTTGGGTTCGAAAGACTGGCGTCAGTCCGGTGACCACGTTGAAGATGCCCAGCAGCGCATTCACGGCCAGATCAATGCTGATCTCAATGTGATAGCTGCCCAGTTGATTGGCCAATTGAGCGGCCCGACGTCGCGTCTCCTTGCTGCTGTTCACGCTGCCCATGAAGCAGGTGACGAGCAGTCGATTGCAAAGTGCCGCCGCATTGTCTGGCGTATAATCGCTATCCGCGAGAATCTTGCGTATATCGTACAGCACTTGGGCATCGCCCTGTTGCACAGCGTAAACGATTTGGCGGCACATCGAGTAAACGATCGTGGCCGAGCTGCTCGAGTCAACGCCACCGCTGAGCGGCAAAAAGAATCCTCCCTGTCCCGAGCGACGCAAGTAGTCCCAGAGCCAGCAGGCGGGACCCAGCGCAATCTCCTCCTCAATGGTCTGACTGGTGTACTGAATGGGCGGCGTTGGCGATTTCAGCAAATCACTGTTCGTGGAGAGCGCAAAGTCGCAACGAACTCGCGGATAAGTCGTCGCCTGAGCCGCTGTTATGCAACGCGATCGCAGACTGACGCGATATGCCCGAATGTCCTCGAGATCGATGGTGGCCAATGTGACCTCAACATCCTGCAAAGCAAATTGTTTGCCCCGCGCGATCAGCTCGCCATTCAACGCAACCGCCGAGCAGCCATTGAAGTAAACACGTTGTCCATCACAGCCACGCAAATTGCTAAACAGATATGCACCGCCCGCCTTGAAGCTGGCATTCCGTATGAGATCGGCGGTGATGTGCGCCTTTCGCAACTCCATATAGCTGCCGGATCCATTGACGATGATCTCGACGCCCGATAATGACATTTCGATATGTTTGCTGCGCACGTTCCACAACTCTTCGCAGATCTCGTAGCCAATGCAAGTGTCGCGAGTCGCGATAACCGCATCGCCAAACGGCACCGTTTGCTGACCAGTGTGCTGCGAGATGAGGCGTGGCAATATGTACTCCTCGGTTTGTAGGGCCTTCGTCCAGGCGGTAAACCAGCGCGATTCGCGATAGTTGCCATCGTCGCACATTGCCATCTTGGGACGAATCAGCAGCAATTGCTGATTGAAGAACGCCACGCGGCAATTGTAGGCAACATTTTGATGCATCACTGGCATCCCGACATCCACAAGCATGTTTTCGCTAAAATATGGAATATAATTATAAAATAAATTCTGAATTAAATGGCAGTTTACTTATTTTACTTACCAAAAAGGTGACATCATAATTTCCAAGAGCGTCTCCCATGAGTGCAAAAACGTATCCGGCTCACGAAAGTGATCCTCACAGCTGTAGCCACTGTGAAATAATAGAAAACAAATAAATATTGTTATACAAATATTTATTATAAGAATAGAACTTGACTATATGCATAGTACATTATATAAATATATATTTTTTATTAAAAAACACATAGAAATACGAATTATCCCCATATTTCCGTGAAATTATAGAATGTATATATATCGATTGCATCTTTTACGCAGTTTCTAATAGAATGATTGACTTATACAAGTTTTGAGCCTGATCATTATATCTAAACAGTATCTGCCTGCCAGTAAAATGACAGGGAATGAAATATATTGAAATCTTAAGATAAGCACTTGGAACCTTTTTTCATTTGTATGAAAGCGCTTATCACATAAAGCCAAGCGAGTTTAAATTCCGATTTTTATAAATGCCCAAACCCAACGCTAGTCATAAAAAGGGAATAAAGTTTACTGAAGGCTCAATAACACACTACTCGCGCTAGTTTCTAACTTTTTATTTTTAATTGAGAAATTTTACTGCTAAATTATTCTGTGTAGTTTACTGTAAGAAATTTTTGATTTGATCCACCTTTTTTGTTACCTGTTTCCTTGGCCTCTATAATCTCAATATAAAGACTTCAGATATGCTTTTCAAAATAGTTTCAAATATGAAACCAAGCTAACAAATATGTCAAAAACCAAACCATCAGAATAGAACTAAACAAGTAAGAAAGCTTTAGTTGTGTGTGCTCGACTGTGATGTACCCGTTACCCATTTCGAATACAAATAATATAGTGGTATTATTTTAAAAATGTATCAAATTGATATACCGATAAAATATCATTTGGTATAACTATATAGTACTGCATTAAAAATAAATACCGTAGAGTACAAAGTAATCACAAAGAGCGTAGAAGCAACTGAAAAGATTTTACAGTGGTTTACAATTTTACAATTGTTATCTGATCGTAACCAAAATGTAAAAAGTCATACTGTAGTTATTTTATTATATTATATGTATGTACCAAAATTACACTAGAAATTCGATTTGCGGGAGTGTGGCAACAATTTGAAATAAACTCAAAGAAGATATACATATATCTCCATCTATATATATCTCCATCTCTTAGAGTCTCTGAAATCTAAGTGTTCATACAGACGAACGGTCATTGCTATATTGTCTGATCACGAATATATATATTCTATAGGATGGAAGACGACTTTTTCCGCCTGTAACATACTTTATACATTATAATACCTAGCGAATATACAAATACAAATGATGAATATACAAATGATCTGTTCCAAAATGCCAAGCAAAAAATATAATCGTCAGCTGTCGTCTGGGGTTATATAGTGCTACAAAATTTGGCAGCCAAACAGTCTGGAGCTTTGCATTTTATACATATGCATATATGTAGATACTTTGTAAACCAAGAGTCGAATATATAAAAATTTTGCTGGCTGCACTTAAAGCACAATATTTTACATACTTTATTATGTACATAAAATAATTTCATTTGTTATCATTTTGTTAATTTGTGAACGTTAATAAGGCCAAATTGTTTTTATCTCAGTATAAAATGTTTGCTGGCTTTTATTATAAATATAACTCAAGGTTCAAATCACAAAAAAACTTTAAGAGAAGAACTGATAAAGTTTGAATAATGTTGGTCAACATATATACTTTATATAGTCGCTCTTTTATATTGCAATGCTAGTGTTAAATCTATTTGATTTGCATATACTACTACTGCAATTTTTTTCATGCAATTTGCATTTTGCACTTCTAATGTTTACATTAGTCATCCTGTGACCTACATTTTTATGTGTGTGTATGTGAATTTTTATTGTTTGTCAACAATGAACTTCGCATTTTAATGTTTCACATTGTCTTCCTCATCACTCGTAAGCACAAGAAGTGCACTTCCATGTGAGAATATCATATTTAAGTACACATAGCATTCATTGAAAGTACATTGAGGTTACAGTATATGGAAGTATGTTATGTATGTACATTGAGCAACAGCACATCAATGCATACATATAATTATTTTTAAATTTGTATGTTATATTTTCCGCCTACAACTGGACTGAATTGTGTCATACATAAGTACAGACATTCATGATCACCAACACCATAAACTAGCATATACACAAAACAAATTAACTATAAGTCGACTACTGTGATGGACTGCAATATACCCGATCTTCGGCAATTAGATCAGTCCTAATTTATATTTTACATTTTTGTACATGAACTAAAAACACATTTATAGCATGTTCCTAACATTCTTTTTCTAAAATGTCAAATAATACATATTTTCATTATCATTATTATTAATATATATGTATGTGATAATATGTAAGGAATATAATTATAAGGAATAGAACAAAGAATAGAACACAAAGTTCAACATTTTCTTTAGGTCGAAAATACCCCATTCGTCACATATTTGTATATGCAAATGTGTTCACAGTGTTATTAAGTGATTATACCATTGTACTTCTTAAGTATCCGGGTATAAGTCAGCTGTTGTCTGGTATGTAGTACACAGAGGGCTGTCAGTAAAATTTCAGACATAGTGGATGAATATAGTTTTATTTTGGCATATGAGACTTTATGTAAATATACTATACGCTGAGATCAGAATGTAGTCTCTGCAGTTTGGTTCAGTTTGTTAGATAATAATTTTCAGATCAATAGAATCTTGAGTTTTAAGTAAGTTCTAAAAATAAATCGTCGAAAATGTTCTTCCAAATACTAGTTTATTGATCAATAACAAGTTATCGATAGTTTGTCATACATTTTCGTTTTTTTCGCAAAAGGTAAACAAACGAAATCAGCTGTTTAGTAGCGATGAGTAAACTAAAAGAATAGATACAACAATCTGTGCAATACACAGTCATAATTCTTCGACCAAATCGTAAGTACAATAGAAAAATAGTGCATCATTTATTAATATTCTTCAGACTCTCCTCGAACGTGATGTATGCAAATTGCATATATAGTTTTGAGCCTCAATTTAATAATAATGTGTTCATTTGCACACTCGTCCATACTTATGCACGTGTGTGGATATAAATGTGTGTAAATAAAAGTAATCGCTGAGAACTCAGACGCTATCAACAGCGATTTGCTAGGCGATAACTCACACAAAATTTAAGTGACGCGGCTGATAAGTAATCAGCTTATGCATGAACATAGATTCCTAAAGTAGTAATCTATGAGTAAGATTCAAAGATTACGGTTTATAATAAACAAAACAAAACAAAATAAAAATAACTCAAAAAATAAAAAAAAACGAAAAGATCTCGACGATTGAGTGATTGAAAATAAAAGAAATCGTACCATGACCGGGTGTGCAAAATAATATGTATGTACATAAAGTATCTGCTTTCAAACACATTTAGTTAAGTTCTTATCTCGAAGCTTATGTATATGGAATTACATAAAAATAAATACTACAAAAAGAAAAGTAAAAGAATTGCATTAAGACATCAAAATCATTTCAAACAACAAATCAACATTCAGTCTGTTGGACAGCTGACATAAAAACATTGATACGCGATGTCGATTTCGATTTCGATGTCGACGTCGAGTCTGATTAAAATACTAAACATTTCTTGACACAAATACATAAGTAGAATAACCACAGTCAGGGTGTAATCAATGAAACTTTATAGTGTTGATCAATGTTATCAACCGACGACACTCTTGTTACTATATTACTTCAGTTTCAGTCGTTTCACACATATCAATGCGAACACACTCCTCCGTGCCTGCTGTTGCCGCCTGCTGCCTGTCATCATCATCACCAACACCTTCATCAGCGTCATCGTCACCGTCACTGTCATCATCACCATGAGCAGCAACGTTAACCCAACTGCCAGATTCGCAATACTCGACTGCGATGGCGGGAGTGACGATGCGTGGGCGCTTCTCTTGCTGCTCCACGCTGAGAAAGCCGGTCACCTGAAGCTCTTGGCTGTGACTGTCACTGGATGTGGGAACACAACCTGCGAGAATGCGGCCCGCAATATGAGACGCATACTCAAAGTCAGCTCTAGGGAAGACGTAAGTACTTTTAACTCGGAATTACAATATATATGAACCAAGTATCAAATACTTTTGCTGTCATGCAATTTTATCTGATCTATGTAATATACTGTATAATGTATTATGTATATAATATACTATATATTAAACATACATTTGCAGTATATAAATTGTTGTACCATAAATATACTATATAAAGTACTCTATATATAATACATACTATATAAATATATTTGCATATAGTACATATATATTTGTAGTTTATAAATACATTCAACTTTATTTTGTAAAGTTAAATAAACAAAAAAAAAATTTGTTGGATATTAACGTTTAATAGCTTAAATTTCGATAAGGAAACAAACAGATTTTTTGCCAGTAAACAGTCGCTTTATAGTAAAAAGTTGTGGAACAGCTAAAAATCATTTATTCTTTCCACAATATTAACAATAATATAATCTATAGAATTAATATTAATAGCGAAAAGTCATTTATTTAATGATATTTTTACTGAAAAATTTAAGCCATTTTCTATTTTATATAGCTGACAATCATATCTTCTATTTTATATACATATTCATATATTTTCTTTTATACCTCTATAAACAAATTTCAAAGCAAACTGGTTAGATCTCGTAATTAAAGTTATCGCTGAACAAGGGGATTATGTTTAGGAGCTTGTGTCTAGTTAGTGTCTAGAAATATGTCTACGACCTCAAAACATTTAAAATGAAATAGCTAAGTTGAAGACCTTATCTAACCAAGTTGTTTTTATGAGCAACAATTATGACACACAAAAGTAAACATATGACGCTATATGGCGATATATCCATGTCTTTGAAGGTAGTACTATATCAATGTATCAAATATAGCATTCGGTATATTTAAGTATTTTCCCGAAATATATATTCAGCATATTATAAGAATAATATCGCACTGATTTGCTCCTATTGAAAATGGTTAGCGAGTATTCAACAGTCGATCACACTTGACTAATACATTCCTACTGTAAAATTATTTTCTACTCGAACTTTGCACCATTTGAATGCCAAATTATTTTAGGCATTTATAGTTCCAGAGAAATGTAAAAGAACATCAAAGGATATAATTTTGTTTCCTCGTTAATCATAAAAATAACCATTTGTTATTCTTTTTGTCTAGATTCCCATTTATCTGGGTGCAGTTGAGCCAATAATTTGCAACAATGTTGACAAGAAGTATTTCCATGGATGCGATGGATTTGGGGATTGCCTAAAGGACACCGACTTGCAGGATGTGTCCTCGTTTGTGGAGACAAAGCATGCGGTGAACGCAATTCGGGATCTGTGCGAAGAGAGGCCGCAGCAAATAACGATAATCATGGTTGGGCCGCTGACAAATTTGGCACTGGGCTACACAATGTATGGGGAGCAATTTGGACGGAGCATCAAGGATATCTACATAATGGGTGGCAACTATCAAGGAATGGGTAATTCATCACGCGCAGCCGAATTCAATTTTCACTCCGATCCCGAGGCTGCTCATGCGGTATTATTAAAGACACGCTGTCCAATTACCATATTGCCATGGGAGGCATGCACCAAGGACTATTTTAATATATCGATTGTAAGTAGTTATTATTGTTTCGCTCTGTTGTGGTATTTGGTTGTGTAGTGATTGTGTGTTCGTTCTATTTATAGAACTGGCGATTGGACGATTTTGGTAAACGTAGCGCAGTCCTTAACCATCTTGCCATCAAAATGCTAACCGAGGTCGAGACAGCACAATGGATGCCCATGCAACAATATGGCTTCGATAATTGGAATCCATGCGATGCTCTAATCGTAGCCACATGGCTCTTTGACAAGCAATTTGTCAGGAAAGACAGCTTTTGGCACGCAACAGTCGAACTAAATGGTACACACACCCGCGGCCAAATGGTGCTCGATCATTTGAGGGAGGAGACCAAGTTCCCCTCGAATGTTCGCATCATCGAAAAGGTCGACGATGTCGTCTTCAAGCAAATCGTCGAATGGATTGCCGGCCTGCGAGATGAACAACAGTTTTCCATTTGCACTCCCAACGCTCTAAATCTTTCTCCCAGCGATCGTTAAGTTCGATCATTCAATTTATACAGAAATTATAATTTTAACTCAAAAATATTGTTTTTTTTTTGTTCGTCATTAAACATTGTATCATCTAAAATCAACTGTATTTTATTTGTATATTCAGTTTAGTAGAGTTCTCTATCTTCGACAACAAATTAATATGCATATCTTGACTCTTATTTTTAAGGGATCAATCATAACATATATAAGAATATATAGTCATGCTAGATTCTTGTTCACTTCTCTATTCTCACATTTCAATTAGTTTGTTGTCAAAAGTGTATCAAAAACTTACCAGATTTCCAGCTCTGGTCCAGTTCGATAGCTGGCGCCCATATCCTTGGCTTCCAATACGGATTGCAGAATTCGGACCATGTTCCCTTCAAAGTCGAGTGCCCATTGGTTTAGAGTTGACACAGCTACCGTAATTTTTCGTCCCATTTTGCTTTGTTTTGTTCTTTTTGTTAATTGTTAATTGTTTGTTTTATTGTCAGTCAAAAATCGGCAGTTTAAAATCGGCAGTAATCAACTGAAAATACACGGATGGGATATGCGGGAAATTAATGTGAAATTCTGCCACTATTAAATTGATTGCGGCCACTTATTGAAGAGTTTTAGTTTTAGAGTTACAATGCTGTTTAAACTGAGCCGCAAAGACTCTGTGACACCAATATGTTTATTCGCCATTGCCGTTGCCGTTGCTATTGTTTTTGTTTCTTGTTTTTTTGTTGCTGTTGCTGTTGTCGCTTGTGCGGTAGTTATCGACCAAACAAATGGAATCGGTTTAGCAGTTGGCCTGCTGACGTAGTCGATATCTATAAATAGACTTTCACAATTATTTCAGTCGTCAAAGACGCGAAAAAGACTGCGGACTATGAAACAATATGTATCAAATACGGTAAATAGTTCTCTTCAGCTCTTACTCCAAAATTTTTACGAAATTTCACTCGAGGGGCGCTTTAGATACTATTAGAAAAATATATCTTTAAGTTTTTCCATTTAGTAGTAAAAGGAATAAGTTTAATGTTCTATATTTTATTTAAGAATAATCTATTAATAAAGAAACATTTTATATTCAAGATGATTCGTTTATCAAACACTTTAGAAGGAGTTAAAAGTATTTATAGAACAAGGATTATCTGCTTCTAGCGACATTATAATTACATACTATATCAAAAAAAAAAAAAACTTTTCTTAAATAAGAGTCGCAAATACGGTTACCAACATCAAAGTGTGTTGGGGAACAATTGGCATATTTATTTTAAACAGAATTCTGAGCAGGCCGAGAGATTATCTGCTGTCAAGACACTCAAACATAGGCAGAACACAAGTTTGATATGAACACGAGAAATTACGTTTGAAAACAAAAAGAAAATCCAACACGAATTTAAAAATTGTTCAGCTAATCGTAACCATAAATTTTTACTCGTGCAGAATTCGATAGAAGGAAACATTTGTGCGGCGAGGAGAGCGCCGTGGATTTTGGACAGGATCAGTGGAACAATATGCAGAAGTGCCCCAAGGACAATTGGGCGGCGAGGGCGGCACATGAAAACATTGAGTCGCAATATCAGAAGCAGTGCGATGGTAAGTTCAAAAGTTTCTTTTTTCTTTAATATTTTTTAATTTGAATTATTCACAAAGCGAGAGCTTAAATCACAGAGTTCATAAAATTCAAATTCGCGATATTAACAAATTTATTTAAACGTATAATACATTAAAAATTATTTCAATTTGGGATCTCATCCGTTTCACAATGTGCAACAGATTGTGAATTCAATTGACCAAACTAAGCTTAAAGTGTTTTTGTTAAGAGATTGCGACATTGAGATCTTCTCTCCCTATTTGTAAGCAAGCAAAACGTTTGCGGAAACATTTTCAATAGTTTGTTTAAATCACCTATTCAAGTGCGAAAACCAGAAAGAAAGTTACACTCGAAAGCAGAATACAAAACAATTATGCAACCAACCGCGTGAATGCTGAATAACAATTAAAAAATATCCAAATCAATCAATTATACAAACAGTCCAAAGTCTACTATAAATAGTATCTGCAAATGCAAAGGGTATTTTCCCTTACATTGGCTACCAGCAAACAAAAAAAGACTAAGCATATAGTGTTTGATATTTTTATACCCAATGCCCATAGGGTAGAAGGGTATTATAAATTTGTGTCGGAAGAAATTGTGTGTGACAGGCAGAATATATTCTTAAGTAGAGTCAACAGGTGAGACAATATAGTCATGTCCGAACTTTGGTACAGACAATACAGTATTTATGATTCTTGCCAATTTTGATCAGATTAAAATTGCAGAAGTTATTAAGAAATACTTTTCCATGGGCCTACTTACTAAGTGTCCTCTGTTTTGGTATATTTTGAATATAATACTACATTAATGTACCTATGGTATATTTAAGCATTTATTTTGTATATTAATTTAGTATATTTTAAGAATAATACCACACGTTTTTGCTTTCATTAAAAATGAGTAACACAGTCACAGTCAAGCACACTTGACTGTAGCTACCTTACTTCTTTAACAAAGCAAATATGTTTTTTGACACTATTGTAAGGCAACAAATAATAATAAATATTATTGATAACTGAAAACACAAAATTTGTATAGCCTACTGGGCAGATTTTAATCTTTTAAAAAGCTTTAAGCATGTTAGGAAGTGTATCACGAAATGAAAAGAAACTTAAAACTTTCTAGGCACTATTTCATTTATATTCATGTCCGTCTTTTGAACATCATTTGTATTTACTAATATCAAAGCGCAGTCACTGTCAAATTTATACCCGGCATTCGTAGTTATTTTTTTAACTATATATTTATTTATATATATATATTTTTTTTTTGTTCCTCTTTTTATATTTGTTTCTTCAGTTTAACACACTGACACGTTGTTCGCCGTTTGTTTGGCTGAAAAAACTGAACTGGCTTTGATGGCATAGTTGAAAATTGTTGGTTTATCGTGTTAAAGTCAAGTGCGCACATTTTCAGTATAGATTTTGAATCCAGATGGAGCAGACAGCTTTTACTTTGCTGCACTGGTTGACACATAATTTCTTCATTTGATCATAAATTCATTCATAGCAACTGATCAGAAATTCATTAAAAGCACAGTATGTGAAATGCATCTTTAATTAATTTTAATTTTTTGACAGCTGCAATTTCTCAACAATTTTTTTATGTAGGTTTATTTATGTAATTTTCACACATATCGGGCAAATACATTTTTACATTACATTGCTTGGATTTTTCCAAGCATACAAAAAAAGGACATTTAATGTGGCTTTTTTCATATAAGAGCAAAAATACCTACGCATATTTGAAAGACTTTAAGAAACGGAATTAACATTAAATTGGCGAATCGAAACATGTGAGATAAATGCGAACAGGTATATTAGTCAGCACTTAATTTTGTTTGCTGAAATGATTTATTGGCATCACTGCTAGCATCAAAGCAACTATCGATCAGAGTGCTGACTCGGTCTCTTTATACGCCCGGGAATCGTCTTTAATCCGAAAAGTGACTTCAATATGGGACGTTGTTGCCAATTTTGTACTTCATGGAACCCCATTGCAGTAACCATGGACAGATGTGAGCAATAAATTGTCGTGCGACTCATAAAATGAGTTTAAAAATAAAATCGTGACATTTCTTAAATGAAAACATTTTGCTTAAATGTTTTGAAAAGCAATTGTCAAAAATCCCAAGGGATTTGCAGAGCATTGTCGCCAGCAAAAAGCAACAATTCATATTTTGTCTTGAGAAGATGCTATAAATTTGATGATCACTTTTATATTTTTATATATATAAAATAAAATCGTATTCATAATCACAGAGTACAATGCCACCAAAGACTGTGCTCATTAAAAAGGGAATTATAGTTTTGCCTAAAATTACCCAAAAATAGTTACAGGATATTTTCTATTCGAGTGTCTTGGCTAAACGGTTTGTACCATGCATTGCGCTTCAAATTTTCAAATGTAGAGAATTCAATAACAAATAGACGGCAATCACTGTAGGCAATAATAGCTCGACCATCGATTTCTTAAATATCTTAAATTGCTTTAGCGTTTGTCGCCGGCTGTCCGAAGCTATTTCAAAATCACAAAAATTGATTTTGCAATTCAAAATTGTTGTAAAGTGGAAATTTTTGTGTAAACCAAAAAATCTACGAAATACTTTGTAGACAAATTTTAGGCTAGAATTTTTCTGCATTCTTCAGAGAGGGATTAATATAAAGTCTACAAGGAAGTACTGTTCCGAAATATTGATTCATCAACAAATGGTGGAACAATAATAATATGGTAGAATTAAATGGATTCCAAAAAAGTTGTACGCAGAGAGATTAGCCGATATTATAGTTATAGTATACCCCGTTGCATCGAATGAAATTGTAGTTGGTATACAAATCGTACAAATTGGCTACATTGGGCCAATTCAGTAAACAAATGTTACATATAAGAATTTTCTCTTAAACACGCTAACCTTGAGAGCCACGACAGCAGCGTGCCAAAATAGAAAATACATAAATATTGTGATCAAGATCATTGCCGCCTGCTCTTGGGTGATATAATTGCGATGCTGCTGCTGCTGCTGCTGCTGGGGACGATTTGCTTGCCTGCCTGCCTCCCTGGCTGACACTTTAGCTAGCAAATTGTCGCGACACCTGTTTGGTATATGTCCAAAAGCAAAAGCAACAGCAACAGCAGCATCGGAGCGCAGCAGCATCGAAACACGATCGCTGTTCATCGTTGTGTGTGGTACACCCAGAAATTGACATACATCAGAGTTTTGTTTTCTGTTTTGTTTGACAAATTAATTGATGGCATCAGATTTGTCGTACGTGGCGTCGATTTGAACCCCAATCGCGGTCGAAGGTGGCAGCGAGGCAGCAGGAAAGTGGGTGGGGAGCGCCATCCATTATTTGTACAACGTAGTTTATGGCAAAGCGATTACCAACCAAGGTATCCAAGGCTGGTTGGCTCCTTATTTCGGGTTTTTTGTTTCTTGTTGTTTCACATTTAGAGCGTAAATCAAACTACAGACTCGAGTAGAGTAGGTCTACCTTGTACTTCGTCTTGGAACTGAGAACAGAGAACAGAGAATAGTAGGCAACGATAGCGACTAGCTTGTCTTTGTTTGTTTGTTTATTTGTTTATAACAGTTGCCGATTTTAGTGTGCGACCTCAATGGCTCAGAACGACGACAAACGACTCAGTTCGATTTTGCACAACGCGACGAAATGCCGCATAAAACGCCGCTAGTAGACGGACGAGTATAAGAGTGAAATGTAAATGAACCTACTACATAGTGCAAGAGTAGACGGGATTTTTTTTCTTCTGTTGTCTTTCGTCTTCGTCGTAGTATCATCTGCAACCTGCAACTGCAATGGATTTATTGAATGTGGCCACAAATAATGATCAGAAGTTAACAAGAAGTTAATACAATTATTGTGTTCAATGCTTGGAAGTTTTTTCTCTCTTTTTTTTGTTGTGTATAAAGTAACCACTAACGAGTTATATTCACGATGGATATGAACGGATTCAGCGGCGGTCGCGTACAATACTTGCAGGCTCAACTGTTTCCTGTTTGCACACTAACAGCATCCAATGGAGGTAATATTCATTCAAAAGTTTTCAATGTTATCTGCTATCTTTTTTTTACACGAAGTATAATTTAAGGTTGCTCTCAAGTTCATTCATTCATTAGTTGTAAGTTGTGTATATATTTTGATATTCCATTCATTAGCTGTGCATGTGAAACATGACTAGAAAAAGTTGGGAAAAATGAACAGAACATTTAAAATTGGTTCCAGATTTTACAAGACAATTCGACTAAGCCAACAAAGTAATCTCTGTTTATATATAAGACACAAACATATGATATTAGTATTTTCCTTTAAGAGAAAAATTTGATTAATCTTCCTTCCTACAACATGAAATAAAAAAATAGTTAGCCTGGTTTCCTTTCAATCCAAAGTATTCTAAGTAATAACCATTATTTATATCAACTAATACTCACATTGCTTAATTTCTAAATTGTTCAAGTTGATTGTGTTAAGGGCACCACGGTAGTTTTGTTGTTGTTGTTGTTGTTGTTGTTGTTGTTGTTGTTGTTGTTGCTATCTGAGATTCATACCAAATCGTAGTTGTTCCAAAATATAGCTCTAGCTAGCAATGATTTGCTCTACACAAAATCGATCTGGAAAAAAATGTAAATATGTGGAGAACATTTAGTAGATTGGCATTTGAGCTGTCGATGTTGTTGTCGTTGTTGTTGTTGTTGAGTAAAGGAATGCTTTAGTCATTGCAAAATGTTGTTGTTGTCGCGCTGTTATGACAACAATCCAAACAAAATTAACACACTATCTTATTGGGGTGAATTGTTTTCTGAGGCAATTAGGCATTGGCAATATTGGTAAGCCGACCCAACTAGCTTTTAATTTCTACCTGTTCAACTCGAATTAATGTGTGTTCAATAAACCTACATAGTGGGAAATAAAAGCATGCACAAGCAACTTTATGTCCACAATGATTTGTCGAAAGCATGTCCAACCAAATATTGATTGCTGATGACGAACTTTCTGTTGTTGATAGATATATGTAAATATAAATAGAAATGCAATAGTAATAATATATTTATCAAAGGTTGATCACTTTCAAGATTGTTAAATTGCATTACATTAAATCATTTAATTATTACATTTCTCATCCACATTTAAATGGCTGACTGCATTTCAAGAATCTTTCATAATAATATAAGCCGCGTGCAATTCACGGACTCTTTAGCACAATTCGCATAATTTGAAAAGGAGAACAGCGAATAAAACATCAACGTCTTGTATTCAATGAAAAATGTTTTAGAAGCACAAAATGAACATATATAAAATAATTGCTGCAAAATAATTATAGCACGAATATTGTTGGCATATGAGTGATGTCTCTCTGCTGTACAGCCAAAGTTTTATTCTATTGGTTGCAATACACAGGATGAGCAAAATGCGCCGTATTGGCACCTTTAAGTTTACCTTGTTACCAACAACATACATACATACATTCACACATACATACGTAGGTAGGCGATGTGAATGAACCCAAAATGCTGCTATATATGAACATCCATAAAAATGTACATGTTCATAAATATGTATATAGTATGCACGCAGCAGTCATACACACATATATGTATGTACCTGAATACATTTCTGTCAGTACGTACATATATGTAAGTATGTATGTATATGTACAATAAATATTTATCAATATAACCCCAAGCAAGCACACATCATGCGAACATTGCTCTGGGTGTAAACTGGTATATATGTATATATATACATACATATATGTATGTACGTACACATTTTTACGAATGCAAAAATACAGATATCTTACACACATGTACGTCCATAAAATGTGTCAAAGTGCATATTAAAACAAACAATGTAGCTACGTACACGCTACATTAGATACGAAATTATTATACATTAATATTTCTGACGAATTTGAGAATCTAACATACATACATATCAGTTGTTCATTGCTTAGCTAAGTTTGGTATTTGGTACTTATATTCAAAAGGAAGGAAATAAAGTATCATAATATCCTACGCCTTAATTTTACATTAGCTACGAAATTTTTGTACATTAATATTCCCGCCTAAATCCGATTTTAAAACCCTAGTCTTAATTGTTTAGAGTAGTTTGGCATTTATTTTGTAAATTGTGCTTTTTTTATTGAAAGGGAAAGAAACAACAAGTATCAGAATATCCCTCGATTTAAATGTAAATTTGCTACGAAATTGTAGACTCGTTTTTTAATGAATTTTGAAAGAAGGGATTTAAAAAATCTAGTCTTAACATACATATCAAATGTTCATTACTTAGAGAAGATTGGTATTTATTTGGTATTTTGATATTTATATCATAATATCGCTCGACTTAAATTATTGTGGATTAATTTTCTAATGTTTTTTTTGGTATTTTGATAAAGTATCTTAATATCGCTCGACTTAAATTATTTTGATTGATTAATGCAACTATTCATGCATCATTCATTTTCTGAATTACTCTTCCACATGTACATTTGATGTACGTTGTATGTGTATGTATGTGTGTACATACGTACGATCGTCTGTATATATGTATGCATTTTCGGCTGTTTCGAACAGAAATTTCAATAGATTGTCTGGCATCAATGTATTTGTTTATGTTTAATTGCCAAAAGCTGCCATCGACTGCTCCGAGGCAAGGAGAAAGGAAAGCTCGCAATATTGTCGAATCGAATAGAATGCTTCTTACCGGTGCAAGTGCAAAAATGAAAGCTTCGTTGTTGCTGCTGCTGTGTTGCTGTTATTATATTGCTCTGTGGCAGCGGCTCTCCTCATCGACAATAAATAATATTCACTGCTACTTGATGGCGTTGCTTCTCATTTTGCTTCTTCTTTAGCCCCACTGGCCACTGTGGGGGAGATTGAGGAGAAAACGCCATTTGGCAAGGGGTTGAGAATGAGGGGGATAATGGCTAGAATTGTACATATTGACGACGAGAGGCTAGCTGCCGCTGCCTCGAATGAAACATTCAACATATTCAAACAATTCTCTGTTTTAGTCAACAGCAAACAGCGAACAACCAGCAACCAGCAACGTCGCACCATCTCGACGACAGCAATTAGTAAAAAATTATTTCTCGAGAATTGGGCCTCACAAAGTATTTAGTTTTTTTTTTCGCATTTTTATGCTTTCTTTTTTTTAAATCGTCAAATAAGTTTGTGTATAAACACACATTTCGAACATATCGTTGACACTTTTAGCGCGTTCCGTTTGTGCAATTCGAAAAGTGCACTTTGCATTTGCTGTTAACAGGTGAAAATACGGAAACTCAAATAAACAAAAACAATACATTGGAGTCTTGACTGGTAAGACAATTATTGGTACAATTGTTTAAATTTGCTCATCACATAAATATGCTAATCTTTGAGCAATGTCGATGAGACTACAAACCAACAGAAGCAGACTTAGTACGATAGTTAAAAACAGTGTCTGTTGCAAAATGAAGTGAATATATAAAAAGTGCAAATTTATGAATTACTTTGAGAGGTTAATAACCTTTTTAGTTACAAAAATGAATGTAAATATTAATAAAACCCATGGCATTTTGCATTCGATTGAAATGTAACAAACTTAAGCGGTTCTAATCAACACTAAGAAATCACAACTCGATCGCGCCGATATTTCCCACAGAACAATTGGTAAATACGTTGCCCTCTGAAAATTGACCATGACAGTGCACAAATCTCGTGTACGCATTAAGAAGTATTTCCCCTTGCGAAAGGAAATTCCCGACCGTTTTATTCAAAATAACTTTTGAAGGAAATTTCTATTGTCAATAATTTAATCTTTTTGCGAAACAAAAACAACTTTACTATTTGATCAATCTCTACGTACCAGAGATGTGAATTTAAATTAGCATTTTCAACAATCTTTTAAATATGCATAAAAGTCAAGTATTAAGCAAAGCAAATTTTAGTATTATATACACAATCACATTTTCTACTGTGCTTAATAGGATTAAAATTGGTCCTGAAAACCAAGTTTCCAATTACTTTATTTCGCGTTTACTTATTACAAATGTTTATAATTTATTACATGCCTTATAGCTGGCTTCCTTGGAAATTTTCTATCGAAAGGTCTGAAGACTAATCAATTAGTTCTTAACACTGATGAAAAGACATTGAGACCTATTGCACGACTGAAAGAACCGCGCGATCTTTTCGCACTGCCGAAGGACAAGGACAATGATTGCTCACAGCAGGCCCCCAGATGGCCGATAGAATGTCAGGTGAGTAAACATGAAGTGCATTAATATAATTTGATTCAACAACTGTTTCAATTTCCTGACCCCCCCAGGTCATTGAGGAGCGAGTTGTACACATTCCTTATGTTCCGCCCCAAGCAGAACCACTTAATGTGCCAACAGGCAATGAGCTGAAGCCGCGTCCTGTAGGAGAGGAAAATGGTATTATTGTGTTCACTTATTGTCCTATAAGTGCCGTCAACTATGTGAGTAGTTCATTTGCCATATGCGATATCTTTGTACATTTTTGCCAGCATGCACCGTCGGCACAAATTAATTTGACATTTTGGGGTGGGGCCAGAGTTGGTTTGTTATACACATGTGTAGTATGGACGACATGGTCTCCTTTAATTGTTAAAATGACTTTCAACAATCGAAACAGGAAAACTCAAATGTCAAATCGAAAGCTGAGGATAAGTCTAGCGAAGATTCCGATGATTCTTCGGACTCAAGAAACGATTTCACGCCACTCAGTCGACGAATGACGATGCGCAATGCAAAGGGTCAATTGAATAGCATATCGAAGATATTGAATAGCGTCGACGATCGCTCGACGAGCAACTCGCAAGATGAAGAAGACGATGATTGCGACACAAGTGGCGAGGGCAAGGAGACACGAAACGGCGGCGAGCAACCCTCCAATCTTAGTGAGACTCAGAAAAAAAGCTTTGGCACAAATACTGCCCCCCAAGAATCCAGCGATATCGAAGATATTTGGACTAGCAATAGTACTGAATACAAGCCGGCTTCCCCTTATTACGTACTCAGTGAGTTTGGCAAAAAAGTGCCCAAGACGATGATCATCGACAAGATCATCGAGAATGATAAGCCGCAGGCTCATCAACAGCAGCATCAGCAGCAGCCTCCACCAACCACTTGCAACTCTACATCAAGCAAGGTACAGAATAACAAATTTGTTGTGACACCTTTTCGAATCCCCAAATCAAACATATCGCGTATGGAAGCTGCTTTCCAAATCCCCTCCCGCTTAGCCACCAGCGACAAATCCCTATCAAATCCAACCAAGAAAAGCAATGCTGCCATCGATGATGAAGCAGAGTATAACAATAAGGCTTTTGATGATATATTGATGAGCGGTAGCGAATGTTCATCTGGTCGTCTGGCCGGTGGTGCTGATAAACATCCCAGCACCAGTTCAAGTTCTGTATCTGAGACGGATACTCTAGTGGGAGATGAAACCGAGAGCGGCCTACCATGTAAGAGACCCGATGAAAGATCACACTCTTAAGTACAGACCTACACCAAAGCATTTAAAAATGCTTTGGATAAGCTACAACACAAAGAATTAGTATATTCTCTAGTATTCTGAAAAGAAAAACTTTGAAACAACAACAATTTTTACTTCTTAATTTTAAAGCGGTTAAGGAGAATTCTCGAATTTCCCTTATCACGTATTGTAGAGATATATTTTCATGACGTATTTAAAATGTAGCAAATGTAGCCTTTAACAAGCAAACTTTAATATAAATAGTGATTTGAATGATATATATCAATATATTATTCTGTAGGTTAACAGGAATGAAATGAATATTTATTAATATTTTTGAAATGCAAATTATATATTTGAACATGCTTATATATAACACAACACGTAGATAATTTTGTCTATATCGAGGAATGCTTAAAATGAATTCGCCCCCAGCATCTGAAAATAAAATGCCTGAAGCAACAGCACTGGCTCAATCCTCATTGCCCAAACAATCGGTGAGCATGGCGGCAGCAATTGCAGCTGTTGCAAGAGGGCGACGTCGCGGATTTGAGCCTCAACCGAGCTCCTCAGATATTTTTGGGTTATCGCATTTAAGTACAAAAAGCATCAATACTAGCACCACCTTTGTTGAACTTAGCAAAGATAAGTCGCCGCTGCCGGCGCCCAGTCCAGATATCGATAATACTAATGAAACCACATCATCGTTTCAATCTCAACCCATTTCCAATGATATTCCCCAAACGCAGTTTAGTCGCTCAGCCGTGGGTGGTGCCAAATTTGTGACTAACTGCCATCCAATGAACGCCGAGGAGTACGATAGTCTGGAGTTCGAGTCACGCTTTGAGTCCGGCAACTTAGCTAAAGCAGTGCAGATCACGCCCACCTACTATGAACTATATTTACGGCCCGATCTCTATACGAGCCGATCGAAACAGTGGTTCTATTTTCGCGTTAGACGCACGCATCGCAACATGTTGTATCGCTTTTCCATCGTGAATCTGGTCAAGTCGGATAGTCTTTACAATGATGGCATGCGACCCGTCATGTACTCAACGCTGAGTGCTAAGGAGAAGAGCGAGGGATGGCGTCGATGTGGCAATAACATTTCATACTACCGCAATGACGATGAGTAAGTATTGACGATTAGAAGTGGCAAACTATCGATTGACCCAAACAGCCATCGATAGTTTTCCACCTCTAACAAAGAGTAATATACTTCAATCTTCATTCGCAGAAGCAATAACACGAATGAGGAGGATGAGGATAATTCAAGCTACACGCTGACATTCACCATCGAGTTTGAACACGATGATGACACAGTTTATTTTGCCCACAGTTATCCTTACACCTACAGCGATCTACAAGTATGCTTAGAACACTTAAGAAACCTAAAATATGATTATAATCAATTAACTTGCTAATAGGACTATCTAATGGAGATACAGCGACATCCGGTTAAATCCAAGTTCTGTAAGCTCCGGCTTCTTTGTCGCACACTAGCTGGCAATAATGTATATTATCTCACCGTCACGGCACCATCCAATAATGAGGATATAATGCGCGTAAGTAAAATGATCATTATCAGCTCCGCCTTTGCTAAAAACCATTGACCATTGACAGCGCAAGAAATCAATAGTGGTGTCGGCTCGTGTTCATCCCAGTGAGACGCCATCGTCCTGGATGATGAAGGGTTTGATGGACTTTATAACTGGTGACACGACGGTTGCCAAACGCTTGCGTCATAAATTTATTTTCAAACTGGTGCCGATGCTGAACCCTGATGGTGTTATTGTGGGAAACACTCGAAATTCGCTAACTGGTAAAGACTTGAATCGTCAATATCGAACTGTTATTCGAGAGACATATCCATCGATTTGGTATACAAAAGCCATGATTAGAAGGTAATTCCTGCTCAAGATTTGACTTGATCACCCAGTAATCTGCTTTACCATTGACGTTTTCAGACTGATTGAAGAATGCGGAGTTGCGATGTATTGTGATATGCACGCCCATTCACGCAAGCACAATATATTTATATACGGCTGTGAAAATAAGCGCAATCCGGAGAAGAGACTTACCGAGCAGGTTTTTCCCTTGATGCTGCACAAAAACAGCGCTGATCGGGTGGGCTTAAGATCTTCAGCTACGTTTTCTTGTTATCGTTTAATATCTTTGTGTTGCTCGACAGTTTTCGTTTGAAAGTTGCAAGTTCAAAATTCAGCGGAGTAAAGAGGGCACTGGACGCATTGTTGTCTGGATGCTTGGCATTACAAACAGCTATACAATCGAAGCTTCTTTTGGCGGTTCCTCGCTGGGCTCGCGAAAAGGAACTCATTTTAACACACAGGTATGCGATATCGTATGCGATAGTAACCATCGATAGTTACGATTTTGTCATTTCTTGTTTCGTTTGTCTTGACAGGATTATGAGCACATGGGCCGTGCATTTTGTGAGACTTTATTGGACTATTGTGATGAAAATCCGAACAAAGTAAAGCGACATGCTAAATTATTTAAGCAAATTAAAAAGATAAGAAAACGCGAGAAACGCGAGCAGAAAGCATTGAAATTACAAAAAATGGCTGATCAGGGATGTATTCTAAGCGACAACAAGATCAAAGTGAAACGTTCCGTGGAGAAAAGTGTCTCCTAGGAAATGATTTCCATCCGCGTCACACTGAACATATCGCCAGCTAATCGCTTTTTGTTGTAAATTTAGAAATGTTGTGTTTTAGTAATGCCAAAACATCGATTTTTGCGATGCTTCAAACAAAACAAACCCCCCGACAGTTTCGATATATCGCTTTCCTTGTTCGAATTCTGCTAAACCAACTGTTTTAGCGGCACTTATTAATTATTAGCAAATATTGTTCATACTAATTCTGGTTGGCGTGGTCTAAATATTATTTATAGCTAAAGTACAGTTTAGCAGTATTGATGGTGCCAACAAAAAAAAAAAAAAATGAATCTCACTCGTCAATTTTTATATCAGAAGTGTGTTACAACTTTTATATTTAGATAATCTTTATCGTTGACTATATATTCCTGACACAACCATATCTTGAAGATTGAATGTGCGTTTAGCATTGGCTTCGGGTTATATATAATCCAATTCAATGTCAAATATTAACAAAAACAAATGTTGCCAACTATTGAATTTGAATGCTGTCTATCGTTCATCGCAGTTTTTCTAATTTTTTTCAAAATACTAGAGTTACCAATTAACACTTTATGTATCAAACTCGAAACATATCTCTATAAATATATATTTATTTTTCTATCCATATATATATGTAGATATATGTACAAACGTATACATATATTTAAGTATAAAACTATTGTATGTTTAGAGTAAGCATCTACAGCACAGCATCGAAACGCACATTCATAATTCATTTGCTCACAATTGATTTTATTTTTACTTTATTTTTTTAATTATTTAATTGCCTAAGTACGATTTTTGTAGTTTGCCGTGTACTGTAAAATAAAATTCTCGTCTTAAAAACAATTGATGTAGTTACAGATTATTATTCATAGTATTATTTTTTTATGTTTTCAGACAGCTTTGCCAACCACAACAATTTTATAGTTTTTTTTTTGTTTTTGTTTTAATTTTTTGGAAACTCTTGTATTTTTTTCACTAATCCTAATGAATTAACATTTACAATAGATTTTAAATTTACTCAAACAACAGGAAAGACTGCGCTCCAAAATAATTGAAAGACTGATGCGCGAAGGCTCAAGTGCCGATGAACCGTTGAACATTCCATTATCGGATTACTCCAGGTAAGTATTTTGGATTATGTATTAAAACTTGTAAGATTTCAGTGCACTGCTGACTTAATTAATGCGTTATGCACACATAAAACTGTATGTGTAAGATTTAGGTATAAGAAAAATATTCTACACGTTAGTATTCTGTTGTCTTAAATGTCAGGTAAAACCGATCTAAAGAGATAGTTGAAACTCAGAACAAGTGACAAACCTACAGTCAAGTGTGCTCGACGGCGCGATACCCGCTCCTGAGAATTTATTCTTAAACCATACCAAATAAAAAGACTGATTAAATATTAAAAAATACCGATTTCTATATATTTGGTATATCGATAAACTATTTCTTTCAAGAAACACCAAACCAAATATATTAAAATATACCGATGACTATATATATGGTATATAAATATACTATTTTCGTTAAAATATAGATATACTATTTCTGTTACAAAAAACACCAAATAAAACAAATCGGTATTATTTTTAAAATACACCAAATTAGAAGACCTAAAAAATATTGAAATATATTTGGTATATCGATATACTATTTCTGTTAAAAAACACCAAGCCAAATGGATCGGTTTTATTTTTAAAATAAACCAAATTTATAGACATTAAAAATCTTAAAATATACCGATGGGTATATATTTAGTATATCGATTTAATTTCAAAAATACCATATACTCTATACCATAGAATACAAAATATACCGTATTGTCAATCAAAGCAACTAAGACTCCAAGGTTGTTCTACCTATTGAATTATCTCAAATATGTAATAACACATCTTCTGTTTATAATTTAGCGACGAGGGCAACTGCAGTTCCAGTTCCGACAATGAAGGCAAGCATTCAATAGCTGCTTCAGACCTGGAAGGTCCTTGTTGTGCACCAATCCGTGCGCCGCCCAGTTCGCCTGAGGTCATGAATGAGATTCGTAAGGTAAGTGTTATTCATCTTATTCATTTGGTTCACACATCTTGTATTCGCTTTAAGAAGCCTTGACTTAATTGCATTTGATTTTGTGGGTTTTTAATTCATAGAAGCTAAAAAATATCCTAAAAAATCATGCAATTAATTTTAGTCATCTAAATCTTAATGCACAGTTGCATATGTATGTCAACAACGCTTTCATGCACAATCATCATTAGTTTCGAGTTCGCCGTATGCACAAAGTGATGCACGTTCTGGACCAAATCTACTTTTCCCCGGTTCTCCAGCGGAAATTCAAAGCATTGGCACGACTCAAGCGTCGTCGTCATAAATTGGTATCCAAGACAGCCAGTAGCAACAACAAGCGTATGGCGGGTGGTGAAGTGGCTCTAAGTTCAATCAATGAAAATGTGGCTACAAGCAATACTCATATTCAAATAACGACAACTAAGTCGACACGGCCATCGAACACAGAACTCGCTAGCTCAGAGAGCAATGAATCTCAGCTGTCATCATCGGATTCAGCTACGGATGTTATTAGCGATACAAAGCAAACCTGTAAACCGCAATCCTCTCGTAAGAAAATCACGAAAAAGAAATTCATGCCTATCGAAAAAGGCAAATCGAAGGCAATTAATCGCAAAACGCGAATTGATCGCAACTTACGACTTTGGTTGGCAAACAGAAGAATATTTATTTTCCGTCGTAAGAATAAGGTATCTTAACATCTCACTACTTTCATCACTTTAGACATCGACATCCTAAATCGTTGTTTGAATACATTGATAAACTTATACTGACTTTAAGAGTATACAAGTATGAAAGTATTCCACACAGCCGACTTTCACATCAAGTTTCTTGCTTATCGTTTTATCTAGTCATACACATAAAGACACTAATGATATTCATACTATATTTCAGAATCGACGGCAGCGTGTACGCAGCAAGCCCTTGAAGAAACGTGGCGAAGTGGCCCGCACAGCACTTGACTTGCCCACCACCGATCCGGGGTCAGATTTGCATTTCTCCACAGATGATGAGGAGCTTTCGCCAACAGGTAAAGATGGATTCGGGGCAGTGGCACCACTGCGTCACACATTACTTCAGAGCGAGTTGCAGCGTCGCTATATCGAGGAAATCGGTGATATGGTAGTGAAGAAACCCAAGGCTGTTCATAATCATATGCCGCCTGAATTGATCGTGACAACACCATCGAAGATAACTGGGCCCGGTGGCGTTAAAACCTTAGAAATCTATAAGTTGACGCCACGTACAGCACCCGAGCAACAAGAGGGCGTGAGTCAAGTGAAAACAGGCCATTCAATTTCCCCTGCTGCTAGACGCACCTACTCCTGGCACAACCTCAATCAAGAAAGCGGACCTGCCAGACCAAACTTCTTTGCTCGAGAGCCCAAGCCGTCGGTGAAGATATACAGAGCGCCTCCACGACGGTGAGTAACTTACGAAAGAAAGGGGATATCAACCTATAAAATTCCCCTCTGAATCGGTTCGATTCTTGTTTCGGTTCTATCACAAATTTATTCCAATCAATGTTAAATTTCGAATTTGCTTGTTGCCCTCATGCTTCAAAAATACAAAACTATGCCTGACTAATATTCTCTTTGTTGTAGCAATGTACCAAGCAATTTTATACCGCTTGCCCAGCAAAGAAACGGCGGCAACGCAGACGACTTGCAATTGAAGCTGTCCTTGAAGAAAAAGATATGGACGGGAGCACACGGCGAGCCGGAGAACCGACCTTTGGCCTGGTACAAGGGCAATCAATGTAAAGCACATCCTCAGTTGGCTAACGTAATGGCATCAGCTGCTGCTGCCGCGACAGCGATGCGTTCCGGAGGCGGGCAGGCGCAGAATGTATTTGGTGCAAGCAATAAGGAGCTGATGGCATCCGCTGGAGGAACTGCAACGACTCCACTGCCACCCGCTTATGTAGGAGCGCCACGTCGATCACGCAAAGTCGATCAAGTGGACTTATTCAAGTAAGTAAAGAGACATGACATACTATCGATCGCATCAATCGATTACGATTATTGTTCAAATACTTAACAAATACCTACTATCTACTGTAAAAGCTGTTCTTTTTATTATTTGTGAGTTTTATGAATTAATTATAATACAACGTTCAGTTAAGCCCATCAGCATTTCGGCCACATATTTGCGATAGTAAATACGATAGTAAATACAAGTGAAAAATGGTCATCAGAACCCTGCTCTCTCTTGTATACTTCTTTGTTCGTTTCCACTACTAATTTACTAATTGTAATTTCTATCTTTGTAGCGCCTGCTCACAAAAGTTGCTTATGTGGCAGCAGGAGCACAAGAAATTGCAACCCATGCCCGGCCGCCTCATGGGTGGCACCAACACCAGCGTCAAATTGGACGATTCGAATGTGCAGATGCGCAGCGGCAAACCGAAGAAGGGAACAAAGACCGCCAGCGATAGTGAAGTGGTTACGAGTACTGGCAAAGGCAAGCGCAAGTCAAGCATTATCAAAATAGCAGAGACAACGCAACTGGTAACGCGCTTTTCGCGCACACGCAACGCCAATGGAGGCTCTGGCGTCAACACTAACGCGACACAGAAACAGCAAATGACTCAAATGCAACGACTGATATTCAAAGGCGCCGAGCAAATGAACAGTGCATCTGGAGTTGGGTTGCAACAACAGTCCGCCGGGGGACGAACTGCGAGTAAGTTCAAGACTGGCGGCATTGTTGTGACTGCAGTTCAACAATCGATAGTCAGCAACACAGTGGCTGGCAGTGCTGGTGGAGTATCGAGGCGAATGCGTCACGCTGGATTAGTGCATCTCAAAAATGGAGCAACTAGCGTCGTTGATGATGATAACGCTGTGCAGTATCGTCGCAACAGCAGCTCGGTGCAGATTAACAAACCGGCCACTGCCGGTGGCATATCATTAGACACAGTGAGTCTGGTTCGCAAAGTGAAGACCAAGTTGAAGAAGCGAAAATCGCGTACGCTTGCAAAAGCCGCTTCGGCAGCAGTTAAATAAAATCAAATGAAACCTATTGAAGAAGTTGGAAGAAACTTTTGGACCCAGACCCGGACATTCCTCAGCATCTTCTAGATGTCGATCGACAGCATCATTCCCTTATCCCGCAAATTTATGTATTTGTATGTAAATTATTGTTTTAGTCAAATTTTAATAAGTTAAGCTACCTATCCATCAGTCGTAGAATAATCAAAATATTGATGGATTAGTCACAATGTGAGCACCATATAGCATAGCAAAATTAATGGGGCCTTGAAGTGCTCCCAAAATTTAGGAATTTTTGTATTGTGTACATACTGTGTGTGATGAATTGAATGTTCTACATTGAGAGATACATAATCGATGAGAACATTAACCCATTTAGGCCGCTTTCAAATTTGCAATAAAAATTATAATTGTTTTGAGACGACACTTGCTATAAAATGGAAAACTTCCATCTGCCAGGGTAAAAGTCAAAAACTTATGTTTACAATAAAATCGTCAAGTAATCTTGAAATATAAAAAATGCAATGAAATCAAACTATAATACCGAAGGTAAAATATAAAGCGGATCATAAAGGCATTTTCTCCTAATCAGATCATTCATATTATATTATCATGGGACATTAACATATGTAGATACAAAAGCTTTTATCTTAAAAAAAAAAAAACAAAAAGGAAAGCCAATAGCATTTTTTGTAGTTTATGTACGAAATTATTTCCTTCAATCCTTACTACGTACATAAGACAAGTTCTTTACAAAAAGAGCTTTCCAGTTTCCAAGTCATTGTACGTGTTAGTCAAGATTACAAAAGAAATTATACCTGACGGACAGAGACAGAGGACAAACCAGTTCGGTTATTTTTGAGAAATCATTAAAAAGTCATATTTAAATATCTACGCTTCAGATGTTTCTCGTTGCATCGGATATTACGCCCTAAATAAATGAAATGGAAATTGTTCCATTTTTATATTTTAGCAAATTGTCAGCAGACCTTAATGTTTCGTTGTATGATATTAAATTTAAAATAGTTAAACAGATGAGTGTTTATGTTGTTAATCCGTTCACATAAGTACTTCAAATTAAAACACTTTCTTGAATGACATCAATGTGTATAATTCGGTCGTAATTATATTATGTTAAGCCCTATATAAACTGCCTATATTAACTTCTTATGTACCAGGCGGTAATGTGATTTCCGTAGCTTTCATATCTGTGAACTGGATTTGTATACGGACGGATAAAAAATATATCTTCATTTGCTTCTCCAAATTATAAATATGACGTTATAAATTGCACACTACTTAAAAGTAAATTGTGCCACTAGCCGGTCATATTTTTAATATTCTGAACGCACCCTTCATGTTTATTGTCCGATTAAGATAAGGAATAATCAAGACCGGATTTGGCAGCAATTGTGTTAACATACATACAGAGACATTGTTTTTTTTTCATCCGGTGGGATTGCAGTAACGTTACTAAAAAACAAAAACCCAATATTATAATTAAGCCATTAAATAAAAGTAGATGATCGCTCAAATACAATTGCCTCACAAACCAAATGATATTCGGTATTCCAATAATTTTTGCTCTCACTGTTCATAAAAGCGCACACAACGTGTTTGGACCACAGGAACATATGATTTGAGTATATTACATACCCCTTCCTCAAACGAAGCGCTTCACATTCGATCACCGTCTATTTGTTATGCAACGTCACGTGAATTGTAACAATATGAATTACAATAATAATAATAATAATGTAATAGTTGCAAAAGTAAACAAAATGTTTCCTGAATGTGACCTCTAAGGATGACAGAATGCTCTGTTTTCATAGCCAAATGTTGCTTTTTTGTATATCGATATTTTGGCAAGCAAATAACAAATATATTAAGAGTCGTGACCCGAAATCGCTAAAACCAATTGTCGAATAATAAAATGTTTTCCGAAAGTATTTGTTTACAATTGGCAACAAGTTTTCAATAAATACAGCAAAATATTACCGATAGTCAGGCAAATAATCTAATACCGCTGCCGATGCCGATATGAGAAAATATCTTGCACATCGAAAAAGTAATGAAAGCGGTTGTTAACTATTGAGCTTACATGAATTACGATCATCTTAAATAAAATATATTTAGAAATTTAGAAAACTTATTAAAATTTCGGTTAGTCGTAAATCGTTAAATTAATTAATATATAAATATACTTCTCGTATATTCAGCAAATGCATTCCAATTGATTTCTTAATTTTGTAACTAACTTTAGAATGATCTTTAAATCTATAACGTATAGATCGATATTAACAATTGATAGAATTTATCGTTGTTTTCCCATCTGACCATCGTTTCAAACTTATCGATTTCGAAAACTGATAGTGATCGCGGCTTCAATTTAATATGGATAGAATCAAAAGTGAAGCCAAGCGTAAAAATGCACAAAACATTGCGAAGAATGAAATGATTTTATGTCCAATTCCAGCACGTGCCAAATGCAAAACACACATGCTAAAAATTTAATCAAATTTCAGGAAGTTTCGAATAACTCTTATATTTTCGATTAAAAGTAGTATACAAACTGCAATGTATGTAGTAAGGCAAAAAAAGTACAAAATATAAAAAAATAAATAAATTATTATAGATGTATGTACATTACATTTTCCTCTATTATCTGGCCACTAAAAATTAATAATAAAAACAAGCTGCTCAACCATAAAATTGTATCTATAAACTAACAGACGGATTTGTTTTCTTAGCCAATATTGTCAATCATTCAAATTTTTAGGCTTAATAATTTCTGTATCAAATGACTTTGGAATCGTATCAATCCACAATATTAAGGCTCATCTACGATCTTCCATTTACTATGGTATGTAAAGTCATGCCGTGCCAAATTTTCTCAAAGTGTTCCATCAATATCTAGGGAAGGGCATCTCAATTTGATTCCCTCAACTAATATTTCATGTTATTTGGTAAAAAACATTCTAAAACGTAAAATAATAAAGTAAAATGTAATCACAAATAAATATGTGAATTGAAAATGTCTTATTGAATGTAAATGAAGACCCAATATTTGTGTAACACAATAAACTATGAACAAATTTTCTGGGGCCGATCAAGATACAAAGAATTAGAAAAGACAAAATTCCATTCATAAGAGCTAGCTTGAATTTTTAATCTTAAAACTGATCTATCATTAGTGTAAATATCGTAGTTAAAATTTGTATCCCATTAAACATTTCTTGTTAATTTCATCTCATATTAGTGCATTTTTTAAATATATGTTATTTAAAGAGTTTGAATCAATTAGCATTTTAGTAAGCTTTCTAAACGTTTTCTTTTATAGTTTGTAATTGGACATGTTTCCAATTTCATTGTTATCAACAATTTTTAAGTTTTAGAGACACAACTATCGAATATAAAGTGTTTGAAACAACTTGGAATCGAAACAGCCTTAGCGAACGGCAGAATGGCAGTGCAAAATGGGTAAAGGGAAAAGCTTTTTAATTAAAATGCATACTTAAAAAAATTATATCTAATTTAATATACATCACAATTTGGCAGACTAGAATGATTCAAAGTAAATATAGAAATTTCACTAATAAATCTATTTTGAATTGCATTAAATTTTAAATTAATTCTGTTCGGTAGGGTATGGCGAAAAATCTTGAAAATCATGAATTACCTAATTATAGATATTTGGAACTCTTCATAAGCGCTATGATAAAATAAAATCAGTTTAAATTTTTCTGAAAAATTTAATTTATTGTTTTTTATACAGTGAAAACAACCCGTATTTAAAACATCTCTTAAAATAATGAGTTTTAAATAATTGAGATGTATAATAGTTGAGATTTGTGAAAATGCATTTAAAATAAATATGAAGGGAATAAATATATGAGTTTGCCAATCGATATATCGTACGAGATTTAACGATTGCGAGAGCAAAACATCGTGTGCACCTGCTGCTGTTATCGTTTTATCGATATTATTGGTGCCGTCTCTGTTTTTGACACAAATACATACACATGGAAGAAATATGTGCGTGAATGTTATAATTGTAAGCGAAAGAAAAGACAACACAGTATCGCAATCAGAAAAACAGGAATTACAAGCGAACAAACCATCAAATAAATGGGCAACTTTGTGAGCAGGCAAAATGCAGCTGTCGAGGAAGCAGACCATTCCACCAATCATGCCTACAAATATCCACCACGGATTGGCAATTTCTTTAGCACCCATTTTATAATGGGAGGCGAACGCTTCGACACGCCCCAGCCCGAATCATATTTGTTTGGCGAAAATGCCGACCTCAATTTTCTGGGCAATCGCCCCACAGCGTTTCCCTATCCGCCGCCACAGGCCAACGAGCCGACGAAAACGCTGAAAAGTCTTGTCAACATACGCAAGGAATCTGTGCGTTTTGTGCGTGTGCCAAACGATAATAAAAACAAAAAGCAAACTGATGTCGTCGATGCTGCCACAGAGAACAAGGCGAAAACAAGAGAATTGAGTGAAAGCAGCAGCAATCACAATCAGGTCGATGGCAATGTGATATGTAACATGACAACGGCAACAGACACCGAGATTGTCGGTTCGCCAAGCTCTTCTTGCTACAATATTGAATTTACGTTCGATTCGGATGCAAAATGCGCGATCACCATTCATTATTTTTGCACCGAGGATGTGAGTCTTAGTGGAGTTACATTGACTCAACGCGAAGGTCTGCTCACGTCCTTCACATCGGAAACGTATCATTATGATAAGGGCATCAATCAATGCTTCTCGCAGCCGAGCCACGTCTTCAATCCACAGCTGATACCAGAGGATGATTTGATCTACAATGCTGGACGCGAACAGTATCCGGTTGCTATACACTGTGTGGTCGAGGAGGGCAACGAGGAGTGTCGCCAGTCGCATACAACAATTTGTGTGATCGATCATCATCCGGAGACGACGACTTATGTGTTGCGTGCCCTTAAACAAAAGATCTTTGTCGATGGCCTCTGCTATCTTCTGCAAGAGATTTATGGCATCGAGAATAAGGCGGTGAACAAATCACCATTAGACGAAGAGATCGATGACCATGGCAGCGAGTGTGTCATCTGCATGAGCGAGACTCGCGATACCCTTATACTGCCATGTCGCCATCTCTGTCTGTGTAATTCGTGCGCCGATTCGCTTCGTTACCAAGCCAACAATTGCCCCATTTGTCGGGCACCATTCCGTGCGCTGCTCCAAATACGAGCCGTGCAGAAGGGCATCAGCAGCAGCAGCTCGCACATGGTTCATCACCAGAATACGCCAACCTCAGTTGCTGGCGGCGGTGGTGAATCGACGCCCATTGACATTCCGCCTGGATTTATTCCGGTCTCGCTGATTGAAGCTCTCAATGGACCGCCACAAGTGACGCGTGCCAGGTATGAATATCACATACTTATATAAACTTACAACAATTGGTCGTGCATTAAGATAGAGTCTCTATTTTAAAGTATTGAATATTATTTTCATAGCTAAATTAAGGTTGAGACACAACCCCCAGCATGTATTTTAACCAGTACTTAGCGCAGACACGAACCAGTTGTAGCTATTAAGTTTATTTGCATATTAATGCCAAGAGGCATGTGAGTAGACGGACAAAATAATTATTTTATGCTGTACAACATTAATGTAATGACTCAAAAAGTTTTCGTTATTGTTTCCAAGCAAAAAATTACCGAAAATAGTAGAAGAAAGCCAACATATGTATGTAAAACAAAGAACAAGAACAATTGCATTTTTACAGCATGACATCAATGATATTACTTGCAAGACAATTTTGAAAAGGTTTTTACTTTCCATTCCATTACATCCAATTTAACACAATCAATTTAAAATATAGACGAAAATAGTCTTTATAGTTAGTGTGTTAATTAAGAAGATGCAGATATAGACAAAGAAGCAACAAATTGAATGCCATTTATTTACTAAATATTTCTTGTGTTCATATGCTTCTCCAACTTTTTTGTACAACAGAAGCGTCGATCATGATATCATGGACGGCTCAACGGTGGCTGCCTCAACGATGACCAGCGGCGACAACGTTAAGGCCACATCACCCGTCAAGTCGAGTAGCCAGCGACGATCAAAGATTAAAAAAAATGCATCAACTTGCACCACAACAAACGAGATGAGTACACTCACAACGCAAACGAGCGGTGGCACATCAACCGTGTCTGTGGTGGAAATTGAAAGCGATCCCAAGAAGTCGACGCCTTCTTTAACGTCATCGTCAAAGGCAACGTCAACGCCGACACTCACTTGCTCCCCAAACATACAGGAGGTGCACATCATAAATGAGCGCCACAATGGGCTGAAGTACCAGAAGCACAATCAATCTGGCAGCAATCACGATGTCGTCGACGATGAGGATAGCGAAAATGAGAAGCTATCACCGCTGCTTTCGCCGGGCAGCCGAAGCAAAAATACATCATGCAAGTCACTAAAACAAGTGGTGGCCAGTCTGGGTATTCATGATGACGATGACGATGATGATGTCGTGGATGGAGGAAGTCCAAATAGTGATGCAGCTGGAGAAGACATTGCTGGCCATGATTCTCTCTCCCGAAAAAGTGACTCCTCCCTAAAGCGAATTAAGCATACCGGCGATCTCGGCGACTGTGAAAAGCCATCCACAGAGCCAGCTGGCCTATTGGCAGCCAACTTGAGTGCCGAGGAGTCGGATTATTATACACCAGATGACACACAAAACAACATATTGAGCCCATTGTGTCAGAGCGAACGGACAAAGAGCGGAGATTCCGGCAGTCGTCATGAGACGATGTCATCCGACACCAACATGGCCAGCTCAATTGGAATCGGCGGTGGATACAGCAGCACTGTGAAAAAGATCCAGAATCTGCACAAAAAATCCACTTCAGTGGGTAACATTGTGGGACCCGCAAACAGTACTTGCGGCGGCGTTGTTGACTTAAAGATCAATAATGTCAGTTCACTTCCAGGTAAACAAATCACTTAGAAAACTTAGGGTTTAATTAATCCAACATTCCTAATGATGTGAACAAAATCCCAGTCAATTTTTGTATTCACTTTTAATGCGACATGGATAAGATAACTATCTTGTAGATATAGGAAAGGAAAACAAAAATGCTAATTGTATATTTCTTACCACATTTTAACTGTAAACCTTTGTTTTATTTTCCAGATATGTTGGACAGCCCGGTGAGCGGAAATTCGGCGTCCACGCGCAGTTCCAGTGATAGCTACTCATCGAGTTCATCAACTAAGCAATTGCTTAGCTCTAACCCATCCACAACGGCGGCGAACATTATTGTTGATGACAAGACTGCACTTCAGAATGCAGTCAATGTTTGAAATAGTACATCCGTTAAACAACCTGTGCTAGACAAATGTAGGGTGTTATATGGTATATATAAATATATATGTCTATGTGAATGTATCATTATAAATTAAATATGGTTCAACATGATATTAGCTTTTAACAAAACTCGCAACTTGTATTATTTTCAAAAATCGAAACTATCGAGAGAACTCTCGATTTTTAGTAGTCCACTTTTGGATAATTTAATTATTGAAAAGTTGGTATTGAAATGATAAACTTAAAAGCGATTTAGATTCGCTTCATTTGCTACTTCCAAATTATTTTGATTAGCTATGAACTTCAGAAAACAAATTATAAAGAGCACTGCGATGGATACACCACTAAAGATAATAATAATATGTTAATTGCCTGGATGACAGAACTCAGCAAAGAGTGAAGTATGACAGAAGCATGGCAAAACCTGTCCAACAAATGCTAGCCAGCCATCACAAGTCCCCATTATTATTGTGGCTTTGAAGTAAACAACCAAGAAGAAAGCGCATTGCGTAAGACAACCATCGACTGGTATAAAGAACTGCAACACATATTCTATCTAAGGTCCCTTCATTTCTCTATAAGCACATAGGACAAATAATAGAGAAATAAACCAGACAACACTAGAAGTGCAAAATGATTAAAAAATTCATAAAAGACATTGTGCTATTGAAAAACTCACGAGACGTGAATATATTGCCACCTCAAGTCCCTACAATTCCCATAAATTGAATTCAATTTCGTATAGATTGGAATTCGCAATGAGTGGGTTGCAATCATCTGTTGATTAACATTATTTTCAATATAACACAAAAACAAGAAAACGTAGGCATTGCTTCCGTTTGGTTACAGTTGTGCATAAAAAGATAGATATTTTCATTCAATGACTTTTTCAGCATGACCATTTTTGTTAATACCTATATCAATATGGTGGAAGGTTATTATAATTTTGTTCCTCTAGGAAATGCATATAACAGACAGAAGGAGAGATCTCTTACCCTATAAAGTATATATATTCTTCATAAAGTATATACATTCTTCTTCAACAGCCGAGGCGATATAGACATATCTGTCTGTCCGTCTGCCTGTATGAACACCTAGATCTAAGAGACTATAAGAGATATATATATACATATATATAAAGTAACAACTATAGAATTTATAAATCCTACAAATTTGGTTGCGATCACGCAAAAATTATAGAAGTTATTTAAGAAATACTTTTGTATAGGCAAAAATGCCTACTTACTACAGATTTTAGTTGCTTTGGCTGACAATCTGGTATATTTTGCACTCTATGCTATACTTTAAATGTATGACTATTCATATACGAAAAACTGGCATTTGGTATATTTGTGGTATATTAATTCGGTATATTTAAAAATTAATACAACACTGCATTGGTTTTATTCACAATAGGTATTGGGTACTTCACAGTCGAACACTCGACTTCAGCTTTCTTGTTTTTAATTTAGATGTTAATTTGGTAAAAAAAATTATCAGTTTCTAAATAAATTCTGATTATACAATAGGGGAGCTATAAGCAAAAGTAGAAATCTGTGTTCGTTGTAATATCAAGTACTCGCAGCCTAGCCGAAGAATCAAGACATTTTCTAATACTTAACCAAAAATTAAGTATACGCGCACATTAAGTATACGCGCAGTGTACTCAACTGTTACCCAACTGTTTTACACTTAGTTGTAGACGAATGCAACGAGTAAATCACAACACTAAAAATATTGTAAATTATAGGAAATTATTTTTTGGCAAGAGCTTTTTTTATATTTCGGATGATCCATATTATTCATTAGCAAAGAATATTTCCCATTTCTAGGTTGCCTGCATAACTAAGTTTGAGACAAATGGATAAACAGTCGTTCGATAACTGATAACATTAAAAGATAATTTGCCGTATGTGACACACCTGTTTTACTCATTCATTCATTCGTTCGATCGTAATTTGGACTTTGTCTATATTGAAATATCTACAACGGTA
This sequence comes from Drosophila niveifrons, assembly GCA_035046325.1. Taxonomy (NCBI): domain Eukaryota; kingdom Metazoa; phylum Arthropoda; class Insecta; order Diptera; family Drosophilidae; genus Drosophila; species Drosophila niveifrons. Next base: position 9,040,654 of record JAWNOC010000063.1, on the reverse strand, counting down.
ACCGTTTGCTTTTAATCGCAAGAATTTAATTACCATAAGAATAGGATTTATAATTGAAAAATAATTTACTTTGCCTTTACGAATTTTTTGTTAAATGTGGCGGTTACAAAAAAAATTAGATAAGAAAGCAATCACAAATTAAAACGAATTTGTTTAGGTTGTTAACATGGAAAAGTAAAGAATGAACTTAAAAAAAAAACTTTTTAATACCACATTTCATTTGTCAATTATCCTCTGATAAGAGCATTACTTAAAGGATTAATTTTTTTCTGGTGGAATGAATGTTGCGATGAATGTAACAAATTGTTAACAACTTTTCTTAACGATCCCGTTTGAATTGTGCAAAAATCTTGGCATTTGCGATGAGCTGCGAACGAAAATGTGCATGCAACAGTAGAGCAATTGCAATGTGACCAACAAGCGAATGTAATAATTAGCGTCGGAGGGTGTAATCGATAACACAGGGGCGATAGGCGGTGAAAGCAGCAGCGACAGCAACGCGGTTAGGTTCCATTCACAGCGTCTCTGTGTGTTTGTCGTATGTATAAATAGTAAGAGCCTGTCGTGGGTGCTTTCATTCTCTTGTAGTGTTTGAAGTGACATGAAAGTGACGACTTTGGGACACTGCAATAAGTCATGTATCAGCATGTCCAACCAAGCAACACAAATCATATTTATACCGATGGTGAGTGGAGTCAAGCACAACCACACAAAAATTAAGGAGATAATGTCATCAAGCTTTTGCCATAGTCACATCAGGGTTAAACTACTGTCATAAACCATACAAGCAAAGCATATGTATTTAATTAATGTTTTGCCAATGACATTGTCGAATTTGTTGAATGCAAAATAATTCAATGAAAACATTCCAAGTAACAACCAATAAAGTGGTCTTAATAACAGCTGTGCTCGTTAAAAAACAAAAAATAAATTAACAAATATAAACAGCGCATTGCAATCAGTCTGTTATTGCATTCTCGTGTTCAGTTATTTCCTGAGCAAATTCAATAACACACTCTTCATGTCCCGCTAACAGAGAAGCTCGTGTGAATACAGAAAAGTTGTAGTGTTAATTAGGCGCATGCGTGAACTGAAATGCGAGTGTGTATGTGTACGTGTGCGTGTGTGTGTGTGAATGTGAAACAGCTGTTTCAGCAGCGCACAATGTTATTCTAAGCTCAGTGCAGTTGTAACCGGCCGGGCCGGCGCCTATACAGTAAATGCTTCTGCAGACTGATTCTCATGACATTCCAAAGAGAGAGTCGCATTCGCATTTCATGATATTTCATGCTCCATGTTATCAGTTGCACTCAATAAGTATTTCACATTATCCTTATGAATTTCATCACTTATTTCATTCAATAAGCTTGCTTTACACTTCTAATAGTATATAAGCAATACATACATATAGATATATTTCACATGTGAGCTTTGTACATACGATATATATAATGTGTGTGTGTCTACTAACATTTTTATGGGCCAATTAGCGGTTACATTTTGCCTTGTTGACGAGGCTAACAATTGTTTTGCTTATTAGTCAGAAATAAGCAAATTGACTTCATAGTTGCACAATAGATAATATAAGGTGTATCGTATCGTAAATTATTAGCTATAAAATACTTCAAAAGTCTATAGATAACAATGTGAAATGTTAAGCAAAATTTATCTCTTCAAAATAAATAAATCACATTGAGCTTAGTCTCATAAATAACTCGTCTACTTTCTACCTTTCAATTTATACTCAGTTTGAATATAAACATTCAAGTTATTCATGAAACAGTTTTGTAGGTTCAGTTGCTATGGTCATACTGAACTTATTTGTATTCCCAACCAGCTTGAGAATGCAGCACACTGAACTAAGTGTAAGTACACATATTTTGAAGGGCTTAGTCAATGCTAAGCTGCCATAGAAACCATCATTGATACAAAATATGAAATGAACTATTTATATTTGAAAATCAATCGTATCACCATCAACGAATTTGGGGCATGTGTGACAATAGCAATGATTCAATAAACAAAATGCTATTGAACTGTGCTTATCGTGGGGTGAATTCCTTTTTTATCATACAGATTTGAGCCGCAGTTATCTGCAGTCTGCAATTTGTCGGAAATGAAACTTTCTTTCGGCTCACTATAATCGTAAGCAATTTTTAATTATTTTTAAATTGAAAAGCCTTTTTTCCGTTGGCAAAAACTGTTCATCGCAGGGCATAAAGAATACTATACATTTTTAAATTTAAATTGATTAGTTTTTGATTACCCTTGTTAACTCTTAGACTCCATGAATACACTTCGAGTAAATGCTTGAATTTGATTCCAGCTTATTTGTGAGCGAGAGATTGCATACAATGGGGAAACGTATCTTATTACTATAGTAAATTGATATGACTAAGCCACAAGTTTGTTGTTGTAGATATGCAGCTTATTCGTCTGGTACTTACTTTGCTAAGTTTACGAGTATTTACAAACAGCAATATATCATCATAATGCGTCTTAAAGGTTAAGGTGTGGTAGACCACACAAATTATGCGGTTATCGAGCCCTAACCGCTGATGATAGCGTAAGCGACAATTGCAAAACTATGAGCAGACAGCTTTCATTATCTTGCAACGGCAAGAATAGTTTTCATATACCCTGCACATTTCCATTTAGTAGATTGCTAAAACAATTTGTAGGTTTGTGATTTGAAAACTCGTTGACCAAAGCGCGGCTTTGGTTCGCGTCTTCGCTTCATTTTAGGCTATTTTAAGTACTTAATTAATTTGTATATTTATATCGTACCAAAGTGAATGAAAAGTTGAATGACATTGCTTTTGTTTACAAGGGAGATAACCTCATTAGAAAATATTAAATATTCAGAACTCAAACAGAACCGTTTCAACTAGTATGTAAAGTGTAAACTTAAATATAAATGTAGGTTAAAAACACTAGAAAAACAAAAAATGCAAATTTCATTGAATGCACAGTCTAGAGCATATTGTATAGAGAAGCCGAAGAAATTCAAAGAAATTACGCAATTGAGAGCGACTCATAGTCTATTCGGTAGAATCGTTAGACTTAGTGCAAGGGAATTTTCTAAATATCCTTGCGGCAGGTTGTGGCAGGAATAATACGTGCATAAGAATGTTTCTGGATAAAGCAGACTTAAGCATATTCGTAATACGCATTCGCTTTGCCGAAACTTGTGGCCGATGTCCTTCCAAGGTCAGCTAATTGAGCGCATGCGTTAAGCGAAAACTTTTGTAGTAAGATGTACATTTGACAGCATTGTTTTGTTCGTTCGTACACCGCTGCTCAATAGAATAGGTTCAGCTTGAATGGAAGTCCAACTAACGATATGAAATATATATATACATATATATGAATATATATAATAAAATGAATATTATTTAATTTAGCTATGAAAATGTTTTCAACTTTAACTGAGCTTTGTTGTTTGATTTCCACTTCTCGTTACGAATTGTGCAACTAATAAAGATCGATCATATCAAATTGAAAAGAGTGGTTTATATTAAATGCATATTAATACGTAAGCCAAATTTGATGGACCTATTCAGCTGAGTCGCGTTGTAAAGACGTGTGGACATATTCGCATACGCACGAGCTGAGCGCTGAACTACCAACGCACAGTTCTCAAATGGGCGAGTACGAGAGAGGAGGTTGGTTGAATTTTTCAATAGTTTCCCCTCTATGACGTAAGCCAGCAACAAAGTAAGATTTTCCACATCCAACATCATTTCATGAAATTGCTCTGTGTGATTTGGGCAACAATTTGATTTGTAAACAAGTCAAAATTCAGTTCACTATGCACTTTGATATATACTACTTATTCATATGTGCATATATCAATGAGTGGCTGGGTTTTATTGATTCTTGAAATGGGTAATGCCAGGTGATACGATTTTTATGATTTGAAAATAACCTTTTATAAATTTTATATGTCTGGGAACAGCAGGTGCTCATTTCTCACACAGCGATTGCATTAAAATTGCCGGCATTCTGTTCCCATATATTATATATTTCAATGAAAGAAACCCAAATACAGTCGATAGAAAGTGTGTTGTCTAGAGCATCCATTGAATGTACATTTAAAACCCATTTAAAAATAAAAGTTCGATTGACCTCTAACCGCTATTGGAAACTTCAATCGAGCGAATTCTATTAATGGTATTTTATAGTTCTGAGGAGTGCATGGTTACAGAACCGGCAATCACTATAAAATATAAAACCAGTAAGAATGCTACAGTCGAGTGTGTTCGACTATGAGATACCCGTTACCCATTTGCGATAAAACCAAATTCTACAAACATACCACAAATATATACCACAAAAATACTAAAATATACTGAATCCTATTCGTGTTATATCAATATTATTATTCTTAAAATATACCACAAAATACTAAAATGTACCTGCATTGTACTTCATTCAATATGTTCAATAAAGTACAAAATATACCAGATTGTCTGTCAACGCAACTAAGACCTAATTGAAAAAGGAGTTATTATGGCAATACTTCGTAATGCTTTTCTTCAGTAGCAACTAAATTTTAAGGAATTATAAATACTGTAGTTATTAGTGTCTATACCAGAAATTGACTCTAACCTCGAAATTATTAGATTTTTTACCATAGGGTAAAAGTACGTAATAACCACGCCCACTTTCGCCCCAGAAATCGACATAAACCGAACAACAAGCGTAACTTTTGAAGCTTAAGTTGCGAATTTTGGTACTGACAATAACAAATATTGTATTTAAGATTCCTATTTGGAGGCGATCAGATAAAAATTGACAAAGTTATTAAAGAAATGCTTTTGTACTTACTATCTAGTATATTTTGCACTCTATGGCATATTTTGAATGTGATACTATATCGATACACCAAATATACCATTTGGTATTTAGTATTTTTGCGGTATATTTTATGAATAATACCGCACTGTGTGGTTTTTAACAAAAAATGGGTAACGAGTATCTCACAGTCGAGCACACTCAACTGTAGCTTTTATAATAAATGCTGTATAGCTCGATCTTCTAGATCTAGACATTCATACAGATGATCGGACAGTCAGACATGACTATATCGTGTCGGCGGTTAACGCTGATCAAAAATATATTTTGTCTGTTTGTTACATACATTTCCATAAAGTTATAATACCCTTCAATCCTATAGGTAGCGGGTGTAATTGCCAAAAAAATATTGGCATAAGATAGATTTAAGAATTTAACATGATCAAATTGGTCAACTCTTCAGTTTCTCCGAAGCTTCTGCTTGATATAATGGGAAATAAAGTGATGTCCGGAAGATTATAATCATTCGATAATTATAAGTAATAGAAAAAGTCGAACTGTTTATTAGCTTCTTCTGGCTTCCAGACACTCTTTGTATATTCTATTGTCGATCGTCTCTGTGTCTGTCTCTGAGTGCTGTGAACTTACTTACGAGTATTCAATTTCATTTTGCACTTGCTCTGCACCATAAATTTCTATCGCCGCAAATGAATTTATATCTATAGTATAATTTTTATGGATGATCATTAGCGTCATCATCGCCAATTAGAGGGAACGGCAGAGAGGGGCTCTATCGACGTCGATGTGAAGTTTGTTCGTCACGAGTCAGATAAAAATCAATTGAGTTAAATTAAAACACGACGCGAAATCAACCAAATAAAAAAACAGATGACAGTTCTTTCGAACTCCTTTCAAGACAATATAAATAGAGATAGTTGCTTTTTGATTGACAGGTTTGGAAAATGCAATAAATTTTCTCAAAGTACTTATGCGATTCATTTTTAACTGACTTGGAAGACTTTCTAAAACATTTAATTGTCAAAACCTAGAAGAAACAAATTAAAATGACTTTGGAACTACAAAAGTTCCAAATGTGTAAATCATATTATTATCACCTAGTGTGTTTAGATAATAATCTTGAAAGGGTTATTAATAAACAAGATATACATACATATGTATATGACTGGCCAACTAGTTTTTAAGTATTTTGATATGATGTATGTTTACTATATTGATTATCGTCCAATTTCGAGCGCTTGTCGAGAGTATTGTTAACAAGAAACGAAAACTGAGCAAATAATCAAAGGTAAGTTTATTCTTTTAAATTAATTTATTTTTAACTTGTTTCAGGTGCTACCAAAATTGGACGAAGGCCCCAGAAGAAAATCGTAACAGGAATAAAGCAACTCTATAATCAGAAATGGAAACCCAGTTAGATCGAAACAACAAGCTAAGGAACATAGCAATTCCCCTTTCGAGTTTATGGAGACGAGAGTCGGCACAATTTATATACTCTCAATTCAACAGTAGTAAACAAAAATATTTCATTTTGATTATATCTGATTTCTGTGTGGTTTATTTATAATGCAATCCAATAAACAATTCTATTATATCCGAGTAATTGGCTGAATGTTGTTTTCATTTCGATTTAGTAAATTATTCTTCTTTTTTTTTAAGATATATTCGTGATTATCTTTGCTAAATTGCCTAAATTTAAAGAACGAGCTATGGAATACTTTTCAGAAAGAAGGTAATTCACTAAGCTAAAGACTTTTGCTAGTATTCACGAAATAATCTGGTATATATACTATATGCACAACATGTTCTTAAATATGCTGTGAGTTATGTTGATTTCAGTCTATATAAATCTACACATTAGAATATATATAGGTGAAATATTAGATGATTCTTATTAAATACCTTTTGATGAGTATTAAATGATTGTATGTACACATGTTATTCACATTGTACATATAGCATATAGAATGCACGTTATTAACAATTTCAACAGCGTCAACTTAAAGTTCTGTGCAAATATCTCGTGCCTTAAACGATGATTTTATTAATTGTGCAAAGCAATAGATAAATAAACGAAAAACGATACATTTCAATTAATGAACGAAACATTTCAACATTCAATCGCCTTGCAACGAGCAAATTAAAGGCAGACTTCGCAACGCACGAACACGAATACGAATACGAATATGCCAGTGTGTGAGTATGTGTGTGTGGATGTGTGCGGTGTGTGTGTGTGTACAGGCGTTAGCAAAAGTTTCAAAACATTTACTTTTCCTGCCCTGTTATAAAAGGGTTAGAAAGGGAATTTCAACTCTGAGTGAATGCAATTGGGATTTAACATTGATTTTATTTATCCAATATTGAATATTCAAAATCATAACTTCAAAATAATGTAAGCCACTAAAAGTTAAATTTTATTTTTTCATAAACAAAATTTACGCTGACTTAAAATTCCCCTTAAACACATTTCTTGATGTTAATGACAATATTAATTGCATTTTACAATTACAATCATTGACAAACACAAAACATTTAATAATGATTTATAGGATTTAATAATTGATCATTTTTCCTCGGTACTAAATCATTATCTTTCTTTCAAATTAATTACCGTTGCAACCAATACATTGAAAAATGTTAAAAATGTTAAACGTTTAAAGTATTGAGAGAACTTTACTGCGCAAGCAAAGAAATTATATAAATATAGTAATTATGGATGAACAGTTTTCAAGTTTGGAAAAGGCCATTAAATTGTAATTGGATCCTTACAGCTATTCATTGTAAAAATGTCAGCCTCTTAGCTCTATCCTAGGGTCCTGTGTGTTAAAGCCAAACACGCTATCCGCAGCAAAGTTTTCACATACCAAATTTGCTGATACGAAGATCCTTTCCTGAGATTCTTACGTACTAAATCGTTGTAGTGTAAACATTTTCGGCAATAAACTTTTTTGCTTTTGTAAACAGTGCAATAAGATTTGAGTCTCCCGGCATATATGTATGCATAGTACATACAGATGTATGTATCACTGAAAAATAATAACATAATTTACTGAGCTCTTTCTTTTTTGTCAAAATTCATTTTACACTCGTCGAAAAATAGCCGAAGACAGCGCGTGATTATTAGTCAATAGCGGGCGAAGACGTCATTTTCGCGTCGTTAAAGTCGATGTCGATGTCGATAGAAGCGACGCGACGCGACGCGACACGACGCCGATGTTGACACGAGCCACAGTCACACATTCATCGCATTCAGCGACTGGCGGCATCGGCATCGGCATGGAATGGAAGGGAGGAAGAGAGTGAGTGACGAAGAGTCAGAGAGTGAGAGAGGGAGAGAGAGAAGACACCATGAACACGCTACTCTCCGATATCTAATTTTGTTTGTTTTCTTTTTGAATTTTTATTATTTGTCTCTGTAGTGTTTGTTTGTATACCCTGCATGTGAGTGTATATGGAAAATCAATAAAGCCATCCATATACATATATAAAAATGTAACATGCAATACAATTAAAGTTCGCTCTTCGGACCCTTTAAACAATATATATCGTTTTGATCAGCAATTGCCACGATAAAGATCATTCGAACATAGAGTCGGTTTGTGGAATGCTTTTTTGGCATTTGTCCTGAAACTTCCATTATAAGTGAAAACTCATGTAATTTGTTAATTTAAAATTCTTTAGTTTGACACATATTTAAAAAGACATACATATATTTATAGAGACATAAATTTCTGAAATTAAAACTGCAAAGTTCCCCATAATGTAGCGTTTATTACTTAGCACGACTAGAGTATTTCTCTTCTTTTTGTTTTTTGTGTTTATTAATTTGTTTAAACAATTAACGGAAAACCCGTTCAGTGGGAAACTTGAAGCGACACTTTTTTTTTGTTTAACTTAGGTGTGATTTTCAAACGTTTGCAAATTCGCCATTTAAAATTGCATAGAGATTGGGAGAGATTGTGCACTCATAAATACGAGTCGAATTGAGAGTGCAAAATTCTGTTTATTGTGAGAAGTCGAAGCGAATTGATAAAAAAAAAAGAAAGAAAACAATCATAATATAATCAAAATCAAATGACAATAACAGGCAATGTGAAGAGATCGTCGACCATATGAAGTTCTCCACAAATTTAAGTTTTCCTTCATCCGTTGGTATGTAGACATTTCTCAAAACAATAAATAAATAAATCGTAAGCCAGTTTAAAAACGATAAATATTTATTATATATATAAATTAGATTACTAAACTTGAAATCAAAATAAAATCGAATATCTGAGGACAATCAATACGTTAAAAAGCAGTTCGTTAAATATGATATCAAGGTGTTAGCCTAGTTTATTCGCAAACCGCGTGACTTTGATGACACACAAACATCAGACTAATGGGAAAGAATAATAGGAGACAGTTTATTTTTGATTATTTTGCGCGATAAACTAATATTTAAACTTATTTACATATGCTTTCTAAGTATTTATGTACATAAGCGTGCGAGTTATTTATACATATAAATACATAAGTCTACGTGGATAGAAGAACGTATGCATTCATACAGTAGGATACACAAATGTATCATTTCGTTCCCGTTGCCGTTCCCGTTGCTTGTCTCAAATTGTTTTAGTGTAGCATTCGTCTTAATTGTTTAGGAGTCGAGTAGTACTCGCAAGTAGAAGGCTTGGCATAGCATATTTGTATATGGCACATGATACAATAAACAAGTGTGGCCCTAACGCACTAAGCGCTCTTAAGTGCACTACAGGAGAGCGCCGTATTGAAAGTTTGATTCGTGTGCGTGAGGTGCGTGGGATAAGATGATGAGATGATGGAAGCTCTGACGTTAAAGGCAGGAGAGCAGAAAACGAGACGACCACCAAAAAATTTGAAATTCTGATATTTGTTAACGCACAAAGTCCCTCCTTTTTTTATATAAATAGAATACAGACGACGAAGTATATGTGTTTGTATCTACACATGTATTTGCCGAACATTTAATTCACCTTCGTTTCGTTGAATGTATATGTATGTATGTGTGTGTATGTATGTTGTGGTATGTAGGTGTATGAGCTGCAACATATTTCTTTACGATTCGGATTCGGATGTGTATAACATATATAATTCAATGGCCAGTTGCAAAGGCAAGTGGCAAACGACGACAGACGGCAGACGTCGCAAGATGTGCTGATGAAGAATATTACGAACATATCTCTAATGCTGCTGCTGCTGACCAACAAAAATTGAATATATTAGCGAATGAATCTCTGCTTGCTTCGTGGCGTATTTCGTTCGAATGTATGTATGTATAAGAGGAAAACCGACAGCCGACAGTCGACAGCCGACAGCGAGTTAAATCGCGAGCTGCTAACGGACCGAGAACGAGAGCACAGCATCCCGGCGTTTGGCACTTCGGCTCGTCTTCGGGTGCCGCCCGAAGCGAAGCGAAATTCATTGCTCAACGGTTTTTGGCTTAGGTTGGATGTTTAAACAGTTGCCAGCGGTAAATCGCTCGTTCAGCACGCGCCTTTCCTTGGCTTATTTTTATACATTTTGAGATTCGCTTTCGTTCGGTATCGTTCTTCGCTGGGAGCTGAAATTCACGGCGAAATAATTTTGGCTATTTATTATCCGTCCATGCCATGCGCGATAAAATATCACAACTATTTTGCTTGCAAAAAAACGCATGCAAAAATAATTCAGCAGATAATAGAGGTGGGTGGATGAATTTGTACCGTATCGTATCGTATCGTAACGTATTGTTGTTGTTGGCTTTTGGCTTTCTAATGCTTCTCATTCATTAGTCGAGTATGTATGTACACTCATGACTGCCGCAAATACATTTCAGTGTATCGCTGTCTACTAAAAGAGAGAAATAAAAAAAAAACACAAAATACCCACGTAGTAGCCGATTTTTGTTTATCTATCAAATTGATTAACCCGATATACGCACAGTGTGTTGATTTGAAGCCGTGCGCCTATTGAAAATTACCAAAATAGGATATTACATACACATACATTCATAAGTATGTAACAGACATCAGCTATCGTTCAGTATCAGATTGTGTCGGCCTGTGCCTTGTGGCACGTACACCATCAAGCAGCAGATCAAATTTATTTGCTTTTCTTTTTGTTTTGTCACCCACGAGTTTATAAAACTAAGGACAAGGTGGTCCATTTGATTCAATGAAAGAAATGAAACGGCTGTGTAAAAAGCTTGCCGAATGGTGAAAATATTGTGCAGGGTTACGCATAGTGCTGCCAACTCATTTTTAGCGCGAAAAATATGAAATGGTTAATAACGTATAATTTGAAAATAAAAATATAATGTGCGAATAGCGGGTATATTTAAGTCGAGCACACTCGCCCGCAGCTCTCTCACTCGATTGTTTTTTTTTTTTTTTCGATTGTGTTATTTTCATATATTCCCATGCTGTCAACGTGCACGTGCCGCTCGGTGAAAGAACATTCTTTTTTATTTGTTTGGTGTTTTTGTTCTTTTTAAATACCACAGCCTGCAAAAATGTAGTATGGCGGATATTAAATGAGCTGCGAGCTGGTTGGATTTTACATTTTTGACACCATAAAATAGTTTTGAAAAGGAACTTTGTACCCAAGATACACATTCTTGTTTTGAATATCCTGAATTGCGCCTCAATTCGATAAGAGCATGCAAAAATGTGTTCGGTTAAACATTTTCGTTTGTTTCTGATTGAGCTTTTGTATGAAAGCACGCGGTCATCTAATTGGAAAAATGTGTATTATTTTTTTTAAAATTTGTATCGAGCAACCAGTTATGCATTGAATTCAGTATAAATAATAAAAACCCCATTCATTAAGTATGTTACTTGTTCAAAAGAATTCAATGAATAAAAATGTCCCAACATTGGCAATGATGTATCGACGAACAATAAATATCCCAAAACACTTCAAATGTACCTAAGCGAAAACTGTCCCAATTTATAAAAAACGCCCCGAAAGTGAGCAAAACAATTAAATATCTATTGAATTCAGTTTTAATAATTCAGTTAGTGTGTTAATTAGCCAAAATAGTTCAATACTCATAAAATGTCCCAATATTGCCAATAATGTATTGACAAACAAAAAATGTCCCAAAATGCTATAAATGTACCTACGCTGAAAAAATGTTTCAATTCACTAAAAATGTACCGAATGTGGGAGACGTGACGTCAAGGCATCTTTCCGTTTCTAACAATACTGCTATTAATCAAGAGCTTTTTTCAATTTGTAATCTGTTTATACTTGTGTGCATTTGTTGATTTGTATCGTAATTCGTTCATGTAGGACATAATGTGCCAACAAAAGCCACGAGCAACGGCACAGGGACAATGTGCACCAACGGGTCTCTTGGAACAGAAGGGCCCGAAGCGACAGAGACCGACTCATCAGGGACCGGGCGGATGCGGAAGCCGCTGGAGAGGAATGGCTCAACGCAGAACGACACTGTTCACCTCGAGAGAAGGTAAGAAAGATATCCTTTTAGGGAAATCTTTCATGTGAATTATCCAATTTGACGCTTACTTTAATTGTATCTAAATTATTTTCATTTTAGGCTGGGCCTCTTCAGTGGGGTGGCTTTAATTGTCGGAACAATGATAGGTAAGTAACTATATTCGAAATAGAATTGAAGTTTACAGCAACCGGTTACCTCCTTAAAGCAACTGACGTCATAAAGTTTGAAGGTTGTCATTTAATGCATTGAGATAGTATAATATCCGAATCATTTAAATGTGGTAGCCTTGGATTTTGTTTACCAAGAGATTTCATCTGCGCATACCAACTAAGAATCATACTAAAACATATATTTTCTTGGATCTCATAGAATAGATATCACGTATACGTTTGTTGTCACCCATTATATTGACTTACAAAAAAGTTGTACCTTATTCCGCGTAGTTTGTTCTATATGAATATAAAACGGGGGAATTGATTTATCAGCACAAATATTAGGACATAATAATGATTATTTTAATTTTAGGGTCTGGAATATTTGTGTCACCCTCCGGTTTGCTAATTCGCACCGGTTCCGTTGGATTTAGCTTCATAATCTGGCTTGCCTGTGGCGTACTGTCACTATTGGGTAAGTACAAAACGCTTTCAGACTAATGATCAACCTAAGTCTGGATAAGCACTGGTTCATGGATAAGCTAGGGTTTGTGTCTTTGCCTAACAATGTTAACTGTACTGTGATCTGCGTTTTAATTCTTCATTTGAAATAGAAGGAATTAAACCCTTCCTTACTTTTCAGTTAAATGTCGCAAGATATGTTGCAGCTTCATAGCCTTTGATGTTTACCTATACACTATACAGTTTAGTTATCTCATTAGTTTTGTAATAGATAAGCACTGGTTTAAACACGTGCTAGGGTTTTCGTCGTAGCTTTACAATGTAAACTGTACTGTGATCTGCGTTTTAATTCACAATTTTAAATAGTAGGAGCTTAAATACTTTCTTATTGTTCAGTTAAATAATGCGATGTTTAACGCATACAATCTAGTAATTTTTTTAGCTTTGTAATGGATAATCCCTGGTTTAAATACATGCTAGGGTTTCCGTCTTAGCTTAACAGTGTGAATTGCACCATGACCTGCGTTTTAATTAATCATTTTAAATAGTAGGAGTATAAACCCTTCCTTATTGTTCAGTTAAATGTCCCGAGATATGTTGTGTAATAACTTCAGCTTAATAGCGTTTGACTTTTAACCTCTACAGTCTTTAATATTTGCACTTGATGCATATGCTTACAATGTAATAACAATGTTTATTTCGTTCTTACATTTAGGCGCCTTGGCATACGCTGAGCTTGGTACAATGAATACCTCATCGGGGGCGGAATGGGCCTACTTTATGGACGCCTATGGACCGGCACCGGCATTCCTCTTCTCATGGGTATCGACATTGGTATTGAAGCCATCTCAAATGGCTATAATATGCCTTTCGTTTGCACAATACGCCGTCGAGGCGTTTGTCACCGAATGTGATCCACCGAGGGGTGTTGTGAAAATGGTTGCATTGGTAGCGATCGGTAAGCCATTGACTAAATAATGACCGGATTTCGCTGGCACATACTTTCACACAGCCACTGGATTTGTTCTAAATATAATCATGCGTCTTTTTCGAAAATGGAACAGTGTAAAAATACAGTGGCACCATGTGATGATATGTTGTCGTTGTCGTTGTCCGACTATAAGTAAATGCGAGCATTAACATTTGTTTTTCCTTCTCATTTTTGTTCTCTCTCCACTAGTGATGATTTTGTTCGTCAATTGCTACAGCGTTAATCTAGGCATGGCCGTTCAAAACGTATTTACGGCAGCCAAACTTGTGGCAGTGCTTATTGTGATTTGCGGCGGCGCTTGGAAGCTATTCCAGGGCAACACGCAGCATCTGTCGAATGCATTTAATGGGCCGATACCAAATATTGGCTCCATTGCGACCGCATTTTATTCGGGCCTTTGGGCCTACGATGGCTGGAACAATCTCAACTATGTGACCGAGGAGATTAAGAATCCCAGCAAGAATTTGCCGCGCTCGATCATTATTGGTATACCGTTGGTAACGCTTTGCTATGCTCTGATCAATGTCTCATACCTGGCAGCCATGTCCGAGCAGGAGATGATCGAGTCCGAGGCGGTCGCTGTCACCTTTGGCAATCGCATCTTGGGTGCACTCGCTTGGCTAATGCCACTTAGTGTCACAGTCAGCACCTTTGGCAGCGCTAACGGTACACTTTTTGCTGCTGGACGGTACGTTACATTTACTATTAGATACACTTTAATTATGGGTAAATCTTAAGTAAAAAAAAAAACATATGCCAAAATATTTTTTATTTTGAGTAAAGATGAATCTTATAACTTTTGAATTTGCCCTCTAAATAGAGCTAAGAATGATTTTGAATTTATGTTTCTGTTTTACGATAATTGCAAAAATTAACGAATTCGAATTTATATATTTTATCGTAAGACAGAAAAAGTTCCTTCGCTCTAATTATAATGCTAATCCTATAAAATAAAATTGTTTCAGTTTATGATTTTTTTCACTTTGTCACACGCGAGAAATTCCTCCAGAAAATTACCCATATGTAGTATGAAAACCTTTTGCTAAGCTTTCCATTCCCTTTGCAGCCTCTGTTTTGCGGCCAGCAGAGAGGGTCACTTATTGGATATTTTGTCCTACGTACATGTGCGTCGCTTAACTCCAGCACCAGGCCTCATATTCCACGTAAGTTTAATCTACCCATTTTAATACACAAACCAATTTTATCATTTTCACTCGTTACTCGAAATTTTGAACGCAATTTTTGAGCCCAGAAAACTAGCAAAGAATAACACTTCAAATCCGAGAAAGCACTTTGGAGTGATAGTTATCTCGCTTACACACATTTGCCATCGTGTTTGCAGCAATTCGAAAGAGAAAGCGAAAACGCATGCAATGCGAAAGACAAAGAAAGCACAATACACACAGTTGTACTGTACCAAAGTTGTTTTAAGAAATGTACCGTTTACGATACAAAATATGACAACCAATAGAAATCAATTTATCGTTTTATGTATTTAAATCCATCTTGATATAATGTTAATAGTAGTTAGTAGTAAGAGTACTATAAAGTTAATTTTCCCCCTTTGTTTTTTTGCAGTCATTAATTGCTTCGGCAATGGTTCTCCATGGCACAATTGATTCGTTGATTGATTTCTTCAGTTTCACTGCATGGATATTTTATGGGGGCGCCATGTTGGCTCTCATCGTGATGCGCTACACCAAACCCAACTATCCACGGCCATACAAGGTGCCAATTATCATTCCGGTTGTGGTCTTGGTTATATCTGTGTATCTCGTTGCTGCGCCAATCTTTGAGACACCGCGCATCGAATATTTGTACGCACTGCTGTTCATCTTTGCAGGACTCATATTTTATGTACCTTTTGTCAAACTTGGAATGACACCACGCTTTATGAGTAAGTACCGCATACTAATACTTCAAATTTCTATTCCATTCTTATACAAATTTATTTGCAGACAAGGTGACACTGTTTTTCCAATTGCTACTGGAGGTTGTGCCAACATCATCGATGGCCATGTTCGAATAATCACGTTCATCATGTGCTCAATCTTATCCAAATGTTTTAGATGCAAATGGGGCAACAATATGTATTTACTTTTGTATAATGTAAGCTGAAGAACAAACCAAGCAAAAACAAAACTACTAAGCAAAGCAAAGATATATTTACACATATTGGTAGTAAAAAAAAAGAGAAAACAAAAAACCAAAAAAAAAGAAAAATATGTGTATGTTTACGTTACAGAGATTATAGCAACTATTTAAAATAGTTGATGCTTACATCTAATTCTGATTGAATTATACTATTGTACTACATACTTAGTTTTCGTGTCTTTCGCATGCTTTCTATGTGACATGAATCAGTTGAATTGTTGAAGAGAAATCATTTCCAATTATTCAGCATGCAAAACAAGTTACTGTTAAATATTAAATGAACAAATAAACAAAGTAAAAATCTATATACCAGAAATGCATTATTTACTACATATAAATGGGAGGACCTAGCAAAGTGGGACTCATCACATCAAACACACCCATTTTCGAGAACTGTTTCCAATGAAATAAATATAACAAAAATATTCACGACCTCTACAAATGTCACCAAATTAATTTAAATTTTGGCACGGTAAGCAAGTTTTCGATCTGTCAAAACACTTTGAGTAGAAAGATACAAACATTGAGCATCAGAAATATAGAAGGAATTGTTATTCTGAGCAGCAATTAACTATTTTAAATTAAGCTTTAAGAATGCCATTATTCGATAAGTTCCGTTAGTAAGCTAGTCACAGCACGTCTTTAAACCAATGCTTATCAAAGACACAATCCAGTTATATGTAATATTTGACATATTTAAATAGTAATTCAAAACGCGATTGAGGAGTTACAGAATAGGATGGATTTCACATTATTTTGAGTATCATTGCAAAGGCACTCGCAATAAATTGTAAAATGTATTTGGACTTTTACATTTGTCATATTTGTAATATCATTGTCACGAGGTAGATTGATCACTGAATCTGCTTGTCGGGCTTTCGGATTTTAAACTCTGGAAATAGTATGGCAATCTCTCGCAACGCAGAGGATTCACTATCCGATCCATGGCAGGCGTTTCGAGTGTCCGATAATCCGTAGAGAGCTCGAATACAATTCGGTTCGCTATAGACCGCCTTAAATACTTTCGTCGGCCCCATTAGATGGCGCCACTTGGCAATGCATGATTCCGATTCTAATATAAATGCGTAGCAAGGACCGCTGTAATTGATGATGAAAGGTGAACAAATTGGAAATTAAAGACTTCTGATTATATGCACACCTTCTCATAAAGGTACTTAGCCGATGGTAGAAGAATTTGCCTTTGTGCTCAGCGTAGAAACGTTCCGACAATTCCTTCGTAATACAGACTTCTTTGGATTCCAGAATAGTGAAATTATTTCCTATTAGTGTTTTAATTTGTTGCAGTGCGTAACTGTTACGCAGCACGTGTGGCTTAAGCAGCGCAAGTGTAATTTCCATTATTCAATCACTTTTTTGTTTTGGTTTTGTTAACTAACGAATTCCTCAAAGAGCCGCAAAATGCACGTTGCGAAACACATCTGAGTGGGGAGGTGAGGCACTATGGCTATCAGTAATATTTAACAGCTTAATGCTATAGCAAATGCATTAACTTCATTGATTCCAATTGCATTCAAAAATTTTATGCTTTTATGCTTATGATATTTTGGTAGCAGTTTAGTTTGCGAAGCTTCAATTACAACGATATTTTCTATTTTGCAATAAAATCGATGTGTTTTAAATTTCATCGATTGTTTCACACTTTGGACTAATACATAAAATTACCTTACCAGCATCACATAAATAATTAATTATATATTTTATAGTCATTAATAATGTTAAATATGAAATTTTAAAACATTAAAAAACAAAACGATTAATCAAAACCGGCACGAATATTGCTGAAACATCGATATATTATCGTGCATCCAGGATGAGTACCAGACAATTGCCATCGATATCTAACATATGTTTAATTTCGATATCGATATACAGGCGCAGGTGTTGAAGTTACACAAGTCGCCTTAATAACAAGTATAAGTTTTGAAACGTGCGCGAGTTGAATTAAAAAAACGCTACAAAATGCCGTTTATGAAAGGACGTGAACCCATACGCCGTACTCTGCAGTACTTGAAAATGGGCAAACTAGTTTTAAAAGATAAAGTAGCCATATTCAGTGTTAACTACAACACATACGGCAATCATCACAGCGGTGCTAGGTGAGCATTGAGTAAACCAACACAAAATAATAAAAAAGACTCAAAAATGCTTTGCTTCGTTTAAAGGGACTTTGTGTTCTGGAACATACCGCAAATACAGTTCAGGAACCCAGATGTGCAAGTAGTCACAATCAAGAACACAACACCTTCGCCATTTGTCCGCTGTTACTTCGACGACGGCCGCGATATTATCATCGACATTGACAGCCGATCTCGGGACGAGATCATTGAGCACTTGGTCAAAGTGGTAGGCAAGACACGGTTAGTATGCAACAAAACATATTGTTAAATATACATATTGATTTGTGTTCCTTTGTTTCGCAGTGAACAACTCGATGCGGAGGCAAGACTGGCGGAAAGTAAAGACAATCCGGCTAACTTTGGATACGGCTGCGATCGTCACTGCATCTGCGAAATACCTGGTCAAGTGTCATGCCCAGGCACAGTACCATTGCCGGAGGAGAAGCGTGGCAAATTTATCTTTGCGCCGAAATAATGTGGAAAATGGTTGCATTTTTTATTAAATGAGTCCGTATATATTGATAAATTAAACGTAGGCATATTGTTATATGTAGCTGTGTGTTTTTATGTTTGCATTGATTCAGTGGCGTTTCGAATGCGGTGGTCGATGATGATGATATGGCGCAGATGATTTGCTTTTACTATATTTTCCATGTAGACCGCCGCGCTGTTGAAGCGTATCGCGATCCTTATTGAATTGATAGCGTTGAATAAATGATACATTTGGCTCGCGCCCAGTCGTGTTTAGCTCAAGATTATCGTCGGCTTGTCTCTCCAGCGTCTTGAGTTTGGCTTCTATAGCCCGAATCGCTTCCGTTTTACTTATCTTCTCTTCTCGCCGGCCAGTTCCCAGTGCTGGTATCTCGATGCGAGGCTTTGGCTTTTGTAAATCGTCCTAAAGAAAGAAAGAAGATTCATTGATGAGATACAATTGTCACGTAAATTTGGAGACATTTTAGTCACTAACTATCCTTTCGACTGTCAGTTAAGCACCGGTGTCGACTGCTCTTGGATTAAGGGAGTGCTTAACACAATCGTTGTTTTATACCAACATTGCAGTAAAAGAATAGGTAAGACTCACAAAACATTATATAAAATCGTTTAAAAAGCTTTGGTTAAACATAAGCCATTGTTTATCTCTACATACACTGAAGAAATGGTTGCTTTGGCTACATTATTATGCTCTATAAATTAATTCTAAAATTTTAATAAACAAAGTTTCTTCTGAATGAATAATATTCAATAATAAATCCAAAAGAATAAAGACGGAAGAATTGGTTGCCTGGTTTCTTTGGTTACATTATTATACTTTACAAATATTTCAAATTTCTATACAATAACAATCTCCAAATTGAATGAGATTTTTAAATTATATCCGATATCTATAACTGATTCCCCACTATCTTGTGCCAACAACCCCCGTGGTCAACGGGGGACTACGCATACAGCAGACTATATACATAAATAGATACATATATGAAATCAGACACACTTACATATTTGATATTCTTGGCGAGACGCACAGCTATGGAGCGACTGCCCACATTGGTGCCGTCCAGCTTCCAGAGTGCATTAGTGGCGCCCTCGTTCTGGGCGAATGTTACAAACGCGTATCCTCGTGACTGGCCGACCATTGGTCCGCCCTTGTGAAAGAGCATGTCGAACTTTTCAATGGCGCCGCATTTTTGCATTAGTTTGAGAAGTTGAAACCGATAGTTGTCAAATGGGGAAAAGTATGTATACATATTAGCACAATTATCCCATGGATTAAATAATAACAAACAATTGTACACAGTTCACAACTTACTCGGTAATCCTCGCATCGAGATTGCCCACCCAGATGCGTCTGTGGTCCTCGGAGTTGGCATTAGAATGCTCCGTTGGTGAATTCCGGCCAATACTGTTGTGTGCTGTGCTCGACGAGCCTCCCTAAATCCATTCGAGAACACAAATTACACAAATATTAGTTACAAATAATGAAATTGTTTATTTTTGCTTAGCTTACAGCTTGCTCCATATTTGGTGTAGATTGTAAATAACAAAAACAAAAATCAACCCTGATTGAATCGCTATCGATATATCCATCGTTTAAATACCGTTTGAAATGTTAAGCCAGCCAATTGTGGACAACTTGAAGGTGCGTAATAATATTTTACATTGTAAGACATTGTTCAAAATTTCAGATTATAGATTTCCCCCCGAATAATATTTGGGAATAATATTTGAATATTTGTTGGAATAAGATTATGAATTTGTGTTCGGTTTTGTATTCGATACCAGCTGCGCAAAGGGCGAAATTTTGTTATCGAATAATGCGGATGCAAAACAAGCCATGTTTATTTATAAGAATTATATTTTAAATTAAAATGCAATTAAATAAAATTGTTTGAACATGAAAATGATTAATTTAAAGAAATATTAACACCAATTGCCTTAATGTTGACGCAAATGAACTAAGCTTCGTTAAGTTGGTGCTCGATGAACTAGTTTGGTTCAAACAATTCAATTTCAGCGACCAGTCTAGTTGAATTTGTTCTGAACGAATGAAAAGAACAAAACTTGAAAGAAAATAACACACACATAGAGAAAGAAAGAGAAAGAGAGAGAGCGAGCATTAACAAACATAGTAGAGAAATATAAATAAATAAATAAATAAAAATAGAGCAGGCGCAGGGCAGCAAAAGTCCTGCAACGTAAATTGTATCAAGATAAGCCAACGAAGGAGATTCTACACCTGTAATGCTTTAATGCTAAAATCGATACTTGGCGCGGACACGAATGGTTCTGCGGAAGATCTGCGAAGCGGAGGCGTTGGCGGTGGCGTTGCCAGCGGCAGTGGTAGTGGCAGTGGCAGTGGAAGCGGGGGCGGCGGAGGTGGAAGCAGCGCAGGTGCAAGTGGAAGTGGTGCACTCAGCCGTAACAATTGCGGCCAGGGATCCAACTCGATATCCAGTGGCCTAAGCACTATCTGTGGCCAAGTCCAAGTGGGAGGCAGCAGCAGTGTTCCCGGTAGTGCGAGCAGCAGTCGCTCAAGTGTCAGTGGTGGTGGCAGCACACCAGCAACTGTTTATTGTCCCGCCTGCGTAGCGAGCAGTTCTCAACAGCAGCAGCAGCAACAACAACAACATCAGTTGTCCTCGAGTGCTGGCGAGGCTGTGTTGGTGCATTGTGACAGCAAGTCGGGCAAACGGGTTAAGCCGCGCAAGAGTGCCTCATCGGTGGGCTGCTTGGACGCCCAGCACATACGCAACAATCTGAGAATGTCCACCTCGAGTTCCATGCGCAGCACACGCGGCATTGCAGCCGCCGCCGCTGCTGCCGCCGTCGCTGGTTCCAGCTCCAATTCCGGCTCTGGAGGCTCCGCAGCCGGTTCTTCGGCCTCGGCAGCCGCAAGTGGAGCAACTGGCAGCAGCAGCAGCAGTAGCAACACCTCGGCTTCGGCGGTCATTCCCTGCGCCAGTGCCTCGAATGGCGGCAGCGGCAGCCTCGCCTACGATACCAGCAGCAATGGCAGCTGCAGCAGCGTCAATGGCAAGGCGGGTTCCCCTGGCAGCTACAGTTGCAATGCTCTCAATGTCGACTTCAATTCGTACACATCGACCCATCAGTGGACACGCATGCTGGAGTGTGCTGAATTCGTCGGTGCCAAGTAAGTAGCTTCCGAGACAATGAAAAAGTCAGTACAGTGCACGCTCGATAAACGAATTTCGGCTGCTTGTTAATTTATACTGAATTTTCTTCTATTGTATCTATTTATATATTTTTATCGTATTTTATTTATCTATCTATCGAGTCGACAGAAAATTCAGTACAGTGTACAGTCGCTAAACAAATTTCGACTATGCATCAACTGATGCAATCTATCAACGAATATATATTCTTTTATATATATATATATATATATATATATATATTTTTATATATATATATATATCTTTTATTCTTTTATATATATTATATATTTTGTATTTAACAAATGTAACATTTATAAATTATTTTCAATTTCATTTAGAATCTATATTTTCGGAAATTCAAATGAGTTCTTATAAATTGTATATTATTTAATTATTATGCAGTCCTTTTCACATCATTTAGAATCCATCTTTTCGAAACTTCGTAGGAGCTTTCATACATGGCAAATTATTTGAACATTCCTAACATTTCAATTATGTCTTCATAAGATTAACAATGGATTTATTTATTTTACTTGAACAACATAAATATAACTTAGTCAATTATAGATCTTCTTTTGATTTCTAAGAATATTGAAATTCACTTTAAAAATCATATAAAATCATCAATCAGAATTATGCAACTCAATAATTTCAGATTATACTATTTTATAAAAAGACTTGTACCTTAAGCATCTCTCTTTTAAAGCAGTTGTTCGTTCCTTCTCAGGACTTTCCATGCTCAGCTCTTCTATGGCTCTATCTAAATCTTTTTTTTCCAATGCATCAACTTTCAGAACTAACCACTACAGAAAAAATTGTAATGTTCGCTCTTAGCAATGTTCACTGTACTCAAAAGAAACCTGCTCTAATCTCTTTCCCAGACGGAGCAAGCACACGGTGGTCGCCTACAAGGATGCGATGTTTGTGTTTGGCGGCGACAATGGCAAGAACATGCTCAACGATCTGATACGCTTCGGGGTGAAGGACAAGTCATGGGGACGCGCTTGTGCCACAGGAACTCCGCCGGCGCCACGTTATCATCACTCGGCTGTCGTCTCGGGCAGCTCGATGTTCATCTTTGGCGGCTACACCGGCGACATTCACTCCAACTCGAATCTGACCAACAAGAATGATTTGTTCGAGTACAAGTTCTTCAGCGCCATGTGGGTGGAATGGAAGTTCTCGGGCAGGTGAGCACACAGAATATCTTTTTATAATAATCTTTGATAACAATTCAATCATTTGTTTTGGCTAGGCAACCGGTGCCACGATCCGCACATGGCGCCGCTGTGTACGACAACAAAATGTGGATCTATGCGGGCTACGATGGCAATGCTCGGCTCAACGATATGTGGACCCTGAATCTGACCGGCGAGAATCATCAGTGGGAGGAGGTGGAGCAGAAGGGCACACGTCCCCCGACCTGTTGCAATTTCCCGGTGGCCGTTGCCCGCGATGCCATGTATGTGTTTTCGGGCCAGAGTGGCTTGCAGATCACCAACTCGCTGTTCGAGTTCCACTTCAAGACACGCACCTGGCGTCGCATCTCCAATGAGCCGGTGCTGCGTGGCGCAACCTCAGCGCCACCATCGCGTCGCTATGGCCACACGATGGTGCATCATGATCGCTTTCTGTATGTGTTTGGCGGCTCGGCGGATTCAACGTTGCCCAACGATTTGCATTGCTACGACTTGGACTCGCAGGTGTGGTCCATCATCCAGCCGGAGCAGAACTCGGATGTGCCCTCGGGCCGAGTGTTTCATGCCTCGGCTGTGATCAGCGATGCGATGTACATCTTTGGCGGCACCGTGGACAACAGCGTGCGACGCGGCGACACG
Organism: Drosophila niveifrons; assembly: GCA_035046325.1. Lineage (NCBI taxonomy): Eukaryota > Metazoa > Arthropoda > Insecta > Diptera > Drosophilidae > Drosophila > Drosophila niveifrons. The sequence continues at coordinate 9,016,968 of JAWNOC010000063.1, read as the reverse complement.
TATCGCTTTCAATTCTCCAGCTACCCGAAGTGCACGCTGCGCGATGACTTTGGCAAATTCTTTCAGGAGAAACAGTTCTGCGACATCCAGTTCATCGTTGGCATCGAGGAGATACGCATTCAGGCGCACATTGCTTTTGTGGCGGCGCGCTCCAAATACTTGCGCAACAAGATTCTTTCGGCACGCGAGGCACGGCAACAGCAAATGGAGAAGGTCTATGGCGTTGGTCAGGTGGATGCCCAGGCATTGAATACCGGCGTCGGTGGCGATCGTGTGCCAATGTTGGAGGTGCGTTTGTCGCATGCATCGGCGGAGGCATTTGAGATCATACTGAATTACATCTATACGGATCGCATTGATCTGAAGGATTCGTACAGCAAGAACATTATCATATTGATCACGGACATCTATCAGCTGGCTGGATTGTTCACAATGCCACGCTTGGCCCAGGGTTGCATTCAGTATCTTGAGTATAAGATCAACAAGGTGAATGTGCTCGAGGCGCTCTACAATGCGGACAAGAGCAAGTGAGTGTTTGCGTTTTTTGTTTAAAAACAACTTAAGATATTAATGATATTTGCCTTTAGCATTAAGATCATCAAGGATCATTGCATGCAGTTCATCATAAAGGAGGAGAATTTCACCGAGGTTGTCATGTCCAGTGAGTTCAGCGATCTTGATAAGCCGCTGCTCGTCGAGATCATACGCAAGCGTTTGCATCCCAGCAAGCTGGTGATGGAAACCAGTTTCGAGTCCAATATCGGTACAGCAAAGAATATACTCTTAATTTCTTATATACTAATATGTTATTTGTATTTGTAGGCACCACTTTGGAGATCGATTTGTCCACGTTTCTGGAGACAACGGGCAAGGACTTTTGCGATATAAGCCTCATACTGGAGGATCATGTGATACCGGCCCACAAATCTGTGTTATCAGCACGTTGTACCTATTTCCAGGGCATGTTTCGTTCGTTCATGCCACCGGATAATACCGTTAATGTGAGTATGCAAGTTTCATTCAACAATCTTTTGGTACACAATCTTTTAACATGTTTGTCACTTATCGAAAACCTTTTGCAACTAACTAACTTATTAACTAATGATGTTTGTTCTAGTAACATTTTTTTTATTCATGAAATCAATTCATAAAGTTATCTCAAAAAACTTTGTTTTTTCCACCTGTTAAAATACATTCACTTGATTATGTTCAAATTTCGCTGAATTTAAGCAATTTTTGTAAAATAGCACACAAATGAACTTTCTTAAAAAGAGAAAATCATAACATAACAGATTATATTGATAAATGAATAATGCAAGAAACTGATTTCAAGGAATATTTCAATTAAAGTATTTCGGTTTTTATACCAATACCCATACCTTTCTACCTGCCGGAAATTTATGTCACAAGCAGAAGAACTTTAAAGTATATAGATATATTCCTGATCAATGTCAACAGCCGAGACGATGTAGCCATGTCAGTCTGTCTGTCTGTCCGTCTGACCGTATAAACTCCCATATCTCCGAGACCATAAGAGATAGAGCTATAATTTTTGTTGACAGCACTTCTTATGTTTACACACAGATCAAGTTTGTTTAAAATTTTTACCTCATCCAATTCCGCCTCCGCAAATTGACAAGAATCTAATAACAAGGTTAATTTTGAAGCTACAGTCGATTTTTGGTATATATTAATAATAACTATAGGATTTTTGGGTTGCAATCAGATACAAATTGAAAAAGTTATTTATGAAATACTTTTGTATGGGCAAAAACGGGTCTTAGCATCTTTTGTTGACAATCTGGTATATTTTGCACTCTACAGTATATTTTGAATGTAGTACTATATCAATATACCAATTATGGCTTTTACTATATTTAGAATATTTTTGCGGTATTAAAGTTTTGCATTTATTTCAAATGTGTATCGGGTAACTAACTGTTGGTCAAACTCGGCTGCAGCTTTCTTCTTTCTAGCTTTCTAGCTTCTTTTCTTCTTAATTGTTTTATAAATGTTAATTTTTTATTACCAAACTATTTTGTTCTATGAAACTATTAATGTCTCTATCAAAAACTCGTTGAACAGATACAAATTGGCGAAATTTCACCTTCACTGGAGGCCTTTCATTCGTTGCTACGCTATATTTATTATGGAGAGACTAAGATGCCGCCACAGGATGCATTGTATCTGTTCCAGGCACCGTGCTTTTATGGCCTATCGAACAATCGCTTGCATGCATTCTGCAAATACTCGCTGGAGCATAACATAACGTTTGAGAATGTGTTGCAAACGCTGGAGGCGTCCGATATAACGAAAATCTATGACATCAAGGAGTATGCGTTGAAGTTGATTGTGAAAGATTTTGCAAAAGTCGCCCGGTTGCCAAAGATAGCCGGATTGTCGCGTGAACTGTTGCTGGAGATAATACGCGCTGTGGCCGATTCGCAAGGCGAGTTTCTGACCCGCATCAATATCAATACCGATATCTGAAAACTAGTGCTGCTACAGCCGGCTTTGCAGTTGTTGCTCGCCTGGTTGCAAATCGGTCGTAGCACGTAGAGCAGCAGTAGCGGTTGATAGCGCCAACATATACCGTATATACTGATATACTAATATATATGGATATACTATATACCCTCCACCTCCACCTCCACCTCCACCCGAGACCTATTAACTCATTATTAATCATTATAAGGCACGCATCCAATCCAAAGATAGAGACAGAAAGTTAGAACGAAAGAATGAGCGAGCAACAACACGAAATCGAGCGAGAGAGTAGAATAAGTTGAGATCCATTAGATGGTAGTCAGTAAGTGGTAATGGTTAGTCCATAGATATATTCGTATAATGTCATTCTGCATTCTCTAGGACACAATCTATACTTGCTTCAACGTAGATTCTAATTCGATTTGAATCTCCAAAGCAAAAAACTAGTTTGTAATTGAGTTAAATACTTTACAAATTACTTTAGAGCAGACAGAGAACGAAGGAAATTATGCAGTAGAGATTATTTGATGTGCAACGTGTAAAAGTATAAAAAACATATTGAATTTTATTATGTTGAACTCAAAGAAACGTATGCTTATTATATGCTCTATACATTCATATATTCACTATATAGCAAACTACTATACTATATGTAAATGTATGTTGATTCTATTGCACAGATATACGGTTATTTATCATTTATATGTTTGATGTATGATGATGTACTTGTGGCACTGCAGTTTAACCACTAAACAATAACTTAACTAGCTCTAATTCATGTCCTAGCTCAAAGCTTACACACAAACATATATTTATCATAAAGCGTAAACACGATATTCAAACTGTTCATGATTGTACTGTACTTATTATCAACCAATTTCTGTTCGAAACGCATATTTATCTAATTAAAAACACCCGCCAGTTAGTTAAATGAGCAATAGAACACAGACAACAACAACAACAACAACAGAAAAACAGTTAACGATTTACAAAACAGAAACAAAAAACGTGAGCAAATATTTATAACAAAAAACAAAACGAACAAATTTTAAGTCAATTGCAACGATTGAACACCCTTGTTTTTCCAATTTTATATAATAATAACAAAAAACAAAAATATATATATAGATTTTACATATATATATATACATGCATATATATGGATCTTGTTTCTTGCCAGATAAAGATGATAGTTTATTGATTTTGATGACAGAATTGTGATAGCTGTTTCTGTTTAAAATATATATACATAGTAATAGTATATTTGTAATTATTATTACTGATTATTACTAATTGATTTCACATTACACATTTGATGCATCCTCTTTCAAAGCAATATTATTTGTAGAGTTATTTCACTTTTATTTTTTGTATATCGTTTTTAACATTTTATATTGTTCACTTAAGACAAACTACTCATTAAGAATACTATATGACAGATAATGTTATTAACTAGCGTTTAACATGAAAGTTATTTCGATGTTAGTTTTTGCTGCTCATAAGTTTATCATTGTTAGTTACGATCGAATCAGACCGTCTTTTGATCCAATAAATATATAACTACGCATAAAACTATCGTCATCATTCAGTCACTCCAATAACCATTCCCATAATACTGAAAACGAATCTCTTTTTGAAAAGTAAATTTATTTCACATACTTTTGTTACAGTATTCCCAAAAAATATGCATAAGAATATATGATCTTATAAATTATATTGTGCCAAAAACTCTTTTGAAATATTTTCAATTATTTTTTGTAAACTAAATTTTTGCTAAAATTGCATTATTTCGGCACATTTTCTCATCTTGAGTTTGTAGCTCATCCATCAAGGTCACACACACACACACACACTCACACACATTAAGCTCTGCCCTCCCTGAAATGAAAGGAAAAGAAAAGAAAAGAAGAAAACAATTTTGAATATTATAAAATTATATGAGTATTATTTATTAAGCATAGATTATATACAATAAACAAGTCAAATATACAATTGAATGTGTATGAATGAAAAATAAAGTAAATTTGTTGTTGTTTTCATTTTGATGATGCTCTATGCCAAGAGCAAGGAGCCTAGAGGGAATTGAGAGTTTCGATGTGATGGGGGAATAAACCGAATGTCGGAATGTGCCCAAGGGAATAACAACCATAATATGCATACAATTGTCAAAGAGTGCCCTTGGGTATTTTTAATTTCTGCCAGTTGAAAAGCTCTCCAAAAGGAAACTTTAACAGCAACAACGCCCACACACACACACACACACACACACACACACACACGCACACACATAAAGCGAGAGAATGTGCTAATGTAAGTTGGCAATGGCCCGAGGAAAAGTTACAGCGATACAACAACTACAACAACGACAATAATGTGAATGAGTATAGAAATACAAATACCTAATAAAATTGTAGACAAACAAACAGCAGCATAGCTATAGAAGGATAGAGGAGCGATTAGAGTGAGAGAGAGAGAGAGAAAGCGAGCGAGTGATGGAGGAGATGGGAAGATGGATAATATAGATAGCACAGCTCAATGGAATTAAAACAAAACAAAAGGCTGCCAAGGACAAAGCCAAATCGAGTTGAGCTATGTCGCCTCAGCATCTATCTCTATCTCTCTCTTTCTCTCTCTATCTCTCTCGCTCTCGCTGGTTTGCTTATCAAATGCAAATTACAAAATCAAATATGCCAAGACCAGAGAGTTTGCTTCCCCTCAGGCAAGTCAGGCAGCAGTCAGCGTTTTTGGCAACAGTTTGCAACACTGGAGCAGAAGCGTCTTCATCGGCCAGAGCTGTCTATAATTCTTGGAAAAAGGCTACAAGCGAAAATATTTGACAAAATTGAAGGTCAGGGAAGGGTTCAATAAACTTGTTAGTTGTTATCTTAAAAGACATTTCAATTGCAACCTTTTCAGAAAAGTATTACATTATTTAGTATTTCGTATGTCGATCTTAACAATAACTGGCAGAATTGATGACCAATAATAGTTCAATATATTTCGTTGCCTTTTGAAAATAAATTGAAATTTCAAACTTTTTAGAAAATTATAACTTTATTGAGTACCTCTATTTACATATGCCTTTTAAATACAATTATTTAATGACGATCTGAACAATAGTTTAATATATTTGGTGGTATGTATATATTATTTGGTATGTATTTGGTGAACATTTGAAAAGTCATTTAAGAGTTGAACACTTTACACATATTTTGCACTGTATGGTATATTTTGAATATAACAGTATACTGATATACCATATAGCAAGTATTTTTTTAGTACATTCATTTACACTAATATAAAATATACTGTATTGCTTATACTGAAAATATATTTTGAATGTATTCCGATACGCCATATATAGCATTCAGTACATTTAAGTATAAGTACCGATATACCATATATAGCATTCAGTATATTTAAGTATTTTTTTAAATTGGGATATTTTAAGAAAAATACCGCACTGTTTCGCTTATACAGAAAATATATTTTGAATGTAACAGTATATACCGATATACCAAATATAGCAAGTATATTTCTAGAATATTAATTTGGTATATTTTAAGAAAAATACCGCACTGTTTTGCGTATACAGAAAATGGGTAGTCGACCACACTCTAATGAAACTTTCCTACTACTTAGAGCTCTATCTGTGCAATATTCTTCAATCTGTAGTTGATTTTATATACTAGACATTGGGTTCAAATGACCTCTAATTTAAATTGTAAAAATATTTAAATTTCAGACTTTTAAGAAAATATTTTCTAATCTAAATATCTTTTTATACTGCAGCTCTTTTATAATAATAATTTATGTTTATAGATATATCTCTTTTGGGGTAAACATTTAAAACAAAATAATGAAACTATTTACTATATTGGTTTATAAATTGCTTTTATTATTATTAATTTTATTGTTAAATTTGCACAATATATTCTTAAATTTATTGATGATTTTCTTGACTAATAAGTGGCTATTAATTACCACTTGTAGTACGCTGTAAAAAAGCCAAAATGCCAACTCTAACACTGGCCTTGCAACTGTCATACTTTCAGATACATGCAGCTACATTACATGGCTGTAGATACTGGAGCTGAAGCTGAAGATTGAGATACACAACTGCACACTTGCCAGTGCCTAATACGACAATATACGCTCTCTCTCTCTCTCTCACTCTCTCTCTCTCTTTCTAGTAGACAATTCAATTTATTGGCATTGGCAACATGTTAAATTATTTGAAAACTATCATATGAATTGTGTGCCCCCGGGGTGGCAAACGAGATTCAAGTTTGAGATGTCCATACAACTGCCATATATGTAGCTAGATATTTGTAACTTTAGATGTACAATAACTGTGTGTGTAGTTTGTCTGCTGGAAAATGCATCAAAAGTTCATTCAATGTCAGTTATTATGTGACAAATTTCGTCAGAGTCCTGCTTGAATATTTATGAGCATATGTCTCTTTTCTTCTTTTCTCTATGTTTATTGTGTTATCTAATGACAATTGCACCAAAGGACCAAACTAATCGAATGTTTCTCCAATTAATCGGATTGTGCAGCCTATTAAAGTTGACGTATTTTTTTTGTACCGGGTAAAAGTGTATTATAGCTTTGCACAGAAGGATTCATTTCCGACCTTATAAAGTATGTATGTTCATGTTCAGCGACAACAGCTGAGACGATATTAGTATTGTATTTTCCGTCTGTCTGCCTGTCCGTCTGTCCGATTGAACACCTAGATTTCAGAGACTATTAGAGATAGAGCTATAATTTTTTTTCCATAGCAATTGTTATTTTGGAACACAGATCAAGTTTGTTTCAAATTTTTGCCACACCCACTTCCGCCCCCAAATCGACAAATGTTAAATAACAAGCGTATTTTTAAAGCTAGAGTCGCGAATTTATAAATACATATATACAATAATGACTAAAGACTTTGTGATTCCCTTAAAATTCGGTTGTGATGAGATAAAAATTGTCGAAATTATTAAAGAAATACTTTTGTATCTTAGTTAGTCTTAGTTGCTTTGACTGACAATCTGGTAAATTTAGAGTAGTACCATATTAATTTAGCAAATATACTATTTGCGGTATATTAATTTGGTAGTTTTAAAAATTATTACCGCACTGTTTTGTATCATTAAAAATGGGTAGCGGGTATCACGCAGTCGAGCACACTTGCTTTTTTCTTCTGTGTGTCAATTTTAATTCTAATCGTAAAAAGTATTTGTGTCAAGTGGCTTACAATTTTAAATACTTTTTAATACCTAATGGGTGTAGCTGAATGCCAATGTTGAATTGAAGCTAATAACAAAAATATGTTTTATCGGTATTCCGAAAACTTCAGATCAATCGATATGATTAAGGTGCACAAAATGAATAATGTTGATACATTTTATTCCAAAATAAAGAACAAATTCTGCTCATCCAATGAATAATTTCTTTATTTTTACAGGGTGTTCTTTTTGTAACCCAGTGAATTAGTTGATTTGCTGGCAACCTTTTCAATTTCTGCTAATTCGCTGCCGCTGTCAGTTCTCAGTGCTGTTTCCGCTGCTGGGCATTTCCCCTTTCTTTACGGGGAGAGTGGGGGAGGGGGGAAAATGTCGAGAAACAAGAAAATAAATTCCTTTGCCGCCTGTCAATTTATAAGTTCATAATTTAAGCCAACAAAGCCAAAGCGATCGAAGTCAATCAGCTATATAATATGTATGAACTAGAGTATGGAATTGGAATGAAGTGTGTGTGAGAGAGAGGGAACAATGGTTAGCGGAAAGGAGGATGAAGAGTTTTCTTTTTTTTGTATTTGGGATGTTTGGCTCGTTTCGTGATGCTTTTTAATATCCGTTTCATGTGGATTTATGCGCTTCAAGTTCACGCTGAGCGCCAACACATAAATTTCATGGCAATTGAAGCACGCCAAAAAGAACAACAACAAAGGGAGGCAATCCTACCTCCATCTCCCCCTCCCGCCGTGCCCCCTTTTCTTTCATTGAACCCAAATAGCTGACAAAAAAGGGTTAACTTGTAATGGATGCGGATGCGACAGCGAGAACTTTCCTTAAATTGACTTGTGGCATTTTTCAAAGTTTTACCAAAACGTTTCCCAATTTTGCCGCTGACCAACTTCGATTAATTTATAGGGTTAAGGATTTGCGCAGTCTCTTCTCCTCCACTCCACACTTTTGTTGGGTGGTCGACAGTGTCCATAAAGTGTCATTAAAGTGGCTGCCTGATTAAAGGCATCAATTTGATGCCCATTCCCATTCCCATTCTCATTCCCATTCCCAAGCACACAACTCAATTCGGCCCCATTTACCCCATTGCATATCCGTGGGAGAAGTTTAATTAAAAAACTGCGCCCCAAGCATCGAAACCTGCATCGCTCTGCATCATTCATAGTTGGCAAACTGTCATTTACCCTGCACATTTCATGCACCCAATAAGCTTATAATTCTATCGTTATAATCTACATTCATTCGTTGTAAAAATTGTCGAAATAGTTGAACACAATTAATTTAATAAAGCAAGCTAAAGAAAACAAATACTTAACTAACAAAACACTCAATAAAAATCCAAAATAATTTCTAATATAAAGGTAACTAAAATAGTTTTCATTATATAGAAATTTGCTAATAAAATTAAAAATAGTTGGTAAATTGTATTCAACTTCTATTGATTATAACTCTAAATAAATTTTACAAGACAATGAAGAAAAACCTATCATTGCAACCTATACTATAACCTATACTTTTGGCTAACATTTGAAAAACATTTCAATTTGAACTCTTTAGAACATGTTCAAATAATTCGCCGTTAAATCTTGCATATTTTGTAGTCTATGATATATTTTAAATTTTACAGAATACCAATATACCAAATATAGTATTTGGTATATATTAGTATTTATCCAGAATATTAATTTGGTACATTTTAAGAGGCATTATTAAAAATGGACAGCGGTTGTCTTACAGTAGAGCACAATAGACTGAAACTCTCCTACTTCTCATTGCTATATCTTTGCAATATTCTTCATTATGTAGTAGATTTTATTTACTAGACTTTGGCTAATGTCTAAGTATAGTAGGTTAATGACTAACACAAAATATTCAAATAAAAATGGTTTTGAGAATTAAAATAAATGAATTGCTTTAACATTTCTTATTAATATGTTCATTTTTAAATTTTCTAATCACATTTTGTAAATTAAATTTTGCTTCAATTGATATTTAGTTTTTAAGTGCTCTTAATTTGTTTCAAGTTATAAAAACTTATAAAAATAAGTATCAAGTAATGGTCATAAAAAAGAGAAATAACAAAAATTAATATTACTAGAGAGATAATTTTGAGGATTAAAGTAAATTAAATACTCTTCACTATTTTTTAATCGATAAGCCATTTTATTAAACTGTTGTTAAATTGTTTGTAAGCATCTTATAATGTATGTATGTTTAAAATTTTTTAAATATTTATTTATTACCATTTAAGTAGGTTATAGAATTTATATTAAGACAAAATAGTTCGAAAATAATTATGAAATGGAATTCAGTTGCTGTAAGTGTGCCAAGCCATAAAATTTAACTTGAAGAAAAACAATTGCCAGAGTTGCCAAATAACCAATAATGTGAATTGGAAACTTTTTAATGGCAAGCCAGTAGGCGATATACCCGGAGAGCATTATAGTGGCAAGCGAGTGTTAAAACAACACCTGGCAATTGAAGTTTTATTGGGCAGACAGAGCAAAATGCAATATAAAGTAATTACGTTCTGCCTGCTGTTGCTGCTGCTGCTGCATGGCAATCCTTAACCGTTTACCCGTTTCGCCCGATACGAAAACCGTTTGCAGTTGCAGTTAAGCTTATGACATTGACTCTTTGTTTTTGGGGGGTACAGTCAGTGCAAAACATTTAAAAGCTCATTTGCAGGCTAAGTAAATGCTGTTGCTTTGGCACGTGACACGCCCCCGCCTCCCTTTTCACCCTTCCCCCATCCTCAAACTAAATTGTCATGCTTGATGACATTCACTGAAGGACATTTTGACGTGGTGTCACTTTGAAAGGAATTGAGATTGAGCTGATAGTGGAGAGCCGCTCTCTCTCTCTCTCTCTCTCTGTCTATCTGTCTTTTATCAGCTTTATGACCAGCGATAGTTTTCATTTAGTTTATGGCACTTTTATCCCGAGTAGTTGTTGTATTTGAGATTCGACTTCGAGTGTGTCAAAAGGTTGAAGCTCAAGCTCTGAATATTTGTGCCCGCACATAAGCATTTGCCTTTCTTTCCTCTCTTACCCCAAAACCTAAAGTCATGTCATTTCTGTTTACTGTCGAGGTGGCATAGAGAAAGAGAGAAGGAGAGAGAAGCAGCTTGGGCTTTCGTGTCCTGTGCCTCAACTGATTTCCTGTCGCGACGTCAACGCTTCCTTTACTGCCGTTTAACTTTTATACGAGTCCCCTACAAACACCCAACTTCCTCACTCCTCCCCCCTCCATCCCCTTTCAGGCTCCCCACCTAGCTAGTCCCTTTTGGCTAGCTCACGTGTTGTAACACGAAATCCGTTTGGCACATGGCATTTTGGGCGCATCGTGTGCTTTATGGACCAAATGATTGCCTGCTCAGGGGCTCAGTTGATTCGGCATGGCAAAAGTAAAGGCAAAGGCAATAGCAAAGGCAAGTCAGCGGCAAACACGAATTTGCTTTTCAGCACGCTACCCAGATAGATGTACTCACAGAAAGAGACAGAGAGAGAGAGGGAGGAAGGATGAGTGCGAGGGAGATGCATATATAGCTGCTAATAAGTAAAGCTCTTCAGCTGTGGAGCACCCTTTTCACCCTTCCTCAAGCTCTCAAGTACACAAACATACATTTTTACTCACATCCACTTGGATGTTTGCTCGAGTACTTACACTGCTATTTACTTTCTCGCACACTCGTCAACAAATTAAATACCTGTAATAACTTTTGCGATCGTTATGAAATTTTCAGAATAACACACAGAGAGCACAATATTTCAGTTTCAACAGCAGCTCACATTCAATTTCAAAGCATTGCGCATTAATTGAGTTCTTAAAATTTGAGGGAATTAAGGCAACTTTGCTCGCTTTTAAATTCAGTTATATTATAGAAATTTGTACAATATAATCATTGTTTAGTGTTTGTTTAAAAATTTAGTTATATAGGCACTTTTAGTATAATATAACAGTTTATTGTATTTATTAAAACTACGGTATAAATGCAGTTTTCTTTCTTAATTCTAATATGTGACCTAACAAAATGAAATTATTTCGAAGCTCTAGTAATTTCTTTTGAAACAAGCTTAATAATTAATGTTAATTAATTATTGGACATGTTTTTTCTTTCATAGCATTTGGTTGCTAAAAAAAGGCTCAACTTTTCAATAGCATTAATCTGTTGTGCGTGCAATTACTTTAATTTGAATGTCGTAATTAAAGGATTGCGGCTTAATTCACCATTAAATGTATTGTATATATTTGTTCGTGCCAATTACATTATGAGCAGAAAATTATTAAAACAATAAAACGACAGATCTATTTTCATGAATTATTAATAAATCTATAAAATTAATTTCACACTCGTTTACAAAATGTTTTTCCATTTTTTGTTGTTGTTTATTTACATACATATGTATGTGCAGCACTTTTATACCCGCTATCCATAGGGTAGAAGGATATTATAGCTTTGTGGAAATGTATGCAACAGGCAGAGGGAGGCATCTCCGACCCCATTACTATATACATACATATATTCTATATAAATAACTGCAGTTTTTATGATTCCCACAAATTGTTGTGATCAGATAAAAATTGTATAAGTTATTTAAAAACTACTTTTGTATGTGGAAAAACGAGTCTTAACTGCTCTGGCTGTCAATCTGGTATATTTTGCTCTCTATGGTATATTTTGAATGCAGTACTATATCTATTTACCATGGATAAAGTTTGGTATACTTTAGTATACTTGCGGTAAATTAACTTGGTGTATTTTAAATCTCGTAGATTTTGTTATCTTGGGCATATTTTGAATGTAGTATTATACCGATATACCAAATAAGAACTTCGGTATATTTCTAGTATTTTATGGTATATTCAATTGGTATACTTTTAATCTCGTATATGGTTTAGGGTATATTTTGAATGTATTATTAGACCGATATATCAAATATAACCTTCTATATATTTTCGGTAATTTACGGTATATTTAATTGGTATATTTACAACCTTCGGTATATTTCCAGTAATTTGTGGTATATCAAATTGCTATATTTTAAATCTCGTATATTTGGTACTATATAGTATATTTTGAATGAATTATTTGACGGATATACCAAATATAACCTTCGGTATATTTTCAGTATTTTGCAGTATTAGTATATTTTAAGAATAATATCACTGTTTTTTGCTTTCATTCAAAATAAGTCGCAGGTATTCTAAAGTCGAGCACACTCGACTATACCTTTCTTACTTGTTTTTTTTGCTGTTAACGAATTAACAATGGAACTTTGACCATTCCATGAAAATGGCATTAAATGAAGTGTTGTGTAAATGTGAAATGTGCGCGTTTGCATTTGATGCGATTAAGCAAATGAACGTGCACGTGCATGTTTATGCATGTCAATAGTGAATAGCATAAATATTTACTTAAGCAACACATTTCCGGTGTGAGTTTGGTTGTTTTGTTCTTGTTGTTGTTGTTGATTGATTTGAAATGAACATTGTTAGGCTATCAAATATCCAACTGTCCCATATTTGTCCTCGGGCAAATGATTTTGGAATGATTTGGGGGCGGAGAGACTTGGCGCCTGAAGCTATGCAATAGTTTCTTTTGCAAGGTTGGCAAACGCACACAAAAGCCCAAAATTACACAATAATTTTCATGCATGTAATTATCGCACACACACACACACACACACACACACACACACACAGACTGTGGAGTAAAGTGCAAATTGTTCGAGTGGCTGCCACTAACATTTGATAGACATTTACACTAGACTTCTCTCACACTCTAACGCTCTCTCTGTCTCTTTGTGTGTGTGTGTGTGTGACTAATAAGATTACAAATTATTTTGGCTAATTGCCTCTGACATAACTAATAACAACTGCAACAGCAGGAGCAAAGCTCGCAAAGCCACTTCGTGAATGGCAGTTGGAGTTAGTCAGAGACAGAGACAGAGAATGTGGGAGAGTGGGAGGGAGAAATGCCGAGAGACAACTCCTATCGAAACGCAAGACTCACGTATACATACTCACACACACACACACACACACATACAGATGCGCACGTAAATGGCCAAAGCTACGTGGCCTAAGCTTGCAGAGTGAACATTTCCGCCTTGCGCCTAATTGTATGCCATAAAATAATAATTACAAGCCATGCATATGGCTCCTTCCCAACATTCTCTCTCTCTCTCTCTCTTAGCCAGATTTCCGTTTCAGTTACCTACGAGTGCGGTTCGCACCATCAAATTGCATTTGCCTATTGCTTATTGCCCCAAAGTGCAATCAATTTCAACAATCGAAGCTGTGCAGTCTTTCATTAGAGCCCAAAACTACTTAAGACCATGGACTAATGGAACGCCTTCAACAGCAGCAACTCAACAAATTGTTGGAGCTCTTAAAGTATTATTTAGTTAACAGCAAATTCAAAGCAATTTGGTATCTTTGGAATGCCTTTGGTATTTATTTCTTTGCGTTAACCGAGTAATTAAAAGCATATATTTTACAAATTTTACTCAACTTTTGTGCATCCTTAGAATGCCTTTTGATAGTAGAAATTACAAAATTCCATGCTACAAATTTGAACATTTTCATTTATATAAGGTTTAAAATTTGTGCCATGCCCACAACAAATAAGTAAGAAAGCTACAATCGAGTGTGCTCAACTCTAAGATACCCGCTACCCATTTTGAATAAAAGCAAAATATTCCGGTATTCATTTTAAAATATACTAAAAATATACCGAATGGTATATTTTGTATATTGATATGGTAATACACTCAATATATACTGAAGAGTGCAAAATATACCAAATTGTCAGCCAAAGCAAATCAATAAATATCGAATAACAAGTGTCATTTTGAAGCTAGAGTGGCGATTTATCGCCCTTTTAATAACTACAATATTTGTGGTTCCTGAAGATATAATTGAAAATAGTAGAAGTTATTCAAGAAATACTTTGGCTGCTTTGGCTCACAATTATGGTATATTATGCACTCTATGGTAAATTTTGCATGTAGTATTCTATCAATATACCAAATATAACCTTTGGTATATTATTAATACTTTGCGTTATATTCATTTGGTATATTTTTTAATAATACCGCACTCTTTTGCTCTTACATAAAAAGAGTAGCGGGTATTTCACAGTCGGGCATGCTCTTAAATGTATTGGTATTGTTTCTGAGCAATTAATTTATCAGCTCAATTAAAAATAACGTTTAAATAGTTAAATAATAAAATTATATATTATAATAAAAAAATTTGAATAGCAAATATGTTTTATATCCTACATATTTTTTATAGTGTGTATTTCTTATATTTTCATTACTAAACTTTTAAGCATTACAAATGAAAACTCTCATTTTATACAGCAAGTTGCAAAGCCGCATCAACTTAACTGCCGAAAGAAACATTTCCGAGTTTCACTTTGAAATCAATCTCTTGGAAAGAAAAAAACTTATTTATCTGAAGCATTCGCTTGGTGTAGTATAAAGTGTATAATGATATAGATAGGTAGGCTGACATCGCTCTCATCGATGTGCGTGCTAGTTAATTTAGGCAGAACTTATATGCCATGTCAAGGATATGCCACAGAGCATGAAGAAGAGAAGGAGGAGAAGGTTGCATGAGGCTCACGTCGAACGGTAAATGTTTATGACGTACTCAAAATTGTCTATCAAGTTCAGCTGACGATGTCGCGACACAAACCGAATGAACGAACGAACGAACGGAACAGTCATAAAATGTCACTTGAAGCAAGTGGTTGGAGATGGATGGATGAGAGATGCTAGCTGGCATTTTTAGCGGGAACGGGAATGGGAGTCGAAAGTGGGTGGGAAAAGGAGGAAGGAGAAGAAGAACTTCCAGCTGCGTAGCAAGTTTTTGGCTTTTGTTCTTATGATTGAATATTTAATTCAATATGCCGTGCGACCATTTGCTTGAGTCTCTTTTTACGAGTTGACATCGGCAAAAGTTGCGACCGACTTCTTCTAATTAGACGCATCATAAACATTTAATGCCAGACGCGCATCATAAAATTCCGCACAGAGTTTGCCAAAAGTTTCTGGCCAAGGAAATTTTCGTGCAAAATGTAAAACAAATCAATAATTGAAACATATTTTGATTTCATTATGC
This sequence comes from Drosophila niveifrons, assembly GCA_035046325.1. NCBI lineage: Eukaryota > Metazoa > Arthropoda > Insecta > Diptera > Drosophilidae > Drosophila > Drosophila niveifrons. Next base: position 9,001,109 of record JAWNOC010000063.1, on the reverse strand, counting down.
GAAGTTCGTTGTGAGCTCAAAATAACAAAAAAAATATATATACATATGTATATAAAATTAACAAATATTTTTATAGATAACAAGAAGAAGAAGAAGATGAAGAGCACACACGCAGACAAAGATATAATAATAATGGATGGATGTATGTGTGTAAACATTTGCCATAAAATGTGCGGCAATTGTCCACTATTTGTATGTCGTTTACAAAAATACACTTTCCACAATTGAATAGCTCGTGTAAAGCATGTAAATAAAATTTGAGAATAAAAAATAGAAAATTGCTATAGGGAAGAATGATAAAAAATCGCTATATAAAAAGTATGATATATTAAATAAAGAGAATTTGAGAAATGGATTTATATTTGATATTTCAATTTTAGATTTTTCAAATGTGAAAATATTAAAATATTATTATTAATAATGATCTTAAAAATCATAAAACAATATACTATTGAAATGTGAATATTAAATGTATATATGTATGTACTTATATTTTATATTCAAATTCTAGAATTTTAGGACAGTTTTTTAATGTAAACTTGCTGAACAATCTGATATACATCAGATATAACAATTTAAAAAATACAGTCAAATTAGTAATTCGAATTACATTAAGATTTACTTTATAAAATTAGATAGTTACCTAAGTAGATGTAAATAAAAATGAATAAAAAAATTTTCAAAATATTCAGATAATACATAAAATCGCTTTAAAAAAAATGTTGATCTAAGAAAAAACATATTTATATACATAAGTTAAAGTAATTTCTTTAAATAAAAAAAATTATATATACATATATATAATAAATAATTATATTAAATAAAAATAAGAAAAGCCTACCCAAATATAAGTTATATATAAAATAAGTAAAATATAGTTTTATTTTTTATTTGAGTTGCTATTAAATTCAAGGTTTTCAGTTGTAATTTAATTGATGCTTACTTTTTTGCAGCTCATATTTCTATGGTTTCGTTATCAATTTAAGAATATTTTGTAAAACACGTTATTTTTAAAAATAAATGAGTTTATTGATAAATTTCTATTTAAACTCTAAATTCTATGAGTTGATGATTGGTCTCAGAATATGTGAGTTTTATTATTTCAATTAAAATCTTATTTAAAAAAAATGCTTTATAAATGTTTGAGGTATATTCTTTTAAATTATAATTTGATATAAAGTCAATGATTTAAAAATACTAAGTATTATTATATTATTTTGTATAATAACTAAATATAAATACTAAAACTAAAAATTTCTTAAATTCTCATAACAGTTTGCTTGCAAATAACAAAGTTAATCAACAGTTATATTCATTTACTTGAAACTGATAGATTTAAATGGAAAGCCATTTAGTTGATGGCTTACTCGTAAAGTGAGGGTATATCAATGTCGATTTGTTGCAGCTGATTTTGGAATTGATGTTGTTACTTGTGCTCCTGCGGCGACACCAGCTGCACTCATAAAACGTTCGACCCGCTGGCCAAGAGAGCACGAAAGCGAGACAGCGAGAGAGAGAGGAAGAGAGTGAAAGAGAGGGAAAGATAGATTGTAATTTATGGAGCAACAAACAACATTGTTGACATTATTGACAAGCAGCAGAGGCAAAAGGAGGGAGCAGAGGGATCAGAGGTGACACCAGCATTTTTTGGGGCAAGCGAACGAAGAATCGCCTTCAGTTTTTTTTGGGTCCCAAAACAATATGCTTTTTATGATGCTGCTGACCCGCGTTTCCCTTGCCTCTCTCTGCCTTTGCCTTTGCCTCTTGGCCATAATTTGCCAGCTGCTGACTTTTGAGTAGCCTCTCAGCTCCCTTACCTGTTCCCTTCCCTTCCCCAACTTCTAGAGTTTGGTCACTTTTCCTCATTTTCCCGCTCGCTTGAGTTGCACATAAAATATTTGGCAATTTTAATGAAACATTTATAAGTTAAGTTACCATTGAGGCACCGAAACGGATTGCCAATAAAATGTTGGGTTAAACATAAAAAAAAAAAAACAAAAAAACCTGATTAATTCTCCACAAAAAAACCCTTGCTTATCTATCGGCTAACTAATGAATAATTTACATCTTAAGCAAATTATGGTCAGCAATTATTCAAGGATAGAGTGAGATTTTGGTATTTTTATTCCTCTCACGGTTTACAGAATGAAACTTTTGCATGTCAAATTACATTTAATATTAGGTATAGAGAATTCATGTAATACTCTTTAAAGGGACAAATTAATGCTGTCTCTTTATAAAATTGTTTATTTATCTCAAAGAGTCTATTCTGGATTTTTAAGTATTATTTAAATTTGTAGGTAATTGAGTTTTGAATTCATGTTTTTTTTTTTTGTGACTGTTTATTGTTAAAGTAAGAGTTAAAAATACTAAGTAATTACTACTCTCTAAAATTATGGTGATAAATTGCTATAAAAGTTAGTATTTAAAATACTAAATAAATAAAAAAAAATAGGTTTTGTCTTACTACTCTTTAGAATTATCTTCATAAATTGCATTAACAGTTAGATATAAAGCAGTCATGTAATTTTGTGACTGTTTGCTGTTCAAGTTAGTATTAAAAAATACTAAATAATTACTTAGATATGTGTTTTTCCTACATGATTCTAAAAGTAACTTCTTAAATTGCAATAAAAGATAAATAATACAAATATCATGTAATTCTGAGAATGTTTTCAATTAAAGTTAGTATTAAAAAAACTAAACAAAGAAACCAATAAAACAATTTGTTATTTTTAAACTTCTCTTTTTATAAATTAGCTTCATAAATTGCAATAACAGTTAAATTATACAGTAATCATGTAATTTTGTAACTGTTTGCTGTGCAAGTTAGTATTAAAAAATACTAAATAATTAAATATATATGTTTTTTCTTACTTCTCTCTAAAATTAGCTTCATAAATTGCAAAAACAGTTTGATAATGCAATAGTCGTGTAATTTTGTGAAGGTTTGCTTTTCAAGTTAGTATTTAAAAATACTAAGCAAATGAAACAAATTTGTTACTTTCTTACTTCTCGCTAAAATTAGCTGCATAAATTGCAATAACAGTTAGATAATGCAATAATCATGTAATCCCGAGTGTCTGCTTGTGTTTTCTTTATATCCATCTCGCTGGTTGCCCCAAGTCGCAAGTCGCCTGTGGTAAGTGGCAAGTGGCAAGTGGCAAGTGGCAGTGCCTTGTGGGGTCAGCTGTGTGTGGCAAGCAAGGCAAAGCTAAGACTCGCTGATTTGCTGGTAATTTGAAGGCGTCTCGTCTCTCGCAAATACGCTTTCAGCTTTTGATATTCAAAAGAGCTGCCAATCCTCGGCTTTTGACTCCACCCTTGACCCACCCACCCACTCAACAGCCAACACCACAGCACCACAGCAACACCGCATCACAGTGCAACGATGTTGCCCTGCAGCCAATGCGGCATGCTAAATAACGATTTGCACTAGTATTCTAAGCCAATAAAATTCATATTACGCATACGCCCCTAGAGCCAGAACGAGAGAGGGAGAAAGAGAGTGCAACTGTTGCAGCTTGGGCACAGACGGATATCAAAACGCATCAAAATGTTGCGCTAAACTTTATTCACAGGCTGCCACAGGCCACAGGCATTGAAATATGAAATAGAAAATGCATTTCAAGTAGCGCAAAAGTCCAAAGAAAATATCTGACTGACTGACGGCAGAGCTGCATCACTCCAAACTAAGGAATGAAAAGTGAACAGCACTGCGATAGACGAACAGAGAGAGAAAGAAAATAAGAGAGACAGAGAGAGAGAGAGAAAGAGAGAGAGAAAAGGGAAGCGAGTCACGGTTGCAAAGTATTTGTGTACCAAACAGAATGCAAAAGCGTGGAAAGAAATATGATAATCAAAGCGCACACAAAGCGTAAAAAAACAGGCAAGGCCCACATGTAATTGATGCACAACGACGTGTAAATGCTCTACAAATATAATTTGTAAATATACAAAAAAAATAACTATATTTTTATATTTATTCTGAACAATTTAAATTGAAAAACGTATGAGAAAAATATTGAACATTTTAAGCTTATGTACCTCAGTAAAATTGATATTTGTGCATCATATTTTGTTGGTTTATTTTTTAACTTTTACTTGGCGCATTTTTTTCAATAGGTAGTTGGTATTAAAATTTTATAAACATGATTTTTATTAAATTATAAAATTTTTAATACATAAAAACTTTAATTAAAAAAATTGTTCAGCGAAAGTTGATATACATATGTGCAAAATTGAAAAAACGTAAAATATTAAGGAACTAAGTAACAAAATGACATAAGATTATTATTTTAATGTGGTATAGAATCTCCGTTTTCTTGTACGACCAATTCTAAACGGTGGGGCATTGAGTTCACCAAGATTTGGAGCGTGTTTGTGACGATGGCATCCCAATCCTTAACAATAGCTTCCTTCAAGCCCTTCAATGACTCAAACTGCCGTCCAGCCTTGTAAACTTTTGCTGACCAGATGCCCCAAAGGTTCTCAATTGGGTTCAAGTCCGGACTTATTGCTGGCCACTGCAATAGGGGTATATTTTTCGATTCCAGAAACGACATCGTATACCTCGCAACGTGTATAGGAGCGTTATCCTGTTGAAATATCCAGTCCTCTCCATGCAACTCTTCTGCAAATAGTATAAGTTCACTTTCTAGGAGATCCGTATACATTTGCGCATTTATCCGTCCAGGTACAAAGCATTTAGGAGACTTTCCTTTAGCACTAAATTAAAAATGAAAGCAAATAAAAAAAGAATTTAAATTAAATATTATATCTTTTTAATTTTGTAATTAATGAAAATTGTTTTCTGGAATTTAATGAATTTTTATTTATTAAATTTTATTTAACATTTTTAACATTTTTTTTTAAGATTTTTAACACGTTTTTTGGTTCTTGAAAATAAAGCAACTAAATAAACTATTTAACAGATTACAAAGAATTTTCTCAGTATACTAAAAGTTTTAAAGTTTTGTTTAATTGCAAAGCAAATTATAATTGAGATCAGCTTTGCAGCTAATAATTTTAAATTATTTAAGCTTTAGCTGAGCTTTTTTGATTATTTAGATTTGCGAAAGGACTTTTTGTGATCTTTATCAAAGCGTAAATGTAATTAATATGCAATTGTGGAAAAAAAAGAAACATCTAATGAAAGCTTTAAAGTTGCTAGAATTTGAAAATGAGCTTTGTTTTTTAATGGTGGGTTGGTCAACATGCTGAGCTTAGTGCAGCGACTCGTTTACTTGTTTCGGGGGAGTGGAAAGTGTATAACTAGCGATGAGAGCAAAATGTTTATCCTTTCAGCTTTTGGCGTCGACATCGTTGCGTAGGAAATGTTATTGTTAAATGTTAGTTTTGTTATGCAAACACGTACACAGACACAGACACACACACACACACACACACACAGACACACATGCATATGGGTAGATAGTTGCGGAAATATGAATAGTCAAAGTCGAAGTCGGCCATATGTTCGCCTTAACTTTATCCCACAAAGCAGACAGCGCGCTGCTCCGAGTTGAAGTTGATGACGGAGTTTGGGGCATAGTTGCAAAACCCGTTGTTTGTTCTGTTGCAGCTGCAAGCGTGTGTGTGTGTGGGTGTGTGTGTGTGTGGGTGTGTGTGTGTGTGTTTAAGAGCGATGGGCGGCAGTCAAATGGCAAAGCGCTAATGGGAATTTGTGTTGTCTGCTTTTTGGTGAAGCTCGCACGTCTTGCGCTTTAGTCTGCAATAAGCGTGACTGGCAACTGCAACAAAAGCAGCAGCAGCAACAGCAGCAACAACAACAAGAACAAGTGTAGCTAATGCTGCAATTGCTGCAACATTCAAATGCAGTTCTAGTTGCGTAGGCAGCAACAAATAAATGCTCATAGGAAATGCAACTAAAAGTTCTGTTTGCCACAGCAGCAGGTGTGGCAAGCAGGCGTCTAAGTTTGCCACATGTTGTGGCTGTAAAAGTTTTCTGGGCACAACAGCAACAGCCAAAGATGGAGGACTGCAAAAAAAAATTACGCATACGCCCAGTTAAATCCGCAACAAATGCCATTTTTCGACTATTTGTGCATATACAAAAATATATATAATAGAATGTGTGTGAATTTGGTGTGCGACGCTTGCGGCACACAAATGCTGCAAATACTTTTTAGCGCACATGCATATGCAACAGCAACAATAAAGACAACAAAACCAATGGCCAACAATGGCCAGCAACTGTTTATTTGTTTGTTTATTTATTCATATTCATATTGGTTTATTCGCTGGCTGCTGCCCTGCGGCCATTTCTCGACTTTTGTTGCTGCAAGCAAGCTGCTCAATTGTGCATGCCGCACACTTTAAGCCAACTATGCAAACAGCCTTAAAACAGTAATTGAAGCTTCAACATTAACATACAAACACTTCATCGCTGACCTCACGTCAAAACCGCCTTCAATCTGCTTTCTTTAATTTTCCCTGTTTTGCAGCTGACAAAATCAGCGGAAGGCAAAGTGATGCAAGAATAAGCATATTTGCATACTCTTAATGCACTTTGTACCCCCTTTCTTATATGCACTATTGAACCAATTTACTTTCCCGTTGTAATATATTTATTTATATATTGTGTATATTTTAAAGAAAAATTGGTTGTTTTTACATCTAACATTGTTCAGTATATTTTAGAATTTCAAGTATTCTTGGTGTTTTGTTTTAGTATATTTTAGAATTTCTAGTATTTATATAGTATTTTTAGAATTAATTTAGTATTCGGTGCTCTGCTTAAACTCATCATAAATAAAACATTGTACTATATGATTTTCATAATTTGTTTATTATTTACATTTATACAACAATTAACGTTAACACGGACACTTCATCGCTGACTTCATGTCAATACAGTCTTCAATCGCCTTTCTTAACTTTTGCTGCTCTGAAGGCAAAGTAAAGCAAGGATAGTTAATGGTTAATGGTTACTTTGGTTAATGGCGAGAATTAAAGTTTTAAATGTTATGAGAAAATTATTTATATTTACTGAGAAAATAATATATCTTATAATTTGTTCAGTATATTTTAAAATTTTTGGTATTGCGCTTCAGAATATTTTCGAATTTTGTAGAATTTGTATAATATTTTTGATATTAATTTAGTATTCAACTAAAGAGGTTGAGAAGAATACATCGCATTTTTGACACTCTCGATGGTTGGCCGATATCGAGCCACATAAGATAGTAGCAGACATATTCTATAGTGATCTTACACTGTTCTGTGTAATTCCAAATAATTATGCAATTTTACAAATATGAAATTTGTAATTTCCTTGTTTTTCAAATATATAGAATATTGTTTGAACTTGCACTCTATATTAAGGAAAAATCAAATACTAAATATAGTACTAATCTAAAATCAGTATTATTTTTAGGCTGAACTAAAAATCCTTAAGCTGTGCTATACACTAACATTGTGTAACTGAGAACTGAGTCTTCAGAGTAAGCAAAGCCTGTCGTTGAGTAAAGGAAAAAAAATCATGAAACGTATCAAAAAAGGGCACTGCATACTTTTCTGCACATTAATGTTGCAATCTATAGTTGCCGCTTGATGGCCAGCAAATTGAAAATGTCAAGTGCACACAATCCAGCACACACACACACACACACACACACACACACACACACACACACACACACACACACACACACACACACACATACACACCCAGCTATAGACTTCATGTGAACAACCAGTTGGCTGAGCTTTATGAAAAGCACAAGTTGTTGTTGAATGTTGTTTGTGCTCATAATGCAATTCCTGCCTGATAATGGAATATTAAATCACAAAAATAAACATAGCCAAACACACACACACACACACAAAATAAAAATAAATAAAGAAAAATATTCTCAATGCTTTGCCTGTTGCTGAAAATATTTTGCTAGCGCTTTGTGTTTAAAACGTTGCCGAGTTTTCTAATGGTTGCAAATTGATGCAATCAATAAACGAATCAAATGCAAGCGCTAACAAATAATATATTTAAAATAAAACAAAACGCAGCAGCATTTGATGCACGTTTCAGTCGAATATTAAAAGACTGTCATAAATTGAAAGCAAGCAAACACAATTTGCTTGCTGCTGTGATTGAATATTCAGTTAATTCAACCAGAAACAACATTTGACATTTGAAGGTACTCGTATAATATGTTAATTTGTAGATTTAAGTTATAAATATATTTAATTATATCTATGGTATGTTTAAGTGTCGAAATATAAAACAAGTAACTATTAAGCTAAAACTACAATCGAGTGTGCTCGAATGTAAGATAGCCGCTACCTAAGAACAAAACAGTGCGGCATTAGATGTAAAATATACCAAATCAATATACCAAAAAAATACTTAAATATACAACGGGACATATTTGGTATATTGATATACCAATGAGTACTTAACATACTAAAGTATACCATGAACCATATTTGGTATATTGATATAGTACTACATGTAAAATATACCATAGAGTAGTTAACATATAACCAGATTATCAGTAAAAGTTAAGTTGGCGTTTTTTGCCACTTGGTATATTTGTTTTCATTGCCAATTTGGTATATTCTGTACTCTATTATAGTATATTTTCAATTTAGTTCAATAATACAATACAGTATTAAATATATCAACTAAGGGCTTCGTTATATTTTAGTATTTTGGGGTATATTTTTAGCTTAGATTTTATTTTCTCCAAATGTGTACCAAGTAGCTTTCTTACTGATTCGTATATTATTTAAATATTCCTTAATATTAAAAAAATGTCCTATTTCGTCGTTTTTGTTCAGTGAGAGTTTCTTAATCGGAAGAAAACAAAATAAAATGAACATTTTTATTTTGTATTTTATTAAATTTAAAAACAAATACATCAAGTTATTTTTGTACTTATATTATTGTATTTTATTTAATAAGTATTCTAATTACAAATCAAGCAGTAACATTTAAATATATAAAAAAAATATTTTTTTCACTTCTTAAATAAATAATTTTTAATTTAATATTTTCTTGCAGATTTATACTGCGTTATTTATAATATTTATAAGTATTTTGTAAGTGATTGGGATTTTATTAAGTTATGCACTATATATACATACATACTATATATACAAACATACTATATATAGATACTATATATACATGTATATCTTGGTAAGAGTATTCAAGCAGTCGCATATACCTTTAAAGCTTTATGATTTAGAGATGCTCGAACTAACATACTCGTATTTATAAGCATTTTGTATGCTCCTCCGCTGAGGTCACATAACGATATTATTATTTTTTAGCGACAAAACAAAACGCGACTAAAAAATGGAAACATATGTATGGAAAAAAAAAGAAAGAAAAGGAATTGCCAACTTTACGGCTGCTTTATGAAATATTTAATGTGCTTTTCATTGTCTCGTTGGCTGATTGTTGTTCTTGTGGTTGTTGTTTGTCTGTTTTCCGTTTTCTGTTTTTTTTTTTTTTAGCTGTTTATGTGCATAAATTTTATTACACATGTGCTTTTGTTTATGCGAACAACACAACAACAACAACAACAACAAGAATGGCTTCCACAAAAGTTAATGCAACATAAAATTTTCGTTTTTTTTTTATATATTTATCACGCATTGTTGTTGTTGCTGTGTTTTTTGTGCGAATTTTTTCTTTTGGATTCGCGTGTCCCTTGAGGGCTAGAGACTGAAAAGCGGAATGACAAAAAAAAAAATAGAATAAAATCAAAGGGAAATAAAATAAAATATGTGAAACAGAACAAGGACAGCAAGCACACAATAAAACTGCTACACACACAAACACACACATACAGAAAGAGATACGCATAAACCACAGACGTGGTGCCACGCCCACAAGGCCATGCGCATTCATATATCACAAAAATATGCTAAATCAGCATATTTGCGAGTTTATTTACAAGGACATTTATAAAAATTTACGGCCGTGCCGTAAATTGCAGCCGCCGGGCAGGTCTTGAGATTTATGCCTCGCCGATTATATCTGGAAAACGAGGGGGGCCCCTTCCACCCCTTCCCCTTCCCCATTACCCTCCCCCGTTGCTTTGCCGCACCTGTTCACCCCGTTCAGCATTTTTTTTGTTCTCCTTCTTCTTTTCTGCTTATCGTTCAGGCAGCGATTTCTCACATAATTCAAAAGTCGTTGCATAAAAACAAGGCGCACACTGAAGAGACGTCTGCCAAAAGCAACTTGAGCCGGGTCAACATATCAAGAGGCTAGCCGAGGAGGAGGGGGCGTGTCTTCCTCAAGCTGAAGCTGAAGCTGAAGATGTGACCCAATTTAGATAGGGTTAAGCAGGCGACACTCCACTCTGTCTCTACTCCCTCACCACTCACTCTCCACTCTCCACTTGAGTCCACTTCAAGCAGCTGACACGTAAAAATATTATTATGAAAAGGACAAACTTTTGCTGGGCTCTAACAATTTTATGTTTAGCTTAACGAAATTTCAACTTAAAGTCTCTAAAATGTATAAAACTAATTTATGTTAAATGTATACCTTCAATATGGATTTACATTGAAAATAATCTTCTTAAGATTTCTTTACAAATTTATGTGATTATATTTAATATAATATATTAAACAATTTGAATTTGGTTTAACAAAATTTCAATTTAAACTCTCTAAATTAAAGTGATTAATAATATCGAACAATTCGAATTTAGCTTAACGAAATATCAATTTAAAAAATCCAAAATAAATATATCAATTTTTTTTTAATTTATAATTTACATTTGGAAATATATTGAAAATAAAGATTTTTGGATTTGAATTTGGTTTAACAAGATTTCAATTTTAAGTCTCTGAACTGTACAAAACTAATATTTTTTAAATTTATGTTTTAAATTGGGAAATACATTGAAAATAATCATTTTTGAATTTCTTAAAAAATTAAAGTGACTATAAAAATTAAAATTTAGTATGTATAAAATTGTTATTATTTCGTAAATAAATATTTTAAATTAGAAAATTATTTCAAGATAATTTTGAAAAGATTTCTTCTTGAATTAAAATTAATTAAACTAATTTTAATTTAAGAAGAACTGAAAATTTAAAAAGTTTAAAATTGACGCATTTTAAACTTTTTAAATTTTCAGTTTGTTAATTAATGTAATTAATGTAATAATTAATGTTTTTAAATTGATCTTTTTTAATCTTTGAAATATTTCTTCTTAAGTTAAAGTTGCTAATGATATGAAACAATTAGAATTTAGTGTAACACAATTTCAATTAAAAGAGTCTAAAGAGTGAATTGTTTAAAGATTTCTTCTCTATTAATTGAGTTAAAAGATTTCAGTTCTTAGAGTCTAGTATAATGATTATAATTATAATAATAGTTTTTTTTTTTAAATTGAAAAATTCAAGAAAAGCTTTTAAAGATTTCTTCTCAAATTAAAAAAATAAATAATATTGTACAATCAATATTTTTATCATCAATGTTAAAAGATTTCTGCATAAATATCTTGAAATCAATATTATCTTCTTTGTTAGTTTTGTTTTTTTTTCCATTTTAAATTTTAAATTTTTGTATATTATGTATATTTATATTGCTTTAATTAAAAAACATGTAATTAATTAATAAATACTTAATTGCAAAATGTAAAATTGAATAACTTAATTTTCGTTTTTATTTATAATTTTTTGAAGTAGAATTCATAAAATCAATTTATATTTTTTATTAGAATTATATTGGCATTTTATTTGATTATTTTATTTATTATCACATCAGACAATTATGAAAGTGAAAATGAAAGTGACATCTAAAATGACATGTTAATTCTTCTTTGACTCAGCACTTCTCTCTGCTTCCCCCCCTTGCTCATCCCTCTGCTTCACCCTTTGCACATTCCGTTTCCTTTTCGTTCTTCTCAAGTTCTGCTGTTTCAGTTTTCTCAATGATCACATTTTTTGACTATATTTTATTTATACTTCTATATGAAGTAGAATTAATATAATCAATTTATATTATTAATTAGAATTGTATTGGTATTTTATTTTATATTAATTTTTTTTTTATTTTTTCAAGGCACATCGGGAAAATTGATAGTGACATTTGATATTATGTCATGTTAATTTTCTTTTGATTCAGTGCCTCCCACTGCCTCCCCCACTGCTTCCACCAGTGCTCCTCCCACTGCTCCTCCCACTGCTTCCTCCACTGATCCTTCCACTGCTCCTCCCACTGCTCCTCCCTCTGCTCCCCCGTCTACTCCTTTCTCTGCTCCTCCCACAGCTCTTCCCACAACTCCTCCCACTGCTCCTCTTACTGCTCCCCCGTCTACTGCTTTCTCTGCTCCCCCGTCTGCTCCTCCCACTGCTCCCCCGTCTACTCCATTCTCTGCTCCTCCCACAGCTCTTCCCACAGCTCTTCCCACTGCTCCTCCCACTGCTCCCCCGTCTGCTCCTTTCTTTGCGCATTTCTCTACATCTTCTTTCTTCTTAAATTCGGCTTTTCGTTTCCTCTCAATGTTCAGGTTCCTTGCCCTCATGATGGCAGCAGCCTGTTCGCTCTTCCTGAGGTTCTCGCCATAGACACGGCACACGGTGATATGAAGCATACACTTGTTGCAGTAATCTGCTCGACAAAAGATCGCCATTTCGAGGCTGACTCGAGGAGCGTTCGGAGCATGTGCCCTCTTGTAGGCTGCCATCATTCGGAGATCGCTGCCCCTTGGCTCCTCATAGGGCACACGATAGGGACGCATAGATGCCCAGATCTCCTTGCTGGTGCCATATTTAGAGTTTAAATCCTATATGAGGTTGGGATTTAAGAGCACTTCCAAAGCACAATTAATGTTGTAAAACTTACGAAAGAAGGGTTCGACATTTTTGCACAATAGAAAATTAAAATTGGGAAAATGTGAAAAAAGATGCTTCACAATTGATGATAGTGCTATCAATGACATGCCTTTTTTTTTATTATATTTGACAGTTGAGGAAAAAAGGAAATGTCAAACAAACTATCGCTAATGACACAAAGCTATCGATTACGATAGGTGAAATATATCAACCTCAAGGCAGCGTTTGACACATTGAAAAAAAAACAAGAAAAGAAAACGAGAAAAAACACAAACACATATATTTATGAGACATGCTAATATTCACTTTCACAATCATCACAAAAACAAAAAAAAAAACACAAGTAAACGCTAAGTACATTAAAACGCTAATATCACTATATGGCCACCATATTCTCCAGATCCTAACGTGATTATAAAGGGGGAAAGCACTATAGAGATAAGGAAACATTAACGGAACTTTAAAATGTGCTTAAAGTGAGTTTTCCTTGAACAAAATAGATTTCTTTAATCATTCTATGAAAACTGAATTTAAAAACTTTTTTATAACAAAGAATGCAATACTTACTAACAATACTTGTTAGTGATAACTTCATATACCCGGTGCTTTTCTCTATATCTCTGACTGAAATTAATATATATTTATATACACTCCTGCCCGTAATTATGCGACACCTCTAAACTTTTTGTTTCGGCGCTTGTAGCACAACGGGAAAACGAAAAAGATCAAAAAAGAGTATGTGAGGAATGATAGCACAAAGAGTAGTGCACAAATTGAGATATCTTTGACTCTGTTCGGATCTCCCGTTTTAAAGTAAAGGTAAAATAAAGCACACACGCTTCAATTTGAGCTACGCGGAAATTGTATCAAAAGTATACTACACATTTCAATATTTTTGTGTACAGTAAATATATTATTTAATTTATAATTAATTATTGATTCTTATTTGTTAGTAACAGCAATTAACGCTTTCTAACAACTATAAATTTAAATTAAATTGTTTTCGTATAAGAACTTAAAATTGACCAACCAAATTTTACCAAATTTTGAGTAGCTTTAAGAAAATGTCAGAAAAACGGAATTTGGTTAAACGTGAAGAATCATTTGAATATTATATTTAAGTTATCATTAAATACCAAATGTTTTTGCATATGAACTTTATTTAAATTCTCATTGAAATAATAAATGTTAAACAAATTTGAACGCAAGTAAGCAAGTATATAGTATAAATTGAGATGGATCTAACTACTTGCTGTTTAAAGTTGTGAGTGTTTTGAGTGGCGTTTTAACTTTGGTGCGACCTTTTCATAAAGTCAAACTCAAGTCAGTTGGCAATTTCGTTGCCCCAGCCAAGTTGCAAGTTGCTTGGTCATTCATCATTGATTACTGTCATGCTTCGTCTTCGTCTTAATTTAAAATCAATTTTGCTGTTGGCCAGGGTTGTCAGGTTGTACAAACATTCGATATACATACATAGTATGTTTTTCGTATGCCCTAACACAAATATCATTGGCGTTAATCCTTTTCTACATCATCAAACAATTTCATCAAATAAATCTAAAGTGATTTGTATTTGTCACACAGTTTTCAACTGCTTCTTTGCTCGTCAACCGTGTGTTGCACACAACAAAAAAAAAACGAAAATGAAAAAAAAAAAACAAGAACAGGAATATAAAACGGACGTCGTGGCAAGTGTTGCCAACATGTCTGCCACACACACACAAACACACACACACAAACACACACACACACACATGCAGCTGCGACTCCAAGTTGCAACTACATCTCCATCTGTGACTCTGAGCTGCGATTGCGACTTTTGCTGCACGCTTCGTCTGCTTTTAAACGTTGTAGCATTTTATTTATTTTTGTATTTTGCTCGTGCTGTTGTTGTTGTAGTTTTTTGCGCTGACTGCTCGCTGATTGACTGCCATTGCTGTATGTAGTATGGCAGCATGTGGCATGCTGCGCGTTGCATGCAACAACCATCCAGCCAGCAGTCGCCCCCTGTTTACTTTGCTACATTTCTCATTTAATGCCTCGGCAATGACGTTGACTCGCCGGCTCTGGCGGTGATTGAAAAGTTTGTTTTAGTTACCCACTCATGCCACTGAAACTATTCATACTTGCAACACAGCTGCTGTGCTGCAGCTAAAGTTTTACACTACGCTTTTAAATTCGCCAACAAAATTAATCAAAATTAATTTGAAATATAAGCAAAAGCACGAAATGACAGAATAGTCGACTAAAATGATACCCTACAAGATTGAAAAACCAAAAACATAAGAAAGTAAGCATCTGCATCACTAAAACATAGAATTAAATTCATCATCATAAATTCAAATCATGACATCCTTAAATGCTTTCCTTGAATTTTTAATAATTGAATTGCATACTACAACTTTTACACTTATAAACACAAAAAAAAAGAAAAAAAAGCACACACAATATATGTAAATGTACAAGACTGACTAATATTTTCATTTCACTTCTATGCATGCGAAACAAAGACGGAATTAGAATGCACAACTCGCTAACACCAACACAATTAAACAAGCCACATCAGTCGAGTGCGAGAGCGAGACGAAAAGAAACGACGCTTCACTTTTGGCGCTTTCACAGAAAAAAAAATTTTAAAAATGCATTTTTACGCACTTTTGCACACGCAATAAAAAAAAATTGATAAAATGCACACTAAACGCAATACACATAACACATGACCAGACTTATTTATCGATCTTCAAGTAATTAATTAACCCGTTGTCGCGAATTAAAATACATGTATACCGCCTCACATGTTCTCTGCGCGCTCGTTAACAGCAAACTGATATTCGTGGGACATTAGAATAAGTGCCCAAGGCTAGAGGTACCAATGCAAATATCCCAATTTGGACCAAATGTTGATAATAGTTCCAAATTAGCAAGGAAATTTGTGCGAAAGTGAAAGCGAGAGAGCAATTGACAATCAAAAGCTTGCTAATCGTGTCTATCTCATAAGTTAGTCGCTATTTGTCAGAGTGTGCGTATTGACATTTTTTTAATTGATTTTTGTTTTGGGCTTTACTTCACTTTATGACATCTCCACTTTCGTGACTATCTTAAAATATTGAAATAAGATTTTCCACACTATTGTGTCAAATGTATGTGTTCGTGCTTGACTAAGCAGTGGAAGGCGGATTTGCTAAGTGGATGTGGTTAAGCAGAATAATCTCATGAAGATTGCCTAGCTTAGAGCTAAGAGCGCTTTTGGTTAACAGATACTCAACAGTTGGGCAGAACTATTGATTCCTTAAAAAGTATGAAAAAATCGTAAGTATTGAAAAACAAATGAAAATTAAAATTAGAAGTACTAGTCAAAAAATTGATTAACAATAATAAAAAGAAAAACATTGTAAAAATCTTTCCAAAATAGCACAGAAATATCAAATATTTCTTTTACTTTGCTTATGTTTAAAGTACCATATTTCAACAAAAAATATGAATAATTGCTTTAAGAGCAACAACAGCTTTGCAATGTGGATAATTGATTAGGACACTGCGATGCATAGTGCATATATAATGCGCAACCATTTTTAGGGGGGAATTTCATTGTGCGAGCGTTGGTCAAAAAATGGTTGTCTAACTATTCGCAATCAATTTGACTGCCCACAAAATGGCGCAGTCAAAGAGGTAGAGAGAGAGAGAGAGAGAGCAGAGTGGCACCAAAAGCGATTCGCAATCGAGCTAAATGCATTTTGGATGCCACAAAGTGACCACAAAATGACAAATACATTGCACTGCAATGTTCAAAAAGAGATTCACTCGCCACACTTCATCACACGCTCCTCTTTCTCTTTCTCCTTCTCTCTCGCTCACTCGCCCTCTTCCTTCCGCATCATCATTCCCATTCACAGTGCTGGCTAGCATTATTATGCATGTTAATTTCAACACAAACCCATTAGTCGGGTAGCCACTAGTGTGTACACACTCATACACACGCACATTGCGAACGAAGCCTGTTTATTTGTATGTAGGCAACAAAAATAAAAAGGAAACAAAATTCAAGATGCGAAATGCACTAAAGAGAACACAATACCAAAAATACACACACAGACGACAGATGGCGCCAGCATATGCTTTAATAACTTTTGTGCTTGCATTTCGCATCCAATCCAATTATTGGGCAATATACAAACTATATTAGAGAAAGACATGCAATTGAGGCACAAATAAAATTGCATTTTTACTAAAACTTGACGATTGCTCTTGATGTGGCTGACTGTATATGTAGTATATACATATATTCAACATTCATATACATTCATCTATGCAACTGTATGATTTTCTAATGAAAACAATATCGTTAGAATAAAAATAAAACAAGTTGTATTTTTGGCTAGTTTATTTTAGATATTTTCATTTTTCTTAGCAGCCTTACTTTTGTATACAACAAATGAAACAAATTCAGGAAATTTTCAGAATATTTGAGGAGCATTTTTGTTGACAGAGTAAATTTGGTTTATAAAGTTTTTGAGAATATAAGAAATTGCAATAAAATATGTGCTATTTCCATTTATTATTATTTTTGTTTCAATATTTTTCTTACTATTTTTTCTTTCAATGATTTTTTTTGCTTTTGTGGTTTAAGAAACTGTTTTTTTGTAATTGTAATATATTTATATTATTTTTTAATTTTGTACAAATAAAATATTATTATATTATATATATCTAAAAATGTCCTGGCATCTTTAGTTACGTTAAATTTAAATTTTGCTTGAAATAATAGAGAAATTTGCAATCTTAATACTTCTTGTTCTATATAAAAATTAATTTATTATTGAGATGCAAATTTTCTTTGCAGGTTTGTTGAACTTTTAATTTCTTTTAAGACATTAAATCCAAGTAATTTTCATGCAACTTTCACATATTTGTCACCGGCTTTGCGCTTAAATTCCCAAAATTTATGATCATTCAATACACAGCAGGCGTTCCCTTTTATTTCTCTTACCTCCTCTCTCTCTCTCTCTCTGTCTCTGTCTATCTCTGTCTGGCTGCGAGTTTTTATACTGTGCTGTGCTGTGCTGCACAATTGTAATTTTTGCGCACTTACAACAGTAATTCGTGTTAACTTTTCGTGTAATGTGCAAATTTATGGCACAAATTTCACACACAGACACATGCAACGAATAAAAATAAAACGCATGTGTCTCTGTCTAGCTGCGAGTGTGTGTGTGTGTGTGGAGATGACAAGAGACAGTGCCAGCCTCGACCCTGACAATATCAATACAACATTGAGTAGATCTTTAAAGTTGGGGAACTTAAATGAACCTTAAATGAACATTTTGGATAAATTAATGAAGAACTGATTGAGATCCCTCAAAATGTTATTTTCAATTTATGCTAATGTAATAACCTTACGATAATATAATTACATTGCTTCAAATTTGAAACAAAAAAAGTTTTTTTTTTAATATTTTTTATTTATTTACAAACTATCTATCTAAAGATAATAAGTAAATGCTATGACGAAAAGAATGACAGAAAATTTTTAATTTTTATATGTAGGAGAAATTTACAAGGAAAAGATTACTACCACCCTTTGGGCGGGCTAAAGGGGTGATCAAGGGGGTGGTGCCGTTTTTATCCTTCGGTTATTTTGACTATTGTCAAGCAGGTTAGCGGCTAGCGGGTTGCAGTGTTAATCCAGTTTCTCCTCATACTTTAAAGCGTACCTTTTAACTTCTTCGGTTTCACTTGGAATCTCAAGGTCCTTGTGGATGACCTGGTTTCTTACGTACAAAGGTGCTTTGGCTAGTCTTCGCAGAGTAATGCTTTGGAAGCGTTGCAGTACTTCGATATTAGAAGTTGAAGCTGAATCCCGTACTTCCATATGGACTTCAATATCACTTTGTACAGCAGGTTTTTGTTTCTCAGGCTTAGTTGGAATCTGTAGCCCCACAGCCACTTTATTTGCCAAAGTTTCAGACTCAGCTGTTTATACCCGCTAACCATAGGGTAGAAGGGTATTATAAATTTGTGCCGGCAGGAAATGTATGTAACAGGCAGAAGGAGGCATCTCCGACCCTATAAAGTATATACATATATTCTTGATCAGCGTTAACAGCCGAGACAATCTAGCCATGTCCGTCTGTTCGTCTGTCTGTCTGTCCGTCGGTTCCTATGAAACACTGGATCGCAGAGACTATAAGAGATAGAGCTTTAATTTTTTCGACAACTTTTGTTATGTTTACACGCAGATCAAGTTTGTTTCCAATTTTTTACCACGCCCACTTTCGCCCCCGCAAATCAATTATAACAAGCGTAATATTAAAGCTAGTTGATGTTTGCAAGTACCATAGTTTACCAATAGATGGCGCTATTTTGAGCTTTCAGACCCACGAATAACGAACCCTCAATTTTTAAAACAAAACTTATGATTAAACATCTAGCACCATTTTCCGAAATACCAAACAATTTTCTACAACAAAACAAATAAAATAATATAAATTAAATATGACAATAAATAATATGTATATATATATATAAAACATACATATGAAGGAGAAGAAAAAAAATTGCATACTTTTAGGCTGTGTCAAATTTTTGCTGCGACAAGTGGCCCATTAAATTTTACTTAATCAAATATAATAAATACACTTAAAATTAACCATTAGTTAAAATGTTAAAAATAAATAAATCAATAATAAAATACTGTCAATTGAAAATTAGTAGTCATCAGAGCAGGCGCAGTTACTTTTTACATTCCTTTTCGAATGTGTTGTTGCTTATAATTCCCAAGTTGTGATTAAGCAAAGTGTGAGTATAAAAGGGGCATAGTTTGTATGGAGAAATCGGCAGTCGAGCTTCCTGCGGTGTCAAGGGTTGCCACACATCCCCGACTAGTTGTGCGGACAAAGCTTTGATGAAAATGAATGATGACAACACCGACTTTGATGAAATACAAACAACAGCAGATCAGATCGAGAGAACGATGGGATGAATGGAGTGATTGAGCCTGATAAACTCTCTCAGCTACACTTACTCTAGAATTTAAGTTAAAAGTGTAAATGTAAATAATTGTAAAGGACAAACAACAATACATAAACCGAAACAAAATCAACAATCATCAGAAGGGGGAGGATTGTGACCCACCGTGAGAAGCTGCCAAAATGGATAATGATTGCCACTTTTTGTAGAAACGAATTAAAAAAAAAAACTAAAATCAATATTTCGATATAACAATATTAATTAAAGCAAAAATGCGAACGGCACATAAAAGCTTAACTAGATGAAATACACTTTATAATTTTAAAGTAAACAGAATTTTACACATGTGCGCAAGTAGGAAAAAAGTAGCAAATTTAAACCTTTTTCTAAAATGTTAAAATGCTAATTTAAATAATAATCATAATGCTTTAGATTGGATCTAGTTGATAACTATAATGCAACTGATATAATACTAAGTATCTAAATAAAAAAAAAATTAATTAAAATACTAATTTGAAAAAAAAAACATAATAATAATAATATAAACAACTGAAATTTCGAATTACGACAAATACAATTAAAAATAGAATTATGTTGTTAAATTAAATGAATAAATTGAAATACTAACTTAAATAATAATAATAATAATAATAATAGTGAGCTGCGCATTTCCATTTCGATAAGAAAACTGGAATTCCTTATTATGGTAAATGAAACTAAAATGCGATCAAAAGCTTGATAAACAATTGTCAAACGAAAGTAGTACGAAAGTAAGGTAAATTTAATAACCTTACGGTAATATAATTACATTGCTTCAAATTTGAAATTAAAGAACTTTATTAATAATACACCAATTATAATAAATAAATATAAAGAAAAAATATATTTTGTTCATACTCGTATATATATATAAAAAGGAATACAAAATTTGAGACACTTAAGAGTTTACTTATGTTGTCAACCAATCGAACTTCAAATTGAACAATTCATCGGTATCGAATTGAATTTACTATCGAGCATATCGACGTTATCCTTTGAAATACTTCGCTCATATAATAGAATCGAAGAGTCGCAATTTAAAAAGGCGCTCAGCTGCAAATGCACACAGAGGATTCACAATCTCAATCCCGAGTGCAAATCCATTGCAAAAGGGCAAACATCTTAAAGTAGCGAGCGACTGTCTCTTGTCCCTCGTTTCACCTCACCACCCTCCACCCCCCTCCCACCACACACACAAAGGAGGTGTCCTTGTGCCTTGGACCTAGTTCAGCTGCTGCCCCAAGTCAAAGTCAACGTTGCCGTTGTCGACTGTCGACTGTCGACTGTGGCCATAATTTACAAGTGGCTGGCGCGTTTACCAATTGGCTGCAGTGCCCCCAACACACACACACACACACACACATACACACACACACATACACAAGTATACATATGTGGCTCTTTGTCATTGCAGTGGCTGGCAAAATTTATGGTCCTGGCAATGCAGACAGCGTAAGAGGTTAATAAAGTTTAATAATTTTGTCAAGTGTTAACTGTGCCTGACTTTAATTTGCGCTGAGAGAGCAAGAGCAAGAGAGACTGCTTACACACCCACACACACACACACACACACAAACATACTAAAGTGCGCCTAAGCGTATGCAACGCTTTTTGCCAGCTGTTGGCCATAAAGTTGTAGCATACCTTTCAGCGCTTTCGCTCGCTTCTTCGCTCGCTCGAAGCCGCAAAACGAAAATATGTCGTAAATATCAAGCAAACAGCTCCTCCTTTGAGCTTTCCACCTGGCGTCCAGAGTCGTAAAAACTGAAAGCGAAGCAACAGCAGCAGCAGCTGCCCGAACGCAACGCATCTATCAAAAATTTATTTTTACTACACACAAAAATTAAATTATATAGTCAGTCAGTCGCTCAACTTGATGAATAAGTAGCCGTAAAAATGTGAAGTCCAGAATGGAGACTGGCTGCGAGTGCCGAAGCCGGACGTCAGCATAAAAATCAATCTAATTTCATTAAAGTCAGTCAACATAAAAAAAAAAAAAATGGAAACGCGAAGAAAAACAGCCAAGACAATGGACTTTTCCTGCCTTCTTTCTCACATTCCTCTTTCCCGTGCTGTCGGTGAAAATTTAATTTTGAATACGCCTAAAAAAAGAAATTGCCTTGATTTTTGATGTAACACAGTCAGCTTATTAAAAAAAAAACCCGAAACGAAAAAGTTGTTTTTCCGTTTGCCGACGCGGCGATGGGAAATGAGGAAAATACAAAGCAAGTGCTGAAGGGGAGCACAAAAAAAATAAAATAAAATAAGAAGAGCGTAAAAGGAAACGAACATGAAAGCTGTTTAGAAATTAACAAGCAGCAATTTTGTAATCAAGAAAACTGATACCGTTTTTTTATATTTGTACTTTGCATAACTTTTATTGTATCTGAAAGAAATTCATCAAATTTGAGAAATGCCCAAAGAGTATTTTTTTTAGGCAAAGAAAATTGGATTTAAGGAGTAGTTGAGAAAATGTGAAGAGCTTAAATAATGAGTAATCATTAATTTTCATTTAATAATTTCAAATTATTATACTGTTTATTACATTATATGAATATGAGCTTATGTAAAATAAATAAATTTATAAAATATGTAATAAGTATATAACTTATTTCATGTATTAAAGACAAACTTCCTTCATATTATATGAAAATATAATTAATTTGTTCTTCTGTTGAAAAAAATAGTATAATATAAAAAGATACTAAAAAAACTATACATATATAAAATCACGAAGTAATAGCAAAAAAGTAAAAAATCACAATTATAAAATAAAATAATTGTTATGCTTATTAGTCAAATGTTTATTTTTGATTTGAATTCAATTTAAATTCATAAGCATACATATAAATATACAAATATTTTTATAACAACCATCATCATAAAATAGTCGCAATAAATATATAATTTAGAACATTTAAGTTTGCTCACATCATTGTACAATGTCAATAATAACAAAATTTAGAAAAAGGAACAAAATAAGCTTGTTATATTTAGTTGATTTTAAATAAAACAATCAAATAATCTAAATTTTGATCATATTAAGAAAAAAGAATTTATTAATGTATTGTATTATGGAAAAGAATTTATTAAGGTATTAAGAAACAAAATCAGTTGATGACAAGTATTTAGTTGACATTAAGGAATCAATCAATCAAAAAAAAAAAAATCTTGGAAATGTATAATTGAGTGTGCTCGACTTTGACATACCCGCTACTCATTTTAAATATGTGCAAAATAGTGTTGATAAATATACAAAAATATTGTACTGAAAAAATACTACAATATAACATATACCATATTTGGTATATTGATACAAAAGTATTTCTCAAATACCTTTTACAATTTTTATCTGATATTAATATACTAAATATAGCCTTTGGGTTTTTTTTAGTATTTTGTGGTATATTTTTGGTATATTTGCAGAATATGGTTATCATTGAAAAATATAATATAGAATTCGGTATTTTTTTTTTAATATTTTGCGGTATATTTTTGGTATATGTGCAGAATATCGTTTTATTGAAAATGGATAGCTAGTTCCTTACAGTCGAGCACACTCGACTGTAGCTTTCTCACTTGTTTATTGTTGATTTTAATTAAATTGCTTGCAATGGAAAATGGAAGGAAATCGTTTTTTTAGGTATGCGAAATGTTTGCAAAGCCTTCGCGTTCTAAGCTCTGATAAGATTTGCAGCTTCTGCCTAGATGCGAGAGGGGGAGGAAGGGTGGAAGGTGAGCGAAAAGTAACGGAGTGCCGCTAATTTCTCATGGAAGACGTTTGGCATAATGTAAATCTGATGTCGGAGCCCGCACATAACTCACGGCAAACACATGCAATAAAACATTTCAGGTTACTTTTTACACCATCTTATTTGTTTTCTTTTTTTTTTTTGCTATTTATACTTTTTACTTTCTTCTTGCTCAATGCTGCTAATGACACGCCCACGCGTCACACACACACACACACACAGCCATAAATTCAATTCAATTCGACCAGCAGCTGCAGTTGAGCTGAGTTGCGAGTGATTTTCTTAATGTAGTTCAAAGCCAAAAATGGTCGGGGAAAGGGTTTCACTTTTTTTCTTTTCTTCTTCTTATTCTTTATTCCTTACACATTTCTTAAGTGCTATGATGCTGTAGAGTGGGAGAGGGAGAGGGGGAGAGAGGTAATGCATAGGTTGTGCCCTTTCTAATGTCTGGTCTAATAAATTTTCAGCAACGCCAAAAGGCGACGGAGGGCGTAACTGATTTTTGAATAATATTTCACTTGCAGGTGAAATGTATCATGTGTGTGTAAGTGACTTTTGCATACGTGTGTGTGTGTGTGTGTGTGTGTGTGTGTGTGTGTGTGTGTGTGTGTGTGTTAGGGGTTGCCTCCCCTTCTGCTGATGCTTCTGTTGCTGGTGTAATTGTCTGAAAAATTACCGTGTCTACATGACACGCGCACACGCACGCCTTGGCATTAAATCAAATTTCCCAAGGTGTGTAATTGGATGGCAGAGAAAGAGAGCGAGAGAGTGGAGGAGAAAGTGGGAGAAAGTCGACAATTGGCGGACATAGTGAGAGTATTACTAGACACCATTTCACAGAGCCAAACAACATCTAGATTGAAAAGTTGAATGCACATCGTGATTTTAAGACTTTTAAATTTTTGAAAACAAAATTCTTGAAACAAGTTGTTTTGTATGCCAAATTTGCATTTAAAAACATCTGATTTTAAAATTCAAATCCTGCCTAAGGAATATTTTATTCTATACAAAATCTTGACTTAAAAACTTTCTTAACACAAAATTTTTATGGTTGAAAATATCTTAAAATAAATGCACGTATGCTAAATTTGCATGATAAGTTTAAAAACATCGTATTTTAAGATTCAAATCCCGCCTGAAGAATATATTATTCAATACAAAATCTAGATTGAAAATTTGAATGCAACTCTTGGCTAAAAAACTTTTCGATCTTAAAAATAAAAGTCGTGAAACCATTTTTTGTTGGTTACAAACATTTTTAAATAATCAATAATAATTTAATCATCGTTTTGGGATCGAAAATATTTTTTTAAGATGAAAAAGACCTAAAATTCAAGAGATTTATTATTTTTCCTAAGATCCCGCCTCAAGAATGTTTTATTCTGTACAATCTAGGAGCAAGAATTTTTGGTGGAAAATCTTTTGAAATAAGATTTGTATGCTATTATTTTATTATTATTTTAATATTCTAATCCTGCAAAAATTGATTGAACAACTCTTCGGTCTTAAAAACAATCGTGAAACAAGATTTTGAAACAAGATTTGGGTTGAACAAATCTTAAAACAAAATTTTGTTCTTCAATCATCACTTTGAGATTTAAGAATCTTGTTTTAAGATGGAAAAGACTTTAAATTCAAGACTTATTTTCGTGGAAGTGCGAATATTAGAATTCCTTTCCTTTAAAATTTAACCAAGTTTCTATTGTTGCTGTTGTTAGTTTGGTAAGTAGAGATAATAAAGCATTCTGTTATCATTGGTTCTCATTTTAAACTCTTGTCGTAAATAAATGCCTTAAACCACATCAATCAATTTATTTTTTTTCTTTTATTTTATGTACATCAAATTTCAGAATTCGATTTTCATGTGCAATCTTGAGAGTTTTACTTTCTTCAAACAAGATTATAATCTTGGATTTTAATTGAATTTTGATATTGATTTAAAAATAATCACTCTTGGTTCAAGTAAACATTTTATTAGTATTTATTATACTCATTTATTTTCATGAAAATTATAATTAAATTCTTCTTTAAATTTGAATTTCATTCTTAATTTATTTGTACATATATCATTGACTAAGTTGTAATTAAATTTATATTTTTTATTTACGATATGTACACTTTAGTAAGTCAAAAATAAAAATTTGGTTTAGGTTTTGATTTATTATAAACTGTTGTAAAATATTTAAGTTTCGTTAAGATGACATCTGACTTTAATTTAAAGTATTTGCCAAA
The DNA here is from genome assembly GCA_035046325.1 of Drosophila niveifrons. Classification (NCBI taxonomy): domain Eukaryota; kingdom Metazoa; phylum Arthropoda; class Insecta; order Diptera; family Drosophilidae; genus Drosophila; species Drosophila niveifrons. The sequence continues at coordinate 8,975,295 of JAWNOC010000063.1, read as the reverse complement.
CTTTCATAATAAATTTACAGTATACATAAATTGTATTTTATTTTTATAATTTTTGAAAACTTATTTATAATGATTCTTTCTTTGCCAATTAAGGCAATTTTTATTAACTTTTATTTGGCAAATATAGTATTTCTATTTCTTCTTTACTAAAGTTTTAATCCTTATTTGATAGTGGCATGTTATAGTTACTTTTGTTGTTACTTTTGTTTTCATTGTTTCAATATTCCAACTATGTTACATACCAAATTCCCTTTGAGTCGCTTTCCCGGTTCTGACAAACGAAATTCAATCAATATTAAATCAGACCTTCATTTTGCCAAAAATGGCATAAACCCCAAACTCCGCAATCAAATGGGGAGCAATAAAAAAAGTGCGAAACGAGATGCAACGCATTGGACATTTAGTTATCCAGCATAATACACAGAAGGCAGAGGTAACTCCTACCTCGATTTTTATACCAGCTATCCATAGGGTTGAAGGGTATTATACATTTGTGCCTGTAGGATATGTATGTAACAGATTAGTTGCTTTGCTTGTTCTATATGGTATATTTTGAATGTGATAATAAACCGATATACTAAATAAAGAGCTTGGTAAAATTAAATTTTTGCATTTGTCACCAATATATTTATTTGGTATATTTAAAGAATATTGAGAATAGGAAGTTCCTTTTTTTGTTTATTTTGAATATCTTTTGTTGTCAGCTGTTACTTAAAAATCTGGCATATATTTTACTGTATGGTATTTTGTGTATATTCTTTTTGTTAAGTTTAGGTTTTATTGAGAATGGGTATATTTTATATGTACTGGTATAACAATATACTAAATAAGGCACACGGTATAGTTTTGTTTTGCAGTATATTAATTTGGTATTTAAAAAAAAAAACAAAATTACCTCAAAGTATTGAACTTATTGATAATAACATATGTAGTGGGTATTTTACAATGCATTTTTCTATATATTTTAATGTTGTCACTTGGCACTTACCAATTGGGCAAATTTCGTACTTTATAATATTTTTTAACGTACTAGTATATCGATACACTAAAAAAGTACTATATTCTAGGAATAATACCGCAATGTTTTGATCTTATTGAGAATAAGGTAGCGAGTATTTTCAATGAAGTACGCTCGACTTTCGCTTTCTTTCTCGTATTTTGTATATTTTGTTTTTTTTTCAGCTGACACTTAATAATCTGACATATTTTTTACTGTATGGTAAATTGTGAATGTGATAGTATTTCAATATACTAATGGTATATCGATATACTAAATAAAGCACTTTGTATATTTCGTTAGTCTATTTATTTGGCATATTTTAAGATTCATACCGCAATGTTTTTATCTTATTGAGAATGGGTCGAGGGTATTTGAAGTCGATTACGCTCGACTTTAGCTTTCTTTTTTGTATATTGCATATATCTCTTTGTTGTCAGCTGACATTTAATAATCTGGCATATTTGTTTACTATATGGTATATTATGAATGTGATAGTATTTCAGTATACTAAATAAATCACTCAATATATGCCGGTATTTTTCAGTCTATTATTTTGTTATTGTGTTATGTTTTGTTATACAAAATAAGTCACTCGGTATATTTCTTCAGTCGATTTATTTAGCATATTTTAAGAGTAATACCGCAATGTTTTTTATTTTATTCACTGTCAGTTGGCACTTAACACATTTCCCGTTGCAGCACATTCGCAAATCTCGGCGTTTATTTTATGTTTGATTGAAACTCTGATTAATTTTGGCTGACACTGGCCGTGTAGCGAACCGTTGCCGCCTTGCCACCTTGCAACATGCGGCAGCGGCAGCAACGCACGTTCCATTGCCCAATTCTCGAATGGCGTTTTATGTGCCGTCGACTGGCTGCAAAAGTTACGCTAATGGCACAACAATACATCGTTTGCCAAGTCTCCTCCATATCTTGGCAGTTGTTGTTATTGTTGTTGTCAACACCTTGACACAGGTGTTTCATTCAGTTGTGTGTGTGTGTGTGTAATGAGTACTGTGTGTTGAGTACACGTAGCGCGCATTGGTTACACGATTCTCTCTATGTGTGCCCAACATCACAGCATCACAGCATTCGCACCCAAGTCCCACACACGCATACTCACACACACACACACACACACACACACACACACACCTACTCTCTTTACACCTACATAGGTCACAGGACTTAGGACACACAGGAAATGGGGAACCATTGCCCGTCCCATAAAGCGTCTGTTTGAAATAATCTGTCATATGTTCTGCTCTGCACCCTACTCTCATTTTGGCGGTGTACATCTGTTCGATAAGCATCTAGCTTCATCTGGGAACACTGTCAATAAGTATCGATAGATCGATACAATCGTTTTTGGTCTTAGTCTTTCTTAAGTTCTGTACACAACTCAATATCCAAGTGAATTGCACCACAATTTAGCTACTTTCTATAACATCAATAAAAACTCTAAATAAACCAAACTACATCCACATCATTATCCATAGAGCACAGAAAAAATATTTATTATTAGATTTAAGCAGACAACTGAATGTATAAGAAGATACAGTAAACCGAACCTGAATAAAATTAAGTATAAATTTATTATTATCAATTTTTTTTAGTCTGTCATTTACTAAAACTAAAACTATTTAATTATTATTCCAAGATAGATTGCAAATAAAGCATACTTAAAAAAAAGCACAATTCTTTTAAGAGCTTTTCATTTCTGATTGTTTATTACTTATTGATAAACTTACTTATTTGTTAAACTTGGTTATGAGTAATTTAATCATTCTTATGAAGCAAATCGAAAATCAATATAAAAAATTGATCATTTGAATCTTTCTTAAGAATTTGAATCATAAATGTTTTTGCTTTCAAAAAATTAACTATGATATTTTATTTTATACTAAATTTAAGAATGTCAGGATTGAGAATTGTTAGTATTTGCATACCGATTATAATACCCGCTACCCATAGGGTAGAAGGGTATTATAACATTGTGCCGGCAGGAAATGTATGTAATAGGTAGAAGGAGGCATCTCCGACCCTATAATGTATATATATTCTTGATCAGCGTCAACAGCCGAGACGATCTAGCCATGTCCGTCTGTCCGTCTGTCTGTCTGTCCGTCTGTCCGTATGAAACACTGGATCTCAGAGACTTTAAGAGATAGAGCAATAATTTTTTCGACAGTATTTGTTATGTTTGCACGCAGATCGAGTTTGTTTTAAATTTTTGCCACGCCCACTTTTGCCCCTACAAATGGATACAAATTGCATAACAAGCGTAATTTTAAGGATTGAGTCGTGATACAGTCGTGATATATATACAATGATGACTATAGTCTTTGTGATTCCTGAAAATTTGGTTGATATTTGCGATCAAATAAAAATTTTCGAAGTTATTAAAGAAATACTTTTATAGGGCAAATACGCCTACTTGCTAGGGGTCAAATTCGCTTTGGCTAACAATCTGGTACATTTTGCACTCTATACTATAGAGTCTATAGAATATATTGAGTGTAGTACTTTGAGATAAATACCGCATTATTTGTAGCGCTTCACATTGTTTGTGCTGGCCGAACCTTTTGCCTATTTTACGATTATCACTTCGCACGTCTTATTCTTATGGTTTATAGTTCAGTTGCGCCACTGCGGCAATGCCTTCTCCCCCTCTTTTCCCTACCCCACTCTCTCTCCCTCTTCTACCCCTGTTCTAACCCCAACACTCACCTGCCTACTTGAGCTTCACGCCCATCTAAGCGACACAGCTGCTTCTTCTGTTGTTGTTGTTTTTATAACTTTTACGCGGCATTCGTTGTTTATGCGCACTGCGTGATCACATTTAGTATCAAGGTGCTGCTTTTCCCTATTCTATAATCATATTGTTGCTGTTGCTATTGCTGTTGCTGTGGTTGCCTTCGTTGTTGTTGTTGTTGCTGTTCAAACTGAAGGTTAAGCATCCACCTCAATCATCAGCATTTCGGGCATTTTGTGATTGTTTCTTTCTCGGCTCGTAACTCTCTTCGATTTAATGATTTCTCAGTTCTGCTGACTAAACATTTTTTCTACAAGTTTTTTTTTGTATCCTGCTCTGTTTTTTTGTTTTCAATTTTAGCAAAAATACAGTTGTTGTTAAAGCAATAGTAGAAACAATAAAAAATATAAATAATATAGTTATGAATACTTTAATAATATAATTCTGAAATGACAACAAAATGAACGCTTAATATACCCTTATAGGTTAGAAAGCTGCAGTCGAGTGTGCTCAATTGTGAGATACTCGCACCCATATTGAATAAAAGCAAAATATTGCGGTATTTTTTCTCGAAATATACCAACATAATATACCACAAAAATACTATAAGTATATCAAATGGTATATTTGGTATATTGATATGGGACTAAACTCAATATAATATACCACAATATGCTCATAATATACCAGAAAAATACTATAAGTATACCAAATGGTATATTAAGTTTATTGATACTACTACTTCACTCAATATATACTATAGAGTGTAAAATATACCAGATTGTCAGCCAAAGAAATATAGACCCCTTCTAAGTAGTCTTTTTTTTCTCATACAAAAATATTTCCTTAATTACTTCGACAATTTTTCTTTTGAATTTTGAATCACAAAAACTATAGTTAGTATTGTATATACCAAAATTCCGCATGTTATTCGATTTCTATCAAGTGGGCGTGGTAAAATGCGTGCGCACATGGATAAATCGTCTGGGCTGTTGACGCTGATCAAAAATATATGAGATGCCTTCTTTTACCTGTTAGATACATTTTCAAGGTGATAATGATATTGTTTTTTACCATTTCCGTTCCAAATTTAGGCGCATAAACTTTGCTAAAAACGGTCACTCAAAAATTTGTACAAATTTGCGAAATATAATAATTTTTCTCACATCCTTTATTTCGTTCATCTAAAAACATCGCTTAATCTCAAATCCTAATAATAAAATTCAAATGCGTCAACTTTTTTATTAGGATGTTGTTATTGCTTTTTTTTTTTGTGATTAATCGTTGCTGCATTTGTGTCATGTTATCCTTGAGCTTGGTTAGTGGGTCACAAAATCTGAAGAGCAGCTCAGCTCAGCTCAGAGCATTGGCCAACTGACCACACCTCTGAGATGAAGTTAACTATGTTGTAGAACGACAAGAACAACGAGTCGTATACTTGCTCAGCACAAGTAGAAGCAGCACATTATGCTTAAAAGCTTGTAAGACGTCGTTGGCCATAACAAAGTTAAAAGCAACTAAAATAGACACCTGGGACAATGAGAGTGGAGCTACTCGAGACACTTTCGTGGACGTTGAGGGGGCGGGGCAGGATGGCAGGTGGTGCAGCAGCAGCAGCAGCTCTCGGATGGAGATGAAGTGCCTCAGAGAGTGGAGAGTGGATGAGCATGAAGATGGGGAATATAGCCAGGCTAAATAAGTGCAGCTCGTTGGCCAATCCACTGCCACAAAATTTATTGACTTTGTCGTCCTTGAGGCACGTTGTACGTTGTACGCTGCACGTTGCACGTTGGTTGTTGCACACAGCACATTGTACGTTGCATGTTGTCTCCGTACAGTTGCGACAAAGCAACTCTGTGTGTGTGTGTGTGTGTGTGGCATGACACAAACCGCTTACGAGCCTGTCTTAATAATTTGGCGGCTTTGCTAAATTAAAACTAAAGTCCTGCCACATAAATCTGCCGCCGGAGCCACATGATAAGCAGTCCATGTGCTTTAGTCCAACAGATAGTTGCTCATCCCCCAACTCAGATTCTCTGACTTGACTTTCTCATCCTCCTCCTGAAACTGGACTTGACTCGACTCGACTGGACTCGACTTTCTCTTCCTCGACTGGACCATGCATCACCTTGGCTTGGCGTTTACAACTTAGACGGCGCTGGCATTTATGTTGTTGTTTATGAGGACGTGTAATCACTGACCAAACGACACACGGTCCATGGGCCACTTCATTGCCAGCAGCAGCAACTATCCTCAGCACCTGACGTTTGCATTGTCACAGCTACACTGCCGCAAATTTATGACTACTTCGGTGACAACTTCCATTCAAAGCAAACCAAATAAATAATTTCACAGTTATTCACAGTCAGTTAGGAAAAGTTATTTGTTGTGGTTTGTACGTAAATTAATTCATTACTAAAAAGAACACTAAGAGAAATTAGTCATGTATTTATTGAATAAATTTACTATTACTAATTTTCAATGCTAGTCGCTAAAGTAATAATAATGTAATACTTCAAATAACTGTCAAATTAATAAGAAATAAATACAATATAATTCAAATCATAAACGATTATTAAATACACGATATTAAGATTGCACAAAATCAAATAATAGTAATAAAAAATAACATATTTTATATAAATAAAAAAACATACAATTAAATAAATGAATTATAATTATAAAGTATTTATAGAAAATTAAGATAAAGTAGTGGGAAAAAATATATAAAAGTGCATTAGAGATAAAATTTGTTAAAAAAAATATATTTTTTTTTACAAATTATGAAATGATATTGTAGTAGCCCTTTAATTTATTGGAGTCGAGTGAATAAAAGCCAAAGAAAGCGGAATTATTGTTAAAATATGCCTTAAAAATACTAAAATATACCGAACGCCATAATTGGTAAAACGTTGAAGTATTTTATTTAAAATATACCGTTATATACTGTAAGTGACAAAATTGAAAATGAATAAAATTAATAAATAAAAGAAAACTAAATATAAAATGTAAGTAAACACATATAAAACTAAACAGCTAAAAAAAATTAACTTATAAATTATAAAAACATAAGAATATAAAAAGAATATATAATAAATTGATATGTAAAGAAATGTAATAACTACATAGTTATTATAAGTATAGTATAATAAAACGAAAAAAATATATGTAGAGTACAATTTGTAGTATGTCTTTTCTCTAAGTGCATTATTCCGTGTATAGCAGTGTTTTGTGTGTGTGTGTGTGTGTGTGTGTGTGTTTGGGGCATGAATGTCCTGTATGTCCTGGCTATTCCGTCTGGTCAGTCAACGTCAAACGACGCTTGCTTCATTTATTGTTTCATGGCATGTGATGTGTTGGCTTTGGCATCGACATCGGCATCGGCATCAACATCAGCATCGGAATCAACATCAGCATTGGCATCAGCGATGGCAACTTGGGCACACTTCAGCCTGGATGACGACTATGTTGTCCTCCTCCTCCTCCTCCTATCCTATATGCATTATTGTAATTGCAATGCTTCTCTCTCTCTCTCTCTTCCTCTCTCTTGCTATCGCCTTGCTGTTGTTGTAGTTGAAGTGTCCTCGTTGATGATCCGAGAGTGCTGATGGATGCTGATGCATCAAGTGCTTTACTGTTAAATCATGAAAGCTATGCGAAGGTGATGCAGATGCTTCACCAGCATGTCTATGATGTCGTTGTGCATGTGAATTGACAGCACTCGAGTATATCCGGCATACTTCCCCTATCTCACTCTCTCTTCAGCTCTCTCTTTGTCTCTTTGCATTTGACATGTCAAAATCAGATGTTGTTTTAAGTTCCGTTTTCGTTGCGGCTATTTGAAACTCAATATCGAATATGCTTGTTTTAAGATTTAACTTTTTTATTACATTTACAATGTTTACATACTATTGCTTTCTTTTTTATTAGCTTTAAGACGATTCCCCCTCTTATTGTTCTAATGAAACGTTCCACTCAACAAATAATACACATTTATTCCACTTTAATACTAGTATCAATTAATAATTGCGAAGAGAAAACCATTAGCTCACGCCATTGCTTTCTTACAGTTCATTTTGTTTTTGCTCTTTGCAATACGAAGAGAAATCAACAAAAATAAATACAAATGTCGCTCACTGCATGGCAAAAGCAAAACAAAAACAATTTTGCAGCGCACTGCACTAGGCATGCAAATTACAAAAACAATTTTGCATATTCCTTTGCATTCTCTGCCTTTGGGTTGAGTTGAGCAACAACACTTTCTTAGGCTGAACCGTTAACTCGCTAATACTTATGCAACTTGTTGTTGTGTGCTCGTAAAATCTACATTGCGAGAAATGTGTTCATTACAAGGGAAATCCTAGTATTTTGAAGTGCAGCTTGTTGAAGCGAAGACAAATGCATTTATCTACATACATATGTACATATGTATATATGTATGTAAATGCAAGTGTATTCATTTGTGTTCATATTTTAATGTGTATTGCTGATTGAGCTGCCATTTTGAGTCTAATATTTTTGTTTTTTTTTAAATATATTATTATGTAGATAGCTTTCACATCAATTGAACGTATACTTTAACATTGCTTTGCTCTTCCAATTTTTAAATAATACTTGTCATATAGCCATTTTATGATAACATTTTAATTTAAGTTTTCTGCCAAGCTACAAATTTATGAAAGCGAAAGCTGCTGAGGGGGGCGTGTCTGCTGCTGGTGCTTCTTTTGCTGCCAGACAATTTGTCCGGAAGGCAGAACATGCACAGTTGCACACGACGACACACCTGCACAGTGGGACAGACAGACAGGCAGAAAGACAGTTAGAGGGACAAAAGAAGGACATGCGAGTGCACATAGCGAGTACATGTGAATGGGCGCATTCCTCTCTCAATTTTTGTGAATTGAAATTTTTGAAATTTCCCGTCAGTCTGCAGCAAAGCGGCCAGACACATTGGAATGCCGTTAATTGTTGTTGTCGAGCCAGACAGCGTTGGCATCGTCGAAGGGGTGTGGATGGGGGGGCTACAGGCAGTTGCTGCTTTAGTTGACCACTCCCACTCCTCCTTTTTGTGCAGTGTTTAAAAATTTAAAAGTTTCGCTTGCCTTTTTCCTAGCTTTAGCTGTTAGTTGCTAACATAGCGTTTTTAATGCTTGTCAATTGAATTTAACAGCGCGCTGTTAACTGCATTTATATGTTCGATGTTATGATGTAGTTGGTCCACAGCTGTTGGGCTGTGTTAACAGCGCACTGTTAACACAAACAACTGTTGAGCAGCAAGTCTGAGAGCGACGGCGCTCTCTCTCTCTCTATCTCCGGCTCTCTCATTGTGCAAAAAAAAAAGGCAAAAACAAAAAGACCGACACACTCATACAGAAAAGGTTGTGTACAACGACGACAACGACAGCAACAAAAGCATAGAACGCAACTTACAACAACAAGAAGAACAAAAGCAACGCGCGTGACAGCTGCGACGCCGACAGCGCTTCGCTGCCGCCGACACTGCTATTCGGTCGTGTTGTACTCTCTTTCTTATTGGGAAAGAGCAGTTTTTCACCAGCCGTCAAGTTGTGTCCGTGTCGCGGTCGCGTCAGTCGTTCAAATGTTTGTTGTTGTCCAACCGTTTTTTTGTTTGTGACTATTTTATTTAAAAACTATTGCTAACGGGTTTTGTTGTTGTTATTTGTAAACATCTTTAGTGTTAGTTTTGTGTGTGATATTGAAACGAATAGAAAAGCAAATTAAAACAGCACGCGTCTCCTTTTCGGCAGCAACAATAACAAGTGCAAGAAGATGACGCGCAGGGCGCAGCAGCAGCAAAAGCAGCGGCAGCGAAAACGACAATAACAACAACAACAACAACAATTACATCGACAGCTGTTTGCCCAATTGTGGTAAAATCGAAAATTAATGTAAAGCCAGTCAACGAATTTATAACAATGAGTTTATTGTGAAAAATACTTGTCAACAACACCAGCAGCATCAGCGCAGCATTCGAAAACAAACGGTACAACTCAAAATTTACGGTTTTTTTTTTGCGTGTGCTTTGCTCCCTGTACGTTTGTGGGAGAGAGGAGAGTGAGAGACGCCACCCAACTGCGACCACCACAATAACAAAAGCAATAACAAAAACAGCAGCAAAAACAAAAAGAAGTGTTTGCAAGTTTTTTTTCGTGTGTGTTTTTTGTGTGTGTGTTTTTTTTTGTTTGCCTGCGCAGTTTGGCGCTCTCACGTGTTTGCGCCGACTGCGACGCCGGCTTCGACGCTCTGCCGCGTTTTGATAAATGCAAAGAAATTCCCATGCGGCCGTTTAGTACATTTTCTACAGCTTATTTCGTGTGCCGCCTACTGTTACATTTGTGTACAGTGTGACTGCTGCTAAGATTATTACATGGACTTCTGCTGCTCCTTACTTTGCTGTTACTGCTGATGCTCCAGCAGCGATGTAGCCGCTTTACTGGGCCAAAACAAATATCCCCTTTACTTTTGGACGCAGCGCTGCCTGCAGTGGTCATTGCAAACACAGAGAGCGAGAGAAAGAGCGAGAGGTGAGTAATGCTGTGGTCATGCATTGCTGACTCGTTGATCGCTTTGCTTGAATCGGGCGCTTTGGGGGAGTAGAAAAAATTCAATGAAATGCATCATGCACTGGACACTGAACATGTCGATGCGCGATTAACACTACTCATAATCGTATACATTGGAGCAAGTATTATTTGTACAGCAATTAAATGCAAGCTTAGTAAACAGGGATTGAGTAAGTTCTTTAAAATAGCTGCAATTTTTTTTTATGAATACAACATGAATAGTTTTTTTTTTAGCGCGATGCGATTTTTTTTTAATTTGATGATATTTATTATGGGCTTGAACATTTTATAGTACAATTTAAATATTTGCAGTGCTCACTTTTATCTGCAAATACATGCTAGATAACCAATATAAAGTAAGTTGAGCACAGACATTAAAATGAGTCAATGTTATCAAATATATGAGATTCTGCAGAAATTAATAGTACTATTTTTATGGATGCAATAAATTTCCGCTTATAAGATTTCTTTTCTTCAAAACTTAATGTAATGAATATAAATATTTCACAAAAGTATTTGAATTCAGTCCTTAGATATACATTTAAGAAAGCATGGCATTGTGGGGGATTACATTTTTGGAATTAATTTCATTGTAATATATTTATGTTTTCTTTAGTAATGAATAATTTATTTATAATACTTTAGTAAACTTAAAACATGTTAATATGAATTTAAATTTATATAAAAATAATGGAGGATACATTAAAGCATTTCTGTATGGTTAATATATATATATATATATATAGTAAAAATTCCATTACAGACTAGTTTATTATTCATAGTATTTCCTTTTGTTTGGCAAACGTTTTAGTAATTTAAAAATGAAATAAAAGCTTTTCTAAGTTACGCCATTGTCTGCGTATGTCTGTTGTGTCATGATAGTGGATTAGTATTGGAAGCTAGATGGATTTCATGGTCATATTTTGTAGAGTCTTGTTCGTGTTAGAACAGCTGCTATTTGTCCTGGTTGCATTTTGCAATATCCTCTCAACGCACTCCGCACTCTGCACGCTTTTCACTCTTTGCACCACACCCACGAGACAGTGTCGTGCATTGCACAGTGCCATCAATAAGTATGTCAACCGAGTCAACAGCATTAGCACAGCAGCAGAAAGGGGGGAAAGTGGACAGGAGAGGGAGGGGGAGTAGTAGATGAGAAAGGTAGCGATGAGGTTGATGAGGAAAACGGACTTGCAGCATTTGTCGTCGATGTCGTCGCTCATTTGGCCGAAAAACCGAAAAAGCAACTGGCGACAACAACCAACAAAAATAAATAAAAATGTAGAAGAAAACAGAATAGAACGACAAAAAAAAATCCAACGAAACGAAAGACAAATCAAGAGAAAAGGCATTCAACGAGGCGGTGTCCCCAACATAGCGCAATATACCAAACAATTCCATTGATTTTTCTTGTGGGAATACGACGACGAGTAGTTGTAGTTGCCACTGTGCACAAGGCACAAGGAAAGTAAAGGAAACGAAACGAAACGGAACGAAAGGCAAGGCAAGGAAAGCAAAGGAGCAGGCCATAGAAAATAGACATAGACATAGACACAATACACATTCCCTTCCCCCCACTTGCCCCACTGTGCAGCACAGTGTGCAGCACCCTTCTTCTTCTGCTGCTGTTGACTGTGTTCGCGTCGTTGAACTTTTTGCAACATGCTTCTGTAGTAGCCTGCTTTATTTTTGTACCTTTTACTTTTTGCTTCCTACCACTTCTACTTCCTCTTTCTATATCTTTGCCTTCGAAACGGAATTTATGTTAATTTGGTGCTACATTCCTGGAACCATATCCTTTGTCTTATTTGTTTAGCAATGACTTTGTTTTGCTTTGGCTTTTCTACCTCAAAAAAAAAGAAAAAACAGTACAATTTTTTTTTCTTTTCTTTGGGGTTTGGGGTTTAGTTTTTGTGTTTTTGGGTTTTCGAGGTGCCGTTAACCCTTTGATTGCAAAAGTTTTTCCATTGAGATATTTATGTTTTGCAATCGGAATGCCTCGCATAACTATTCAATGGAATGTGGGCTAAATATTTGTAATATCGTATCACTGTTCATAGAGTTTCACATTGCCCCGATGAATGAGTTAGCTGTGTGGGGGGATGCGGACGGGGGAGGGGGCTGTGTAAACAAGCTGTCTGCTGACTGCGGCTCAATCGATTTGATTTTGATTGCCCATTGGGCAATTATCTGTGGTCAGAGCTCAAGTGCCGTGATTTTGTTTCCAGTGCAGTTCGCATTAGCAACTGGAAATCTAGTTCACCTGTCACCTTTCACCCCTTTACCTTTTTCCACATTGTTATTTACACTTTGTGCTTTTTTTCTATCTCTGTTTTTTTTGATTCGCAATTCACAATTCCCAATTGTTGTGTCGCTTCAACACTTTGCGAGCTTTCGACACTTGGAAATTTGTTCTGTCTAATTGATTTTCGCATTTCTTTTGCCACATTTTCACATTAGTTTTCGCGCACTTTTCTTACATTTTCTTCTGCTTTTAGTTCTTTTGCTGCTTACTCGTGTTTTTCCATCTATTTGGGTCAAGTTAAGTGTCTGCTTTGAGGGTTAATTGTTTATTTACTTGAATCGAACTTGAGTTCGTTTCGATCAGTGCGTTTTTCTGTAATTAACTTTGCTATATCTACAATTTATTTTAGAAAACTTAAATCAACTTTTCATTCAAGTTTATACAATTTAATTAATGTACTAAGCTTACAATTCCCAAATTTACATTTAGTTAAAAGTGTATTCAAGCTTTTGACAAAATAACTTAAATTTTAATTAAAGCTATAAAGGCTGTTAATTAATTTTTAAAAGTTTAAATTGTAGAGTTCGCAAAGAGATTATAAAGTTTAAGCTTATACCTAAAAGCTACTTAAAAATATAGTTTTATGTGAGCAAAGCTGATCCCAAGGATAATTGAAATGTTTTTCAATTGGAAAACTGAGTTTGCGGTTAAAGTAAGCTGCTTAAATGTAAGCAAAGCTAGTAAGCTTGCCGAATTTCTTTACCGAAAGCTTTAAGAAGCTTTATGAACATATGTGTGCTTGGTTTTTTAATTAATTCGGTTTTTGTTGAATGCATATTAAAGCTTAGACCGAAAAATAAAATGGAAGCATTATACCTTACCTTAACTTACTTTACTTCTTGACAATATATGAATATATTTAAAGAAACATGCTTAATTGTACAATATTCGTACAAAAAAAACTTACTAATTCAAAAGAAAAGGACAAAGTTGGCTATAAAGTTTTTTTAAAAAAATATATACACTCAATCTGCTTTCTTAACCAAAAGCTTTCAAAAACTTGATAGACATCAGTGAGATTTTCTTTTAAATTAATAAGTTTTTTTTTGTTAACATTTGGATACTACTAGTACTACTAAGCTTTATGTAAGCCTAAAAAAGCTTGAAATAATTATTGTATTTTAAAGTATAATTGAAGATTAAAGTCACTTTAAAGCAAACAGCTTAGATTTAAGCAATGTTACTAAGTTTGTTGAATTTCTTTACGGAAATCTTTAATAAACTTGATAGAGAACTTTGTGCTTTGCATTTAAGTTAATATGATTTCTTTGTTATAAATTTTGGTAAAAGTATATTACAGTTTAGCTTCTTACTTGTTGTCCAAGTTGATTAATATATTCATAACAGAAGCTGAAGCTTTAAAGCTGCATGGAATGCTAGTTTTTTTTGCAAGATTTTAGAGTCCTAAAGATATTTGTGTGCTTGAAAGCTGAATTTAAGGTGAAAGCTGCTTTGAAGCAAGCAGCTTAAATTAAAGCGAAGTTACTAAGTTTGTCTAATTTGACTACGGAAATCTTTAATAAACTTGATAGAGAACTTTGTGCTTTGCATTTAAGTTAATACGATTTTTTTGTTATAAATTTTGGTAAAAGTATCTTACAGCTTAGTTTGTTACTTGTTGTCCAAGTTGATTAATATATTCATAACAGAAGTTGAAGCTTTAAAGAATGCTAGTTTTTTGCAAGATTTTAGAATCCCAAAGATGTTTGTGTGCTTGAAAGCTCAATTTAAGGTAAAAGCTGCTTTGAAGCAAGCAGCTTTAAGTGCAGAAATGTTACATTTTGCAAATGCATTTGTTAAGGACGAAATGGAAGCGATTTAATTTGGTAATAATGCAGCTGTGGATTGCAGATTGCAGATTGCGACCGTTAGTTGCACCATCTGATTGCAGTAGTTTTGCGTCATTTTGTGGCATCATCTGGCGGTGCAAAATGCAACTCTCAAATAGCAATTCCATGAACTGTACACGCACACAACATAAACATAACTTTGCCACAAAATACACACACACACACACAGACACAAACACAGCTAGACAATTTTATTTTGGTTGCTCGGTGCAGTTTTTGGTCCGAGCCATCAACATATGGCCAAACAAGCCGGCCAAGAAAAACAGAGCAACGGAAAAATATAGAAAAAAAAACAAAAAATTGTTGTTGAGAAGGAAACTTTAATAAAAACATGTCAAGAGCACTTTTGGTTTGAAGTAACTGCAGCAAAGCAAAAAAAAAAAGGCAAAAAAGAATAGAAAAAGAACTGGAAACGCCCACGTTGAGAACACGACTCCAACTATGTCTGCAACATAACGGATGCAATGTTCCCCCCTTCCCCCTCCCCCCATCCACTCCATTCTTCCGCCCCCTCTCTCTAGCTATTCTTGTTGTTTTGGACTTGACCAAGTTTATTGCCTGACTGCCTGCCATATGCAATTGCCGTAGATTATTTTGGGCGACATGGCAAAGGCGTCAACGAGTCTTGCCGCATAGATTTGACACCCACTGCAATCAGACCAAAAATATAGCTGCCACAGCCCCTCTCTTCACCGTCCTCCTCCTCCTTCTTCTCCTCCTCCATCTACGTGATGTTGGCCGACTTGCCCAATTTTGGACACGAGCCTCCACTTGAAGACGCTGCTGCTGCTGCTGCGTTCGCGCATTGCGTTGTCAAGTGTGTGGCAAGGCACACAAGTGGGGCAAGTGGCGCGACTGCTGTTGCAAGTGCTGCTAGTGTTGCAGAGTGCTGCAAGTGGCCAAAGCAAGACCAGCGAGCAACGCATTCGACTTTGTCGCTATGCAAATTTTGCTGTTGCAGTTGTTGCAGTTGCATTTTAGTGTCAAGTGCACTATAAGAACTGCGTCCACTGTGCGAAGGTAATTGGGCTAACTAAATGCAAACGATTTTCCGTTTTTCGTTTCCCACAGAGGGTCAATCAATTGTGATCCCAACTAGATTTCTTTTTGCGATGCATGAAACCATTTTCAAGAGATTTTTGTAATCATGTCAATTTGGGGAAAAGAGCTGCGAGTGTTTTATACTCTTTGAGTAAATACAAAATGTTCTTAACGTAAATTTCATTTGCTTTAAATCTATAATTTGAAATTACATTCTCGATATTTTATTCATGGATATTTTATATTCTAAGCTAAGCTAAAATTAGTTTCAAATTTAATTCTGAAATGCATCAGACATGTGTTTAACAAGTTCTTATTCAACAAGCATAATTATTTGATAGATAATATTAAACCTATTACTATAATTTTTTGTATTGCACTTTAATTCTCTCTGCTCTATTAAATGTAGTATTAAGTGCTAGATTTAATAAAATAAATAATTAAATAAATATAATTTCAAATGTAGTTCCCAATTCTTCAGAAAAGTTTAAGTTTAAATCTATTTCTTAAAATATCGAATTCTGCCAAAGCTTGAGACAAAAATGCTTTCTCTCTGTTAGATAGTAATTGAGTTACAAATATTGTCAGGAAGAGTCTTAATTATTACATATTATTTCATAAACTTTTTGAGCTATTACTGGTAATATTTATTAATGATCTTAAACATAAATTGTTATACCCGCTACTCAGATAAAAATAGTAAAAGTTATTGAAGAAATACTTTAGTATAACAACTCCTTTTCTTATTGGTATATTTTACTCTATGGTATATTTTGAATGTAGTACTATATCTAGTATATTTTACTACTTTTGCTTATTTTTACTTAAATGATAGTTTCGTTTTCCCATGATTTGGATTTATTCAAGTTTATTATGATTAGTTTTCTGATATAATCAATAAAAAAGTAGTACTTATTTTGCTTTTAAATTTAAGCTTAAATATGGATCAATTTTACAATTCTTAATTACTGTAGTAAAAAAACATAAATAAGTATCGTAAAATTGATCCATATTTAAGCTTAAATTTAACAGTAAATGATTCATATAAAATAACAAAATATTTACTATTGAAATCATAAATTATTTTTATTTCATGATTTGCTTTAATTAATTGATTTTACTTCCTGCTGAAAGTGATAAAAATGATTATCTATTTTGTTTATTGATTCTATTGAATCATTTAATCAATTTTTATATTCAATGATATTATGATTTATTTGCTGCTGTGCTTATTTTATCCATTCATTCATTTCATTTCAGCATATTAATTTCGATTCGTTACGAAATAGTTCAATCTTGCTGCCATAATCAATCATTCATCATATTATTTACATTGATTCGATACTTTGCAGTCTTTGCAGAGTCGTGAATCGTGAATCGTGCATTTCTATTAATTTATACAATTCATTCTTGTGTGTGTTGATTCACATTTGTTTATGTTTTGGCACCTTTCGTTTCGTTTCGATTGACTTTGATCACGTTGACGTCATTTGCTTGGCAAAATCATCGTTTTATTCTTTGCTTTTTGTCACCTGTTTTTTTTTTTTGCTGGCTGGGGAAACGAATTCGATTCACTTAGTTCATGCATCGCCATTCAAATCGCCATTCACCTAAACGAAGTGGTTTGTTAACTGTCCAATGGCTCTCCTTGGAGCGTGTAACTGCGATTGCCTCATTGCCAGGACCTCTTCCCCCCATTCTCAGTCGTATCCTTTGTCTGTCTGCCAGTTGTGCGGAAGGGGGGCCAAAACTCTTGTACATTTAATTAATTATTTATACAAGAAAAGGTAAACGTGCCGTCGTCCACGATGCCCCCGAAAGAACACGCAAGAAACAAGCAAAGCTACAGCCAAATGTGGCAAGGACACTGGGGCAAGGGGCAGCAAAGAAATGCCTCGTAACTGGAGCCGTAACCGTGGCAAACATTTTACGGATACATCGTCGACGTCGTTTTTTGCATAATTGATTAAATGACTGGCTATATAACGAGCAGCGGCGTTCAAATTGTTTGGCTACACTAGCCTGTTAGCCTGCCACATGTCGCATGCCGCATGCCACATGCCACTTGCCACTTGCCGCTCGCCCTCGCAGCAGCTCGGAGAAATGAGAATTTACGATGGAGAAAAATCAAGCATGGAACCTACGTCACACAGCTCTCTATACCCCAAAAATAAATGTAGGTGTGTGTCTGTGTGTGTGTGTGTGTGTGTGTGGCAAGTGGTATGTTGCATGTTAGTTATGGCGTCTGGCAAGTGTTGTGATTATTGGCCGAATGAAAAATGCAAAGAACGGCCAACTGGCAATTGGCAAATTCATGTCTGACTTTTCCCCATTTGCCAGGCTACAAAAACCGGAGGAGGAGGGAGTACTCTTCTCTTCCTTCCCCCCGCCGCCCTCTTTTCCACTCCTTTAAATGTGCCCTTGACATTGAGGAAAAGTTAAACACACACACACACACACAGGCACACACATTTGCATCGCTTTTAGTCGAGATGAGTTTGGTGTAAATTTATTGCATACTTGAGAGCGTGTTTCATTAGGGTTGCCCCGCCTTGCAGGGTTGCCATAAAAGTGTACATGCATAATTCATGGCAAATCCATAATTACTGCCATCACTTTAGTTGATGTTAAGATCTCTAGTTGCAAAATGTTTTCCATTAATGTCAATGAAACTACTTGAAGTTGAATTAAGAGCATAAAATATGTTTATAGTGAAATCGTATTCCTGAAATTATGAATATTACAAAATATGTTATATATATTATATGTGCAAATGAATACAAAATATTATCCTTAGAAATGTATTTTATTTCTTTTGTGTGTTGCTTTGATATGAAATGTGGGAAATAATATAATGTATTTTTAAACCAGCATTTTAGTTTCATTTTTCTGTGTGTAGAATTTAATTAAATATTATTTTAAATAGTCAGGAAACATATTTTAATAGAAAGAGTACATTGCGGTATATTTTTGGTATATTTTATTGAAAATACTCGAACTTGAATCTCTTCCTTGTTTTATTTTTATGTGTTGCCTAAATAGCTTACAAGATATATTTTAAAACAACAGCAAAAATACAATTACATTTTCTCAGTTTGTTGCCTGGGGATGTGACTAAAGATAAATTTAACAAGTAAGAAAACTACAGTCGAGTGTGCTCGACTGTGAGATACCCGCTACCCCTTTTGAATAAAAGCAAAATATTACGGTATTATTTTCAAAATATGCCAAAAAAAATACTTCAAAATACTAAAAATATACCAAATGGTATATTTGGTATAACGATGTGATACTAACATTCAAAATATACCATAGACGGCATAATATACCAGATTATCGGCCAAAGCATTTTAGACCCCCCGTAAGTGGGCGTTTTGGCCCATGCAAAAGTGTTTCTTTAATAACTTCCACAATTTTCATCTGATCGCAAGCAAATTTTCAGGAATCATAAATACTATTGTTATTATTATATATACCAAAATTCGCAGCTTTAACTTTAAAATTACGCTTGTTATTTGATTTTTTTGATTTGCGGGGGCGGAAGTGGGCGTGGCAAAAATTTGAAACAAACTTGATCTGCGTGCAAACATAACAAATGCTGTCGAAAAAAAATTATAGCTCTATCTCTTATAGTCTCTGAGATCCAGTGTTTCATACGGACAGACGGACAGACGGACAGACAGACAGACGGACAGACGGACATGGCTAGATCGTCTCGGCTGTTGACGCTGATCAAGAATATATATACTTTATAGGGTCGGAGATGCCTCCTTCTACCTGTTACATACATTTCCTGCCGGCACAAAGTTATAATACCCTTCTACCCTATGGGTAGCGGGTATAAAAAGTCCGAAAATATAATATTATGTGTGTTCTTTGATACTAGTATTTGGGACTTATTTATAAAAATGTAGGATCTATTTTAAAAGAACAGTAAAAGTACTTAATCGATTGTAGCATTCTATCTGTGCATATACATACATATATATTAAGAATAATTTTCACAATAGAGTATTTCATTCTTTCAGTATGATTTAAGATATACATATTTTGAAACGACAACATTATCTAGTTCTTCTTGACTTTCTATAATTTTTAAATTTAATCGAGTGTTAATTAAATTGTTTTTTTATACCAGCCCCGGTATTACAACTTTTTGCTTCTATAAAATGTATGCAACAGTCATAAGGAGGCATCTCCGACCCCATAAATAATATATATCCTTGATCAGTCGAGACGATATAGAATTGTCTGTTCGTCTATCTGTCCGTACTCACACATAAATATCAAGAATATATGAGATTTTTTCTAGACAACTTTTGTTACGCTTGCACACAGATTAAGTTATTTCAAAAACGGGTCTGAGTTGCTTTGTTTGACAATCTGGTATACTCTTTACTCTTTAGCATATTTTGGACGTAGTATCAATATACCAAATATGACTTACGGTATATTTTAGTTATTTCGAGGTGTATTAATTAATATAATATTATTAATATATTTAATAATATAATACTGCACTTTTTTGTTTGCTTTTATTCAAAATGGGTTGCGAGTATCTTTTAACTTCCTTACTTGCTTTACTTTAATAATAATAATGCAATTCGTATATTCATGCATTTGCTAAATAATCTGAGAATTTCAACTAAATCGATGCAGCCAGAGAAAAGTTCAGCTCGCTCATCATGACCTGATATTGAAATATATTTCTTTTTTGAAGAGTTGCCACTTTAATTTAAAGCCTTCCTTTTGCATTTGATGTCGAGAGCACAGGAATTTCATTAAATTTCATTTTTTTTTGCCGTTTGTGGATTTATTCTTTTGGCCCGATTTGTAACTTGAACTTTGAACTTTTCGCTTGCATTGGGGGCAAAAGTCCTCGTGGCTCCACTTTGCCTATGCGGGTCCAAAACAAACACAACACCGAGTAAATGTGTGTGTGTGTATGTTGTTGAAAGGCAAATACATAGCAAGCAGGCTGATGACGTTGCTGCTCCGACTTATTTTCTCTCGCTTGTACTATGGGATATTTTCCGCTTTAACTGGCATTTCATATTACGAGTAAAATCCATAAAATAGTTTTTACTGCGATTTTTCGTATTATGTTACTATAAGCCTAAGGAATCTAACATAAAAAAGTGGGCGTGTCAAAACCTACCCCGCCCACAAAAATTAGAAAATTTTAAATATTACGGAGATTAAATGCAAATTCCGCCAATTGTGCGAAAAAGTGCAAAATAAGAGAACTATTGATGGATTCATAATTAACAACGCTACTTCATTTACTTGGACTTACTGCTAAATTATGCTTAACTTATTTTCAAAATCCCTTCCGAAGTTGAAATTTGATCCTCAAAATCTAGCTAACAAGGCATTTATAAAATAAAGGAATGCACAGAATAAGAAAACTTTTAATAGATTCAGTATTAACAACGCTACATCACTTGGACTTACTATTAAATTATGCTTAACTTATTATCAAAGTCCTTTCCAAAGTTTTAAATTCTTCCTCAAAATCTAGCTTAGTAAGCATTTATAAAATAAAAAAATACACATATTAATACGCCCAATTTGAACAATTAATTATATTTAACATATAGTACAAACCTGCCAAATAACTGTTAATAACTTTTTCCTTATATTAATGGTTTTTAACATGAATAAATAAAAACTGAAACGAATATGCAAACTTAGCGGATGCAACAGCTGACTTTATAGCTGTTATGCTGAAAAGAACTGTTAAGTGTTAACATTTTGATATGCCGCTAAAAGTTTTTAAGTGTTAACATATTGAGTATGTGAACATTAGCAGTTGAATGTTATGTTAATGCATTGATCATAACATTTTTCTAATTGGGACACATTTATAAAACGCCAAAAAGGCAAATAAAGTGTTAAATGGTTTTACAGCTGTTATGCTAAAAGGAACTGTTAAGTATTAACATTAAGAGTATTTTCTCACAAAATGCCAGATAAAGTGGTGAATTGCCCCATGGTGGCTTGATGCACACACATACTTAAAGCAATGTACACTCGAATGCTAATGGCTGCCCATATGTGTGTGTGTGTGTGTGTGAGTGTGTGTGTAAGTTGGTGTGTCAAGTGTATATCCTTTTGGCGAGGCGAGTGCATTTTCTTGTCAACGCTGACATTTCCTGCACTTCGGCCTTGTTTTCCTTTTATTTCGTTTCTCTTTTTTTTTGTTTTTGTTTTTTTTTTTTTTTTGGCTCTTCCCCCTCCTGGCACATAAGCAGTATCTTGTCTTCCTCTTCCTCTCTCCCCTTTCACCTGCTTCATCATCATCTTCTTCTTCATCTTCTGGGGAGTCTTTTGCTTTTGTTTTGATGTTGTCATTTCACGTTTAATGAGCATTTCCCCCTTTGTATTCCATTGTCTCATCTTGACAAAGCCAAGAAATTCTGATTGCTCCACATTTTTATGTTATTCGACATGGTTTTCATTATGAACAGATTTAAATATATGTATAAAAGTTGTCGTTGGAAGCCTGAAAGCACTTTAAATTTTAGTATTTATTTAAGTATCGAATTTCCTGCCATAAATTTACTCAATCATTTTATTCAGTCAGGATTGTGGTTGTATCAAGGTCAGGGTCGTCGTCATCGTGGAGTATTCCAACTATATATATGCCCTCTTGACTTGGCTGGCAATTAAGAGCCATGAGAAATCAAGCCAAAAAAGAAAGGAACAAAAAAAAAATGAATGTATATATAAGAAAAGAAAAAAATCTTTCAGTGGCGCCGTCGACTAGTTTCATTTTTTGTTTAATCGATGGCGTCAATTGCACTCCACTTGAGTCACACAAGACTTTGGATTTGTTTTATGGCCCCCTCTGCTTTTTGTTTTACATATATTGAGATACAAATGTATCTAAATATATACAAGTTGTATAATACTATCTATTGTTGCTGGGTACCAGTTTTCTTTATTTTTTTTTGTTTTTTGCGTTATAAACAATACGACTTGACGAGCAAAATATGCTGATAAATCACTTTTGTATGTTGAAGATACTTGAAGCGAGTATCTTTGTCTATGGAAATTAAGTCGATGAGAACATTTTCTTCTTTATAAGAAAATATGTTAATTCAAGACAGTGGCAAACGATTTGGTATTTTTTTCGATCTACGTTAAATCTATTATGATTAAAGTTGTTGTATGATCCAATACGTTTAGTTCTTACTATTTTTCATAAATGATAATTTAGTCGTATACTTTATATATCATATTCCATTTCATTTCTTAATTCTCTTGCTAATTGCAATTAATTTTTATTTATTTTATTATGTAGGGGTTTTAGTATAATGATTTAACTCGTTACTAAAACAAAATCGGAAATTTTTAATATGGGGAAATATTTGGCCAAATTCTTTATGATAACAATATCATTCAGTGAGTATTTACGAATATGAAGAGCAAAGGAAAATGAAATGCGAATAACATGAAATAACAACGAAGTTCACATAACGTAAACAAACCACTTGAGCCGTCCTTTTCTTAGCCTGGCCAATAAAGGGAATGCGTCTTTTGCAAGTCGGCATTTTACCTGCCCTTTGTTGACATTATGCTAAAATATGACAAAACAAAACACAGCTGAACAACAAAAACAAAAGCATATAAAAATTGCCTGAAGTTGTTTTTTGGCTTAGCCAGAGCGCGCTGTAAACTAACAGAATTCTGCTGAGTGCTAACAGCGGCGCAACAGCGCGCTTTTCAATGTAACGTTAACAGCAGCAGCAGCAGCACAGAGAGCAGCAGGCAGAGAGAATGAGAGCGTAAGCTCAGCGAGTGGGGGAGCAGCAGCTGAGCGCGCAGTGCCCATGCTTGTAATATGTGTGACTGTTGTTGTTGTTATTGTTGCTTTGTAAATGAGCATTTGACGTTGACGTTTTGACTGCTGCTGCTGCTGCAACTGCAGTCAGTAGTTGTTGTTGTTGATGTTGTTGTTGTTTTTGCAGTCCATTGACTTTTTCAGTTTGCTCAGTTTCTTTTGCTGCTGCTGCCGCTGCCGCTGATGGCGCTTTGCGCAGTTGTCACAGTTGTTACTGCTGTTGTTGTTGTTGTTGCTGTTATTGTTATTGCCATTATTGTATAGATTTTTTCTCACTTTTGCCATGCTTACTTGTATTTTATTCATATGCATGCATAAGCATGCGCCCCGTTTTGTTTATTAACGATAAAACTTCAATCTGCGAGTTGAACGAGGCTCCAAACACACACATACACACACTTGCATGAATATGCAAATGCAGCAACACACACACACACATACATACATGCATATATACAAATACAAACACTTAGTTGTACATCGCATATCAATATGGCCTCTGTCTGGCAGCTGTGGGAGTTTTTTTTCTCCCCCATTTTAAATACTCTGTAAATATTGTGCCAAAGTGTTTGATAGAAAACTGTAAAAGTTTCTTAAATAGAATTCTCTGAAGTCGAATCTTTTAAGAATTAGAATTAAAATAGTATTTTTATTTTTATTGCATGTATTTGTCAATTTTGTTAATTTTATTAAATAAAACAAGGGGAAATGAAAAAAGAAAAGTGAGGAAAAAAGTAAAGAAAGTATTTTATTAGAAATAAATGCTTCCCCGAATTCTTAATTTTTTCATGTGTTTGAATAATCTTAGTAACAAATAGTTTTTAATTTCACAGTGTTAATTTCATTAGAAATATATTTTCTGTAATTTTTTTTTGGAATTTAGAATTTATATAAACAAATAAGATTATAAATCTAAATTTTGAGAATTTATAAACAGCTTGGAAACTAGTAATAATAATAAAATATTAATATAAATTAATATTTCAAATTTTTTGAAATTATATATGTTTTGATCTGAAATTTGCTTAATCCCCCGTTTACAAAGTTTCACCATAAATTTTATGATAATCGAAATAACAAAAGTGACAAATATGTCGATTGTAAACAGAGCTAATGAAAAGTATCTGGCAGTCAGGCAGTGATCATAAATTAATCTATAGTTGTTTATATTGTTGTTGCATTTTAATTAAGATAACTTCACTTTATGACAGTCATACACACACATGCATATTTATGTATGCATATCAGTTGTTGTCCAAAGTTCAATGTGGGCAGTTTATAAATAAATTGGAAGTTAAGGAGTGGGCGTGTAAATGGCGTTTTGAGAAGTCACTGAACAGCTAACATAGCTATAGCTACCAATGCATAATGGGCGATTACTCGAGAGCTATTAAAGTGCAGCAGGCACGTAACTGTAAATAGTTGAACACGGCTTGTTACAAGTCATTACAAGTCATGTTTGCCATCTATTTAAAACTCATATTATTAGACGACACGTATTAGATAATCGCATATATTATTAAAATGATAATGGTATATTTTAATATTAAACTAATTGAATAATAATATTGATGCATTTTATAATCTTTTATAATCTACAGAACTTAATAAATATTAAATCTTAATACGAAACTAATTAAATGATAATATTAATTCACTTTAAAAATCTAAATATGAAACTAATTTAATAGTTATGCATTTTATAATCTTTTGTAATCTTAAGAAATTAATAAATATCAAATTTTAAAATGAAACTAATTAAATAATAATTTTGACGCATTTTACAATCTTTAGTAATCTTAAGAAATTAATAAAAAGTACATTTTAATATAAAACTAATTAAATAATAACATTTATACATTTTATAATCTTTTGCAATCTTTAGAATTTGGATAAATTGTAATTCTTAATATGAAACTTATTGAATAAATATATTTATGCATTTTTTAATCTTAAGAAATTGATTTTTAATTTGAAAATATGTCTGCAAATTGCATTCGCCAAAAGTTTCGAACAATATTTAAGCCAAGCCCAAAACTGAATGCAGCTGTCGCTCGCTCTCTCGCTCTCTCGATCTCTTTGGCTGTCTGTCTTTGTCTTGCAACAGCTTTAATTGACTTTAATTAAATGCAAGTCGTAAAGTCAAATGTGTGACACGGCCGCATTGTCGCATTCCCGGGCCCAGGCCCAGGCCCAGTCCCAGGCTTTACAATTTAATTAAAGCGAATGCGAATCATAAATATTGTAATACCAGCGCAGCTGTAAAATTCAGCCAACAACGAATCAGCAAGTGGAGTTGGAGTTGGAGTTGGAGCAAACTAAGGCAATCGTCAAAAAAAAAAAAAATAACGGGGCCCAAGTCTGTTGACTTTGCCTCCAACTTTTTGGGGCTGCCACTTCGACTTAAACACAACAAAAAAAAAAAATGAAGTAAACTACAATCGAGTGTGCATGACTATGAAATATGCAGTATCCATTTTAACATTGCGGTATTATTCTTAAAATATACCAAATTCATTTACCGAAAATACTGAAACATACCAAGTAGACCAATATATAGTACTGCATTCAAAAATACCATGGAGTGCAGAATATACCAGATTCTCAGACCCTATGCCGTAGTTGTTTTTTGCCATACGAATTTTCAGGAATCTCAAGTACTGTTGTAATACCCCCTTTTACCCTATGGTAACGGGTATGCAAGACTTGTACATTGATGCTGCAGCTAGTGCTTGATAGACGGATCTAGACTATGTATAAATCGAGTGTCTAAAACTGAACAGTTTTAGCTAAGAAATTCGGAATACACATTTTTTTATTATTATTTATATTGTTTGTTTGTTTTTTTTCTGACTATACTTTTTTTTTTTAATATTTGCGTGAATCGGAAATTTGAAGCACATTATTGCTTAATATTAATAGCTGTTATTTTAAGTATTTCATTTTAGTATTTTGATTTTTCATTACTTTTTTATTAGTTTGCATGAAATTTACAGCTGTTATTTGAAATTATAATCAGAATTACTTAACTATTGTTTTTTTTAGCTTACTATGCTTTTAATATTTTTATGTGGTTTGGTTTGTATTTCTTAATATATATTTATTTGTTGTTTATATTTTAAAATTATTCTACATTTCTGAATTTAGTATTTATTTGTCTGCGATACGTAGCCGTATTTTATTTAACTTAAATTTAAACTTAATTTGATATAACTTAAAGAATGTTAATTTTGTTGTAGAGTTTTAGATTTCTTATGTTATCTTATAATAATATTAGTTCAATTTCGACTTAGTACAAATGTATTAAGACTTTTTAATAAATTTGATATATTTTTTTTTTTGACTTAAATTAATAGATATTTAATTTTAATCTATTCGAAAATGGAATTCATTCTTAGTGCTTAAGCTTTTTCAAAATTGACTGCTATTCTGTTGATCGTTATAAGTTTGTTGTGAAGAGTCAAAGACTAAACGTTCTTTCAGTTGTACAAAAACACTTGATTGTCTATACGGACAATGGGCGGGTTTTTAGCTAACTTTGAGGCATTTGGCTAGCAGCACTTGTCGTTGCTGATTTAAGCCGCAAACTGGTCCGCATCGAAGGTCGTTTGTTATGCTCTGGGTTGGGTTGACTTTTGGGGTCTGAGTTTTTTTTTTGGGTACGGTTGCCTTGCTTTAGATTTGTGATTGTGAGTCTGTGGCAACAACAACAACAACCATGTCTTTTAATTAGCTGCTTATTTTTCTGGCACTCTTTGTTGTTGTTTTCTCATTAGAGTTGAGTTTTTAGCGGGTGGCCAGGCAACTGCAGCAAAAACAACAATAACTTTGTTTATTAACCGGTTTCGTTTTGTTGGCCCCAAGAAAACTTGATATAACTTCTCTATTGATAACATTTTGTTTTGGGATATACAAATTTAGTCAATGTTCTACTTTCAAGACTAGTTCTTTACGTCATGTTGAAGCGTATAATTAAATTAATAAATAGTTTATTTTTAGCTTTTGTTACGATCTTGCATTAATTGAATTTCTGCTAATGAATTGTAGAAAATCGTTTTGCAATTCAGCACTTTAATTATACGCAATTAAGTTGTATTTATTCTATTTGCTTGCAATTTGTGAGAGATTTATTCATTATTTGAGTGTAATCTTAAATCAAAACAATAATTCATACTCAGCGATGAACTCATTTAGTAAGAAGTCAGGTAGTAGCATCTAGATAATCTTTATTATGAATTTGCACTTACGATTGCAATAAACAACAAAAATGCTTTTGAAAATATTTAAATGGAATTATGTGAATGAAATGTGAATAAAATAGTTTAATGATGAGCAATGAAATGTTGCAGAAAATAGTTGAAAAATAATTAAATTTATAATTATAAAATATTTGATTAACTCTACAATGTAGTAAGAAAATATTTGAAATTATTTAGAGTGAGTTAAAAAATTAAATATAAGTCGAATTAAATATGGAAGCAAACGTTTACAAATATTTAGATAAAATTGTGATTTCTCTCCGCTTAAAATAGTCAAATAGTTTACAATGAAGTACAGAAGAAAACACTCGAAAATATTCAGAAAAATGATTGATTTTTATAAGGAATGAAAAAACAAATAGTAATTCAAAAATAGTAGATAAAATCACGAATTTAATAGGGATTAAATAATTGTTAAAGTATCTCAATGGTTGAAAATGTTAAATAAGAAAAAATGCATTAAAAATATAA
Organism: Drosophila niveifrons; assembly: GCA_035046325.1. Taxonomy (NCBI): domain Eukaryota; kingdom Metazoa; phylum Arthropoda; class Insecta; order Diptera; family Drosophilidae; genus Drosophila; species Drosophila niveifrons. The sequence continues at coordinate 8,947,184 of JAWNOC010000063.1, read as the reverse complement.
TAGTAAATAGTAATTGTAAATATGACGATAAATTGTGAATAAAATATTTTAATGATCAATAATGTGATAACAAATTTAACTGGGTTTAAATAGAAACAAGTCGAGTGTGCTAGACTGTGAGATACCCACAGCCCATTTTTAATTAGGCCAAAACAGTGTGGTATTATTCTTAAAATATACCAAATTAAAATACTACATAAATTCTAAAACCTAATGATATGATATGGTACTACATTCAACATACACCACAACTTAAAAGAATCATAAATATTGTAGTTATGTTGCAGTACGTAGAAACATTAAAGTATTAAGCGTGTTATTAGAATTGCTTCGATTTGCTGAGTTGAAAGTGGGCGTGGCATAAATTTGAAGCAAGGTTGATCTGCGTGCAAACATTACAAATGCTCTCCAAAAAAATGAATACTTCATCTCTTGTAGTTTCTGAGATTTAGGTGTTCATACGGACGGACGGACAGACAGACAGACGGACGGACGGACGGAAGGATTTGGCTATATCGTCTTCAAGATGAGTTCTTCGGAGTGTTACTTTTCCCTGGAGGCACAAACTTATAATACCCTTCTACCCTATGAGTTGCGGGTATAAAAATTAATTTAATATCGCTCAAATAGACTTTTGATGAATAATGAAATCTCAGCTAAGTTAATTCATATTTGCCCTCTTCAATATTTATTGTCTTTGTTACAAGTGCTATTAATAAAGTTCTTTCCACTCTAGACAATCTACTTTTTGTGCAGCTTATTGGTATTTTAAATTGTGTTGTGAGTAAAAAACTGCAATTCACCAAAGCTTTAGCCGTTGTCGCTGCCGTTGACAAGCAGATATATAGCAGATATATGTACTATATATAGAGTGATATAGTCATGCTATATGTGCTACATAGTTGCGTTGCATTTCGATGAGCTCGACGATTGCATTTTGCCATGCATTATGCAGTGGCTATTAAAAACCATAAAGCACACGCACACCAATCCATTATGTATGCTTATATATATGCTTATGTGTATGTGTATACACTGAAAAAAAATATATGAAATCACAATGTTGGCATTAGTACTAAGAATGGGTCTAAAAAGTGTGCCAGGTACTTTTGATATAAGATAAAGTTTTTATTTATAAGCGGAAGAAATTGTATAGTTTGAATATATATTAATATAAGATAAAGTTCTATTTATAATAGGGAAAAAGTCGTATAGTCTGAAAACCAAAAATCGTATTATAATACAATATAAAAAAAAGTTTACATTTTATTTTATTGATTTTGTTTTTTAACTTTCTTTGTTTTCTTTACTACTTTTTTATTCAATTAATAACGTATTTTTATTGTACCTTGAATATATTATATACACTTTACCTTGCGAAATATTGGAACTTAGGATCTACTCTCTTAAATTACATCGAACAATAGTTCACGACCGATTTAACTAACACTGAAAGTATTAGTATTTTTGTAGAATGTGGAATTTTAAATCTTATTTTAAGAATTTGATATTTTTAGTCCTTAGTTTTAAGAACTTGTTTTGAAAGTGGTATTATTTTAAGATTTTTTTAGAAAAAAGTTTAGTTTTTTTTTTAAGTGTAGTGCAAGCAAGATTACATCAATTTAGTAAAATCGATGGATTACATAATTTTGTATATTAGTTATTTTGAAGTATCTAGTATTTTTGATCTTATTGTAAGAATTTAAAATGTTTTGTACTTATTTTAAAGAACTTGTTCTCAAAGTGGTTTTATTTATTGTCCATTGTTTTTGTGCAGTGTAGTGTGTATATTCAGTTGATCCAGGCGGGGCGAAGTTGGGCGAAGTCTTTTGGCTGTCACGTAGGTCATAGAGAGTCAGCCATGTCCGCTTTGGCCCACACCTCAGTCGGGTTTTGTCTTCACTGTCCCATAAGTACTTGCCAACTGAGCATAAGCTACAGCAAAGCAACAACAACAATTGAACTATGAACAACTATAGAACGAGCAACAACAACAACAACAACAACTGACAACAACAACAACTAGCAATCGTTTTACAGCCAAACCACAAAAGCGAGGCAGACGAAACGCACCCGCGCTTATCAGCCACGCCCCGCCCCGCCCTGCTCCCCGCTCTTAGAGGAGGGTGGGGGGAGGGGAGACTACCAATTAAAATGCGCGACATCACATGTGCGCGAGCATTTATTATAAATTTTTCGTTGGAATTGACTGAAAAATAGTTGGTTAAAAGGCGGCAACAACAAGGCGAAAAGAATAAAAGCGCATAAAGTAGAAGATGGATAGTGAAGGGGGGTGTATGGGGAGGGTGTGTGTGTGTGTGTGTGTGGTGGAGTTGGCAACGCGTTGTCGAGTTGTTGTTGCTTTGTGGTTGTTGTTGTTGTTGTGTTGACTGCCCCTCGCTGCTATGCTGCGTGCATGTTACAATGTTGTTAATATGACGCTTAGTAGTTGTCACACACACACACACGCACACACACACATAGAAGGGGACGCACACACATAGCATCAGTTACACACACACACACAACGAGACAAAATATGCATTGACAATGTTTTTCAAATTGACGGAGCATTACAGCGGAGTGTGAGACAGAGAGAGGGGGCTATAAAGGGGAGGAGAAAGAGAGAAAAAGGGAGAGTAGAGAGCGAAAGAGAGAGAAAGAGAGAAGGGAGAGAAATATAATATAGAAGACAGGGAGGAGGCAGAAATGGAGATAGAAAGAGAGACTGAAAGGTGGACTGAGAGGAAGACTGAGAGGGAGACTAAGAGGGAGACTGAGAGGGGGACTCAGAGGGAGACTGTGAGGAAGACTGAGAGGAAGACTGAGAGGGAGACTGAGAGGGAGACTGAGGGGGAGATTCTGACGGGAAACGTTAAAGCAAGAGGCAAAGCCACACAAAAAGACAAAAAATGTTAAAGAAAGAGAGGGAAAAGTGTATTAAAATAAAATGAGCGAAAGAGAGGGCGCAAGCGAGAGAAAGGGAGGTGGAAAAAAGAAAGTGAAAGAGCGCTACAGTTAGGGAAAGAGCAGGAGAGAAAGAGCCAGAGACAGACAGTCAAATGGGGCAAGAGAATGGAAATGGAACTGTAACGGGATGACAGAAAGGGAAGGGAAAGCGGAAAGGCAGTGTAGTGTAGTATTTGTGGCAGGTTAAGCTGCCAGCTCGGGGGCAATATGTGAGTGTGTGTGTGTGTGTGTGTGCGGCATTGTGAAATTATTGGCATGCGAACGATGCTGCAACGTTTATTAAATTTTTGAAGTGCCACAACAGGGCGAGCAATTGCCAAGGGACAGCGAGTGAGAGAGAGAAAGAGAGAGGGAAGAGCTCGCTTTTGTTTTTTGGATGAGATGGGGGGGGGGGATATCATGGGGCAGAAGCAGGACAGAGGAGGGAGGGGGACAGGGCTAGGCATGCTGCAAATTGCTGTCAATGTATGAGTATGAGTGTGTGTACAATTTTATGTTGTATTAATTTTACAACTTGCATTTTGTAACTTGCAACACGAGCATCAAATGCATGCTGCCACTTTTTTTTGTCGAAGGGGGAGGACACACATCCAGGGTGGGAGCGGGGGTTGGGAGGAAGAGTTACATTTTGGGGGCACGTCAGTGCGGCAAGCTATCATTTACTGCATGCATGCATGTTGCATGTTGCATGTGGCACAGTTTGTGAGCATTTTTATATATATCGAAATGCTGTTATTTAACAGCTAATGTTGAATTTACTGCATAACTGAGCTTTATTTATTGCTGCGTCAGCACTTTTCGGCCAACATCATCAAATTAGTCAATTGCCACTCGAATTTTGCAATGCGGCAGCTGCCGTCGATAAAACGCTCTTCTATTAATTTACTTCGATGCTTTGGTTACCATTTATAACTTGCCACTTTAATTTTGTGTGGATTTGCCCAAAATTTCATTAAATTATTTACGTTTTGAATAACTTTATATAACATTATTTTTTAGTTTTGTATATTAAAAACATTTTATTGGTATATTTTAAATGAAGTACTATATTAATATATGAAATAGAGATTTTGGTATATTTTAGTACTTTTGTGGTATTATAACTTAGTATATTTTAATATTAATATTGCATTATTTAGCTTCTATTCATTATTGGTATATTTTCAATGCAGTACTATACATTATACTAAATATAGCTTTCGGTATATTTTAGTATTTTCTCTATATACTAATTTGGTAAGACTGCACTGTTTTGATCTTATATAAAATATGTAGCGGCAATTTCGGAGTTCAGCACAATTGACTCTAGCTTTCTTATTTGTTAATATTTATATAGATTTATAAATTTGTATTTTTATACCTGCTACCCAGGTAGAAGGGTATTATAACTTTGTGCCGGCAAAAAATGTATGTAACAGGTAGAAGGAGGCATTTCCGACCTCATAATGTATATATATTCTTGATCAGCGTCAACAGCCGAGACGATCTAGCCATGTCCGTCTGTCCGTCTGTCTGTCTGTCCGTATGGACACATATATCTCAGAGACTATCAGATATAGAACTCTAATTATTTAAAATGGGTAGCGGGTATCTCACAGCTATCTTACTTGCTATTTTTACATATATTCCTTATCTTTTTAGATTACATTTCTGAAATAATTAACTAATTTATATGAATATTTGTTGTTTCGTATTTGACTACTGAATTTTACAATGTTAACGTGATTAATACTTTTTTTCTTTATTGTATATATCAATTTATTCATTTAAATTAATTATTATATGAAAGTTAACATTAATTCTTAATATTATTAAATTTATGAATTTCACCGTCAAGTTTTTTTTGTTGTGGATACTTATTTCATTATTATAATTTCTTGCATCATTATCAACATTAATTGCAATTTCGAAATCTATTTTTGTAGTAAACAAAAAATGCATCAATCGTTTCTCTGACATTATATTTAGCATTCCTTGCATGCTTTGACTATTGAATCCTTTAAGAAATACAATTGTTTCTATTTACTTAATGCAGCTTTGACTTTTCATTTGAGAGCAGAGCATTGCGACACAATCAGTTTCTTTTGGCTATTGGCTTATCTTTATTTGGACAAAAAGTTTTTGTGCAAATCGATGTTTCGAGTTGTGGAATTTACATTCCCGAGTCCCGAGTCGGAGACTATTGGGAACTCAATCCCTGCTGAACACACACACACACACCCACACACACATGCTCTTAGAGTTGATAATACATAAATACATTGTCTAATATTTGTTGAAGCACTGGGTTGAGCTCTGAGCAGCTTAACTGTCGTCTAGAGGGGTCTCAAATTTGCTTTTGCTGTTCTAGTTGTAGTTGTAATTGTAGTTGTTGCTCCTGGGTCTGGATCTGAGTGTGTGTGTGTGTATGTGTGTAAGTTGTAAGCGTAGCTGTGCAACATGCCACACTTCATTGCAACTAAACAAGTCTGCTAACTATTTGAGTGAGTTTTCATGCGTCGTTGCCGCCGCCATTCTTATATGTTACTTATTTAGTTTACTTACTACTCCACCGACTACTCAGCTCTGTGTTCTCTGATGTGCTCTGCTCTGCTCTGCTGTGCTGCTCATGTGTGTGCATTAGCGAGTTGTGTTGCAAGAACGTAAAGCTAAGCAGACCAAACCAAAAACCCTGCTTCAAGCTATAAGCAAACACAAGACAATGCTGTCTGAAATAGGAACTGCACTTATCCAGCTCTCTCTCTCTCTCTCTATGACTCTCTATATATGCGATGTTCATGTGTAACTCCATTTGCGAGTGAGTATGTGTAACTCCATATTAAGCCGAGCCACAAACACAGATACTCCTTGTAGTAACTACAAAAATAAGTAGCTGTATCTGTTAGTTACATATTGGTAAGCGGCTTATGATTTGAAAGCTTCAAAGTGCTGTCGCAGCTAATGAGTTCATTCAACTTTGCTGGCAAATACCAATAAGCCAATAGATCTGTCAAATGATGACGTGCAATGTTGCCAAATTTCACAGTGTCTACACTGTTGCCAAGCTTCTCTACACTGTTGCCAATTTGCATTTGAGCTGCATTGCTGTTAAACTTCATTGCACTGTCGCTTAAATTCAAGTGCACTGTTGAGCTTTGTATTTGAAATTTGTAGTGGCTCGCAACTTGACAGAACCTAAGTTTCTTTGCGATCAAACTTCCTTCCTTTTCAATTTCAGTTTATTAAAATTGTTGTCAAGAAATTTAAAGTGCGTGCTGGGTCGAATTTCACACCTAAAATAAATTATTTTCCAAATGCGTGAGTGCAGATAGCACTTGACTAACCCATCACTTGATATCTGGTATGCCCTTTAATCAGACTTACAAGTACTTTGCTCACATTTGCAGTCAATTTGTCAAAATTCTTTAACTTAATTTGCTAATACTGTTTACGACGCTGTAAAAGGGTAAAACGAGTATGGGGACAATTTGTTAGTTAAACAACTAGTAGATTGCTGCCCCAGCTGCTTTCAAGAACCTTTGTGCACTGCAATGCACTGTTGCCAAACTTCAATTAGCAACAATTTGCTGCAAAGTGCACTTAGAACTTTATCTCTGTCTCTTGCTCTCCCTCTAGCGCACTCTCAAGCAAGAAGCAAAATGAAAACGGTGCCCTGAAGTGCACATTTTGTCAAATCAAAAACGGAATTTGAATTTCAATCAACTTAAATTTAATCAAAATTTGTAAAATGAAGTGTAGTGACACACAGACACAGAGACACAAACACATGCATAAAGGACATACGCACAGTCATTTAAGTGGCACTCGATGAGTTGAACTAAAACTCTCTTTCTCTCTTTCAACTTCAACTTCAATTCCAATTCCAATTTCATGGGCAGCTGCCAGTTTGTCGTTGCCGTTGCCATTGCCGTTCCCGTTGTCCTTGTCGTCATCGTCATCGTCTTCGTAATCAGCACAAAATTTGAATATAATTCTCATGAATGCCCCGAGAGTTGTGCTATGTGCTTTGGTCGTCGGATCGTCTTCGACCACACCACAGAGCGGGGGCAAAAGACTGGGTATCCATCCTTTCTTGCACTCGAAAGGATGCTGGAAAACTGCTGGAAGCTGCAGGCTTTTACCCACAAAAATTCCGAAAGCAAAGAAAGTCGGCAAATGCATTGAATGTGTTCTTGTTAGTTTAGTTGTTGTAACCTGCATGTACAATATAGAGACGACTTGAACTTACTGCGGAGGAGGGTAAAAGTCTGCTTTTTTGAGGTTCAGACAAATTTCTGGTCGTTGGCAAACCGCACAAAAGATGAAAGACTTTGAACGCTTTGATGATTGAAGTGGAGCAGCAGTAGAAGCAGCAGCCTCAGAATTCCTTTTGCCGAAAACTAAACTCCATTTTGCTCCAACACATGCTGGAATGTCAAGTTTTTATTTTAGTTGTTTTTGTTCTTGTCAATCTCATGGCACATTCAATTTACTGCCAACAAAGTTGACCCAGCACTTTGGCCATAATTGCTGCCCATCGCCCAACTCTCTGGCCAGTTGACAAAAGCAAAAGGGAAATGCAAAAGGGGAAAAGGGAAAAGGGAGAAACGAAAAGCAAAGGCAAAACTCATATGTAGTTAGTTGGGCGCTTCTAACTGTTTGAACTGTTTTCCATTTAACATTGCGCACACGTAATGCCAATTGACGCCCCAGATTCGCGCACCTGTTGTTCCACGTTTTTGCCACCAAAATACTCAACACACACACAAACATACACACACATTGATATCTAAACTGCCCAACTCAACTGAGAACTAACAGTTCGTAGTTTCGGACATTCGCATTGATTTTGCCTGCTTGCTTTTGCTGCGGCACGTTTCCAGTTGAGGCGACTACTGATGGCTATAAATTAGACATCTATACGACAATATATGTATGCTTGTATGGCTGGGCATCATTTAAATATATCTTGTAAACGATACGTTTATATTCGATATGGTATCATTTAGCCTTATATAGGTTATATAGGTTTTTAGCGGAGTTGCCATTAGAATGTTTAAGTGGAATTTCTTGAATTCTTAAATTGAAATTATTGCTTAACAAGAAACAAAACTAGAGTTGAGTGTGTTTGACTGTGAGTCTACATGCTACTCAATTTTTAATAAAACAATATTCTTTAAATATTTCTATATACCGCAAAAGTACTGAAACATATAAAAAATTATATTCGCTATATAAATGTAGGACTAGATTCAAAATATACTATGGGTTACAAAATATACCACATTGCCAGCCAAAGCAACTAGTACCAAGAAGGAAAAATACAGACTAGTGTGTCCGACTGTGAAATATACCATAAATATACCGCAATAATATTGAAGTATATTAAAGCCAATAGACAATTTTGATAATTCAAAGATTTTCAAAATATACCAAAAATATACAGCAAATATACTGAAATGTGTCATTATACAGTTCTACATTCTAAATATACCATAGAGTGCGAAATATACAAGACTGTCAGCCAAAGCAACTAGTAATAAGTAGGAAAACTTCAGACGAGTGTGTTCGACTGTGTGATACCCGCTACCAATTTTCAATGAAATATTCCATAAATATACCGCAAAAATATTGAAGTATATTAAAGCATATGATACATATATTGATGTATATTAAAGCCTATTTTTGGTGTATTGTGAGATATCCGCTACACATTTTCGACAAATAAAATATTCTTAAAATATACCAAAAATATACTGAAACATAGCAAATTCTATATTTGGTATATTAACATAGTACATTGTATATTCATAATTCATAATATACCAAAACGCGTGAAATATACCATGTACAATGTATATTAAAGCTTACTTTTGGTATATTGATATACTAAATTCTTACAAATTTGTATTCTTACCATATGCTGTAAGAAAAAGAAGTAGTTCTTATAATAGAGTATTTTTTGTAACTTAATAAGAATAATATGAAGAACTTAATATAAACAAAAACATAATCTGCCTGGCAAGAAAATAATTTAATCGCATATTCTCATTGTTAGACTAGCTCAGCAGATTGTTTGCCAAAACTCAAGCTCATTCATAGCATCGTTACGTTGATTATCCGCCACATTGTGCACTCTGTAATCAAAACCTCACCACGCACAATTTAAGAGCGAGATTTGAGCGTAACAGCTTATCAACAATTAAGCAGCGCTTTGATAAGCACGCAAAACCAAATCAAGTTCGCAAATTCCGAGCCACATTTTTAAGCGTCTCAAGAGCTTCCGCTAGAAGTTCTACACATGTTTGAAGATTAGAGAGCTCGGGCCGCAGGTTATCAAGATGATAAATTTCAATTTAAAAAGAATACATTTCCCGTAGCTTAGCATTAGTAATAATAATCTAATTATATTAAATTAACAAAAGTGTTAATTGAATTAAAATTAGAGCTTTTCCTGCACACTTAACTTATAGTTTGTCTAATAAAACTTTTTAATTTTATATTAGCCGAAGCTCTTAAATTTGTCGTGGTCTATATGGGGTAATATTTTGTTTAATATAATTAATTTGCACGATTTGCATTTTTCTTCTTATCTTTAATAAAACATTATTGAATCAAGATTTAAAAATAAGATGTTTTTAATCCTTAAATGTAAATTTAGCATAAAAATCTTGATGTAAGATTGTTTTTAAAGGTCAAACAAATCTTTAATGAAGATTTTTTCAATCCATTCTTTTTTCTCCCTGTGTAGCATAAAACATTCATGAAACAAGATTTTAATGTTAAAAATATAACATACAAATTTGATTTCAGATTCTTACAACCTTAAAATCTTAATTCAAGATCAAAAAATTTCAAATTGAGCTTTTCAATATTCTTTTCAAACTGAATTATTTTTCTTTTTGTAAGCAAATTACAAAAATGTTCGAATATAGATGGCATAATTTGAGGAAATAGTAAAGCAATTTTAATGATGACAGTGGCACCACTTTATAAGTAGAATACATGATATAAGAATATAAAGAAAATAAATTTAGAATTTAAGATTTTGTTTGCTATATTTAATGCTTTACTAAAATTCTTCTTTTCCCATTTGGTCTCTTTTTCCTTTCCTTTTTTGTTGCAGCTGCTGTCGCTCGGCTAAATGTCTGACGAAGTGCCTTTGGGTCGTTTATCGCAAATATTCGATACGCTTACCAACTTACAACAGCAGCAGCAGCAGCAACAACAGTTGCAGCAACATCAGCAGCAGCAGCAGCATCATCAGCAGCTGCAACAGGCAGCGGAGCAGCGACGTCGTTCTGCCTCATCGTCGCCATCGCCGTCGGCAAGTGCCTCAGCATCGACATCGGGTCGTGGCACACCCGCGCCCGCCCCCACGCTGGGCGTGGCTGCCACACAGACGTTGTACTACACGCATACGCACAACTACTTTCTACGGCCGCAAGATGGCGCCAGCTATCTGCACACCTTTCCCGCTGCCACATCGCAGCATGCCTCAAACTATTACCATCAACAGCAGCAGCAGCAGCAGCAGCACCTGCAGCATCATCATCATCAGTTGCAACATCATCAGCAGTTGCAACAACCGCCATCGCTGCCCATACATTTGCCGGGCTCCGGTTCCGGTTCTGGTTCAGCGTCCGGTTCGGCTTCTGGCTCCGGCACCCAGTCGTTGCATGCCTCGCCGCTGCTCGCGAAGCGTGCCACATCGTTCAGCGGCCAAATGCCGTTGACGCGTGCCGCCCAGCTGCATGAGGCGCGTCTCGTTGCCGCCTCCACCGCGCCCAACAGTCCGCGATTGATGCCGCGTCGCGTGCCACGCCCACCGCCCATACCGGCCAAGCCGAGCGCCAAGGAGCTGCAGAGTTGCACGCAGCCCAACGCCGCAGCAGCAGCAGCGGCGAATGCGGTGTGCGCCGCTCTCGATGCGCCCGATGCACCGTGGCCGCACTTCTCCACGCTCACCGAGCATCTCGACGTGCATCAGCTGAACAATTATGGCCAAGCATTGCCCGAGGTGAGTTTCGAAAGTCGCGAGTTGCTAGTAGATTGCAAGTTTAAGCATTGCTCTCTCTCTCTTTCCTGCAGATCAACTGGCAGGAGCGTTGTCTGGAGCTGCAGCTGGAGTTGCATCGCTCCAAGAATCAAGCAGGGCGTATACGTGATATGCTGAGAGAGAAGGTAAGTCGTTAACACATCTATTTATTTATTGAACTGTTTAACTCTCTATAAACAAGCTGCAACGGTTCAGTCAGCTTGAACCGGTTTCTTTTATTTTATTTTTCCGTACTTTTTAATAAATTTTAATATCTACGGTATTGATTGCGAAAAGTGCCACACAGTTTGAACTAGTTTATAAAAGTTTATTAGCGATCCGGTTCGATGGCAAAATATCTGTTTATATCGGTTCAGTAAGCTTGATGCGGTTTCTTAAATTTTTGTTGATTGCTTGTAATTTTAATCTTTTTAATGAATTGTTATATCTCCGGTTTTGAATACACAAAGAACCAGCCTGAACCGGTTGCATATAAAAGTTATAGAGACTGCATCATAATAAAATATATACGGAGTTTTTAAAAGGTTGTTGGTGATCCGTTTTTTATTGATTGTTAGGCTAAGGTAAAACTGTTTCGATGGTAAAATGTCTATTTCTATCGGTTCAGCAAGCTTGATGCGGTTTCTTAAATTTTTGTTGATTGCTTGTGTTTTTAATCTTTTTAATGAATCGTAATATCTCCGGTATTGAATACACAAAGAACCAGCTTGAACCGGTTACATATAAAAGCTATAGAGACTGATCATAATAATATGTATTATGTGTGAAGTTTTTAAAAGGTTGTTGGTGATCAGTTTTCTATTGATTGTTAGGCTAAGGTAAAACTGTTTCGATGGTAAAATGTTTATTTCTATCAGTTCGATCAGAACCGACATCTGAACCGGTTTCTTATATTTGTTGCCCATCTATAAAAATTATGGACGCTGCTTGATAATAAAGTGAATAAAGGATTGTTAGTGAACCGTTTTCTATTGATTCTTAGGAGTAATAATATATGAGTTACGTAAAAACGATAACGTTCACCGTTTCATTTAGCTTGAACCGGTTTCTTTTATTTATTTACAACTTAATAAAGTGCTGTTCATAAATTTTTAATAAGAAGTTAATAGATGGTTTTTATGAACCATTTTCTATTGATTCTTAGGACGAACCGGTTCAAGCGTTAATATTTTACGAGCTGCGCCTGAAAAAATAAGAACTTAATAATTTAGCTGTTTTGTTTTTCTACTGCTCGTTATTTGACTGTGGAACCAGTTCGGTTCAGTTGCTCATAAATTGTTTTTATGATCCATTTTCATCGGTTCTTAAGACCAACCGGTTCAGGTGTTAAAATTTTACAAGCTGCGCATTGTTAAATACGTGAGTAAATATGAATATATGCTACAGCTGTTTTTTTTTTAAATTTTCCTACACCTTATTTGTCTGTGGAACCAGTTCGGTTCAGTTGAGCTAGTTCATAAAAGAATCAATGGGGCTTGTGGGGAGGCGCTTTTGATGCGGACGCTTTGGGACTTGTTGATTAGCGTAAATGAGTTAATAAGTGAGCATACAGATGAGCACAAAAAAAAGAACATGCGGCAAACTGACGCACAGACACATTAATTACACACACACACACTACACACACACATACAAAATAACTGAGTGTGTGTGTGCGAGACTAATGTACATCTTGTGCTTAATGATGATTTATGGGGCCCATGGTTAAAACATTTTTACGACGGCGCAATTATTAGACCAAAAAGTAGACTATGTGGCAACCGGAAGTGCTACTTCCCTCGCCTCTCTATCTCTAGCCTGCTCTCCCCCTCTCTTCGCTCGCAACTTACGGTTAATTTGTAGCGGAAATAGTGCAGATGTCTGTTGACATTCACCATGAGTCCACGAATAATCACACCTCTCTCTCTCTCTCTCTCTTTCTCTCTCACACACACTCTCCCTTTCTCTCTTTGTGTGTGAGTCCTTTAATGATTAGGCTAATTAAGTCATTAGGCATTTGGCCAGAAACATCAGCAGAACAGAGCAGAGTAGAGCAGCTCCTCATTGGCCCTTTGGCATTGTCATTAGGCTTATTGGCAGCGCCATCTAGCGGCGGCGCATTAATCCAAAAACTATATATGAATTATTAAAATGTGAGCCACATACACTACTCGTATAAGCGGTGTATTACTTTCATCTATCCACTACCACACACACACAACACATGCTGTTGAACATTGTACGGTCATGTGTCATGACATAAATTAATTACACTTCAATGATTTTTCGCTGCCTGAATAATGCATGAGCTGAGCGTCATAGACACCGACACCGCCATCGACATCGACTTCCAACAGCAAATCTGGGCTGTATTAGTCTTTGCATCCTCTTTGACGGATGCATCATAATCATCAAATAATTTGTTAAATGTGATGTGCCAGCATGTAAATAACAATAATAATAATAATACCGTTGTGATAGTTGCTTTCATTTTGAATTTTCATTAATTTATAGGCAGTTTGCCAAATATTTCAGAAGTGCTACTACTAAGCATGAATCTATTTTACTTGGGAATAACTCATTTTGATTTGAAATTTGTAGGAACTCCTTTTACTTATGGTGTACAAAATTTTAATGCTCCAATAAGCTTTAGTTTTATACATTCTACCCCTAGGGTGGCAGGGTATTATAACTTTTCATCTCAAACCCCACAACGTATACATACTCTTTATTAATGATCAGCGTTATCAGTCCAAACTGTCTGTCTGTCTGTCCGTCTGTCCGTATAAACACCTATATCTCAGAGACTTTAAAAGATTAAGATATAATTTTTTCGACAGCACTTCTTATGTTTGCACTTAGTTGAAGTTTGTTTAAATTGTTGCCACGCCCACTTCTCCCCCAGGAAATCAAAGAAAATCAAATAACCCGCGTTGTTTAATAAGTAGAGTAGCGCTGTTTCGTACATTCAATTGTAACTATAGTATTTATAATTTCTAAAACTTGCAATCTGATAATAATTGTAGAGGTTGTTTAAGAAATATTTTTGCACTCTATGGTATATTTGGAATTTAGTACTATATCAATTTACCAAAGATAGCGCTTGACATTTTGTTTTAGTATTTTTGCGATGGATTAATTTGGTAAGTTTTACAATGAATACACTATTTTGCTTTTTTTTTAATGGGTAGCGGGTATCTCACAGTCGAGTACACTCGACTGCAGCTGTCTCACTTCTTTTATTTAAAACTTACAATTATTTGTAGTTGTTCATTGAATTGATCTAAAGGTTCATAAATTCTAGTTAGGATTCAATTGGTATTATATTTAATTTTCTGAAAAATATAGGAATTATTATTTTCTAGAATTAAATGTTAGTTTCTAAGATAATATTGCGACTTTAACAAAACATTGCGAATGCTCTGATAAGTTGTGCTTCAATGTATTTTAAATTAGCATTCACAATTTATATGTGGGCATAAAATAAATGAATAATTGTGTTTGGAAATTAATTTAATGTGTGTGCAGTTGCAATAATTTCCACAAAACATTTCTAGTGATGCTTTAATATATTTTACATTGAAATGAATAAATCATTTGCAGCTAGTCCAATGCTGTAATCGAAATTTATAACTGTATGTTGGAAATAATTTACATAAATTATGTGCAGTTTCCTATTTTAGAGATGCTTTAATATATTTTACATTTCAATTAATCAATTGCAGTTATTCCAATGTAGTAATTAATATTAATTTGTGGGCGTAAATAAAACTATTCAATATGTGATGCCAAAGTATTTTCCTAGTTGTGGCACAATTTTAGTGCTATAGAAAATGTGTCAGAGCTCTGAAAATTGTGCGGCATTCAGATTCTCAGATGCAGCAAATTCGTCATTCATTTTATATCCGCTACCCATATGATAGAAGGGTATTATAACTTGGATGTAACAGGCAGAAGGAGTCTCACATATTTTATACTCTATGGTAGAATTTTAATATAGTTTAGTAGTATCAATATACCAAATACAGTCATTGGTATAGTTTATCTCTGTTGCGGTATATTTTAAGAATAGTACCGAACTGTTTTACTTTTATTTAAAATAGTTAGCACGTATCTCACAGTCGAGCATACTCCTTGTATCTTTCTGTGTTAAGGATGCGTAATCAATTGCAGTTACCCCAATTCTGAAATTATTAATAATTTGTGGACATAAATAAAACTATTCAATATGCGATGACAAAGTATTTTGCTATATTTTTTATGGCAAGTTGTGACACAATGGCTGTGCTATAGAAAATGTATCAGAGCTGTACAAATTGTGCAGCATTTTGACAGCTTCTCAGCTGCTTCTTTTTTCTTCTATTTTTTGCTTGCTCAAGAAGTTGACGAATAACCTGTGTTGACCTCTTGCAAAAGTTTGCTCACTTCCAGGAAGCTGCATTGTTGCATTCATTATGCCAGGTGTTGATGTGTGTGTGTGTGTGTGTGTGTGTGTGTGAGTGAGCTCTTTCTCTGTGTGTGTGGCGCCTATTGCAAACTTTGCCAGCTATTGTTGATTTTTGCAATAGCATGAGAAAGAGAGAGAGAGAAAGCTGAATGAGTGCATTCGTTTCGTTTGCTTTGTGCATTGCCGCGTGACGTTTTTAATGAAAGAAGCAAAAAAATGGAAAATTGAATGGGCCAAAAGAAAATAGCACGGGGAATACGGAAAACGGAAAACTGGAAAACTGAAAAGCTGAAATCTGAAATTCGTTTACGGACAAAAGCAAAAGCATGCACCTTCTTTTGCCTGCTGTTGCACTCAGTTTCAATATTTAATTGGCAGCAAATGTTGTGCAAAAGCAGCCCAAGATGAATAAAAAATGTGTCACATGCCATGCGAAGCGTAAATCAACGACTAGTTAGATACCCTATAATGCATAAATATGAAAGTAAATATTATTATTTTGGCTCACAGGGTGTTTAAATATCACATAACAAGGCCCAAGCAGAGTACCAAAAATGAAAAAAAAAAATATATGTATAACAACTCAATGACTAAAAGTATGCAATGAATATTTTATTTGTGTTTTATGCATTTGCCATTTGCAATTTCACCATTTGCCATTTTGCCGTTTGCAGTTTGCTGTTTGCCTTTTGTCGCCCCCCTTCCCCTCCCTCGCCCTCTTTTTATGAGTGCTTCTATTTTTGTTGTTGCCAGCTGCCTGCTGCCTTTGCACTTGCAACTTTTTGCAGCAGCAGCAGCAGCCGCCGCTCAAGTGCAACACATTTTTGTCATCATAAATTTTAAATTAGTTGCATTAAACTTGAGACAGCAACGCGCCCTGAACTGACCTCTCTCTAACTCGCTTGCTTTCATCTTATCGTAACATGATTATTATTAAACAAATTTTTTTTTTTTAATAAAAATCCGAGTACTCGTGAAGAGAAAATTTTCCACTTCAAACCAAAAATTGTGCAGCTCCTTCTTTAGCAGAAAAAAATATAAAAAGAATATTTCTGGCAGAATATGAATTACTATTTTCAATTAGTTTTATTTTATAAATACTTATTATTTGGTAAGTAAATCGATTGTGAAGGATTTCCGCTGGCCGAGCAAATCCATTTAGTTTGATATATTTTTTGGCATTTGGCTCGAGGTCACTTTTCATAATGTCAAAGTTAAATGTGGTCGAGAGCAGCAGCAGCAGCAGCAGCAGCAGCAGCAAAAACGTAACAACAGCAATCAAAAGAGGCGTTAAGCAAAAAACCACAAAATCGGCTGGGGCTACTGAATGTTTTGGCAACAATGTGAAAGACGTGAAATTATGGCCAAGCATATTGCAACATTCTTGTACAACAATAAAATTCAAGTTTATTACCAAGCAGCCAGCAAAAGCAAAGCAAACAAAAACTGAAACCAAGCCAAAGAGCTCTCTGGCCAAAACAGGCAAGGAAATTGTGCCGAAAAGAATACCGAATGAATAAAGTTTCATGGAGCAAAGAGTACAATATAGTATCGTATATACCAAAGCGTTTACGGCTGCGACGTTGCCGAGCTTCACTATTAACACCAAGTCAACGACAGCGACAACAGCAGCGACAAAACACATATGCAAATGAATGCTAAGCAAAACAATAGTTAAATGATGGTTTAAGAATATGCTAAATTTCTAGTCTAAAAATCAACGCCAGTTTTTTTCAAACTAATTTGAGATTTTTATTTTGCTACGTTGCCCAAAATCATAGTTCTAAATCGTAAATTTTTAAATTCAAATCGTACTTGTAGTTAGTTGAGCGTTGTTGCCAAATTTCACTTTGTCAATACTTATGTTAGTTTTGCAATGTTGCCAAACATCTGCAAACAGATATTGAAATTGTTTTTTGCAGAAGGGAATTTTGCAAATTAGCTGAAATTGTAATTAAAATATTATTATTAAATTAAAGATTAATTTTGCAGCGTTGCCAAATTTCACATTGCCAAACTTCTGCACTTTGAGGCTGATTGTTCATCGGTGTTGAAGTCTTTTACAGTTTTGTGCTGTTTACAACGGTTTTCTGGTGTTAAAGCAACTTTGTAGCCGTTGTGGCAGTGGCATTGGCATTGGCTGAGCCAGCGACACTTTGCCACTCCAAGTGGCATTGGTCGTCCTTCAATTCGTGCGCACATTGTTATGAAATTTTTGTTTGTCAATTGGCAATGGTTTCATCTATTTCCCAGCTCTCTTTCACTCTCTTTTTCGCTTCACTCATAGAGGCTGGCTCGCTCACTCTTTTTGGGGGAAATAGGTTGGCGCTTTATGTAACCACCATGGCCATAAATGGGCCTCATAAATCTGCAATGCCAACGGCCCAGTTGCTAGTGATTGCACATTGGACACAGTCAAACACCGAGCACAGGGCAGAGCACCGAAAGTGGCAACATTAGTGCCATAAGCCATAAGCAATAGCATGTGTGTGTGTGTGCAACGCGTTAACGCGACGAAAGCTGCGCTTAGAGGCATCATCGGCATCATCCGCCATTTCAATTTCCACATTGCTCGCAAAGAAAAAAAACGATGAAACAAAAATCGTCGATTAAAACCGAGTGATAAAGCTGAAACATACGTCCAACAAACCTAAAAACATGTAACGGAACACGACAGCTTGACTTTTATATACCCTGTCGATAAAATACACTTTTGAGTGATTGAACTGACTGTCAAAGGAAAATGTAGAGTAAAATATAACGCCAGTTCGCTTAATGAGCGCTGAGATATTTGACGATCATAAAAATACAAATTCAGAGAAATATATAAAGATGAAATTCTAATTTAATTTTCATTTTTTAGGATTAATTCAAGATAAATTAATTTCGCAATGTTGCCAAATTTCACTTTGTAAAACTTCCGTCAGCTCTTTGATCCGTCAGAATTTTTAAATCAATGGCTTGGCTGGCAAATAAATAATTTATTTCTTTTTTTCTATGCGATTTGATCAATAAAGTAATGTTTATTCTCAAATTTTTAATATTTCTCTCACAATATACTATTCAATACACATGACTCTGCAGGTTAATAATTCTTATATTATAATGTAGTAATTACCAATTTATATATTTTGTTAATTTTTCCCTTTTTGGAAATTAAACTGATAAGTATGTAATGCTTAAAAATTTTTTATTTTACAGTTTCTAGCGCAATATTCATATATAATTTGGAAAATGTTCAATTTTATTTTTTGTTGTATATATTTAGATTCTATTAAAATAAAAAAAAGTTGTTTCAAATTAAAGTTATAACTTCATACAGTTCAAACAGTTAATGTTATTTTGTTACTCGAGCACAGTGACCAAATGTTCAACATTCAATTAAATTGTTTCTTATAATTATTAGAATACTATTGAACAATGTTAAAAATTAAATGTTGTTTTTAGAATATTAATTTATAGCTCAATTCAGTTGACTCTTAAGTCGTATACACCCGCTGATGCAATAGTCGTGACTGGGTAGCGATGACAATAAAAACGCTGGCCACACTGTCGCCGCACAAACAGTTGTAGCTGTCGCATCTGTCACTGCTGTCATTCGGATGCCGCGTTTGGTTCGCTTTGGCAAAATGTGTTGCAAGTAGGTGACGTCTGTGTGCTGTATCTATCTGCTGTGTGTGTGTGTGTGTGTGCAACAATGTCGCAGCATCCGACAGCGCAAGATAGGCTGCAAAGACTAGCAGCGTGCATTGCACTGATTTCACACACACACACACACACACACACACACAGATCCTAGATAGAAGTTTGTTCACTTTGCCAGTTCTATTATCGAAACAGAGACGTTGTCTGCCTTTTGTTTATGCCCATTATGCAATCCGGTGGGAGGGAAATTGAAAATGTTTGCCGCCGAATAGGAAATAAGTTTCCCGTTGCCGAGCATCGACCTGAACGAAATATGAAAATTTGCGATTGAAGAAACGCACTTCAATCGAAGGCGGCTCATTAATTTCGATTATTTCACTCATTAAGGGGATTATTAAAAGAACTTTGAAGCGTCGAAGCTGCTTTAATTAAAAATGTTCGGACAGCTTTGAGTTGTCGTCGTTCGTGTCTGGGCATAAATTGCTCAACGCAAAAATGTGCTCAACTATTTCGAGCAATTAGATAAGAAGGGGCTGAACTTTCCCATTTGCGTATAATTAATTAGTAGTAGACCAACCCCCCCAAAAAGATTGTCCTTTGGCATATTCTCATGTCCATTCAAGTGTGTGTGTGTGGAGAGAAGGAGAGAAGGGATTGATATACGGTGTTTGTTGTTTATGACAACTTTTAAATGGAGAGCAACGCACATATGAAGCAACAGCAACATGTGCTGCCTACTTTTAGGCGTCAGCAGCCAAGCGACTCTGCGACTCGGTGGCCTGCAAAATTAATGGCCATCAGTCGCATAATAAATGAAGCAATGTCTTTGCTTTTGCCACCAGCAAAGAGTTCTAAAGTTTTGTGTCTCTGGCTACAAAATTCTATGTGTGCGTGCTTTTGTGTGTGTGTGTTGAAGACAACGACAACTCATTTTGTGTATGCAGCGCACACATGTTGGCCACGCTCGTTTATTCATTTGAATTATTCCCAAAAGCGCATTTAATTTTAATTATGCGTGACAATGCCTCATACAAAATGCTTTTGCTTTTGCGCCCCGTCGTCCTGTCGCCATGCTCCACCTTCTTTTGCCTTTTCTTCTTTTCTGTCTTTTACTGCCTCCTCTAGCCTGCAGCCTCATTGTCCTTGCTGCTCCCATTTTGGCTTGGCAAGATTAAAGACTAGCCGCTTGACATCCTCAAGCGTACTTTCACTGGGATTGCACTCTCTTTGCATCCTTTGTCTGGACTATCTATGTAGCTTCTTCCAATTCCGAGTTTTTTAATCTACTCTTAATACCCATGCCTTAGCTAACCTGCATGACTTGTGTGCAGTTTTAATCAAGCCAAAACAAACATATGCTAAAGCTAGTATCTGCGGATTTGCCATCATATTATTTTCATAGTACACTTTAAAGCCGACTATGCATGGCTTAACATCATAAATGACATGCTATTGTGCAAAAGAAACCAAAAAAAAAAAAATATGGCACACATCTCGACAATAACATGGGGAAAAATAAAATACGACAAAAAAAAAAGTGTATAGCAAACAATGAGAATAACCAGGACAACAAAAACGTCATAATAAAATAGTAAAATAGTAAAACAAAAGTGAGGAAACTTGAGCAAACGGAACTTGAGCAATGAAAAGCCAGCGAAATCACGACTAGCAGATATCCTTTATTTAGCTTTTTCTTGTAGATAATGATGGGGAATTGTTTAAATTTATCTATGTTTATTTCCTACTTTTGCGAAAAATTAAATTCAATATGTATTCAAAGTTATTGCGTGGAAATTGGTAGACAAAGATTTGAAGGTTAATTTATAATTTTATAAATAGCATATTTATATCCTTTTTATACAGGTAAAAAATACGAATATACCTATCAAAGAAAATTTTGACAGATATAGAAATATAGATTATTTATTGATATCTCAGGATATAAAAACTCACATATATCCTAAGCGAAATATGTGATTAAATTTATAGCTTAATTCTATATATAGATACAGATATTGTTTGTATTTCTATATATATGAATTATAACATAAAAAATACCATCTTAAGTTGCGGCCTTTAACTACCCTGTCAGCTCATTTTTTCTGCGTAGAACAAAAAAAGTTAAAATCAAATAAATATTTCAAGGCAAAAATATTTGTCGTTGTCTGCTTTTTTTTCTTCTTGCCTTTTGCTATCTTGTTTTGCATTTTTATACTATTTTATCTTTTTTACATTTTTCGCATTTTTTTGTCGTTTGTTTTTTTTTTTTTTTTTTTGCTTTGGCTTTACACTGAGCTGAGCTGAACTGAACTGAAAGTGAGTTGATTTGGGGGGGCTGAGAAGATGAGAAGAAGCCTCATGGTTGACTTGTGGCAGCTTCGCTGCTGTTGACGACAGCATTTGAATGTGGGACAGCAAAACTGAACTGAGGCTGAGAACTGAAATATATCTTGAGCAAGCAACAAACAACAGCAGCTACAATGGCAATGAAAATGTGCTCAGCTTGTTAACTTTAACTTGGCGATAATTCGCATTTATTTTGATAGTCCACATTAAATTTGATAGTCACTCATTTATTTAAGTAAGCACAACGATTTTTTTTTTCATTAATTTAAACTGTTTTAGTGGAAAAGACAATAATTTTCGTTCCTTCATGCTTTCTTATAAAGTGTGCAAAATATCATTTAATTTATTTAGGAAAACGAATTAAGTATTTCATATATTATTTGAAAGTCTTTATTTCTATAACTTTAAACCTGCTGGAAATGTGTGTAAAGTCAGTACTTATTAAATATACCAAATATTAGATTTGGTATATTTAATAAGTACTTATTAAATCAAATATTAGATTTGGTATATTTAATAAGTACTGGTATATCAATTAGGTATATTTTAAAATTAATACCACACTGTTTTAATGGTATATTTTGTGCCTTATGGTATATTTTAAATGCTGTACTGTAGCAATATACCATTGGTATATTTTACTATTTTTGTGGTATATTAATTGGTAAATTTTAGGCAGAAAAAAACGCACTGTTTTGCATATATTCTAAATCAGTAGCGGGTATCTCACAGTCGAGCACATACGACTGTAGCTTTCCTACTTCTTTAAATTCGTTGCTTAAGATAATTGCCAAGTTTTGAGTGCTGCTTCGCTTTTTGGACCACTGTACTTTGTGGTAAGCTTTTAGGCGCATGGCTTAAACAAGTTACATGCGTTGTGGGCATATTTCAAATGCCTGACCAGAAAAAAAAAACCAACCATAAAGCTAATAAATATAAAAGGGCAAAGAGACTGCGGTCGCTTTTAAGTGTGTGTGCTTGTGTGTGTTAACAGGATGCGAAAACAGAGAAGAGAGAGAGAGAGAGAGAGGAGAGCGAGAGCGAGATGGCAGCTTAGTTTAGCAGAAGCTGAAACGGAATTCGTTGCCTACTTTTTTGGTGCGGTCGCCGAGCATAAAACATGATTATGAATGGAGCGAGTTTGTTGGTGGTTTCAACGCCAAAAAGGGGGGGGGGGGAAGAAGAGGGAGGGAACGTTGACTGGCCACTAGCCGTAAAAGTTTCGGGCTGCAATTAAAGCCGCGAATTCCATTTGGCATTCGCTGCTTCGGCAAAAACCGCACTAAAGTTGTGTGTTAAGCGGCTTTTGGCTGCGTATTTAAGCCGTTTATGTTGTTACGTGTAACTGCGAAATACACACGACTCAACTGCACACCAACACACACACAAACACAAACAAACATAAACAGTCGCATACCACAAACGAGCCGTATGTCAGCTGCAGCCAGAGGATCGGGTGTTGTTGCGTTGTGTGGAGTTGTTAACGGGATACTCAAAGTAATGCCGAAAAATTATATTAAGCGGATTGCCCTGACGACACCACACAGCACACACACACACATAAAGAAACCAAGCGCAGAGCAAGATGCAGATAGAAGGAGACAGAGAAGGCCAGAGAGAGAAAGAGTCTCAAATTTATGAAAACTATGCGAAGGGCGAAAGGCAAGCAACAAATACCGAGCCAAACACACACTGGATACCAAACACCAAACACCAATAATACTTATGACCAATGTGCACACACACACACCCACACACCCGCATACACACTTGGTGTAGGTGTAGTTTCAATGCTTCGCTAGGCACTCCGCATGTGTATATTTATGGCAACGGGATTAAAAAGGATATTAGCCAGTTGTCGTTTGAACAAGTGCTCGCTGCCAACTCTCTTTCTCTCTCTCCCTCTCTCTCCCCCCCTCTCTCTCTCTCTGTAACAGATGCCCACAAAACTGGCGACAGGCGACAATAATATAGCTTTTGTTATCGGCCATAGCAAGGCTGGCGATCAATTTTCAGCTGCAATTGAGACTAAAAGAAAGGAGAAAGACTTGAAACTATGTTTAAAAAAATTGATTAAAAATTTGAGCAACTATTAAATGTTGAATTGAGCCGCCAAAGTAACTTTTACTTTATTTAGTTATTATTCTTATTTAGTTTATTGTTAGCTTTCCTTACGATCTGAAAGTTAGTCTAATTAAATATGTTACAAATAGAAATTTACAGCTGTATTACAAATACCTGCAAAACTCACTTAACAGCAGTTACAACAAAATTTATATTAGTTTTATTTCCATTATAATTTGGACTTGTGTAATAAAAAATTTATTAGATAAAGTGTATATACAACTTTTAAAATAATAGCAGCTGTTACAGTTGCGAATCACACTTAAGAGCAGCTGAAGCTGTTAGCAATTGCGAATCACACTTAACAGCCACTGTTAGCTGTTAGCAATTTTAGCATATTTCATTCACTAGCACCATGAAATAATATTTCTTTTAAACCATAACATTTTCTAAGTTATTGACTACTTTTATGATGAAGTTTTGAAAATTTGTATGTTATTTTACTTTTTATATTTTGTGCTGACTTTTCGCATCATCGAAAGAAATCAAATAATGAAATGTGAATGTAAAAATATAGAGTAAGTTTATTTATCAATTTACAACTTACAGTGATTAATAAAGTAAATAGTGCTGCTACTATTTTACTATATTTAGCACTAAAATACATTTTGAACTTTCTGAACATTTTCCAAAATTTTGTTATAAACATCAAGTTGAAATGACAAAATATGATGTCAACTGATTCGATGTGAAAGTATGTTAATGCTTATATGCCTGCTGTGAGCTGTGAGGCGACACTAATAGCTAATGTTTGTGGGAATGCAGAACGCATTCATGAATAATGCCTGAACGAAATGTTAATGAGGGTCAAAAGAGCTACTGGTTTTCAAACTGAAATGCACATATCGAATATATTATTCAAATGATTAAAATGCTTTAGCACTGCAATTTGATTACAGTTGACAAAACAATTCAAAATTGATTTGCATCAAAGATGTTGCGTATGTTTTGTTGGGTGTTTGCTGTGTGTACAGCAATTGTATTTTCATATTCATTTGCAGTTTTACATAAATTCATACGAGCTTTTGGCTCTTTGGCTCTTTTGGCGCTTTAAGCGTTGGCTTAATTGCTCAACAAGTTGGCGTCGTGTGGAGACCCCAAAATAAGAAAATGAAATACATGCAAAAGTAAAATGCGAATTGGAATGGGGGCGAATACAACTCGCATTCAATTTAGGCATTACTTTTTATACCCTGCTACCTATTAGGTAGAAGGGTATTCTCTATTGTGTACGTGATTTGGTAAAAGTTTTAAAAGCTATTCAAGAAATTATTTTGTATGTCAAAAAACGGTATATTGTGCACTTTATGGTATGATTAGAAAGTAATACAATATCAATATACCAAATATAGCATTAGGTATATTTTAGTATTTCTTGGTAATGAATGTGGCATATTTTAAGAATAACACATACCAAACATATCCTTCGGTATATTTTTATTATTTTTGGGTATATGTATTTTTTGTAGTATTTTATAAATATACCGAATATAGTCTTTGGTATATTTTTAAAAAGTTTACGGTATATAAATTTGTTGTATTATACCAATATACCAAAGAAAGCCTTTGATATATTTTCAGTATTTTTTGGTATATAAAAATAGTATTTCACCTATGTACATATATACCAAATATATCATTCGATATATTTTATTATTTTCCGGTATATGAATTTGGTATATTATAAAAATAATACCACACTGTTTGCTTTTATTCTTTATCGGTAGCGGATATTTCACAGTCGAGCACACACGACCATAGCTTTTTCACTTGCCTTTGCCAGCATGGGACTTGCCACCTGCCAGGCTGAGGCAACAGCTGTGGAATGTGTGTGTGTGTGCGTGTGTGGCATCTAATGCCTGGCTGTTGACAGCTCGGCCTAGAATCAGGTGCGGATTTGGAGGCACAATTAAACTGGCCGCCGCATTGACATGACTTAAATCCATTCTCGCATTGTGTCACACACGCTAATTGGCCAAAAAGCAGCAGCCAAGCAACAACATCAACAAAGCCAAAAAAAAAAAGGTCAGCTACAAAATCAATATATAAATCGGCTCGCTTAAGCTGGCCAAATTCACATGCTCAACCGTCGTGTCCACATCCTGTCATTCGCAGTTTTAGCTTTTTGCTTGCGCCGCGCGCGCGTTTAATTTAAAATTCAAATGCAAACATGTTTTTGGCAGAGAGCGCGAAAAACAGGTCGAACTGCCAAGCAAAAGTCATTAAAATTCGCAGGCGGCCAAAACAACAAATGTGGCTGCGTTGCGTTGCGTTTGCCGCGTCTTTAAGGCTAACTAAATTTGGCTTTAATGCGAGCAAACACACACACACAATCAGCGCACGAAAGTATGCTACACGCATACCCTCTCAACACGCTCTTGTTGTTGTGTTGTGGGAAGGGGAAATGGAGAAGGGGCTTTCAAAATCAGCAGGCAAGCCGAAAACACGAAGCTCAAGTTGCTCGTCTCGCTCTTCGCCTCTCTTGTTGCTGCTGCTGCTTCTTCGCTGTTTCACCACGCCAACGAATAAAGTACTCAAAATATCCCTTTTGCTCTTGTCTTCAATGGGAAATTTTTTGGAGGGAAATTCCACAGGCTCGCTGCTCGCTGCTTCAAGCAGCTGTTTTCAGTGAGCTGTTCTCGCTTACGGCATCGCTTTGTTTCCCATGCAAGAGAATTGCATTGTTGTTTGAATGAATTGTTGAATCTTCTATTGTTGATTATTACAGAATATATATGTTTATTGGATTTTTGACTTTTACTGTGCTTATTCAAAGATTTAATAGATAAATATCCTTCATTATTCTCCTTTTTTTTTTTGCTACATGTGTTGACAAGATTCGAAATGTTATGGCTTAACTTTTAATCAAATGTTCTTTAAAATGAAACATTCATTAATGTATTTAAATATTTTTCAAATATTCGGCAATCGGGTCTTAGTTGTTTTATCTAACAATCTGGTATTTTTTGTACTGTATGGTATATTTGGAATTCAATCGATATACCAAATATAGTCTTAGGTATATTTAATTATTTTTCGATATATTATTTGGTATTTTTTTAATATGATTTTAATATGATTTTAATGGTTAGCGAGTATCTCACAGTCGAGTATACTTTATTGTTTTGACTTGTCAAAGGTTACTTTGACCACACCTAATTTTAATATACTGATGCATACGCAATGCTTTTGTTGTCTATTAGATTTCACTATTTCAACATAAATAGTAAACAAAAATTGTGCAAGCCAAAGTTTGCAAACAGAGAAACAAAATAACAATTTATATTTTAGATATTTTACATTATTTTTGTTGTTTAATTTAATATTAACTGAATAATATTTGTTGAAATGCTTCAAAAAGTTTAAGAAACACCTCGATTCTCATTTAAATTTATGAAGTTTGGTTTAAATAGTTAAAAGAAAGGAAATATGATTTTTGATATGTACCCTTTAAGTTTAACTTATTTGAAATTTGGTAAAAAGAACGTGTCGGACAAATTTAAAATTTATTTACATTTATTATAAATCTCTTAATTATATAGTTGTGTTAGATATCGTTGGCGAAAATTTCGCGTGCGAAACTATGTAAAGTATAAAACAAAAAAACAAATACCAAATACCAAAAAAGTTATTAATTTGATTACAAATTAATCTTACCTTACATGGAATGGTATTGGAATTATTTTTGTATTTTAAGAAAATTGCAAATATAATTGAATTCACAATTATATATTTTAAGGTAAAACAGAAAATGTTTCTAAAACCCAGCTGAGCTCTTAATAAAATGCTAATCCAGAGCTATAAGAATAACATTTAGTTATTTTTTAAATTGTTTCAGTTTATGTTTTTATTTTTTTTCATTGTATATAGTTTTGCATCTACATGTTGAAAAAAGCAGTTGATAGCTGTTCAAAATGCAAAGTATAAAAGGCCTTACAAAGGCTTCACATTTGATAAAAGGACCTGGCAACCTGTATTTCGTATGCCGTGTACTATTATCCCAGTTGAAAGTAGAAAATAGGGAAATTTCACTCACCACAAATACGATGTGAGGCGGATGCTCTTTCAACACACTCACACACACACACACACATGCGCACAATGCACAGCTGTGCTGGCTCACAAACAAGTGAGTGAAGCCATGAGAGTGTGTGTGTGTTTCCTTGTTGTGTGTGTGTGTGTGTCACAGTGACTGTGGACTTCGCTTGCTGCTGCTGCTGCTGCTGTGTTGTGTCGGTTGTCGGTTGTCGGTAAATCACAACCATGGCACGGCACACGGCAATCAGTTTGTGTTTGGCTGTGTAACGCGTTGCGTGCTCTCGACGGCAAACTCGTTTGCTCAACGTTCGTTCATCGCTCGCTGATTCGCCATTAGCCCGGTTCTTTTTGCTTGTCGTGCGCGAAATGCGAATTGTGCGAAATGTGTGAAACTTGTCGAATTTGGAGCATGAATTTAATATACAAAAACAGAAACTGAAACTGAATGCGCGACCAAAAACCAAAAAACCAAAAAAAAAAAAGTGAAAAGCCGACTTTAATTCGATTTGTTTATCACTGATTTAATATCAAGAAATTTATATATCTATAATTTTTTTTAAAGTGCGTGTTTGTGTGTGTGTGCAATACATATTTATCAATTTACAATAAAGCCAAATGCATAATTAAAGTACGTGCATAACGAGTATTTATAGCCACTCTAGATTGCAATAAGCAATTGTTGCTGACGGCCAAATTGAGAGCGCCCAAAAAACAAATGGCAGACAGATTGAAGCATCCCGCCAAACGCGATTTCTTTGCAAATATTTCTTTCATATATATATACATTCAATATATATATATATATTTTGATGTGCTTGTGTTTCGAGTTTTGTTTGCTTTTCATTTTGCGTTGCGTTTGTTTTCAGTTTTGTTTCGTTTTTTTGTTTGTTTTCTTGTTGTGTGTTGTGTTGTTTTTTTGTAGCATAATTTTTGGCGCAGTCAAGCAAATACACGAGCATATTTGATGTATTTCCAAAAGAAAAATATGCGTATGCCTCTGTGAGTGTGTGTGTGTGTGTGGTCATAAATATTTGATGAGCAGCGGAAGGCAGAGCATACTGTGTTCACATTGTTTTTGTTTGTATTTTACTTAAAAGTCAATGCAGCGCGCAACTTTAAGCTGGCCAAAACTTTAAGCCAACTGCAACTCAGGCAGCGTGTCATTAATATGCCCAACTGTCTGTCGTGTCTGTTGCTGTTGCTGTGCGTGCAGAGCAATTGCATAAAGTCCAGGCTCCAGCCAACCAGCCAGCCAGACATATGTATATTATCTCTGGTGAATTATGGCCTGGCCATATAGATTCCAAAACGG
Source organism: Drosophila niveifrons (assembly GCA_035046325.1). Taxonomy (NCBI): domain Eukaryota; kingdom Metazoa; phylum Arthropoda; class Insecta; order Diptera; family Drosophilidae; genus Drosophila; species Drosophila niveifrons. Next base: position 8,918,285 of record JAWNOC010000063.1, on the reverse strand, counting down.
CTTGTCCTTACAAGAACAGCAGCAATGTCTGGCTGCTGTTGCTGTTGCTTCTTCTTCTTCTTCAGCTCGTATGTTAAGCACCTCTTCGTCTCTCTGTGTGTGTGTTTGTGTATCATCATCGTGCTTTGTGGCACACATTGTTAAATGGACGATACAAAACTTGAACAACAACAACAAGAATGCAGACATGTCCTGCTGCCTGCTGCCAAATATGTCGCCTGGCACTTTGGTGTCGCCTCCATCTCCCGCTGCTTCTGCTGCTGTGTCGAATTACACTCGACTCATCGTCGTCGTCGTCGTCGTCGTCGTCTCTTGACTGCCACTTGAAATTAGATCTCGATAAACTACCTCCTCACAATCTCACTCCTCACTAGTTTTTTACACTTTCAAAATGCGAGAGAGAGCGAGCGAGAAGTTGCCAATCACTAATTGGCTCGAATGCCGCAGCATTTTTCCAGCATATTCAGACAGTGTCCAGTGTCCAATCTCTCTCTCTCACTCTTTTTCTCTCGCTTATTTATTGATGCCAGGCAGCAGCGCATTTAGTCAATAGCTAATGCTAGAAATTGAGTTATTTATGCTCTAGGATTGATTGCTCTTTGTTGTAAATGTTCCATGCATCTTCTACACTCAATCGTGTGTGTGTGTGTGTGTGTGTGTGTGTGTGTGGCAGCAACATGGTAAACAACAGCAGCAACAACCATAACAACAATCAAGCAATATTGCGACTTTTTTGATTAGCAAAACTCAATCGTTTCATTTGCCAGCCAATTAATTTCGCATGGCTTTGCCATTGATAATCAGCAGCTTGAGTTTCTTCTGAATATTGCTGCATTTTGTTGTCTAGAAAAACATTTTAAATACGATTCATACATTGAGTTGTTATCTTTCTTATTTTTAATTAAAAACCAAGTTAGTGCGATTTTAATCATGTTTCTATTATTATTTATTGTTATTCAGCCATAAGAATATTTGAAATGAAAGTTATTCGACTGCGCAAACAAATAGAGCTTTGATTGAAAATATCAATTTTCAAATAGTTTTTAACACCTTTTTTTATTTGAGCACCTTTAGAGATATTGCGACAATGAAAGTTGCACATCAAGTTGCCAAAATTATAAATACCAGAATTATCATTTTTTGCTTTGAGTTATCTATTTTAGTAGCTACAAGATTCTAATACAATTTTTAATTAAAAGTTCCACAAATAAAATTTGTTAAGATTTTGCGAGCATTTTCAATGAAAGTTTTACAATAAGTTTTTTAAATAATTAAATAATGTATATTAGCCCAAAGGCCTTAGTTACTCTAGTTCAGCTCATTGCAATTAGAAATTGTATTCGTTTCCATATAATAATAATATATACCAGAAATCTAATAATTTTATTTATATATTCTTAAGTTATTTATTTTGTTTATCTGCTAGAATTTTAGACAATTTTTAATAAAAGTAATACCACTAGTTGTACATCATTTATTTCGTTGTATCTGGCAAATAATATTTTTATAATTATAATTCAATTTATTTCATTTTGAAAATCAATTACTCCAAATAATAGAAATATGTTTATTTATACTGCAGACTAATCGATTTTAATTATTATGCTTCATTTATAATTTTTAATTTATCATTTGATTTATTGATTTTTTGTAATTTGGATGCATTTTTCAGACAAAAGAACGTTAAATCAAAATCATTTCTTTTAGTTCAAATGTTACGTTATGCAATCTACAACTTGTTTGTATTTTCCATTTATTTTTCTTATTTGATTAATCCCCATGGGCTACAAGGATAGTATAACTTTGTGCCTGCAGGCAGAAGGTGGCATCTCTGACCCTATAATAAAGTATATAGATATGTTCTTCATCAGCGTCAACTGTCTACACGATCTAGCCATGTCCGTCTGTCTGTCTGTCTGTCCGTCTGTCCGTATGAACACCTCGATCTCAGATACTATAAGAGATAGAGCTATAATTTTTGTTGACAGCACTTGTTATGTTTCAGCAGATCAAGTTTGTTTAAAATTTTTGCCACGCCCACTTACGCCTCCGCAAATCAACAAAAAACGAACAACAGAAATCGAAGATGTGAAATTTGGTATAGACGATGTTATTTAAGAAATTTTTCTTTGCAGCTTTGACTTTCACAATTTGGTATTTTATGACTTCAATGGTTTTTTTTCCAATAGTACTTCAACTATATACCAACTGTGACTTTTGGTATATTTTTGAATTTTTTAGATATATTAGTTCTTATATTTTAGGTACAGTATAGCTCTTTTACTTCAAATGTGTAGCGGGTATCTTACAGTCGAGCAATTTTAAATTGCTGAGCACATTATTTATTACTAATATCTTTCGAGGTTGGAATAAAATTAATCTATTAAATTACGCGAATTTTATACATTTTTTATATATATATGAGCACATTAAAATCGATTTGCAGTAGATTCAAATTCTGTGACATTCATTTTATACAGCAACTGATAAAAGTTGAACAAAAATGTGTGTATAATCTTTAATTATGATTCTCATTAGTTTTGTGGCAGCAGCATAATTTATATACAATTTATTGAGCTCATTTTGTACATATTGAAATGGGTTTTTTGCCGCTCTGTGTGGAATATTTATTTGATATTATTCTACATATATTCAATATTCATTTGAATTGAGTGAGCAATTTTGATTATTAGTCCTTATTTGGTTGAATATTTTGCGGCTTTCATTTCACTTTCACTTACAAACGCAAATGAATGCGTTTTATTTCCATTATTTAACTTATTTTATTGTGTCTAATTATTGTTTATTGTTGTGCATTGCCATGAATAGAAATCAAATGACGCCTGCCTTGTATCAAGTGCAATTAGAGCGAATCTAATTAATCTGTGCAACGGATACGTGAAGCACATTCATTAACAGCAATTTGCATTGATACCCTGTAAACCGAGATTTCATTGAATTAGGGTATTTGCAGTGCTGTGTGTTTATTTCGATTTCATTTATTATGATGAGTTTTGTGTGGGCATTCATTTATTTATTTAGCGAATGCAATCGCATTGCATTAATTTATGCTTCTGTCTGCTGTCTGTTGTCTGCTTTATGGCGCTTGTCATTTCGATTCGATTTGCGCCCATCAAATGTCAAATGACAACAATCAGTTGCAGTTGCAGTTGCAGTTGCCGTTTCCCCATTTTGTGGTTAACGCTGCAGACTCCCCGGGGAGTCATTAATCAAGTGGGCGACGCCTAAATGCATGCAACATCAATTGTGCACACTTTCAATGCAACAATTCTCGTTTTTCGCAGCTGCCACACTTGAGTGTTTAAATTCGAAAGAAAAAACAAAACAAAACACAAAAATGCAGCGTCACAAGTAACAAACAAACACAATACAATTAAAAAATATAAAATATAAATAAAAGAAAATAAAGTAAGCATGGATGCGGCGGGCACAACGCTGATGCTGGTGGATGCCACAACAACGTCAGCAGCAACAGCAGCAGCAACACCAAAAGTGGACATGCAACATCATCGTCACTCGCACGATGTCAGCGCGACGACGACAGTCGAGCTAAATGTGGCAAGTGGCAGTGCAACGGCAACGTTAACGGCAGCTGGGGTTGGGGCAGCTGCAACAGGAGCAATAGCAACAGGAGACTGTGCAACTGTGACTGCTGCTGGCACCTCGAACAGTTCGTCGAGCAACAGTTCGCCGGCCAAAGCGAGCTACTTGCATCATCATCATTTGCATCATGGCGTCCATGCGCCGCATCATCATCATCATCATGCGCTGCAGCTGCATCACACGGCGCCGCCTTCGCCGCTTGCCACAGTGCGGCACCAACAGCAGCAACAACAACAACACCAGCAACAGCAACAACAACTTTCGGCACCTTCAACGCCGCCAAATGCCGCTTGTTTGGCCGTTTGTTGCTCTGCCGCCGCCGCCTCGTCGCATCATCATGTGACAGCCATGGGGCATGTGCCACATTTGCCGGCCCATCATTCGCTTTACCCCTTGATGGCCGCCGCCCAGTTGGGCTATGTGAGCTCCAGCGGTCCCAGCTCGCTGGTCAATTCACCCGCTCTCGGCCGGCGCAAGCGATACACAAGCACCTCGTCCAATTGCTCCAGTCAATTCAACAACAACTACGCCGGACTCGACGTCGACTCACTCGACGATATGCTGCGCAAGGTAAGCTAATCTCTAAACAAAAAACATACGTAGTTTGACTTGCAATTAAATGCAACGAAGCAACAAATCGATTTTACAATGCAACTCGCAACTCTGACTATCATTTTCTCAAGCAATAAATCAGCAATCGATCAATTCTCTATACTAAAGCTATACATTCTGACTATTAACTAACTGTAGTTGTTTCTTTTTTACATAATAAATACACCAAGTATTTATCAAGTATCAGTATATATTCTGAGTATTAGCTGACTGTAGTTGTTTCTTTTTTACTTAATAAATACTTCAAGTATTTAGTGCATTAGCAAAAGTTGCATTTATTCAATGAAGTTTTAAAGTAATTTAATTGTGTTAGATTAATCAGCAATCGATATATTCTCTATAATGCTGTTCATTCTGAGCATTAGCTAACTGTAGTTGCTTTTTTTATGTTATAAATACTCCAAGTACTTATCAAGGATCAAGTATTTATTGCATTACCAAAATATACCATAGAGTACTAAACATACTAAACTCGCAGCCAAAGCAGCTAAGACTCGATTGCAATAGGCTTTTTTGCAATACATATTTCTTAAATAAGTTTAACATTTCTTTTAAATTTTAAATTATCCTAAATCACCATTGGAATACACCTTTACCAAAAACCAATATACCACAAAAATATATTTGGTATACTGATATTCTATGTACATTGTATTTCGTCATAATGTTATTATGTTTAACTTGGCAGAACCGAATTGACATGTACCCTTGACTTTTGACTCTGGTAAAGCATTCAATAGATTAAAATTTTTGCATCTCACATTTTGTAGAAAGCAAATGCAAATGAAATAAAACTTAATTTAAACCTATTGTCAATGATGACAAACAAAATGCAAACCTGCAAAATGTAATTTACTACTTTTTGTGGAAAACTGATGATTCATGTTTACAATCATTCTTATAACGCATCGAATGAATATGTAAAATTATTTGCATTGCGAATTACATTAGAAATCCTTTAGTAGTTTTTGACTGTTGCTCAGCTCATCAAAGCCAGCGTTTAGTTGAAGGCAATCAAGATGTTTGTCTGTCCTTCAGTTTGTCTGTCCAGTCAGTGCTTTAGTCTGGCCTATTCAGTGACCGTAGTAATAAATCTTAAACCAAGTCAAACAAAAAAAAAAAAAAACAAAGGTTGCAACGCTTTTTGTGTGCTTAACATTTTTAAGCCTTGCGTCGCGTTGCGTTGCGTTGTGCAGCAAAAAGCGACCCATAAATAATATGCGACAAGTTGATTCCTTTATTTTGTATATGCAAATACTTTAAAACTACGATATATATAGTATTTTTTGTAAAGTATAGTATTTTTTTTGTCGTGTTTGTGGCATGCATACAATTTAAATTTGTAATGCACCGCAGCGAGCGAACGAACGAACCTAATGAGTGATGGTGCAAAACCTGGCAACCCTACGCACGCAGCCTAACGGTTTTTGAGGTTATGTGCACACACACACACACGCACACACATGTAGGTGAAGCAAGCTTAAGGGGAGGCATGACATAGTTGGGGCTTTTTGGCCGGTTGCATTTTATTAGCGATAATGAACTCGACACACACTCCACGTGTGTGTGTGTGAGTGTGTGTGTGGCAACAATGGCAACGATGCGAAACTAAACGAAAAGCGAAACGAAACGAAAAGCGTTGCACACACACGTTTTGTGGGGCGCCACCTTTGTGTTGTTGTTGCACGGTGTGTTTTGTGTCGCATTGCCGCGGCCGCCCTTGATGTGAGGCTATCGCTGCTTTTGCAATTGCTGCACTAACTATGTATGTATATCGATGGTTGCTGCTGTCGCTGCTGCTGCTGCATTGCATTTGTGGCCGCTATAATGTGCCGCAAAGCCACGGCCAGGACAACAGCAGGACATTTGCGGACTGCGGACTGCGGGAATCGGTTCTGTTGCAAGTGCGGAATGCGGCTGTTGCTATTACCATTCGCTATTCGCCATTTGCCATTGCAATTTGGCTGTTGGCATACTTTCCTGGCCAAGACGCGTGCATAATGGCAATTTGAATAATGTGCCAAAATATGCAGACATTTCATTGTTTGCCCACCTTCCTTCCTTCCTGCCGCCTTCCTGCTGCAACATTCTAAGCCATGCTTGTGTGTGTGTGGCATCAAAACACACACACACACACACACAATCAAAGTTTTGCTTCGATTTGCCGAACGTTTGTCATAAACGCGCGCGCCCCACAAATTAGATCAACCGTAAGAAATGGGCACAAGAAGAAACTTTGCCGCAATAAACGAATGACGAGCTCAAAGGCAAAACGGCAAAAACCAAACGAAAAAAAAAATAGAAGAAAAACTCCCCTTCCCACACAAGACGAACCCAGAACTGAAAGGAAACCGAACTTAAATCGAATTTGCCAGACAACAACAATTCGAAAGTTGTTATCAAGTTGAGGCCAAGTTTAAAGTATTCTCCGAATTACCCAAGCAACTTTTCTTAAGTGCCGACAATGTGAAATGCTTACAGTCAAATATGCAAAAAGAAGAAGAAGACAAACTCTACATAGAGCTCGCTCATATTAAATACTTATTGAGTTTGTTGCCAGTGTGACCAGCTGCATAAGCGGTTTGCAGGGACTTCTTGTTGCTTAAGGAACTGTGTGGCCAGCTTTTATTTGAGCTTATAGTAAATGCATTTTCCCTTTCAATTTTGTAAGTCAATTCAAGTGTAGTCTTAAGCTTTGAGAATGTTGCCAGTGTGACCAGCTGCATAAGCGGTTTGCAGGGACTTCTTGTTGCTTAAGGAACTGTGTGGCCAGCTTTTCTTTGAGACAATAGTAAATACTTTATCGTTTGTATTTTATAAGTCAATTCAAGTGGCGTCTTTAGCTTTGAGCTTTTTGCCAGTGTGACCAGCTGTGTAAGCTGATTTCCACGGTTTTTATTTATTTAAGGAACAGTGTGGCCAGCTTTTAGTTGAGACAATAGTAAATACTCTTTCCTTTGTATTTTATAAGTCAACTCAAGTGGAGTCTTAAGCTTCTTTTAAAAATGGCTGAGAGAATCGCAGTGTGGCCAGACAATAAGTGACTTCTAGCTATTTCACTTCAGTGGCATGAAAATATATATTTAAACAGAAAATACAAAAGAAAAGGATCAGAAGTAGAAAAAGAATATCAAATGAAAGGAGGATATTGAAAAAACTTTTTGTAATGAAAAACTGGCTGAGTGTGACCAGCTTAAATGAATGTTCAACTGAAGTCAACATACCCTAAAAGCTCAATATGATTTGCGGAGTCTGCAGAAATATGAAAAACTTAAATGTAGTTTTAAAGTTTATCTTATTAATGTATTGATTATTTTGATCTTTTGTTGTATCGTATTATAACACAATTATCTTAGCTTCCTACACAAATTTTCCCGCAATATTTCCTTTAACAGCTTTACTTTGCTCTACGACAAATGCAATTTGAACGCCATTTTATTCGCTTTGATGTTTTATAAAAATGTTGAATTCTGTGGGTGGCATCTAATGTGTGTGTGTGTGTGTGTGTTAGTGTTTGCCTTTGTTTATTGGCCTTATCAATGGCATTTTTATGGCTGGCTACGCAGCACCAGCAGCTGACAATTATTTAATGTGCCGTATACCCCGTATAGCCGAAATATGCTCGGGTAGAAATTATGCACACCTAAACATAATTACATGTACACATGAGGGGTCGATGTGAAGGCAATCCCTGTTTACTTGCCTGACTGCTTGTGTGTATGTGTGTGTGTGTGTGTGTGTGTGTGTGTGCTAAAGTAAAAGGAGGAGTTTGTTCTTTTTCCTTTTTTTTCGGGAGGGAGAAAGGTTGAGTTAGCTATGCCCAGGTTGCTCGTTAGTCGCCATGAAATGCCTTCGTTCTGGGAGCTGTGGCAGCCAACAAATGAGCAGCAGCAGCAGCCCGCATGGCCTGCAACTGTTATACAACACACATCGCACACACCACACACATACACACACACACAAAGCGTCAACACCTCCATTGTGAAATAATGTTTTTATAAGCCACCTTTATGTAATGACAATGGGGAATCATTAAATGTCTATTTGCGCATTTTTTGTACCCTGCAAGGCAAACACACACCAAGTATTTTAGTTTCGATGATTTGTCCTTCTTTTAATTAAAAAAACAAAAAATATAAATGTTGATGAAATGAAGAAAAACTGAATGCATCTGATGTAATTTAGAAATATACAACTTTTCATTAGGGTATCGGATAGGCGAGCTTGATTGTGTTTGTTGTTTTTAGCTTTTAACTTTTGCTTTCATAGTCTGCTCGTCACAAGCAATGAATGAGCTATTGTCTGCCCACATAAATAAGACATTTTCTGCAATTCTGAGGTTTGAATTCCATGCAGTTTGTTTTTCTTCCAATTAACTGTGTCATTAGTTGTAGCGTTGAGCTGTTGTTAGCATGCAGTCTTAAATCAGGCAGCTAACAATATGATTTATGTTTCTAGCTTACTTGTGAGTGCTATAGCAGCCAGCTTAGTATTGTGCCTAGCTGGTTATCATTAAAAATCCCTTTACACCTTATAGCAATCAGGTATAATTTTAAGCATTATGGTATTATTTGCATGTTAATAGTATATTACTAGTACTAGTGTCAGCATGCAGTCATTTATCAATCAGCTAACAAATTTGATGGTTGTTGCTATCACACTTGTGAGTGTTATAGCAGCCAGCTTAGTCTCGTGTCTAGGTGCTTGCTATTGAGGATTATTTTATACTTTACAACAATTAGGTATAATTTTGCACTTTATGGTATATTTTACATACATACTATAGTATATTGCTATACTGAGTATAGCTATTGAATATATTCTAGTCATAATAATACGATCTTAGCACTGTTTTGCTTTCACTGAAGTCGAGCCCATTTAACTAGCGTTGTGTGTTTTCTTTTTATTATTACAGTTGAAGTAGTGTTAAAACTTAACTTTATAATGAATAACACTTTTTGTAGTCTTTGTCGCCATACATATTAGCTTTAAAGCTTTAAAATTGCTTCTGCAAACAATTTTCATTTCGTGAATCGTGTAAATCTATGAGCAAAGCTGCCAGACTAGATGAGAGGAGAAGGTTGCGTGAGACTAACTGATAGACGCAGCTAATTTTGAGACGCCTCGCATTTATCTTGCGCCACATGTTGGCAATCCTTGCAACACACACACTCGAAGACTCACTCACATGTGGGACAACCTTTCACAGCAGATTTCCTTAAGCGCTACTTCTCTGAAATAGCTAAAAAAAAAAATAGAAAAAGGCGAGACGAGACCAAACGAAGGAATAAAAATAGAAAAGAAAACACAAAGCGTCATAAAATAGCAAAACTAACGAACTCGGGCAGTCCCAAAGTAGGAACAAAAACGAAAAAAGTAAAAAAAAAACGAAAAGCATACGAATAGAATAGAAGAAGAAAAGGGTTACCGCTTAACCGTTCCAACTCTCTCTCCCTCTCCCCTCTCCACACTCTTCGTTGCTTGCTGGATGTGCGTGTCCATCAAGGGATTTCCCTTCAATTAGGATTAATACTCAAGATACCAAAAACAACAAGACCAAACGCAACAAAAACAAAACAGCAAAAAAAAAGGCAGCAGCAGGAACCAAATGGGAAAAATGCTTTTGGACGACGCGTTGCGTACGCTTAACTAGGGTAATGCTCAACATACATACATCTGTCGGTATATATCGCATACATATGTGGAGCCAACAAAACCGACAACAGAAAAAAAATAGAAGTAAAAGCTACTGAAACGGAGACCGAAACCCGAAATCACCTACGAGCAGCATCCCCTCAAAAAATATCAACAGAAAGAGAGATGAGAAGCGGAGAGAGAGAGAGACCCTATGCAATAAGCCGGAGACGAGCTCAGCCCTCAAAATGCTACACAATTGAGGCATTATTAGTAAAGTAGTTTTACATACCCGAAATCCAAAATCTGAAAAGCAACGAGTCTGCTGGCTAGAGAAATGCTCTATAGCAATAAAAGTCAAAAAATACCAGACTCCTATAAAATTGAAGATAATGTTTACCAATGCCTATATTTGGTATTTTGATATAGTACTAATTTCAAAATATACTATTAGAGTATTAAGCATACTATATCGCTTTGATACAAAAAAATTCAAGAACAACTTAAATCCAAATTATAAAAACTTGAATTAGTTGACTATATACAAAAAATATTTCAAATTTACTACAACTTAAATATGAAATGTAATATTGAAAGAATAAATGAAAATAAAGTGTATTGACATACAAAAGAGACATTCAGTCCTTTATCATAGTTAACAGCTTATTCATAGTTTATGACTTTCATTTTACGAATAATGAATGCCCCTCTTCTAGCTAACTTTCTACAGGGTATTGCTTACCCGGCAGTTCAGAGAATTTTGAGAGTCAACCTTTTTGGTATCTTGACACTGACTTTGATGAGGGCTCGCTCTGTTTTTCTCCCTCTCTCTCTCTCTCTTTCAAAGTGTTTTTTTTTTTTTTTTGGGTTTAAATTGCTTAAAAGTACAATTTATCACAATTGGCAATTGGATGGTATTGTGTGTGTGTGTGCTTGGCAACAACTTGACCGAGTTTCCAAATAGCTTGGGCACAACAAGCTTCAAAACGGGAAAGCATCCCATCTCTCACTCTATCTCTGTCTCTGTCTCTTTGACCACAGTGGCCAAAATAAGTATTCACATGGCAACACATAGCTTTTGGCTTTTCATTTACAATTGCACTGTTTTTGTTATCATTCCCCTTGTTCCTCCTTCTACGGTTACTTCTACTTCTACTTCTACTTCCATTTTCTACTTCTTCTTCTTCTTTGGCATCCGCATTCCCACACTTGTCGTGTATTTTTAGAGATTGGGTCATTTAAACTTTTTCCTCTCGACAGTTTTGTGGTGGAAAATTTGTGAAAAACTTTTGCTCGGTTAATGCGCAAAAATTTATTTGGCTTTTGCAACTTTCCCACTCTCCCTTTCTGTCTCTCTCTCTCTATCTCCTTCTCTCTCGCTCGCTTCTGTTAAATATCGATAATTTGGCAAAAAGCAGCAAGTGAATTATGAGACTTTGTTTAGACGATGCAGTCCAATAGAAAATGTTTGTTTATCATGGCAATTTGTGCACAGGTAGCAAACTTAGGGAATTTCAACAAATTAAGCGAGATTATTATATCAATTGTATCTGATACTTTTTTTTATACTTTAGTGTATTTTAAAAGTGATAAAACATCGATATACCAAATACAGTCTTCGTAATATATTAGTATATATGACAATCTGGTATATTTTATACACTACAGTGCACTTAAAAGTAATAGTATATCGATATACCAAATGTGGCCTTCGGTATATATTAGTATTTGTGACAATCTGGTATTTTTTGCATTATGGCATATTTTAAAAGTGATAGTATATCGATATACCAAATATAGCATTCAGTATATATTTGTATATATGACAATCTGGTATGTTTTTTGCATTATGGAGCATTGCATTTTAAGAGCGATAGTATATCGGTAAACCAAATACAGTCTTCAGTTTATCTGGCAATCTGGTATGTTTCTTACAATGTGATGCTTTTTAAGAGCGATATGAGCGATTTTAAGATCGATATACCCAATAAGGCCCTTAGCATATATTGGTATATTTCGGTATTTTAGTTAGTATATTTTAAAATCAATACTGCCTTTATTTGCGGGTCGAGCAGTTTTCTATTGCAATTTTCTATCTTGTTAAACAAAATCACAAAAAAGTTTGTAAAACACAACTCAAATTTCCTATACAACATTCATTTAATATTTAAAGATAGATATTGTACAAAATACATATATTTTTAAGCTTAAAAAATAACGAATTGAACAATCGAATGTTTGTAAAACACAATTCCAATTGCAAAAATGTTTTATTTTTAAGCTCAGAAAGAAAACAAATTCACAAACAATTTCAATTTGCGTTTCAAACATGTGTAATGCACATTTGATGATAATATGTGCTGCTTTGATGAGCTGCACTTATTGATAACATGCTAAAGCACTTTGCGCGCTAAAATATGCAAACATAATATGATTTTAATTTGAGCTGGCAAAACAAAACAAGGACGCGCCCCTCAAACGCGAACACCTGTCAAACACTTTTATCACTTGTATATAAAGTATACAACATAGCTCTGGAGTCATCAGCAGCATCATCGTTGTCATCAGCCAAACTATTGAAATGATGCGAGAGAATGATGAAAAAATGGGGAGAAAGGGGGGAGAAAGGAGACAAAGCGTCGCAAACACTTTTCAGTTGCTCCATTTCTTTTCTTTCCTTTTTTAAGCGATTCAGATTCGAGATTCCGTTGTCCTTTCACGTATGTGTGTGTGTGTGCTTGGCGTATATATATTCATGTTCACGTGTAGATTTTATTAAACATATGAATTCATTATGTAAATGCGACAGCAGCAGCAGCAACAACGACGATGATGATGACAACGACAGCCAAGGAATATTGTATGAAAATCGCCTTTTGTTGCCGCTCGCAACATTTCCATTACTTGTCCTCCCCCTCCTCGTCTTCCTCTTCTTCCTTCACCAGCGAGCACAACCTATGCATACTATATTGTAAGTAGTTGGGCAACGTGGGGTTAATGGGTTATGTGCTGTGATTTTCGAAGAGCTTTTCACCCACACACACAAAAACACACACGCGAGTTGACGAAGTCTTTTGTTGATTTTTATGTAAAGCGCAAATTGATTTGCCATTGGGAGCAGCAGTGGCAAGTGGCAAGTGGCAGCGTGGCTGTGGCGGAAGTAAGCATAAGAAATTATTAAAATTTCCAACGCTGCTGCTGCCTTTTTGTATGACTATTGTTGCCTTTTGTTGCCCCACGCGCTTGTTGCATAATTGAATTCCAATTCAGCTTCGTCCTTTGATCCTGACTCCGTCCAGACTCAACTGCACTTAACGCTCATTGCATTCAAGAGGCGATCGACTTGCGACTCATGTGGCAAGTGAGTCTTGTGCAAATCACAGCGACTGCCCCTCGCCTCCCCTCCCCAGCCAACCACCTCTCTACCACAAATTGGGTAGCTGTCTTGGCTGTCTGTTCGCCTGTCTCTCCTTCTGTCTGTCTGTCTGTCAGCTGTTGTTGTTGTTGTTCGCACACAATTAACACTTGAAATGTTTAACAGGCCTTAACAGTGGGCTTAACTTGATGCCTGATGTGGAGCCTGTGCTGTATGCCCCATGTATGTCCCCTGCCGCTTGCCACGTTCCGGACACCTACACACACACAAAGAATAACATGCCACTTAATTTCATTTCTTTTCATTTTCGCTGCCATATAATGCACAGTGGTGCAAAGGCGGTAGAAAAGTCAGAAAATGAGATACCAGCAAACATATTTTAAATAAAAGCAATGCGGTATTATTCTTATAATATACCGATAATATATTGTACCACAACAGTACTAAAATATACCGATGTCGAAATTTGGTATATCGTTGAAGTACTACATTACAAATATACCGTCAACGTCCAAAAATATACTAGATTGTCAGCCAAAGTAACTAAAACCTTTAACTAGTTGGTATAAAAGAAATACAAAATACCGCAAACAATAAAATAATAATTTATATAGTAAATATATATATATTTTTTTTTAACATATTTTGCATTTTAATACCTAATATATGTTGTATTTTTCTCGCTTTATCTATAACATATATATGGTTACATCTATTTATTTTTGGCGTTTATTTAATACATTACATTTTGCTGAAATTTCAATTCATAATTTTATATTTAAAAAAAAAATACTTTAAATACTATTAATCTTTCAGTCAAACAATTAAAAAGAAAGTGTCAAATATTCTAAAAGCAAGTTAATATCCATTCTCTATTATATTAATCAGTGCCAAAAATGTAAGAACTCATCTTAATTTATATTTCATTTTATAGTCTATCAAAAGTATGCATAAACATGTATAAATATAATATAACAATTTGTTAAATGAAGATTGTATAAATAAAAATAATTTTTAAAATAAATCAATTAAAACGTGTATACTTTTAGGATTATAAATGCAATAACGAATATAAAGTTTTTATGAACCTATTTCATATTTATTATTTATATAATTATCTGCCTTAAGAAAAGTTTAGTTTTGAAAGGCTTAATAAACGGAGAACACATAGAAATCATCTCGTATGATTATCTAATTTAAAATGCAGACGTTATTATTAATAATGAACAGCAATAAAGTTTTTGTGATTTAATATGCACAATTTGATGCTTTGTTTTCATACAAAATTTGAGCGCCGCCTATTTAATTTAATGAGTTTGTTGCACTGTGCCGTTGTTGCCGTTGCTATTTTCATTGTTCTCGTTGTAGTTGTTGTTGTTGTTGTTGTTGTATTCCTTGTTTTTTTTTCGTTTGTCATAAAGCGGCGTGAATGTAATCAAGGCAGCTATTATTCTTAGATTTGAAGCGCAAATGAAAACGCCGAGCCAAGACAGAAGCAACAGCAGCAGCTTCGCTTCTCTTTGCTTCTTGGTTCAATACGAAACAATGGCCGTGTGTGTGTGTGTATGTGTGTGTGTAAGTGTGTGTGTGTCGCAGCAACAAAAAAGGCAAACGCGCTGTCGCATACAAAAGCTTCATTGTTCGGTCCGTTGCCAAGCAGCTGCGGTGAGGTAAAAGGAAGGAGAGCGGACAAAGAGGGAAGGGGGAGAACAGATGATAATGGAGGGTGGTCGCTAGTGGTTAGGGTTGCCAGGGTAACACACACACACAAGTGTTGCGGCTCATGTGCTTAAATATGCACATTGAGTGCGTGTCTGAAAATGTGTGTGAAAAAAATGGCACACACACACACACACACACGCATTTTTAAGTAACTGCGTGCAAAGTGGAGTTGGACACGTGTCGTGACACGAACACACACACACACATTTACATGCACACACAATGTGACGAAAACACAAATTAGTTAAGTGATGAGTTGAGTTGAGGCAACAAGAGAGAAGCTGCTTAAAATAATTGCTAAATCAAGCATAAAGCACGCATGAAAAATGCATTAAAAGGTTATTCAAACAAAATAAGTCCATTAAATATTCTACATGGTTTGTACAAACAAAAAAATCAACTTACATGTAATGCAACATTTAGTTTTCATTTGGTTTACAACTCGTTTTTAATAAAGATGTAAGATAAATTAACATAAATTTCAATTCTTATGAATATATTTTCAATGAGGTTGTCAACTTTATTCTATTCTATTGTATTAAGCTTTTATTTATTTGTATTCCATTATATTCTTGAATGAATATATGAATATACATTTTTCTTGAATACTTCACTCTGATAAAGAACTTTAATAAATTTTAAATAAACAACTAAGAAATTTACCCATTTTCAATAAAATCCTACTAAAAAGCTATACCAAAATATACAAAAAAAAAAAAAAAATTATAACGAATAGAATAATATATATGCATAACTGATTATGAGCAACTGAAACTCGATTGCAGTTTTCTTGCCATGCAAAAATATTTCTTATATAACGTCGACTTCAGCTTAAAATATGATGAAAGTATAAATGCTTTACTCTGATGCAGAATAAATAAATATAAAGTAAACAAACCGAAGTATTGAAAATCAATTATAAGAAATAAATATAAAATGTGTATTTTCTTATATGTTTAACTTCATCTTTTGTTGTTTAAATAAACATAACATTTGGAGTTCATTAAAAGCATTAAATAAAATAAGCACGAAGAGTCTAAATATAAGTTATCATGTTTATAAACGACTTTTTCTTAAGAGAAAATTGATCGAAAAAATATTAAAATATACCAAAGGCTTTATTTTTTAAACCATCTGGTATATTTTGTAAACAATGGTATGTTTTATTTGTATTCCTATATTTAAGTCTTAATTTGTTATACAATGGTATATTTTCATTGTATTTCTGTATTAATATACCAAAAATAATCATATGTGTAGTATATTAATTTGCTCTTATTCAAAATGAACACACTCGACAGTAGCTTTCTTAAATTAAACTATAAAGGACTTTTTGGTTTGTGAAAATACATCGCAAAAATACTAAAATATACCAAAGTCTTTGTTTGAAATACAATTTCGTATATTTTGTAAACAATGGTATATTTTGATTGTAGTCCTATATTAATATACCAAAAAATAATCCTATGTGTATTTTAGTAGTATATTAATTCGATATTATTTAAAATGAACATACTCGACAGTAGCTTTCTTAAATTAAATTATAAAGGACTCTTTGGTTTGTGAAAATACACCACAAAAATACTAAAATATACCAAAGGTTATATTTGGTGTATTGCCTTATTATTGTACATCAGTTTCTTTTACTTTTTTAATATTAGTCAGCTGTACAATTTACATAAGCATAACTTAATAATGAATATCACTTAAATGTGTGTATAATGTGTGTAAAGTAATTTCTTGGATAAGCTAAATGATAGTTCACGTTCTCTATGCTTTTCATTCTTGAACACAGTTGCCTCAACACAACAAAAAATCGTTTGTAATTTATGGCAGTCAAGTTGAAAGGGGCGTCTCGGGTCGAGTTGAGTTGGAGTTGGAGTCGAGTTGAGTCTGCCATAAAGGAGTTATGTGTAGTTGTGGCAATCGATCACTAACGAGGCAACACTTTGAGTGAGTGGAATACAGTTTCAATTAGTTGATAATAAAAGTGGCAGCACTTTAAATCGATAATGACCCCGTTGACCCCCGCTCTCTATGTATGTGTGTGTGGGGGTGTGTGTGTGTGTGCTGGCCTGGCCAATGTCTGCTCTATGTGGTCCCGGATCCGGTTCCGGTTCTGGTCGACTTTTGGCTTCGCAGACTTTGCCTTCGTCTTTTTACTGGGTGCCAATGGCAAACAATTGCATTGTAATTTTTCAGCAACACATTGTTGTTGTTGCTGTTGCTGTTGTTGTTGCTGTTGGTGTTGTATTGTTGCTGCTGTTGCTGTCGACTTGGACTGCAGTTTTGCTGGCATTTTTGTCTTTTGCAAACAGTCGACGTCAATGCCACAAAAGCCACTCGAAATATGCTAGCTGCACATTGCTCTGTGTGGTTGCCGCCGTATCTGTGTGTGTGTGTGTGGGAGTGTGTATGTGTGTGTGTGCGACAGCAAACAGAATTATTGAAGCGCGCCGTCCAAAAAAATTGCAGTCATGTGAGGCAGGCGGCAACCAACCACCAAACGAGCCGCCATTCAGTCTCTGTCTCTGTTTGTGTGTGTGTGTGTGTGTGTGTGTGTGTGTGTGTGTGTGTGTGTGTATGGGTGGCAGAGAGTCCGCTTCACTTAGCTGAACGTCGTCATCGTTTGCTGCTGACACTGTTGCTGCCACACAGTTGCAACAGCAGCCAACAGCAGCCAACAACCAGCAGCCAGGCAGGCAGCAACATTCAACATCGACATCGGACAACGACAACGACATCGACATCGACATCAGTTGCGGCCGTTTGCTGTGGCTTTTGGGTCACTGTAAAAGAATTAAATTACAGGACGATATGGGCAAAAGGACTTGGCGTCAGGTCGATAAATGGAATATTGCACAGTTAAAAACTGTGAGACGAAAAAAACTGAACAAAAGAAGCGGCTTTCCCTTTGCTGCTGTTGCTGCTGATGGATTTTTAAGTGAATTGATACGAGAAAAAAACAAAAACAGAAATATGTGAATAAGTTAATATGCAAAAATCTATATGCACATGGTTACTTTACTACATATTGTTGCTGTTGCTGTTGACATTGCCGCAGATTGCTCTTGCGTTGCGTTGTGTTGTAGACACAATTTTTGTGCCCCGAAAACTTTTGACTGCTCAAGCAGCAAATCATATTGCTTTCGCTAGCTATTTCTCTCTCTCTCTCTCTCTCTTTCTCCCTCGCTGTGTCTCTGTCTGTGTGGCTCAGTCACAGCTGAAACTTTGTCAACAATGTTGAATAATTAAAATGCTCCCTCGACAACAAAGTCTCTCAGTGTGTGTGTGTGTGTGCGAGAGAGTCTTTGCGGCAGCTTCAGACTGTGCCGACTAGGCACAATCTTCTTCTCTTCACTCTTGTGTTGCATTGTTGTGCCAGCGACTTGACAGTTTATAGAGGGTTAGACACAGCCAAAGAGGGTGTCCAGGGGCAGGTCCAAGGGGGGGGGGAGCCATGTTATGCCATGTCTTGGCGAGCCTTCTTCTTGTCGTCGTCGTCGTCGTCGACGTCGGCTTGCAAAGCTCATCAGCAATTCTCAATTGCTATTATAATATTTTTTTGCTTTCCTTCCTTCGCCGTTGTCGTTGACGTTGCCGTTGCCGTTGTCGTTGGCCTGGCTTGGGTTTGGTAAACACCTGATACAATGGCATAACAACGGAATGGGGGGAAAAGTGGCAAGTTTTGCTTAATGCGCAGTCCCCATGCAGCTCTGAAGTTTCTCGAGCTAAAAATTCATCAACTTTGTTGCATAATATTTCAATAAAGGCCCAAAAGCGTTGCCAGCGAATTTTGCCTGGTGTCATCAAATTAAAGCATACTTTCTCTCAGCTCCCCTTTCTCCCAACAATAGTGCACCAGGGAGTGTTTTAGCTTTTATGCAGCAAATAGGCAACAAAAAGAAAAAAAAAATAAGTAAGTAAGGAAGCAAGTTGCTTTGCTTTCCCTGGGAGACATTTTCTCTAAAATGCAAGACGCCAGTCAAATTAGTCGGCTTGTTAATGTAAACTTGACATTACACGTTGACGTTCGCCCCTAATAGAATTTTCAATTATAGAGCGTGCAAAATGAGGCAGGCGCTTGAAAACTTGGCCGCAACTTGGCGCTGCAAAGTATGCAACAATTTTCATAAACAAGATGTGATTGAGTTGCAAAAGAATTTGCAGACAGGTTGGCAAACAATTTTAGATGTAGAGAGTGACAGAGATGGCTGGTTGTTGGTAGAGAATGAGAGAGAGAGAGAGAGAGAGACAGATAGGTTGTAAAAAAGAGATAAAGAAATTAATTGTCAATTTTGTTTAAGAAAGAAAAAGATTATTTTTAATTAGTTTAAAATTAAATTTATGAAATCATTAAAGTCCAAATAGTTTGAATGATGAAGCTACTTAACTTTTATTGATCTAAACCAGCATACGCTGCAAGCATTTATGGTGAACCTTAAAAAATCTCAAACACTTTTGACGAAAGCTTAGTTAATTAGTCCCATATTCTGTGTGGGAATTACAATAATTTTTATTACGTTATTTGCTTCAATAAATTCATTTCTCAGCTTAAAACAATGCTCTTGCAATATTAAATTATTGGTTATTATTTAGGTCAAAGGCATTCTTAGCTAGCTTCATAAAATCTAAAAAGAAAAAATGAACAGAAATTTATAATTATTACATACTTAAAAAAATGGTAATTTTACATGTAGTTTTCGATAACATTTAAATTATGGTGGGAAAATAAAAAGTATTGCGTTGTACAATATTGTGTCTTAATAACATGAGAATAGAATTCTATTTATTTGTTATTAATATCAATTGTATGATTCTGGAATATGTTATTTCTATGTTTTCCTATGACAGCTAACATTTAGCTCAAGAGAATGTTTATCCAAGTGAAAAAGTGTGCTCGACTGCGAGATACTCATTTTTAATAAAAGCAAAGCAGCGCAGTATATTTTTTTTTAAATATACCAAATAACATTACACAAATATACTAAAATATACCAAAGACCACATTAATAATAAAAGAAAAACTATGCGGTATTACATTTTAAATATACCAAATAATTATAATAATACCACAAAATACTAACAATATATCAAAAGCTATGTTTGGTATATCCCCGAAGTACCACATTCCGAATATACTAAAGGGGTCAAAAAATAAATACGATCCAAAACAGCAATAAACCCGATTGCAGTAGACGTTAGACACAAAGTTATAAGATTCTTCCATCATAAAAAAAAAAAACAATTTACTGCCCACATTTTCAACATGCATTTTTCGAACTGTGTTAAAATTTGACTAGACATATTAATATCTTGTTATTATTATAATTGCATTATACTAATTTAATATTATTCAAAATAAACTGATATTAAATTGAAGATTTACTAAAATTGAATTGAAAATTGCTTTATTAATTATAATATTATTAATTTGGTATATTATTATCCTGAATTTACTGAGATGAAATTGAAGGCTTAATGATATTGCATTTATTAAATAAATAGCCATATATTTAACGTAATTGCGTTGACGTATTATTGAAACTATTAAAATGCAGCTTAAATAATGTAATATGAAGCCGTGCTCTCTTTAACATATAATCACCACAAATTTTATTAAGTGAACGATATAAGCAACTTAATTTGCAGCGGTGCACAGAATATTGAAAAGTCCCAGGTGTTGTTGTTGTTGTTGTTGATGTTGTAGCTGTTGCTGTGGAAATTGTTGTGATTGCAGCGAGCTTTCCACGCGCTGCTGTCGCAATAAATCTGCTTACCTCCAATTTATTGGTCTTTCACCCGCCACCGCTGAGCAGAGCAGAGCTTGCGTATAATTTTGTATAATTTTAATCCAATTAAACTTAATTAACTCGCTCAACTGTGCGTGTGTGCGAGTGTGTGTGTGTAAGTAACTGTAAACGAGGCGCACAGTTGGCTGTGTTGTGTTAGTTTAAAAGGCAACGCAGAGTGAATTCAGTGAGATTCGTAATTATTACCACTTACGGCTAAATACTCTTTGTGCTCAATGCAACTCTGTTGTCTGTTGTCAGTGTGTGTGTGTGTGTGTGTGGACTGGCCACGAAAAGTTTGCGAGCCACAAAAATTTCCGTATCATGCAACCGCAACAACAACAACAACAACAACAGTCGCAACAACATTGAAAAGTTTTAGCCGAAAAAGCAACGACGAGAGTTTTTCTCGGGGATAAACTTTTTGCTTTAATACTTTCGCTGTGGCTTTGCCAAATGTTGTTCTTGTTCTCGTTCTTCTTGTTGTTGTTGTTTTGGCTTCTTCTCTCCGGCTTTTCTCTTTTTTTTTTTTGTGGCTAGCTGTTTGACTGTTTGGCTGTTGCCTACATTTTCGGGGCGCATTAAATTTATGCTTCCACCTTTGGACAAGGCATAAATCTTTGTTATGCCTTTTGGCTTTGCTTTTGTTTTATTTTGTTTTGTTTTGTTTGTGCCTCGCTTGGACAGCAACCAAAATAAAAAAAATCACAGCAGTGTTTTTTTCGCCTCTCGTAATTATTTTGGACAGTCTCCTTTTTGTTTCTGCCACGTTTCTGTTTCTCTTTTTTTTCACTGTTTCGCTGTTAGTTTTGTGTTTGACTTTATATTTTTTTTTGCTGTTGTTTCTTTACAAGTCGACTGTGTGTGGCGAGTTTTTGGGCATCGCTTGAGGCGGCAGCTTATGATGTGCATTTTATTTTTCAGTTTTAATTAATGCTGCCGTGCTGCCAAAACCCTCATTTAACATGACTTTATAATGAGTTTTAATAGCCTCGTGGCATTTGATGTATGCGCCAAAAGGTTCCCGCACACACACACACACACACACACACATACACACAGCATATTAATCATTCGCCCCATGTTACGCAGTTTTTAATACAAAAGATTTTCATGATTGCCAAACAACAAATGTAATCCCCAAGATATGATTTTAATATCACTTTTGCAATAAAGATCGACTATATATTTTTTTATTTATTACACTGAAAAGAATTACTAAATTTACATTTTGGTGTTAGTATTAAGAATTTTCGCCTAGTAAGTGCATCAAGAATAGTTAGAAAGTTAAAAAACATAACATTTAATATACATAAGTCCCAAGTTCTTAATAATAAGAGAATAAAGTTCCATAATTTTAAGACCAAAAGTCTTAGTATAAGATAAACAAAAAATAAAACTTATTTTGTTTTTCAATATCTATCAATATCTATTATTTACATATTTTGTTAGTAAATTTAGCGCATTTAGTTATTCAGTTTTATGTTAATCACTAAAGAGTGATTATGATAGGTATTACTTAAATAGTTTCACAATACTTATTATCGCATTGCGCAGCATTTCTGCCCAGCACATTATCTCTTAGACTACAATGAAGAATGGTTCGCAATAGCTGAACTGAACCAAAGTTCAAAAACGCAAACATTAAATGATAGTTATTATGAAGAAATTTCGATGAATTACAGATTTTTGTAACCTCTTTGAAATCTAGTAATTTTGGTCCTATTTCTAGTATTTGACATTTTTTTATCAAAGGTTCTTAGTTTTAAGAATTTCTTCCTAAAGTGGTCTTCTTTTAAGAACACAATTATTCTGCTAAATGCTCTTGATTTTCAAATCTGATCTTTGATCAGTGTACCTTAAAATAAATTGATAATATTACAACAATAAATATAAATCATATAAACAGCTGTTCTGGCTATAACTGGCTGACAATCTGGTTGTTTAGGTGCATGGTATATTTGGAATGTAGTATTATACTACTAATCATTTAAGTATTTTTCTATATATTCTAGTATGTGTTCGGTATATAAATTTACACAATTTTCAGAAAACTACCGCACTTTTTTCTTCTTATTCAATATATGTATCGGGTAAATTGTCATTATAAACTTAAAATGTTCTAAAAATTGCATAACATTTTGTCATGAAGATGATGTTTCAGTATATTTTTTGATGCACTTAAAGTGAAGCACTTCTCTAATGAAAACAGTAACCATAAATTTCATAAATCGACTTGCATTAACATACTTAATCAATTTATCAGCATGTTACTTTGCCAGTGTCATTGAGTATGAGCGATAAACGGGGTAAACTAACAATTTGCAGCTAGTTGAAACGAGGTATTTAGCTGGAATAGCTGAAATAGAAAAGAGTTTCAATTTGCCGCGCTCGTTCTCACATGCGTTTGTTCATTTCCGTTTTCATTATCGTTTGCGTTTTCAGTATTTCCGTTCCGTTGCGTTCCGCATGTGGCCATTAATAAGCCTTTGATTGCCACATTTGAGATTTATATGCAGGCACGCAAAAGTGGCTGCCCCCTCTATGGCCGCAATTTGTTGCATGCCCCGATAAATTGAATTATACGAAATGTGACAAGAATAGCAGCCAAAGAAAATGGCAACTGCCTGACATTGCATTATTTATCGATAACAATTAGCGGTGATGCATGAAATGCGATAACATTAATTAGACTCTTGCTTTGGCTGCGGCTTCAGCTTCGGCTTTGCCTCAACATCGACAACACAATAGAGCTCGATGCTGTCGCTGGCCCTTGCTGCCAATTGGCGCCTTGTGGTTTCGCTTGGGTCATGCATATAAAGCATCTATATACGGCCTTAATTGCATAGCTTTGGCAATAATAATAATATACATCTCTCTCTCTCCCTCTTGTGATATGTATGTGTGTGTGTGTGTAGCATCGTTATTACCATTAATTGTGGCCTGGCTTTCATCTCGCATCATATTTCATGTAGTTTATGTCGGAGAGAATTTGAGTGTTGCCCCAGCTTAAATGCGTTTGCCAATTTACCAAGTCATGAACTCCATGCGCTTCAAGTGTGCGTCCAAGTGTCTAGAAAAAGTCTACTTATATTACGTATACGCAAGGATGTACAACAATTTGCTTAATACCAGTTTACATTGCATTTGCAAAAGCAATAGCTGCAGTTTTTATAACAAGCATCTGTTTGGTATTGTTGTCCAAAGTGTGCTCTGTCTTTTCACTGAGTCGTCACATTACGTATACGAAACGTAATACAACAGTGTGTGAAATCTGAATGTGCAGTTTGAGCAGATAACTGCAGTTGTTCTTACAAGAATTTAGTAAGCATTTTGGCTTATACTTGCTTGCTTTTGTACCTCTGTTTTTGCTCTATTATTGTTTATTTTAATTTTTAACTATTTTTCGTTGATAATCACTCATAAGACTTGTTGTATGAAACGAGTTATTAACGTCGAAAGGCTTTGAAAATGTAGCAAAACAATTTATGCTGTAAGTCAGCGTTTGTTTTAAGCCAAAAATGGAAAATAACAAATCGAATTTTATTAAGCAGAAATAAAAATTTAATTTTTTTAATGTTTTTTCATTGTTGATTTTTATATCCTCCTTTGTATGGCAATCGGAACTTGGCTGACAATTTGGTATATTTAGTACTCTATGGTATATTTTGGGTGTAGTACAATATCGATATAGCCAAATATAGTATTTGTTATATTTTAGTAGTTTTGTGGTATATTTTGTACTCTATCGTATAATTTGAATGTATGACAATATAAATGTATCATAAATAACTTTTGGTATATTCTGCATATTTTCAATGCATTACAATACTAAGATACCAAATATGGTATTCGATCAGTTTTAGTATTTTAGTGGTATATTTTGTTCCATAGCGTATAATTTGAATATCGTACAATATTGATATACAAGAAATACCTTTTGGTATATATATTTTAATATTTTAGGTATAGTTTTGAATGTAGTATAAAACCAATATACCAAATATTGTGTTCGGTAAATCATAGTATTTTTGTGGTACTCTATAGCATATTTTAAATGTAGTGCAATACGGATGTACTAAAAATACCTTTCGATATATATTTCCTTGGTATATTGTTGGTATTTTTTTTGTTTTGTTTGTTCAATACTGTTTTATGCAAAAAGTGGATATATCTCACAGTAGTCGAACACATTCGACTGCAGCTTTCTTACTTGTTTAAAGCAGCTTTAAAGACATTGGCGTCGCTTAATTTTCAACCAATTTTTGTCTTCTCAAATAACTGCTGTTCGGCTGTTGTGCGAGCACATTTAGACACACACATACGCAGAGCGAGAAAGAGAGAGAGAGAGTGTGTGAGAGAGAGAGTGGGCGAGAATCGTAAGTTAGTAGTGTGAGACGCACAGTGGAATGACACAAATTCGAGACGACAGTTGCCACTTAGAGGGCGGCGTAGGGACAGCAAAAGGGATGTGCAGAGGGCACAAGACAAGCAAGGAGGGAGAGAGAGAGGGAGAGAGAGAAGAGGGAGAGAAGGTGCGGAGCCTACCCAAGTTGGCAGCCATGTCAACACTTATCTTTATGAGTTTCCGCTTTCTGTAAAGTCATTGACATGTATTCCTCCCGCTGAATGCTGCGGCAGCCGATGTTGCAAGCTTAGAGAGAGAAAGAGAGAGAGTGTGAGAGGGAGAGAGGGAGAGAGAGACGCGCCGCGATGCCAAAAATAAACGCACAGCTGCCGTGCGAAGACAGCGCAAGATATAGATAACAGCCACAGAGCAAAAGACAGAGAGAGAAAGTGAGAACAGATGCGAGAACGAGAGAAAGCATGAGAAGAACAAACGGAGACTGAGGTGGAGAAAGAGCAAAGTCAGCAGTCAAGCAGCTCGTAATATTCGCGCGTGTTTATTTGCTTGTTGTGTGAGTGTGTCTATGTACATAAATACTTCTGTGTATGGGTGTGTGTGTGTGCTAAGCGCGTGTATTTGTGTGTGTGTGTGTGTGTGTGTCGTTGTTGCCTGCTTTTCGGCATCATTTGAAAAATCTGAAAACAAGAGTCGACTGTGACATCGACAAAAGCCCATTGCAAACAACTGCGTCATGGAGCTTTGCAGCATTGAAATGAACTAAAGAACAAAATGTGGCAAGGGGAAAACGCTATCGAAGTGGCGACAATGAGGCAAATTGTTGGCATCGCTAGTGTGCTTTTGGGGGCGGCATTAAATGCTATAAATTACATTTCGAATAGCTGAGAAGGCGCGCAAAGCCAATGAAATTTACACACACATGTTTTGTAAAATTCGAGTTGAAAGTGCGAAGTGGAAGGCAACTAACAAGCTTGAGGCCTGCTTAAAAATTTGTTAAGCGAAGCTTCAAGAGTGTCTGATTTTGACTTGCCAGCATATTCTGCTAAGCTACGTTAAGTAAAAGGCAAAAGAAGTGATAGAAAAAGCAAGCCAGCAGCAATACAAAAAATTGTTAAATATATACACACAAACAATAATTCAAAAAAATATGAAAGTCCAGCAATATTGCTAAGATATAACAACAGTAGCTACATACAAGGTTAGCTCAATTATAAGCATACGTAACGAAAGAAAAGTTAAACGAAGTACAAAATCATTACTAAATATTTTTCATTAAAAGTAAAGGTTATTGTAATGATAATAATAATGATAACGTTAAAGAAAGGCAAAGGAAACCACAAACAATTTTATAGAACATTAAGTATACGTTAATAAAAATGCTTAAAACATATAAAAATAAAATAAATAATTTCAAATAACGATAATGAGTTATATTAGTATATGTTGAACGAGTGAGCAAACTAAAAAATGCTAGCTAAATATTAAGTATACGTTGATAGAAAAAAAATAACCTGAAGAAATAATAAGTCATTGATAACCAATTTTCATGCAAAAACCATTTCAAGCATTATAGTAATGTATTGTAAAGTTAATGTGATTATCATGTACAGTTAAAGTCATGTTGAAGTAGTGTTAAGGCAATGTTAGTATACTGTTAAGGTAATGTTAATGTTGGGTTATTGTTAAATTTAATGTTAATGCTATTTAGTGAAATGTTTTATAATGTTAAGGCCATGTTAATAAAATGTTATTATAGAGCTAGTTTAATACGTATGTAATATTGATGTAATGGAATGTTAATAAAATATATAGTACAGTGTATAGCATTAGAAATAATAAACAAAAATATTGAATATGTCAAAGAGATATGAGCAACAGATGTATAAAAAGTTTGATAGGTATTTTCTCAGCTCAAAATTATTTAAACATTATTAAAAGGTTTCAAAAATAAGCAGCAAAAAGTTGCTGGTGATTTCTTAACCAAAAATAATAGAAACTAAATACGTAAAATATATTCTCAGTTATATGATGCATTCAAAATAAATTAAACAAAAGCGTATTGCAAATTTTTAGCACTGACTATGAATATTCATTTTTGCACACATCATGCTTAAAAATAACATTTAAAATTCATTTACTGTGACTTTAGTGAAAGAGTTCTCAGTCTGCTCGACATAATGAAAGAGCTGTGTCAACTATTTAGCCCAGTTTGCCAAATGCATACAATTAGGGCCATCAACAGCT
The DNA here is from genome assembly GCA_035046325.1 of Drosophila niveifrons. Classification (NCBI taxonomy): domain Eukaryota; kingdom Metazoa; phylum Arthropoda; class Insecta; order Diptera; family Drosophilidae; genus Drosophila; species Drosophila niveifrons. The sequence continues at coordinate 8,890,915 of JAWNOC010000063.1, read as the reverse complement.
TGGCCAAAGAGTCTGAGCCCCGGCGGCACAAGAGGAAAATTATTAAACAATTTCGAAGCGAGGTTTTTCAAGTTATCATACATACATATATTTTACGAGTATATGCTGCTTTAAGCAGAGCAATGCGTCTGGGGTAAAAAAAGGAGAAATAAAACACGCATAGACTAACACACAGAGAGCAAGTCTCTCTCACGCTTTTCACTTTTATTATCCTTTATGTACGATTTCACACCTTCAATTGCACACACACCCACACACACAGCGAGTCAAACAGATGCGTGGCAAGAGGCAAAGCTGGAATAAGAAGCTGCCACACGTAGCAGCAAATCAAAATCTTGAATTTATTCCACATACGAAGCGCATGAATTTCAAATTACTGTGGGAACACCAACACCACATACACACACATATACAAAAACACATTCAGCGAGAAGCATCTCTCTCTCCCTCTTTCTTTCACCCTCTCTCTCTCTGTCCCTCTTTTTGTAGCCTGTACTGACTTCTTGCCTGCTGCTTGTGTCCCTTAAAAGCTGCGGGGCGAGTTTAACGTAGTCGACACGATTGTCCAAAGCCTTGCACAAAGACGTGTGAACACTGACCCGGCAAAGAAAGAGAAGAGTGCGAAAGAGGGAAAGAGAGGGAGGGTGAACAACAGTCAAAGAATTCGCTTCACCCAGCTTCAACTTCTGCCAAGTCTCTCTCTCTCCATCTCTTTGCTCCCTCGCAAAACTCTCTAGTGCCATTCTCATGTTTATTCGCATTTCCATCTCCATCTCCATTCAAACACACACACACACACACACACACATTGCTTGACTGGCAGGCGAAACGTGTGCAACACGTTAGATATAGCCATGCCACACACACACAAACTGTGGCAAGCGGAGGAAGCGGAGAGAGAGAGCTCTCTAATGACTGCGCTGTGGCCGTATCTTAACATTTTTAAACCTTTTTCATATGGCCATTTTTTTCCTCGCTATTATTTGGCACCTTTTTGCAGAGAGAGAGAGAGAGAGAGAGAGAAAGAGTGATGAAGAGAGCAAAGTCCAGCCACAACGTGTGGCAGACAAAGTTGAAGCGGCAGCGGCTCATTTGAAATTCATGCGGCCACTCACTGGGTGCATAAAGCAATCAAATCAACCACAAACACACACGAGTTGCTGTTGTTGTTGTTGCTGTTGTTGAAGTTGCTGCCTCATCTCCATCTTCATTGGTGTTGTTGTTGTTGTTGGACAAAGTCCTCCCAGTGGCAGGCGGCAGGCAGTTCAGGTTTTTAGCAGCTCTTTTGCTTTCATACACGTTTCACTCGTGTAAATAATAAATAAGCTTAGCATACTTTGTGGCGCGCAAATGCTGAACGTGCTAAGGCCAAAAGTGCCGGCATAAAAGCAGCGCGGCGCCTATCGATTGCAACACCAGCTACAACAACAGCAGCAACAACAACAACAATTCGCGCAAATCTGCGAAACCGAAATCCCATCAAAGCATCTCGCATGACAGCGAGAGAGCGAGAGAGAGAGAGAGAGAGAAAAGAGCGAAGCGAACCGAAAGCGAAAGCTGCCACTTGTGCAACCCTTTTATTATTATATTTTCTTTTATTTGCTTTTTGTTTTCCTCTCCACATGTGTGTGTCTGTGTGTGTGTGTTTGCTCCTTGGCAGGCTATCCATGATTTATGCATTGGGTGCCAAGCCCAGCGGCAAAGCTGTGAAAGCTCCACCACATTTGCATGTTAAATCAACGCTGCTGCTGCTGTTGCTGCTGCTTCGACCCAGTTCAGCGAGAAGGTGCGAGAGCATTCACACAGATTTGCATTTAATATTGGCCTAATGCCACGAATTGATCAGCCAAATGATCATGCGGCGAATGTGTGCAAAATGTCTGAGAATAAACCACGAGACACAAGTTAATAGAAATACTTGTTATATGGTTGTAAATGCAGTATTTTGTTGCCGAACCTTAGAAATACTTTCGATTATAATGTATTTACTTTTTAACAGTTCATTTCGAATAAAGATTTTAAATCGAATTTACTTGAAATATAGATTTAAACTTAAACAATGCAACATATTGTTGCCTAACTGCATTCAACTTTCAATTCTAATCTATTTTCTTTTTTGTTTATTTACAGGTAATTATACTTAATAGACAAGAAAGCTAGAGACGAATGGGCTTGTCTTCGAGGTGCAGTGCGTATACCAAATTAATATATCAAAATATACTAAAATATACCAAAATCTATATTTTACTATATCAATAAACCACTATATTCAAGACATCTTAAAGCATTTAAGCTCCTAGAGCAGCAATACTTTTTATTACAATATCAAATTATTTCTTGAATATCTTCTATGACATTTTTTTTATGGCAACCAAATTGCTTTAATTAAATAACAAACTTATCTTAATTAAATTACTAAATTATGGATTTAAAACATTGAATTCTTCTGGTAAGAAAAAAATTAATGACAATGTTTAGTCAAGTCATAGAAAAGAAGTTTGAGATAAGAACATGTAAAAAAGCTACAGTCGAGTATGGTATTATTTTGAAAATATACCGAATTATAAATACCATAAAAAATCAAAAAGTATACCAAAGGCCATATTTGGTATATCGATAGAATATATCATAGAGTGCAAACTATATCAGACCATTAAGACCAGATTGCAATTGCCATAAATTGCAAGAAAGAAGTATTTCTTATATAACTTTGACAATTTTTTTGCTAATCGCAATCAAATCACATAGACTATAGTTATTATTGTATAAACCAAATTCACGATTCTAGCTTTAAAATTACGATTATTATTCGATTTTTCTAGATTTGTGGGGAGAGAAGTGGGTGTAGCAAAAATTTGAAACAAACTTGAGCTGCGTGTACAAATTCTTATAGTCTCTGAGATCTAGGTGTTCATACGGACAGAAAGAATAATCAAGAATATATATATTATAAGGTGGGAGATGCCTCCTTATGCCTGTTACAGACATTTCCTGTCAGCACAAATTTATGTCATTGTACACTATGACTAGCGAGTATAGAAATTTATTGCAATTGTCCCATATATAGTATTATAATGAAAAGCTAATCTTCTATATTTAGATCGTTTTCATTCTTCCTTTTATAAACCTTTAATTCTAAATTTGTAATTGAACTCCAGTTTTCCAATGAAAATATCTTTCATGGCTAAAGCAAAAGCCGAGTCTTCAAATAGTTTATGCATTTTGAAGTGTCTAATGAATAAAATACATGAAATGCGATAAATCAATATTTATGCATTTAACTGCAAGCGTTGACAAATCGCTTGGCACCACTCGAATCCGCCCCCCACCCCTTCCCCCTCTCTCCATCCATTTGTGGCAGGCAATTAGTAATGCAATTAATGAAGCGCAATCTGTGAACAAATGAAAAGCGTAAGGAGGAGAACACAGTACAGAAAAATAAATAAATAAATAAATAAAGTATACGATTAAAGGAGCTGCGGAGAGAGAAAAAGAGAGGAAAAAGAGCGAAGTGAGCGATGTAATGAAAATGCAGGGATTGGAAAAATCAAAGCAGCAAAATAGCAAATGAAAAGTGAGCAGCACATGGATGGGAAATATGTTGGTAGCAAGGAATAAAGATTGAACTCACGATTGAGCGTGTGTTGTTGTTGGTTGTTGCTGCTGCTGTTGCTGTTGCTGCTGCTGTTGTTGGTTGTTGCTGCTGCTGTGCCAACAACAATTTGTCTTTTCATTAATTATTTAGGAAGCAAAGCGAAGCGAAGCGCTGGCAAATGTTGTGTGTGGTGCAGGGCGTGCAGCTTCCTAGAATATTGACAGTTAATTAATTGAATCTGTTCAACGTGTTGCAGCAGCAGCAGCAGTGGCAGCAATAGCATCATCATCCTCCTACAAAAGTGGGCGTGGCAAGGTGGCAAAGTTTAAAGTACAATTGTGCGCAAAAGTTGCACACTTAATTGTCTGGACTATAGGAAATGAAGGGAACTAGTTACAAACTTGGCTTTGGTCAAGTTTTGCCAACTTGCAAGTTGCAAGTTGCTGTTGCAACTGCCGCATAAAGTCATTAAAGTTTCAATACGATTGCAGCTGCCTTCCCATTTTACTTTTCGCTTTTCTCTTTCCCTTTTGCTTTGCTTGTCTCTCGCTAATGCCAACAAATTAATACAGCTGTAGCTCTCAAAAGTTGGCCAAGTGCTTGAGCCAAATGTTATTAAACTGCTGCCAAAGAGCGTACGGAAAAAAGTACGAAAATAAATAAACATCAACTGCTGCTGCTCCAATTTATGTAGCATACTTTCCATTTGCCACCACTTATATTTCCCTTATGCATTATTTACGCCGCTGATTAGTCGCTGTCACTGCTGCACGCTCAGCACAAAACCGAGAATAACAACAACAGCAATGGAAAAATCAATGGAAATGTGCCAGGCACTGTTCTTGTTGTTGTTGTTGTTGTGGGGCAGTGGGACAGAGGGAAAGAGGGACAGCCTGTCACTTCTTATCAGTCAAAAGCACGCGCTTCCCTCTCTCTTTCTCTCTCTCTTTGTCGCTTCTGCCGAGCTGGCACAAAATTGTAGCCTACTTTTTGGCATTTGAATACGCATTTTATTGGGCCATTCAGTTGTGTCACATTGACACAGCGTCGCTTCCCCGGCAAATTACTTAAAAGTCAGCAGAAAAACACTTTATTTGATTTTGCAACGCTTTTTTTCTCTCTCTCTCGACTGCTGAATAAATTTCAATCGCAAATGTTATGCAGCGTAATTTCATCACATGTGAAAAAGTATTTTATTGACTGTTTATGTAGGTACAACAAAAAAAAAAACATACACACACTTTGATGTGGCATCAAGCGTAGCTTTTTATAATAACATTTGCATTTTTACATTAAATATTTTGTAGTGCTAAATGAAATCGTGTATAACACATTTTCGCACTTGTGTTTAAAATATTTGTGTATTTTGCATTCTCATTACTGCATTTAATATTGAATTAAATGTTATTTGAGATACGTTCTTTAGTCATTTTTCGATTCAGTTTTCAAATATTTGATATTCAGCACTTTTTTTCAGGAAAAAAAACTTGTATGTGACTTCTGCAAAATGCAATTGAGATAACATTTTATTCTTTAAATAGTTGTGATACTCATATTTAAATTTAAAACATAATATTTCTTATTGATGAGTATTGAGTTTGAATTTAATGTTGAATGAAATCATATTTGATACAGTCACGTATGTTGAGTACATATATACAAAGCTTAACTTTATGGCAGCTAAGTTTTCCAACATCAAGAGCAAGTTTATAAAGAGAAACACTTATTAATTATAACTTAAGCCATTTATAATACGATGATCTGAATTCGTTTGAATGGCTGCAATTGAACCATTTACAGCACTTGGACACAGAACTCTTTAGTGAATGGGAGCTTCAACTTCATATATCACATAATTATATATACATATTTGGTTTCATACTTGTGTATTAAATATTTGCTAATTATACTTGCTACCCCTTGGCTAAAAGGGAAATATAGCTTTGTGACTATTCCCAATATTCTTTTGTTATTCTTGAGACTTCAGTACTTATATATTATTTTGTCGATTTAAGAAAATATAAATTTGTCGATTTCTTTAAATCGACAAAAATCGAATAATAAGCTACTTAAGAAATACTTTTGTCTAGTCAAAAACGCCTGCTTACTATGGGTTTTAGCTGCTTTAGCTGACAATCTGGTATATTTTGCACTATATGGTATATTTTGAATGCAGTAGTATATCAATATACCAAATATAGTCGTTGGTAAATTTTACGTATTTTTGTGGTATTTTCATAGTAGCATACTTTAAAATAATCCCGCACTGTATTGCTTTTATTTTAAATAGGTAGCGGGTATTTCAAAATCGAGCACACTTGACTGTAGCTTTTAAGCTTATTTTTGCGATATCTTTGTTCTTATCATAGAAAATCAGAGAATATGTATTTTATAGACATTATATATGCGGACTTTTCGTTTAATTTTTATTGTCTTTTAAAGATTCTTCTATATTTCTATTATGCAGCCTTGGTTAACACTTTGTGTGCAAAACTTGATGACCTCTTCTCTGGCATTGTTCATTTGCTGGCATCGAAATTAACTTTGAATTATTTTGTGATTGCATTTATGCGTTCGCTGTTCACATTTCTCGTTCTTGTTGCTGTGTGTGTGTGTGTTGTGTGTGTGTGTTGTGTGTGTGCTACGTGGTTGCCAGACTTCACGATTCTTGTGCCTTTCGCAGCGTACCATTAATTTGTGCCAAGCAGGGCGTGGTTCAGCCCCCTGCCCCCTTCCCACTCCTTCAGCGGTTACCCCCGATATCGAAGGCTGATTGGTCACGTGCCGCGTTGCGTATGTTCGTAAGGTTGGGCTTCAATTCGTTGTGATTGCTTTGTATCGATTACAAAATGCATTACAACATTGCCACATGATAAATAACATCGAATGGGCGGATCAACAAGGCGTGGAGAGGGGGAAGGGAAGTAGATAGAGGAAGGGGGAAAAGCTATAGCGCCTAGGCAAAGGCAAATACTTCAAATCGATTGAAACAATGAGCAGCAGATGAACCGCAATGCGAACTTCGTTCAATCAAACGCTCATTTATCAAGTGTTTTCACATTGATTAAAAGTGGGGCAACAAACTGTGGCAAATACATTTACGCAATAGTATTGAAAGAGCTGCAGTGCCACATAAATAAATCACAAGCATCAATTTTAATTTATACAAATTTTTAATAATGTATTTCCTTGAATCGCTGCAAAGTTTTTGTACTAAGATAGTTGTTGAAATTAAATATTTATTTGTCAATTGAACTAACTTTTTATTGATTTAAGAATAAATCAAGTAATGAAGGATTTGTATTTGTGCAAAATTATAATGTCTTGAAAATAGTCAGAATGCTATTTATTAAAATTAAAATAATTTTCAATATATATATTTTTAAAATATTAAATGATGGAGAATTTGTGCAAAAGTATAATATCTATGAATCATTTAGAAGTCAAGTTATTTTTTCTTGTCAATTTATGTAAAATTATTAATTATGAAAATAAAATCCGTAATCAGGAATTTTTTTTAAATCATACTAAGTATTCAACTTATTAGAGAAATACAAATGAAGAAGCTGCAATTATTAATTATGTGTATTGCACAGTTTTATTTAAATAAAAATAATATATTTTTAATACATGATATATTCGTTTAAAGTAAATATTCTCAAAAATGCACAAAACAAGACAAGTAGGAAAGCTGCTCGACTTTGAGATAACCCTTACTGATTTTAAATAAAAGCAAAACAATGCGGTATTTTTATTATATTATACCAGATGAATATATCTTAAAATACTAAAATATACCGAAAGCTATACTTGGTATATCGATATAATAATACATTGAAAATATACCATAGAGTACAAATATATTGTCTCGGCTGTCGACGCTGATCAAGAATACTCACATATATACTTTATGAAATCGGAGTTGCCACCTTTTACAGACACAAAGTTATAATACCCTTTCACCCTTTGGGTATCGGGTATACAAATTGCCATCTGTGTATTTTTGATGCAATTTTAAAGCGTTAAGAACTATCTGCGCCTTATCAAGTATTTATTCGAAATCAACAAAAGGCTTGTTAAAATTGTTGTTGAATTTTTTATATGAATGAATTGGAAGTGTGCTGCGTGCTGTTTGTTGAACGCCTGCTGCTGCTGAGAGGGGAAGATGGTGAAAGGGGGAGGGGGGGAGAGCATTACAAGGACTTACCGAGAGCCCCAATTAAATGCATAGTGCTTGACCACTCATTACGACCCTTTGGCCATCTCGCTTGCTCTCGCATCTTTTGCCAGTCGTTGCTGTCGTTAAACTTTGTCGTTGTGTTTTGCTGTTCTGTTTTGCTGTTGGTTCAGTGTGACCATGTGCTATTAATAACAAATGAAATTGCCGCCAGGCTAATGCACAGCACTTTGGTAAGTTGTCCACAAACACAAACACACACACAGAATGAGAGAGAGAGAGAGAATAAAATATATATATACGAATACGTTGCTGTTGTTGCCATTAAACCACACGTGCCATTGTTTCTGCTATATTTGTTGTCATTGCTGGCGCAACAAAAATAAAATGCAATGGCGTGATTATTGAACAATTTGTATCAATTTACTTTGGATATGGATATGGGGCACACTCGCAGCGTCTGTGTGTGTGTGTGTGTGTTTGTGCGAATTGAATTGATGTTTATTTATGCAATTCACTTGCTGCTTATTGCACACATATACAGATACAGATATATACATATATGTACGTATATAGTATGCAACTCCTTTCTACTGTTAATCCCTCCCCTTAAAAGGCCGCCCCTATTGCTTTTGGCTTTATTACAAATGGGAATTATTATTGATATAAGTGAAGTGGCACGCCCCCTTTCTCAAGTGCTGCGGCACAGCTGAAACAACAACGAGAACAACAACAGAAACGAGAACAAGGAACAAGTTGTGCCAACTCCAGGGAGAGACAATTGAGAGAGCGAGGTTAAAGTTGTTTTGGGGGGGTGGCAAGGGGAAGAGACTGAATGTTCTCGCTTAAGACATTGCCGCAACGTGCCGAAAGTTTTGTGATGCTTGGACAAGCGTCTGTCACACGTATCCTCCAACCCCCTTGCCACCCCACCCCCATCTTCCCCCTCTCCCAGATACACACACACACACACACACACACACTGAAGCCACCCTTCGGTGTCACTTGTGTATATCTCAAGTTTATTAAAGTGGCATAAAAGTGTCATTGGCGGTTAATGGTAGGCGATTAGTTGCATTAAGTTGACCAAGAAAACCTCCTCCTCCTCCTCCTCCTCCTCCTCCTCCACTCTACCCTTCGCTCTATGCCACCCTCTTCTCGTTGAGTGAGTGCGTAATTGAATAGCAGACGTAAGGGAAAACTCTCCTCAGTCAGGCTGCGTATCAATTTCAGTGTCAGAGTCAAAGTCAAAGGCTTTGACAGGCAATCAGATCAAGTATCTATGATATCATTTGTGTGCTCAAAGCTCAATGAACCGAGAGTTTTGCAAATATTTTTAATTTATTGTTGCAACTTGATATTGAATTCTTAGAACTAAATAAGTAAATAAATTAAAGCAACATACTTTTCGAAAAAAACTTGGTATAAAAAACTTAGAAGTCAGATGTAAACATTTAAATTTGTAAATAAAAAAAGGGATCAATACAAAGTTCAACATTCTTTACTATTCATTTAAACATGAATTGATATCTTCACTTTAATTTTACCCTTAAATATTTATTTAACATTTCTTACTTGCTTGCAACTTGAAGTTAAATTCTAAGAAGAACTAAACGGGTAAATAAATATACAATTTATTTGTTCTGTTCTGTTGTTGACTGTTCAACTTTCTTGAGCACTCATATTCATGCCATTTAAATCAGAATTGCAATGCTTAACAAGGCATTCGCCATAGCCAAAGGTCAAGTAATTGATATGAAACTGTAGACATATCGAATTGCCATATACATACATGAACATCATCAATTGAATTGCTAGGGCAAAACTTGCCAAAGACTTGCGAAGACATGAAGAGGCGACATTGTGCGCAAGAAAAACTTATTGAAAACTCATAAAAGCCATAAAGTACAGCAAAAAAAAAAATAAGAGGACAGAGAATAACTGGGTGCAGCGAAAAGCTTTAGCTTGTCGCAAAAGCCGCATAAAATAAAATACAACGACGATGTTAGGGGGATATAACCTGAAACACATTATGCCAATGCGATAAACCCACAACGCAACTTTGAGTCAAGCATTGAAATTGTTTTTGGCTTCGTTGCTGCTGCTGCTGCTGCTTCTGTTGCTTCTGCTTTTGTAAATCATTTAACACGCTCTCGATTTTTATTTTAATGGCATTGCCGGAAAGTTTTTAATGGCTAACGCAGCAGCAACAACAACAACTTTAGTAGAAAGAAAGTATGAGGATGGGGATGGGAGAAACAACAACAGAGTTTAACTTGTGCGCCGCAAGTTGTCTCGCATTATGGCCACATCGATAATATGCGCAGCGTTTGGCTAAGTGGCAAGGCATCAAGGCATCAACGTCCTTTAATGGCATGCCACACAGCGCTCTCAAGATGTTGCCAACTCCCAAAAGAGATCACTGAGAGAGAGGGGAGAGAAAAGCGAGATGACTCTATGCGCGTGTGTGTATTGAATTATGCTTTTTATTGCTCACCAAGCAGAGAAACAAGTAAGAAAGCTTCTGTCGAGTGTGTGCTCGACTATCAGATATGGTATATGTTGAATGTACTAGTATTACGATATACCGAAATACATTTCAGTATATTATAATGTATATTGATTAAATGTACGTTTGCTGTTATGCTAATACATTGGGTTTACTAAATATACACTTCGGTATATTATATATACCAAATATACGTATAATATAGTATAATATACGGATATGTGGATATGTGGATATACCATATATATGTATCGGTGTTTAATGACGTATTCAATATATTTTAACGTATTTATAATAAAATATACGTTTCAGTATATTATGTCGATGTATATGTTTCTGTATATTTTAACATATATACCATAGAATATGTATAATATACAGATTGTCAAGAAAAGCATAGAATACAAAGACATTCGCCATATTGAATTATTTTAAAAATTATTTCTCTTACTTTCAGTGTCTATTATTTTTTATAAAAGCTAAATAGTCGAAATATACCAAAATAATATACCGAAAAAATTCTTAAAAAAAACAACAGCGAAAACCATGAATATTTGATTCATCGATATACCACTACATTCAAAATATGCTATAGAATACGAAATATACTAAATTGTCAACCAAACCATGGAAATGCGTCTTTATTTTGTTTAGTTTCTGAGTTCTAGAAGTTCATATGACCATTAATACTCATATATTGTTTTGTTATAATACCATCCACGGATATAATTATTTCTCTGTTATTCTTAAAATTTAAAAAAGTGCAGTATTATGATTTCTTTATTATTATTCATTAAAATATAACATACGAAATTAATACACCGAAAAATATACCTATAACTACTAAAAGCTTTGCTTCGAATATGGTATATCGATATACCACTCTTGAAATATACTACAGAATACTAAGTATACTAAATTGCCAAAGAGCATCTCCATTTTTAATAGTTCTTACGGACAGATGGAAATTGCTGTATTGTTGCAACGCTTACAAAAGTCAAACGAATGCATAGAATACTTCTAATTAGCTGGGTTTATCTTAAATGTTGTACACTAATGATTATTACCAATTGCTTGATTACTTTGAGTATTGTACATATATGACACAAAAGAGAATTTTATTTATTTTCTTTACACTAACTTATTTCTAAAGCACTCTCTGCAAAGGCCTTCGACTTGGTACAAAAGAGAATCGTTGAAGGCTGTTCTACCTACTAAAGTTGTAGTGTTTTAAATGTGTGGTCAATTTAAATGGCTAAACTCGAAATTCAATCGCCGCTTCAGCACTCTCTCTCTGCTTCCCTCTGCTGCGCGTTTGCCTTTCAGCTTGCATATGTGATATGCACAGGCGTCAAATGTTAGCGGCAATGTCAGCAGCAATAGTCCTGCAGGATACTTGTTGACCGCTCGTGCAAATCTCATGAAATCACAATGCACTCTCTGTCCACTGTGTTGGTGTTTGAGTTTCAGTTTGTGTGTGTGTGTGTGTGTGTGTGCTAATGATAATCATGAATATTATGCTGCTTGTTTGGGTGTTTTGCTGAACACTCGATGTTTATGCCTTCCCCTTCACCCGCCTCTCAATGTTTGCTCAACAAAATGTTAATACTATGCTGAGCGCAGCGTTGTGTCCCCAAAAACTTCAGTGTGTTAGTGTGCGTGTGTGTGTGTGTGTGTGGGATATACATAAAACTCGTGCAGCAGTGTTTAAATATTTGATTAGCTTTGGCTGCCAGGCGTCGACCTTTTCAACTTTGTTTGTAGCCTTCTTTTATTTTTTGCTCTGCTTTTTATTCCCCATTCTATGTGCGTATGTGTGTGTGTGGTTGAAGAATGTTGCACACAGTTTTGTGCGCAATGAAATCAACTTAATTAAAGTTAAACAAGCAGCTAATCAAATTTTTATTACATAGTCTTAACCAAGCGCATTCCAACTCCCTGTTGCCAAGAGTCAGTCTTGCGGCCAGACAGTTAACTAAACGTGGCGTAATTTCATTTTAAAAATGCATGTGCCACAGCGTGTGTGTGTGTGTGTGAGTGTGTGTCTGTGAACTTATGCTAAACTATTCGAAGGGGGATGAGAGAAAGAGAAAGAGAAAGAGAGAGCAAAGCCAGTTGCAAAATAGTTTGTTTGCTGTGCGTTTTGTTTTATTTTTCACCCATTACTGCATGCCCTTTGTACACAGTCAACTTTGTTGTTTGGCAAAAGGTATTTTGTTTTTGGCATTCAAATCGTTCTACGCTTTATGCACTTACAGGGTATTGGATGGTCAAATAAATCTGTTATTTAATGCAATTTAATTTAGCTGCCAGCTTAGAGCTAAATGCATCTGTAGCTTTGTTTATGCTTTTGAGCATTATATTTTTAGCTACACATTTGCAACAACTTTTTGTGTTTCTACCCTTAGGGAAGAAGGGTATTATGACTTTGTGCCTCTAGTAAATGTGTGTAACAGGCAGAAGAAGACATCTTCGGTCCCATAAAGTATATATATATTCTCCATCGTTGTCAGCACACGGGACGATCTAGCCATGACCGTTTGTCTGTCTGTCCGTCTGCCCGTATGAACACCTACATCTCAGAGACTATAAGAGATAGAGCTCTAATTTTGTTGAACAGCATTTGTTATGCTTACACCCAGCTCAAGAATGGGTAAAGTTTTGCCACGCCCACTTTCGCCGCCGCTAATCGACTAAAATCGATTAGCAAGCGAAATTTTCAAGATAGAGTCGCAATTTTCGGTACATACAATAATAACTGAATTATTTATGATACCCACAATTTTGGATGCGAACAAAAAAAAAATTGTAGAAGTTATTCAAGAATAAGAAATTTAATAAATGGGAAAATCGGTTACATAATCTGGTATATTATGCACTCTATGGGATATTTTTAATGTAGTATTATAGTTTTAGTATTATAGTATTATAGTTTTTAGCTATAGCTAGCTTTAGGTATAGCTTTTAGTATTTTTGCGGTATATTGATTTGGTATATTTTGAAAACTAATTCCGCACTGCTTTGCTTTTATTCACAATAGGTAGCGGGTGTCTCACAGTCGAGCACACTCGACTGTAGCTTTCTTACTTGTTATCTAATATAATTCGTTTTGCTTTGGTTTCTTGCTTTTTATGTGCAGCTGCAATTGTTTAATAATGTTTTTCCACTTTAAGTGCAGCTAACTAAATTTAGTTGTTGCTGCTATTTAAAATTGTCGTTCTTTCGATCCTTGCTCTTGTGTCATCTAGTCGCTGACATTCTTGAGCCACCAGGTACGCCACACATTTGGGGAACGCGTCTCATAACCACCATCCACATTGTAGCTGTTATCATTCTCACAAGACCAGCTATAGGGACGCACATCCAAATTGAGTTCAGAAATGGGGCTATTGCTACGCTTTGGCTGTTCGGTGATTGTGACCATTTTCTCAGCAGGCAATTCCATTAGCTGAATGTCCTGGCAAGGCACCTGCTGCAAGGACTCTGCAGAAGAGTAGCCACAACAGCACTCAAAGCACATGATGCAAGACTGCAAAATTTGGATGTCCGAAAGACAGCAATTAATAAAAGCATACAAGTACAATTAATAAGCATTTATTAAAGTTCACAGACAGCAGCTTACATTAGTTTTCTCTCTCTCTACTTTGATCCAAATGCAATTATTGACTGTGGCAAGGCGATTGTCTTGCCATATTTTATATAGGCCCACACACTGTTTACAATAATCTGTTTGAGGCTTTGTTTTGATTGCGAGGACGCCACACACGAAACTGTTTTGATTGAGCTTAAAGTGCCAGACGACGTCGACGGCAATTGAATTCATTCGAAATGGATTTGAAACTCAAATGAATTGAATATCGACAGCTGTTTTTGAGTGCTTGGTAAACAATTAATTTTATAATTTGATGCCAAATGATGCGCTTATGTTAATCGAACTCGATAACTCCATAATTATGCTGCTCATTATAATAATTTTGATCATTATGAATACTTTCCATATATACGTATATATTTTATCGTAAACATTATAATTATGCTTAATACTGTTGTGCTGTCAGAAGCTGCTGCTGCTGTTGATGTTGATGTTGCTATGTGATTATCGAGTGCGACAGGCGAGGGATTGATTGAACGAAGGGAGGAGAAGGAGGAGTTGGAGTTGTGTGCTGGTGTCAACGTATTGTGTTACCAATTTGCAAATGCAAATGCGATGACAGCGAGAGAACGAGAGAGAGTGAGAGAAAGTAACATGGTTAAATGCTGACAGTTGGCCAAATGGCTGGATGACTGACTGACTGACTGACTGACTGAATGCCTGGTTTAGAGTTGAATGGATGTGAGTGGAGAGCAGCTTCAGATTGATGACGAATAGAAAATCTGTGTGTGTTTGTGTGTGTGTGAAATGTTAGCCCATATCAAAGTCAGCTTTGAACTTTGAACTGCGCGTGTGCCCGATTGAGTTACCCGTAAACGTTAGCCGTGATTTTGATGAGTTTATCCATCACCTGTGTGTAACTGAAACTCATCTCTCACTCAAGCAGAGTCACATTGCCACATCTCCAGTTTCCCTCGAGTTTCTTTCGATTTGCTTTTAGTACACCGAGTAACGTGCTCCGTTGCCCAACTCGACATCTGTAAAGATTTCAATTTCATCTTTAATGGCCACGCCCGAAAATCGTTCATGGTTGCCACTGAGACTGCTTGCGACTGCTTGTGGCAAGTCGTCAGCTGTCGCTTGCCGCTTGCCTTCATGCACATCCGCATCGATGCTCAGCTCCTCGAGCTGTGCCGGCGAATGCGAACCAAGCGACCCATTTCCAATCACATCATCATTCTCCATTCCCAGCTCCATTTCCGGCTCCTTCACTCGATCACCGTCAACCCCAATATTTGGCTGAACGTCAATAACAGCCGGTTGCTGTTGTTGTTGTTGTTGTTGCTGTTGTTGTTGCAGTTGTGCTAATTTTTGTTCTTGCTTTTCAATCCGATCGGCTAAGTTTCGCACATCATCTTGAGGCTTGACGCACAAGGACATCAGAAGGCATTGGACTAAGTTGCACATCGTTTGCTGGTCAGGCTGAAACTGCGCCCCAATTCACAACTTTATAGTTGGCCTCAACCAGTTGTTGTGCACACACTTAATTGAAATTCAAATTCAATTTTCGATAACTTAAACGTGTGTTCGTCAGCTGTTTGCTTATCGATCGAGGTCAAAGCAGCTGCCGGCAATCGCTTGAGCAAAACGTAACGCAATTCACCTTCCACTAAGCAAACAGTTTCAATTTCAATTTCATTTTCAATTAGCCCAAAAGTCGCAAATTACAATTTACACACATTCCGTTGCCTATTCTTGGGCGTCGACAAGAAACGCTTCCCCCTCTCAACTCTCAACTCTCTTCATCCTACTTTTAAGCTGAACAAAACTTTTGGCTCTAATGAGTTTTGTAATTATGCAAAGTTGACTATAATTACAGTTGGCTCAAAAACGCCAACTTCTAAAAAGAAGAAATTATAGAATACAGCTGCAAACAAAAAAAAAAATGAATACATATAATACATAATAATATAGAAATGAAATTGGCTTGAAATAAAGAAGCTCGCCCTCTCCCTCCCTCTCTCTCTCTCTCTCTCTGTCGCTCTTAAACAATGCCAACTTGAGATGAATGCGACTTTCGAAACAAAAACTCCCCAAAGCAACTGGCAAACTTGTAAACAAAGTGTAGCATTTGAAAATTTGGCATTTGCAAAGCGATTTCATTATTAATATAATTATTATAATTTACGGGCGAAAAAGCAGGCAGGCTTTCTCGTATTATGTTTGTAGCTGTTGGGCGGCTCAAAATATTGATTGTAATAAAGCAAACAGTTCATTAATCTTGTCAAAGACATGACATCCTCTGTTTGCTAGCAAATTTTGTTGCTGTCGATTATTTTAGGCAATATATTAAGTATACGTAATATGTGCTTTAGTAGCAGTTTTGAAATAAAAATATATATAGTTTTAACTATATTTTTATGCGGAAAATTTTAAATTTGTATGAAATATATATTATGTATATTATGATTACTATTATTATTATTATTATTATTATTAGTATTATTATTATTATTATTATTAGTATTATTATTATTATTATTATTAGTATTATTATTATCATTATCATTATTATTATCATTATCATTATCATTTTCATTATCATTATCATTATCATTATCATTATCATTATCATTATCATTATCATTATCATTATCATTATCATTATCATTATCATTATCATTATATTATTATCATTATTTTTATTATTATAATTATTATCATGTTTAAGACAACAACGAAATATCGATGGCATATCAAATATTGAATTGAATTCATAAGTGTTTCCTTTAAATAAATAGAAGTTTAAAAGAAACTTAAATAAAAACACTTGGAACATAACCTGTCAGTATGTCAAGTAAAAAACAAAAACATTTGAGTTGTAAATATTTTAAATTTATTATAATCATTTGATATATATAATACAAGAAACATATACACATTTTTGTGAATTTAGGTGGCAGCTAATAGTTACAAAATTTATTTTAACAAGTTTATTTATTCGCAAAGAGTATTAAGACTTCGTTCATTGGCTCGCAATTTACTTGTGCAATATTTTTGCTGTTGTTTTGTAGCTGGCAAACTAGAAAAATATCAATGTCATTTGCAGGCCTTTGGTTATATTTCGAGGGTGGCTTTTTGTAAGCTGAATTTGACTATTATGTTGGAGTTGTTCTCTGTGGCTGCTGTTGTTGTTGTTGTTGATGTTGTTGTTGCTGTTGCTGTTGCTGCTGCTGTGGTTGTTGTAGTAGCTATGTTATGTAATGTTAGATGTCTGTTCGTCTGGTGCGTGCGTTGTCGCCGGGCCACATCATTGCGGTTTCGCTTGGCCTCCCACTATACACACACACACACACACACACACACACACACACTCGCAGTGTTTGTGTATGTTTTCAGGTTCATTTTAGTGTGTGCTTGTTTATTTGGCTTTAGTCTCATGGCTGTCAAACCAAGCGCATAACCGCAGAGCACAAACGCACACACACACAGAGAAACGGAGATGGAAACCGAAAGCAGAGTCAGTTCCCAGATCTAATGTCTCCAAGGGAGCGAGCGAGAAGATGATGGGGGGGGGGGGGGGGCGAAGGGATTCACCCCGGCCGGAAAACTGGCAATCGCATCGCACGTTTTGTTTGTTGGCTTTGCCACGCAGCTATTTTCAATTTGTGTAGCATACTTTTGAGCGGCGGCCAAAAACTAAAACGAAGCTGCAACACGGCAGCCGCAACAGCAACAACAACATCAACAGCAACAGCAACTGCAAATCTCATTTACTCACTTTTTTTTTTCGTAGCTTTCTTTGTTCACTTTTGTTGTTGTTGTTGCTGTTGTATCCGCATCCCAATTTCGTACTTTGCACTTGATTCAACCCCAAATTGAGAACCCATCCGCTTCGTTTCGTTTCGCTTTGGATTCTTTTTTTTTTGTGGGTTTCTGTGGTCCTGCGGTTCCTCTTCCCCTCCCTTGACTTTGTCCAGCGAGTGTCCCTGGCTCTGCTCTGAGTTGTCTGCTGCTGTTGATGTTGCTTCTGTGGTCATGCCCACTTGATGCGTATTTAATTAACGTTAATTGAAATTGATTTATGTATGCAGTGTGCGTAGACTTTCCCTTCTCGCCCCCCTCCCCCTCCCCCTTTCTAATCCGCTCTTGGCAAAAATATGCTGTGTGAAATTTGCGGCAAGTTGTTTTGGGTGTCGCCAAAAAAAAAAAACAAAAAAAACTGTGCGGCAAACTGAAGCATGAAAAATTTGCGGCTTCATTAAATTGATTAGGCAAAATAGAATTCAATGTTGTTTGTTGTTGTGCCACAGATTTGCAGCAAGTTGCTACAATTCGATTAAACAGCATAAAAAGATACTCAATTAGTCAACAAGAAGACAGACAAAACAAATTCCATAAGCCCAGGGAAAAGAGTTGAAACAAAGACAGTGAAGTGAGGCAATTTGAATCGTAAAAGAATGCAAATAATATGAATAATAACTGAAGCAGCTATCTATTGAAATTATTAATAAAACTTTATTAATTATATTAATAATAACTAAGACAGCTTAGCATTAAAAAGTTTCTTACGTTTTTTTTATGCTCGCTGCCAGTGGGGATAAAGGGAATGCCGGAACATCTGATATATATTATACTCGGTAATAGTTCTTCCTATTACCTATGGTATATTAACGTATGGTATGGAATATATATTTGGTATATTTTAGACGATCTGGCTGATAATCCGATATTTTTATCCCTACGGTATATTAGGAATGTATAACTTCATCAATATACTAAATATAACCTATGGTTTTATTTAGCATATTTATGGTATATTAATTCGGTATATTTTAGCCGATCTGGCTGACAATCTGAATGTATAACTTCATTAATATACCAAATATGACCTATGGTATATATTGTAGTTTTTTTGTGGTATATAAATTCGGTATATTTTAGTTGAGATGCCTGACAATCTGGTATATCTACATCTCTATTGTATATTTGGAATGTATGACTTCATTAACATACCAAATATGACCTATGGTATATTTTAGTATTTTTGTGCGGTATATTTGGTATATTTTTAGTATAATACACTGATTCGCTTCTATTAATATGGCCAATGGCACTCATAAGATGTTCAAAAATGCAGTTAAATTTATAAAATATGCTTTTCATTTAACAAAAATGAAATAAATAGCAATGTCAAGGAAATCAAAATGAATTATGTTTTTACCTGTTTTTATTTAAATTTGTTTTATACATTTGTTTCTACCATCTGCTCAAACATGAAGACAATTAATAGATGGCTAAGCTAATCTTGTTTAATTAAAGATATGTATTAAGCTTCCTCGTTTTATCTTTCGTTCAACGATGAATTTTCATTCGTTTTACAAAATTGGATATACAAGCTTTTGCAGACGAAAAGCATTTGAATGCGGAATGTGAGTAATTTGAAAAGAGGAAGCGAGAAAAAGAGATGATGGGGATTGCAATTTGATTTCAGTTGCTTTTTGATGTAAAACTAATCAAATCAACGCGAGGCAACGCACAAAGTTTCTATATATGTGTGTGTCAGTGTGTGTGTTTTTTGGGAACAGAGAACATAAAATTAACGAGCGGCAGCCTGAAAGTATGCGATGCGATGCGATGCGTTTGCGCAATTTCCACATCATTAATTTTTTTTCCATTTGGCTAAGAAAAACGCAGCTAAACAGCAATTGCAGAACGCGCCAACTGTTTTGCCCTCTAACCACACCTGACTTCCACCTTTCCCTTCCATCAACACGGAAGAGAAAAGAAAACATTAAAAGAGCTCACAAAACACATGTGAAATTGGCAGTTTGTTGTTGTTTCTTGTTTTTGGCTGTTTGTTTTTGTAGCTTTTATGTTGATTTAATTAGAAAACGCAGCAGGCGCTGCGAATCTTGTTTTGCTTTTGTTTTTGGTTTTAGGTTTTTATGGCGCAAAAGTTGAGGAGCACACGAACGAAATCGAAGCAGCTCAAGCTGGCAAAGACAAGAACAAGAAACAAGAATAAACAAAGACAATAAAATGCAGCTTGGTGAATGGGGGGAAAAGAAAGTCTCGTAAATTAGAAATGGCATTTTATGAGTGCGCCAAATAAATGTATTGCATACTTTTAGGCAGCTCAGAGCGGCGCACGCATAAAAAAGAGGTACATTTGATGTTTGGCCAATAAAATCACTTATACGACCTGTTAACCGCTTCCTATATAGCCTCTCATTTTGCCTTTTGCCTTCAATTTCACTCATACAATTCTCTCTTCTCCTCTCTTTTCTCTTTGCAGGTGAGTTTGTTTCGGTTACAACATTTGGAATGATGAAATTTTGTGTGCCCGCCAGCTGTGAACAGTGCGGAAAATGCAATCAAAAAAGCTTTTGCGAAGGGCTTTTGTGTGAGTACATAACCCAACAGAAACAAACTGAACTGAAATATATATCGAATTCAGTTGCATAACTAATCAAAGATGCTGCTGCTGCTCATTTGTTGGCAAGCACAACTTCTGATCATTAGTCGAAAAACTAGTTGTGGACCGCACGAAAAAGTCGAAAAGGCGAAACAACAAAATCAAATACAATTTCCTTTTTGCGCGCTTTGGCTTTTCTAATTCCGGCCAACAACAAATGAAACGTTGTCTGGAAATTTTCCTAATTATGCGTTACCTGCACGTACTTCGCCTGGAGAATGAGTTGCCAGCTGCCTTCCTCTCTTCACTTTTGTTCTTGCTGCTCGTGGAAGAGATTTGCAAATGGCATGCACTACGCACGACTCCCCTTAGGATGAATGCCTGCCTCCCTCCCTTTGTTCCCTGCCCCCTCTTGTTGTTGTCCAAGCCAATGGACCACAAAAAAGGCGAAACAATAGCGCGCAAAATGGCGCAAAAATGTCGAAATACCAGCAAGAGAATCCAAAGAGAGAGAGGAGGAAAAACGCGCTATGTAAATTTGTGTCTAAATGTATGTGTGTCCTCCTCTACTACACACACACACACACACACAGATACATTTAACGTTTCTGTGATTAACAATTACAAAACAGCAGCAAAAAGCAAAACCAAAACAGAAGGAAACCTCAGAAGCGTTTATGCCGTATCCCAAAAAGCAGCAAACAATATGCTACTCTCTCTCTCTCTCTCTCTTTTTGCCCTGGCCAAGAGAGAGAGAGAGGGAGAGAAAGAGGGGAGAAAGGGAGGAAGCCTTGGCACTCGCTACGTGCGTTGCCATAAGCAATTTAGCTAATTTTCTACAACGACTAACGCAAAATAATCGAAGCGTAAGATAACAAAAACAGTTGAGCGAGCTTCTCGTTGTTGTTGCCACGCCTCTTGTCACAAGGGCAGCTGAAAAAAACAAACAACAACAACAAAAATATGCAATATATTCATAATGAAAACACAGCAACAAAAAACAAAATACCGCGGTCATGGCTGGGCAGATAGCAAAACAGCGTTCGTTGCTTTTAGCCAGATTTCGGTTGTTAACATTTGCAAAATTCCATGTCATGTGATGGCCAATCGAATACTCTATAAAAATTCAAAATATTTTATAATCCCTTAAAGAGATTTGTTTGACATTTGCATACAGAAATTTTAATATTATATTTGTATAACGAATAAAATTCTTTATTGCTAAAAGTTGAGCCACTTAGAGTAAGCGCTTCTTCCATCGAAAATTGAAAAGAAAGAAAAACTTAAATAATTTAGGTAGTTAGCAGCTTATTGATTGAAAAAATGATTCGAAAGAAACTTCTATTAAAATTCAATAGAAAAATATTCAAGTTATTTTGTATAAATATTGCTAAGAATATGATTTAAATTCTAAAAAATGTTTCATATTAATTTATTTATAGTTTTGTCTTAAATAGAAAATATGTAAATTACATACATCGAATATATATTTATTTTAGTATGTGAGCAGCTTAATTGATAGTTTACAAATTGATTTTTGTTGAAAAATTTATGAAAATATTTATGAGAGAACTTAAAGAGCAAATATTGAAATGCATTAAATTGTATTTGAATTACGTTCAAATACGAAATAGTATATACAAATACTAAATGTATATAAATACATATAAATACTAAATTAATATAAATATATAAACTAAATTTATATACCTCCATATAACAAATAAATGTATATAACTATATACACTAAATATTAAAGTGCATTGAAATGTATTTGATATAATTATAAATACTAAATTCATATACTACAAATACTACATTAAAGTACTGAATGCATATATGGTATAGTATTTATAATATATGTATAAATTCCAAATTTACAACTAACAAAACTTGCAACAATACATAAATAATAAATTTGATAAACATTTAAATACTACGAAAAAAAGTTTTATTTTTGAAAATATTTAATTTGCATTTTCGTTAATTTTCTTGTTTTATATATTGCTTAATTATTTTTGTTAATCTACATACTACATTTAGATACCAAATAGATAAAATTACACTAACTTATATACACATGAATACTAAATATAATATATATGCATACGTATACATAACTACTAAATTTATATAAATATATATACTAAATATTAAAGTGCATTAAAATGTATCTTATATTTAATTAGAAAATTAGAATTCTATAAAGAACGTAATTGGGCTTTCAGATATTTTAAATAGTACAGTATTTTTGCGCAGTGTTTAGCTTTAGCTCACATGTGCATTTGTTTGTGTGTGTGTGTGTGTGTGTGTGTGTGTGTGTGCATATTGATTCTGAAGCACATTTAAATCTATTTTTCTATACTAAGTGTATGTGTGTTCATCATTTGCAATCGACTTTCGAGCAATATCCGAACTGCATAAATACAAATTTTGTCTAAGTAGTTTTCTCTGTCTGTTCACCAACTGTTGTTGTTGTTGCTGTTGTTGTTGTTGCTGCTGTGGCTGCTGTGTTTTGTTGGCCAGTGCATAAACATAACAATAAATGTAATGTGCTGTTGTGGAGTGTAGTTTGTAATAATCATCATCATCATCATAATCATCATAACGTTGCTGCTCTTTTGCTCTTTGGCTTTACACTTTTTGCTCCTTGGTCAGGTCCTTTAATAATCGTTGCTTTTTATGCCATTGCACAGTCTGAGCCGTGAGGCGGGGGGCGTGGCAGAGGCGTGTCTCTGTGCAATAGAGCAGCTAAAAATCAAATTTGCCTTCGTCTCCTTCCGCTCTCCCCTTGCAAATGCCATTTGATTGAATTTTAAATAACGCCTCAAGACGTTTCAACTTGTGGCATGGAAAGTGTCGCTGTATGTGTGAGTGTGTATGTGTGTGTGGCGTCTGCAACAGATTCCAGCTGCCAAATGCCGTTGCTGTTGTGTGTGAAGTGCAAGCGAACGGAAACGGAAATGGCATTGAAACGTACACACACAAGGGTTAAGGCGAATGAGCGTGGCAAGAGAGAGACTAAAACAATGCAAAAGACAACTGACAAACACTTTCAACTGATTTTCTCCGTCTCTCTGTCTCTGTTGGCAACCTGCCTGGTTTGTCCTTCTCCTCCTCTCGCTTAATGTCCTGCCAGACAGCCAAGCGGAGAATCCCTCGCCGGACTCTCGTCGACGTGTCCGTATGTGTGTGTGTGTGTGTGTAAGTGAATTAAATAAATTTTGTTTGAATTCCCCCGTTGGCAAGACAAATGCGCTTATTGACTTGAAACGGCCGCGCATAAATTTTCCAGCTGCTACTTTCCTTTCATCGCTTCTTTCCACCTGTGTCTCTCACTCTCTCTCTCCCTCTTGCACCTCTGTATAAATTAAGTGCAACTTGCCTTCCAGCTGCCAACTATCGCTGTCTCCTTCTTGTCTTTCCCCTTTTTTTGCTTGTTTTTTTCTTCGTCTGCCATGTCCAAGTGGCAATGTGCTGAAGATTTGCAGCTCAAGTCAGTTTGACAGTTGTCCGCTCGGCTTCAGTTTTGTCCAGCACTTAAGCCAGAACACGCAACGCAACGCAACGCAGCTCTAAGCACTTAAATTGATTGCACTCGTCTTGCATTTGCAACAACTACAACAACAACTACAACAACCACTTCTAATAGGTTCTGCATTTTGCTGCAACACATAATCTCATACAGAAATAAATGCATAAATCTCGTTCAGCTTTCAGCTGGCAAGCGAACATAAAATGAAGGAAGCATGTTTATTATATTCAAAAGGAATAAAACTAATCAAATTGAAACTACTGCATAGCTTTAACTACTTATTATCGTCAGATATTGAGTATGTATCTATTTACTATTTCAGAGTAAATCAGAAATTATCCGAAAGAAACTTAAGATTGTTCAAAACATGCTCGTTGTAGTCTTAGTCTTTAAAAGGAGTAAAGCTAATCAAATTAAAGAAATATTTTAGAGTCTTATATGCAAAACCTGACTTTAAACTGCTACACTGCTTTAACTTTTATTATCATTTGATATTGAACATTAATCAATTTGCTTATAGCGATTCTACTTTTTATGTTTTCTGCGTTGATTTTTGCGGTCTCCTTAGCGTAAATCTGAAATTATCAGAATAGAACTTAAGATTGTTCAAAGCATGCTCGTTGTAGTCTTTGTTTTCAAAAGGAGAAAATCTAATCAAATTAGAGAAATATTTTCTATGCAGTCTTATATGCATATTGTAAATTTAAACTCATGCATAGCTTTAACTTTTTAGTATATTGAGCATATATCTAGTTGCTTTTAGAGCACCTCTATTTTTAATGTTTTCTGTATTACTTCTTCTCAATGCACAAATTAATGCTATAATGGGCAACGTAAATCTGAAATTATCCGAAAAAAAACTTAAAATTGTTCAAAGCTCTAACTTTTGTTAGAATTGTTGTTCAAATTTAACAAGTAAGAAAGCTACAGTCGAGTGTATTTAACTGTGAGATACACATTTAAAAAAAAAAAAACCATATTCAAATATACCAAAAATATACCACCAAAATACAAAAATATACCGAAGGTATATGTATGGTATATCGCTAAAGTATCAATAATATAGTACAATATAAACAATACCAGATTGTCAGTCCAAAGCAAATCAAACCGAAATGCAGAATTTTTGCCATACAAAAGAAAAACTTCTACAATTGTTATCTTATACCAAATTTTTTACTCTATGAATAGCGGCTATAAAAAATTGCTGACTTGAGCAGTACAAACCTATAAAATGAATGCAAAGCGATAGTCTTATATTAAAAAGCAACTTCAAGTTGTGTATGCTCTGATTTTTCAATTCACTTTTCAATTTTTGTACCTCATTAAAAAGCATCGAGTTTATAAGTATCTCTTTAACATTAAAATGGAACAAAAATATTTGTTTTGCGTTCGATTGCTCTATTGAGATTGCATTTCTTCATTCGCTTCTACTTTTGCTGTCATTTGCCATTGGAGCAATGTTGTCAAATAAGAACTTAATCCTGAAATAAACAGACATATCTGAAAATGTCTAAAACCAAATTAATGTATATTTTTAAGTAACTTTAATTTCATTATTAACTAATGAGCATTTATTTGCTATAATAGCAATCCTATTTGCTATGCTTTGATTTCTTCTATGTATTTCGAACTTTCCCAATCAACAAATTAACAAAAATAAGAAGCACAAATCCAACAAGTAAGAAAACTACAGGCGAGTAGATTGGAATGTGAGATACTCGCAACCCATTTTTCTTCAAAATGACGTTATTTGTTAGATTTTAGTATATTTGCAGCGTTGGAAGTGGACTGACATATGCAAAGGCAACTTTAAGTTGTACAAACATTTAACTTTTCTAACATCATCATCATCATTATATATCGAACATACTTTTCCCCTTTGCTATGGAAACTGTTATATTTCTAAAGCCTTCGCTTGCAACCTTTGTAAAGATTCCAATTAACAATTTGTTGTTAAATTGAGCATTGACAAACACATTATATTCTTATACCCATGAGGAACTTTTTATTTTTATTGAACATACATTTATACTATATGTTTGCAATTAGGAACTATAATAGTTGTAGTTTATTCGCATTTCTCTCTGTATTTGCTTTTGCAAAATTGCTAATTAACAAATTTGCTGCAAATCTAGAAATTGATGTTGAATCAGAATCATTTTGCCTACGTCTTAATAATCAATCAAATATAATATAAAACGTGCTGCCGTTTTTCGCCCTCGGTCTTTCTCTCTCTTTCTAACTTCTACCTTTCCCTTTTTCTCTTCGGGTTTCTTCCACTCTTTGTTATATCTGTGCCTTTGTATAGATTGCATTTCATTAAATTTCACAGTCACTGCTGGCAATCACGCGCCAAACTGCCGTCTGCCCCTTCACTCTCCCTCTCCCTCCCTCTCTCTCTCTCTCTCTCTTTCGCTCTCTCTGTTTCTCGTCTTGCTGCTTTTGGTATCTCATAATTGCGTAGGCGAGTTAGTACTCATTAAAATCGTTAATCGGTGTCGCTTTTATGTGTTTGCATTTGGAGGACTTTACTTTTAATTCGATGCCAGAGACGTAACTCGGCTGCAAGAAAAAACCGATTTGCATAAATTTACGCGCTATGATAGCCAGCTACAGTTGCTCCTTCCCCTTCCTTCCCTTCTTTCTCCTCCTTCTTCTGTGTCTTTCTCCTGTCTAGCTGTCTGTCTTGCTCTGCTATTCTGATGAAAGAAAATCGCCCGCGGGCGCTGTCCACGCCATGAAACCATGACGAAGAGTATATCCAAGAAATAGAGAGAGAGAGAGAGAGGGAGTGTTGGAAATGAGAGAGAAAAAGACACTTAATTAAAATTTTTATTACGAAAATTTTGCTTTTGTGTCGATAATTTTATGCTTATCATCAGCAGTCGAGCTGGCGGCGGCTTCTAATTTGCAACATCAGCGCTTTGTCATGGCCACCTTGAAGCTCTCCCACAAAGGTGTCTTCTCTTCACTTTTGCGCAAAAAAACGCACCGCGAATACAAAGACAAAAGTGCTGCGTAGAGAGTAGAGTACCATAGATAGATAGATGGGATAGATGATGTAGCCAAAAGCCAGCGGGCGAACACATAAAAACGGAAATTAAAAGGGAAGCCAACGCAGCTCGATTACTATTCTCCTGGCTTGCTCTTGCTACTTTTGCTTTGCTTTTTCTCTCTCTATATAGTATATATATATAATTTTTTTACGCTTTTCGCACCGCTTGAATGCGAGCGGAAGTTTTCGCTTAATATGCAGGAAATTTCATTAAAGTTGCTACAACTTGCGCCCAGTCTTGTGTCACTTGATCGCTGTTATTTTTATGCTCGTCAATCTGGACGCCACCTGGGGGCAGCAACAGCAACAGCACCAGCAACAGCAGCAGCCGCAGCAGTTGTGACAGCTGTGTGTTGTCGCCCCTCTTCCCCCCTTACCACCCACCTCCAAAGTTGCAACCAATTAGCGTCGGCAAAAGTTTCGCATAAACTATAAAACGCTCAAGCACAATTTAAATACAAATTTCTGTCATTCGAAAATTTACGACGACAGCCTTTTCTTAAATTAAAACTGAAAAGAATTAATTAAAAATAGGTTTAAGTTTAGGTTCTTTGATATTTTATTGCAAATTCATTAAGGTCTTAAATCAGTGCAGCAACAGAGAAGCGAATAATAAATTATAAAGCAACTTATTGGGGCCAAACCTCAAGTTTATATCATGAGGATCTATCAGGCTCATTAATATGAATTTAATTAAGAGAAAAGAAAAAGTAAGAAAGCTACAAAGTGCTAGACTGTGAAATATCCGGCACCCATTTTCATTAAAAACAATACTATAATAATATACTGAATATATACTCAATATATACTAAAATATGCTACAAAATACTAATATACAAAACCTTTTTTAGCTTATCAATATTGCACTACATTCAAAATATACCTTAGACGTCAAAATATACTAGATTTTTAGCTAAAGCTTTAGCTATTGTACTACAAATATACTAAAATACTCGTATAGCAATTGCTATTGTATATTTACATTGATATAGTTATTGTATGTACCAAAAATCGTTTTTTTATATACATAAAACAAACTTGATCTATTAGCAAGCATAACAAGTGCTGTAAAAAAATAGTATAGCTCTCTGTCTCTCTCTCTCTCGCTCCCTCTCACGCTCTCTCTCATATTGTCTCTGTGATCTTAAATAAACACTTAAACAGACACTTAGACGGATAGACAAACAGACAGACGGACAGGCGGATATAACTATATTGTCTGCGCTGTTGACGCTGATCAATTATACTTTATAAGGTCGGAGATGTTTCCTTCTGCCTATAACATACATTTTCTGCAGGCACAAAGTTAATATACCCCTCTAACTTTATAGGTAGCCGTAATAATTGCTTGATTTGATACGAAATCATTAAGAAACTAGCTTGCGATTTCTTTCCATTTAATTCAAATTTTTATCAGATTTGGCAGCAAATATGTTAACAATTATACACTATGCTATGTTTTAATAGTCAGCATATATAATTATATAATTGTTGTTATACATACTGACTATGCAATGTTTTAATAGTCTGTATAGATAATTGTTAATGACTAGATTTAATTGAGCTGACAAACAGCGAATGTAGCCGAAAAACAGCTTGAGAGGCAATGCTGAGCTAGCTTGCAAGAAGTGCTGCCTACTTTTAGGCGCTCACTGAAGCAAAACTAATAGGCCCATCAGAAGGTGGAGGACGAGGAGGAAACGAAGGAAAAAAGGGTCTCAGCAACAATTGGCCCAATGAGTTGCTGCCACAATCAATTTGACAGGCAGCCATGTGGCAGGCAGGCAGGCAGACCGTCTGGCAACTAGCCAAAAAAGCTGCCAGCAATGCGCAGCAAAATGAGTTTCAATCATGAGAACGACACAATAACAACAACACCAAGAACAGCAACAGAGGCAGCCATAAAAAATTTAAGCAATGCGGCATTTTACACCTTCGCCAAGGCAATGCAAGGATACCTTTTGCTGGCCAAGGATACCTGACACCGTTTTCAGCTGCCAGAGTTTGAGAGTTCCAGCAACCAGCTGCCATCAGTGCGGCAATCAAAAGCAATGATTGTTGCTCATAAAACGAAACGGTTATGTTTATCTGGCTTGCGCCCAAAGGCCGTCTCCTCCTCCCCCTCGCATCAACATTCCCCTCACTCTCCCTCCTCGGCTAAGTAAAAGAAATGAGTGCGCGAAGTAAATATTTAATAGCAATACACCTCGCCCTTCAACGCCTACAACGCCTTCACTCTCTGCACTCGCCTTCCTTCTCTTTGCTTTCCGGATCCGGATCTGGATCTGGATCTGGACCGTGCGTAGCTAATGGACTCACTCACTGTAAACTGTTACTGTTGTTCTTCTTATTGCTGTTGTTGTTTCTCTTGCTGTTTGCTGCTGCTGCTGTTGTTGTTGTTGCTTACTTTTTGAACAAGTGCAAATGCTTTTCATGGCATTTCATTTTATTTAATTTCTGTTTTATTATGATTATATTTGCAACGTGTTTGTTTGCTCTTACTTATCCATCCATCCCTCGACTAACGAAAATTACTTAATAAAAAGTTTTCAACTTTAAATTATTTACTTCGCATTGCGTTCAGTATTTCTTTTTTAACTTGAAGCTGCTGCTGACAAATCGTAGAATTGTCGCTATATAAATAATAAAAACTAAGCATTAAAATCGACTACGAAATGTAAAAGTTATGCATTAAAAAGTAAATGCTTTGAATAGATTTTATGTGTCAAATCCTTTAAGTCCTTCACTTTTCAACATTCAACTTAAAATTTTAGAAAAAAGTTGTGTATGCATTTAGACTAAGCCTTTATTCTTATATTATCTTGCTCAAGTTTAAGTTGCAATAATAGTCTATTGCAGTATATAAAATGCGACAATACTGTTTTAATGGTTTATGAATTACTTCAGGTTTTTATGAGTTTTTGAATAGTAGGAAATTATTTACATAATATAGTATAATATCGATAAACATAAAATCACATTCGGCTTTATTAAGTAATTCTGCGGTATATTTTCAGAAAATTTATAGAAATTTTGTATATTTTAACTATAATACCGCACTATTTAGCTTTTATGAAAAATTGTATATAATAAAAGAAAGAGAGAATTCATTTTTAAATTAATTCTATTCTATGCTCTGGTTGACATATTTTAATCTATGATATACTAACCTGTATATTTTATATATAGACATTATAATATACTGAAACACATTAGCTTTGCTTAAAATTAACCCTAGAAAACAATTTGACTTCTGCTGCCAGTATGATTAAGTCAGATAATTATAGATTCATCCCCAATGTATATAGATTAACAATCTTAATGGCATTTAAAAACGATTTTACAAGAGTGTTGGTTTTAAGATAGAATCCTGAAAATGTTTTCAATAGTAAATTTACAAAATTTAGATAAGACTTAAAAGCTACAGAGAGAAGAATTCTCCAAATATTATATTCCCCTTATAGTTGCCTTTCACTTTGCTGAACCGCTCCTGTGCAATGCGCGTTAAATGCGCTCCTGTGCGCTGCGTTAACAGTAATAACAATAGCAACAACAGCAACGGGAAACGGGCTAAAGCAAATGGCATAAAAATTGAAAATGAAACGTAACACGCCGCAATTGAAGAAACAAATGGAAGCCGACGTCAACGTCAACGTCGACGTCGACAGCGAAGCCAAAGCAGCAAAAAGAAATGTAAGCAAAGCGGAAGCCCGGAAGCAAGCATCAGCCGTAGAATTTACCATAGCAGAATGCTGCGAATAGGAGCTGAAAATGAACGTGCAGACATGTGCTCAAAAGGGGGTGAGAGAGGAGGATTGCGAAAGAGATAGAGAGGGAGAGAAGGGATAGTAAACGATAGTCAGTTAGTGGTGGGTTAGATCTAAGTAGTGGTGCAGTCAGCAGTCTCTAGGTTCGACCCACTGAGCCACTGAGGCTCAGAGCGGCGTGGGTTTTTCGGTTTAACTTTGGCAAACGCTTACGCAACGATTTGTTTGTGCAGCATGCAGCATGCAGCACGTGGCACATTGCACGTTGCTCTCGAGACAAATGGCTGCGAAGCTTCCTCCGCCTTCTTCTCATTTACTTTATCCTCCTTGCAAAACTGGCAACTGCCTGACAGGCAGGTGGAGCAGCGATCAACCCAGCCAGCAAACAACAGCTACAGCAAGAGGCAGCCGGCAACCTGCAACCTGCAACCGGCAACTTGCAACCTGCAAGTCACTAAAAGCACTGGGAAATAACACTGAGAGCTCACATTGAGCGCATAGCTTCGCTTCGAGAGTTTTTCTCTTTATTTTTTTTTTGCTTCTCTCGTTTTTCTGCTCAAATTTACATAAAGCAAATGAACCTGAAATGGTAGACGGGCAACTTTACCAGAAAACTGTAAAAAATGTGTATATACATAGGAGTCACATAGACGACGCTTAAATACACTTGCTTTCTATATGGAAATGAGTGTGCTTGCATTACATAAATATAAATAAACTGTGAGCACTTGAACATTTGTTGATATTAAATTAAATATCAAAGCTGACTGTTAAAACGATTCAAATTGAAAATTCAAATCGAAATAATATTCTAAAAGCAATACCATAAGGAAATACTTAATTTATAATGCATTTGGCTGATTTAAAAATTATGAATAGTAATCAAAGATACACTCAGCAAATGCATCTTTAAGTTGTATCATTACAAAGCAATATTACAGAATGCAATTTGAAATAATTTTGGTATATGAAATTAAAATTCTGGTAAACAAATAAATTTTGTTTAATAATATTTGATTTACTGAAGAGCTATTAGAATGAAAAGTAAAACTACTTAACAAATAGATCATTGAGAAAAACATTTCAGGCAAAATTTGATACCCTTGGGAAAAGAAAATACATAAAAAATCTGACGCACTTCAGAGTTATAATTATGAATATAATATATTCCAAACTTCGAATGAATACAAAGCAAACACCTCATTTCAAACCCATTTAGCTCACTTCAGAGTTTAAGTAAATATTGCAATTTCCAGTACTTATTATTACAATTTTCAGTCGAGTGTGATCGACTGTGAGATACCTGCTTCTCATTTTGAATAAAAGCAAGAGTATATTTCTTTTAATATTCTAAAATAATATACCGCAAAAGTACTAAAAATATAATAAAGGTTGTATTTGCTGTATTGATATTGTACATTTTAAATATAGCATAGAGTACAAAATATACCAGATATACCAGATAAAATACATTTTGTTCGCTAAAGGGATTTAATAAAGAAGACACAATCTAAATATTCGAGTATTTATCCTCCACTAAGCAAATATATCAGTTAAATTTTGCTCATTTCATGTTATAATAAAGAATGTGATTTCGAGTACCTCAAATTTAGATTTATGCACATATATTTTTAGATGAATTAAAATAAACTAGCGGAAATAGGAAACTAGCATAAAAATGGTTTAGTGCTAATATTTGATTTTAATAATCAGTTTTCTTCATTTTGATGAAGAATATTAAAGTTGATAATAAAGTTTGCTATTCTTAAAAGTCATGTCGTTGAGT
This sequence comes from Drosophila niveifrons, assembly GCA_035046325.1. Lineage (NCBI taxonomy): Eukaryota > Metazoa > Arthropoda > Insecta > Diptera > Drosophilidae > Drosophila > Drosophila niveifrons. The sequence continues at coordinate 8,858,478 of JAWNOC010000063.1, read as the reverse complement.
CACAAGTTCAACGCAAATGTTTCTTTTTAAATGATTTGTGTCTAAATGAAATAAATGTGCTGCTAAATGAATATACCCTTAAAGCGGGACGTGTGTCTATACAAAACTAAATATATTGCAGATAGTTGGGAGCAGTATGTGAACAGAGACTTATATAGAGAAAGAGAGAGAGAGAGAGTATTGCCATACATGAAATATATATATATATTGTATGTGCGGCACGCAGTTTGCTGCATTCGCCTTGACCAAAATGGTAAATACTTCAATTTGTGCAAAATGTTGTCAGGTGGAGCTGAGTGGGTGGAGATGAGTTCTCTCTCTTTCTCTCTCTCTGTCTCTCTCTCTTGCTCACTGTGTGTGTGGGTCAGTTGAAAAATGTAAGATAAATATACAGCATTCGTGTATTTGCCAGAAAGACGCAAATAGAGCCAGAGAGAGAGAGAGAGAGAGACAGGGGCAAAAGGGCTGAGAGAGAGAGAGAGAGTCCAGGGCTAGAGCCGAGGCCAGAGCAATACAAAGTGAAATGGAAAATTGCGAAAGAAATTGAAAAGTTTACTCATACACACGCATGTATTTGTGTACTCTATGTATGTGTGTGTGTGTGAGTGTGTGTGTGTGTATATGGAACCCCTTAATGAAGCTGTCCGTTTGCGGTTTGTTGTCGTTGTTGGCTTTTGCTTTTTGCGTTTTTGCGTTCAACAACGTTCTCCTGTCTTTGGTCCATTTCTGGGCTTAAAGCTGTGGCTTCAGCATTTCTCTCTCTCTCTCGCTCTGTTTGCTTAGTGCAATGCTTGTTGCTCTCAAATATCACATTACACTACACGTTCCACCCGCCGTTGCTGCCAAAAAATGAGAAGAGAAGAGAAGATGAGGCCTGGTCGAAATGTCAAAGAGCCAAACAAACTTGCCACACTATATATTGCATATATCGTAGATGTGCAGGAAATGTTGCAGCTCGTTGTAATGCAATAAAAATACTATGCATATCAGCAATTTTAGCCCTTATGCAGTGCTTCAGCTCGCTTCGCAAAATTGTTATTCAAATAGGATTTTCTCTGCATATTAATAAGCGATAATATTTCGCAACAAGTTGAAGAAGTTTGCTCTCTTAGGTGAATATGTTATACTGTTGCTATTGATTTTAATTTTTTGAAGAGTTGCACTCGAAAGAAATACTAAAAAGATATTATATTTGTTTACCAATTTGAGTGAGTTTTCAATTAAGTTATTTATTGTAAATTTAAATATTATAGCTAATAAATATATTAAGCTGGTTTGTGAAGAATTATAATGATAAGAAACATTAAGATGTTTTCAGTTGAATATACCGAAAAATACTAAAAATATACCGTATGCTATATTTGGTAAATGAAAAAGGTCTAAGATGACTTCTTCTGCCTGTTACATACATCTCTAGAAGGCACAAAGTAATAGTACCTCTTTACCCTATTAGAAGCGGGTATAAAAATAATGTTTAGAACAGAGTGAATAAGTATTTAAATTCGTTAGCTTGCCCTAAAGTTATCTTGCTCTTAAATTAAAAAATGTCAAAATATATTGACAATAATTTGTAGAGGATTACCTTAAAAAACAAAAAATGTTGAAAACAAAATGAAGAAGTTTTCAAATAACGCTGCTCTCTTATTAATTTGTAAAAAAAAACCCAATTCAGATTTTCATCTTGTTAAATAATTTGTACAAAATTCCAGTCAGAAGAAGTAATATATGTTTTACATTAAGTTGATTAAGTATTAAAATAAGTTAGTTTGTCATTTTTACAACATAAAAATATGGAGTTAGCTTTGCCTTCATTAATTATCAACATTATCCAATGTACATTCTTTATATAAAAAGCTTCGACTTACATCTATTTAAACCCTTTTAACTTGCTGAAGGATTCACTTAGATTATCCAGCCTTAAAGTAGCTTCACTGTCACTTTTTCTCAAATCATTTCTGTTTTTTTCTTGGGTTCTTCAAGGCATTAAAAAGTAGCTTTGATGCACGACATTAAATGGCTCTTGGAAAGCAGAGAGCAGAGAGAGAAAGAGAGAGAGAGAGAGACAGAAAGCATCAAAGACAATTTCAATTCAAAATTCAAATTGAAGTTGACTCGCGTCAAGGGACAAGCTTCGTCTTTGCCTGCTTCATCCGCTTTGCCGCTGTCTGCTTGCCACACTTGAGTCGCGGCAAGGTTCGGCAATCGTGCCACATCCATTTTTTCTTTTCGTTTTTGAGCTTGCTTTTGCCAGGTGCTGCGTTTGCGGCATTTAGAAATTTAAAGACTGGAATCCTTTCAACTTCTTCTATTGACAGCTGTTGTCGTCACCGTCGCGGGCTCATTTCCATTACTTATCCGCCCCGTTGGCATGCCAAATGCTAATGCCAATAAAAGAAAAAAAAAAAACGAAAACGAAACAAAACAGCAACACACACACACATTTCAATGTATTATTTTGCATTGCATTTCTCTCACTGTTTTTTTTCTCCTGGCTCTGCTTGTTTTGCTTCCTTTTTAATTAAAAGAAATTAAAATGTAAATTTCTGCTCAACATTTTCGCTCTGCGTGTGTGAGAGTCGCTATCGCTGTTGTTACTGTTGTTGTTCCTGTTTATGTGCTGGAGTCTTATTAAAAAAACAAAACGAAACGCAAAAAAAATACAGCATGGGGAAACGACGGAGGGAGTGACAACAAAGTGCTTGAAAATAAAGCAAACCAAAGTACAAATGTAAACAACAATTAAATGTTCACTAAGCAAACAGAGTGTCTCCTCTCCCGTATCCTTCCTCTTCCCCATCTGTGCCACATTCTGCTGTGAGCTTAGGACACAACAATAGCGAGTGGCATGTACACAACAAGCGTGTGGCATGTGGCATAAGGCATGTTGAATGCGCCAGCTGGAGGCGCCAACAGCTGTTTAACGGAGGCGAAGCTCATGTGTTGTGCTCATGAAATTTAATGATTATCAAAAATAATTAATGAGCCATCCAAATGCAATTAAAGCGCCCTTTGCGCAACTCTTCTCCATTTCTCTAGGGTTCAAATGTAACTTGAGATTTTAATTCATTTCAAATCAATCAATATTTTAATGATGAACCTTTGACAATGAGTTGAAGCACTTTCTTTAAATTGCATTACGAACTTTGAACATACATTTTCAAATAAAATAATGCAATTTACTTAAAGACATAAGTATTTAAATGAAATACAGTTGAGTCGATTATTTGTGGCTAATGTACTATAAAATGAAAAACATGTGGAAAGTGGCAAGCAAAACTTTTAAATTGTAAGCCAAAGATGGGGAAACATGAGAAGTATGAATACAATTAGCTAGCTTACTTTGCTGAACTGATTAATTAGAGAATATGTTGAGTATATGTTGAGTATATAAAATGAGCATATGAATGAATATTAATTACTTAAACAATAGATGTTCAAAATGAAAACCATTTAGTAAAATAATTGGCGATGGAAACAAGAAAACAAGGAATCTACAGACAAGTGTGCTTGACTGTGAGAAACCCACTATCCATTTTTAATGAAGACAAAACTGTGAAGTATTATTCTTAAAATATATCAGTATTGATATACCGCAAGAAATACTTAAATATACCGAATGCCATATTTGGTATATCGATAAAATATTACATTCGAAATATATCGTAGAAGTCAAAATATAGCGGACTATCTACCAATGCAGCTAAAATATACCAAATAATTCACAAAAAGTACAAAAACATACAGAAAAGCATATTTGGTATATCGATAAAGGGACAAAGTATACACCGAAAATATACTACAAATACTATACAGGAAAAATACTAAAATATACCAGAAGTCACGAAGTGCCATATTAGAAATATACCAAGAGTGAATATTTGGTATATTTACGGAGTACCAAAATATATGGGACTAATATACTGCAAAAATACTAGAAAATACCAAAGACCATAATTTGTACATCGATGAAATTCGATAAATACCAGAGAATTAAAAGTGTTCAAGATTATTAGACATACCGTCTAAAATATACCGAATGGTATACCTCAAAAATACTAAAATGTACCGAAAAACATATTAAGTATATCGATAAAACTATGCTACAAAATATACCAGTCAGTTTGCCAAATCAGCTTATACCCGATTGCAGTATTTGTCATAGAGAAGTATTTCTTAAATAACTTCTACAATTTATATCCGATTAACTCTATGCGTAGCGGGTATTAGAACTATTTTACTTCTACAAAAAGTTAAATACTTAATAAGCCAAGTTTGTGAATGTCAAAAGACGTATTTAATTTGAAAAGCAAACGAGTTAAGCTCAAAGTTATGCAAACATTTTGTTATTTGCTGCTGCTAACAGCAGAAAGCAGCTTATGTTTGTAGTTGCCTTAATTTCCTCAACCTCAACCGAAATGTGCAGCATCGAAGCCTAAGCTGATCAAAACCATCTGGGCTTACTCGTATTTGGCCAGCACTCGAACACTCGTTTGCTTGGACTCACACGTGTTTTGAGTGCGGGCATAATTGATACGAATGTTGGTGCAAAACCAACTGTCAACTGTCCAAACGAAGATTCGATTAGAGACCAGAGAACAGAGACAGAGACACAAAGTCAGAGCTGCAGTTGGATTTGGAGTTTGAGTTGAAGTCGAAGTCAGGTCCAAGTCTAATCCATCAGTTAGTTGCTTCTGCTCGTTGGCGATGCTCGCACTCTTGCACTTTTGTTGCCTCTGGAGCGACATTGGCCTCTGCTTCGGACCAAGGCCAGTCAAGCAGCTGACTTTGCCATCAAGTCTACCAGCAGCTGCTGTTCCTGCCACTGCTGTTGCTGCCAACCAATTGCCAAGTGAATCACCGATGACACGGCAGCCCATCTCTCAGTCGCAACTGGAGTCAATTGAGTCCATCGAGGAGCTGAGATTAGCCATGGACATGAACTTGGACTTCAATCCCTATGATGTGCGCTTCAGTGTGCAATTATGGAATGAATGATTGGCTTTATTCATTATTGAAATTGCAATTAATCAATAAAAAAAAAAAAGAACATAGTTCTTTCATAAAATTATAATTAATTATCCGGATGTATAAAAGAAATAAATTTCAAGTTCTTGGCAACATTTGAAATACATCTTATATGAATGTTAAATTATTTTCGAATTTTGTGAGTTAATTGCTATCTATTTAAATTACGTATACGACATGTGGGATAATACATCTTATTGCAGTGATTTTTTGTTGCCTCAAATGTTCCATAAAACAATTCCAATAAATACAGAAGTCAAGCTGCAGACTTTGCAGTCATTGCTATACCAATAGTGTTAGTATTCATTTTAATTATAGCTAACCTTTTTTAATAATTAAATAAAATAAATAAGTCACATTTGACTAGAATTCATTTGTGACTTTTGAATAAAGTCCAAGTATGACATTATATACAAATAAAAATTATTCTGTTAAATGTAACCAATATTTTCTTTTCTAGTTGTTGAAAGCAAATATGAAATTTTGTCATGTTTAATAGTTGCAAATAATTTGAAAATTAAATGATTATTTTATTTTATTAATTTTTGATTGTCAATACTAATTTGTATGATATTACGTATACGATATGTTGCACATACCTCAATTTATATTGCAGTATATTTGCAACTATTCAATTGTGGCGAACACCAAAATTTGTCTGTTTGCTGCGTTGCATTTCATTGATAAATTCTACGGTCTAAATTCTAAGGTCTTCACACAACGCACCCGACTCCGATTCCTATTCCTATTTCGATTGTTGTGTGCCACAATTGCGACGCCTCGCATGGTCACACTGTCACACACAGTCATATGTAAAGAACTTGCTGCAAGTCTGTCTGCCTTTCTGTCCGTCTGTCTGTCTGTCCGTCTGTCTTTTCGTTTGTCTGCCTGCGTGCACGTAGCAAATCCAATCAGAAGCGTTTTTCCTTTTCCTTTCTTTGCTAGTTGCCCGTTGCGAGTTGCGTGTTGTTGCTCCTTCCCCTTCCCCGCCCCAGTCGCGCCACCATCGCGTTTGCCGTTGCCGTTGCCTTTGCCGTGGTCCTTAACTTATTTGGTGTTACTTTGCGGTATCATTAACCTTTAAACTTGGACGTAAGCGAGCGAGCGAGCGAGTTCGACACAAAAATTGTAAACTTTTGCACTCGCCAAAAGTTTTTTGGTACAAAGCGGCATTTCTCTCTCTCTGTCTCTTTGTGAGTGTGTGTGTGGAAACTTTTTGCAGTCAGTGTCGCACACACACGCAGGCAAAACGTACAATTTTTAACTTTATTTTCGATTTTCGTTTGCCGCAAAAATTGTATTTGTTGCGGCGACGGATCGCTGGCAAGGGTTGGGTTGCAGGGGGAGAGAGAGTAACTTGGGCGTGGGCGTGGGCGTGGGCGTGGGCGTGGCACGTGTTGTAGGGCAGAGAGGGGAAGTGGAGTGCCAAAACTTAATTTGCGCCAAAAAGTTTTGCTGCGCTCTCCGTTTTCACCTCTCACTTTGCTTCGCTCTCTCGTTCTTTCGCTTTGACGCGCGCTTTTCTTCGCTCTTCTCCATTTTTTCTTGTTTTTGTTGCTTCTTTTTAATGCAATCAAGTGGAAATTGATACGTCACCGCCAGGCCAGGCACTGTAAATGAAGGGATGGAGTGAGGAATGGGGCATGCCTCACTCACACAAAAGTGTGTTGCCAAATTGTTGCAAATAAAATTGCTGATATGGAAATTTTATGCGCAAGTTTTTCACGCCAAAAACACACACAAACACACACAAACAAACCCAAAGTGAGGGAGTGAGTCTTAAGAGCGAGAGAGTGTGTTCAGGTGAGTGCCACAATTTGTGGCAAACGGTGTGTCCTTGGTATTTAACACGAGCATTTGCAGCGTGGCAACTGCGTGGCATTTCAGTTCGTAGTTGTAGTTGCGAATAGTGTGGCACAAACAATCCGAAGACAACACCAAGCGACGCATAAATTGCCCGTCTCTGGCTTTGCCAAGCTGCCAAGATGCCGGAAATGCTTGCCGGAAGTTGCATGGCAAAAGTGGCAGCTGCATTCTCTCTCTCCCCTTTGGTCTGCCATCTATCTATCTGTCCATGCAACAACGAGTGCACCATTCACTGTGCAACACTCACCGGGCGTGGCAGAGACGAAAGGACAACAACAAGAAAATGCAGCGCAATAAATGCGGCAACATTTTTTGTGTCATTCCCATTGTTTACTGACGCTTAGTGGTAAATTGTTTCATTCCAAACATTCCATTTGCTGACTTAGGTTTCAAGAGAGTGTCTTTCAATTTATTTTGGACCATTTTCATACGTTTCACTGTTGAATTCTATTTTCGAAAAGGTTTTTCTGAAACTAACTTCTTATTATCCTCTTTCTTTGTATCTTTAAACTCTAATCTCGGTTCTAAAAACTCACCTTAAAAGTGTGTTGATAACAAGACTGACTTTGTTTAACTGCTAAATTATTAAGGCCCATTTCCATGTGTTTCACTATTAAATAGTTTTTCAGGAATAGAACTTATTTTTCAACTATTATTTTGTATCTCTAAACTCCATTTACAACTGTGTATATAACAAGATTAATTTTGTTTAGCTACTTAATTATTCTAGTCCATTTCCATGTTATTTCAAAAAGTATTTCTGAACTTAAAATTGTGTACCATTTTAATGCGTTTCAATTTGAAATATTTCAAAGTTGTTAAACTATTATTTGATATATTTGAACTTCAACCTTGGAGACTATTTCTTAAAATTTTATTGTATTAGTATTTTTTAAATTTTAAATTTTTTAATTAATTATTTCTTCAACCCTGCAAATGAGTTTTATATATGCAAAATAGATTTGCCCACAATTTTGAGCTGGTCTTAAATGTTTAAATTTAAAGCAGAATCAAGAATCTATTTCTACCTTCATTACCATAACTCTGTTCAAGAACTTTCGCCCCAGCTGAGATTGACGTTAAGCTGAAACTTGCAAAATGATTAAGAAATTCTAGAAGTAGCTGCGCATTTTTATTTTGCAATTATGAAAAGTTTTGGTACCTTGATTTTGGTTTCAACCAAAATCGCGTAGCTTATGCGAGAGGTGCAAAATTGAGTTTCATCATGATCAAATTTAAGTTTGGCCATCAATGGAGCTTACAAGCAAACAAAGCCAAAGCAAAAAAAAAAACCTCCCAAAACGAACACAAAGCGAAAACTATGTTGGACTCAGAGCAGAGCTGAAGCTGAAGCTGAAGCAGAAGCGGGACTCCAGAATGCCCATCAATTTGAAACTTAATCTTGCCGCACAAATAAGCCGCGCCAAAAGTTAAGACCTGAGCTGCTGGCCAACAAATGACTTGGACGTTGGAAAATGGAAATGGAGCCGAGCTGAGCTGTGCAGAGAGTTGGGCGTTGCTCGTTTCTCTATTGTATGCAAACAATTTACAGCGCAAATGGACGGCAGAAGCAACACACAAAAAAAAAAACATGGTTTGGAGGCAGCAAGCATGAAACCAAAATAAATATGTAGGCAAAATGAAGGGCGAGCCAACAACATTACAAAAAAAAACATCAACGAAAAAAGAAGATTCGAGTTTGCAGAATGAGTATGAAAAACTAGGCGGCGTCTCATGCATAAAACTGAAAATGAAATACAAGGCGCAGGCTCAACATCAACACACACACAACAACGACACACCAAAAAAAAAAATGGAAAGAAAAATAGAAACTGAAAATGAAAATGTGTAGAGCTGGAGCAATAGATGGGAGGCGACCCATCAGGGATAATTGAAATTCACCGCAGACCGAAACTGAGACGGAGGCTGAGACTCTGAATGGTTTGAATGGCCATTGGGAAGGGAGCTCAGCGTGCTTGTGGCATGCAACGCTGAGGCAATGCTGCCTCACTCACTGCACCCAACAAAATGCACAAAAAACGTAAAGAGAGAATGAGAGCGAGTAAACTAAAAACACAAAGACCGCCAAGGGAATCGCCCGCTAATTTCATAATTTTATAATGTGCCACGTTAAGCTGCTCATCAAATACACACACACACACACACGCACACAGTGAGGCATGCCACAACCCAACTGCGGCTGTGGCATTCGCTAATTGAGCGGCAAGTTTTCAGAGAGTATTTTATTTTCAACAACACAAGCGCGCAGCGTTTTTAAATGAAGTTTTTAACATGCAATTCTAATGCACATGCAAAACTATTCAAAGCATTTTTTATTTAAGCAGTCATGTTTCTAAAATCGAAATAATATTTTTGCTTACTTGCTTAACCAGAAAACATCTTTTTACATTTCGCTCCATTGCTAGCAAATAAATACCAATATACCAAATATTGCCTATGGTATATTTTAGCACTTTTGAGGTATATTCGTTTAGTGTATTTTAAAAACAATACCGCATATTCTTGCTCTTATTCAAAATGGGTAGCGAGTATCTAAATGTATATCAAGCACTCCATAATCAAGTTGTTTCTTTCTTGTTTTGATTAATGGAGTATTACCCAAGCGATATTCCAAATTTTAGTCTCGTCGTTCTTATGTCTAACTTAGTATTTCGTAAATGACAAATTAAGCATTTAAAGACAACAAATTATTAACCAAAATACATTACTTTACAACACATATTCTACAATTTCAATTTTAACAAACATAAACATATTCTCAATTAAAAAAACAAAAAAAATTAATTTGCTATTAATTAAAAATAAATAAAATTTTATTTATAGTCTTTAATATCTACCTATTGTCATTCTTATACCTGCCCTAGTGTTTAGTAATTAACAAATAAATCTTTCGAACAAAGGATGCAAAAAACTTCAACAAATATGATTCAATTTTTAGTCCATACAAAAATAACTACAGCATTGAGGATTCCTGAAGATTATGTAGAAGTTATTTCAGAAATACTTTTGCACGGCAAAATCGTTTATCGTTTACTATATGTCTTAGTTGCTTTGGCTGACAATCTGGTATGTTTTGTACCTCATAGTAATTTGAATTTAGTGGAAGATCGATATACTAAGTATAGGCTTCGGTTTATTTTAGTATATGGTTGATACATTTCTATAATATGGTTTTATGTTGTACTATACGGTATATTAAAAATTTAGTACAATATCGATATACCAAGTCGTTGGTATATTTTTTGGCATATTTTCAGAAAATGTTTTTATTGTAAATGTGGGTCTGACAGTCGAGCACACTCGACTTTGGCTTTCTTACTTAATGTTTATTGCCATTCCTATAGCGTTAAGCAATCAACAAATTAAAATATACTAAAGACTACTAGACATTATCTCAACACCAAAATTATAACTATAATGAAATTCAACTAATATTTCGTATTTCGCAATCGATTCACGCAAATTGGCGCACTTTAAGTTTTCTCTTTATATAATTTGTGTATTTTTTATTTGCGAGCACTCGTCGCGTTATGCGCAAGAGCATTTTGAAGTGGATAAGTGGGCGGCGCGCTTTGCTTAACACAGAACGAAGGAAAATTTTGATTGCATACTTAGCGGCGCTTTGGCTGCATGCATTGAACTTTGAGTGGCAATTACGCGTGAGGATGCCACTTAAACACAAACCAGAAACCTGAAGGCAAAAATATATATGTAGGTGCCCCAAACTCAAAAGCCAGCAAAACAAACTAACTGCCCACAATTAAGTTAATTAGTATACAAAAGCGAACAAAAAGAAAAACAGAAATCACTAAAAGCGAAATGTAAAAACAGGCACATTAACTACCTAAGACGCTGCTGCTTTTTGCTGCTGCTGCTGCTGCCAACTGCCAACTGGCAACTGCCACCTGGACCTGAGCACAACTGCCGCCCCTAGCAGTTGTCTGCCACTCCTCTCCTCTCCTCCGCCTCCTTCGACTCCTTGCTCAGTCAAGTCGTAGTCCATTAACAGTAGCTGTCTTGCTTTTGCTGGCCCATTCCACTTTTGTGCTGTCTCCGCCTTCGACTCTGTCCGCTGTCCGCTGTCCGGTTATCTGTCTGTTATGTCTGTTATCTGCCTCTGTTTTCTGTTCTCTCAGTTTCGCTTTGTGCTTCTCTGTGTTTTCTCTGCGCAATTAACTTGATTGCGCCTATAAATATGCAGCACTTGGCTGTGATTATTGCACGCGCGTCTTTTCATTTGCCTTTCTTCCTCGCTCTCTCTCTCTCTCTCTCTTCGCCATCTCTTCGCCTTCCATTCGCTGTTTTGCATGACGCTTGCTAAGCCTAAAAGTATGCACTAATTGCTATTCTTGCCGTCTGATTGCGTCTTCGGCCCCTCCCAAAAACGGGACCTTTGTGTTTGTCTTTTAACACTTTGCACGCCGACAAAAGTCCTTGGGATCGCTATCAACTGCTAATAGTCAACAGTCGTCATTCACTCGCTTTCTCGCACTCTCGCCCCATTCGTTTCCATCATTTATTCATGCACTCTCATTTCTCTATTGTTTCAGCCTTAAGTGGCTCGCAGTTTTTTCTGCTCATATTTATCTATCTTAAGATTCATTTTATTTTTCATCTCGCATTTGCATATTATTTTTGCGCCGTCCTCTCGCATTTCAATGCATAACTTTGCTTTAAATTAGCAGATATATATATGTACATTTTATTGCCATTCATATATATAATTAATATAATATAATTATATTTCGATCGACAATTCTACAAGCCGATATAATATTTTCTTTTCACTCAAAACTTACTTTGTATTCTATTTCATATTCCATTTTGAGCCTATTTTAATGTCCATTTCATATCAGTAACAGTTGCAATTACTTTCAGATCAATTTAAATTTGTTTCGAAGAAATTTTACAGCAAGATAAAGTCACAATATATTAGTTAATTTAAAGTTTTTGAATTCTATTTATATATATTTTTAGTTCAAAAATATTACCAGCGTATTTCGTATTTTCTTCTTACTCATACGAATTTTCCATTTTTCGTTCTATTCTATATTCCAATTTGTTAACTTTTTTGTAATACATTTCCATTTGTTATTATAAAATATCAATTATAATTACAATTAGTTAATCAACTTATCAATTAATATCTATTTCAATTCAATTTCAATTTGTTTCGAAGAGATTTCGCAGCAAGAAATAGGGAAAATATGTTAGTTAATTAATTTATTTCATTTTTCGTTCTATTCCATATTCCATTTTGTGCGCTATTTTGTGCTCCACTTCAATTTGCTCAAAAAAAAGATAAAATATTAGTTACAATTACAATTACTTGTTTGACTCATTAGTGAATATCTATTACATATCAATTTCAATTTGTTCGGAAGCGATTTCACAGCAAGAAAAAGTTCAAGTACAGAATTTTGACCATTTACACTTGCATTTCAATTCACAGCAAAAAAAAAGAAGAAATTTGTTTGGACTCATTAATTCATTTCTATTCCGTGTTCCTTTTCAATTTGCAACATTCAATCAGCTACGTTTTTGTTGCTTTCTCATCTTTCAATTTGAAACTTTTCTTTTCTCTTTTTTTTGTGTTCTATTCCATCAATTCTCTAGCTGCCACTGCCAATCGGCTTAGCTTTTTCTCAGACACAGGGCATCTACTAATGCTGGGCGTGGCCGCAGCGACAGTCTAACTAGAAGACACACTGTTATAATCCTGCCGCCAAGCTCCACCTTCAGTTTCATCCTTTGCCTTTGCTTTAACAAACTGTCGACTGTCTATTGTCTATTTTGTTAAACTCGCTACCCATGGGGTAGAAGGGTATTATAACTTTGTGCAGGCAGGAAATGTTGGTAACAGGCTTCAGAAGGCATCTTTGGCCTTATCATGTATATATACTCTTGATGAGCGTCAACAGCACAGACAATATAGGCATGTCCATCTGTCTGTCTGTCCGTCTGTACGTATGAACACCCAGTTCTCAGAGACTGTAAAAGATAGAGCTATAATTTTTTTCGACAGCATTTGTTATGTTTGCACGCTGATCAAGTTTGTTTCAAATTTATGCCACGCCCACTTTCGCCCCCGCAAATTGAAAACAAACAAATGAAAAGCTTAACTTTAAAGCTACAGTCACGAAATTTGTATATACAATACTAGCTATAATTTTTGCGATTCCTGATCAGATAAAAATTGTCGAGGTTATTATAGAAATATTTTTGTATGGGCAAAAAGGCCTGCTTACTAGGGGTCTTAGATGTTTTGGTCTATTTCTATAGTATACTTTGAATGAAGGACTTTATCAATATACGAAATTTGGTCTTAATTTTGTATATTTTGAAAATAATACCACACTGTTTTGCACTGTAGTGTAGTACCATATCAATATACCAAATATATCATTTGGCATATTCTTTAGTACTTTTTTGGTATATTTTTAAAAAAATTCCCCAATATTTTGTTTTTATTCAAAATGGGTATCTTAGAGTAGCTCAAAGTCGAGCACACTCGTCTGTAGCTTTCTTACTTGTTTTCTCTATGTCTGTTGTCCTCTGTCTTCTGTTGTCTGTTGTCTGCTGCTGCTGTTGTTAATCTTTAACCTGAGTCCTAATCCGTGCGTCATGATTGAAAGCAGCTGCAAAACGTTGCGTGGAGCGTAAAAGCCTTGCCACCGAGCGCTTGCAAGATGTCTGCTGGCAATGTGGCACATGATGAGCACATTGACGAGGAAGATTGTCATTGTTGTTGCTGTTGCTGTCGTTGCTAATCTGATTGCCATGATGTACTTGCCTCATGCCAATTTGTGTCAATTTGGAAAGAGTTTTTGCGATGCACTGCGCCACTTAACAAGTCAGCGTGGCAAACGTCGTCTCACGACGCTCACTCTGTGTGCTGTGTGGCAACTTTAAAAGGGTTGTGCCTCAAAAGTTTTGCGCCTTAAGCGTTTTATGCGCTTGCCATTAAGCGCTTCCGGTGGCAAGTGCGGCAAGTGTGCCATGTGGCATGTGGCAAGCGGCGCATCTAATTAGCTTTCAGCTTGCCAATCAAGTGGCACCTGGCAACACTTGCAACGCGGAGCGCGCAACCTTGCCACAGTTGCATAATGAGTGGCGGTGGCAAGGAGTCGTTTTTTGTGTTAAAGCTTGATGCTTGTTTGTGCAACTTGGCCAGGTTAATGAGGCACCTTAACCCATGTTAGCCTACATTATGCATATATATATATATTTTTTCGGCTTTTCCCCCTCCTCCTCTTTCATTTCTCGTTGTACACTTGACCTAAAGCCAAAACACTTGCCACGCTGACGCATGCAAGGCACGCATATATGTACACATATAGTAATGTACACAAAGAAATAAATATATATATTTTGCTGGCCTTCATGCAATTGACACCAATTGCCAACGCGAAACTTTTGCCCTGCTTTTTAACCACACAGAAAAAAACAAAACGAAAACGAGGTAACAGAGGTAACAAAAATTGCGCATAGAATGTGAAATTAAAGTGGAATAAGATAATGGCATAAAATATTCGCACACAAAATGCTAAATTAATATGCCTGGCGCACATGACGTATGCGCAATATTCTTCGTTCGTATATTAAGCTGCCACTCGCAGGCCGCCTTCCTTTAATTAAAATCAGCGTCGCCGTTGGCGGGAGGCACGACATCAGCAGGGCGGCTGCCAGAATACAGAAAACAGAAAACAGAAGGCAGCAAACACGCGTAAACAAATAAAATGCACAAAAAGCGTTGAACGTGCCACGCGCCATTTGCAGTTGCAACTTTTTGCCACCCCATCGCTTGCTCTCAATATATATAATTTTAAAACGAAAGCCAGCTGTTGTCAATGGCACGAAATGGACAAGCGAGGGGGTTGGTGTGGAGGGGCGAGGGGAGAAATGAAGTAGGGCTAGGTCCTTGCATTATGCAAATGCGTTGGACCATTGAAATTGATGGGGGAAGCGAAGAGGCGGCGACGCCCATAACTGTAATTATATAATGCACTTTATGCATTGCAGATATGCACACATAAATTGCATATAAATAAATGCATAAAAAGATTTGCATAATTATTTTTATTTATTTATTTATACATTATTCATAATGCCTGCCAGCCAGCATGTTAGACACGAGCGAAACTATTTCACAAAAGTATCGCCAACAACATTTCACATTTACTATAATTCCCATTCCATTTCCATTTCCGTTTCCGTTTCCATTTCTGTTTCCGATTACAATTCCAATTTTAATTGTAATTTTAATTAATTTCGCCATTTGTTTAACTATTCATTACACAATCTAAATGCGATATATGTGGACTTTGCATTGCCATTTGCAGTGCTAATTACTTTGGCTCCTTCACACACACACACACAAACACAAACACACACGCTCTTGATTCAGATTTCAATTAGGCTTAATCAACCCGAGAATCGCAGCTAAAAGCCAGTTAAAGAGTTTGCTTGATAATGGCAGAACACTCAAATAGAATTATCGGAGCTTAAGCTGCTTTAATGTTGCTTAACTACACATAGAGAAAGAGAAGTAAAATGTGCTTTAGCGCTTGAAAGAAATATTTAACAGTGTATTTCCAGTTGCTATGAGTCCACATATTTTTAAATCATTATTCAATCTATTGTGTGAGGTTTTATTGTGCTTTGAAACAAACTTTGATTCAATGTCAATAGCTTAACTTTTAAGCACAAAGGCAAGGAAGCTAAATGTTCTTTAGAATTTACTTAAAATGATTAACGAAACAAATAAATATTGAACAGCGAATCGATTATAATTATTAGTTAATATGCAATTTTTTTATTCATCATATAAACTGATTTGTTCTTATTTAAAAAATTGCGATGATAAATAAATAATTTAATAAGCTTTGGCTCAAAGACAATAGTTTACCATTTAAGAACCTGGGAATGAAAGCAAAATAATGATTAGATTTTCTTGGTTTGTTTAAGTAGCCAACAACAACAAATTGCTCAGCAAACAATTAGAAATGAAATCCTATGCAACCGTTAGTTACTCTCTTTTTCTCTCCAAAATTTGATTTACTTTATACTTTTGCAACTTAAAATTTAATTTAATAAGTTGTTATTATTGCCGCTACCTAACATATATACGGTAAACTTGTATGATAACTTTGCGCCTTCAGAAGGAGTTATCCCCGACCCCATAAAATATATATTTTTGATTCACGTCAACAACCGGGATGATCTAGCCATGTCCATGAAAGGTATTCATGAAATATATTGCTGCACTTCAGGTATTTTTTTACCAAATATTTGGAATATAATACTTTATCGATATACCATATATGGACTTCACTTTATTTTCGTATTTTGTGGTAAATGAATTCAGTGTATTCGAGTGACTTTGGCTTTGAATTTAGTAATTTGAATGTACTAACATATCAATATACCAAATATATCATTTGGTATATTTTAGAATATATATTTGATATATTTTATATGATCCGACCAAATACAGCCTTCGATATATATATTAGAATATTGAGATATATATTTAGTAGATTTTAAGAAATATACCGCACTATTTTGCTTTCTATTCAAAATGCGTAGCAGGTATTTCTCAGTCGAGTGTGCTCGACTACTTTGTTTATCGATACTTATCGCAAAGCATTCCCAGCTTGACATACCATGAAATTAGTGTTGCAAAGGTCTGAGTTGGCAAATGTTTAGAAATCAACTGACGTTTTGCCCAAATGTCATATTGGACAACTACACACAAATTCATTTGATGTGAAAGCAGCTGCTGAATCGTACATATCGAAAAGTTCCGCATCAAATTTGTAACAAAAAACTAACAAAATAACGTAAACAATTGAGAGTGTTTGTTTGTGCATAAAAAGCAGTCGAGTTGTAATCGCGTTTTTCAGTTTGTTCGCACTCGCAATGACAGCCAGAATGTTGCTCTCGTTGTTTCTGGACATCTTTCGGTGCCGCAAACCCTTTTGGCGTCGTGCCACAACCAATGCCCCCGAAAATGGCAACTCCACATGGACTCTCGGTCAGATCATGGATGTGCCAAGGGAAATAGCGCCGCAAATGAAGGAGGGCAATTCAGTGGTCACCAGCGAAGAACCTAAAGATGCTCAAGTTATGGAAATTAAGAATGCTAATGAAAAGACAAACAAACAAGAATTTGATAATGACGATGGTTTCGATGACGACGATGGTTTCGATGATCCACGACTGCCCGAAATGATTATTTAATGCTGCGAAAGTTTTGTGTGTGAGTGCCTTTTATTTGTGCATTATATTCATATTTGTTTGCATTGTTTTTTTTCGGTTTTGTTTTTCTTTTTAGAGTGCTCTATTTGCAATTCGATTTTATTTACAAACGGCAAATAACCGAAATTAACTCAAAATGACATAATGGCAGCGGCAAAACACAATTGAATAATAACAACAACAAAGATGTATGAAACAACACAACAATAGCAATAAAATTCAATTACAACAATTTTTAATTAACTTTTTGCAATTAACATTGAAGGTGGACGCCAAACGTTTTGTTTCTAATCGACACGCAGATACCCTTCAGCAAAATAAAAATATATTCAAAATCGAGCAAGTGCATATGCCCTAGAAAAAAATGGGCATAAAATAAATAAATAAACATAAATGAATTGGATAGAAATTTAATAGCATGACAAATTAATCCGCACACACAAAGGTTTCACCTGCAGGCGACATAAACACACAAATTGCCACAAAGTCGTATTCAATATGTGTGGCATCAAATCAAATAAAGTGATGCCCAGAGCTTTAAATATCAAACACACGTTTTAAAGCCGAACTGAAAGCTAACGCCAAGGGATTAAATTCGCACTTCTTCGTGCTTTGCGCTTTGTGTTGCAACTCAACTATGGTGACAACGACATCAATTCGCAATAAATTAAAAGCAGTTCGAATTATGCAGCGGAGTGAGATAAATTTAATTGAAATTATTAATCTGAATAACGTGAGTTTGAATAACAAAACAGCATAAAGCATCAAAGAGGCTGGCTGCAAAAATATAGCATACTTTTGGGATCAAATCTTGCTTATCAATTGTTATACCCGCTAGAAGGGTATTATAACAGGTGTAACAGGTGAAAAGAGGCATATCCTACCCTATAAAGTATACATATTCTTGATCAGCGTCAACAGTCGAGACGATCTAGCCATGTTCGTCTGCCTGTCTGTCCGTCTGTTCGTATGAACATCTAGATCTTAGAGACTTATCGAGATAGAGCTGTAATTTTTATACCCGCTACCCATAGGGTAGAAGGGTATTATAACTTTGTGCCGGCAGGAAATGTATGTAACAGATAGAAGGAGGCATCTCCGACCCTATAAAGTATATATATTCTTGATCAGCGTCAACAGCCGAGACGATCTAGCCATGTCCGTCTGTCCGTCTGTCTGTCTGTCCGTCTGTCCGTCTGTCCGTATGAAACACTGGATCTCAGAGACTATAAGAGATAGAGCTATAATTTTTTTTCGACAGCATTTGTTATGTTTGCACGCAGATCAAGTTTGTTTCAAATTTTTGCCACGCCCACTTCCGCCCCCGCAAATCAAAAAAATCGAATAACAAGCGTAATTTTAAAGTTAAAGCTGTGAATTTTGGTATATATAATAATAGCAATAGTATTTATGATTCCTGAAAATTTGCTTGCGATTAGATAAAAATTGTGGAAGTTATTAAAGAAACACTTTTGTATGGGACAAAACGCCCACTTACGGGGGGTCTCAAATGCTTTGGCCGACAATCTGGTGTATTGTGCCGTCTATGGTATATTTTAAATGTTAGTATCACATCGTTATACCAAATATACCATTTGGTATATTTTTAGTATTTTGCAGTATTTTTTTGGTATATTTTGAAAATAATACCGCAATATTTTGCTTTTATTCAAAAGGGGTAGCGGGTATCTCACAGTCGAGCACACTCGACTGTAGTTTTCTTACTTGTTTTTGACAGCATTTGTTATGTTTGCACGCAGATTAAGTTTGTCTTAAATTTCTGACACGCCCACTTCCGCCGCCCGCAAATTGACAAAAATCGAAAATGAAGCGTAGTTTTAAGGCTAGAGTTGCGAATTTTGGTATATACAAAAACAACTGAAATCTTTACGATTCCTGAAAATTTAGTTTCGATCAGATAAAAATTATATTTTGTATATCAATATTCCAAAAATACCATGTGTCATATCTGTTAAGTATGTTTTTTGTATATTATTTTAGTTTTATTTTATTTAAAATGAGTAGCGAGCTGTAGCTTTTTTACTAGTTGTTTGTTGTTGAAGAAAATTTAGTACAATTTTGTTTCACTTTACTTTATTTCTTGAACTGTAATGAAATTAAGAAATTCAGGAAAATATATACATAAAATTTACATATATTAACCTATAAACCCAATCTTTTTTTCTTTCGTATTTATTAAGACAATGCAAAAAGTTGTACGCGATATCTCATTGAGTGTCTATATACACGTTATAGAGTATTTAATTCCTAATTCGGAGTCGCATTTTGTTCCTTTTTTGAGAAATTCGAGAAATTTCGTGGAAAGGAATCTCTCTCTTAAAAGTGCAGCTTTACATGTATCGTGTGAGTTACTTTGTTTAAAATATCATAACTTTTAAACACTTTGAGTAATTAAGTGCTTTAAATAGCGTTTGACAAATAATTGACCAAGCAATGAAATGAAGCACATCTTCTTGCTTTCTCTGTTTGCAACATGCATTTTGTAAACTCATTCAAAAGTACATTTGCAAATGACTGCCGACGACTTTTGAATCACATTCGAAAGTTGATGACAAAGTCAATGACCAGCAGCTGCATTCGTCTATCATCTGTGATATATTCCCCTGTCGGTCTCTCAATTTAGCTGTCTGTCTGTCTGCTGTGGCCATTTGTTTGTCCGCAAATTGCATTCGTGGCTGGCAAATTAGATTTGTGTGCCAATTGCTGTGAGTTGCAGCAATGATATGCCTACTGCCTCTGAAACGGGAGGCGCCACTCATAATTTCTGGCTACAACAAGTTGAAAAACGCCCCAACAATTAAGATGAATCGTTGTGGCTGCTTTAAGCCAACAAAAAAAACTGCTGTTTTGGCCTGGTCAAAAGTTCTAATTAACTTGCCAATTGGCTGCCGAGTCTGGACTATAATTAAACAGCCAAAGGCGGTTCTCCATGTTCGTGTGTGTGTGTGTGTGTTTGGATATGCGTATGCCACACGCAGGTGAAACACACACCTTAACCCTGCCACATCAAGTGGCAAGTTGCTGAATTCAAGTCCAACACGCACGCAACACACGCATAACTTTCAATCCCTTCTGTCCCTTGCCCTTTGCCCCTTTGCCGCCAACGCTGCCCCTCGGCTGGACTTTGGCATAATCCATTAGCTTCTGCCACGACTTTGCCCTGTTCATAATATTGATGAGCAGTTACGGCATTTTGTTTTCAACAACATTATGTTGCGCTTTAATCGCCAAACTTGCCCTTTGTATTTCATTCTGTTTTCACTACACATAGAGAAAAAATCTAGATTGATTTTTGGATTTTTTTGATCTTAAAAAGAACAATCTGGAATTGAGATTTTTAGGTTAAAACAATCTTGTAAATTTAAATTTGTATTTGTTAAAAACAACTTGTTTTAAAATCTTAATTCAAGAATTTTTTATTCTAGAGTGAAAAGTAGATTGCAAATCTTGATTAAAGATTTTATCGGTCTAAAAAAAGAATTTTCTTTTTGATTTAAAAGGGTATTATAACTTTCTGTAAGTAGCAGGTAGAAGGAGGCATCTCTTAACCGATCTAGCCATGTCCGTCTGTCTGTCCGTCTGTCCGTATGAACAGTTAGATCTCAGAGACTATAAGAGAAAGAGCTATAATTTTTTTTTGACAGCATTGGTTATATTTGTTTCTCACAGTTGAGTACACTTGACTGTAGCTGTCTTATTCGTATTTTTTATTTCAAGCAATCTAAATTTACAGCTTCTTGGTTAAATTTTAATTCTGGAAACAAGATTATAATCTTGAATTTAAAGATTCGACAATCGGATGTTCATGATGTTATTCTTGATTTTAGCATTTGATTTTTCTTTCCGTATACAATTTAAAGCTGTTCATCGCCATCCTCAAGCGTGTTGTCCTCCAAAATCTGATCGAGTCGCTCCATCGCCTCGTAAGAGTTGCTTAAGCCACGCTTTTGACTTGTGCCAACTGCCACAGCTGCAGCTGGTTGCCAGATTGATTGCCTGTGGTAACAACGCTTGCCACTTGATGCCACAAAATGTTGTCGTTGCCGCCTTTCCGATTCAGTGCAATTCCTCTGCTGATCCTGGCGACGTTCTTTACTCTGCCAATCCTCATCCATGGGCCGAGTACAGTTGAAGAATTTGCCCAAGTTGGTGCACATGTTGACTGCCAAATGCTGCATGCAACAGACTGTTGTGTGGCAGCTTTATAGCATCCAGTTGCTGATAGCAAAGCAATTGCTTATCTGTTTTTTGTGCCACTGCTTTTACATTTTATGACCAGCTGCTTCTGTACATCAATTGTAATTGCTGTAGCTGTTGCAGTTGCAGTTGAATTTGTGCGCTCATCGTCAACGTTATGTGGCGCAACATTTTTAGTCGCTTTTTCTGCTGCTGCTGCCTCGCAAGTCATTCAGATTCTGATTTGAACAGCAATGCAGTTTCCACGCTCACGCTTGAGATCGTCATTGTCGACGAGGATTTGGATCAACTCGGATCAATCGCTGCCAGCAACGTGGAAAGCAATCAACGCAGCTCCACTTGGCCCAATTTAATGGTGCCATAAGCTACTTGAAATATTTTCTTATGCATTAAATACTGTTTACAAGTAATAAACATTATCACCTGAATATGCTGCCTGCCTGTTTAAAACTTTTAGTCTTTGCTTGTACTCTTATTAAATCTAACTATACAGGGAAAACCTTTTCTCATTTCATTTTCAAATGAAGATCACTTCTTTAAGTGATTTCGAAAACACCAACTATTCTGCCAGTACTTTTGCTATAAGCTACTAGCAATACTTTCTCATGCATTAAATACTGTATACAAGTAATAAATATTATCTCCTGAATATGCTGCCTGGCCAATGATTAAATGAGATAATATCGAGGCTTTACTTCCACTTGAATTTCATTTTAATTTCAAATTAACACCACTTTTTTCAGTGGTTTCAAAAACAGCGACTATTTTGCCAGTGCTTTTGTTAAAAACACTAATGAAGCTTAACTTTGATTCATAAAGAGTGTTTAATTTGCGACTGTGCCAAAATATTAATAAATACATTTTTGTAAATCACTAGGCAAATCATTCTAGTCGAGGAAACCTTTAAGCCTTTTGACGTTGATTTTCTTAAATGCAAATTAATCTACAAATCGTTTTTTGTTTGAAGAAAAAATAAAACTTAGAGAATCTTGCATTACTTGCTTAAACTGCAGAGTTGGTACAAATAATATAATAGTGTTCAAAACAAAAAGAATATTGTCAACATTATGTTGCGATTTAATTTCTGTTTAATTTTCTTTTTGCACTACAATTTAAAGTTGCTCATCATTAATTCGTAAATGTTTACTTATTATTTTAAACCACACTCCAAAATGAAAATAATAGTTGTAAAGATTTACTATTTTTTGTAAACCAAAACTAAAAACCATGAATGGAATCAAACCGAAGCAAAATGGTTTAAGCTAAGCAGTTAAATAGCTCACAAATAAATCATTAAATAGGAAACTCTTAAAATCAGAATTTAATTGGAGTATCTGAGTTAGCTTTCATTTGAGCTATATAAAAAAGAACCTTAGAAATTCCAATTAAACTCTTTTTTTTTTAATTTTTGTATTCAAATGTGTTAAAAATATCAATGTACGCATATGAATATCGATAACTAAAGTTAGCAGTGCATTAACATAAACATCTGCATTGCACATAATTATGTAAACTAACATTTAATATACACAGTTGCGAATAAATACTTAAAGCAGAACGACGTGATTTACTTTACGCTTCAGCGAAGACTTTCTTGCCGAACCAACTCGGTTCAATAAAATACTTTCCTAATTATCAGCTTGATAATAAACTTTGAACCGGGTTTTCAATCTTCTGATAAAGTTATCTATTTCATGAATAGAATAAAATAATACAAAATAATTTAATTCGCTCAATAGAATTCTCCAAACCGAAATTCAAATATTCAAAGTACCCACAAAGCAATGTAGAACTTTTCATTGTGAATGTGATAAACGGCAGAATGTCAATTTTGTATACAAAGCAATTGACTTTTGGTGACTGGTGGCTGGATCGAAATATTTATAGTACACATGTATATATATTCTTTCATATACATACATATAAAATATAAATATTTTACAAAAGGCACAAAATCGCAATGCCAATGAAATCTAATGCCCTGATGATACATATCTAACATATCAAATATCTTTGTGACTCCTTTCGAAATTGATAAACAAAATCTAAGTTTTCGATTTAATTTTGGCATCGATTTTTAAATGGAAAATAATGCACTTTAATTTAGAAATCCAAAAACTGTAAACAAATCCGTTATCATTCGATTTTATTGTAATACGCTCACGTTTTATACATCAAAATTGTCAAAAATTCGGATTAGATCAATTAAATGCCATATTTTTTATGCGGTAACTGTTGCCAAACAGTTGGGCAGCTGTTTTTTGTGTTATTTGTCGGATAAAACGCTTTTTGATGCGTCTGTTATAACGCAGACTTATTAAGAGATTGAAGAATCGTCCGTTAACACAAACACGAATTATACGTAACAATTTATTTAACTCGAATAAATAAAAGCTGGTAGCAGCGTTAACCACTTGCAGCTAAGAGTGCCATCAAATTGGCCAAATCGCAACCTTATCATATTTCTCGCAAGGAGTTAAGCACTTAAGAAATCTAATGCTTAACCCTTAACCTCTTGCAAAGTGAACGCGATACTTTGCCACTGAGCTCAGGCACACAAAGAAGGAGAATACTTGATGGTCGTTATCCACAATGCACACATCAGATTTATTGAGTTCTATGTTGTGATATACTTGGTATATTGTATATTGGCTCTCACAATGTAATCTAATCAGCGACAGCGTTAGTACTTGAAATCAACTCGAGCCATTATCCTGGGTGTAATTTAAGCCAAGCCAAAGCAGAGGAAACTTCTGTCAATCCCTCGCAGCTCGCTATGACTTCCACTTCCACTTCCGCTTCCGCTATTTATATGTATATACTCTAAATATATTGCGAGATGAGAAACAGAGAGACAGAGAGAGAGAGAGCACAGCACTCATATTTTGTTTGGCATCCATCAATCAATGGAGTAGAGTGAAGTGGAGTGAAGAGTGGCTTCAAGAGGCCGCCTTCTCTGAATGGGCCACTTAAATGGCATAAAAAGCGGAAATTAATGCACTGAAAGCATTCAAAATATGGCTGAGAAACGCCTTTGGCTTTAGCTCTTGCAGCGGAATCAAGTCTTTAGTCGATGACGATGACGATGATGATGATGACGATGAAGCTCGCGGGCCACTCTGGTGATTAATTGATGGCATTCCAAGAGAGAGTCCCCACAGCGAAGGAGAACAAGAACACACCCAAAGCAAAGCCAAGGGGTGGGAGGCGAAGGGGAAGCAAACGTTATATCCGTTATGGGCCTGTTAATGGCAAACCATTGAGCAGTTAAAAGTGCGAGATTAGCATTTCCGCCCGCCCAAGTCAAAAGCATGACCCGAAGCTGAATTGACGGCACTTCTTCTTCTTCTTCTTCCCTCTTCCTTCTGCTGTGCTGTGCTGAGCTGAGCTGAGTTGCTTTGACAAGTGGAGCTGGGTTGGGCCTCGAGGTGTGGCACACGAACACGAAAACAAAGCCTTCCCTCCCTCTTCTTTCGGCTGGCCATTGTAACGGTTCAATTTCGCTAGACATTTGGGCGCCGTTAGATTTTGTGAAACTTCCCCTTTTCCCCCTCCGCTGCTCAGGTAGCAAGTGCGGCAAAGCGTGGGCTATGAATTGTATTTGCAAAAGCATTATCCTTACTAACCGCAAATCGTCTGTCATTTTCTATGATTGATTGATTGATGTTGATGCAGCACTGGGCCAAAGCCAATGCAGCGGTGGAAAGAGAGTGAGAGAGAAAGAGGAAGAAGAAGAGAGTGCGAGAGCGTTAGCTGGATTATAAAGAGCGCACACTGTACCAGTGGCGCCATCTGTCGCTCAACTAGCGCTATTCAACACATTTCCGTTGCGAAAGCTTTCAAGCTTCACCACACCGAATAACGGGAAATTCTGCCAAAAGCTGTGGAGAAAAGCTTAGCGAGGCTTAGGGTGGAAAACATAAAAGCACGAAGCGAAAATTACAAGTGCGGATTAAAACCTACAACTTACGAATGTTGATTTTGACTAATTTTATAATAATTTGCATATGAAAACAATTAATATACTTTACTAATTCAATCTATGCCAGTCAAATAATTAAACAACTTTGTATATACATATAAACATAAGTATTTAAAATATATGGTATATTTTATTTTTTACTTTTCGAAAGAAGAATGCTTGGTACAATACGAAAATAAAAGAATCCAATATGTTTCCATGTTATATACGCATGAAAATTTTATAATGTTTCAGCAACAATATTGCTAGTTATATTTATGTTTTCGCAACAATCAAAAATAATACTATAAAGAGCGAGGTATTTTATTGGATTTTAAGAATCGATCAAGTTTTAGATGTTCTGTCAGGTATCCCAAAGTAGTAAAATTGTAGAGTTAAATTTTCTCAAAGTGAACTTTTCTTTTTGTAAGTTGTTGTATTATTAACATAAATTTCAATCCTGATGACCTTAGTCGCTCTGGTTTGTTTTACTAAGTGTCTTTATCATTTCAATAAAATTGTAAAATATCATTATTTTCATAACTTAATTTGATTATTAGAACAACCCAAACCAAAGTTGATTTCCATACAAATAAAAATGAAAATTAAAGAGAAATAGTAATTGTAAGCGTCTAGCAAAATCATTTATAAGATTAAGCTCGATCTTGTATTCCACTTGATATAATTACGTCCTTGATTGGCACCAATAAGTTTTTCTTAAATGTGTTCTTGCAGTACTTTATTGCTGTACAGGTTAAACAAAAGTGGAAGTGGGCGTGGCAAAAATTTGAAACAAACTTGATCTGCATGCAAACATAGTCTCTGAGATCTAGGTGTTCATACGGACAGACAGACAGACGAACTTGTCTGGATCGTTTCACTATCCGAGTGAGCAATATCTTTTTAAAGAACTAATTTTAGTTTATTTCTGTTAGCTTAGCATTATACTTTATATTGCAGCTTTTGTTTATTGTGAGTAAGGATTCTCTTAAATGTATTGGTGTAATATTGCTGAGTCTACTAAAATTTTGGTGGGGTTATTTCAAGTGATTTTTGGATTATCTTTAATGTTTTCTGTTTCCGTTAAAGTGTGGGAGCATTTGCATTCAAGTTTAGAGTTTATGTGTAACTTGATATATGAAGAATTTGTTGATTGCAGTCATAAGGGAAATGGATGTCCTACTATATACGAGTATTAATTATGGAGTACATTTTGAAAGCGTCTAACATAAGCTCAGAACTGAGTTTAATTTGAGATTGCAATGCCTTCAAAATAATCCAGTTAGACACACGATATTTAAATCTGCGGTAGATCTTTGTATTCCTAGCTATGACAATATGAGGTTAATTTCCTTACTCGCCCCGACCCCAGATCTCGTATCGCAGTTAATTCCCCACAATATGCGAAAACTAATAACCATAAACTTGATGTTTATGTGGCGTGTTGTGATAAAGCTGGGCACTCGATTATTTGCACATGATTTCCGACGTTTAAGTAACTCTCTCCCTCTCTCTATCTCTTTCCGTCTGTCTATAAAGAGTTTACTTGTTTCTTAACGCAGTTTCTCTTGTACTTTACTTGCAGTTAACGGAGCTGGAACAGCGCGTCATCGAAGCGGAAGAACGCGCCGAAGAAGCTGAAGATAAGGTAAGTCATTAAATGACTGTCAGTCAGTCAGTTCTTCTCCCCCCCGCTTTTAATGTAGTATGTCCTCTGTATGTGGTACATTAAAACAAGGGTAGGAAAGCCGCGTCTGGCCAGATATATAGACAGAATCGCCTCATTAGAAGTCAGTTTAAAGCATTTAAGGCATTTGCATGACAATGCGACTCTGACTAAAGTCAGGGTCATGAAATGCTTTAGCCTCTGCTTGGTGTTGGCTAGTCGTTTAATGGGAGGACTTGTCTGGGTTCGCTTTGGACCCAGATGTCTTTTCCTCTGTCTCTCTGACCAGCAACTGTTGTCGCCAGACATTCGCACACACAATACATAAATCGACTTCCGCTCCAGAACCACCGGAAATACACATTAATGCAACGCTGCGTAGCAAACGTATCTGCCTGCTCCGTTCCCCCTTCAAAATAGGATTGAAGTTCGTGCGGTCGCAAGTGATGCTGAGCTTTGTGCCCCAAAACCCTGTTGCCTATTGCCTGTTGTCGCTCTCCCTCCCCCCACTCTTCTTTCAAGTCGACAGTCGCTGCAGACATCGTAAAACTACCCCGAATGCGACAAACAAGCAACAGCAGCAGCAGCATCACCCACGCATCTCTCCATCCCCCCACTCACCCCTCCCCACTCCCCTCATAGCACACGCAAGTACTCGACGCGCGTTTTCAATATCAAATGCGCATTGTTTGCATTAACAAGTCCCCGGCGGCTGTTGGCTTTACCTACGCAACACCCCCAAAAACAGGCGAAATGCAAATATTTTCCAAGCAGGTTTATCTCTCGGCTACGGCTACGTCGATAGCCATGGCTATGACTACCGTTATCCTGGCCCAGATCCCCCCATAGGCTCGGCTGTTGTTGTCGTTGCCATTGCCAACCACTGTGACAAATTGAATTCTTGTTACTTTGTTTGCGCCGAGATTAAATTCATGTACAAACACGTGGATTGTTAACTAGCTACCAAGCCCGTGACATGCCATACATACTCCACATCCCCCTCCCCCTCATCAAGGGGTTAGTTCCAACAGCCCAGCTTAACTCAGCTCACAATTCGACCCTCGCGATTCGAAAGACCTTTCAACAACCGACTTGCCAACAGGCTCATTACTAACGCTTCAATTAGTCATGCAACGCTTTAAAATTAATTCTCGCTCATTAGAACTATTTGGAGAACTCTTTCATAGCTCTGTCTCGCTAAGGATTATGTTCTTGAATATGAAGTCAAAGCTAAAGAAAAGAATTCAACTACAAAAATAACAAACTTATATCAATAAGTTACAATTTTTAAGCTCTTGTTAAATTAGAAAGATGTTCAACAAATAAAAATGCTTAGATTGAAAAGGATTTGTTTTTGTACGCATTTCAATTTAGAGTACAACAAAAGAAAAAAAAGACAATAAGCCGCTCACATTTCATGCACGGAAAGAAAAAGCGTGCTAAAATCAAGAGTTAAGTTTTGAAAACCAGATTATATGGTGTCAAATTATACCAAGAAAATAGAATAAAGATCTAAATTCGACAAAATTGTTAGATCTTGAAACTCAAGATTATAATCTGCATTCGAGAATAAAAAAAAATCAAGATTGAAGTAAAAAGCAAATCTTAAATTTAGATTTTTTAAAATAAAACAAAAAAATAGATTCCGTGTTTGTTTTTATATATTTCCCTTAATTTTTCTTTTAATATTAGTTACAAATATAACACTTACCCATTTTTCATATACGAACCGAAAAGAGTTGGAGCCCAAAAACCAACAACAGCAACACCACCAGAAATTAGGCATAAAAATCGTTACTTAAATATCTTACTTTAGATTTGCAATCTACTTTTAATCTAAACTTGTTTCTCTCAGTGTACTTTTCCACCCTCAGCGGAGATGCACTCTAAACACACACAACAGTGTTCATCCTTCCGTAGTCAACAGCATCATTTCCCCCCTTTTTTTTGTTTTGTCGTATGCCAATCAAATTAATTAATCATTAAAATGCAAAAACATAAGCATAAGCACTCTTAACTACGCCTCAACGCCGGCAATTAAGTGCATGGCTTCCCACAGGAAGTGCACCTGGGCAACATTCTATGGGGAAGCTGCTGAGGTCGCCTTTTGGGGACTAAAGAGTGAATCAATTAAGTCGGAGGTAGAGATATAGAGCCTTTGAAATTCCTCTATGTGATGCAAGCAATTTAAATGGCCCTGGCTACGTTTGGTTTTATTTAACGTTGGATCATCTGAAAAATATAAAAAAAGCTTTTGTTACTTGGCTGTTTGCAGAATATAAATACGCTAATCGTTTTGTATTGATTAGAACTTTCTTTCCTGTTTTCAAAATAGTGAAAGACAAATCGATGTGACTATCTTTCTTGGTTATAAAAACAGATCCCCAAGGATTTGACAGAGTTATCGCTGGAACAAAATATCTTTAATTGAATAAAATTTGAGAGAAAATAAAGATATGTGTTGCTTATCTTCACAATTAAAAATTGGCGCTCAAATAATTACATTTCTGCGCGGCTATTAAAATTGGCATTGCAAAAACTATCAATAGATGGCGCCAGTCAAGAAGAATGTGATTGCATTGCATACTTTTAGGGGCATGCATACGAAGTATTTATTTTCTATGAAAATCTCTCATAATTCAGACATATTCTGTCAGATTAGCAAAGAAGTTGTATTCCTAGGATTGCAAGGACTTACTCTATCGACATAAAAAACAGGGGTTATCAACATGGTTTAAAACATCAAAGAGTCATTTTTTAGTACGGGAGACGAAAAAATCATGCGAAAATCATAAATTGCAGGACAACTTGGGAACGATTAAAACGACTTGAATATCTTTGTTCACGATGATAGCTCCCATCAAAGAACTTCTTTTGACACAGGATCAGACAAGATTCGACCAAGATATATGCAGTTCACCTTTCATCTCGAATCCTGTAAGGCTATTCGTCCTTCCAAGCATACAAATTATATTGATTTTATAAAAGCAATCCTTGTGCCAATGGATATCTTGATCGGCCTTCAAATAGCCGAAATACAGTGGATTTTTGAAGTCTTTGGCTATTTTCCAATATTTTTGAATGAAAATTAATTCTATTTGCTATCTTGGTTTCAAAAAGGCAAGTCCTTTCAAAATCATTAATCCTAATAAGCAATCAAATGCATTTTTTCAAAAACAGTCTGTATGTCCCTATATTCTCACGATTTTCCACGCTTTTCCATTCCGCAAGGATCAACTCTTATAAGTTAGCACTAAAAAAATATGAAGTCAACACTTGCCATTTATGAGTCTCAAGTCCAAGAGAGAAATACAAAAACTCCAGCATAACTTTAATGTTTTTTATATAAACTAAATTTTTACGGGAAAATCAGTTTAAACTAATTAAATAATTTTAGATATGTAAATGTTAAATAATCTAACAAGATAACAAGAGTGGATAACAAAAACAACGTACAAAAAGTCGTTGAATCTTATGTTGCATACGCTGTGGCGCACATGGCACAGACAGTGTTGCAAAACGCCGGCATCAAACCAAAACACAATGTTTAAGGCGCGCGTGCGTGCGCACCAAATGTAAAAACAAAACAAACAAGACTAATGTGCATTTCAAACTGCACACAGTGCCACTCAAACTGTAAGCACACTAACGAGGGTTGCTTTATCTTAAGCCCGACAGCAGCTGAGAGAGAACGAGAGAAGAGAAGGCAAGAGAGCAATAATGAGAGCACACATTGCAAAAGCAAGAAATGCATGTGTTTATATGTGTGTTGAATTGTTTTTTATGACTGCGTTTGTCGAACAACTGCAGCAAGAGAAGTTTCCGCTTTGAGCCTGTCTGTAACTTTGTGCTACTCAGCATAGTTGCCAGCTGTATGCAGGACACTCAGGAAGGGGAGGGAAGTGCAGAGAGGCAGGCAGTCATTAAGGACAGAAGAAGGCAGCGACAGCGACGACAACGTCATCAGGAATCAAAAGAATGCCGAAAAAAGTGAAACAACCACCACCGAAAAAAAAGCTGACTGAGAGGAGATTGAGCGAGCGAACAAACGAACAAACGAATGAACGAAAGAGCGAGTGAGCGAACAAACTGAACGAATGAACGATATAAGGAGGAACGGCACGAAAGCAGCGTAACAAAGCGCAGAGCGCAAAAGTTGTGCAAAAGAAGACTTGTAGCTGCTACAACGCTGCTGCACAGGCTGCGTTTTATTTTCCGTTTCGATTTGTTTAAACAATTTTACAAACCATCTCCAGCAAACAAGTGCATCACCAACAACAACAACACAACAGCAGCAGCAATAACAACGGTGATAACAAGAAAACCAATTGGCAACAACAATAGCAGCAACAACAAACCAAGTGACGACGGCGACGTCAACTGCGACTGCGACGCTTGTGTTGTAAATTTGGAGCGTAGCCAAAAAAAATAAAAAAGAAGCCAAAAGCCAAAAAATGCGAAACGAAAAAGAAATTCAAAGTAAATCAAATAATATGTAAATCAAATTATCAAAGTGCATAGTTCAGGGCGCGCGCGTTTAATCACACGAAATCAAATTCATTCAAGAAAATTGATAAAATGAAAAGAAACTAAATGGAATAGAAGCAGCAAAAATGTTACGTTCAAGTGTGTGAAAAAATTAACCAATATATTATTTTTGTGTGTGACTGTTTGTATTTGTGGTAGTGAGTGTGGATATGTATGGATGTGTGCATGTGGCGCTATCTATTTGATGATGACAGCCAAATGTGCTAAACGTAGTAAATTATAGGCCAAATTTCGCATTGTATTGCGCAAAAATATACACAAACCTACAAACACACACACACACAGCCTCAGCGGCCATTCACATTTACAACGTGCGCGCTTGTGTGAGTGTGTTTGTGTGTGGCGGCCACCCTACGTTGTGTATTGGCGCGCGAGCGAGAGAGAGAGAGTGAGAGAGAGCTGGGTAATTGGAGAGCAGAGCGTGAGAGCGCGCGCACATGTCAATGACAGACAGCTGACTGGCGAAAGGCGAAAAAAGGAAGCAGCGAGCGCACACACGCAGCACAGCACAAAAGGAGACAACAAAAAAAAAAAAAGAAATCGCGTGAATTGTGCATAAACTAAACTAATTACATACTATTTAACAATGTGAGCGAGACAACGAAGCAGCTTATTAAGCTCCAAACATATCATAGCAAAGACACCAGCAGAAGCAAAACCAAAGCAGAAGCAAAAGGAAACGTCCATTTACAAACACAGCATCAACAACAAAGACAACAACACCAACAAAGCAACTGTATATATTAGAAGAAGAACAACAAGAAGTAGGAGTAGAAGAAGAAGAAGAAGCTTTCTGTCTACTGGCTGCTGTTGCTCTTCCAGCATTGCCAGCAGGTCGCATCGCTTCGGGCATTGCCAGACGCAAATGCCGCTACAATAAGTAGCTCTAACTTAAAGCAGCTAATGCATAGATAAGTGCTCAACAACAACAACGACAAATTGTTAAACGGCAAATTCAGCAAGAAGAAGAAGAATGTTGCTCTGTCGCCGACTGAGTGCAAAACATCGCCGCTGTTGCGTTTGCTGTCGACACAAACAAAGAAAATTCCAACAGCGGCTGCTGCACTAGCATGATGCACTACAAATGAGCCAAACCTCTCCCTCCGCCTCCCACCAGCAGGCTTAGAACTACAACAACAACAACAACTACTACATAAGATAGCTAATACAACGACAACAAACAAGAGAACAGCAACAACTAAAACTGCAACAACAACAACGACTTATATATCGAAAACGAGCAACGAAACAGTTTTATGAATGGATAACTATAGAAAGAAGGTAAGCGATCCAGATGCGGTTCATCAAAAGTACAACGAAAACATCCTTGATCCTTGGGTTATATAAATCTTCAAGGCAAACAACACTTCATAATCTTCTTCACTCTTTTCCGTATTTATTTTTAATGGATACCTAAATTAAAGAAGAGTTTCATATTAAGAATAAAGTCTTAAAAGATTGTCGGACTTTTTTAATTTAGAAACTGATTAGCACTTTCTTAGGAAATACTTATATGATACATATACATGTAGAAAGAAGGAAAGCTATCCAGGTGCAGTTCATCAAAAGTA
This sequence comes from Drosophila niveifrons, assembly GCA_035046325.1. Classification (NCBI taxonomy): domain Eukaryota; kingdom Metazoa; phylum Arthropoda; class Insecta; order Diptera; family Drosophilidae; genus Drosophila; species Drosophila niveifrons. The sequence goes on along the minus strand of JAWNOC010000063.1, from coordinate 8,825,342 downwards.
TAGCGAAAACATCATTGATCCTTGGGTTATATAAATCGTCAAGACAAACAACACTTCATAATCTTCTTCAGTTTTATCCGTATTTAGTTTTAATGAAAACGTAAATTATAGAAATTTTTCGATTGAGAATGAAGTCTTAAAAGATTGCCAGAAACTTATTAGAACTTTCTTAGGAAATACATATATCAAGCATTACTTGAGAAAGCGCAGAGAATGAGTCTTCTTAATATATAAAGTTTCTATCTTCATAAGTTTTTACTCATTTTAATACATAACCAAAAGGAATTCTGAAAGCTTGTCATTTACATTTAAGATAGAATTTGAATTTAAGCATTCCTATGCTAAACTTCTTGAAATTGTATATGACAAGCATAAATTCAACTCTTTTGTTCATAGTTCATATAAAAACAAAAAGAATCTGACACTTTTAAATCAGTTGCAACTATAATTAGCTGAGATCCTAAATCTAAATGACTTTTAAAACATTTCCCGAATTCTTGCTGTACTATTCGATTGGGTAATCCGATTGGACGCCCACCTGGTTGATGTTCTCCCCCAAGCACCCCAAGAAAAGAAAAACTAACCGCATAACAAATTTATATTAATTTTATATGCATGTGGCAGATATAAATAGAAGTGGGAGCCCAGTGTTTCATTCACTCGACATGTATCTAAAATCAACTCATAACACTCAAAAAAAAAATGAAATTTATGTCGCATTTCAAAATCGCTGAAATGTACGGCCCATAATTTATGTTGAGCATCAGTGCAACAACATCTCAAATCCCCAACTCTCGACTCTCTTTCTGAATTCCTGCTGCCTTGGGGCGTTTTCTCTCGCTCTCCCTCTCTTTCTCCTAGTCTCTGACTTCAATAACGGAATTCAATTAAAACATTTCGCATTTCGAATTTGAACTTTTAACCTTTTCGGTGCGGGGCCATAATAATTGGGTCACTCTCGGCAGCTGATGGGATTTTTTCAATTATTTATCCACTTATCTGTTTGTCGTCATCTCTTTGTTGTCCGGTTTGCGCGTTTGCCAGTTTTGTTTTGTTTGTTTGTTTGTCTTGCTGCTTGTTGTTTATCCCCTTTCCCCTCTCTGCTTTCGATTGTGGCGCCTCTGGCACTCAACACATCATCATCATCATCATCCACATCAGGCACAAAAATACTGCAAAATCAATTAACGTGCAACGTGGGCAATGCAACTCTCAACTGGCGCTGCCACAGACAGTCGCATCAGTTGCAGCTCTTGGCTGCCCAGTTGATTGATTGCTGCCTGCCCCAGTGTCTGCCCCATAATGCAGCAGCAACTTTGAGCTGCATTCATTGCTTGGACACGTGCCAATCTCTCGCCACTCTCCCTCTCTCTTACACTCTTTCTCTGGAGAAATACTCAGCAAGATTCTCCTCATCTTAGCAAACACTTCCCGATGCTTCCCTCTCCTCAAACACTGGCCATTTATCTCAGTGTAAACAAAGCGCTCAGATGATTTGATACGTAGATACTAAACAAAAAAGAAAGATACAAAAAACAATATAAGGAAAAATAAACAGTTACATTTAGACGTCGACTCATAGAGACCCGTACTTCTATGTGGGCCAACGTTGATTGCATTCGCCAGTCAAGCTCACTATTAATGCATTTTGCCAAGCAGCCGGACTTGGCTTTAATCGAATACTCTACCTTAAAGGCACTTAAGTTGGACAAGTTGCTTGCATCGAGTAAGATACATTTAAAAAAGTACTATCAATATTTTTATCATAAAAATCAATATTTATAAGGTTTGTTATCTGAATTCAGTTATATTTTTGATCAACAGTAATATTCGAAAGTTCATTAGAATCGCTCTAAGCATTAGCTAATTGATTATTTCGCTATAAATATGAAATTTGGCTGCTAGCTTTTACAATAACTTTAATAGTGAAATTTAAGCAACATTTATAAATCCTATTACAAATTTCATTAGTATATCATTGAGTATTGGAACTATGAATTAATTAATTTTTTAAGATAGAAATGTACAACATAAATATAATAATAAAGTTATCGATTCCATTACCAATGGTACCATAAATTTAATAGGCATTTCTTTAAGAACTGGGAATATTATTAAGTTTACTATATTGAAAAAGTAGAAATGAGTCTTTATAGTATTACAAATTTCATTAGTATCATTATAATTATTACATTACTTATCATTGAAATATGTGACATAACTATTACAATATATTTAGCGACCCAATTACCAATAGTACTGCAAACTTCATAAACATTCCCTAAAGCATTGGGATTATTATTAAATTTACTATTATAGAATAGTCTTCAGGGTATTACAGATTTCATTATTATTTCTAAGAGTATTGACATTATAACTAAATAAGTTATTATATAAATGAGCAACATAAATTGTATATTATAGTTATCAATCCAATTACCAATTGTGCAACACGTTTCATAAGCATTCCTGTAAGCATTGTGATTATTATTAAATTTGTTATAACAGAAAACTGCAAATTAGTCTTCAGCATCGACATTAACATTGAAAATAGGAATGGAAATTATTAACATAATACTTTTAAAACATATCTGCCCATTAGTGTTAGCATTATATTGTTCATTAAAGCAACTTGTGACTTACCTTTGCATTGCAGTGTATTTGCAGGTCGCCTATGTAAAGTTAATTTCCCATTCCATATATTTTTCACCATGATTATGCATAAAAGTTCACAGAATGAAGAGAAGAGAAAAGCAAATCGCGTTGGCGTTGCATTGTTGCTGTGGTTGTTGTTGTTTATTTGTTGCTCTGTGCTGCTTCAGTTGAATTAATGATGCATGCATCCGTCATCAGAAGGCAACGTAGTCGCTGACGTTGACGCGAACGCTGATGCAGTTGCTGCCGCTGCTGCTGTTGCTGTTGATGTTGCTGTTGATGTTGATGTTGCAGTTGACGACGGCGCCACTTTCGCTTGATGCAGCCGCCCACTCGCAGTCGGGGCGCCCTCAGTTGGCGTCGCTGTCGACGCCCCGGCTCTTCTCTTCCTCCCTTCCTCTTGCTCTCTCTTTTGATATGTGAGTGTTGCACATTTGAAAAATGTAATGCGTTGCATTTTTCTCTTGATTTAAGTGGTCTTTTTGTTGCCATTGCAGTTGCAGTTGCTTTCTTTACATAAATGTACATACATATATATGCATATAGATTCAAAAGTCATCAGCGAGTCGACGACATCATTTGGCGGTCTCGACAACGCGACTTGGCTCCAACATTAATATGCATTTAAAAATAGCTGTAGCAAGTTGGCGACTCCATGCAACAGTTGCAGTTGTTGCATGCGAATGATGTGTTGAGCCCGCACATAGAATGGATACTTTTGTCAATTACTTGATTCTCCAGAAACCTAACTGCACTTTAGCAGCTGTTCGATGTGAGGTTTAACTTGGCGATATGCGAAAATTGGCGATTTGAAGTCCTAGGTGGGTGGAGGGGGCAAAACGAAATGCTTCTTTTCTCTATTTTGGCTGCCAGCCAGTCTAGTCATATGTGCATGTTTTTTTTCCTTTACTCTCTATCTTTTTTGCTTTGTTGTTGTTGTTGCATATGCGTCTAGCCAATAATCTTCATGCTGGCTGGCGCTCTGATAGATGACAAGGACGACAATGAAACTGACTCATCTCTACCAACAAAAACAAAATTAAAATAAAAATAAAGAGAGATGCGATGTTTCGTTGTTGTTTTTTAATCAGACAAATTGTTGACACCAACCGCAAACAATCAGCTAAAGAGCCCTCGACCCCTCGACAAAAGGGGTCGCGGTGACTCGGGGAGATCCCGAGCAACATGTTACATGTTACCATTTTTGGCTGTACATTTATTATTTGCTCCAGGCTCCTGTTTCCAGGCGTTGCTTCTCTGTTTGCTTGTTTCATGTTATCTTCTCTGTTTTGTTTTTTTTTTGCGTTTCTCGTTTTTTGGGTGGAGGAACATTCGGTCCAAAACTTCCTTTCCCCCTTTTATCCCATCTTTCCGGCGTAGATAAATTGTGCGGCGATGCTCTGCTCCGCTCCGCTCCGCTCTCAATGCTGTTTGTTCCTCCGACACATAATCTGACAACTGACATGCATCTCTAAGCCTCACCTCCCGCCGCTTCTTGCCTGCCACCTTCCCCCCTTATTTCTGGTCCGTTCACTGGCTCCTTGCACATGACACGCACTTTTGGCCGGAAGGAAGCCAAAGTGACTGATGTTCGGTCTGAGGCTGTTGCTCCATACGCCACGCCCCACGCCCCATGCTCCACCTACCCATTATCCCCCGGATTCATTCCCCCTCCTAGCTTCAACAAGCACGCCTCCTTAAGGAAACTCCATTTCGGCGTGGCTCGCAAACTTGGCGAAAGTCATTGACACCAGCATTAAAAGGAAGATGCTTAATGCTTAAGATATCCTGTATTCGAAACAAATTAGATAAGAGTATTAGGAGCAGTTCAATATGAAGTTTAAAGATGCTTCAATAAGTTTATGAAGTTTGGGAGTGACAATAATGCTTGTAGACATAAGATAAATATTTAAATCAATAATATTGTTATTATTATTATTATTATTATTAGTCTATTATTATTATTATTATTATTATTATTATTATTATTATACTCAATTTCAATCAATTTGTCATTACCATAAAGTTTCACCTTATTGTTGATCTATAGTGCTTTTCTCATCTACCCCTTATAGAGTATAGTCCACTAATTTCTTACATATAGTATCCATATAGCAATAATGCCAGTTGCCGGCAAGTACCGTTAGCTGTGTCATCCTCATGTGAGTCATCTACAAGCACAGCAAAGCGGCATGGGCAAAGGCAAGAAGCAGAATTAGCGGCATGAGGCAAGAGAGACTGCCATTAAAGCGCCTAATACAGAAGCAATAACATTAATGACCTAACCGATATTCGCGCTTAGCAGCTGATAAAGCGCTGAATGATTTCCCTAAATTTCCCTATGTATCAGATAATGTTTATACAATAATCAACATATTATTTATTTATGCACACGCACACCATTCGTGTGTGATATATGACATATATTGCAAGATGTATTACCTGCCACCCCAAAAATAAAACCAACAAGCAAATGCTTCGCTTCGCTTCGCTAAAACTTCCCTCGCTCAGCTGTCCGCACACACACACACACATACAATTTCCCTCCTACACGCGCATGAAATTTCCCTCTTGGTACTTTGCTGGCTAGCTGGCTTGCTGCTTGCCGCCTTGCTGCCAAACGTTTCAGTGCTTCACTGTTGCTCGACTCGTGCGCGTCGCGTTGGCGGCGTCTCCAATTTGTTGCATTCACATTGCCGTTAAACTTTGTGATTCGAAAATCGTGTCTCGGCTTATCAAACGTTTATATTCTTACAAATTTAATAAAGAGTTTTTCTTAAATGCAATTTTTTTCACTTTTTGTTAACTAACTGAGAACAAAACAAAATAAAAAAAGAACTGAGTTTTTGTGCTACCTCACAAAGGGGTGCCTAAGAATCAACCCTCGAAAGTGTGTGTGTTCACGATCAGCGCCCGCTATATTTCTAGGCCTACCCTTCTCCGCCCACCACCGTCGGGCAAAAACCGGTTCTATACACACACTCAAAATAGTTTGGCCACGCGAATTATTATTATTATTACTACTACTACGTGCTGTGTGCGAGATTGTTGAAAAACAACCCCCAACCCTTATCAGCAACGAGCAGCCCTCGAGTCCCCAGCACCAAATCCTCATCATGCCAATGAACTTCTGATCTTATAAGACCAGTGCTAACCAGAATATTGAACAGAGTTTATTCAACTAGAAACGAAACCAGCGAAAATCTAACAAAATGGCAACTCTATTAAAGGAACAGGGCAACCGCACAATCTGCCCAAAATGTATGTAATAAATAACGAAAAATAAATATATGTGTTAATATAATATATCTGTCTCAAATGACTTTGAGATCTACGCCTCAGATTTGAATATTGTGGGAAAATTATTTCATGAAAATCTTCTCATAAACTACTTCATATCTTGTTATTCTATATATTCAGTTGATAAATGTTCTTTAAGAAAAGATTCCAAACAGCTGCTGATTTATATCAATTTTTTACTAAGCTACTTCTTTTCATTAAAGCTAATCGCTGAAAACTTCAGAACTATAATGTTTTCTACATTTAACTTACTAATAAGGAAAACTTTCTGAAAATGTATAACCAATTCAAAAAGTTAACCTTTTTTACAACTTTTTTCTTTGCTGTCAGTAGCAAAATTGTAAATTTTAGAAAAGAATTTTGTAACTATAAAATAGACGTAGATTAATAAATTCAAGAGCAAAGTATTACACTTATTTAAAATTTATCAAGTTATAAACATAACTGTCTGGAGTCATCATAAGAAATTCTGAATTACTTAAGCACCATATTGTCTGATCTCTCAGCGCAAATTTTGCAATAGCAGCTGTGTCAAAAGTACTATAAAAATCGAATATTTATGAGAGAGAAAGGAAAAGAGTTCATAGCAATGAAATGAAGAGTGAGAGTGGGCGACAAAATGTTGAAGATGTTGGAGAGAAAGAGGAAGAGAGGAGTGGAGAGTGGGGAACAAATGAAATGCTTTTAATTGCTTACAAGTTTTTCGTCTATCTTCTTGTCTTCTTGTTCTTCCATTTCTGTTCACTCTGTGTGCTCTCTTCATGTGTTTGCTGCTGCTGCACGACTTGAACGCATCGCTGAACTTGAGGCAAGGCGGCGACATGGATGAAGTTGTCTTTGTTGTTTTCCCAGATTTTCACAGTTTTCGCCCGTTGTTGTTGTTATGCGGGGCAAACAGTCGCTTCACGCTTAATTGGTTGGCAACAACGAAAAGGTCACGTTTATGAGTTGTGATCAAAAAGTTGGCGTCGCCTTTGCAATTGCAGTCCACAAATGGCTTTAAAAACTCAACCGCTAGAGACGGAAAACAAATCGAATAGAACAAAAAAATATACTATATGTTGATTGGGGTGTATTGCTGACAAATATTATAAATTCTACGCAATTAAATTAAACGATTTGTCTGCATTGTTGCTCAAGCATAATATTCAAATTTGAATGGGGAAATATTTCCATGCATTTAAGCTTGCCCAAAATTATGCGTCACCTCTTCAAGTTAAGTTCCGTCGCTAGTAGCAGAATGGGAAAACGAAAAGGAATGAAATAAAGTATGAAGAAGAAAAACAAAGAGAATAATGCACAATATGTGATATTTTCGACTCTTTGCATCATCCGTTTTTAAGTAACGGTAAAAGTGCAAGACTCTTGTACAATATATGATATTTTTGACTCTTTGCATCTTCCGCTTTCAAGTAACGGTAAAAAAGCACACACGCTCAATTTGATTTTTGTGAGCTTATTATAGACACAAGCTTAAGTTAAAGCTTTAAGAGCTTATTAGCGGCATACACCTGAGTTCAATACTCTAACTTCAAAGCTTCAACTCTGTTTTAACTTAAAATCTTAATCATACACTATTTCTTGAATATTTTGAACACTTAGAAGAAACAAATGCTAAAGTTTTGTTTTTGTACCGCAGCTTTTTATTTTAGTTCCCAAGCTTTGTTTTGCCATTAAAGTTTATTTTTGTTCATACACCTCGATAATTACTATTTTCACACATAGTGCTTGCATAAATCAGAAAACCAACTCTTTAAAAAAGCAATTATAATTTAAAGCCCAATCTTATATCTCACTTTTTATTATCTACACATTTTACCAATTTTTATTTAAATAAATATTTTTGTGCTACAGCCAAAGCTAACAAATAGAATTTGGTTCGAAGTGAAGCTGGCTCAAACAATAATAATTGTTATTTTAAAGTAGAGATGAGCAGAGACAACAATGTTTCACTCTCTCTTTTTCACTCTCAGACTCACTCGCTCTGTCGCACTTACACATGAATGCACTTTTTGTCATTGCCCAGGCAACGTATGAACAAAGGCCTTTTTCTAAATTAAAAAAAAAATATATATACAAAAAAAAAAAGAAAAAAAAAACGTGAAAAGGGAAAACAAAGTGTAATTGAAAGAGGGGAGGGAGGAGAAAGAGAATCATTTGGAGTTCCAGACTCGCCTCAGTTCGCTTTGCTTTACTTTTGTTGCTTTGTTGCTGCTGCTTGTGGGGTTTCCCCGCATAATTAACAAAGGGGAGCAGAGCGGTGGCAACTTCTACAGTGTCTCGATCATTGGAGTTACAGCGATGCACAGCTCCAATGAGCTGTTGCCTCTGTCGCGCAGTCGGGCGTAAAAACATTATTTGCACCAGGGCCAACAAAAGTAGATGTAAAAAAGTAAGAAAGCTACGAGATGAGTGTGCTCGACTGCGAGATACCCGCTACCCATTTTGAATACAAGCAAAACAGTGCTTGCTGAAATGCCTAAATATCTAAAAATACCACATGGTATATTTGGTATATATTCAAAATAAAGACAAAATTGTGTGAAATGATTCTTATAATATGCCAAATTCATATACCGCAAAAAATACCAAAATATGTCAAAGGATATATTTGGTATATACATACATTCAAAATATACCAAAGAGTGCAAAATATACCCATAGTAAGTAGGCGTTTTTGCCCATACAAAAGTATTTCTTTAATAACTTCGATAATTTTCATATAATCTAGCTTTAAAATTACGCTTGTTTTTCGATTTTTGTCAAATTGCGGGGCGAAAGTGGGCGTGTCAAAAATTTGAAACAAACTTGATCAGCGTGCAAACACAACAAAAGATTGAAAAAAAAATTAAAGCTCTATCTCTTATAGTCTCTGAGATCTAGGTATTCATACGGACAGACGAACAGCCAGACAGACGGGCGTAGCTAGATCGCCTTGACTGTTGACGCTCATCAAGAATATATTCTTTATGTGGTCGAAAATGCCTCCTTCTACCTGTTACATACATTTTCTGCCGTCACAAAGTTATAATACCCTTCTACGCTATGGGTAGCGGGTATAAAATGTAATCCCAAAAGAAATGGGAAACGGGAGAGCAAAGTAGTAGCAAAGTGGCATGCCACCCGCGCTGTCAGTGACAGTTGTCCAAAATTATTATTGAAAAGCGCTGAAAAATATCGCCGGCAATAGCCATTTTCTTCTCTCATTTTCCACTTTGTCCACTCTCTGCCAGACACACACACACAATTGTGTTTGCCTTTTGCTGCTGCTGATGATGCTCGAGAGTGGCCAAAAAGAGGTGGCTGAGACTTCGTCTGGCGCTGCTTAAGATGCTAAGAATCTGCAGTCGATAGCCAAACACTCGACGCGCTTTAAAGCCAACTTTGCCGTCGTTGGCTGAAACTTTTATCAGCGAACGCAGAAAACTTTTGTTTTTAGTTTATTGTCTGGCAAAAGGCGCTGCAAAGTTTTTTTTTTGCCTCTCGTCCCCGCTTTTAGCAAAACTGATTAAGTTGAGCTGAGCTGAGCTGAGCGGAGCTCTGGGCGTGGCAGCCCTCAGCCTTGCAGGCAAATTACTCGAGTTGCAACGCGATGCGGCATCATAAACAACTCCAGAGTGTCTGTCTGTTGGTTTTCCCCCCGCTAAAAGAATTAAAAGGAAAATCCCATTAGGCAGCGCATGGAAATCTCTGACATTTTTCTGCTGAAGTGCCGCCTGCATTTAAAGCATAATTAAAGTGAAAAGAGTGTGTGTGTGTGTGTGTGGATGCCACAAAGTATGCAACACGTTCGCCAAAATGACACACGTCAACGCATTGCACTCAAGAACACGAGGCATGAGTGGCACTTGCAACGCCACAAAACGTGGCAATGTCCGCGAGATTTTTAATTGTTCTTGAGCTGACGACATAAAAAAGACAGTTGGAGAAGGAGTAGAGAAGAGTAGAAGTGGCAGAAGATGATGTTGCAGCCACGTCGAGCATAATTTGCAACAAGCACATTTTCAATTTCAAAGCTGCCAAAACATGCTGCAAATATTGACATTGACTCTAATGGAAAAGTCGTCATCAGACAGAGAGACAAGGCAGAGCGAAAAGCTGGTTTAGTTGCAACATCAGGCTGCAAATAAGATGATGCGACTTTATAGAAAGAGAAAGAGTTCTAGCTACTTGGGTTTTAATTCAAATTTCTTATGGTGTGGCCAACAATTTAAAGCCACAAACGAAAAGCTCAGCGTGGAGCATGAGGGGCAACAGCAACAGCAGCCAGATAAGTGGCAGTGGCAGTGGCAGCAACAGAAGCTACCCCAGACTAAGCGACGACGCAACACAGCGCGACACAAGGCAAAAGCGACGCGTGCCACCTCGTGGGGCAAAGACAGAGTGTGAGAGAGCGAGAGAGAGAGAGAGGCTGCAGCTGAGAAGGGAGCCACAATATTTTATGGAGTGTTGTCTAGAGTGGCTGCTGTTGCTGCCGCTTTGTTGACTATAAATAACAATGGAATCATGACTCGAAATTAAACGTCGAAAATGTGGCATGACAGCCAAGGCGAGGCGAGGCGAGACGACGCAAGAAACGTGTGGGGCACCAAGCGTGTAGGGTGAATGCTTGAGGGGGGAGCCCAAGGAAAAAAAGGAGGAGGAGGAGGTGGAAGCTATTTGCTCAAGATGTGAAAGAAACACAAGAAACGCAAATAAAACGCAAAGAGGCAACATGTGAAAGACGCCAAATATGAGATGTGCAGCAAAGTGGATGCCACAGCAAATTGATGCAGAGCAAGTGAGAGATGGAGAATGGAGATAAAATGAAATTCGGGGGGTGGGGGGTGGGGAGATATCAACATTTGTGTGTGTGTTTGCTCATTGCGATGTTGCGGCACATTTGTGTGTAATATATATTAACAAATTGCCAAAGCGGCCCATCAATTTGTACAACGGAAAGCGAGTTCACTTCCCCCACCCCCCACCACCACCCCCATCTCCACACACACACACACAGACTCCCTTTTTGCCCCTCGCAGACAGCTGCATAGAAAAATGAGGCAAGCCAAGATTGGAGAAACTGAAGTGCTGTCAATCAGAGGCAATAAATTGCCAGCTGTTCGAAGCAGATTGAGCGAAAAATGCAAAAGAGTGAAATAGGGCTTTGCTTCTTAATGAATTACCTTGCTGAGGTGGAATTGCCAAAGGATAATCGACATCTACTGAAGGATGTGCAATAACGAAAGTCAAGGGGCTGAAGTAGATAGCATAAAAATGCAAAAATCTTGAGCAATTTAATGAATATAAGCAAATTATGTACTATGATTAGTACTCTAAAATACTATATCGATATACCATATATACCCTTTTGGTATATTTTAGTATTTTCGGTACTCTATGGTATATTTTGAATGAAGTACTATATCGATATGCCAAATATATCCTTTGCTATCCTTTAGTATTTTTCGGTATATTAATTCGGTAAATTTGTAGGATATGATTTTATTGAAATTGTGTAGCTTTCTTACTTGAAGCAATACTATTCCCAGAAAGAAAGCATAAACAAAATATTCAATTGCACATTTTTTAATGCTGAGATATTATTTCTTTAAGAATAACTATAGAACAGATAGTCAAAGATATGGTCCAAAAATAATCAAATTCGATAATCATAAAAAATTATTTAATTCATAACTACTTAATAATCCAACTTGTAAAGCATTAAGTTATTATCCAATTGACGAATAAATACTGCACCTAATCTAAAAATAATGTATACTGCATAAAATATCATCAATAAACAAAATTTATTTCTTAAAAACAAAAATTAAAGATCAAATTATTAACTATGTGTTACTATGAATAATCATAAATTTTTATAATTGAGTCATCATTGAAATATTTATATACATCTAATCTCTTTATGACTTAACTACCTAAAAATAACTTGAGTTCCTGGGATTTCTTTTCCTTTGAGAAATCTTTCATAATGCCCACAATAAATGACCACATACATAATGAATTACAAGAGGAATTTATTCAACTAACGGGCGATCTAAATTATTACGCGCAAAAACTAATTTGATTAAATGCCAGAAACTTCTTTTAGTTTTTTCTTTTGCAGGATTAAAAGTTTTGCTGCTGTCCGGCATTATTATTTATGCTCGTTACGCACAGAGCGCCACCTGGCGTTCGTGGTGCATAACTCAATCAGCTTAATTGCATAATTTATGCCCTCGCATTCTGTTGTGTTGGTTTTCTTTTGTGTGCAAGTGGTGTGCGTAGCGCCATCTAGCGGTCGCATTACTAGCCATTACAAACTTATTAATCATCTGTGACAGCCACGCGCACACACACACACAAACACACACACAGTACTGAGTCACCGCAAATGGACATTCTATGGCTCGCCACTCACTTCTCTCTCCCTCCTCTCTCTCTTTCTGTGTGTTGTTCTCTCTTCGTTATTGCTGCTCTTGGCAGCCAGTCGGCTTAGCAATAGTTAGTCATCTGCTGGGTGGCTGCCCGCCTTTCCCCTTCCCCCACTTCGCCATTGCATTCCCCACACCCTTTCAACCCTTGCAGACCAACTTAATTGCGTCTGCTCATTTAGTCATAAAAAAAGGCAGGATTCATGCTTCGCCAAAGGATGGCGAATAGTTTGTTGCCAAAAACAAATTTGGATTCCCTCTGGAAGAAAATGATTATTTATTATGTGCATCCAAGCTTGTGCGTTTGCAAACTTTGTGTCCCTGCGTCGCATTGAGAATTCAAATTCAAACATTTTTTTGCATTCATGCATAACTCAGTCATCGCTATCTTGCTTTGGGGGGCATAATCGGATTGTGCGTTGGGGCAAATTATTGTGTAGGATTCTTCGGCTTACAGTTAATGCAAGTGGCATGCAACAGACAGAAGCAGCTAGATTTATGTTAAGTGCCAGACGATGAGGCCAGCCTGCAAAGAAAACTTCGTTCGCATTTCGAAATTCCCTTTTTCCACTTTTCATTTTCCATTTTTCCATTTCACATTCACATTTTGCCTTCGATGCAGTCAGCAATAAAAATGTCGTTCCGCAATAAAAAATCGAATTGTTTCCTTTTTACGCTTGACAGTTGCAGCTGCGTTCAGCCGTAAAGCGCAACTTGCCCCCACTTCAACTACAACTTCAACTTCTATTTCTATTTTCTAAAGACCAAAGTCTTGGGCTCTTTATGAGCTCAGGCAATAAGACGCGACTTTAATTCCAATTCAAATCCAATCAAATGGCGAAAATTGCCGGATTTACTTTTGTGTGGCAGCTCGGCAGATTTATACTAATATATCTAACTGTCATTTCGTGTGGTTGCTTTTGTTTTTGTGGCTGCCACAAGCCACACGGCACGACAGCTTGTGGCAGCACATAGATAAAGTCAACTGTGTTTGCCCCAAAGTTTCAATTCCTATTTGTTCTTTGTCACACAAAGCACAAACAAGTTTTTCGCATACGCCTAAATGCATTCTACTACAATATCCAAAAAGGATTCCAAACAAATGCTAAACTTTAACCCCAGTTGCTGCCCCTCTTCATCCCCCCGTCATATGTTAAACTAAACTTTAAACATTAGATATCCCATTTGTTGGCATCTTCAAAACGAACAACATGAAAACAAAACGTTGCACAACTTTTGCTAAATGTTGCCTTCGTTTTAGTTTTTTTGTTCTTTTTGTGGGGGATGGAGACATTAAATTTTATGGCCCAAGTTTTTGGCCAGAAACTTGAAACCGAAAGAAACTACTTGGGCGTATTTAATGCCTTGATTCACGCTGCCCAGCTTAGTTTCTGCCTGCCTGCCACACAACAGCTGCATGCCACACAAAGTTGCATACTTTTTGCCGTTGCAAAAGTGTCGCTGTAAATGCTTTGACTTTTGCCAGACTTTTCCACTTTCCACATTCCTCTCTCCCTGCACTCCCCCACACTTAAGCTTTTTATAGACTTTTCAGGCCACAACGTGGTAACATATTTTAGTCCAGATTAACTTAAAATGTTCAACGTTAAATTATTAAATCATCTGCTTAAGTTTTGGGGGCATAAAACTACATTTAAAGAATTCTTGATAAGAAAGGAAATTAAAATAGTAAAACTTGCAAAGCTTAATAAATATTTTAGAAACAAAAATAATAAATCAAAGATGTGCTCTCAATTACTTTAGTAAAACTTTCGGAACCTAATAAATATTTCAGTAAACTATAGATTTAAGAGAAGAGATTCTTTTAGTTTTGATTTGTAACGCGAAAAAATGCTGATTGTGATAGTATTTCTTAAAATTATTAAGGAATTAATACTGAGGTGAATTGTTTAGGGTTATGGGTTAACTCTTAATAGTTTAACTCTTTAATTAGCCATAGAGTAGAAGAGTATTTTAACTTTGTATGTCCGTCAGTCTATATGAAACACGGAATCTCACATACTATAAGAGATAGTGCTATATCTTATTTAATGACAAGCGTAATTTTAAATTTAAAGCTGCGCTTTTTAGAACATATAACTACAGTATTTATTAATTCTAAACATTTTACGATAAGATCAAAATCGTCTTGAGTCTTAGTTGCTTTTGCTGACAATATGGTATATTTTTATCTGTATGGTATATTTTAAATGTAATCCTTTGCCGATATACCAAATAAAATATACCCTTTAATATATTTTTAGTATTCTTGTGGTATAATTATTTGATATATTTTAAAATTAATAACGCATTGTTTTGCTTTTACTCAAAATGGGTAGCGGGTATCTCGCAGTCGAGCACACTCGATGCCTAATTCCTAAAATTTTTGTTACGTTTGAGTCTTAGTTGCTTTGGCTGGAAATGTGGTACATTTTGTACTCTATGGTATATTTTAAAAGTAGTACAATGTATGTTAGATATACCAAATAGTATAGAATATCGTATCTCACACTGATGTGTTCTTTTATAGTATCATTTACTTAAGAAAATGAGCTAGTTTTAACTTAAAATTAACTATATTTGAACTCATCTTGTTAATCACTAAAGTGTACTATAATTTTCTTTAATAGTTAGCTTACTGATTAAAAGAAAATAATAGTGTTATTCAATTGTATTTAAATCGATATATTTAAAATCGAATGTAAACTCTTGTTAAGTGCAGCTTTTTGCAATTTAAATAAATGTAATTACGTTGGCCAAAGCTGTGAAAGCATAAACTAGAAAGCTGCCTTTGGGGCAAGTTTGATTACATTTTGCCTTTGTTTGATTTAAACGCATATAGCGCGGTGTCATCAACCGACATCGATGGTTGGTATCCATATTTTATATATACAGTAGCGTATTTTTTGCTGTTGTTTTGCATGACCATAACTCTGTTTATTCTCGTGGCTTATAACTGTCGGCGGTTATTGAGGCGTTGTCAGTGTGTATCTCTATGTGTGTGTGTGTGTATCTCTATGTGTGTGTGTGTGTAAGGATTGTGTGTGTGTGTGTGCGTGTTTGAGGAGCTTCTGTTCGTGTCAGAGGAGCGAGCATAAACTTTGGCATTTTATATGCGTCAGTCGCGTCCAATAACCTGACGTTCTCGTTGTTATTTTTGGCAGTCTATTTATTTTTAACTTCACTCCGCTTCACTCTGCAGCTCTGAGCTTGAGTTGTGTGCGCAACATGATGTGGCAAGGCAAAGGCGGAGTCTATTCGAGTCTCGGGTTCCACGACCTGCAATCTCTCCACACACACACACATCGAACATTGGACAATTGACCCATTTGCATTGCATTGTCAGACAATCCAAAGTGGCAAAACTAATAATGCAATAGGTGTAGACAGCAGCAACTAAAGGAAGAGAAAGAGGAAGAGGAGCATGTTGCAGCTTGGCTTTGGTTGCCACTTGCGAGAATGCTTCCGGGTTTGGTTTAGTTGTCAGTTTTCCTGTTTCCTGTGACCAGTCAGTCTCGAGGGCAACTTGACAACTCTTGGCAACTTGGCGTGCCAAATGAACTTATTTCTTGCCACACACATTCCTCGCACCTCGCCACCAACCTTTTGTCTTCGTCTTCGTCTTCGTCTTCGTCTGTCTTTCTTCGCATTACTTGCAAATTGTTGGGTGCCCATAAAAATGTGTACTGCGAATCCTGTGCACAGCACATTTTCACATTCCTCGCATGCCATTCCCCTATCTTCCTTCTCTCTTTCTCTCTCTCTCTCTCTCTCTCTCTCTCTCTCTCTCTCTCTCTCTCTCTCTCGATACGAGTTTGTGTTCAGCGACAAAGCCGTGTGTTAAATGTTTGCTGTCCCAAATGGTTGCGTTTAATTACACAACTTTTTTGCGCCATTGCACCTCATTATTTACACACTCTGCTCTTCTCCTCTTGAGTCTGATTACTTGACTCTTCGCTTGCATCGAAATTAACGCTTTAACTAATTATATTTTTATGCTGATTGCAGAAAACTATATTGTGCATTTACTACGCCGTTGAAACAATTGTATTTATACATCTCAGACCCCATAAAAGATACATATGCTTTGTCAACGTCAGCAGCCGAGACGATATAGCCATGTCTGTCTGTCTGTCTGTCCGTCTGTCTGTAGCAACACCTAGATCTCAGAGACTATAAGAGATAGAGCTATAATTTTTTTCGTCAGCAATTTTTATGTTTGCACGTAAATCAAATTTGTTTACAATTTTGGCCACGCCCACTTCCGCCCTAGTATTCTATGATATATTTTGAATGCAGTCCAATATCGATATACTTTCGGCATGTTTTTGTACCTTGCGGTAGATTTGTGGCATATGGTTTTATTGTGAACGATTAAGGGTATCTCACAGTCGAACCCACCATCTTGATTCCTAAGTATTATGATACCTAAAATTTTGGTTGCGATCAGATATAAATTGTTCAAGTTATTTAAGAAATACTTTTGTATGGAAAATAAAACGC
The DNA here is from genome assembly GCA_035046325.1 of Drosophila niveifrons. Taxonomy (NCBI): domain Eukaryota; kingdom Metazoa; phylum Arthropoda; class Insecta; order Diptera; family Drosophilidae; genus Drosophila; species Drosophila niveifrons. The sequence goes on along the minus strand of JAWNOC010000063.1, from coordinate 8,808,471 downwards.
CAACTTACTTCTGGTCTAAGTTGCTTTGGCCAACAATTAAGTGCATTTTGCACTGTATGGTATATTTTGAAAGTATATTTTTAGTATTTTTAATATATACTTTTGGTATTTTGTGGTATATTAGTTTGGGATATTATAAGAATCATACCGCACTATTTTGCCTTTATTTATCACTGTCAAGCAGATAAGACGTGTCTTACTTCTCTGTCAATTTTAGTTGAAATTTAGAGAGCCAAAGGAAAGTTCTAAGATTGAAAAATCTTTTCTCAGAAAAGTTCACTTCATGCTCTTCGAAAAGCATTTGCCAGCAAGCACCAAATTTCATTCAGCAAACTTATTCATTATTTAAAATGCCTTCTTAGCCGAATGCATTTAAAGAAATCATTAAATTGAAATAATTTGATTATTACAATTAGTTTACCATTATAATATTTTATAGCCCTTTAAAGCAGATAACAGCGTTTTAATAAAGTCTGCTAAAATATATAAATAAAGTAAAGCACAACTTTGGCAATTTTTTGCTAGAGATTTGTCAACTTTTACAAAATATTATATTATTTGATATGTTGTTTACGTCGCTTATATTTAGAAAAACTATTGAATGAAGTCAGCTTGATATTAGCATAATTTTACGATTAAAATGTAGTGTGTTTTTTAACATTTCAACTCTAATAAACGAAATCTAAGTATTTTTTAAAATGCTAAGTAAAAGCTTTAAAAATAATTTGGAAATGTAATTGAGAAAATCATATAAAAATAGTATTTAACTTTTATAAAAATTGTGAAAAACCCTTTTTTAAAAGACGTTTTGAAAGCGTTAAATTTAGCAGTTTTAATTATTAAAAATTTGCACACAATAAAAACCGAATAAAAATAAAATGTATGCAGTAATTAAAGTGCAGACTTGCTTTGACTTCTTTCACTTGCTGCTGAAGTAGATTAGTTGTTGCACGATTGAACGCTCTGCGGCAAGCACACAAAGCGTGGGCATCAATTTAATCCTTGGGGAGCTTAGTGTAAATGTAATTGAATTGCGCAAAAGAAAGAAAACAAGCAAAGTTAGTTAACTCGATTGTTCTTTTTGCTCTACTTTCAGGTGCGTGCTATGGAGCAGCGGCTGAGTGAATGGCCAAAGCCCCAAGCACAACAACAACAGCAGCAGCAACAACAACAGCAGCAACAGCAATCGCATAGTCAGCATTCGCAGCAGAGCACGGCAACGAGTTCGCCCATCCACCAGCAACAGCAACAGCAACAACAGCAGCAACAGGCAGTTGCCGCAGCAGCTGCATTGAGTGCAGCACTTGCCACAAGCGGCACAAGTGCCACATCGTCGTCAACGACATCGGACGCAGCGGAGAAGACAATCAGCTCATTGGAAATCCAGGTGGAGGAACAACGTCAGCTGCGATTGCACGACGCACGCCAGATCGAAGCGAAAGCGGCCAAGATCAAGGAGTGGGTGAACAACAAGCTGCGCGATCTCGAGGAGCAGAATCAACTGCTGCGGGAGCAGAACATCAAGTGCAACCAGCAGCTGGAGCTGCTCAAGAATCACATTGCCAACCAATCGCAGCGACACAGCATCGTCGGACCCGTGCGCAACAGCCTCAGCTTGGATGTGCAGGACTTTGCCAGCACACCGGAGACACGCAGACGCAGCGAGAGTCTTGATCCCCAGGAGATTATCAGTCGCCCGCTGACCAGCTCGTATCCCCATCATCAGCATCGACGCAATCTCTCGATGGAGCCCCAAGAGTTGGAACGCAATCTGGTTGCCGCTGTCGATGGCCTGACCCTAGCGCCCCTCTCCAGCATCTCCAGCAAGGCGGCGCAATCGACTGCGGCCCGGCCGGATAGTTCCGATACGGATACGGCACACGACTATGCCGAGATCTATACGCCGTCGTGCGAGAAGTTGCCCGCATGGATGAAGAATAATCCCGCGTTGATGGCAAGCGGCGGCAATTCGAGCACCACCACAACGACGACCAGTGAACTGGGCGTGCCACGTCCCCCCACACCGCCCCTGCATCGCTTCCCCAGCTGGGAGGCCAAGATCTATCAGGTGGCCAACGATGGCCTCGCCGGCACAGCCGCTGGCAACGGGCATGGCAACAGCAGCACGGCGGACAGCAATGAGCACAGCCATGCCACACCGGATGTGCAGCAGGAGCAGCACAGTCTGACCTTGTCCAATGGACGTGGACGTTCCCATGCTCATGGCCATGCTCATGGTCATGCTCATCATGAGGGAGGTGGAGGTGGTGGCGGGGGCAACAGCGGCACGCTGGGCAGCAGCGGAACACCGGGCACGCCGCAGCCACCGACGAGGCAACAACAAACCGCCAGCGGCGGCTTCTGTGATATCTCTGTGCCCGTCTATGCCACGGTCAAGGGGCGCGCCTCGCAGATACGCTCGATGCCCTTCACCGGCGACTCCAGCGATGACTCGAGCGATGGCGAGGATCATGCCGTCATGCTCACCCACAATTCGCACAATTCCTCCAGCACGGACAACACGGAGACCTCCACATCCGGCAGCGCTTCGAGTCCCTCGAAGTCACTGAAAACCTCCTCGAGCTTGAGTCCCGCCAAGCGCAGCGGCTCCGAGAGTCCCAAGAATGCCAAAGCGCGCGGTACGTATACGACCCGTAGTCTCAGTCTCTCCTGCTTGTGTCTCTTAGCAGCCCCCGCCCGACTCGTAGCGTTCGAAAAGCGTACAGCTTACATTTTTGGCACCACACACAGCACGAACCAACTAACTAAACCAACTAACCAACATCCAACAATTACTAACAACTACTAATCAACTAACGAGATAAACAACTCTGTAATCCCAACTAACTCTTTGATTGCCTGCTTATATCCATTCCTTGTGCATATATTCCTCTTTCCTGTCCTATTTACTATAGGAAATTCTCAGAATTTCATAAATATGCTATTTCTAACTTTATTTTTCATTTCCCAGGCAACTTTTCACTCTGAAAGTTGTTCGATTTTGTTCCAGAAATATTTCTTTTCTATTTCTTATTTAAATTTTTTATTTTCTAAAATTTTCAATAATTTCAAATTGCAAATTCTCATATTTCGTGAAATTTAAAAATGGTTTATTTGATTATATTTCAGAAATATTACATTTTAATTTCTTATTTAAATATTCTATTTTCTACAATTCTCTGTTGCAAATGTATTTTTTATATGAATATCCCATTTCCTTTTTTTTTTGTTCTATATAATATTTTCTATTAGAAGGAAGAGCTGTTGTATGTGTTTTTTTGTTACATTTTTCTTTGGTTTTATATTTTTAAATTTCTAATTTTGCTTTTTGTTAATAATATAAAAGTTTTTTCTGTTTCTTTTCAATTTAAAATACAGTTCAAGTAATATTGGCTTCTATGCAGTATAATGTTATTTTTAACATTTTTTTTTAAATTCAGTTTTCCATTCTTTAGACAATTATGTATATTTTGTATAGTTTGCAATAAAAATATCATCATGCCTTCTATTAATAATAGTTATAAACATTTTCATTACACTTATTTTGTTAGATGTTTACTTTTATAATACTTTCCTTTGTGGACTTTATTGCTTTAAAGATTTTGCTATTCTCTTGAGTTTTTACTTTAAGTAATTATAGAAATTACAATTGTTGACTTGTTTTTACTTATCTTACCACTAGTTAAATCCTTGACTCCTTTAGCAAACCGTATTTGCCTGGTTCTTTGGCTTTCTGTCAAACTAAATAAAACTAATTTTTCAAAGCGTATTCTAACAAACGATTCTAATACAAACGGGTTGCATTTCCATCGCCCTTCGTCTCGCCCTTGTTGTCGTGTTAACCGACCGCCATCATATTTGATTCCACCTCCGATTACCATTATTAACCCAAACATCGCCACATCATTAACCACATCCCCACATCCGCCTAACAGTACTCACAACAATGACAACACGCACCACAACAACTTTACACCAACAACACCAACAACAGCAACAACAACAACAAGCACATCACCATCACTATCAGCATCATCACACGTTGCCACACGCTCAGGCGCCACCGTTGGTGTCCGTGCAACATGTACAAAGCACGCTGCCACGCCTACACGCCACGACAACGCCCACGCCCATGACCATACCCATGACCACGCCCACTGGCGCGCAGCTGACGCAACTGCGCGTGAGTCCCCACATGCGTGGCACAGTAATTTCAGATCTTTCCTTTGAATCAGGCCTCTCCGATGACTACGCCCTGCCCCCCGATGCCGTCTCCGAGTCAACGTGCATGGACGCCTCGATGCCATCGCTGCTCATGCGTCAATCCTACGTCGATTCGCCCAGCAAGAAGCTCGAGTCCCTCGAGAAGGTAAGAAGCAGCTACACTGACTATATTCTATTATAATGCTTTGACTATAATGTAACGAAGATACACAGAAAGAAATAATCTTACTTTTCTAAGATCGAAAAGCTCTTAAATGTAGATTCGAAATCTTCTTTTCAAGCCAAAATAAAACATTCCTAAAGCAAAATTTACGTCACAAATTAAGATGTTTTTAATTTGAAAATGCAAAATTTAGCATGAAAATCCTAATTAATGATGTTTTCAACATTAAAATATTATTTCAAGATTCAATTTTAAGACAATGAAATTATAAATTAAGCTTTTCAAACTATTTTTTAATTAAGGTTTTTTTTCTGTGTAAAATTCCGTATTTAGATAATTTTAGTAAACGCTATCTTATTGCACGATCAGTCCTATTAAAGAAAAGTATGAACTTATGGCATTCTTCTAGCTCTTACCTATTGTGCGTTGATAGTTCAGATAGTCCTTCATTGGATTAAAATAAAATAAGTTATTAATTATGAATTAGTAAATGTTGCCTACAAATTGCAACCCACTCTTAACACATTTACCATGTCAGCTAATAATTGAGTAGGTCGGTGAAGTTAATAAAACTACAATAAGCAAATTCGTCAAATAATCACATTTTAATTTGTCGATAAATCCCGAAATAAATCTTATTTTTGTGCATAAATGACAGCCTTTTAGCTATTACCATTAAGAATTCGATAATTCAAGTAGTGAGATAATTGAAAGGCTCTACTATAAGTAAATACGTATTACTCTAAGAAAATCACATTTTATCACAAGTTTGCAATAAAACTCTGTCCTGTACACATTTCAGCCTTCAAGTGTCTACCATTTATGATATGCGTTGACAGTTTAGTCAATCAGTCAACGCATAGAAAACTTCGCTAAGAGAATAAGAATTACAGTTATCAATAAATGGCTATCTAATGAATACAGCCTTCTAGCTCTTACCATTTTGGATGCGAGCTTCTAGTTTAGTCATTTGATTGATGAAAAGAGAAAAATTTTCATTTGAAGTTCGCAATAAAACTCTAGTTAATAATTGTGCTGTACAAATGTCAACCTTCTAGCGTCTACCGTTTAGGATTTACGTTACAAGTTTAGTCAGTCAATCATTTAGTCCATGCACAGAAAACAGCTCTCAAAAGATACGGATTGCAGTTAAACCCACATTAAGTTGTCGACAATTGGCTAACTAATGAATGCAGCCTTCTAGCTCTTACCACTTCGGATGAGAACTCATAGTTCAGACAGTCAGTTAGTCAATCAAAATGACTTGCGTAAGCAAATAAGCACTGAGGAATAATCATTTAAAATAGCGACTAAATGAACAGATAACTATATTACTTATAATTCTATTCCTTCCCCTTAGATGGGACACCTGGCCAAACTGGGTGGCAAGCTGAAGACGTGGCGCAAGCGTTGGTTTGTCCTCAAGAACGGCAGCCTCAACTACTGGAAGAGTCAGCATGATGTGCAGCGCAAGCCGCAGGGTCAAATTCAACTGGACGAAGCCTGTCGCATTAGTCGCGCCGAAGGAGCCTCCACATTTGAGATCGATACGGGCAAGAAGGTCTACTATCTGACTGCGGATTCGCATGCCACGATGGATGATTGGATACGTGTGCTGCAGAATGTGCAGCGTCGGAATGCGACGAAGCTGCTGCTCAGCCGCGATGATCAGAAGCCCACGGTGCAGGGCTGGGTGACCAAGGTGAAGAACGGTCACGCCAAGAAGTGTTGGTGTGTCCTGCTTGGCAAAATGTTCCTCTACTTCAAGGCACCGGCAGAAACCGTAAGTCGCAGACTATTTCTTAATCTCACTACATCTCTTACTATATATTAAACGTTGTCTTCTCTTTTATAGAATCCATTGGGACAGATCAACATGCGCGATGCGCGTGTCGAGGAAGTCGAGCATGTGTCCGACTCCGATTCGGAGGAGCGCGAAGATGCCGCCCAGGATCAAGCGCGTCTCACAGTGGCCATCTATCCAGCACACCAGGGTCCCACGTATCTGATACTATCCGGCAAACCGGAGCGCGACAATTGGCTCTATCATCTGACTGTCGTGTCCGGCGGCGGACCGAGTGCGGGCACACAATACGAGCAGCTGGTGCAGAAGCTAATGGAAACCGACGGCGATCCAAGTGAGTGCCAAGAACATCTTTCCCTTCTCGAATGCATTTCAATATCTCACTGTCTCTCTTTCTTTTTGTAGACTGCGTGCTCTGGCGACATCCCATACTGCTACACACCAAAGATACCATCGCAGCGCCCTTGTCCTCCATGCACACCGAGTCCATGCAGCCAGAGGCCATCAAACTCTTCAAGGTAAGCTATTAAGTTGATCTCACCATTGATTTTGAACTGATCTAAATGTAAATTATGATATCTTCGCTTTAATTTTAAACTCAACCTAAGTTGATCTTTTAATGTTATATACGAATTCTTTTTTAATGTGTTCTTGAAATCTTATGTCTGTTAAATGTTATGATCTTGAACCAAAATGTAAAATTCAATTAATGTTATCTTACTATATAACGTATTTTAAGTTGTTCTTTATATACTTGCATATTAATTAAAAACCTATCTTAATTCGATCTTTGTAGAGCATTCAGCTGTTAACCATTAATGATCACAAACCAATCTTTATTTTCAGATATTATATTTCTCTTTCTTTAAATGTACCTTACTTTGTTCTTCATATATAATAATATTCATTTGCATATTAATTAAAAGACCTATCTGAAGTTCTTTGTAAGAGGTTGGTCAACTAATCGTATTATTTTAAAATCGATCTTTATAGAACATTAAGCTGTTAACCATTAATGATCACAAACCTATTTCAAGTTGGTTTTCAAATACTATATTACTCAAAGACTTATCTTTAAACTCTTCAAATGTTCTATTTCGTTTCAACTTAGCTTAAGTTGCTCTACATATTTAATATATTCGTTTTCATATTAATTAGAAACCTATCTGAAACTCTGAAGTTTGTCAACTAATCATTAAATTTGATCTTTGCAGAGCATTCAGCTGTTCATGTCGGTCGCTGTTAATCAACCAGGAATCGATTATCATGTGGTGCTCGCCCAGAACGCTTTGCAACACTGTCTGGACATGCCGGAGCTGCAGACCGAAATGATCTGCATACTGATCAAGCAAACCTCCCGACATATGGGTCAAAAACTAAGTGTCGGTGTCCAGGTAAACAAGAAACTGGGCAAGCAAACGCGCGTAAGTTTTTCAGTTGCAAAGCTTCTTATCATTCAAAAGTTGTTTTAGTTGAAACCCTTTCCTGCCCCCCAAATTAATAGAGTTGTTAAATGTTTTGTTTTTCGTTATGATTTCCCCGTACTAATCCCAAAAATACTAACTACATGTCTAGCAAATTGGATTCCGCTCGAATCCACAATTCTCTCTCTCTCTATCTATCTCTCTCCATCATCAGTAGCTATCTATCTCTCTCTGTCTCTATCATGATCTCGGCATTTCATGTGCAAATTTCAATTGAGATCAAAAGAAAAGCTCACTCTTTTAGACTTTGTTGAGCTTCAGCTACTTCAACCGATACTAGCTATATATGTTTCCTATAACTGAATATGGGTATCGTACTATATTATGTTATCATTTTTGATTCGAGATTAATTGCATTTATTGCTTATCATGTGCATTGGCTTTGATCACAACAAAAGCTTTGCTTCAAATTAAAAGCTTACGAACGCTTTATAATCACACAAAATAATGTTTAAGATATACTCTCATACAAAATACATAAATACTCAAATTTACGATCTTAATACTCCTCTATGCATGTGTTTGTTGTCTACTAATCCTAACTTGATTTCTTTTTTCTATGAATTGTTTTAAGTATAGTATATTTTTCAAGTAGTGGAACAGACAATGAATTTCCCCCATAACTGTCATACACATATGCAATTTACTATAATCGTATAAATCTATTTATACAAGACGCATTTTTAGCCGTATACACATACATTATATACATAAGTAATCGTGCATTAGCTTTCAAGAACAATACACCAGCTCTATCTGATGAAACTGCTCGTTAATCTATGTGTATATAATCTATATAAGCAAATATGCCTACATTCTCAATGTATATATACTATATACTATGAATATATTTACATATATACATATTTCTTTCTTTGATATAATCTTATTGTTGATTCGTTATCATTGTATAAAGTATTTGCTGTAAATTTCACACACACACCAACTTTAAAAAAAATATATACACACAAGTATAGTACTACAAAAAATACAAAACTATACTATACATCACAAGGAACTCACTTACATACATACATACTATACATACACTATCGTACAACAAAACGTGCCTACAAACACCCATAGATCATCCCACAGAACCACCTAGAGAGGGCCCCCTTATGTTTTAGGATTGTCATAACTTTAGAGACAACTCTTAACATTACGTTTAGCAGAACTATATATATAAATACAATCTTGTTTTACGCAAATTATTTATGAGTCCTTAGTTATTCACTCTCCATTATAAATTTAGCGGAGAACTCAATAACAATCAGAAAACTAGACGTTATCCATAGCATACTAAAATCCTTATTAGGATTCAAAATAAAATATGATAGAAATGTGATAGAAATATTACCCTGTTTCGACTAGACTGCATCATTGAAAATATTCGTGAAGTAAAATATTCAGCCGCATCATTCTATAAACGACTGTGTGTAAGAGAGGGACGACTAGTAAAGCTACATAATTGATGATGCGGCAATGCATAGCCTTGGAAATCCGCTAATTATATCACTTACCAATTTTGGTGTTTTAAAGTGTTATGCAATATAAAACCCAAATATCTGGAAATTAATGAGAAATCGACAGAGACACAAGAAAATGTTCAAAGATCAATTAGATCACTTTCTACAAGAATATGATTGTTGCAGAGCGATATGCTTATTATGCAAATTACGGAAATAAGTAGTCAATGAATAATAAATAAATAAAATGTATATAAAATTATACTTTTGAGGTGCCTTCAGTGTCGCATCATTTATTTAATTGATCATTTGAATATTAATGGCAATAATATTCTTCTATCTGCAAGAGTTTGTTTTCTTTTGCACCCCCAAACAGCTTTTCACGTTATGCGACTTTGGTCTAAGCATCATAAAACTGCATCATTGAAGCAGATGCGCTTAGTCTAAATAGGGTATAATTACGAAAACAATTTCGAAACACTTCATTTAAAAAAAAAAATTGCGAAGAAGTTTGTATAAAGACTTTGAATAAAAAAGAAACAAACATTTTATCGATTATTTTATAATTAAATCTAAATTTAATAAGAAATTAGTCTTTATACAAACTTCTTCGCAATTTTATTTATTATGATAACATTCCCAACTTTAGATATCTTAATATGAACATTTAATTTTAGCAACTATAGAAATAGTTTGTAGAATCTTTAACTTCAATCAATAGCAATTCAAGGGGCCCAGCGTCGCCACAACTCACAAAGCAGCAAAAAGACAAATCACAAAAGCGGAGCTGCAGAACTATAAACTATACTTTTATACTCTCAGTGTATCACACACATAGAACACACACTTGCAACTGAGCCACGTTCATGCGCTGCACACTTAACGTGATAACAAAAGTTGCGAATATCAAGAAAATATCATAACTAATTATGAAACTTCTAATCACGTTTGATGTGTGCTGCAAACGCATTAATGTTGCTCAACGTTGTTGTCTCTCTAGAGTTTTCTCGACTTGTTTATGGTTTGCCCAGTTTAGTTTCGGTTGTTGTTCTGTTTTGCGCATAGTTTTTGCTGCTATCACTATTCATTATTTATTAAATGGCTTTGAATGTTTCGCATTATACTTAAAAGTTAACTCGTTTCCTCGTTTGCCTATTGCGCTTCTTCAAACAAAACAAACAAACCAAACAAAAGCATACGATTTTTGTATAGATGTTAAACACGAAAACACGCAAAAAGAAAACAAAATATATAGAAAATGAAAATTCAACGTGAGCTCAAATTGATCAGCAAATGTTTTTTGGCTTTTCTTCTTCTATTCTATTCTATTGTGTTTCATTACGTTTTGCGTTTCGTTTGTATGTGTATCGAAATCAAATCCAATACCGATAACCGATAACCAAATAAAAAACCGTTAACCGAACACCGCAAAACGTAACTGTAACCGTAACCGTGAACGTTTTGCAACACTAAACTACTGACGACAATCAACCAACCAACCAACCAACCAACGAAACCAATGAAATTTACAGCAACTACTATTGTGCGCCACCCAAAGCCTGTTCACCTGTGATACCCAACAGGCTGGACAAGCTCAAGCCAACGGCAGTTCGCCCACATCGATACAGGTATGAGGGGAAATTGCTATTGTCTAATCTAAACACCATAAACGATTAATGATTACCGATTTACGTTACTTTTGTCAGTGTGTCCTCTGTGTACAAGTTTGCTTTCAGTTCTCGTAGCCAAAAAAAAAAAAACTAAGAACGTAGAGTTGCCTTAAAACAAAAAGAAAATCCTTTTACAACTTAAATTCCTAAACACTCTTTAAAACTCTTATTTCTAACAGGCGCCCGTATCGACGCCCATCATTGACTGCAAGTCCAATCCGCCCGCTTACAGTTTTGTCCAGGGCTGGCAACTACTTGCCCTCGCCGTCTCGCTGTTCGTCCCCAAATCGAGTCGCCTGCTCTGGTATCTCAAGTTGCATTTGTCCCGCAACGCGGATACCAAAACCGAGACGGGCAAATATGCCGCGTACTGTGAGCGAGCTCTGGAAAGAACCCTCAAGAATGGGGGACGCGAAACAAAACCCTCACGCATGGAGGTGCTATCGATATTGCTGAAGAATCCATATCATCACTCGCTGCCTCATGCGATACCCGTGCACATGATGAACACCACTTACCAGGTAAGCTTCTCCTAAACTTCTATCACTTGCTAAATTCCTTGCTTACCTTGTCATCGATGTTTTCTCAAGGTGGTCTCATTTGATGGCTCCACAACGATCGAGGAGTTCCAATCGACGTTGGCTCAGGAGCTGGGCACACGCGATGCAACGAATGGCTTTTGCCTGTTCAGCGACGATCCCATCGAAAAGGATCTGGAACACTATCTGGAGCCCCTGGCCAAGCTCTGTGATGTGATCAGCAAGTGGGAGACGGCGCTGCGTGAAAAGGGTTCCGGCAAATTCGAGAACTCACGCGTCATACAGCTGAGCTACAAGAATCGTCTCTACTGGAAGCACACTATCAAATGTGAGACGGACAAGGAGCGTCTGCTGTTGTGCTATCAGACCAATGCGCAGATTGTTCAGGGTCGCTTTCCGCTCTCCCGTGAATTGGCGCTCGAGTTGGCCTCACTGATGTCCCAGATCGATATGGGCGACTATTCGCATGAGAAGTCCCGCGATGTGGGCCTGAAGGCGCTGGATAAATTCTATCCGTATCGGTATCGCGATGCGCTCGGTGCGGAGCAGCTGAAGGATGTCCAGGAGCTGCTCATCTCGAAGTGGACGCTGCTCAAGGGTCGCTCCACGCTCGACTGTGTGCGCATCTATTTGACCTGCTGTCGCAAGTGGCCCTACTTCGGTGCCTGCCTCTTCCAGGCCAAGCCGCGCCAATGCGAACCCCATGCAGCGGCCGGTTCGCCGGTCGCCTGGCTGGCCGTCGCCGAGGATGCGCTCAATGTGCTCGAGCTGTCGACAATGGCGCCGGTGGCGCGTTATCCCTACAGCACTGTGATGACGTTTGGCGGCTGCCAGGATGACTTTATGCTGGTCGTGTCGCATGACGATGGCACCCTGGCCGGCGGCTGTGAGCAGAAGCTGCTGTTTGCGATGAGCAAGCCGAAGATACTCGAGATAACCCTGCTGATTGCCGATTACATGAACGCCTTGGGCCACACGGTGCCGGGGACACCGCAAATGAATTCGCTGACCCGCAATGGATCGCATCGATCGTTGCGCACCTCACAGCGGCCAGCGGGTGGCTGTGGCGGCGGCAGCGGGGGTATCGCCGGCTTGACAGCGGTGGGAGCGGCAAGCAGCATCACTGGCTTCTCCACGAATGCCACGACAACGGCGCACAACACGCTCAACTCGCATGCCACACACACGCTCAACTCGACGCATTCGCATACGCTGAGCAGCTCACATCATGGCGGTGGCGGTGCTGGAGGTGGCGGCGGAGGCGGAGGTGGTGGTGGGGGCAGTCATCAGGGAACGCTGAATTCGCAGAGCACGCATCATCATCATCACCATCATCCGCATCAGCCGGATATACTCAAGAGCACGCCCGATCATCAGCGCATCAAGTGAGCGGCGTCGGAATCATGATCGTCATCAACAAAGTGTACAGGAGGAAATACATATGCATAAACGAACATACACATACATATATACATGAGACCCATACATATACAAAGAAGCACTTATAGCATATTCTATAATAACACTGCAGCAGTCTAGCGTTTAAGCCAATGCCGTAAAGTATGCCACGATCATCTTTACGCGCTTCTCAACACTATAACAACAACAAGAAGTTCTTTCCTAAGCTAAGCTAATTATTGGTACTCACAGACAAGCTTAATATATATATAACTACATATATATATAACGTATATTGTACTATTGTAAACACCATTAACTTTTTTTTGAATAGCTCTAAGAAGTACCGCAAACGTGTAAGGTACATTTATTATTATTATTATATTCAAAGTATGTGTATTTTCCTATAAATATACACACCGCTCTGCAGACAAAAAAAATCAGATTTTAGGCGTACAGTTACTATATTATATAGTATGTTTTCTTCACTTTATTTTTTGTACAAATCTTTTCTTAAACACACTCTCTCTCCTAGCTAAACGAAACAAACAAAAACGAAAGAATGAAAACTATCTATCTATCTGCTTCGTCATGAATCTCACATTGTCCCTCCATGCTCAAAAACTGCCTTTTGAATGTAGAAGACAACAAAAAAGAAAAACCAATATATCGAAATCAAGAAACCAAGAAGCCAAACTAAAAACAAAAACAAACAAAAAAAAAGGAAATGCTTAATAACATTAGGGTTAGTCATGAGAAGAATTAACAAAATATTTTGTACAACATTTTTCATGCGCAGGCAATAGGAATATCTTTTTTTTTACAATTTTTTTTGTTTTTTTTTTTTTTTTAATAACAAATTAACTAGTACTATACTAATATATATAGAGAGATATATACATACATATATATATGTAGGAAATAATTATGGTTTCTGCTTTTATTATTTCACATAGAGAGCAGAAGATCAACACAAACACACACACACATGTTTTTGAAAGCAAAAGTATTCACAATAATTTCACCTTTTAAAATGTATTTTGAATTGTCTCAAAGTGTCTCGTTTTTCGTTGGAAACCAAAACTAATAATGATAATGATAATGATTTGTGTAAACGTAATAAATAGCCAACCGATCACAGCCAGAGCTTCTAGTGAAACATAACAAATTTAATCGAATATAGCAATTGCAATTGATATACAAAAACAAAGAAATTAAAACCAAATATACATATATACAATTTATTTGTGATGTATACAAAAAAAAAGAAGGAAAATCAAGCAACAACAATTAAATGATATACATTTAAATTTATAGGAATAACAAAACAATTTTTTCCAAAGTACGACATACAAAAGTGCTAACTCCAAAAAAAAAGAAACAAAACAAAATTAAAAATTTAAGTAAAAAAACCAAAATCAAGCACACAAACTGTATTCGCATTACAAAAAATGTTTTACTCAGTCATTTCTCATTTAACTAAAAAACAAACACACAAAAACAAAAAAGATAAACTAAAAACAAAAATATGCTCCCTGTCGATTGGCCATTTTTACTGTATATTTAACGAAATGTTTCGCTTTCGAATATGTGTTTTTTTTTTTAATCAATTTCGTTAATGCAATTTAAACACACGTATATATATATATAGTGTAGTATATACACACGTACATTAATATATATATATTTAACAAAAAGAAATTATACAAGAATTATATAAACTGTGTAAATGATACCGGCGCATTTTTTTCCTAATTGTAAAAAATTTGATATTAAAAATTTATATATGCAAAATCGCGAAAACCAAAAAGGTGGCATCCAACTATATATAATATGCATACACATATATATATATATTGCATACGGATATGGCAAGGAATAGGCGAATATATCATCACTCAAATGACAAATATATAATGGAAAAATTAATCATTACAAAACAAAAAGGTAAAACGCATTTTTACTGGAATGGGGAAATTCGATTTCGTAAAGCCTCGCGATTGGTTTGGTTTCAATCTACAATTTGACATATATTTTATTTGGAAACAATGTAAATTGATTTAATATTCTTAATAATTTAAAATAAATTGCCTAAATCGTATTTTATTGATGTTACATAGCATCCATCATTAGTCATTCATATCATGATCAGCATATCATATCATATACAATCTACATTATATTTATTCACACATTTTGCTTGCATCGATTTCATTTCAATTAATTTACAAAATTTCGAAACTAAGGCTGCGCGTTCTCCCCGCTTATACTACTAATGTACGGAAACACAAATTAAATCAAATCGAATCGAATCGGAATATCAAAGGAATAAATGCTCTAACACAAAAATTGATGGTTCTATTCTTATTGCTGGCTAATGGAGTTGATCTTGTCGTTGTTGTTCTGATAATTGAAATGATAAATGAAATTGATAAAAGAAACAAGAAAAAAAAAACCCAAAACGCAAGGTAAATGAAAGCAAGCGAGGCGCATGTCAAAATCGTGTGTTGTGTTGTGTTGCCCCCAATTTAGTGTTGTTAATGTTATTAACTAGCTGTTTCTTTGCTGCTGCTGCTGCTGTCGTCGTTGCTTCAGTTGTTGTTGTACAATTACTATATAAAATATTTAAATGTCTTTTGGCCTTTCCGCTGTCTGCGCCCGTTTCACGTCTCAGACGTTTTCAGGGCACTGCCAGCAACAACAACAACAACAAAAACATCAACTAGTATATCATCATCATCGTTGCCGCCGCTGCTGCTGTTGCTGCTGCTGGTGCTAAGCCAATTACAATTAACAATTAACAACTAGCAACTAAATATACATACATATGCATATGCCGCATACACACACACATATTAAAGCATATACACGCATACACACATGTATATATTACAAAACCCAGAAGTATAATATAAACACTAGAAATATGGTGCCCACAGCCGCCGCCTTCACGTACATCGATTTGCGATTGAGCAATTTGGCATCCTTTTTATACTTTTGCGACATCATCGAGAGGTTCTGTGTTTTCGTATCCAACTCTATAATGCAGTCGTAATCACACATATATAATCTTCGGTATAATCCCTCTGCTTTTGTTTCGACTTACCTGCCAAGACTGTGCCACGTTGCAGCACATCATCGATATTCTGAACCATAATGCGTTGCACATCCTGCAGCTGTGTGTTAATGTTGCTGATGTTGCGTCTGCGATCGGTTAATTGCTTTTTCGCCTTCTGTATGTACACATCGAACTCAATGAAGGCGTAGGGGCGTGTCACGGAATTGACACGCCTGCCGTAGTTCGTATGAAACTCCTGTGCCAGATCCTCCAGATAGTTGAAGGCCAAACGCTTCGAATACATTTTATCAACCATCACCAAATAGCAAACATCATTCTCGATTAGATAGCTGTTGTTGGTCAATCGCGGGGTACGAAGTCGATTTCAATTTTCAAAATACAAAATACTGCATTAGCGATTTTCTTTGTTTGGTTTCTTGTTTTGTGGTTACTCACTGGAAGAGATATGGTCCGGTCTCAATGCTGCTCCTGGCCGGTGAGTGTGTACCCAGCTTTCGAAACAACATTTTCGCTTGATTTTGATAGTCCAAAATGCTGCGACCGCTCTACGAACCAAATACAAAAAGTGAAAGTTTATACACATAAGCACTTAAGTATCTCTGTGTGTGTGTGCGTGTGCTTCACTCACCTGTTCGTCGTCCTGCATGGTTCCAACCAATGGAAGACCATCAATGACACGGGCAATCATCGTTAGCAACGCCATCTCTTCTGCTGCTGTGTCTGTGTATTATTGCTCTGTCTCTCTCTATGTCTGTAGCTTGGACAGCTTCAACGTGGACCACAAGCACTCAATGTGCGTGCGTGTGTGTGTTTGGTGTGTGTGGCCACGGCTACAGTTTATTGTAATGCGGTTGCTGTCTTTCCAGCTCGTTTGTTGCTCTTTTTCTAGCCACTCTCTGCTGTCTCCCTCCTCCTAGTGCCGCTATCGTCGCTCTCGATTTCGTTAATGTTGCGGTTGCGATTTGCCAACTTTCAATTCAGTGACTGCAATTTTTGATCGCATTTGTTGATTACCACATGGAAGTCGTCACTCCGTTGTCCCACTGTATCCAATGGTTTCTATTTTGATGGCTCGTTGCACGCCGTTCAGTAAATATATACAAATTATGGATTAATGTTGTGTGTTTTGGTGGAAACTGATTCGTGTTTTATTTTGTGTTGCTGGAAACACGTCAGCGGGTCTCGTTAGTTTTAGAGATGAACGCAATTCGATAGTTAATCTTTCGTAATCGATTACTCCTGCAAATATACTGTACCATGTAGAATATACTAGAGTCGCAATAGTTTGGTTACACCGTTTTCGTTTGAGTGCAGAAAGGCGGGTAAATTTGAACCGCTTGTGAAATTTCTTTCTTTACATGCAACAGAACTTTTAATGATTAAAATTCATAATAATAAATATATATGGAAATGATAAAATAGTAAAATTCGACTGAGAAATATTCGCTTGCTAATTTTGAAAAACAAACCATTCATCGTCGACATATTAAAAATTGAAAATACAACTGAAGTGGTCACACTAACGATAAGTGACAATAGCGCACATGCGCGCGATGATTGACTATTTCAAATTATTGTGAAACATAGCAAGCTGATGAAATTTTGGAAATTAGAACGTAAATAAACAAGAAGTGCTGAATGAGGTAAATGGTTAATGGTAAAAGTACTCTTCAAATTAAAAATACGTATTAAGCATACTACGTTTTAAAAACAAGTTATCTTCTTAGTCATGCTATATCTTTTAATGTTGTTGTCTCACTCTAAACTGTTGTGGTTTCCTTGTCTCTGTTGTGCATATTGAACGGAACCCGTGAAGCCTGACAGCTGTGTGACCGTAGGGTTGCCATAAGAGGGTTAGAAATATATACAGATCTAAAATAATCTGTGAATTAATGATTTGATAACTGCGATAATGAATTCCATAACTTAACAGTCATTTCGCATCGTTGCGCTAACCAATATTCAGTATGTCTCAATTGTTCACTGTGCATTGCTTTCAGTAGTGAGCAGTGTTGGAAACGTGTAGCTATTGTGCCGATAGATGGCGCCACTACACAAACTAGATGCGTAAAGTTTGGCGGGTTAATTTGAATTATTTTAAGTCGGTTGATTATTGAATTAATCGTTCAGCTTGATTGAATAATAATAAGTAACGAACAGATTGAGAAGTTCTTTTGAATCCAGGTATACTGACCTTTTGGGGGGATTTTCCAAGCGTTATCAATTGCGCAAGCTATTTTAGATTGAGTCTAATCATGAGGCAAGCCAATTAAATAATTGCTCATTAAGTGGTATATTATAGCAACAATAAATGCAATCAGCTGCAACTTTGAAATTATAAATTCCCAGTGCAACGTCACTCATCAAATCTGTTTGCTATGCTCGCATCATTATGTAGATAAATGGACTCATCTGCTGCTTACGTATATTTTTTGTGATGGGATTGTACGACATATAGTACATACTTATATAGTATAGTATCGTAAAGCTTTTTCAGTTGGCGCTTAATTGGTTCACGTCGGTACTGTGCAGTCATAAATGAAATACATAATTATTGCTGTCTGTCTGACTGTCGTCCACCCACCGACATATGGACATATAGTATAGTATATATAAGTAGTTCACTTTTGTGATCTTGTTTACCAGTCATTTCTAGTGAATTTCATTAAGGTTCGTTTATAAGTTCCACCGCCCACCACAACAAAAAATAAATACAAGCCTCACAATTTGTCCAGTCGCCTCCACCCGGCTTGCATTTTAAATAGATCGCGCAAATTTAGAACAGGAATGGGAATGTGAGTGGGAATGGGAATGGGAATAGGAATGAGAGGGTGATCTAGCCTATAGTTAGTTGGTTGGATTCTAGGGTCGTCGAAACAGGTTCTGTCATGCAACTAAAATCAATTGTTGTCCTAAAGAAAATAAATAATGATGACAAGTCTCTATGGGGGGTGATGCGGTGTAGGCACTATGCGGAGGGGGAGGAGGGGAGGGGAAAGCGCTAGAATTGCATTAAGCGAATCAAGCAGACAAATTATAATCAAGTCGATCCACTGGCTGCGGTCTCAGCGAATCTCTGCTTAGCGATAACCTGTTTCTAGAAATTATCGAATCTATACTCGATTCAAAATTTCAGATTCTAAGAAGCCGCTTCGCCGCTTAGCTAGAGCTAACAATCATTTGTTTTGAATTATGCATTCAAGAAATTAGATTGATAGTAAAATATATACATATGTACGAATAATTATATATGTGATTATATATGCAATTGGGAGAAGCGCACAAATAATTAAGCCATCAAGCTTAAGCTATACAAAAAAAATTCAAATTGAAATTTACATTCATAATTTTTAGGTTATTTAAAAGAGATCAGCTGTTCGATTAGAAAACTGGCTCCACACAAAATTCTATAATAAAATCGAAATGTTTGTACATAACATATAAAGTGCGGTTGTACGTGAGTTTAATAATTATTTTATGGTGTCTTTGGGTAATCACACAATAGGTTCTTTCCCTCATCGCAATTCGGTCTAGGAGATCTTTGTTGCTTATCATCTATTTCACTTTGCCTGCGACTTGTCAAATTAATTAACATTTGAGCCTTGATTTTATTATTCATTTATAGTTTTATATATTTTACTATATTATATTTTCCCCCACATATAGCAACTAGTTGCATCCATAATCCACACGCCCAGCGATTGTTGCGTAGCGCAAAGTTTCTGCTGTTGCGGGAAGAACCCAAAGTACTCGAGACGTTTTTATATTCATATCATTTTTTGCATACCTCGCAGTGATTAAATTTCGCTAAAGAGCAGCTTGTTTTCAACAACTTAAAAATTTCAAACAACTTCAGAATTGCATTTTTTCTCATCGCATAATTTAGTTCTTTTATTTAAAATGCCTTACACATAGTTTTTACTTCTTATTTTGAAATCTTTTCTTTAAAAATCTATTTTTTAAAATCTATCTATCTTGAACAAAACATTCTTGAGGCAAAATATTAATCTAAAAATAATTTGTTTGCAATCTTTAAATGCAAATTTAGCATAAACATCTTTTTTTTTTAGAATTTGTCAGCACTTTAGTTTTTTTATTGCCAATCTTTGCAATTTATTTTTCAGTCCAGATTTTTTCTGTGTAAATATATACATAATATCATTTAAATATATCTTAAAATACATTTGAAAAAATGAAATGCATTTTTTAAAATTTAATTTAAGAAAATAAGTATGAAACTGTTCAATTTCACAATTATTTTTAAAATATTTTAAGTTCGTAAAACTTTTAAAAATGTGTATCATTATTTAGAATATAAAATATATATTACAAATTTGATTTTATCTCCAAGTTAAATTATTGTTAGGAAATTAAAAAGAAATATTTTAAAATTCGAAGTTCCTAAAATGTCCACAGAAAATCAAAAAAAAAAAAAAAGAATAACAAGCATAATTTTATGGCTACATACAATAACAACAACTAGTATTTATGAATTTAATTTCTAAAAATTTTGGTTGCGCTAAGATATAAAATGTAGAAGTTATTTAAGAAATACTTTTGTGTAAAAGAATCCAAGTAATTACGGCACTTAGATGCTTTGGCGGACAATTTAGTATATTTTACACATAATGGTATATTTTGATTGTTGATAGAGTACTATCAATATACCAAATATAGACTTTATTGCATTTTTTATTATATTGCGGTATTTTAATTTAGTATATTTCAGAGGTGAGCAACCTCACCTCTTAGTTAAAAATATAGTAAATTAAATCTTCGAATTTGTCGTTAATGTTTTTAATTTTTGAGTTATTTAGAAAATTTCCAATAATTTCTTTTCATTTCTTGTTTTTCTGTAAGAACGTTATAATACAGGGTATTTCCTTGTTGAGCCACTTTGCTTAGTTGTTTTCCTTTGCATCTGTCGTTTAATGAAAAGATCACCGGCAATCAAAGCGTAAGCGGGCCTCGGAAAAAAGAGAGGAGAAAAAAACCAAAACAAAAAACAAATAAACAAAACAAACAAACTAAAAACAAAACGAAACGAAAACGACGACGACAACAACGAATCCAATCGTAATAATAGCAAATAGAGCAAAAAGGCAAAGCGAACTCAACACGACGATGATGAGATGACGTCCCTTGTGTGTGGGGGGCGGGTTCGGGTTTGGATTGGATTGGCTTGGCTATAAAAGGCGCCGGCCGGCAAGCTGAGCTCGACAGTTGTGTCAAAGCCACAATGATGACAATAACTTGGAAGCAGCCAGCAGCGATGTTGGCGCTGCTGCTGCTGCTGCAGTGCACCGCAGCCGAGGAGCCGATCTGTAAGACAAATCTTAAATATATTATATATTCTATATACTATATCTATCATTTTATTCTCTCTTTAGATCGCTTGTGCGTGCCTCAAATCTATTTGAGCGATTGCCAGAAACTGCTCGCGGATCCATCGGAGGCGGGCATTCGCATGGAGTGCGTCGCTGGACGGGATCGTGTCGATTGCCTCGAGCTGATCGAGCAGAGGAAGGCCGATGTGCTGGCCAGCGAACCCGAGGATATGTACATGGCCTATCATCGCAAGAACGAGGATTATCGCGTCATTTCCGAGATACGCACTCAGGAGGGCAAAGACGGTGAGTACTCTCAACTCAATCTCTATACTATATCGAGTCGATATCGACTATATATAGAAAGTTAGCTGCAGATCGGTCAAGTGTCAAAAAACTAAAGTGTACATTAATCTATACTTTCATTGAAGAGATCAGTCGTTATTCTCACAATTTGTGGCATTCGGTATATGGATAGTTCTCAATCTAAAGTGAAAAAAAAAATATTATAAGAGCTAAGAATAATTCTCGAATTATTTATCTGTTTAAGTGCAAAGAAATGAACAAATTTTTTAATTTTATTGTATTTTATGATCAAACAAAGTTCCTCAAATCAATCTTAGCTCGAAATATAAAGCTTTCTAGAGCTTTAATAATAACCTTTACTAATTTTTAAAATTGTTTCAGTTTGTGCTTTTTTTAATGAAGTAGTGTCGCACGCCATATATAGACTATATAGAAAGTTAGCTGCAGTTCGGTCAAGTGTCAAAAAAGTGTTCAATTAACTATTGTGTCATCGAAGAGAACAATCGTTATTCTCACAATTTGTGCATTCTCTATATGGATAGTTCTCAATCTAAAGTGAAAAAAAAATATACCAAACATTATAAGAGCTAAGATAAATTGTCGAATTATTTATCTGTTTAAGTGCAAAAAATGAGCAAATTTTTGAATTTTATTTTATTTTATTATCATACAAAATTCCTCTAATCAATTTTAGTTCGAAATATAAAGCTATTCAAGAGCTTTAAGAATAACTTTTACTTATTTTTGAAATTGTTTCAGTTTGTGCTTTTTTTAATGAAGTAGTGTCGCATTCCATATATAGAATATACCCTATATAGAAAGTTAACTGCCGATCGGAAAACTAAAGTGTTCAATTATTTATTGTGTCATCGAAGAGTACAATCATATTTTTGAGTCGTATTTGGATAATTCTATATCTAAAGTGAACAAAAAACCATATACTAAAGCATTTTTTATGTTGAGTGAAAATTAATCTTCTAGCTCTTAATTATCACTTTTATAAGAGCTTAGAATAATTTTCGAATTATTAAGTGCAACAATTAACAAATTCCTATGCAAACCAAAAAATTAAAGAATTTATATATTTTGTCGAAAAACAGTAAAAGTTTCTATCTAAGATCTTAGATCTAATCCAGAGTTTTAAGAATAACCTTTAATTATTTTCAAAATTGTTTCAGTTCATGCTTTTTTTAATGAAATAATGTCGCACGCTACAAATTTCGTTAGAGAATTAGCCATATATAGAATATAGACTATGTAGAACATTAGCTGCAGTTTGATATTGCGATCATTAAAGTGTCAGCAAACTAAAGTGCACAATAATCTATTGTTTCATAAAAGAGAACGATCGTTATTCTCACAATTTATGGCATTCTGTATATGGATAATTGTTTATATAAAGTGATAAAAAAAACATATACCAAAACATTATAGCTCTTGGTTAGCACTTTTATAAGAGCTACGAAAGATTTTCGAATTATTTTTCTGTTTAAGTGCAAAAATTGACGAATTCGTATTAAAAACAAAAAATTAAGGAATTTATATACTTTATATCGTAAAACAGAAAAAGTTTCTAAAATCAATCTTAGATCTAGCAATAAGAATAACTATTTCTTATTTTCAAAATTGTTTCAGTTTATGCTTTTTTTTCAATGAATTAGTGTAGCACACTAAAAATTCTGCGAGATAATTTGCCATATACTATATAGACTATAGACTATATGGAACTTTGGCTGCAGTTCGATATTGTGATCTTTAAAGTGTCAGAAAACTAAAGTGTTTAATTAACTATTGTTTCATCTTAGAGAACAATCGTTATTCTCACAATTTATGGCATTTTTATGGCGCATATTTTTTTTGCTTTTTGACTTGAATATATTTTACTTTAGCAAAAGTTGAAAGCTTAGCATCAAAACAAAACAAATGACGAATATTTTAAAAAGAAAACAATATGATTTCAACAAAATTCTTGACGCGAAATAATTATTTATGTATCTCGAGTGAAAAATTGTTTATTTACTTTCTTTTTATCCCTGTAAATCGCTATTGACTAATTGATTAAGATAAAGATCGGAATATATAAATATTTATTACTTTCTAAAAGTGAGTTGCTTTCTTGTAATATGCAAATTCCTCTTTAATAATTCATTCATTTATATCGAGAGCAATAAATAATGCAAGCTAGAAATGAACTCATAAATATTATAATTTAATATTGTGCTTCTATTGCTTAAACAGCAATTAATCATTTTTGGAACTTTCAAAATATTTACATTAATGTTTGCCAACAGAATGACCTTTTTAATTTTATGAATTCTACATATGTATGTATATACATATATTAATTTTTATTACCGGAAATAATCTTTATTTATTTATTTGTGTTGCATTTTTTATAAAATTCTTAAAAAATTTACAATAATTGTTATTTAATTTTTTTTTTTAGTTCCTTGAGTAAAAGGATTAAGTATTTATTGCCAGGAATTATTTTAATTTTATTAATTTATTTATTTATTTATTGATTATTTTCTATAATACTCCAAAGCTTTTGCTTTGATTATGGTTTTATTGCCAGGAATTATCTTAATTTATTTATTTATTTTTTATATTTTATATAATTATTTATGATATTCCAAAGCTTTTGCTTTGATTATGTTTTTATTGCCAAAAATTATCTTAATTTATTTATTATTATTTCTTGTGATATTCCAAAGATTTTACTATAATTGTTTATTAATTGGCTTTTGAGTCCTTGAGGAAGTATCTCTAATACCTAAGAGTGCCTTGAGACAGTTATCATATAATTTGTTTTATCTGAAAAACAAGAGGTTTATAAGTCATTTGAATTACTTACTGAACACTAGTGAGCAATAATTCGCTATCATATAAAAAGTATAATTTAATTGAAAGTCATTTCGTTTATTAGATATTACAGTTTATGTTATATGATGATTGCCTTATGAAAACTCTGGCTTAGAGGTTTAAACTAATGTGAGCCAACAGAAATACTCATTACTTTATGTTTGGTAATTTTCTAAAAAAAAAACTTGTCATAGTAGATAAAATCTTTCGCTAGCATAAATTAATTTGTTTTTCATAACTAATTTTACGATTTTCCACATTCTTATTTATATAATTTTAAAGGCAAGATAATTTAAATTGTTTTTAGAATTTGAAAAAAAGATTATTTTTCACTATGTAGTAGAAATGATTCTTTGTAATGCTTTTAATATGATCATTTACTCAACCATTTTCCATAATTTTGTATAGTATATTAAATATACTATTTATCGTTTATAGTATATTAAAAATACAAATGCATTTTCTACCGCTACGAGGGCATCATTCTGAAGGTTCATTTCCTCAACCATTTTCCATAATTTTATATAGTATATTAAATATACTATTTATCTTTTATAGTATATTAAAAATATAAACGCACTTCTACCTACAGCCAATTTCCGCTATTAGGGCATCATTCTGTAGGTTCATTTTCTCAACCATTTTCCATAATTTTATATGGTATATTAAATATAGTATTTATCGTTTATAGTATATTAAACATATGTATAAATGCATTTTCTACCGCTACGAGGGCATCATTCTGTAGGTTCATTTTCTCAACCATTTTTCATAATTTTGTATAGTATATTAAATATACTATTTATCTTTCATAGTATATTAAAAATATATATGCATTCCTCCACCTACAGCCAATTTCCGGTACGAGGGCATCATTCTGGTGAAGAAATCGTCACCGATCAAGTCGCTGCAGGAGCTGCGCGGTGCAAAGTCCTGTCACACTGGCTTCGGTCGCAACGTTGGCTACAGGATTCCCATCACCAAGCTGAAGAACACCCATGTGCTGAAGGTCTCCGCGGATCCGCAAATTTCGGCCACCGAGCGTGAACTCAAAGCACTGTCCGAGTTCTTCTCGCAATCCTGTTTGGTGGGCACTTACTCCGCCCATCCGGACACCGATCGTCTGCTGAAGAAGAAGTATGCGAATCTGTGCGCACTCTGCGAGAATCCCACGCAGTGCAACTATCCGGACAAGTTCAGTGGCTACGACGGCGCCATACGCTGCCTGGACAAGGGCCAAGGCGAGGTGGCCTTCACCAAGGTGCAGTTCATCAAGAAGTATTTCGGTTTGACGGGCAACGCTTCGGCACCGGCCGCCGAGGGTAAACCCGAGGACTTTGAGTATCTGTGCGAGGATGGCACCCGACGCCCGGTGACTGGGCCAGCTTGCTCCTGGGCCCAACGTCCCTGGATCGGATACATTTCCAACGAGCAGGCGGTGCATGGCGAGCAGAAGTTGCATCAACTGCAGTCGCGTCTGGAGAAGTTCTTCGAGAATGGTTTGCATGCGGAGAACAAGGATGCCGCTGCCCATTTGCTGATCCAACCGAATGCGGTGTATCACAGCAAACCCGAGGCCGTCGATCCCAAAGTGTATCTGGAGCGTGCCGGCTACAAGGATGTGATTGAACGCGATGGCAGCGCCATACGCAAGCTGCGACTCTGCGTGCAACGCGACACCGAGTTGTCCAAGTGCGAGGCACTGCATCGTGCCGCCTACGCCCGCGACGCTCGCCCAGAGCTGGAGTGTGTGCAGTCCGTGGACTGCATTGAGGCCTTGGCCAGCAACAAGGCGGATGTCACGGTGCTGACAGCTGGCAGCTATGCGGATGCACGTGGCAAGCAGTTGATACCGCTGCTCTACGAGCAGCTGCCATCCGAGCAGCTGCTGGTCGCTGTGGCGCCTCCCACGCTCAATCGCGATGCACTGCAGCAGGCTCCAATGTAAGCAACCAATCTATTTTGCTTAAACAACTTTGCCACAAACTAAAGCCTCTTCTTCTTTTTCGTGCAGCAACTACGATGCGAGCAGCGAGCGTGCGCGCTTGAGTGCCGCACTGTTGAACAAACGTCGCAGCTTGGACTGGTGCAACATTGTGCCCAGCAAGGAGCAACAGCTGCTCATTGTGCCCGCCCAGCAGCTGGAGCAGCACAAGGATTGGCAACTCGTTTGCCCCACCCTTGAGCGTCGCCCGGTCACCGATGTTGCCGCTTGCAACGTTGAGGTGCAGCTGCCGAATGCCATCTTTGCACGCTCCGATGCCACCAGCGTCGAGCAGGAGACCATCAAGCATCTGTTCTCGCTGATCTCGGAGCGTTTCGGAGATCACGGCAAGTTCGTCGATGTCTTTGGCCTGTTCAGCGAGTACCAAAAGGGCGAGCAGAATGTCATCTTCAATGTACGTTTGTGACTTTTATTTCCTCTTTGTTTTTGTACTTTATATTCTTCTTCTTTGCAGGACGATGCCTCGGAGCTTGTCACTCAGCTGACGGGTGATTATCAGAACGAGCATATTTACAACGAGCTCAAGTGCGATGGCAACAAGATTCCCAAGCAGTGAATCTCTTGAAGCCTCTCCTCTATTATTAACTATAGCTATGGATATGCATACTATTTTCCGTATTTTTTTTTTTTCTTCTTCTGAATATACCGTACATGAGAATACTATAAAACATTTGCATTTTTAATAGCAGTTTATCGTTGAGAAAACCAACAGGCGAGTGTGCTCGACAGTGAGGCACCCGCTAATATACCATAATAATACTACACTAATATTGTACTTCATTTAAATTATACCATAAGGTACAAAATATACCAAGCTGCTAGGCAAAACAGCTAAGACTCTATCGCAGCGACATTTTTCCCATACAAAAGTATTTCTTAAGCAAATAAGAAAGTCACCATCGAGTGTGCTCGACTGTGAGATACTTGCTACCCATTTATATTATATCTTCTACAATGAATTCATGGCACAGTAAGTACTATAATCGACTTCATGACCATTTTTCTCTGGCAACTTTTTATTAGCAACAAGTAAGATAGCTATAGACGAGTGTGCTCGACTGTAAGATACTCATTTTGAATAAACGCAAAACAATGAGGGAATATTCTTAAAATATACCAAATTAATATACTACAAAAATACTAAAAATATTCCAAATAAATTATTGGTGTGTCACTTAAGTATTCAACAAATATTCGAAATTAATATACTGAAAGCTATGTTATTTATGGTATATCGCTAAAGTATTCTACAAATATATTAAATGAATACACCAAACAATACTTGAATTTTCCAATACATCGGTTCATTCGGACAGACGAACGTGGCTATATCATCCCTGCTGTTAACGCTAATCAAAAACATATATTCTTTATGGGATCGGTGATGACTTCTTTTGTCTGTTTGATATACTTCCTGCAGGCACAAGGTCATAATACCTTTCTACTTTATGGGTTGCGTGTATAAAATGAAGATGATATACATATGCAGGATAATATTCGCAATTTATATTTTCGACAATGCAGAACTAAATTACTTGCACAGTAAGCATAATCAACTTTATGACCAATTTTCTATGGTAGTTTTTAATTATATAATTAATTATATAATTTATCTTTGTTTTAGAATTGTATAAAGATCAATTATCACTAAGAAAAACTTGTGTGTGGTTCATAAATAACCTCAAGTTTCAGAAGTAGTCCAAAAATAGGAAATTCTCGGTCTTGGCAAGATATTGTTTCATATTGGGACTGTTGGCACAAATTAAACATGAATATATCGATTTTCTCGGCTAATGTCGAAAAACCATTTGAATGAATGTTGGATCTCTTTAAAGAATCATTAAATTGACTGAATGCTTATATCACAAAGTGAGTTTCAGATTTGAGGGGCCTGGAGCGTATATTTAGAATCATCTCTGGCGAGGCCGAGCCATCAGCTTGATCTTATCTCTAAATATCAAAAGCTATGGAAAAGGTTGAGTCACAATAACTTATAGAATCGTACAATTATCATTCAATGTGCATATGGACAGAAGACTCGGTGTAAATAAAAATGTATTTCCAAGGACTTTTAAAGCTTCTTTTAAGTATTTATTATTCAACTTAAAATAATTTATAAAATATTCCCGCATATCCCATCAAGTAAAAACTCGGCTTGCCTTTTTAATGTTTTTATTCAAAAAAAAAAAAAAACATACACTTTGCTATTTATTTGTTGGGCAAAATGGAACCAATTCGCGCTAGTGTATAAATGTTTACGTATACAGATATAGTTACACATATATGTATATATAATTGTGTATGTATGTATATATTTATTTTAATATATATATATATTTATATATAATTTTTGTTGTATGTAAAATCGCAAAAAAATAAATGAAATCGCACGTTTCTCACTAGTTGCAACAACATGTTGGAAAACGGAAGGTTGCAACATGATCCTTTTGTTGTTAGTCTGTTTGTAGAACAGAGCGATAGAAACAGCAATGAAAATTCGTTGAAAATACGAAAGAGATGGTGAAGGAGAGTAGAAGAAGAAGTTGAAGAGGGAGCTGCTTTAGTCAGAGGCTTCGTTGCGTTTCTGCTGCTCTGGCGTCGACTCAGCGCCGCTGGCCGTCTCCTCCTCCTCGGAATAGTCCTCGTCGTGTGTGTGGGTGACCACAGTGGGCGTCGATGGGCGTGTGTGCACAATGGAGCTCTGCGTAGAAAATGAGTTGTCTTAATATTCACTATTTATAGTCTCCACTATATAAATTGTATCGATAAAATGATGTTACATATGTATACTCGTAGTAATATAACAAAACTGACATATAAAAAAATATTAAAATATACATTATAATATTTGGTATATTGATATACTATTGTGCTCAAGGTATAAAGTATTAATACTTATTTACTAGACTCTATGGTATATTTTGAAAGTGGTAGTGTATTAATATATCACACATGTAGTATACCAACAAAATACTAAAATATGCCAAAAGCAATATTTGGTATATTGAAATACTACTGTAGTCAAGGTATACCATATAGTATGTTTTGAATGTAGTGGTATATTGATATACCAAATATTTGGTACACAAAAAATACTAAGATTTACCAAAGGCGATATTTGGCATATTGATATTAACCCTAATAAACTAAACGTTATAGTATATATTTTGAATGTAGTAGTATATTGATATACCATGCATTCAGCATACCGACAAAATACTTAAATACACACAAAACACATTTTTGGTATACTTAAAGTATACCATAAATTATAAAAAATTATATACTATACTCTTTGGTATATTTTGAGTATACTAAAAATACTAAAATACACCAAAGGCAATATTTGGCATATTAATATTAATACTAATATACTGAACGCTATGGTATATTTAGAATGTGGTAGTATATTGATATACCATGTAATTAGTATACCAACAAAATACTAAAATATTTAGTATGGCGATATAATACTTTACTCAAACTATACCATAAAGTATAAATATTTATATACTATACTCTTTGGTATATTTTGAGTGTGGTAATATATTGATATGTCAAATATTTAGTATACCAAAAATACTAAAATATACGAAAGGCAATGTTTGACATATTAATATTAATACTAATATAGTTATAGTAATTAATTATAGTTATAGTAATAACGTTATGGTATATTTTGAATGTAGTAGTATACTATTATACCATGTATTTAGTATACCATAAAATACTAAAATATTTAGTATAGCGATATACTACTTTACTCATACTATTAAATATAAATATTTATAGACTATACTCTTTGGTATATTTTGAGTGTGGCAGTCAATTTATATACCATATATTTAGTCTAAGTATTG
The DNA here is from genome assembly GCA_035046325.1 of Drosophila niveifrons. Taxonomy (NCBI): domain Eukaryota; kingdom Metazoa; phylum Arthropoda; class Insecta; order Diptera; family Drosophilidae; genus Drosophila; species Drosophila niveifrons. The sequence continues at coordinate 8,778,281 of JAWNOC010000063.1, read as the reverse complement.
AGCACTTACGGCACGATGCAGATCCTTGGGATCCTTCACGGGCGAATTGTTGCTGCCATTCTGCGATTCATCTGCACGCACAGTGGTGCCGGAAGCTGAGCCCGAAACGGAACCAGAACCGGAACCGGAAGTAGAGCCAGCGTTCTTGCTGATGAGGCTGCTGCAGCTGCTGCTGGCATCCTCGAGGTTTGTGTTGGACGAGCCTGGCGGCGGTGGCGGCGGCGGCTGATGCACCTGATCGTGAGCCACCGTCGACTCGTGTGGCAGCAGCATCGCCGGTGCACGGAACATGTACGAGAAGGGGTAATAGATGAGATTGAGCAGCGTGGCGGCATACACATCGGCATATCGCACCACTTGGCTGGAGAAGAACGTTTGTCGCGATCCCGAGCGGAAGAGTGAACCCATCATGCCATAGGACATGTCCATTTTGTGTGTGACATCGCGTATGCTCGTCCGCAGATGCGATATATCGGGCTTAACCTTGGCACTCGAGTCCAGATCGCGATACAAATCACCCAGACTGATGTCCAAATTCTGCAGTTGAGCAAACAATTGACACTCATCGGTCCACACGTGCAACTCCCGCACTAGCTCGGGCACAATGAGGAACGTGCGCCAGCCGCGTATCTTCTTCGATTTGAGTATGTCGCCAAAGATGTGATCGCCCACATAGAGCACATCCTTGCCCTTGGCATTGATGAACTTGGTGAAGAGTTCACACGAACCGCCCGAATACACTTGCCCAGGCTGCAGTGGCCCAATGTGTGTGCCAATCTTCAGACTGCCGGTCTTTGTGTCCACCTGTCGCAGCACGGTTCCCTCGTCGAAGAACAGCGGCTTCCTCGCATCCACCACGATCACATCGAAGTAGGTCTTCCAGTCGCGATGCGGTTCATTCACATCGGCGCCATGGGGGAACTCAAACAGATAGGTCATGATCTCGTTGGTGTACGTATAGTCGCTGTTCGTTAGCATGAAGACTTTGGCGCCCGAGCTGCGGATGCGCGACAGCACTGTGGGCAAGCGAGCATCCTTCTTCACATAGTACGCCATGTTCTATAGCGAGAGAAGGCGAGAGAAAAGTGAGTGGCAAATTAGAAATTTACTTTACATTTCAAATATGTAAAAATAGAAATTTAAGAGTACGCGCGGTAGAAATCAGTTGAAAAATTGAATATAAAAATTATGTAAAAAGAGAATTGAGTAATGAATAGTAAAAAGTATACCATTAAAAAATAAATAATGATATATTACTGATACTGATCTTTACTCAAGGGTTCGGAAAGCTACCTGCAAGAGCATAATAGTAGGCATGACACTTAAAATATACTAAATTATTATACCGAAAAGATACTAAAATATACCTCTGCCAGTATATGGTAGATCGAAAAACGACTAATATTTCAAGTACTATACATAAATACATAAACCAAAATTTACCAAAAGTCATATTTGGTATATTGATACAGATACTAATCTTTAATAAGGTACAGAAAGCTACCATGCAAAATCATAACATTGTATCATATACATCATATACTTAAAATATACCAAATTATTATACCGTAAAGAAACTAAAATATACCACAGCCTGTATATGGTATATTAAAAAGATACTACTATTTCTAGTAGTGTAATCAAATACATATAAGAGAACATACAAAAATATATCAAAGGAAATATATGGTATATTGATATACTACCCTTTACATTTCAAATAGTATTTTCGATACTATTTCTAGTACTATTTCTAATAGTATAATCAAATCATCGTTCCAAAAAATACTAAAATGGACCTAAGGTAATATTCGGTGTATTGATATTCTACCCTTCACATTTCTAATACTATTTCTAATAGAGTAACTAAATCATTGATCAAAGAAATATACTAAAATATTTACCAAAAGTAATATTCGGAATATTGATATTCTACTCTTCACATTTCTAATAATAAGTTAAATCAAAAATCATAAAAAATAGCCTAAGCCGTAAAAAACGACTTCCTATAAACTGGAATTTCAATCAAAAGTTAGAAAACTATTCGATATTTAAATCAAATTCTTAAAACGAGGATTACAAATTGGATAATTCTTTAAGCAATATTTGAATATAAAAATACTGTCTTAATTAAAAGATGTATATCTTCAATCATAGAAGAAACTATTATTTACATTTCATGAATGTAAGACAGGATAGGAGAAAAAGGAGTAACTCACCTGTGTGGTGCGACGCTTCAGATCGCCATCGGAATGCACCCAGTCGACGGCACGACGCACGTCCTGGAAAATCGACTTATAGGTAAAAAGAAAATCACCAGCTTTGATGCCGCGTTCAACGCTGTCAAGTACCGAAAGAGAGATATAGAGAGCGAAAAATAAAAATAGAATAGATAGAACGATAGATAGATATATACAGTGTAAATAATTAAAAATTGAAAGACAGATTAAAAATTTCAAATACGAAACTAAACTAAACTTACCGCACAAATTCAGAGCTATGGTTAAAGAAATCAACAAGACAGGCCAACAAATATGTCTCTGGCAAATTGAATAGCGTATTAAGCACATAAACACGCGACTCATCCAGCTTCAAAAACTTGTTCGGATACAACTCGTACACCTGGTGACTAAATTAGAATTCATATTGTATATATATTTGATATTTTCAGTTAATTAATGGACTTACTGCTTGATGAACTCAAAGCCATGCACACAGACCAAAATGTTGCCATAGGCATCGACCTTCAGCAGATTGCCGTAGAGCGTGTCGAACCAAAGGCCACGCACTGGAAATGTTGGATCGTATTCAAATTGCAAAATCTCCTTGGGATAGCCCATCGACACCAGACGCTCCTTGACCAAATTGAATCCCAGCTGCTCATATTGCGGAGATTTGTACTCTAAAAAGTTGATAAAAACAATTTAACATTTATATTTTTTCTATTTAGCAATCGATTTTAAGGTTTACCTGCCAATGTATAGTCCATGTCAAAGCCATAGTACTTAATGTTCTCCAAATGCAGCGAACGGTTCACAAAGACTCTGCAAAGCATAAAAATAAATATATGTTTAATGAGACAATTGTTTAAGATATATTAAATGACAAATATTTAATATATATTAAGCTCTTATGTGGCTAACAATATTTTTTCAAATATTCTTCAAATTATTGACAAACTATTTTTGGGGCTCGCTTACAAGCGTAGTTTATTTGAAAATATGTTCCTAATATCGATTACTGATTGTTAAGCACTTTTGCAGCTGAAAATCCTTGTTTTTATTTTATACCCCGAAGAAATTTAGTCATTTCCTAACTATTGTTGTAGTCTACTACATATTACTATGCTTAGAAACTTATACTACGAGTATTTATAATTTTATAATTGTAAGATAATTTAACTTGTAGTGATCTCTCTCTCTTTCTCTCTATCTTTCTCTTTGTTTTCTTAATATACGACTAGATTAAGTTGTCACATAAATAGCGAAAAATTGTTTATTTAAGTGTAATGAACTTATACTGCGAGTAAAGCAAAAAGATTTTTTGATTGATTAAAATTCGTTGCATACTTTCAGGCAGTCAACAAAAAGCAGCTGCTCATTTCAAGTCTTATTTTGAATATTTATAAACAAGAAAGAGAATCATAAAATTGCGGTATTATTCTTAAAATATACCGAATAATACTGAAAAATACTGTATAGTATATGGTTCATCGATAAACTTTCTACCCCCAGTAGTATAACCACATTAATATACCGAAAACATGCAAATCTTCCAAAGGCAATACCTTATATGTATATATATTACACTGCAAAAAATTGTGTATTATGTTTCATAGAATTGCACAATAATCTCACAAAAATCTGCTTAAATAAAAATGTCCAAAATAAAGTAACTATATTTTTCTTCTTTTTGTATTTTTACACTTCTAGTTATACAAATTTTGTTCAATTTATAATTTAGATACAGTTCGTTAAACAACATTTATAATTATTGCTTTAAACGCTGACTAACTTTAAGCTCTGTATATAATAATGTACTCCAAATTCCACGAACAAATTATATTTGCTATAATAGCTTTCCTACTTTCGGCTTTCCAGTTTTTATAAATTGCATTTAAATTCTACAAATTGTTGTTACCGAATCTCTAAATATTTTAATATCCAGTTCTCACTTTATTTAATTCTATAATTTTTAAACCAGTTAGTTTTTTTTTTTTGTTACTACTGGACTATAAAAATCGATTGAGAAAAATGCAATTCATGCAAGTGAAAGAAACTAAAGAGCTGATTGTTTAAGTGTGATAATAATAAATGAATTTCAATTACAAGCGCAGTTATTAAATAAGCGCATGCATTTTGCAAACAGCCATTAACTCGTGTTCGACTTGAGTTTTGTTATCGCGCAATCACAAAATCAATTCCCTGCTTCTCTCCTTCACTCCTTTTTGCAACGGGTCAAAAGTTTATCACGTCGCAGCAGATTGAAAGTGCAATACGATGTTAAATTGCAATTCCAATTCGAATTCAATGAAATGGAAATGTATAGTATAAAAATCAAAATCAAATTCAAAAGCAAATCAAATCATCGGTTAAATGAAAATTTCTGCCAAATGCGTTTGAAAATCGAGTCAAAGTTGATGCGGTTGCGAGTTGTCTGCTGTCTGTTCAGCGGTCAGTAATTAGTTAAAAAAAAAAACAAACAACAACAAAAACCGAAAAATAAAATGTATAAGAATATTGTAAAAAGTCAACTTGTTGTGGGCGTCTGCCACGCCCCCAACGCTGTCGCCTGGCCACTGACAGCTGCCCCCCACTGACACGCCCCCTTTTTGTGGCAAAACTCATTAGCAATCGAGTGAGAGAGTTGTCAAGAGGCGACGGCGGCGGCAGCTCAGTTGCTGCTTTTGTGGTTTGCACTCAACACACAAACACACACACAATACACACACACCAACACACACACACAAAAAAAGGTCATAATGAGCTTGTCAGCTCTCAGCTGTGAAAAGACTGCAATCATCAAGCACATTAATCAGTTGTGAGCAGCTATCAAGTATACGTATATTAAGTATACGCATATTTATATATTTATTTGTCACAGTTCACTGCGCTAGGATATTTGAACTTTGGTTTGTTTGTCGCTTTTTTTTTGCTTTTGGCAGCATCTGTGTGTGTGCGTTTATTTATTTTGTTGTCCCTTTTTGCAATTTGCTTCAGTTGAAATTTTGCCAAATAAGCGAAAAGTTGCATCCTTGTTGTTTAACCCAAATTTGAACAAAATGCAGAAATCTGCGACACACACACACTCCCTCTTTGTGTGTGTATGGGGTCAAAGAGTGCGACAGACGCGACTGCAAATTTAAAATATTTTCCCCAACTATAGTGGTGCATAAAACAAAACAAAGAAACTATAAAGCGAAACGTTGTAATTATTAATTTTACGCTCAAGCGACGTTGCCAATTTTCATATTGCAAGTTTTTTTTTACTTTGATGAGGAAATATGCAAATAGAAATCAAAAAACGAACACATTTGTAATCAGCTAACGTATTGCGCGTCTGTTGACCTTGTCTAAAATTAGCAATAGATGCACAAATAAATTGTCGCTAATCTAAAGATTTTGAATTGAATTGTAATTATTAATTTTACGCTCAAGCGACGTTGCCAATTTTCACAGTGTTATTTTTTCTACTTTTATGAGAAAATATGCAAATAAAAAACAAAAAACGAAAACCGTTTTTATCAGATACAATTAGAATAGATGCAAATAAATGGTCGTTGATCGTAAGATTTCGAATTGAAATGTAATTATTAATTTTACGCTCATGCGACGTTGCCAATTTTCACACTCAAATTTGATCACTTTGATGAGGAAATATTCACACAGGAAAAAAGAAAACCTTTTTAATCAGATAAAATTAAAATAGATTAAAAAAATATTCGCTTATCTTAAGATTACGAATTGAATTGTAATTATTAATACACGCTTTTGCAACGTTGCCAATTTTCACAGTTCAATTTTTGCGCTTAACACTTTGCACTTTGATGAAGAAATATGCAAACGCAAAGACCCTGTTGACCCTGTCTAAAATTAGCAATAGATGCACGAATAAATTGTCACTAATCTTGGGATTTGCAAATTGCGCTGCGCATCAATTAATAAAAATAATATCAACACACATTTTTCCTATAGACGCAGCGAAATGTGCAAAATTTCAACACCATAAATCGTTGGCATTTATTTTCGTATCCGCTCTGCTTTCATCGCGCAATATAATTAATTAATGCGAATGCAACTTGAAGCGCACAACATTTAAATCGAGTGTAAACAAAAAGCAATAATTAAGCCACGACGTTATTGATGAAATTTATTTTGGCTAATCGATTTTTGCACGCGAATCTATCTTAATAATGCATTTTATTAAGCGCAGATGATGTTTAGCATTACTGCTAAGCATTAAAAGTAATTGAATTTTTTAAGGCTTTAAGTTTGCCTTAAGAGAATTGTGCACATGTCATGCTATAGATTATCAATGTGATTGATTGACTTGAGTACTACATTTGCTATGTATATAATAAATCAATGCTAGGCATATGATGACTGATCAGTCACAACTACAACAACGCGAGAATTTAGCCATAATTTTTGATGTGCTTGTTGACGTTTCTTTCGCTCATCGATTTGCTCTTTTTATGGACGCATGAGTTATTGTCAAAAATTCACTCAGCTCGTTGAAAATGTGAAAAACGTGGCAACTGAACTACGCACCACAAACAACAATTTCTATATCCGGCATGTACTTTGTATTGGCAGCAACAACATTGCGTATGAGCAATATTTATGACGCAGCGGCCATCAAAATGCTTTATGCAATTCGCCTTCTATTTATTTGTTTTTATTTTTTTTTTTTTCGTTTTATAGCTGCGTCAATCGACAACTTTGTTATTCAAATTCAGGGATGTTGATCTGGCGATCGAGTTACTTTCAATATATATATATTAAAGCTATTGATAAGCTTGCTGTAATCTCAACTCATTATTCTCAGTTGCATCAAAACGAAAATATGCAAATAAATCATGTCATTCATTAGACTTTTGGTGGCAGCTTTGCATCTTTTAATTGGGCTGTTGACATTTCACTTTTTTTTTCCGCTCTTGTTTTGCTCACTTTGCTCGAGAGAATAGATTAAACAAATGTTTTAACACAAATTAATTGGCAAGTGCATTGACATTGCAATTGGCACAAGATAATGTTTGAGGAAATGTGGCTGGCGCATGGGAATTTTTTGTTAGTATAATTGAGAAATACATGTTGAAAATATAAATGTGTCTGCAAATACTTTAAAACGAAATTCCATTCATGCTTTAGTTCAACTTATTTGCAGAGTATTTCACTTGGTGGATTTGTTTTATCAAAGTTTGTTTTGCTAATTAACTTGAATTTTTCATACTTTAACTGTGATTGTTTTGTTTGGTAACCTCTTTTTATTTATGCTTTACTTGTTTACTTATTTGTAGGGTATCAATCGGTTAGATATTTCTCTTTGTTGTAAATCAATTAACTAGAATTTTGTATGCTTCTCATTCACTTAATTTTAAAAGACTTTTCATTTATGCTTAAGATTAACATATTTACAGGGTATCTAAAGGTTGAATATTTCTTGTATTTTGCTTCTCTTAAGATTGTCGTTTGTTTTAAAATGTCTTTCTGTTCATGCTAAACATATTTACAGGGTATTCATGAGTCACTCTTTGTGCAATTTGTCATGCTAATTAACTTGAATTTTGCACGCTTCACTCGAGATTATTTTCTGTGCTGTCATTTTTCACAGCTTCTCAAGTTGTTGCCACATTTCACACTTACGAGTTAAGCGGCTGTTGCATTGTCGTTCTGCTTTTGTTATTATTATTATTATTGTAGTTATTATCATTATTGTTATTATTAGTGATATTTGTGTTGTCACTTGGCAATTGCAATGCAAAGAAAGCAGCAGGTTGCTGCTCAGTTGCTGCTTTGCAATTGCCATTGCAGCAATTCAAATTTGTGTTGCTGTTGTTGTTGTTGTTGTGTTGCATTGCTTCTTCTTCTTCTTCGTTTCCTTTGCTAGGCAACACAATCTCTAATGGCTAAAAAGAGATTTCTAACGTGATGCAAAAAGGGACTCAAAGTACGTCGACAAAAGCTGAAGCTTCTAGCTGAAGTACTCTATAATAAATTGTAACATTTTCACAAGAAACCTTTATCCTTTCCCTTTCCCCCCCTATTCTCCTTTTACTTCACTGACAATTGCAAAGAATTGTGTGTGTGTGCGTAAAAGTTCGTGTGCAATGGAATTTATTTAGTTTCTACAACAGCATTGTGTATTATTTTGACATTGCATCGACTCTCTCTCTCTCTCTCTCTGTGCTCAAGTGTGTGCTGCAAGGATATCAAGTGGCTGTTATGGCTGTTATCCTTGCATCGAACACAACGACAGCAACAACTAGTTTTTTCGTGTGTATGTGTGGCTGATTTGATCCAGATGAACCAGCATAATGACAATCTACGCCACTGTGTTTGCCAGTTGTATCCTGTTACATGGCCCAAAGCATGGTCACAACTACAGGACAATGGCATACACACACATAGGACACACACACACATATACAAGACACCCACACACTCATAACCAACACACGTTCAGGTTCAATTGTCAGGGACATTCGACCATCTCGTAATGCATTTAATATGGCGCTTTACAATAATGACATTTGCTGAAAGTCCACATTTCATTTAAGAACCAAGTAAAACACCGTATTTTGAGTGTGCTGTAAGTGTGATTGTGAGATACCCGTTACCCAGTTCCAATCAAAACATTCTAAAAATATACCAAATCAATATACCAAAAAATTCAATATTATACCGAAGGTTATAATTGGTATATCGATATAGTATCAAGCTTTTAAATATACTATAGCGAAAATATATACCATATTATGATTGGTATATCGATATACTATACAAAAAAATACAAAAATCTACCGAAAGTTATAATTGGTATATCGAAATGATATCACATTTAAAACAAACCAAAGAATTCAAAATATATCAGTTTTTCATATCGTCACAGCTTTTGACCCTGATCAAGAATATATAATATATATTTAGATGTCTCCTTCTGCCTGTTACAAAAAAAAAACTATGATATTTTGTGGCAGTCGCAATAAAAGTTTGTGAAAATTCTTTTTCTACCAATTATTTAAATTGTAAGGATTTTTTTAGTTAAATACAACAAAATTAAAATAAAAGAAACTTATGAAAATATGATTATATATATAATATACTCAATACGAAAGTGTGTATTTAGTATATTCTACAAATGTGTGCATTTGGTATATTCAATACGCATGCGTTTTTAGTATATTCTATATGTATTAGCATATAGAATATATTCTTTTCTTTTTTGAATTTTACTTTGCTTTATTACTCCATAACAATTTAAAGTGACAAGGAATTATTTTATAATTTGTTATTTGTGAATACATATCAAAATATCCGAATCACTATATTTAAAAATCATTCCCTTAAAACAAAAAGTAAATAAAGGTCTTCGCTTTTCCCGACTTGCTAACAAGATTAAAAAGTACATTTTCATTTAAGATTTTTCGATCTTAAAAAAATCTTGAAATGAGACTTTCGGGCTTTAAAAATCTTAAATCAATTTTTTTTTCTAAATTTCCAATTCCTTAAGAATGTTTTATTCTGGATTGTAAAAATTGCAAATCTTATTAATTTGATCTATTTCATTAAGCGCTTTAATTTCCCCTTCTTAAAATGCGCATTAGTTGTTTAAATTTGAAATATTGTTGTATTTTAATGACAGACTTTCAATTCAATTCGTCTACGAACATAATATTTATTAATTTATTGTTGAAGTTGTATTAGTTTAAAACTAAAGTTAAATCTGTAATGCTTTGCAGTACTTAAGAAAGATTAATTTTTGTGATTTTTGTAAATACTAAGTAAGTTTGTTCGTCTCAATGCTTTTAAGCAAAAAGATAGAAATTTGTCAATTCTTCTTGACTTCGCTAGTAAAATTCGAAAAGAGTTTGCCTCATAAACCAATTCCAAATGAAATTAATAGAACTTTCTTTAATTTTCGCTGTAATTGAGTCCCTCACATAAACAAATATTTTTCGCCGGCGATGCAGATGCGAGGCAATTGTCATTGCGAGTGACGCAAAAAGGGATATGATTAGTTATTTTTTGTTCTCTATTTTTTGTTCTACTGTTGTTCTCGTATGTCGACAAAGATTCCATGTTCCATATTTAGTAAGAGTCACGTGGATAACACTGCGTATGCGTCATAACTCGCTAGCATTGTTCTTAAATTGAGTTTCGGTTTCAGTTTCAGCTTTTAGCTTGCAGTTTCTACTATTTCGCATGTGTGTTTCCCTTTGTCAGTGAACTTTGTGTCATCAACTGCAGTTTGCAATTTACGAATTCAAAGCTACTCTCAACACAGTTCTTCTTCCTCTAAAATTTCATTTGATATCATTTGTTGTTGTTGTTCTTGTTGTCTGTCGCTTTTTGCTGGACACGTGTAAGCTGGAGGAATCTAATGCTCGACTGTCTTTCGTTTATCTTTGGCTGTCACTTGCACAAATACAAATACAAATACACTAATCCAGGTGCGCAGCAATTTGAGTCGCAATCTGTCATAGAAACCCACAATTTGCAGTTTCCCATTTTCACCGTTTACTTTAACCCATGGGAATAAATGATAATGCTGCAAAATATATCGCAATCGATATTAAGTATACGCACTGCAAGCTTCTAAACTATACAAATTTTGTAAATTTAAATATTTTTAGTAATTTCTTTTACTCATTTGAAAAAAAACCAACTCTAATAAAATGCATTCTTTAAAATATTGCCTATCGAATATTTTATAAGGAATAGATTAAATGTATTGAGTCTAATAAAGGCATTTTTAATCATTATTGGCTGCTGTTTAAAATTCCACAATAATTCTAAGAAGATAGCGAGCTGAGTTGATAATATTACTTAAATCTATTCAAAATTTTATCATAATTTATTGATTAATTAAGGATTCAAGTCTTTAATTATCTATAGCTTGATAGAAATAAACATATTAAGTATACGCGCTTCACAAGAAAAAGTTGTTGAACAATGACAAACTTTTACAAATAAAAGTCCAAGTCTGCATAAGAAACTTATTGCAATTAAAATAAGGAAAATAACTAAATAAATAAATTTGAAGCAACTAAAAACAAAATCAACACAAATCCACACATTAAGTATATGCATAGATTTATAGAAACAAATGGTAATTTCCATATTAAGTATACGCACTGTATGTTGATTTGTTATAGAAAATTAAGGAAATTAAATTAAATAAGTTTCAGCAATTTTGAAACTCTCTTTGAAAAGAAATAAACACTTATAAGAGACCAATCGCAATATTATGTATACACATTCAATTTACGCAGCTTATAATAGAAAGTTGATAAATTTATTATTAAGTATACACACTATATTTTTTTTAAAATGAAATGCGATAAGTTTCAGCAAATTGAAAATTCTGCTTAAATTGAAACAAACAATTATATCCGAAGAAAAAGAATCCGACACCAATCGAAATATGAAGTATGCACATTAAGTATACGCAGCTAAGAACAGAAAATTGTAAAAGTTGAAATGTGTGCAAATTGCATTTTAATATGTATTACTCAAATTTGCAACAGAAAATCATTGAAATGGAAATGTTAATCAATTGATGTGTACTTCAATTAATAAGGCACAATAATTTTCACTTTTTTTCCGCTTGGCTATAGATCAACTTGAGTGCAGGATAATATGAAGTACCTCTTCAGGTAGAAAATTTCCATACGCATTTCGCACTTGCGAGTCTTACGAAATTAACTCTGCAAATCAATTAAGAAAGCGCATTCCATTGGCATTCCATTTGAGGCCCCAAGGCCTTAAACAAATTGAATTCTGAATCAAGGTCAGGGCTAAAGGGTGAGGCAAGGGAGGAAAGGAGCAGGGGAGGAAGAGGAAATGTAGCTGTCAGGAGTTGTGATGTTTTTGGGGCAACTTACGGCGAAGGTCGAGCGAGGAATGAGTGTGTTTGAGTGTGTGTAAGTGTGTCTATATGTGTGTGCTTTCAATTAAAATCCAAATTACAAACAAACGCACATGTGTGTGTGTGTGCGTGTGTGTATGTGTGAAGGAATGCAGGAATAGAAGAGAGAATTAGAGAGTAAGGGAACTGGGAAATGAGCTGAGACCTGAGACCAATTTGCTGGCCACATGCGCATCGGTGTCGGCACAATTGGGCGATAATTGACTTAATAAGCATAACCACAAAACCAAATAGCCCAGCACAAAAACATAAACACACACACACACACACACACACACACACACACACTAGAAGAGAGGAAGAAACATTTACGCTGGCCAACAAAACTGTTGAGCGCATTCTGTGCGTTGTTGGCCAAAGCAAATAGGATTAAAGCCCAGAAGGATATACGAATCGAGTTCTGCTGAAGGAGCTGAAGGACAACGCCAAAAGAACGAAATAAGAAGGGGTGGATAATGCTTATAACTACTTTGTCGTTCATTCATGAGAGGAATACACAAAAATAGCAGGAAAAACTTCAAGTACTTGAAAGGGAGAAAGTGGCAAATGTTAGTGAAAAACTGTTAAATAAAGTGTTAGGGACGAAAGCCGAATATATAAAGCGAGGCCATGAATGAATTGCATGTAATAAACTCAAAATGGACTGCAGTGGGAAGGCAATTAAAAGTAGATCAAAAATGGAAAAAGCCAATAAAACTTAACATAAAGTTAGACAATAATTTAACATGTAATAATGGGTCCTTATTTTTATTATTTTATATTTATATAAAATTTATAATAATTATAATTTATATTATTTTATTATTTTTTTTTCTTTTACAGAAAAGAGAGTCCTGTCTGTTAGATCATTGACTCGGCTTTATTTTTATAGTTTTATATATTTAGTAAACTAATTAAATTTGTACAAACTGCAACTTAAGATTGGTAATTAAAAATGGATCAAAATTGAAAAGCTTTAAATTAAATTCTAGAAAAAATATAAAGATATATTTATGTTAAAGGTAAAGAAGGAAAACAAATAGAACTTAAAATAAATTTTGATAATAATTTGACCACCAAAAAATCGTACTTTATATTCATAGTTTTATAAGCTTAGTAACTAAATCAAATTATATAAACCGAAACTAAAGATTGACAATTAAAAATTAACCAAAAATTAAGCGCTTAATATGAACAATAATTTGGAAGATAAAGTTACTCAGGCTTAAATAGAAATCAACTCAATGTTATAACTTTACTTTTTTTTAAATCAGAGCTTAAAAGCAAAACCTGCGCCAAATTTAACAAAGATTTGGCTGGCAAAAATAAATTGAATATAAATTAATATATGCAAGAATCCGTTGCGAATAGTATTCAACAGATTTTTTTTCGACTACGGTAGAATAGAATAAATAGATCATAAATTAATTTATGGAAAAAGCCTAAAAGACTTCATTTAGGCTTAACAAATAGATAAACAAAGCAGAACGTCAAATAAACTATTCAAAGATTTTAACAATAAAGATTGCGGAAACAAAAAAAAACTGTATACGAAAAGCCGGATATAACTAATAAGGTATTTATAGTATTAGCCACTGAAGATTGACAGTAAAAAGTAAATCAGGAAAATGCGATTTTCAAATAAAATGATAAGAAATAGTTTCAGCCTGGTTTATAATCAAAAGAAGATATATAAAATGATAAACAAAAAGCTAAATAATATAAATAAAGAGTTTATATTGCGACAGCTATAAATTTCATTTAAAGTGGACCTTAAATGAAACTATACAACAAATATGTTCAGCTTTATATGCCCAAATAAGAAGAAATCTTTTTCAGTTTTCATATATTATTATTTTCTACTATAACACCACATTTTCCCTTTAAAATCTAAATCACAAGGGAAAAAAGAAGTCCTAGTGTGACCAGCTCATTTGTATATAACTTATAAGAAAGTTAACAATATATGAAAGGGTATTTTTGATTGTTTGAATGGGGATACTCCAAGGAAATAAGCTCTTGGATATATGAAATTCATACAAGTATTATTTTCGACTTGAAAATCCATTTCAACAAAGAAGCGCTTCGAAATAAATTCTATCCAAAAAATATAAACAATATTTAAACTGATTCGAACATAAATTCGACTCTTTTGCTGTCTAGTGTAAGATACGAAACATTTCTGTCAGACTTTCAATACTTAAATCTGGCAGCAAACTGTTACAAGCTGTGCGCTCTAATCGCCTCTGGAAAGCAGCAAAAACACAGCACCATACAAAAATACAATACACAATTAGCAACAGCAACAGCAGCAGTGAAAGTATCCTTTTTGTTTTATTCTTGTTATTATAATTATTTGTTTTTTGTTTTTTTTTTGGGAAAATTGTAACTGCGAATACAAATACGAAATTTGTCGCGTCGTTTCTCTGCCGTCCAAACTGCACTTGAAGCAAAACCAAACTGAGGCGCAAAAAAAAGACACACACACAAAAAACTACGAGGTGCTTATAATAATAATAACAATAATAGTAGACTGACGATGATGATGATGATGATGATGATGATGATGATGATGATGATGACGATGAGGCGACGACGACGTCGACGACCTGTTCTATTCTATTCACACACAATGTGTGGAGACAACTCGTTTCCCCTTCGGCCCCCCTCCTCTTCTTTTTCCCCCTGTCCCTAACCAGAGATCACTGAAATTATTGTTCAAAGCTGCGTGGGCAAAATTTTTGCTGCGTGTGACATTCTTTTTTTTTGTTTTGTTCTTTCTTTTCAGCAAATGTGTATAAAAAACTGAAGCAAAAAAAACGAAAACTACTCGCACTTTCAATTTTCAAATTGCGTGTGACCTTGATTAGAGAGAGGGTTGCTCTTTTTCTATACCCGCAACTCATACAGTAGAAGGGTATTATAACTTTGTGCCTGTGGGAAATTTTTGTAATAGGCAAACAACTCATTAAAGTATATATATTCTTGAATATCTTCAACTGTCGAGGCGATCTAGCCATGTACGTCTGTCTGCCTGTCTGTCTGTCCGTATGAACACCGAGATCTTACAGACTATAAGAGATAAAGTTTTATCAAGTTTGTAGACAAAATGACAGAATCGAATAAGCAAAAATCAAATTTTAAAAATAACTACAATATTACATTGTGTTTAGATAGAAGTAGAAATTGTGGTAGATATTTCCAAAAATACTTTTTTTATGCCAAAAAACGTTACCTGCAACCGGGTCTTAGATGATTATCTAGTATATGTTGTACTCTATGGTATATTTTGAGTGTAGCTCAATTTGATAAACGAAATTTAGTTTTCGTTATATTTTTGTATTTTTTGGTACTTTTTTTTATATATTTGTAGAATGTTTTTTCATACTGAAAATAAGTATCGGATATTTCTAAAATATCATTCGAAATGTTTTAGTATTTTTTCGGTATATTTATGGTATATAAACAATATTATACAAATATATCGGGATTTGTATAATATTGTTTTTATCGAAAATGTGTAGGGAATATCTTTGGTATATCTTAGAGTTTTTGGTATTTTCATGGTATAATTGTAGAATAAAGTTTTTATTAAAAATGGGTAGGGAAATATCTTCTGTATATTTTGGTATTTTTCTGTACATTATTGGTATATTTGTAGACTATAAGCTTATTGAAAATGGGTAGGAAATATCTTCGGAGCATTTTAGTATTTTTTTGGGTATATTTTTAGAATAAAAGTTTTTATTAAAAAAGGGGAGGAAATATTTCGGTATATTGTTATTTGCAGAATACGGATTTATTGAAAATGGTTCAATTTTTATATTTTTGTGGCATATGCTTTTTTTAAAATAGGTTTAAGAAATCCCAAAAAAAAGTCTTCGGTATATTATAGTATTTGTTTGGTATATTTGTGAAATATGGTTTTATAGAAAATAGCAAGCTAGTATCTCACAGTCGAGTACAATTCAATGTAGCTGCTTTCACTTGTATTTTTTCCAGTTCCATTTGTTTTTAGGGGAACTTTGCATTAAAATAGGGGCTGGGTTAATGGCTGCAGATGCCGCAGCAATTGATTGAGGGCGGCTTCGCATGTGAATTGAGCGGGGTTAATTAGGCAAAGCCAAAGTAAGGGCTGCCAACCCCGCGTATACTATATAACGGTTAAGCTAACGGCACCCTAACGGCAGCAGCTAGCGAGGTCAAGCCCCTTACTGTGTGTGTGTGTGTGTGTGTTTTCCTCTTCCTTTCTCTCTCTCCCTCTCTCTCTTCTCCTTAGCAAACTCAACAAGTTGAGCGGCATCACACTGATTGATCAAATAAATAAAGGTAGATTCAATTGTTGCTCTTTTTTTGCCAGAGAAAAGCGCAGCGTGAGAAGCGAATTCGCTAATCTGATTAGCACAGTTTTTGTGCCTTTTTTTTTGTGTGTGGACCATCAAAAGAAGCGCCCCGGAAGCGAGCCGCAAAAATAAAACATAAACTACACTCTCTCTCTCTCTCGTTATGACGGACAAGAATTTCATCATTGTTATGAATTATGATGAAATTAATCAAATGTATTCGTAACTTAATGCAAAGAAATTTTATTTTGATGTGTTGCTTACTGAAGTGATGACTTTTTTAAGGCTTATTGATGGGGCAAAATGAATGTTATTTAAACTAAATTTTATAGCACATTTCTTTATTTTTTCCGCTTGAAATTCATTAACAATTATGTCATATTAATTTAACTTTTATGGCAATAAACAATTAAATTAAATTATTATATATATTTTCAAAACTTGGCTTCTAAAAAAATCATCAAAAGAACGACTAAATATGTCAGCAAAATATAACTTTTATTGAATTAGCAGACAATTGAAATGTTTTGAAAATTCTTCGAATAAAAATACACAAATAAATTTTTAAGTAAAGACATATATAAAAATAAAATGTTTAAGCGCATATATTTTAAATGCTTAACAACAAAATAGAACTAAATTAAAATTTTGTGTTATTTTTAAGCATATTTATAGAGAAGTTCGAAAAAATAAAATGGAAAACTCGCTCAATTTTCTCAATTGCCTAATGCAAAGCATATATTAAGGTGTTTTAAAATTAAGATTGTTATTTTGTAAGTGGACTAAATTCCATAAAAAAATTAAACACTCTTTCTCCATCTCCAAATATGAATAAATATAACTTTCAACATCAAGTTTGATTATATTTAGGTATAACAAAATAACACATCTAAAATAAAATGCCGTCTGGTTTATTTGGTATATCAAATATACCAAATCAATAGAACACAAAAATACAAAATTATATCGAATATATTAAACAAATATACCAAAAGCTTCATTTGGTATATTTATATAGTACTATATCTGAAATATACCATAGGGTACAAAATATACTAAATTGTGAGCCAAAGCAATTAAGCCTGGTAGTAATTAAGAGTTTGTTCTCAGCAATACAATATTCAAATTAAACGTTGATTATATTGATACAAAACTAAATAGACTGTATATATAAACTGCTATAGTATATAAAATAAGGCAAAGAGACTCCAAACTTAAGTGAAAAACTCTTGTTCAAATAAATCTCGAGCACCTTTCGCAGTTGCTCAATCAAAAGCAAGTTGGCAAACTAAAGTGAAGAAACGTTTGCGTTTGGCCAAATTAAAGTTAGCTAAAGTAAAGTAAAGTAAAGTATTTAAAAGACAATCTGCTGAGTGTTTAATTATTGTCACGGTTCCTCAATGTTCAGCTCGGTTGCCTGACAAAGGAATTCAGGATGCGAAATCGCGACGAGCACGTAAAATGCGCTTCGAGGTTTTGAATGCCAAGTGAAGTTTTTCGGCGTTCCTTGTTTTTTTTTTTGTGTTGTTTTTTTTGTTTGCCACCCATTTTTACGAGCTTCTTCTTCTAGTTCGCAATCGTAAACGTGACACTTGCCAGGTGGGCGAATCTGCTAGGTGGGCGTGGCACATGTTATTTGCATTTTAATGACACACACATTGAAATGTAACACAACAACAATCTCTGCTTTACTATCGAATTGGATTTTGTAATAATGTTATTGCATTACATTTTATAATTAATAATTGCAACTGAAATTTGATAGGATTTCGGGATGCATTTTCCCCGAATTTCCCCAAAATGAAAATGCAAATCGAGCACAGCAATTGGAATTTTCCGCATTAATCATTTGATTAGCTTATCTGTGCTCAATCGAATCGAGGCACATTTAATACACACACGCAAAACCAATTGGATGACCATAAATTGTCAATTATTCAAAGCATGAAAGCTTTAATTGCAAACAAAACGATTTGAACAGCAATTTTAGCTCATTAAACAAACTATTCTCTATAAATTTATTTCAGCTTAAACTAGAATATTCTCGATTTATTTGTTTAAACTAATTTAAGTTTATCAGCTTTCCATATTTATATTTCAGATTTAACTTAATATGAACAAAATATATTAAAAATCATAAAATTACACTCAAAGTATAGAATATTTCAATAGCTAAAATTTAAAATCATCCTTTGGCAGTATTTTAACGGCATATTAATTTGGTATATTTTGAAATTAATAAAATGAAATCAAAAACTTCTAATTACTAGTTATAGAACTCATTATACCTAAAGTAGCCCTTGGTATATTTATAGTATTTTAACGGTATATTTATTTGGTATATTTCAAAATTAATGAAAAATAAATAAAAAGCGTATATTAATTATCCTAGAACTCATTATGCCTATAATATTCTTTGGAATATATTTAGTATTTTTCCAGAAGATTTATTTGATATATTTGAAAATTAACGAAATAAAATTAAAAATGTTTAAGTACTAGTTCTAGAACTTATTATACCTAAAAACCGCTTTGGTATATTTGTAGTATTTTTACGGTATATTATTTGGTATGTTTTACAAATAATAAAATAAAATCAAACACGTCTCATTACTAATTGAATTATACTTAAAATATTACTTGGTATATTATTAGTATTTTTATAGCATATTTAATTGGTATATTTCAATATTAATAACGTACTTTTTGTATTTGCTTATGTATATGTATTTTTTCTATGAACAAATTATCAGTAAAGACATCTAATTTCTAGGATTTTTTCTTTGCAGCTTTTAAACTTCAATCCTATTTCGATAAAATATTCAATATTAAATATTCGATTATTCATATTATGTAGTCATTATATTCTTTTATTTTAGCTCTTTTAACTGAAAGTCAACTATTTACGGATACATAAAATGCACCTTAATATTGTCAAAGCCAAATAATTTTCATCAGTTTTCAAAAGGTGTCTCCTAAAAAAAGTATATGAATATTCATTATACTTTTAATATTAATTTGGATCTAACTAGAATATTCCAGAATTATTTGGTGCCAAGTCCAATTACTTTAGCCATTTATTAAAGCGCAAGTATTGAAAACAATAAATGTGAATTTAATGCCGCAAACTGCAGTTTGTTATTTTTATTTCCCATAAAAAAAAAATAAAGAACAAAAACATAAATTATGCGTGGCAGTGGAAATAACAGCAATAATAATTACTTTGCCACGCACAATTTTTGTTTATATTTAAAATATACAAATACAAAAAAAAAGTGTGCAATACTATAAGAAAAAAGTTGGGGAAAAATAAAAACTATAAAGTGCATTTCACATGGGAATTTCAATGAAATGTAAATTGCGTTGAGCTTTCTCGCTGCAGCAGTTTGTTGCAGAGGCAGCTGCAGTTGCAGTTGCAGTTGCAGTTGCAGTTGCCGTTGCCGTTGTTGCAGCTTCCGTTTCCGGCGTCGCGAAAAGTTGCAAAAGTTTTCGACTACGTGACCAATTTGTGGATGGTTGAACAAAAAAAAGGTGAACTGTGTCTTTTTTTTGATTTAAGACAACTCTCTCAGGGCACGTCTGAAGAGAGTGAAGAGGAGAAAGCTAAGGAGAGAAGGGGAAGCTAAACGCAAGCACGTTGTGGCATTTAAGGGGGTAGAAAAGAAAGAAAGGTGAGAGCAGTCTTGTAACGCATTGAAAGCCAAGTGTAAATCCAATTTCCAAAGCCAAAACATAACATAAATGTCAAACTCAAATGATTTACAACACAGCAGCTTAAACAAGGGTAAGGGAGACGAAATCAAATCTAATCAAAATTGATTAGCAGAGCAGATTAGTTAGCTGTACACTGTGCGCACTGTGTGGGCAAAGCAAAATTACATTAATTGACTGAAATCAAAATGAGCAAAACAGACAAAAAAATCAACAGCAGCCGCAGCAGGCAAAGAATTATCGAAAATTGCGCATACGTCGCGTGTTGCCGGCAAACCAAACGACGACGACAGCAATTAGGCAAGCTGCCAGCAAACGCTTCGCTATTAATTAAGACTGAAAACCGTTTGTGGGGTGCCAAAGGGCTGCAAAGAGGGGGTGGGAGAGGGGAAGGAAAGGGCAGCTAAACAAAGAGGGGGAATGTTGTAGATCAAGACAACGACAATGACAACGAAAGATTTCAACTGCGATGCGATGCAAGGGCAAATAAACCTTCATTACCTGTTCGTACCTTCCAACCTCCTCCCTCCCCTCATCCATCCACAACTGAGCGCCACAAGGTATGCAATGATTTTTTTCAGGTGCGAGTGAGAACGCAATATTCAAAGTGAAAGTTTTATTTTGTGACTAGCAGGATTAGCGTAACGCATTTAATAAGTGTAGAACAAAAATAAAGTAAAATAAAATAAAATAGTGCGCGATTAGATAAAGCCCTGAAGTTTTTGTGTTGATGGGTGCTTTGATAATAGCGCTTAGCGAAGTCGCAGAGATAAGCGTACACAAAATGAATATACCGTGAATCTTAGCTTATCGATAGATGGCTGACAAAGAAAACTGATAACCGATAACCGATACAAACGCACACACACACACACACACACGCATCAAAATATAGTTGAAGCTGTCACCAAGTTGTCATTGTCATTATATAGTATTTATCAGTTAGGTGAAAGAACAAAACAAAAGCAAAAAGATCTCTCGTTAATCTTTCATACAGGAAGAGAAAAGATAATGAAAAATATTCGCACAGCTTGCACGCAATTTGTTGCTGACCGAAAGACAAAGAGTGCGGGGGAAGTGGAAGAAGGGGGAATGGCGAATTGGTCGTCATCAAGATAAAGATCATAGACAAAAGCTCATTGTTATGAGAGCTGCGTTGCAGCGCACTTGACGAAACTTGACGAATGACTTCCGTATTGACTCAGCTGATAAGCAAGTGACTCTTCACAGTGACTGCGACTCTTCACTGCGACTCTTCACTGCGACTTTTGGCTCACCTGTGACCCTGTTCACGCTTGTGACCGTGATAGCTGCTGCTGCCATCGCCCAAATGAAGCCCATTCAACACCGATTGATCCATGTCCGTTTCGCCAATCGTTTGTGTTCGTTCGCGTTCGCGTGTCCCGTTATTGTTAGCGTTCGGCTTGGAATGTGTTGACGATGATGTCGATGGTTGTTGTTTTTGTGTTAGCGGCATTTTCGTCTGCTGGCTGCTGTTGCTGCTGCTGCGACTGCGACTGTGACTGGTTAGCCAAAAGTGCCAAAGAGCAATGCGAGCTAAGTTGCTGCGGCGACGCGTCGCTGCCGATAAACCAACAGTTCAGAGCTCTCAAAAAAGCACAGCTCAAAGAGAGCGAGAGAGAGAGAGAGAGAGCAAGTAGACGACGCGTGCGAAATGTGAAGCAAAAAGAACAAACGTAACCAAAACGGCGCACAAACAAAACAAAAACAAGCAATGTGGCGGCCGCCTTTCTTATCAGCTGGGCAGAAACGTCACGAATCTATGTAAGGAGACAGCGCAGCAGCAGCAGTAGCAGCAGCGACGTCGGCAGCAGTCACGTAGCGTGTGTGGAATGATCTTCTGCGTGTTGTTGTTGTTGTTGTAATTTCCTTTTGTATTTTTTTTTTTTGTTTTTTTTGACAAATTTATGCTGAGAGCATTGACAGCTTATCACAGAAAACAAAGCGTCGACACAACAAAAAAAAAATGTTTGTACGTATGTATATAAGGTATAACGAAAAATTGAAGAAATATAATAACAATTGGGATTTCTTTTGTTTGTTTGTGGCGTAGTGTTTATGACGAGAGCAACAATTTCGGTCAACGTTCGAATTTCAACTGACGGCGACGTCGACGGCGACGCTCATCGAATGCAACGTAGTAGAAATGGGAAGGAAGCAACAACAAACAGCAAAACAAGCAAGCAGCACAGCAACAACAATTACAAAACAGCAAATAAGCAATGCTGAGAGAATTTGAACGCAACTCTGAGCGACGCGCGCATGCTCTCTCTCTCGCTCTTCGAAAGCTCTTCGTCTCATCGCCGCGTCGTGTATTTGCGTGTCAAAGAGTAGGCGCACTTACATAGCACAGCTGTGTACTATTTAATGACTGTGTTGTTGTTGTTCTTGTCTACCCTGTAGACGTTTCGAGGCGTCGTTGTTGTTGTTCTTGCTGTTTTTTGTTAATGCCTTTTATGCAATAATAATACAAAGTGTTTCTGTTCGCTCTCTTCTCTCTCTCTTCTTATTATGCCTTATAAGCTGCTGAAATTAGTGAGGGTCAGGGTGAAAGAGCTGCCAACTTGACGAAACAATTGTGAATCACTCACTACACTAAGCAGCAACGAGAGTATCACTTAGCATAGAGCATACACATGTCGCTACGCCGCTGTGTTAAATGTATTGGTGGTGAGTGTTGCTTTTACTCGTTTTATCTTCACGCCATAAAGTGAACAGACGAGTCGAGTGTACACTCGAAAATAGCAGCGACCAATGGAAATTTCAGTGTGTCAGTCGGAAAGACGCGTTTGAAAGCAAATGAGAAATTATAAATAGAAACAGCAACAACAACTCGACATCCACATCGACATCAAAACCAAGTTAAAAGTCTATTCAAACATGGATCGTGTTTGGGCGTTTGCACGCAGCGTGGGTTTGTGACTTCGCTAAGCAGGCATCAATACCAACAACAACAACAACTACAACACGTTAAAAAAGTGAAACGTGTAACGTATATTTATAAAAGATTTACGAGCATTTCAATTTGATTATACAATAGTTATAGATATAGTATCAACCAGCTTGCTGAATATGCAAATCCAACATATAGTATCGAATATGCTTTGACACTTTTGGCTGTCAAAATGCTTTGATTTTGTTATTTGGTGTTTTGGGGCCACATTAATTATGCCACAGTGTCTGCAAACTGTTTGCTACTCTCGATAGCAGTGAAAAGAAACGATTGTTCAACGCTGACTGACTGCACCCACTGTGTAGCCAATTATAATAATGATTTGTTCAGCGTAGACTCATAAATATTTTATAAGCCTAGTCGCGGCTTGGCTCTCGTCGTATCATACACAAAAAAATAAAACACATATAGACAATGGTTGTCTACACATGTAGTCCCATATCTGGGGGAATTAACATTTTAATGTTAGAGCATATCGGAGAGTGGTTCCGATCAGCTTATCGATTAGTTTTATGAGCAATTTAATCCCACAACCGTATCAAGTGTATCAAAAATATGCAAGTATCGAATTTCTGGGAAAGTATTTCACCAGAGATCTGTGAATCACTTGCGTTGCTCTTCGCTCTCTCAACACCGACTTATCACAAAGTCAATTTGTTTATTAAACAGCTTCAGTGTGACAACTTTAACGATAAACAATGTGCCTAAAATTAGATCTCATTATTCATAATTCACGTTCTTTTTTTCCAATGTTTATGTTTGCCTATTTCATGGAAACCCATTAAGGAGAAAAAAAAGCAGCATTGAAATCATATGATCTTCGACTCATCTGTTTATTTGCTCTTGCAAATTAAGGAATTCCATTAAAGAAACACACACACTCGAAAATAAAAGATATATCCACAGAGTGTGCGGCTAGTCGTGTCTGTAGTGTGTCAATGTCATGCACTTTACGTGGCAAACTAGACGAGAGTTGACGCTCAGACAACCAGACGGACAGACAGACAGACAGAAAGTCATCTATAGGCCCGACATACATACATATATTGAAGCAAAAGTGTGCTTGTGCATGTTCAACCTGCCACTGGGTGGAAAATGCAATTGACACTGGCGAAAAGAGCCCACTCGAAATAAAACACGCCCAGAAAACTGGTTGATATTGTGGAACCAACGAAAAATAAGTACAAGCTCATTTACACACTTGTGCTTAGACATGTTCAAAACAAAATAAGCGAAAACAAAAATAAATTTATACCAATATGGGACAAGTCGAGTCGGCAATGCCCTTTCCTTAATTAAAATTTGCCCCTCTATCATATTCTAATGCATTTATTCAATAATCAGATCACAAAAGTAATTTTGTTCTTAGTTGATCTTAAATAATATAAAAGTATATATTAGTTCTTGATATAAATTATGGTCAAAAAAGAAACCTATGCAAAAGCGCTACAGTCTAAATTGTCTTAATAAAGATATAATCGTAGTTCTTTAATATTAACGAATAATTTATTTTCCTTCATTTAAAACTTGCCCTTATATCATATTTAAAAGCATTTATTTACTAATATCAGATCACAAAAGTAATTTCGTTCATAGTTCATTTTAAATAATATAGTATATATCAGTTCTTGATTTAAATGGTCTACAGTATAAATTAAGTTAATCAATCGTAAGTTCTTTCATTTTAATCATAATAATTTAATTAATTTTCCCTAATTTATAACGTACCCCTATATCACACTCTAAGGGTTTTATTCACTAATTTTAGTTTCCAAAAGTAATTTCTTTCAGAGACAGTTCAGTTCTTTCAGATCTTAAAAATAATATATATCAGTTCTTGATTTGAATGATGGTCAAAAAAGAAACCTATACAAAATATTTACAATATAAATTGAGTTAATAAAGATATAGATATGTCAGATAACTAAAATTTTTCCCTTATAAAGTGAAATATATAGTAATGTCCCTGGTTCTACTGCGTTAGACCAGCTGATACATATAGTGCACACATAGTACCTACATACATATATTTGCACTTACGTATCTATCTATGTAAACTTGTGTGTAGTTGGAAGTTGCTGTTGTTTTCCACAGCGTCTCAGCTGAGAGATAAGGCGATAAGGTAACAACAGTGTTTTGCATTCGGCATTCGTCATTGGCCGTGAGCACTGCTAAACTGAACTCTCTGTAATATTCTAGAGCTATAACTAATGCCATACACTGCTAGAAATTTGAAAGATACTTTAATTTCTGAATATGCAACGGAATTTTCCAAAGCTGTGATATATTATCATCTTTAGTTTTTAGCTATTTCGCTTTAAGAATTTAAAGTGTGTGTGTGTGTGTGAATTCAACTTTGACCTCGTTTGAAATTTACCCAACTATTTGCACTGAGAATGCTGACCTATGTCACCTCTGACAGGGTTAAGGAAAATCAACAGCTCGACAACAAAATGACGCTGATGATAAGAACTTGCTGGGTCAGTCAGTCAGTCAGTCAGTCAGTTGACAGCCTAATGAGCTAGAGAGGGACGACGCGATGACTCTCAATTCTCAATGTCAGCCTCACGTTGAGTTTGTTTACAGTAATACAGTGGGTTCATCTAAAATGATGCCCACCTCACCCCATCCCATCACACATGCGTTTGTCTATGCGAGTTGATGCTGTGACGTCACAGCGAACAAACAGAAACACGAGCAAAATGAAATGGCAACTTTCGAACATTGTGGAAAATGATGGAATATACGTATGTGTGTGTGTGTGTGTATGCATATGAAATATATTTAGATTAATTGAACTGCTCTTATATTTATATGGTATGAATAGCAGAATATATATCAGATCAGAATTATATACTGTTCACGCACTGCTAAATTTAAATTGAATATGCTGTGTGGACCTCGTTCCCACCTTGGCATGTACAATGTATGTGGAATGTGGATTTTACTTAGGACGTGCACTCACCTGTGGGCCGCATGGCGATAATACTTTTTGGGTACCGAATTGGGGCCGGGCGTGTTGGGCGCAGAGTCACTCATTTCGCACTGTAAAATCCCAGATGAGTGGGATAGAGAAGGATGTAGAGAGAGTGTGAATACAAGGGAAATTAGTGCAGTATTATGCAGAACAAATACACACGCACACACAGAGAGACACGCATTCACAGAGCCCATTACAAAAGGTAGTACGTGTGTATAATAAAAACAAAAACAACAACAATAAGAAAGAGAATAGTAAAGAACATGCGACAGAGATTGGCAAGGAAGTAGAGATGTTGAGAAGAAGGCGGTGCAGTAAAAGCAATTAAGTGCATAAAAGAACATCCAGCACTGTACAAAAATCTTTTGCTCTCACACATCATCCAAGCCTGTGTGTGAGTGAGTAAGAGGATGTGTGTGAGTGTGTGTGTGTGTGTGTGTGCGTGTGTGTAAGACTGACACAATTGGCACTGCAAGCTAATAAGCTTTGCTGCAGCTGATTGATGTATGTCTGTTTGTCTTTTTGTCCCTTTTATGCATGCATGTAACATATGCACTTATGTATGCGTGAATATTACTCTTTCTCTCGCGCGCGCTATCTCTTTCGTACTTACATGAAAGGGGGGCATGTCAAAGAACTCTCCGTCGAACGGAGCTTGAGCCTGAGCTTCTGCCATGCCGGCCAAGGCCGCCACCTCTTGAGACATATTTGTTGTTGTTGTTGTGGTTGCTGTTGTTGTTGTTGTTAGTGCTCTGCCTAAGCTTGCATAGGTGCTGCTGCACTCGCAGCTTTTGCTTTTGCTGCTCTTCTTCTTGCGTCTATAGTTGGTGAAGCTGCTCAGTTGGCGCAACTGTGCGACGTAATTCGTAATTCGGGCTTTGCCAGTTGTTGCTGCTGTTGTTGTTGCTGTTTTAGCTGTGGCTGTTGTTGTGTTTTCTTTGTCTGTTTGAGTTGTTGTTCTGCTTGTTATTGTTGATGATGCGCTAGTTATTAATAATGCGAATTTCTTTGAAGAGATCAACTGCAAAGTGTTTGGAGCATTTCGTAAGTTCTTTAACAATTGCGGCAAAGCAACAAAAGCCATCGAGGCATCCAAAACTATTTTCCAATTTCTACATGAATATGCGTGTGTGTGTGTGTGTGTGTTGTTGAGTGTGTGAAAGTGTATGTGCGTGTGTGAAGGCGATGCTGCGATTACAATTAAATTTTTAGGTTATGAGTTATTTCCGAAAAACAAAAAACATGATAACGAAACAAAAGGTAATAAGCTCTAATTCGAAATGTACACTAAACAATTTATTGAGTGTACTTTGAAGTGTGTGTAGGTTGTGTGTGGAGTAAGTAATGTTTACGAAAGTTGCCGAAAGTGTGAAACAAAAAAAATTGAGTAACGCACACTTGACGTGTAAACATAGTGTGAAGTCATAATTAGCTCAAACACAAAACAAAACAAAACATTATGGATAACGAAAACAAAAAAGGAAAGGAAACGAAGCGATTTACAGGCACAGCCTAAAAGTATGTAACGAAAATTCGCTTGGCAGCCACTGACTCTAGCTGGTTGAAGAAAATAATTCACATTTATCACATGTCCATTTGCTGTTGTTATTGCTATTTGTTGTCGCCCCGGCTAATTGCAAAAACGAGTTTAGTTTTTTCACTTTTTTTTGCACTTTTCGATTTTTGTTTTATAAAATGACAAACTCAAGTGGAATATATCGATCTATCAAGTCCCGTTCGGCATTTGTTCAAATAATGAGTACAATTTAGGGAGGGGGCGGGTCTATAAATAAGCCTCCAGCGGCCTTTGCGTGCGGCCAAAACAATAACAACTATAACGAACACGACAACAACAACAACAATAGCAATAGCGACAAACACTTGGACACTCAATGAGTCATCAGCAGAGACAGCAGCGAAAAACGCAATGAATTTTCACACCATACAATTGTTTGAATAAATAGATAAACTTTTGCTTGCTTGAGGTTGCACTTTCAATACCAAAAAATTCTACCTGAATTCAAACGCAGAGGATTTGTTATTTTTGTTATTGCTGCGGGGCGAGGTTGGAGAATCGAGAATTGAATTGAATTGAATTGCACGTTTGTTTTCAATAGTAATTGTTGCTTAGTTTTCTTTGTTCACACACACGCGCGATTTCATAACACAACGTTGCGTAGATATGTATTTCGAGTAGTTTTCCAAAATAGAGTACAAAAACAACAAATGCCTTTTACAGTGGAAAATTGTTAAACTTAGTTCGGTTCGATTAACGCGACAAATGCGAAATACGAAATGCGTATGTGAAATGCCTTGTGACGTCTGGCGAAAAATTCAATCGACTTTAATTTATCATATGCTTAGCTCGTGTTCAGCTTCTTCTCATTATTCGTTTTAATTATTTTTGGTGTCTTTTGCGTTTTTCTGTGTGTTGTCCGCGTGTGTGTCGCTGTGTGTGTTTTGTGTGTTGCTGTTGCTGTTGTCGTTGTCGTTGCCGTTGCTTTTCACACAATTTTTCTTTCGTTTACATTTTGACTTGCAATTTTTGACATTTGACGCGCAAGCGCACTTTACGATAAAAGAGAACAAAAGAGAAGCGCACAGCAAGGCGAGTGAGAGAGGAAGCGAGCGAGCGAGAGCAAGCGACAACAATGCCGGCCAAAGCTTTTTATTTTGTTTTTTTCGCTTTCACGTTGTTTGTAAACAAAGCGAGAGCTTTGCCCGACTTCACTCACAGCTGGCAACGCTGTCGCTTTCGCTTTTTGCTTACTGCGTAGTTTGGCGCTAAAATTCAAAAGAGATTTCAATTTCACATTACTATAATGAATATTTTTGTTTTTATTTGCGAGATTATTAGCTAACAGTTTATTTTAATGTCTTAAATCAGTAAAATATTTGTTAAATGAAAATTTTATTTGAGTATGTTAGTTTGTTATAAAATAATAAAATTTATTCAAAGTTGTGTGAGCTTTTTTTATTCTTGCAAAAGAAAATTTGTTTCTCTACTGATAAATTAAAGTCATTATTATTTCTAAATTTAAATTTGTATTTAAAATTATAGTATTTGAATTATATTATACAATTATAGAATTTAATATTTTATAATATGTTAATATTAATATTCAATTTGGTATTCTTTTTTTTCTTAATGTTCAATAAGTATTTCATAAGTATACAAAATTTAAAGAGTAATGATTATTTGCTTAGCGAATGTTTCGTGATAAGGAAGCTGTACTGTACAGCATGTCTGGATATAGTATGCTTTAAAGCCCACCAACAAAATGGTGATAATGACGACAATGTTGTATTTGCAACACTCAAACTCAAATAACTCGCGTTGTAAAAACTCAGTTACGATTATTTAAGCCCTGTGCGGTTTTAATTGATCCCTTAAGCGATGCAATAATTAGTTAACGGCATTTTAAGCGCGTTGCATAATATTGCAAAATTACCGTAAATAAATAAATATCAAAAATCGGCTTTAACAAAACTTATTTTAATTGCTTTGTCTTTGTGTTGTAAATTAAATAAATATATTAAATTAAAACAAATTTTGTTTGCATAAATGTAATGCGAATGAGAAATATTTAAGTTGTGCTTCTTTAAAATAAATAAATATGGAAATCAATTAGCATATATTCATTTTTGATATTCACGGTATCAACAAATATGCAAAAGAAAAAATTGATTGATTGAGGTAGGAAAATTGAACAGAATTCAATAAATAAGAAATATTAAATAAATTATTGCAATTGTTTTTTTTTGTTTTATATAATTGAATATGCAGCTCAATCAAAATAAGCTTACCCACATTTAACATATTTTGTTTAATGTTTCTTTTGTGAAATAAGTTAATTTTTAAATAAAATACAATTAAATTGAATAAAATATTTAATTTTGTTATTAATTTTTGAAATAACAAAATATTATATGTAAATTATTGTAGTATAATTTATTAGCATAAATCAAAATTAATTGATTTTATAATAAATATTTGTATATTGTGTATTTAAAACATACTAAAGAAATTTAAACATTAAACGAAATTTATTGAAAAAAAAATCTAGTAAAAATATAGTCGTTTAAAATAGAAATGTTATTATACTTACTATTAATAAATCTCTGATTTGTAATTTAGTATTTAGTATTTTAAAATACTATAAATTTATATATAACTTTATAGACTTTAAAGAATTGATACTACCAATTTATAACTAAAAACCTTCGATTAGTTATTAAGTATTTATTTTTAGTATTTTAAAATAATACATATGGATAGAAAACTTTATACATATTAGGTAAATGTTATAATACTAAAAGGAAATAGTATTTGAAAATACTACAAATTGATATAGAACTTTATACACTTTAAAGAATTGCTATTATACTACCTATTAATAATTATAATTCTCCGATTAGTTATTTATGGTTTATATTTAGTATTTTAAAATACTATAAAGTGATATAGAACTTTTTAGACATTTGAAGGAAATGTAATAATACTTCGAATTAACAATCAAACAATACAATTCGTTATATAGTATTCACTTTTAGTATTTTAAAATATTATAAATTGATATAGAACTTTACAAATTTAAAGGAAATGTTATTAATAATGCATAAAAATAATAATTTTCTGATAAGTTATTTACTATTTGTTTATAGTATTTTTAAATATTATAAATTGGTGTAGAACTTTATGCATTTTAAAGAAATGTGATAATACTACGAATGATACGATTATTTATTTAGTATTTATTTTTAGTATTTTGAAATACCATAAAATAAATTTCAAAAAAATGTAATCGCTAATAATTAAGTATGTGCATGAGTTTTGGCTCTATACGATTTAAGGCGAAAAAGGGCACTCAGTGGCATGCAACGTAGCAGGTGGCAAGTGGCAAGTGGCAAGGTGTGAGGCAAGGCGTAAAAGGCAACTGATAAATTTCCGCGTGCTTCAGCTGACGGCAGCACTTCCTTGACTGCGGCACTTGCAGCCACTTCCTTTGGCTGCCTCGTGCCTCGCCATGTGGCATAAAAGGAATCGCCCGGGGCGCCAAACAAAGAGCGAAAGCCAAAGCACGACGAAGATGTGAATGAAAGCGGAGCAAAGCGAAGCGAATGCAAGTGCAAGTGCAAAAGCAAAAGCAGCTCAGCAAATGGCCAATGGCCGGATCAATGGGCAATGGCCATTTCCCCCAGTTTGGCTCGCTGCTTTAACGGACATCGTCGCCTTACGCAACGTTTGAAGTTCTATCACCTGAAAGCAGCTGGATTTGGATTTGGCTCTGTGGGTTGTCGGGTTGTCGGGTTTTTCAATAAACTGCCCATAAAAAATGAGAGCAGCTCAACCCGTTTGTTTCTGTTGTTGCTGCTGCTCTTGGCGCCGCTTTCGCACTTAATGCTGTGGCGAACGGTAAATAAAGTGAAGTGGCCTGGAAGCGATCCGGCTAACAACGACCTGCAAGCCACTAACGCCATCAACAACCATCTGCAGTAACAACAGCTGCAGCAGCAGCAGCAGCAGCAAGAGTAACAAACGAACACAAGAGCAACCACAACAACAACAACAAGTAAGAAAGCTGCAATCGAGTGTGCTCAACTATGTGATACTCGTTACTCCCTTTGACTAGAAACCAAACTGTGTTATATACACTAATATTTACTAATGGCTATATTTGATATATTGATATAATGATATGTTATATTAAAAATATACCATAGAGTTATATACTAAAATATACCAATGGCTATATTGATATAGTAATATGTCTAATATATTGACCAAGTGTTATATATTGATATAGTAATATGTTTGATATATTGTTCAAGTGTTATATTCAAAATATACCATAAAATTATATACTAAAATATACCAATGGCTATTTTTGGTATATTGATATAGTGATATGTTTGATATATTGATCAAATGCTATATTCAAAATATAGAGTGTGGTATTTTTCTTATAATATACCACAAAATTACTAAAATATACGAATGGTTGTATTCCTTCATGTATATGCATGCGTACATTAAGGTACCACAAAAATACCCAAAGACTTCATGTGGTTTATATTCATATAGTAATCTATTTCAAATATACTAATCTTGTCTTCATACATTGCAGTATAAAAAATTCATTTACCGCGAAAAATACTACAATTTACATAAGTCTATATTTGGTATATTGATATAGTGTTATACTTAAAATACATCATATAGTTCTATCTCATGTGTTGCGGTATTATTCTTATAATATACCAAAATATTATACCATAAAAATACCAAAATACATCAAAGGCTATAATTGGTATACTGAAGTAGGATTACATTCAAATATATTGTACAGTTCTTTCTCATACAGTGATGTACTATACTTAAAATATACCACAAAAATACTAAAATGAATACCAAAGACAATATTTGTTATAGTGTTATACTAAAAATAAGCAAAAGTACGGCATTTTTCTTATGGTAAACCAAATTAAAATACCACAAAAATAATAAAATATTAAATTAAAAAAAATATACCGTAGTGTTCTTACTCATACAGTGTGGTACTATACTTTAAAATAAACAAAGACTATACTTTGGTATATTGGAATAGTGTCATACCCAAAATAAGCAATAGAGCTTTATCTCATACAATATGGTATTTGACTTATCGTATACCAAATTAAAATACCGCAAATATTATACAAAATTAGAATAAAATATAAATAATAGAGTTATTTCTCATACAGTACTATACCTAATATATACCGCAAAATTAAAAAAGAAATGTAACATGCAAAATATACCATAGTGTTAATTTTTTCATACAAATACATTGCTTGAATAACTTTTGTAATTTGTATTCGATCACTACCAAATTTTTAGGAATTAAAAGAATGCCATGTTCTGCACTCACTAACTTATAATACCCTTCTACCCAATGGGCTGCGGGTATAACGACACCCTCAACAGAAGCAACAACAACAAATACTTACAATGCTGACCAAAACACTTGCCCTCTTGCCAACTTGCTCGTTTTGCGGAGTTAGTTCAGGTTTTCCTCTCTTTTTTGGGGCTGCCGGCAAAAACGCGAATGCAGCAGCAGCAGCAGCAACAACAGCAGCAAAAAATTGCTGGCAACAATTTAATACACTCTCGAAAGTGCAAGTTGCAACCACTTTTGTGTAATTTGGCAATTAATGCATGCCACAACTGCCGCAGGGGTGGAACACAGTGCGTATACGCGTTGCGTAGCTTACACAAAAATTATTTGTAATTCATGCTTGCGCGAATTTTCATTCACTTTTCATATTGCATTAGCGCAACGCATTAGTTGAGCTATTTAAATCTGAAGTTTAACTAATATTAAGTGCACATTAAATTCGAATTAGTTGAGCTTTAATTAAGCATTAATTTTAATAATTTTCAGAATTTGGAAAAAATATGTAAATATCCCCTATCGTTTCATATATTTTATTTGATTTTGTAATATTATTTGCACTTTTTTTTGTTGTTATTATTTACTTTAAAATATTATCTTTCGTTTCATGAATTTTGTATTTGGCGTATTATTTACGCACTTTTTTTTTTAATGCAAATTTGCTTGACTGGATTATTTTTGTGTTTTTTTAAATCATAATTTTAATAATTTTTTTTAAAATTGTTTTGTGATGATTTACATTTGTTGTATTTAGTTTCTCTTTCAATTTTAAAGACTTACTTATTTTTGTATAATTAATTTGTTTATGAAATATTTAGAATTTTTACACTTATGCCCAAAGTTTGTGTAATATTTAAATGATTGTTCTTAGTTTAATTTCCAAATCAAATTTTTATAATATATTTAACTTTTTCCTTGCATTTTTCTTTCTTAATGTTTTAATTTATTGAACTGAATTTATTTACGATTTACATTAAAATAAAATGTATCTTCTTTTATTTAATGTGAAAATTTTCATTAGCTTAATAATATTTTTAATATTTATATGTTATATGTACAATAATTAAGTTTTTTTTTATATTTTTTATTATATTATATTTTTTTCTATATTAGTTGGATTGGTTGACAATGTGGTAGATAGTTTAAGCACTAAGTAATATTCTAAATGTAATATTAAAGCAATTTACCAAATTTAGTTTTCGGTATATTTTGGTATATTCATTTGATATGTTTGTAGAATACTTTAGTGATAAAGGTTTTGGTATATACCTGTATTTCTTTGGTATATTATTTTGACATATTTGTAGAATACTCGACTGATATACCAAAAATAGGCCTTGGAATATTTCAGAAATTTTTGGTATATTTGTAGATTACTCTAGCAATGTACCAAATTCAGCTTTCGCGTTATTTTAGTATATCGTTGGTATGTTAATTTGGTATATTTGTAGAATATTTTAGTAATATACCAAATACAGCCTTTGTGTATATACTATTATTATTTTGGTATATTTGTAGAATACTCGAGCGATGTACCAATTACACTTTTCGGTATATTTTAGTATTGCGTTGTTATATTTATTTGGTATTTTATAAAATACTGTAGCAATGAACCAAATATAGCTTGCAGTATATTTCAGAATTTTGATCTAGAATACTTTATCGTTATACCTCATATAGTCTTCGGTATAACTTAGAATTTTTCGGTATTTTAATTTGGTATATTTGTAGAATATGAACTTATAGGAAATGAGTAACGGATTTCTCACAATTAAGCATAACCAACAGTTGTTTTCTTACTTGTTATTTATTTATTTTATGTTACTTATAACTTAATCTATAACTCATTAAAAAAAGGTTTTCTTAATTTTATTGATTCTTTCACTTAACACGCATAATTATTTGCAACAAATTCGATTGAATCGGTCGCCAACTTGTTGTGCAATTGAAGCGACTCTTTGTGGGAAAGAAAGCGTATTAACCGTCGCCATAGTAAACTAGTTGGCCATGTTCAAAGTGTGCAAAGTGCAAACCGGCGCCAACAACGTCGATTGTTGTCTTTTGTTGTTGCCGTAGGTGTTGTGGATGTTGTTGTAGTTGTGGTAGTGGTTGTCATGTTGTTGTTGTACTTGTTGTACTTTAGTTAGTGCTTTCGGCCTCGCGAATTTGGTCAAAATTGTTGCGGGTCGTGCGTACCTTAATTGCATTTGGTGTGGCGGTGTCTGGGTTGGGTTTTTCTCTGCAAATTCAATGTTTTGTATTGTTTTTGTTGCAGCACTCCTTTTGGGTTGCCTTTAATGAGTGAGCGACTGACAGACACACACACTGCGTATACGCAATTAACGAGTCTGAAATCACAGTTAGCTGGCTTCAGGTATCGAGCGAAAAAGTGGGAGATAACTTTGGCCTCATGGGAGCCACATATGGAGCACAAGTTTGAGCAGAAGCAACAACAATCGTGACCACATCGCTTGGCATATCAATGAGTTTAGATGGCGTTGGCTGCCGATGAAGATAAAGATAAACATAAAGATGATGATGATGATCCTGAAATGGTGTCGAAGGACACGACGACTCCGGAGACATTCAAGTGTTTTATACCCGCTATCCAAAAGGTAGAAGGGTATTATAACTTTATAAAAGGTCGAAGAATTCATCTCCGAACCCATAAAGTATATATATTTCTTGATAAGCGTCATGTCCGTTTGTCTGAGATAGCGATATAATTGTTTTGTGACATCATTTCTTATTTTGGATCTGTATTCGTATATCAAATATAGACCTCGGTATATTTCAGTATATTATTCGGTATATTTATTGGCTTTATTTCTAGAATTGTTTTATTTAAAATGACTAGCGGGAATCCCAAAATAATCATCGTTTTTTCTGCTCTATGTCGATATACCAAATATTATATTATAAATATTATAGTTATATTTCAGTATATTACTCGGTATATTAATTTACTTTATTTGTATAATTGTTTCATTTAAAAGGGTTAACGGGTATCCCAAATATAACCATCGGTATATTTCAAGACCTCATAAACTATTGGAAATATAGGTATCATTTTTTTTTACGTGATCGATATCGATATCCCAAATATAGCCCATGGTTTATTTTAGTATTTTTTTGGTATATTAATTTGTCTGTCCGTGTGAACAGAAACTATAAGAGATAGATTTAATTTTATTTCTGTCATTTCTGCTCTATATCTATATACCAAATATAGCTTTCGGTATATGTCAGTATATTATTTGATATATTAATTGGTTTTATTTGTAGAATTGTTTTTTTTTAAATGACTAGCGGGTATACCAAATTTAGTAGTAGTAGTAGTTTTTGGTATTAATTTGGTATATTTCTAAAATATAATTTTATTACAAATGGCTTGCGGATATCCAAATATATGCAAACAATATTTTTTAGTTATTCTATGGAATATTTATTTGGTTTATTTGGCGAATATGGTATTAAAAATGTATACCTGGTATTTTACAGTCGAGCACACACCACTGCAGCTTTCTTCCTATGTTTTTTTTTGTTTTTGTTAGGTAAACTTGTTGAATACATAAGAAGGTGATGCTATCAAAGCGGAAATCCACAAAACGAAATCGATTCATAAGTTATACAATATGAAGCCTATGCTCAGCTCAGCTCTAGATATATTTACGAGTATGTATTATGGGTGGCAAGTACTACGATTTTCTTTACTCACTCTCTTCTAACTAGCTAGCTGTTGCTTTTTACGTCTTTGTCACAAGCCGATTAAGCATTTTGGGCGTGGCACGTGTGTTCGCCTCGCCTTGCCTTAGTTGCTCGCTTTTGCTTTTGGCCATTACTCAGGTGTGGCTCTAAAATATTGACTGAAATTAGCCATGATATGCGCATTAGAATTGCCCAATATGCTTACGCCTAATCATGCCACAAGTATCCCATTAAAGCCCACTCAAGTGTCCTTCTCCATCGCAAAAATCGATCTGAATGCCAGCTGCATTGTGTTCAATTCAGCCACAACAATTCAATTGAATACAGTGTGAAGTGCTTAAATAAGCATCAGAGCTTCAATGAAAATTTAGTTAATAAAATAGGCGATAGTTTCGTTTGTCTATTTCTGACGCCAACATTTGTAATTAGTATATAAAAGCTTTAAAGTCTCTCACACTTAAAATAAAGTTCATATTTATATTCATTCATTTTTTTCTTAGTTACCATTAAAACTAATAACTGTTTAAAAATAGTTTGCTTAAAGAAAGTGAAATGTAATAAAAAGGAAAATAATAAATAACAAGTTATGGCTGAAATTAGATGTTTTTCTTTTAATAATAAAAAAATAATATAATTTAAACTATGACAATAAAACAAAAAAGACAAAATAAATAAAAATTAAATACTACTTTAATACTGAATAAATATTCATTTAATAAATAATACTAAAGAATTACCGATTTAATTCCAATTAAAATAAATAGTGTTCATTGGTGGACAACTACAACAAGCGAATTAAATAGAAATATATATTTTATAAAAAAAACCCTCTACTCATTTTCAATAATACCATATTCTACAAATATACCAAAAAATATTCCGTAAAATACCTAAATATACCGAAATCTATATTTGATATATCGATGTTGTACGACACTCAAAATATACCATAGAGTACGAAATATACCAAACTGTCTAGTATATACATTTGTGATGGGGTCGGAATTGACTTCTTCTACTTATTACACACACATTTGCTCCAGACACAAAGTTACTAACATTTAATGCAATTAAGAAAGGTACAGTCGAGTGTCCTCTATCTCTTATAGTATCCGAGATTTCAGTGTTCATACGAACAGATAGACAGACAGACAGACGGACAGACGGACAGACAGACGGACAGACAGACGGACAGACGGACATGGTTAGATCGTCTCGGCTGTTGACGCAGATCAAGAATATATATATTTTATGCAGTCGGAGATGCCTCCTTTAACCTGTTACATACATTTCCTGTCGGCACAAAGTTATAATACCGCAAAAATATACTAAAATATACCGAAGTCAATATGTGGTACATCGATGTACCACATTCAAAATATACCAGATTGTCTGTTGTTGAATATACATTTTATAGGGTTGACAATGACTTCTACTGCTTGTTACATACATTTTCAGCCGTTTTAATAACTCTAAAATATACTAAAATATACTGAAAGCCATATTTGGTACATAGATATTCCAAATATATAATAAATATATAACTATTTAAAGAAGATATAAACATCATAGCGCTGTTTCACTGTACTTCAATCCAGCTACTAGCTGCAGCATCGAATGTGGGCTTCCTTTCAGCTCCACAATTCTAGGGCCGCATTCGTTTTGCGTAAGTTGAGCAACAGCCTCGTCTCGTCTCGTCTCCCTTCGCCTCTCCTCGCCTCTCATTGTGAATGCATGTCCTGGGCTTCACCTCCTTTGGCCTCCTCGTTTCGTTTTTCGACTGCGGCTGCGGCTGGGCAAAACTAATAAACCAACTCAATTAAGCAGCTGCCGCCGTTGGCCAAAAATATTTCCAATCAGAATCGTTTTTAGGGTTTTCTTCTTCTTTTATTTGTTCTCGCTCTCTCTCTCTTTCTATATTTATTTCTCTCCCTCTCTTATGTTTTTATTATTATTTTTTTGTTTTTTTTTTTTCTTTTTTTTTGTATGGCTGCCATGAGTCTACGTGGGTGGTCAAAAGAGAGAAAGAAAAAAGGAGAGAGAGTGACAGAAAAAATCTGATTTTAGCTATAACTGTGAATAAAAATAAAAACGAAACTAATTTAATTAAAAAGGCAGTCGCCACGCAGAAAAATAGAGAATGGCCAAGGCTTAAAATGCACAAAATAAAGCATTTCACAGAAGAGTGACAGAGACAGCGACGGCCAAGTGATGCTGTGACAGAGACAGCATGAGGGCGGCTTAAAGCTTGATCAGAAATCAGGCCAAAAGTCTGTTTTTTTTTTTCGTTTGCTTTTATGTTTTTCTGCGGCTTGTCACCGGTTTTACGCATACTCTTTCAATTTCAGTTAATTGCTTAAAAGAGTTGAACGCTGTGCTACGTTTATTTAAGCATATCAATATTTTACTCTTTGTTTTCTATATTGTTTTTCATTGCTAGTCGGAATATTTGTTTATGAAAAGAAAGTTTGTATAGTACTTAAATTATAGCACTATCCCCGATAAAAATTTAATAAATAAAAAAATAAATATAAAGAAGGAATAGTTTGAATGTTTATGAAATTAAATAAATTTGTATTACAATAATTAAAATAACACTAAAATACAAACTGAAGATGTACAGGTAATTATTATTTAAATTTCAAAATTAAAAAAAAATATATATAAAAATACAATACTGCAACCCGCAAAAGGCAAACAATTTAAGAAATCTAAAGAAGATATATTTTGAGTTGTTGAAAATATAGCACAATTATCTTAATATTAAACATATATGAATGGATTTAGTAAAAGTTTAAGCGTTAATTTTAATAATAACTAACCTTTTTAAATAAATAAACATAACATTTATTAAGTAGAGAAAATAATGAATTATTTCTAAATAATATATAAATATATATTAACAAAATAATACAATTTTAATATATAAATCCTTTATACATATAAAACTTTATTATATACCTTAAATGTATTTTCATATATATGTACATTTATCTAACTAGCTAGAAAGCTTAAGTACTAAAATATACCGAAGGCTATATTTGCTGAATAAATATACTATATATACTACAAATATGCCAAAATAAAGCTACTAAAGTATAACAAAGGCTATAGCTAGCGTTTCGATATACATAAATGTAAATACTAACATATATCTATAACCTTCGATATATATATATATATCAATAATATATTATATTATAATGCAACTATTTGCGGCATTATTCTACAAATATACCAAATTTAAATAGTCAAACATACATAACCTTCAGTTTGGTATATCGATATACTATATTGCAAAGCAACTAATATACCAAATTTAAATAATAAAACCGAAGGTTAAATTTGGTATATCGATAAACTATACTAAAAATCAGCTATATTATTAAAATATACCAAATTGAAGAAACTATATTTAAAGAAATATACCAAATAAATAAATATTTACACGAAAATATTTAATTAAAAACTTTCATAACTTTAAAATATAATTTTTCCCCCATTCAACTAAATTCGTAATTCCATTTGCAAACAATTGAATAGATCTATTAAATTAAATTAAATTAAACACTTTCATAACTTTAAAATATATTTTTCCCCCATTTAACTAAATTCGTAATTCCATTTACTAATGGAAATATGAAAATAATTGAATAAAATATGAAATCTATTTACTAATTAATATGAAATTAATTGATTTCATTTAAATTGCGCATATTTCGCACATTTTATGTGAATTCGGCAGCATATTTGATATTCGCAGTGCAGCAAATTGAAGTTGCAATTTAACGTTGCGAAGTCTGTCGATGCATGCGATGGTGCACCAAGAGGGGAGGGGAAGAAGTGGGCGCAGCTGGAAGGGAGGCGCGGTCTGCACAATTATTTATGCGTCGTTTGATTTGTCGCTTAATTTGCAACGCACTTTACATAAGCCGCCAACAGCTGTTGCTGTTGTTGCTGCAATTTGCCATTTGATTGCGCCCAGACTAAGCTTGAGTCTCTGTCTCAGTCTCAGTCTGAGTTTGGGTTTGAGTTGGAGTAAGTCGAAAGATAAGCATTGACACTTCCTGGGCAACAGGTACTTGCCAAAGCTGCGCCTTTGGCCAGATTGCGTATACGCCGCATAGGCTAAGCCACGATACGAAAAAATAACACACACATACACAAAGCAATCAAAAAGTTAATTGTTTGAATTCTGAATTGAATTTGCTTACCTCGACAAATGGCAACTGTTAATTGCATGCTTAATCATTCAGTTCATTGACCCCATCAATTCAAAAGTCCAGCAGACATTCCAACACAATGCAAATTGTTAAGCACAAGAAGAAAAGGAAAAGCAGATGCTGTCTGAACAGGCATAATTATTAATGCTATTATATTTGTCATTGTTATGTTGCTGCTCAGACTATTTACAACAAAAAAACAAGATGAAGAAGAAATGTATAAAAATAGAAGTAGGGCGCAAAAAAATGGGAATTTGGCGAATGTTGTCAAAAGTTGACACACACAAACACAAAAGAAAGTTTGAGACTGCAAAGTTGAATGGAAAAAGCGATAAGAAGTGCGAGGAAAAGCTCTTGCTAAACCGACAATCAAATTGACTTTGGCCAACTTTCTATATTAAGATAAGTCAGTCTGACACCCCTCCCTCATCCCTATATATATAAATAACTATTTAAACTGCAATTTGCAGTGCGCTGGTCACACTCAAATTGACTTAATGCCACACTCAACAAAAGTCCCACATCGACTTCATTTAGCATTTGATTCCAACTCGCCTCGAAACAAATTCAGCTATCTGTACTTCGTTTGCCTGTTTACCAATACTTAATCTTGTTATCTATAAAAGCCTCTCTCTACCCCCTCCCACACTCCTCTCTCTTGTTTCTTTGAGCGCGTGCAAAATAGAAATAGACACAAAAAAAAACGAAAATCAACCTGTGTAGCGTAATACAATAACAATAATAAATGCACAAATTTCACAACAAATTAACACAGAAATGTGGGCGTAGGTTGAGTGGGTGGTCCCAGGTTCTTATTATTATTATTATTATTTTTCGTTTCGTTTCGTTGCGATAAGAAGAATGGGCGTGGCTGCCGCCCAAGCGTTTCTATCGCAGCTGTGGCATCGACACGAGCACACGAAATGCTTTGAAATAATAAAGCAGTAAAATCACACACACAAAGCTCGACGAACAGATATGCTATATAGAAAATAATGCCATTGATTTTACTTACATTCATACTTCTGGCATACCCTCTCTGTGCTGTTTGCGAGGTATGCAAAAAGCAGAGAGCAAAAAAATCAACAATGAGCAAAAAGTCGCCAAGCACAAAAAATGAATAAAATCTGCGCTCCAAAAAAAAATCTTAACGTTGTCTTTTTCGAGGCGTGTTTCCCTGTACTAGTTGTTGTTGTTGCTGTCGTTGCCATTGTTGCTGGCATTGGAGGTGTGGGCACTTTTGCTTATTGATTTTGAATTTGAAGGTGAATTTTAAATGTGGCCCAAGCTCAGTATCTGGCAGCACTTATCTGTGTATATACATATACATATATATCTAGGTGTATGCTGTGCTAGTTAATGGAGCGTAAGAGTGCAGCATCGTCGCAACCGCAATCGCAGCAGATTGTGGCATGGCAATTGGCGATTTCAAAATGCTTCTCAAGCCAAAATTCAATTGCACAACTTCTAATTGTGTTTGCCAGCGCCACCTGTCGGTCATCGGCACGGTACTTGGCACTTATTAACAATTAATAACAAATTAAAAATTATAGTTGTCAAAATTAAATTAATCTAATAATAATAGTTCATTTCGTAGAAATATTTTTTGTTTTTAAGGAATTTTGTATTTATAATGCGTGTGTAATCAAATTGATGCAACTAATAATTATGTTTGCCAGCGCCACCTGTCGGTCATCGGCGCAGTGGCAACAAACTTATTGACGATTAATAGCAAATAAAAAAAGTATAGTTGTCAAAATTAAATTGATACAATAATAATAATTTATTTTGAAGAAATATTTTTTGTTTTAAAAAAATTTCGTATTTAGGCATTATAATAAAATCGATGCAACTCATAATTATATTTGCCAGAGCCACCTGTCGGTAGATCTTTTTTAAGATATTTTAGATTAACATATGTAGTTTGACATGAGCGATGCATAAAATTTCTTTACTGGCGCCACCTGTCGGTTCGCGAAAAACTTTTCACGAATAGCAGTAGAAAAAAAGTTTAGTTAAGATAATAATAATAATAATAATAATAATAATAATAATAATAATAATAATAATAATAATAATAATAATAATAATAATAATAATAATAATAATAATAATAATAATAATAATAATAATAATAATAATAATAATAATAATAATAATAATAATAATAATAATAATAATAATAATAATAATAATAATAATAATAATAATAATAATAATAATAATAATAATAATAATAATAATAATAATAATAATAATAATAATAATAATAATAATAATAATAATAATAATAATAATAATAATAATAATAATAATAATAATAATAATAATAATAATAATAATAATAATAATAATAATAATAATAATACTGGTAATATATTTTGCAAATTTATGTTTGACATTTTTTTGAATTTCAAGAGATCTTTAATTTATATATTTTCATATTCATTCATATTTAAAGTGCTTATAATGTGTACATAGTACACAATCAAGCAGATACCCTTTCATTGATTGATGAAGCTCTTCGCAATTGCTGCAGCCGCTTCTCTTTGTTCTTTTTGCAATCTGTACTCCCGATTCGTAAGGATCTTAAGTCCCTTCGACGCCACAATTCTTGTTCGGATACGCGGAATCTTGGGACTGCTTTTCTGATTTTCTTTTACGCTTTGAGCTGGCTTTGTGACTACTTCATCATCATAGATTAGCTGAAATCATGGCTTTGTTGAAATAAATTTCAATTACATATATTTATAATTTCATTTCTTACATCTTGAATTTCGAATTTGAAGTTTTCGTAGAATTTGCGTACGGCACTAAATTTAGTCTTTATATAAAAAAAATTTTAATATTTCGGTTGTTGTTGTAAAACAATATTTACCAATATTTACCTTTGGCAATTGATAACTTGTGTTGTACAATTCTTTAATCGGCGGTAGCGAATCTTCCAATTGTTTGATGCGCTGAAGCTGTGAAACATAGAAATATATATACCTACTTGTATATATAGAAGAATTTGATCTTACATCTATAGAATCGGTACAAGATGATGCCTGAAGAGAGTTTTGTGTTGTTGTGTTGAAGAATTCTTCAATCGTCGGCAACGATTTTCCCAATGGTTTGATGCGCTGAAGCTGTGAAACATAGAAATATAGATACATACTTGTATATATAGAATTATCCAGAATTTGATCTTACATCTGTAGAATCCATACAAGATGATGCCTGAAAAGAGTTTTGTGTTGTTGTGTTGAACAATTCTTCAATCGTCGGCAGCGATTTTCTCAATGGTTTGATGCGCTGAAGCTGTGAAACATAGAAATATAGATACATACTTGTATATATAGAATTATCCAGAATTTGATCTTACATCTATAGAATCGATACAAGATGATGCCTCAAGAGAGTTTTGTGTGTTAGCTTGCTCTTGAAAATCATTACTCAAATTCAGATCCTAAGTGAAATAATTTAGCTCTAATACAATTCAAATTCAAATTCAATTGGAAATCGTTACTCAAATTACATTTGGGATGCTTGGTTTCGCATAGTTGGAAATCATCCTTGGATTCACATAGAAAAGTTTTGGCGAGCTCGTTGTTATTATTTTAAAGGCTCCTTCAAAATTTTGCGTATTTGACTGCAACAGAAAACATCAATAAAAATTATGCACATATATTTAATATTCAATAAACTTTAACTTACTCCTTGAAGTATATTGGGATTTTTATTTTCATCAACTCCGTAAAAATGTTTCATTTCTGGCATTTTCTTTTTGATGAACGCCATCTTGTATTTTTTTTTTGTTTTGTTTTGTTTTCTCTGCTGTCACGTGTCGCTGTCAAATTAATGTTCTAGATGTTTCTTCCTCCTTCTTAAGGAACTGATTAATTGGTTTTCTTTTCACTTATCACTTTGAACACAATTTCTTTACCTTGTTAATCAGATGTTTGATTAATAGTTTTTTTTTTAATTTTTTTGTTTATA
Source organism: Drosophila niveifrons (assembly GCA_035046325.1). Classification (NCBI taxonomy): domain Eukaryota; kingdom Metazoa; phylum Arthropoda; class Insecta; order Diptera; family Drosophilidae; genus Drosophila; species Drosophila niveifrons. The sequence continues at coordinate 8,733,297 of JAWNOC010000063.1, read as the reverse complement.
TCCTTTTGCAATTTGATGCTGCTTTTGAAGAGCTCTAATTTCCGACGAGTGAAAAATTGTTGTGAAATTGGCTCAAAGTGTCAAATGACAAAGGCGGAGCAAACGATAACGATAAGCCGATAACATTTGTAATCAAATATACCAACTGAAGTCTTGTAAAATATGCAATGAAAAATGCTCAAATAATTTTGAGTTATCGATAACGACGCACTTATTTTTATGCACGTTATGTTTTAAAGCTAAGAACTTTTTTTGGTTTAATTTTCAAAAAATATTAGATCACCGATTATGGACGAAATTAGGAATTGCTTCTTAAAAACAAAATTAAGCATGAAAAATTCGAATTTTATAAAATTTTCTGGCAGAAACTGAAACAATTAAAAAAAAAAAAAAATAAGTAGCCCATATTTAAAGCTTTTTCCGTTTAACGATAAAATATAAAATAGATTTGTAAATTTTTGTTTTTTGTACGAATTTGAGCATTTTTGTAATTATCTTGAAATTGAAAAACAAGTTTTAAATCAATCTTTTCTATAATTATTGTGCTAATAATGATATAATCATATAATAATACTAATATATATTCGAAATAAAAAAATGATTGCAAAATATGCCAAAGCAGAAATTACATATATATTTTCATTAATTTTTTTCTATTTTATTTGTTTTGTTTCTAAAGTTAGCAATTGTTTTTGCTACAAAATTTATAACGCTAAATCACCAATTTTATGTTTATTTATAAGTTATTTGTTATGTTCATTTTAAAACTAATGTTATGCAATTATGTACAGAATTCAGAAGTTGATTTTTATCTATCAACTTAAATAACTAAGGAATTTTTTTTATATATTTTGTTTTCTTTAAGAAATGTTAAAACAGCAATAATATATAATTATTTTATTTTTTGGCTTATTTCTATGCAATTATTTTTAGAGCTTTTCAATTGCATTTTAACCACAAAATTATGTTTAGCCTAAGCAGAGTTTTTATATTCATTTGCAAGTTATTAAAACTAATGTTAAGCATTTATTTAACTATTTCAACAATTTATTTTTTTTATATATACAATATATATTTCAAAGAAATGCTTAAGTTGCCATTATATTGATTGATTGATTGTTTATTTTGTTTGTTATTTGTTTTAAATATAATAATATAATATGATTTACAGAATTAAGCAATTGATTTCAAACTACAAAATTATATACATATACACATACATACCTAAATCATATGATAAAGCAGCAATTAAATATGTTCATTAGTCTTTTTTCTGTTTGTTTTTTAAGTAAATAGAAATACATAATTATAATAAGAAAAAATACATTTCTATGAAAAAAGCCTTAATAAAAAGAGAAAACTTGATTTGTTTTTAATGTTTTTTCGTAGCGAAAAACGCTTGTCAAAGTTTAATTTGATGCTGATGTATTATTCAAATATTATTTGCATATTAATTGGCACTTAACCCATCTGTGATCCAAGTGCAGTTTTGTGATGTGCAAAGGGATTCACTCAAAATGCATATTTAGCTGGCAAACGTTGGTCATTAATCTTCAATGCCGTGAAAATGCCATGTAAAATAGCAATGCAAAAGAAGTGAAAAAAAGAGAAGAGGAGGAGGAGGAAGAGAAGGAGAGGGAGAAGGAGGGGTTGTGTCCATGTGCGTTAATGGCTGTCAGTGGCGAGTATTTAGGCAAATGTGGTCTCGGCTAGCGCACGAAACAGAAACGAGCGACGCCGAACAGCAGCAGAAAAAGCAACAACAGTAATAACAACAACAACAACAACAGCAAGACCAACAACAACACTAACCACAATGACAGACAGAAGCAGAACAGATAGACCAGAACAATGGATGGCAACAACAACAGAAACAAAAACAACGGGAATAACAGCAACAAAAACAACAATAACATCAATAGGCGCAATTGAAACAAGTGTTGTCACGCCGCCGACTGCGACTGCGACGTCAATTGCGACGTCAACAGCGACTGCGACGTTGCCTAATGGCTTACAAGCAGCCGTCGGTGAAAAGGCATTGTCCTTTTTTGATACCCTACACAAAGCATTTAGGCATAGGTATAGCTTAAATATGGTATGGGATTTAGTTCAAATTTATTAACAGAAAAAAGTGTGCAAGATTTAAGAGTTTATTTACAATTATAATGTATTTATTATCTAAAAAACAACATTGAAGTAAATTATTTATAGACAAAAATTGTACAAAATGAAGAATGAATTTATAAATGTATGAACCTAAAATCGACAGACATTACTTAAAGTATTGTAATTTATTAATCGACAAGAATGCGACAAATTAAAAGTTAATTTGTAATGTATTTATTTTAAAGCAAAAACTACGATATTAATTAAAGTAATATTTTAAAGGACTGAAATTTTATACATTTATTTATTTAACTGTAATGTATTAAGAGTCAAAAATAAATAAATTTATTGTTTAAAAGCTGTGGATACGATATTAATTAAAATAATTTATTAAAAGCCAACAATTTTCAAAAAATAAGAATTTATTAAGAAGGAATACAATGAAAACATACAAATACAAAAACCCCAAAAATAATTGTAATGTAAAAATAAAAAAATAAAAGAAAAATTGGTGAATAAGTATAGATAAGATTAAGATGATCTTAGAAAGTGACTAGATGCATAAAATATGCAATTTTAAATTTGACATTGAAGAAGACCATAAATAACGAAAAAATATCAAGTCAACTATGTGAATATTCAATTTCGAAACCAAAAAACCAAATATTAATTTGATTTATTTCATTATTTATTTATTTCATATGGGAATTTCCATTTAAATTAAAAAATAAAATTGAAAACAAACATATTCTGAAACTTTTTTTTTTGCTTTTCAATAGCATTTGCTTAGCTCTTTGGTTAGTGTAAATTATGAGGCTTGTCGAGTTTTAATTTTAATAATATTGGCAAAAAATATGCTGTCGCGAATTTACGAAGAATGGAAGTCGACTTTGGCTTAATCTAGTAAAATGCAAAAAATCTGCGAATTGAAATAGAATATTCTAAAGCAATAACTTTACTTTCAAAATAGATGCACACAGCTTTCTACCAAGTCTATTCCCAAGAAAATACAATATCTCCATTTATTTATTTTTAATTAATTTAACTGCCGGTCGCGAACGTACGATTTTTCCATGTTGCTTTATTTATTAATTTTTTTATCACTCCTTTTTTGATGATTAACTTCATGTTCTTAAAAATAAATGGATTTAACTCTATTTAATGTGTCTAATAACATTTAAAGCAAGAAATAATTTTTTTTTTGTAAATATGATTCCAGTTATGTGTTGTTGGACACAGTGATTTATTTTTTTATTATTTATTTTTATTTTTATCCATCTAAGAATTTGTATATGCTTATTGAACAAATAAAAGCAAAAATTAAAAAAAAAAATTCTTACGGTCGCGAAAGTCGTTGAAAGTCAATAAAAAAAATTTGTTAAAGTAACCTTAACGATTTTTTATATTTAATATACAAAATGCTACATTTATAATAATGCTTATTCTAATTGTCCAAAAAGCTTTTCTTATCAGAGTTCGAATCTTGTTCGAATAATATGTGCTCACAGGTGATTGATTTGCGAAAAAATAACTGTACATTCGAAGATTCCAGAAAGTTCTGTGGCAAACACGCGTGTTTTCGGTTGGTCATTGAAATAGACGCACTTAAAATTTCTTTGTCTTGCGTAAGCAAGTGAAGTTTTTTGTATTGAGAAAATATTAAAAAAAAACAAATAAATTGTTTTAGAGCTATATTTCAAGTAAAAATGAGAAAAGCTGGTGTTATGAGCTTATTAGAACGTCAAAAAGAAGACTTTTGTCACTCGCAAGGACTGTCCAATCGAATAAGATAAAAATATGTATTTATCCCAAAATCACTTAACACGTGAAGTTTCATCCACCTACTTGGACGTAATGCGGAGCATTTAAAATAAAATGATGTTTTCGGTCGCGAACGTACGATTAGAACAATGATCAGAAGCAAAATACAAATTAATAGTTAATTCTACATATAAATATAAATACAATATAAATATAAATATATAATAAACCATTTATGGAAAATCAAGGCGAAACTCTTTTCTTTTCAATTAAGCTAGCTGTTCTCGATGTTATTATCATCGTCTCGATTATGCAAATGTGCTATAGAGTATCTGCACTTCGAGTTGATTGCCCCGATTTGCTTTTATTGTCCATGGCTTTTTGACCCACATAGACGCGTAAAGTTGCGCCTGAGTGGTCGCCATTGACAGGCGGTCGGCTCCTGGCTGGCCAAAAAAGGGGCAAAGAGTGGAGAGTGGAGAGAGAAGAGTGGAGAGTGGGGAGAGAAGAGTGGAGAGAAGCAGAAGTGAGAGATAGAGAGAGAGAGGAATGTCGACATGCTTGCTTGCACATTTGACTGATGTTTGTTGTGTGATTGTTGTTGTTGTTACTGAGCGTGAGTGTATTGTATATATATGTGTGTGTGTGTGTGTGTCATGGTATTGACGCTGCAATTATACAAATTAATTTCAAGACAAAAGCGTGCAGATTGGTTTTCAAAAGGCTGACAAACATTTGTTCTGGCATTCCAAAATGAGATGGATGGCCAAACAGAGCAGACAAAACAATACTCAATATACTCGAAGTCATAGAATTGTATCGAAATATCATCATCATCATCATCTTACGCAGCAGTGAAGATGCAACAAACTGGGCAACTGTCATTTTGCCTTGACAACAGTGGCACTTGCAACACCAACAGCTGCTCATCCAGACGCCACAGGCAATAGCCAAGCTGCACGCAATGTGGCGTCATCCTTCAACAGCATACGGCAAACATCCTTTGCCACACACACACACACACACACACAATGTGTCTGAGCTTGCAACGGGGTGCTGCAAGGTCACACACGCTCGCCACTTAAAGCATTGGCTAGCTTTCTCTATGTTCTATATGCGAATTTTATTTCTATATTTCTCGCAGCATTTGGTTTTGGCATCCAGCTATCCTCGTAAATTAACCTTCAGCTCATTCAACGCTCGCTCTGCTCTTAAGTCTCCTTCTCAATTGGCATCGCTTTAAAATGCTGCAGAAATATATTGAATACGAATCGAAAATAAATTTACTTCATGAATTCATTAAACTATTGCACTTACTTGCTACTTTCAAATCCATTTCTGTTCAAGGCAACTACATTTTGTGAGATGATTTTATGATGCTGCTTATTTATTCAAGCATATTGCTAAGTATTCCAATTAATACACACCTTGAAGTCAATATTAACAATTGAATATTAAAATTCATTTATGTGTAAAGCGAATATCAATTTCAAACTGAAGTTTAATAATTTCAGATTTTCTTAATGCAAGTACTAAATTCTGATTATAATTTAATATTACTTTTTGTTTAAGTATATATTATTGCCAATTTTACTGAATGCATTCGTTTAATTAATAAGTATAATTGTGTTCAGCTGCATCAATTTGTTTAAATATTACAAGTAAAGAAGCTACAATCGAAATGCTCGAATAAAATCATTTATTAAAAAAATATACAAATATGAGATACGCGCTACCCATTTTGAATAAAAGCAACTGTCGAGTGTATTATTCGTAAAATATACAGAATTACTGCAAAATACGAATAATATACCAAAGTCTATACTTGGTATATTGATACAGTTCTACATTTGAAAAAGTAAGAAAGCTACAGTTGAGTGTGTTCGACTGTGAGATACTCGCTATCCTTTTTAAATAAAAAGTGTGAGTTATTCTTAAGATATACCAAATTACCGCAATATACGAAAAATATACCGATGGCTATATTTGGTATATTGATACAGTACTACATTAATGAAAAAAAATGTACCATGGAGTACAAACTATACCAAATTTTCAGCAACTAAGCAACTAATATTCGATTGCAGTGGGCGTTTTCCTTTCATACAAATGAATTTTTTTAATAATTTCTGTAGAGTTTTAGATTTTCATCTGCTCGTAACCAAATTCTCACGAGTCACGAAGTACTGTAGTTATTATTGTGTGCACCAAAAATCGACTATATTACTTGTTATTTGATTTGTTTTTCGATGTGTGTGGAGGCTGATAATAAATGCTGTTCAATTGCATCTTCTATCTCCTGTAGTCTCTGAGATCTAGGTATTTATACAGACAGACGGACGGACAGAAAGACAGGCATGGCAATATCGTCTCGGTTGTTCACGCTGATCAAGAATATATATACTTTATAATGTGGGAGGTGGGCCTCCTTCTGACCAATAATACCCTTCTACCCGCTACCCATAAAAATGCAGGCTAAAATATGTGTAAGATAAGTTAATTCGTTCAAGGATCTTTCTTTGATTAATTAGTAGAAAGTTGTGATAGTTTAAATTATAATCGGTAGTGAAAGCGCTTCTCTCTCTCTCTCTTTCTATATCTCTCTCTTTGATAATTAAGTTAGTGATTGAGTCGAGACAAGGCATTCACAGAGTAAGCTGCTGGTTATCATTACGTAATCGATGTGTGAAGAAAGTCTTTGCCAAAATTTGTATTTCGCGTAATTTATACGTCGGAGATAGTAGTGAAGGCGGATGGGCTAAGTGGGCATGGTCAAGCAGGAAAGTTTTATAAAGATTGCTTTGAATGTGTGTGATTCTAATCAACTGCTGCTCAACAGTTCTGCAGAACCTCAACGTGTTGCGGGAGTGTAAAAAAGTGATTGCCAAAAATGTTAGTTAATGTATGTTAAATGCATGTGTGTGTGTGTGGGCTAAGTGGGCGTGGTTAAGCAGGAGAGTTCATTCACGAAGATTTGCCTAGCTTAGAGTGCTCTTGAGCAACTGTTGCTTAATAGTTCCTTAGAGTAGAAAGGCATTGAAATGCATTGACATAGGAATCAGCTGTTTAACCCTTTCGGGACTACTGGGACAATACGTCCCAGTAATTTTCAAAGTTCCGCTTTAAAGTGCAAACTGTTTGCGGTTTTTCAGTGGTCTAAAATATATTTTGGAATACGTTTTGGGATAATATGTCTCAGGTTACAAGGACGATTTAAGGATTTTTGAGTGGGCAGTACATCATTTATTTTAGCAACCTATCATACAAGGTGCGTTCCAAAGTAAACAGGACTTTTAACATAACGCTTTCCTTTCATCGGCAAATGCATTTTTCCGAAAAGGTAGAAGTCGCAATGTGCCATATCAGGTGAATACGGAATCATACGGGAGGTGGTTGATGGTTAAAATGTGATTTCTGGTCAAATAGTCGGTCACAAGCGTCGATCGATGAGACGGCGCATTATGGTGCAACAAACGCCGATAATGCATCATTAGCACCGACGTCAAAAACATAGTGACACTTAAAACGCATTAACTTCTCTTCCAATAGATGAAATTTCAATTTTTACTGGAAGTCGATAAAGGATAGCAGATTCTAACGCACCAGTTGACATATAGATGGCGCCACTAGAGGGCGCTAGATTCAAAAAGTCTTGTTTACTTTGGAACGCACCTTGTAATATGCAAAAACATTGGCCAGAACTATCTATCTATAATAAAGCTCCGTTCAGAAAGGGTTAAGTGTATGTAGCTGAAAAAGTGATGGTCAAAAATGTTAGTTAATGTATGCCAAATGCATTTCTGTGTGTATGGGCTAAGTAGGTGTGGTAAGCCAGAAGAGTTTCATGAAGATTTGCCCAGCTTACTTGGAGTACTTGTAAGCAACTGTTGCTCAACAGTTGTTACTATTGCTAAAATCTGCATAACTTAAAGGCATTGTAATGCATTGACAGAGAAAGCTGCTTTATGTTGATTTAAGTATGTTGCATGAAAAAGTGATTGCCAAAAATTTGTAAAAATGTCGGTCATGTTGTGTATGCGTTTTTGACTAGGCGTCGGACCGAGATAGTAGTGAATGGGGATCGGCTAAGTGGGCGTGGTCAAGCAGAAGAGTTTCATGAAGATTTCGAAGCTTGCTCTTAACCAACTGCTACTCAACGGTTGAGCTGAAGTGCAACATGTTGGTAGACTGCTGGTAATGCATTTCTTGAAGGTGTGAAAAAATTGTAGCATGCTAGCTGCAAGTGTGTAATTGGAGTGGGCGGGTGGACTAAGTGGGCGTGGCTCAGCATGGGAGCTTCATAAAGATTTCAACCTAATGTGTGCACTTTGATCAACCGAAAGTTAAGCCATAACTCGCCACAAAAATGTTCACAATTTGATTATACTTGTAATATATATTTTTCAGTTTTTGCATATAATTAATTACTTTTTTTGTGTACTTTAATTTGTTTTTTGTTCTTTGTAGAACACTTTCATTCAAAGGTTAGTTACTTTGCTTTCGAGTTTTCGAGCAGATAAAAAAGAAACAAAAACTTCTGCAAAGCAATTTGCAAAAATATTTATCAAAAAAATCGGCTAAGCAGCGGCAATTTCCCAGTTTACGTCTTTATATTGACAATTAACTATATTTGGGGAATACTAAACTGTATTTTGTATAAAGAGAGAAACAGATCTTATTTGAAAAGTTCATTACAAATCATGATTTTAGATTTTTGGAACTCTATATAGGTTTAAAACAATCTTAAAACACTATTTTTATGCTAAACTTGTATTTTGAGATTAAAAAAAATCTTATATTAAAAATAAAATCTTGCCTTGAGTATGCTGATAAACTCTTGAAACCAGATTTTTAGATTGAAAAAATCTTAAATCAAGATTTTGATCTTTTATCATTGAATTTCGCACTTGTTTCTTAATACAAATCAAATCTGAGACGTTTAAATATTTTAATTTACTTCTCCTAAAATTAAAATCTGCATAATTGATATTGTTGTCCAGTAAATAGAGATGCCACAATTCATTGTGCAACGTGTGATTGTTGGTCCTGAGTTCAAACTGTATTCGATTCCTATATTAAATGTGTTAAGAGTGTTATAAATGTAACTAATATATAAATAGACTACATACTATAAATATATATTTATTTATTTAATTATTAATTTTTTATTAAGAAATCTAAATTTTTAACCGTGTAATCTTCAATTTTGAGACACGCCTGAAACAATCCTCAATTTTTAGATTTTACATCCTTGATTTACTTCAGTCATCACTTTATCTTGATTTAAGATTTGAATCCAGATTTTAGCAATTCTTTTTTTTCTGTGTACTGTCTAAATAATCTCGCACACTTTGATAACAATTTTCAATTACAAAAGTTTTGAGCAAATACTTGGTCTAAGCTTCTTTTGTCGGTCATCTTTTGTAGAAGTGCTCCACTTGAATTTGGCTTCTCGCTTTGCATTGCCTAATCGCTCTCATTAAGACTGGTACTTAAGGGCACTCATATTCGCACTCACACTCACACTCACACTCACATTCGCCATACGGATTCGCATTCGCGTTTTGTTATTCACATTCGCTTTCGTATCATTTGCAAGTGCTGCAAGTCTCGAGTCTCGAGTCTTTTGGTTACCAGTTTTTTGTGGTGCTTTATTTTTTGGCTTGCCAAAAATTCTGTTGGCCCAGTTGGCCAGGGATTTGCTGACAGTATGTGTGTGTGTGTTGGTGTGTGTGTTCGTTCTCACGCAGTTGCCGCCGCCAACTGGGCGCGGAAATTGCGCTGCCAGAGCTAGCAAAAAAAAGAGACTTGCAACAGCAGCCTTTGCCTCGCTTCACTTTGCTTTCAAATCTGCTGTGCAACAATAGCAACACACACACACACAAAAGGGTGTGGCAAAGGGAGGCGGAGGGGCAGCCTTTTTGCAAGTGCTTTGATTTGTGATCATAGAGCATTTTGTTGTTGTTGTCTTTGGTTTAAACTGTGGCTGGCTTTCGATTTTGTGGGTCGCACAATTTATGCGCACTTTATGCGTTGCCCAAGTCGTGACTTGTGTGTGGACTCCAAACACACACACAGAGTGGAGCATTGGAGTACTCAAGTTATGCAATATGCATGTCTCTTGTCTGCCAAAGAGTGTGTGTGTGCGAGTGTGTGTGTGTGTGTGTAGTGAGAGTTGCGTCTATCAGCAGCAGCTGCAACTTGTTCAATCATTTTTTGCTGTTGTGGCCCAGAACAATTAGCAACGTCGCCTGCATTTTAATTATATTTAATTACGCGTTTTATGATTAATTTTACAGCCAATTTTAAAATATGTAGCTATTTTTTATAGATTATTTTTTCAAAAGCGTTGCCACATTTGTTAGCTTCACTTTCAGTGTTTAATTGAGTCATTTGAAATTGTAACAGCAGAATCGATTTCTTAAAGAATTTTAATACTGCTGATGGATAATTATTAAATGCAGCGAAGGCAAGCAACTTAATAAAAAGAATTCGTATTTATGCATAATAATTTAAAAATTTTTCCATTCAACTATATAACAATAAATTGATAAGAACATTTTTACTACAATCGCTTATTTTATCAATATTTGATATTTTTTTTTTTTAATTTTTAAACAAAAAAAAAAACATTAAAATTGATAATTAAATCTTTACTACGTTCAATTATTTTATGCCGAAAATAATACAAGCATTTTTCCTAAACTTTTGATTTTTGTTTCTAAAGTTTAACAATATAAATGTCAACTTTCTGCTTTTAGAAATACTTTTAAGCTAACTTTATGAGTAATTATAACCTTTTTTCTACTAGAAATTTAATGATTTTTTGTTTCACCAAATTCATTTACCAAAAACAAGGGGTAAAAAGGAAGGTTACTTCTCGGTTAATCGACTAAAATCAAATAGTAAGCACAATTAAAGCTACGTAGCTGGTCAAAATAACTACAGTATTTAAGATTCTAGAAAAATTGATAATAATCAGAAGATAAAAAATAACTGCAAACGAATCTTAGTTAATTGTGGTGACAATCAAGTATATTTTTAATATATTACTATTTTTGGCATATTTGTAGAATATGCTTTATGTAGAAAGTGTCTGTTAAGTATTTTTCTTATTAATTGTTTAATACTCAAAATAATAAATGGGCATTTATCAAACTATTTCCTCCAACTTCTTTCGAAACATTAAATTAATTTCAAACTGAGTGAACTAATTATTTAATAGACTGCATTTCGATTTTAGCCAAAATTAAAATTTTTTAAATTCATACTATGTCTATATTAAATAGTGTTATTTTTGAATTTAATTAATTTAAAAGTCTTTAAATTGATATACTCTCTTTCATCATTCAAAAATAATTCCAAGCTTATTAAATGAATAATTCAATCAACTTAAAAAAAGAAAATGAATTTTAAACTCACAAAATAAATAATTTTAATTTTTGTCTTTAAAACTAAATGATTGTTGGTAATTTTAAACACATTTGTAAAATTTCAAAATGTATACCTAAATAATGGATTCTTTTTAAAGACTAACAATTAAATAAATTTGCATACTTTTATGTTATCGAAATCAAAAGCAAATTAATAGCAAACTCACTGAATAAATATTTTTACAATCAAATGATTTTTTTATTATTTACTATGATTATTTTTGAAAAAATGTCATGTAATCATTTCTCTTATGCTACATTTTTGCAAATTCGCAGTGTGCATTTTTATTTTCATTTTTATTAATTAATAATTGCACCTTTGGCAATTTAAAGCTGTCCTTGTTTTTGCCTTTTTATTGTTGGTTGGCTTGTTGATTTATCGTTTACACAATTTGTCTGGTCGAAAACAACAACAACAGCAAAAACATTCTCGCAGCTTGTTAGCAATAAATTGAACTTGGTCTGTTGAACCAGGCCCAAAGTTGGTGTTTTCCGGCTGCCGCATGCCGCATGCCGCATGTTGCATGGAATTTCCTCTCGACTCGCCACTGGATCAACGAAATTAGTCAACTAAAAACAATTTCCAATTAGACAATGGCTTTTGATGTCATTTCAATTAAGTTGAGACGCGACCAATCCAATCTAAATCCAAATGGGCAAAGCAACCACAATAAGGCGGGTGTTGTCGATGACGACTTTGCTTTAAAGTCTGAAGTGCGTCGGCCGCGCCTGCGTACATTCACAACAAACAGAGGAGTAGGAGGATGAAGAGGGATGGAGGGGCACAAGAGTAGGTTTTTGGTAGGCTGACATGCTGACAGCCTGAAGCTGAAGCTGTAGCTGAAACTCAACTCTGCCTGCTTTGCCAAAATGCAACGCAGCCAAACTCGTTTTCCATGGCTGCTGGCGATGCTGGACCATATTTTTTTTTGTTTTTCCCAGCGCAGCGCACAATTTCCATCCAGCTGTATAAATAGTCGCAAAGAACGCGAGATTGAGACAGTTTTCAATTCGAAGCCCAGCAGCCCGGTGCTACAAATATCAATTTTTTTTAAATACACGCCCCAAAAAGCAAAACAATCACTATCAAAATGGCATTCAAGGTGCGTAATCAAGTGATCAAGTGCTCTCTGTGTGTCTGTTTTTTTTCTTGTGCCAAATTATTGTGACAGTCCTGGTCGAAAGTCCTGGCGAAGGTCCTTAACAATTCCTCTTGTTGCCGCAGGCTGCTGTCAACCTTATCCTTGTTGACAGGACATCGCTAGCATTTTGATTGCAGTGCATTTTACATTTTAATGTTCGAGCATTTTGTTGAATTCAACAGTCTGCAAATATTTCAAGGCTTCAGCTTGGCCGCTTTAAAGCCTTTCGAGTGCTCCGAGTCCTGGACAAGTCCTGCCAACAATTTCAGTTAAATTGCTATCGCGTTCCGTTTGCTGCATTTTTCTTTCGCTGGAGAAAAATGGAAAATGCTGCCACCTGACAGCGACTCAATTAGCTGCATTTAATTGGCAATGCATAAATATTTTTGTTAAATTATGCATGACGCTTTGAGCGTGTTCAGAATCTGTCAGAGGCAGCAATGCATTTCAATATCGATTACGTTAGCAGGCTGATTTTAATTGCAACTTAATCGCCAGATAAGCAGCTTAAAGCAGCGTGTCCAATAAAAGTATTGGCTTAAGTCGTTGAAGCACTTCATAGAATCTAATTGATGCAATTAATAGTACAATAGTATTAAGCTTTGAAAGCACGATAAAGCTCGTAAAGGAGCTTTTGATGTAGGCTCAAGTTTATGCAGAGAGTGTTACCTAAGAAAAATCAGTTTATAAGTTGATAAAAAAACAAAAGTAACATATCTTTTAAAAGTTGTTATTATGCGTACTAATGCAAAGCTTCAAAATCATATTAAAGCTCGCAAAGGAGCTTCTGATCTTAGCTTTAGTGGCTGAAGATAATCTTTAAACCTACGAAAAATAACTTCGTAGGCTTATATAACAAGATGATAAAAGCAAAAGTAACATATAACTTAAAACTTGTATCTATACATACCAATGCAAAGCTTCAAAAGCGCAGTAAAGCTCGAAAAGGAGCTTCCGACTGAGCTTAACACCTACGAAAAAGAACTTCGTAAGCTCATAGATCAAGTTGATAACAACAAAATTCAATTAAAGCAGACTACAACAAAGCTTTAAAAGCGCATTAACGCTCTTAAAAAAGAGTCTAATTAAAAGTCTTTTTTTTTGGCATATTTTTTAGAATCTTAACGTTTCATTGCGCATTGAATTCCAACTAATTTCTATGCGCCAGCTTCTGTTTTCAATCATAACAAACTCGGTTATGTTTGCATTCGTTTTGCATATTCAAATTGACTGAAATATGTATTTAATCAAAGGCCATCGAGCTGATAGATGTTTCAATGTTAATTAGCTCCAAATGCGACATGTGACATTCGATAGACGAATGCAAAAATAACATGGAGAATGTAAATAGCTAAGTGAATAAATAAACGACTCCCTCTGACTCGTCATGGCCATGTTAACTTGCCTTCGTGATGCTGCAAAGGGTCAACTTAAAGGGATTCCAACATTAAAGCGAATGTTATGTAATTGTTGTTTTCATTTTTTCCAATGCCAGCGCGGCTCAGTGTTGTGCGTGTGTTTTTGCGCCCTCCTGTCGGGCAGTTAGTTACGCTTAATTAAAATCAGATAAATACCCAAAGACAAATAAAAGCCGCGCCAAGTCAAGTGCAAGGCAAAATGGAAATAAAACAAAACGAAACAAAGCACAGAGCAACAGAACAGAACAGAGCAGAAAAGAACAGCAAAAAGAGACCAAAACGAAACGGAACAAACGAAAATGATATAAATTTTAAATACAGAAAAAAAGGCATTCGCAACTCCCCGATGTGCCTAAACCTTTGCAAGTTTTTCTCGATGAGGGGTTTTATTTTTTATTCTTAGCATTTTTGCGCGTAAATTGAAATTCAATGGAATTGGATATAAAATGTAAAATTGAAGTAAAGTCGGTGAGAAGGCAGCAAAAAACAAAAGCAGAGAACCCTGAATAAACCCCAACTAAAACTCACTTGAAATACCCTTGCCTGAAAGTGATTTCAATTGAGTGTTCCAAGCCAGCAAGTGGCGAGCAATAAGATGAAGAGAATCTAAGCAGCAAAAGCAACAACAGACGAGTAATGAATGAGTGGTAATTAAACCGAAATTAGCAGGAAAGTGCTTGTAAGAGAATTACAGCGAAATGATTGTAATTAGCGAATATTAAGTGGCAAAGAGCGGCGAGCAAAAAGTAACGAGTTAATCGAAACAAATCCGCGAATAAATTATAATAGTTAGCAGGCAAATACATTTGTGAAGCATTGAGTAATTGCTTAAGAACATTCATTCATAGAAACCGCAAATAAACAAAACAATAATTCAGACGAGCCAAGAAACCTGTTGATGAGCCTTAAGCAGCACTTAGTGACAAATAACAATTTTGAACTGACAGCTAGTTGCAAGCGAGCATTACAAATAATACTATAAGCCATTTTGATACTTACTTTGATGTTAGCGAGTATCATATACGCTACTATTCGCTACTCGCTACTATCAAAGTAACGAGTAATAGTAGCGAGTAGCTAATACTCGCTACTATTTGATAGTACTGAGCTGCTAATACTCGCTACTATAAGCAACTTTGATACTTACTTTGATTTTAGCGAGTAGCTTATACGCTACTATTCGCTACTCGCTACTATCAAAGTAACGAGAAACTATTAAAGTAGCAAGCATAATTAAGTATATACAGTTTATAATGAGGGAGTAAAAGTTACTTGGTTACTTGGAACAGACGTAAACGAAAGTTTTACAAAAATTAAGTGTACGCAATATAATGATGAATATTGAGCACTTTGTTGAGCAAAATGTCACTAGTTGGTTTTAAATTACAGATGATATGTGTCATTAAGTTGAAGCATATGCTAAGAGCTGAGCTAAGCTCAAAACTCAACAGAAAATTTGCTATGCTGGTGTTGCCAGCAAATTCACCGTAAATAATACGCATACGCCGCATTGCGTCGACTGTAGCAAAAGCGAGTGAGCAAGTGAGATGGCAAGAATTTGAGTTCTCAACTACTTTGCGAACTTAATTAAAAGTTTATGCGCCTGCAATTTCCTTATGTAGCCCTACTATATATATTGCCTATGTGTGTGTGTGTGAGTGTGTTCGATAGGAGAATGCAAACAAAATACAAATGAGTTTGTGGAGAGCGAAGGCTGCGCACTCGCTGATTTATGCAATCACTATCTACATATAGATAGAGTACTATACTGTAATTATAATGTGTATTATTTTTGTTAGCAGCTTGTGTTCTGCATCGCCGCCATGGCCATCGCCTGCGCTCAGGCCAAACCCGGCGGCCCAGCGGCCTATTCGATTAGTGCACCCAGCGTGGATCACGCATCGGTGGGCAACACACAGGAGCACACGGTGAAGGGACACTACGGTCAGTCCTCGCAATCGGACTACGCCAGCCAGGTGCAGACAGCGCACTCGCAGTCGCATGTCCAACGCTCCAGCATCAGCAACGATGGTGGCCTGGCGCCCGCACATGGTTATGCCGGTAAGTCAAAGAGAGAATATACATACATAGTACATAGTAGAGAAATACTTGACATGCAAAGACCAAAGCACGAGCACAAAAACTGCACCACAAAACACTCAGCACTTAACACAGATTGATTGCACAGTAGTTTAAAATGCTAACAAGAAGAACAACAACTAAATATAGTTGCACCACAACAAGCCGCTGGCTATGCCATTGGACACACTGCGCCCGCTGCCCAAATCCAACTGGCCAGCAGCAGCAGCGCCTATGCAGCGCCCACATTTAGCTATGGCGGACACTATGCGGCGGCAGCGGCCGCACCCACCTTGGCCTATGGTGGCCACTATGCTGCCACTGCCCCAGCGCTGCAGTTGTCGGGCGCCTCGCATGGCTTTGGCCTTGGCTATGCCGGCTATGCTGCCGCACCAGCTTTGTCCCATGGCTACTTGGCTGCCGCTCCAGCTCCAGCTCCGGTTGTGAAGTATGCCGCCGCCGCCGCTCCAGCTTATGGTAGGTCTAAAAAAACACGCTTTCTTTATGCCCCCCCTACCCACCACTTCTAATCTATCGCACCTTTTTGCACCTTTGGTAGTTTGCTAGCTCTTTAACACTAATGTTTCCCAATATGCCAAAGTTTTTTTTTTGTTACAGCATTTTGTTTATTTAAAACTCTCTCTTATTCTGTCTGTCGCTGCAATTTATTATATTTTTCGCATGCTGGCAACGCTTGACTTCGCTTAAGGGTCAATGCAGTCAGTGCACACTCAAAAAAAAAAGAAGAAAACACAAGCAAAGCGAAACGAAACGAAACGAAGTGCAACTGCAAAAATAAGATAAATTCTGTAAAAAGCTATAAGTGGCGCCATCTAGTGACAGGCAGAGACCAACAACTGGCAGACGGATCACAAAGTAAACAAGTTTGCAAACTGCATTTTCTATTTATTTTATCTGGCCAAACAGCAAATGTCTTTGCAGCTGACTTCGAGCTAGAATTGAATTTATAATTTCGTACACTATTGGCAAGCATAATGCACACATTGCGTAGGAATTTAGTAACTTTAAGCATGTTTAAATTTGTAATTTGCCTGAAGTTCTAACAACAAATTTGCAGTATTCAAGTTAAATCTAAAATGCAAACAAACACATAGATTCAAATATGCATTTGACAGCAATTACCCAAGTTAATTCTAAAACAAAATGAAAATTATTAAGAGTAGAATATTCAAAATTTTTTTTAGCAAATATTTGAGAACAAGTAAAGAAATGTTTTTTATACAGTTCAATTCGCCTTTTATAATAATTTAAAGTATCTATTTAAAATGCTAGGATAACATATATATCTAGCTAAGTTGATAAGTAGTTGCCAAACACACTTTAAAGTTATCTTCCAATATGTGATTTAATATTTCTATATAAAAACTTTTTTCTACCTTTTTGGGGAAGCCTTTCTAATAGATATTTTTCAGTATAACAAATTATATTTTTAGTTTCCAAGCCTGTCTTTACAAGCTATTGCCATTTGTAGTCTACCTCAATATAAAACTATTCTTCAATATTTAAATTTGGTTTTTCAAAATGGGGTATAGAATACTTAATATATTTTCTAGAGAACTAGTTTCAGTGCTGCAAAATCGATAGAAATATGAACTCATGAGCATTAGAGGCAATTTCGAAAAAATTACTCATAAATTATCAATAAATAAAGGCGTGTTGCACGTGCTACACGTTGCCGTTGCCTTACTCATGTGCAACGCATTCGCCACGTTGTTTCTCTTGTTGTTGTCGTTTGCTATCGATTTCTGCTTAGACAACCGTCAATAGCAAAGTGAGTGGTGGAGTTCTTTGGTATGAGTTACGTTGCGTTGAGCTGAGTTTTGGGTTCGTACGGTTTTAGGTACTCTGGCCTGGCCAGGATATCGGTCAACGGCGGGCGTCGTATAATCAATCATTCATTCATTGTTGCCAACTAGTTTAAAGCATTGACACATGGCCCGCCAACGGTCGTCATGATGATGACTGTCAGGATGATGATGATGACGAGGACGAAACTGAGAACGAGGATGAGCATGAGAACGAAAATGAGAAAAGGGAATGTGGATGCGCCCTCAAGTGTGGGGTCAGTCAGTTCGTCAGTCATTTGGACAACTGGCGTTTGGCATTGGCAAAGTCAGCTTCGCCGTGTCTCCCTTCCAAACAGTCAATGCATAGGACAGCAGCAAACAGAGCGTTGGCCCAATGCTTATCAATGCCGCGTTGCCGCACTTCACCGTCACCTTCATGCCTCGCTCCGCTTCGCCACTTGACTGTCAAGACAGGCAACACTTGTAAAAAAGTTTGCGTAGTGTTGGAAACTATTTGTACTGTTGTCAAGTGGACTATTTGCTTCTGTGGCGCTGTTGTCGAATTTCTTTGCAGACTATTTTTTTTTGCTTTCTGTCTTTCTGTTTTTTTAGGGCACTTGGCTTCAATTGAAATGTTCGTTTAAAGTAGACTATTTTGTTATTTGCACTCTTGCCAAGCTTCAATTCACCGGGACAGTGAAATTATTAAGGCAAACACTTACAAATTTACAGCTTTGTATATGCACAGTTGCCAAACTTCAGTTCACAGTGACTAAACTTCCTTTTTTTTAAATGTGAATTACACAAGTTCAAAGTAGTTTATTTTATTATCTACAAAGAGTAAATTATCTTTACCGGGCCAGCGAAAATATTATTACAAACACTAAAATATTAATAGCTTTCTGCTGCACCGTTGCCAAACTTCATTATTTGTAAATGTCACCATTTATCGTGTCGCATTTTATATATCTATCCCTTTTTTATAGCTGCTGCATTCTTGCCAAACTTCGCGAAATGTTGAAACAATTTGTAATGACCTTTGTCACACTGTGCGGCAGACAGCCACATGCTCGTATCACATTTCATGTTCGCTTGACAATACAAAATTGCAGACCTTGCGGTGTCACTTGATTGATGTCGTCTTGTCAGACGCCAGTCTCGAGAGCATGTGCTCAAATATGCCTCAAACCCATTCACAGCTGACAAACTGTGAGCTTTCCTCCGATTTTGCAAACAATGAGCCAATTTAAAGGTGCCTCATTGTTAAGCTGGACACAGCTTAGGTCGTGTTTTGGCATATTGTTAACTGACATCTTGTATGCCATGTTTCCAGTTGCAGCAGCAGCAGCGACAGAGTTATTGCTACCAATTTTTGGTTGCCCTGATTATGCATTTTACTAATGCCATTTGTACCCACACCTACACACAGCTCCCAGCCTGATTGGACATGGCATTGGACTCGCTGCACCAGCTGCTTATGCTGCCCCAGCCTATGCCGCACCCGCCTACACCACGCATCTGGCCGCTGCCCCAGTGCTTAAGTGAGTAATGCGTTTGGCTTTATAAATAGAGATGGATCGCCTCACGGTCTCTCATCATCCCAACATCATTATCATCCCTTCTCTGCTTACACACAGGGCTGCCGTTGCTGCCCCCGCATTGGTGCACACATCCGTCTCTGGCCATGGCATCCACTATGGCTACTAAGATGATGACAATGATGATGATGATGATGGCGACGACGACGCTGTATGCAGCATCTCCAGTCCACCATCCGCCATTCGCCATTCGCCATCTGCCACCCGCCACCCGCCAGCCAACAGCTATCAGCACCACCACGCATCATTAGCACCATCACAACCAACCAACAACAACAGCAACAACAACAGCATCTACCACCATCAGTTTCCCCCGCACATAGAGTTTAGCGACTGGCTAAAAATATAAACACGAGTAATATCCGTGGCGGTGTATAACTGTAAATTATGTGACCTGCGGCACTTTAATTAAAAAATAACAACATCCAGAAACGGACTTCAAATTCAAATTGGCAAAAATTGCAACGTCGCAATTGCATTCTGCAACGTTGCCAATTTTCAGTGCATCACACATAATCTACTTTAAAGCACTGCTCAAGGGGGAAAAGTCGCGTCTCTCGAACACACACACCTCTCTAATGAATGTCTAATTACTGTGTGTAATATTATTATTTTTTTTTTTATCGCGGTTGAATTTATGTTTTATTTAAAAGTTACTTTGTACAGAAAAATGCATGTGAAATGTTGGAAAGAATAAAAAAATCATTTAAAATGTATACGTAAATGGACAACAAACAAGACAAGCGAAAAGGGTTGGAGAGAGGGAAATGGAAAGGGAGAGGAAGAGGGGGAGAGGTGTTCCCTATGCTGCAGTTATAGCTATGATATATGAATGGCCGAAAAACTATGCTGCGATTTATATGCCACGCTCCAGTTGAGCACTTGCCATATCGTACATACTGCTGCATACTTTATGGCGCATTGCGTGGAATTTATCACACTTACAACACACAGACACACATACACACACACACACATACATGTATAGAAGTTCTCTAGCTCCCAACTCGTTGTGCCAAATGGCTGGCAAAAGCGAGCAAAAGTTCAAATGCCCCAAAAAAAGAAAACGTTCCTTTTTTTTCCAGACCCAGCGACCACTAGACGTCACGCATACGCCACGTGCGCCGTGCTGGAAAAGTCAAAAATAGCACTTGCCGCTTATATTTGGATCACAATGATCTTAATATAGTCGCACCAAATCAACAGCATAAACAATGAAAATGTCAACGCAAATGTCGACAACATAAAGGGCGAATATTATTTGCGTAGCACTGTGTGAAAAACATATAAATTTTTTGTTGGTATTTCGCTGCAGGCAAATTAGGCGCGAGTTGCACGTAAAATGTTATTGAAACAAAAAAAAAAAAGAGGCAGCTTGCATTGACAGCTTATTAAAAACAGCCATAGGCAATGCATTTATTCCTTATCCCTTGAACCCTTTTTTTTGAGCACCTACAAATTTTAAAAGTAATTGAAATTCTGTTGTTCTTTTTATAAATATATAAATAATAATAATAATAATAATTGAACCACCATATTTCTTATTTGAGTGCGGCAAGATTTTATTATGATTTTAATAATATTTGTAAAATTTAAAATTTTTAGTTGAATATCACTTTTATCATTCATTTTACATCATTAAATAAATTAAATTATTATTTCATAAACAGCATTAAGAGAAGAATTTATTTTGTTTCTTAACACATATTTTAAAATAACAACTAAAAAAAGCTACAGTCGAGTGTGCTCGACTGTAAGATACCCACTAACCGTTTTGAATTAACACAAAATAGTGAGGTATTATTCTTAAAATATATCTAAGTAATATATCAAATAAAAATACCAGAATATATGAAGAAATATATTTGAAATGTTGTTATAATATAGTATAATGCAACGTTGTTGTATTCTTTGATAAATATACCAAATCACACCTTAAAATATACCGAATAATGTATCACTATATATTTTAAATATACGAAAGACCATATTCGGTATACCTATGAAGTACTAATATTCAAATAATAAAACTAACATATGATTGTGTACATTTGTATGATATAATAAAACAGAAAGAGTTTTATATTATCAATTTTTGTCATT
Organism: Drosophila niveifrons; assembly: GCA_035046325.1. Lineage (NCBI taxonomy): Eukaryota > Metazoa > Arthropoda > Insecta > Diptera > Drosophilidae > Drosophila > Drosophila niveifrons. Next base: position 8,711,849 of record JAWNOC010000063.1, on the reverse strand, counting down.
TTGTTCTTTTGATTACATTTTTTAGAACTAATATTTTTCCCATCATTTTTTTCGTAATTCAAATTGCATGTTTTGTAAATGTTTTCATTAATTTTTATTTCTTTATTATTAACTCGTCTACTATATATATTGTATAATCAGTATATTTTTGATTATACAAATTACCGAAATTAATATATTAATTGTGGTAATTTAAAAGGCTGTGAATATTACAAATCAATGATCAGTGAGTATATCGAAGTCGAGAACTTTCTCAAAAATAAATCAGCTATACACAACCACATCGGATATCTAATTAAATCCAACAATTTGTGCATTGATTAACTGCAAATGCAATTAAGGAGTGCATTTAATGACATTTGCGAAAGCAATTTCCAATTGAGCTGCCGATCAAAATGCAAACTAAACAACGCAATATTCAAATGCCGAATTCGTACTTCTGAGCTCAGCTCTATAAATAGAATTTGCGTACAGCTGCAGCAGACGACATTGTTGTGGCAATATTAGGTGGCATGTGTATGCGATTGTGTGTGTATGTGTGTGTGTGTGACGCATGCATTGAATTGTACACATGATGATTTTTGGGTTGGTCGGTGGCTTTGGGCCTGGCTTGAAGGCAGCCAGCGAAACCTCAAAGCAAACAGAATGCAGAAACAACAAGCTCGTAAATGGAAATGGCTTCGACTCTTACAAAGTCAGGCAGCAGCAAGCTGTGTCTATGTCTATGTGTGTGTGTGGGTTTGCTTGCATGTGGGGGGGGGGGGGGGGGGTTGGTGTGAGTGTGTATTATCTTTTATGTTGTGTGCACAATAATTGTCTGAGTTTATCTACAAGTGTGGTTTTTCGCTGGAAATGCGAGTCGTTAACGTGACCAAACAGCCACAACATATTGCGGTTATGCGGATATTTGCTAAGCTCATTTTTCCGTGGAAACACGCCCAGACTTACATTTATTGACGTGGGATTCCTGTCCAGGCTACAGATAGCAACTTTGTCAAGCAGCTGGATATCAATTAAGATGTAAAGTTATGCCTCCACCATTGGGGATGCTACTGTAGCAGCCTCGTCTCGTCTCCATGCTGCGTGACTTGGCTTAGTTCATTCAGTCGATGTTTGTTAAGCTGCTGGCAAAAGACATAGAAACAACAACAACAACAGCAACAGTTGTCTGTTGTCTTCGCCAAAAAAAAAACCAATCCGTTTTGTCGCGAATACAATGCAAATAAAGACTAAGGAGCATGGCAAATGTAAATAATCTTGTAGACTCAAATACATAGATATATAGTACATATACTGTATACTTAGTTGGTCGAAATTTTCTTGGAAAGTAAGAGGACACCTGCGTCCAAGGACATGCACTGCACAAATATAAGAGACTGCCAAAGCCATTTCCAAAAAAAAAAAAAAAAACGAAGAAAGAAAAGTAAAGCTCTGGCAAGAAAAACTCAAAGCCAAAACACGACAATTGCATTAGCCAAACGCAGCAGAGCCAAGCGAAGAAGTGAAGTGAAGTGAAGCAGAGAAGGGATGGCAAGGCCCTGTTAGGCGAAACCAGGCAAATACTCGAGTAAGTAAACTTGACAAAACTAAACAACAGTTGGTGCAACCAGGCAAAGCCAGGACAAACAATTGAGAGCTCATCTTTAAGTTAATTGAAAAATTGACCACACAGAAACAGCAAACGGAATGCAATAAATGAAAATACTTCTTGGTATTCAAATCAAATGCATTCATTCATCAATTATGCATAAACATTTGCAACTAGCATTGCAACTGCTGAATTCCATTTGCGTATTTATTGTTGTCGTTGTTGTGCAGCTGAATTATTTTAATTAACTAAAACACTTTCTCATACAGTGATGACTCTCAAAGTGTGCTTTGTTAAGGTTAATAAGTAAAAATAAACAATGAAGAAAGCTACAGACGAGCACACTCAGCGCACAGTATATTCTACAAATATACCGAAAAAATACCAAAAATCATTTTTGGTTTATTGGTATTGTACTACATTCAAAAATACCGTAAAATAGCAGACTGTTAAAAGAAACTTGGCATTTAACATATGTATGTACATACATTCTCATAATGAAATTTCTTAACCAACAGTGGCGTCCAAAATATGTGTATACCCGCTAGTTATAGGGTAGAATGGTATTATTCCATTGTGCCTACGGCGTTGTATGTAAAAGGAAGAAGGAGCCATCTTCGACTCCATAAATTACATATATAGTTATTCTCATTAGCGATCTATAGCCATGTCCGTCTGTTCTTATCAACACCTAGATCTAAGAGACTATCGAGGAATTTCTTTTGCCACGTACACTTCCGCCCCACAACAAATCTAATTTTGAAGCTAAAGTCAAATTTTGTATAGACAATAATAACTAGTATTTATAATTCCTGAAAATTTGATTGTGATGGAATAAATATTGTGGAAGTTATTTATGAAATATTTTCGAATGTTATAGATGCTTACACTCAAGGCTGACAATCTTTTATATTTTGCACTCTATGGTATATTTTGAATGTAGTACTGTATAAATATATTTGTCGTATTTTTTCGGTATATTAATTTGGTATATTTTCAAGATAATACTGCAAAACTTTGCCTTTATTCAAAATGGGTAGCGGGCACACTCGACTCGAGCTTTCTCATTTGCTTAAGAGATACTTGTGTATGGGAAAAAGTGTCTACTGGGATAGGGTCAAATACTTTTTTGCCTAGCAGTATTTTGTACTCTATGGAATATTAGTATAGTATTATTATAGACTATTTTTCGTGGAATATTAATTTGGTATATCTTAAGATTAATACCGCAATATTTTCTTTTTATTCAAAGTGGATAGAGCTTTTTTACTTGATTTTGCAATAAAGTGGAACAACGCAGCTTAACATTTTGTACGTTTTTTAAATATGGCACTCGTTCTCTCAGAAAGTATTTATTTATTCGCAACACTTTTGCACTTCCGGCGTTCACTTTGTGCTGGCCACTTTATGTGGGCCAGCTGAGCTGTGCTCATAATAAGCTGCTGCATTGCTGCCCTTATTATTAGTATTATAATTGTTATGGACAAAACCTGTTCGCTAAAAGAGCATCTTTCTAATTAAATACAAGTAATGAATGCAGCAAAGTGTTTTACTACTGTACTGAACTGGCTGTGTGAAGGGAATATTTGTGAAATGGCTGCAGCCCACGTACGTAACGTTGTGCTATCAAAGGCAGCAGCCACAATAGATGCAGTGGCGAGGAGTGGGCGAGGAGAGAAGAACAGCTGGAGATCGCACATTTGCAAGAAAATTTCAATTTAGTGCGTCCAGCAAATAACGAAAGCAAATAAACAGAAATATGCAGCACAAAGCAAACGAAAAAAGCTGGTCAAAATACACACAAAACGAACAGCGCAACAGTCAGCAGAGGAGAAGCTGAGGAGAATGTAAAGCAGAGATTGACAGAGCGAGGGACAGTTGTGCACACACACACACACACACACACAAAACGACCACACGCTGTCTATGTGTGTGTGTGTGTGTTTTGTAAACGTAGCCGCTTCCTGTTCATTTCCCCAGTTGACAGAACAAAACAAAGCTGAGATGTCTAGCAATGACAACAACTGGCGACGACCATGGCCAAAAACTCCAGTCATTCTCCTCCCACGCTCTCTCTCTCTCTCTCCCACTCGCTCTCTCTCTATCTCTCTCGCTCTACTCTCAACTTGATTACCAAAGCGAGTGTCAGATGTCTGCGAGGCGAGTGCTGTCTGTGTGTGTGTGTGTGTGTGTGTTGCTACACAGCTGCACATTCTGTAACAGCTTGTTGCGATAGGTCTATTTGCATTTCAATTTTGGGCCATGGGGGCGTATGCGTAATGCCACAAATGCAGTGCGCCAAAAGATGCCGCATTGCTGATAAGTTGCAGCTGCATTCACAAGCGCTAATTAAAACTCCCTCAACTTTGTGTACTTATATTTCCCACTGCTGACTATTGCGACATCCTTTTGATGTGCAATTAATTAGCTAATTAGCTAGATTCAATGTCAGTGGCAAACACAATTTTTGATGGCACAAATCAATTGTTCAAAACTTTGTTGTAAAAACAACATTATAACTCTTGAGTGCTTCCTTTTCCGCTTTTGCCATTTTGCCACAGCAGCGCACTCTCATGGTCAATTACATATAATCAATTACTTCCGCCGCTCAAGTTCAAGTTCAATTTCATTTCGGGCGAAGGCGAGGGCGATGGCAAAAAGCATCTCCATGGAAATGCGAGGCTAGCTGGCATTTTGATTGACTCCTTTATGTTATGGGGGAATATCAAAAAGATTGCGAGAACATCCGCTCATATTTAATTTCATTTATGAAAAACATTTGACCTTTTAACAATGAGACAACTGAGAGTTGTGCTTAGATAATTCATGCTTTGAATTACCAAATATCTCTTGTATCCATAAACTTGCTCTATTGTAGCTTATTCGATTGAGCTCACTAAATTAATTGCACTCTAGCTCAGCGGAATTTTGTCTACCACTAAAATTATTTAATGCTTTGTTAATAGACTTTCATGGCTTACTAATAATTATCTTAATTTATAATCAATTCGATGAAGCAAAACCAATTTGAAGGAAATAGATCTACCTCAGAATTCCCACAATACGTAGAATAAAACTTTATTTAAAACTAATTTATGCTTTACGAAGATACTTCCCAATCATTTTCATAATTCATAATCAACTTAATGAAGCGAAACCAATTTGAAGTTGTTGAATAAGCTTACTATTCAGCTTTTGAAGAGTATTAGAAGCATGAAATATAAGTAAATATTAAAAATTTGAGAAAATCTTTAATGATGTATAAATTTGAGTTACTAATGAAAAACTTTAAAGCCCGGTATGAAATTCATCATTCATTTATTAAAAAGCGACAGTTTTTTATGATTTTCTGCTACTAAAATACATTGAGCTTTTCTAAGAGACTTCTGCAGCTTAGGAATGAATATTATAATTCATAATCAATTTCATAAAGCATAGTTGATTTGAAGATGGATTAATAGATTTGCTTCAGAACTTTATTGTATAGTCAAGACTTCAGAAAATTCATTAATGTTATATGAAGAAACTTTCAAGTTTTCTTCGTAATTTTTAGAATTTATAATCAATTTCATAAAATAGAATAGAACTTTAATTATTATAAAAAAAACTTTTAAATAGTAAAAAAGCTAGAGTCGAGTGTGCTCGACCGTAAGATACCTGCTACCTGTTTGCAATAAAATACCGAATGCTATTTTTAGTATATTTATGTAGTAATAGTTTTGTATTTAATTCATGGGTAAAATCTGTTAAAATCGCTCGTATGCATGTATATATATGTTGTACCTGGTAAGAAAGCTACACTCGAGTGTGCTCGACTGTGAGATACACGTCACCCATTTTCAATAAAACCGTACTCCAAAAATATACCAAATTAAAATTCCGAAAAAAAAATAAAAAAAAAACTTGGTATATTGATAAGGAATAATATTCTAAATACACCACTGAGTACAAAATATACCAAATTGTCAGTCAAAGCAACTCTATAATATATTTTGAATGTGGTAGTATATAAACACATCAAGCATAACCTTTGGTATATTTTCTGTATTAATTTGGTAATTTGAAAAATTAATTCCATGCTGGTTTTCTCTTAATCAAAATGGGGAGCGAGTATCTCACTGTCGAGCACACTCGACTGTAACTTATTTACATGTGTTTCCTAATTATATCTCTAACTTTTTTTAATTCACACCCTTATTTTCATTTATGTGTAGCGCATATCAACATCCAGGAAGTAAATTCAATATATCATAAATTCATAACATATGTTAAATAAATTAATAGGACTTTTATATAAATTTCACAACTGACAATTTATTACTCCAATTTGGACTTGTTCACAAGCAACTAGAAGCTGTAACAACAGCGTATAGATAGCACTTACAGTATAAATATATATGCTTGTATGACAATGGTACTTAAGCTAGTTCCAAAAAAAAAAGAAAAAAAATAATGGATGAGTCACGAATTTGAGTGTGTTTCGATATGCAGAAGAACATCGTTGATTTTGTTGGCTTCCGTTTCGCGTTTGTTGTTAGAAATTGTAGTTGAGATTGCCGCTGCTGAATCTCACATGGGATACGGCTGATGAAGGTTGATACGATGTAGAAGCCAGGACGGAGGATTCGGGGATGGCCATGCCAAATTTCTGCGAGGTATTGGGGGCATTCTGTCCGGTGGCATATTGTTGGGCAATGTTTTGTTGCTGCTCGCGTAAAATATCCTGCTGCTGCTGTTGCAAGAATCCCATGTGCTGCAGCGTTGAATAGTAGTTGGGCGTTGTTGGCTGTGACAACTGCGATTGCAACTCCGGCTGCTGCTGTTGCTGCTGCTGTTGTTGCTGCGGCACAACGCGTCGTTGTTGCAACTGCAATCCATTGTTGCCGCCAAACAAACCGGCCGACTGTCGTTGGCTATAACTGATCGATGGTTGTTGTGGTTGCTGTGACTGCTGCTGTTGTGCTGCCTGAGATTGTGAGAGGTCGGGATAATAGGTGTAGAGCTTTTGCAGTAGCTGCTGTTGCTGCTGATCAAACTCCAATCGCTGGCGCTGGTAATCATTGAAGGCGGCCTGCATCTGATCCGCATAGCTGGGCAAATTCCTCGCGGCTTGCAATTGTTGCTGCTGCTGTTGCAGCTGCTGTTGTTGAGCCAAGTATTGCTGCTGTTGCAACTGTTGCTGTTGCAACTGTTGCTGCTGCAATTGCTGTTGCTGCAGTTGCTGTTGCTGCAGTTGCTGTTGCTGTTGCAGCGTATTGACAACTGGCTCCGCTTTTTGCTTGAGGGGGCGACTTCCAAGGCTTTGCTGTTGCGGATAGACACCCGTATATTGCACTCCCGTGCGTCCGCTGAAACGATTTGGAGTTTGCTGCAAGCAAAGCAAAAGAGAAAAATCCAAAATTAATACACACACACATAAGTAATAAGATACACAGTTGTGTTCTTTCGCCTTTTTACCAGTCGAGCACCATTTTTGCTGCGGTTTGCGGTTCTCATTGCGATAAATTAACAGAAAAAAAAGCGAAAGGCGTAAACGAACTTTTTGTTTTGGACTGCACGCACGACTTTTTTTTGGCGTGGAAAAAACAAATTCAACAAATTCAAAAAAAAAAAAGGAAAAGAGAATTTAAATTCTGAAATTCTAAAGTCGAGAGCGAGAGAACGAGATTGACTAAAAACTAAAACTAATTGTGTGCTGTTTGTGCCCCATCGAAAAAACAACAATGCGGAATTCAAATTCAATGCCTACTCAGTCAAGTAAAAATAGTCACGCGCAACACGTGACAGAACACAGTAGACTGAAAATGTGTGTCAAATCGATCATACGCCACGTGGTCCAGATGCGATGCGCTGCACGCGAGCAAACGAGCAAGCGAGCAAGCGGGCATAAAACGCTCGTCAATGTGCTCGACAACGGCAAACAGTTGAACGATGCACTCGCTGCCTGTGATGCGACAGCTGTTGGCGTTGTGTTGCCTCTTTGCGGCATGGCGCAGCGGCAACGCAGCCGCCTCGAATCCTCTCGAGCAGTTAGCGCTGGGTGCGCTGAGTGTGGGCGAACAGCTGATGAATACGATGCAGGATGGCAACAAGGTGACAAAGGAATTCAATGTGGATATGCCGCTGATCAAGTGGCATTCGAAAACGGAACTCGGACACGGCGATGCCATGCGAAAGGCGAGCGATGACAGCGACTCTGATGAGTCGGATGAGAGGCGGCGACGACGGCGACGCCGCCGCAGGAAACGCGATCAGTTGGTGCACCAGCATCGTGGCAAGCGTTCGCCATGCTTCAAAATGATGACGGCGGCCACAACGGAATCGGCTGATGATGTCGAGGCCAGAAGGGCACGCAAACGTGCCGCAAATAATGCGTCGCGTTCTCGCATCATTCGACGCATTAGCAAGACCAAAAAGAAGAAGTTGCATCGCGAGCGACGTCAGCTGGAAGATTTCGCCGACCAGCAGCAGCAACAGCAGCAGCGTCCCAGTTTGGGGGAACGCTTCAAGGGCTTGTGGCTGTCGCTGGTCGACAACATCGTGGATGCCATGCAACAGATGCGCGATCGACTCAAAAGCGCAGCAGCTCAAGCTAAAGCTCAAGCGCAGGGCGGCAATTAAATGCAATTATTTCTTTTTTTTTATCAAATTTTGTTTGTTTTGTTAACATAATAAATGCGGAGCAACTGCAATTGCACAATTCTTGTTTCATCACTCGATTCTAATCTTTCGATGCACGATTTCCGCTTGCCGGGGCACAACAAAAGAGACAATGCCCAGTTAGCAGGTAATCAGTCAACGTCATGACACTCAATTGCCAATTACTCTCTCGTCTAGCTCTGCTGCTGGTCATGCTTTTGGCGCTGGCCAGCTGCCAGGATGATCTTGAGGCGGACTATTCCAATGAATACGACGATGTGCGACCGCATTTGGTTTATCCCGATGAGCCGCGACTCGACAAACGCTTGAGCTCTGCTGCTCAGCAGTTTGGCGAGAGCGTCAAGAGCGCTTGGCAATCGATGGTCGACTCGTTTCACAACTACTTCGAGGAGCTGCGCGATGTCTTCTCCGATGGGATCAACAACAACAACGCCGAAGAGTTGGCAAACGCCAATTAAATCTTGTCTTCGAATTATGCACAAATAAATGCAAATTATCACAAGCAAAAATGGACTTTTATTGATATGTAAAAGGGAATGCCTTCGAAAGAGATTATCCTAACGAAATACTGTTTAATAGAACAATCAAAAATTTAAGGGAATTTGTTACATTGAAATTGTCAGCTCGTTAGACTTGGTTGACTACGATCGAATCATAAATACTAAGAGTTCAAATGCAGTGATTGCATGATGAAAACTAATATTGCAAACAATAGGTTTAAGTAGTATATCTACGTTGAATTGAAAAATCTTATTTGTATTGAGGCAATTTCAGCTTAAAAACACACTTATAAAATAACTAATTTTCGAAGCAATATTAAAAATGTAATATTGTGTGTTTTTATATTAATTGTTTATTACGAATAATGATAAGCTAGTCAATTTACACTGTGAAAGCAGATATCATAATGAAGATTTGGTAAAGCAGCATAAAAAAGTGAATGAAATTTAATTCGCTGACTAGCAATTAATATTAACGTTAAATTGGATAAAGAATGAATCAGAATTCTCAATTTTACGAATAATTCGTATTATTAAGATTAAATCATTTAATAAAATGTGTAAAGATTCCGCTTTCGATACTTTCACATTAAAGGCAGCTAACCAACTCTTTTCTTCTTTAACAACTTAATCGGTATAAATATCGATATTTTTTTTCTTTTAATTTTCTTTTCTAAGTATTCAATAAAACAAAAATTAAGTCTGACAACTAATTCGCACCACTGACAGCAAATAAATTATAGGAAAAAAGAAAGACAAAAATCAGTTCATAAAGTCGGCAAAAAAAATTAAGCAATTTTATTGTTAATAAGAAATTAGCAATGCCAAAGAACTGTGCAATAACAGCGAACGTAAATGCAGTATCTTTTCTGAAGTATTTAAGAAATATGTATTTTAAAGTGTTGCAGCAACGTTAAGTCAATTAATTATGCAAAACGTATCAGATGCCATCAATAATGAAACAAATAAGAAAGCTGCCCGCTACCTATTTTGAATAGAAGCATAAAACTGTTGTTTCGTTCTTAAAGTACACCTTACTAATATACCACAAATATACCAAAATATACCGATAGCTATACTTGGTATATAGATATAGTACTACATTCAAAATATACTGTTGACAGTGCAATATTATTCTTAAGGTTATCATATTAATATACCATGAATAACTAATATACTAATAATAATAACTAATATAGTATAATCTGCAAGTACAAAATATACTGACGAGTACAAAATATACTGACACCTAAACCCGATTTCAGTTTGCGATTTTTGTCATATAAAAGTATGTCTTAAATATGATCAGGATTCATAAATACTATGTAATTTTTGTCTCTTCCGAAAAAATCAAAATTTGTTTTCAATTTACGTGAGCGGAAGTGGGTGTCGCAAAAATTTGAAATAAACTATAAACTGTGTTTAAATATAACAATTGATGTAAAATATTATATCTCTTATCTCTTAGAGTCTGTGAGATCAAGATATTTATACAGACGGATAGACAGACGGACGAACATGGCAATATCGTCACGGCTGTTGACACTGATTAAACAATGATCGCTTTGTTGTATTGATAAGAGATAAATGTACAACTACAGTTCAAAAATAAAATAGTTAAAAATCACAAATGTTCAAATGCGGAAATGAAATTAAAGTTTTGACCAATTGTTTTTTCCTGCTGTTGCTGTTGTACTAGGAAGTGATCTGAAATCTTGCAGAGATGCATCGCTTAACATTGGGGGCTGGCTAATTGCCAGCACATGTGAGCGTTTGCTAGATGTTGCCTGAGATTGCACCGGATGTGTGCAACACGAGTCCACACCCCGACCTCAACCCCGACCCCCGACCATCACTTGTAGTAACAACTGCAGTTGTGGTTGCTGTTTGTGCTTTAGCTGCTAATTAGCAAAATCTGGCTGTTAAATAAGCCGCATCGAGAGCCAAGCAACTCAGAGTGCAACGCATTGCCATGGAAATGAAAACGCTTTGCATCGCTTTATTGCTGCTGCTTGCCGTTGGCTGCCAACGCATTACAGCTCGGCCGCAGGTAAGTTGCATTGAGTATGAACACCCGCACAACAACTAAAAATAACTTAATCACCCTTTAAAGGATCTGGAGACTGGCATCATGATGGCAGCGGCACAGATAAAGGATCTGATTGAAACGGGAGCGGGTGGCAATAATCAACAGAGCGCCGAGGTCTTTGGCCAACGTATAAATGGCAACATGGGCATGGGCTTTGGCGATGCCATCAAATCGATGGGGGGTCGAAAATAATAAATTCATCAATTAAACATACCAGCTGTTGTTGTTCTTGTTGTGCTGCCTCCTCCGTTGATTGAGGCTGCAACTCAGCCGCTTGTTGCAACGGCTGCTTGGCAGCGCCGTAGTACCGAGTGAAGCTCTGCTGCAGTCCCGGCGTCTTCAGCGTGAACGAATTGGTGTTGGCATCGGTGTGAAAGGATAATTGTGCCTGGCTGGTTGCGAGGCAAACGAACAGCAGGCAGCAGCAGCTTAACAATGCCCCGGGATGCGACGACATTCTCACTCTGATTTATGACCAGCAAAATGCTAATTGTAATTGATACAGATTTCCCACACGCGTTGCCCTTAATTGTTAAAGCCACGCCCACAGCAACTACGACGGAGACGGAGACGGAGACGTTACTGCAGCTACTCGAAAATTGCGACTGTGCGTTGCCCGCTCGTCACTTAAGCGTTTTATACTTGGGCCGCCTTTTTGGCCACTTACCATTTAGTTGGCATGCAAGAGAGCCAAATTCCAACGACAGTAGCAGCTGATAGTGGATAGTTGATGGTTGATGGTTGATGGCTGATGGCTGGTGGCTGATGGCAAGTGGAAAATTTATTTATTGGCATTGCTCGCTTGCTGGCTCATGTGCGTGAGGTGAGAGACCAACACAATGCACCCCCTCGACCCCTCAACCTCCCCCCTTTTGTTGTCAAATTGCAATGGGTTAATGAGTAAAGGGTGTGGCGGGGAAGATTAGTGGCCACTTAATACAATTTAAGCTTAAATGCTGCTTGCAATTACATAAGCAAGAGCAGGAGCAAGAGAAAGAGAGTTTGGCACACTGAGAGAGAGACAAGAAGAGGGGGTAAGTGCCAAAAGTAGAGCAATAGATGATCCAAATCGATAAGCATGTAAATTTCAAAAGAGGCTTTGCCAATTTCTGGCAAATTTCCATTCAAGCGAAACTATTGCGAAAATAAAACTATTTACGCATAATCTGCAAGCCGGCTTAAGCAATCAACAAAAATATAAAAGGAAGCAGAAAAACAGAGAAAAACTCTTTGAAGCTACTTGTAGCAAAACAAAATTCAGAGAAAAATGTTTAGGTATTAAGAAATTTTATAGAAAGAACGTTCAAGTTGAACGTTTTAATTTTGTAAATTTGGGTTTAAGTGAACGTTCTGAACAAATCAAATTAAAATCGGATTTTATCTTCGATATTTTGGTATTAAGAATTTTTCATATTTTCACTCTTCATACCCGTTATCCAGGAAAGGTCTGTAAGAGGCAGCATGAGGCATCTCCGAAACCATAAAGTACAAATATACCAAAAATATACCGCAAATAATCTACATGACTAAAAATCTGGTATATTTTGTAATAAATGATATATTTTGAATGAAGAATTAAATCGAGATACCAGATATAACCTTTGGTATATCTTAGTATTTTTGTGGTATTTTTTGGTATATTTGATGAATATTGTCTTATTTTTTTATTACAAGTGGGTAGCGGGTATCGCACATTCCAGCATATTCGGCGGAATATTTTAGTATTTTTGTGAGATATTTTTTGTATATTTTTAGAATACAATTTTAATGAAAATAAAGTCGAGCACGCTCGATTGTAGCTTTCTGAATGGTTAAATTTTCATTTGTTGCCTTACGCAAACGATTCAATCACCTCTCAGAAATATTTTAAACAAGACATACAAAAATAAATATTTTACTACTACATAAAGCATGTTTTTTCTCTTATTCCATTAATTAATTGGATTTAATAAATGAATTGTACTTTGAAATGTTTAATAGAACTATAACTATAACTGCTAATGTAAATAGTATTTAGTTGCAAATTGATGGCAACATTACATGTAATATAAATGAATAACATTTTGGAGCAATAAAAGAATCTTTAATAGCGGCATTTCAAGTTTTTTTCTAGCTTTAAATTTAAGCCCGGAACAGAAAGCATTTGGTCAATTGTATAATTCATTGGGCTTGGGCTCGGCCAATAATTTATTATATTTGATTGTAATTTTTTCGTTTTTATAAATATTTCACTTTCTTTAAAGTGGCGCTAGGGCGCAAAACGGTTGTAGAAATGTGTTTGGAATATGAAAATATGTGCTACAAAAACAAAACAAACAAAAAGAAGAAGACGAGAAGCAAAGATATGGAGCTGGTAATTTCAATACAAATTGAATATTGTCTGTGCCTCTTATATAATACTAAACGCCAAAGGCAGCAAGCGTCGAGCAGAGCAGAGCAGAGCTGAAAATATGTGAGCACTGGGCACACTGAGTATAAAGAGCGGCATAAAATGTTGTTTATAGGAACGTGCGTGGCATACGCAATGTATGCGAGTGGCAACAAGTTGTCTGGTGTCTGCTTGGAAGGGGGCGAAGCGGGGGTCAAGCCAACACACAAGGAAGTGAGGTGAAGGTTAAGCCGCTGGCAGACCAGAGCATTGGCAAAAAGCTGGCAAACTGTCACAATTGCAATTGCAATTGCTAGTGCAATTAGCCAACTTTTGGCATGTAATGTAAGGGCCAAAACGATTATGAAAGACGAGTAGTGTTTTATGAGCCAAACTATGTATGTGCTTGCTTCAAGCAGAGGGGGAGGGGTAGGGGGGGAGGAGGCTCAGTAGAGTCAATGTGGTCAGCGAGCACATTGCGTATACGTGATCGCCATAAATTTATTTGGTCGCGCGCGTTTCATTTCATTTTCGCAGACGCAATCGCAATTGAAAGCGCATTTCATATGATTGAAAGTTGTTTATGTGTGTCATTTGCGGCAAACGCACGTAGAGCTTCGATGTCCGAGGCGTGAAATGCGATTGGGCGAATGTTGACTGGGGACTGGGAAGGGAACGGGAATGGGAATGGGGATGGGGGATGGTGAAATGGAGAATGCGAATACGTATACGAATGGGATGCCTGGCCGCCCACACATTCACACAATTTACGATTTAACACGCATTATGCCAATGAGTCGACAACAACAACGACAACAAGCAATCGACGTTCGCTGTCGCTGTCGCTGTTGGCGGTTAAAACAGTAAACACAGAGTCCAGTCCAGTTGGAAAACCAGTTAATAGCTCGCAGTCGTCAGCTAACAGTCCATATATCGGCTTATTATTGCGATACTCGTATTATGCTCTTGGCCACAGACCTTTTATGTGCTTGACAACTCACTTGTGTTTCTGGCTAACGACCTTTTAAATGCGCTTGCAAACGACACTTTGCCTTAACCCAATTACTAAGTGAAATGCCATTTCGTAGAATAAGTGGAAAACCTCTTTTCATTTAGTTATCGAAGAACTTAAATGTGTATACATGATTTACAATAATTTGTTTAAATTACTTAAGATGAAAACGATTTTTATATCATCTCATTTTCAATGGAATCATATTTTTAAAATATTTTAAAAATATACCGCATAAATACAAAAATATTCAAGAGCAAATATTTGGTATATCGATTAACCACATTCAACATACACCGTAAATTACAAAAAAAAAAAAAAAAAAACAATTATTCGAACATTGTACCACAGAGTTCCAAATATACCCTATTCCTAAATTATACCGCAAAAATACAAAAATATACCAGAGCCTGTAATTTGTATATCGATAAATTAACCACATTCAACACTTACCGTTGATTAAAAAATATTTCATATTCTTAATTTATACCAACATTGTACCATGGAGTACAAAATATACCGTATTCCTAAAGTACACCAACAATATACCTCAAAATGGTAAAATATACCATCGCATATATTTGATATACCGAATTTGTACTATATTAAAAATATACAAAATTAAAAATATACCATGGAATACAAGAAAAACCAATATTTATTACATACAAAAGTATTTCTAAAAAAGGAAAGAAGTATAATTTACCGAAGATGCATCCTTCTGCCTTTAAATATATTTCCTGCAGACACAAAGTAATAATATTCTTTTACCCTATGGGTAGCGACTATAGAAACTTATATAATTTAAAAAACCACAAATTAAATTTGCTAATTTAAGTCCAGAATTCTGTGAAAAGATTTTGATATAAATTATTTGAAATAACTACTAAACTAAAGAGCGAAAATCGATATTAAATAAATTCAATTTAGCTCAATTTAGTAAACAATAAATGTAATATAAGCAAAAAACAAACAAAACTATTTTAAAATTTTTAAATTTATAAATCAAAAAGAAAAATAGCTACAAATTATTTAAGAATGATTATTGTTAGAAATGTATAGACTAAAAGCCATATTGCTGTGTTTATTCAATTCAATGCCAAGCCGCAATTATAATAGCTAAATATTTGAGATGATAAATGATTTATTTATTCAATCAACACCTTTCGTCGGGCAAAGCTGCCTAAGTAAGATTACTTTCAGTGAGAGACACAAGCCTGACCAATTCAATTTGTTAGTCTAATTCGATTTCGGGGCAAAGAGACTACTTGACTGCCAAATGGACATCAGGCAAAAGTTTTTGGCCGAGTTCTGTTTCTTGTTTTTCTTTTTTAGCTTTGGTTCATTTTTTTTTTTACGACTCGCATAATGACAGGTCCCAATGTCGTTTGTCGTTTGTCGCTTTCAGCCAACAATAGCACATGAAATTCCTGTAATTTTACGATTATGTCGTGGACCATAAAATAACACGACAAAATAGAGCGAAATAAAAAAATAAAATCAAATCAAAACACAGCACAGCACAAATAAAAAAAAAGAGACCAAAAATATATGTTGTGTGTATGCAAAAAGCAGCCGAATAATGGAAGCTGGAGAATTGTGTAGAGCGAGCTGCTAAATAACGGTACTTAATCATTTTACTGGGTCATTCAAAGGCAAAATGACCCCAGCTGTGGTTCTGCCAACTGACCTCTCTTTCTCTCTCTTCCTCTTTCTCTCACTCTCTCTTAGTAAACTAGAACGCAAACTGAAATAGAGTTTGAGAGTGGGAGAGAGAGAGAGAGAGAGAGAACGATTTGAGGTTGTTAAACCCAACTGAACAGCTGAACTTTTGAACTCGCAAACTGACCTCAATGCACATAGATACACGCACTACACACATAACTTGTAATAATAAGTACATATGTGTGTGTGTGTGTGAGTACAAATACAATATATGTGAATATATCGGTATTGCTCCCTTTTCGCCAGCTGCCCTCTGCTTGCTTTGCTCCCTCATGCTGGGCTTTATTGCGCTGCGAATTATTTTGGCTCCTTTTTCGCCTTTGCATTTCCACGGATTAAATTGAGGCGACACGGGCACGTGGCCCGCCACTGCTTCTTCTTCTTCTTCAGCGCCTGCTATCCAATCGCATCCGCATTCGCATCCTCATTCGCACTCGCATCCACATTCGCTTACTGTACGCAGCTTACCTAGGAAAGCAGGCAGCAGAAAGACAAACAGCAGGAATCAACCTTTTTATGGCGTTGCCCTCGCACAGTGGTTGCAAAGCGCATTTTCATAGGTTTCCAGTAATAAGTATTACAAGATAAACGAAAATATATGAATGAGATTTATAAAATAACATGTATAAATTTTTTGTTAAACAAACAACAAAAAAAAAAACAAAAATTATGGACAATTATAAAGAAAAAATTGCAGAAAATTGAATCTATAAAACCTATCATAATTTTTTTTATTAAACTACAAGAAAATAAATCTATAAAACGGATAAAAAATACACAATATTTTATTGAACAGATTGAAAATTAAACATTTTTAAAATAAATTTACCAAAAATAATATATGTTTTGGTACAATGCAAATAAAAATTTGTATATGCAAAAACACAAAAAGTTTCATTTTAAAAGAAAACCAAATTTCGAAATACAATATGGGTTTTGAAAGAAATAAGAATTACAAAACTAAGATTAAATAAATTAAATTTTCTCAATATCAAAGTGTTTTTCCTTGAAGAAATTATAACTTTTAGCAAAAATATAATATTCAAATAAAATTAATCAAATCAAATTTTTTATAATTAAAATTGTTTTGCTTATAAACAAATCAAAATAAATGAATTAAACTAATTCAGCATTAAAATTCCGTTTTTCCTAAAAATATTAATCTTTTCCAAAGTTGAACGCATATTGTTTTAACAAGAGAAATTCATAAACTGATATTCAAAAATCAACAAACCCATTGAACGTTGAGTTTTATCCACTGTTCCAGGGCTTCACGAAAATAAAGAGAGGCAACAGCATTGCAGCAGATTTTTGTTTTTCTTTCTTTATTTTTTGTTGTTTTTCTTTTGTTTTTTTTTTTTTTTTGTTTTTGTATATTTAACTCACATAAAATTTTTTTATTAGTTTCTCTCTTTGTTTCATACACCAAATACAAAAAAAAAACCGTATTCAATATACGCACAAATATGTAAGTATATGTATATTTATACACACATACATACATATATATTTATATATATATTTGTATATAGTATGTATACTTATTTATATGGGGAGGGGGTTCTTAAATTTTATGGGCCTTTTTCTGTGCCTTTGGTTTGAATCTCTGGGCATTTCTTCCAAGCGCTCGCTTAGCTTCGTTTCTCTCATCATTTTTGTTTTTAATATACTATATGTATATTTATATACTAAGTACAACAATTCGGATGTAAATCGAATTGAATTGAATTTTCGTTTTGCATTCTGTTACATTTATTTATTTTGAAATGGGGCGAGAACCAGTCAAGATCATAATGAAATTAGTTTTAGAGTTGATGTTGAGTTTGCATTCAAGTTAAGTACAATTAACAAATTGCAATTCTCGGGGCTCACAAGAATTGCAAACGATTTAACTTTATCATATATATATATATATATTACTTGTGTGTGTGTGTGTCTATTTTAATATTTTTTCAAGATTTCTCTGTGTGTTTAGTTCAATAACATTGTTTTATTTGTTTCTTGTAGTAAAAGTTTATGGGGTTTTATTTAATATTTTAAAAACGTTTGCACAACATTTCACCATAAATATAAATGTATATCTATGTATGTATTTACTTTGCATATTTAATTGGATTATAATTATGTTTATTTTCCGTTATTCGTTTATTTTGTTTAATGTTGTATTTACCCTGTACCCATTTTAAAAAAGCGGCAACATCAACAACACTTTTTCTATACTTATTTTTTTTTTTGTAGTATTTCATTTTCAATTCCCCGAAAATTGTATTACAACCGCATGGTGAAAGATAAAGCCTTGAGTTACAGTTAACGATTATATTTGTGTGTTTGTCTGTCTGTCTGTCATCATCATAATATTTCATAACAATCAATTGTGTTTGCGTCTCAGGAGGAGAATCATTTGTTACTTAAAGTATTTTGGGTACAGGGCATGACAAGAAAACGCTGTTGTGTAACTTGAAGAAAGTCATTCAACATTTAAAGTGTGTGTGTGTTTGTGTGTGTTTGCGGTATGCACGACTGTGCAATACCCTGGCAACCTGTTAGCAAAAACGAACAACAAATCGACAATTGTTTTTCTTTTTTTTTTGGTTTACATTTTAATGTTAATACTCGCCCAGTTACAATCAGTCCAACAGGTTACCACTTTGAATTCCCCACAATTAACTTACTCGTACACTGCCTTAAAGCATTCTGTGTACTCGCTATGTACGCAAAATATTTGTTTTTCCTTTTTTGTGTGTTAAAAATTTGAATGTTTTTTGTTTTGGTTGCTTGGCACATTTAGCAAGCGTCTTTAAGCAATGCTTGATTTTCGACATATTATTATTTATTTAAATTTTATTTTACTATTATTTATGTATATAATGAAGAACTCTTCTTAGCTAAACACAGCAAAAATTCACTTAACCTAGGGGGTTTTCTTGTTCAACAATTTTTTGTTAAATATGTAACATGAATTATGCTATCAAAATTGAAGTATCTGTAGCTGTTTGACAAAGTGTTCATAGTTAATTAGATTAAGTTATAGAATATTTGAACAATGCAAACTTCATGTGTTTTCCTTTTTCTGCTTCTTAAAAAATAGTTAATTTCCATAACTTTCTCTCTTTTTCATTCACTCTGTCTCTTGGGTCTTTAAAAATATATTTATGCTTCTCTTATCTTTTTTTTCAAATCTTTAGGCACGCTTTCCCCAACATTCAACTGGCTAATCCTTCATTAAACGCTTTCTTTCCATTAGTTTTATAAGGTAAGCATTGTTATTTGTATTTTTCTTTGATTTACTTGTCGTAATCCAAAAAAACAAAAAAATCAAAAAAGTGTTTCTAAAGCTGCGACAAAGAAACTAAAACAACAACATAAAATTAGAAACGAAAAGTGTTCAGTTTCTATTTCACAGCATTCTTTTGTCCACCTTGCCACAAATCGTTGATAGAAAAGTTTCTCCCTTTTGTTTTTCTTTTTTGCGCCACATTTCGCAGCAGCAACTTGTCAAAAGAAAAAGAAAAATGAAAACAGCTTACAGCTCGGCGAAAATATTCTCCCTGAAATCGAGTTCGGGATGCGCCGAATGCGCGGAGCCGTGACCATAATCTCGTGACTTTAGCGAACTGCGCGCTGAGCTGGAACTGAAGCTCGCATTGCGGGGGCTGCTGCGCCTCATGCGTCCCTCGAGTCCGGCCATTTTGTTCAGCGGCTGCGTGGGATCCAGTTCACAGAAGGCGCCGGCAATCAGATCGGTGCCGTTTAGCGAATTGAAGCTGTCGCGTTTGGTGCCACGTGTCGAGCTGCTGCCGCCTCCCCCGCCGCCCACATGATGCGAGCCGCTGCCCGAACTCTTGCGGCTGAGACGTCGCGTATATTGATACTGATAGGCGGGCGGGGGCGGGGGTGGTGCGGTGGCTGTGGCGAATGCCGCTTGCACGGCTGGCGGCAAGTTGTTGCTGCCACCGGGCGTATAATTGTCATAGAAATCCTGCGGCACCTCGTCCTCCTCCTCCGGCAGCTGATCTAGTTGCTGTTGGCTGACACGCAGCTGCGCCTGCTGATGTTGCACCAACTGTTGCTGCTGCTGTTGCTGTTGCTGTTGCTGGTCCTGCAGCGTGGAGCACATGCTGTACTCTGTGGGCTGGCTGCCGCTGGACAGCGAGAGGCTCAAGGGATCGCTGCCAGGCATCACCAGAGCCAGGGCAGCCTTGTCATAGCCATAGCTGGAGTCACGCTTCGGTTTGGGCGAACGCTGAGCGTAGATCTTCTCAATGTCCGGCAACTGGCGACCCATCGAGAGACGCACCTTTTCGCCCTGCTGCTCCCGCTGCATCATCTCCTGGATGTCCATGCTCCGCTCACGCTCCAACAGATCCATTATCTCCAGATCCCGCTCGAGTGTGCTGCTCGAAATCGTGCTGCTGCATTCGCTGAACGAGATGTCCTTGTGTCGCAATCCAGTTCCTACAACTGCAGCTGCAGCTGCAGCAGCTGTGGAGTTAACGCCTGGCCAACGCTGCGGCGGATGCATCATGCTGCTGACCACCGAACTCTCCTCGCCATCGCCATAGTTGCTGGTGCTGCTGTCGTCGAGCATCGCATCGCAGTTGCCATTGCCGCCATTGCAGTAAGTCGATGCTGTGATATTCGACACTGAATTGTTCGACATGGACATGCATTCAATGCCCAGTTTATGACGTGTCTGGCTGCCCGATTTGCCCCGACTGCTGCTGTTGTTGCTGCCACTGCCGCTGGCCGGTTGCTTGTTGCGTCCCGGCTGACTGTGCTGTGTGCCGGCATGTCCGCCATCCGAGATGATGTTGATTTTGACGTCGTGCTTCTTGCCCCGCATATGCTTGCCCAGATTGTTCACCACGCCCGCATCGCCAGCTCCTCGTCCCGCCAGCGCATTGCCACCTCTTCTCTCCCGCTCCCGCTCCCTCTCTCTATCTCTGTCTCTGTCGCGCTCTCGGTCGCGTTCTCTGTCACGCTCACGCTCCTTGCCGCCAGACTGCGCTTGCCGATAAGGCGCTCCACTATAGCGATCACTTGAGCCGTGTCCCCCGTGACCCCGCTCATGTCGTCCTCCGCCCTTTGCCAGCTGCTTTTGCGACTCGCCGTGAGCGTGTGACCCATGGCCGTTGCCCACAATGTTCGTGGTGTTCGTGTGCTCGTCCTTCTCGATGGAGTCCTCGCGGTAGCTGCCATTGCCCGCATCGCTGCGTCGCTGGGCCTTCGACTTGCCCTTGGTCGACAGTCGAAAGTAGCCACGCAGTCGCTCCTGTTCGTCCCTGCAATGCATGATTAATGATTTCGATGATGTCTGCTCAGAGATTTGTGTAAATGCGTGTCTATTCAAGTGTCGAAGCAAAGTCTATAAATCTACTTGCTGGTTGATCTATGGAAATGCATTTTAATGTATGGCATTTCAATGGCACTTGGTAAAATTATGTAATAGATCATAATAAATGGATTTAAAGTGTATTTAATTTTTACGTATATTAAACAAGTCTGAAAGCCACAGTCAAGTGTGCTCGACTGTGAGATGCCCGCTATCCATTTTAAATTAAACCACATTCTACTAATATACCAAAAATATACTAAAATATATAGTAATATATTCGAAATATACTTTAGAGTGCAAAATATACCAGGTATATTTTGAATGTAGTCCAATATCAAAATATCAAATGTCTCTTTTGGTATATATTTAGTATTTTTGCTGTAAATAATAAATATTTTGTATAATTTAAGAATTATACAGCACTGTTTTTCTTTTGTTAATAGTGGATAGCGGGTTTCTTACAGTCAAGCACTGAAATTTTCTAATTAGTTTTCGAGTGGTTATCTTCATCTAGCTGCTAACTGCCAACTGCTTACCGCCTTGTTTCGATGTTCGGTGGCGGAAGTGGGCATAACATGCAAACATACTTCATCTACCCGGAAAAAAATTATGTTCCTATCTCCTATAATATATTAGACGGACAAACTGACATACAGGCGGACTAACGGCTATAACGGGCACAAAGTTACTACGCCTTTCTTCCCTAGCGCCCTTAAAAAATATTTTATTTTGAGATATCTGCATGCTCTAATTAAAATACTAATTTAATGTAGCAGAAAAATAATAAATTACTATTGAGCGTATTTAATTTTGTTAGTCTTCAGCTAATGATTCATTAGTCTACAATTCGAGCACAGCTTGTATATTATTGTATTAATATATCATATTAGAATATCTTCACTATTTTAATTAATAGGTTTTTATAAACATAAGCAAAAATCATTTTTATTTATGCTAAAACTAGTTCAATATGCCAAATTCATTTGAAATACTTATTGAATTTTGAAGCAAAATAAAATAAATGGCTCGCATTTTACTTCATTTTAGAGGTCGTCAGATAACATGCTAACACTGATAAATTTATAATTTTCCATAGTGTTCATTAAAATTGATTTAATTTCAAATTTAAATACTGCTTTATTAAATCATAAAACAATAGTTTGACGCAGAAAAGCTTTTTGTATGTATTGATAAAACGTTGCTTTGAATTTGTTCTGTGTGTGTTTATTTATTGAATGTAAAATATAAATAAAATAAAGCACTAATTACAAGTATTATGTTGGCATATCAAATTAACGAAATTCATAGAGTGCTGCTTCAGAATGCCTAAATACATCACTTCTCAGCAGAGACTCAGGCAATTGTTTGGCACTTTGATTTTGATTGTGTAGCCATTAAATATGGCCAAACAATTAAAGTCAGAAAGTCGTTGGCTAATTGAATGTATATCGTTTCCGTTTTGTGTTACACATTCAACGCCAATAATTGCGGAACTCAGCAGCAAACAAAAGCCCGAAGTAGAAGACGAAGACAAAGTCAAAGGAAAAGGAAAAAGCAAACGCAAATGGCATCAAGACTCACCTGGGCAATATTTGGGAGGCATAGATACATGGAAATATGACCGTGGGCAGGAATGCGACCCACACAAACATCAGGTAGGTGAAATCGAAATGCTTTTGATTCTCGTAGGTCTCCTCGAGCGAGAGACGTGCGAATCGCAGTATCATCAATGGGCACAAACAGACCACTTGGGTGGCGGCCATGCTGCCAAAATTGCGCTGTTTACGCTTCTCTCGATGCACGTCCAGCTCGGCGCTATAAAGATCATAGGAACGGTTGCTGCTCCCGTGATGTCCATTGCTCAGCCCGGCGACGCCTCCGCCGCTCAGAGTGCGCGGCTCCACCGACGATGTGGACGAGTTGCTGTGTGCCAGGTGAATGGTGAATGGTGAAAGTGAAAAGGAGAACGAAGGAAAGAAAAGGTCGTAAGAAGAAAGTTGTGAAGGAAATCGAAGTCATTAAAGTGCCATTGGGTTGGAATTGAGCTCATTAGCAACGGACGACACAAGTCCAGCTGCTCGCTCTCTTCCACTCTCTCTCTCTCTGAGTTCCTTCTCTCTCACTCAATCTCAATCACAATCCGTTCGCAAAATTAATCAGCGCAATTAGCAGTGTTACGGTTCGCACGACTGCAGAGAACCCAAATCGATGCCAGTAACCCGGATGAGTAATGAACTCACTTCATTCAATGCCCAACAAGCGCTTAATATTTCAATTTAATGACACGGCTCACGGCAAATACTACAACAAAAAATTACAACCAGCAACCATCAGGTATTTCAATCCCTTTATATTCTGTTACACGCTTTTTTCGCTTCATTTTCCCTTTGGTCTATCTTTTGGCCTTTTTTTTCCCCGCGTTTTTTTTTTTTCTTTTTGTAATTCATATAATTTGCTGTTGTAGTACACGTTGTTATTACCAGCTAAAGTCTATTAAATAATGCGCTTTGATTGATGATTTATGAACGCCATAAATAAATCATTGCAAGCTTATTATCTGCTCAGCTAGAGAAGCTTTGTTTTTTGCTGTCCAATGCAGCTGATTGCATTGAATTAATTGCAGGTGTAAAGTATTTTTTATCTCTAAAAAATATGATTTATTTTATCTTTACATTTTGTAAGCAGCTTTTCGCTTTTTCACTTACATTAATATTACATATTTTAATGGGAAGTTAAAAGCATTCTGTATCTTTTCTTCTTTTTGCGAATAGATTTGTCATTTTCCTTCGTCGATTTGATATTTAATATTTTATTTGGAAGCGCAAAGTATTCTTTCTGTATCTTTATTTTACTCGCTCAAATTTATATTACAAATTTAAAAAAAATTTATGTTCTTACTTTGTTGAATTGATATTACCCAGAGAGAAAAAAATCTTGATTGAAAAGTAGATTGCAAATCTTCAGTGAAGATTTTTCCGATCTTTCAAAAAATAAAATCTTGAAATACGATGTTTAGGTAGAAAATATGTTAAATCAACATTCGCATGCTAAATTTGCATATAGCTTCAAGCATGTTTTATTCATGCTTAATCATCATGTTTGAGAACATTGAACTTGATTCAAGATTTTATTCTTAAGCTTAGCACGTTTTATTCTTATGTGTCTTTTTTTTTGTTTTTTGTTTTATTTAATATTAACAGCTCATATTTATAAGATTTTTCAATTTCTTAGTTCATCTCTCTAGTTAATTGTTTCCACAGAAGTCACTTGCTTTGAATTTAATATAATACTACTAATATATGAACTACGAATTTATATTAAATATTAAATGCAATTTTTAAAATTTATGTAATCCGTTTCCCTAAACTTTTATATCTCAACATTATATTAAACATATCAGTAATTCTGATACTCAAATGCATGCGATAATATCTAAAGTGCGAATAATATATATACCAAAACATTTTTGTATATCGAGAAAAAATGTAATTCAAAACTGTTAATTAACACTTTAAATAGAACTTAGATTGTTTTGTTTTTTTAATTATTTTGCTGTTTTGGAATAATTGCAAAAATGCTTCTATATATTTTGTCTTAAATCATTAAAAGTAAAAAAATCAATCCTTGCTTTAAATATAGTGCTTGTCCAGAGCTATAGGAATAACCTTTATTTATTTTTAACATGTTGTTGGTTTATATTTTATTTGTACTAAAAAAAGTATGACACGGGACAACTTCCGGCAGAGAATTACCCATAAAATAATTTTAGATATTATTAACTACACCTTCTACGTAAGTTGTTTTTTGAACTGTTTTTTATTCCCTGGCAAATTTCTTGCTCTGCTTGCTTTTGTCTCTTACCCTAATCAATTCTAGCAATATTTATTTGTAGTTTTTATGTATACATATGTGCTTTGTTTTTTTTTTTGCTTTTACTTACCGTTGTCTCATGCGTACATCGGCACGATGCTCGTACATCATGACCGCAAAGGGACCGTCGGGGGGTCGCAGCTCCTGGGAGGTGCGAATATACAAATACGACAATAAAATAGCCGGTCCACAGTACCTAAAAACAAAAAAAATGGACAGAGTGTGAAAAGCGAGCAACTCAGTTGAATGTGAAGGGGATGTCAGGCCATCAATTGTCAGAGGCTGTTTTGGGTATTCATGTAACTTACATGATTAGAAACAATCCCCGTGAGTATTCCTGCATGTCATCCATCAAATTGATAACGCAGAGCCCAATGCCAGCCAACTGTGGCATATAGTCCTGCACGAAAATGAATAAAAAGAAAGGCATATACTACACACAGTTAATACTATGGAATGCAATGTCATTCGATGCGAAGGCAATTAACTTTATAATTACAGACAGTCGTGGTTGGTAGTAGGTAAATGACCAGCTGCTATATCGATGTCAAAGTATCAAAGTAACGCCGGCAGAATCGAAATACTATATATAGTCAATTGAATGGAACGGAATTGGACAGCAACACAAAAAACCAAAACCAAAGCGAAAAGTTCAGCAGTGTCATGAACATGGACTTTGCCTTGGCCTTGCCCCATGTTGTACCCACTTTTCAATGGATTGAAGGGTATTATAAGTTTGTGCCTGCGGGCAGAAGAAGGAATCTTTGACCCCATAAAGTATATATATTCTTGATCAGCGTCAACATACGAGACTATATTGCCTTGTGCACCTAAGAAATTAAAGAAATCATTTTGTAGAGGAATAAACGCTTACTTACTACAGGTTTTAGTATATTTTATACTGCATGGTATATTGAGAATGCAGTACTACATCAATATACTAAATATAACTCTGATTTATTTTGTACTGTAAGGTATAATTTGAATGTAATACTAAATATTAGACATATATTAATACTTTTGTGGTATATTAATTTGGTATATTATAAAAATTATACCGCACTCCTTTGTCTTTTTTTTCAAAATAGGTAGCGGGTATCTCATAGTCAAGCAAAGTTGGCACTTGCTGCCTTGCTGCAGCTGTTTGTGTGTTTGCTGCGTTGTATTCAATGTCTGCCACCTGTACGCTGTCTTTGTCACGCATGCACGCACCATCTCTTTCTCTCCCTCTCTCTCTCTCTCTTTCGTTTACACATTCCAACACAGTCCAAGCGTTGATCTCCATGGCCTGTGGCATGCCACAGCGCGCGCACGCTTTGTGCGAAGGCATTTTGCGTAATTGTAATTACACATACACATGCAAACAGCGCGAGGGACAAAAGCATGAAACTGAGACTGAAACTGGAGCTTGGAATTCGATGTGAAACTTTTGGGGAGCGGGGCGAAAAGGAAATTGAACAAGAGGCGGAAATGAATTTATGGATATAAAGTTATTGCCGTAATGGGCCGAACTGATAAACGCGTTGCGTATACGTAACATTCGGTTACGCACTGCGCACATTACGTATACGCAATGTACTCTAGCATTGCCATTACCATTGCCGTTGTTGTTGTCGTTCCTGTTGCCACTGGCATGAGTGTTTCTTATCAAAAAGTTTTATGGAAAATTCTCAAATTACAGCCAAGAGAGTCTCGCGGGATTTGCGAAGAACTAAATATATACTAAATTGTACTGCCTGGCATAAGAATAAAATTCATGTCAATAATGAATCAACATTGATAACAACAATAGTTGCACAACGATTTGTCACAATTATTTAAAACGAACAAGTCTCGAGGCGTAAAACGTATGTCAGATATAAGCAGCAATAGTTCGATTGAAATAATAATTGCAAAAATTATGTTTTGAACTCTTTTGAAGTAAGAAAACTACACTCGAGTGAGCTTGACTGTGATATACCAGCTACCCCTCTTTAAAAAAATACAATAGCAATTAGTCCAAATTATCCTTTGGTGTATTTAAGAATTTTTGTGGTATATATTAATATATTTGTAGAAGGTGTATATCAAAACAATACTATCAATACTAAAAATGGCTTGTCAATATTTTACTACATTCAAAATACACCAAATTGTTGGCCAAAGCAGCTAAGTCTCGATTGTAGTAGGCTTGTTTTGCCGTACAAAAGTAGTTTTTTAATAACCTATGTATACAATTCACAAATCTATAAAAAATTTCAGGAATCATAAATACATTTACTGTACGTACCGAAAATGGCGACTGTAGCTTCAAAATTTTGCTTGTTATTCATTTTTTCTTGAATTGCGGAGGCGTAAGGTGGGTGTGATAAAAACAAACAAACAAACTTGATCTGTGTGAAATATAACAAATAATGTCGAAAAATAATGATAGCTCTATCTTTTATAGTCTCTGAAATCTAGGTCTTTATACAGACAGATGGACAGACAGACGAACAGACGGACAGGTGTATATCGTTTTCCAGATGCCTTTTTCTGCCTCTTACATATATTTTTTTTGTAGACTACCCTTTGGGTAGCGGGTATTAAAATAAAATAACAAACCGAAATGTTATTTTTATTTCAAAATAAGAATTCCGTCTTTCTCAAATATTCTATTTGTGAGCTTAACAGTAATTGTTCATTATATATAAATGAGAAAGAATCAAATGATACTTCAACTCTCGCCATAATTTAATAACTACCTTCGCCGTGTTTTAATAAAGCAAGCACTAGAAAATGACACTGTTAAACGAATATAGCTCTGAGTGAAGTCAAGTTCAAGTTCATTAATCTAGCTTAGGAGCGAAATTATGAAATCAGTGCAGCAGTTGCCACAAGTCAACTTAAGCCAGAGCAGAAGAAGTAGACAGACTTTCTTGCAACGTTTGCTTGCAACAGCGGCAGACACTTTGGCGATTAGCTGAGCCCACTTGAGTGACCAGTCTTTGAGTTTTGGCTTGGAACTAATTGAGCTACAGCTGTTTCGAGAGCTTTACGTGATTATTCCGCTTGAGCTACGAGCTAAATACTGCAGGCTAAGGCAAAGATTGAGTTTTCTTGGGAGGCGGGCGAGCTGAAATAATAATTCAAGGAGGAGAATGTGGATGGGCTTTGAAGGATGGATGCTACGGCATTGCCTCGTTAACATTTGACGTTCGAAAATTTTGCGCTTAGCAACTTGGCACTTTGATAAAGTTTTCATCTTATTTTTGCATATGTTCAAAACACGCATACACTCACACACACACACACTCGCACACGCACATACAGAGTGAGCCACATTAAATGGAGGGCACTCGTAAATGATTTTGTATGAGCAACTATTTAAAAGTTTTTGCAACTCCCTCGAGAGGCAACTAGCATAAATAAGTATATGTTACTCAATCCGCAACAGACAAGCGAAAGACAGAGACAACAACAGCAACAGCTACAACGAGTGGGAGTAGGATGGAGAGAGAAGTGGAAGAAGGAAAAAGGAAAAGTTAGGTCAAAAGTTTTAAAGAAAATTGCAGGGTGTAAACTATGAAAGCAGTATGTATGAACAAGATGAGCAAAAGTTTTTTTATTTTTCAAGAAATTTCGGAATGAAATGAAACCTTTTCAGGGGAAATCACTGTAGTGACCGGACCACGACCCCCGAACCCCCTCGACCTCAACAGTAACCCCAATCTCGATCCCCCATTCCGATTCCGCAGTCTCAGTCTCAGCCGCAGCCTTAGCCTCAGAGCAAAGCAGTCATTTGGGTAATGAACTGTTAGCGCTGTACAATCTGGCCAAGAAATCTGTTTTGAATTCTTTGGCCAGCGCGCAGGCAGCAAAATGCAAATAAAGGACCAAAAACAGGACGACAACAACGACAACGGGAATGACAATGAGAATGAGCTTGAAACTGATACAGAAGCAGCAAAAAAGAGACAGACTGAGACTGAGCCATGAGATGATGGGCATAACGATGAAGCTGAAGATGGCTCCATGGCATTTAACGAGCCAGCCTGCGATTTTATGTGATGGCAACGCAACCGGCGACTGCGGCCAACCGCGACGCCTAAGTCGACGCCTACCACACCAGGCGCAAGCTGCTGGATTTGGAATTGGGTAAAGCAACTGGAAATGGGAACGGGAAAAGGAACAGGAATGGGAATGGCAACGAGAATGAGAAAGAAACGGGGCAGCGAGAGCGGAAAATAAAACGGAAGCTGCACGCAATTTAACGAGTCTTGCGGGCATCTTTTGATACCCTAGAAACAAAGTCAACTGGCAACTAAGACAATAAAAACACTTTTTCATTCAATAAGTATTTCCAGTATGAACAAATGTTTATTATTTTAAAGCAATGTCAATGTTGTAAATGTGACCATATTATATATATTATAATTAGCATAACAAACGTGACCGTATTTAGCTTTAAATATCCTTCACTTTGTTGTATGGTCACACTTACACTGACTTAACTGACTTTGTCTGTACTTATGGTGTAGTTGAATAAGCGTAACAAAAATGAAAGGCCATTATACATATGTACATATATATTTTATTAGAAAACAGATATTGACAATCAAAAATTTACCTTAAAGCTTTTTCGTACGAATCAAATATTGAAAGAATATATTATCAAATATAGTATCAAAGTAATAGCATAAAGTATTGTCAAATCAAAATAATGTTTAAAGTTTTCAAACAATTTAAATTGTAGTTAATATATTATTTCAATACTTAAATTGTATTTAATGAAAGAAACAAATAAAGAAATGAAGTAGACGAAAATAATATTAAATATTTTTCATCTTCATTATAATTATATTTCCTTACGTTAAGTTATCTAAAGAAAATAATGGTTATTTTAAGAATATGTTGAATTTTTTCTACAGAATCGTAATTCTCTAATACTTATTGTTATATAGTTGTCATATTAGTATTCTTACAATATAGTAAATAATTTCTGGTAGTTAAGAATTCTAGATGACTTTTAAATCTTGAAAGCACATTCAGTCTTCGTCTTTGGCAAAACTTCTTTAAGCTGTTTTTATGTGCGATTTTCAGCTTTTTTTGCTTTTCTTTTTGTTCTTTTTTGTTTAGCTATTTTTATTTTGTTTTTGTTTCTGTTGCTGTTTTCATTCCGTTTGACGTTGCGTTTGCCGAGTTCACGGCGCACCGTCTGCGACTGTTTCCGCTTTATTTTTGCAGCATTTTCTCAAGCAAGCGCCGAAAGGATGTGAACAAAGTGGGCGAGAAGTGAAAATGGAGGCGGAACAAGAAGGAGGAAGTGCTGTTGATATTTCCCAGAGAATTGAGTCGAGCAGTTATGATTACCTTTTGCGCAAGCAGTGCAATTGATTTGCTTCGTGTGCTCGCGCGGCACAAATCAATTTGACGGTGGCCGTAAACGGTTTATGAGTTTTGCGCTCGCGTTCCGCGTTTCGCGTTTCTGCAACAAGTGGATGCCACATTAAATTGCCGCACATTATTTGGGCTTTGGCCACACCCACGTCGTTCCACGCACACACACATACACCCACCCAAACGCACACACACACAAACACACACGTAGAGAGTAACACACAACCATTTGGAACTTAGTGCGCGTTTCAAATATTTCATTGACTATAACGCGAAAGCTGAAGCGAACTGAGCACGGCAGTGGCCAAAGGCGTTCCATGGACCAAAAGCATTAATAACAATTTATTTTCATCGTGGCAGCAACAAGAGGCAAGCAAGCAGGCAGGCGAGCGAGGCGACATTCCACAGATTCTAGCCGCAACAGCGCGATGGCAAAAATTGGTTTGGCTCCGTCGTAGATAAGTCAGTAAGTTTTAAGGCGATGCGGTAACTTGAGTGGGGACTGAGATAGAGAAGGGGCAAGAATATTTTTGTAGAGAAGGAGAAGGAGAAGAAGTGGTGGGAATGAGAGGAGGAACAAATTGCAACAGCAGGCGCAAAAGTACTCGTAAGTCTAATCGTGCCCACTGTCGTAATTTTGACATTGACGAATTGTTGCTAAAGGATATCACAGAGGCAAAAAAGCATCAGGCTAAGGGTATGTGTGTGTGTGTGTGTATGTGAGTTTTTGCTTATGTGTGTGTGTTGGTAACTTAAAATGAAAAGCACTTAATAATAATTTAGAGCAAGTTAAAATGCCTGCGCCTGACACTGCGCCCAGAGGCGTCCTGAATTCAACAGCAGCAGCAGCTGCAGCTGCCAAAGAAAAACGTTGCGTTATATGGGGCCGATATTATGAGATGTTTATACCCACTATCCATAGGGTAGAATGGTAATTTAACTTTGTGATTCCAGGAAATGTATGTAATAGGCAGAAAGAGATGTCTCCGCCCACAGTATATAAATGATCAACGTCATCATTCAAAACGGTATAGAAAAGTACAATAATAACTAATGTTTTTATGATTCCAAGTTGCGATCGTATAAAAATTGTAAAAGTTGTTTAAGAAATATTTTAGTACTTTTAGTTTTAGTAGGCAAAAACGTTGACATTTTGGTATATACTTTTACACTTATTTCAAATGCAGTACTATATAAATATACCAAATATAGCCTGTGATTTGCGGTATATTAATCGTTTTTCTTATATTAATAATGGGTAGTGAGTATCTCACAGTCGAGCACACCTGACAGCTTTTATACTTTAAATCAATAAACCAGATCAAGATTGTTTAAAATTATTGCCCCCGAAAATATATCTTGCGTTCTGTGGTATATCAATATATCAAATCTAAAATATCGATATACCAAATATAGCCTCCGGTATATCTTAGTATTTTAGCGGTATATTTTTGGTATAGTTTTCTAATATAGTTTTATTGAAAATGGTATCTTAAAGTCACAGATCACGCTCGACCTAGCTTCCTTTAAAGACTTTTCCTTACAACACGCAATCCTTTAACTTTTTAGTATACAAAATTGCATTGATGAGGCTTTCTTCTCTCTCCTTCCTTAAGCATTGTTTAAAATGTGCTTTTGTGTTAATTTCTCTCCGGCTGCTTGTGTAACTCAATTCCTGCAAATGTGTTTGAAATTTGATACAAAATTAGAATATTGGACTTCAATTCGCTGTCCAATTAGCGCGTGACGCCCCTTGGGACGCCACTGTCTGCGCTGCCCCAAAGTGCGAGGCGAAGGCAAGGCATTCAAATGAAGCCAAAGGAATCTGAGATCCTAACGTAATGTTGGCATAATAAATATATTAAAGCCATAATTTAATTAAAAGCCGATTCAAGTAAATATACATACATACATATATGAAAACAAACAAACACACACACACACACACACAAGCACGCAGTGTTTGAAATTAGACAACGCGGCGTATGTGTAATTAATTTGCCGCTCTCTCTAATTAAAAGCAAATAAATTGTTCGCAATGACAAACAATCACAGAACCACTGCGCAAATGGAAATAAGAAAACAGAACAACAAAATAAAACACACGCAAAGTGAAGAACTTGAGGCAATAATCACTGTTCAGGTTTTAATTATTAGCCATTTTTCATTTCTTAAAATTTACTTTTTTCTTTACTTTCTTGGCATGTAGATGTTGTTGTTGTTGTTGTTGTTGTTATTGTTGTGTATCCGCTTTCATTTTGTATTTTCTTTGAAAGTTTGTTAATGAAAAAGGAAGCGGCGAAAATGTTTCGATGCATAATTAAAAGCATTGCGCATTTCATAATTTAAATAATAAGAATAACAATGCCAGAAGACTGAGCACAGATTAAATTGTAAGTAAGGACGACCCCAAAGGTTGCACGACGACTCCGACGACGACGACAGCGACATGCCTTCACTTTAGGGTTCGAGCTTGGGGGCAGGGGGCGTGGCATTAAAACGGCAACGACCCAAACGGCAATAACAACCGTAAGCGTAACCCCCGAAAAGACACTGCCGGGGCTTAATGGCCGTAAAATGCTTGCCAAGCAGACCGGCCAGACAAGGTCAGGCCTGGACGCACAGCACAGAGGACACCAAACACACATACCACATACCAAAACACACACATACATGCACACGCATAGGAGCAAGGAGCAACACACAGAGGAGACTCGGGGCCAGGACCTGACCAGAAACAAGCCCGTACGCTTATGATAATAACACAATTATGTACTTACATAATTAAAGTCGTAAAGTGCACAAATACAAGCAAAGCAAACACACATACACATTCCTATGTATACACACACACACACACACACACATACACGTTGACCGTGCATTGTAATGTGCGACTAACTCGACTTTGATTCAAAGTGGCAAGGAAAGAATGCCGAACTTCCGTATACGAAAAATGCGATACACTCTCTGGAATTAATCTGATAAAATTGATTAAAATTGAAAATTATCAAAAAAAAGGAAACGCAATAATCAAATTGAAAATTAAATTACTTTAACGTGCAATAAAATAAATACAATTAAAATTGATTTAAATTAGGTTATACAAAAATTGACAAATTTCCGTATACCAAAAATGCGACTCTTTAATTATATTGATTAAAAGAAAGCAAAATATATAGCAAAGCAACAAATGTAAGTGAATTTACATTAAATTTGCTTTACTTCAATTTGCTATTAAATTGAAATAACGGCAAGCTTCGCTTTGTGATACAGTGATAAAACTGATTAAAAGAAAGAAAAAAAGAAAGACGTAAAAAGCATCAAATGTAATTTAATTGAATGCTTTGACTCTAAAATTAAATCAAAATGTTAAAAAAAGGAAACCGAACTTCCGTATACAAATAATATCCAATTCCAATTGAAATTATTTAACTTTTCAATTTATTTTTTAATTTGTTAAAAAAAAGTATAGGGTGCTCAACTGAGAGAAACCCGCTACACATTTTGATTAAAAGCAAGACAGTGCGATATTATTCTTAAAATATAACAAAGTAATATACCACAAAAATATACTAAAAACAATATTTGGTATATCAATAAAGTACCACATGCGAAATATTCCATAGAACGCAAAATATACCAGATAATATATACCGAATAGCATGCCGCAATAAATACTAACATAACCCAAAAAAAAAAAAAGAAGGCATTTGGTATATCGATACAATACACATTCGAAATATACCATAGATGTCACAATATACCAAATTGACAGCCAATAATTGGCACCTAAGCCCAATTGCAGTGGGTGTAATTTGTCATACCGAAGTATTTCTTAAATAACTTATAAAGTATCAAATCAAAAATCAAATTCTCCGGAATTATCATAGTACTATAATTATTATTGTCCATTCTGCCCTATGGGTAGCTAGTAGAAAAAAAAAATTCACATACAAATTTACAAAAACTTCAAATAATATATTTTTTATGGTATATCTATCTAATATAATATTTCTGTTTATCAAAGTAATCAGTGTACTCCACAACTTGCAAGCCAAGCATTTTGAATTTATAGACACATGCTTGGCAAAGAACCGTACTCAATCATGTCGCTACCCATGTTATTATCGTGTTACGCATATCATAAATACAATTGTTGAATAAATAAAGCTTGCCACATAAATTGCAGTTAAGACTACAAACGTTTGCTGCTCACTGAATTGCTTTACTTTTTTTTTTGAAGTATGTAAATGATAGATTCTATTTTAAAATTCAGAATTTAATTACGACATTGTTTTCTAAAATTGCCTCTCCCTGAAGTGGCTAATTGATAAGCCCTATCAACAGAATTGAATGCAAAAATACGCTGCCTTATCATTTAATTTAGCTTTCGCACAATTTTTATTTGTATGTTTTTCTTATTTTTCTGTATTTTTCTTTGTACTTTCAATCTAGTTGAGCGGCAAGAACAAAGTGTTCACGTTCGTTGTGTATTTTTTTTATTATACGTTTTAGAGGGGTTTTTATTTCTGTTGCTGAAGTTGATGGTATTAATATTTTATGCGAAGAAGAGAGCGCCAAGTAATATCAACAACAAATACAATAGCGAAAAAGCAACAGCAATCTGTAATAATAACAACACGTGGGTAAGCGAAGGAAGCTGTATGTGTATGTGTGTGTGTTACACCCTGCCCTGCTTTCTGTCTGTCTCTTGCACACACACACACACACACACACATGTGTATGAACGAGTGTAATACAATTGCTCAATACCCGCACCGAATTTGAACTTTTGTTAGAAGTGTTTGGCACTTGAAACTGTTTTGTATTTTCCTCTCTCTTTCTCTCTTGCTCTCTTTCTCTTTCACTTGCACACTCTCCTCCCTTCCCCCTCTTGGCGCATCGTCGCATTTGTCTACTTGTAATTCAGGCCAAAACAGACTTCTGACTTCTGCTACTGTTGCTGCGTAAAATGCAGATGAGATTGGCTTAGGGGAAATTGAGATGGCAGTCGGCATATCTACTTTGGAATATGCTAAGTGAATGCTACGTGGGCAGCATGTTCACATTCACCACACACACACACACACACACACATAAAAGTATTATATCGACAACGTCTGTTAACCTTTCAATGGCTATAAGGCTGTGTTATCGATATGGACTGTTAACGAGTCCATCATGTTTATATGCTTGTTCTCTTCTCTTCTTTTTTTCTTTCTTTTTTGTTGTCGTGCAAGCTGATCCCAATGTCAGATATAGATATTTTAGAGTTCATAGACAGGTCAATAGACACAATTTTTGAGGGTGCAAGTCGCTTGCAATTATGGTCAACAGTTATTAATTTTGTCGCGTCTGCAAGCTTGCGATAAAGTAATTAAGCTGAGCGCTAATACACATAAAGATAACAAGTTTCTAATGAAATTAAATTTTAATTTTAGAAATTCATAGATATTATCAAATATTAAAACCAAATAAACTGATTTGTATAAAGAAAAAACTTTATTGGTATATAAATATTGTGAACAATATTGAAAAAATGTCATAGAGTATAAAATATACCAAATTTTCAGTCAAAGTAACTTAGATCCGATTGCAGAAGGC
Source organism: Drosophila niveifrons (assembly GCA_035046325.1). Taxonomy (NCBI): domain Eukaryota; kingdom Metazoa; phylum Arthropoda; class Insecta; order Diptera; family Drosophilidae; genus Drosophila; species Drosophila niveifrons. Next base: position 8,675,737 of record JAWNOC010000063.1, on the reverse strand, counting down.
GTTTTTTCCAAGACAGACAGATAGGCGGACATAGCTTTATCGCCTTAACTGCTGACTTTGATCAAGAATCGGTCGGAGATGCCTTCTTCTGCCTGTAATATCCACTTTCTGCAGCATAAATCTATATTCTTTCATCTATGGGTAGTTGGTATTAAAAATACATACTTTCAAATTTATTTTCAACCTTAAAACTTACTACAAATATTTGACAGTTTGAAACCTTTTTCTGCGTTTAAAATGCATGTAATAATTTCTTTATTTTAGTTAATAATTACTACAAATAAACCTAACAGATTCTACTACTAAAAGGGTTCATACTAAATTAAACAAGTTCAACTGCACAAAAAAGATTGATTAAAAAAAAAATTAGCATAAGTATAAACTTTAACAGTTCTACTAAAAAAGGCTTCATTTCAAATCAAATTAATACACAAAAAACGAAAAAAATTCTTCTTTAAAAAAATTTGATTTAAAAATTTGGTTGATGCATATAAACTTGATAATATTATCATCATAAAAGATGGGTTTGAAATTAGTGTCAGACTTAAATGATATAATATTCAAATAACATTTGAAAAGAAGATTCACTACGCTCAGAATTTGTAAGCTAAAGGATGCAATAAATGACAAGGCCAAAAAGAAGAAGACAATCGCAGAGAAAGGAAAAGAGTGAGGCAGAAAGTGAAAGCAGTTTCCAAGCATTTTCGCATTTCATTACAAATGCATTGCGCATTGGGTAATGTGTTGCTTATTCGCTCTCAACTCTTTCTCTTTCTCTTTCTTTCTATTCCTTATGCCAATCCATCCAACTCGTTCACCAAACCCACTTCAAAACAACAACATCGAGGACAGCAAATAAGGATGGGAATAACAGCACTAAGTGATTTACAACAATAAGCAGCTTACGATGTTCCCTCTGCCATTAGCTGAGAAGTTGAAGCTGTGCACGATTTTGGGAGCAACTCGCACAACAAGAACCCAAGGCCGGGGGGGGGGGGAGGGAGGTAGGAAGGGAGGGAGGCCAACCGCATTGCCAATTTGCCAGGACGTTACCAAATCGTCAAATCTTGTGAAGTGCCCACAGCGATATTAAGGCAATACACGCCCACCCACACACACAGACACACACATACACACACAACAAACATACACACACGAAAAGAAGAAGAAAAAACCGAGCGAAGCAGAATATTGCGAGTGCATAAATATTATAAAGAAATTCGAGCAGGCATCATATGATGCCCTGCTGAACCAGCAGTCGACAGTCGACAACCTTGTGACCCAATCAGCGAGGGTCGATCAAAAAGTTTGTAGTCAAGGTTATGTACAAATTCAAAGAAAAGAAAAACGAGCTTACTTAGCGGTAACATAAAAATAAACAACACCAAAATAATTATTTAAGTAAAGTTTTGTAATACCTATGCTTAAAAATAATAATGAAAAGTAATCAAAAATAATAATTTATATACACTTTTTTCTGAGTAATAACAAAATTTAAACAACATGCAGTTAGTATTGATAATGGAATTATTATATTAAAAAAAGAAAACTTTAATTTGAGTGACTAACAGAAAAATGTAAAGACTTAACTTTAGCTGATGTCAGAAAAATAACATTTGAATCAACGCATTGATTAGTGCTTTTAAAAAGAGACTTTCAACATGGCAAATGGAGCCGCATTTCATTCTTAAAACATTTTTCTATTTTTCAATTACAATAGAATGTTCGCAACAAGAATGCGCTTTGATTCGAAATGGAATTTCCACTGATAAAATAAATGCAAAATACTTTCATACACATATGATTTTAATTTACTAAAGATAAATATTTGATTTTATTAAGACATTTCACTTATTTAGTTAGTAACCTCGCCAACACAACATATCCAAAAAAAAAAACACAAATGCTTTTTGCCTTTTGTTTCAATACTCAAATTCCTTTGTAGCTTTATTGCGGCCCACGCAGCAGGTTGTGTGTGTGTGTGTGTGTTTGGTATTTTATTCGGCTGCCTTTTGTCTCAATTTTATATATTGTTATTCTACAATATGTAAAACATTTATTTGGAATTCGGCACTCCAAACTCACACTCAACATTCACACGCACACAGCAGGGAATGTAACCAAAGCAACAACAAGTTTCACCTGAAATGTTTGGGAAATTTATCAATGTCTTTTTGCTTTATTTTTTTTTTTTTGTTGGTTGTTGCCTGTTTTGATCTTATTAGCTGCAGCTGTTCTCGGCTCTGTTCTTGGTTCTTTTCTCAGTTTCTTTTGCGTTTGTTACCCTTGGTGCTGCTCCCAGCTGTTGCGTCGCCCCATAAAAATTGATGGCCTGACGAACGATTGCGCGCTGCGATTGCGATTGCAAGTCGCATAAAATCAATGAAGTTTGTTGGCCATTGCCACGCAATTTACTCGCAACAGCTGAGCCATTAAAATCGCTTCAAATTACGATGAAATGATGCTAAGCTGCAATTGCAGGCAACGATGATGATGATGATGATGATGATAATGCTCTTTCTCTCGCTCGCCGCCCCGCTGGCCGAGCTTCAATCGAGACATCAAAAAGACTGCAGATGGCAAAAGTCACGCACAACAAACACACACACACACACACACTTGCACAAACACACGCTGTGAAAAGAAAGTTGAGCAAAGTAGGAAAATATAAGAAGAACTCAAGCGGATTTCTAATAGGATTTTTATGTAGACGCATGTGCAACAAATCTACAAGCATTCACAGCGTGGCCAAGGGTCGCTTTCTTGTTGTACTTTATTTTATGCAGCTGCTGGCTGCGTTTCTGATCTGCTGTTGAAATGAATTTACGTTTGCCCATTAATAACGACAAAGCACAAACAAAAAATATTGAGAGAGAGAGAGAGAGAGAGAGGGAAACAAGCAAGAAAGCTACAGTCGAGTGTGGTCGACTGTGAGATATCCGCTACCCATTTAGTATTCCGGAAAATACTAAAATATACTAAATGCTGTACAATATGTTCATATAGCACTACATTCAAAATATACCATAGAGTACAAAAAAAAGACAGTAGCTACTTTGTTAGTAAAATTGTTGTCTGATCGCAACCAGATTTTCAGAAATCATAGAAACCCGCAACCCATTTTCAATAAAACCATATTCTGAAAATATACCAAAAATACATCTTAAAAACACAAAAATATATCAACGCGATATTAATATTGTACCACACTATAAAAAATAAGCCCCTGAGCAAAAGATATATTATAAGTAGGCGTGGCAATAATGTGAAACAAACTTGATCTGCGTGCAAAAATAAAGAGAGCTGTCGAAAAATAATATTTCTATCTCCCATAGCTTCTGAGATATTGGTGTTTATACTGACGGACAGACAGGCAGACAGACAGACAGTCTCAGCTGTTGACACTGATCAGGAATAGATATATACATTGTGTGTTCGGAGATACCTTCAGCAGGCACAAAGCTACCCTTCTGCCTTATGGGTTGCGGGTATAAAAATTGAAAATAGAAAGGCAAAGCAAGCAAAGAAACGCAGTCAGCATCTGGCCGAGAAGGAAACTACATGCGTATAATACTCAGCTCCAGCTGATACATGACCCTCATAAGTATGCCATGAATTCTATGGCCCACATACCAGATGCCGCTATATTCATGACGGAGCAGCAAAATCGAAAGAAAAAACCAAAGCAAATGTTGGTTTTGCCAAGCATGACGCAAAACATCAAAATAGCGAACTGTGACAAGGCAGTTGACAAGAGCTTTAAATAGTTTCTGCAATACATTAACATAATGACATAGGAACATAATAATAATTTCATATTAACGAATAAGTCGCGAATAAATGTTCTAAGCAACTCAACTTTACTGCTTAATAGTTTGCCATAGTTTTGTATAATAAATTATTTTTATCGTTTGTTTGACAGCTGCAAAACTTAATTAACTAATACTATTCATTAAAAGTAAAATTTGCATTTTTACACCCGCTGCCCATAGAGATGAAGGGGTTTATAACAGTGCACGTTACAGGCAGAAAAAGTCATCTTCGACACCATAAAGCAAAACAGTGCCGTTTTAATTTTAAAATATACCGAATTAATATTCTACATAAATACTTAAAATATACCAAAGACCTACTACATTCGGGTCTTAGCTACTTTTGTTGACAATCTATTACATTTTGTACTCTTTGGTATATTTTGAACTCCGTGGAATATTTTTATTGTATTACAATATCGAAATATCAAATATAGACTTCTTAAAATGTACCAAATTAATATGCTAAGAAAATACGAAAAATATACCAATTGAGTCATTGCTGCTTTGGCTAACAATATGGTACATTTTGTACTTTTTAAATTTCGAATTTAGTACAGGATAATCTGGTATATTTTGTACGCCGTGGTATATTTTTGTTGTATTACAATATTGAAATACCAAATGTATTTTAGTATTTTTGTGGTATATTTTTAGAATATCATTTTATTGAAACTGTGTAGCGGGTATTTCACACTCGAGCACACTCGACTGCAGCTGTTTAACTCTTTTCATATCTATTTGCTGTAGCAATTGATCTGGCCTTAATTGTAATAAAAGTTTTTTCGGCTACCTGTCTAAGTCTAGCATCTCTACTTTTATATTCTATTTTGGTGGGCTGTCTGCATGTTTTGCATTAGATCTTTGTGGTTTTTGTGTGCGGCCACGAGTTGTTTACAGAATGCCATAAATACTTATATTTCGATTCGAATAGCTTGGACAATTGTTAAGTGGATTTCGTATAATGGCCATGGCAACAAACTCTATTGAAAATAACTGGCACGTGCAATAGGCATCGTCTGTGAGACACAGAGATGGAGACAAAGATATACATACATAAAGAGAGTGTGTCTCCGTTCCCATTCCCGTTGCTTGAACTTTCATCAATGCAATCAGCACATGGCCCCTGGGCAAGAGAACTCAACTAATTTGCTTTGACTGTCAGCAATTTGCATGGGGACGTCCTTATATCTGTCCGCCTGCTAAATGACAATTTAATAAGCCTTAGACATGCCCACACACAAACACACACACACGCAGTTAAAATGAACGTCCTTCTAACAAAGTTACAATCACAACAATAATAATAATAATAATGATGATGGGTATGGTTACAAAAAATGAGAAAGAAAAAGTAAAGAAGTACTAGCTAGTGTCAGGGGGAGATGGAAAATGTAATATTGGATATGGGGGAATCCGTCCACAGGGCGCTGCCATTTCCGGTTAAAACGGAAGTCGCATTTATGGTCATGTGTCTGTGCGTGTGTGTGTGTGTGTGTGTGCGGTGTGCGGTGTGTGTGTGTGTCTTTCACAAATTGTTATAACTTGCCCAAAGCAAATACCAAGGAAACAGTTGATTGTATTTTCCTACGAAAAAGTAAACGAGCGAAAGAGAGCGAAAAATGCAAAGAGAGCAAGCTTAATACAACATAATATTTAGTCAAACTACAATCTATTAAAGTGTGCCAAGTGTTGCACATTTGCAATACAGTTTACTGGCCTCAGAAAGAATATTCCGAGCTAACATAGTAAGCGAGTTCGAAGCCCTCACATTTGTGTGGCAAATGTACTTCATCTCTTTACCTTTGCAATATCAACCGTCTATTCAGTTCAGCAGAAAATTTAGAGCGAAGCACATCGTGTACAAAAATTAAAATTCAATTTTTTGAGCAACGATTAAATAAACTTAAATATTATTAAAGAAAAAGCAAAAATGGGAAACGGAGCAGGGAAAATAGATATAAATTCAAATACTAATCAAGTTAAAGAAGCTTATGCTAAGGAACCGATTCCTGCCGCTGAAGGAAATGATGCCATTGATGCAGTTGAAATAAATTTAAATAATGAAGTTGAGGATAATGAGAATATAGTTCATTCCATAAATGATGGAATAGATACCGTAGATACCGTTGCCATAAGATTAAGCCAAGATAATGGCCAAGAATCTAATTTATCGGCACCAGTTCCACTTACTATTCCTCATCGCCGCTATAAACAAGTGATAAAAAAATCCGCTGCTAACCGTGTTAAGCGCTTAAAGCGTTCCAAGTAATTTTTTTTTTATTTTGTTTAAAACCAAAGGCACACAAGTAAGTGAAGTTATAGATTTAGTATTTCATATTATCTTAAAAAATCTTTTTTTTTTTTTTAGGAAATTAGATATTCAAAATTGTACTCAAGTTAACTTCAAATAACGTTTTTAGCCATGGATGCAAAATTATAGGGTAGTTGCAAGAAAAACTGGATTAAAGAGGTAAATCTAATATCAACTAAAGAAAAGCTCAGATCAAACATTTATCGATTTACTATTTCCTCAAAAATGCAGAGTTACATATGTGGATCATTTATTTATTTATTTAACAAAAATTGAACACAAAAAGTTACAATAAGCGGTAAGTTTAACATCAACAAAATCATGAGCTTTTTACCAGATATTTAGCTATTTTCTTTCCTCTACTTTAGGATGTCAAGATATTAATCGTCTTATTTATTACATATAACCACCGAGATTATAGATTAGATACTTAAATTATAATAAGCGGTAAATCTGCGATCAACTAAAGCGTATCCCCATCACTCATTCATTCATTCTCTTTCAGTTTATGTGAAATTAATCAAAATAGTTAAACTCAAGTGTTAAGGGTAAAAGGCAATCCAATATGAACTAATCTTAAGGAATTTTAACATTGAAACTTTTAAAATTATCAAAATCGAAAAACCTAAAATGCTTATGAATTGAAAAAATATTATTTACTGACTTTATGCTTGATGTAAAATAAGATAACATTCTGTTGCTTATTGTTCTCCCTCAAGAAAATATATATGAACATACATATATTATATCTTATATTATAATTTTATTTATGTAACCCTGAATCATATGAAAATTGATTAATTTTTTAAAGGGGCAACCAGTTTCCGTTAATTCGAACTTTAAATGTTAATTCACAAATGAAATCAAGTTTTAAAGCAAATAACAAAACAGAAATCGCCTTCTCTCTATTTAAATTAAGATTACTTCTATTCAAATGGCTCACCGCTTGATACACAACGCCAAATATCATTCATTGAACCTTAAAATAATTATTTGGGGAGACAAACAATTTAGCATATACTTCGCTCTCGCCACCTCTCCACCTCTCCACCTTTTTCTCCCTCTTTTTCGACATTCACTGGTCCGCTTCCCCATCCATTTGTCAGGTTCTTTGCGATTACTTTTGGCATTTCTTTTGCGCAGTCACTTGAATTTTCATGGGCCGTAGCCTGTAGCGAAATTTCGTTCATTCGTTCGCCAAGCGCATATCCGGGTTAGTTCGATAGCTGATTGTCGAGGGCAAGAAGAGAACGCAGCAAGTAAATGGAGTGAAGGAGGGAAGGGAAACGCTTCGTGCCAAAGTCAACGCGGACAAGCGGATATTCGTAACAACAAGACGTTACTCGACAACAGCAACAGCAACAACAACTAGTAAAGAGCTCAAGTAGTAAACATAAATAAACTACGACTATGTAAGTGTATATATATAAATACATATAGTATATATGGAGAAGCGCATTGTTGGAGGCGTGTGTAAGAAGAAACATTGGCGCGTTTTGAATTTCATGAAGAGGAAACTTCACTTACAGCCAAGTGAGCCATAAATCCTTTATGCCAGCATATAGACACATATACATACATACAAACACATGTATGTAATTAGTTGACTGACTGCGGTCGAAATTCTTTGACAGCATCAATAAAAAAAAAACACGCGGTCGCTCCACATAAAATCAAGTATACGACAAATTGAACTTGATGTTGATGTAGGTAACGCAAATAAAACCAAGTAAGCTGCAGACGAGTGTGCTCGACAGTGAGATATCTGCTACCAATTAACGTACAAATTGATATTGGTATAATTTAATAATCTTAAAATATACTGATCTAATATATCCAGTATATTTGGGATATATTAAGATTATTAAATTATTCCAATATCCGCTATTCATTCAAGTATATACGAAATTATTATACCACTAAAATACTAAATTATACAAATTTCCACTATCCATTCAGTCAGTATACCGAAAATATACAAAATTTCACCAATAGCAATATTTGGTATGTATATTGAACGTGAGATGCCCGCTACGCAATTTAAAAAAGAGATATTATTCTAAAAATATACCAAATTATAATACTGAAAATATACTAAAATTTAGCAAATAAATATAAATTGGTATTGCATTTATTCTTAAAAAATGTCAAATAACTATACCGAAATTATACCAAATGGATATATATATACATATCCATATATCATCACCACAATTAAAATATACTAAATATACCAAATTTTCGTTTCAGTTGCAGACGTTGACTAAGAATATTTAAACTTAATGGAGTCGGCAGGCACGTAATGATTATACCCTTCTATTCTATGTGTAGAAGGTATAAATAAAAGCATAAGCCTTCCACTACTCCTCAAGTTTTGCTTGCAAATAAATTGGTTTCATCGTTGACATTTTCATTGGTGAGGCAAAAGGCACTTGGACCAATAAAAATATAAAAAGATTTTCAATTTGTTTTGCGTCGCAAAAGTTTTTGGCATTTTTTGACAAAGATAAACAAAAGTTGGCCTTGCGTTCGCACAAATCGCAGAAACGCAGCTGCCAATACTGAGTTAGAGTACTGAAAATTTGGAATTGGAAATGGGAAAATTGCGAACTGCGAGCTGAGAACTGAAACTGAAACTTATGCAGAGTAAAAGTAAAATGGCGTAAAAATGCTAAAGCAAACTTATAGCAGCAGGTCAAAGGATATTCAAATCGCTTTCACACGCAACGCAAAAAGTTACTCGTTCATTTTTTTCGAATTGAATTGAGGTATTGAAAGCCTGCTGTGAATCGAGGTCAAAATGTTTGCTGCAATCAATTCGGATGTGTGGAAATTGTTAAGATTCCAAATGCAAATCGTAAACGATGATATAAAAAAAAATGCGCAAATATTTTCCACTCCACTTTTTGTTGTTGTTGTTGTTTGGTTGTTGTTGCGGAAATGGAAGTTTGCAAAATGCTTAATAATCGTCTCAAATTAGCAGGAAATGTATGAAATACATGAAAATTCGGAATCTTATTGTTAATCACAGGCTCAAAGCACATACACACACACACACACATATAAACACAATGGAATGCGAGAGATTTTATTTGGGCCACATGACAATCAAAGTTCTGAAGGCATTGTGTTTCGCTCTGTGAGTGAATGTGAGTGTCAAAGCAATTTGTTGAACCCAAAATACCAAATACCGAATGCCGAAAACAGAGCACTGAACACTGAACACTGAACAGTGAACACTGAATACCAAATGGCACATCATATCATTTCTATGTATGTATGTTATGAGCCACTCTTTTGCCCCTTTGCGCACAACTCTCTCGTAAAATATTCATAAATTGCACAAGCGGCGAACCCAAATGAGATAATAAGCCCTCTGTAGAGGACGACTCTGACAGCAAAGAGGATCAAGGGGTCTCTCAGTCTGTCTGTCTCTAAGCAGATGGCCTCCTCCTGGAGTGTCTAACATACTCGTCGTCGTCGAATCTTGAGCTGTTGTTCCGCTGTGAGTTCTAGCACAGCCATCAAATTAAGTATACGCACATATATTGAACTAATGAAATTATTGACGACTGATTGAGTTTGACTGCCTTCTAAGTGTGTAACACACACACGCACATACAGAAACGCGCAATATGATAATCGACTTTCGGGCATAAATATTGTAAATCGTCGTAATTATCATTGGCTTGATTATTATGTATTTGGCCTGCGAATAGTAAGGAGTATCATCATCATCTATATCATCGTTATCATAATCGGGGCATTGTCATTGTCTGTGTGTGTGTGCCACTTGTTGCCATCAGGTTGCCGGTTTTATGAGTCCAGACATTTATCGAATTGCCATATAAATTATACAAATTGTCGTTAGTCGTTCGCTATTCGCCGTCGCACATGGAAAAATGTGAAAGACAGAAAGAAAGCCTAGGCAAAGCTCTTCATAAATAGCACATATAATTGCGGCAAGAGTTCAACAACACCAAAAGGCCCCCAATAATAATATAATCACATATACTACATACATGAGCGAAGCGCAAAAGCCAATTGACAACGAACAACAACGAGTCCTGTGTGGATATTGAAGTATTCGTGTTCTCCTCTTCTTTGTCCTCGGCGTGCGCGACTCTTTCCCCTTTATGAGCTGCCACTTAACGCACAGTGGCAAGTGGCAAGTGGCAAGTGGAAAGCGGTAAAATGGTAAATGGAAAGTGGCAGGCAACTTCAAGAGTCGCTCAATTCTCCATCCACCTTGGCGCGGCTGCAGTTTATTACTTTATGTAAAATGAATATATATGGATTTTGTTGGTCGTTGCTCTTTTTCTCAGTTATTTTCATCTGTCCCCTCAACTCGGGTTCATAAATTAATTTATGATGTCAACACAAGACATAAACAATAACTGGGATCAAATTTGATTTCATTTAAACTAAACTTTATTTTCAACAACATCTATTTTTATAAACTTTAATTTCTTCTCCAGTGATGTATTCAATTAAATTTGGCATTTATTATAACCGTTACTCATGAGTAGAAGGGTATTATGGCTTAACAGATAACAGTTTGTTTTAAATATCGAGTAATGAGTACATTTTGTACTCTATGGCATATGTTGATTGTAGTAGTATATCAATATACCGAATATTGCCTTTGATGTATTTTTAGTTTCCTTGCGGTATATTATTTTAATATATTTTGAATGTAGTTCTATATTAACATACCAAATATAGCCTTTGTCACTTCTTAGTATTTTTAGTATAGTATTTTTTTAGTATTTTTGAGGTATATAAATTTTGTAGCGGGTATCTCGCAGCTTTCCTACTTGTTTAACTTATATTTTTGTAGCACGCAAACACTGTCTGCTCTGCTCACAAAAATGTGCTGGATAAACTAGAATATGCTTGATAGCAGAAAACATAATATAAAGGGGCGAGGCAGGGCGAGTTATAATAACAAAACTATAAAAGAAAAGTGTTTTTCAAGTGATGTGCAAAAGAATACCCTAGCAATTAAGTTGCAGTTAGTAAGGTATCTCGGACTTACACTTGAGGCAATTCACCACTATTAACTAAAAGTATTTAACAATTAAAGGGTAAGTTATTAAAGATAACTTTAAAATGCAAAATAAATACTTAACATACTTATTTATATTTGATTTCTAATATAATGTACTGTAGTATATTTTTTTACAGGGTATATCGGTTGTTGTTGTTGTTGTGCTGCTTGTTGAGTGTTGTCGTTTGATGCCAAGCAAATGAAGGCCCACAATATCACACACAAACATAGACAAACACATACACATGACGAGCGAACGAGAAGGGAATAGACGAAGTAAGAGAGGCAGAAAAAGAATAGAAGAGAGCGAACGAAAGTGAGAATGAGAATGAGAGTGAGAGTGAGAGGAGAAGAAAAACACGTTGAGTGTATCAAAAAGTTGCAACACTTTATGGCCCATAAATATTTATGTCTCTTGTTGTTTTTGTCTTCTTGTTTTTGGTTTAGTTGTTGTTCTTATTGCTGCTGTCGTGTTTGTTATTGTTAGTGTTGCTTTTGCTGTTGCTGTTGCTTTTGCTGGCATTGCTGCGGGCGCACTTTAAAAGTCCATGTAGCAAATATTTTGGCAGCAAAATGCAAGCGCAGTTGACAAGCCATGTTAACGAGTTTCAAATTGGCCCGCCCAGCATCACACACATACTAATGCAAACCACACACACATAAACATATACACACACACACACACAAATACCAATAGCGCCCATATCAACAATGTCAGCAGGCTCGCAATGAGGCAGCAGGCAGTGAGTGCAGTTTGCCACTTTGCCAGTTGTTAGTTTGCCAGTTAGCTAATCAGACCTTTGGGGTTTGCCGACAATGATGAAGTGAGTGCAACCAAGCGGCTGCCTCATTGTATAACACTACACTACACTGCATATATGTTTGCAGAAACAAAAAGAGACAGAGAGAGAGAGAGAGAGTGACATTGACAACCACATGAACCAATTACTGGCAATAAACTGCAAACTGCATTCTAATCAGCATCTTGCACAAATCCCACAAAATATGACTAAATAAAACAATAGCAACAAGAAATACCTTTAAGTTCGTTAACAATAATTGGAATCAATTTTGTCAATGTTTTTATTTATAATGTGAAGAATGCGTTTAACAAATAGTACTATTACAGATATAAAAGCAAGTAAGAAAGCCTATCCAAATATGCTTAGTTACCTTATATCTATTGAGATACAAGGGCAAAGTGCAAGGCCTTGGCTTATATCGTATTCTGTCAGTGATGTGCATATGTTTAAAGTGCTCTTATTGAATTGTAAATCTAGTCGTGATCTTCTACCATGTTATATTATAATATGAAATTGTTAATCTATATTATAAGGTTAAGTTGCCGCATCGGTAACATTTTTCGTATATATTAAAACAATCTGAATAAATTTAAAAAAGCAAGAAAGTGAGATATCATTATGAATAAAAGCAAAACAGTGCGGTATTAGTTTTTAAAATACACTAAATTAAACTACTGCAAACTAAACTACATTCAAAATATACCATAGGGTGCAAAATATACCAAATTGTCAGCCAAAGCAACTTAGACGTTTTTGTCATACAAAAGTATTTCTTGTATAACTTTTACAATTTTCATCTGATCGCAAATAAATATATAAGAATTGTAAGTACTGTAGTGCTTAATATACATATGTACCAAAAATTGCGGCTCCATCTTCAAAATAACGTTTTTTTTTTCAATATTTCTCGATTTGTTGGGGCGGATGTGGGCGTGGCGAAAAAGTGAAGTCATACGAAGGAAGAGACAGACATACAGACAGCTTTATCGTCTCGGCTATTGACGCCGATCAAGAATATATATACCTTATAGGGTCGGAGATGCCTCCACTGCCTGTTATATACATTTACTACAGGCACAACATTTCCTTCTGTATAGCAGGTATAACAGTAATAAATAAATGAAATGCATTTCAATAACCAGCAAAATGAAGTTGAATAGCTTTTCGTAAGTTGATTTCAAATCTATGCGAGCGAAATGCACTAAAGAGTGTCAGTCAGCAGCTGGTCTAAGATTTGTTCGCAATGTGGCACGTGGTTAAAGCGACTGTCTGCGTTTTAGTCGACCGTTGAGTACCTCGGCGAAAATGCTTTAACGGTCTGCTGAATTTACTTTGATCTGAGGCTGATATAGAGCAACCATCCCGCACACACACACACATATGTGCCACATGTCGCATCTTTGGCATCGCGTAATTTTTAATAAAGCAGCACACACGTTGAACGAACGAACGAACGAATGAATGAATGAATACTCACCCCAAGCTCAACGTAAATCGTATAAATGGGATAAGGGAGCGCAATCACCATGCCAGTTAGCCAGGTGGCACAGCAGCAGACAAAGCCGGGTATGCGGCCCTTGAGCGGATCGTTTAGCCAGCGCATGCGATCCCAGGCAATCAGTATGTGCGATATCATGGCAACATGTAACGGAATGTCCTGCAACAGAAAAATAAGAGGCAGAAGAAACATATACATATACATACACAGATACAGATACAAAGAAAAACAAGTAAAAGTAAGAAACAATATGACCAGAGCACAGCAGTTGTAAGTCGATTCTGGGTTGGGGTTCGGTGTCTCTGGGCAAAGCTGATTCCTCAGCTTTGTTTACTTAGTCCAATGGCTTAGGCAACCATTTTTCGGCCGTGTGCGGTGATTGAAACAAATTTGTTTGCCTCTGATTGTTGTTCTACATACCGCTTCTTCTACTTTTCCCTCAGTTTAGGTTTTGACTCTGAGTTTGTGTTAGGTTTCGCTTGAATGGTGCCGTCCCCCTCCCACACATACACGCACACACACGTAGGTTGTTGTTTTATGCTGCCCACATACGTGTAGCATACATACATCGCATTATGCTGCTAACGAAATCCTTAAGATTTTCCAGGCTATCGTCCAATTTTTGTTCTAGACCAACTTTGCGTTTTCCTTGTGCGCTTGTTTGTTGTTTATTTGCCTGAGATGTGCCAGATTGAATATTGTGACAACACCTCAAACCATGGAAAACCAATCATTTTTAACAGATTGTCTAGCATTAGCCTATGGTCAATGTATTCGTCAAGGCAATAGACAAGCACACACACACAAACACACATATAGTATGCATTATGGCCAAGACCATTGAAGCCATTCGCATCGTCAGCACAAAAATCATTAAAGTTTTTCTGTGCCGAATTTTAGCGTTAATTCCATGAAAAATCAGCATGTAGTATTAAAAATTCGCATTACTTTTTAATGGCAATCAAATTGCTATCTAAACAATAATACTATATAAAGCACATTTAAAGGTCTCGAATTGAATGCCAAAAATATCTAAAGCAGACAATCTTTATTTTGGCGACTGGCTTTTCTCAGCTGCAATTGTGTCGATTGCAATTCTCATTCGATCCTAAATAATGAAATTTAACGCATCCTTCCAGAGCGACTTGGGGGATTTTTGTGGGTAGCATCAATCAATTTCAATAAGAAGAGAAAAGGCACAACACACACACACACACATACGATGATAAATGTGTGCGTAAATGCCGCAAAAATCTATGTGTGAGTGTGTATGTTGGGGGATTGGGTTTGGGATTGTGATTGGGATGGGTATGCGCTATTTGTCGCCTTTTGTGATAGCAATCAAATCGAATCATATCCGTTGCCTGGCATTTTCTATCGCGTCTTTGTTTGCGAATGCTTCGGTAATACAATCTTCAAGAGCGTCTAGCTCAATTTCCAGATGCTCTGTCCCGTCCCGTCGAGTACATGCACAACATTAAAGAGTTTTGTCGTCTAGTTAATAAATCAATACACTCGCCTCACACATACGTATATAAACAAAACTACACATCAAATGTAGTATGCCTGAGGCAGCTTCGCTCAAATGAAATGTTGTTTATGAATGAGATTCATAAGTCTGATGACTAAAACTTGACTTGGCCAGGAGCATAAATAACAACTAGAGCATTAGCTTCTTCGATTTGGCCAAATATTTTCGCATTCTGTTTTTGTCAGACGCTGCCTCAAAAAAAAAATGTGAAAAAAAGCGAAGAGAACAAGAGAGTAGCTGACGACATTAAGTAAAGGTAGCAAAACAAAATTGAATGAAAGTAAATTATTTTATATCCTGTTGTTTGCCATATATATATACACACACACATACAGATATATATACTTGTATGTGGCAAATACAGATGCACGTGTATTGTTGGCAGGGACCGTGAAATGTGTCAATCATTGCGGCTTTTGGCAACAAGACGTGGCAAAAGCTATTGCGTGGAAATGCTCCATATCGCAAGGTGACAAAGCGAAAAGGTGTGGATTTGAGTGGGGACTGGCAAATCGGTTACGACAGACCAACACACGCAGCCACACAAACCGACAGACTGACAGACGGATAGAGAGACGGATGGACAGACGGACAGAGAGCCGGACAAACCTTGTTACGGACTTCTGATTTCAATCCAACATTATATGCGGGCTTGACATGCCAATTAGGTACAGTTAACAGCCCTTTAGCAACTGTCACAAACAGTGTATCTCGAAGCCAATGCCAAAGCACTCGTCTTTCCATTGCGGCACAGTAAAAATATATGGTATGTATGTAAATACATATAATCAACTAGTCAGACAACTAAATGACACTTTTATGTATCGAAATATTTATATATTTAAAGTTATTATTTAACTGCATAAATAAATAACACAAGAAAAGATTTAGAAATGTCTGCTGTCTTCAATAACCTTTTATTACTAAATTAAATTGACTTCTCCAACTGTATCAAAATGAACTATTTGCAATTATTGAACCTCCAGAGAAACGGAAATTAATATATCAGTCTGAATAAATAATAAATAATAAAATAAGCAAACTCGCTCTAATATCATTTACAAATGGAAAACCCAGGCGCTACTTGTGGGCGATCATTCTTGCAATGTCAATTTGAATTCGCGCCACGAGCAGCAAACAAAAAAACAGAAAATCATCAGGGAGCGGTAAACAAAGAACAAAAGAGAGAACAGCTTTGTTTACTCTAAGATGATCAACGCCTACCAAACAATGGATCTGCACTAATGGATTTTTAAGAACTCATCACAAATGAAGCTTGGAATTTCTTCAAGTACCACGCAAAACTTTGCTGAAAATTGTAAACTGTGCTACAACTTGGCCATTTGAAAGCCGACAAAGATGTCCTTTGGCATGCAGGTCTTGACTCTTAAGCTTCGAAACTGTTTTTAGATGGGTCCTTACAGGACCCGAGATTAAATGACTTTTATGTATACAAAGAATTGCGTATATCTTGGTCATATCCTGCCTGATCCTGGCGTCCTGTGTCAATTAAAGTCTTTAAAGGTGAGCTATCATGGAGCCAAAGGACATTCAATCCGTCTTTGTGGTTTTTGGGTTATCCTGCAGTTTTTAATTTAAGCTCGTTTCCCTTGAAAACAACTGAAGAATTTTAAGTGTTGTATCCTTAAATGATCTCATGTTTTTTTTTAATGCTAATCAATATCCTAGCAATATATATCCCTTGAAAATATGGCGGGATATGATCAACATATAGCTAGTCTTCGGAAAAAGGCCCTTGCTTAGTATGCAATACAAATTAATGTTGCTTATCGCCAAATTCCAATCCGTTTAACTTAAAAAATAATGCTTATTACATTTTTTATTCCCCATAATTTTAAGAATCTTTGAGGGACATATCTTTTTGTGATCAGGATCAGGATCTTTCGCTCTTAT
Organism: Drosophila niveifrons; assembly: GCA_035046325.1. NCBI lineage: Eukaryota > Metazoa > Arthropoda > Insecta > Diptera > Drosophilidae > Drosophila > Drosophila niveifrons. The sequence goes on along the minus strand of JAWNOC010000063.1, from coordinate 8,658,815 downwards.
AAAGATAAAGATAAGCAGAATAGGATACTCAAAAGACTAATTATTCTTATAGGGCCCGATATAAAAGGGCATTTGATATTAGTTGTTGGCCGTTGCTATTTACAAATTATGTGCGCCCTAAAAGCATGCTACAATAAAATTAAAAACTAATCGCTCCCGTTTGCAAAATATGTGTAGCCTGAAAGTATGCTACACAAAATTTATTTTGCACTACTGCCGATAAATTAAGAGCAGCCTAAAAGTATGTAGCTCTAAATTATTTGCAGGATGACATTAAATGCAAACTATAAATATTATTATACTTCGGCAATTTCTTCATGCATTTTTACCGGATATCCAGAATTGGGCTTCTAAAAATGAGCTTTAATGATTGGCATCCAAAAATTGTGTCATATATTAAGGAACGATATGTTAATTATTGTAGATAATGTGACTTAAATCGAAATTATTATATATAAAACATTTTTGTATGCTGCTCATTTTCAGCCACTGGTAAAAATGTTCTCTGTGTAAAGTGAGGAGAACTGCAGATAAAGCAGAATGCGTTAAGTTTATTAACTTGTCATAGGTCCATGAGGTTTATCAGCTCATCTGACCCGCTGGCAGCTTTAGAGCAGCTCCCTGGCCAGTAATTGACTAGCCAGACGAGCAAATGGAGCAGCAGCCAAAATCTGAGCATGGAGTAAAAAACAATAGATAACGATGCTCGTGAGCGAGTTTAATTAAAATTTACTCGAGCGGAGCCAACGAATAGAACGGATAAAGCGGATAAAAGTAAAGTAATGGCTGGAATAAAGTGGAGACTCACCTGCAGCATGGGCAAAAAGAAGCAAAGGAATTGCCCAAATATCCAGTTCTGAATGAGCATCACCATCAACGAAATGGGCAACACGAGAGCGCATTGCACAAAATGGCACAACGCCAAGTTGATAATGAACGCATGCGTGACATCCTTGTAAAGCCGATGATACATGATGTACACGATGATGATGATGTTCATGAGGACGCCGAGCAATGCCAACGCTGCATACTGGATGAGAAATAGCCAATAGACCGATTTGATGCTCGCCTTAAGTATCGGCCCATTGAAGCGTTCCACATCCTCCGTTTCATTGATGTGGCCAGCGAGGAAATTCGCCATCGCCAGCAGATACCTTTCCGGCACATCTTTCCACTTCTCTCCGCTTGTGCTTGCCGCCAGGTGGTAATCCTCATCGCTCACCACGTTGGGCGTAACCACATGATGCTCAGCGGGCGACATTCTTACCACCTGTAAAGAAAAAAACAAGAAAAGCAAAAATGAAAAAAAAATACAACTGAAACATCGGCAACAACAATGAATATTTTACACGCCTCGCAAAGCATAACAAAAGGCATAAAGCTGATGGCCACCCAACTGAAGAAGGCGCTCGCTGCAGGAGGGGGAAGCCAGATGGCAGGGGAGGGAGCGCTAACAATTGGTAGCTTTTCTATTCGCTTGGCGTTATGCAGGCAAAAAATTGCAGTTTTTGTGGAGAAGCTGAACGGAAGCCAAAAGAGAGAGAGGGAGAGAAAGAGGAGCGGCGGATAAAGTCGTGACGGTGTGTTCACAGTTCGTTTTGTCAAGTTATGCAAGGCACACACAAAAACAAACATCCGTTCCTCCTCTTCTTTCCCCTAGAATTTCTCTCTTCCCTCTCTTGCGCACCCGACTAAGCTATTGAACATACAGAAGAGAAGAGACTAAAGAACACCAAAATGATTTCAACATGAACTCAATTCGCATCAATCAGTGCGAACAAAAGGCAATTTAAGTCACACGACGACGACCATCCAGCTAAAGAAAAATGAATTAAAAAATAACAAAATTGATTTCACAATAAACTTTTTTGAAATTCGCTTAATATATCCTCCTAGTGCATTTTTAAGCTTCTTTTTTACAATTGATCTACCGTTTCGTTTACTTCATTACAAATATTTTCTGTTAGTTTTTAAGTTCTTTATATTTTCTATTAAACTATAGTAGTATTGAATTTTGGAAGTTAACTTTTTAAAGAAATTGAAATATGCATTATTTAGTTACTGGTTTTTCTAAAAATTAAGCAGAAGTTATTTCAAAAATGAATAATAGATAGATAAGTCTATTTTGTTTATTTTTATTAACAACGATGTTAACTCATTTTATTAAATAAAATCGTTTGGTTTTTGATTTTTTTAAACCAATTTTTCAACAGGAAATATTTAAAAATGCCGTTTTAAATTACTGTGCATATTAAGTATACGCCCTATTGCTGTTCTATGTATGAATGCTTACATCTTGGCGACTCTTTTTGACACTTTTGTCGGGTGTATTTTGTAGGCGACACGGCTGTTTGTGATGCTGGCTTTATACAATTTTCTATTCATTCATTTGTTTTATTGTACGCTCGTCAGACAGCTTTTGTTGTTTGTTAGAGTTTTTTTTTTTGTATGTTTGCTGTCGCAGTTGTTGCAATTGTTACAATTGTTGGCACATTTAGTTTGCCTTTTGTTTGCCATTTGCTACGGAAATTGCCAAAAAGGTTTGCAAGATGGCACTTGCAACCAGGAGGCCGCATTACGACTTTTGCAACCTTAAACGAAAATTGAAAATTTGTATGCAACGTGAAATGTGCAACGTCCGCTGCTCTTTGACTGTTTGGCCAGCTGCTTCGCTGCGCTATGTTCACTCCCTCCCCATCCCTCTTTAGGGATTTAGTTAATAGTATCTATGTGTTCATAGGCTCAAAGTACGCCTATTTCCAGACAACGGCAACTCAAGTATTTCAATCTAGATGGCTAGACAATAGCAACACACAACCAGCAAACACAGACACCGACACAGACAGACAAACAGACAGTCACGTATGTTGTGTGTGTGTATCTGTATGTGTGTGTGTGTCTGTATGTTGGTCAAATAGCCACAGCAATAACCACAGACAAACAACCCAAGGAATATATCCTCTATTTAGAGCTCCTCTTCCTCCCCGTCTCTCAAGTTTCGATATTTACCAGTTGCCGGCGTTTTTTGTTTTTTTTGTTTTTCGGTATTTCCGCTTTGCTAGAGTTTTTTTTTTCTGTTCTTGTTATTTGCGTTCTCTCTCTCTCTGCTCTTTCGGTCTATTTGAGTTGTTGTGTTTCGTTTCTGTTTTCATTTTGCCATTTTCCATTTTAAGCAGCAACTTCCGTTCAATTTATTGTGCCTAATTTTTCTTCACTTTCGGCAAAAATATTTGTTTGTAAACGTCGCTGTCAGAAGGACCCTTTATAGGGTGTTTGGGAATGTGAAACCGAAGCCGAAGCTGAAGCTGAAGTCGAGACATCACAAAGAATAAAAGAATAAAACCCAAACCGCTGTTTGTTATTGTCTTTCAATTTAAATTAGAGCCAATGCAATTTGCATTACATCAGAACGTGAAAAGCGCCAAAGGCGCTATGAAGCCATCACTTACAAAAAGATACGACGTCGACCGTCAGGTGGCTTTCCACGAACGAATTTCCCACAGTTGAATGTCATAAAAACGCAAAGCAAAAGTTAATTCATTTAAAAAAAAAATGTTTTCTCATATGCGTGCGCTTCATTATAACATACATATATGTTATTTTTTTCTTTGTTTTTTTCTCGTTTACTTTAAAACAAATAATGTCTTAAGGCAGCATTGTGCACCCTGTATGCAAAGCGGTTTCGTTTAACTGACGCATAACTCTCAATTACAAGAGTGAGGCAGCAAAAAACAAAATATGCTAATGCTTTTTGATTAAGTTTCTGTAAAGTTTACGAAGTAAACCCATCTATGATCTACGCTTGGTTAAATTTAACAGAGTTTTTCCTTTATTTTAAATAGAGTTAATTGCTCAATGTGCCTTGAAATTAGTTTAAGTGATTTTATATTTCAAATGATTTGTTGACTCGTTGTTTACTTATTCAAATTTAAATTAGAAATATAAATGTTTGGAAATCGAAATGCAATTCATTTTTGATTTTGAGTACTTTGCATAGATATTTAGTTATTCAAAATGAAAAAAATGTTGACTTGCTTTTAAAAAAAATTAAGTCAGCTGTTATAGCTTTACTTTGTGTCTAAGTAAGCACTGCTGTTTCAAAGTTCACAGCTGTATATATAGTAGATTTCATATTTATTTGCAAAATCATTTTCGCAATAATTTAATGGAATTTTAAATATTCCCAATATAGTTATTTCTAGTTTTCAGCTTCAATACAGATATATGAATTATTGAAGAGTGTTTTTGTGTATTCTTCAGCCAACCTCTTTGCATCTTTTGACAGCACTTTCTACTGCTTTTTGAGGCACCCTGTTTAAAGTGCAGGAATGTTGTCTGGACTGCAACGACGGCTCGGTTTGATGACCCATGCATTGGCAACTGTTGGTGCGCTTAATTTTATTTGAACCTGCACCCGATGCTCCTTTTATTTCCCCTCAAAGCGTGCACCATGCATTAGTAGTTTTTTGCCCCCAGACTGGTCTTTGCCTGCTGGGCTTATCTGTGCCACGTTTGGTTGCACACACACACACACACACACATACACATACACGTATATGCGCTGGCCCCAATTGAGAAGGCAGCAAAATGAAGCAACTCACTGCGACTCCTGCCGTTATGCTTAGCATAGGGACTCCGCTGGCATAAGTATATCTCAGCGTGCACGTCTGCTGCAGCCTGTGTAGCCTGTGTAGTCAGTGTGTGTGGCTCGACTCGACTGCCTGTCGAGTTTATTATGCCTTTCAATGATTTATACGGCAATGACAGGCTGCATTACGGCCACAGTGTGTGTGCTCTGCTCCCGTGAGGAGGCAGTTGGCCCAGTAGAAGGAAACCCAACAACCAATTGCAGCGAGACTATCGTTCCAGTTTCAGCCTCAGTTACCGTTTAGTTCGTTTCATTTCATTTCTTTTCGTTTAATTTTCATATGCTTATCTGCAAGATAACAACTAAACACTTTTCGTCGCCACACTTGTTGAACACCGTCCGCCCATCAAGCAATTTACACAAGATCTCTGCTAATTGTATTAGCAAGAAAGCTTAAACGATATTCTACACTCTCACTCACTCTGCTTTTGCCAAAAACTTTCCTAGAACTTGTGTGGTTCTTGAGGTTTTCAGTGTAAATTTGTTAATTGGCTCAAAATGTTGATAGACAACTAACCAACTGTGGCCTAAAGGATATATAGATGTAGATGTGGCTGTGGCTGTGGCTATGAATGCGGATGTGGTGTCAGCTGTACCTCTGCAACGCCCTAAGATAAACTCAGAGTAAACTCTGTGGCTTACTGTACGTATACGCAACGTGTGCTCTTCAGTTTCCTTTAACTTTAATATTCAATGCTAGAGAACAATAATTTTCTATGTAACTTTTGTTTGGCAATTTGTTAAGCTGAACTTTTTCTCTTTTGGCCCAATTATTGGAGACCGTTGGTAAACATAAATTAACAAAAGAACTCAACAACTTTGTGTAAAGCAAGTAAGCAAATTACAGCGAAGTGTGCTCGACTGTCAGATATCTTCAATACATAATATACCAAATTTATATATCGCAAAAATACTAAAATATACCAAAGGCTATATGGTATATAGATTTTATACTTTAATTGGAATGATATTATTATAATATACCAAAATTATATACTGCAAAAATACTGAATACATTATATACTGAATGCTATATTTAATATATTGATAACATTCTTCATTTTGAATAAAGGCAAAAAGTGTGGTAAAATTCTTCGAATATGCCAAATTTGTATATTGATATAATAATTTTGATTTGAAGATAAGCAAAAGAGTGCAGTATTATTCTTATAATATACCAAATTAATGTAACGCAAAAATGCCATATTTTAGAATACTGATAAAATCTTCATTCTAAATATACCATAGAGTACAAAATATACCACGTAGCCACACAAGCTACCAGCTGTACTTCAAGTGGAAAAATGTGTATCAACCTGGAATTGTAGTTCATTTAAGCTAAGCACACGCTTCACTTTTGCAAGCGACAGCATAAACGGCTTATGCTGAAAATAGCACAAAGCAAAATTAATTTCGATTTCCGCCGAAATGTGCCACACTCATCGCATTCGCAGGCAAGAGTCGAAATGTGCAATCAAATGTCCAAAAAAACGCAGCGAATTCGTAGATGAAAATCAGCTTTTCTTACCTCAAAAACCGCAAAGCTAGAGAGAGAGAGAGTAATTTTCAGTTGAGTATGAAAAAGCAAGCGTTAGCGTTAGTGCATCAATCACAGGCACTTAGCCAGACCGAAATAGCGTTAGCGATGCGCCATTTAGTTGGCCATTAAATGGCAGCGACGCATATCAAAAGAGACGCAACGAGACGCGACTGAGTCCAACACAAGGTTGCCATCAAAACAATTTGCCACACCAGTCTCTCTCCCTCTCTCCCCCTCTTTCGGTGGGTGTGTGTGTGTGGGTGTGACTATGTGTGTGTGTGTGACTGCGACATGTGGCATTGCTGCTGTTTTGGTTGCCTTTTTCGGGCAACAAGAAGTCAAGTAATTAATACTGATTTCTCTTACGCTCATTGATGCGGAACAGCGCACACTAGATGAAGGTGCTGCTAGCGACAACAACAACAGCAACAACAAGTACAATAAACAATAACAGTGACAAAGGCAGCAACAGCAGAAGGAGCAACAACAACAACAAGAACAACAACATGTGACATTAACAACAAAGCGACGGCTAACAACTTTATGTGCGTCTCAAGGTTGTATTATGCTCGACTTTGTCAGCTGCCCTGCGCCACACTTTGCTTCGGCCTCCGCAATCCTCCGCCAGCCAGCCAGCCAGCTTCCCTCTCTTGCTCTCCCACCGCCCTCTTGTCCTTCACCTGTCGGCCAAGTTGTTTGCTCAGTTTGCTTTTTGCCTTCGCCGCCCTCTCTTACATTTCAGTTCTTGTTGCTTTCGCTTACTCATCGCGGCTTTAATTGTTTAACACCAATTTTATTCTCATTCAAACTTTGCTAATTAAGTAGCTGTAGCCGACAGAGATTTACATGATCCTCTCTCCTCTCTGCTCCTTTCTCCCCCTTCGCCATCAGTTTATATGTCCTCAAAACATAAATAAAACTGCGCCTAATAAGAAAATAATAGACAGACAGGCAAACAAATGCCGCGCCTTAAGCATGCTCAACTAACAAATACCACGCTAATAAAGTTACTAAGTTCATTTTCAACTCAAACGAACAAAGTTCATTTCATACCTAATCTTAATCAGCAGCGAATTCTGTTTAAAGGAATTCTCATGAAATTTGTTGAATGTAATCAGCATAAGCATAATCAGCATCAATTTCTCAGAGCTTTAATCAGCTGAAATATGCTTCATGTCTGCAAATGCAATTTAAGATTCGTATTAAGTATTTACTTGGCAAAAATCTTAAGCTACAGGGTATTATAATCGATTCTATGAAGACAAACCCAAAAAAACCCATTCCAACTACGTCAATTTGAAATCAATTGCTGTGTGTTTGTGTGTGTGTCTTATGTGCTATAAATTTTACTGCTGCAGTTTTAAGACCTTCAAGCGAATAAATAACATCGAACGTGGCAATGATTAGGACTTGTTAGGCAAATCCCTAAACTAACAATATACTTTATTTTAAATCACTTCGTCGAAGGCATAAAAGCTAAACACTTTACGATATTCCCAGTTAGAAACTTATACTTAAGTAGAATTTAAACATTGATATTTGAAAGCAGTTGAAGCAAGCCATCTCATCAAATAATAATGAGAATAATGGAGTTCTAATTATTATAATTACTATACAAACTTGATGAAATGTACACCCATTAAATGTGTGCATTGTGCACTTCCCATGCTTGTCCATTTTCCATTCATATTTAAAGCCATTCACTCACACTCCGACACTTTCTCATCGACCAATTCGCAAATTAATTAAACCGAATAAATAAATTTGTGTGCATTTCGCACAACTCTGTTCTTGGCCTTGGTTTCTCATTGTAATAAATATGTATATATACATATATATATATATATTTGAATATATTCATCTGCAGGCATATAACGTATACGCATTCAGACATAAGTTTGCCATCCAATTAGTTTGCAAAATATGGCAAATGCTTTAAAGCAGCGAGAGTTGTTCAATGAGACTATAGAAATAATAATAGTAATAATTATAATAATAATAATAAATAATAATGACTATCATAATAAGTTTATTTATTTAAATATTTATTTAATTTAAAAATAAAGTATACGCATTATCCATAAATAAATATAAATAAATTAATTGCATAAATAATAAAATCATTTCAAATACTTAAAAAATATATTAAGTATACGCATCAACAGCATACTAACATACAGACAGCTTTCAAATACATCGTAATTGCAAATACTTCCATTAAAATTAGGTATACGCACTGCCATCATGAAATTAAAGCTAAATTGTTCGAGCACTTCAATTGAAATGAAAAGATTATTAATTTTATTTAAATATTAATATCAAAACTTACATATAGATAGATATTAGTAGATATTAACTTTATCTCATTCTACCTTCATTTATTCATTGAAATTTCGTACTTCTTCTCTTTCTTCTCGATGGCACTTTACCTTAAAGATTGATTTGCAATATATTGCTTCTGTCATTTTTAAGGCAATATTATTAAAACACTTTCATTGAATTAAATATATTTTCCACTATCTAAATTTGCGTGCAATTTAATTTAGTTTAACTAATTTTTCAACTTTACGTAATGATTTGTTATTTACGATTTTCTTTTTTAATATAATGTTATGCTTCTGTTTTTTTATTTTGCAGAATGTGTGAATGTTTAGACAATTTTGTAATTGCTTTAACAACTCGCGTTTGGAATAACTTTCAAAATTAAATTCTTGTAAAATATTTAAAGCAATTGCAGCGCTTCAGCTGCTTACTGAATAACCCTCGAAGGTATTTCAGCAACTGTCATCTGCCAAATGCGTTGCATTTTGAATGAACTGTGCAAATCCAGGCAAACGATGATGCGAGTGCCTGACGATAGACGGCCTCAGCCGGAGGTGGGCAAGCGGGAGGAGGAGTGGGAGCGGGAGAGGTAGAGGGAGCAGCCCAATGCAACAACAATGATAATGTCGAACATGTATTTCACTTGTATCCTGGCATTTAGCATACGTTTGCTGTGGTAGAAATGGAAAGCTTGCGGCACTTGCGGCAAGCGATGTGTGCGGCATGTGTGTGTGTGTGTGTGTGTGTGTGTGTGTGTGTGTGTGTGTGGGGCATGACTCCGCTGATAGCAAAGGAAAAGTGTGCTACATAACATTAAAGCGGAGAATGCGCCACAACACAGAAAGAGAGAGGGAGACAGAAAGGCAGCCACATAAATGGGAATTAATTGTTTAGCAGCACGCAAAGTGAGACGGCAGCTTAATGCAGCCAGCGGACAACTGAAAAACATATTTAATTAACAAACAAATGATGTTTCGAAAACCCTCCCTTGATTACATTGTGGCTGCTGCTACGGTTGCTGCTATTGCTTCAAAACCGAGTCGAGTCATAAAATTAAGAGGGAAGCCAAATTATTTGGCCATAAAATTGTCATGAAATATGCGCGTCAAGGCCGATTAGCTAAGGTAATTTTCTACCCCAGTCTTGCAATAATACAGTACACACACAAACACACACACACACACATACATAGATACACACGTTGGCAATTGTTAAATGAAAATCGGAAACTGTGTAAAGTTTTTGCTGGCCATAAATTAGCGCACAGTAAAAGGCATTGAGACGCAAAGCATTTCGGAAAACTTTTATCAGTTGCTTTTATGGCCGTAGCATGCCTTCCTTTCAGCCTCCATCTCACTCTACAACTCGCTCTCTCTCTCTCTCTCTTCCCTGACTTTCACTGTAAGCTGAGGCAAGTGCGCAGCATTGACTGATTATGGCAGGCAAATGAGTGCGTCAAGTGCCACGCCAAAGAGGAGGCAAATAAAGTTGCCTTCAACCGAAGACATTGAAATTGATAAGCCTTAGGTTCGTCTACACACACACACACACACTCATACACACACGCACACTTCTTGCGTGTGTGTATTTGTGCATTTTATGTTTATTATTTTCCCTCTCACAGACGCACACACACACACATCGGCTCGGAACCCAATAAAAACATATATGTGTAGCATACTTAACAGCGCCCCAAGCTTTTTTGCCCTCTTTGCCAAAAACGGAGCCTGACACCTTTGACATTGCCTTCGAATTCATGCCGCATTCGCAATTCGCACTCGCACTCGACGTACTTTAAAATTTATTGTTGCACTCGCCGGGCAACACAATATTTCAGCCATTGTGCCATTGAGTCACAAATAAGATGGATTACCTACATAAGTATGGTATATAACATATACATATTAGCAACTACTTGTTTTTCTCTATATATGTATTTGTATGTATGTCACATTGACTCGATGTCAGCGAAGTTCAATATAATTTAGATAATTGATGATATCATTATGGCTCAATGTTAAATTACTTAATTGTATTTGCTCTGCTTATAACATTGATGTGTCCTTTCATTAGAGCTCATTATCTAATTTGTATATAAGATATTAAAGAAAGAATTTTGGCCAAATTTACAAAATTCAAGAAAAGATTATGCTCGAAAAATATTGATATTGCTTTTTTATTAAAATAACGAATACAATTTCTCATTATAATAGAAAAAGATAATTTTTAATAATGTTAGAAAAATTTAAAAATAATTACCAAAAATGTGATAAGCTGTAATTTAGACTAATAATAAAATTTACTTAATAATAATGTTATAAAGAATATGATAATATAAAAAAATATAATGCCGTAAGCAATTATTTATAAATTAAGAAACAGATGAAATGAAAAATAAGAAGAATAATATATAAATATTTAAGTTATCTCAGTATTTAATAACATTTAAAGGGGTGTGCAACTTTAAAAATTCTGATTTATTATTTTCTTTTCATTTATTAGCTCATCCAATATATTTATTGAAGGAAAAATTAGAAACAATTGAATATTTTGATATTGATTATATTTGTGAATTTAATTTATTTCTACCTTCTTTTAAGTCATGTATTTATTGGTATTTCATTCTACACAACTTGGTTTTACTCATTTCCTATGAACTGAATTGTAACGGCATCAGGACTTCGGCATTTCATGCGACAATGTTTTCACGCTTTCTTGCGACTCTTTGTGTGTCGCTGTTGCCTTTTTCTGTCTGCTCTTTGCCATGTCCTTTTATTTGTCTCTGGCTTATGACTATAAAAAATATTTGCGCTCACTTTGTCTATCCATTTTATATGCGACAGTGTGTGCCACAGTGCGATTGTGAGCGTCTCTCTCTCTCTCTCTCTCTCTCTCTCTCATTTTGCCTCTGCCTCTGTCTTTGTGTGTGTTTATGTTTTACCAATTGGCTTTTAAGAGCTTGAAGCTTTAACAGTCAACAGCAACAGCAGCAACTTTATTGCCTGCATGACAAAAATTTGCAGCTTTGTTGCATTTCCACTGTTTCGAATGTTTGTCAGCCAATTTATCATAACGGAGTATCCTGAAAATTTGCTGACTAATTTACCAGACGATTTGACAAGGCAACAAATAAATCGTCGCACGAATCATAAAACAAATTTCAATTATAGTTGTGTCGATGGCAATAACGTAAATTGGAAATCATTGCCATAAGTATTTCTATTATTATTAGCTGGACAATGGAATCATTTAATCGAAATTACGACTAAGCTTAATCAATACAAAACGTAATAGTTTGTACTCTAATTCATAGTCGCATTGTGTGGCGGCAGCGTCGTTGTTGAAGGAAATGTAATTAATGTTTTTGGGGTCGGGTGCGGAACCACAGGAAATGGCCAATTGCAATTGCAGATACACGAGTTTCGGTTCACTTGCAACACTCGCAACGTAGATAAACTTTACCCTAATTGCGCAATTATATCATTTGAATGTGTGCCAGCGCAATTGCCACACACACAAGCAGACACACACTTGCACACTTTCAAAGGAGTTCAAATGAACATTTTATTCACTATCGTTCAAGATTTACACAGATTTAGACTAGAATGTTTAAAACGGCAAGCAATGAATTATTGATTGTCCTGCAAGGGAAGAAAACAATTTAAAACTTGAATAAACAAAGGAAAATTATGCAGCAGAGAATTTCTAACGTTGACTTTAACAACCAAATTTGACCTTTAATAGTTTCGAGAATAAATTAGACACAAGTTGTGGTGTAAAATAAAAGGTAGTCATATCGATTTATGTTTTTAAATACTTCATTTCGATTTTAGTTGGTATAAGCTGAAAAGTAAACACATCGATTTATGGCATTAAACACCTAATTTGGATGTTGGAATTCGAATTAAACATATAATAATAATTTTATGATTAATTAATTTTATGAATGTTAATGGGAGAAATAAATTCCTGTTATTTTTTTTTTACTTTGCCTTTGCCAAACCCAGCTACTTAATGATTTCTTATTTTATGATGTGATTTTATAAATTATATTCTCTATTCAAAAAACAAAACATTTAATGATTTCTCATTTCAAGAATCATTCATTCAAATAAATTATTTGAATGTTAGTGGCAGAAACAAATACATTAAAAATGCCTGTTGTTATTCCAATGATCTGACTTGCCCTTTGGCAAAACGAGCTACACATGTGCAGCTCCAGTTGACTTCTCGTTGGCAGTTCATTGTCCTGATTGGCCATAAATATGCCAACACATTCGCATTTGAATGGGGTCAGAAACGCCTTCGGCATTTTGCAGCTGCACACGTTGTTGGGCAAATAATAATACTCGTAGCAACAACAATAATAATAATAATACCCTTTTTGACGCAAAAGTGTATTTAAAAATAGGTGTGCAATGCCAAAGGGGAATAGCGCAATGTGAATACCAAAACACGATATACATATAGTATAATGGCCAATGTGTTCAAAGGGTGCAAAGGAAGCGCCCAACGTGAATGCGAATGCGAAGAGCAGAGAATGTGAAATGCGAAATGTAAGCTAATTATTTTAATAGTGCCAATCAAGCCAATTTACACAGAGAGAGAGAGAGAGAGAGAGAAAAAGACAGAGACATGAACATGAACATGAACATGGAGATGGAGATGGACAGTCGGGACAATTGTCGTCAGTGCAACAGTTGCCCCTCCTCCCTCCTGTCTATCTCACTGCTTTCTCATTCTCCCGCAGCGAGAGCGTGCGAATAATTGCATACATTTCTGCATAAGTAAGCGGCGAGGAAGCGAAGTCTGTTGTGCTTAAACTTTTGCAATAGGTTGGCGTATAGTTGCGGCACTCAAAGTAATTACACTCCCTCCACGACTGCGACTGCGACCACGCCCACTTTGACTCCCAATCGCATTTCCAATCGAGACCCCCTCCAAGCCATTTCCCCTGTTGACTGTTCCTGTTCTCTCATTCCGCATTCTCTTTCCTCATTCTTATGCTGCGGCTTGTGCGCTGCTTAACGCCAAACCCTAAGCGGAAATTGATTTTGCAAGCCGATGGCTGATCAACTTTTGCCCAGCAACAACAGCAACCAATTCAGCAAGCGGTGGAAGCATTGATTTTTAAATACTCTCACAACTAATCAAGTTTTTGTCAAAGTTGAATATAAATTAGCTCACTATGCGTATACGTAATATACGCTACAGCCTTCAACATAAATTAGCCAACAATTGGTGGTTTGTTTATATCGTAATTTTTAAAATAATAAATATAGGCAACTACAACAAGAATTTAACGTGGGGAATTCAAAGGAATCCAGCTCACACTGCGTATACTTAATATACGCTGCTGGTTTTTAAATAAATTAGAAAACAGTTCAATATCCAATGATTTTCTACTCTACGAAGTATTATTATACAAGTAAATGGAGAAGGTTAATTAAGCAATTTTTATGCAATTTTGCACACGCTGCGTATACGTAATATATTGACAGCATATATTACGTATACGCGTGGTCAGCCTTGATATGAATTAGAAAACAGTTTAAAAATAAACAACTCGTATCTATGAAATAATAATAATACGTATGCAAATTAATCAATATTAACTCCCGCTGCGTATAAGTTAAATATTATCAACATACATTACGTATACGTATAGTAAGCCTTGAAATGAAATAAAATACAGTTTAAAACTAAGCAATTTGCTTTCGAATCTATGAAATATGAAATAAGAATATGAATGAATATAAGCTTACGCTGCGTATAAGTAATATTTTTACGGCTTATATTACGTATACGCACTGTGAGCTTTTAAATTAGTTAGAAAACAGTTTAACTATAAACAATTTGTATTCGAATCTATAAAATATTATGACAAAGAATTAATCATGAATTGTAGTTTATGTAAATTAGCTCACTCTGCTTATATATGATGCTACTTTTAACATAAATTGAAAAAGTTAATTATATTAATTATATTTATATTCTTTTTCCCACTTCTTGTCATTCATTTCCCTACTTTTTTTTATCAATCTGAAGGTTTCAGATGCTCTGGCTGCACATTGTACTGTGTAGTTAATTAATTCTAATAATAATAAAATAATATATTATATTTATTTTTTTTTTATTTTATTTATTTATTATGTAAACACCCAGTTAGAGTACTCGCAATTTTATTTTTTTTTTTTTTTTAATATATTTAATTTTATATTATTTTAATTATATATATTTAATTTTCTTTGCATTTCTTTTCTTGTCGCTTCCTTTTGGTATTTTACTTGAATTTATATAATATTATTAAATTTTATTTTATTCATTATTAATAGATGGAACACTAAGTTAGAGTACTCGCAATTTGACTTGCAACTGGTTGCGAAAGCAACTTGCAACTTGGTTTATTTGATTTTGCAAACTTGGGCTCCGGCTTTCTGCTTCTTTATTGAGTAACAAGACAACTATAAAAGCGCAAAAAGACGATGAGTACGGGCGGTTTTGCACGGCTGGCTTGGCGCCTCTAGAAATTGACAAGTTTCAACTCGAGTGTGCAGTCAAAGAGCATTGGCGAAGGCAAAGGCGAAGGCAGCGAGGAAGGCAAAGAAGAATGCAGAGAAGGAGAAGAAAGCGTCGAGGTTGCAGGCCTGAGTTAACGTTTGTCTGTGTCTGCAGCTATGTCTATAGCTATAGCTACAGCCATAGCGATGTCGACTATGTCTATAGTTATGTCTATGCCGTTGTCGTTGTTGTTGTCGTTGTCGTTGCCGTTGTCTATGCGGGCAACGGCTGCTTGCGACTGCATGGTCTCAATGCTGCAACGCCTAGTGGCACGCCTACTGCAGTGGCTGAGGCAGTTGCTGCTCAGTTTGCTTTGGCGTCGGTCATTGACTCACTGCACTGCCACGCTGCAATTTTCAACAAATCAGTCCCAGTACGATGGGGCCCCAAACGAGCCAACGAACCACCAACCAACCCACTCTGGGCCACCCCCCAACCAATTGTCAATAGCAACAGCAACAACACAGAAAAAATTTCAAAAGCTACATGAATTTTATACGAGATTGTCGCTTGATGACAGCCTTTAATAGAGCGAAAGAGAGAGAGAGAACTGTGAGGAAACATTTGCCGTTGGCGATGGCTCAAATGATACCGAAAACAGCTGTTGGCTGGTGGCTCAGCATTGATTTTGGTCAATGGCCTGTGGCCAGGCTAGTAGCCTCAACTAAACGACTGTCGAACTACCGCCTAACTTGTTAACTGAATGCCCTATAAACTGTCTTTCTATTTACTTGCCATACTCACTCGCTTCGTCTCTTCTTTATTCACACTCACTCACTTTCAGAACACGCCACAAAGTATAAAGCAAAAAAACAAAAATGTTGTATTGTTTAACGTTGCGTATGATTAATCTCAGTGCTGGGCAGCTTTTTAAGTGGCAACGAATAGGCTAAAAGCCCCCAAACGAAACGAAATTCATACTCGCACAACGCAACACTCATTGCACCCGAAACAACTTGCCTAATTGCAAATTAGCACAGAAATTGAAAATGAAATGCCTGCCACTCTTTCTCTCTCTCTTTCTCTCTTTCAGCTTGGCTCTCATGGGCTCAACGTACTAATTGCCGACCCATCTCTCTAGAGACACACACACACACATACATTTAATACACAGTGTCACACACAGTGGCACACTGTCATATTGATTTTTGCAGTTGAGCTCGGCAAGTCTCTGAAGAACTCTGCTTCACCTCCCAGCAAAGACAATGCGGGAATTCCCCAAACACTTGACGAAAATTTGCGATTGCGATTGCGTTTACATTTGCGTTTTGCGATCCCAATCTGAAAACTGTGTCACAACATCATTTGCATAGCTCTTCATTCAACGATTGCAAGCCAAGTCTTCTCATCTAGTTTGGAGTGGCAACAATTGAATTCTATGCAGCTGCAGCTGCTGTTTGCTGTCTTGTCAGAAGCCATCAAGTCAAAGATGATATATTTTTGCATCAAAATGATAACTGGAAAATACTTCGGAGTTAAAGGATTGCCATTGAAAATGTTCAAAGCGGTAAAACTGCATGCAACAATTTATTGAATTGTCTTGGCTTTAAAACTGTTCAAATAATAAAGTATACTAAAATATCACAAAGTAACAACAAATATTAATTAACCGCAAGCAAATATATTTATAGACTAGCGTGGGCGAGAGAATGTAAAATATAATAAGACAGCTGGTTTTTCAAAGTTCACTTCGAATATCTTTTCCTACGCAGAGAGAAAAATAATTAGTAGATTAAAAGTACAAAATCTTGATAGAACATTTTTGGTTGAACACTTTTAAACTAAGATTTTTATGCTTAATTTGCATTATAAGATTAAAAACATTAGTGCTTTAAAAAAATAAGTGCTATGAAAAAATGTAACATTAATCTCTTTTATCTTTCGACTTTAATTTTCAGCTTTAGACAACTATTAAATTCATGCGATTAACATTTGATATAATTGCAAATGTCAATTCCACTCACAATTTTGTAAATAAAATTTGTAAATGAAAGAAATTCATTTTCCAAGTATTGTATAAAATTTCAGAGTAAAACTGGCAACGAGCAACAGGCAACAGGCAACTGGCAGGCATGTCAAAAGGGTATTTGATATTTGACATGCCCATTCTTGTATTGTCCTGTATTGTTTTGGGGCAGCAACTGACAGACTCACCAATTGACTGACTGACTGAGTGACTGACTGACTGAGTGAGTGACTCAATGAGTGCGCTGCTGGCAGCGTTAAGGTTTACCAACTAAACTCGACTCTTGACCCGAGGCTGGGTTACCTTGACTTGGTTTCCAGCTCACAGCTCACAGCTCTTCACGGTGTTTTCAATGCGCTGACTACGCTGACGCTTCGATATCCTTGAACTTTATAGGCCGCTGCGGGGCCGAGTTGACTGTTGAGCTGACTAAAGCAGCGCAGCAGAGCTCAGCTCAGACGTTTGTTTACACATCGGTGCGAATACTTTTTGTATAGGCTGTGAAATGTTTGTTTGTTTTCGCTTTTGTGTTTTGGGGCGTAAAACGATGAATGTCGAGCACATTTGCATTTTCTCTTCACGTCTCTTCTCCTTTTTTTTTCTTTTTCTTTTTTGGGGTCAGGCAACAATAACACAGCAGAATAAAGCCACGCTACGCCACGACGAGCAAGTAAAAAAGGCGTGAGACGTGCGAGATGTGCCAAATACGAGGCATGAGGCATGTGATGTGGCATCATATCATGCGCCATGTGGCAGCAGAAGAAGCTGAAGCTGAAGTGATGCTGCTGCTGCTGCTGCTGCAATCTCATTTAAATTTTTATCTGCGCCGCTCAAGGATTAGGGCCTGGGCTACATGAGTCACCAATTTGTCAGATTAAAAAGACGCGACATAATAAATGTAGCGAATTAATTGCCAGGCGAAGGGCAAAAGTAAAGCCTGTACGCTAATAAATTGCTATTAAAAATGAAGTGCCCCATTTTAAGTATAAAATGGAGAACGCCAAAATGCGACTCAAAATTAACGATGGCAACGAACAACGAGCGACAACGACAGTGAAAGAAAAACGACAACGAGAACGAGCTCTCTAGGTGACAACGTGTTAATTTTACTGGTATATTCCAATTTAAATGCCAGCCGAAGCGCACGATGCGTATACGTAATGTGTGCGGCAGGAGGCAAGCGGATGACGACGCAATCGCATTGACATTGACACACAGCAAGTAAATAGCAAACTGTAAACTGCAAAAGTAACTTGAGCCGAGTCAAATGAATAATCTTTAAAGGCAACTTTCAGCACTGACTACAACATCAATCATTTAGCTAATAACGCTATAATGACCCTTTAATCCAACACACACATACACAGAGAAGCACACTTACAGTTACTTTTTGAGTGCGCAATTTATGAATGGAGAAAACGAGTACTCAAGCTCGCAAGTTGTGGGCGAGCTGAGCTGCATTTTGCTTAAAGTGCGTGTCATAAGCGTTGACACGGTAATTACACTGCATGGCACAAAATGGAAAATGGGGGAAAGTAATTGCAATTTGCGCCATAAACAATGGCAGAAGCGTTGAGCTCCACAGCAGCCAAAGTACTCTAGTGAGGGGAAGTTGCTGAAAATGTAGAAGCATTGGAAAAGAAGAAGAGCTTAAAGTGCGGCTATTAAATATTAAACTGATATAAAAACAATTTCTAAAATATTCTATATGCTAAAATAAATAAAAAAGTGAATATGTATTTTTACTTTTTGTTTTTGTTTTAGAGACTGTGAAATCAGTAAAGGAAAAATGTATAAATGGAATCAGAATGGAATGAATATGAGAAATAATACAAATAAGAGAAGTTGAAACAGAAAGATCTAAAAAAATAAATATATCACACAAAATAATCACGTAGAAAAACGGTAGCAAGAAACTATTATATAAACAATTTCACTATGTTCTCATGAATATGAAAATAAAATAAATAAGAGAATATTTTGTAATTTTTTGTACAAGCGATAAAAGGAAAAATTTTAAATGGAGCTAAAAGACAAATCAACTATAAAATAAAAATAATAAAGACCAATTAAACAAATGAGAGAAGTTGAAACAAAGATTACGAAAGATCTAAAAATGCAACTACAAAAAATTCAAAATACTAAAACTAAACCTTATTAGGAGAAACAAAATTAATAAAAGAATTGTAAATATAAATTAGAATATAATATAAAAAAATAATAAAAAAAATTGAGAATAATAAGATGATAACCTGCTATAAAAAAAGGTTCAAACATACAAAATAAAAAAAAAAACCGTAGACAAAAATTATCTTAAAATTTTCAAATATAAAAATCTATAAAATTAATATAAATAATAAAAATATATAATAATAAAAAAAATGTTCATAATATTAATAATATGAAAAATATATTAATTAGGCATATTTGAAAAAGGCGCAAAAAAGAGTCAAACGAGCAGCTGCAAAATGTTAAGCTGATATAAAAATAGTGTCAAAATCAATATTAAAAACAAGAAATAAAGCTGTTGCAAAAATACCAAAATATACCTACCTAGGCTACGTTTAGTATATTGATAAGGTTATGGCTATATTGTCTTTACATTTTCTGCAAGCGCAAAGTTATACTTTATGTTATATAAAAAAAAAAGATATATTGAAACAAAGGAGAATGTTGCCAAAAATGCAGAAGCAGCAAAAGAGAAACTGTAATATAAAAGAGCAGCTGTAAAATGTGCAACATATTTACAAAAATTTGTTAAATACTCCACTAAAAATGTTAGAGTTAAAACAAATTATCAAAACGGAAACAAAAGGCAAATAAAATACAAAACAAAAGCAGCAAAAGTAACTAGAGTTAAAATAGAGTTTGTGATATAGTTTCCCCTAAGAAAGAAAACACGAAATGGGAAAAACGAGAGAAAAGAAAACGAAGCCACAAAAGAAAACAAAAGTAGCGATCAAAGTAACTAACCATGTTTCAGGTTGAATTTTGACAGCATCTTTTGTTAGCGAGGCGAAATTGAAATTTAAAAGCGTTTTGAAGTTTTCATTTCACGACGCAGACGGCAGCATATGAAATATTGAGCATTAGAGGTAACAGCCGCAGGGTTCAACCGACTGACTGACTAACTGACTGAATGGCAGGTTGGCTGGTTGGCAACCCTAACCAAAATTGTGGGCAACCCTTGCCGAGACCAACACCAATTTCAATACCGAAAACGAAAACGAGAGACGAAACTGAAAACCCATCGAGGCGAACCCATAATTCGTGCTCTGACTATTGATGAAGTTAAAGTCGCGTGTTTTGTCGTCTCATCTCTCTCTCTCTCTCTTTCTCTTTCTCTCTCTCTCTCTCCTTCTCTTTCTCTCTGTCGTTGCAATTGAAAACAGGCGGCGCGTGCGGTCCGCAAACTCAATGGCTTCTCGTGTGAGCAACTTGCGGTCGAAATTTACACCTGCGCACTATTTTTGGGAATCGGAGAAACGGGAAGAGAAACGGGGGCGAAATGTGAAACGGTTCCAAATGACAAAAGCGTCGAAGCTAAGAAAATGGTTTAGGCTCTTAACATTTAATAGCGCATTTTACGCGCAGTTGTTTCCGCAAAACGGAAACTCCGCAAACAACATTCGAGTTGCCTCAGTGAAAGATATTTGAAATCTCCTTTCGGGATGAAATGTTAGTCTTGGCGTTTCGCAGAATGTCCTTTCGATTATATTTTTAAGCAGGTTGACTTTGTTTTGGTTGGGGCCGGCTTTGGCTTCAGTTTTAAGTCCATCAAATGCTGCCAGCCTTCATTTTTTGTTTTAATGCCGCAACGCTGTTATTCATTAAGTTTAATGAGTTCATTTGAATTTGAATGGCGGATGGGATGGGCTAAGAAAATGGAATTGAGCAGCCCCAAAAAGAACGTGGCAAGGGAAAAGCCAACTAAAACCAAGCAGAGTACAGAGAGAAGAGAGAGCTTGAAAGCGGACGATTTGCGGACGGCAATTTTAAAAGGCTTGAAATTGAAGCAAGTCTACAGGCTAATTGACAGCCCGCCAGCTCAATTTTTGGGGTCCTAAGAGTACTTTGGCGCTTTCCACCTTCGCATTCAGCCTCCCTCCTCTTTGTACTCCACTTCAGCCTGCGGGGTAAAAGACAGAGAATAGAGGAGAATGGGAAGCTACGTACCACGAAGTTGCAAGTTGCCAGTTGCCAGCTGCTAGCTGCCATGCGACTAATTCAATTAGCGTCGCTAATTTCGGCTCTATTAGCTGACAAGCTGCCGTTGCCGCTGTTATTGAGGCTGCTGCTGATGTTCAATGTGCCATACTTTTAACGCGCACTGTTCGCAAATAGCAGCACTCAACACATGCCCCACCCGATTGTCTGGAAATCTAATAAGTCGCAAATGCTGGTAAATATCGGCAAAAGGTACTCAAAAAACACTCATCAAAATGTAACCAGAAAGCTACTTGGAATTGATAGCTAAACACCTGAGCTGATAGCATTTGCGCCTAATCCAATAAGCTTTTTATTGTGACTGACAAAAGTTGAAATTAATGGATAAGTTTGTTTTAAGATCTACTTACTTTCGAATCTATAAGAACGCATTTAATACTACGTTGACCAAAATATAAAATGTAAAGTTCAGTTTAAGCTTCGTGTGCTTAACATTTCCAGCTAGTTCTTTTTTTTGAGTTGGCAGAACTCTTTTCGGTAATATATTGACAGTTTTGTTTACTAAATGACAAAGAGTGCATTTTAAGTTTTTTACAATATCTGATTGAATTGAGCAGAGAAGTGCTATCAAATTTTCTTTGCGGATCGGCTACGAAAAGATTCGAAATACAACAAAAGGTAATTCTACCATGTTACACAAAATGTAAGTGGTACAAAGACTTCAAAGAGGGTTTGGATCGTATTGATGACTTGGAACCAGCTAACACATTAATAAAGTGAAGCAATTAGTATCCAATAACCGTAGGTTGACTGTTAGAAACCTTACTGATATGATCGGAATATCAAAAGGATCTATGAAAACCATTTTGAAAGACCATTTCGGTATACGAAAAGCTTAATCACGTAAGACGATCAACTTTTTCACTCGTTTTTCTTGACCATTTCCCCAAAATTTCTACGCATATCGTTGCAGAAATTTCCTACTTTTACTGTGTGTTACTTCTGGCTGTTCTAGAAACACAAGATATCATTCCGAAAGACGCGTTTCGAAACATTTGAAGAAGTAAAAGCTGAATCGAAGAAGGCGCTGATGGCTATACCGGAAAGGGATTATTTGGCATGCTGCAACAATTTCGATATACCTGTTCAAAACTAATTCAATTTTTTTACTTTTTGCCACAGTAATATTAAATTTTTTATACCCGCTACACATAGGGTAGAAGGGTATTATAAGTTTGTGCCTGCAGGATGTATGTATGTAAGAAGTTGTCGTCCCTGATCTCATAAAGTATATATATTCCTGATCTGCGTCTGTCTGTGCGTCCGTTTGTGTGAACTACAAGATGTTAGAGACTATAATCGGGTCTTAGTTGCTTTGGTTGATAATCTTGTACATTTTAAAAGTATAACAATATCGATAGCCCCAATATAGCTTTCGGTTATTAAAGTATTTTTTAGAATACATTTTTTGTATATTTGTAGAATATGGTTTTGTTGAAAATGGAAGCGGGTATCTCAAAGTCGAGCACACTCCATAGTAGTGTTCGTACTTGTTTAATTTGACTGCGATTCTTTTCCCATTTCATACTCTAAATTTATATTTAGTTCAGCATTTAATTTCATTATTTCTAAGCGCAGTGCACAATAGGAATTGATTTGCACGCTTGAAAGCTCTGCATTGAATTTTTGTGTATTTTTGTAAAAAAAAATAAATAAATTGTAATTCAATTAACTGACACTCTCTCTCTCTCTCTCTCTCTCTTCTCTATGGGTATGATAAATACAATACGTATTATAATTAATATATAATTAAGTTATACTGTCAAACTGCAAGGAGAATGCTAATTTAAAACAAAGCAAATGCTATAAATAACAAAAAAAAAAAAACTGAAACACAACAAAAATATATGTATGTTATACACTTGCAAATGTAATATATCTTGCGGATCCGTATGTACAAAACATATACACATCAAATATACATACATGTATGTATATTGGCTGTTGACAAAACTTTTAGCGCTGACAACGCGGTGACAACATTTTCAACATTTTTAATTGCCAGCCACAGCAACAGGCATTTAAATTGCAATACCAGCAACAGCAACAACAACAACAATCCAAAAATAATTTACCCGTTTTACACGCACGCACAGCACAAAAAGTTCCACATGCTAAACTTTTGACTCAACTGCTACCCTATTAGTCATGAAGTGCATGAGGAGGGTATATTGACTATGACGAATCGTTGGCAATAAGGAAGGAGCGGAAATTTATATTATATTATGAAGGTTGGTTATAGAGAAAATCTTTGAATTTTTAATAATACATGTAATAGTACAGTTTGTGATGAAAGTGTGCCCATATTATCATAACTAGTATTTAAAAAATCCTTCACTTTGTTGTATGGTCACACTTGATCTTAACTGTCTTTTTATCTGTACATTCGGTGGAGTTAGATAGTTTCTTGTATATATATTCAAAACTAAATTGATGTTACAACTGACTTGGCTGCTTCTGCTACTATTCTACTTTTTGACGACTGATGATCTACTTCACACGACTGACGATATTGTCAACTATCGACCTATCGACCTGCTAATGCCAATAATACCGATAGGATCTATCGACTAGCCTCCACCTCTGTTACATTTATATGTGTGTGCCTTACAATCTTATAATAATCTGTTTAAGTTCAGTTGGCCTGCACACTTTCTTCGCTTTTATCTTTTATATACTTAAAATAATCGCATTTTCTAATAAAATTAAAATAAATTGGCTTGTCATATTTTTGTGTTGGATATGCATATGACAACCCTACTATTTTTCATCTGGGCACACTGTCAATAAATATGGATAGTTCTATGAAATCCCTTCCAACATTAAAAGTCTCTCTTAACTTCAGCACACGACGCAACTTTGAATTCCACCAATATAAACTTGGTTAAAATTAAATGATTGATTTTGATTTTTAAATATAAATTGCAAGAAATTATTTATTGTATTTTTGGTATTTCTAAACTAAGTACATTTACATATTTGATGCAAACATTGTACTTAAATCTCTAAAGTGTGAAGTGTTTACTTTGTGAACTTTATTTGTGATAAATTTTCAATATAACATGACCCAACTTTTAAATTGTTGGAAAATTGACTCTAAGCTGTCAAATTGAGTGAATTTTGTGGCTTATCAAAATAACTTTCATATTTACTTTATTAAAATGCACACAATAAATTTCAATAAAATCTTTTCTGCCTCAGCTGAATTGCCAAATAATTTCTTTTGATGTGTATATTTTAAATAAGTAAATAATTTCTGCCTCAAGAGAATTGTGAAAACATGTCATGAAAATCCTAATTAAAAGGGTATTATCAATTGCGAATACCAAACCGCATTTCTAAAAATACACGTTTGGTTTTTTTTTTGTTTTTTGTTGTTTTCTGCTTTTTTTTTTCATTAAGAAAATTTCATAAGGTAGACGTGCGTGCATATAAGAGAGTTTTATGATGCGTCCCCAGCACTGTTTGCCGGGTCCCCATGGTGGCTGCGGTGCGGTGTTGTTGCCAGGGAAGAGGCTCACAGGGGGAAGGAGAGGTTATAGAGCAACGCTAAGCGTAGGCGCAGGCACGCGTCCATGTTTACTCCTATGGGGGAACAAGCAGCAACAAGAACAGAGCCAAGTCGAAGTCGCAGTCGAAGAAGAGATCGAGGCGGTGGTAGTGGGGAGAGGGGAGAGGGGAGAGGGGAGAGGGGAGGGAGTATACTTTTGGGGTGGAAGGGGGCAGCGGTAACACACGTGCTGCAGCAGCGAATCGATTAAATTTCCTTAATGCCAAACCATAAATTTTCAGTTGTTTTACCATTGTCAACGACCTTTCAACCCAAAACACACACACACACACACACACACACACATCCACACAGAGACAGAGACAGATAAAGGGACTGAGACATTGATACAGATGCAGGCCGAAAAAAAAAGTGAAATAAAATAAAATTATGTCTAACATCACATAGTCGAGTTCAGTTGACTCTTTGTCAGAGTTAAGTGCCATACTACGAGAGAGCATTATATAAGCAGCATTTTCGACTGTGTCTGTGTGTGTGTGTGCATGCGAATAACCGTTAAGCTTGATTTTCTTATTATGCCCGTTACACATAGGGTAGCAGGGTATTATAAGTTTGTGCCGGCAGGAAATGTATATAACAGGCAGAAGGAGACATATCCAACTCTTTAAAGTATATATATTCTTGATCAGCGTGAACAGCAATGTTTGTTTGTCAGTCTGTCCATATGAAGCACAGAATCTCACGGACTATCAGAGATAGAGCTATAGCTTTTGACATCACTTATTATTTTTGCACGCAAATTAAATTTGCTTCAATTTTTTGATACGCACACTTCCGCCGCCGCAAATCGATATAAATCAAATCGGATCGACCAAGCGTCAATTTAAGCTAGATTTGCGACTTTTGGTATAAGCAATTATAACTATAGTATTTATGATTCCTGCGAATCGGATACAAATACTAGAAATTACTTAAGGAATACTTTTTTAAGGCAAATTACGTCTACTGCAATTGGGTCATAGCTAGCTGACAATCTGGCATATTTTGGACAGTTTAGTATATTTCGAAAGAAGTACTTCATTGATTTACCAAATTTTGCCATTGGTATATTATAGTATTATTGATTTATTTTACCTATTTTGGCTAACAATCTGGTATATTTTGACCTTAATGGTATATATTAAAAGTAGTACTACCAAATATGGGCTTACTTTTAGTATTTTTGCGGTATTTTATATGGTTGGCTTTAGTTGCGTTGACTGAAAATTTGGTATAATTTGACATTTATGGTATATTTCAAATCTAATACTTAATCCAAATATGGTCATCGGTATATTTATAGTATGCTTATGGCATATTGTTTGGTACATTTCAATGTTTTGCTTTTATTAAAAATGAGAATCACGTATATCAAAGTCGAGCACACTCAGTTGTAACTTACTTACTTGCCTTTTTTCTTTTGCTGGTTGTTTGCCTTTTCGTTTCTTAAAGCGATTTCCCTGCCCGTTCTTGTATTTTTTTTATTATTTTGCCCAGCGAAATGAGAGATTTGTGCAGAGATTTACGCGCCGCACAAAAATGAACTTGTGTAAATTTATGTGCATTACAAGCACTCACACTCCCATACACACACACACACCCATTCACATATTTAGTTGGGCATACGAATACAAATCTTGAGCCTAGTGCTTCATATGAAGACTCCGCCGCTAAGTAACTAACGCCATTAGCTGCTTAGTTTTTGGACTCGTCTTCATCCTGGTCTCCTTTTATTCCTCTTCCGATTCTTTCCCTCCTCCTTGGCTTTCGCTTTCGCTTATACTTTCTTTGGTCGCTGCCTCCTGCCGCGCTGACATTATGTAGCTTGGCTGAAGCTGGCATTTTTATTGCTGCATTCCTCAAAGCAACATCAAAGTATCTGTGCAAAATCTGTGCTTAAGTCGGCTTTGGCTGCACGCCTAGTGAACGATAGGGGCGCAAACAAACTACTTACAATCCTCACACACACACACACACACACACACACACATACACATACAATACATATGTGTTTGTATGTAGTTTGTAGTGGCAAACGCAACCTTCATTGTCAGTTGGCTCTTTTAATTTGTCACAATGTTGAATCCACAAAGGAAAGAGAGCTGTTGCTGCTCTCCTCTCCTCCGTTCTCCTCTCGACCAATGGGAAATTCAATTGAAAATCCGAATAGAATGGCATATAGAATTCAACTATCGAAGTAAGCAGCAGCAGCAGCAGCAGCAGCAGTGAGTGTGCTTGCTTCTAAGTCGATTATTTACTTATTCAATTTAGCTCTGTAATCGTTTCTTGCCCCACAAAATTCCCACAATCAATTGTCACTTCGCATCCAGGCAAAGATTTTCTTCATTTTTTGTCACAATTTAATTATGCAGCAATATCCATTGTGTGTGTCTATTAATTAACGGCAAATTGTATTTACTTTCACACATTTTGCACACACATACGCTCACATAATTGCAATCAATAAAAGTAACTTTCCCACTCCGATTTGCATATTTTTTAATCACTTTCAAATTTGCATAACACATAGTTCATACATATATATTTTTTTTATATTTTCCCCCACCGAACTAGTTTTATATACAACAACAACAACAGCGACAAACTGGATGTCAAAAGTCAATAGGTTTATTAGCTGTGTGCAAACTTCGTTTGACTTTTTAGTTTGGAAAGTTCATAACATATGAGAAATTACTAAAAGTGATTTTACACTGGGGAATTTTTGTAAAGAGGGGGAGAGGCGAAGAGAAAATAAATATTTATAAGGCGAGAAAATCCATCTGCATATATTTACGAGTTGGAGATATGGAAATGGCAGACACACGTGGTTTATGTGTGTGAATCGGCTCATTTGCTTAGCTCAACGCTCAAAAGTATGCTATAATTTTTATACTTTTCAGTTGGCGCTTTACAACAACAGCAGCAGAGAAATTGATGGGCAAAATTCTGCGCACTTCAGCAAGCCAACAACCGGCTGAGTGTTTTCCATAAAAATTACCAATAAATTATGAATATTTATATGCAGCTCCCAGCCCAAAATACGAAAGGCATTTCTGATTGCTTTTAGCCCAAAAAAAAACACAAAAAAAAGAAAGAAAAGAATTTCTTCAAGCACATGAATATTCAATGAGCAACTGGTCTTGTCATTACCTTAAACATAACAGAGACACACACACACTCACTCACAACGTAGACGAAAAGAAAATAATGTAGAAAAAAACATAAAATAATTTTGGCTGTTGACAGCAGCAAGAGAAAGAGAGAGAGACACACGTCAGAAATCAACATAAACACCTGTGACCTGCCTCAACTTCTTTTGAGCAGCATTTTAGCATGTTAATTATTTCTTGTAGTATGTATAGAAGACTACACTGAAAGAAACGATTAGTCAAGGAACATGCGTTTGTGTCCACTTTAAGCACTGTTCCCAGATGGGCGAAATCGCGTTTTTCCACGCAACTCCATATAAAAAGAGGCCGACTTAGGCAAATATTCATCTGATTTTTCATATGTTCCTTTTAATAATTGCAGAGATCGTGGTAAAAGGTAAGAGAGGAGGTCCTGGGTTTAAATGCTACACGAATCGATGATAAGTATTTCATTTGTAGAGTAATCAACATATGTATAACAGACAAAGATGTATAACTGAATGGAATAACGGAATTAAAAAAGTAAAAAGTAAAAAGTAAAGACAATAAAATATATCACAATATTTGTTTTTCTTCTTTCTTATAATGCCATATTCTGTGTTCTTATTATAATATTTTTGGACTTAGAATATACGATTTTTACTCTTATTAATAAGATATTTATTTTAAATAAAATATTCTCGAAAACAGAAAGTGTTTTATAAATTTTTTTTTTTCATATTCTTAACGCACTTTTCACACCAAATTTCTTGGTACTGAGCACGAAATTTTTGATTTTTGAACTTGTCGAATTTTCATTTTAGAACTTATTTTTCACAGTGCATAGCATGAAGTTGTTTAGGCGAATTGGTGTGAAAATTCAATTAGTTTTTAAACGTATTCCAGGGTATTCGATCAACCTTACTTGCCGTTTATCTTTGTCTATTGTTTGTGTGTGTTCTTTGTGTGTGTGTGTTATCAGCGCTCGCATTTATTAATTAAAAGAGGTCACAACTTGTGGGTGCCTGTATTTGTCAGCTCAAATTAGAATAGTATTTAGTACACACACACACACACACACACACATATATAGAAAGGGACGTTGCCACAAAAGGCAAATAAGCGGCCAATAAAAATATTATTAATATGCCAACGACACACAATCCTCGACTTTTTGGCATCCGCCTCGCTGATGTCCGCTGCGGTTTCGTGACATTGTCGCACACTCAAACACACACACACACACACACACACACACACACACACACACACACATCACGGATAGGCAGACAGGAAAATTAGCAGCTAGCTCAACACACACACACACATACACACACAGCGCATCAGCTGGGTGTGTTTTGGCCATAAATTTATTAACTTAGTGTCACATTTATAGCCACATTTTCTAACCGCGAGCAACAGCAGCAACATTCGAAGGACACCCACACACACACCTACATTGATGCAAATACATGTGTGTGTGTGTGTTTAGTATACGCACATTAACAGCAACAGCGTTAAACCCTCTTCCCATTGTTAATGCCAAAACAAATTGCTTTAAAATACAGCCCTCTTCCCATAATAATGTCTAATTGATTGACCGGTTGAGCGTGAACATCGCCGCTTTCTGGCAATTTGTCAAGTGCCACACACACACACACACACACCCTTAAACACACACAAATTTCCAGTTGCCAATTATTGCGATGCGATAAGGCAAAATCGCTTGCGAGCGCCCATCGAGAATGACAGCGTCAATGACATTGGATTGATATTTATTTAAATTTCGCTAGGCAATAAAATCACTTAATTAAAGCGAGTCGAGTCGTGTCGAGTTTTTGCTACACATGTTAACATAAATTATTAACATGTTTTTGTAACGCAATTGTTGTGTATAAATGTGAAACTAAAACTCGATAGCAAATTGCTCTTCAATATGTTTCGCCAAAACTTCTGGAAGGCATTTTCCTAATACTTCAATTACTTTCTTGTTAGGCTCAAGTTGCTTAAAGAGCACAGCACAGTTAAGAGTTAGTTTTCTATATTTGAAAATTACAACTTTCTCGCTTAATTAGTTTATTCCCAAAATTTTACAAAATTTAATTCACTTTTATAGTTTGGTGCTACCCACAAAAAAAAAGTGACTTTAGTTTGCTGCCCCGAGGTCACTTTAAATTTGATTACCAAATGCACTTTTAAATCTGATATTCAAAAGAACACTCTAAATCGAAAAAAAACACGCGCATAGAAGAAGTAACAAACTAGTAAAAAAAAAGCCAAGTATTGACAGAAATAAAGTAAATAAAAGTTTTCGTATACAAGAACTTAAAAATTCATGTAGTTGGAAAACTATAAATACGGAAAAGTTGGCCAAGTAAACTTGCACTCAAAGACATCACTACTTTAAGTTGTTTGCATTTAACTCAATTTTGGGTAATGTTGAAGAACCTAATTTTGCTGCCAGTCAGTTAACTGACTCGTTTACTTTGCAGCTTCAACTCGCATTTTCCAACGAATTTTCAAGTTGAGCCGCCCACAAAATAAATACAAAACAGAGAACAGAGAACCTTCTATTTTGTTATAACTTTTTCTTTTCTTCCAATGAAATTTAATACGTTGTGGCGTAGTTTTACTTTGGTTTGGCTTTAATTTGAAAATAAGCGAATAATGTATTTAGATCAGTATTTAAGTAAATTGTGAGTGCCGAGCACCTGTTGTCTGATGGGGTTCAAAGTCCTTATCGCGAGCATTGGCATTTAAAGCGATGAATAGCCCTGGGGGCTACCGTATAGACGGCATTTAGTTTGATTGTTTCTATTGTTGGTGCTTATCGAACGAATATGTTGAAACAGATGTACGGTTCAATTCAATTTCCCAGCTAGTGATTAATGCGTCAATATGTTGTCACTACGATAAGCACAAACAGTTTAACGCAGTTCACACTTAACAACAATAAACTAAAAAACACATTTGAGTACGACATTCAATAAACATTTCAAACTTACATTGAGCCACTGTCACACAAGATGAGAACTTCTTTTAATTTATTTATTTTTTTGGAACCGTTAAGCAGAAATTTTAAAAATGGGCGCGCCAAAAAAACGTTGCATACCGCACGGCGCAACTTTGACGACGCAACGCAGCCAATAGTACAACAATAACAAACAGTTTCACTCGAAAAAAAAAAAAACACAAACACACACAACAGGAAATTGTGTGAACACACAACAATAATAATGTGATATATATATATATGTAATTTTTTTTTTTGAAATATGTCCCAAAACGTTGCTTGCAGCGTCGGCGTCAGCGTCGTTTCCTTGTGCTGGGCACGAACTAACGGCAACGCAGTCTCGCGACCAACTGAGGCGCCCCAAACGGCAGCAGCAGCATTTTAAGAAGCAGCTGAAACAGTTGTTGCGTATCAAGCATGTTGGAGCGACAAGCGGTGGGCAGCAGGGGGAGGGACACTTCTACCAGCTGCTGTTGGCTGCGATAGGCGAACGACAGGCGAAAAGGAAACGCACCTCGCCGGCAGCGGCAGCGGCAGCGGCATTTTGTAACGGTTAAAACAAACGTCGCAGTCGCTGTCGCTGTTTTTTGAAGCTTCAAAAGCTTCGTCGCAAATAGAGCTTAAAGTTTTCCCATTAACTCGTTTCCATCTGGCAACGCTGCCTCCCACAAAGAGAGCGGCAACTAAAGAGAGAGCGCTTTCCCTTCGGCCGCTCTGTTTTTCCAATTTGACAGCTGCTCTTTGCTCGCTCTCTGTTTACGTAGTTCAATGGGAAGCAGAGAGCACGCTAATGACAGCTGAGCGTGAGCCAGCTCAAAGCAATCAATCCGTTAAGAACTTGTTCAGTATTAGAACCAACAACTAGCTTAGATTTTAAAAATAAAATTTTAATTTAAAATATATTACAAATATACTTCAACACTACGGTCTATTCTCTTTGCCTTAGTAATTCAACAGAATGATTCTATCTTTTTTTCCTTGTGTTATTACTGAGTGAACAAAATTTCCCGACAAGTAAATATGCGACATTAAGTTTATTATGAGAATGAAGTAAACATATTTGCCTAACTTAACCGTACAAGAAAGTGTCATTATCCAAAATTCCAACCTAATATATCAATCCTAATAAACAAAAAAAGTAGCTACAAGCATTCTGAGAAATAATAATATTTATTACCATACATTTCTCATAGCTTTGCAGTCAGCATCTGGTGCATTGTATTTTGATATAAAAACTGGTGTTTACTATATTTTTATCAACTGCATGTAGATGTTTGCGCCATTTCGCCATTTACAAATTACTAAGCTTGAATTCTTTCCATAAGTCAAGGCAAGTGTGTAAAATAAACAAAAATTAAATACATACGTTAGACAACTTGTATTACCAATTCTCCAATAAAAGAATTTGTAGTAAATGCAACTATATATATTTTGAAAAAAAAAAGTCAGACTTTATTCCTAAATGGTATGAACTTTATATTTAAAATTGACTGGCTTACAATTTAATGCTATACAAATGAAGATCCATAAATTTGTAATTAATTTAATTAAACTACATTATTGGGCCACACAACGCTCTCGATAAAGTCCAAATAGGCAGCGACACGTGTGTAGAGACCCGGAGTTTTTGTCGCACAACCAAAACCCGCAGATATAATGCCCAATATGCTGTACTTGTTGTTGACAATATCACGCTCGATCACCAAAGGCCCACCGGAATCCCCCTGACAGGCATCAGCCTTTTGTCTCACTTCATCCGCTGCACAGAGCAGCGTATTAACGACGCCGTTCTGCAGGAATCGCCGGCTATTTGGCTGCTCAGCAAACGACACATTGCACTGTTCCAGCGGCACAATGTTCAACGGTGCTCGCAGCAATATCTTTGAGGTGCGACGATCTGCAATTTGTAAGAAATAATTCGAATTAAAAGATTACAAGCACTAATTGATGTCGAACTTACTTGTCAGATTCATGACGCCCCAACCGGAGACGAATAGTTTGGAATCCGCTGGCGGATCGACGGGATTCGTTTCCAGACACGCCGGATAAATGTAATAGCTAAGCTTGGCCTCCTCGGCTAGCTCAAGTATGGCAATGTCATTGTACTTGCTGCTGCTCACATAATCCGGATGTATTGTGATATTGCCCTGTCATCAGATAATAAATAAGATCAGATTATTAACGAGTAGAAAAGCTACAGTCAAGTGTGCACGACTGTGAGATACCCACTATTTTAAAGTATTTTTGTAGTATTTTATTATATGTACATACATACATATGTACTTATACCAATAATATCATTTCGAATATTATTTTTTTGTATTTTTATGTTTAAAGAAATATACCTCGCAATTTCTTAAAATATACTAAATAATTATACCGCACTATTTCCTAAAATATACCGAAATAATATACCATAAAATACCGAATATACTTATTTCTTAATGTATGCTACAAGTAAATTAATAAACCACAAATTATGCGGAATACCTAAAATATACCAAATTGATGTACCAAAAATAGTAAAAATATATACCGAATGCAATTCTTGGTATACTAAACTATACTGCATTCAAAATATACTATTCAGTACAGATTATCAACCAAAGCAGCTAAAACTCGATTGCATTAGGCGTTTTATACCATACTCAAGTATTTCTTAAATAAATTCTACAATATTCGTCTTATCTCATTTAAATTTCAAGAAATCACAACTATCGTATTGTATGTCCCGAAAAATGCGATGTAAGCTTCGAAATTACACTTGTTATTCAATTTTCAACGGGCAGACGGACAGACAGACAGACAGACGGACAGACAGACAGACGGACAGACAGACAGACGGACAGACAGACGGACATGACTACATCGTCTCGGCTTCTTAAATAACATACGCTTTCTTTACACACCATATTATAATACTCTTCAGCCTTATGGGGAGCAGGTATAAAAAGGGAATATCAAGTATACGCATGCATTTACCGTTAGGGGAATATCCTGATAGTGGTTGTTCACTTGATCGATGTTCACCGTACCCAAGCGCACATGCACAGGCGTATCGTCGAAGCTGTTGACACAATGCGCCGCAGTCAGCACATGACGGGTGGTGATCAAAGAGCCACCGCAGCGGTAATCGATGCGTCCAATGCCAGTGAAGGCGATGGCCGCCATGTGCGGATAGATGCCGTCCTCCACAGGAATGCCATCAAGGATATGCGGCGTCAGCTGGTTCAAGTTTTGACGATCCTCAATTTTTCGACAGGCTGCAAAGGCACAAATAATACAACATTGCTATTAATTTCAGTTTAAATTTATTATTAACTTTATTTATTGAATTATGAATCTAATACGTTGCTTTAAACAATAATACAAAATCTGTATTTAATTTTAGAAACTTTAGAATTTCAAATAAATAAAATATGTTATTCACTCTATTTTCAAAGATTTTCTTTTCCTAAGTCGGCAATTTAAAACGCATGTAAGTAAAGTTGTACAATATTATAAAAAATAATAATTTTGTTTATTGATAAATACATAGATCTAATTTAAGTTGTCATTCATTCGATTACTTCAAGCAATAGCGGAAAATGTAAATTTAATATTACAAGTTCTGCAATATTAAAAAAATAAATTGAAAATTATAAAAATATGCTAGTAATTTCATTTAACGTTAATATAAATCGAATGTCAATTCATTTTTAAACCAATGTATTGAGCAATAAATTTATGTTTTTAAGTTTTTAAATATTTAATTAAATAAAAAAATCATTTAAATCAGTTTGGCAAATAACTCCATTATATGTATATTTGTAAATATATTATACTTTTAAATCAGTCATTTATCACGTTTCTTTAGTTAACAGTCTGAAATGAATATTAAATTTATGGAGTCTTGCATTATTAGGAAAATCAATCGAAAATGTTTAGAACGAATTTTGATATTAGTTCTAGGTATTCATATGGACAGACAGCCAGACAGATAGATGGAAAAGGCTATATTGTCTCAGATATACCTCCTTCTGCCTGTTACATACAATTTAATGGGTTCGCAAAGTTGGAATACTCTTCTACCCGGTAGCGGGTATAAAAATTAATGAATTTATAAATTTGATCGTAAAACAAAGAAAAAGTTCCCAACATCAATTTTAACTGAGAGTCTAGAGCTATAAGAATAAACTTTTTTTTTAAATTTGTTTTAGTTCACAAATTCCGCCAGAGAATTACCCATATATGATTCTTAAGAATCTCTCGACGCACAAGAATGAAATGATGTATGCTTTTATAGCCAGCAAACATCCCAAAGACATCAAAGCTGAAGAAACAGCAATGCTTACCTCTTACAGCCGCTCGTTCGCTGCCTGGAGCGGTGTCCACTCTGGTTGTTGGCGTGGGCTGAATGGTCCTAGGCGTTGTTGTCGATTCCGTGCTGCAATTGTTAAAAGACAGTGAATTAATGAAACATTTGTTTGCTTGTATGCATGTGGTTGGGGGAAAAAAACTAGGGCCAGGCCAATTGATGTCATGCATGTGACTGTGACAAACCCAAATAGTTCAGCATCGCCGTTGCCCAGATCATTGGTAAGCAGCTCATCCGCCGGACTTGGTCGAAACCGAAACGGTGCCCAGGGATCCGAATTGAAGTCCGCAATGGGACGTGCTGTTGTTGTCCTCTCTGTTGGCGCTGGTCGCTGATCAAATGAGCTGACCTCCCTCGAGGGCATTATGTTCATGCCCTGCTGACGCAAGCGATCATTGACCTGTTGTATCAAATCGTCTGATTTTCTCACTGGTTGTGGCCTACGCTGAGGCTCCTGGGGTGGCCAGCTGAAGGACTGCGGTCTATTGATCACCTTTGGCTGGCGATCTGCGTCAGTGGCTGGCCCCAAGGGACCAACAGTCTGAAATTGTTCCTTGTTGCGAGCGGTGGGAATTGCGGCTGGTATCGTTGGCTTGCGATTATTGTTATTAATTGTGGGATTTTTGGGTTTCTTTGGATTCAAGAGTTGCTGAAAATCAAAGAACGCCGAATCCTGATCCAAGTCTATAGCATTCTTTGTTGCCGGTTGCCTCGTTGTTGTTGTGGATGTGGTTGCTCTTGTTGTTGTTGTTGTTGTTGTTGTTGTTCTGGCTGTGGTGCTGGGGACCTGTCTTGGGCTGCATGTATGTACATAAATTAGATGAGCATTGCGTTAGACGCCATCAACTTTGAATGAATTTGAATGCATGCAACAACAACAATTGGCTCAAGGCGCGCGCAAAACGTAACAAACACAAAAAGCAAAACAATATTTCCCCAACACACATTTCGTCACTTCCTTCTTACCGGGTATCATCCGAACAACAGGGCGCAACCGGACAGCAGACAATCTCCTCACGTGGCCCCAGGCCACAGGTGGGCACATCGTTAATGCTCAACCGGCCCGACTTGATGTATTTGTCAATGTGCGGTTCGCATTCGGAGGACACACGACAAATGCCCGCAATGTTGCCCTTGAGCGTACATGAGTCGCCCTCTGTGAAGCAAACACAAAAAAAAAGCAAAAGCGAAGCGGAATCAGTTTTCTGTTTGTTTGTTGCACTCGCATCAAACGTTGCATACCTTCAAGTGCCGCAAGTTGTGGCAAGCCGGACAACACAAGGCCACAACACAGCAGCGTGCTGAGCCAAACACTGCGACTAACTCTCATTGTCCGGGGCAGCATCAAGGCCAACTAGAAGAATACGAGTATGTTAAGCAAATCTTTCTTTAAAATATTACACTAGAAATATAGCCACACAACATTGCTCTTTAATTTCTTTTATTTCTTTCTTTCTTTTATTCACTACATTTAATAGAAAAACTTGTTTGTTTGTTTTTGAAAAGTAATGAAAAACATTCGCTGAATTCACTGTAACGGAAAAAACTAAAAGTGCTTCCCAGAGCCCTAATGATTGCATTCCGATAATAAATTGAATACTATGTAATAAGAAAAATCATTTAAAAAAAATAAGCAAGCAAGCATTAGTCGCGAGTGCTCGACTTTGAAATACCCGCTACCCACTTTCAATAAAAGCAAAATGTCGCGGCATTGTTCTTAAAATATACCGAAAATATACCGCAAAAGATTAAAAGTATACCTCGTGGTATATTTGGTAAACTGATATAATACTACACATTTTGAACAAAGTGCACCAAATCAATATACCAGAAAAGCACTAAAGATATACCGAATGCTATATTTGGTATATCAATGTAGTTCAGAATATACCATAGGGAACAAAATATACTAAATTTTCAGCCAAAGCAAATAAGACTCTATTACAATAGGTGTTTTTCAACATACAAAAGTATTTCTTAAATAACTTGCACAATTTTTATCCGATCCCCACCAACATTTGTTATATCAGAATTCTAGTTTTTAAAGTATAGTGGGAGCAGAAATGGGCTTTAAATATATCTCTATATATCTCTATCTCTTACAATCTCTGAAATCTTGGACAGACGGACTTGCCTATAGAGTCTTGGTTGTTAACGCTGATCAAAAAATATATGGTATACTTTATTTCCTGCACACAAAGATTTAAAACACCCTTCTACCCTACGTATTTAAAGTATAAAAGCAGTTTGAGTAAGCAATTATATATGAAGTCATAAATTCTAATTTATTCCAAGCAATTTTCTTATTCAAAGATTCACCAATTTCATTTAAACAAATTCGAGCTCACAATCTGCTTTTTTGCATGCAAAAATGCGGCCACTATTTATTTTTTATGTATTCCTTGTTATCAGAATCAGAACCTAGTATATAGAACGCTCAATTTTAATGTTTGGTTTTTTTTGTGGGTAAGTAGGTTAATTACTTGTGGATTGCGCATATTTTGCAGATAGTAACACGACAATAGTGAATGATCTTCGCTCGATTGGATCTTGAGGTAATTGGAATTGTGTGTAAAATAAAACCCAAAAACAAAAAAAAAAAACATTTGAGATCATTTTCGAAAGAATCAAAGAAATGCTCAATTTGATAAAGCAATAGAATGAAGGAAAGTCAAAAGAACTCGTATATAATGTATTCCATTAAAAAAAAAGAAATGAAAGAGAGATAGTCACAAAGACAGAGAGCGAATGAATAGAGACACTTTTGCTGATAATACTGAACCTGCCACTGACCCATATATCAATAATAATAATATATGAAATAGAAATAAAAAGCAAAACTGTCAAGCGTAAGTCGTCTCTAATCTGCAACTCTGGACGTCAGTTCTTTGACTAGTGTGAAGACGAAATCAAAAGCCCAATACCTTCCATGGAATTTTCCCATTAATAATTTAAGTGTTTTGTGAAATACTCATATGCGAGTGATTCACTGACAATTTTGATTGCCAGATCTCCAATTTGGGTTGCTTATTTCGTAATTTTCGCAAGATATTCGACTGTTTAAATCGTTTATCTAACATGGGTTTCATTAAGTGGAGAACAATTGAAAACAATAATGGAAAACATTTGTACAACACGTCTCAGCTAATTAATAGATTATCTTTTTGCTTCTGTAGCAGCTGTAATGCTCGGTCAATAGTAGATAAGTTTTGAGTAGTCTTCAGCCCTTTGGTATCTCCTAATAGTTTTGTCAATGAATCATAGACAATGATAAGGAAAACTATTGACATTTAAATACATTAAAATAGGCTTATCAGAGGCATTTCTATATTTTCGGAGTATTATTATACTTATGAAACTTATCTGTATTTCACTTTCTAAAAAGTCTAATACAACTTTTCCAACTTGAAACAAATTCTAGAAACTAGAATTCTAAATTTCATTAATTCTTGAAACTAGATTTCAATCCATATATAAGCCATATCCGTCTGTCCGTCTGTATGAATATAAACATAGACCTCAGAGACTACAAGTATAAAAGATATTTATACAATTTGTTTTTGACAGCACTTGGTATGTTTCCATGCAGATCAAGTTTGTTTCAATTTTTTGCCACGCCCCCTCAAATCGAAAAAAAAAAAACAAAACAATAATAACTATCGTCGTTATAATGATTATGCTCTTTATGAATTTAGTTGCGATGAGATAAAAATTGTTTATGTTATTAATGAAATACTTTTGTATAGATTGTTTTGGCTGACAATGGCATATAATATACTAAATATAGCCTTTAGTATATTTTAAGTATTTTTGCTATTATAATTTGGTATGTTTTAAAACTAATACCGCTTTTGATTTTGTTTTGCTTTTATTCAAAATGGGTAGTGGGTATCTCACAGTCGAGTGGACTTTTGCTCTAGCTTTCTTACTTACTTATGACAAGAATTGTTAAACTGAATTTGCTGAATTTTAAGAATGGTAAATTTAAAATTATTAAAGAATTCGGATCTCGACTTAACAGCTTATCTTCTATGATTAATGTTGACACCATCTGTGTTCTTATTTATACTTTGTGATATTTTCAACATTTCCATATTGAGTGTAACCGCATTAATTAAATTATTAAGTTTTTAGCAGTTAGAAATAAATTTAAAATATAATAAAGCTCAGCACAATCGAATGCCATTTGACATTATGGATTCCGTAGAGCAACAAAATTCTAAAAGTTGATAAGCGTCGCGGTCACTTATGAATTTCACACATATTGCTCTCTCAGTAAAGCGACTGACGTCACAGCGGTCAGATGCAGTGCTGAAACTTCACACCACAAGAGTATGCTTAAAACTAATAATAAATATAGAGTATGATTAATCTTGTTAGAGTTCAGTATTGTTTAGTTTTGTTTATTTTTGAGTGTAATTATCAAACGCACCTTTGACACGCAACTTGATAACAGTCAGTAGCGAAGCGCTGGTTGAGTTTTGTTGTAGTTGCAGTTGTAAATGTTGTTTTGTTGTAGTTATTTATATATATTTCTATATATATATATGTATATGTATGCACACTTTGATTAAAACACAAAAAAAAAAACACTGACACAAAGCACTAAAATAAAAAGGAATCCATGAAAAATGTATAACACACACTGGGAGAGACAATAAAATAATAAAAATGGAAAGACACAAAAAAAAAGCAGTAAGAACAACAACAAATTGAAACCGGTGCCTGGCGATTGGCAAAAAAAAACAAAAAAAAAACAAAAAACGGGTAGCTCGGGGACTGTCACGACTCTTCACGGCGATTGAAAAGGGACTGGAGAACGAACGAGGGGGGGAAAAAGCTGGAGCTGAAGAGGAGGCAACGGATTCTGTGGCCTGTGGCAACGGACTACCTCGCAGCAACGCGTCGCTTTGGCAACTGAAGCTGAGATTAGAACTCAAAAGTAAGCGAAGCTATGCACTCTATATACACACACATGTATGTATGTATGATATAGAAACACAGAGAGTGTGCGATGAGGCCGTCGTGATCATCGAGCATTGTTGTTGTTTATGGTTTGTTGTTGATAGCAGCGTCGAACCGGTTTCTTTTTTTTAGCATTTCACAGAATCAAAATATACGCCACTGAGCGCAAGCTCAGCTCAGTTCAGCTCTGAGAGTTGCCATCGTAATCGTAATCGCAATCGTAATCACACTCGCAACTAACAAAGTAAACAACCTGTAGACAACAACAACAACAACAACCACAGTCAAGACTAGTGCTAGTATGATTCAAGGGAATTACAGAAAGCACTGAGAGTTGAATGCGCAGAGCGCAACTTGAATTAATTCAATAATATTGCTGGGTTTGTCCCCAGTTAGCCAAAGACGCCTCAAAGCATGCGATCTTTGTTTGTGCTTTTTTAATTTTTTGTATGTTTCTTTTTTTTGGCAGCATTTTACGCTATAATACAGCTAAAGATAGATTCATTGACACATTGGATTTCCCACAGTTACTCAGAACAATAAAATTCACCGTTTTAGCTGAAATTGCAGTAAACTTTGCCAACATCGTAAAATATGAATTTGCCAAAAATTCAAGTTATACTTTAAATGCAAACATAGAGTACCAAATTTTGGGCAAATTTAGCTAATGCTAACATTGAAATAAAAGCCAAGACATAAAATCTTAACTTTACTTAAGCTGCAACAATTTTTTTTTCATTCAAGATAAAAAAAAAACCAAAAATGCAAAGTTGAACTTGAAAGAGTAATAAAGCTGCTGAAGACAATGACATTGCGAGTGACCGATGAAAAACCAGTTTATAAAAATAGTTTTTTTCTTTTTTTATTTAAAGTATATCATTATTTACGCTTAGATACAAATTGTGCAAATGCTGGCTAAACTAATTACGTATTATCATATATGGTACATCGGAGCAAATAAAAATAGTTAATCACATTTTGTGGGACAAGAGCGTAAAGGTTAGTTTACGGCTTCAGTCGCAGATCTTCGACAAATTTCACCAATTGCCGATCCACTAGACTCGTAAAGTACATAACATCGGCAGCACAATCACCGCCAGTGGGCGTGGCCACGCCCAGCACACAACGTCCGCCATCGGGGCGTTGCAAGTGCAGAACGCTGCCAACAACCGCAGGACAAGGCAGACAAGAGTGATCGCTGCTGTTGGAACTGTGGCTAACCGAGAGAGCAGCTGATTGCAGAGGTTCAGCGCACATGTGACGCGATGGCAGATCCTGAATGGAGGACGAGTTGCCGATGCCACGGCAGGCAGAAGTGGGCAGCAGACGCATGGGCAGCTCGTAGAGCAAACAGTCGCTGGCTAGCATATAGAATACAAAAAAAAATGTGAACATAGATTTATTAAAGTATAGCATCTGCTCACTCACCATTTCCCTTGGCCCAAGCGCTGGCTATCAGTTGACCCGTGGTCTGCCAACGTGTCTGCTCCAAGTGGCTGCAAATTGTGGCCACATCGCGATGCTGCGATGGCAGCCGGAGCGTCAACAGTGCCAAATCCTCACGATAAACCGAAATGCGCTGAAGTAAATGTGAATTGAAATAGTTGAAATTAAAAGAGCACACACTCAAACTCACTGCTATGTCCGCCAGTTCATCCTCATCCTCATCCAACTCGGCCAAATCGGCGACGCCAAACACCGCATGACTTGGCCGCCCACAGCCGGCGGAGGCCAAGAGCAGCTGTGGCGTCAACAGCAACGCTGTGCACCGATGCCAATACCCATCGAAGCGTGCATTGGGATAAGCCAGGGCAGCCAGATGACGATTGTGCTGCAGCAGCTGCTCACTCCGCGAACTCAAACTCTGCGCCACTTGGCCGAATCCCGAGCGTGTGGACAGCTGCTGGACGGGCGTCTGGTCGACGCGTGTCTCGATGTCCTGGGAGCGCGGCTGCAGCGGCAAGCTGGCCGGACAACAGATGATCTCCTCCACGGTGCCGGGGCGGCAGGTGTGCACATCCTCATCCCTCAGGCGCTGCTGTTGCAGCAACACCTCGAGGCTGCGGCACTTGGAGACGGGCAGACAATCGCCATTGTAGAGCGGCGCCTGACACTGTCCGTTGTCCGCTCGCGATGTGAGGCTGGGAAACACGATGCGATCGCGACTGGGTGGTATGGTGATCGCTCTGGCATACTGCAGATAATCGCGATCGGTCTTAAAGATATCCATCCACTCGGGTCGCGGTGCACTTGTTGTTGTTGTTGTCGTTGTCGTCGTGGTTGTTGTTGTTGTTGTTGTGGTTCTGCTTTGGCGCCAATCAACTCTGTCCGTGTCGAGGGGACAGCAAATCTTTTCGCCGTACGTGGTGAATCCACAGCTGGCAATGGCATCCGCATCGAATTGTCGCCGCTGGATGAAATGCGTCAGCGTCTGGCAATCCTCTGCCGGTTGGCAGCTGCTGCGATAGTCAGGCGTTGGACATGGATCACCCACTACAAACGAAAAGCACAACATTAGCACAGAGAGCGACAGATAGAGAGAGAGAGAGAGAGAGAGGTAAGCACACACACCCTCGAGACTATAGTAGTAGCCTCTGGTGTGGCTCAGAAAGAGCCAATAAAGCGTCAATAGCACACACAACAATCGTGACATGGCCGCCGTGTTCCGTCAACGAACTGGACTCGCACCTCGCTCGCGCTCAACTGTCACCGATCGAGACAATCGAGCAGATCGAGAATCGAGTCGAGCGAGAAGCAAACATTCCCCAGACACGCCGCTGTCGTCGACGTCGACAGCGACAGCGACAGCGACTGTGATTGGTAAGAGCATCGATCTGGTAGCAGAGGAAGTGTAATCGTAAGTGGTTCCCGTCTAAAACTAGCTTTTTTCCGCTAACTTATCTACTACTTTTTACTAGCCTTTTTAAAGCTAAGCCAATGAAATGTAAGCGAATAAATACATGCAACTGATGATTTCATCCTGCCAAATTATATTTTAAATAGCATATAGAAAATATCAGCAACAAAAATTCAAAGTCTTACTGCGATAAAGATAGGCGAACAAAGAAACTGAACAATGCATTTTATGTATAGGAAATATAAAATAAGAAAAAATATACAATAAAAATTTCAACATTCTAATCTTATCACTCTTG
This sequence comes from Drosophila niveifrons, assembly GCA_035046325.1. Lineage (NCBI taxonomy): Eukaryota > Metazoa > Arthropoda > Insecta > Diptera > Drosophilidae > Drosophila > Drosophila niveifrons. Next base: position 8,615,383 of record JAWNOC010000063.1, on the reverse strand, counting down.
AAAAAAAATTGAAAAAATTGAAATAATATTTACATCTTGAAAAATTAATGAAACTAGATTTGGAACTTCATCCTTTGGATATTAAAAAATCTTGTTCTTGTTTCTTAAAGTAATACTTCTTAATCATAACAGATGAACATTTGTAGGCAATAAATAATTTTATATTGTGTTTGTATTGCCGAATCTTCGTATCCACATTTTCCTATAGATGAACAATTCAATTAATATTAAAACAATGCAGCATTATTGCTTTAATATGGGCAAATCCCACGTGTCGCACGCTACATTCGCACGATTTTAGATAATGAAAATCAATTTTTTGGGGGTTTTTAAAAGATTTACCGTAAACTTTTGTTATGTGTTTAGAGTGAATTGAGAGTACTTTCAGAGGGTATAAGATTCAATTTCACTGGAGTCACTGTTTTGAAAATAATTAATAAAATTGTGACGTGTCGCACGCTACATAAAGTGGAAGTTAGTTTTAAAAGTTTTTCATTTCAAACGCAATTTTTAGCGAATTCTGCAAAATAAACCCTATGAAAGTTAATATCCTAAAGAAAGTTAAGAATATTAGAAGACAAAAACCGATCGTTTGGTCTTAATAATGTTTATAGATTTTTAGCAAAGCCGTAAACCCATTGTGTCGCACGCTACACTTAACATAAGACAAAAATCTTTTTATTTAAACTAAACATTATTTATTATATTCGTAAATGTGCCTAACAATTATTTCAACGTGATTTACTTTTGATTTGTATGTGAGCCCAAGCAGAGGCAAAAAATTGTGAAGAATACAATAGGGATTTGAACGTGTGCGCAGAGCACGAATTTAAGTAAAATTATGAAAATTATAAATAAAATTGGGTTTGATACAAATTTGTGCATTTATAATGATCGAAATTTCTTTTTTGCTTTCAATTCTTAAAATGCCATATCTACTTTAATGTTCCATATAAAGAAACATTACAAAATGTGAAATTTAAAAATTGGTCGCTGGTGGACTGTTTCTGGGATTTTCCCATATACCAAATTCATATAAAGCGATATAACTAAAGTATACCACAGGCTATATTTCTTATACCCGCTACCTATGGGTATAGGGTAGAAGGGTATTATAACTTAGTGCCGGCAAGAAATGAATGTAACAGGTAGAAGGAGGCATCCCCGACCCTATAAAGTATATATATATTCTTGATCAGCGTCAACAGCCGAGACGATCTAGTCATGTCCGTCTGTCTGTCTGTGTGTTTGTCTGTCCGTCTGTCTGTATGAAACACTGAATCTCAGAGTCTATAAGAGATAGAGCTATAATTTTTTTTCGACAGCATTTTGTATGTTTGCACGCAGATCAAGTTTGTTTCAAATTTTTGCCACGCCACAGTTATAATAATAATAATAAGCAATAAATTCAGCTTACAATTTACACCATGAAAGAAAACCACAGTCGAGTATGTTCGACTGTGGGATACCCGTTTCGTTTCCATTAAGCCATATATTAAATTACGAATATACAATAAAAGTACAAAAATATACCGGTAGTATATTGATATAGTACTCCATTCAAAAAAAATAAAATACCAGATTTTTAGTTTAAGCAAATAAGACCCATATGCAGTACACGTTTTTTTAATTCAAAAATATTTCTTGAATATATCCAACAATTTGTATCTGATGGGTAAAATGTTATAATACCCTTCTACCCTATTTCTATCAGGTATAATTAGGTTAAGCTGAAGAGAAATTCATATTCAATTTAAACTTGTCTGTATTAGTTACTCCCTTCGACATCGACTTTATTAATGAAATCACTAACTGAATCTGTCAGAATATTGGTGAAGTACAATGGACTGTCCCCCTCTATGCACTCTTTGTTTGTGGGCGTGGCAATGCCCGCCACACACTGACTGCCATCCGTACGTTGCACGTGAAGAACGCTGGATGTCACGGTCAAACACTTTGAGCACTCATTCCCCATCTCGAGTGTTGGTAACGGGCGAAGGCAGAAATGTGACTGATCCACTGCCAAATCTTCGATTTCTTGCGTCACCTTCACATTGTGGCATTCGTTGAGATTAAGGTTTTGCAATTGCATCGTGAATTTGGTGCAGCTTTCGCCTGTAGCGATTCAATATGAAAATAAATAAATTGACAAACTTACAACTACAAATTCGTACCTTTAAGCGTATTGTATGAGTATCCGGCAGCAAAGAAGTTCGGTTGCCCAAGCAGATCGTTCGGTTTACAGAGATTCACTATGCTGACATTTCCCGTCAGCTGATTTTCTGTGACTGCATTCAGCAACTTAAAGAGCACCAAATCTTTTTTAAAGATTTTAATTACCTCTGGAGATCTCTGCAAATCAAATTATAACTCTCAATACTATATATCGTTGAACTAAGCAACTTACATTGATAAAGATTTTAATATCTGATTTATCGTCTATCCGTGCATCTTGGGATCCCAACTTTACTCTGCTGGGTTGATCCACAATTTGATTTCCTTCGCATTGCTTTGACGCTAGGACATACGAGGGGGACAGTAAAACACCCGTACAATGGTACGTATAATTAGACAACTCATCGGATGTGTAATATCGCATAGTAACCAGATGAGTTCCAGTGCAGCTGCATGAAAACAAAACAACAAAATTATGGAACACTCTCTCACACTCACATATTGTTGTACACTCACTTGTATGATCCACCCTCAGCTAGGTCTTCAAAAGGTTTGGGACAGCAAATCATCTCACGGCCATAAGGAAGCTTGAAGCCACAACTTGGCACATCCAGTCGATGCATCCGCATCTTTTCGTAATACGTCTCTAGGGTTGTGCAATTTACGGCCAGTTTACAACGTCCGGTCGGAAATCCGCTAAGACCACCGCAAATATCGTTCTCTGATCACAAATACGATTCATGATCTACATTTAGTTTAAACAAAAAACCGAATCAACTGACCTTGATATTTTCTTCTTTGAATACGAGCTGTTGATGACTTCGCGATTATCTGCATTAGTGTATATATAAATAAAAGTTTGCTCATGGAAAACATAATGTTACGACTATATTGCATTCATCCAAACAACAGCGAGAGACTGAAAAGAGCGGGATTAAAATCCAAGTTGTTACTCAACGCGACTTTGCTGAACCACGCTTACTTCTATATATTTGCTCAACCTTATCGCTCGTTTTTTTATATACTAACAAGTAAGAAAGCTACAGCCAAGTGTGCTTGACTATGAGATACCCGCTTCCCATTTTGAATAAAAGCAAAAATATACCAAATTAATATACCAAAAATACAACAAATTTAATACAGTATATATTTGGAATATTGATAATGTACTAAAGCAACTAAGATCCGTTGTAAATAGGCGTTTTTGCCCATACAAAAGTATTTTTTCAGAAATCATATAAAACATAGTTAGTATTGTGTTTTATCAGTATACGGGGCGGAAGTAGGCGTGTCAGCATTTTTAAACCAACTTTATCTGCGTGCAAACATAATAAGTTCTGTCGAAAAAAATTATCTTCCATTTTCTTATAGTCTCTAGGTGCTCATAGGAAAATAGCTATATCGATATATATATAGGGTATATATATAGGGTCGGAGATGGCCCACTTCGCTTGTTATATACATATCCTGGAGGCACATAGTTATGTTATGTTATGTTATGTTATGTTATGTTATGTTATGTTATGTTATGTTATGTTATGTTATGTTATGTTATGTTATGTTATGTTATGTTATGTTATGTTATGTTATGTTATGTTATGTTATGTTATGTTATGTTATGTTATGTTATGTTATGCTTTTATTGTGAATATCAACATTTGTATTCTAAAATTGCCGATTTCAATATTTTGCTGCTGTTTTTCTATTCTTTATTTTTACGCTTTTAAAATACAAATATAATTACACTGAGAAAAAGAGGTTTAAAAATCAAGAACACAAATCAACATAAAACTAAATAAAATTTGAGTCCAAAAGAAATTCTTAGTTCAGGGCTTTGGTATTTCTTATTATTTTTTTTTTATATTTTATATTCAGAAACAATCATACAATGTTTAAAAATATCTCTGACTCTCAAGCCGTTAGCAAAAATAAATTAGTTTTCAACTCAATTTGTCATTCGTATAAGTTAGTCAGATATTGCGACTCAGGCTACAAACAATACTTATACCTATGTTACATACCAAACCCATAGTTTATTATACTTTCTTTTTATAGATCACCTAACCAGAATCATCCACATTCGTCTTATGTAAGTACTTTAAGGAATAATGACATCATTAAAGAAATCACTGACTGAATCTGTCAGAATATTGGTGAAGTACAATGGACTGTCCCCCTCTATGCACTCTTTGTTTGTGGGCGTGGCAATGCCCGCCACACACTGACTGCCATCCGTACGTTGCACGTGAAGAACGCTGGATGTCACGGTGAAACACTTTGAGCACTCATTCCCCATCTCGAGTGTTGGTAACGGGCGAAGACAGAAATGTGATTGATCCACTGCCAAATCTTCGATTTCTTGCGTCACCTTCACATTGTGGCATTCGTTGAGATTAAGGTTTTGCAATTGCATCGTGAATTTGGTGCAGCTTTCGCCTGTAGCGATTCAATATGATAATAAATAAATTGACAAACTTACAACAAGAAATTCGTACCTTTTAGCATGTTGTATGAGTATCCGGCAGCAAAGAAGTTCGGTTGACCGAGCAGATCGTTCGGTTTACAGAGATTCGCTATGCTGACATTTCCCGTCAGCTGATTTTCTGTGACTGCATTCAGCAACTTAAAGAGCACCAAATCTTTTTTAAAGATTTTAATTCCCTCTGGAGATCTCTGCAAATCAAATTATAACTCTCAATACTATATATCGCTGAGCTTAGCAACTTACATTGATAAAGATTTTAATATCTGATGTATCGTCTACCCGTGCATCTTGAGATCCCAACTTTACTTTACTGGGTTGATCCACAATTTGATTTCCTTCGCATTGCTTTGAAGCTAGGACATACGAGGGGGACAGTAAAACACCCGTACAATGGTACGCATAGTCAAACAATTCTTCGGATGTGTAATATCGCATAGTAACTAGATGAGTTCCAGTGAAGCTGCATGAGAATAACAAAATTATCAATAGACTGTCATACTCTTTGACTAATTGTATCTTACCGAAATGTTGGCGGGAATGAAGTAGTTCTTGGCATAAGAGTGTTGGGGCAGCAAATCATCTGGTTCTTATTCGGATGTTCAAAACGACAAGAAGGCACATCCTTTAAGGCGATCTTTTCCTTGCGGAGATACTCACGAATAGTGCAGCAATCATCGGGGTAGCGACACGTGCCTTGAGGATATCCGTTGTCACCGCCGCAAGTACTATTCTCTGATCGCAAATGCAATACATTTATATATATTTAGGTCGATGTAATATTAGGTTTAATTGAACGCACCTTGATATGCCCATGTTTTTGGCACTGTCATCACCAACGTGACAGTAAATATAAATGCAAATAAGCGAATGACAAACATGATGTTTTCAGTTGAATGTTCTCAATCTGTATGTGTTGCGTTCGTGGATTAAACGCAACTGAATCTGGTTTTCAACTCGACTTTATTGCGCTCTTCTCTATTTTTACATTCCGAATCTTATCGCTAGACCCATATGAAAAAATATATACACTGCGAAAAAAAAGTTTTAAATCAAGAAACACAAAGTTTCATCAACACGAAACTACGTTAATATTGAGCCAAGATCAAATTCGTATTCTTTATTTAATTTTACGTTTTTTAGATACTATATACAAACTAAAAGTAATTGCAACCAATGACCAATTTTTAGATTAAAATTTTCGGGAAAAAAATGGGTTTTAAGGCGTCATTTTAAAACCTTATTTAAATTATAGCTATATCTCTGATAGTCTCTGAGATCTAGGTGTTCATACGGACAGGCGGACAGACAGACAGACAGCCAGACAGACAGATAGACAGACGGACGGACGGAAATGGCTAGGCAGTCTCTTGACGCTGATCAAGAATATATATACATTTCCTGCCGGCACAAAATTAAGATACCCTTCTTCCCTATGGGTAGCGGGTATAAAAATTCGTGGTCTTAAGTATGGACTGGCGTTTATATAATAGAATTATATAGAATTTGGACTGTTGCTGATATCAAATGCGAAGTGTTGAAACAATGATTTCAGCGAAACCAACAAAACATATTTTAATCTGCATAATTGCATAATCACATTAAAAATTAAATGAATTTACTGTTTTGCTCGAAATTGACGTATGCAAACCACATGCCCATAATAACAAACATGTAAAATTAGGGCATTAATATTGGGCTTAAAACGAACTATAAAGTCCAGATATTATACACAAAAAAATCAGACAGACTTTTATTGCATTTCAAAATATTGCGTACATTTTTTAATAAAGACTATTTTTTGTATTTATCATAACAATGTAAGTTAGTAATGCTATTACAAATAAATTAAATTTGCCCATTTATTTCGTATGCACTCCAAGAAAAACCTACAAATAAAACAAGTAAAAAGACTACAGTGTGCTCTTGTGTGAAATACTCGATACCTATTTTTAACATGAGCAATACAGTGCAGTAATTTTTTTAAAATATACAATACAAATTTACCACTAAAATACTGAAGTATAATACTACTTTCAAAATAGTTTAGTGCTCTATACCAGATTATCATATATATCAACGAAGACCCCTAGTAAATAAGTGTTTTACCCAACCAAAAGTTGTTCTTTAATATGTTTGACATTTTTATCTGCTCGCAACCAAATCTCATCTGTTACAGTCTCTAAGATCTAGGTGTTCATTCGGCTGATGACGCTAATCAAGAATATTTATACTTTATGCGGTCGAAAATGATTTCATCCCTTCTACCCTCTGAGTAACGAGTATAAATAGGCAATTCACTTAATATGCCACCGCAAATGACAAATCTGTTCCAGTTTTTTTCATAATATAAACTTACAATGTATTGAAGCAAGCTGGACAATCTTTAAGAAACTTATCTTCCCTGCCACGCCCACTGAAACTATCCGCCCACTTTAATATCTTCGTTCGCCGCCATCGACATCGACTTTTTCACACTTTTCAACGAATGCATTGACAGCATCTTTTCATTTCATCATGGTGCAGTTCGTCAAACCGTTGAGTAAGAGTTGATTAAAAGTACCCCAAGCAAGCCAAGCGGTCTTGATAAAGCTCTTCTGCTTGACCTCGCCTACTCTTATTTCTTGGTCCACTGCCCTGTCAAACACATACACAAAATATGACCAACATACTCACAAATTTTAGGCAATGACTTTTTCAGTGACTTTCTTAAATTAACTACCAGCAGCTTTCGCTGTCAATGCGTTGCAATGTCTTTGTCAGTTGAGTAGGAAATCTTCATGAAACTCCTGACCGATCACGCCCATTAAGCCTTCATACATTTGGCATCGAATTTTCACACTTTTCATTACCAGCAGTTTACTTTTACATCATGATGCAGTTGAGCAGAACTTTTGAGGAACAGTAAATTAAAAGCAAGCAAAGCAATCTTTATTAAGCTTTCCTGTTTGACCACGCCGACTGTAATTTCCTGGTCCGCCGCCTAGTCAAACACACACACACATGCCATTTTCAGACTAGATCGTTTTTACCAGGCGACACGTTGAGGATCTACACAACTGTTGCTCAGCAGTTGACTGAAGCCACACCCATGCATTCATTCAAATCTATGATAAGCAATCTTTATGCACATCTATGTGCGACCACGCCCACTAATCCCATACACATGACACACATGCACATACATTTTTGTCATCGACCTTTTCGACTTATTTATTAAATGAATTTCCAGAAGCTTACTCCCCTAACATATTGCAATTCTAAACAACTGTTTAGTAACGCTTGACTAAAATTAACCTTGGCAAGTTTGATAATACTTGTATCTTTGAAAAACTGTTTGTCTGTCCGTCTGTCCGTATGAACACCTAGATCTCATAGACTATAAGAGATAGAGCTATAATTTTCTTGACAGCGTTTGTTATGTTTGCACGCAGATCAAATTTGTTTAAACTTTTTGCCACCCCCACTTCCGCCCCCGCAAATCAACAAAAACCGAATAACTTTCGTAATTTTAAAGTGAATTTTAGTATATACTGTAATGACTATAGTCTTTGTGATTTCTCAAAATTTGATTGCGATCAAATAAATTGTCGAAGTTACTGAAGAAATACTTTTGTTTGGGCAAAAAAGCAAACTTACTAGAGGTCTTAGTTGCATTGGCTGGCAATCTGGTATATTTTGCACTCTATAGTATATCTTTAATGTAGTACCATATTAATATATCAAATATACCATTTGGCATATTTTGTATTTTTGTGATATATTTTGATACAAAAACAAAAAAACAAATTTCGCAATATTTGCTTTAAAAATCGGTTGCGGGTATCTCACAGTCGTTCACACTCGACTGTTCTTTCTTACTTACACTCACAATTTCATCATGAGTGCTGCTCAAAGTGGTTTATATATGATCGTATATTCTGTTAGTTTTCATAAAATATGAGTACTTAATTATTTTATGTATTTATTGTGTACTCATAGTTCGATTTCCGTTTCCTTTATACTTGTGAACAGACATTTCAAATTAATCTGCCCAAAATCGATTCACACTAAAAACACAGCAAAATGATTCAAAGCATTTGATTAACTTTTGAGTGTTGTCAAGTTTGCTAGCAGCGATATGATAGCAAAGTCGCTGAGCTGCTCAACGGATTAGAGTGCGATGGGCAGCTATTGATGTCTCATTCCGGGAACTTTGGCTAAAGACTAATTCTGGACAGCAGCTATCGTTAATTTTGTTAAATTGCTTGTGGGGGTCTTTGGACTTGTTGTTGGTAGGTGGTATTATTAATCAGTTAGTTGTCAACGCCATGTTGCTACCGACACGCGCCACCTTATCGATAGTATTAGATCATATGACATGCTGAGGGCAGTTCGTGTAACTGCAGCGTGCAAAGTGTTTGAATGTGTAGAGTTTGGGGAGAAAGAGTTTTGTGGGTGTGCGACTATTTCAATTAGCTAGCATCTGAAAGAAAGTAATCGAAACATTTGCGAGATAGTGTGCTTGTGTGTTCGGTGTGTGTGTGTGCGTGTGTGTGTGTGTGTGTGTGTGTGTGTGTGTGTGTGTGTGTGTGTGTGATAAGCCAGTGCCAAGAACTAAGAAGTGTGAAGAAAGAAAACTGAGTATGAACAAATTTCAAATGTATTCCAAACCGAGAAAATTGCTTTCATTTTCTTATGTTGTTTTTTTCTTTCTTTCTTTTGTTTGTTTTTAATTTAAGATATTAGCACTATAATACTTCTATTGAGTGGGGCAAAGGGGCTTGGGGGAGTGGGGAGAGAGCGGTGGAGGGAGGTGGAGTATATATGATTATATATGTGGATGGCGAGACGATGGCGATCACAGTTCAGTTCCAAAGTTGATGATGCTGTTTTATTTTGCTTCTTCTTCGCATTGCATTGCAGAAGTGTGTGCACTCGACTAAGCCTAGTAACCATAGAAATAGGCCTCGTACGAAAAAGTGCGCGTCTGATCCGATGTCAAGAGTATTGCTGCCGCCGTCTTGCCAATGCTGCCTTCCGTAAAATACGCATCGGCATCGTTGGCCGACGAGTCCACATAGATCTCAATGCAGGTCAAAGTGCTGCCCGTTCCCGTTGCCGAAGGATAACGCATCTCCACCTCAACGTTGACAGCCGTCGTGAAACTCTCATCGGCATAGTTATTCACCAGCAATTTATCGCCTAAGAATCACAAACGAAAGTCAATTTCAGATGTTAGTGAATAAGTCGCGGAAGTGACGAATTTAACACTCACCCGAGATGCGTTGACCGGAACTGAAGACGATGTTGCCCTTGCTGTGCGTCACCTTGTTCAGTGCCACCAGCTCAACTTCGGGATGCTTGGCCGTGTAACGTGTCTCATCCGTCACCGATGTGATTGGTGTATAATATAAATCACTCGCTCGCTGCTGCGCTGTTGACTGCGACGTCAACTGCGACGTCGACTGCGATGACTGCACTGGCTGCAGTGATGGGGCAGCAATTGTGCTGGCAATTGAGCTCAGCAGCAACAATGGCAGCAACACTTGCACCATTCTCAACAAAAAATAGAACCGCAAAAAAAAGTTTAGATATAGTTTTCTTTTTTTCTGTGTAGTTGATGCTCACGCACGCATGCAACAACTACATGAAATGTCTTTGGTCTTTGGTTTTTCGCCAATCTCCAATTAAAAAACGAACGAACGAACGTATTACGAATCGGAGTAAGGATCGAAATATAAGAGAGCTTAGGTTCCGCGCTGTTTGCAATCAATTTGGCGACTGTTTTGTGCATCGCTTGGCACCTCCGATGGCTTTTATACGCGCCACGCTCTTATCGGCGGTCAGCGTTAGATAAGAGCAACTCGAGGTAAGAACTGAACGATAAGCCGCCATGGGTCTTATAACTCCAACGAGGGCCAGCGTTTATGTTTTTAGCCTTGGTCCACATCAATTTGCACTACGCATTAAATGCTTAGATGCAACTCAAAAAACAGGAATTAAAAAAAAAAATATTTTTTTTTTATTTTTTAAAAGAAAACTTAAAAAAAAAATATATTAAGATAATGATTTCTATATTTCTACACATAAAGCACTTTATAATGATCTAAAATTTAGTAAATATTTTCTATTTTTTATACCAGTCAAGAAAAGGCCTTATTCCAAATTAACTTAAGCGATTTCATTTAATTTAGAAATCCATTTCGATTAATTTTCTTATACCTTTTACAAAATTTCAAAATAACATTATTTTCTAAATGGAATCGATTTTTTTTTTTTGTGTTTAACTTATAAATAAATCGTTATTTTGGTACTTTTCTTTGATAGACTATTTCAGGATTAATATCAACTATTTAAAAAGTTTAAATTGAAATTGTTTTATTAATAAATCTTTCTCAAAGCCATAATTTTCTCGTTTGTAATTGTCAAGTTGGTATAAAAATCCACTTTATAATTTATTGCTAATATATATGTATGTATATATATGTATGTTATTAAATTAAAAAAACAATCAATCAGAAAATAAAGCGCATAAATTTTGGTATTTTTAAGTCATTCAAAAAAAGCCTTTATCTGAATCTGAGTTAAAAATGTCTTCTTAAATATATTGTCAACTAAATCGTGTTCACAATAGAAAAACTGTGACCAAACTCTTTTTGTTTTTTATTAAAAACTAAATAATTAAACACCGAAATCATTCTGAATGGCTCCTATTCGAGAAATATTAATGGAAACCCTCGCTTTGGGGTCTATGATAATGGTGATGGTTATTGTGCTATTGCTTCTGTAGCTTGTATTAACTGTTGTTCATTGGTTTTCCGTCTTCTTTATTTAATTTGTTGTTGTTTTTTGGATCGTGTTAATTGGCAATAATTCGCTCAGTTTCTATAAATAAAGCACTTGAGCGAAACCATTTTAGACATGGCCTAATGCCAAGCAAGCCAATTAATCTGCCTATAAAAGTACCCACAATTTACCAATTGCCAATTGCCAATTACCAACCAATCGATCAATTTGAACTCGCGTGTGCCTCCCAAAAACCCTAAAACAAAAAAAATACGAATAACGAAAAACACCCGCAACAATTTATCAATTTCTCGATCAATTCACCTGATCAGAAAAGCATGTGATACCAAATGATCAAAACAAATTTCATCTTCATTTTGATGTTGATTTTGATTTGATTCACCTCCGTAAGAGATTCTCAAGTACTTGAGACGGGCCTTTTATTTCCGTCTCTCGCTCGACTTGGCTCCCACTTCACATTGTTTGCCCAACTTTGTGCGTAATTCACGATGCTCTTTCTTATTGATAACGGAATGTAATAATAATACCCAACTACTATACTATATCTATACTATAGACCTAGTATACGTAGTACTATATTTACCTCACATTGTATCGTAATGCACGTCAATGCAATGCCCAATATCATTGTCTATGCACACCGCTCTTCACACTCATAGATTCAATATCGTTTTTTTTTGTTGTCGGTTTTCCAATTATGCTTTCCCAATTTCTTTTAATACACAAAAACACAAGTCATTTCGCTGGGCTGAATCATTTTTTTTATTGTCTGCCGATTTCACAATAAAAATTTCCCACCACACAAAAAAAAACAAGTAAGAAAGTAAAGTACTGTCGAGTATGATCGGCTATGAGATACCCGATACCCATTTTCAATGAAAGTAAAAGCAGAATTACTAAAATATACCAAATAAAATACCGCAAATGTAATAAAATACGGAATATCATATTTGGTATATTTATAAAGTTTTACCCATTTTGAAAAGAAGAAAACACCGCGGTATTGTTGTTAAAATGTACCAAAAAATACCGCAAAAGGACTAAAATATACCTAAGGCCATATTTGGTATTTATATAAAACTTCCACCCATTTTTATTAGAAGAAAACAACGCGGTATTATTGTTAAAATGCACCAAATTAATAGACCACAAAAACACAAAAATATACCAAAGCAATATTTGGTATTCACAATATTCTATAAACTGTAATATTTAACAGATTTTCAGCCAAAGTAAACTAAAATTCTGTTGCAGGAGGCGTAATTTGCTATACAAAAGTATTTCTAAAATAAGTTCTACAATTTTTATCCGATCGCAATAAAATTCTCAGGAATTATAAAAACTAAAGTTATTATTGTCTGCATCATTTCCATTTTCCATTTATGGATGGTCTTGGTGTTCACCTGGACAGTCAGGCAGACAGACATGTCTATATCTTCTCTGTTGACGCTGATCAAGACTATATATACTTTATAAGGTCGAAAATGCCTCCTTCTACCTCTTACATACATTTCCTGCCGACGCAAAGTTATAAAACCTTTCTACCCTTTGGGTAGCGGGTACAAAAAGCAAAACAATTTCATTTAGTTCTTATCTTGGCGTGTGCACGTTATTGTGTTTATCCGTTTTGCAAAGATGTTTTTCGAATTTCCGCAAGTCTGCAAACGCAATTGAGATTATAATTTAATTGCAGCAATTACCAAAAAAAAAAAATATCATGAAAACAAATAACATGAATTGTCACGTGATGAAAACCTCTTTTATGCAACAAAGATTGAATTATAGAAGTATCGTACTTCTTTACAGAAATATATATATAAATAAGTCAAACTCTCAAATTGGATTCATCAGCATTACGTTTAAAGTTAAAGTTTTAGCAAATTCGAAGAAATAACAGAAAAGAATTATAATCAGAGATTGTAGCTTCCGTTTTGAGAGCAGTGATTCATGGGCTTTTAATTTATTATTACATTTGAATAAAGCATTTCATATAGTTTTTGTTTCTATTATTCAATTTGTTTACTATTAAGAGATTTATTGGGATTTCACATGAAATATTGCCCCATTATCAATGCGTTTATAATGTTTGGAAGGAATGTGATTTGCGTTTAAATTGCTCAAGGCGCGTGTTTATAGATTTTGTTATTTTGCAATCTTAACCTTGATACTTGACTTACTTCTCTACGTGTATATATTGAATATATATTATGTACATATATAATTGCGCACAAAAGCAAACAATCTAGAAAATGGGCAATTCTTAAATAGAAAATCAAGAGGAATGGCTGCCAACCGACATTTTACTTGCCCTGACTGATATCTCTTGAAGAGTTCTTTCTACCATAAATACCCTATGTCCATACCATAATCAGTTTGACGTATATTTCGGTTCATAATTTACTTATCTTTCGTTCAAATAACATATAAATAAATATTTTGAGATTTAAATATATATATTGCAAGTGAAATTCGCATTTGCATTTTTATTGCAAGAGATTAAAATTGTTGGAAATGTGAACTAGAGTGTCGACTAGTCAGTCCAACTCAGCACAAAGAGAGCTCTCACTCTTTCTCGGCTTATCGGTAATAAATAGCTTTCAATATAAGAAAGATCTATAGCGCGATTCATTAAATTCTCTAGCTTCATCGTCACCTGCGATCACACTGCAAACATTCGATTTTTGTTGTTGTTGTACATAAAAGGATCAAGAGCAATATATATAACAATTTGGTCGTAAATAGAAATACCGTCGCAAATAAACAGCTTAAAAGCACTTTTACCTGTCAATCTTCATTAAGATCGTCAGATGATCGAAGATAAGAAGTTTCAAGTGCGTCTAAAGAAAAAGTGTCTGGAATCTTTCAAATGATATTCATTGCAAAAGCCTACCGCCAGTCTTTTATATCTAGGTAATATTTTGCAATGTTGATGAGTCAATTTTGTAGAAGAGTTCCCCTCTTAAAAATCCTAGGAAATATGCATTGCGCATCTCATTTTATGGCTTGTTTGTTGGTTTTTGACGCAAAACATGCAAAAGCGTCGAAAGTCGCGTGAGTGCTGAAAAAGTTCCACTAATGATGATGGCGCCTGATAATGTCAGAAGCCATTGAGTAATCTCCCATTCGGAATATCCCAAAGAGCTTAACCATTATTTATGAAATCGCAACGGTTTCGTATTCGTGTTCAAGTGGGAAGCGCGTGAGCAAATATCGATTTATGTATTTTGTCAGTGAACACAGATTTACGAATGCCCGCCCCTCGATTAACGAGACCTCTTTGCTTGCTTACTTACTATATTTATGGATAGTACATATATCATTTATAAGTACACAGACCACTTGATAGTTGTTTCTTTTCTACAATCAATTCATTTAATGGCTATCACAACAATCAATAGAAAAACAAAAAAAAAACACTACGAGTATATACATACATATATATTAAATCAGAGAGAAAAACATAAATTCATGATTGATTACGGCGAATAGTTTTCTAATCGACGCCATAGTACAAAGCCTGATAAGCAAACGAATTCGTCTGTTTGGCCTCAATCAGTATGGAGATGAATCGCTGTCCAATGCCGCCGGCAATCACATAGGCATTGCCCTCATTGTTGTCCTGGGTGCAGACGATCTCAACGTAGGTGACAATGGCACCAGTGCCCGTTTCGGGGTATGTCACCTGCAGACTGACATCGTTGTTGGACGAATAGTTGAAGACATCGGCGGCCTGAGCAACTAATTTGTCATCTAAAAGTATGCAACAAAAAATTGTGGTTAAATTTTTGAAGCAAAGCGAAGTGAAAAAAAGCGTTGCCTACTTTTAAGCGCAGCAATTATTTTGACTAACTATCGTGTCTTCTTACCTGAGATACGTGCTCCTAGTGTGTAACGCACCGATTGTCCAACAGCAGCACGAGCCGAGGTAGGTTGACGCTCCATGCGCTGCAATTTGAGGCCGGGATGCTTGGCGACAAAGTCACGCACATCCTTGACCACGACAATGTCACGATGCACATAGGAATCACGATTAACACCCGCAAAGCTGCCAGCGATCAGACAGCCAAAGATGGCAACCAACAGACACAAGCTCAATTTGCACATTTTGATTGTTGTTGTATTATATTTATATTCCAAAGGATATTCCGTTTTAGGTTTTTTCTTTTTCACTTTTATCACGTTCCAACTGCGACGAGTAGAGAGCGCTGAATGAGCCAATTGGGTGCCAACTGTTTATTATATATAGTATTGGCGACTAAATGAAACCCTTTGATTTCATTTTGGCTTTTGTTTTTGTTTTTGCGTCGCACTTCACCCCGGTTCCGGTTCGCATCGAGAATCTACCGTCGTCGCTCTTATCACACCAATTGACAATTTCCACTGACAACGTTTAATCCAACAACAAGAAACACTTCAGCAATGAGTCAACGATATCTGAATACTCTAACAATTAAACTAATTAAAGACAAGTTGTTGACACCCATAAAATTGTTACATTTTTAAAGAATTCAAAGTTTGCAAAGCAAATAAAGATTGAATTGATTAAAGACTAACGCAATGAAATTCAAAATTCCTCCTAGTTAACTAACTCTTAATCAGTTCATAAGAAATTTTAATTCATAAAAAAAGAATGTTAAAATATTTGTAATGAAGTTAAGTTTAAATTCGGATGAAAGGTGTTCTTAATTTCTTTGTCAAATCTAACTTTAAATACTGTAAAAACGAAATTCATAAATCCTAATTGCTTTCTATATTATTCTCATATTTAACTAATTAGAAAGCAAACAAACTTTATAAAGAATTCAAGCTCTTAAAACATAGAAATCAAGATATTTGCATCAAAAAAACATTAAAATCAATTGAAAGTGTTTTTGAAACTTGAAAGACTATTAAAATGAAATACATAAATCCTAACTGCTTTCTAGATTATTCTCGCAGTTAATTAACTGGGCCATCCCCGCATTTCGAGTGGTTTTTCCGCAAGCAAACTTCATAACCATGGTACATGACCCGCTGATAATACATACGGCGATGAAGCCAAGCCCATATGACTCAATTAAATTGAACAATTGGGTTCTAATCAGAGTGGGTAACATAAACATGTAGCAAACTGTGGGCTTTTTGCTTTTGTTGTGATACGCGTCTTCTCTGCCCTGATAAATAGGCGCAGAATCATACAAAAAAAACAAACAAAACATAAACAGCACCTGACAATTTGATAGACAGTTTTGTGGCACGGTAGCATTTAACTAATTTGGAGAT
Organism: Drosophila niveifrons; assembly: GCA_035046325.1. Lineage (NCBI taxonomy): Eukaryota > Metazoa > Arthropoda > Insecta > Diptera > Drosophilidae > Drosophila > Drosophila niveifrons. The sequence goes on along the minus strand of JAWNOC010000063.1, from coordinate 8,598,675 downwards.
AGGCCCACGCCATAATATGATTCTACTGTGTGACATATCTCCACATACCAAAAAAAAATATATTATTTATTTTATTTGTATATGTATATGTGTTTGTAGTGGGGATTCTATTTTAAGACATTTCAGCAGAACTCTATCGGGACAGCGGCGTCTGTGAAATTAGTTGGCTTGAGGACTTCCCTGGAACTGGACACCTTGAAGTGGCGTCATCGCCAGCTTTGATTGCGAACAAATTAGTCAATCAAGATTAGACAAGGGTCAATGATAAGGCCGTAAATTTATATACATATATGTATATAGTATATATTATTATTGTTCAATTCACAATTCAATTGTGAGTCAGACTGCAGTTAATTAACTGCATATCTGCACATTGCACAGGATGGTGAAAGCGGATATAAAAGTTGGGCATTTAAGTACTTTGCAATGCCCTACAAAATGGAAATAATTTAACTAAATAATAGACTATTAAACTGTACTAACAAAGACTATTCAATATTCAAGAATATAATCTTCTGACCGTATAAAATTAAATAAAAATAAATATTCTTCATTGAAGAAATATAATAATATAATACTATTTATACCCGCTACCCATAGGGTAGAAGGGTATTATAACTTTGTGCCGGCAGGAAATGTATGTAACAGGTAGAAGGAGGCATCTCCGACCCTATAAAGTATATATATTCTTGATCAGCGTCAACAGCCGAGACGATCTAGCCATGTCCGTCTGTCCGTCTGTCTGTCTGTCCGTCTGTCCGTCTGTCCGTATGAAACACTGGATCTCAGAGACTATAAGAGATAGAGCTATAATTTTTTTTCGACAGCATTTGTTATGTTTGCACGCAGATCAAGTTTGTTTCAAATTTTTGCCACGCCCACTTCCGCCCCCGCAAATCAAAAAAATCGAATAACAAGCGTAATTTTAAAGTTAAAGCTGTGAATTTTGGTATATATAATAATAACAATAGTATTTATGATTCCTGAAAATTTGCTTGCGATTAGATAAAAATTGTGGAAGTTATTAAAGAAACACTTTTGTATGGGACAAAACGGCCACTTACGGGGGGTCTCAAATGCTTTGGCCGACAATCTGGTGTATTGTGCCGTCTATGGTATATTTTAAATGTTAGTATCACATCGTTATACCAAATATACCATTTGGTATATTTTTAGTATTTTGCAGTATTTTTTTTTTGGTATATTTTGAAAATAATACCGCAATATTTTGCTTTTATTCAAAAGGGGTAGCGGGTATCTCACAGTCGAGCACACTCGACTGTAGTTTTCTTACTTGTTTTATTATTATATCCGCTACACATAGGGTTAAAGGGTATTATAACTTTGTGTCGGAAGGGAATGTATGTAACAGGTAAGAGGAGTCTTAGTCGACTCCATAAAATATATATATTCTTGATCAACGTCAACAGCCGAGACGACATAGTCATGTCCGCCTGTCTGACTGTCCGTCTGACTGTATGAATATCTATTTCTCAGAGACTATTAGATATTAAGATATAATTTTTGTTGACAGCAATTGTTATTTTTGCACGCAGATAAAATTTGTTTTGAATTTTCGCCACGCCCTCTTCCGCTTCTGCAAATCAACAATAAAAAAATGAATGATATGCGTAAATTTGAAGCTACACAGACAGTAATAGCTGTAGTATTTATAATTCCTGAGAATTTGATAGCAATCGGATAACATTGAAAAAGTTATTTAAGAAATACTTTTGTATGCCAAAAATGTCTACAGCAGTATAGTATATTCTGACCTCTATTATATATTTCACTTCTATTATATATTTTACTTCATTGATATACCAAATATTGCCTTCGGTATATTGTTGCCATATATTTTTAAAATAAACCGCACTTTAAAATGGGTTGCAGTCGATTTGCGACTTCAGCTTTCTTATTTTGTATTATACTTCTTATATTATTTCTTATTATCAATGCAATCATTGAATTTCTGCCTGAATATATCTTAATCTACATCCCGTCATTTATACACAATTATAAATTGACATAAAATTCAAATTTGCATAGTGTTTAGAAAACTTGTTTATTTCTAATCATTATTCAGACTTATAACTCTAGAGTTACACTTGAATGTAAATATTTTAATATGTATATCGATTTGCGTACGCTATATATAATATATATATTGTATATATCTATACACAAATATGTACTTGCACGTCTATAAGATGAATTAATACAATTACGCCACTGCGTGTGCTGTTCAATTTGAGTTTCGGAGCGATAAATCAAACAATCGTCCAATATCAACTCGAATATGATTGCAATATATATTTATGTACATACACAAACTAAATGCGACTTGCTTTAAAAATCAAAATTGATCCAAAAACAAGGCAACACAACAAATACAAAAAAAAGTAAAATAAAATAGATACAGATTTGGCAAATAGTCATCGTATAAAGTAGAGCTTTATAGTCTTGTTGGAATGTGGCAGCGGTGAAACTTATAGATTAAACAAAGGTATTAATTAATGCATAACATATAAATAGGCATATATCGATAAGGTTTCGTTTTTACAGAGTAATGTAGATAGGAGATACATATTGGTTTTGTAAGTAGTAGTAGTAGTAATAATATTACACAAAAATAGTTGTAGTCGATTACTGATATTCATATGGAAAATTTAGTCCTGGCAAGGCTAAAGCAAAAGGCATATACATTCTCGTTCTCGGTCGTTCGTTCATTCGATACATTTACATATCTATGTATATATTGCACACACTCTTTTTGCTGTTTCGCTCTAACACACAGCAGCGCCACATGCGCCATCTCGCTCACTCTCGTGCAACGTTTTCTCACTCGCTCACACACACACAGATTTCATGCTTACACAATGGGTTAATCTGGGAAATCGGTTTAGCTAATTATATACAATACAATACAAACATTATTATGCTAATACGATAAGAGCACAAAAAAAAAAAACGTTGATTATACTGAATAGACTTTGTGGAAAACGTTAGCTTAGCTTTTATAATTATCATTTGTGTTTCTGTTTTTCTTTGTTCTGTTTTAATAGAATTCCAATTATCACCACAATTTTGTTGACACCTAAATGAGCGTAACGAATTTGTTCTCGAATTCGATTTTAATATCTGCTGGAAATCACAATTCATCACCCATTAATCAACTGTAACTCTAAACCGATTCCGATTCCCGCTTTCGTTTTCGATTTGGTTAAATAACTCTCGAGTCGTGCGATCTAAAATAAATGTATGTATATATGTATGTATGTATGTATATGAATGTATGTAAGTATCGTATTCGTATGTATGTACGTTATAAAACCAACAACAATTCTATTTGTTTTCATTTTCACTAAATTCCTTTTGTCTAAAAAACGGCGCCTCCCCACCCACAATCATCGCTCCCTACCTTCCGCTCCATTTCCCTCTCCCCCGACCCCCCGATCATCATCATCATCATCATCACAATCCCGGTGCACGTTTTACTTTTGAAACCCTTCTTTTTGTGTAGATATTGCTTTAACGCCTGGCTGGGATCTTCGCCTCATCATTGCTGCTCTACCAATGAGGACGTATCTCCTTGAAGAGCCACTTCTGATAGCCATCGTTGACATCGCATTGTCCCAGCGACAATTGTTGCGTCGTCGGATGCAATGCCATGCACTTTTTGTGCACACGATGCAAGAGATGCTTGGTATGCTCGTTATAGCTCCAGGGTCCATCCACAGTGCCCAGCCGACAGACGGCCAACTTGATGCCCTGACGATCCGCTTCGACACAACGCTCACCGACGCCCAGCTGGCCAACGGCATTCAGACGCACCAGCTGATTGTTGCCACCGCCATGGCAATAGGAGAGACCCATAATCGCCGGCGGCTGATGTCCCATCGAGTCCAGGCAGCCATCGGAGGCCACAGAACGCAGTTCACCCCAATGCAAGTTGGCCGGCAGTGCTGGGAACTTATCGACCACGTCGTAGGCAATGTTATCCATAAACCATTGGAAGGATTTGCAATTGAGACGCTTCTTCAGCGCCAGCTGTTCACTGATATCGCCCATGTCCAAGAAGCGAGCGAGTGGCTCGCGTGTGTAAAAGAATTCCTTGTGTGTATCATCGAACCAGGTCTCGATCACACGCTTGTAGTTGATCGTGATCAATGGACCCTTCTTCTTGCTCGCCAGCTTGCCAAAATTGTAGGGCATAAAGCCGCGATAGACGTGACCGACACGGGAGCAGGGTACCCATTCGATGCTGCCGCCACATTGCCAGATCTTAAAGCTCAGCTCAAAGTTCTCGCCACCCCAGACAAGCAGACCGGGATCGTAGGCGCCCAGTTCGAGGAAGTACTCGCGATTGATGGCAAACAGTCCGCCGGCGTGTGTGGGACTGCGATAGGGTTCCGAGTTGTGGGCCCGACGACGCTGCTCCCGGCGCGGCACCTCGTTCTCCTTGTACAGCATGCCCCACTCGAAGATGCCGCGGAAATGATTGTCGCTGCCATAGACGGGACGATACTCGAAGGACTTGTGATCGATGCCATCGATGATGGGCACCGTCATCACTGTGCGATCGCGATAAATGGGCGCCAGCAGCGGTGGCAGCCAATTCAGATTCACCTCGCAATGCGCATCGAGGAAGACAATGACCTCGCCTGGGAAGAGAAAACACACTATGAGTATATACAGCTTGGGAAGTATGTTTGTTGCAAAGAGAAAGCTAACTTGTGTACACTTGCAAAATGTCAAAACATATCGGAAATTCATTCAAATACTTTTGTTTTTATTATTCAATTATTTAGTTTAAGGGCTCAAACTCGCTTTAACTATGAAATTATATCAAATTTCGACGTATTTGGAATTTAAGTTAAAAAAATAAATATCGTTTTTAATTCCTTTTGAAATTATGTTAAATGTTAAACGTCAATCAATAACTTCTTTATTATTTAACTATTTAGTTTAAAGGTTCAACTAGATTTAACTATTTTTGGAACTATAAAATTATGACAAATTTAGTTGTATTTTAAATTTAAGTTTAAAAAGTGTCTCTCCTTTTAGGATATCGTATGTAATTTCTCCTAATTTATAACACATATTAAGGATCTAGTACTAGTTGTGAACCATCAATCGATTAAGGTTTGGTTTAAAGGTTCGATTTGCTTTAACTATTTTTCTGACTATGAAATAAAGTTGAAACATTGATTCGTTCAGTATATCTAATCCTATTTAAATTATATAAATTTAAAAGGATCTTAAACTAGTTGAGAACCATCATTACTTCCCTGTTATTTAACTATTTATCAAGATTTAAAGGTTTCGACTCGCTTTAACTATTGTTGTGACTATAAAATTATGACAAATTTAGTTGTATTTCAAAATAAACTTAAAAAATCCTTTCATTTGGAATACCGTAAATAATTTCTATTAAATTAAATCATCTTTTAAAGATATTTTACTAGTTGTGAACCATCAATCGATTGTATCTTTGCAAATAATGATGCTTTATGACGAATTATGAATTCACTTCATAAAAAGCATATACCATTTTATTTGACTCACCTGTCGCCTCCATGGCACCGCGGGAACGTGTGCGAATGAGACCCTCGCGCTCCTTGTTGCGTATGATCTTGACCAGGCCATCGAACTGCACCACATAATCATCCAGCTTGGTGCGCAGATTCTCCTTATCGGAGAAGTCATCGACCAAAATGATTTCATGCAGCACATGCTTGGGGGAACGATCAATAACCGAATGCACGGTGCGCATCAACACCGAAAAGCCCTCATTATGGAATACGATAATCACACTTGTTGTGGGCAAATCATATGGATAATCCCAATGCTTGCACTCCTCGAGACGCGTGTCGCGCACTGCACGATGCATTGATATCTCATCGGAGCAGGCGATATTCATGCCATACTCCATCTCGGAGGCATCGGCCACGTTCTTCTTGTCCGGCGACAGCGTGTGAGCATCGCCATTCTCTCCTGGACCCGTGCGGGGCTTCAGATCCTTGGGCTCAAAGTTACCCAGACCTGCAAGCAAAAAAGAACCAAATTAGAAGTTATTCAAATTCGATAAAAAATTAAGGAAATCAATTTCTATATTACAAGTTATACGTATTATAAAACTATAAGTAAAAGCCATTGTATAATTATTTTGAAATAAGTTTCTTCATTTTAAGTAATATTCTTCAATACTTTTCATTACTTTTTTCAGAAATTAGAATCAGCTTAAAAATAAAATAGTTTAATAAACAAATCTTTGTACATAGTAAGTGTCATTAAGATCACATGTTTGTTAAAGGCAATATTCATTTTTAAAACATTTAATTTGCGGAAGAGGTTTTTAAAGAAGTAAATTTATAGTACTAGATATTTTACTTCTTTAAAAAAGCTTCGAAAACATAAATGTATTACAAATTAGAGTTGCCTCAAGCAACGCATCTTATCTTAACTAACTATTCCCCTAAATATAGTTAACTTTTAGAAACAAAATATATTGAATTAGCAACAATTTAATGAGGAATCGTTTCCACTCTAAAAAATCTGAATTTGTAACCTTTTTTAAGAATTTAAGTAAAATAGTATAATCTTATCAATAGTATAATTAAAAAAAAAAAAACTAAATATAATTATCTTTTATTTAAAGTGGTTGATAAGCAAATCTTCTCAAATTGCATTATCAGTAGTTTATTTCATTCAGAAATCTGAGAATTTACCGAAATTATAATTGCCTCAAAAACTAAGTGGTTCTGCTTATCGAGTGTCTACTGTAACGAGTGCATTTGACAGATAGCCAAAGTAGAACAGACAAATGCAAGTGCAGCGACAGCTGTTTAAACTACCTACAGCAAGAAAATTCACTGGCCCTATATATGTGTGTATGTGTGTGTGTGTTGCACTTACCTTCCACCAACTTGGGCTGTTCACGTGGCCGATTCTCGAGACGCTGATGACTAAACTTGGGACCGCCGAAGCGCATGTGATACGCCTCCTGGACACGCTTGTGATGGTCACTCCAGTTGGCCAGCAGATAGAGCAACGGCAAGATGACCAGCAGACAAAGCACAAGGCGGCAAATCCGTCCGCTGCGTATGTTGCTCACCCGCATCTTATTAATTTTTTATCTACGTTCTTTTTTTTGTTTTTGATTCTTAAATAGCGGCTTTGCTTTGCTTACAAACAATTCGATGCCAAGTTCAATACTGTTGACGTGTCGGCGACGACGACGACGGCGACGTTGGCGTCGCAGCTCCAGCAATGTAACTGTGGCAGTGACTGCGCAGCAAACAATATAAGATTTATCTATCGAATTAGTCAAACCGCCGCTCAGCAGTTACTGAGGAATTTCTAATTTTTTTGTTGCCTTCTTTCTTGCTTTGCTTTTTTCGGCTGCTCTCGATGTGATGTTAATGTCAATGCACGAATTGCTGTCAGTGTGTATTGTGTGTGATTCTTTTTTGTGTGTGAATCTGAAAGTAAGTGACTATTAGTGTGAGTGCGTGTGTGTGCGGCCACGTTTGTTTGTGTGCGTGAGAAGTAGTATGTAGAACCAGGTGAGTAAGGTGCCGAAGCCGCCGCTGCGAAAGCGACGATCAAAAGGCAATCGTCGATAATGTGAAATGAACGTATAAGCGTACTAGCGGCTAAATAAGTAACACCTTTTTGTTTTTTTGCTTTTACTGCTTGTTTTGTTAAATGTCATTCGGGTTCAATGCGAATTTTAGACGAGCTTTCGCGTTTACACTGTAGCACACAACAACAACAACTGGCCAACGGAATTGCGATGCGCGCAACGTCTGCACTTGTAATGCACACAATAAATACAGTTTGCGGTGTAAACGTAAACAAAAAGAAAACAACCAAGTAGAGATGGAGAAACATCGATGGCTAAATCGATGCATCGATGTTTCGAAAAATTGTTAAAACATCGATTCTTATATGTCGAGCATCGATGCTTTTTTTACATTTAATAATATTCTAAATGCATTTATTATAATAGAAATGCGTACTTATTTGTGGTTAAAACTGTTTTCTTTGTCGGTGTGTGACCACAAATAACATTACTGAAATATACGTTGCAATGTCGATGGAATATACCAAATTTAGTACCGATAGTTGATACACGAAACATCTTATCGATATATTAATTATTTGTTGCAACCGCATAATAAATGTATTATTAAGTACTGTTTTTATATTTTACATTAATAAGAAGACTCTTTTTTAATAATTCTAATATTAAGTGATAGCAATATATTTTATCGCACCCTCTGCCTGCCACGCGTATAACGTTTTTCTACACATGCACACTTACGCCATCTGTTGTCCACAGCGGTAGCTAAATGGAATACACAAAATCTGCTGCTTTTAGTATTTTTTGCTTTTGCTTACGTTGCGTATTCCTGTATTTGCTTGCGTTACGTCAAACTTTACGCAATTACGTTGTTTATTTAAAACGTGGGCGCAATTCGATTCTGTTTGTGCAGCAGATGAGCAACGACATTGCGAGATTCGAGCATTAACATTTATTTATTTACATCATTTTAATACATTACAAAATTTTACAATTATTAATTATATATGTGGGGTGGGAAGGGGGTGTATGTATACATGCGTACAGTTCCCAGTTAACATATTTACAGGTCACGCTAACAATACATGTTTTATATACTAGAATTATAGTTCAATAAATAAAATGGCAAATCGCCAATCAGGCCATTCAGCATATACTTATATATTGTATATATATGCCCATTCGAACGCTTCTCTTAGCGACATGAACGCACTAATGTTGCATTTTGTTGGCCGCCGTTACGGTGAGAACGCTGCCAACACGGCGGCGATCAAAGAATGGCTCCGGCTCATTGAGCGCACCAATTGCGGTCACAGCCGCAAAACCACCATCGCCGGGATTATCGGTCATTACGTGTCCGGCCTTTTTCAGATATTCGATAATCTCTTCACTGACATCAGCCTCATAGTCGACCACCATCGGTATCAGCTGATGATGCAGCCGACCATCATTGACCGCTCGGTCCATGCCCTCATGACGTATGAGATACTTCATAATTACCTAAAGTAAACAACAAGAAAAGTTATCGATTAATTATCGAAGTTAAGTTGGCTGCAGTTGCTACTCAAAATGAATCAAGTAAAGTTTGCTGCAGATGAAAATTCAAAATGGAAGGGAAATAATTACCGCTGCCACGCTCGTTGTGATCTTGGTGCCGCCAGCAGCACCGACAAGTAGACGCACATCGCCATTGGCATCGACAATGATGCAAGGATTCATCGAGGACATGGGACGCTTGTGGGGATAGATGTAATTTGCGGGTGACGATGGGACACCAAAGCCGTTGATGACTCCCGGCGTGGAGAAATCGTCCATTTCATCGTTCAAGATGATTCCCGTTTGTGGCGATGCCACCTTGGAGCCAAAACTGTCGAGAAAATGTTTGAGTTTACAACTTGTTATCGCTAAGCGCTGATCGATAGACTTACTATGTGTTAATTGTGCTCGTTATCGAAACGGCATCACCATTGGCAGCCAGCACATTCATATGGGCGGTGCCATGATCGGGCTCAACAGTGAAATTTGCACCATAATGCAAATAATCCTGTGACGTCGAATTATCCTTGATCATTTGTCGCACACTCGTGGCCAACTCGTCGCCCAGTATCTTCTCCAGCTGCTCCTTGATGCTATCGCCATACTCCGGATCATTCTCATAGTCACCCAGATTAGTGCGCTGACCGTACGCATGCTTGAAGGTCTCCACCACACGCTGCCAATAGACGCCTTCGTCACTTGCATACAATTCGCTCATCACATTCAGTATGAAGGCCAGGACGGGACCGCTGGAGGGCAGAGGTGTCGTGTAGAGCGTGAAGCCACCCGTTACATTGGCCGAGATATGACCATCGCTTTCCCAGCGCACTCTGTAAGCGATAAATTAAATAAATATCGTTTATGGTACTTGGTAACTTATCAATTGCTCAACAGGAAGCAACAACGATGAGGATTACTAATCGTATTATGCAACTACAGCTTGTATCCATTATAAGGAACTGTCCAGAGTTCATGTTAAAAGATTCAAACTAAATTGGTGAAAAGCTCACAAAGTAGTTGAAAATAAAGCTGCTTCAAGCATTAGTTTAAGAAAGTTTGAAGTTTTTAGTTGAAGACAAATCAACTTTAAGCTTTCCGAATACGTCCTAACGAATCTTAAAGCTCTTATAAAGTATTTATTGAGCTCAGAAAATACTTGAAAGCTTAATTACGCTATAGCTTTAAAGCTTATTTGGATGTACTTTCATAGTAACGCAGCCTGTAGTCTTCGAATAAGTTGTTAGCAACTCAGGAATAAGATTAAGAGTTCATGAGCTTTAAGCTTTAAAGCTTCTGTTAATGTATTTTTTGGAGTAGATGAGCTTTAAGCTTATTGTAATGTGCTTTAAAATAAATCAGCTTTTAATCTTCGAAGAGTAAGCTCATTTCAATATGCTTTCAAAATAAAGCAGTTTGTAGTCTTTAATGAGATTGTTAGCAATTCAAAATGAGCTTTAAGCTCCCTTTGGTGTGCTTTTAAGCAGTTCAAAAGGGAGTAAATTAACTTTAAGATGTAAAGCTTCTTTTTATGTGTTTTTTTAATAAAGCAGCTTAAAGTGTACGAAGAATTTATAGGAAAGAGGGAGTTTATGTGCACATGAGCTTCAAGCTTTCTTTAATGTGTTTTCGTATCAGTTACTCACTTGAAGTTCTTAAGATCATCCACGGTGATAATGCCACCCAGCTTCTGAATATCCTCGACAAACTTGACGCCCGTCTCGCCGCCATCGTAAATCTCGCCAGCTCCATTGTTGGCAATACGCTCGAGCGTATCCGCGAGCGAGGTGCGCTTCATATAATCATTCTCCACATACGCCTCGCCCTGCTCGTTGAGGAACATTTGCGATAGTCCCGGATCATTTTGGATTTCGGTGAGTTTCGATTTGATCGCAGCGGCCAAATAGCGCGACACCACATGACCCTCGCGAGCCAATTTAATCGATGGCTGGAAGAGATTCTTCCACGGCAGACGTCCGTACTTCTGATGCATCTCCCAATAGCCCAGAATCTCGCCGGGCACACCGCCTGCCGTGGCACCCGTCACCACCTGCTGACCGACAAACATCTCCTTGTGGGCAGCAGCTGGTGCCGATTCCCTGGCAATCACCGTCTCCACTTTTCGGGTGCGTCGCGTATAAATCGTGGCCACAAACCCGCCGCCAATGCCCATCGAATGGGGCAACATGATGCCCTCGCAGAGGAGCGTGGCAATCGCTGCGTCCACAGCGGAGCCACCATCCTGGAGCATGGTGCCACCGACCTGGGCACATCCGATGCCATTCGAGACGACGGCGCCAGTGATGTTGCGCGTCTCACGCGATCTTAAACCAAAGACGAGGCCCAGTGTCAAACCCGTGACCATTAGCGCGGCAATCACCAGCCATATAATGAACTTCTTGCTTAGTATGAATCTGTAAATAATATTATTAGTTAGTTAGTATCATTATCGGGGGGGCAATAATCAGATTGGCCCAGCGCTTGGTGAGCTCTCAAGTGGAAGCTCTCCAGGTGCTTGAGCAGCGATTTTATTATTGAGTGGCCAATTCGATGTACAGCTCTGATGATTCGATAATCGCTTCTGATTAAGCGATTTCTGTTTCCATTTTGATTGATTGTATTTATTTTTTTGTGTTTTCTTGTTATTGTTGTTTATTATTATTATTGTGTACACAGTTGGAACAGCGAAGCACACTCACAGTGGATACCCTTCTTTTTTTATTTCAATTGGTTGTAAGAAGATGAATAAAAAAACACAATTCAATTGACATAACAACTTAAAACAATTTTACAATTCCACTTTTCTATTTTTATTTGATGTGTACGTTTTTTTTTTTTTTTTGGTTTGGTTTTGTTTTGAAAGCTGATTCAACTGATTCGGTGATTCCGGAATTTCAATATCGTCGTTGTGTCGTGTCGTTGTTGTCATTGGAATTGACATTATAAATAGTGAATGGAGAAAACTTTAAGGTGATTGTCTTATTTCGTTGAAATTTTAATCACATTTGTGTTGAATTAAATGGTGAATATTTTGTAAAACTACTAAAAATCTGTATTTAAATTTTAAAAAAGTTAATAGTGAATGGAAAAAAAATATTTTGTTTCTAGAAAATGGAATATTTAGTAAACTATCATATTTAAAAATTTTAATCAATAAAAAAACAAAACAAAAAAAATTGGATATGGAAAATTTTCCATAACATTTTTAATTTTTAAAAAAGTAAATAGTGTATGGAAAAAAAAACATATCGTTTATAGAAAAAGTCATATTTTATTAAGTTTTTAAAAATGGTAATTAATAAAAAAAAAGAAAATAATGAATGGAAAAATGTTCATTTCATTTGTACAATTAATAAAATCATTATACTAAATTTGTAAAGAATAAATAGTTAATAAAGTAGACTTTGTTTAAATAAAACGCAATATTTGGTAAATTTCTCAAACATTGTATATTAATTTATAAAAGTATTTTGAAAACTTTCTAAAATTTATTTTTGTATGTTAATAATGAATGAAAACACATTTTATTTATAAAAAAAAATTTTTTCCATAAAATGTATACAAAATTATATTTAATTTGTAAAGTCTATGTAATTTTTTTTCCTTTTGTATTCTAAAATCTATATTCAAATTCAAAAAATAGAATAAAATCTAAAACATATAGAAATTTTTAGAAAAAATGCTAAATACCTTTTTAAAATTCTTTAAAACTTAAATAGTCAATGTAGTCAAACTTTTTTAAATTTTATCTTACATTTTAAGAGAATTAAATAGTGAATGCAGAAAACATCTCGTTTTTATTTAGTAAATAATGTTAAACATATATTTAATCTTTATAAAATTAGTTAAAAACTCAACTTGCAACTTTCCATTTGCAGAAAAACAATATTTCGTAAAATTTTTTAAAGATCTCTTTCATTTCAATTATTGAATTTTAAATAGTAAATGCAGAAAGAAATATTTATAAAAGAAACGAAACGAAAAAACTTTAAATTGTAAATAATAAATCTTTATTTATAAACTAACTATATATTAAATTTTAAATTTTTATATAGCGAAAGCAGAAAGTAATATATACTGAAATTTTTAAAATCCTTTATTGATTTCTGAACTAATTAATAGTTAATAAAGAGGGTCTCACTTTAAAACGTAAAGATTTAAGCGATAAATCTTTAATTATCTTCGCATTATATATGACTTCAGATTGGATTTATAATGAATGCAGAAAGTAATATTTCCAATTTCTAAAATCTCGAATTGATGTGTAAAATGATTAATGGGGAAACAGAAACAAATCTGTTTAGTCTCACTTTAAGTTGCAGAGAATTTAATGATAACCCTATATTATTGGATTTTAGATTTTCGATATCTAAGTAATGTCATTGTCCAGTTCTTCGTTGTCATGTTCTCTTTTAAATATATTTCCAATTTCCGGTGACGATGACAACAACAACAACAACAACATCATCATCTCCTCCTCCATTCTGGATTTTCTGTTCGCTTGGGTTTTTTTTTTGCGCTGCGCGTGCAGTAAATTTGCCTAAAGACGTTAGTCACGTCCCCATGCTAGACACAGGTGTTCAGATTTTATAATGACAAGCATTACAGATTAAATGGCTAACAAATGCAGTGCACTAAGGATATCACCAGCACTCATCATGTGTGACAAAACCAGAAAACTACAACTCATTGCAGACCTTGAAGAGCATGAGAGAGAGAGAGATAGTTACAAGAGACACAAGATCAGATAACATATGTACGTGTTCTATGTGCATATTGGGATAATATATAGTCGAGAATCGTTAATTGAAAAGTCACTTTTAAGATAATATTTCGATGACAATGACAATCCGAAAGTCAGCTAAAATTAGAGACCTTTCTCAAGTACCATGACATTTTCAAAACCAAACAACAACGACAACAAAAAATATCTACGTCTAGCAACTTTAATATGGGGTCTGGGTCTTTTGGTCGGTCGGTCGGTCGGTCTTTCAAGACCCCGCTCACAGCCGAGTAGGCACAAGTCCAAGCAGGCAATAATAGAAGTACTTATCAGTAGTACTACGTTCGTACTTTTTTTTTTGTCAGATAATAATTCTTTTTTTCGTTGCGTTGCGTTTCAGATAATGTCGTTCATAAAGATGCGAATTGTGGATCGTAAAACTCGACAAGCTCCATTAACAAGCAATTTTGTATTATTATTATTAGCGCCGATTTTTTTTTTTTCTTTCGTCGTCGTTGCGTGGCTGAGGGGGCGACGAAGGTGCAAAATGTGAAGCACGCGACTCATATGTGAAGGTATTTTTGTGTGAAGAGCCACCGTAATTGGGTTTAAGTGTTTACTTTCTAGTGGTTTCTCGATTAATGCCCCGTCATTGTCTGACCTATTCGTGGTGCAAAACTTGATCTAGTCTGCAGATTAAATTTTGCACGATACTTTCTGCAATTCATCTTCTATCGTCACGTAGGTCGTAAATGCGACTTAATCCATTAATAACTACGATAATGGCTTATTTATGTGAGCTTTGCCCCACCTACGGCACGATGCCAGAGGCGCTTTTCAAGTTTAAACATTACGATATTCCCACATCATTGAAGATTTATGACTTTCTGGTATTTCAGAAGCATTTGACATCCGTTCAAGAAATCTTTCATTGAAAACATTGTGAAATTTACTGACTTATTCGCAACTACAGTTATGTGTGAGCATTATCCTACCTACTATACAATAGTGGAGTTGGTTCTTACGATCAAACCACATCATTAAAGATTTATGACTTTTTGGTATTTTATTAACTTTGGACATCCGTTCAGATATATCATTCATTGAAGCCTTTGGGAATTTAAAAGTACGATACGATACCAGAGGCGCTTTTTAAGTTAGAACATTACGATATTCCCACATCACCGAAGATTTATGACTTTCTGGTATTTCAGTAGCATTTGACATCCGTTCATGAAATCTTTCATTGAAAACATTGTGAAATGCACCAACATATATGCAACTCTAGTAATGTGTGAGCTTTACTACTATACGATACTGGAGTTGGTTCTTACGATCAATCCACATAATTAAAGATTTATGACTTTTTTGTATTTTATTAACTTTGGACATCCGTTCAGAGATATCATTCATTGAAGTCTTCAGAAATTTACCCACCTATAATGAATATAGTAATAGTACGATACGATACCAGACACGGTTTTTGTGGTAGGACGCTACGATATTCCCAGTTTTATTACCTTTTGCCGCCCGTTCATTAAAATCATTCATTGAAGCCTTCAGAAGGTTAGCCATTAATGAAACACTTTAGCAAAGACTTGTTAATGCGAACTTTGGTCGCTTGCGAAACGATAGACGATACGATATTCGCACATTATTGAAGTTTTATGACTTTTTTCCATTTCAGTAGCTGTCGACACACGTTTAATTGAAATTATTCATTGAAAACTTGAAAATATAGCTACCTACTTATGTGGAACAACAGTAACGACTTATTTAAAAGAGCTTTGCCCACCTACGATACGGTATCAGAGACGCTACGATATTCCCAGTTTATTTACCTCTTGTCGCCCTTTCATTAAATCGTTTATTGAAACCTTGAGAAGGTTAACCATTAATGTTGAACTTTAGCAATGGTTTATTTATGCGAACTTTGATCGCATGCGACGATACGATTTTCTCATATCATAAAAATTTTTATGACCATTTTGCATTTCGGTAGCTTTCAACATCCGGTCAAAACTATATAGTGCTATATATGAGTTTATTTATGCAATTATGCTCACACACATTTTACGATATTCCTTATCTAAAGCGGCTCCTGTGTAGCAGCCTTTTTAAAAACTATAATAATTCCATCGGCAGCACTTTAATTACGTAAATATATATAAAGTTACTACTGCCTATTAAGTAATTCGATTTTATCGCTAGCAAATTTAAATTCCACTAATTAAGAAAACACTTCAGAATTCCCAATTAATTACGTTATCTTTGCGTCAATAAACTCGATTGCTACTCTCCAATTTCTATAGCTTGAAGATTTAAAAATGGATTTCATATTAAAGTATTTCCGAGAATCAAGTGTTGTTCTTTTACGATCGTTTATATTTTAAGACGACAATCGAAAATGTCACAACATTTTTATGTAGCATTCAAATAAAGCTGGTATCAGATCTAAATACATAATATATAATAATATTCTCTGGTTATACGATTCACAAATAAAAATAAATTGTTAGACGTCTGTTTTTATAGGGCTTTTTTTTCATTGTTGTCAAATACTTAGTACGCAATTAGCGTTAATTATCGTTAATATTTTACTTTTCTTTGAAATGTTAAATGTTGTCATAAAGATAAGTTGGCAACTTCTCGACGTCACCGACTTAACCAATTGGCAATATATATTCTAGTATATAGTGCTCTCTATAGTATAGCAAATAGTAAACGCAACCGGTTAAAAAGGTAAGTGCCGCTGTTTAGTGCTGTAACTTTTTACAGTATTAGCAATTCATTGTTGCTTTTTATTTGCCCTTGACATTCAATCAAAGTATATGTAGTATAAAAGCTCTTCAATAGAAATTATCTTTATAAAGCGGAAAATCAATACAGACAAAATCTGCTGAATAAGCTATTTTCTTTTCTATATTCAACATAAATTGTATACTTCATTTATATGTTTATAATATATAAAATGAAAAATTTAATTTAGTTTAAGTCTACGAAATAAACAATTTTATATTAACTAAAATTTGAAATAATAAAATAAAGTGTAGTATTCATTATTATATAAAATGCATTCATCTCAAACTTGTAATAAATTTGAGTAGCTACAAATCTTTCAGAGGCGTGATTTTAAACCTATATTTTACTGCTGTAAATTTGTAATAAATTTCAAGGGTAAGTTTATGGATCAACAAATCAAAATATTTGCACAAAAATTTCAATTTCAGGCAGTCGATAAAAACAAATAGATTTAATGCGGTTCAGCACGTCCAGAAACTCTTTCAATATCTGTGGGCTTCCAAGCAAATAATTATGGCTGACAGGTTTTTGTTTTGTTTTTTTGTATTTGTAATTATTTATTTTGCTTTGCTTTTGCATTACTAATTTATGTGTACAATAGTTTTGTTGTTGTTTTCGGTAGCGAGAGAGAGAGAGCGAAAAAATATTATTTATTGGCATAAAGCTGGAAGAGAATTGTCAATAATAAAAGCAGAATAATAATACGATACTCGTTTAATGACACGTTTGATAATTATTCAACCGCATTGTATTGCAAATCCAAAAAAATGTAATTGCTCTATAATTTCATTCGCTGATTAAGGCATTCATTAAAAATTCTCAAATTTCCTACATAAAAAAACAACAAAAAGTATTTCGAGATGCAATAATTATTTACGACAAATATTATGGATCTACTTATCGCATCTGGCCAAAGTTTTTACGATCGCATTGTAAAGCGTTAAATTCTTAATTCTTAACGATACATATAATATAATACATAGCATTGCTGATCTTAATCTTATCTCGGGGTATATTCGGTATTTCTATAAAGTACTTATACTTAGTATATGAGTATATCCATAAATGGCACCCGCTAAGCGGGCATAATAATCCACTTTTTGCAAATATTTTCAAAGCACACACGAGTATCGTAAATTCTCTGAGATATGGCCATATCTTGGGGGGGTGTTAGTGAGTATAAAGTATGAATGTATCTTATACTGGCCAATTAACCGCGACAATTTAGACTGTAAAATTGCTTAATTTAACAGGTTTCGACAGCTGCGACTTGATAAAAAACAAAAAAACTATACAAACAACAATAACGAGGGGCAAAACAATAAAATAATCAGAGAAAACACAAGAATCTTTACTGGGGCAACTATAATTACTCCTTTTCCTGGTTCCTCTGATGATAACATGCGGTGGAAATGTAATTTCCTTTTGTACGTTATAATTAGTACGAACAAGTAATCGACTATAAATATACCCTCTACTGCAGATAATGGAGTCTAGTCATCATTTCAACCACAACTATTCTAATACTATTTACCACAGAACAAATAATGTGTCATCAGTTCAGAATACCCTCTCTTTTAAGTGATAAGCTACAGGGTATACAATCGCAACATGTCTATGATTGTTCGTGTTTCTCTTAGGTACAAGGTCTATTTTACCTGTTTTGGTTTTTGTTTTCATCTTCAGCGTGTTATTCTTGCTTCTCAATTTATCGTACAAAAATTCGGCGATAAAGTATTTGAGTTTCACAACCTGATACATCAAACCATTCACAGAATCAGCAAGAAAAAACAAAACAAATACCAAAAAAATGCTTTAATAAGCAGCTATAATTTGCACTCATAAAAAACGTAACTGAAAACCATAGAAAATTTTACAAAATTGCAAACCGTTGCAAATATTGTAACAAAGATTGCAGCGAATGAAGTTATTAATGGTATTTTAAGGTATACAAAGAAATAAAGTGCAATAAAACATTTAAATAAAGAAATTAATTTAAAAATTTTCATATTTAAACAAAATGTTTTTCTTCATAGCGTAAACTTCTAACGCTCACTGTTGCACTCAATAATAGATGCCGCTTAAGATACAATAAGTTTTTTTTTTTTTTGCATAGATCGAAGAATTCTCTCTCAACACTTACCTCATTTTGACACCTTTGATTCGAAGCGATTCACGAAATAATAATAATAATAATAATACAGTAAACTCAATTAATGAAAACTATCACGTCTGAACATTGAGCGAGGTTCGAGTACACAATAAAAACAGTATTTACGAAATATGTTTAACTTCAAGGTATTTATGCAAAAACTATGCACAATAAAAAAAAATAGTATATAACAATATAACAAAAGTCGAAGCAGCTGGCTTGGTGGCTTATTAAAAACGAATTAATAAAAAAAAAGAAAATTAAATTTATTATGATGCTGATGACGATGATCGCGAATTGTCAGGCACTGTGTGTGTGTGTTGTGTGTTGGGGCAAAATAGAAACAGTTAACCGAGCACCTGCCGCGTCTGACTTCGACTGATGTCGTTGGGAAGCAGGCAACGCCGCATTACAACTTTGTTTCGATTCCACTGTATTGGATTTGTTGTTGTTTCCATTGTTGTTGTTGTTGTTGTTTTCTATACTACTAACGTACAAATATATGTGTGTGCATTTCATTTGACTAACTAACTGTTCTTTATCGAAAACGTCAGAGTCTGTTGTTGGCAAATTCACGCACTGTGGTAGAGTGTGGAAGAGCGAGAGAGAGAAAGAGCGAAAAAAAATAAATACAAGCTGCGCGCTGTGCTGTGAGCAGCAAAACGAAACTAACTTTGACGATAAAAGCTGCAAACTAAGCAAAGTTTCTGTGTGTGTGTGTGAGTGAGTAAGAATATGCGCGCGTGTGTGTGTGTGTGTGTGGGTGAGGGTAAAGAGCAGCTTGCCGCGAGCTTAATAAACAGCTGTGAAATTATGAGCCCCATATTAGCATATTTCAAACAAACTTAGCCTGAGCTTGAATACACTTGAAATTAATTAAACGAATTGCGTCAATTGCAGTTAATACACTAAAATTTTGGCCTTTATTTTTGTCAGATTCTAAAAGAAAAAAAATGAAATTCATTGCGTGAATAGATTCAAATAGCTTCCCCCAACTGCAAAGTTCATATTGTTTTTTTTGTTTTTTGTTGTTATTCTTTCGATAGTTTTCGCTGCTTTCGATAGTGTCAACGCCAACGTCCCATGGGACCCGCTACCTTAACGGTGTATTTGATCGAACGTCGCTTCGTCTTCATCTGCTTCTCCTGTTCGATCATTTTCAGCGCAGCTGGACCCAAAGCAACATACGGCATATTTGGATCGGGTGTCGTATGCATGGGCAGCTTACCGCGCGGCATGCGCTGGAAGTTTGGCAACGGCGCATTCTTCTTTTCGTGCGCCAGATCAGTGTAACCAAGTTTGCGTCGCTGCTGCGGCGTTATTTTATCGCAGTGGCACAACTGATGTATGTGCAATGCACGCTCCATCTCAAAGCACCGATCACAGAATTTACACTGGTTAGATGCTGCCGTCGCTGCTGGCGGTGAAATTGCAGTGTTGCTATCGCATGGTCGACGAGCGCGAAAACGCACCTTGAAATCATCGTCGTGAGTGCGTCGATGGGCGCCCAGCAGTGATTTGATATGGAAACGGGCTCCACACGAGCTACAGCTGTAGGTGGGCATATGCATGTGATGCTTCATGCTCATGTGGCTGCGACGGCGACGATTGATCCCGTGACCGTCCATCGCCAGATGCTTCTCGAACTCCTCTTGAAGTGCGCCACGCAGTGTAGCCTCCTCGTCATCCTCATCGTTCTCGGCGAAAAAATCGCGTGGCGACAAACCGTTGCGACGCGGCGACTGCAAAAAATCTACAGAAAAAAGTTGGTAAAGTCGCTTTAGAACTTCTCAAGCTGTGCATTGACATTTACATTACAGTGATGTATTAAAACTGTTCGCTTCACAGAGCTGTTTAATCAAAAATTATTTACATATGTAATACCGAAATTAGGCATTAAAGATCTGAAAGTGTAGTCTTGATTCTATAAACCTAAGCTACAAAATAAATTTGATCTGCATGTCAACAAATAAGGAAGCTACAGTCGAGTGAGCTTGACTGTGAGATACCCGCTACCCATTTTGTATAAAAACAAAATATTGCGGTATTCCTTTTAAAATATTTAAAATATTCCAGTCAATATGTACTATATAGAGCCAAATATATCAGCTTATCAGCCAATGCAACTAAGACCACAAGTAAGAAGGCCTTTTTGCCCATACAAAGGTATTTCTTCAATATTTTCGGCAATTTTTATCTGTTCGCAACCAAATTTTCAGGTATCACAAAGACTTTAGTCATTACTGTATATACTAAAATTCCCTTTAAAATTACGCCAGTTATTTGATTTTTATCGATTTGCGAGGGCGGAGGTGGGCGTGGCAAAAATTTTAAATAAACTTGATCTGCGTGCAAACATAACAAATGCTGTCGAAAAAAAAAATAGAGCTCTATCTCTTATAGTCTCTGAGATCCTGTGTTTCATACAGACAGACATACAGACAGACAGACGGACATGGCAAGACCGTCCTGGCTGTTGACGCTAATCAAGAATATACATACTTTATGGGGTCGGAGATGCCTCCTTCTACCTGTTACTTACATTTCCTGCCGGCACAAAGTTATAATACCCTTCTACCCTATGGGTAGCGGGTATAAAAAGTTAAAATACCCTTTCTACAGCGGGTATAAAGTCGAGAAAATGCTTCCCTACAATATTTTTTACTCACTGGGTATGGTTGGCACTTTGAGGCGTGGCAGTTTAACCGCCTCCTCTTTTAGCTTCATCTCGGACGAATGCTTGTCCAGCGTCAACGCCTTGCGTCCGCCATCGTCGCCATCGTCGCTGCTGCGTTGACCGCGACGTCGAATGGCGCGTGTGGCGCTTGGCGTGATGCGATTTGATTCCGATAGGTATTTCGGCTTACGTTCGAATCCTTTGCGCAAATTCACTTTGCTATCGCTATCGTTGTCCTTGTCAAATGTTGGCAACTTCATGTTGTTGCGCTGCTTTGTCGTTTTATTGTATTGTTTCATTTTTGAGTCAATATTAATATTTGAGTGCAATTTGTGCTCAAGAAGGTTTAATAAATTACAGTTAATATTTTGTAAAAATTTCGTTTAGTTTGTATTACTTTCACAACACGTAAAGTATAAACTATGTGATTGCAAATGCAAAGCTTATTTCAATTTTCATTTGCAAAGAATAAACCTAACTGTTTCAGTGTTGAGCAACTTTAAATAAGCATGCTAGTACAAAATAAAACACATAGGTGGCGCTGCTGGCAGCATTTGCTGGAATGCTGCCGTTATATGTCCAAGGCCAAGAAAAACGAGCTACTTAAAATAAATGAATTATTATTCAAGCAGCAATTGTGCTACAATTAATTAAAAAATAAAAACACAAACCTTAAAAATAAAATACAAATGATTAGCAATGCATACTCCTGTCAACGTCTATCATTACGTATGCGCTTAGTTGCTCTTTTTTGCGTTTAGCAAAGTGAGAAGTGTTTGGTATATTGCATATTTTTGGTATATTATGTACGTCTTGAAACTTAATGTTTTAATTGCTTTTGCGGTGTATTTTAAATTGTTATCTTTACGATTTTTTTGTAGCACAAACATAGCTAGAAATGCATAACTATGCCAAATGTACTCCTAATTTTTGTGTCATTAAATAGTGCGTTTTGTTAAAAAAATTGCGGTCACGCTGGCATTCAGCTTATTTACGCTGGCCGCGTGCATTTTTTTTTGGCAGCCAACAATAAAGTAAAATTGCAAACCGCGGGAAGGTGACAAAAAGCTTGCGATTACATATTTGCAATTGAGTCCAATTGTTGTGTAGAGTGTGAGTGTTACTGTTTTATTATAAGTTAGTGCTGTGGCTATTGGAATATGAGTGATACGCGTGAACAGATTTTGGAGCAAATTAAATTACAAGGCGATCTCGTGCGTCAGCTGAAAGCATCGAAGGAGTCTAAAGAGAAGGTCAGTACAAACTCACACATATGTACACCTGCACACGCACGGATAAACCATACATACAAGCACACACATCTCTGCATGCAAAAACAACAGCGCTTCAAAATACACACCTAATAAATGCAATTATCCAAAAAGTCTCTATTTGCATACACATGCATTTCAATACATATGCGTATGTGTGTGTGTGCAATGCTTTTCTCTTAACCCCCAAAAAATAAAATCCTGTTGCACATTCGCAATTTAAAGTATGTATTTCATCAGCCAGCCACACTTTATGTATTTGGTATTTCATGTATATACGTAATCCATATTCGCAAGAAAAAAAAACAATCACACAGATTCCCAAAGCACGCAACATGACACATTCGTTTTGCGTTTCCCGCTCTCTCTTCTTCGCTCTTCGCTGCTGCGTTGGCAGGTTCATTATTGAATTTTACATTAGAGTAACTCCTCTATCTCTCTCTCTCTCTTTCTTAGCTCTGTAATTAGATTGCATGCACATAATGGAGAGCTTAATTGGCAACAACAACAAGAGAACTTTCACATTCAACTGCTGCTGCTGTTGTTGTTGTTGCTGTCTCTGTTGCTCTTGTAATATTTATACGCTCTGCAAATCAAAGTTTTTTTTTTTGTTGGTCTCTCCGTCAGTCGAGTCGAGTCGTCAGTTGGAACTTTAAACACACATAAATCACAAAGAGCTTTTTTTTGGTACCATTCACTTTTAAAAAATTTGAAACAGAGTCTATTAAACTTGTGGATAAACATTAAGCATATATTTCCTGAATCAATATCAAAAGAAGCATGTAGATATTAGCAACTATATATCATAGGGACATTCAACTTCATCTGCACTAGTTTATTTTAAAATATTTATATTTTATTCCAATTCTATACTAAAGAAAACACAAAAACAAATTTTAAAATGTATACTAAGTAAGCAAGATTTTTAATGCATTCCAAAATTGTAATAAGGATAGCTCCTTAATTCAAATCAGCTAGACTCTTGTGAGCTTTCACTTTTCTCCTTAAATTCATTTTCAAGAGCCTAATTAAATATTAAAAACAACAAGTAAAGTAGTATATTAAATTAAAGTTTATTTAAGTTTATCAGTTGAAAATGAATTCGAGGGGCACAAAGCAGACCAACATAAAGTGTAAGGTCTATTGCAGTCAAAGCTTTGATTTTTTTATCTGCTGTCATTGCCTGTTTTACTCACCTCACCTCTCCACTTCCATCTCTATCTCTATCTCTGCAAACTCCGTTGCTTTTGCCCCTTTTTAAATGGTCGTTGTTTGATTGTTGTTGGTTGTTGTTGCTGTTGCTGTGCTCATGACCGACTGACTGGCCAAGCAAGAGGCTCAGCTCTATTGCTGTTTGCTGTTGCTAAAACCGGCTTTGCAACCAACTGACGACTCTATATTTATATATATATGTGTATGTGTGTGTGTGTGTGTAAACAGCATTTAAGCCGAGAGCAATTGTTTCAATAAATTGGATATTTAATGCGTTCATTGCATTCAAGAGCGCGTTCAAATCAGCTGTTGTTGCGCCTTGACAACAGTTGCAAACCTATCGATGTGTATCGATAATTCAAAACGGGTTTCTTTTCTTAATTATTGTTTAACAAAATCAGCGCTACACAATGAATGAATCATATGCTCAAATATTTACAAAGGCATCATTTATTTTTAGTTAGATTTTTTGTATCTGCTTTGAATAAATTCGAGTGATGCGAACAAGTGCATTTGAAACTAGTTCGGAACTAGTTCGCATGTATAGGCTAGAGGCTAGGAACCAGTGTGAGATGTCCTTGAAATTGCCACAAGTGGTGGCAAGGTCGTCGGGTCTTGCTTTTTCCACCGCGTTTCCCGTTTCAGTGTTTTCGAAAATTTTAAAGTGTCAAGTGTCATAAGAACGAGCCCAACAAGTCGACAAAAACTAAATCGGGGAAAAAAAATGCAGCCGGTCAATTGAACGCAACAATTTGTTCTCCATTTTTTTTTATTTTTAAAGATTAGAGCGCTTTTATTACTTTTGTAGTATTTTGTTTTTATATGATTGGCTTTTATTTTGCATACACGCACACTCACACTGCACTTACACCCACACACACACAAAACACACTCTCACACATTGGTTTTTGTACATTTAACAATTTCACTTGTTTCGTAACTAACGTTAATTAGTTTCAAAATCGCAAAAAGTTGAATAAACTCTTATGAAAGCACAAAAAGAAAAAATATGTAGATTAACTTTAATCGGTTTTTTTTATTGTTGTTGTTGTTTATTAGGTTTAAAAAGAGCAAATTGCAAAAAAGAAAAACGAAATTGTTTGAAAGTTGTTGCCAAAGAATTTAATTCGATATCGAAAATGTTGCGTTCAATTGGCCGCCAGTGGCGCTGTAGTGCTGCGTTTCAGTGCCAATGCTCGAATCCTGTTCGCCGGCAGCAGCCGCTGGCGCCATCTAGCGTCGAGCGTGCGTTCTCAACAACCGTTGGACAACAAGTCAAAGCACAACAACAACAACTATTACAAGAACAACAACAACAACAAATGAATAAGGTTAGCATATAAGTGCACTATAAAATCCATTTAGCAAAAAAAAAGTTAACCATACCAATCACAATTTCTGGTGTCTTGCAGATCGATGAGGAGGTCTCACGTCTGCTGGCCTTAAAGGCCAAACTTGGAGGCGATGCGGCGCCAACGAACCAAAAGTTTACGCTCAAAACGCCGAAGGGAACTCGTGATTATGCGCCACAACAGATGACGTTGCGTCAAGGAGTTCTCGACAAGATCATTCAGGTCTTCAAGCGTCACGGCGGCGAAGCCATCGATACGCCTGTCTTTGAACTCAAGGTAAAGTCGAATATCGAATCATATATGCATCAAATTTTGATTGATTTTGTGTCATTTTACAGGAGGTGCTTACCGGCAAATATGGCGAGGACTCGAAACTGATTTACGATCTGAAAGATCAGGGTGGCGAAATCTTGTCGATGCGTTACGATCTTACCGTTCCCCTGGCTCGCTATCTGGCCATGAACAAGATCTCCAGCATTAAACGCTATCACATTGCCAAGGTCTATCGCCGCGATAATCCAGCGATGACGCGTGGCCGCTATCGTGAGTTCTATCAATGTGATTTCGATATCGCCGGCACCTATGATCCCATGCTGGCGGATGCCGAGTGCGTGAAGATCGTGGCCGAAGTGCTCGACACCCTCGATATTGGTGACTATGTGATTAAGCTCAATCATCGCCAGCTTTTGGATGGCATGTTTGAGGCATGCGGTGTGCCAGCTAAAGATTTTCGCGCCATCTGCTCAGCAGTCGACAAATTGGATAAGGTAAAAAGCACTTTATTTTCTCTTTCATTTTGTGTTAAAACTTACGATTTTTGTGTTTGTAGTCACCGTGGGAGGAGGTGCGCAAGGAGATGGTGGACGAGAAGGGTCTGGATGGTGCTGTGGCCGACAAGATTGGCGAATATGTGCGTCTCAGCGGTGGGAAGGAGCTGGTCGAACAGCTGCTCGCCGATGCCAAGCTCAAGGCGGTGCCCAATGCTGTCAAAGGCCTCGAGGGCATGCAGCTGCTGCTCAACTATTGTGCACTCTTCAATCTGGAGTCACGCGTCAGTTTCGATTTGAGTTTGGCTCGCGGCCTCGACTACTACACGGGCGTCATCTACGAGGGCGTACTTAAGGCTGATCCTAGTGCTGCTGTTGGTTCGCCAGTGAAAGCATCGCCAGTGCTGGAGAATGGCAAACAAGTGGCAGCTGATCAGGGCAGTGGGACCGTTGGATCTGTTGCCGGTGGCGGGCGTTATGATAATTTGGTTGGCATGTTCGATCCACGCGGCAAAGCGGTGCCCTGTGTGGGCGTCTCCATTGGCGTGGAGCGCATCTTTGCCGTCTTGGAGGCCAAATTCGCCGCCAGCAACGTCAAGCTGCGCACCAACGATGTCGAGGTGTTTGTCGCCTCTGCCCACAAGGGACTACACGAGCAGCGGCTGCGTGTGCTCAATCAGCTCTGGGATGCAGGCATCAAGGTGAGTTTTCATTTGCTGCCACAGCGTTTTCAATAAGAGCACAACGTTATTGCGATTTCTTGCAGGCGGAGCACTCGTATAAGCTGAATCCCAAGCTCTTGGCGCAGCTGCAGCACTGCGAGGAGCATCAAATACCGCTGGCGATTGTCTTGGGCGATGCCGAGCTGGCCCAGGGTGTGGTCAAGTTGCGTGAAGTGAGCACGCGGCAGGAGTCCACGGTTCCATTGGCCGAGTTGGCCAACGAGATTCGCAATCGTCTCAAGGCATAGACAGAAAGACAGACAGCCGCGCATTCGTCTGGATATTATGAAACTACACAATGATGAATTTGACGTGTCTAATTTAATAGTGTTTTTTTTTTTTTTTTTACTTTGTAATAATTTTGTTCGATTTGTATTTTGCTATCATCGACACCATGTGCTACTATTATTATATGAAAACTAGGAATAAGTTATAGACAACTTATACCAAAACTGGAGACTAAAAATAAACTGCAAACGCAAAACGCATTTAAACAAACAAAAAAGTTGAGAATTATAAAAGAAGCGAAACACTGCGTTCTTAAGATTATGTTGAATGCATTTTTATTTGACCAAGGGCTACGAAATTATTTTAAATAACAAAATATACATTTTTTATGTGCTATACATTTCAAGTTTGTGTGTTGCTTTTGTTGAATTTGTTGCAGCGGTTACTAAAAGGCATTGAACAGTATAAGTATAAGGATCAACGAGCACAACAAGGAGAAGGGCCACAAAATGCCGGAAACATTGCCAGCAACGGCAACGGTGACCGCCAGCAGCATAGATTGCACGGTTGCGGTGCTTAAGGTGCCATCGCCGACGATGCAACTGCCGCAGGCGTGCAATCTTCAGAGCTTGGGCCTCATCATGGAGCCCAACAACATCAATATCGAGCTAAATCCCGCGGCAACAACCTCAGCTGGCTTTAAGGTAAGTGCAGATTAGTATAGTATATAGAATAATATAATATATTTTATTAGGATATGTCCTATTCTTTATGTTTAACTTAAAAACGATTCAAAACTTGTTTTTACAATAAATTGCCCCCGTTGAACGATAAAGAATTCGTGAATTCGGCAAGTGCTGCCAATCGCTCATAATACAATGCTGCCAATAAAGCTAAAATACTATGTAAAGTAAATTGCCTATTGACTTAAAATTGTGTTCATTGCATCCATTATATATTTATGCAGTTGTTGATTACTTTATGTAACTAAAGTATGTTACTTCAGTTCGTTTTCTGTGTCCGCGTTTTGAATATCGTGAAACGTTCAAAGTGCTGCCAATATCTCATGTAACAATGCACTTACTGAATTATTTCTATAATTAAAATATCTAACTTCAGTTCGTTTTCAGTGACCGTGTTCAATTTCTGAAACAGTCAAAGTATTCGTCAAGTGCCATAAAGCTATAATACAATATGTTAATAAATAAATTACATATTTATTTTATATTGTGTTAATTGCATTGACATCATTTTATGCAGTTACTAAATTATTTATACAACCAAAATATATTACTTCAGTTCGTTCTCTGTGACCGTATTTCCAAGGGCTTATGGAACAGTGCTGCCCATAAAGCTAAAATACAATGCAATATAAAAATCACTGAAAACATAGATCTCACATTTGTCTTATAAAAGTTTTAGCACATGTGGCAAAAAAATCACTGCATGAGAACGAATCGTATTCCACTCGACACGATCGATAAGCCCGATATTGTTGTTGCTTCTCGGTGGGATTGATAATCGATCGCATCACTTGTGAATGTTATGACAGAAGTATTAGACTTCCACAAGTGCTGCATTGGTTCATCTTTGGCACAATAATTAGCTTTTGATTTTCGATGGCATCGTCGACGCATCTTTGTTTTTTGTTGATAACTCTACATTCTTGTAAACGCAATCATCAAGTTTGTCACCAGGTTGTTAGGCCATAAACTTCAAATAAATGCCGCCATCTCAAGGCGTATTATAATCGAGTGGTGGATTCCTGATCCAACGATTGAATCATTCCTCCAACTCATCTTGTATTTCCTTGTTGAAGAGCTTGTTCATATATGATAATTAAAAACTTGATAAAAACTTTTAAATTTAAATAGTAACCTAAATGTGCTTATGATTTGGTGAGTACAAAATTTAATAAAAAACTTTAAATATTTTTCAAAAACTATTAGATACAAATTCTATTTAGGGATGGGATTCGAAATTGTCTTTAATATATATTAATATTATAATAATATTATTAATATAGTTGATTGATTCTTAATATATATGATTTTATTCTAAAATAATAAAATCACCAAGAATAACCAAATACATATGTGGTAAAACTCAAGACCTTTATCAATCTCTGATAGTTTTTCATTTTTGAAGGGTTTTTCGATTGAATTTAGCACAGCTGAAGTTAATTATCATAACAATGCAGAAATATAAGATGACCTTCTACTCGGAGACTATAGACTTAAAACTATTCATTTTTATTGACAAGACTTGTAATGTTTTCATTTAAGAAATTAAAACTCTAGATCCAATCGAGGTGTACATAGCTGCTTTGCTGACAATCTAGTATATTTTAACATCTATGGTATATTTTAAATGTAGTACTCTATCGATACTTATACCAAATAATGCATTCAGCATATTTGTGTATTTATTTATTCATTTTTGTGTTTATTTCACATTTTTGGCTGAACATTGGGGCTGAATATTCTATAGTATGCCTTTGGAGGAAGGACATTCATCAGCTGCTTATAATTTGTACGTATTTGTATTTGGATATTTTTCTTTTCCGATTTCTGCTAATGGTTCTAAATCTGTAGCAATGTTATGTGTCCCTTTTTTGCTGCTGCTGTTGCTGTTCATTCCCCTGCCTCTGTGTTCGTTGCGTAATTTAATTATGCACACGAAAATGTCAAACGGTCTCCGCGGCAGCTCCTTGCAACGTTTTTACACTCGAATTGAGTCCTGCGTCTGCGTCCTTGCCACTGATGACGGCTCGTCCAACTGATGATGATGATGATGATGCTGCTGCTGCTGCTTCTGATGCTGCTGCTCCTGTGGTCGCCGCATTTTTCATGCTTCAGTGCGTGCAATTTGACTGCGAAGCACAAAAAGGGGGAACAGAAGGGAAGGGAAAGGGAAAGGTAAGGGGAATGGAAAGAGCGTATGCTGCCACATTCAAATGACCTAACCCAGGATGCGTTTCTGATTTTGACAGCCAGTCAGGCAGCCAGCACACTGGCTAATACACTTTTAATATAAATTTCATTTAATTTTATTTCATTTCGTTTGCTTTCGTTGCGAGTGTCCAACATTTTGTTGTTGTTGTTGCTGCTGCTGTTGCCCTTGTGTCATCCTTCGTTGTGCTCGTTGTCTTTGTCGTTGACATGTCACTGACATTACACACAGCACCGTGGTACACAAGTTATAAAAAAGAATACAAATAATAGTATAGGGAAATACTCGTATGAATAAAGAAACAAGTAAGAAAGTAAAAGCAAAATATTTTGGTACTTTTCTCCAATACCAAAAATATCAAGAATATACTAAATTGTATATTTGGTATATTTATATGGCGATACACTCCATATATACTATAGGGTACAAAATATACCAGATTGTTGACCAAAGTAAATAAGACCCCTAGTAAGTAGGCGTTTTTGCCCATACAAAAGAATTTCTTTAATAACTTCGACAATTTTTATCTTATCGCTACCAATTTTTCTAAATTTTCGCGATTCTAGCTTTAAATTTACACTTGTTATTCGATTTTTGTCAATTTGCGGGGCGGAAGTGGGAATTTGAAACAAACTTGATCTGCATGCAAATATAACAAATGCTGTCGAAAAAAAATTATGGCCCTATCTCTTGTAGTCTCTAAGATCTAGGTGTTCATACGGGCAGACGGACATGGCTAGATCATCTGTTTATAAAGAAAATATATACCCTCTCTAGGGTTATGATTGTGTCTATTTTGAAGGAAACAGAATTTGTAAATAAATAGTAATCGGTTAACTCGTAAGCTTAGAAAGTTTTTGAAATATTAAAAATATATATTACCTACAAGCTCGAAAGAGTTTGAAAAGTTTTTTTGTGTTGTGGTTTCACTGACCCAATTCAGCTTGAATTGTTATTATATTTAATAATTTAAACTTTAATGCTGGTCAATGCATTAAAAGCTAAATGTATTTTTTTCAAACATTTAAAATTGACTACAAGAAGAATTTTAAATGAGCCTTGATGTTGAGGTAGAAATTAAATTAAAAAATCTTGTATTTAATTTTACCATTTACGTAAATAAAAGAATTTACAGCTAAATTTATTTTTGAAAAACATTTAAAATATATTTTTTAATGGCTACAATTTAAAAAGTGCTTTAAATGACGCTTGATATTTAGATATAAATGGAAATAGAAATATCTTGTCTTTAATTTGACCAATTAATACAAAAATGTAAAGCTTAGTTCCTTAATATTAATCAAAATACAACTTTCTGATTAAAATTGTATTTTCTGAATATATTCATCAAAATATACATTTTTCATTAAAATTATTTTTTCTATAATATTTTTGAATTTCGTATGTCGTTTGCAGCAGTTTTTGCCCACTGTGCAGTGCAGTTTTCGCTTCTTTTACCCTGCGGTGGTGGTTCGAGTAGCGGATTGGGATTTGGGTTTTGGAATTGCCCTTCATAGTTGACGTGGCCCTGCAGTTTAACTCGCAATGCATGTGTGTGTGTGTTGTGTGTGTGTGTGTGCAGTGATTTGTTCGTAGGGTGCACTTCAAAAGCGCGGCTTGTTTGTCAGCACCAGCCAGACAGACAGACGGACGGACTGAGAGAGTGATGAAGAGAGAGTGAGTGAGAGAAGGGAAAGAGCGGCGAGGGGGACGCAGTCAACCGGGCAGTTGAGTCTGATATCATTCAATGCTTCTAATTTACGGATTAATGAAGGCGCAATTTTACATATTGAAATTTTCGTTGTGCGCTCGACGATCGTGGGAAGCGATTAGTGGGCCGTGGCCGTGACAGTGCCACAGCCACTGCCACAGTGCCACACAGTTGCTGCAACAGTGGCATTGCTGCTGCTGCTGCATGTTGTCCTCATTCTCCCTGTTTAAATTTCGTATGCTCTGCGGCAGTGGCATTGATGGATTGCCACATAAATTTGTGATTTGCTAAGCTTGATTTTCCAAATTTTCTTTTCGTTAAATGCAACAAACTTAATTTGTATGAATATTTATGGGTGCGTGTGTGTGTGTGTGTGGGTCATTTGTTTGTGGTGCGCTGGAGTTGGGGACCAGGGCCGGCAACAGCAACAGGGGTGCATGCGAATTGGGGTTGTCGAGTTTTGTGTGAAATTATTATTGTTTGTCGCTTTTGTTGTTGTCCTAGGTTGTGGCCGCAACATATTTGCATAATTTCAAGTGTGTCGCGTGGAAAGAGAATAAACTGAGTTGTTAGACTGCCAACTTGAAGAGTGTGAGTTTTAGAGCTACCTATTTCTTTCCATTAAAACGATAATTTCGTACTTTATATGGAAAGTAAAAATATTTTATATAAAAATTGTTTTTCTTCTTGCACCATATAATGTTATGTCAATTATTATATAATGTTATTGTTATTATAACAAAAATAAAAACATTGATAAACTGTTTACTCTATTTTATAGAGCTTAGTACAAAAAATCATTTCGATAATACTGACATAAATTTTTAAAATAATAAGTTGGAATCTTTGGAATCCTTGAAGAAATAATATCAGTTAAAAAGTATTTATAAAGAAATCCCTTTAATAATCATAAATCAATTGCTTTAATTAAAATATAAATCAATTTTTAGAAAATTTTAAACAAAAATGTCCAATACAAGAAATCTTTTTGAAAAATAATATAATTTAAAAAGTATTTCTAAACAAAAGTTTCAATAATCATAAATCAAATTCTTCAATTTAATAGAAAAATAACAAAATCATCTTAATGCTAAAATCTAATTAAAACAAATTACTTCAAATTGCTATAAAGAGTGAAACAATTTTTAGAAAACTTTAAATAAAAATGTCCAATCCAAGGGTAATAATGCGGAATATAGGATAAAAAAATAAATGAATTGATTTATAAAATTTTTCATAACTTACCCCATTACAATTCTTGTATAGCCAACTTTTTTGCAACGGGCTTTGCAAGTTCCTTTGAAAACATATTTAATTTACAAAATCTCATTTTCTATTACTCAGTTCAACGCCTCTGGCAAAAAAAAAGAAAAGAAAAAAACGTAAAAAGGGCGAAGAAACGGAAGTCAGTTACTTTAGTGCAAACACTAATAATATTAATAACGATAATCGCAATGAATGGAAAAGAAGAATCTGACAATCCGATTTCAAGTCATAAATACGTAACGCCACCATCTCGCTCACACTCTTTCTCTTTTGTACGTTATGCCTATTTGATGGTTATCTATTGACTGAATGTGTGCAAAAGAGACAACAACAGCTGTGCTGGATGGCTGAGCCTTCGCTTCCAGGCGAGCCACGCGTCGACAGTTGCTTATCTCGGGTGACCAGCGCGCCACGTGCGTTCACATTCCCGAATGCCAAAAATTTCATTCATGCACTATAGTTTTTGCCATAGGTGTGTGTGTGTGTGTGTGTGTGCGTGCGTGCGTGTGAGAGAGAGGGAAAATGTGGTGCACAAATTTGCGTGCAATCGTTATTATAGCCTTTGCTTGCTTGCGTTTTTAATGACTTTTTCGTTTCAGTTCTGTTTGGCAATGCATTTAATTCGATTATGATCCCTTTCCTTGTGCCCGCCGCCGCCGTCACCGCCGCCGGGGGTAGCTACAAAAGTAATTGAAACGAAACTGTAAGTGGAGCGCTACGCTGTGCATTTCCCAGGCACACTCGTTATATATGTGTGTGTGTGTGTGTGTGCGGCCAAGTACAACTAATGTGGGTGTTAACGGTGTGTTAAGTGATTTTGGCATTTGTTCGAAATCGAACAATTGCAAAAGCCGCTGCGATGCTTTGCTTTACTTTGCTTTGTGCTGCGATAACTATCGACGTCGAATGAACGTGTCAGCACACGTTTTGCTCATATTTCAAAATGATTCTTCGCGAGAGAGTTGAAAAGTTTTTGATATCCGTTTTAAAATTGCACGATAAATCGAAATCGTAAAAGTATCGGCTTACGTTGCCGCTTACGTTCAATTACTACGTTTCAATTGTCCAACGAAATGCGTGTGAACTTTAAATAGCGAACTAATAATTAATATATATTTTTTTTTAGATTACAATCTTTCGCAATTTTCAATTAGAAGTTATGTATTTGTTTTTAAAGGAATACTAGTTTTATTTGCAATTTATTTCATTTTATGAAGTAAGAAACTGATAATTTAAGCTGAAGGCCTTCACTGTCATTGCTTTATTAATAGTGTCAGTATTAATTTTAATTATAACTTAACTTTTTAAATAAATAATTGATAATTATAATACTAAGCAACAAAGCATAACTTTTTACTTCAATGGTAAATTTCTGGACTTTCGAACTTTAGAAAATTTTTATTATAATGGTGTTGTTTTTTTTTTCAAGTCTCTAATGTAAATTATAATGATTATGGATATTTGTATTATACAAGCTTGAGCTTTTAGCAGCAGTATGTCATTTGGGTCCCTTGTCGACTTTTGGCTAATGAAAACTAAAAACTTCAATTACCAGAGAAAAGCAGAGAAAATGCGTTTTTAAACCCAAAAATGTAAGAAAAGAAATTGTGATAGATGAGGGTATGGCAAATGCTTTTTACGGGCCACTTGTTTGTTTGTTTGTCCCTCGGCTGCTGCTGCTGGTCTTGCTTCTAATAAACAAAGAGTTAACCGAAAAGCACAACACACACACACACACAAACATAGGGCAGCTAAGAAAATGGCAATAAATCAGTGCACACACACACACACACACACACAAACAAATACAATAATAAAGTAATGCAAAGCAAAACTAAGAGAGGGAGAAAGAGAGAGAGAAAGGGTTTTTTTCGATTGTTGTGTATTTGGTTGGACTTTCCATGAAATTTCCCAATGGGGTGATTATTTAAAATTGTGCAACGCATAAATATAGCAGACCAAAAGTAGACAGCGGGGCAGCAGCTGTTGAAACCCGTTCATCTCCCTTTGTGTACGTGTGTGTGTGTGTGTGTGTGTGTGAGAATGTAATTGTTGCCAACTTTGTGTTATCAAAGTTTTTGGTAAACACAACAACAACAACGTTTGTACGATGTGCTACAGCTGTTATCGATAACAAAATACCTTATTTAATTAGAAAAAGTGCCAAACGTTAATTTCATAATTCGCACGCACTTTGATCGTCAGCTGTTAGACTGCTGACGGCTGTTATGCTCCAATGGCGCTGTTAACTAACATTGGCTGGCAGTTAATTTCAAGTTTTGTGGCTTTGCTTATCAACGAACTGATAAACAGCTAAGATAATAAGTATTATTGACAATCAGACAATTTACTTTAGTCAATCTTATGCTGTGAAATGTAAATATAAATGCAAATTTATGTTAAATAAGCTTAAGGAGCAACGCAGCTTTTCCATCACGGTGCCTGGCTGTTATTAACAAAGCAGCGTGTTAACATGCCAAAACAACTGTTAGCTCCAAAATTGTCATTGCCTGCCATGTGCCTTTGAATTGTAAACATATTCTTGCGAGTGATGGAAACTGCTGCTGCCAAAGAAATGTCGTCGATCAATGAGAGCATCGAAACTGATGCAAACGATACGCTGCACACGCTGGTGGATGAAATGGGCTACGCCAAGGAGAAGGCACTTCAAGCGTTGTCGCATGCGAACAACAATCTGGAATTGGCCGTGCAATATCTGCTCGAAGGTGATGCTGCCTTAGTTGGAGCAGATGGAGCTGCTAATGTGTCGTATGCCACGCTACAGCGACGCTTCAAGCAGCTGCGTCATCAACTCTTGGACAATCCGGCCTTGAATGAATACAAGATTGCGTCACTAATGAAGGAGACGCGCACAGCGGAAGATCTGCGCGATATGGTCGACAATCATAGTGTGCAGTTTCTGTCAATGCTGCAGGAATCATCCGACGAGGAGGAGGAGCAGCAGCAGAAGAAGAAGGCAACAACGCATAAGCGTAGCAATCGTCTCAATGTCGAAAAATAGACAATAAAAAGAAATAGAAGTAAAAGGTAATTGCGTTTTGCATTTTGTTGTTGCTTATGATGCTGCTGTCCCTGCTGCTATTGGCATAACTGTTGTTGTTGTTGTTCTGTTAGCTTCGCTGTTGTTCTTGCTGCTGCTGTGTTAGCTTCGCTGTTTTTGATGTTCTTTTTGGTGCTGTTTAGCGTCGCTGCTTTTACTTTTACTTACTGTTATTGGTGCTGTTAGCGTCACTGTTGTTGTTGTTGCTGCTGTTGGCGTTATTGCTGTTATTGTTGTTGCTGCTGTTGGCGCCGGTCAAGCTACCCTTCATGCGTTCATTTGTGCTTCTTGCGTTCCTCACTTACGTTTTTTTCCTTGCTTTTGCTTTCGCGCTTTGTTTTGTTTTGGTTTCGGGTTTTTTTTTTTTTGTGTTTTTCGTACTTCGGGCAGTGTCGAGCGTGTCAACCCTTTTGGTTTTTGGCCTGATGATTAATGATCGTTTTTTATTTTACTTGCTTGCTGTTTTGTACTGATTTCAATTTACCGCTAACAATGCACCCTTGCTAAATGGAAGGCTTCTTGGCTGTGTTGTCAAGCAAGCCAAATGCGTATCATTGAAAAATTTAATTAATATTTGCACCAATTTTAAATTAGATAGTGTCCCAAGTAAAAACTAATTTAATATATTTGAAAGTAATTTGCGATTTGTTGAATTTAAATAATAAGAAAAGTATATTAAACCTCCTTGTGACCTATTACGTTGTTTTCCCCTAAATATAAAACCCCAAAGGTAGCAGAAAACTTTTCAACAAAAAAATAATAATAGTATAAACAAGTTATGAAAAGGGACATTTATATACTAGGGACTTTTCTCAATTTCTGCAAGACGTGAAATTTGTTAATATAATTAATAGAATAATTCATTTACTTAGTGAACTTTGCAATAAGTCAAATTACAAATACAGTATGTCAAGAAACTCTTTACACACTAAAAAAAAAAAAAACAAAATTTTGTTTGACTTTGCAAATTTTTTTCAATATTTTTTAATGCAGAATATGAGCTTACACATTTTTGACACCGTCAAGAAACTCTTTACACACAGTACTTAAGCTACTGTTTAATGAATACATATATTTAACTATATATATAATACATACTTTACTAATTTTAATATTCAGTATGACCCTTCAACTTTGAATCGAGCCTAGCGCGATTTTTGATGGACTTTGTAGCTTTTGTAGTTATATTTCAAATAAATGGCCACACTGTGGATTTGTAAGTGTGTCCACACGTCGTTGTGAGCGCGCAGAATTGCGACTTTCTTAGTGGTTTGCTGCTGTTTCAAAATTCTAATTAATTTTGACTGCAACCGTTTGCACTGTCAACCGCAGCCAACAACGTTCGCCCAGCTTGGCTACGTTTAGCCTGGCTTGGCTTGGCTTGGGCGGCTTTTGCCCGGTGTCGTTGTCAGCGCTTATCGCGGCCATTTGATCGGCGTTGCGGCGTACCGCAAAATGCGACAGCAAACTGCGGCGACAGCGACGACGACGTCAACGGCGACGGTGACAACCCTTGACGCGCGTAGGCGTCGCCCTATCATTTATCATGGGTGGCAAATGCGCCGCTTAAAAGTCGCTAACGCAACTGGAAGCTTTGGCCAGAGGGGCAATTTTTAAAGTGCATTGAGCAGCCAATTCGCATTGCACAGTCACAGTTAATAAATTACGTATTGAAATTGGATATCGTTGTTGTAGTTGTTGTTGCTTTCTTGCTTGTAGCACAATGCAACGCAATTAGAAGCGCTGGAAAGCAGCAGCCCTGATAACTGCCTTATTTTTGAACCCTCGTTAACATATTATGCACAAAGGCAATCAATATGTTGACAACAAGCAGCTATAATAATAATTGCATTAACAACGGCGTGCGAAAATGAACAACTACACAAAAAGACGAAGCGAGAAGAAAAGTGATTACACATGTATGCAAAAATTTGCAAGCGCAGCGATTTAATTGCTCTGCAATTTCGTGTGTGTACACACTGGCGAAAAATGCAAATGAGCAAATTATAAGACGCTGCAGGCCATCTTGGCAGCGCCATCTTGAAATAAGACAGCAACAAAAATGTGAAGGAACTGTTTAAATTTAATGAAGATAATTAATACTTATATGATATGTTTATTTTTAACTTTATTCAATATTCCATAAGTATTTATTGTTTATTATGTTAAACATTATATAATTTCAGAATTTATCACAATATATATAATGTATTATGTTTAATTTATTTATGTAGTAATTGTTTTGACCAAGGTAGTTTAAAAACTTAAACAATTTGTAAATATCGCTGGTTGCGTTGCCTTTGTCCTTTTTTATTTTCATAGTATTACAGACTAATACAAAATTATCAATTTTGAATGAAATAAAGAGTTATTTTTGTATTTTTTTTGAGGTCTGCTCTCAATAAGTATATTAACAATAATTAACAATTCAATTACCTATTAAGATTATTCGTTAATTTGAAAATTAATATTTTTGCGATTACTGTTTTAATTTTTTAACTATATTATTTAAAACTGAAACTTTTAACTTAAATTTTCAACAAAATATTTGGGTACAAAATAATCTTTAATCTTTTTTAACTCTTTAAAATAGAATATTTTCCAGATTATTATTTAAATTTTTTAACTATATTATATAAAACCAAAACTGAAAAATGTTATAGATAATTATCAATATTAATACAAATATCAACACAAAATTTTCAACAAAATATATGGATACAAAATAAGGTTAAGATTGTGTTTTAATAATTTCTGAAACTTTCAACTTCAATTTTCAACAAAATTTTTGGATACTTACAAAATCATCTTAGTAAACGTTTATTTTATCATTTTGAAATTGAATATTTTTTCAATTACTTTTTTTTTAATTCTTTAACTAAACTGAAACTTTCAAGAATGTTATAGATATACATTTTTAATACTAATTATCAACTCAAAGTTTTCAACAAAATTTTAGATACAAAATAAGGTTAAGATTATGTTTTAATAATCTGTATAAACGTTTATTTAAACATTTTGAAAATGAGTATTTTTGCGATTATTTCATTAATTTGTTAACTACATTATCTAAAACTGCAACTTTCATGAAACGTAAGTTGAAAAGAATGTGCGACATTTAATTTTTTTTATTCCCTAAAAAAGATCATTAAAAAGATAGATTAGCTGGTGAACTCAAGAA
Organism: Drosophila niveifrons; assembly: GCA_035046325.1. Lineage (NCBI taxonomy): Eukaryota > Metazoa > Arthropoda > Insecta > Diptera > Drosophilidae > Drosophila > Drosophila niveifrons. The sequence continues at coordinate 8,559,477 of JAWNOC010000063.1, read as the reverse complement.
CCCAAATAGATATCCCAAAGGTAAATAAAAAATGCTCGAGCCCAATGCATTTGCATATTTATCTAGAGCGAAAGCGAGACAGAGAGAGAGACAGAGAGAGAGAGCGAGAGAGTGGGAACCGCATCCTTGGTTTCATTTTTTATTTGCAGAAGCGCTTAATTGTGTTAAGGGGAGCGATGTTCTCGATTCTGGCCAGCAGCTGCTGAGGGCTGCCAATTAATAGATGCGAATGGATTTGTGTAAGAAATATGCGTTGCCATTTGCATGCAGCATCGGCAACAGCCACAGCAGCAGCAATTGTGGCAACAACGATGCGTGCCACTGACAAGCCCCGACCAGAGACAATTAGGCAATTATTTGCGCAAAGGATCAAAACCAAAACAAAAAGCATTCATTGCCAACGTCCTTCTGTCTCTGCTGTTCCCTCTTCCTCTCCCTGTTGCTCGCACAGTGTCTCTCTCTCTCTCTCTCTCTCTTTCTCCCTTACTCGGTTTCTACTGTTGTGCACATCTTGTATTTTGTTGTCAGTACCATCAATTCAGCTGATTTTATGCTATTTTGTAAGACTTTTGTGTGCTTAATGCCTGAAAGCAGCAACAATTTCCTTAGGAAAAATGTTTGCCAGTCTGAAAATAAAATCAGTTTGTCTTTTACACATACATAAAGGAGTTATAAAATGTAGTCATTATAAAATTTAAAAAATTTAACGCTTTCTCAAAATGTATGTATATATCAATAAAACAATTATATAAAAAATGTTTTTTTTTTTGTGAGGAAGTAATAACTTTTCCATAATATTTATTTCTTAAACTACATATATTTTATTTTTACATTTTAAATGGAACAGTTAGAAAATTCAATTTTAATATATATTTCTTAAACAATATTTTATTTTTGCATTTTTAATGAAACAGTTATGAAATTCAATTTTATTTTAGCATTTCAAATAAAACAGCAATAAAATTTTTGAATTATAAATTTAAAAAAACAATATTTTTTTTTTAATTTTAACACATTTTGTTCCATTAAACATTAAAAAAAAGTTTGAAGTGTGCAATCGATAAATTTTTCTATATTAAATATACTTCTATATATGTATATACTTCAGTAGAAGCGTAACAATATTTATTCAGTACTAATTATAACTTTTTTTTTAAATGTGCAAATATTACATTTTTAAAAAATAATTTTCGAATTGAATATTAAACTGAAATTTGAATATTCAAGATATTTGTTTATAATAGAAGTTTTTAGTGCTTAATTTATTCATTTTTCTAAAATATATAGTTCTACTGTATGTATAATAAATTTTTGTGTAATATATATTTCTATATATACATATATTTCAATTAAAGCGTAAAAAAGTTGTTTTACTACTAATTACAATATTTTTTCCAATGAGAAAATAATATATATTGTTTTTAAATAAAATAATTCGAAACAAAAATATTAAGAATAGAATGTTAAAAAACAAACGTTTTCAGTGCACAAATAATACATTTTTCTTAAATATCTATTACTATGTATAATAAATTTTTCTATAATATATATATGTATATACTTCAGTAGAAGCGTAACATTATTTTTCAGTTCTAATTACTTTTTTTGTCAAATGCTGAAAATTTTATTTTTTTTTTAAATAAAATAATTTCAACAAATATTTTAAGAATAGAATATTGAACTGAAATTTGCATACTTCAAATAAATAACTGAAATATTGCACTCTTCAGAGAGCATGCCGAGTGTGCCACAATCTTATTAGGAACGAAGGTGTGGCAACACTGTTTTGGTGGGAAAGCGCACAGTGAGTTCAAATTCCAGAGCACCCCGTGCATTACATTTCATATGAATTTGTTTTGTTTCGTTTGGAGTTTGCTTTTAATTGAACATAAGCAATTAGCGTGCAATTTGTTTCGCTCGCAAAAATGCTAACGGTAAACGCAGGCCATGTTTTTTTTTTTTTTGTTGTCGTTTTCATTTGGGTTCTTCTTGGCTCCCCATTCAGAGGAAGAATCGTAGCCGGGGTTCGTTTCACGTGTGCCACGTGTTTTGGGCGGCCAAAACGCACTTGAGTAGAATTAATTTTAAATGCTGCGCTGCACGCGGCTAAGTGATTATGCCAACCCAATGGAAGCCAAGCAAAACCATGCTTATATGTACCATCTAGCATAGCTTCATCCATCCATCCATCCATCCATCCACCGGAGCAATTGCTCGCTCGCTCGCATGTTTAATTATAATTAAAAAGCCTTGGCTCATCGCTCTCTCTCTCTCTCTCTCTCCATCTGATTCGCTCACTCGCTCGCACATGCTTCAAACAGAACATCAGGAAAAACATAACCTGGTCCCATAAACATTAAAATGCTTAATTGAGTGCTTAGTGGCTGCTGGGCTCGACTTGCAGCCTCAGGATCTTCAAAACTCATCTGCCTTGGCCATTGTCAGGGCGCAAGCAGGCCATGCACTTCATAATATTAATTATTTTAATTGAAATGTTCATTATTTTACATCTAATTTAGCGCTAGATGCGTGTGCAACCCCCCTTCTTCAGTCGTCTTCTCCCATCAACTAAAGAACGCTTTCAACCCAAAAATACCAATTCCAAATCCATGTATCGTCCTCGTTCCCTCTACAATTCTCACATGCTTTCAAGCTTTCACTTTGAGGCCGCTTGGCACAGTGGTGCAAAAGGCGAAAACATTCAACTATTTATGGCCTTGAAAATTACAAACATTTAATGGAATTCATCTAAATTTTTATTTTATTGAATATACATTTTAGTTAAACTTTAAAATTGCGAGGAAAATTTTTTTTAATAATTCTATATTATTTCAATGTAATTCTAATTTACACGATAAAATTTGAGTATTGAGAAAGAAATTATGAATTAAAAATTAAGCGTTAAATTGAGCTAAACAAAGTTTTTAGCTTAAGAATTTGAGTCTTAACTACATATAGCCGATTATTTGATATTACTTTTTTGTAGTTTTCATTAAATTAACAATTTAAAAAGAAAAGGAAATATTGTTAATATATTAATATAACGAGCGCCTTCTTTTCTTAAGATTTCAATGTATCATTCTTTTTATCATCATCTTAAGTACACATATAAATTTATTTTATATTATTTTTTTTTTTTTTAAATTTTAAAATTCAACGAGAAAAGGAGCTAACTTAAATTCTTAATGATTGAATAATTTTATTTTAGGTACTATTTTTATTTGTAAATAAATATATCAATAATTTTCTTTCATTTCGGTTTTTAAATAACTAATTACAAGTTAACTTTTTTTCGGTATATAGAATTTTAGTTATACTTGAATCTTTTTTAACCCAAATCAACCTTAATCTTAATTATAATCTAAATTGATTAGTACTTTAGTCGCGTTTATCGACGTTGGTCCCACTGTGCGCACTGCTTGATATGGCTTACATTAATTTTGTTGTGTTGTTGCCGTTGCTGGAGTTCTTTTTTTTGGGGGTTGCTGCATTTGGCGCGGGGTTTATTATAAATTTTTAATTGGCTTTTTATGTATGAATAATGCTGCTCTTTGCCAGCACTCGCACTCGCAGTAGTCGCCGTTGTTCTGCCCCTGTCAAGGGGATGCAGCCCAGGGGTTTGCGGTGGATGCGCTGCTTCGCAATCTGTGTGTGTGTGTGTGTGTGTGCATGTGTGTGTGTGAATATCTGTGTCTTGGGTGCGTGTGCTACGCTTATCCTAAGTAGTTTGAGCCTATTATTTATGCAGCCAATTCATTATGTGGTTGCCGTTTCGCTATTCGTATTTCTATTATGTGTTATTATTCTCTCTCTCCCTCTCTCTTTCACTCATTTTATTTTTTTTTTGCGCAAATTTGTTATGGTAGCAAAAGAACGGGGTTGGCAAAGGAGATAACGTTAAATGTGTCTGTCAAGTTGCTCGGTTAACCGACAAAAATCAAAATCAGTTCGAGGTGTACAATAATAAATGACCAACTACGACAACAACAACAACAACAACAACCATAATATGCAACCCCCTGTCAAATATAAAAAATTACATTTTTGTCAACTCATTAGAAACGTGATGATGAAAGTGCTGTGAAAAGGGTTTGTCATTTAATTAAAAACGCCAACAAAAAAAGGATTGCTCCGTTTACATAAGAATCACAAGCTCCACCTACAACACACAATGCGAAGTGTCTGTCTGTGTTAACAGCGGCTGCTTAACAGCGCGCGCCTACGCACAGGTGCGATTTAACAGCGCTCTGTTAACGGCGCTGCTGCTACCCTCGATTTGAACGGCACCTGCGATAGGCGGCTGGCAGCGAAGTGCCAAATGCTTGGGCATCCAATGGCAGCGCAGCCCCAACAGCTAAATGCGAAAAAAAAACAACAAAAAAAGCAACGAACTAAAATACCCCCCTTCTTACAACCCCACCCACAACACATTGCAAGTATGCGCAAGAGCCAAAACAACCCTCGCAAAAGTAACAGCAGCAAATGCCGGTCTCAGCCAAAGCAGCTGATAAGCCAACTGCACAGAGAGCGACAGAGAGAGCGTGAGTGAGAGAGCGTACGCACTCACGCAAAGAGAGCGCAAGGCTGGCCCAACCACCTAACATAACAGCAGCAGCAGCGCCAACGCCAGCAGCAGCAACAACAAACAATTGCTGCTTTTCGGTTTTCATTCATGCCCAGCCAGCATTCGTCAAGTGAACTTCGGCGCTGGCGGTCGTGTTGTGTGCGCAGGCAGCAGAAGCAGCAGAGCAACAACAGCAGCTACGAACAAAATTACGTTACGCGATTCATCGTGTGTGTGTCTGTGCAAGCAAAATCAAAAGTGCGAATCTCATTTGTTTATTATTGAAATTGTTTGTTATTTTTTTTTTTTGGGGCCACCAAACATATTTTTGTGTGATTGCAGTGTGCTTGTGTGTGTTTACATGCCACAACAGTAATAACAACAACAGCAACAGCAGCAATAACAACAACAAGCAGCCAAGCTACAACGAAAAGATCTTCGCTGGTTGTGTATTTTACGCCCACCACCCCCCGTTGGCGTTTTGTGTGAAGCAATAATTTGAAATATGCAAATTTACGAGCTAACTAATTGAGTCGAGTTCAGTTTCGCGTGCGTTTGCGTTTGCGCCTGTGTCTGTATGTTTGTGTGTGTTATTGCAGGTGTCGGCTCGTTACTTGCTCTCTCACTCTTACTCTCAATTCGCAGTCGGCGTCGTGTGTTGAGTGATCTTCGCAACGTTTTCTGCTGGGCGCCGTCTTCTTCTTGCCATCTGTACTAATTCAATCAACGGTAAATCACGCGCGCATATCGTTCGCTCGGTCGCACTCTCTCTTCTCTTGTTTTACCAGTGCACGTGTGTGTGTGTGTATGAGTGAAGCAACAATTTTCATGCGTTTAGTACGACTATTAAAATTCGCACTCAATTAGCACTGAACAGCAACATAAACAAAACAAAACAAAAGGAAAGCAACTTGAAGAAGTAGAAGAGCATCCACATTCCTGTGTGCAAATTGTACAACAAACAACGCAAACAAGCAAAAATACTAGAGAAAATAAATATAAAAAGCTGAATAGCTAAATAGAACGAAGCACAGAGAAAAGCCTTTCTGCAGGGAGAGCAATAAACGAGAAACGAGACGAGAGAAACAACAACAACAAGAACAATAACTGAACGAGCTTCCTCTTTTGCCTGCCGTCTTCATCATTATTATCATCGTCAAGAACATCATCATCGTGCTTTGCTCCCCCAACAAAAAAGCAACAATTTTCTGCATATGTAAGTCGAAACTTTTGTGCTGCGATCCTTTTAATTAGTTTACTTTTAGTTTCTGTGCTGCTGCCTGTTGTTTATTTTTGCCATTTGTTTTAATTAACGTCGTCGTCGTCGTCGTCACTGCATTTGGCAGACGAGAAGAAAACGAGCGGAGAGACTCCGAGACTCGAGACATAACCACAACAACAACAACAGCAGCAACAACAACAACAACAAAACGCAAATCTTTTCTGTTAATTGCTTGAGTTTCAAGTTTCGCTGCGTTTACGTTAAAATAGCAGCACCAGAAATAAGAGTGAGACAGCTAGAGAGAGAGAGAAAGAGATACTAGAATAAGTATCTATGACTCTGTAGTGTGCATTATGTGTTATATAAAATCCAACAATGAGAATTCCAAAAGAATAACTATAGATCAATGAAACCACAATGTGCAGATCAATTAAATGTCAAGCAGTCAGTTTGAAATTGAATAGCATCATGAAAATTACATATTAGAGAATTGCAAAATTTGCAAATCCTTCTCTGTTTTTGTGATCTATTACAATATATGACAATAGAAAATGAAATGCGAGCATAGAGTATTCTTTAACTTTATTTATTAATATGTTAAATTTTCTGAAATAATTTCCAATTGACATAAAAAAAACACTCAGTTCTTAGGAACAATTGGAATTACGATTCTATAATAGATATACTACCAAAAGAAACAAACATTTTCCAATTTAAAAACATTTCTAGAAGTGAATTTTTGGATTCAATGAAATTATTTATGTATTTGCATAATTTCCAAACAAAAAATGTGCAGTGATGACTTTAGAATGAAATGCAATGAAAACCATTCCTTAACAAATTTTATACAACTTACTTTAATTACAAGTGTTCCTCAATCCATTATTTGTTTAAAGTGTTGAACTGTAAGCTTGACTAATTTCTAAGTATTTAGCCATATCCATTAATGGCAACTCGTTCAATTTCCTGCTCCAACACACACAAAAGTACTAGTGCTACCGTTAAAAGCTAATGCACTTTGGTGCATTGTTCAACATTGGAATTCCCATAGATTTCTAATGCTCATTGCTACGGCACTCGGCCACTCGCAGCGTGTCAAAAGCTCGCATTCACATGCTGTGTCGTGTCATGCAACAATATATCATGATAGAAAAAAAATGGAAAAATGAAGCTGTAGTCGAGCAGAGAGCAGAGAGAAGTGCTCTTAATTAGTTGCGCTTTTATCAGCTTGTGTGGCAAAGTTGCAACAATGCGATCGCAGTTATCATCTAATTGCAAATTTGACGCATTTACATATTTGTATCTTATTTTTTTTCATTCATAGTGCGTTGGTGGTTGGCTTTTCTCCCACAGCAGTTGCTGTTTCGCTTGTCTCGCTGTTGTTGTTGTCTGTTAACCAACCCATTAATGCCAAATGCGTGTCTGTCAAGTTATAAAGACTCGTCTCGCTTGTTTTTGGAGCGTGTAAAGTGGTGGAGGTGCAAAACTCAAGAAAGACTAAAACAAAACAGAGACGTGAAGTGGAAGTGGAAATGCGAATGCGAATGCGAATGGAAATGGAAGTGCATTGGCTCAGTTAACGTTGCTTGCTATCGACTCAAGTCGACTCAACTCAACTTGACTCGACTCGGTTTTTAGCGTCTCGTCTCGTCTGAAGTCGCGTCTCGTTTCGTCTCACGTTGCATTAATTAACATTTAAACAATAATTAAATTATTCATACAAATGTGGCAAATGTAAGCGCGAAGGCGGAGACCGTGTTTTGGTGAAGAACGCAGAGAGTAGGGGCAGGGGAAAAAAAAAGGAGGCACCTTCCAACATCAACGGCATCACATCGCTGATGCGAACCGCCGATTGTGCCCGGCAGCAACAGCCTATTAGTATGGCTTATTGCCTTGCTACCGATCCGATCCTCAGCCTCGGTTCTCTGTCTCTGTCTCTGTCTTCCCTCTCTCTCTCTCTCTTCCTCTCTCTGTGAACGATCTTATCGGTAGCAGGGCGCGCACGCGCAACTCGCGGCTTGCGGCTCACACAGTAGCCACCGAGAGGCAGATGAGAGGCAGACGAGGCAGCGGCAAAACGCACCTACATGCATATACATATGTATAAGAGGCACACACACACACACACACACACACACACACACACACACACACACACTTGCCACTCACATCCGCAACAGGGACTCCAGCCAGGCTGCTTGCCTCCTCGGGTTGCCAGCTTTATAACACTGCACTCGGCTTTCGAGCTACAATTTCTTATAGATACGCTTAGTCTTAACACACTATCAAAGTTGAGCACTTTAAAAAATGTATTAAATTATTCAAAATATTTCAAGTTTCAATAAGTGTCAATATTTGAAAAATGTTTTCAAACGAAACTTTCAGTCTATCAAAATTAAAGTAAATGAATGAAATACTTGAAAACTATATAAGTGCAAAATATCCAACTTAAAAACCATGTTCCTAAACTTCACTTTTTAAAAAGTATATTTATTTGTACTATTTTGTATAGAGCAAGCATAAATGTAGAGCTACAGTCACATGCTAAGATATGACAATGCTTTATTCCTTTGTAGCTCTAGACTTAACTATAAGCATAAAAAATCTAGAAATGAATTTATCTAAAGTAATTTTTAACAAATTTCATGTAAAGCAGTAACGTACAATTAAATTCACACGCTAAATTAATGAAAAATATTCAAGTTCTACCAAAAAATTGAAAACAAAATAAATATAGTATTAGGAAAAAATAGTGTCAGCAATTTCTAGTGTTTTGCATCTAATATTTGCATAATATTCTCAAATTTAAAGTGAAATATTAACAGAGCAGCTTTGTGAATAATATTTGCTTGAATAAGATTATTTTGGTAATCAATCAACATTAATAAACTAGCTTTAAATAAGCTGATCGTAAGAGAAAGGAAGACAATTCCTGAGATGTGTTTCAAAAGGTGAATGCTACAATTGAGTTGCATTTTTTAGAAAAATGAATTTTTGCTTGCATTTTATTTAACTAATGAGATAAACTAGCTTAAAATATACTGACGTAAGAAAAGGCTGACAATTCCTGAGATGTGTTTCAAAAGCTGAATGCTACAACAGAATTGAAGTATGCTTGCCATGCCTTCGGAAAGCTGATTGCTGTCTAAAAGTGCTGCGTATACTTAATATTATTGAAGTGAAAATTTGGGAAATGAAACTTTGTCGCTCGATTGTTGTAGCGTATTTAAATCGCTGCCATGATGCAGAGTGTAATTGCCACACATTGTGCTGCGGCCTTTTAATGCTAACAACTTGCTTAGCCAGCAGCAGCATGCAGAGCTGTCTCTCCCCCTCTTTCTCTCTCCCTACCCCTCTCTCTCTTTCACTCTCTCTGTGTGTCTTTCTCGTGTTTGTTCTCCGCTGTTTACTGCACTGTATGCAGCTGCCGCTTGGTGTCCTGACTGTGGCGAGTAATCCTTTAATTTATGACACTCGACGGAGTCAACTAGAACTTGGTTGCAGCCTTGTGGCAAGAGGGAGAGAGGCGCTGTTGCCACATGACAACAATTTGCAAATATTTTATTAATAAATGGCCATTGCCCAACTGGCAACAAGCCGGGGCCAAGAGCTTTGCAACTAGCCAAACTTGTTGAGAGAGACAGAGAGAGAGAGAGAGAGAGCGGGATCTTGGCTTTGGTGCAGCGAGGCATGCAACGACTTCTTGCAGCTAAATTAAATTAAAATAAAAGTGCGCTAAGGTTGCGCCCAATGCGGCATGTGGCAAGCGGCACGCACAGGCAGAGAAACGGTAACTCGGTAACTGGGCTCGACTCGAAGCCATGGATCAGGGACTGAGTAAGCAACAAACGAGCAACAACAACCACAGCAACAACAACAGCAATCAGAGCTGCAGGCCAGTTCTGTGGGCAGCGTGTGTGTGTGTGTGTGTGTGTGTGTGTGTTGTGTGTGTGTGTGTTGGCTGGCAAATTGAAATCGAAAAAGAAAACTCGTTAATTAAAAAGTTAACATGTTGGTTTTGGCTTGGCCAGAATCAACGTCAGCTTCAGCTTCGGTGTTGAGCGGCAAGTTGCAAAAGTTGCCTTGTTGCAATTGGCTTTATTAATAATTAAGAGGCAACGTCATCGTTGCTGCATTATTATCATCATCATCATCGTCATCATCATCATCCTTGTGCGTTGCGCCTTATAACGCATTTTTGTGACGTTGCACGTTGCACGGGGCAAGACCGGATTCGTTGCTGTTGTTATTGCTGTGGTGGTCAAAAGGAAATGCGTCGCGCCAAAATGAAAAATGAAGTGCGCCCGGCCTCTCGCACATAATGTGTTTTTATTATAATTTCATTAAAAACAAACAGTCGACGACGACGACGTCGCAAAAACGGGGGTTGCATGCGGCATGCGGCATGACAAGTTGTTGTTGCTGTTGTTGTTGTTGTTGTTTTTACAGCCGCAACGAAGTGGATTTAATGCGAGCGAAGGTTGCGCCAAAGGAGCAATCTGACTTTACTCAGGATATATGCCCCATTTGTTGTCTCTTTTTAACACTCTCTCTCTATCTCTCTCTCTCAATCTGTGATTTACTTTGTATAATGCCAACTCTTTATATGAAATGTGTTGAACTAGCAATTTTATTATTTTAATGTGTTTGCCTTATATCAGTAATCAAAAGAATGAGAAATTTACTTTATTCAAAGACAAGCAAGTAAAAAATCCACCCTCTACCCATTTTACCATAAAAATACAAAAATATACCGAAGGTTATATTTGGTGTACCCCTCTGTGAATAAGAGCAAAACAGTGCGGTATTATTTTGAAAATATTCCTATTTCGTATACCATAAAAATACTTAAATATACCGATGTCTGTATTTGGTATAGCAAATTTTGAATTAAAGCTTAACAGTGCGGTATTATTTTTAAAATATACCATAAAATACTAAAATATACCAAAGGCTATTGTGAGTATACCCATTTTGAATAAAAGCAAAGAAGTGCGGTATTATTTTTGAAAACATTACTGATTAGTATGTCATAAAAATACAAAAATACTAAATGTTATGTTTGGTGTAGTTTTTTCCAATTTTAAATAGGAGTAAAGCAATGTGGTATTATTTTTAAAATATACCATAAAAATACTAAAAATATGGCTGAGGCTTTATTTGGTATACCCATTTCGAATAAGAGCAAAACAGTGCGGTATTACTTTTGAAATATACCACAAAAATTCTAAAATATAGTGAATTTGGTATATTGATATAGCACTTCATTCACTTCCCTTATTGTGTTATATTATTTATTAATGTTTAATCAGTAGTAGCAGTAAATTAAACTTATTCTATTTAAAGATATTTTCACATATTGTATATACATTTCCATTAAGTTAACAAGCGTAGGAAAAAATTGCCTGACAACCCTACTCGCTTTGGCTCATCTCATTGCAATAAGGAATTGTATTCTTTATTACATTAGAAAATTAAAAATAATATAGATTTCCTGGCTTCTTAATTTTGCGCTGCCAAAAGAACTTTTCCTTTCAGGAATTTAGAATTCTTCTTTGCATTAGTTTCCGTTCATTCATTCATAGAAATAAGCTTTCTTCTATAGAAAAGACTCTTTGTTTTAATACATCAAATTTTGTTTCTTTTTTCTTTTTAAAAGACTATTTGCTTTCCTTTCTTAAGAGTATGATGAAATCCTAGGAATCTTCTTTTCACTCCAGTTGTTGTTTTGCTTCTTTTTGGTAAAGTTTTTGTTAGTTAGAATTTTTTTGTATTCCTTACACTTTTTTCTAGAATTTGGCAGCTTTTCCTTTATCAATTTCTCTCCTTGCTTTCAGCTAAAGATTTGTTCATTTTCTCCTCTACTTTGTTTTGCCTAAAATTGATGTGCTTTCTCTTTGTTTATTCTTATTTTTTGATCGCTCGCTCTTACGTAACAGTTTCTCAAATTTTTTCAGCTTTTTTCCCCTGCATTTAAAGTTTTCTGCTCTGCTCTTTCATTTGTCACCTTTTGCGCTCTTGAGCACTTTCCACTCTCCATCTCTCTCTCTCTCTCTCTCTCTCTCTCTCGATCCTCCCTTGCATCTGCCCCTCTCTCTCTATCTCTGTCGTTGTCGCTGTCTCTCTCCTTCACTTGGCTCATTTACACAGATTTTTATCGGAGCAGCACACGCACCTGAAGCCGCAGACAAAAGCCGAGCAAAGTCAAAGCCGAATGCCGAGAGCCAAGTTGCAAGATCTCCAAGACCCAAGCTTCAACTTCAACTTCAACTGCAATGCAACCTCAAGACCCCAAAGAGGAAGCGAGAGAGAGAGAGAGAGAGAGAGAGAGAGAGCGAAGAGCTTCGTCTTCAGTTGTTGCTTGTTGCCTTCGTTGTTTTTGTTGTTTTTATTTTTTATTTTTTTTGTGGTCGTTTTCTTTATAATTGGTTTGAAATTAATTTGCCAATTACACGATCTCACATTTAATTGGCTTACCCCGGCGGCAGCGGCGGCAAGAACGACTTGGGGCCTCCTGCCTCCGCATGGTGCGTACCGCACACTGTTTGTGTCCCTTCTTCTTGCTCCTCCTCTTCATCCTCCTCTTTAAGGCTTTGATTCTGCTGTTGCCCTTTTTTGTATGTTGAGCTGCTTGGCTGTGTTTTTGGTTTACGCTTCGCTTGGTCCCCATGGCGCAGATCTCTTGCCCCTTCCCCTCCTCTTCCTCATGATGGGATGATGATGATGATGATGATGATGATGGTGATTGGGGAGCATCGCGATCTGATCGGGGCAAAACATCATCATTAGCAAGAGCTGCCCCTAAACATTGTCGCTTTCAATTTGAGTAAATGAGGCAAACAGTGCGTGCGACATTCGCTTTATGTGCCGACAGTTTGTTTCCCCTTCCCTTCCCTTCCCTTCCCATCTCTCTCTTTGGCTATCTCTGATCAGTGGCTTATCAATTTGCAATATGCATTTTTGCATAATACCTACAGCCATCTCCACCTCATACTCTCGCTCAAATTGTATGTCATTCGATCCCAAATCCCGAGCCCGATCCCGATCCCGGTCTCAATGCCGATCCCCAGAGAAGAAGTTGGCGACACAACGCGTTAATTGGGTTGAACGTACCGCAAAGTTGCAAGTTTTGCCTTTTGTTGAATATCCGCGCTCACTCTCTCTCTCTCTCTCTCTCTTTCTCTCTTGCGAAACCAGTTTCGATTTAATACTCGATTCTTGATTCTCAATTTGCCATCTTTTTTTGCGGTTGTTGTTGTTGTTGTTGTGGTTTGCATCAGTTCTCAATGCTCTTGAAGTTTCGATTTGCAGCAATTTTAACTAAAGCCTAAACACTTTTAGTTAAAATGCCAATTAAAATATTTTTTTTATACTTCTCTCTCTCTCTCTTTTGCCCGGTGATCGATGAGCGTTCGTTGATCGTCTCCGTTTTTGTGTTTTCGTTTTCGGTTTTTGGCTGCTGTCGCAAATAAATGCAGATGTCAATTAGAGCCTCATTAAAAAATGCGCAAAAGCGCAAACTTTCAACTTGCAATTTGAGAAGAAGCCCAACCCAACATGACTCTCGATCGGAGACGAAGACTCTCGAAGATCGGATTCACATTCACATTCAGATTCAGTGTCCAAGTGGCGGTCTAGTGACTGAGTTTCATTTGGGGATCCATCTCCATTCCCATTCCCATCTCCATCCCCGGCTCCATCTCCATGCTCGACTCGTCGTCTTCTTTTGCTGTACATGAGCATCACTTGCACTTTTGTTTGTTTGAGAGACATCGACTGCGACTGCGACTGCTTTGCAACTTAACCGCTGCTTGCCACAGCTCACAAGGCTGCCGCATTCCGTGTGCTCGGTGCGCACAGTGCTTCGAAAGCGCTTGCGATTGTGATCAAATAAACGCTTTTTATATATTAAAATAATATATAATAATAAATGTAGAAATGGATAAATTAAAAATAAAAAAATCTATAAGAAAAATCTATATATTGAACCATTAAATAATAATAAATATATAAATGGATAAATTAAAAATTTAAACAAAATCTTTTCGCAATTCAAGCAGATTATTTCAATTTTGAGAATTATTAAGAGAATTTTAAATTTCTAGTAATAACAATTTGAAATTTCTTAAAAGCAAAAAGTCTCTTGAAGTCTCTTATTTATTATAAAAATAATTTCAATTCAGTATAATAATTGTTATATTTAATCTAACTATTATCAATACTCTTTTAATTAAACTATGTCTTCAATTCAAATTTAAATTGCAATTGATTTTAATAATAATTATTATATTAGAAATAATAATTATTCATATATTCATTATAGTAAAATTAAATATAATAATTATTATATTAAAAATAATAATTATTATATTTAATTTTATCATAATGAAGAATCTTATAAATTAACTACATCTCTTATTAAAATTGAAATTGCAATCGATTTCAATAATAACAATTTTACTTTTTAATTGAATTTTCAAAACACAAATAGTAAATAAATAAATATTATATTAAAAAATCTCAACATTATGTAGAAATAATTTTATATTTCTTATAATAAAATAATATAAAAAACTCAAAATCTAATAATAACCAAAAGTTGTGTTCATTTTATTTCTCAAGAATTTTCATTTCCCAAGCATATTTTAACTTATAACATAAATTTTTGTTTTTCATTTAGCTTTGTCAAATATTTATCTCAAATACAAGTACAAAAATAACAACAATTAAAATAAAGTTAATAGTTGCTATCTCTAGAAAATGAAATAATAGAGAAATGTAATAGACAAATTACTTATTTAATCAAAGTAGTTTTATATATGTTTCTTTGAATTTATAATTATATCAGACCAATTTTGTAGATGTTTCAAAATTAATGCCATTAATGCAAACAATATTTACATATTTACATGTTATAGGGCTAGTCGTAATATCTAAGCAGTTTCTCTCATGATATTAATTTCTCTCATGCTACTAAAAGCGTGATTAAACTTGAGACTAATTATTTTAGGGAATACTTCTCAGAATTATTTCAAGACTGAAGAAGAGTTGCTCTTGCGATCTTATCATTGATTGATTTGTATGTCAGTAACGTGCTAGCTTGCACCACTGTGCGCACTGTGCTTAGCACTATGCCACACTGTCCAGACAAGTCGCTTCGCATCGCTTGGAGTCAAGTCTGGAGTCCAAGAGCGACGTCGTCGTCGTCGTCGTCGTCGTCGTCGTCGTCGTCGTTGTTGCCGCGTTGAGTGAAGGTGATTTAAAAATTTTGTCACATTTTCAGTACAAAGATTTTGGTATTTTTTAATGAGCTCTCGGGGATTCTGAGGCAGCACCAAGCACACCAAAAACAAGGAACTCCAGAGAGCTTCTCGCTGCCATCAGCAGCAGCGACAAAAGCAACAACAACAACAACGACTTTTGCGCCGCTTTTGGGTTCGGGATCGGGTTCTACTTCAACCTTCTCTTTAGCTCCTCTCTCACACTAGAAGCTGTCCTGATTTTTGTTTTTTGAGCTCGAAGCGGGTTCTTGGTATGCTGCCTGGCAAAAGTGCAAATTTTGTTGCATGTCCGCGATTCGAGAAGGTTTTTTTTTTGGTTGTGTTTTTCTTGCTCATTCTCATTTTCTTTATTTTTTTTTGTTGTTTTTGTGATTTTTGTTTTTAGTTTTTTCCGCAGTTTTTAGTTGTTGTTATTTTCTCTGTGGTATCGTTCTCATTTATATTTTGTTTCTTGTTGTATTTAAATTGTTAATGTGATGCTTATTGTTGTTGCTTTTGCTGTTGCTGCTGCTGTTGTTGGCGATGTTGCTGTTGCCTTTGGGGAATTAGCGCTGCTTTGTTGTTATTGCAACTTGTTAAAATTCCACAATGCCTCCGCATTGCCTGCTTGTGGCTATATGTTCATGTTCATAAATTCAACACGCCGATACACGAAACACGATACTCAAAGCTCTGCCTCGATTTATCACCATTAACACAAGAGTTTCTCTCTTCTTTCTTTTTTTTCTTTTGCCTACTTCATTTGACACTTGAATATAGATATTTGTCTAGCTTGCAACAAATGCCATTGAATGCGAATTCTAAAATACAAAAATTAACTATTTAATATCTTTGCCTTTTAGTCAGTCTTTTAAATGCGAATCAAAGTTTCTCTAGTATTATTTTCTATTTGATGAGAGGCAACGGTTAAAAACGATCTTAAAACAACATAATTCTCTTAAAATATACTAAATAAATATACCAAATATACTCAAATTTACCAAAGGCTTTTTTGAATATATCAAATACTATAGCGATCATTCTTAATATTATTCATAAAAATTCTTAATAATAAATACCAAAAAATACTGAAATATACCGACTAGTATTTTTGGTATATCAAATACTATATCGATCATTATAAATATAATTCATTAAAAAAAACTTTGGTATATCGCAATAGTACTACATTCTTAATAATATTCTTAAAATATGCCAAATTAATAAACCGAAAAACTACAAAAATAAACCAAAGTCTCTTTTTGGTACATCGTTATAGGATTACATTCTAAGCATATCATAAAGCACAAAATATACCAAAATTATATGCAATTATCTATTTCAGAACTTTGCACTTTTAGTCAGTTTCCCTAACGTATTATTTTCTATTTTAAATAGAATCATAAAAAATACAAAATAAGCCAGCGAAACACACATTTTGAAATGACGCAACAAGCGCAATCTCTGGCTTATATATTTAATTATCGAGAGAGATCAGTGAACTCGCTAATTTATATTCATAAATAATAGTAGAAATGTGCAATTTTGCAATTGTGTTATCGTAATTGCCAACTGTTAAAATGCTGTTAGGCAACTGGCGACAACGTTGCGTATGCGCAATGCGAAGGAACAAACAATTAAAGCAACAGCAGTTGCTGCTGCTGTTGCTGTTGGCATCGCGGTAGCAACTCCAACTGCAACTGCAACTCCAAACGTGCAACGTAATTAATTAACGAATTAAAAGCGTATGCAACAATAATTATAAAGCCAAAAGGCAATTATGCAAAAAAATGGAGAAAAACAACAAAGGCAAAAAGAAGCGAATACAAAAAAACAAAAAACTTTACAAACGGAGCCACGCAATGCGGATGCAATTGTTACTGTGGTTGTTGTTGTTGCGGTTGCCGTGTTGTTGTTGTTACAACGCATTAAATTAAGTTGCCAAAGCGCGCAAAAAATGGAAATTACATTCAACTTACGTACACACAACACACACACACACACACTCATTAGAATTAATTGACTTTCCATAATTGAGAAAACAATGCGGTGGCGTTGACGTCGACTTCGACTTCGACCAACTCTCTGCCTACCTGCCTGCCTACTTGTTGTTGTCTCTATACACTTGAAAAACAGCCCACATATTGAGGAACTGCAGAAAACTGACTATCGTAACTCAGCTTTCTGCAAAGCTAGTTCGATGAAATTTGATGTATAGTCTCAACAGGTAATAAATTTGATATTTACATTAGGATTGTGCTGATTTGGGTGTTGGTTGGTGATAAATGCACTATCTGAACTCAGCATATAGTTAAAGAATCGCCATGAAATTTGGCATATGAGTGGAGTGCATTGTATAAGAGATAAATCTATGTAGATGCTTCACTTGGAAAGTATAATTCTCAGTTTTTCGTGATCCTAAATGTGATTAATATAGATCAGATGAAGATTCTTAAAAACAAATACAACACAAATACAAATATTAACACAATTCAATGAACACTTTATTGAAACTAAGCTTGATCATAAATGGGAACAAGTTCTTAAAAAAATGAAGACCTACAAGAAAATATGAAATAAGGGAAAGTTGATCAATATTGTCTTAAATTAAATAAGATTCTTAAATGGATATTTCGATAAC
Organism: Drosophila niveifrons; assembly: GCA_035046325.1. Taxonomy (NCBI): domain Eukaryota; kingdom Metazoa; phylum Arthropoda; class Insecta; order Diptera; family Drosophilidae; genus Drosophila; species Drosophila niveifrons. The sequence goes on along the minus strand of JAWNOC010000063.1, from coordinate 8,541,790 downwards.
ATATGATCCATTAAAGATCCATTTGTAATAATAGATCTATGTCATATATTTGTAATATATAATATTTATATTTGTAATAACAAGATCTAAAACGCTTCAAGTGCAAAGTGAGTAAAATAGTTTACACAGAGGTTAATTTGTTAGAGCATCCAAAATTGTGTTTTACTTTCGAGGCGGGGGAGTTTAACAATTTTTTATTAGCGCTGCATTAATTGCCCCAAAAAAGAACGAAACGGAATCGAATGAAACGGAATGGACTGAAATGAAATAAAATGCAAATAAAATGCATTGCATTTGCTCAGAAGTCAGAAGGGTAAAGCAGCGAGAGGTGGAAAGAGGGGATGGGGCAACTGCTGCCAGTTAAAAGTCAGCAATTTTAATTGGTTTTTTACACGCATTAGCATAACAACAACAACAACAACAACACTAAACAACTGTGGCAAGCGCATCGTTGTTGCAAGTCCCTTGTTTTGATTGCTGTTTGCTGTTGTGGGTGTTTGTTGCAAGTGCCTAAATGTTGCCATTGTTGTTGCTGTTAATGTTGCAGTTGCAGTAAAATATGCAAAAAACTAAATACGAAAAAAACTAAGCGAAAAAAAAACGAAACAGCAAAAATTATTTGTTATGCATCGCCAACAGAAATTTAGTGAAAATGCATTTAGCCAAGCGCGTAATTCAATTTTATTTTATGCAACTGCAACTGCAACTACAATCATAATAACAATAGCAAAATTAGCAACAACAACAACAACAACAATAGCAACAACAATTGGCACAAATTGTTTAACGCGCCGACGGTTGCTCTCGAAATTTGATTGCTTTAATTAAGCAGCAGCAGCAGCAACAACAATGACAAGAAAAAAGTGCACAAAAGGTTGATCAACTAGAAGATACTGCGCAAAATGTTGTAAATATATAATATATAAGATATATATTCATAGACAGATGAGTAAAAAGATCATGTTGATTGCAGAAATTGAACTGAGAAATAAACTTAAATAAACTTCACTTTCTTTTATTTAAAATTGTCTATCAAATTAGCAATCATGACTCTCATTCAGCCTTTTATTTCCAGGCTATATATTTAATTTTAATCTATTAGTTGAAAAAATAAGATTATATGAGAAAGATAGACATTTTAGATATTTCGTTTTTTATGTTTAGTGTTTTTCAACACTAGAAATTGAACATATTTCATTTGTATATGGAAACTCTTTTTATTTTGTCATACAGCCATATATTTTCTACACGTTGTTTTAAAATGAAATTTATTCAATGTACTTAACACTGTTGAATGTTTTCCAACACTGTTATTCGGCTGTTATATTTCTATATATGAATTTATATCTTATACATTCATAGACAGATGAATAGAAAGATAAAAAAAATAAACTAAAATAAACTTTATTCCAAATATTATTTTATTTACAATTTTCAATCAAATTAACTATCTTAATCATCACTCTCATTTAATATTGCATTTTCAGGTTGTATTTTAGATAATCAGTTGGTTTATCAGGTTTAGAATATTAGTTGGTATACTAGTATACTATATAGTAGTATATATTCATAGGCTGATGAGTAACAGATCAAAATAAACTTAAATTTACTTTACTCAGAATATTCTTTTATTTAAAATTTTCGATCAAATTAGCTGTCACAATCATCACTCTCATTCAGCCTTTAATTCACAGGGTATATTTAGTTTTAATCCATCAGTTGGTAGCTCAGTTGTTGGCCCCGCCAGAGTTAAAGAAGGCGGCGGCCCAACACGTTGGCGATCATTTTAATTAGACCATTTCTGGGCTCTGGCAACCGCAACAACGACAACAACAACAACAGCAACAATTGCGCCAGCTGTTTGGCAACAATGTTTATGTATTTTAATTAAACCTATTTAAACAATGCTCTACAATGTTGCCAACTCATTAAACTTATTAGAATGAGCAACTAAAATTTGTGCTCGCTAACAAAACGGAAAATGTTGCAATTTCTTTTTCCTCTTTTCCCCCCTTTTTTTTTGTTTTTGGCAAGCGAAAAACTTAAAGGAAATCTTTTTGAACGAACGAAATGTCGCATGACAACTGACAGATTACAGGGTATGCAACTTTGTAACAGTTATAATTAATTGGTTGAGCCGCCAGCCTGACATGGCCAACAAAATAGTTTCGTTTATATATATGGTTTATATATATTTTGTGAAGACAAAGTGCACAAATATTGTAAACTTTTAATGCTATGATAAATCACAATTGGGAGAGCATTCATTAATTAATGAGCTTCGAAAAATAATAATGACAACTAATTGAAAATGTTCGAGAAACTAAAATTACATTTTCGTGTTTACGCCATCAGACGTATTAATGAATTTCTTGGAAAACGCTCATGAAACTGAAAGACAGACAACTAATTGAAAAAAATAAGATAATATCCGAATTTATTTGCTATAGATATTTCGAGTTTTATTTTTAGTGTTTTTTAATACTAGAAATTGAACATTTAATTTAATTGACTTAACACTGTTGCATGTTTTTCAACACTGTTATTTGACTGTTCTCTTTCTATATATAAATTTATTTCTTTTACATTCTTTTAAATGTTTAGAAATACTTTGAAATATGTATTTTTAAATAGTCATACTCCAAATAATTCCCACCTGCCCATGGGTCGGGTGGTAACTTAAAATCCAAAAAAAAAAAAAATAGTCATACTTTAAAGTGTTTTCCAGCACTTCCACTCTTTTCAACACTGTTATTGTACTGTTATGACCTGTTATATTTCTATATATCAATTTATTTTAAAATATTTCGATATATATATTTTAAATAGTTATATTGCTAAATGTTTTCCAGCAGTGTTCATAGACTATTCCCGACACTTATTCTTCCAACACTGTTACTGAACTTTTTTAACCTGATTTATATATTTATCCCAATTTAATTCTGATATATTCTATTAAATATAAGTGAAAAGTGTTTTCCAGCACTGTTAATAGATTCTTTTGTGCTGCAATAATATTCTATTAATTTATTTATATAAATTTATTCAAAACTTTTTACGCCTAAAATTGAATTACTTTAATTTGTTGCCTAGTATTTTAGAACACTGTTATTAAGCTGTTAACTGCTGCTAGCAAAATAGAATAGATATGCATATAAAAACAATTAATGTGCATTCTTTTTTAAATTCAATTACTTTTATTTGTTGTCGAGTATTTTCCAACACTGTCAATAGACTGTTAATTCAAAATAGAATACATTTACATATAACAACAATTTGTTTGTATATCTTAAATCAACAACATTGCTTATGACATAAATTTTATGTTGTGCAGCATTTTCCAACACTGTTATTAGACTATATAAAATGAAATACATTTACATATAAAAACTATTTATTTGAAATTTAAATTGATATCTAAACATTTAAGTTTAAAATTCAACAAACGTTGCTTATGACATAAATTTTATGTTGTGCAGCATTTTCCAACACTGCTATTAGACTGTTACGTGCTGTTTGAAAAACTGTTATACACGAAGCCAATTAAGTTCGTTGGCTGTTCGCATGTCATGACATTGTCACAATCAGCTCAACTCAGGCAGGCAAATAGTCGAACAGTGTTGACAAGCTATCAATGCTTTATATATGTATATTAGCTAATACTGCAATTTAAAGGGTCATCCATATATGTATGTAAGAGTAACGATCGAGACTGAGTCTATATATAGAGCGCTGTTAACAGCTGTCGTAGTTGTACCCTTGATCCTAATGTGCAACAATTGATGAGCCCAACGCGCAGTCGATTTAGATTTCAATTCCGATTTAGATTCGGATTTATTTGATTGATTTGTTATGCTTGCAAACGAAACGTTTGCGATTAACAGATAGACACAATATACATATATATAGTATATATATATTTATGTATTGTATGTGAAGTTAATAATATTCAAATCGAAGGAGAATGGCAAACTGAGTCAGCGAGCTTGTTGATTGCCGTTGCATGTTGCATGTTCACATGTTACATCGATTTACACTTAAGTCATTGCCTAACGATAAAAGCGGAAACTAAATGGCATCAATCAGTTCGTTTCATTTCATTTCGCTTCGATTACTAATCACTCTCGGAAAAATTCCTCAAACGTTTGAACAATTGAATCGGGAATGGGGAATTTTGAATGAGGAATTGAGCTGAGCAACGTGAATGTCGCTCTCATACTATATATACTATATATCAACAACCACACTTCTTATCAAGTGCTTAACCATAAAAGCCGGACAATTGTGGCCCATATATAAAAATAACCATAGCCAAGTGAATAATGTATTAAGACCTACTCTGTTCTGTTTTGGCATTGTCATCACGTTTAACTATATTTTTAGCCGTCGTCGTAGTTCTTGCGAAGCCAAAGCCACAACACTTAGATAAGCCTCGCAAATGAGTGGAAATTTAATATTGCCCCCATTAAGATTATAGAAGTAGTAGAGACTATTAACAAACATGCTATGCTATGGGGCATACAATGTCATAGTTGAGCCAATTTAGTCAACATTAATAATCATTTCTTTACACTCTCTGCTTGGAATTTAAATTAAATTAAAAAAATTGACGCATTTTATAAGATGAAACATTAATAATTGCAAATTTGTCATTTTGATATAAAGGCATTACAATAAATTTGTATTTTTTAATTAGTTTAAATGAAATATTCTGAAAATTTCATGATTTCATATTTTAAAAATTTCGTAATGTTTTGCTGTAATACTGCGAATTTTTAAATGCCAAACACAGCTTTATCTCAAAGATTAGTAACTCAATATCTTACCATCTCTTCAGTGCAAAATTCTGAAAACTTCCTAACAGGGTATTTGAATACATAAAATTGACTATTGAAAATAGTTTAGTAATATTGTGAATTTTTTAAATGCTTATAAGTACATCTTCTTTAAGACTAGTTACTCAATATTTCAACAAGACTTCAATTTAAGTTGAAATATTAAATTCTGAAAATTTCCTAAAGATTGCACTACTGGGTATTCAGCTAGTCTTACTTTACTTTAAATTTCAGTAATATAGAGAATTTTTAAAATGTTAATCACAACTAAATTTTCAAGACTCGTCACTCAATATTAAACCAACTCTTAAATTTAACATTAAATGCGGTATTCTGAAAATTTCCTAACCATAGCACTAAAGGGTATTCAGCTAGTCCTGCAATCTTGCTTTAAACTTAAATTGAATTTTACAGAAAATTTCCATAGTATTGTGAATTTTTTAAATGCTAATCGCAACTCAATTTTCAAGACTAGTCACTCAATATTTCACCAACTCTTTAATTTAAGTTGAATTTTAAAATTCTGAAAATTTCCTGACGATTGTACTACAGGGTATTCAACTAGTCGTACCTTTACATTAAATTGCATTTAATAGAAAATTTAAGTAATATTGTGTTTTCTTGAAATGCTAATTAGAATTGTATTTTCAATATTTAACCAACTCTTCAATTTAACATTAAATGCGGTATTCTGAAAGTTAGCTAAACTTAGCATTACAAGGTATTCAGCTAGTCGTGCTGACTCTCTGTGCCTTTGTATGCTGTTTGGCTCGTTATGATTTGCGCCATGAATGCTCTTGGGATCTGTTTATGGATCATCATCAACGGCTCATCACATTGTCGAGATAACTGAGAGTTGGACCACTCCCTTAGCCAGCTTCCTCGCTCTGTTCGCTGCTCTCGATGTTCGCTCCCCGCTTTGGCAGCGAGTTGGCTTATATGTTTTGCCAATTATCGATGCAGACCATGGATTGGCAGCTCAACCAGCCATCGACTGGGGCACCCAGTTGCCAATTAGCCAGGCTAACCGAGCCAACTGTCTTGTTTCTTTTATTTATTTATTTTTTTTCGTTTTCGATTTCGATTTTTTCTTTTTTTTTTTAATTACAACTCGAGCAACTAACTGTCGGAGCAGCAGCGAGAATTGCGTTGCAAACTAAAGTTGCAACTGCAACGGCAACTGAAACTAAAGTGCGGCTTAGTCGTCGCTTGACTCGACTTGACTCGATAATTGCAATGAATGAATGCCAAAAGCCGAACAAACAATGCAACGCAAATGGGCCATTTAGTGCAGTCATTAGCATTTATTGTAGCCACACGTACAACGGCAGCAGCAGCAGCCTCAACTTGTGAAGCAGCAGTAGCTGCAACAACAGCAACAACAACAACTGAGATAGCACTCGACATGCATCATTACTACAATTAAGTCAATATTTGCGCGCCGCAAACTGAGTTGTAAACCGAAGTGATCGTCGCCTTTTGCTCGACGTCGTCGTCGTCGACGTTGTCTTGGGGCCTCTGGATAAGAAAGAGCTTCCAACGTATTAACACATTTTCATCATTACACTGCACAACATGTGATTGCGGACAGAAGACAGACAAATGCTTGAGCATCATTCATGTTTAGTCATGCCATGATGACCATGTGAAATGATCGCAACGAAGAAGAACAACAGAAAAAAAATAGCACGTTAAATGACCACTGTGAACTTGACGAGGTTTAGAACAATCGTTAAAAGTTTATTAACTGCATTTACTGATCCGTCATCATTTAAGGTGATAAAGAAGAAGTATTTAGCATTCAGTTATGAGTTTGCAAGTTTCTATGAAATTCGAACACAGAAAAAAGCTAATCTAATAAGTGATCACGATGCAAAAAGGTAATGATAATTTGTAATAGAATTATAAGAATTAAGAGAGCTAAAATAATAATAATAATAAAAAGTGAACGCTTTATGTTAATATGATATTTGTCCATGACAAAGAGACAATTTGTAATATTCCACAAGATCAGTGTTTTATGAATAATGGATTTTAGGGATGGAGTGTTTAATCAAAGCCAAACAGTGCGGTATTCATTTTAAAATTTACCAAAATAGTACTGAAAATGTCACAAAATACCAAAAATATACCACGCGATATATTTAGTATATTAATTCGAGTGCAAATTATACCAGACTATCAGGCAATGCAAGATCTATAGTACGTAGATGTTTTTGACCCATACAAAAGTATAAAAAATCAAGAATTTGCAACTTCTTAAGGCAATATAAACAGTAAATAAGCTATTTAAGTTTCATTATAATCAAAAAAATTTGTTTCGTAAAATTTACTGAAGTAAATTAAAGAATAATCGTAGAGTTCGATAGGTTATAAGGAAGTTTTTTTTTATTATTATTAACCATATATGTTTTTTTGTAATTAAAAACTATTGGAAAGAAATATAAAAAAAGTATACATATTTTTTGTTCTCCTTGTTTTAAATAATTGAAAAGCTGCAAACATTAAGAATTTCTTTTTATTTGATACATTTAAACTAATCTGTTTTGATCAGTTTAAATATAAGAAATTAAACTTAATTCTAGCTTCACAATTGTGTAAGACGAAATAATGAAAATGTGATCGTGGTGAATAACTTTGTGGGTAGTTAACTAGAAACATAAAACGGTTTAATTTCTTTCTTTTTTTTTAATTTTATTAAATTTACTTGAATTTGTTAAACACAGAATATTCAAAGATCTGTAATAGTTAAGAAATGGAAAAATAATATAATACCTAATATTGCTAGCGTTGAAAACTCTTGTTGGACAGTCTGAGTGCTAAAAACTAAAGTGCACAGTGTGATTAAATGTGGAAAACAAAAAAATAGTTTCATTCTCGAGGCAGGCAAGAGCACTGAGCAAGAGATAGAAGCGAATCAGCAATGAAGGAGAGGAGGAGAAGAAGAAGAAGAAGAAGGAGGGAAGTGCAATGGAGAGGCGTGTATGTCTAAAAGTAGTCATCATTAAAATTCCTGTAGTGACACACAACAAAATCTCTAGGCAGTCAGTTGGGAAGAGGAGCAGTAACAGTGTAGAAGGGGAGAGTGGGGCAGAGGGGGGGGCAATTGCGACAATGGCCAACAAATCCCCAACTGGGCGGCCAGCTAAGCAGCAGTGGCAACAATGGAGAGCCAACTGAGGCAGTTGCAACTGCGCTTGTTTCAATTTTCGTTAATTATGTTATGAAAACAACAACAGCAGCAGCAGCAGCAAAAAGTGAAATAAAATAAATGAAAAGTAAAGTAAAGTAAAGCAGGGGTAAAGAACAGACAGGCGACTGCTTGAGATTTATGACCATGTCATTGGCCACACACACACACACACAAACACACACACGCATTTGATCATAGGCAAACGAAAAAAGAGAAGAAATAGAGCAACCGAAAAAGTGCGCTGCGTAGGCGTCAAGTCTGTTCTGCTTCTTCCTATTCTTTTTATCCAATTGCCTACTCTCTAATTAGCATTGGGCAGCATGGCATGTTGAGAGCGAACAAACAACAAACAGCAAACAGTTTTTACCATTTTAAGTGACAAGCAATGCTAATTACGATTTCCCCACAGCAGATCATTTGACGCACCCAATGCAAAGTGCAGAAGTTGTATGTGAGAGAGAGACAGAGAGAGTTAAGCCAGCTTAACAGCAACTGCAGTTTGTGCTTAACATAGCTGCTGTTATTAGCATGACTGCTGTTATTAGCATGCCTGCTGTTATTAGCTTGCACGCTGTTAATAACATGAGTGCAGTGCTGTTAAGCTGTTAATTAGCCACCGTGTGTTCAATAAATCTTATGCGGATTACTCATACGCCTCGTGCGCTGCAATTTAGTTTTGCTATTTGTTGTTGTGTATCTATATATTTTAATTAAATTGTCGGCAATCGCTGTGCCTGCATTTTAGTACATACATATGTATATATTTTTAATTAACGCCTTTTTTTCCTTAGTCGCTCGTTTTGCCTTTTGGTTTTCTTTCCTCATTTCTTAGGCTTTCTTTTCATTTGCAGTCGTCGTGTTGTCGCTGCGCTTTTTCATTTTTCGTTTGTTTGTTTGTTCATTTGCTGTGCACCAAGTGCATTAATTGTTAATTAATAATTGTTGTTGCCAGCCAAATGCAATTAAAGCGCAAAGCGCGCAATTAAATTATTGAATTGCTTTCCTTGTTATTGTTGCGCTCGCTTCATTTTATTTTTTTATTACCACTTATTGTGTGTGTGAGTGTATTTATAATAATTAAATTGTATTTATTTATTTATATACAATATTTTGTTGCTGTTGCCGTTGTTGTTGCGATTAGTTTTGCGCTGCGCTGAGACATTTTGCACTCTCATAAATTTAACAAACGTCACTAGAGTTCGCCTTCGCCTTCACCGATCGCCTTTGCTAGCAAACGTATGTGCCTCATTTAAATAGAATAACAAACTAATTAGTGTTGATATTTTTTCAACATTTGCTCAAATTCCATCTCGCTCACTTCCATCTCTGTCTCTCTGGGCAATCACGATTCTTTTATTTATTTTAATTTTAATTGAAATTGCTTCGGTTTGTTGCGTTCGCTTCTCGTAATTGATTTATAACTAATAAAATTGTTTGCTATTGCCTTGTTAAATGTAAATGTGCCTCGACTCAACTCGACTCGACTCGACTTGCATAACTAATCAAAATGCTAAGCGCACAACAATAACAATAACAGCAGCAACAGCAACAACAACACAGCATTCGGATTATTAATTACAAATAATTCATTCGGTGCTTTGAAAAGACTCAGCTGTAAAACGAATGTCGAAACATGAATGCTCTTTACTTTTTACTTAAAGTGATTGTCGTAGATTTTGTTTTTGCAGCACAAAACACTGTGAAAGTGCCTTTTATATGTATTTTCTGTCCTTTTATTTGTGAAGTCACAGCACAAAACACTGTCCTTTGATATTCATGCAGCCACACAGCACTGCACAAAACTGCAGTCAGTCCTTTTCTGCAGCACATAACACTGTTCCAACATGGTGCGCGTGTGTGTGTGTGTGTGCGCACTGCAAAGAGCTTCACATAGCTGTAATTGCCTGTTCGCTTTATGATTGAGCTTCGTTTGGAATAAACGGCTAATTTAAATGGCAATGCGCGCAAACGCAAAACGATTACGACAGAGCGAGATGGACGATGACGATCGATTGAGCTTTGCTTGCGTTCATCTGTGTGTGTGTGTGTCAGTCAGCAGCATGCCAATTAGCTCGCGTGCAGTTGACGTCAACGTCAGCAGCGCTGCTGGCGACAAACGTAACGTTTACACAAATTTCGGTCAATTGCGTTTATTTATAATTACAGTATTTTTGTATTATGTTATTGTTGTGAGAGAGAGCGAGACAGATAGCGAGAAAGAAAGCGTGTGACAGCTGAGCTGTTTTTTTTTCTTCTCTCTCTTTTGGGTGACATTTTTGATTGATTGGTTTTTGGTGGATCGCAAGTTTTACGTTTGTGAATGAAATTGCGTTGGAAAAACTGTGTGAATGAAATGCGCCTTGCACTTGGCACTGAGCCAAATGATTATGAAATACACATGTATATACTTAAATACATACATATATGTATGTATGTATGTATGTATAAGGAAATCCACGATGTCAAAGATGATTTGTGGGTCATGAAAAAGCATGAATGAAACTTTATCTAAAGAACTTTGTACTATGAATCCATAATTTATGCTGTTTGCTAATATAATTCCATTTCTTTTCTTTCCAGGTAAGTTACCAAAGACTAAAAGCTCTCAAGATGCAAATTTTACAAGTAAGCACAAAATATTGATCAAATCCAACTTAAGTATGTGAGAAGCGCTGAGAGAGGCGCATAAATCGTTTAATGAGAATTGCAAAGAGCGGCGCAAAACGTTTCATGCCATGTCATTTGGTTTGTTTGGTTCTATCTTGTCAGCGAAGCTTTTTGTCGGTTTATTATGCCAAAGCGCTGTCATAAAGTCAACGACAAGCGCAGAGCAAATATAACACTTGGCTGGCATAAGACCAGCCGGCATTTTAATCAGCCAACAAATGAACCTTGTGCATATTTTAAGGCTAATTAAGCCGCAAATTATGAGCAACTTGTCAGCGTGGGTTTCTACAGGCTTAAGAATTGCCGCAACTTAGTTTCTGTCTCTGTTTTCTTTTCGTTTACATTTTTTTTGTGTTGTTGTCATTTACTTGTATTATATAGTAAAGTCTGAGGTCTGCAGCTTAATGCTCTTAATACCGGGTGTATTCATAAAAATTGTGTAGGTTGACTTGAGGATTTATTTTGTGTTGGAAAATGTGCATTAATAATGCACTTTCAGAGCAATTGCCTATGAATGTAGAATTGTATTTTTGGTCTAATATTCTTAAGTTTAAGAGGCGTTTTACGTTTCTCACTATCTCTGTTGATATCATTTCGCTGACAGTTTTTTTCCCCTAGACTATTTTCGGAACTATTACATGCCTTTTTTTAGGGGGCGTTTTTCTATTCTCTGACGTTTTTCGGGGCGTTTTTAGCTGTGACGTTTTTCGGTGCTGATAATAAAACCAGGTGTCGCGGTTCTTGTTTTTTTGTTTTGCTTTATGATTTTATGAGATGTTTTATAAATTTGTGTGTTCACAGCTCGAGCAATAAATTTAATGATAGCATTATTATTATTATTTTTTGTGTTGTTTTGTTGTAAATTACGCAGATTAGTCACATTTGCTGATAAGTTCAATTAAAATTAATTAAACATTGACAACGAGCAGAATATGCTAGCAAATTAGAGGAACAACAAGACTTCACCCTGCCTCCTTAGCTTGCCACAAAAGTGGTGCCAAGTGGGGAGACCCTTGAGGTGGGCCCATTAAATGCAACAGTGACAAAATTAATTGCCACTTTTTCGCATTTGGCAGAGCAACAAACGAAAATGTCAAGAAGACGAAAACGAAGGCAACGTTGATAATGATAATGATGAAGATAATAATGATGCTGCTGCTGCCGCTATAGCTGCTGCTGCTGCTGATGACGATGATGATGATAATGAGAAAAACGCGAACGAAATCAAACGAAGAGAAAAAGCAGGCAGGCAAACAAAATTATGCGCCAAGCATTTAGAGTCATGCTGTGGCTACCAACGATGGTATGGTGAGGGAGGGAGGGGGGTAGTGGCAAGTGGGAGGAGAGAGGAGGGAAGGCAGCGCCGCTTGCATTGCAAATTAGCAATTGCTGTCTGAACTGAGCTGAGCGGAAGTTGACGCAAATTTGTGGAGGAAATGAGTTTGGCTCGCCGCATGGAACTTTTTGTTTCCTCTCTCCATCTCCTCCGCTCTTCGCCTCTTCTATTGGATTAGTTGCAATTGGTTTTTCAATTTGTCAATCGGATAAATAAAGTAAAGAAAAACAACTCCGTTGCAGCAACAACTGGTTGCATTCAATTAAGTTTGCGGTTTCACAGCAGAGAGAGAGAGAGAGATAGAGAAATTAGAGTTGGCAACTTCTCGCTTAAGCAAAGCTTATTGCGCAGGTGCAATTGAGTTGGCAACTCTTACACAGCATAGTTGGCAACTCCTGCAGTTTCTTCTATGCAGTCCCATATTCTATGTAGTTGGCAACATTCCTGCAATCGAGCTGACAACTCCTGCTTTTCTTCTCTGCATTGCGTTGGCAACTCGTTCAACGCATAGTTGGCAAATCGGGTGCGCTGGTGCCATATGCATAACACATTACTGAATCTATTACCGAACTCCCCCATTTTTTTACACTAGACGCGTTCTGCTTTTTAGCTAATGGACAACATGTTGCACGCTTCGCAGCGTTGTATGTTATTGTTGTTATTGTCAACTGTTACGTTCTATTGTTGTAAAAACAAGAGCACATGAAAACATTATGTCTGAATCATGTTACAAAACAATTTAGCAAACAAACTGTCAAAAACATGACAACTTAAAGCGTTGCTCGAGACGCAAGCGTCGGCGGCGACAGCGACAGCGACTGAGACGTCGACAGCGACAGCAACTGTTCCAGTTGATGCTGCTGATGTTGATGTTGATGTTGACGTTGATGAGTCGAGCAGATTGTAAATGACAGTTGTCGGCAGAGCGAAGGAGATGGCGAGCGGAACAAAAGTGCGAGGAGTGTGCAAATGTGAAATGCTTAAAGGGGGAGTGGGCAGAAAGCTTAGCTGCCCGACAAATTGTATGAGTGTGTGTGTGCGTTTGGTTTCTTTTTTTTTTGGCACTCACACATGCTGCTCACGGTTTCTCTTTGGATGCTCCCTTAAATCTGTCACTGCTGGCGTAATTAAATCAAGGCTCAACCCTTGACTGAGCTGTGGGGTTGCTTTCCCCCCGGCCCCTGCTCAGGTTTTCAGCCATAAATTTACGACGCTAAGCTGCAAGATTAACTTGGCAGAGAGTTGCGACTTTGGCTGCAATTAAGTGCAGCAAGTTGGCAACCCTTTTTTTCTTCATTTTTTTTCGCCAACACGCAATGCCATTAAACGCACACGTACACACATATGTATGCATAACATCAATGTGTGTGTATTGCATGTGTATACTCTACATACATAACTGCACATGATAATGTCATAAAATTAAATGGCCACACTTATTGCTGTTGTTGTCGTCGTCGTTGGTGCTTTAATTAGAGTTTTTCCAGCCGCTGTCGTTTTTATTACACACAAACACACACACATATGCACACGCACACGCAAGCCGCCAAAGAAAATTTTCTTTCCTTGTTGCTCCTGTGCTGCTGGCAGGCAAGACTGCTATAAATATTATAATTATCAAAAAGTGCAGCCAGCGACAGCGACGTCCAATCGTAATTGAGTTAATTAACACGCCACAAAACGCGCCAGGCGACGCGCGACGCTACAGCGAGCACTCTCTCTCTCTCTATCACACACACTTACTCTATAGGGCCAACAAAGAAAGCAACTCACTGCTGTAGAAGCAGCGCAGCAACAGCGCAGCAGGCATTTAATTGCTTGTACAAAATAATAACAACAAGGCGACATGCAATTGTTGTTGCTTGAAGCCTTAGGCGCACTCTCTTAAGCTCAAGTTTAAGCCTTTGCTGAGAGAGTGTGTGAGCCTAGAAGTGAAAGAGAGCGGGATCCCAAGATGGTGGAATTGTGCCGTTTTGTTTATGCAAATCAGTTGGCAAATTTCTCGGGAAGTTTGATTTATTTTGTTTTTTTTTTTCTGCGTTTATTGAGGATGTTTTTGTTTGCAACAGCAACATCAACAGCAGCAGCAGCAATTTAAGTGTCACCCCAAGCTTGCCACACAATGCCATAATGATGACTCGGCCTAAAACAACAACAACAAGCAGCAGCATCAGCATCAACAACAGCAGCAACAACAACAACAATGTCGACAACGACGACGACGAGATCATTAAAAGTCCAAAAGCAAAACAATTATGGAACTCATTGAAGCCAATTATTAATAAAAACAGCAGCGGCAGCAGCAGCAGCAGCAACAAGTGGCAAGTGGCCAACGAAGTGGCAGCAACAACAATAACAAACAAACGGCAAAAACTGAAAGGCGGCGGCCTTCGTCTTCATCTGCGTTTGCGTTTGCGTCTCGTCTTCTTGCCGCAGTGTGTGGCACACACAGTAGCAAAAACACAACAAAAGACATGTGGCAAAAAGGGCAGCAACAGCAGCAGCAACAACAACAAACATTGTTAATGAAGCTGCCAAGGAATGCAGACACAAAGAACGAACAGCGAAGAAGCTGCAAGCAACAAGCAGCGAACGATGAAAAGAACGACAAAGAGGAGGAACTTGGGCGTGTGTGCAGAGCGCACAAACTTCACACATAAATGGGAGCAACATGTTGCCAAGCGCTCATGTTGCTTGCGAGGGCGGCTACCAATGTTTACGGCATGAGCCGTTCTCTTTGTGCATTTAAATGTTACGCTTGCGCATGTTTGAATCGAGCAGCCACATCGTGTGCTTTCTTCACTGCCGAAGTAACGAACTTTGCTCTTAAAGCCTTTACTTTTCTGCCGCCTCTCGCATAAGCAACATGCTGTGCCGTCGTCGTCCTCGTTGTTGTTGTTGTCGTTGCGACAATTAAGTTTGTAAACTGCACATAAAAGGCAGGGAAGATGTCGCCAGCCGAGCTGAGCAACTTACGACGGCAACTGCGACTGCGACGGCGACTGCAAGTAAGAGAGTATCATGACCATGAGATGCTGCTGCTGCTGTTGCTGGCCGCTTAATAATGTCATAAAAATTAGAACGGCGTATTAATTGGCAAGCAGCCGGCAGGCAACAACAGCAAATAGCAAACTGCAGCAGCAGCAGCCAACTGCAATTGGAACTGCGTGTGGGAGCGCAACATGTTGCCTAGTTTTTGTTGTTGTTGTTGTATTTGCTTTTTTGTTTTGTTTCGTTGCTGTTTGCGGTGCAATTTCGCGCAAATAAAATAAATTGGCAGCCAATTAAGCGAACGTCGCTCAGCCGCATATCACAGAGAACAAAAGCAAAAAGGCAGCAAATGAAATAAACAGCGTGTTGTTGGCCGAGGAGAAGGGGAACAACGGCGAAAAAAAGAAATGCATGCATTAATAGGAAAGAGAGAAGTAGATAGCGGAAGGCAAATCAAATTTAATTAACGACAAAAGCCTAAATAAGAGAATGCAACACACCGCAAAGAGAGTGGCCAACGAAAGAGAGCGAGCTTAGAATAACAAATTGGCAAATGCAAAAAAAAAAAACTAAAAAAAAAATAAAATGAAATTCGACTGCCATTCCAACGGTCAGTTTGTCAGACAGTCACTCAGTCAGCCAATCAATGCGTCAGTTAGTTAGCCAATTACACGACAAAAATCTTATATGATCGTGCAAATTGTATTTTTATTGCCAATTATTTATTTATTTCGTTTAGCTGGCGGCAAAACAACGCTGGTGGGTGCGCTGAATGGAGAGGGGAAGGGGTGTCATAATGAACGCTGCAATGCTAAGAGCGCTGACAGGATTTGCAGCCTGAAGAGTAAAATGTAAAGAGAAGGAGCAAAACTATTTAGCGGCTATCTCGCTCTCTCTTTTTCATTTAATTGTCATTTTGTTTGCGTTTTGTTAAATGTTTGTACGCGATCTGCGCTATGAACATGTGTTTTTTTTTCTCTTGCATCACATGAGCAATTAATTATGAACAACAATCGATGAAGCTTAATTTGTATGCAATGCAATTAACAATTAAATTGTTCAACAATTCACATTGCTTAGCCATTTGTTTAGATTTTATGAAGCGCATTATGTATTTATTTTGCATTCAAATTATTGCCACACACACACACTCACACAAACAGATGAACATGAAAAACGTTCGTAATTAAAAAGCCAATTAACAGCGCACGCTCGCTGTTAATTGGCCTTGCTGTTAAATGCAAATGTTAGTTGGCAACACTGTGTTTACCTTTAACATTACCAGTGGCATGTTACTTAACAGCAGTTGTGTTATATTATGAATGTAAATGGCGTAATTAAATTGTAGTTGTTACTATACTATCTTTTTATGCCCAAATAAATACTGCATGTGAAATACAATTAATTAATATTGCTGTGTAATGGCAGAAAACAATTTGCATATGATAATTAAATACAACAAACAAAAAAAAACACACAAAAAAAGAAGACGGGCAAAGCACAAACCTCGGTGCAAATAACAGTCGGTTGCACTTGAGTAATTTCACATAAAACATAACCAAGTAGAAAGGATATTAATAAACCGACATAAACCACACACACACACACATGTAAACATGCCGTTGCACTATGGGGAAAAATTCAATTTTTCGATTATTCAATCATTTTATTAATAGACTCGTCTTTTATCTTTTAAAAGTATAATAAAAAATCATAAAACTGTGATCTTTAGTTCCCGATATGTTATATAAAAAATTATAGAAAGATTGCATATTAAAACTTTATGTTTAAGTACAACATGAATTAATAAAACAAAATTCTTAAGGAGTAGATATCAAAAACTTTGCTTGCTTTGCAAGTTATTAATTACTATCTCCAAAATGGGCATTTTCCCCATGGTCATTGCACACACAAATACACACAGAAGTGGACAAATACATGGACAAGTGGCTGCCATTGGCAGTCACGAGTTTGTCGTTTTGCTGTTGTTGTTTTTACTGCTGCTTCGCTGCTGCAGCGCCATCAAGTAAATCAGTGTCCAATGTGTAAATAATTTCCATTTGAATGAGCAATTGTGCATTTTTCACACACACACACATACGTACACAGATAACTGCGTTGCCGTTGTTTTCATATGCAGACGGGACGCGTCGACGTTTAAAATCGCATGAAATTTTATTAAAATGAAGTAAATATGGTGTAAACGTGCTGATAAAACGTTTCGTGCTCAGCTATGTAGAAGAAATGAATGGACAGCAGCGCAGCACAGACGTCGACGTTGGCTGCGAAAGAGAGAGCGAAAGTTTAAGCGAAGCTTTCATCACCCTTTGTGTGCGTGTGTATGTGTGTTGGGAAGTAATGGGCAAGCGGCGCTTAAAAGAGCAAGCCGATTATATTTATGTGTATTTGTGTGCGTAATTATTAGCTGAACTAACCAGCGATCAATACGGTCAACATATTTACAACAGTGATTAATGCAGAGTACGATCTCTCTCTCTTTAATTTTCGTTCTCTCTTCCTTTGGCAATATGGCTGCCCGCATTCAACGAAAAATTCGCCTCGCAGACGCTTGCTGAGGCGGCACAGCATAAAATCGCTTATGTAAATAGCCATGCAAATAGCTCTGCGTGTGTGTGTGTGCGTGTGTGTAAATTGCAGTGCAGTGCAAACTTTTGCTGTATGCAGTGTGGTCAATGTCGTCGATGGCTGCTCTGTTATTAATGACGTCAAGAGAGCGAGAAGAGAGCAAGCGCATTGTCCTGTGCTCTGCTGTTGTTGTTAATTGTGAGAATGATGCCAGGCAGTTAACCGTTATTTAATGTGCATGGGGCCAACAAGAGTGAACTGGAAATGTGTACGTAATTTCCATAGGGCTCGACAAATGTAATTAACTGTAATGTTGAGCGTCGTTGCTGAGCCTCTTTTTCAGCCAGTCAGCCACTCTGTGTGGCCAGAGTATCAATATGTACACACACACACATACACTGTTACGTAAATTCATGTGTATGCACTGTGGTTGCTTTACCCTTTATCGGCTGCGTCTCCAAACAAGCAAATTAAAATCTTTATTATTATTACTCTTATTATTATTATCAATGTTGTACACATCGAGCAGCGCCTAAGTGTTGACCAAACAACAATTGACACAGTTGAACAACAACAACATCAATTCTAACAATGGTAACAACAACAACAACAGTTGCAAGAATGTTCAACTCAAGTGCAAGAATCGGGCAATCAGTTTTCCTCCTCTCACTCTCTCTCTTCCTCTTTCTTTCGCCATCTCTATCTCAAATGCTTTGCTTTAATTAATTAACAGCAAAGCTTTATTAGTAGCATGAAAATACTCAAGGGATTACACTGTGAGAAACTGCACAACAAAATCTATGAAAAATGGCAAAAATAAAATAAAATTTCTTAATATACCAATTTTTCCAAAAATTAAATAATAGTGAAAATATATAAGAAAAATACTGTGTTTGGAAAGCATTTTAAGAATTACCACTTCAAAAATTAGTTTGAGACTTACACTGTCCCAAAACTTTATAATAATGCTGTGAATAAATAAATGTTGAAGTGCTGTTAAATTCCGTCTTAAAAATAACAATTTTAATATTTTTGTAAAACTACTCCAAATATTACATTATATAAAATTTAAGGAAATTATTTAAACAAAATAAATTTAAAAATTATTATTTTGATATTAATTTAAAATGCATTGTTAACTAGTTTCAGGAAATTATATTCCGTAAAATTCTGTAAAAGTAACATTTTCATTATCTTTCTAAAGCTACTCCAAAGATTACATTATAAAAAACTTAAGAAAATTCTATTAATTTAAAATACAAAACCATATTAATTGATAAATATTTTAAAATTTTATAAAAATACATTTATAAAAAGTAGAATTTCCTTTGACTCCAGATGCATTTCTTGTAAAAACAATTGGTTACATTTTTGGAGAACTGTAAAAGAAGATCGTAAAAAGTGCGTCGACAAAAGTCAAGCTACGATTTCATCTTTGATTGCGTTCACACTTATTTTCCCGCCGTGCACAGAGTCTAATCTATAATCTTTGTAAGCGATTCGAAGCCCATTTGGTATCATTAGTAATAATCATATATCCAAAGACAGGTTAAGTTGTTGTTGCTGGCTTTTTTTTTCTTGGTCGTTCTCATCGGTTTTTCCTGCTTGTGTCTTTATGTATTTATCTTTATAAGTTTTTCGTTACGCTCTTGCCATCCCTGTCACTTGACAGTTTCAATTAGGCTTTAACACTCTAGCTGCTAGCTTATGGCTGGAACTTGAGTTAACAGTCTCGAAGTCGTCTGCAGGCAAACAGCTAAAGTTACAGCTACAGTTGCAACTTCTTTTTTTTTTGTAGTATTTATTTAGTTTTTGTTGTTGTTGTTGTAGCTCCATTTGTGTCTTGGGGCGCTGTTGGCTCTCAAGTGGCTGGCAATTACGTTCAATTAACTTGGCCAAGTTGGTAACGGATGCAGCAACTGTGCAGTTGCAGCCAAATGCGTTGCGTCTGTAATTAAATGATGTTGCCTGTTGGTTGTTGGCTTCTTTCTCGATCGGTCGATCGCTTGGTTAACTGCCGGCATGCCACCTAATCATAAGTGATACCAAAAGGAAATGCTTTTCAAAGCTCTTAGCAACTGCTTGCTGCTGCACCTGCACCAGCTGGGAGCTCTCTGGCTGGCATCTCTTCCAGCCACTAATTACATTGATTCTTAGACGATTGCAATGGCAATGGACAT
This sequence comes from Drosophila niveifrons, assembly GCA_035046325.1. Classification (NCBI taxonomy): domain Eukaryota; kingdom Metazoa; phylum Arthropoda; class Insecta; order Diptera; family Drosophilidae; genus Drosophila; species Drosophila niveifrons. The sequence continues at coordinate 8,522,002 of JAWNOC010000063.1, read as the reverse complement.
GCCAATGTCGTTGTTGTTGTTGTTGTTGCCAACGTCAACTTAATTAATTGTGCGTCCGGCCGCACGCCCGGACTTTGTTTTTTTTATTTTATTTAGTTTGTTTAGTTTGTGTTTTTTTTTTTTTGTTCTGTTTGTTGTTTGGATAATGCGATTGCAACTGGTTTCTAAGGCAAGCTGGCAATTTCTATTTGCGCGTAAATTGCTAATTTTGTGGAAAACACATTAATTAGCGCAAAATAAGCGAGCCAAGTTTGCAATGCAGTCACCGCGTTGCCGTTGCCACTGTACGTTGCACGTTGCACGCCGCCTGCTCATGATCATCAACACGCTCCATGTGCAATTTGGTGAATGCCCCCTTTGATCATCTCCAGCACGTGCAAATTTGAAGCGAGCTATAATTTTGCTTCTACATTTCTTTTTCTGATATTGCAACAACCAATCAAAAGGGGGGCAACTAATTCGCTGCGATCGAGTACAGATTAATTTGAGATGGGCTACCATGATTAGAAGACAATAATGGGTATTGAATAAAACAAAAGAAAAAAGAAAGACTCGACCTAATCAATTACAATTAATACAATATAATAATAATATAATATAATATAATATAATATAATACATGCAATTAAAAAAATATATATAAAATAAAACGAAATATAATATTTAAAATGATAAAAAATGGAAGAAATGGGCCAAGATGATTAAAAGACAATAATGATAATATAAATAATAATATGATTCACAAAAAAAAAGAAATACTTTAGTATTTAAAAAAATATAGAACAAATCGAAATAAAATACACAAAATTATAAAAAATGAAAAAAATTATAGAAATGGTTTATCTATTGTATAAATTTAAAAAGATTAAAATAATAAAATATATATTTTTTAAAGTTCAATAAATTAACAAATTATATTAAATACCTGAAATGTTAAATTAAAATAAAGAATATAAGGAAAATATAACAAATGCACTATAAAATAATATAACTTTTCATAAAATAAATGCTGAAATCAATTAAAGAAATTAATTTTTATAGTTTACTGTCTCTTGCATTTCTTTAAAATATAATATAAAATATTATATTATAATTCAAAAAATATATAAAAAGAAACAAATCCTCTCTAAAATTATATAATATACAAAAAACAGTTTTTAACTCAATTAAGATCAGGAGCATAACATTAAATAAATGCCTTTTATAATTAGCCTTCATTAAGATTAAGATTTTGTAATTATTTTGGATTTTGTTTCACACGTTGCACGCTGTGTGCACCACTGTGCCTGCAATGTTTATGGTTATTGAACTTAATTCACGTGCTCATCGCACGTGAAATTTAGCGTCTCCTTTGGCACGTCTCTGTTTTCTGTCTCCCGCTGCACATTCTGCCTGCACTCGAAATAGTCGCCCAAAGAGTAAGAGAGCGAGGCGAACGCGCGCGCTCTCCATGGATGCTTTCACCCAATTAACGCCGCTTGACGGCCAACTGCATTTGGCATTGTGCGAGGCAATTAAGCTCCATTTGAAGTAGTCACAGTGTGCATTGCACTCTTCTCTTCTGCTCTGCGTACGCATTGGCCTCTCTTATTAGCGCAGTGGGCTTTGCACACACATACATGTGTGCATAACAATGGCAACGTCGCAGTGACTGCGCTAATGTCAAAGTAGCCGTCGCTGCGTCTTAAGTGCGCTCTCTTCGTCTCAGTCCATAAAAGCGCAATTTGTCGTAATTGTTTAAGCAGAAAGAAATAACAGCAAATGGCAAACTACACAATACATAAAACAACTTAATAAAAATTCCATTGCCGTGTTGTACATCGCTTGACATCCGTGCCTGGATTGCGTAGAGTGAGTGGATTGGGTGGGGGGAGGATGTTATTGTGAATTGTCGCACAAATCAAACTGTTGGCGCAATGTGTAGCTGACGCTACATCGGAGTTGGGGAGTGGGGGGAAGCATAAATCTCACTTAGAATCGCAGTCGGAGAATCGGCAAAGAGGAGAGAAATCTGTACAAATAGATTAACAATAACAACAATAACTACATACAATACGAGCCCTGCCTCCCATATGCTGCCACACAATAATAAACACCGTATCAACAACAATAACAACAACAACAATGCGCATAAATCAAACAAGCAATTCGAACGAAGAGTAGATGGGGCGGAGGGGGGCGACATGTCGATGGCAGCATTTGTTATTTTTGCCCCGTTTTATTTTTTACTGCTAGTTATTGAGATTGAGTGAGACAACAACAACAACGACAATAACAACAACGCGTTAAACTTTCGATGGCACTAGAAACAGGCGTAAACACAAACACGACACTTACACAGACAAACAAAAGCCCTACACTCGCACACACAGTGCTTCTGCAGTCAGCGAACAGCAGGCGACAAAATTGTCAGCAGCAGCAGCAGTTGTTTTACAAGAAAACTTAATTTCAAAAACGATTTGAGCACATTTGTCGCCTGTCTAAAATGCATGTGCAAAAAAAAATCAAGTGTGCGAGAACAGAAGCAAACTACTGCTGCTGCTGCGAATGACACGTCACATACACACATACACATGCATACAGTGTCAAGTGCCGAAAAAGCTCCTTGGCAGAGTCATCGGCTGAGCTGAGTGCAAAAGAAAGGGAGAGGAATGGGATGCTGCTCTTCGTGTGCGTGCATTTGATTTTGATTGGTATTTATGGCAGTTTAAGTACAGTGTGTGCTATATTGAAAGCTGCACGAAGATGTGTGTATTGTTGTTGCGACACAGATGCCGTTGACAGGACAAAGTTGAAAGGGCAGCACATGCACCGTCGTGTTTGTTGTGCTATAATTAAAACAGCAGCAACAACAACGACGGCATAAAAAATTGTAAATGTTGCCATTTAATTGCTGGAAGGGCCACTTAAAAGCTCGTTTTGTGTCGCAAAACTTTATTTGCACAAAAAAAAAAACAAAAGGCGAATTTACTAGAGCGAAAATAAAAATTATATTTACACAAACATACATGTGTGTGTGTGTGTGTGTGAATGTAAATTATATATAACAAAGGACATTAAACATGGACCAGGCACAATCGCAGTCGTGACGTGACGTAGAACGTGATGAGGGAAAAGCAGGAGTTAGAGCAGGAAGAAGTCTTAACTTTTTCCTTGTCGCGCAACATGTTTGCCATTTGCCTTTGTCCCCCCCTCCTCAACACCCACCCCATTCCATCTATCACTTGACTAACAGTTTCGTGCATTGCTTTGGTGACCACTCTCTCTCTGTCTCTTTCGCTCTCGGTCTCTTCTCCTCTGCTCTGTGCAAAGTCTTCGTTTGCATTTTTATGGCATAAAAATTAAAAATGAATTTTGATTGTTTTTGTTCGTCGTCGTCGTCGTCTTCTTCTCAGTTACTGCTACTTCTTCTTCTTCTTCGTGCCTTGTTAATTTTTTTTATTGTATTGTGCCATTGTTTTTAGTTGTTTTTCATTTTCCATATCGCGCACTTGACTTTTTTTTGTTCGTATTCCTTCATCGTTGCTTGTAATTTGTTTTTGTTTTGTTCTTTTTGGTATTTTTCAACGTCGTTGTTGTTGCGTTTTTCCGCTCTTTTGTTTTGCTTAAGTTTGTTGTAATTTTTTTATTTTTTTAATTTGTGCGAGGAAACCTTGCATGGTCAGAGGACATTGAAATTGAACATTTTCACGTGTTTTTCTTTTTTTTAACAGTTTTTTTTTTTTTTTTAGATTGCAGTTTAAAGCTTATCGCTAAACTTTAAAGCTGGCCAAGGTCTTAGGAATAAATAGTTTTTGAATATGAGAATATTTCAGTGCAAAAAAAAGTAAAAAGTGAAATTCTGTTGCAAAGGCTACAAAAATAATGAATACATACTATTATGCTTAACAAGATTATTAAAAATATGGAAACAAAAACTTTTTAATTAAAAATGTCATGTTAGTGATCAAAATTACAAAAAATGATTTAAATTTTTTTTTATCAGTATGAAATTTTAAATGGTTTTTAGTAATTCTGAAAATTTCTACCCGCATATTTTTTATCACTAGCATGAAATTGTTTATATTTCCTGAGAATTGCAAATTTTAAATGACAAACATATGACAAAATTTCATTAATATAATTTAGATATAAATAAAATCAAATAATTTCTCAGTATTTATTACCAATTAAATAAAATCAGTTTTCTTATTAAATCATCTTCACATTTGTCATCATTGTCAAACTCAAAGCGTAAAGAATAAAGTGTGAATTACGGAATTTGTTGTTGTGTGCGTTTTGTGTGTGTGTGTGTGCAATTTTTATCGCTCAGTTGATTATTTTCCATAATTTTTCGCATCAATTTTCGCGTTGCGTTTGCGTGCGCAAATTTAATTTATGTAATTTTTGTGCGCCAATGCAAATTTACGCAACCCGACAGACAGACTCAGACAGAAAGGGCAGGTGTTGCATGAGAGAGAGAGGGGGAGGCAGGTGACAGTGTGTGGGCGTGGCCTTTGCACGCTCAGCACGTTTATTCGCACTTAATTCGCACTTTTTGACACCTTTCGCGGTGTCCGTCAGTCGACAGCAAAAGCGACAGCGACAGCGACCCGAAAGCCCAAAACCAAATAAACAAATTGCGTTTGCAAGAGCAGCCTCCCCAACCTTACCTCTCTCTCTCTTTGTCACTCTCTCTTTATTCTTTCTCTCTTTATCCTCTCTTATATGGCGAGTGCAGTGCTGTCAGCAACATAATGTGCTTTCGGGCTGGGCAAAAGCGAACGGCGCGAAAAATTATGCAAAATAAATTAATTACCAATTAAGGGTGAGCAATGCTACGGTAAGGGTTGGGAGGCTGACGCTTTTGCGGGGGGAGTTTTAATCGTTGTGAAGCTGCAGCAGCCACTTCAAAAATAAGAGAGAGAGATGGGGAGAGAGAGTTGGGGCTCCCGATTTGCAGCTGTTGCAGGCATATGCAGCATTTTAACTGTGCAACAAGGGGTTGTGCATGGTGTAAGGGTTGGGAGGGAGGTTGGGGAGGTTGTTGCCAAACGAGGGCTGCTTGGCATAGGCCGTAACGCGTTTGTCACATGAGCCTTGGCCACTAATTAGTGTCATTAAATGCGCTCCACATGACGACATGCGACAACATTTGCCATATTCCAAACCCAACCCCCACCCAACCCTCCAAGAGTGTGGTGCACAACCCCTTTCACTGCATAAAACATGACACAAAATTGCAGCAGTGGAACCTTGTCGCAAGTCGTAAACCAAATAAATAAACCATAAACATAACTGACCACAAAATCAACTTAATTTCAAACTACAGGCGCTACTTCAGGCCATAATAGTTCTACTTACCGACTCGGTGGGGTATAAGGGTTAAGGGCTGGCGGGTAGGGGGTAGGGGGGATAGGTTCTCGAGTCAGCGAGCGACAGTTTCTTATAACCAAAGTCACTTCCGTTAACTTGCGTGCAAACCTGTAATTTTCCCTCTTTCCGCCACACGCAATTGGGGTTAAAAAGGGTTTAAGTTGCGACGACCGACCGCAAACCCCTCATTGAGCCCCTCCCCCCCCCCCCTTATTTGACAACCCCTAACCACATGCATATGCATAATTATAGAGCCGGAACCGAAAAACGTTACGAAACGCAAAGGCAAACGCTTCTTAAGCTCACAATTCATTTTTTTTTTGTTTTGTCGGATGCACAGAGGGCTGGACGGCATCCGCTTAGCAAACTAAACTGTGAAAATGCCGCAGGCCAACCTTTAGGGGTTGGGGTTGACATAGAAAGAAAGGGAGAGAGGGTTGGTTGCTCTTTTAGCTCGCAGTCGAAATTTGAATATTGATTGGCTGTAATGAGCGCACTAGTCGCGCAATTAGTTTGCCCCTCTCTCGGTATCGGTGTCGCTTCCGTTTAACACCCCTTTGACCCCCTCCCCCACCCCCACCACACACACACACGGCCAGTGTTGGTAAAGGCTTAAGGGTGTGCCCAACTGCTCTGAAAGTGGGCAACGAAAGTTTTAAGAGCAATTATTTATCAAGTGCTCCGCTTTCCAATATGTAATTATTGTATTTTTACAACTTGGCATTTTATGAAATTCAATTTACTATGCAAATATTTGAAAAGTGAATTTATTTAGTTATACCAAAATAAAATTTATGAGAAACACTTTTTTTTATAATTGTATATTAACTCTATTCATTCGCAGAAAGAAAAAACTTGCTAAAAACAAGAATAAAATCTTATTAAATCAATATAAAATAAAACATTCTTGACACATGATTTTAAATATTAAGATTACGCAGATCTTAAAATGCAAATTTATGATTTAAGATTGTTTCAATCTAAAAACCTAATTTCAAGATTGTTCTTTTTAAGATAGGAAAATCTTAAATCGAATCAAATCAAGATTATTTCAATCTAGATTATGCCAAAATTGAACCATGAAAGTTAATTCTTAAATTGGGATCGAAAATCTACAAAAAATCTGAAAACTGTATTTCAATCTAGAAGCAAGATTTTATTCTTAAAATAAGTTTTTAATCTAAAAATGCAAACTTAGCATGAAAATCAGTATTTAAGATTGTTTTATACTAAAAATCTTTTTTTAAGATTATTCTTTTTAAGATTTTTTCAATCTAGATTTTTTGGTATGTGTAGAGTATCTAAAAGTCGTTATTTATTATGCGCTAAAAGCATTATTTGCAGTCTAATTAAATAATTAAAAAATCGGGGGTATTTTGCATACTTTAAGCGATCGTTAGGCGGGCATATGAAATGGCGGAATGGAACGCCAAATGAAATGGAATGAAACAATGCAGTCAAATCGTCGTCGGCTCAATCGCTGGGAAAATCTATTCAAAAATTGCATGCAAATTGAAAAGCACTATTTTTTGTTTTTGTTTTTGTTGGGAAGGGGGAAGAATAGAAAAACGCGAGTGTGGGGAAAATGTAATGCATAAATTAATTGATCGCCCATCCACCCACAGAGACAGAGAGAACTATGAATGCTGAATGAATGCGCTGTCGCCGATAAAATGCGGCATGTGGCAATGCCCCAGCAGAGCTTGCCACACACACACACACACACACACACACACACACACACAGACAGAAGCTATTGAATTGCATTGTGTGGCCAATGGCAAATGAAATGCGAATATGAAAACGTTGCCGGCGTTTAGCATTCAATTCATTTTGTCTAAACTAAATAACAATGCACTCGCCACACACACACACACGTACACTGCTGCTATGTGGCATGCAACGCGCTTCTCTCTCCTCCCGGCCAACGAAAAAAAGTTGTTAGCTGACTTGGTCAGTGTGATTGTTTGGTTTGGTCGGCGTTAAATTTACATAAATTGATTTGATTGAATTTTTATGAGGCCGTCTCATGCCGCATGTTGCATGCCGCAGGCCGCAGCCCGTCGAACAGAGTTGATGAGTTTTTGACACTGCTGCCCAGGCTGCGACTCTCGACGTCTAATTAAAGTCATTGCCAGCAGCTGCATGAGCAGCTCTTTCCCCTCACCCCCCACACCATTTGCCACATGTATGTGTGTGCCCCCCAAGGCCATCGGGTCACAGTTGGCGCTACATGGCGGCGGCTTAATGCGGTGCATTTGCCCATAGACGACGACGCCGACGACGACGACAATTGACGCTGCAGACACAGACAACCAACAACCGACAGCCAACATCGACAGCGACATATCGACATCGACATCGACACATGCCACATGCCACCACTGCCCCTGCAGCGTTTTTGGGGTTTCGCCCTGTGTGTGGGGAAAACGGGAAAATTTGCAACAAACTAAGTATTTAGCGCTTTGCTTTTTGGCCTGAATTGTTTTGTTGCTCTGGGTTGTCTCGCTTGTGGCATGCCACACCAGGCCATGCCATGCCAATGCCAATTTGTCATAAATCTCGTTATTTTAAATCGTTGCTGCCATTCTCTTGCTGTCTCTCTCTCTCTCTCTGCCTTTGACATAGGCCTTGCACTGTTATCGTAAACGAGCTGCTGCAGTCAGCAAATTGCAACGTCAAGCTTAAAAAAAAAATAACGCAGAAGAATGCAAAAAAAAAAAATGTACATCTGCCTCCTGTGAGGTTTGAACTCACGACCCCTGGTTTACGAGACCAGTGCTCTACCACTGAGCTAAAGAGGCCAGCTGTCAAACGATTGTCACTCAAAGCCGCCATGACAAGGACTCCCAAGACAAAGGCCTAAAACGCCCACGCGCACAGCACTCAGCGCTCAACGATCTCAAAGCTCGGGTTGGATGCTAAAAATAGCAAAATTGCCTCTTTGCAAATTCTTTGTGTGCGAGATCGTGTCAAGGTCGAGAGTCAAGATATTTGGCAACTGGCATTTAGGTTGCGTTTGTGGCGGCCACGCAGACATCGGCTCGTTGGTCTAGTGGTATGATTCTCGCTTCGGGTGCGAGAGGTCCCGGGTTCAACTCCCGGACGAGCCCGCTTCTCATCCCGTTTTTTGTTTTTTTTTTATTTTTTTGAATAAATTCACTATTTTTTAACATATATTTTTAAGCAACTGCAAGTTATAAAATATTTTCAACAATCAGAAACTGCATAACTTATGTCGCTATTGTTATTGTTTTGCGCGTTTTTGTGTTGACATATTTTAATGCGGCACCCAAAAGTATGCTACACAAAAATTGCATTGGCAAAATGTGATTTGCAAAAGCGCCACCGTCTGTTAGTGGCATTGCTCAACACTGCGACATGGCAGCTGCTAAATGCCGTTATGTTAGATCGCTGTCGAACACTTCACTTTCAGTTGCGACGCTATTGGATTTCTTATTTATTTACGAACTTATTTTGTGTGTGTTTTTGTGAGAGCAGCGTGCATTTTTATTGTGACCATGTCGTACTATCCCATTAATTTCGATTATGATTACAATGGCTACGACGATTGCATTGATTTTCGTTGCATTGATCATTTCATTGCGCCCGTAATAATCACAGATGAGCAATGCGATGGCAGCGAAGTCTCAAAGTTGCCTGGCAGTGACCACAACAACAACAACAACAACGGCAATAAGCGCTTTTGCAGCGAGAACAAACGCAAAGAGTTAGACTTTGTTGACGACATGAACTGGGCGAAGAAACAAAAGCCTTCGATCTACGAAAGCTATTTTCAGAACATCAGTCAGCTTAATGTACATATATGTGAAATACGCTTTGCACTAAGAAGCAGCATAACTAATATCTCCCTCTCGCTCTTTCTTGCTCGTTGCAGATGATGACTATGGATATAACTAAAACTGAACCCGGACTCGTCGGGCTTACATCCAATCAACAGCAGCAGCAGCAACAACAACAACAGCAGCAGCAGCAATCGGCCGCCAACATGAACAACAACGGGCAGAACAACAACAATGGGCAAAATAATAACAACAATGGTCTAAGCAATGGCAATGTTGTTGTCAACAATAACAACAACAACAACAACAACAACAATACCAACAACAACAATAACAACAACAACAGCAATGTGCAGAGCATCGCTGCGGCGGCGAACAACAACAATAACAACAACAATGGGAGTCAACTGTGCGCCGGCTGTGGCAAGCACATCCAGGACCGTTATCTGCTGCGCGCCCTCGACATGCTGTGGCACGAGGATTGCCTCAAATGCGGCTGCTGTGATTGCCGCCTCGGCGAAGTCGGCTCCACGCTCTACACCAAGGGCAATCTAATGCTCTGCAAACGCGACTACTTGAGGTACTTTCTTTTTCGCATATTCCATTTCGATATTTGCATTCTTTGAATTGCACTTAATTCCATTTAATTCTCTTCTGCGCAGATTATTTGGCAACACGGGCTACTGTGCCGCATGCAGCAAAGTCATTCCAGCCTTCGAGATGGTGATGCGAGCCCGCACCAATGTCTATCATCTGGAATGCTTTGCGTGTCAGCAATGCAATCATAGGTGAGTTAACTATAAAGCTATATAACATAGAACTGAGCTTTATATAGTCAACTGATTATTGTGGAGGTTTTCATTCTAGTATACTATGTTGTATTAGATACCTAAAATTATTATCTTTAAAAGCATTATAAACGTCAAAACTGACTAAACCTATTTTACCATCAATTATCAAATTTAATTTTAATAAGACAGTTATTTAGCTACTACAATTTTTGTTCAGCATAAAGTTCATAATTTCGTAATGCTATCATTTGAATTATCTTTAAGATCGAGCCAATCAAAGGCAAACGTTGAACAGTTTTCTGTTAAGCTTTCCGATCACTTGACTGTTAAGTAATTGCTTGCAGCTGACTGCTATGACAGTGTTGTAGCTGTCTGCTATGTGTCAATTGGGTTTAATAGCTGCCTGAAAAATGTTTGTGCAGTCCTTTAACTTTATTTATTTCGCTTTGGTGCCAATTTAAAAGACTGCTAACAGTTTGTTATAAAGCTTGCCGATCGCTGTTAAATAACAGTCTGTAACTGACTGCTATGAAAGTGTTGTAGCTGACTGTGATGTGACTGTCAGTTATAAAAGTGGCCTGATAAATGTTTGTGCAACTTTACTCGCAACAAACATTGTAACTACAGTTTGCGCGCAGCACAAAGATTATAATTTCATACTGCTATTATTAAAAGTATTTTCAAGATTGGGACAATCACAAACAAACTTGCAATGTTACAAAACTAGGCACAAAATTACATATAAATAGATCGCTTAGAAGATTTTGCTAAAGAGCACTTTTAACTCTCAATCTGGCTTCTGGAAATATACACATAGATTTCTTTCTTACTTTTTTTATACATGCTTTGGTTACTAAGTGAAATACAAAATAGAAAGAAATGATATTCTGTATGAGCATGTAGGACTTAGTTGCCCAGGCTTATTTTATAAGAATAAGAAACTGTTTTCGCTATTTAGTTAAAATAATAACAAGAAGATTTTGCCAAGTCTTCATTTCTATCCGACTAATTATTTTCTTAAATTTAATAGTTTGCAAATCTAATGACAACATTTTGAAGCAAAGCAAACAACAAAAAGGAGTTGTTTGATAGCAAATGCTATTGATAATTTCAGTGCAATGTGCAACTGATTTCTTAACAAATACCTGCCGCTAAATGTGAGGCAATTGCGCAGTTTTTATGGGCCATTTGCCTATCAACAGCAACAGCAACAACTTAAGAACACACGCACTTGCCTCGAGAAATCCCTTTTTAATCTTTGGCCAATAAACATGGCCGAAATGGCACTTAGAATTTTATTATTATGCACAAACATCAGCAATAACAACAACAAATTGACATCATTTACAAGCTGGTTGTCGTCGCCAAAGGGGGAAGAGAGAGGGTGGTGGGAACACAGAAGGGTAGAAAGAGCGGAAAGCGAGGGGGAAAGTGAAGTGAAGTCAACCCCTTTAGTGCCATTGAATTTCTATGAAAACCGCATAAATTTCCGTGGCATATTTGATTCCATCTCTTTCTTCTCTTAACCCTTTGGGGTGCCATCAAGTGCCGATTGCTGCTGAAGCGCATTTGGTTTTGCGTTCTGCGTTGTGCCAAAATTTATTGCATTTGGCCAATTTCTGGAATGTCACTCTGGAGAGTTTTAAAGTACAACGTGCGCCTCTCTTTTCGACAATATATATTTATATATGTATGAAGTTATTCTCTTTTTTTTCGTTTTTCGTTTTTTGGTGTTGGTCTTGCTTTCTTTCATTTTGGTGCCCTTTGCATTAATAATGCCGCCTCAGTCGTGCCACATGCCACATGCCCCCACGAATCGCATTAAATATTAAAAATGCCGCCACACGGCATTCGCTGGTCATACACAAAAATATTGAAATAAATGTTAAAACATATTGGCATATTGTTAAAAATCGCAGTTCCCCTGTCCCCATTGTCCTGTCCCGTTCCTTCACCCTTTCATGCCCTGCTCTACCCTTTGTTTGGCATTGTCGAAAATTGGCTTTAAAAATGTAACAGCAGTGGGCTGTTCTCGGCTGTGGCCGGAGTTTGGGGCAACTCTTGTGGCATGTGTTGCACGTGCAACTGCAACTGCAGCGAGTAGTTAACAATTGATATATATATGCAGCATTTATTCAAATTTGTTATATTATTTTAATGCACGCTAGAAATAATTGCATTTTTTATGCTAATTAAAAGTTCTGAAATATTAAATTTACTGGTCGGAGTTTATTTAGTTGTAGCGGCGGCTGCATAAATTAAAAATAAAAAAAAATATATATATATGTATATATATAAACCTTTTTTTTATATTTTCTCTTAAGTGTAAAGTCTAAAAAATGAAAAAGCTGGTATTATTTTATTAGCTAAGTGCAAGAAAACTTAAAATTTCATTATATCAATTCTAATTTCAGAAAAATTTAAATTTCACACTGCTCGAATTCAATTAATTTTATTATAATATATCTCAAAAGTAATTAAATAAAACAAAAATAGAGCCTTTATTTTGCAAAATGCATCAGATAATTTGTTGTTTTTATATTTAATTTGTTTTAGCAAATGCAACAATACGTAAAATATGATTATGTGAATTCTAATTTCTGAAAAGTTCAAATTTCACAAAATTTTAATTTGCTGATGCTAAGTTTTCGCTTTGCTGTTATTTCAACAGCCTGCTAACAGTTTGCTGTTAAGTTTGGCATTCGCTCCACTGTTAAGCAACAGTCTGCAGCTGACTCCTATGAAAGTGTGGTAGCTGCCTGCTATGTAATAAAGCGTTATAATAAATGCCTGCTAAATGTTTCTGTTGCTTTTTTACATCCATTTGTTCTCTTTTATGTCGCTTAGCTTCTATATTTACGTACTGCCAACAGTTTGCTGTTTAGTTTGGCGATCACTTTACTTTTAAGCTGTAAATGGCTGTTATGAAAGTGATTGTCAGCTATAAAAGTTATCTGCTAAATGTTTGTGTGGTTGCTTGTTCTACTTAGCTCCTATATTAACAGTCTACTAACAGTTTGCTGTTAAGCTTGGTGTTCGCTTCACTGTTAAGCAAATGTCTGTAGCTACCTGCTATGCAAGTGTTGTAGCTGCCTGCTATGTAATAAAGCGTTATAATAAATGCCTGCTAAATGTTTCTGTTGCTTTTTTACATCCATTTGTTCTCTTTTATGTCGCTTAGCTTCTATATTTACGTACTGCCAACAGTTTGCTGTTTAGTTTGGCGATCACTTTACTTTTAAGCTGTAAATGACTGTTATGAAAGTGATTGTCAGCTATAAAAGTTATCTGCTATACGTTTGTGTTGTTTCTTGTTCTACTTAGCTCCTATATTAACAGCCTACTAACAGTTTGCTGTTAAGCTTGGTGTTCGTTCCACTGTTAAGCAACTGTCTGTAGCTACCTGCTATGCAAGTTTTGGAGCTGCCTGCTATGCGATAATGCGATGTGCTGTTTGTTGTTGCTTGTTGCAGCAACTTTAATCGCAACAATCATTGCAACAGACAAAACGATACAACTTATCCGCAGGCTTGTTGCTGCTGCCCGTTGTCCGTTGTTGGTTGCTCGTTGCTCGTTGAAGCTAATCAATTTTTTACGTAAATTAATTCAATTGCCGAAAAAGTCATTGAGGCGTAGCCGCATCGCCAGCGGGCAACTCTTGCAACGATTTTTGCAATTGTTGTGTGTTTGGTCGCACATTTCACATTAAAAATGCGGGCCTTCACTTGCCACACACTGAACGAGTCGCTTTGCATGTTTTTCTTTGTTTTATTTACTTTTTACTTTTTTTTTTTGTTGAGGTAAAGTGCATCAAATTTGTTGCTGCTGCTGCTGCTGCTTTTTTTTATTTGTATGTTGGTGAAAAGTTTGCATAATTTCCTGTCGCCAGCATCGATGACGTCGTCAGTTGAGTGGCAGCAGCCCAAGTGCTGTGTAAAAGGCGTGGAGAGGGGAGCAGGTAGAAGTGGAGGACCAGCGGAGCGCGAAGTTTGCCAGCGAATCTTGTGCTGGAGACAGCGAGAGAAAGAGAGAGTAGGAGTGAGAGGGACAAGAACAACGTGCGCCATTTTTGCAATTTTTGTATTTCCTGTTGACAATTTGTTGTTGCTACTCGCTGCCCGGATGTGCGAGTTCCACACACACACACACACACACACACACACACATGTCTGATGATGCGGTGTGGATGTCACAGGTGCGTTCAATGCCAAAAAAAAGTTTGTTTGTTGCTTTTTGCAATGCCCATACTTTGTTGACGCGACTCATTTTTTGTTGTTTTGGTAGATAAACAAAGCGTTTTTCATGTAGACAACACACACACACACAGGCACACACACTCAATATGCCACGCCTCCTCATACACACACACACACACACACTCCCATTTGTAGTCAGTCCGTCAATCGATTTGCTGCTGCAACGCTGCTGGCAGCCAACAAAATCAAAAATACAACGAGAAGAAAAAGAAAGAAAGAAAAACGTTGACGTAAATCAAAAGCCAAATTTCATATCCGCTGTAAGTCTGCTGTAAGCTGCTTTACCCCTGCCCCTCCCCGCCCCCTCTGAACATTGCTCTAGCCTGGGGTACACTTCTCCCTTCTCTCTCTACTCTTCCTCTCTTCTCTCTCGCTCGCTTGCTGCCACAGCTGGAGCAACATGTAGCACTTGTCAAACACACAAATGATGTTGCACTAGAAAACACGAGAGCAATGACGACAATGACAACAAGCTGGACTTTAAACTAGCAGCGAAACTATAAAGTAAATGATATAGATCATTGAAAGAATTAGCTAAATTATTCAATTTAACTGATATAAAGAAATCCCCATTTATTTTTAGCTTAAGCTGCTTTGTTGTTGCTAACATAATTCTAATTTAATAGAGATGAAAATCTATAAATTTAAAATAGCAAAGCTTTTTATGATACTATCAAAGGCGCCGAGAAGTATGCTATGAAATTTAAATTTGATGTTTCACTTTATGAAATGTTTTTGATATAGAAAAGTATAAATAGGGAAGGTATTTTTTTTGTTTATTCAAGATCTCTTTGAGTAAGTCACAAAATTTGCACTTCAATTGCAATTAGTATTGCAAAGTTACTTTAATTTCAATATGAACTTCTTTGGTAACTTAAAGCAGATGAAATCAAATATTTATACAGTTAATGGAATCATTATTCAGTTGCAAAAAATTACTTTAAGTATCCCATAGACATAAGTAGAATAAATACGAAAACTACAGTCGACTGATCGACTGTGAAATACCATTTTCTTATTAATACCACATTCTACAAATATACTAAATTAAAATACCCAAAAAATACACAAGAAATATACTGCTATATTGATGTAATCCATATTCTAGAAAAATACTAAACTAAAATTTGACAAAAGTGCTAAAATATGTCGATATACCACAATAAAAATATACCAGAGAGTGCAAAGTATATCAGATTTGGTCTGTTATATATATTTCCTGCAGACACAAAGTTTTAATAAGTAGCGGGCACACAAATTGTATATTTTTGCATATATAGGCAATGTTGAAACGAACTTTATTTTCAAAAGAACTTGAAGGAGATTAAATGAAAATATATAAGAAATATGTTTATACAAAAGTATTATATCAAAAACAGCTGTTGAAATGTATTATTGCATAAGAAATATATATAACTAAAAGCTGTAAGCATTTAGTTAGTGTATTCTTTAGGTCGGCTAGCGTTGTCTGCACTGTTGGCAGCTTTGTCTTGTTTGCCTTGTAATGCGAACTGTGCTCATATTGGGGAACTGTTGCGGAGGCAGCACAACTTTAGTCATGTGTGGGATGGATGCACTCTGGGTGTTTGCTCTCGTTCTTGTCATCCACGTACAGGTGCTAACATAAATATTTTGACAAAGGGCTTCAAGTTGCACAGAGAAACAGAAAAAGAAGAAGAGAGAAAGAGAGAGAGAGAGAGAGAGAGAGAGAGAGAGAGAGAGCGACTTCATTTGCAATCGGTTGAATGCACTGCACTCCACTGAAGCGGAACTTGGGAGTAAACCCGTCTACTGCTGTTCCTCTTCCTGTGCTCTTGCTTTTTTTTTTTGGCTTGGCCAGATCTCTGTGCAGCATTTCCTGACATTGCAACGACATTTTCAAATGCTTATCTGACTTCCTTGCCACTGCCACAGCCACAGCGTATATTGTGTGTCCCTTAGCTTGTCTTCAGTCGGACTCCTTTTGTCTCTGACAACTCCGCTGTGTGTGACTCGGGAGTTTTGCCTCAAACAGTTGCCAGTTGCCAGTTGACGTCAATTGTTTGTCTTTGTTGTCTGCTTGACTCGCCTCTCTTTCGCTTTCGCTCGCTCGCTGGTTTAAGCATCTGGAAAAATCGTTTCCAGTTGCCAGTTCCTGTTGCTGCCAACTTGGAAAAACTCTTTCACCGCAATTCTGCTCAATTGTGTAATACAACATCATTTAAAGCCAAGAGGCTAATGATTGCACTCTTTTTAAATGAGTTTTTCTTGTTTTAGATTTGCACAAACAATATTAAAATGATGAAGTTAAAAAAATTTTGATTTTACTTAGGAATAAATTTGCACGACTATTTTCTTTATAGTTTGCTAAGCTGCAGATGTGAAAATGCAAATTTGAATATTGGTCAATCAATGGAAATTTGTTAAAGCCCAAGGCTACAAAAAGTAAACTTGAAATGCGACTTTAAAAGCTGTTCTTAGATGAATTAAATAGCTTTTTTTTCGATCAACTTCACTTGTTGTTTACCATTTCCATGCCAAATTAAGGCACACAAATGTTGTTAGAAACGGTCAAACTTAAATTTGTGGAACTTGCAAAATATAAAGTTGTTTCGCGAGTCATTTATTTCGATCATTTTGTAACAGCGATTCACTTAAGCAACTATTTCTTTACAATATTCATTTAATAATATATAAATCTGCTATATTTTGTATTCTATGGTATATTTTGAACGTGATACTGTATCAGTATACCAAAAACTTAAGAAACTATTTGTTTAAAATATTAATTTAATATATTTATTAATGTAATAATTGATTAATCTGGTATAAGGTATATTTTGAATATTTTGATTGTGATATCAATAAACCAAACATAGCTTTCTCTACCAAATGTAGCTTTCGGCATATTTTGGTATTTATGCAGTATATATACCATAATGGCATAATATTCTTATGTGTTTCTTTTTGTCAATGCATCTCGCACACTCGACTGTAGCTTTCCTATTAGTTTTTACTTTACTCATTTGAATATTTAAAGTTATTTTTCTTAAGTGAACTTTACTTAAAAAATTTTCTATATTTATATAATGGGTATCTTTAAACTTATTAGTTTATTAGTAATCCATAATTATCATTAGAATATTAACTTAAGCTCTTGTGCTTTATGGTATATTTACAGTCTAGTACATCAATATAACTTTCGGTATATTTTTAGTATTTTTGTGGTGTGTTTTCGGTATATTTTTTGAATATGGTTTTATTGAGAACTTTCTTACTCGTTAAATGTTTAAGCTATGTTCTCGGTATATTTTAGTATTTTTGTGGTATATTTTCGGTATATTTGTCGAATATGGTTTTATTGAAAGCTTTCTTACTTGTTAAATGTTTAAGCAATACTTTCGGTATATTTTAGTATTTTTGCGGTATATTTTCTGTATATTTTTTGAATATGGTTTTAAAACTTTACTAACTTCCCCTGTGATGTGTTCTTCTTTGCAGATTCTGCGTTGGCGATCGCTTCTATCTGTGTGAGAACAAGATACTCTGCGAATACGATTACGAGGAGCGTCTGGTGTTCGCCTCCATGGCCAATCATCCGATGCTCAAGCGTCACGTCTCCTCCCTGGGCCAAGGCTCGCCCACCGGAGCAGCTGGGGCGCAAGGAGCTGCCGGCGGTCTGCTCGGCGGTGGTCCAGGCGGTGGCGGTGGCGCTGTCAATGGCGTCGGCGGTGGTGGTGGCATGGTGAATGGTCCACGCACTCCCGGCGATCACAACAACAACAATGGACCGCAGACACCAACTGGAGGCGGCGGCGGTGGCGGCGTTGGATCACCGTTTGCTGCTGCCGCAGCGGCTGCCGCAGCCGCCGCGCATATGAAGAATCAACTGGGGGCGTCCAGCTAAAATAAAGCCCTGGGCATGAGCAGCAGCAGCGGCGGCAGCGGTGGCAATGGCATTGTTAATGGCAACGCTGGTCAGCAGTTTTATGGCTCAGCTGGCTTTGGGTTGCATCATCAGCAGCAGCAGCAGCAACAACAACAACAGCAGCAGCAGCATCACCAACAGCAGCATCAGCAGCAGCAGCTCATGGGCTTGGGCATGGGTATGGGAATGGGCGTGGGCATGGGCGGAGTGGGAGGCGGTGGCGGTGGCAGCGTTGGAAGCGGCTGCAAACGTTATCAGCGAAAGTTTTACAATCGCAACTAAATCGCCCTTCCCCGATATATTTATCGACTTATCGATATTTAAATATATATATATATATATAGTATATATGAAGTACACAGATTGTTTGTGTAATTATGCCTAAATCTAAAACCATAAAATGTTCGTTTCGCTTTGACTGAGTTAAAGTTTCTTAGTTTATAATTGAAAATGTTCTCATTTCTCTCTCACACATACACATAAAATCTTACCTATAACTACATTACTACTACTACTATGTATATCCTATATGCTACACGACTATATAAACAGCATATAAGTTCTCTCACACACAAACGAAAACAAAACAAATACTTTCTTAGCAATGTTCATTGAATCCATTTAACAATGTAAGCGACAATATGCAACTTTAATTATATTTTCCTCTCACTTTCAACACATGTAAATATTTTACACAAAAAACAAATTTAGTTAATATGCAAAAAACAAATATTGTTACATTTTAAAGATACGAGTTTTTTTTTTTTTTTTTTGTTATCTCTTAAGTCATGCATCACCGCTTTGTATATCGAAATCGATATATAAATAAACACATTTATATAAACTTTACATAAAAATATATATATAACATTTTTTTTTTCTTAACTTTTTAATTTTAACGCTCGAAGCGTGCGGTGCCAAATCTAATTCAAAGCAGTGCCAAAAAAAAATCGAAAGGAATGCGGCATAAAAATTCAAATTTACATGAGAAGAAAATGTAACTTTTTCAAATGGTTTACTTATTATGTTTATTTCGAAAAAAAGAAAAAGCGGAAATAACTTTGTAATAATTGTTAAACATCCCCACCGACCAATATACATAAACAATTAATTTTTATTTAGAATTTTTAGTTTCTTTTATTTATGTGTCTTTTGCTTTTTGTTTATCACCATTTGGAATCGAAAGCCGCCAGCTGTAAAAGTGTAAAGTGTGTAAGCAAAGCAGATTTATTGGCATTTTGTTAATGTGTAAATACAAATATATTTAATCATTTTCTATATGTGTACAATAAACGATTAATTTTCGCGTTCATTTTGAAGTCTGTTAGAGCCACATTGTTGATTATTATTTAAGTTTAATTAGTGCGCGAGGCTAAAAGATCATCATCATCAACAACAAGAAATCATCAACTCTATTTTTTTTTGACTAAATGTAAAAAAATAAGAAAAAAATTAAAAAAAAGTAAGTAAAAAGAAATAGAAAACAAATAAGTGAAATATATAAGAAAAAAGAAGATACGTGTATAAAACAAAAAAAATGAAACTAGTTACAATATAAATGTATTTATTAATATGATATAAACCCAATTTTTTTTTTTATTATCATTATTATTATTCAATATGCATATTTAATGTCAGCACTCATGCGATTCCATTTAATCTATAAATATTACAAGAACTAAGCGTTAAATTAAATACAAAAAATACAAAAATTTTGACAAAACAAAAAAAAAGATTAATAAACTAGCAAAAATATTAATGTGTAAAACCAATAAAAAAAAACAAAAACATAACAAATTTAATCTTGTAAGCAGTGAAAAGAAAAAACCAAAGTGTGGATAAGCAAAAAATATATAAAAAACAAAATACGAAAAAAAAGAAATAAAAAGAATAAGAAAACTATTCAAGATGTATGCATTAATTACAGTATATTTGATATATGATATAACAATACCAACCTACGTCTATAATCATAAATATAACTAGTATGTTAAATCAATGTAAAATGCATAAGCAAAGATTTTTTTTATTGCGCAACGTATAGAATCAAAAC
This sequence comes from Drosophila niveifrons, assembly GCA_035046325.1. NCBI lineage: Eukaryota > Metazoa > Arthropoda > Insecta > Diptera > Drosophilidae > Drosophila > Drosophila niveifrons. Next base: position 8,501,837 of record JAWNOC010000063.1, on the reverse strand, counting down.
AAAACGTAAATATTTAAATATAAATATAAATACAAATAAATATATATATGTATATGTATATTTAATACTTAAGCTACGCATACAATGATATAGTACCGATTAGAATGGCATAAACATGAAGAAGAAGAAGAATGCGATCAATTCTAGATAAACGCAAAACAAAACCAGAAAAAAAATAATCAAAAACTGACAAAAAAAAAATAAGAACAACAAAGAGAAGAACAAAAACAAAACAAACAAAAAACACAAAAACAAACAACAAACAAAAAAAAAAAACACATAAAAACCAATCAAACATAAAAATAAATGTAATTAACAAACATTTGAAAACAAAACGAATTTTTACTTTATTTCTTGGAAATGAATTTGGGAAAACATTTGGAGAAGGTGGATTATAGAATGGGATTTCAACAGTTTTTGCAAAAGAGCTTCATTTTTAACTGCGTTAATGTGTAGGATAAGGGCATCAAGAAGTTGAGCTGCTATTTAGACTTTTTCACTCTCCCATCATTATTCTTATGATGAACAACTTTTCGATATAATTCTATTGGTACTCTGCCTCAATTTATGCAATTCAACTTACTCATGAGATGCTAGGCAAGAATATCTCGCTTAATGGCCTCAACTGTTAAGAAACTGTTTAGGATAAGTGCATCATGAAGTTGAGCTGCTTACATTATTTCACTCTCTAATCAATATTTTTGTGCTGAAAAACTTTTCCGATAAAATTTTTCTGCTTACCCTCAATTCTGCCGCTCAACTTATTCATGAGAGGTTAGGCACTGATATCTCGCTTAATGGCCTCAACTATGGCTATTTATTTTTGGATTTTGGAGTGAATGTGATAAAACCCTTAGAGAATGTGGATTATAAAACGCGATTATTATAGTTGGAAAGTACAAAAGCTATTAGAAAGATTTGTGTTAGAAAAGAGCTTAATTTTTAACTGCGGGAATGTTGTTTAGGATAAGTGCATCAAGAAGTTGACCTGCTATTTAGTTTATTTCACTCTTTCATCAATATTCTTATTTTTATTCTATTGGTACTCTGCCTCAATTTTTGCAGCTCAACTTATTCATGAGATGCTAGGCGACAATATCTCGCTTAATGGCCTTAACTGCGAATGTGGTAAAGGTGGATTATAGAATGCGATTACTAAAGTTGGTGAGTACAAAAGCTGTTAAAAACATTGTGCTAGAAAAGAGCTTCATTTTTAACTGCGGGAATGTTGTTTAGGATAAGTGCGTCAAGAAGCTGATCTGATTTTAGGAACAAATGCGGTAAAACGCTTAGAAAAGTTAAATTATAGACTGGAATTGCAAAAATTAGTAAGAAGTGAGCTGTTAATAAACTTTATGATAATTGTGGGAAAAACTGTTAGAAAAGAGCTCTACTCTTAGCTGCATTAATGTCGTTTAGGATAAGTGCAACAAGAAGTTAGGCTACTATTTAGAGTACTTCACTGTCTAATCAATAATCTTATTTTAAACGATATAATTCTATTACTGCTCAGCATACATTTCATTAATGAGTTGTTAGGCATCAATAACTCGCTTAATGACCTCAACTGTGGCCGTTAAGTAAATCTAACGAAAAACAAAGCTCCCGCTTAGTATTTTAATATGTAATAATAATAATTTGAACACTCTATTACAAAATATGAAGACTGCAAGGCTCAGTAGCTGAATATAACTTTTGTTAGATTTAAGAGTTGTTAAAGAACGGAACAAAAAATTAAATTTGTTTTATATTTAAAACATTTTATTTGAATACTATGAAAAGGGGTACAAACTAATTAAACTTTTTCTACTCAAACGTATTCAGCTAATGATAAGTTACAAGTTTAACATAATAAAAAATTTGTAGTGGAAAAAGTATTTACAAAAATGACCGTTAAGTGAATACATCATAAAACAATGCGGCCGCTTAGAATTTAAATATGTCATAATAATATTTTGAGCATTCTATGACAAAAACCATAGCTGAATATAACGTTATTATATTTAAGAGTTATTAAAGTAATAACAGAAAATTGACTATTTTTATTTTTGAATAATACAAATTTTCAACTTAAACAACTTATCTAATGAAACTAATGTTGAATATAATGAAAGTGGACAAAGTATTTGCAAAACTTTTTTTTTTTTAATTATTTAAGTAATTGAACCAGCACAGCAATAAAATACCATAGCTTAAAAACGTATTAATTGAATTAACAAAAACTACAAAATTTGTAAATATTTTTTACGACATAGCTGAAATAATTGTGGAGAAAGTTAATTTGATATTAGTTTTGGATTTTTTTGTAATTTTTCAGCAACTTGTTCATTCCACTTAAATAGAAATGTTTAAAATGTGAAGTACGCAGCGATTCAGCTGGGAGTCCTCATGATTATCCCGAGCCGAGCTGTATGACAGATGATGCATATGGCATGCGGCATGTGGCATGTCGCTTTCAACATTCATACTCTTTGCGTGTATGAATCGAACTTAAACTCAATTGCAGCTGCTCTTGTTGTTGCTGCTGTTGTTGCTGTCAATTGGCATTTTGTCTGGCTCGTTGTGCTTGACATTTGTTGACTCTTTCGCTTTGACAGCCATTAATCACGGCATTGTTGTTGCCAATTTCAAATCCACACGCAGACAGGCGACGGAGGGACACAGACTGATAAATGATGCCTCATATTTTGCGAGCTGCCTGCAATTGAAATAATAAAACGTTATCACCCCAACCTTCTCCATCTCTCTCACTCTCCATCTAGCTATTTTTGGGCCGTTGATTAATGAAACTTTAAAAGCGAACACGCGTCCTTGTTGTTGTAAGTAGCTATTGAGCTTTTGTCTGCGGATGCGCGCAACTAAAGCGACCACAAAAACTTTTCGATAAGCGATCTCTCTTCTATAGCATCTCGGTTTTGGGCCTTTGAAAAGTTTTTGGCGTCTTATTGGTTTCACTTCGAGACGCTGTGCTGCAGGCCATAACAATAAAAGTCATTTATAGATTTCGATTTTGACTCGCATATGTGGTGGTTTCCCCTCTCCCTCTCCCTCCCCCTCCCCTTCATTACACTTCTCTCCCAGAGGGAGACACAACTTTGACGTTGCATAGTTTTAGGCTGCTTATCAGCACTTTTGTTTTATTGTATGCGGCGGCGACGGCGGCTGCTTCGAATGCTGTTGTTGGTTGTTGGCTTGAGGTTTGCCTCGACTCGCCTCAGGGATGAGTCCACACACCAGAGCGGGACGGATGGGTAGGGGGAGGGGGGTGTGTTTGTGCCTTTTGTTTCGATGCTGGTGTCATAATCAGTATAATGCTTATGAAAATGTCTTTTGTGCCAGTTTCGCTTATCAGCAGAATGTCCTTTTGTTTATGGCCCCGTCGCGTCGTCCTTTTGTCGCCGCTTTCATCAGAATCTATAAAAATACAAGTAATGTTTCAATTTCGCACGCTTGCCTCATTTACTGTGTGTCAATCACAAAATATTCTATGAAAAATATAACAAATCAACAAAATAAATGCACTGCGAGAAACAGGCGTTGTAAAGAAGTGAAGATTTCAAACATGAAGTGAACAGTAAGTGTTCAGGCAATAACAAGAAAAATAGATTCCAGGCTTATTTAGATTAAATCAAAGAAAATCAATGGCTTCAATTTGTCAACGAAAAAGTATTTACGAAAACCTCATAAAATTTGAATAATTCAAGTAATGTCCTGACCTAACTTGAGTAACATTAAATTAGTGAGGGGTCTTTAAAAAATGCTGTAAATGGACTTGATTTTGAAATTTATGTTTTTATTTCATTTTAGTTGAACAACACAAAACTTCTTAGAAAATAAAATATGGCTTATTACACAGAGAGAAAAAAGTGTAAGATCATAAAAATCTTGATTTAAGATTTTTCGATCTTGAAAACACAATCTTGAAATAAGATTTTTGGTTAAAAAATCATGAATCATGATTTGAATGCTTGCATTTTAATTTATATGTATTTTAACATTAAAAACATTATATTATTAGATTAAAACTCGATGAAATAATATTTTATCCTACATTAAGAAGTAGATTGCAAATCTTGCTTGAAGATTTTTCGATCTTAATAAAAATAATGTTGTTCTTGTTTTTGAAGATGTTGAAGTTCCCCGATCTTTTAAGTAAGAGCGCGACAGTCGAGTGTGCTCGACTGTCAGATACCCGCTATTGATTTTGAATAAAAGCAAAACAGTGCGGTATTATTCTTAAAATATATACCAAAATAATTAACCGCAAATATACTAAAATTTACAGAAGGATATATTTGGTATATTAATATAGCATATCGTATATACAGTAGTAGTTAAAAATATACCATAGAGTGCAAAATATACCAGCCAAACTAGAAGTCGTAGTTTTTCCCTTACAAAAATATTTCTTAAATAACTAGACTTTTTATCTGATTTAAGCTTCAAAACTAGGCTTGTAATTGTGGGTGTGGCAAAAATTCAAAACAAACTTGATCTGCATGCAAAAATGAGAATTAAATTATATCTAAATATCTTATAGTCTTTGAGATCTAGGCGTTTATACAGACGAGCGGACAGACCGAGAGATGGACATGTTTTTTTTGGTGAATAAATTTTAAGGTGAATCAAGAAAATTATAGTCATGTTACCTTCTGAATTCACTTATTTTCATGAGAGTTAGATTAATTATATTTCTAATTTAATTCTTCATTTAAAAAAAAAAGAAAAAGAGTTCACTATTCATTAAAAAATTGTTAAGCTTGCTGAATCTTTTCGTTTAATAACTACCAATTTTGTCAAATTCACTTCAGAGCTTATAAATTTAATAGCTAATTAAATTGTATCAAAATCTTTACTTTAGAACTGGATTAGAAAAATGATATAAAACTTGCTATCTTGTGTCAAAAATGTATAATTTTGAAGCAATGCAAAAAAAGCAAAAACCTGGTTTAATTCAGCTCATAAAATATAATGAGCCCCAGAGGTGGCTCCAAATGCTGAAATGCTGGGCAAGATTGGCATTTTTAGGTACAGATCTAAAAGTCAGTGGAGAACAACAACTCATGGCTTCTTCTCAACCCTGAGCAAAGGCAACAACGGCAACAACAACTACAGCAATAATAAACAAACAAGCAAGCCGAGGGTTGGAACAACAGTGTCAAGTGTCCATCGTTTTAATTTAAAACAAACAAAAGCATTGTTCAAGCAATTAAAGCCATAATTATTATGATTATGGGGCTGCCATGCTGCGCTCCTCAGTGGCACAATCGTCAAATCCTTAATACGCAACCCCGAACCCTTTTGCCCAGGTGCAGGGCAGAGGAGAAAGAGAAAGAGAGGAGAGGGAAAGAGAGCTAAAAAGAAGGGGAGGAACAGAGAACACTTGACAAATTCCGCGCTGCCGCCGCATGCTTAATTAAATGAGTTTGCGCACAACTCTTTTCATGTTTTAATTACACAAATACTCGGCATAACTTAGCTGCCTTCTGCCGTCTGCCTTCTGCCTTCTGGCTTTGCCTTTGGCTTTGCTTTGACAACAATCGCCAAATGCAATAAGAAACTGAAGAGCTGAAGAGTGATAAAAATATGCATAAGCTAGAAATTTTGTCTAAGCTTACGGCATTTGCTTTTGCCTTTGGCTTTTGTAATGCGAGCAACTTCAAAGCGAGAATGTCCTCAAATTTCAACTTGTCTCATTCTCATTCTCATCCTTATTCTCATTATCTTTGTCTTTGTATTCTCACACACTCGCATTACTCTTGACAAAATTATTTATGTAACTAGCCCAGCTGCAAAAATGTATCTGCATATTCAGCTAATCAAAATTAACAACTAAATTCAATATTACAAAAACTTAAACTATTTTTGGATGTGCTTTTATATTCTATTTAATTAGAAAACTAACTTGTAACAATAATTGAAAAGATAACTCATTTTTACCATAGTTTTCTGGCTACTAAGGCATTTCACTCTTTATTGAATTTAAATTTTGAAATCGATCTTATACTTTGAGTTAATAAAAAGTCTTTATTGTAGTGAACAAAACTTTCTCGAATTTCTGTTTTCCATTATTCTAAACTGAACTATTATTTTAAGCAATCCGATTTGAAGTGGTTTATTAAAAAACACAAACATTGTAGTGGAAAGATTTCAAACATTCAAAAAGATACTTTAATAATGAATTTTGCTTTTATGGTTTAGGTAATTTTATGTGATTGAACCAAGAAGAAAAATATTAAGTATACGACACTTAAGACTGCAGCGCGTATAATGTATTTATTTTCTTCCTTTAAGCGTAAAAATGTGTGAAAAAATTAGAAAAAATACATATAATAAACAAGAAATAAAAATTAACTTAATAAAAAAAAATTGTTCTATCATTAATTTTATTAGGTATTAATATAAGCATGTGTTTAGATGGTCAGAATTTAGAATCAGAATATTAATGTTGATTAAAAATAGCTCGTTATCCATTTCTTGCATGCTTTCATTTGCATGATTATTAGTATGATTTGCATAAACTTGTATAATCTTTGAACAAAATTTAATTTATATACTAGCCGGCTTGATTATCAGCTTTTATTATTTTATACTTATAAATTGCCGAAATTGTTTGTTGAGAGCATTTAGTTTTTATACCCGCTACCCATAGGCTAAAAAGGTATTATAATTTCGTGCCTACAGCAAGAAGGAGACATTTCCGGCCCGATAAAGTATATGTATTCTTGATCAGCATCAACAACCGAGACGATATGCCATCTACGTCCATATCATAATCTGGTATATTTTTAATTTAGTGCAATAATTTACCAAATATTTATATTTTAGTATTTGAGTAGTATAGTTTTATACTTTCTGAATATGTTTTTATTGAATATGCGCAGCGAGTATCACACAGTCGAATACACTCGACTGTTGCTATCTTAATAAATTGCAACATTATGCCAGCGAAATATACTTAAGACTTTAAATATTTAAATAAATAAATAAATATATAAATATCATAGTTTTTTTATTGCTACCAAGTTTTTTAAACTATTTTGTATGGAAATTACAGATTCATATCTTTAATAAATGGGTATGTCAATATATTTTTCATATATATTGATTTACATATAATTTGTAAATGTTGAACAGCTTTCTTGTGTTGTATGCAAACAAATATCATTAGCTAAGAATACGCTACAATGTAAGAATGAATTTTAAAGACTTTGCAATATAATAAATTTATATAACATTTTTATATTTGTATTCGTTTTTTTCTTGAGCATTAAATATGACAATAAATTCGAAAGAATAGAGTTAAGAATACACATCATGTTTAGAATGGTTTGTGATGACTATATAATGTAATAAACTGTATACAAGCTGTAATAAATGTGCGCAGCCCCCACACACAAATCATGGGAGGGCCAATCAAGTGAAGATACCCCCACACACAGAGCACAGCAAAGCAGAGCAGAGCCCGGAGACAGGTTGGCAATCAAAGGACCAACCCCACCAGAGCCAAAGCGACAAACACAAATCTGACCCACATGTCAACTGATGCACATAACTATAAAAGACGCTTGACATATGTACGAATGTAGGGGGGAATTTGTTGGCGGGGGGGGCCAAAGGCGTAGGAGTGGCCAAATGTCAAATAGATGCGATGCTAAGCGATGCGATGCGATGCGATGTCTCGATGTCGTCTTGGCGTCTTGAAGGAGAGCAAACGTGGAGAGCAGCGAGTGCGAAATGTAAACGCCCACTTTTTGTTATTGCTTGTAAGTTGGCTCCAAAATGCCACCACCACCACCAACACAGTGAGAGAGCGAGACAGCAGAGAGAAAGGGAAAGAAAGAGAGAGCGAGAGAGAGTGAGAGAGAGAAAGGAGCAGTTGGGCAGGCGCCAAGAAAAAAGCGTCAAGTAAAATGTTAACGTTAACAGAGCGCTGTAATGTTAAGTTTGTGTGTCTGTGTTAACGCCGTGTTTGGAGGCGTCGCCAACGTCATCGTCATCGTCAACGCCAACAACTTAAACTTTAACTACCAAACTAAATTATCGTTGTTGTAGTAGTTGCGCTTTTGTTGCCCATATCTGATGCAGACAAACTTACTAAATGGGGTTGTATTACCAACTATGCATGTGTGGATAGTGGATAGTTGTCTATAGTTCCCCTTCATTTGGCATTCTAAAGTTGCAGTTGCAGTTGCAATTTGCAGTGTGCCGTGTGTCCATGATTTAATTAAAAACTTTCTGCATTTTGCATGCATGAACAGTTTACAGCAATTTCACAATTTCATCTATCACTTATTTATACTACCTACTTCGCTGCCAATCGAAGGTAATAGCTGCAATTTAGATAATCAGTTATGTCTAACCATATTGTAATTTATACACCACTCCCACCATATACACATAGTATAACAAGCATATACACAATTATGGATTCACCAGCGAGTGGGAGCATTTTTGCAACCTACAAAAAAAAATCTAAGGGAAACCCCTGTATGTTCCCATGGCTTGATTGCCATTGTTCGATATTCATATTCTATAAGGTTTCCATTTTAATTTCGTTTATTTTTTTATGCTTGCGAGTTTTTAGTATGGAATGAGAATAACAACTGATTCGTGTTAATAGCAGACTGTTCTATATTTCGTTTCATAATGTGATACATTATTGCATTATCCAAATGCACTTAATTCAACGATCACTAACGTTTTTAAAGAAATATGATATTCATATATGATTAAGTACAATCAACAATAATCAATTTTCAGTTGTAATTTGCATCTGTGTTTTCTTTTTGATATGGGTAATTTTTTAATGAAAGCTTCTGTCGAGTGTGCTCTACTGTGAGATACCCGCTCCCTATTTTCAATGAAAGCAGAACAGTGCGGTATTATGCTTATAATATACCAAAAATATTAAAATATACCGAATGATATATTTGGTATATTAATATAGTACTTCATACAAAACATACCACAAATTACATAATATACCAGATTGTCAACCAATGCAAATAAGATCCGTAGTAAGTAGGTGACTTTTCACAAAAAAGTAGTTCTGATTACAACAAATTTTTTTAGGAACCATAAAAAGCTCTAGCTTCAGTGAGGCCGAGATAAAAATTTCAAATCAAACAAGTGCTGTCGAAAAAAAACTGATTTAAATCATACAGTCTCTGAGATTTGTTATTGTATCTCCGGTGACGCTAATCAAGAATATATATATACTTTATAGGATTTACTGTCTGTTGCATACTTTTCCTGAATGCACAAAGTTGTAGTACCCTTCTGCCTTATGGGTAGCGCGAATAAAAACAAAAAACTGGACTAGTCTGCAGATTAAGATATTCCAGTGGGCGAACGGCCTAAGTAGGCGTGGTCACATTGACAAGCTTCACAAAGATTGCTAACCTTGGATTTGCGTTAATCAATCAACCGCTACTCAACAGTTGTGCAGAACCTCAACGTGTTGCCCTTTAAAAAGGATCGAGTCTGAAAATGGCATGCCAAAAATTTTAGTTTATGTCGGCCAAATGCATTTCTTTCTATTTGACTAGGCGTCGGACCGAGATATTATTGAAAGCGGATGAGTTAAGTGGGCGTGGTCAAGCAGAAGAGGTTCACAAAGATTGCTTAGCTTACTAAGGGTACTTTTACTCAACTGTTACTAAACAGTTGTGGAAGATTCATAGACATTGCTTAGAGGAAGCTGCTGACTGTAAGAAACATATGTGACTGAAAAAATCATTGCCAAAAATTTGTGAGTAGGTCTGTGATATTTAGTGTGTGAATCTGAGTAGGCGGCGGACCGACAAATTAGTGAAGGCGCAAAGTGGGCATGGTCCCGAAGCAGAGGTTTATGAAGATTGCTTAGCTTGCTAAGAGTGCATTTGGTCAACGGCTACGCAACAGTTAAGCAGAACTTCAACATGTTGAGTAAGTTGCTGGTAATACTTAAAAAGTGTGAAGAAGTGATTGCCAAAAATTTGTGTGTAGTATGTGTGTGCACATTTAACTATACGGCGGACCTAGACATTTGTAAAGGCGGACCAGATTAGTGGGCGTGGTCAGGCATAAGAGCTTCATGTAGATTGTCGGTCTTGCTTTTAGTGCTTTTGGTCAACTGTTACTCAACAGTTGCTGGTAATTGCTTTGTTGAAAAGTGTGAAAAAGTCGATGCTAAGCCTTTGAGTGTATTTCGATCATACTGCCATAAGGATTGTGAAGCTTGCGTAGTTATGCAATTATGTATGTGTGCATATATGTGTCTTAATCTATTCAATTTCAGCTGCTGTTGGCTTTTAGATCACCTTTAAATGTATTATAATTATTTTGAAGTTGCCAGCTTGACCCGCACAAGTTGAGATTTCATTTGCATATTTTTGTATAACATCATTTAATTTTAAAATTAAAAATAAATTATAATTAATACAATCAATAATCAATTATTACGAACAATAAATAATTAGTTATTGGTTGCTGCATATTTAAAAGTCACTTTGAAGTTTTATATTCGATTAAGTCCACAGATGAAATTTTATTGCGCGCAATTTAATTTCTTAATTTCCGTTCAATTCAAATGAAATTAATAATCTGACAGCAAATGCACTTAAATTGCAAATCAAAAACGTTGTCAAACTTGTCAATGGCAGAAAATTCAAAGTGCATTGAAGTGTGTCAAGGCATTTGGAAAGCACTTAATGGTGCAATTGGTTTTTCATAATTTAAGTATTTGCCCATGCATTTCATTTTTATATTTTTTTTAATTATACTATTATGACGTACAACATAATCAATATCTAATGGAATGAGTTATATCAATACAAGAAATAATAACTCTCGCTATTGAAAAAAATGTTCACTGCAAAAAAGTAAGTTTTGTGTGAAGAAATTTTTATTTTGAGTATAAAGAAAAATCACTGAAAGCTTTATTGAAATAAATTAAACTATATTTAAATGAAGAAATTGTTATTTTAACAAACACTAATAAAAGACAAGTTTACAAAATCAAGAAAATTCGTCTTAAAATTTATGTTTTTAAAATAAGACTACTTAAAGCTAAGAAGAAGTCTGAAAAATTCTTAAAAAAAAGACCAAAAATTCTAGATTTTTGTTACAAAACTCTGTAATCCATCGAAATTTCTATTTTCTGGTTTTCCTTCATGGCTCAGTTAGTCGAACAGTCGCAAAATTTGAAGATTTGTTCTTATATTTTTTAACAACTAAGTTTTATATTAAAGATCTTAATGCACACATTAGTACTATGATCAAAATCTTGATTTTTATACCCTTATTAAATATTAAGAATTATCTATAATTATTTACGAATCATTAATAAAGAGAATTTTTTGTTTTTCAATTCAATTCAAATATAAATTTATTGCTTAATATGCATTTTAAGATTAAAAACATTTTTTTTTATTAAAGTCTTGCTTTATAATTATTTTGTTTTATATTGAGAAGAAGATTGCAAATCTTGATTTAAAAACTTTTCTATCTTCACAAAAATAATTTTGTTCTTGTTGTTGAAAATTTGGGAATTCCCTTTCCTGAAAATAAGAACTTCATTTCTGATGTTGTTTGATCTTGATTTAAGATTTTCCCATTTTGAGATTTTTATACCCGCTACCCATAGGGTAGAAGGGTATTATAACTTTGTGCCGGCAGGAAATGTATGTAACAGGTAGAAGGAGGCATCTCCGACCCTATAAAGTATATATATTCTTGATCAGCGTCAACAGCCGAGACGATCTAGCCATGTCCGTCTGTCCGTCTGTCTGTCTGTCCGTCTGTCCGTCTGTCTGTATGAAACACTGGATCTCAGAGACTATAAGAGATAGAGTTATAATTTTTTTTCGATAGCATTTGTTATGTTTGCACGCAGATCAAGTTTGTTTCAAATTTTTGCCACGCCCATTTCCGCCCCCGCAAATCAAAAAAATTGAATAACAAGCGTAATTTTAAAGTTAAAGCTGCGAGTTTTGGTATATATAATAATAACAATAGTGTTTATGATTCCTGAAAATTTGGTTGCGATCAGATAAAAAATGTGGAAGTTATTAAAGAAATACTTTTGTATGGGGGAAAACGCCCACTTACGGGGGGTCTCAAATGCTTTGGCCGACAATCTGGTATATTATGCCGTCTATGGTATATTTTGAATGTTAGTATCACATCGTTATGCCAAATATACCATTTGGTATATTTTTAGTATTTTGCAGTATTATTGGTATATTTTGAAAATAATACCGCAATATTTTGCTTTTATTCAAAAGGGGTAGCGGGTATCTCACAGTCGAGCACACTCGACTGTAGTTTTCTTACTTGTTCCAATATTAAATCGAGATACAAATCTTGAATTTAAAAATTGGCCATTCAAAATTTTTTTTGTAGGATTTCGATCTTTTTTTTAGAATAAATCTTTTTTGTTTTATTTTGAATCAATCTTTATTCAAAATGTTATTCTTGATTTAATCCCTTTTTCTTCTTTCTACATAGCAATTCAAGTCACAAATTCTGCAAATATAGAGAGAAATCCAAATTAAGCAAAGAAAAAATTTGAAGTGCAAGTGTATAAACTGAATTCCTTGAAGCAATTCACCTACTCAAAACAATAGACTATGCTTAGTTAGTGTAGTGGAATAGTTAATCTCTTTTCTTCTTTTTGTGTAGCAAGCCAAGACACAAATTCGGAAAATCTGGAAAAGAATACAATGTTGAAATCTTAAGCAATTTAAAGAAAAGTTAAAGTGCCGCATAACCTGAAATGCTTCAAGCAATTCACGTAGTTGAAACAATAAACTATGCTTAGTGTTGTGAAATAGTTAATCTCTTCTTTTTTTCTAGAAAGAAATACAATGTTGAATTCTTGAGCAATTTAAAACAAAGTTGAAATGCTTCATGCAATTCACGTAGTCGAAACAATAGACTATGCTTAGTTAGTGTTGTGGAATAGTTAGTCAGCATAGCGTTGGCCAAGACAACAAGGAGAACAAAGGCAAAGCCAAGGCCAATTTGTATGCAGGCGCCATAAATTAGCAGGCCAAAAACTAGAAGGTGTAAGTCGGAGGGGGATTTGGGGTAGGTGTGGTGGGTATAGGTGGGATTGGGATTGGGATAGGAGATGCCAGGCAGACGCTTCACGTGCGCCACTCATTTGTCTCGCGTCATCCAGGACTCCCTTTTGTTGCTCGTTGTGCGGGCGGCGCATGAAACTTTTTAATCTCCTACGATTATTCTCGCATTTGCTATTTGTTTACACAAACACATGAGCGAGGAGTGGGGGAGGAGAGGATGGACTCTGTGTCTATGTTTGAGCTTATCAAATGATGGCAACATTTGCTACGATTCACTTGCCATTCCACCCCCGCTGCCGCTGCCGCCGCACACTCGTGTCTCCCGAGTCTCTAATCGCGGTTAATCTCAAAACAAACGTTCGCCAATTTATTTTCCACTTTGGCGCGGGGAAAAACTTTCGCCATCTGCCCCCCCTCCCCCCGTCCGCCTTAGCAAAGTGGCAGCTCCAACTAATGACTTAATTTATCTGCCACAGGGCTTTCAGCGGGCGGCAAATTAAGTTGATTGTTTCAGTTGCTGTTGCTGTTGCTGTTGTTCAGTTCTTGACTGAATGCCAGAATAAAACGCCCGCATTGCCCAGTTCGAATTTAGCGGAGGGAAAAGTCCTGCGCTGTTTTTCTTGGGGCCATCGCCTGATTAGATTTACTTTTCGCTTTCTTCTAGTTCATTTTTCTCTTGAGCTGACGTCGCCGAGGGTTGCTTAATCGTTTTGCAATCTGTCGATGATTGCGTATAAATGTTATATCCAATTATGTACTATATTGTAACTGCAGCCCATTCCCATTATTCTTTTTTTTTTTGTGTTGTGGGTGTATTTGTTCTTGGTCCTTTTGTTTTCGCCCATAAACATGACAGATATTGGCAAATCTATCATTGTCATTATGCTTCGATTGTTTGCCACACATAGCGAGAGAGAGAGAGCAAGAGAAAGATGTCATTAGCATTGGGCAATTTGCTAAGCTTCGCCTTCGCTTCTCTCTTTCCTCCATCGTGCAACTGTGTGACGGTTGCACATTAAACATGCCGCTGATTGTTGTAATTAATCGAATTAACAAGCAAGCCAGCACCTCACTCGCCTCACTGCAATGTCCAGCCCGTCCAATGCCCGTTGTCTTGAGTCTGAGTCCTTTTGATCCCTTCCTCTCCTCACAACAACAATAATAATGCCTTGGCCTTTGTTTCGCTTTGAATGCGTAAGCGACGCCTGCATTTGACAGTGATTAGACGGAGTTGCTTGCCAGGCAATGAACCGTAATGCAAAGTGAGAGAGATATACACATCTATAGATAGAAAGAGAGAGCGAGTCGGTCAAACACAGGCGTTTGTCACACACTCACACACTCACCCCCAAAAGATGGCATTGGCTTTAACCCTAACTGAAACCGAACTGCAATCGAGCATTATTAGCTTCATGCTTAACTTGGCCTCTGCTGCTGTTTATGCTGCTTTGGACAGCACAATGAAGTTGCCAGCCACATGCAGCTAGTTAGGAAATTAACTTGATTCTCTCAATCACAATACAAACACTAATTACAAATTACACAAAACAAATTTTGCATTACAACTGAGCTTAAATGATTATTATAGATTAAAGTATTATAAATTAAAGTTCCATTCAATTTGTAAGCTGAAAAATGTTAAGATTTATTTTGTACGCATTCTAAAATCTGAATTAAAAAATGTAAGAATTTTTTCAACTTATAAAGCATTAAAAATTACTTCAAATAAAAATAATTGTAATTATAATTACATATTCATAATTGTATAATATGTAAATAATGTACAAATTTTTTTTATTTATAAAGCGTTAAAAATAACTACAAATGAAAAAAGTTAAAATGATGAATATATTTCGTTATTCAAAAGTTTAATTGCAGAGTTGCAAACATAAAAATAGATCTTGCAATTTAAGATTTACATGGAACTTAAGATTTTGAATACTGCTTATTTCACAAAATTTTATTCAAAATTTAAATTTGAACAAAAAAATTTAGAAAATTAATGAACTGGTAAAGCGCTAAAAATTAGTGAAAATAAAGTTGTTTAAATTTAAGAATATACTAGAATTAAAATATACTATGAAAATATACGCCCATAGTAAAATCAACTTTTAGCGGTTCCTTTATATTAAACTTGACGTCAATACGAAATTAAACAAACAAATTTTGAATTATTGGTGAGCTTAAATTTCAAAAATACACTAAACAATTGTAAGAATTTTGAATGACTTTAATTTAACTAATTTTTAACGCTTTATTAATTCAACTAGGTAAAACATTAAGCATTAGTAAAATTAAAGCTATTTAAATTAAAATATATTAGAGCTAAAATATACTAGAAATAGAATATACAATTTTTTGAACTCCTAATTATAAATTAAACAAACAAATTTTTAATTGTTGCTGAGTTTTAGTCTGAACTAGAAAGTAACAATACAAAGTTGAAGGTTTATTCAATTTATTAGCATTAGAAATAACAGGTAAGTAAACGATCTAAAATTTTGAATTTTAATGGTATTCTAAAAATAAAGTTGCAGAGTTAATAATAAGAGAATATGGTGTGGAATTAATGCAACTTTTTTTTTATTTCTTTATAGCCATTGAACACATTTAAGAAGCCATTTAAATTATATAGTAAAAATGTTTGAATTTTATATTTTATAATATAAAAGTAAAATAGCTATAAGATGGTAGGGTTGAAAAGCTAATGAAATTAGTATAAATTTATATAAATTTATGTTACACAATATTTAATTGAATATACTTATTTTATTTAATAAAATCTACAATTTTGCGAATGACGATTTTTTAACAACTTTTTACATTCAACGTCTCCAAATTCCAAATCAAGTACTCAAACGTCGAGCAAAGAGTAGAGAATTAAGAATTCCCAAATCCATAATAGACTACCAAGCAAGCATGCCTTGTCTGTGGTAGAGTATACATAGTTCGCGGTGGCATTCGCACATTTTGTTATCTGTTTATCTGTGCTGTTAGCTGACCATTGGCTATTTTGTGGCTTGTGAGGCCGGCACTTGAGGCATTTGCCTTTGAACCGTTGAACCGAGTGCAACTGATGTGGGTTCTAAATAAGTGGAGGGGTTGAGTACAATGCCAACTAAATGGGTGAATCTGAGTGTGGAGTGTAGAGTGTGTGTGTGTGTGTGTGTGTGTGTGTGTGTGTAGAGGGGGAGTTGAGTTCACTGCTAATTAGTGGCCTGCAACTATTTTCATACCCATTACTCTTAGGATAGAAGAGTATTATAAATTTGTGCCGGCAGGAAATGAATGTAATAGGGAAAAGGAGTCAACAGCTGAGACGGTATAGCCATGTCCGTCCGTCTGTCTGTCCGTATAACCACTGAATCTCAAAGACTATAAGAGATAGTGCTACAATTTATTTCGACAGCATATTTTAAGCTTGCACGAAGATTAAGAATATTTCAAATTTTTGTCATGCCCCCTTCCGCTACTCAAATTGATAAAAATCGTATGGCAAGCGTAATTTTAAAAGTAAATCCGAGATTTTTGGTACATCAAATAATAACTACAGTATATAATAACAATAGTATTTAAATCTAGTTGTTAAAGATATTTGGCTGACAATACGGTATATAAGGTATATATTAAATGTAGTATAATATCGATATACCAAATGTATCCATCGGTATATTTTAATATTTTGGCAGTATATTTTTGGTATATTTTTAGAATATGGTATCATTTATAATGGGTATATATTAGATGTAGCACAATATCGATATACCAAATGTATCCATCTTTATATTTTAGTATTTTGATAGTATATTTTTTGTATAATTTTTAGAATATGGTATTATTTGTAATATGAATAAATTAAATGTAGTACAATATAAATATACCACATATAGCCATCAGTATATTTTAGTATTTTGGTAGTATATTTTTGATATATTTGTAGCGGGTATCTCACAGTCGAGCATACTCGTCGCCACCTATCTTACTTGTTGGACTTGACATTTAACAATTGGCCTCTCTGTAAAGTTCCATTAAATTTCCATGGCAAATGGGGAAACAGCTGCTGAAAGTAAATTCGCATTTACAGAATTTCGCGTTGTAATCCATTAAAAACGTTTTTTTTTTTTTGCCAAGACGAGCAGAAGAAGAAGCAAGCGAGCGAGCGACTGTCTTCGGTTATCTGTTAAATGTCTGGCAAACGATCAAAATGGTAATGGATGGAAGTAAGTACGTGAGATGTTTGGCCTGGCAAATGTTTCGCCTTTATTGCCTGTGAAATTAGTATTTATGAGTGGAGCGGAAGTCCATAGAAACACGAGTCTGATACAATGCAGTCGCGACTCGTCGACTCTTCGACTCGTTTCGACTGAAATAGGCGTCCTGGGAAGTCAGCCAGGATATTAGAAATGATTAAGGCACCTGAAACATTTGCAATAAAATTGAATTATGACTTTTAATATTGGCACACAACAAAAAAAAAAAAACGAACGAAACTCATCCCTCAAAGCAGTTAACCAGCCAACCGCACCAACCCCAGAAAATTTGTGAAATTTCGCAGCTATTTCATTTTTGTTTTTTTTTTTTCGTTCAGGGTTGCAAAGCAATTATGAAAGGCGCGATTATTGTGCAGCTAAAGAAACAAGTAATATTTATTATATTATTAGATTTTTATGTTATTCGATTCGAATGTAATTACTAAATGAAACTAGTGTAAAATTGTTGGTGAATGGAAATTACTTTACTTCATTTAAAGTATCCAAGCGGGTTTTTGCTCTGTCTCTGTATTAAAATGCCACTTACAATTTACTTTAATGGCCAAGACATAATGCCATAACACTTTCAGACACTTCCACTTCATTCCGTGCTGGGCCATGTGGCAATTAATTTGCATTTTTAAATTGCAAAATGGTCGCGGGTATTTTGCAGCCAAAAAGATAAAGAGAGGGGGAGAAAGAGTTCGGCGGACGATAGCGTCCCAAAATCGAACAGATTGCAATAATTACAAAGGAAACGCGATGCGATGCGACTCGAAGCGAAGCGAAGCATTAGAAAAAGGGGTTAAAATGTTAATGGCAATCAACTTGCCGTGCCGCCTAATTTTTATGTGGCCCATGCAGAGCGCATTTTTAATGAAGCCAAACCTTAACGTTCAAGGGGTTAAAGCACAAATTAATGAAAATAAATTGTTATTTGCCAAGTGGCCGGCAAAGGGCGCATAACAAAAATAATAATAATAATAATAATAGCCAAGTGTCCTGCCAGCCACTTGACAGCGCAGCGTAACGCTTTCTGCTGCTCTTCCTCTCATCCTCGTTTTAAAAGCGCAAAAAAAATAACGAAAAAAGCAAGAAAATAAAAAACGCCGAAAAGAAAAAATTTGAATAAATCAAACCACAAGCCGCTTACGAGAAGCAACAGCAGCTTCGCTAGACAGGCCAAGTAATTTCCATAATTAATTTCTTTGCGCTCTTTTTTCCGCTTTTTTAACGCATTTTCATAATTCGAGTATCATTCTTTGTGCCGCACGGATTGCCAACAAAATGTGGGCGACCGCCCATCATTAATAATCAATTTCGGAAATTTTCACGTGGACAACCACAAAAAAATGCAACAACAGACATCGAAAGACACATAGATAAGTTTTCGTAATGGCATCGGAACAGTTGGACTTAACAGGTTAAATCTATACGCTACGTTGGGAAAAAATCTTGTTGGTTCTTAGTGGCTTTATTTGAGAATCTGGTATATATTGAATTCTATTGTATATTTTGAATAGTATATATATGTATATATATATGTATAGTATAGTATATCGGTATATTTTTGTATTTTCGGTATATATTTAGAATAATACTGTATTCTGGATCAAGTATTTAAATTAATCCAGTTACAAAAACCATCTTGTCAATTCATAGGAAGCATGGTAGATTTTGAATAGTATATCAAATTTTGCCTTAGGTATATTTCGGCATTTTTAGGTATTTTAATTCGGTACATTTTTAATTCTTTTGCATATTTGGTATACTTTTAAAATAATGCTGCATTGTAATAATTTGTGCTTGGTTGATTTTATTGACAAACTGGTATATTTTAAATTCTTTGGTATATTTTAAAAATAATACTGTATTGCAATTTTCCATTCTTAATGCCTTTTTTTTCGACAAACTGGTATATTTTAAATTCTTTGGTATATTTATAAAATAATTCTGCATTGTAGTTGTCTGTTCTTAGTTGATTTATTGATAAAATGGCATATTTTAAATCCATTGGTATATTTCGAATTGTATTTCTATATACAAAATATGGCCTACGGTATATTTGAGTATGTTTTCGGTATTTTTATTTGGTACATTTTTCAAATAATACTGCAAAAGAAATAGGTTTGAGTCTTATAACGTCAAAATAATGGTAAATTTTCACTTTGGAGATTATATTAAATTAACTTAGATTATTTGCAACTTGTAATATTTATATGTCTATAAACTCTACTTATTTAATTTTGCTTATTAATGCTGAGCATTTTATTAATATAATCCTAAATTAATAAAACATTTCTCAAAATACAAAAACTCGACTTGTAGTGAAATAAAAAGCATTATCTTAAATTATTCCTTGCTAAGCTAATCCTGAAGTAAAATACGCAAATTTTCCGCTTTCCACAAAATGTATAAGCTCAACGCTGTAGCGCATTTCACATTTTTCTTGCCCCCTGTAAAAATACAAAAAATCAAAATTCCGGAAAAAATCACGCTTTAATTAACCGCAATTATGTGCGGAGTCGTGGGCGTGCCTAGACCTCAGTCCTTAGTCCCGTTCCCCTTCCCAGCTTGATGTCGCTGCACACTTTTGCCTGGAGGCAGCATCTTGGCGTCAACTTGAGGCCAGTGAGAGTCAATAAACCAACAAAAAAAAAAAAAACAAAAAAAGTAAGCACAAAAAAAAAAGGCAGAAAGAGAAAGAAAAATCAAGTCAAATTACGTGCTTATGAGCGGGGAAATGTCGAAATGATTTACCGTGCATAATCGGCACTCGGCCAACGTAATCCCCGCATTCGCATCCACATCCGCATCCGCATCCAATGTCTATGTTCAAACAGTCCCGCATCTTGCAGAGCAAGAAAATGTAAATGAAAATGGACACAGGAAAAAAAAGGCAAAAGTAAAATTAAAATTTCATTTTCACATTGCAAGTGTTTTGGGTCGAGCTATTAGGGTGTTCTATGGCGACTGTTATCCTTCCCCCCCTTCCCCTTCCTCCTCCCCTGCCTGCTCACAGGTATTATGCTTTTTAGTCCTCAGTCGCAGTTTCTTGTGTTTGTTTTGCTGTCTGTTTGTTTGCTTGGTTTCATTGTTGTTTGTTTGTTTGTTTGCTTACTTAATAATCCCCCTCTTCCTCTTCGACTGCCCCAAAAAATCCAAATGAAAACAATTTCTTGTCATTTGCCTTTTTCGACGTCATTTATTTATTTATTTGTTCGCGTACTTTTTTTTCGCTATTCGCTTTTCGCTGTTCGTTTTTGCCGAATTTGATGTAAATTTAATTTATTGCCTTTTGAGCAGCGTTATTTACTTTTTCTTGACCCCCGGCTCTGGTAATTTATTTGCTGTCAAGTCGCTCGATGTTTGTCGGCCGATTAAATTTGCCGATTAGAATGATTTGCATGAGAATTTATGGAGCTGCATTTTGGGTAACAAATTTGATAGCGATAAGCAGCAAAAGAGCGATGCGAAAGAAATATTGTGAAAACCATAGACAAAGCAAAGACGCATCAAATTTTTGCTACTTTTTTGTTTCTCTATGTTGAAAAAACGTGAAATATATTATATTATTTATTTATTAAATACTTGTATTTACTGTTGAATAACTGGGACAAGTTAAGTTATTGATTTAGACATGTTAACATATGATTTAATCAACTTGATTTATTAATATTTCCTTATATTATATTATATTATATTATATTCTATTATGCTATACTATATATTTTTTCAATTACAATCTCATATTTATTTTAACTTCCCAATATTTTAGAGTATTCATTGAAACTGTTAAAGCCTTTTTATCTCTTTGCATTTTGTTTTGTTTTTTTTTTTTAGTGTTGAAAAACGAGAATATTATAACATATATTATTATTTTATTTAATTCAGTAATTCTATCGCTAACATTTTTGCAATATTCATAGCAGCATATTAATTTTTTCACTCATGTTTTTCAATATTTTTTTCAATTCGATATTTTAATTGAATTCTCATTTAATTTTAGTTATTCTCTTAACTATATTTGCATTTAATAAATTTAAAGTGCATACGCAGAAGCTTTTAGATAATTTTCTGCTCTTTTAATGGATTGTTGTAATGCTCTTTTTGTGTTTACAGAAAAGAATAATATTATCAAAATATTGAATTATTTTATGATCGTTACTAGATTTCAATATGCTTTGAAATTATGTTATAAGAATATTTCCAATATATTTCGAGATTACTTGAAGTTATTTTTTGTGCAAAGAAATAAGAAATAGCTGGTAACAACAAAAAGTTTGTAATGTATGAAAATTTTTAGCTATTTTTATAATATTTGTTATAGTTTTACAATGTTCAAAAACTAGAAAACTTGCATTAGTTTCAAAAAATTTCTTAGCTTTCTTATTCTTTTATAAATTTGTATTGTATATACATATGAATATTTTTCACCATTTAAATGGTTTTTTTAAGCAGTAAATCGATGAAATGCTTGCAATTCCAATTATTATCTTACCAATATTCTATTTCTAGCTAATTTAATTGTTTTTTGTTTAATATTTTAAATTACCCATAATTATTCATTTGCTGCTGAGATCCTTTAGCGACTGAGAGAAGAAATCAACCCTTAATATGCATTCAAAAAAGCCATAAACAAATCTATGAAGCTGTTGTGTCTATGTGCATGATTAATGTATGCACACACTTCTAAGTGTGTGTGTGTGTGTGTGTGTTGGTGTTCTCCTTCCTTATGTCCTGGCGCTGTCATCAGGTGCATTTAATTACGCGAATTTCGCGCCAACTACAGAAAACGCGTTTGGCGGCCTCAACTAATTGGTCCTTTACACATGGTCATAAATTAATAAATTTTAAGTTGAATTGTCTAAGCCTTAAACGCAGAAGGTAACAGCAGCTGAAGCGGGAGCAGGAGTGTGGGGCGAGGCGGGGCGGGGGCGTGGCTTAAGGGCTGCCTCATTAATGCCTGTGGGCTCATTACAATAATTAAGGCTAATTTATGATGTCATTAATTTTAAATATATGCACGCATAGACATGCATGTACATGTCGCAACATGTTCTGGTCAATCCTCTGTAGTGCTGGGCTTAATGACTCCGCGAAAGTGTGTGTAAGTGCCGCTGTGTGTGTGTCTGTGTGTGTGTGTGGGAGTGTTCTTGAGTGTGTGTTAAATGACCGAATGATTAGATGATACTCAAGGAAAAGCACACTTGAAAGCTTAGTTCGCTATTTAGTGTGAGTTAACAAGAAATGTTAAAAGTATTTTGTGATGTAACGTAACAAGGACATTCTTCAATATGTATACTACTTCTGAATTAATAATATTGCCTGATAAACGTTAAATTTAAGTAAAATCACTATAATATACAATTTACATAATAAAATATAGTAAATAATATTTCAATTGAACAAAGTTAATGTTAATATAAAGTGCTGTTCAAAATTATAGCTATATGTTGTATAGTTTTTGATATCTAGCTGTTCAAAAGGACAGACGGACAGACGGACATGGCTAAATGGTCATGAAGTTATAATACCCTTCTACCCTATGGGTAGCGGGTATACAAATCTTTTTAGATGTTGCGTTTGAAGATGAACTTATCATAAACTTTGAAAATGTGCCATTAAGTATATAAAATCAAAGTGTTCGAGTTGGTTTTAAGTAATATAAAGAATTAGGTATGCGCCTAACACATATCATGAAATTGGATACATATATAAATAAAATATATGATAATCATATGTGTACATAATATGCATAGAATATTATTCAATTTCATTATCTTTATTTATTTTTGCTTGTCTCCCAAAACTTTCTTTAATGTTAATGCTTGCAAATTTGTTTTAATAAGCTGCTAAAGAGGCTTTCACAGTGTCAAGAGCATTATTTGCTGTTTGCCTAAGAAAACTAAGATGCGTATCACACACACACACACTCGCACTCACACACACACATACACTTATGTAGACAGTCAGACAGATGCCAGCTCCACACACATTATTAAGTTAATTTCCGGTTGGCTTAATGAGTTGTTGCCTCAAAATGTTTTTGACTTGGGCCGGACTGCTTGCTGCACATCATAAAATTTATCAAAATATGAAAATCACAAACACACACACACACATACATACTTGAAGCACCCTCTTGTGGGTCTCAAGTGCAAGCCGAGCGCTTAATTAGCCTCGTCGTGTGAATTGTTTAACATTTTTGGGACCACACGGCGTATGCGTTGCGTTTGCTTTTTATGCTTTTCACACTTTGCTACCCAAACCGTTGGCAGACTTCTGGCCAACTGCGAAATTTAATTACCACACTGTGTGGGCTCAAGCTGTGGCTGTATGTGCAAGTGTGTGTTCGTGTGTTCGTGTGTGAGTGTGTGTGTGAGCGAGGTGTCGACCACTTGGCGTGCAAATTACGCATGTATGTATGTACAATGTGGACCCATAGTAACTTGATTGGCGTTTTTCAAGGGTCACACTCGCACTTGAAATCCTTCTTCTTCGCTCTCTCTCTCTCTCCCCGCTGTACTTCACTCACTTTCTCTTCTCCCGGCACTCTTCAATTTTTGCTCTCTAATGACTCGAAATTTCGACCCTGTGATAAGAGCACTTGTTCCAATGCTCTTCGCAGCTTTGAGTTGGGTTCCTTTTTCGGAGGTAATTCTGTAACTTTTGACTTCCTTATGGCCAAACAAAATACAAGCTGCACTTCCCTTCAATTTATGCCACTGGTGACGCTTCTATTTTCTTTAAAATTAAAAAATAAAATTATTGACTCCATTCATATCATATATTTTGGTCTATTAGAAAATTCCAAACATTTTTCAAGTGAAACATTCAAGTTTTTATTCTATTTATTACTATTTATTTGACATAACAGCAAGTTTATTTATTTACCAAATTTACCATTTAATTTAACTAATAACTTAATTCGATTTTCCAAAAATATTTTACTGATGAGTGTTGGAAAAATAAATTAATATTAAAAGTAACACAAAATCTATAGCATACTTGCTCGGTAAAAAAAATTGCTTAGTTTTTACAATATTTGTATACGTGTTTTATGATAGTCAATAAAGCAATGCAATCTTTTGTTGATAAGTAATAAGTATTTAATAAGCAGGATCTTTTACTGTATTTACGATAGAAACAAGAATAATGTATTAAATCAAGATTATATGATGCCAAAATAGCACCGTGAAGGTTTATTCTTAAATCAAGATCACAATTCTACAAAAATTCTGGATTGCGCAATCTTGAAATTCACGATTATAATCTTGTTTCAAAAAGACATTGATGAAAAAATCTTAAATCAAAATTTCTACATTTTAGTGCCTTTTGATCTTATAACTCGATATTTCAAATCTTAGTTGAATAATAAATCGAATAATAAATGTATTGTTCCAAGTTGTTTTTAATTAAGATTTGCTATCTACTTTAAAATCTAGATTATTTTCTGCCTGTATAGTCATTGTTTATTATATTAAATTTTAAATTCTGAAATTGAAGAAATATAAATGGCAAAAAGAAAAGATAGAGAATTAAAGCGTCGTGTAGTTTTACATTTCTTTCTATTTACATATAGTAAATGGCTTGATAAGTACCAAGTGAGGCTCACATTTGTGGCCGTCACATTGACAAAACTCGTTACATCGCCGTCCGGGGGGATTTCTCTTTTCGCTTATATTATTTTTACTTTATTTTATTTTGTTGTTGTTGGATGTTTTTGGTGGTTTGGCGTCAGTCTTGTCGCTCAGCGGGTATTTACACCTTTTGCGCCTTTGTCAACATTTTAATGACAGCAATTCAGAATATTTCGTGTCGCAGCTCGCTGATTGCGCTCATGATACCTGCCATTGTCTGCACCACAGAGTCTCATTCGCATTCGCAGTCTCAGTCTGCGTCCAATCTCAGTCGCAGTTAAAGTATAACGACACAGTCCGCTCCCCTCCACCTCGTACTCTCTTAGTCACCCTCCCATTCCCTCGGTGGATTGCGTAATGTGTTTGAAGTTTGTGTGCCAGATAAGTGTCATATTTAATTTTTTCCTGCTGCCGCATTTTATTGTTGCATATTCATGGCAAACTAGACAAGTCCAAGGAGGGTGCTACAACCGGCTCTTATCTTTTTTATGTTGCAACTTTGCCTCCTGCAGCAAAAGGCGGCATAAATGAGACGTGGCCATAACGACTACATGTCGTCTCTAGAGCCTCGAGACAGCTCACCAGCTCGGTAACTTGGCAGCTTGGCAGCTCCGTCAGATTCCTAAATGAATATCATTAACTCTGGTGCTTGACTTGATTTTAAATTTTTCTTTAGTTAAAGTCAACTGCTGCTGAAACGAAATTTGAATTGTTAATTTTTGTATTTGCTTGGAATATAAAAATAAATTATTTAAAATTTTCTTCAATTCTAATGAACTTCTACTGAATATAAATTAAAATACATATTATTTATATATATACATACAGAATAAATAATATAGAGTAAAGAATAGAGAATATGGAATATGGAATATAGGATATGGAATTTGGAATATGGACTATAGGATATGGGACTGAGAATTTGGGATATGGAAATTGGAATATTGGATATGGAATCTGGGATGTGCAATATGCAATATGGAATATGAAATATGGAATATGAAATATGGAATATGAAATATGGAATATGAAATATGGAATATGGAATATGAAATATTGAATATGGAATATGGAATATGGAATATGGAATATGGAATATGAAATATGAAGTATGGAATATGGAATATAGAATATGAAATATGAAGTATGGAATATGGAATATAGAATATGGAATATGGAATATAGAATGTAGAATGTAGAAGTCAATATTTCATTGAATATGGAATATGGGCAATTCCTGAAAATGGTAAACAACGACCGAAAAAAAAAATCTGCACATTCATCGTATTTTTTTGTATAATGTCATAAAGAAATATCCAAATTTTCATAATACGATGGATCTATAGTAAATCTTAGTTGTTTTTATAAAAAAAAATGCCTGAAAACTGAAAAAATGTAATTTTTTAATTTTTAGGCACTTTTAAATGCATTTTTTTGTTTAATTATTTCACAAGGAAAACTTAAGATATGTTTGCAATTTTTGGACCAAATCTCTTTATTGCAATCCAATAAGAAGAGAAAAAAGCAAAGAGACAAAAAAAAAAGGAGAATTAACTATTAAATTGTATTGTGCTTCTGATCCATTTTCTAATCGTACGTTCGCGACCGAAAACATCATTTTATTGTAATTGCTCCGCATTTAGTGCAAGCAGGTGGATGAAACTTTACGTGTTAAGCGATTATGGGATAAATATATTATATATAAAAAATCGTTGAGCTTAGTCTAACCAATCTTTTTTTATTGACTTTCAAAGTAGCGTACGTTCGAGACCGAAAGTATTTTTTTTTTTTAATTTTTGCTTTTATTTGTTCAATAAGCATATACAAATTCTTAGATGGATGAAAATAAAAATAAATAAAAAAAAAAATAAAAAGAAAGGCTTGGTCACTAGCAAAAACCAAGATTTTTACCACTGTGCTCAACAACACATAACTGGAGTCATATTTAAAAAAAAATTAATTTCTTGCTTTAAATGCTATTAGACACATTAAATTGAGTTAAATCCGTTTATTTTTAAGAAATATGAAGTTATTCATAAAAAAAAATACTGGAAAAAAAAATTAAAATTAATAAAAAAAGCCACATGGAAAAATCGTACGTTCGCGACCCGTACGTTCGCGACCGGAACTTAATTCAATTAAAAATAAATAAATGGAGATATTTTCTTGGGAATAGACTTGATAGAAAGCTACATGCATCTATTTTAAAAGAATAGTTATTGCTTTAGAATATTCCGTCTCAATTCGCAGAGTTTTGCATTTTACTAGATTAAGCCAAAGTCAACTTCCATTTTGCGTACGTTCGCGACCGCATGTTTTTTTTTAAAAGAGCTAAACAAATGCTATCGAAAAGCAAAAAAAAAGTTTCAGGAAATGTTTGTTTTCAATTTTATTTTTTAATTTAATTCGTACGAACGTACGTTCGCGACCCGGGGAATTGCCCATATGGCATATGGCGTATGGTGTAAGGAATATGGATCTTGGAATTTGGAATTTGGAAAATGAAATATGGTATATGAATTATGGAATATCGGATATGGAATATAGAAATATGGAATATGGGATATGGAATATAGAAATATGAAATATGAACTAAGGAATATAGGATATGGAATATATAAATTAATAAAAAGTAAGATTGACTATGTTTCAAATGTTCTTTAATGTTAACTGCTGCTGGATTGAAAACTAAAGTAATTTAAATTGCCTTCATTTTAAATTCTCCTTAGTTACTAAGCTATTGTAATTAAATTAAAATTATTCGATAAACTTTTGAAGAACTTCTAAATAAACGACAACTAAAAAAGGCTTGATTTGAAATTTCCTTTAAATAAATGAATGGAATTAAAGTTGTGAAATTATGTTTTATTTATGTTTGAGAAGCTTAAGAATACATTATAACTAAGATTCATTTTTTTCTCGATTAACTGAACATTTGTTAAAATTATGTATAAATTATTGATTTTGTATGTTTTAGTTGTGAACTACTGGCGTAGTTTTAAAGCTTGTATACTGCAATCGCGTCTTAGTACGGATATATACCGTATATATATATATTTGAGGAATATAATTTCATTGACAATGGGTAGAGGGTATCTCACAATAGAGCACACTCGCTGTAGCTTTCATACTTGTTGAATTATATAGTGTGCTATCACTTACTATTTAACTCAAACTTAAATCAATTACTTCTAACCAACTTAATACATTCTCAGAATTATTTTAATAAACCTCAACCCAATATATTTTCCCTACTCAATGCATAAGCACTCTCGCGATGCTCCCTTTCATTTGTGTTTTTTTATGGTTCTCTGAGGCATTTCATTGTTCCATCTATCTAACTATTAGTCACTGTTTGTCATATGTGGAATCATTAATTTAGCTGTCGTTTGGCCCAGCGATAAAGTGGCTAAAAAGGTGATCTGTTGAGTTTGTCATTTAATTTAATTTGAATGTCTGGAGCATTATGTATGCAGCTATCTGAACACTGCAAACATTGTGTCACGCACATGTGGCAAGTTCCCTTTTGACCTCCCTTTGCTTGAGAGCCTGAGAGATATGCATGATATGCTTATCCTCTCAGTGGCTCACATGTGCCTGGAGACAACTTCATAGCGAAGATTTCACGTGCCTTGTCAAAAGGAATTTAAATAATGACAAACGACGCAAGCGACCCCGCAATCCCTCGAAAAAGAAATGTCGAAAAACTTGGCAACAAAAAAAAAAAAAAAAACGAATAAGAAAAGAAACCGCAGCAAAGATAAAAAATTGCGGTTGTCTTAAGTTTTGGGGCTAAGTTTTGAGGCTGTTGAAAATTCTAATGTTGTCACATTTGCATCTATGTATGTGAGAGTGTGTGTATATATACATGTGTGTGTGTGTGTGTGTGTGTGCGAGATCACGTAGCACGTGGCAGATTGCATTGGGATTGGTGCGCTGCTGGTTTTGGTCCAAGACAACTCAAATATTCAGTTACTGCTGCCTCTCGTTATTTTCATTTTATTGCGATTTAGTTTTCCTATTATACTCTAACTGAAATCATGATGAATTTTTTAAAGATGATGCTACACAAATATTAAAATAAAGTTTTCAAACTATCTGTATTTTAGAAGTGAAAGAAAAATGTTTTAGAATACATTTTTGCTTAGATTAAAAACATTGTTTATAAAATATAACAAATATTTAATACATGCACAAGTTTTTCATTTCGCTTTCTACTTTTTGTTGAGTTTTCTTTAAATTCATAAAATGATGTGTGTTTTAGAAATGGCAAAACATTAATAAAAATAATAAGAAGCTCGTGTCAAAATGTTTGGGACATACAATTTATTTATGATTCTTGAAAATTTGCTTGAGATAATTTAAATTTTTTTAGATGTCATGTTTTGTATAGGAAAATACGTCTACTTACTATAATCTGGTATATTTTGTACTCAATAGTATACTTTTAATGTATTATTATATCAATATTAGCATTTTGTATATATTGATTTAGTATATTTACAAAAAAACTGCACTGTATTGCTCGATTTTTGAGAAAACTGTTAAGCTATCACTTTACAGAGCATTTATTAGTCGTAGCTTCTTTTTTAACATTTTTTTCTTAGCTACATTTTTGATTTATGGCACACACGCATCGAGAGCAACAAAAATATACTCATAATGCGAATGGTTTTCCTTGGCTTTTCCCAAAAAATTCTCACCCCATTTGGCAGTTGGCATTTGGCATTTTCATCTGCAAGTCGAGTAACATTCTGTAGTTGGCTTTGTTGTTTGCTGGGGCTAGTTTTTAATAGAAAAATAAAAACGAAATGAAATTTATGACGGAAATGATAAGGCAAGCAAACACACACACACACACACACACACACACACACACACACACATAGAACGTAAAAGGATACAAGGATATCTCATAAATGAGCATAGAAAAAGTTTTGCCCAAACATTTCTATTTGCAGTTTCCGTTTGTTTTTCGTTACGTTTGTTTGCGGCTATTTGAAATATTTTGTTCCCTTTTTTGTTTTTTGTTTTGTTGTTTTTTTTTTTTTGGCTTGTTTTGCCTTCCAGCGGAAACGGATGCGGCCATTGTTGGACATGGACAAACACAAATACGGAAACGGAGAGAGTGAGAAGAGGGGAGCGACGCACTGAAGGATTAATGCTAACAACAAATATAACTTTATTAAAAAATAAATGAAATTTGTGCACTGTTTGCTGGTCGCTGGCAAACTGTGTAAAAGGATTTTCGGATTTTGCATTTTCGACCATAAAAACTCGGCGCCAAACTATGCAAAGAATTTCCAAAGTTGAGACAAAGGCCTACGATAGAAAGAGAGACAGACAGAGAGAGAGTGAAAGAGAGGGAAATTGTTAGGTTGCCCTTTGCATACTTTGGATTGTTGTCGTTGCCTTTGGCCAAGCGACGCTGCGGCAGCTGCTGCTCGAGGCTTGTTGAAAGCTGGCATTGTTGGCATTGCGACTGACCCACAACTGGTCAAGACTCCAAGCACAGATAACGACAAAAACAGCACAAACAGGATACACACACAGCACACACAGCACACATATGAGAGCCTTATCAAGTGCGTGTGCGTGTGTTGAGCGGAAAACGGAAACGGATATGGCTGCTGGACAACGATTCGGTCTTTTATTGTGGCAGCCGAGCACAAGGCGTAAACGGGATTAATTGAATTGAATAATTACAAACACAAACACAAGCAACAATAAACAACAACATTTTATCATAGAGAATTTGTTATGTGCTCGTTAAGCTACTTAAGTTGTTAAGGCCCATTTTTTTTTTTGGTGACTTTTGCATGCTCTTTCAATAGCAGAGATCATATTCAAACAGTTGTTCATTCAGTAGTATTATGCATTTTTATTTTAGATAATTTTCAATAAAGAAATGGGATAAATAAATTAAGTGATTCACCATTATTTTGTATATAAATTTATAATAGTTAAACACTTGCTTAAATATGTTTTCGCTTCAGTTTACTCTACGTTGCTTATTCATTTTTGTTTTGCTTGCCAAACGTCAGCTAAGGGTGATCATATTTTGTTAAATGTATACTTCAAATTTCTATTTTTTTAATTTCCAAAATTTTGCAGATCTTTACATTTTTTCAATTTTCAAAATTTTGCCAATTTTTAAATTTTTTCAATTTCCAAAATTTTCCCTATTTTTACATTTTTTTCAATTTCTGAAAGAAGAATTTTTATCTTTTAAAATCAGTGAAATAAACCAATTTATTCGTCATTATTTTATATTTTATTTTTCATAGTTTTAGTTTAAGTATTCTTTTATAAGACTCTTCAGTTATTTTTGGGTTGTCAAACTTCAGTTTAAACTTAAGAAACTTCTTCACTCAATTCTTTCCAAATATTTCTTAAAATCTTTAGAAATGAGATGATAAATTAATTGATTCGTAATTATTTTATACTTTAATTTTTCAAACCTGCTAAATATATGTTTCGGGTTGTGTTTTCTTTACTACACTTCTTTAGCTTTAGCTTATTTATACATTTGTTTTAAAAATATGTATTGATACTGTTTGGCTAAGTATATAGTATCTGAAGGTGTTGCCAAATAAATAGACAGCATTTTTAAATAATTTTCTTCTTTTGAAATCAGATACATAAATTAGTCGATTCATAATTATTAAATTTTTTAAGACCTGCTTAATATAAGTTATAGTTTAAGTTTTCTCTGATGCTTATTCAGTTGTTTAGCTTGTCAAACTTCAGCCTAAATTTAAGCAACTTCTTCATACATTTATTTTAAAATATATTTTATATATATTTTGACATTTATCGGAAAGTGTTGGTAAATAAATAGTTAACACTTATAGATAGTTTTTTTCTTTTAAAATCAGATACATAAATTAGTTGATTTAGAATTATTTTATATTTTTATTTTTCACAGCTTACATTTTCTTAAAACCTGTTAGATATAGTTATAGTTTAAGTTTTCTTTACTACTCATTCAGTTATATGTTTAGCTTGCCAAACTTCAGCCTAAACTTAAGCAACTTCTTCAACTTTAGCAATAACAAACAGCACAATTTGTGCAACACTTGCCGATGACTTATTGGTTGCCCCAAACGCGCTGTCTCTGTAGTTGTTACTGCTGTTAACTGGCTAATTTGTTTTGTTGCACGTTGTTGTTAGTTACAGCTGCCGCAAAATGTGACCCAAGACCCAAACGCTCGCCCCGAAAGGGTTTCAACTGCCGAACGCAATGCTGTCAAGGACATTTGTCATCATTTACTTGCACACATGTATGTCCATGTTCATCTCTCTCTCTCTCTCTCTCTCTCCTTGTCTATCTGTCTGTCTGTCTGTGCATTTGTGTGTGATTTGTGTTCATTGGCTTAAATGGCTTGTGACGCAGTCACGTTATTAGTCGAAACACCTGTGGCACATGCCACATATGAATGTGCCACAAATCTCAATTCTTATCTTCATTAGCATAACGATGATGATAATCTCACGCGTTTCGAATGCTGATTACAGCCATTTAAAAGTCCAACTACATCAATTACTAGTTTTGTAGCATACTTTTCAGGGCAGCAGCAATAAGGCGACAACAAAAGAATGAAATACTAATTTCAAAGTTTAAATATTGACAAATTAAATGAATAACATCTGCTAACACATATTTCAAAATATATATATTATTAATTTTAAATACAAATAAAATAACCGAGAGTTGGCATAACAAAAAATAAAATTATGAAATAAACATTATTTTTATTTTATTTTTATTTATGTTGAAGGAGAATAATCTACTTGTTTTTAAATATATCTGAAGAGATTAGATTATTTTAAATATATTTATTAGCTGTAGATATTTTCAATTTATTTATATTTATGTAGGAAAGGAAAGTATATATTTTTGAATATATCTAAAGAGGTGAGATTATGTTAAATACATTTATTAGCTGTAAATTAACATATAATTTTTTTTAATTTGTTTGCAATTGAATCAGTACAAGCAATAAAAAACCATACTAACACATTTTCTGGTAATTTTATTCAGAGGTCATCTTAGACGAAAATCATGAGAACGTATTTATTATAGCTTACTATTCTTTTTGGTGAAACCCTAACGCTTTAAGCGCTTCAATGGTTTGGCAGGTAGGAGACTCTTCAGTGGTTAATCGGCTTATGTATCTGCCAATCTGCTCCTCTACAGAGTGCAGTTTCAGATCCTGATGTAATGTGGGTCTTTTCACATATCGCGGGCAATCCGTTAGCAAACGATTCTGCAGTATATGGATGCGCTTGTAATTCGATTTGGTTGCAATCGTCCAAATCTGTACTCCATATAGTCATATTAGGAATATGGAATGTGCACATATGCCTCTCTTAGCAGCCAGCGCAATTTCTGCAACCTTTGGCCACTTTTCTTGGTGACAGCCTTTATGTGTGGGGTAAGTCTGTTGTCCAGGACGATGCAAAGATACTTTGTATGGGTAAGTTGGTCCAGAGTTACGCCTTCGACATGAATAACTAGAGAAGTGGTAACAAGTCTTTTCAGGCAAATTTTTTTCAACTTTAGATTCCACAAAGCATCGAGCAGTCAAGCAATTCAGTTATCCTTATAGTCCATTTGCAGCTTCTACTCGGCTGGAAAAGTAGCATAAGATAGCCATATCAACAGCATGGGTTTAAAGTGAGACATGAATCTTCCATATTTGGGATGGCTTGATCAAATGTATATAAGGAGTAGAGTAGTGAGTCAAGAATACTGCCCTACAGGATCTCAGCTGTAACTTGACAAAATAGCAAAATAACAACTAATCTAGAAATCTATTTCAATGTGTACAACAAGTTTAATCCTTCTTTTTTTAGCGATTGCATTTATTTGAAAATATTTAATAAAATTGCTGGCTAAGAATATCGGAAAGTGCTGGAAAATAAATGAACAGCTTATTCGAAAGTCTGTTCCACTCTGTTCAACAACTAATTTAATGAGTTTTTTCTGTGTTTGTTGTACGATTCAAACTGAGCTACTCATTGGAATTTGTGTAATTTGCAACCCTTTCAGCTTCACTCCACTGCGAGCTAATTAGACGCGCTCTTGCCGAAATGCCAATAAAAATAATAATGTATTTTGGGATTTACATATATTTATGTAATACTTAGTTAAATGCGTTTAGAGGTGTGTGTTTGTGTTTGTGTGTGTTCGTTTTAAGAAAAAGCCATTGCTTGACATTTTCCGGCCTCATTTATGCTGAACTCTTATTAATTCGATTTTTATCGTGCCCCTGGGAGTCATTGTGTGGCATTTCACGAATTTCGAGAATTGTGCATATTTCCGCCGAGCCAAAGCCAAAGCCAAAGGCACCTTCCCAAACCTTGCCAACTTCCACTTCCGAGCTTCCCCTTGCCATGCACTCCAAAACTCACCTAAAGCGCGTAAATCTCGTGCGTCTTTATTTCTTCATTAATTTAAGCAGCGACGGCGACGCTGAAATCGACGCTGGCAGCGCCAGGAGCGCACACACACTTCAGAGCTGAGATTTTGAAAGCCAGATTATTTTATTGCCAGATACTCTAACCAAGGTAAAGTCTTATGAAAGATTAACATATTTGGCGTATACTTAGTATGGTGACTAATTTTAATTCTTTACTTTTAAAATGCGGCTTAATTGATCAATTTATTATAAAAGCAAGTAAGATATAAATAGTTAAATTGTTATATTTAAGAATAGAACCAAGTAAAAGTTTGTTGAACGAAAAGAAAACAATTTAAAGTCTTATATAATAGTATATTGACATTATACAACTTTATATACATTATAATTTTTTGTCTCTCTTCTTTTATTGACCATCTGTCTGATTAAGCCATATTAAATTAACAGAAATATCAGTTTTCCAATGAGCCCTGCTATTATATATAACATATTTTCAGGTTGTTGGATTTATTTATCGGGAATATCGAGTATGTGGCTATTGTTTATTTTCATGGCTATAGAGTCTGTCGTTGTATTTCTTACTAAGATTATTTATTTCTTCTTTTAAGGTTGGCATGTTAAAATCTTTGCGAATATATGCACTAGATACATAAAAAGAATCATTAACAATTTGTTGAAAAGTTTTTAATTGGCAACCGTGAAGTATCTTAATAATATTATAAACTGAAAGTATTTTACACTTTTTTGTTTTCCCCTCAGCAAGAGTATTGCGAATTCGTTGCTTTGTGATTTGTGCTCGCTTAGCGCGTGCGGCGCCGCTTTTTGGGGTGACGCTGTGGATCGGGGTCGGAGTCGGGGGCGAAGAAGGTGAAGGGGGTTAGCTCGCGATTTGAACGAGTTAACGTGAACGTTAACGTTCAATGTTAACCCCTTACAGCTGTGGCAATTTAGACAGTCGTCCTCCGGTTCCTGTTTCTGTTTCTGTGCCTCAGCCGGGGCTCAGCCTTGGAAATCTAATTAAAACAACAACCACCGATTTTTGTCTTTCGGGCCTCGTCCAAAGCTTTATAAATGTTTTGATTGCATTAAAGCGCTGCCAAGCGAAACCTTCTCAGTCCACGGCAAATGAGACGCCCAACAGAGCAAAAAGGAAGCAGCTATAGATTTGAATACTGCACTAATCTAGACACAAATACAAACGTATGTGTGTGTGTGTGTGCCTAAGGTAAGCAAATGAAACTCTTGAATTCACATTTCGAAGACAATTTTTAATTGCCAGCAATCAGATAAGTCATAAGAAATTATTTCAATTGCTAACTTTATTTCTTTGTGGCATATGAACTGAAATTTAACTCGAGAAAAAATATGTAAATAAAAGAAAATAATAAAAAAAACAAATGAATATGAAAATAGTATAATTTTATTAGTTTTATGTAGAATCATGAAATGTTTTCCTACCCCTAGGGTGGAAGAATATTTCTAAGTTAAGTTATTTGAGAAATACTTTTATCTTTTATATTTTATGATATATTTTAAATGTAGTACTAAACCAATATACCAACTATAGCCTTTGGTATATTTTTAAGTATTCTTTTCGGTATATTAAAGTGGTATAATTGAAGAATAATACCGCATGTGCTTTTATTTATAATACGTAGCGGGTATCTCACAGTCGAGCACACTCGTCTATACCTTTCTTATTTAAACATAAAATAGGTATAAGAAATTTCTACAAATTACATTTGTTCATAACAAATAAAATTATTTGTGCACTGAAAATAGTAATTAAACATAATAATAATTTATAGTTTGCTATAAAATCTCCAGATGTTTTAAGCTAAAAATTATTGAAAAAGTTGCCAAGAAAATGTATTTCAATTGTCATTAATAGTCATCAGCTCAAACTTATTGATTTATAAATCGAATTTTATTTATGAACAATCCATGCTTGAAAAAAACTAATTTTGTGTTAAGACAGTTGATAAGTTAAATAGTTAAAAAAAGAAATAAAAATTTCAATAGACGAAATTCTATTTATTTTATTAATGAAATTTCAAAAGTATTTTAACAGAATTTAATGAAATGGTATCGATTTGAAAGATTTTGTCAATTATTTTTGGAAACCAATTTAATTTTTATACTTTTTCATTTAGTATAGTTTTAAGATTATTGTGATGACAACAATTTTTCTTGCTTGCAGCATTTCTAATTTATTAATTTCGTAAATTAATACATTTTCTTACCACTTAAATTCCATTTATTTTATGATTTTTACTGCAATCATTTTTTTACCACTGTGATTTAAAAATTCATTTTAATCTCCAATTCAATTCTTTTCGTCTTCTGCAATAACTTTAAAATTTGCTTCAGTAAGTTTATTGGACTTATACTAATAATCGATAACTTGCACAAATAAAATGAAATACAATTCCTTAGCAAGAATATGAGCCAAAAAGTTAAAAAAAATATATTGTATATAGAAACATTAAAGATAGTAACGAAATAGTAGCAATCGAAATGGATCTCAAGAAAACTGAATTTCTCCTTTATTTTGCTTTACTCTTATTTATTTTAGTTTTGGTCAACGAGATGAGAGTTCATTGAGATGAGTGAACTACTTGAATGTGTTCATAATAGAGAAGTTCAACTGTAAGTGTATTTACACTCTGTGTGTGTGTGTGTGTGTGTGTGTGTTTCGATGGGTTGTGGGGAAGGGGGGGCAGGGATGATTCTGGTGTTTGCGTTAGTCTATTATTTCAGCCCGATTAAATCGTCTTACGGCTCAACGAGCTTTGTCTTAATATTATGTAGATGTCTAGCAGATAACCGGGAAGCGGTCTTGGTCAGGACACAACAACTATTCTGTCCATTGTGGCCCATAATCCGAGCACATCATAAGCACATCCTTATGCAAATCTTGATGCGTGTGTGTTGCTTGCTAGCTTGCTTGCTTGGTTGGTTGATAAACAAAATGTAATTTACTAGAAACCGGCCAAAGGATAGAGACAGAGCCTGGCACCTTGCTCGCAGCGTCTTGTGGGGCAACGTGTTGCGCCTTGCGAGATGCCAACTCTGAACTTCTGAAGCTCTCAACACAGCTACAGCTGGCAGGACATGAATTGAGATGATGATGGAGGGGAGAGAGAGAGAGAGGGGAAGAGAAAGAGGGAGTCACAATCGTTGCCAGGCAAAGACAAATGTCTGTCTGCACCGAGCAGCTTCTTGTCGACTCATCTCGACAATGGCAACGGCTGTGCAAAGATGATGATGATGATGACGACGATGATGAGTTTGTTTTGAGGTAGGCTGTTCTTGTTGTTTGGTTGTGGTTTGCCTCGCCAGATTGAGTGAGAATGTTCTTGAGTTGCTTGGTAAAGTGTGTGGAAGGAGAAGGGAAAGGGGAAGTCGTCACACATGTCGCCACTTTTGGGGCCATGTAAGCGATGTGTTTATTTGCTTTATTTCCTTTTGTTGAAAACACACACACACATACTCACACACACACATTCACAAAAGCGGAAAGCTTTGCAACTGACTTTTCAATTCACTTGCACTCCAAATGTCACTTGCCACAGCTGACAATTTGATAAGTTTTCAAGCAGCAGCAGCGGCAGCAGCAAAACAAAAAGTCGAAAAGCAGAAACAGCAAAAGCTTCAACTAAATTGCATTACTTTTGTTCGGTTCTGTTTTGTTTTGTTTGCTAGTTTCGCTCACTCTTTTGCTCTCACGCTCTTTTGCGCCTCCAGCTCCAGCTCTCACTCTCTTCTCGCTTGCGCGCGTTTCGCTCTCGCTTTTGCTTGCTTTCTCTCTCCCTCTCTCGCTCGCTCGCACGCGCAAAAGCTCCTCCTACATTTATAGTCTGTGCTTTGTCGCTGCTTTCGCTTTAGGGATTTTTATATGACAACAACAACCAAAGCCAAAGCTGCCGCCACTATACCAACAACAACAACTACAGTGAGTTGTCGTAGGGGCGTCGCCATTTTGTATGCGCTGTGTTGGCTCCACCTCTTTTGAACTAACACCACATAAGCAAAGCTGAGCTATGCACGTGTATTTACATTATGTACATTATGCACATACATACATACGTATATGTTTACACTTCGCCACATAACACGCTTTATGTATTTACACTTATATACTTTCTCTGTTGCACTCTTCATAGCGTAGCGACATCGCTTTCAGGGTCTTTGTCCTCCTATTTTTTATATTTTTAATTTTTCTTTTTTTTTGTTTGCTTTCTCTCTTTTCTCACCACTCTGCAGTTTTTCCATTTGGTTTGTGACAAATAGTAAATGATTTCACTTCATTTGTAAAATGCAAACAGCATTCGCAAAATATTTGCATTTGCATTTTATTCTATTTGCTTTGTCTTTTCCACTGCGCAAGTTTAAAACTTGAATTTTCAACTCTTGAGTTGTAAAATAATGTCAATTTTAATTTCTACCAATCAATTCAAGTAATTGCTTCAAATATACAAAATTCAAATTTTAAATGTAGAAAATAAACTTACAAATTTGCTCAAAATTATTTGTAAATAACTTATAATTAAAATCCTTTGAATAAATGTATTTACCAACATGAGATTTAATGCCAAACGCAGGCTGTTTAAATAGCAAGCTTTTATGCTTAGTATGGCGTCTTTTTTTATGTCTTCATTTATACTTTTTCATGTAGCAACGTCTCCGTTATACTTCGCAATTAGCATTTGTTATTCAAATTAAATAACATTGAATAATTCACGCCTTTCGTTATACTACGCAGGTAGCGTCTACTGTTATACGCTTAGCAAGCTGCAAGGTCTTCTGTTAGATTATTGAAATAACACATCTTCTATTATACTCTATTACTCTCAAGTAGCCTTTACTTTAGTAGCACCGTCTTCCGCTATACTTTTTAAGTAGCATCTGCTTCCGTTAAACTTTATCAATTAGCAAAGAATCATTTGTTTTACTTTTCAAGTAGTAACTTCTTCCATTATACAACTTAAGCAGCAACGTCATCCGTTATACTATTCTTTATAGCAACGTATTCTGTTATACGCTTAGCTGGTAGCCGCGTTTTCTGTTATACGCTCAGCAAGTATCAACATCTTCCGTTATATTTTTAAAGCAGCAGCTTCTTCCGTTAGAAAGAACATTTTTGTTATACTTTTCAAGTAGCATCTTTTTCCGTTAGACTTTTGTCGCTTTGCTTTTAGTAGGTATCAACGTCTTCTACTACAGTTGTAGCAACTTCTTCTGTTACACATATTCAGAACTAGCATTCTCTTAGGCTTTACGTTAGCAACGTCATTTGCTTCTCATTCAGCAACTAGCAACTGCTTCCGCAATAGTTCTAAGAATTTCTTCCGTCTGAATACTTAAAATATTAATTTATTGAGGTCCAAAGATAATTTTTCCTTCTGCTAAATCTTTTGTGTTCAAGCAACTTCATACATCATGCTCCTAGTGAACACTACGTAAAGCGCTTTATGAAAATATACATTTATTTAATAGGATTAACATAATACGCAAAAACAGCAACATTTTCTGTTAAACTTTCTTCTCTTATTGCATTCAAGTATCATGGTACTTGATTCATTTGAATTTTGTTATTATTATATAAAATTTCATTTTTATTGTGAATTTATATTTAGAAAATAAATACAAATTAAAATTTTTAAAAGGAAAAGTTCTTATCTGGGTGAAATGTCTCTCAATGTCCAAGAATTTTTCAATGCTTTACCTTTATTTCCAAAAATTAAACGAAATTTGAAAAACCAAATAGAATTTGACGTAAGGAAAAAGTAAATTTCACATTTGTTATCAGAGACAAGCGTCTCTCAAAGTCCAAGCATCGTTTTTGTTGTCCTTTTAATAAACCAAGTCCTTGATTGGGGTCCACTTCCGCTTGTCATGTTGAGGCTTTTCTCCATTTTAAAAGTTGATTAAATTTGACGTAAAATAAAAGAAAGAAAAACATTTGTAATGCCATTTGTGAGCGTCTCGTCGAAAACAATCGAAGAAATTCAATTAAAAACAAAAGTGGTCGCTTTACTTTTAAATCAGTTTGTTTCTTTTATTTTTACTTTATATCCTGCTAAAATGACAGCATACAAAAATAATGTGAACATGCTGTATGAAATTGTAGAAATATGATTTTATTTCTAAGTATTAAATTATATATTTATTTATTTACCATCGCTATTCTATCGACATTTTTATTAACTACAGGATATCATCGAGTTGAGCTTATTTGTCAATGATTTCTTGAGATTGTCGGTACATACTTAATTGGTAATTGGATTTGTGGGCTCACCGTCTGTTCGTCTACTATTTAACTTGTTAATTTTATTGTTGTTCTTTTGGAGTCGTCTGCAGACGTCTCCAACTCCAGCGCCATTTTCATCGTTCATCGCTGACGTCTCAAGACCTCCGTCTAATGAGTGAGCAAACAGTAAAACGTTGTAAAATTCTGCTAGATTTTTGCGCGGAAATTTCGTCAAGAGAGTTTTTTGATTTGGACAATGAACAATGAATGAAAGAAAGTAAAAACAAAATCCTTTTGTCGACTCGAGTTGAGTCGAGTCGAGTTGAGTCGAGCTGCGTCGAGCCGAGTTCATTTATAATTAAGTTGTCTAATTCATTTGGGCTTTTGTTGATATTTTTATTTTCGCTTGGCACTTGTTTCTGTTGTTTCTTGCTGCCTTCTGCCGCCTTGTTGTTCCTCATTACCACAAAATCCACTCTTGACAACAAGCGCAAGAACAACAAACGAAAAAGAAAACGAAAACCAAACGTTTTTCTCTTTCATTTCTTGTTTTGTTTTTCCTTTTTTTTTTTGCTTTTGTTTGTTAAATGATTCTTATGCCATTCAAGTGGCTTTTTATGCGCACTTCAGTCCCGCAACCAGCTCGAATCCTTGAAGTGCCTGCAAGCCAACGCGACGCGAGCGGAAACGGAAATGGAAACGGCAACGCCATGAAGTTAATTTTATTTATGCGCGCACTTAGCAAGCAGATGATAAAACAATGCTCAGGGACTTACCTACCTGACTTCTGCACAGCTCTAGTTTTGGGTTCCTGTGCAGGAGACCTACTTAAAATGCAATAAAGACGAATGAAAGAATGAGTAAAGTATAGCAAAGACACTCGACAATGCCACATGCAGTGGCGATACTTCGCGATACAATTGAAAAGACAAACCAAACGAAATAAATAGGTAATTTTGGTTATGCTTTATATAAAAATCATATTAATATATACCCGAAAAATACATAATTTTAAGAATCCTGATCTCAATCCATTCGAAAGCTTTTGTTCGATAATAAAGAATCGATTGGGATTCTACAAATCGGTGCCAGCAAGCCAGCATAAGCTGTGGCAACGAGTCCAGCAATAATGGAAAACTATACCAAAATAAATAAATTAAAGTTTTTTTAGAAAGCATATTAGATCAAATTAGAATAGTAATTAGAATTTAGGGTCTTTAAAGTCTTTAATATAAGACTTTGTTAAAAAGTTTAAATTGAGTATAACTGCATTGATGCCAGTTGATTTCGATTTTATATTTCTTAATGAGATCAATTAGTTTTAAATTTTTTTATGAAATATTATCGATCTGGCAACGTTTACTAATTTACAATGCTCTGTAAGCACTCGCTTGTATGTTAAGCTATTAACATCTTCATTCCATTTCGTAATCTTAATTTTTCGTTTTAAAGTCTTACGGGTGTTAGCCGCGCGCCTCTATAAATAAACATTTCAAAAATGGTTATATAAAAATTTGTTAATAAACAGGCAACGAATAAACACAAAAAATTAGGGTTATTTAACTTAACTTAAAACTTTCTTATGCTTACCCAAAGTAAATAATTGCAAGCATTTGAATTTATATACTTAACAATCAGTAAAAATAGTCTGTTTTTTATTATTATAATTATTACGTTGTAATAATAAATATAATTCCTTATTGCACTGAGATATAAGTCAGAGTAACTAAGGCCTTTAAGCGACTGCTTTTTAGATAGTCTGCTTTGTAATGCTTTGTTTAAAAAGCTGTTACAAGCTGACCACATTGTATACAGAAATATATTACGTATACGTATTCGTAATTTGTTTAATGTGTTCTTAGTTCGATTTTGTAACGAAACTCTAAATACATTGCTTCATAACAGTTTCATTTTGCATACAGATTTTATTTCCTTATTTTTACGGCTTTTGCGTGTTTTCAATAAGACGGCGGAAATGCGAAAATAAACGCGCGAAATGCAAAATGTGTCGCCTAATTTGCCATTAGCGCTATAAAGACAAATTATGAAGTCGCCTTGGGCCCCCCAAAGTACAAATGTACCCCCAACTCCATTGTTACTCTTGTTGTTTTGCGCTGTGTGCTGTGCTGTGCTGTGTTATCGCACTCGTTTCTCTCGTTTGCTCTAATTCGCCTAATATGGCCAAATGACACGAGCCACATTCCCATTCCTTGTATTTGTTCTTACTTTCTTAGCTTTTCCATCGATTGTGCTGCTATTGCTGGTTCAGTTGACTGGGCGTGCCATTTTTCACGGCCCTTGTTCGGGCTTATCCTCATGGCTCATAATAGCTTTTCATTATTGTTATTATGCCGAGAGCTCCACTCGTAAAAATCTCCGTTACAACATTAACAAACGCATAAACAAAGCGTCCACGACGCAGCAACAGCAACAGCAACATCAAGTCTTAAGCTCTGCCACAGAGACAGAGGCAGAGAAAGAGAAAGAGAGACCGAGGGGGAGCAGGAGAGTGAAAAAAATGTTTAGTATAACATCCTTAAGGACGCGCAATATTCAAATGAAGTCGCGCGATAAGCCGACTTCAAAATCTGTGAAAAACTGACGCCGTCCGTCCGTTTTCTCAAAGGCCTCGTCGTCGTCCTCGTCGTTGTTCCTGCTGTGGAATGTCCTTGTGTCTTTCCCCTTCTCGCACACTGCAGCATGCGCTGGCGGGCCTCCTTTTCTTTTGTAATGGGGTGTGATTTGTACACTTTGCCAGCGTCTGCCAAGGAAAATCTTTGTCGCCCCATCCTTGACTAAGCCATAAAATTCCATTTTACAAACTGTGAATCCTTCATGATCACTTTAAGTGGTTCGCGCGTACTTTTTTTTTTCTTCTTTGCTGCCTTCTTTTTTTTTTTGCCGTCTTTTGCGGGGCAATCATTGCCGGATACTTAAGCGGATTTGCATCTTTGTTTACCCCAACTCTTCACTTGTTTTTTTTGTTTGTTTGTTGCTCTTGTTTTTGTCCTGTTTGTCGTCGATTTTTTTTGTTTGGTTTTTGTTTTTGCTGTCGGTTTGCTTGGTTGCAACTTGTTCGTTTACTTTTGCCGCCAACGTCTTCATCAAAATTAGACAATGTCGCCAAGTTGCGGAGTCTCATTTTGCACAGCTTCCTCCTTGCTTGTTTGCGTCTGTCATTTTTATGCGAGTTCTTCAAAACTTTCCGCCCAAATGGCGTTTACTTAACGTTTTGCCGTCGCTTTTGGCCATTCACGCCACGGCCAATGCGATTTGTTATTAGGTTAAGTGCTTTGTCCAGTCATTGTTCTGGCGTTTTCTCTACAGCCAGTTGCTTTGTTAGAGAGTATATGGATGAAGAATATGAAAGGACCTCATAGCAACTTGTAGCAGTTAAAAGTATGAGAAAGAAAGGAAGGTGTGAAAATGTTATGTGATCTTCAAATAACGAGAAGTAATTTCCAATATATAAGCATTGATTAATTTTGATCTAACTAGCCCTTGTCTTTTTCTTTTAAGAACATTCTTAAGTTTCAGGCCAGGCAATATTCCCAGC
This sequence comes from Drosophila niveifrons, assembly GCA_035046325.1. Lineage (NCBI taxonomy): Eukaryota > Metazoa > Arthropoda > Insecta > Diptera > Drosophilidae > Drosophila > Drosophila niveifrons. The sequence continues at coordinate 8,457,640 of JAWNOC010000063.1, read as the reverse complement.
TGGCATCTAAGAAGACCGCTATAACTTTCACACTTCCGAAACAGCGCGTTGCCTTCTCTCATTCTCTACCGCCCAGCTACTTAATTATGCGACCAACGCTATCTTGAGTGCGATAGAGAGAAGAAGTCACTGCAGCTTCGGCAACAACTTGCAAAAACTTTTGCCAAAGAAAAACTCGCAGCTCGATGTTCTTTTTCCCCGACTCAGCCAGTCAGTTAATCATAGCGCGGGAATTATGAAATGTGCTGCGTAACATCGTCAACATCCTTGGCCATGCACTTCATTCAAACTCAACTCAACTCAACTTAACTCCAGACGCATCCGTTGGCAAAATCATTAAGCTAATGTACTGTTACTCTTACTGTTATTGCAAAAACAGACGCCACTGCACTATGGAATGCATATCAAATATTTTTCCCTATTTTCTAAATGCGAAATAATTTAGAGCCTCTGTTTTGTTATAAATTGTTCATTACACCCGCAGATTAACCTAATAATATATTTTTTTTTGTATAAATATCATTGTTCAAGATTTAGTTAATCAACTTATACAATGGGGAGCAAAAGTGATTCCACGATCAACATTTTCATGCTTAAGGTAATTTCATGGAGAGAACCTGCAAAACCATATAATTCCTAAGTAATATTTCCATATCGAACCTTTTTCGATATAGATGTTTTATGAGAAATGATTAATCAATACAACTAGATTTACGAACAAACCATCAAGTCACAAAGACTGTTTTCACAAATGTCTTGCTGATTTTACATGCTTATTTTTCTTTAAAGTACCTGGCAAACATAAGTCAGCAATAAGTAGAATAGTCAGAAATTCAAATGCTCCATGTGGTGAGAAAAATATATGAAAATGGTCGAAACAGCAATTGAAAATACTGAAGGTTACAGATTTTTGATAAAATGTGTGAGCCTAAAAGTATGCAGTAAATAAGTGCATTTAGTTGAACGTAAAATTTACATTTTACCTTGTTCTATCGAGAAACACGCTAGGACTTTTAGGACATTCCTATCCCACTCACCATACAGTTTATCAAAAATATATACATACAATTTGAAAAAATCCACTGTATCTCGGTCGTTTGAATGACGATCGTGATGTCCTTTAGCAAAGGGATTTGTCTCTTTTAAAGACAAACTGATTAATATACCTAAAGAAATGAACATCCTTACAGGACCCCAGATAAAATAATTTTTTTTTGATACAGAAATGAGTAAATATCTCGGTCTGATCCTGTGTGATCCTGGCGAGTCCTGTGAAAATCAAAGTCCTTTTAGAAAGGATATTTAAATCGACCTTGTAGCTTGAAAGATATCCAGCAATTGTACGTTTTTAGTTTTAGTTAGAGGAAAATACCAGGCGAACATAAGTGAGCAGCAAGCATAAATAGAGAAAATCAGAGAATTTCAATTAAATAAAATATAACCCCTAAAGTATGCAGCATAAAAGTGTGAAAAGCATTTGTTGTGTGCATTAATATGTTGCATACTTTTAGGATCACACATTTAATTGTAAATCTGTAACTTTCTGTGTTTATGCTTACTGCTCACTTATGTTCGCCTGGTATTTTATCTGATGTCTTTACAATTTTTCGCCATTAAAGTTTTCTAACTATGTAAAAAAGATTGATATATGCCTAATTTGGGTTAATATACTCGTATATAATACGTTCAATCTTAATATATAAACAATTGCTAAGATAATAAATATAGTCTAAACATTTATTTCCAAAACTACCTAGCTAACAACATTAATGTCTTGAATCTAAATAATCTCTGTAACTAATATGTATTTGTGGCTGTAAATGTATCTGTAGTTGTATCTGTATATGTTTGGTGTATCTGTGTTGTCCGGTTTTGAAATTTGAATGAAAATCAAAATCAAAACTAATGAAGTGAAAACGGCACTAAAATGTCTTAATATGTTTTCGACATAAAACGGAGCAACCTGCAAAATGGTTAAACGACTCGAGTCGACTCAACTCGACTCCACTGGCAGAAGGACAACGACAAGGCACATAATATCCTTGTTGATTTCTTTTCAGGCGATTTACTGCCTACACACGATGTGTTGTTTGTTGTAGCTCTGCTCCTTTTGTTGTTGCCATTGTGCTTGTGCGTTACTTATCTCAATGCAGGGATCAGCAGCAGTGGCAGCAACAGCAACAGCAGCCACACCAGGAGCAGCATTAGTCCTGCCTTTCCCCTCGGGCGAGGTCTGATCGATAAATTTTCCATTAAAGTTATTTTTAAATGCCGCAAAACACAAGACACACAAGAGCAGCAGGAGCGGGTGGAGGACGCAGGAGGCAGCAACGTGTGCCAGCCTGTGCCAGGATAATGTACTCGTTATGCCAGATAAAGTTATAAACTCGTATGTGCTGGCAGCAGCGAGGGTTGTCCTTTGCCTCTACCTCTGCCTCCGCCTCGGTCTCTGCTACGGCCTCGTCCAATGCCGCTGCCTATCGAATTGATTTACGGCCCGACGCCGCAAAAATTTCAAAACATTTCTGGCTGGGGTTGCTCTACGAATCCGTTTTGGCAAATCGCCTGTGCTAAACGATTGCAGCTCGCTACAGATTCAACAACAGTTTAAAACAAAAATATTCAGCTTATTAGTGTTTACAAAGGAGTTGAAAAAATGAGTTAATTTTAAGTATGTATTATCAAAAACAATGAAATTAATAGCGGAAACAACTATTTATTTTTAGTATATTAATTAAGAACATTTTCGATTAACAGTTCATGAAAAACAAAAATCGATATTTTTAAAATTGTTCTATTAAAATAATTAAGAATATTTTTCTTTTTCATTTGCAATCAGGTTACAGTTATTCAAAATAAATACGAAAGCTACAGTCGAGTGTGCTCGACTCTGAGATACCTGTTATCAATTTTGAATAAATGCAAAATATTGCCGTATTAATTTCAAATATACCCAAAATAATATACCCCAAAACACTAAAAGTATACCAAAGGCTATATTTTGTATATTGATATACTATTATATTCAAAATGTACCATAGAGTGCATAATATACCAGAATAAGTAGGTGTTTTTCCCATACAAAACTACTTCCTAAATAATGCTTCAATTTTTTAACTGATACATTCAAATTTCCAGGAGTCATATTAATTACTATTATTTTAAGTACCGAAAATCGACTCTAGCTTCAAAATACAGGAAATTTAGATAGAATTAAGCAAAGGCATCAACAAGTTTTGTTAAGTATTGTTGAAGTACCAAAACAAAAATAAAATAAATTAACTTCTTATAATATTAAACACAAAAGTTCCTAAATATAGAAGTAATTTAAATGTAGAAAATAACCAAATAAATGCAATATCTTGTATACTAATTTTAAATTGAGGCTAACAAACACATCGAATAGATTCGCTTGAATATATAGAAACTGTTGAAGTATTTAAAAGGCAGACAAACAAGTTAGCAATAAGAGCACACACACACACATACATGCATATAGAGTGACACACACACACGCATACACACTTATATAGAGATACACACCTATCATATTTGTGGCTTGCGGCTGGCGAATTCCTTTGTCGTTGAAGTTGCTGTTGCCTTTGCTGTTGCTGTTGCTGTTGCTGCTACTGTTTGCCCAAAGTTATCTGATTGAGTGCGAACTGCCAATGGTCTCAACACTCCCAGCAGCCAGCCAGGACATTGTCAGCATGCCTCTGCACCCCGCCTTACCCCTTACTCTCTCCACAGCTTCCCCTACACACAGATTCAGCTTTAGCTTCACACAGTGTGTAGGTTTTTTGTGCGATGATCTAAAACGGAAATCCTGTGGGCAGATAACTGCCATGCATTAAAGCAAACCAGTCACATGTGTGTGTGTGTGTGTGTGTGTGTGTGTGTGTGTGTGTGTGTGTGTGTGCTTGCTATTTAGGTACACAATCCACAACCCCCTTCTGAAAAATGCAAAAACCCAAAAACCTCAACGGCAACTTAGTCCTTGTTGTTGTTGCCATCATTTCAGGCACTTTTTTTTGCATTTCATTTTCTGCTCGCCTGCCTGACGCGCTGTTGTTGGTTATTGAATTAGCCCAATAAACCAGAAAAACAAGACAACACACACACACACACATACATAGACTAACCCTAGTCAGATATACCTCCAACCCCTCCCCCCCAGCCACCTTTCGAGGCGTCGAAATAACAGAGTGAAGCAAAACATTTCAGCACTCGCATTTCAATGGCCAAAAGCGCCAGCTGCCAGGCAACTCATTAGAATGTTGGCTTCCACACAGCACGCTAATAGTCGTCGCCTCTCCCACTCCCACTCCCCCTCCCACTCTTCATTACCAGTCTCTCACCTTGTTGTCCTCCTCCTCTTCATAGCATCGCATAATTGGAGGCGTTTGTTTTCATAGATTCGGGGAAACGCTGTTTTGCGTTTTTGTCATTTGTTGACGACCATTTACCATTCACTTTGTTCCTGTGAGTGTCGAGTTGAGTGTGTGTGTGTGTGTGTGTGTGTGTGTGTGCTTGCTTTACCTGTGTGCAGCAATTTGTTTGTTAGATCAAAGCAACAGTGCTAAGGTTTCATTATCAGTCGACAATGAAAAGGGGCACAAGAGCTGCAACTGAAAGAGAAACTGAAACTGTCTCTCTGATTGACATAATTAAATACGAGTTTGCACACCAACCACAAGCTAGAAGTCTATCCTATCTTTCTCCCACTCTAACTCGCTCTCTACCTTTCTCTCTCTCTCTCTCTCTCTCTCTCTCTCTCTCATTTTGCTCTTATAGCTTTAACTAGTCAGGTGTGTAAGGTGTCTCAGTGATGATTTTTGACAAGCAAACAACATTCAAATAAAATAAGACTTTGCTGGATTCAAGTATTGAATTGATTGAAGAAAAATTTAAATTTAGATATCTTTATGAAGTTAAAGCAATATTATAAAATTCTAAATTGAATTTTAAATTCAAGTAATACGAATTCAAAACAGAGTTTCTATTGATATTGTTGTGGTGGCGTAGAAAAATATCCAAAACTTTTCCTTTTACACAATTTAAAAAAAACACACGGTGCGTTTAATTTTAGATTTTCTTTGGCTTATTGCAAATTGAGCTTAAATTTCCATTTGAACAATAGAAAAAACGCTGACACATAGTTAAAGGACAGCTAGTGGACAGTTTTAGGACAGAGAAACTAACTGCTTGCTTGTGTCTCAGGATATAATATAAGAGAGAAAAGAACATTGAGTGCTTTCGATCGGCGGAGCGAAGATAGTGCCATTTTCTTAAAGTGCACTTGTCTCAACAGATGTATTACAAGTAGATTTTATTGAAAAATATCGTTACTTATTGACAGTGTGACCAAAACAAAACCAATAAGGTTGCCAAATGCAATTCCACAATTATTTGTTCTTTTGATTTTAATCTGACAAAATTCCAATTCGGTTCGAACTTAATTCTCATATTATATATTTTAATTTTTGCCTTATTTTCTATTTTTTCATCTGTCAATTCGCACTTCATTGCTGATATTGTCAGCATAAGACATTGGACATTGTCCAAGCTACATAACTTATATATAACCACTGATTTATTTATAGTTAGCACACAGGCTGGGGAAGGAGAGAGTGCGACATTAAGAAGTAAATATTTTAAAAGAGACTCTTAGCAAAATTAATATGTTATTAAAGCAAAACTGTGCAAAAAGAAATTCTCTAAACAAAATAATGAAATCAATTGCAAATTGAGAGTATAAAAATAACGAAAACAATTGTTAACTCAAAATATTTCGAGTATTGAAAAATGAACTTAAGAATTAATGCAAATTTATCTAGCATAGTATATTTATTTTTAGTTACTTTTAAATAAATTGATGCTTCTATGATATTAAAGTTTTACTCTTTTCTCTTAGAGCATTTAAGCTTCGTTGTTGTGCATTAATTTTATGCTTGTTTTCCATGTTGGTTTTGTGCAACAAGTAAGCAGCCTGATGTCCTTGAAGGACAATCGCGGGTAAACATGGAGCTTGGACCGTGGACCGTGAAGCTTTTGGCTCCAAATTGAAGGCGAAGTCAAAGTTGGAGCTGAAGTTGGAGTTGGAGGTGGAGCGTCCGTGCGTTGCGGAAGTAATTTTTATTTTGCCAGACAATTTGCTTATTTTGTGATTTCCGTTTGCCTACCCCAAAAGCTGGTCAAATATTTCCGGCATTTGACTTGCTCCCTTGCACTTTGTCTTGTGCTTGTTGTTTTTTTCTTTTTTTATGGTTTTTTTTCCTTGTTTATTTGAATTTTTGCCTTGCTTTTCCTTTCCTTTCCTTTCCTTTCCGTTGCTACTTTGAATCGTTGCGCTGGGATTCTTAAATCCTTTGGGCGCATTTAGCGCTGCCATCGGATTTTTGTTAAATTAATTTTTATACAAATTCTAACACAAAAAAAAAAAACGACGTGAAACAACATTGACAACAAACACACAAAAATATGTAAAAATATATTTGCAGAATGTGCGTGGTGCCTGCAGCAGCTGTTCGCTGTGTTTGCAATACCCTGTAAATTATGAGTGCATGCAAAGAGTATTCTTTAGATGGTTGATCAGTTGAGATGGGAATCTGAGCAACAAGATCAACGATCATCAGTAGATAGAGAAGTTGTAGCAAACTCATTTCAAATTTATCACTATAATGCATTTGAAAATAATAAAGAAGATTTAGCAAATAAATTTAAAAATTATAGATAGAATATTTTCTTATTTTAAGTGAATGTATTTGAAAGTAATATAAAAAGAAGATTTAATAAATGATTTAAAAATAAAAAAGGAAATATCTATTTTCAATTTTCAGAAAATGAATTTAAAAATAATGTAAGTAATAAGAAAGATTTTGCAAATAAAAAAAAAGGGAATAAATTCTCTTTTTTAGCTAATAAATTAAAATATAATGTAGAAGACTGAATTAATGAATAAAAAAGTTTGCAACTATATTTTAAAATAATAAAGAACATTTGCTAATGAATTAAAGAAAAAACAATTTTATCTATATTTTTAATGAATATGATTGAAAATAATAAAAATAATAAACTCGTTTTAACAAAGAAATTTAAAAAATAATAAAAATTGTTGAAAAAAAAAATCAATTTAAAAATTTTATTAATTTGTAATTATTTTTATTGTAAATAACTGACTGTATAATAAAATTAATATTTCTTACATTCATTTCTTTACATTGATATTTAAAACTAAATTTATGTTGTTTGTTAAGAAGAAGATCTTGAAAATAATACAAAAAAGTTAAAAATGATTAAATCAATTGTTGTAGATTAAACATAACATTTGTCATACATAAATTAATGAGCTTGTAATTTTTTGTTGTGCTCACAGGGTATCTCTGGGTGCAAGCCATTTTTATTTGGCCCATTTTTTGTAGCCAGACGAATATTTACATTATGGAATGTATGAGCGTATGAATGGTAGGCACTGTTGTGTGCGACAGACCGACAACCTGGTCGATGATGAGGGGGAAGTGGTGAGGCAGGCTTGTCATACAAAAATATGACCATTACGCTTCATTTGGTCAACAACAACAGCAACAAGCATCATAAATAGCCGCATTCCTCTGCTTTTTGCTGTTGTTGTTGTTGTTATCCGAAGTCATTTAACAATAATCGCGCGCATATGAAATGGACCATGGACCATCGAATGAATCTGACGATGGTGATGACCATGATGATGATAATGATGATGATGATGGAAATGACGATGATGATGAGCTTGCATCCCATCCGATACGATATAACATATATATTTACTGTATGTATGTATGTTTGTATTCATTTGGGCATTCCACCGATTCCTGAATCTGAATCGAGCTGCGTAATATGGCCGGATGTGTAGCCCATTGTTGGCCGCTCATAAATTGCAAATGGCCAAATACCGTTTAATGGTCACTGGCCACAACAACAACAACAACAACGAGAACAGCAACTACAACAAAGTGCACAATGCAGAAGAAATATCAAAGTGAAAAGTGCAAAGGTTCCATTGCCATTGAGATGACAGCTGACGCATCAAAGCAAGCACAACTCGTTAACTTGATTGCAGCTCTTTATTTTGCAGTTGATTGCTCCAGAATGCATCTATTTATTTTTCTTCTTAATTAATTATGATATATATGAGTAAAGTTAGACATAGTTCTTATATTACTCCCGTTTTTCATATAACAGTTGATTTCAACTTAAGTCTAACTGAAGTTACTTATCAAATTGCATTACAAATAGCTCCGAACTTATTTCTGTCTCTTTATTTAATGAAAATTAAATAATATATTTCAATATATTTATATCTCTGGTGAAAATGTACGACACTATCTAAAATGAAATAAATATATACCAAAAAATGTTTTTATTTGGAATAAAAATGAATCTTATTAGCACTTTAACTAGAGCTTAGAATGACTTTGAAATTATTCTTAAATAATTGTATAAATAAATTCATGCGTTATCCAAAAAACGCAGAATTATATATATTTTATCGTAAAACAGAAACAGTTCCTAAGACAAATCTTAGCTCTCATTATTGTGAACTATAAGAATAGCCTTTACTTATATTTAAAATTGATTTAGTTTATGTTTTTTTTTAGCTTGAACTGTTTCAGACGCGTCAAATTCCACCAGGGATTTACACATATGTATTTATAAAAAGAATTGAGTTAAAAAACTTGTTATGATACATAAATTTATTTATGCCTTCTTACACATTCAACTTGCTGTTTGCATTTCTTCTAATTTCTATTATAATATATGTGATACACCCACCATCAATATTCAATAAAATTGTATACTACAAATATAGCAAAAATATACCACAAAAATACTCAAATTTTAAAAAACTCTTATTTTTTATATATGTGTTGAAAAGAGGTGCAATTGCTCAATCATTTTCATTTTCTTCTACTTCCCATAAAAATATAATTTCTCAATGATTTGGCTCATTTATTGTTTATTTTTATAGCATTTTCTTTGGTATTTAAGTTTTACAATTGCTGCAAGTTATATTCAATTCAATTTGAACAATACTTTAGTAATAGTGTGAGTATTAACTTTAATTATATCAAACCTTTCAAAAATAAATACAAAATAAATATTCTGTTCCAAGTAAGTCAAACTATGGCTTTTGAGAGGGTATTGAGTATCGGCTAGCAGGCAGAGAATATGTTTCCCATATTGATGTTTGCTTCGGTGCTGTTGTTGTTGCCTTTTTGTTAGCGACGCGTCGCAGTTACATTTATTGCCTGGCTCGGTCGAGTGAGCGAGCGATACCCGGCCCAGGCAAAATGCTGCTGGTCAGTGCCGTCGATTGCCACTTGCCACTTGCTATTTGCCATTGCCATTGCCACAGCCACTGTCCTCTGGCCATTGGCGACTGTCACACATGGCCGGAAATCGGCTCCGACACTGCATGAGGCCAAACATTTGCATAAAATGCCAACACAACTGAGCCGCATCGCATCGGTCACCATCACCGCCACCGCCACCAAGTGGCAACTGGCAACTTGCAACAAGCAACTGACCATTGGCCATGGCCCTGACCATGGCAATGAAGCGAAGGACCAAAAGGAGACCAGCGACCATGGTTTGATTTTCGATTTTTCTCACTGATTTTGCACATTTTTCAGTGTCGAGTTGGTTGATCCTTTTTTGTTGTTGTTTTTTTTTTGTTTTCTTCTTTCTTTTTTTTATGGGGGGGCTTTTGGCGAGCGCAGCGCATGTTGTTTATGTGTTTATAGATTAATCGCTTTTTGGTTAAATGACTTCGATAGTCGACGTCGATGTCGATGTTGGTTATCGACCATGGGGCATGCCACACATCTCTGTATGTGTGTGTGTGTGTGTGGGAGTGAATGTGGCAATCTTTAGCTGAATATGACGCTTTAAAGTCCTCGCATTTTGTTGCAAATTGCGGGCGACAGCTGTGGGAAAGGCTCACGAACAGCGAGACAACAAAAAAAGTGGGGAAAAAACAGCGAATAGACAGAAGAAAGTGAGAGAGCAAAAATCGAAAATTTATGGTAGTTTGTTCGCTTCAGTTTGAGAGTGTTTAAAGTTTTAAACTTTTCAGTAATTTGCCAAATGAAAAACAGCTGTTAATACTAAGACTGATGACTATGTTTAGTTTGCTTTCTATTAGTGTATTGGATAACAATTTTATTTACTAAAAGTATACATTTCGAAATTTGGTTATTATTGATGAACTTAAATGTAATTTAATATCATATTATTATATAATATACATACATTTAACATTAATTTAAATGTTTTTCTAATCAGTTTTCTAGCAGTTAATAAAATACATTTTGTTATTGAATTTTATTTTGAAATTGTCAGTATTTATTAATTATTAATATGGTGTAATACTATTATTATATATTAAGGTTATATTCAATAAAATTGACATACATTTTGTTAGTATATTGCAAATTGCGAACATGTTATACTTATTGGCTTAGCTGCCAATCAATTATGTATTATTATTTGCTTTACTTTAACATTAAAATTAACTGAAAGCAAGTAAGAAGCTACAATCGACAATAAATAAACGAAATAAATGCCGTAAAAATTTTAAAATATACCAAAGGCTATATTCTGTGTATTGATACACCTTCACAGGTAAAATATACCATAAGCAAAGCAACAAATATCAGTAGTAAGTGGGCGTTTTTTCCCATACAAAAGTATTTGCTTCATAACTTATACAGTTTTTATTTGAACGCAGCCAAATACTGTAGTTATAAGTACCAAAAATCAGGGAATCATCTTTAAAACTACGATCTAAAACCAAATTGATCGACAAAAGCTGTATAGTCTCTTAGATCTAGATACTCATACGGACGGACGGACAGACGGACAGGCAGACATACAGACATATAGACAGACGATTAAGGCTATATCGTCTCGGTTGTTGACGCTGATCAAGAATATATGAATATATTTTATAGGGCCGGAGCTACCTCCTTTTGCCATTCTCTGTTTTATACCTTACTTACTTCGCTCCCTTCCCTTGCTAATTTCTTATCTAGAGAATTGCTAGTGAAAATTAAGCAGCAGCACTTTAGATGCCCTCTGCCTTCGCTTTTCATACATAGACAATTTTTTTGTATTTCATTTTTAAGTAATGAACTTTTTTCAGCTGTGCTTGATGCTCGCACTATGCAACACTTCTTGCCCCTTCCATGTTGCCTGTGTGTTGTGAACTGTCTTCAACAAAAATGTTAAATACGTTTTTACAATTCTAATTATGCAGCCGCGTCTACCGCCAAATTACAACAAATGAGAGCAACAACAGCAACAGCAGCAACTCGTTTGGCACTTGGCATAATTAAGAGTGTGTGTCCCGCTCTCTAGCTGAACGTATGTGTGTGTGTGTGTGTCGAGCTGAGATTGTCGCTCTTAACATGCATAAAAAATAAGCAACATGGAGAACGGCGACGGCATTTCAAAACTTTTACAAATTAAGACAACGCGACAGGCGAACGAAGGGGGGGCGGGGGATGGAAGTCGACCGACTATTTCCGTGTGCAACCCCCTCAAAAGTCTCCCTTCTCCAGCCACCGTCTCCACCCTTAACCCCCCCGTCAGTGAAACACTTGCTGAGCTCATGTTAATCAGGTTATGATAATTATTTGTAACAAATTGTTGGAAAATGGGCTGGTCGAGGGGCGGAGGCAGAGGCTGAGGCTGAGGCGGAAGCTTTGCAATTAAAATGTGTAAAATCCACGACGCGACAGTGGAAAACTTTATGAAAATGACAAGGCGCAAGCGACATTTTCATTAAAACAATTAAAATTTAAACTGGCGTTAAATTATACAGGCATTAAACGGGCAATGGGGCGAGAACTTTACGAGGCACAAGACGAATTCGGATTCGGATTCGGATTCGAATGTGAATGCTGAATGCTGAAGATAAGGGCGGATCTTAAGTGGTGGAGCGACTATTTTCTAAACTTAACTGGAACTTAAGCATGTCCAATGCTGAGCAGTTTCGCCTGTTTCCCCGTCAATTATTCAGTAGTTGAAACCAGCAAAACTGAAACTGAAATGGAAAACTTTCTTGGATCACGCCGCGTGTCACTTTGCCAGTTTGTCATTTCTCAGCTCTTAGTTCTCAGCTCTTAGTTCTCCGTTCTGAGTTTTGTTTGTCAACCCGACAACAAAAAGGGGCGCAGCGCAACTTGTTCTTCTCTTCTATTTGACTAGAAATTAACTTGGCAACTTTTTGGTAAACTATGCGCCAGCCCAAAACAACTCATACAGTTCTGTCAAAGGCAAACCGCAGGCCAAGAAACATGAGCGTCAAGCGCTAAAAAGCCAAGTCAAACCAAACCCAAGTTTCCTGTCATTTTCCCTAGTTTCCAGATAGTTTTCTTGCCCCCCCCCAGGAGAAGCGTGATGGAGTTTGGCCATTGCCACTTCTCAACTGGCAGGTGCACGATAAAAGTTTTGAGTTGACAATTAAGAAATTAAGTTGCCACTTAGGCAACTGTCAGTGTCAGTTTGACAAGCAGTCACAGATATCCACGCACTCATCTTAACTTGCAATGCTCTGCCAGCTAAGGGTTCCATCAACTTTTTAACTTGATTTGCTGATGAAAAGAGTTTTACAAGCTACTGATACTAAGAGAGCTATAAACGTAATTCCCACATTTAGTATTCAATTTAGAATTTAAAAAAACTTATATTTTAATACAAGTAATATTGTGACAGCTACGATTTTTTTATAGGAAAAACAATAAAACTAAAAAACAATCGTTTAACATAACTTTTATTACATCAAGAAATGGCTAAGCTATGTACAAAAAATGAATTTTTGGAATATTTATTATAAGAACTATTAGTTATATAACAAACACAAAAGGGTAGAAATAAAAATTATCGACAATTTTTTTTAAACACATGTAAATCTATACACAATTTTAATATTCAATATGCAGTTAATAGTTAATTTATTATTCAATTTATAATTTAAAATTAGGCTTAACAATGAATATGATCGTTGAAGACTATTTCAATATTTGATTTAATTCAATATTCAATTTGAAACTTAAGATAAAAACTATCAAATTTTTTAGGAGAATTTCAATTTTGAACATGTCTTCATTTTCTTAAATATTTAATTTAGAATTAAAAACTCGAATACTCATATTTGAAAATATTTAGTTTGCTTTTAAAGTTTGATACTTCCAAATACACAAAAAACAAAATGAAATAGTAATTACAACACAGTTTTCAAATATTTGAAAATACTAGATATTTAAAAAAGCTAGCTTTTAAATCAATGAAAACGCAATGCAGGTTAGAATATTAATTTTATTCATAATGCTATTGCAAATACATATGTTTGGCAGAATTTGCAATATAATTTCAATAATAAATGTATATAAAATAAAATATATATATTATAATATATGCAATACTAAACTGTTCTACTTATACTTATACTCATACTTTGTATTGACGTTTGGTTTTATTTTCATTTACTATCCATGTATAGTTAAGGTACTTATTAAGTTGAGACACACCATATAATTTGTATTATCTGAACTATAGTTATCAGTTTGTAAGAATTAAATATGAACTATGAAATATTATTCCATGTAAAAGCTTTTCGTTTATAAGATAATGTAAATTATATGATTAGTACTTCAAGTGCATTATGTATACTAAAACTTAATAAAATTTGAAATATGATCAAAAATTGTAAGCAGCTTCATTTACAAATTCTTCTTCATCACTTAATAGAGCATGCAAACTTCGGTTAGTTGATTGTTTGTTTAACTTTTGTTGGTGTCTTGTTTGCATTATCAACAGACTAACACCTTGGCGAGTCTATGCGTGTGTGTGTGTGTGTTTGCTAACTGATAGCTGCTCTTTGCTATAAATGCCACTCATAATTAAATCAAATGTATGTCTGTCTTTCATTTCGCTTCGCCTCTCGTCTCTCACTCACTCTGCGTGTATTGGCTGCGGGCAAAACTTTTGCCACTCACTTTTTGCGTGAAGCTTAAACATTAATTTCCTACAGAAGCAGAAGCTTCAGCTCCCTCCATCTCCATTCCACATCATCATTATCTCCCACTCCTTGTCGCTGTTGGCATAAGAGCATATTCACCTATCGCATTTACTTTATCATTGGCAAAAGGTAAATATACTCGCTAAACTTTTATTCCCCAAGGCACGAGCGCAGAGCGTGGAGGAGGAGTGAGCAGCATTTCATATGCCAGCAGTATAACAACTAACCCCTCCTCCTCCTCCCCTCCCCTCTCTCACCAGCTTTGTCTCATTCATAGTTTACTCTAATGAGCGGCAAGCGTGGCAAGCGTATCATTTTTGCCAGTAAATTTTTAGCCTGATGTCGGTTGATGTCTTCTGCCGTCGCTTACTTCGTTCCCCCATACTCTTCCATCTCCCTCCCCATCTCTCGTCAAGCATATAGCATATGGCTGTAGTTCGCGTTTGATACTTTTGCGTGTTTGTGCGCGTTTGGCATGCCAAAATGACATTAGTCACACACACCGAGAGCATACGATGAGTACGATGTGTGTTTGCTCGCAGACAGCTTCATCTGGCATCCAAAATGATGGCAATACTATTTGCTTGTGTGCGTGTGTAGTTTTTGTTATGCGCTCCTCTCTCTCCCTCTCTCCACACTCCATTTCGCTACCTGTTAGCTAACATTTCACATCTACATTTCTGGATGGGCTTTGTTGTTTGTTTGACTGCTGTTTCCACAATTTTGTCGGCACATTTTTGGTATACCATATGAATTTTGGCTTTCATTTGCGGCAAGCGGTTTTAAAGTCGCCAGCAACGCACAACAATCAGCATGCAGTCAATTTCGCTTTATTTAAAATATATAATTATCAATTTACGTTCATAATTTGCAAAATATTAAATGGTGCAGAGTAAAGTACGGTATATTATAAGTGGTCCCAAAAAGTATGCTATGCTTTCTGGGTAATTGCACAGCAAAGTATTAATATACTATTTAGTATATTCTATTTCCTTGACGTGGCCATGCATGGGAAGAATTTATTGGTTGCCCCTGAAAGCATGCTATGATTTTTTTCAGTAATTGCACAATATTGCTTAACAATAAGTTCGGCAATTTGAAGTGCGCATTTATCAAACTAATTTCAAACATTTTATTTAAAACATTATTGATTTTAATTTTTCGTGCCTGCAGGAAATGTATGTAACAAACAGAAGGAGGCATCTCCGAATACATGAAGTATATATATATTCTTAATTGGCGTCAACAGCCGAGACGATATAGCCATATCCGTCTGAACTCAGAGACTATAGAATATAGAGATTTAATTTTTGCACGCAGATCAAGTTTGTTTCACATATTTTCCCCGCTCACTTGTTATTAAAAATACGCTTGTTATTCGAACTTTACCGATTTGCAGGGGCGTATGCAATTCGTTAACATTCATTACAACAATAATAACTATAGTTTTTAAGGTTCCTGAAAATTTGGTTGCGATCGATTGTAAAAAAGTTAGATCAAAATTGCTTTGCCTGACAATCAGGCATATTTTAGTAAGACTTTACGGTATGCTGATTTGGCTTATTTGAGAATTAATACCTCACAGTCGGGCACACTCCACTGTAATTTTTTTCTTTTTATTTGTATTTTCATAACTAATAAATCCTGATTTCAAATTTAGAAAATATGTATCTTTTAAAATATCAAAAAAATATATTTTATAGATTATCTCAACAAGTTTAAAATGAAGCCGCAACTCCGCCACTTAAATCCAATTCCCATCAATAGAAAATCAAGCGCTCTCAAATCTATTAAAGACTCCGGCAATCTCAGCGGCAATCGCGCTACGCATTTTATGTGCTGCCCGACAAATGTGAGGCAAGTCCATTAGCCAGTTGATCCCATGCCCTGACCAAAAATTGACATGAATACAATTCAAAATGAGAAAAAACGTATATATAGAAAATATATAGAGGAAAAAAAGTAGCGTGGTTGGGCAAATGTTTGGCAACATCCGGTTTAAAATGGCAGACGACGACGACGACGAGCATTTTGACAAATCTACCAGTTATTATGCGCCTTTGTGAGCAGAGGGCTACTAAAAAAGGTCAGAGCGAGAGTGAAAAGGTGCATAATGGATGTGAATGCCAATGTCGAAGTGAATGCGAATGTGAATGCGAATGCGACGATAAAAGTGCTGAGGCAAACAAAGGTAGAAAGAAGCAAACGCCGTCCATGTAAACGATACCTAATTTCCGTTGCATGTTGAACGACAGAGTTCAGTTGACGCTGACGATGAGCGGTTGAGAGGGGGGTTGTGTGGGTTGAGAGGTGGACAGCGTTGAGTGGGCGCTCGCTCGTTTAAACCCGCCCTCAACTCAGCTGTCTTGCATTTTATTAACAGCAAACTCGAAGCACATACAAAACAACACTCATACCCACATAGCTCTTGTGGGGCAGGCAGTTGAATACTCTTGGACTCCTTGACAAGCTTTGAGCGCAGCGAGCCGTGCGCATTTATAAACTTATCTCATAACATTAATTGTGGTCAACACTTTTGGCCATTTGGCCTGACCAGCACACACACACACACACTGTGAACGTAGACAGTTGTGTGTTGGGCGGAGGAAGGAGGGGGTGGAGAGGCAACGCGGCATGTTTACATTGTCAGTGATTTATGCAACAGCGCCACATGAGCCATAAATACCAAAATGCCAAAAGTTTCGCACAGGTGAATGTGGCAAGAGGTGTGCGTGTGTGTGTGTATGTGTGTGTGTTTGCTGTCCCAAGTGAGCAACTAAGCAGCAAAGGGATCAACCACGACGAGCAGCTAGTCAGCCAGTCAGTTGCGGAATGGGGGCCACAAAAACAAAAGGACATGGCAAAGTTAAATATTTAAGCAGGCCGAGAAAACAACTCAATTAATTTGAAACGGTTCGCCCAAAGCACTCCACACAGTCTATACATAATACTGGCAATTGCGAAAGTTGCCACGCCTCTTCCTTCCTCCCCACCTCTCAGCACAATTGCGAACTATTGCCATGAAAATGATATACTATTATATCAATCGCATGACGCGACAGAACTAAGGAAAAAAAAACACGGCCAACAGCTTTTTGGCCGTGTCAGCACATTGAATCGAATCGCGTCGAGACGAGACAAGACGAGTCAAGAGCAACTGTTACAGATACAGTTACAGTTACATGCTCATTAAATGATTTGGCCGTGGGGCAAGGTGGCAAGGTGGCAAGGCTGGGCAACAGCAGCCCTCGGGAAGGGGCAAAAGTAAGAAAAAGAGCCGTTAATTTCTTTTTATAAACCTGCTGGGAAACATTTGTGTAATGCTGCAGGCCAAGGCAAGAACAAAAAACCAAACAACAAATTTTCTTGCACCATAAATGAACGACTGCAAGATATTGTGAGTCTAATGGAGAAGTTTAATTGTGGAGAGTTTAGTTAAAAAGAAGTAAGAAATGTTATGTGTAAGAAAAGAAAATAGGAGAATGCATAAAATGATCGAATAAACTATTTTGATGAAGTTCGTTCTTTAGTAAAGCTTTTAATAAATAAATAATATTATTACAGTTCTTTTTATTGAGAATATATTTTAATTTATTCTTAAACTTTTCCTTGAAGAAGCGTTACTCAAAAATCTTCACGACACGCAGAAATAAAAAACAAAACACCAAAATAATATTCTATTCGAAAAAAGTATTTCCTTTCGAGAGATAATTATATTTTATAAAAAAGAGGGAAAAAAATAAGAAAATCAGCTTTGTTTTAATGGACCCAACGCCAGTTGTTTTATACTTAGGGTATGCGGAACATTAAGAAAATAAAACTTGGACGTAAGATAAATATCATGCATTGAGGCCTGACAGGCGGGAGGTAAAGAAGTCTGAGGCAAAGGAAACAACAACTGAACAACTGCTGTAATCAGCAGTTAACAAAATATAAAAACAAAGGAGCCAAAAAAAAAAGAGGACAACAGAGCGCAAGCAAACGACCCAAAAGGGGGAAGAAGGGGAAACGAGGACGAAGGACAACGCTGTGCGCTAACGAGCAATTAGATTTCATTCTAAGCTTGGGAATTAATTGCAGTTGCCCAGCCCAGGCGAGCGCCACGGGATGCCACCAAAGAACTGCGGCAAGTTCAAGAGGCAGCAACAGGAGGAAGACTTAGACTTCGACTTCGTCGGCGGAATGTGGCAAAGTATGTGCCATATGCTGTCCGTTTTGTGATTCATTGAGAAAATGGCCAATTGGCGTGAATAGCATGGCACAGATGGGGGGAAATGGTCAGAGGGCAGAGCGTCAAGGGAAGAGAAGGGAAACTCATCTTCACACTACTTGACAACGTAAGCACCTTTCGAAATTGCACATTAGCACATTAGCTGAACAGAACAACTATATCCCACAGATAATGAGCTTAGACTCTGGCCATATCCATTTTGGGTCTTTGGCCACAGTTTGCGACGGTTTGTGATTAATTTTTTATTGCCAGCGCATCCAGAAAGCGAGAGAGAGAGAAAGAGAGAGGCAGAGAATCGTCTCACTGATTGTTAGTTTATTTTTGGGTAGACGCAAATAATTGGGGTTTGCCCAATTGCTTTATATAGTCTTTGCTGTCTGTTTACGAGCATGACAATGGCATCTTTGCCATCAGTATAACGAGTCTAACGAGCTAATAAGTCCTAAAGGATTCGCACATGACATCTGCTTGAATAGCTTTAGGCTATATTGTAGGTTGACTTTATTCGATATAAATAATATAATAAGCAGCAATGAAATATTCTCAAAACTTTATTTTATTTCAAATTTCTTTTAATGAAAATGGATTGTGTTGGTTAGTTGAGTTGGAAGAGGAAGTGGCTGAAGATTTCAATTTAGAGTTGAATACACAGCTGGATATAAATTGGTAACACAAATGTTAACGACATGTGATTTGGTAAGCAGTCGAATACTTGCAGATAAATCACAAAACGCCTACTGCAATAGTGTCTGGTATATTTAGTCCGATATATTTTGAATGTAGTACTATATCAATATATATAACTTTGGTATATTTCTGTAATTTTTCGGTATAATAATTTGGTATATTTTAAGAATTGTGTCTCGATTTTCGGTACCGGCAATAATACCTGCAGTATTTATGCTTATTCTTATTAGATACAAAGTGTCAAGAAACACTTTTATATGCAATCTGGTATATTTTTAATATATCAATACGTACTACGTACCAACTATAACCCTTGGTATATTTGTAGTATTTTTGGTATATTAATTCTGTATATTTAAAAATACTACCGCACTATATAATTATTTCAATTATTGTATTTCGGTATATTTAAGCGTTTTCAGGAAATTTATTTTGGTATATTTTTTTTAACAATACCGCACTGTTTTGCTCTTATTCAAAGTTGGATTCTCACAATCGAGCACACTCTTAGCGTTCTCACTTGTTTATTCTTTAAGCTATCAATGCCTGCCTTTAAAATATTCGTTTAATATGCCAGCTCAATTACCAATTGAACTTAACGAAATTAGCAAATAAACTGTCTGCCAGACGATAGAGCTAATAATCAAACAGCTTGTCGGCAGTCATCAAGGTAAATCAAGAGCGCGCATCAAAGATGAAACTGAAACTGAACCTGTCGAAGCCCACAGAGAACTCTCACAACGGTCACAGGACTTAACCTTCTGTCCATAATGTTCAGCTGAGGCTGGGGGTGGAGCGTGGTCTTATCAATAACCATAATGATGTTAAGATGTTGAAATGTTGAGCGAACACTGAACATTCAAAGCTTGTCTAACGAGCGCGTAAACGGCGCGTGCAATTTCCCAAAGCCATTAAAAAGTCAAGAGATAGATGCGCGAGGCAATCGACAAGAGTCAAAAATGTGAAGAGAAAAAAAAAAAATTGGCAAAACGAACATTAAGATGGCGTCATCAAGAGGGGGAGTGGAAGACGGCGTGAAATTAAATTGAACAACTTTTGACAGCTAATCTGAAAAGTGAAACTAGACTCGGTGCGACTCCTGCTGATCTCTTACACGCATTAAATTTTAATGGAGCACTCAAAAAGTCTGCCACAAGATGCCGTTAAAAGTAGCACACACACACACACCCATACACACAGTCAGAGAGTTGGAAGGGGAAAGAGTTTTTTTTGGGCGCAAACTAATGAAGCCAGATGCTGGCTGGCTGGCTGGCTGGTGGTTGCTTAACCGCAGATGCAAATCACAGCAAAACCAAAAAAGAGCAAAGATTGAACTCTGAAGAAGAAGGGGGGAAGAGCAACCCAAACACTGGCGTCTGCCAATCGAACCCATGTCCAACTAATCCGCTCTTAATTAAAGATTGCAGCCCATACTTTGCCCTGGCTAAAACTTTGCCACGGACGTCGTCTCCTCTCCTTCTGCTTCTACTTTTACTTCTTCTTCGTCTTCTTGTTACAAATAGACTCGCACTTAAAATTTTCCATATTAAGTCGTTGCAAAACTAAAATTTTTGGTCTGGCCAGCCAGTTTGCCAGTTACCCTCAAGAAATAAATCTTTGACAAAGCTGCGCCGCAAACTTGTTTGTCTAAGCAGCTTCCCTTTCGACTTTCCCCTCTTCCCCCTTTCACTTGGCCAACAGAAGGTGTTATTATACCCTGTATGCAAAGATTGATCGCAAAAGGGTTTTGTTTTAAAATACAAGAGGAAGTTTATGTAGTGTCTCAAATGGTTTCTAACTTCAATTTAAGTGTATCTTCTTATAAATTTTTGAATTCAATATTAAAAATAAGTGATTATTTTAAATTTTGCTATAAACATATTCTAAAATTACAAATGAATGAAATGAAGAAGCTATTTATACTAAATATTTGTTTTTTCTTTTACAATCAATTATGTACAAAGTTTCATATATTTATATAAATCTCAAACTTCTATTACGTCAATGCAAAAATAATCGGCAGAAAAAATATAACATAAATAACATTTATTCATAATATGTTAGTAAACATATTGTACTACGACATTTGAATTTACCAATTAAAATCATACACTTAATATTTCTTTTAATGGGATATCTTGTATTAAAAATTGGTCTGTTATAACAATAAATAATATATATATTGTACTCTTAGTTATATTTTAAATGTAGTACTATATCAATATACCAAATGTTGCTTTTAGAATATTTGAGTATTTTTTAGGTATATTTTGAAGAATATGGTTTTATTATAAATGGGTAGCCGGTGTCTCACAGCCGAGTAAATATTATATATGAAGCTAAGTATTTTATCGAATTCAGAAAGCTCATAAATTTATGCTCCTTCATTTCTATATTATTACGAACTTTGAATTCTCTTGAATTTAAGCACAGGGTATGCGCACTTCGATTACTACATATCATATATTGTTGCTTGTTTTAAATGTACCAATATGTCTGGCCTGCGACTGCTGCAGCAACAGCAACTGCTTGGACAGAAGACAGAGGAGAGAGAACAGAGAATTGAGGCACAGCAGTAAGGGAACCCTGGGTATGGACACTGAGGCTGGGCACGTGATAAGATCATAATCCCATTTATGTCTTTACTCGGGCGCGCAAACTTTTGTGTCGCTTGAAGAAGGGTAACAACAAGACGTCGCTGTTGTTGCTGCTGCTGTTTATATTTAAACTAAGGTCAGAGAGCACTAAATCAAGTTGGCGATGGCAATGGCGATGTCGATGTCGATGTCCCTGCGAATGGGGAAGGCTGAGGAATATTTCAACTCTAAGTTTGCAGCAGGCGAAGAAGCTGTTAAGCAGCTTAAAACTATTCTTGGGCTTCCACTTGGGCAATTGTTGATAAGCGCCCAGCCAAGCGACAGTTTTGCATTGGAACAAATTTGAGACTTTTGTTAAGAAGTTTCCCCAAAAGCGAAAAAGGAGCTTTACCAGCTGCTAAAGGGCTGCCGTTCACCTCCTTCTCTCTCTCATTTTGTGGGTGTGTGTGTGTGTGTGTGTGTTTTGCTGATTTTATCAGTCAACCACGTACGACAGCCAGTTATGTGTTTTGCAGTTGCCCCATAACAAAAGTTATACCCAAACCACCTGACCGAAGGCAGCCACTTCGAAGCGGAAGAAATGAGTGTAAAGTTTGGAAGAATTACTTCGAAGAGCATACGCAGTTTGTAAGACAGCTAGATGATTCGCCGCTGATCTAAAATAATTCTAAATAAATCTTATTACGTAATGCATTATGGGCTCCATGAGTTGAATAAGAAAATTGGAAATATTTATTGTATTCGATTGAATAATTTAAATGCTTAAATTTAACTTAAATTAAATTAAACTTAACTTTTATAATTCTTAAATTCAACATTTTACTTATTACATTATTGATTGAAAAAAAAGGGAAGCTTTTATGAAATATTCCCTATGGGTAAGATATTTTATTCGAAAGAATAATTGAAATACACATTTGAACTATTAAAAAAAAACTTGTTTTTTTTTTATATTTGTTATAAATTTGTACTGTTCTTCAAATTTAAATTTTATTTTGGCTTAATTACTAATTTTTATTTACTTGATTTAATAATGTAACAATATCTTATGCTTAATTGATAGAAATTCAGTTTAATTTTAAAATAAATTAAAATAAAAAATGTTTACTCAATTATTATTCAATTAATTCCTTAGTTCTTTGCTGATTTGTTCACTATTCATAGTTGACCTTAAAAAAAAATAAATAAACTTCTATTATTATATTATTATTTTAATTCTTTACCGATAAACAAAAAGAGTCTATGCAACGTATTTACAATATTTATAATAATTTCATTAAAAGTGTATTCAAAATATTTCTAAAAAAAATATTTCTCAGAGCATGTTGACTCCACTAAGAAACTAATCTTACATTTTAAAGTTTCAACTTGTCTATTTGCTTAATGTTCTATATACAATATCTATTGTTACGTTGTGTGTGTGTGTGTGTGTTTTAATGTGTGTGAGTGCAGCTGACACAACAAATGAACTTTAATGCGATTTGCTTGAATGGACTTTGGATGTGCGGGTGTTTGTTTTGGGCTCTTTGGTTCTTTGCTCGGCCACAGAGCTCAGCTCAGTCGAAGGCAGTTAACTGTAACTAATTTGTTGCACAAGTTGCCAGGTTCATGGCAATGAATTGAATGGGTTTGAGGCATGCGTTATCCTTTGCCATACGTCAAACGGTGTTTTGTGCTGCACTTTGCAGTTTGAATCAACTTGAAACTTGGCCCGTAAATAACTTGATTAAAACTGCATCATCATTGAATGCCTTTTGCCTTGCCTTGTCTTGTGCTGCCTTGAAGAGACCTTTAAAAGAGCAGCACAAATTGGAAGAGCTGCCAATGCAATTCGAGTCTAAATAATTATATTATTTCAATAAAAGGCAACTTAAAACGGCAATTGCTTCAGATAACAAGCAAATGACGCAATAATTGCACATATAATTGAGATGACATTATCGAGAGCAACATTTATTTGAAAGACGATAATGCATTAAAACACTTGTGTTTGATTAGTTGTTGAATAATTTTCTAATAATCAAAACATATATTAAAAAGCTATTATTCCAATTTAGGACTTTAAGCTTATTATTTTGGTTAAAGAACATATTTGTTTAAACAGATATATACAAATATTGTTTACGTTAAAAAAAGTTTGGAAGCAGTTAATTAAGAAATACTTTTAAATCGAAAAACGCCTACTTACTACGGATCATATTTGCTTTGGGTCTACATCTGGTATATTTTGCCGTCTATGGTATCATTTATTTATAAAATTTAGTATTTTTAGTATTTTTGAAGTATATTGGCATGTTTTGCATTCTATGGTATATTGTGAATGGTATATCTCAGCATAGCATTTATAACATTTGGTATTTTTAGCATTTGTGGTATAATATTTTGGTATATTTTACGATCTATGGTATATTTTAAATGGTATATCTAAACACACCATTTATAACATACAGTAATTTTAGTATTTTTGTAGTATGTACATTAATTTTGTTTATTTTGCAAAATATACCATAAAATTTGAATGTAGCACTACATATATATATCAAATATAGCCTTTAATATATTTTTGGTATTTTTGCGACTTATTAATTTAGTATGTTTTCAGAATACTACCGCACTGTATTGCTTTCATTACATCACACTCGACTGTTGCTTTTTATAGAAAATTGTTCTGTAATTTAAATATTTAACTTAATAATAAGTAAACAAAAAAATATTAATGAAAGCTAAGAATTCTGTGATTTACTTCTTTTCTATTTAAAATAATTATTTAATAATGAAAATGAAATATGCTGAGCCTTTTACAATTTGACTTCTAACTTTGCTGTTTTCTCTAGACACTTGAAATTTCCTTTTTAACATTTAGTGTGTGTGAGTTTCGTTTTGTAATCATTTTCACTATTGTTGAGCTGCTGCTGATGTTTTATCAGATGTTCTGATATAGTGTTCATAAGTTGAGAGTAGTTTGTTGGCACAACAAGAAAAGTGGAGATGGGATGAGATTGCAATTGAAGTTGCGAGAATCCTGGCACCCGCATAACACTGAGAAGGACACAAAACGAAGAGAAGGATACTCGAAACGTGTTATCAGCTGGCGAAAATGTTTTGCGGCGAGTGCAAGAATATTTTGCACGGAAACCCAAATTGTGCGCCTGTCTGACTGCAACAAGGAAGTGTGTGTGAGTGTGTGTTTATTTCCAATGAGGTTTTGTTTCAATTTCCTTTCGATAGGCCACAGGCATGAATGGATGGATGGATGGATGGATGGATGGCGAGCACAGGACGCGGGCGTCGACAATTTCATGCATAAATTCATGTCATGTGTGTGTGTATGTTGTGTGTGTTATATCTATCTGTCTGTGTCTCTGCGCGCTTCATGGCTGACTGAGATTCGAGTGAGATACTTCCTTCCGCCACATTTGTTTGTTTTCCCAGTCCCCGCCACTGTCCCTTCAATCTTGCCCCAGTTGCCACACGTCGTTGCAGTTGCCTGGATGCTGCTGCTGATGATGATGACTTTGCATCTAAAACAATTAAGTTTCATTTAAAAATAACACACAACAAGAAATAAAAAACAACCAAACAACAAACCCACACACACACAGTTGAAATCTGTGCGGGCAAAACAATTTACATACTGCGCATAACTTGGCTTAAATGAGTTTTGCAACAAATTCCGACAGGACGAACAGGACGAAACGGTGACAGCAGCAACAGCAGCCAACAAAAAAGGCAAATGTCCAGCGACGTCGCCTGCGATTTGCAGCTAATCCCTTATGGGCATTTTGTCCGCCGCCCGCTGTTGCTCTTGTTACTTCCCCTTCACTTTCTCTACGCCTTGTTGGCAGGCTGGAATGATGTGCTTGCTGTGCCTGGGCAGATCCTTGCCAGTCGTGCTCATGCAAATTTCATGGGCACGCAGAAAAAAGCGACACATAAAAAATGTGAAATACATTTCCTGTCGTCTAGTCACAGCAGCAACAGCAGCAGCAGCAACAGGACCTCGTCCTGGCCTCAGCCTCTGCCTCAGCGATGACGACGACGACAAGTGCGACAAGTGCGCCTCTCTTTGAGCTGTGGGCGTGGCGCATAAAAATATGTATGCAACGGCAACAGCAACATCAACATCAACGACAGCAACAACAACTACAACAAGGACAAGAACAAGTTGTAAAAAAGCCATGCACACAATTTATATGCCCGGACAAAAAAGGGACAGACGCTGGACGCGGACAGACTGCGTCGCTTATCCCAGCTTCAGATAGTGGACTACGAGTCTCGTCCTGCCTCTGCCTCTGCCTCTTCCTCTGCTTGCCACACGCTGTGTGGCTCCGAAACGGGGGCGGCAGCCGGGCAAAAACTTTGCTGCCGAATTTAATCCAATAATAAATGGAATATTGCTGACCTCGGGCATTAAATTAAATGTTGTTATCAGTCGAGTGCAGAGAAATTATCAGGCGGCGGTTTGCCGCACACACACATAACCAGCGCCACATCATGTGGCACATTCAAAGTTGCAGTGTGCTGAATTATTTGTGCTGAAACTTGAAATGAATTTGCCAAATGGCATTCATTCAAATAAACTACAAACTGGCATAACTACACTTCGAACTGAGGAACTAGTCTAAACTAGTTCTGACTTCTTAAATTAAAATAAAGAACAAGTTCATAAATTTGCGGAAACGAAATAAGCTAATTTCGAAGTTGAAATATTCTTTTTTAACGACTTTTTCCAACTTAGCACAAACACCAAATGAAATTAAATGAAATTCATTCAAATAACAACTGAAAACTAAAAAAACTTCAATACGAACTAAATCAATTTGAACTAGTTCCGAATCGTAAAGATAAGCAGAGAACTCGCCTAATAATAAATTTCATATTAATATAATTATTTTGAAAAGTTTTTACTCGATTTAGAACAGACATAATAAGGAAAAACAGAACAAGGAGATTCTTAGGTTTTTTAGTTTGAATAGTTTATAGAAGTTGATTCAGTTTAAGCAAAGGTCTTTGAGAATACGTTTAATTCTAGCTTTAATCAAATTTGGGCTCGTTATATAAAATATTTCAAAGAACTGCATTATAAACTTATCTCTATATCACTATTAAATTCTTTCTAAAATGTATTTTGGGTTCCGAGAAATAGTTAAAAAAAAGAATCAGTTCAAGTATTATTCAGTTTCGGCTCACTTTACTGAGTTCAGAGTAAGTTGCGTCCCTGTGAATTGTGTAAGACAAATGCGAACGGAGTTTGGGCAGTTTTATGGCAGAATGGAGAAAGTATGAAGTGAAGAGCGACCTGTGAGTGAGTGCGCGTCTGTTTGGCCGGATATTAAGCTCGTTTGCATATAATTTGCGTTGCAGAAACAGAAACAGAAACTGAAGCTGAAGCTGATTCTGAATGCGAATCGGAATCGGAATCAGAGAAAAAGCAGTTGCAACTGGAGAGGCCAGTCGCCAGTCGACGCTGTTGACGGTTTTTTGGGTACGCCGCGATAAGAACACAGTTACTCAAATGGCCCCCAAGTTGCATGAATGCATGTGTGTGTGTGTGTCGAGTGTGGCATTAAGAATCCGACAGTTGTTTTTTGGTCGAGAGTAAAGCAATTAAGTTTTGTGGCCACTCGGAATCAGGCAACTGCGGCTGTCTTTTCCCCTCCGCCTTCCCATTTTTGCTGGCATTGTAATTGAGGTTGCAAATTGTTGGCCCATTTTTCGCCACAAATGCGAGTAACGAGTCTGCTGCCCCTCCGTTAGCCACCATTTCATATGCCAAATTTATGAATGCGGAGCATCTGAAACTGGCATTCATATCTGGCTGGAGGTGATAATAAAAGCTTCACTTAAAGATAGCTTAATTACTCGTTCGTTACTCATTTGTTATTAAGCATGGAAGTTAGTCATTAACTTTGACTCTCTGAAACTCTGTCGCTGCTTTTATAGATGAGAGCTGATTATTTGTATTCATTTTATGCGTCGCTGCCTTTAAATTCCTAGACAGAGATAAAACAAAATCTTGTTTCAAATGTAGATTTCAATTCTCGATTTAAGAACTTTTCAATCCTCAAAATAAAATCATGAAACAAGATTTTTAGGTTGGAACATTTTAAGTCAACATTTAGTTCTTCACTCATTGTTGTCAGATTAAAAAATCTCGATCTTAAAAATCGAAAAGATCGAAAAGAATTTTGATTTTGTTTGACATAATATAATCTTGATTTATTTTATTCTTAATTTTAGCCTTTTTTTAGTGAAATTTAATATATTTCATTTTAGCTATAATTCAGATTTTATTCATCACCTTAGTATTCTGCAAAAGGTTTTAAATGCTGCTTATTCTTGGCTTCACAATATGAGCTGAGTTCATAAAAAAAAAAAACAAAAGATGACATTTGAAGATATATTTAGTTTTGCTCTATAAAAATCAAAATCTTAAATATTTATTATATTCAAAATAATATCTTACTCTATATCAATTATTATAATATGTCTTGTTGCATTCTATATTTAATTTTTGACATTTATAAATTTTGGTTCATTTAAGAAATCAAAAAATGGAGAATTTCGTTATTATGAAAATCAAAAATCAAAAACACTTAAAATTCTTGCTAGCTTTTTGTTGTTCGATTCGAGCTACAATTTAATCTCTGATAGAGTTGTCTTCTGCCTCGACAATCGTATTAAGTATTATTATGATATATGCAGCAAATATTAAGCAATATACGGAATAAAGTTCATATGCTTCGCTGTTTACCTTACGCATTGCCGGCGGCGGCGAGAATATCTTTGGCTTTATCCAGCAGCTTGAGTTGCCAACTTGTACGGCTAAAGTGCTGCCAATCAGGCGAAAGTCTTAAAACACTTTGCATAAGTTAACGCACACACACACACATACGTTATGAAGGGGTTGCAAGGGGATGGGGAAGGGGAAGGGTTGGGTTATCTGCAATGATGTGAGCATGTGAATGCTTTTTAATCCTTTTTGCGTGACGGCAGCTGCTTGAGAGACACTCACACACAATTGTCTTAAAAGCGACGCGGAGTGTGAGAGGTTTGAAGAGAGAGAGTGTGGAGCAAAGTCGTCCAGGCGTTGATTATAATTGACTTTGGCTGACTTAAGTGCCAAAATGGAAATACCATGTATTCACATTCAGTTTATAATTGCAAGCGACGCCAATGGAAATTTACATACAACTAACAACAGAAAAATACACACACACACACACACACACACAGCTCGGGGCAATTTTCGCACTTTAAGTTGAGTTACATAAAATGCCGTTGCCACGGCGAAAGATAAGATGAAATAAAAAGGCACATGATTACCCCAAATCAAAATGAAATGATGTGCACGAATTTTAATATTGAAAGTATGTTGAATTATTGCCTCTGATGTTGTCCCCTTGGCCACTGGTCAGTCACTGGCGAAGCACTTTCAATCTATTGTCATGGCTACCTCTAATAAAAGAGGACATTCCAAGCAAAATAGCTTCATTTCAAATACATATATGAAAAATACATTGTCATGGCAGCTGTTCTGCAAACAAACAAAACAAAAACATGTGAGAAAGCTACAGTCGAGTGTGCTCGACTGTGAGATACCCGCTACCGAGTTTGAATAAAACCAAAACAATGCAGGATTACACTCAAAATATACCAAATAAAATACCACAGTAATGATCAAATATACTGACGACAAGAAAATGCGGTATTATTCTTATAATATATCAAATTAAATACCGCAAAAATACTAAAATATACAAAATACGACGGTATTATTCTTATAATATACCAAATTAATATTGCACAAAAATACAACAAATATACTGAAGTTTATATTTAGTATATTGGCATAGTTCTACATTCAAAATATGCCATAGAACACTGAATCACACAAAAGTATTGCTTAAATGACTTCGAAAATTCGCTAATTGTATGTTTGAACTTCGACTTTTTGGGATTTGTGGGGGTGGAAGTGGAAGTTGCAAAAATTTGAAAACATAACAAGTGCTGTCAACAAAATATATCTCAATTCCTTATAGTCTTTGAGATCTATGTGTTGCCACTTTATTGGGTCAGAAATGCCTTCTTCTGACTGCTACATTCAGTTCCTGCATGGGCAAAGTTATAGTATCCTTCTACCTTATGGGTAACGGGTATAAAAAGCAAGCGTCAAGAAGAAAAAAAGAGCTGGAAGTAAAAGCCATTTGGAAGTTGCACTTGCAACGGCGGCTGCAAAGTTTTCGATTTGTGTGTTTGGAGTTGTTCGCACCTTGGCAAAAGTGCAGTAAAGTAGCATAAAAAATATGAGAGCTTGCAACGTGACTGCTGCTGATGATGATGATGTTGCCATCAGGCTGATTAAAAAAGTTTCGCATCAGCTGAGAAGGTGGATCGGTCGAGCAACGGTATATATTTTGTGAATGGTTCAACGTCCTGCCCAGCGGCAATGCGCCGACAAAATAATTGATCCCCAATGTCTCATTTATCCCACACACAGAGCAGAGCAGAGCAGAGCAGCTTGCCCCATGTTGCTTCTGCTTGCCACTCGCGCGAAATCGAATTGAAGAGTCCATAACAAGCGACTGAGCGCCTCATAAAGCAATTAAGTGCATGTGGCTGACCAAGCAGCAACGTGTTGGAATATCCCCAACACCAACACCAACAACAACAACAACAAGTTGACCCTGCTGTGTCCCCATTTTGCTGCCACACACACACACACACACACTCTCGAGGACTCTGGGATTGCTTTTGGTTGTTTGTGTGCGCGGTCAGTTTTGGCTTAGCACGGAGCTCAAGTAATTCATAGCATTAATTATATTATACGACGAGACCTGGGGAATGGAGAACGAGTGGCAAGTGGCAAGTGGCATGCCAAGCCACGCCTGTGGCAACAGCTACAGCAATTTCACTCAGCCGCAAAATGTTTGAACATTCAAATTAGCAAGAAGAAAAAAACTACTTGCGCAATTTATGCAGAGATTACATACGTAATCAAACATATTCATGTGTGTAGCATCGTTGGCTAAGTATATTCGAAGAGAAGAAACTTACTTATAAGAGCTACATCTAATGTTGGTTATATAGAGTACCTTTATTTATTTAATACGTGATATATTTTATAATAAGTGTAAGAGTACAATTTGATTGCTTCTGTTGCTACTTGTCAACTTTTTAAGTTTGATTGTCTACTTCACACGAGTGCTGATCTGCTATTAATACCGATAGCCTAGTGCCTATCGACTTGATAAAAGCAACAGTTATCGATTTGGTCTATCGACTAGCCTCTGTTACTTATATTTAAAAGACAAAAAAAAAAAAACAGAACAAGGAAAATTATAAGTTAGTTTAAACATTAAATTAGCTTTTACGTCATATTCGCAATATTAATTTGTCCATTTTTATTCATAATTTTCATATAATATATTTTTTTTTATTAATATACAATTAATCGCTAGCTTTCATTCAATTTCTATTTTTTTTTTTTTTTGCTTTACTAATAGATTAACATTGAATAACTTACAATAATAATCTTAAAATAAGTCTACAAAAAAATTTACATCATAAATTTATTAATTTGTCATTCAATTGAAACTTTAGTTTTATTTCAATTTCTGTACGCTTTACTAATAAATTAACACATAATTTACATAAGAATCTCATTTATTTAAATTTTATTTAAAATTTAAGTAAATACTTTAGTAATTTTAGAACCTATTTGAGTTGCTCGATCTAAACACACTTTGAAAATGAGAAATTATCAATTTAATTCGAAACCAAAATAAAATAAAAGCTAAGTTTAATAGTTGAGTGTTTATACCCAACTTCATCCTTTTACTATCGCGGTAAATAAAAGCAAACAAATGCTCGAAATATTTAGCAAAACAATCGAGAAATTGATTTATGCGCAGCGCGCAAAGCAAAATGCCACTCTAATAATAATAATTATAATTAATAATAAATAAATTGTGGCCAAAAGCGAGCAAATATGCAGTTGTTGTTGTTGCTGTTGCTGTTGTGCGATTGTTGACCATTTTATTGTGTTTATTCTCTGGTTGTTGTAGTGTGACAATGTGCAGATAAAAGTAATTAACGCCTATTTGGGAATTGGTCACGCTGCACACAAGGTGTGAGTGAGTGCGAGGGAATAGCAAACAGCGGAGCACAACGCGTTGCAACAACAGCAGCGTTCACTCTGTGTGTGTGTGTGTGTGTGTGTGTGTGTGTTTGTGTGGTGCAATAATTATTGACTTATTGGCCATAATGGCATTTAAGAGTCGCGCAGAGCCGGAGCCGAAAAATATTTGCATAAAATTTGCATTGACAACAGTTGAAAGCAATTGAAACAATAATTTCGTCATTAATGTGCGACAATCCCTTGCCCATGTTGCATGCCCCAAAATGCTGCACCTGCCAGCCTCCTCCTCCTCCTCCTCCTCCTCCTCCCCTTTCTCCTTCCTCTCCCATCATCCATTCACCTGCAATGCGAATTGAAAACGTGCTTATCGCCGCACATCAGCAACGTTGTCCAACGAATCCTGACCAGCAACACGACCTGAACCTCAACGTGAACCGAACCCGAACCCGAGCTCGAGCTCGAATCTGAACCTGAACCTCCATCCGGATCAAGCTTAATGTGCGAGAGAGAAAGAGTGGAGAGTGGAGAAGGGACTATTTGCAGTTGCAGTCGCGCATTGGCATTGGCAATTGTTTAATGCGTTTAATTACATTTGTTGGCTGGCACTTAATGTTTTTATAATTAATAGAATCAATATTGATATTGGTCCCAGCACAAGCGTTCGAATCTCTGCAACTGTGATTGCAGCAGACGGGGGCGCACAGCTGTGGTTAATTGTAGATTAAAAATGTAGCGATGCGGTTGCATTTTTTTTTTTCGTTTTTGTCCATTTTTTTTTTTTGCTCTTTTGGTCATGCAGGCGTTAATTTTCTGGTCAAACTATAACCCGCAATAAAAATATAAATAAATTGTTAGCACGAAAATGTAACAATCAGCCAGAGAAACAAAAGAATAAATAAAGCGTTTGCAATAAAATCAAAAGCAATTAAATGACAGTGAAGCTTTATTAAAAGTGATTCGAGTGATGTCATAAAAACGAATCTTTTTTATGGTTATTTCAATTTGATATTTTCTATATAAAGTTGATGATGCAAAATAGTAATTTAACTAAAATAAAAATTAAAACTTTGAAAACCAAATAAGAATTTATTTCAAATATGTTTTTCTACCATATTAGTTCAGTTAACTTTTGCCCCTAGAAGTATGCAACATTTTTCCTAGTTGTGATTGTGCTTATAGGAAGCAGAACACTTATTTAATATAAATACATTAAATCTTAAATAAATTTGTACATTTTAAAAACACATATAACATCTATATAAATATCGGAATTTTTTTTAAAACAATTTTTGTAATATATAACTTCATCTAACTTTTACCCCAATAAGTATGCAATATTTTTTTTTAGTCACTTTGCGCCATTTGCATGCATTAAATGAGCTTCGTTGATTTTAACTGATTAAAATGCAATTTTTATTTACTTTGCACAGCAAACAAATACATATTTTGTTATTTACATTTTGGGCGACGCATTTAATTACATTTAAAGAAAAAGCAGAACGCACTCACACATGGGGAAAAACAAAAACGCAGGCATGCATGCGAAATGCAGACCGACTAAATCCTGACTCCTGTCCGCGTCGTCTCCTTCTTCTGCGGGAGTAAAAAAAAGAAACAAAGCATAAAAAAAAAATAAAATAAAATACAGAAATAAATTGAGCGCTTTAAAATGCAAGCAGCGTAAAAGATTAGCCCGATTATTTCAGCTCGAAGGCGTTTAACTTTGCATTGCAACGCACACGGCGCGAGTTCAAAGGGTTCAGGCGAATGCTCCATGGCATTCCTTCCCTTCCCTTCACTCCCTCCCGGCTCATCCCTTGCTCGTGGTAAGTACCTTGCCACTTGAGCATGCTACACGGCGTCGTGTAGTAAAGCACAGCACACTGAGCTCTGGGCACTTGGGCCAAAAACTTTTGTTACGGCTTTTTCCTTTCGCTTCGCGTAAATGTTCAAAACGTAAACTTAATGCAGCGATTTGAAATTTACACATCGTTATATGAATATGAAATGATATAGAATATGCCAAATGGGAAATGGAAAATGGGTAGTGGGAAATGGGAATACAAAATGCAGAATGTGGAATACGGAATGTTGTGTCCTTTCCTTAAAATGGGGTGACTTCTGAGTGTCTTCTATTTTGGGTGGTTAGCATTGGACAACCGCTGAAAATTGAAGCTAGATGATGTTGCTATAAATACAATTTTTTTTATTTATTTTTTATTTTATTTTTTTCATTTAAATACATATAAAGTACAATTTTAATTATAATTTGAAATTAGGATTTATTTCTAAACAATATTTATCGAGTGATGCCAAAAGAAAGCTCAAAAAATAATTAAATACTTTGTCTTCTGATTGTTGGTTAAATAATTATTCATATCATATCAATATAATAATAATTTGTATTTGATATGATAAGAAATATTAATAAAAATGGTTTGCAAAAGCTTTTCAATGAATATTTTGTAAGATCTTTATTTAATTAATAAAAATATAACAATAAATATAATTTAGAACGGGATTCACTTGCTACAATAATTAAACTTATCATTCAATATTAAGTATACGTATCAAAGTGATACGATGAAAATGCCTAAAAAAGTAAAAGTTCATTATTCAAATAACTTCCATCACTTCGATCCATTCATTTTAGGTTTTGAAGGCAGCATATTTGGCTCACGACTAAGGTCAGTCTCTGTGAAAGTCGCGTTACTGTTGGTAAAGATTTCGCTTTTGATCAGCTCCCCATCATCGTCTTCAACAGGAAACTCGTAGGCATTACGGCTTGTCCCCATTCGATTGCCTATCTCTGCATCCTGCTTGGGCACAAGTGTTGCATCGTTCTCAGAGTTCACAGCCGTAAGCTCCTCGTCCATATCGCTCTCTTCGGGCGCCTCAAAGGATGCGAATGGCTCGGGCGTGGGCTTAAAAGTGTGCATCGGCACCACCATGGAGGGATTATTAACAATGTGATTGTCTGCCATTTTATCCGACGGCATAAGGCGCATAATGTGCATCGTATTAATGTTCATATTCATGTTCATATTCATTTTGACGTTGGGCAATATCTGGGCCATGCGCGCAGCGCCCGGAGAATTATCGTTAATGTCGTAGACCACAAATCGCATGTCGCCAGCATGTCCGCCATTCGGTGGCACCGAAAATGTCATCATTGGCATCGTGGGCATCACCGGACCCGTGGGCTGCATAAAGATGTTGTTCAGCTGCTTCACGATCGCGCGATTCAATGGCGATGCCGTATCCCTGTCCTCGTTCTCATTGCTGCTACCTTCAGCAGGCAACAGGTGATCGCCCATCTCTCCACGCTGCCGCAAATAGTTGTGCTGCTGATCACGAGACACGCTCTCATCATCGACAATGAAATTCTTGTCTCTGTTGCTGCCACTCGACGTGGCACGTTGATGATTTCCTACGGCAGTGTTGTAGTCCTGATGCTGCTGCTGCTGTTGCGGTGGCTGATAGCCCATAGTAGGTTTACCACTGCAACACGGCATACTGTAGGTGTTCACTCGGTAGCCATAGCTAGAGGCGGATGGGCGTGGTAGCTGATGGGCTGGTGCATAGCTATGCATGGGTACTGAGAAGAGTGGCAAGTGAATTAGTAAGCGAAACAAAGAATGAAACTATACAGTGAAAAGGCATTTAGCATTCGCAAGTTAGTTAAAAATACACAGCTGCAACTTAATTAAAGTCTAAAAAGGAGATTCTTAGATAATCGATAACAATTTATAGTAATTCAAGTAAAATGCAGAAATAAATAAATAAGAAACGAACTTATTTTCTGTCAAAGAAATGTCATCTGAATATAAATGATTGATCCATGAATTTGGTATAAAAACGGAGCATATATATAAACTATATTTCAATCTACCAATAGTTGAGTTAACTTAAAAGCTTTGGCTTTGATTGTCAACCGGCGGTACTACTAAAATAGGACCACTTGAAGAACAAAGTCTGAAAAATGTCAGATTCTCAAAATAAAACAATAAATATTAGACTTAGGTTAAAAAAATCTGAAATTGATCGAATTTACTATAAAGTCCAGTTAGTCAAACTGACTCCGACGTTTCTTCGCTGAAGCCTAAAAGAGGAGGTTCTATCCCAAGTTCAAATTTTGCGTGAATAGAGGATAATGTAAGTAAATGTGATAAACTAACTAACTAATATAAAAGAACTGAATGCGCTTCTTAAATAATAAAATAGTAAAACCATAAATTATAATGTAATATTTGTTTGATTTTGCAATAAGATTTTCAGTCTTAAAACTATACGATTTATCCTTCCTGGCTTACTTGGCTTGTATTTTAACATTAAGATTTTGATGTTCATGACGCAGTTTCTGTTCCAAAATTCTTAGTACTATCATAAGACCAAAATAATGATTTTAGAACTGTTGTTTTTCAGTGCAGTGATACAAATCTAAGCTACTATTAAAGGCTGATGTCATCTGGCCGCATATCTATTACATAATCTGAACTCACCCATAGGCCGATGTGCCCAGAAACTGACTGGAGTTGTGAGGCGAGGCATCATCATGCTTGCGCTACTTGGTCCGCCATAGTGAGTGCGCGGCGGTGGCTGCAACGGAGCCTGCGACTGTAGTGGAGTCGGTGGCATGTGCAACGGCGGCGGCGGAAACATGCTCATGTGCATGCACCAGCAGTGATAGTCCGTCTGTGTGCCCACATTGATGAGCTGAGGTCGCGGCTGCAAAACAAAAAGTGAGACAAGACCACAAAAAAACAAGAAAGAAAGCTACAGCCGAGTGTGCTCGACTGTGAGATACCCGCTACCCATTTTGAATAAAAGCAAATTATTGCGGTATTATTTTCAAAATATACCAAAAAATACTGCAAAATGCTAAAAATATACCAAACGGTATATTAGGTATAACGATGTGGTACTAACATTCAAAATATACCATAGACGGCAAAATATACCAGATTGTCGGCCAAAGCATTTGAGACCCCCCGTAAGTGGGCGTTTTGGCCCATACAAAAGTTTTTTTTTTAATAACTTCCACAATTTTTATCTGATCTTAACCAAATTTTTAGGAATCATAAATAGTATTTAACTAAGTTATTATTATACACACCAAAATTCGCAGCTTTAGCTTTAAAATTACGTTGTAATTCGATTTTTTTGATTTGCGGGGGCGGAAGTGGGCGTGGCAAAAATTTGAAACAAACTTTATCTGCGTGCAAACATAACAAATGCTATCGAAAAAAAAATTATAGCTCTATCTCTTATAGTCTCTGAGATCCAGTGTTTCAGACAGACGCACAGACGGACAGACAGACAGACACACCGACAGACAGACGGACATGGCTAGATCGTCTCGGCTGTTGACGCTGATCAAGAATATATATACTTTATAGGGTTGGAGATGCCTCCTTCTACCTGTTACATACATTTCCTGCCGGCACAAAGTTATAATACCCTTCTACCCTATGGGTAGCGGGTATAAAAAGAGAAAGAGAATGAGAATGAAAGACTGAAACTCACTTGCAGATGTGCCAGGTCCTGGGATGCGAAACCGTATTGAAAGATAAAGGTGCAGCTTAAACAGAAACTCAGTCACAAAACTCACACACTTACCGCGGGAAGAAAGAGAATCGGATGCAGTGGCGTCACCTCGAGTATGGCCGTCGTGTAGGCGGCCATCTGCACCTGGGTCATGTTGGCAAAGCGACCGCGCAGCAGCGGCAACATCAGATTGTGGGCGCGTATCATGAGATTGCGCAGCATGGACAAGTACTCCGCAGTGGACAAGCCGCAGTCGCTCACCTGCTTGGCGAAGTCATCAAAGCTGGGAAAGTCGTCGTTAGGCAAAGTTCCAGCTGTTTCAGCTGTTTCAGATGTTGTGGGTTGCGCCTTGCTGGCATCATCGGAGGATTTGTCACTTGTCGCTGCCTCGGCAGCTGGGTTTAGTCGGCCATAGAAATATGGCTTCCAGTCGGACGAAGTTGCCTCCTGTGATGGCGATGGCGACGGCGACAATTTCGATTGCTGCTCATTGCCAGAATCACTCTCTAGCTGTGCTGACTTCGCCGGCTTCTCTTCACCTGCTGCTGCTGTTGTTGCTGTCGACTTTGTGTTATTCTTTGTGTCTGCAGCAGCAGCCATTTGTCCACCTCCTAGCATTTTTGCTTGAGCTGCCATCTCTGCAACCAACTGATTGAGATCGCCAAAGCATTCGCGTACTAGCCAGCATTGTGTTGCTGCTCGTATTGCGGCATCTAGTTCCGTGTTGCGCCAAAAATCACGCAGCAAAATATTTGCATCTGGCAACACTTCCAATTTCTCTAGCAAAGCTATTGACTCGCCTCCACAGCCAACTCCGCTGCCTTCTTGCGACATCTTCCGCTGTTGCTCGCTGTAGGTCTCGTTGGCATATCTATATTCAGCACGATCAAATAATTGTTCAACATTTCCATCGAGAGTGCGCGACGATGGCCCCCCCAACGACTGTGGATTAGTTTGGGCCGCACGCTCAATTGCCAGCAGATACGCTGCATACGATTCCTTCGGATAAAAGACGGCTGCAAAAGGCGACATCTGGCCACCGCCGGTGGCATCCGCAACTCCACTGAACGGAGAGATCTTAGCTGCCTCCAAAGCCACATCGGACTCTTTTTTAGCTGTTGCATACACATTATCCGCCAGCTCTGAAGCTGAGAACATGTTTTGAAGTAGCGAACTAATATTTCTATCTAATTCACTGCTTACCTATATCGGACTTATTGGTATTCCTGATTAGAATTGCCCAGTTTGGGGATGAAGAGCCAATCGAAGGATCGCTCATGCTGAAATGAATGTGCAACTGAATTATAAGTGTGAGAAAATCATGGCAAATACTTACATGCGAAGAAAGACGAGTGGCAAAAATTCTTAAGTTCCTTCAATCAGAAAAGCTGAAAAGTAAGTAATTCAATTTGTAGAAGATATTATTTATCTATATATTTTTTTTTTCTTTTAACATGATAGCCCCAATTCGATAAATAATTTACCCCAATAACCCCAACTCTCTAACGAGTATTTTCCATCTTGGGCTTGTGCTATAATTGAATAATTCATTAGAGTCTGTTGAAGTAACTCGAATTTATTTATAACGAATATACGTCATTTCGTATTATTTCAATTAAAGCCCTCTGATTTGAAGCACAACTCTCTAATAAGGATTTGCAAGCTGGACTAGTCGCATTTAATTCGTCACTCGTTACTTTTTGTCAGTGAATAATCTACAAATATTTTTGACCCTCTGAAGTTGAAGGACGCAATATACCTTGATCAACTAATCATTCGCTATTAATTGTCATACTTTCGTTACTAATTTTCACTTTAATTTTCAGCCTAATTCGCCACTTTATGGCACAATTTCAAACTTTCACTAACATTAAACTAATTACCAAGTACTCATTCACTCGGTTAATGATCTAAAAATATTTGGCTCGCCAAAGTAAATTTTAATCCGTAATCTCGTCACTCGTTACTTTCAGCCAAACTTGAAAACTCATACTTCAATTAATCTTGGAAAAAACACTGTAAATGATTTACAAATATGTTCACCCACTAGAGATTCCTTGATGAATTATGACGAGTAATCATTCGCTATTAAGTGCCAAACTCTCGTTATCAACTTTCACTACTTATTACTTCATGGCACAATTTATAAGGCGCACTAACATGAAACTGACAAAGTATTTAGTGATCTATAAATATTCAACATGCTGAACATAATTTTGATCCCTAATCTCGTCACTCGTTACTTTTAGTCATAACCCAAAGTTTACACTTCAATCGAACTTGGAAAGAAATCGGTGAATGATTTGCAAATACATGTATTTGACACGATAAGGTAGAGGAATACTTTCAGTCAGTTCAAGCTAGATTACAAAGGTTTCCCCTCAACAGATTGGCGTGTTATGTGAGACGTGTTTGTTCCAGTTAAAAGAGCTTTCGACAGCAGGCAAACGTGCCCGGCATAACTCAGTCTAAGCCTTATAGCCAATGTCTGCACTCTTTTATAAGACGCAACCAAATGCTACGCACAACAAAAATCTCACACTCGGGTAAACGTAAACGAACACCACAAAAAAAAAAACATTTTTGCAATTATTTCAAATATTTTTCAACACGGCTTTGAAATGCGACGTGCCGACGAATACAACAAAAGCGTGAAAAAATAGCAAGTAAGAAAAATATTGTAGAGTGTGCTCGACTATGAAATACCCGCTATAATTACCGCGGTATTTTTCTTAAAATATACCAAATTAATATACCCTTTTTTGCGGTATACTACGGCTAAAATGTACCAAAATCTATATTTGGTATATTGATATACCAAATACATTCAAAATATACCATTCAGCAGAAAACATACGAAACATACATACATACAAAGCAACTAAGCTACGCTTACAGTAGTCACTTTTTACCAAAGAAAACTATTTCTTAAATCAATAAAATTTTCAAAAATCTGTTGAATACTGTAGTTGTTATTGGGCTTAGGCTTTAAACATTACAAAAAAAAAAAATTCTAACTCTGTCTCCAATAGTCTCTGGTATCTAGGTGTTCATACGGACAGACGGACAAGGCAAGATCGTCTCGGCTTTTGACGCTGATCAAGAATATATATACTTCATCTGACTGTGACATTTCCTGCAGGCATAAAGACATAACACCCTTCTAGCCTTTTAGTGGCGGGTATAAAAATAAAACAGAAAGGGTTTTTGATTTTTTTTTTGTTCAGCTGAGTTTTTGTCTTGCGCCAAAATATTTTTCCACATTTTATGCTGTGCATATTTTTTGCCGCAGCCTTGGCGCGAAATTAGCGGCGAGTGTCTGAGGAAGTGGAAAAAAGGCAGCGAAGATAAACTTTAAATAAAACATGGCACACACAACACGGTCCTTGCTTTGTGTTGATGTTGATGGTTGTTGAGGGGGAGTTGGCTCCACACAAGGAGAAGGCTATGCCATTGATGCTGACTAGCTGACGTTGTTCAGAGAAGGGTGAAGTGAAGAAGAAGGAACAGAAGGTGGAGGAGGTGGAGGAGGCGGGTGATGATGGCGCTGGCAAACGTCGAACGATGGCGCAGACCGCAATTCAAATAAAATCCTTTAGGGCTTTTGACTTTTAACTCATCCGTTTAACGAGCGCTCATGTTCGTGAGACGGCGACTGGCCTGCTACATTGGCAGGATGAAAAGATTGCCTTGCCAAGGACAATACCCTTGACACCTACACACACACACCCAAACAGACACACACACACACGCAGAGCTGGAGTGAGAGGAGAAGCCTCAGCACGTCCACGGTGCAATTGCAAAACAATGCGCGAAACAATCTAAAGAAATCTGCATAAAGAGCATATGCGAACAAGCAATGCTCTGTGAATAACACATTTAAAGAGACTGAAATATACAAATACAATGCATACAATTCCAGACAAAAATGTAAATATAACTATATTAAATTAGCAAACGAAAATATATAATAATATAAAAAGTATAAAAGTACTTTAATAAAATAAAATTAAACATTTAGAGAGACTGAAAAGCAAAAATAAGTAATGTATACAATTTAAGACTAAATTATAGATTTAAAAATTTTAAAGTAGCAAACTAAAATTGAAAATCAAGTAAAAGTGTGGAATTGTTTAAAAAAAAAATAAATAACATAATAACAAAAATATGAAAACAAATTTGCAATTGTAAGCCTATATTTAAAAGAATTAATGAATCTATATTTTTTTTTGTTTTTGCCAAGTTACTTTGTTAATAAGTTTAAGTAGAAAAAAACCAAATTACTTTAACATATACTTTCGTTTTCTGTTCGAGTAAGGAAGCTTATAACTAAATACTCGTATACAAAAAAAAAAAAAAATAAAAATATAAATAAAATGACTTCATTAAAATTTCACAATATAAAATCGTTCTAATATAAATAGATGGGTATCTAAAGTGAAAAAAATATGAATCGATTAGCACCTATTAGAGCTCAGAATAATTTTGAAATTTCTTTTATGTTTTAAGGTAATTGCAATTATGAACGAATTCGAACGCAATCCAAAAATGATAGTGCATATATGTATTTTATAGTTTAAAGAAAAAGTTTAAATATAGTACTAATTCAAAGCAATAAGAAAAAGGTTTTTTTTATTTTCAACATTTGTTTTTTTTCGAGGTAGTGTCAAACGCGACAAATTCCGCATGAGAATTACATTTATGTATACATATTTTCAAGTTGCATTGTGTTTAATTTATTTAAATCTTTCTATCAATCAATATTCCTCCCTCTCTCTCTCTCTCTCTCTCTCTCTTTCTCAACTGTCATTTCTTTATTTTTGCAATCATTTCTTGGTCTCATATGCATATCCAAGAGATACATTTTCGTTTACTGGTTACCAAGGCAGCGAACTTGCGTTGTGTATTTGCCAAGTCGACGTAGCGCTTGTCTCAATCAGAATCAAAAAACCTCGCACCCTCACGCACACATAGAAAGCGATTTAAAATTTTTATGAGTCCTTTTTGAGTTTCGGGAAATGGGGGGAGGAGTCCCCTTGTATATGTATTGTATGTATCTGCACAACACTGTCAGCCTGACTACAGACTGGCCAGATAATCAAATCGATTGATGACGACGTTCCAAGCAATTGCCAAATGCCAAATGCCAATTGCCAGTTGCCAGCGAGGAGAGTCGCTGTTGCTGTTTGCCAGTTCGCTAGTTGTTGCCGTGATTTTAGAATGAGAAGCAGAGGCGCAAAGGATTCGCTGACAATTGAGGCGTTTACTTAAATATGCAATGAGAGCCAATGCATACACAATTGGCAACTTTGGCAGCGCTGAATTGCGTGACATTTATTAACTGGCAAATACACTTGTCGCGCATACGCCCCGTGGCCACGCCCACGCCCACGCATACACACACGCACACGCAAGCCACAAAGCAACAAAAAAAAAAGAAAGAAGAAAAGTATGCTTCGTTTAATAAATTGAGCGTTTTACGCAATTTATGCGCCTGATTTGACGTTAATGTGCCCTGAACAGACTCACTCCAAGGACTCACACACACACACTTATAAATCAGCAGTGGCTTTGCTATGTTTGTATGTGTGTGTGTGTGTGTGTTTATTTACATGTTGCCTGCCAGAGCGTCGAGTCCTTCCGCTTGACGCTTTTTATTTATGACAACATCTGTCGCGACAAGCTACGATTTACCAGCGAGTGTGTGTGTGTGTGTGTGTCTCAGTGTGTGTGTTGAGGCGTTAACATCTATGCCACACACACATCATTAATCATTTCGAACGCAACTCCTTTTCT
Organism: Drosophila niveifrons; assembly: GCA_035046325.1. Taxonomy (NCBI): domain Eukaryota; kingdom Metazoa; phylum Arthropoda; class Insecta; order Diptera; family Drosophilidae; genus Drosophila; species Drosophila niveifrons. The sequence continues at coordinate 8,414,582 of JAWNOC010000063.1, read as the reverse complement.
TACGCACAGAACTGTGTTGTCGCCCCCTCCCACCTTGAGCTCTATTATCCTTAAGCTTCTCGCATTTTATGCCCAAACTTTGCACATAAAAATGCGACAGGAAGCAAGGAAAGGAAACAAACGGTGTTCAGAAGCAAAAGCTTATGAACTATCAGTAATCATTATAGAAAGAAAGATTCCTCACTCACCTGACTCACTTTGGCTTCCACTGTCTTGCTTTGATATCGCCTTAATTTAATGTATATTTTGTGTTGAAATTATTTTATCTTATTCAAAACTCAAATCAAATGCATATGAAATAGATACTCAGCCAACTGAGACCAGGTAAAGTTTATGAATTGACAGATTGAACTACTTTACATTTTTCATTAACGCAAAGATTATAAATTATCAAATTAAACTTACAAAATGAATTTTTAAATTTAGTTTAATTTTTAAAAAGATGTGCACTATTTTGGGGCATTTTTAATGAGCATTTCCACTTCACTTTACTCCCTTTCAATAATATTCATTATTTATTTATTATTAGTGTAAGCGCATTTGTACCTAAAATTTACTACACGTCAAATTTGATTAGCCTAATAAATTGTTATTATGTTAGATGTATCATAATTATTTTATTTTTAAAGTTTGTATTTTGGAATCCTCCCCCGTATCTTCTAATTATTGTTAGCGGGGCTTATCTGCTATGACTGACAATCTGGTATATAATAGAGGTCGTAATGTAGTACTTTGATATACCAAATATCGCATTTGGTATATTTTAGTATTTTCGTGGTATATTTTTTTTTAGACTAAGATCAGCTGTTTAACCTCTTATTTTTTTAGATTTATTGTTTTCCTCTGTTTATTACCTCTAATCATTTAATACTTTAAATTTGTGTTCACCTTTAAAAATAATTATGCACAGCAATTAAATTGAATATTTAATAACGTCAAATGTAGTTTTTAAAAATATGTTACATAAAATATGTGCTAAAATAGTCAAAATTAAACGAGAGAGATTTTCTCAGCTGGCATTTGAGGTCGCATTTGTCGCTAGAGAAAATGGAAGGCAATTCCCAGATGCCAATCAATGTCAGAGCGAGTGGAAAGTGGAAAACTCTAGACGACAATAATTCACGTATGCGAGCTAATAAATTAAGAGTAAACGCAGTCGATGGCGTAGTCGTGGCATCAAAGGATAACAAGGATACCTTTTCAGCTCACACTCACACTCACACTCACACTTAGACACACACTCACATTAACCTGCGCAAATAATCAGCTGTAAATATTTTATACATGAAACAAGCGACAAAACTTTGACAAACATTTTTGGCTTAAACTGAGATAAGTTAACAGGGGAAGAGGCGGGGAAAGCTGCAGATATTTAAGGCATGCCTCTGTTGTTATGGTGCCATTTTGGTTGATGCCACATCAGAGGCAAAGCCAGCGGTGAGAATGCCACAGAGAAATCTAACGAAATCTTTTGCCCTGCCTTTCGCCTCTGGACGTGAGCTTAGTTTAATATCTATCTTATATACGAAGTGGTGAAAAGCTTTGCTGGTCATTTGATGGGTCAGGGGAATGTGGATGACGATGCGGCTTATGATAAGAAACCAACAAATTGAAATGAATGTCAATTGGTAATCAAAATAAATGCCTGACGGGCGCCCAAATGAAATGGATAGACTCCAAATGAAAGCCTGACAAATACTTGTGGCCAGTCTTAAAAGAAAAACCAGCCGAAGAGCAAACAAACAAAGAACAACTATTTTAAGACAAATAAGTGAGGTTACGGGCAGAGACGACGAAAAGAAAAATAGAGAAGATTAACTTGATTTTCAAAAGTAAATTCAATACGCAAGCATGGAAAATACTTTGGAAACAAAATTTATATATAATAGTAATTTCGCAATGTGTTAAATGGAACAAAGTTGAAGTTAAAATTAAATGAATGAAATTTAAATGCGTCAAATACTACAGTAAATTCAATAAGAAGAAACAAATGTCAATTGGCAAAAAAAGATTAAAAAGTAAAGATGCATTTCTAGTGTGACCAGCTCATTTGTATACAACTTATACTAAACTTATCGATATACAAAATGGTATTATTGATTGTTTGAATATGGGTTCTCCAACAGAAACTAATTAGAAGGCAAAAAAATATATAGATATAAAAAAAACTTTTTTTTTCTTTTATATTTTGAAATATATCTAGAACATTTTTTGTAAAAATGCTGTCAATATCATTCAAGTAAAGTACGTCTCAAGGATTAGTCTGAATGTTGAGGTTATTATTACATTCGCATACTGCGAAGAAGGAGTAGAAAGAACAGAAGACAAAGGCTTGAGGTCACAGTTGATGTCGGCTATATGCCAGAAGCTGTTAGTCAGCGTCCAGTTTGAGGACCTTGAGGGGGCAAAGCAGCAGAGACTTTGGACTCTGGGTCTGAAATTGCTGCCGGACTTTAAGGGGGGGCAATAAATTCATTTTGGTGTCGGCTGCACATGCAAATGTCTAAATGCCGAAATGCCTAATGAGTGAGAAGCTGGCAGGCACAAAAACAGGACACGAAATGAGTCCTTAAAGATTAATTAATCTTTGTGGCACATGCGGCCGCCGTCGACGTCAACTCTGCTGCTGCTGCTGCTGCTGCTGCTGGTGCCACAAACAACGGTTGCACGCCACACACACACACACACGCTTGTCTGTGTGTGTGTGGAGGGTTTTGTTGTCCTATACAGCTGACCATTGTCCTTTTGCGTTACGGTTTCGGGGTTTTTAAGCTAATGACACAAAACGCCAAAAAGGATGCGAGTGAATGGCCTGGGGGTTAATTTGCAGGCCAGGGTTGGACGGTCGACTGCCTGGTCAGGCTTATCTTTTGCTTTTGAAGAAATAATTAATGACCTCGTTTTTGCCACTGTGGCCAGACCCAAGAGCAGCCAACACACACACAAGGAGCAACTGGAACGGACTCTGCGTGCTGGCCATTAAAAATCGTTTATTTCGATTTGATTTAATCCAAAATAGATTGCCCTGTCGGGCGATGCGACAGCAACCAAAGAGCTGGAGATGCGGCCAATTTATGCACTCAATTTACGCGCGTGCACAGAGGACACAGCACGACACAGTCACGATGCAGAGAGGAAGGATGCTGGCTGCTGGCTGCTGCTGAATGCAGTTGGAGCTTTTGGCTGGGCGCTGGCGCATTTATAAATTTCATTGGTTAATCCTTATTTTCGCATTAAGGGAGCGCGCAACCGTTTTGCTCGCCGCAGCTATGCAAATGTTGCATTGTCCTGTTGCGTCTCCCTCTCTCCTCACAATTATCCCCGCCTCTGTCACTGCAATGGCAATTAAACTAATCGCACGCGAGGCTTAAAATGCGATTTGCGGCGTCGATTGCCAATTGCGGAATCGTGGCGAGAGAAGCGATGGCAACAATCCCACAGGATTGCCCTTTTACGCTTTGCCATGAAATTTATTTAGCCAACATACTGATTTCATTTGCCCCGCCGTCTCCCCTCTCTATCTCTTCCCTCTCTCTCCCATCTCAATCTGGCTGTGCAAATGGCATTTAAACTGTTTGCATTTGGCGCCGCTGACTGTTTAGCGGTTTCTGCGTTTTTGCGGCTAACTCCTGCTTCCTCTCTCTTTTCCGACCCCGCAACGTTTCGTTAACCGCGTCGTGTCTAACTCTGCCTACCTCATCCACAGACAGAGGTCAGAGGTCACCGCCGCCTAATCCAAATGTTTAGTTACGGTTGCACTCACAAAAGGGGATTTCCTCACCAATCGTCAACTAACAATGATCAGCGAATCATGTGCCAACTGCAAGAATAACAAACTCTAAAACAAAATTCTATACAAAGTAAAGCAACTCTTAAATTAGAGAAGAACAAATATGTTTTCTGAATAAATTCTGGTAAAATCATCATAAAATGGGAAACTTTCAAAACAAAATACACACCTGGTGTTAAGTTTGTTTAATATTTATTGTTTCAATCAGGACTGAAATTATGTTGATATGCAAAAACATTCGCCATTAAATTATATTTTAAATATAATATTAAAATTATTATTCAAATTTAACAAATAATTTAAAAAGTCAAACAATTTATTAAAGTTACTTACAATTAGGGATTATTTTTTGGGCATTATATTAGATACACTTCAGCTTTTTAATTATTTATAAAAAAAAAGTATTTTTTAAGTATAATTTTTATTTGATGTTATTATTTGTTTTAGATAAAACATATCAGAGCAAAGCTTCGAAGCTTTAAATAATATGTAAAATTGAATAATAAAGTAAATAAAAACTGTTTGAAAAATCAAATCTAATTAATTACATTTATTAAGGTTAAAATGGCAAAATCAGAAATTGATTGCAGGCATTTTTCATATTATTTTGAACTCTTTATTGTTATTATTGTTAATATTAAAGTCAGTCATTTAGTCTTGTTCAAGCATATAAGATATTACGTATGCATAATATAAGCCTAAGTGGACAGAATAAACTATTAGTAATGATTTTGTTATTCTCTCTTTTAAAAGCGTGAACAACTCGATGCCAAAAATTTGCCTTTGTTAACGAAATTTGCATGTCATTGTGCTTCACTCGGCGACAGGCCAAGACTTTAGCAAAGAGAAAAAGCACTTTACAATTATTATTGTGCTTAGATTTGCACACAAGTATGTATGTGTGCGTGTGTGTAATTCTCTTCAACTGCTATTCAACAGTTGTGCAGAACCTCAACGTGTTGCCCGCTAAAGAAAATCGAGTATGAAAAGGGCATGCCAAAAATTTTAGTTTATAGCATGACGGTTAAATGCATCTCTTTCTATTTGACTAGACGTCGGACCGAGATATTAGTGAAGGCGGATAAGCTAAGTGGGCGTGGTCAAGCAGGAGAGGTTCACAAAGATTGCTTAGCTTGCTAAGGGTACTTTTACTCAGCTGTTGGTACTTGATTTAAGTAAGCTAATGAAAAAGTGATTGCCAAAAATTTGTGAGTAGGTCGGTGATATTTTGTGTGTGAGTCTGAGTAGGCGGCGGACCGACAAATTAGTGAAGGCGGACGCGAAAAGTGGGCATGGTTACGTAGCAGAGCTTTATAAATATTGCCTAGCTTGCTAAGAGTGCACTTATTCAAGAGCTACGCAACAGTTGAGCAGAACTGCAACATGTTGAGTAAGCTGCAAGTAATATTAGGAAAGTGTCAAAAAGTGATTGCCAAAAATGTGTGTGCATGTGTCATAATGCGTGTGTGGTTTCGATTAGGCGGCGGACTAAAATATATACATATGTAGGCGAATGGGCAATGTGGGCGTGGTCAGGTAGCATAGCAACAGCAGCTTGCTTAGGTAACGTTTGATCAACTGATACTCAACCGTTGAGCAGAATCTCAATGCATTGCAGGAAAAACGATGCAATTTAACTATGAATAACCAAAGAACAACAAGCATATTACTAAATTTAAATAAAGGTATAATTTGAATGAAATCATATTTATTATACGAGGTCAAAAGATCTTATTTAAATAAGATGAAAAAAAAAAGAATTCAGACTTATGTTGATTCTCAATTGAATACATTTTCGCAAAACTAACTTGTGTCAAAGTCTAGTCAATGGCTCAGTGAATCTTCCTTGCTGACATGACCGATGCGTATTCAGAATGCAGATTTATATCTTTGCCAGGGCTGAGCTGTGCTCAATTGGCCAGCAAGTTGAGGGAGGGAAAGGAAACCACAATGGGAAACAGAAGTTTGAAGAGTTTGCAGCGTAACAAAAGTAACATGAATGAAATGTTTGCATGATTAATGATGTCAACGCGACTTGTTTCACATCGAGTGTGGGTGGAGAAATTGGGAAGCAACTGACAATTCCCCGGTTGCTATTTAACAAAAAGTCGAAAGAAGGGGCTCAGGGAATCGGACTTGGGGAACCTCAAACGAATCCGTCAAGAATGCGTCAATTTAATTGCGCACGTGACGAGCGCGAGTCATGAATGACAAGGAAGCAGAAGCAGAAGCAGGAGACAAAAGACATCCCATTTGATCTGGCTGGACTAAAGAAAATGCCAATTTTTGTTTGCTGCCTCAGTGCCACGTGACGCTGTTGTTGATGATGGAGATGGAGATGGAGCAGCCCTTGCTTTTGCAGGCCGACTAATAAAGGCCAGAAATGGTTCAACATGCTGCGCTCTACATTTGATTTTTCGCAAATTTCATTAAGCAAGATAAATGGTTGGCTATTAACAACAACAACAACAACAGCCTTAATAGAAGCAACCACGAAGTGAGCTTTCTATTTATGCAAAAATTCGTTATGGATGCCAAAAAGCGGAAGCGGAAATCGCACGCACTTTGGTTGGTGAACACACTCTGTCCACTGCCCCGCTGCAAGTGAAGTACGTTCGCTTTGTCATGACTTTTGTTGTACAGTTTAAAAAGTTTATAACAGCGACTTTCAGAAAACGGCCATATTTGGTATATCGATGCAGTACCATATTCTATACCAGATTGTCTACCAAAGCAGCTGAAAACCGATTGTAGTAAGAATAATTTAATTGTTTTTAATTTTTATCCGATCGCCACAAAATATCCAAGAATAATAAATACTATATGGGGTGTGGCAAAACATTTAAACAAACTTGATCTGCGTGCAAACATTGCAAATGCTGTCAAAAAAATTATAGCTCTATCTCATATAGTATCTGAGATCTAGGTGCTCATACGGACAGACGGGCAGACGGACATGACTAGTTCGTCTCGGTTTTTGACGCTGATCAAGAATGTTGCATACATTTTCTACCCTTTAACCCTATAGGTATAAACAATTTACATATTTCGAAACTGTAATATTAACTAAAATGTGTAACTTAATCTGCACTCTTTCTCTAAAAAGGTAGGTCTGCGCTGAAACTATTTTTAGGGTATACAAAATTCGTTTTGATGCCAACTGGCAGCGGTTTTTGTGGTACGCTGTGTTTGACTCTGTCTCTGCTGACATGATAAATTGCATGAAATTATTTTCCACGCCGCTTGCGGAGAGGCGTGGGGGGAGGGGGGTAGCAAGGGGTGGTTGGGTGGCTATGCGTGGTGTACTCGTACTTATGTAAGTACATATATCTCAACAATATCTGCGGTATCTGTAAAATGCCATACTTAAAAGTTAATTGTAGCTGAGAGCTAACTTTTTGGCGGCAGCGCCTCACGAACATCCAAATTTATTCAAATTTCGTACAAAATGCGACATGTTGTAATTCTTGAAGCGATTGCTGTTGCTTCTGTTGTGGTTGTGGTTGTTGTTGCTGTTTTTGTTTGTTGACTGTTTGTTGTTCGTCTTGTTTGTGCTTATCTGGCCCGCATTTTGTTTGCTTGCCAATTTTCGTAACTTTAAGATTTATCGCACAAAATATGTCGAGTCGCGTTCGTTGGAATGGAAGTCAGGGAGTCAGGGAGTCAGGACATCAGGGCATCAGGGCAGGAGAGATGGGGAGTTGTAAATCGGGAGTCTGATGAATGCGATGTTGTTACCAAAATCCGAAAAACGCGAATTGCGACAGCTGCTGGCTGTGTTTTGGCTGTTGACTGCATTGCGATTGCCACGCCGACCGGTTGAGTGGGAGTGATGAGAGCCTGGCAAATTGGTCATTAACTGAAGCACACACACACACACACACAGATACAGAGAGTTAGATAAGGGAAGTAGGGGGGAGAGGGGCAGACACAGACTGTCAGCTAGATGGAAGGACATGACGTCAGGACATTTTAATTTGGTCTGTCAACGGCAGACGTTGACCGCAGAGTGCAGCAGCAGTGGCAGCAGTTGCAGCCAAAACTGATTTGTCCTGCAACACCTGAAGCCTATACCACGCCTTCTTTTCCTTCCCCCTCCGCCACACACACACACACACACACACACACACACACACACACACTCTTGCAACTTGCTGAATCTGTTAGTGAAAGGACATGTTGTTGATTTCTAATTTCACGCTGTGTTGTGTGAAAATCAACACCGTTCAAACATTCACATTCCCCGGGTTTCGGTTGCCCAATGGCCGGTCATCTACGGATTTTGCTTTTCGCTCCACTCCGGTCTGGTTCGGTTCGATGCGGTTCGGTTCAGATGGAAATCGAAAACGCAGCCCGCAGAAAAACGCAGCTAATGAAGCCTAAGCACTTAGCGTTGCCCATTTTACCCGATTCTCAAATCCCAAACTTGGCCATTACACAAAGTAAAGTTGCTAATTTAAAGCTATTTAAGTTCTACTTCTTGAACTAAACCAATGTCTAAATATCACTAAGACTATGCGAAATGGAGTAACTTAAATTTATAACCGAAATTCCTTTCTGCATTTGCCTTAATATCAATTCAATTCACTTACCAAACAGTTGTTGCACTAAAAGCCGGACTTCATCCACTAATTGAGCTTCGTCTACTCCAAATCGATAATTACTTTTAGCATGCAAGCTTGCGGCTTAATGATCTTTCTTTTCTAAGGAAATTTGCTTGTGAAAATATTTTGCCGTTTTTGAAGTTACTATGTAATGTGTTACTAGCCGACTTTAATAATAATTATTTTATTCAAACCTCTGGTAGGAGTTTTTAAATTCTAATATGCCTACTGAGTGCAGAACATAATTGGGAGCACACAGATTTTTATATTAATACGAATTTTTTTTTTGATTAAGAAAATGTTAAATGTCTTTTTTTCATAGCCGTCTTTAATTTTACTTTTGCTGATATTGTTTTTATACCCGCTACCCATAGTGTAGAATGTTATTATAACTTTGTGCCCGCAGGAAATGTATGTAACAGGTAGAAGGAGGCATCTCCGACCCTATAAAGTATACATATAGTCATGTCCGTCTATCCGCCTGTCTGTCTGCCTGTTTGTATGTCCGTCTGTCTGTATAAAAACCGAATAACAACCGTAAAGCTAGGGTCAAATTTTTGATATATACAATAATAACTATAGTATTTGTAATTCCTGAAAATTTGATTGCGATCAAATAAAAGTTGTCAAAGTTATTAAAGAAATTCTTTTGTCTAGCCAAAAAATTCATACCTTCTTTGGCTTGACAATCTGGAATATTTTGCACTCTGTAGTATATATTAAGTGAAGTAGTATTGTTGTGATATATTATTTTGGTGAATTTTAAAATAAATACCGCAATATTTTGCTTGTATTCAAAATGAGTAGCGGTAGTTGTGTTAGTTCTTGTTTTTTATTGTCAGAATCAATCTCTGGTTCTAATAAATAGAATATTTTGTTTTTTCATGTAATTAAAATAATCCAAAAAATTTTAATATTTGCATATAAACAAAATCTATCTGTATGGTCCTTCTTCTAAGCCTTCACATATGGAAGTATATATCACTCTTTAACTCCTTCTATACCCTCTTCACAATCTACTTTAGATGCCTTTGTATTTCCAGCCGTCTTTCTCTGTCTCATAATTGCAGCCCCTCGAGCAACATTCCGCTGCTCAGGTGGACACCAATTCACCTGGCCGTTGTCTTCTTTGGTGTAATTGTGCGTTGCGGTACGCGAAATTAAACAAGCACCCCTTGACAGCGGGGCGAGAGGAAGTTAGCGAGGCACAGCTATAGACAATGGGTTAGGGAGAGGGCAAAGAGATAATGAAGCCATCGCTTGGGTTGGGGAGAATGTCGCGTGGGGTCGCTAAATTACAAAAGAATGACAAACACTTTGGATCCGCCCGTCCGTCTGCTTCGCCTCCCTTCGATATGAAGCAGCAAAAGTTCTCAGGGGACAGTGAGAGGTGTCGCAAAAGTTTTTGCCTAGCTAGGAGAAGCTGGCAAAGCAGCACGGGGAAGTGGCGTGAAGTGGGAGCTGGGTGACAGCTAGGAGTGTCAGTGGTGCAATGGTTTCGTCGTATTGTTCCCCAAAGTGTTTTTATTTAGCATTGCGCATTGGCTGCCACAGAATGTGGCACGAAGCACGGGACACAGGGCCAAGGCTGCAAGGCCAAAAACTCATCCTAAGGGAATTTCTCGACATTTCGTTTGTTTTATTATCTTTTATTATAATCTTTGCCTTTGTCTCTCACATTGTTGTTGCCTTTTCTTTGAGCATCCATTGTTTCTGTTGTTGCGCCGCGCCAAATTGGCCGTTAAGATGCTCAAGAAGCGGATTTCGGTGATTTAGCAAGTTGGTCGCCATCATTTCTATTGTTGCCTCGCCCATAGTTTGTAGTAAGTATTTGTTTGCCCAAAAACTTGCGGCGGAAACCACGCTAATTTCGACACCTTACGCCAATCCATAGGCCACTCTCGTTTCAATTCCGCAAAGTCATAGATAGGCTGCTAAATGACAACAGGTGCCATTATAAAAGGGAAGTAACAAATAAATTTTTGTAGGGAACATTCCACTATTTTTTTTGGCAAATAAACTTATAAGCGAAATTTATGTTTCATATGTTTGCTCTGATAACAATTACTATTATTATTATTATTATCCAAAAAGTGTAGATTGCACTGAATACATTGAGCATATTTAATGTGATTATTATTTTCTTTAAAGAACAAATTTTGCATTACATGCACATGCGTGGTTGTTGTGCTCGCTGAGTTGAGTTTGTGTCTCAGCTGTGCTTATTCTTGGCATCGCTAGTTGCTTTCACCGCTAGCCAAGGAATCCACGCATGTGGAAAACTACGCTGACAATGCTTGATTTCGAATTTCGAACAGCATATTTTGGTTCTGAGGTTTTTATCACAGCTAAGCGGAAACTAGAAACGAATTATGGGCAAGAACAATAAATGTAACGACTCTTTGAATATTCAACAGAAAAATAATATAATAAATTGTTTATTACAAAATGATCGAGTATATAATGATCGGATTTAAATGACTATTGAAATATTGATTAAGATAAGATTAAGCATGAACTAGGTTTTTTTATAAGGTATTTTGCGAGTGCAATAGTAATAAAAATATTAAATATATGATTTATTTTGTATTTTTAGCAGACTTTAACATTCTCTTAACTTCCGTTTCGGTTTCCACAAATGTGAGAAACGTGGGAAATTCGTTTTTAATTGACTGAGAAAACAAGGTCATGCGCCACGCTAGACAAGGCACAAGGGTTGACCAAAGGAAGCTGGCGTTAATCATTTCCCGACTCTAACAGCATCCGCATCGAAATGTTTCTCACACATGTGAGAATGCACTTCCGACGCATCTGGCTATCGAATTGTTTAAACAAATGCTGAAATTATTGCTGGTCTGTTGATATTGCCGGACCGATTGGACCTCAATGATTTAAACAAACGAATCGAAATGAAAATAAAAGAAACTCGTGGCTTGTTTTGCAATTTTCGCATTTCCGCCACGTCGCATTGCTCTTTGCTATTAATGTTGTTGTTGCTGCTGTTGTTGATCGCTTCGTGGTTCGCATTTCTCGGCCAACGGAAACGCAAAGGTCCAAAAATCGTAAAGCCAAAATAAGCGATAAGCAAAGTGTATCAAACGCTGTTAGCCACCAATTTTGGAGCTGCGAGCCACAAGCACACACACACACCAGGCTAATTGGCAGACCCCAAATGCGGACACTTTGCGCATTCCAATGGCTATCAACGTTTGTGAATGAAATTCGATGCGTTGCGATGCGATGCTTGCTACAAGTGCCACCCCCTTCTCACCTTCCCTGGCCACTTCCTCTGGCCCGCGCCACGCCTTCCACACACGCTCGCCCACGCTCGCCAAAAAGCACTTTGATGCCATCTGCGATTTCATTCAATAGTCGCGTTCGTGGCGCTATTTTTGATTCATCGATCAATTGGCAATCACGTCTCACAACAGTAGCAACAACAACAACAACAACAACAACAACAGCAACATTATTAAACAAAAAACAACTACAAGTATAGTCGACACAAAGTGGATTTATGGCAACGCCCTCAAACAGTTTACCGCGCTCTCCTTTCGCCCCTTCTCCCCCACCATCCAGTGTTTTACTTCTCAATCCCGCAGCTGCTGCGCCTCTTCAAGTGCTTCTAGTATTTCCATAATGTTCACTTCCTTCCGCTTTCGTTTTTTATATGCTCTTCGCCTTATCAGTTTCAAGTGCATCTGCCGCTGATCTGTTGCAGTTGCATGTTGCTCTTGCTCTTGCTGTTGCTGTTGCAGCCTCTCTCATCTCTTGTGGCAGCTGTGACAATGCGATGCCGCCTCCATGTCGCATGTTAAAAATACTCTAAAGTGAGTTTGGCATGTGCCACAATAGCTCAACAGCGAAACACGTTGCAAGTTGCAGGCAGCCTGTGCAGCACCTTTAACCAGCATCTGGAGCAAGGACACATGTTTCTGGGGAACTCCCACCAACAGTAGTCGAAAATTAAGAGATACTTGGAATGACAAGCGAACGAGATTGCTACAAAATCATATTCTGAAAGGGGTCAAAATAAACTCTTATATTTTTCAATTATTTGAATATTATTTAAAAGAACTTATAAAATTAATCTAGATATGAAAAATAAATTTTTGCAAGCTAATGAGACTTCTAAGAAATTGTTTTTAAAATAATTTCTTACATTTTTTAATTATTTAAATATTTAATTGAATATTATTAACATGAAATAGGCAATACTTGGAAATCAACTTTGAAAATAAATCCAGAAATTACAAATTAATTTACGATAGTCGAGAATTAATAAATTTTTTGAATGACAAACTAGAGAAATTCAGAGTAATTCAAAAAGATTCTTCAAATATGTTTATCACTAAACAATTTTGCAACTAAGTAATTACAATTTTTAATTGAAAACTAAAGAATGAGGTGACAACAATCCCTTGAAATACCTCTTCATATTAATAAATCTTAAGAAAAATTGGCAAATCAAAACTGAAAAAATCTAAAAAAAAACAGTTGGTCAAACCCGAATTTTAATTCGGAAACTCAACGTCAACGATAATCTAGAGTTTCACCTGCTATTTAAATATAATAAATACATAACTTCAAGTTCGTTCATAAATTTGAACGAACAAATTAAGCGCGAGACATTTTTGATTCAATAGTGCGACAGCAAAAGAAAGAAAATAGGTAGTAATAAGTTATTAGAAGGACGTCAACTAACAATAGATTGTGTAAGTCAATATTCATGTGCCATAGCTTGGCATAGCTTCTTTCATCAATCGATCGATCGCTTCGCTTCGAAGCAATCGATTCAATACAATCCGATTGGTTTTTACGACGACTTTGCGATTGAAGCGTTGCGTATTTGGTTGTGTTTGTGTTTTTGGCTAATTTATGCCACGTCGCAGCTAATTAATTTCTGTTGGCCAGTCAAGACATGGCTAGAGGCAGCACACTGTATTGGCCAACCTACGAGTACAGCAACAACAGCAGCAGCAACAGCAACAGCAACAAACAAGAAAGTCTCTTGGCTCGTGCATGGAATAGCCAATGGATATCGATCGTGATTGTTGCTGTAGTTGGGATTTTCATTAGAAATGTTTGCGCGTTTTTCAGTCGGCGCGTCGCCATTTTATTTCAGCTTGGCCAAAAGCAAAAAGCGAAAGAAAAAAAATCAAATAGTAAAACGCGCGCTTTGATGATGTGCCAACAGCAATAATGCTGCTTTTACAAACATTTAATTGTATAACTGCACAGCAACATTAATAAATCCAATAGCATTCGATTTGCCTTTTTGCCATTTTCAATGTTAATCGTCAAATGCAAATGCAAATGCAAAAATGTGCAATGCAAATGTCCAAAATGCTAATTTATTAAATGCACCCACCCAACAGCGAAACATTGTCGAGGGGAACTCAACGCTCTAGACTCTACGCCAGACTATCTATCGACTCTAAAGAGTCGTGATCATGGGCTCTGCCCATTTCCATTTTCGTTTTCATTTCCATTGAAAGACGTTTCCTGCCGTGTCCGTTCCCACTCCTCCCCCTACACACACACACACACTCTTAGTTGAAAACATATTCGTAGGCAACATTTGCATTTAGCAACAACCTATTAGATACAGCTGCGCAAGCAAGAAACTGAGATGCAGATTGGCAACAGCCTGAGTTGCTGACAGACTTTGTGGTGCCAAACGTGATTAATTTCCAGGTAGCTCGATCACATTAAAGGCATCAATAATTGTAACAATATTGAATACAATTCAGAAGTGTATTAACGATTACTATAGTTTTTATAGCACTAGCTGTTGAAAATAGTCCGAATGATCTAATTTAAACTGTAGTCTTTGTATAGTCTGAAAGCCTTAGTCGCTCTGGCTAATTTCATTACATACCTTAAGGAATGGTATTCGTTAATTTTAATAATATTTGTAATTTAACAAGGCAAAGCATTTGATACAATAAATAATTATTAAGTACTAAGCAATGCTACAAGTCATCGACAAAACACAAACATCGAAGGAACAGAAGACAAAGAAGGAAGTAAAGCTTAGTCAGACAAAAGAGATAGTCACAAATATTGTCATGCTTAAATTTGCACGAATGTTAGTCTGTGTGCGTGTGTGTAATTCCCTTCAACTGCTACTCAACAGTTGTGCAGAACCTCAACGTGTTGCCCGGTAAAAACGATCGAGTCTGAAAATAGCATGCCAAAAATTTCAGTTTATGTCGGTCAAATGCATCTCTTTCTATTTGACTAGGCGTCGGACCGAGATATTAGTGAAGGCGGATAAGCTAAGTGGGCGTGGTTAAGCAGGAGAGGTTCACAATAATTGCCTAGCTTGCTAAGGGTACTTTTACCCAACTGTTGCTAAACAGTTGTACAAAATTCAAAGACATTGCCTAGAGGAAGCTGCTGGTACTTGATTTAAGTAAGTTAATGAAAAAGTGATTGCCAAAAATTTGTGAGTAGGTCGGTGATATTTTGTGTGTGAGTCTGATTAGATGGCGGACCTAGATATTTGCAATGGCGGACTTCATTAGTGGGCATGGTTACGTAGCAGAGCCTCATGAAGATTGCTTAGCTTGCTTAGGGTGCATTTGGCCAACTGTTACTCAAGAGTTGAGCAGAACTGCAACAAGTTGAGTAAGCTGCCGGTAATAATTGAAATATGGAAAAACGTAATTGCCAAAAAGTTGTATTTATGTGTGTTATAATGTGTATGCACATCTGACTAAGCGGCGGCCCAAGATATTTGTGAAGGGCGTAGTCAGGTAACAGAGCTTCATTAAGATTGCTTAGGTGCATTTACCAAACGGTTACTCATCAGTTGAGCTGAATTGCACATTATTGCTAGAGTTAGCTGTTGATAATTGGAAAGTGTAAAAAAGTGATTGCCGAAAATTTGTACATATGCCCCTCATATTGGTTGTGTGGGCTTGACTAGGCGCCGGACCAAGACATTAGAGTGGGCGGACATGCTAAGTGGGCGTGGTCGGGCAGGAGAGCTTCACAAAGATATCCCAGAGTGCAGTTGCATGTGTGAGCGTGTGTATGTGTGTGATTGCAATTAAAAGCTGCAGATCAGATGAATTCTTAGAATTATCAAAAATGTTTTCGAATTAATTGTAATTTACTTTAAATTGTAGTGAGTGCATGAAGCTACTAGGAGTTCACATCTACATTCAGTCATCAGTGAGGACAAAGAACTATAAATAAATTATATATTGATTGAATTTACACATAAAGTTAAGTTTCCATTTAAAAGACTTTATAAACTTTTAATAAATCTCAAATTTATTTTCCAAAAACTCTATTCTAAACTGACATGGAAATTAGATCACATCTTTTAACGCAGCATCTTGAGCGAGCAGTCAATTTTGTGTGAAATCTGACATATCATAATAGGCCAACATCTGCTGATTTAATATGTTAATGAAAGCTTGTTTACCACATTTCGTCGGTTCCTATTTGATTGAGATCATCCTCGTCGTATCGTCTCAGAGTTTATGGCATTTGCTGCCAGAGGTCAATCGACAGCTTTTGGCTGATCATAAATTGTTCAATAAAAGTATCTAACACATTCGACACGTTTCGCTTTTCGATCGCAACACAGAGATGTACTATATAATGGCAAATATGAAAGCTACAGTCGAGTGTGCTCGACTGTGCG
The DNA here is from genome assembly GCA_035046325.1 of Drosophila niveifrons. Taxonomy (NCBI): domain Eukaryota; kingdom Metazoa; phylum Arthropoda; class Insecta; order Diptera; family Drosophilidae; genus Drosophila; species Drosophila niveifrons. The sequence goes on along the minus strand of JAWNOC010000063.1, from coordinate 8,398,528 downwards.
ATACCCGCTACACATTTTGACAAAAAAATAAAACATTGCAGTATCAATTTTAAAATATAGCAATATAACTACATTTGGTATAATGATATAATACTAAATTTAAATCAAATATAGCATTTGGTATACTTTATGTATTTGTGCGGTATATTTATTTGGTATATTTTACAATTAGACATACAAAATATATCAGATTGTTAGACAAATGAACTAAGACACCAAATAAGTCGACGTTTTTTCCAAAAAAAAGGTATTTCTTAAATAACTTCTTCAATTTTTATCCGAAAGCGAATGTGGCAAAAATTTAAACTAAATTTGATCTGCGTGGAAAGTTGGCAAGTGCCATCATCAATTGAAATCTCAATCTCTCATAGTCTCTGAGACAGATGAACAGACGGACAGGCAGAAAGACGGTCATGGCTTTATCGTTTCGGCTGTTGGCGCTGATCAAGAATATAAATATATTTTGGTGTCAGAGATGCTTTTTTTCCGCCTTGAGGCACAAAGTTAAAATACCCTTCTACCCTATGGATAGCCGGTATAAATATAGTATATCATCGCCGCAGAATCAATTGCTAATGTTCAGGGTCGATTTCAAATCCCCTTTTCCTATCCCTATCCCCTTCCCATATCTATCGCTCATCAGGGCAGGAAATCAATTGAAAGCCTTCAATTCACACATTGTATATGCTGCAAGGAAAAATAAAATTAATATACACAAAAAGCCGAACAAGATAGAAAAACAATTGGAATTTTAAATTAAGTTGAAACAAGTGAATTAATTCATAAAACTTTTTATTGTTGCACACTTATAGCACTTAAAACATAAACATTTTACTCTTTTTTTGTTCTCTTTCTTTCATTCGTTTGTTGAACTGAACATTTTACATTTTTATTTCGATTTTCTCTTTCTCCATCTCCCTCTCTCTCTCTTTTGCTATTCACTATTCATTGTCGTTATTTGTTTTTGTTAATGTTTATTAATTCGCTTGCGATTCAATTGCTGTTGTTATTATTATTATTATTACTGTTTGCTGTTTGTGAAATATTTAATATTTTGTAGCATATTGAATATTTTTTTCGCAATTGCTTTACGCGCCAAGAACAAATAGTTAATAATTACAAATAATTAAAAAAAATGATGCGTAAACGAAGCGATCGTTAAATAATTAATTAAAATAATAATAGAGTACGCTTAATATTGGGTATCGATGGATACATTTTTTTTTTGTTTTTTGTAATTGTTATATTGTGTTTTTAATCGTATATGTGCATTTTGGGTGTTTATGGTATGTTGTTTTCATTTAGTTTTCTTCATTTATTCTCGATGAAACGATTTTTATGTGTCTATGTGTGTGTGTGTGTTTTCTGATATACAATATGCCCGCCCGACTATATAATAACGATATAGTTTGCTGATATGCTGCCGATATTGCCTGGTTCCACTTGGTGCCACTTCTCTTCTTGATCTTCGTCGTTCGTCGCTCGCCTTAATATTTACATTAAGTAGAAATTTGTTAATCATATTTTGGGGATTCTCCAAATTTGTTGTATTATTATTATTATAATGCCCATTCATGCAACTCTTCCTTTCACTTTCTTCAATTTCTTCACACACATTAAACAAAAGAAAAAAAAATCACTTATCTTCGTTTCTTTCTAAGTAAGTATATACAAAAAACGATATGCCAATTTCGTATTTAGAATTAGAATTAAAAAAAAAATGTTGCGATCGATGTGGCAAAAGAAAAAAAAAACAGTTTGCGTGGCAAATGTGAATTGAATTGCCACAATCGAAGAGCAACGCAATTTATATTAATTGCTTTGCATTTTGCATTTACAAACAAGTCAACATAACATTTAAATTATATTTAATTATTAGACGAAACATTTATATGCATATATGTGTGTGTGTGTGTGTGTATGTGTAATCGATAATCGTCGTCGTATTGTGTATTTGTTCCTCAGATTCTTCTCCAGTTCCAGTTCAGCTCTCCAGTTGCAGCTTCTTTGTACAAATGTGTGTGTGTGTGAGTGGGTGTGTGTGTGTGTATGTGTGTGTGTGCTTCTCCATCTCTACTCGCAGTTAAGTAGTTTACGCAAAACGCAAAACAGTTCTCTCAACCCTTGAAGTTTGGCATTAACCCAATGCCAACAGCGTTGTTCTCCTCGATGTAAACGTTGCCCGGCTGCAGAGTCTTCAGTATGCGACGCTCCTGATGCTTGGCATGCTTCTTCACTATAACGTCACAAGAGAGAAGAGAGAGAAGAAAGAGAGAGAGGGAAGGTGAGTTATGGTTTTTGTGTATTTTGAGCTGCAGGCCACAAGCGACGCTGTCAAAACGGAGTGACAGTCGTAGGCCCCACATAATATTTAAAATTCTGAACCTGGCGCGTTCTCATTTGCATTTGCCATGGAATCAATTGCGATCGCATTGCGATGCCTTTTGGATGTTGGCTGTTCGTGGTTTGCTGTTCGTTGTTGAATCTTCAATATGTTTGCTGTTGGCTTCTGAATGTTCAATGCTGAATATGGGCCCATTAAACGGCTATTGTCGCCGCCAAGAGGCCGCCGCCCACGGGCTCAATGGTCAATTTAAATGCAAATTAGCAAACGCCTTGGCCAAATACCATAAAAAAAACACAGCAGCAGCAGCAGTAAAATGAAAAACAACAACGAACACTGCTAAGACACTGCAACGACATCGCACAAGGAGAAAGAAAGAAATCTTTCTTTCTTTATCCCGCGGCGACGACGCTGTGCAACATTTGCTTGCCCCACCCCCCAGAGCGACACGTAGCAAGAAGTATGACCAATCGATCGATCGATCGATCTCAAGTGGCTTGACCTTTGACACACTTACCAGGCAACAGCACATGTTGTGGCTGAAAGATGCCCGACTGCGCTGCCGACGCCGCAGCCGACGCCGCCGTCACTGCCGAGGCGGGCAGACCACGAAGCGCATCCGCATTGCCTATGAAGAAGGTGCCACCATCCAGGCTCTGCACCTCCGCCAGCTTGGCCATCAGCTTCGTGGACAACTCTTCCACATCTGCAAGCAAAACAACAATAAGTAAAACTCTCAATTAAAAATGTCACAGAGAATTGTAAAGAAATGTGAATACTAAAGTACTTAAGAACATATGGAAATTGTTTTGAAATGAGTTAAAACTGAAAAGTCTGAACAGAAATAATCACTCGTTGGTGACTGAGACTTGTTATACTATGTAAATTAACTTGTTCTAAGAATGTTCTATTAATCAAACAATTAATCATTGTTTTAAAGTTAACATTTTTAGTGAAAGAAAACATCAAGAAAAGTGGACATGAAATACTGAAGTACTTAGGAACATTTAGAAATTGTTTTCTAAAATGTGGATTAATTTCATCTAATAATAATATAAATGGGAATGAAATACTAAAGTATATTTAAATAATGGCTGAGACTTGCGACAGATTATCTTAACAGTTTATTATATTGTATATTGAAACTTGTTAAGTTGATTATTATAAAGCAATAAAATATTTGGTATTAGTTTTAAAGTATACTATATTGACATACAACAAAAATACTAAAAATATACTAAAGGATACAATTGGTATATTGATATAGTACTACACTCAAAATATTCCATACTTTTTTAATGTTACACAAAAATACTAAAAATATACTAAAGGATACATTTGGTATATTGATATAGTACTACATTCAAAAAATTTCATACTATTTTGATATTACACAATAATACTAAAAATATACTAAAGGATACATTTGGTTTATTGATATAGAACAACATATAAAATATACCATAGAGTGCAAATTATATCAGATTGTCAGCCAAAGCTGACAGTGAATAACTTGTTTATGACTAAGACTGTTTTTAGCATGACTTATTAATCAATCAAACAATTTTTGAATTTAGACTATTTATAATTGTTTGACTGCTTCACTGATTATTTTTTGTGCTTAAAATGAGCTTTTAATCTATTAATAGTTAACCTATTTATAATAGTTGATTTCATATGTATTAAGCTGTCAAATATTTCTTATTTTACTACTTTTATTATTTTATTTTTATTTAAAGGAAATAAATCAGCATCAACTATTTGCAATTAATATGTTCATCATTTTAATTCCCACAATAAATTACTAAAGTCGTAAATAGAATGTAGCAAAAAAATGAAAGTTATTATTCAGTGCACAAACAGCGATCATTTTATATCTCTTCAATAGAGAAGATCGTAAATTCAATTCGAACGGCGATTTATGGTATTTATAACGGGACGGGAGCATTTTGAATTCAAATAGTTTGCAGCAGATGAGACATTAAATCAGTTTCGCCATTAAACAATCATTATCAATCAATGTAACGCAAGGTTGGCAGTGACGCAAAAATAAAACAAGTAAGAAAGCTACAGTCGAGTGTGCCCGACTGTGAGATACCCGCTACCCATTTTGAATAAAAGCAAAATATTGCGGTATTATTTCCTAAATATACCAAAAAATACTACAAAATACTAAAAATATACCAAATGATATATTTGGTATATTTTTGGTATTAAGTATAGTACCACTTTCAAAATATACCATAGACGGCATAATATACCAGATTGTCGGCCAAATCAACTAAGACCCCTAGTAAGTAGGCGTTTTAGCCCATACAAAAGTATTTCTTTAATAACTTCCACAATTTTGATCCGATCGCAACCAAATTTTCAGAAGTCACAAGGACTATAGTTTCTAATGTATATCCCAAAATTCGGGACTCCAGCTTTATTATTACTCTTGTTATTCGATTTTTTCTGATTTGCGGGGGCGGAAGTGGGCGTGGCAAAAATTTAAAACAAACTTGATCTGCGTGCAATCATAACAAATGCTGTCGAAAAAAAATTATAGCTCTATCTCTTATAGTCTCTGAGATCTAGGTGTTCATACAGACGGACGGACAGACGGACAGACGGACAGACGGACATGGCTATATCGTCTCGGCTGTTGACGCTGATCAAGAATATATATACTTTATAGGGTCGGAGATGCCTCCTTCTACCTGTTACATACATTTCCTGCCGGCACAAAGTTATAATACCCTTCTACCCTATGGGTAGCGGGTATAAAAAGAGTATCAAAACAGATTCCCATTTCGATTCAAATGCGATATCGAGTGAACTGCAAGTACTACTATACCATACTATATAGTATTTGCCACATAGTACATAAAATAATGTTATGGCCTTCATAAACACGTCTAGAACGCGGCGAAAAAATATTTATTATATTTTTATACATTTTGTTTTGTTTTGTTTGGCTTTTTGTTTTCTTTTTATTTGCGCTGTCAGATTGGCACAGGAAATCGAAAGGGGGTCAGTTGGGGATTGGCTTCGGATTCGGATTCGGGGGCGGAGGCGGAGAAGGAGGAGGAGGAGCGCATTTCCGACTTGTAAACATGCTCGAGTGGGCGTTAACGCTGGCTGGGCGTGGCAGACACTAGACAGCAAACAGCCAGCCAGTAGATAATTTATCATTTATTTTTAAACTGAAGTCAACAAAAAGCGAGCGAGCGAGCGAGAGAAAGAGAGAAAAACATGTCAAGAAAAACGAAGAAAGAAATCAAGATGAAAATTAAGTTCCATTGCCCAACAGAGGCGACGGTTGCGTTCGGTTCTTTGCTTTTTATTATAAACAATCCAAGCGAATTTTCACACAACAACAACAACAACAACAACAAGAATGATGGCAGCAGCTACGTTGTTCAATTTGTGAGAAAAAGCAGAAGAAAAACGATGGAGGAGGAACGGGGGGAGGAGAGGAGGAACGAATATGGGAAAAACAAAACACAATTTTCGAAATTTGCGCAGTTCAATTAGTTTCAAAATGTTCAATGCGCCCAAAGATGAAAATCTAAGTACATGTGGATGAGACTCTTTCTCTACACACACACACACACACACAGAGGTGCCTTTGTATATATGTGTATATGCATGTTTGTTTGGAACAGTTTGGAAATTTTTCCATGGAAATTGTATGCCAAGAAGATTCTAGCAAACTGATTAGTGAAAACAGCGAAAATACGGAAAGCAGCACAAAGATTCAACACACAAATGGAGCTCAACGGAATGGAAGTGGAGGGCAGAGGTGGAGGGCGGAGAAAGGGGGCGGGAATGTATCTACCGCAAGGCTGAAACAATTTTAACAGATCATGTGCTTCAAGTGATCTCTAAAACGAAACGCAATTGTGTGGAAAGATTCCCATGCGATCGTATAAAGAAAATGAAAAGAAATGAGAAAACCCATACACTTTCCATACTCGCTGTAATAACATTTTAGTGCATTTTGCATTCATTTGATCTTAATCGATACATGAAAAGTCAGTACCAGATACTGAAGATGAAGAAACACAGATAAATTAGCGGAGAGTAACAGCAACAGAAAAAATATCTACAACGCACTTTCAGAACTCTTTGCATCTCTTTTCAAAAAGCTGACTTAAGTGCGCAGCTTCTTTTAAGGGTCTGTCTGTGTTTTCTACATGAACGTTAAGAGTTTAAGATTTAGCTTCACATATATGAAATACTTGTAAGCAATTAAGAAAGCTAATACCGAGTGTACTCGCTACTCATTTGCAATGAACCCACATCCACAAAAATACTGAAATATACCAAAGGCGAAATTTATTATACTTGGATTGATATCGTACTTCATTTAATACTATATATATAAAATTACAGCTCTATCTTTCATATAATCTGGGAGCTAGGTGTTCATTCTAATTAATTTGTCTCTAATTAAGAATATATATAGAGTCAGAGATGTCTCCTTTTGTTTGTTATATACAATAACATATAACATTTTTCCTTTTTGCAAAAAGCTGTACAACTTTTCTCATTGAGGGCTTGAGCTGTTACTATATTATTAGATATAAAAATAATACTAATATAATGCTTTACTAATTTGTTATTGATTGTGAAAACATATAACGCTGATTAGCTTGCGATTTATTTTCTATACTTTTTCTTTTCTCTATCTGCAACTCTTTTCCTTTTTTCTTTCATATCTTGACTTGAAGTTAAGTTTAGCATTATTTGTATGCTTTATCTGCTAGTTGCTTTTGGTTAAGTTGGCTTGCCACAACTCTTCCTCCTTCCACTGTCTGTGGCACTCGCTGTGTCTCTGTGTCTACCCTTCTTGTTATATTTCTTGGTTTTTTTTTTGTGCTTTGCCTGTTGGCAGTTTGGGGCATGTGCCACATTAAATATACGCGAAATTGCAAGTTTGTTTGCAATGCCACGCGACGGGGGCTTCCCCGCAACTCCACACACAACTCTTGGTCACCACCTCCTCAGTCTCCGCCTTCGCATCCTCACATCACTCGTTGCTAAATAAAAGCAGGCGAAACTTATGCAGCTGCTATTTTTGGAGAAGCCGTAAAAAGGCTGTCAGAGAGGAAAGAGTTCCCCTCTGTAACATTTCTGCGAGTGGCGCAGATCTGTTGCATTTGCTTAGCTGCCACGACGACGACGACGACGACGACGAGGCAAATTTATCGCTGTTGCCTGCAACACGCATATTTCCAAGTTGAAGAAAGCCATAAGCGCGTGCCAAACAGAGGAAAATGCGCAAGGCAAAAGGCGAAAAGGCGAAAAGGGAAATGTGCTGCAGATGGGGCAATTGTCAATTGAGCGCTTGACTGCGCCCCAGTCACACCTTTCCACAATGTACGTATGTGTGTGTGTATGTGTGTGTGTGGCAGCAACAACTTCCTGTACAACATCAGCAGCAGCAGCAGCTGGTCCAATATTTAATCATCAACTATGGGTTGAAAAATCGAAAATCGAATTCGCCAACTATTTATAGATGGTGGCGGAAGCCATGTGTCGTACATGCTGCAGCGTGTGGCGTGTGGCATGTGGCATGCCCCCGTAACCAAGCAGCAGCAGCAGCAGCAGCCACGAAGCAATTGCTGCTCGATTTTCCATAAGAGTTGACACTGTTTTTCCGCTTTTCATTACAGTTCACAGCGCGGGGTTGTGATCCACTCTCTCATTGGTTGGGAAACTGTTACATAAAACGCTGCATCATCAACACTTTGTGACACCACAGCACTCACAGTCGCCGTCGAAGTCGAAGTCGCTGCCTTCCACTTCCTGCCCTTCGTTTGTTTTATTGCATTTCGTTGGGCTGTGTGACATGATTTCGGAATTTCATTACATGCCCACGGAAGTGATTCCAAGCGCTGCGGTCTGCAAACATCCGCTTGTCCTTGAGCTAGACACGTTGCATGCCACAGCAGACACACTCACACATACAGCGAGACACTGATTAAGAGAGTCTCTTCCGTTGCACGTGTCGCGTTTACCTGGACAAAAGAGCTGCTTCCGGACCCGAGGATTTTTTTTGTTTTGTGTGTTAGCTCGCATCTCTCGCATTGCTGATCATTCTCACTTCGACCCCTTCCCCTCGCCTCGTTTGTGGCAAGTGGCAAGTAACAAGAGGCAAGTGTTGTTGCAGCAGCGTTGTCTGCCTGTCCCATTTCTCATGTTGGCTTCTCTATTTTCATTTCGTTGGCGGGTCTTCACATAAATTCTTCACACTGGACATGAGGCTCCGCTCTCTCTCTCTCTCTCTCTCCCTCTCTCTCGCTCTGCACTTTTTCACTGATCACTGCGTGGGACGATGACGCTGCCAACGCCGCTGTCAACGGCAACGTCGACGCCGCTGTCGACGTCGACACGCATTGAATTATGATTACAAGGAAAACAACACGGGAACCTATCAAAGCAACGCATAAATTTCAACACACAGAAGACAACACAGGCAACAGCCACACAGTTGCCTCTTCCTCCCCTCTTCTTCCCTCTCCACTCTCCACCCTTTGTGCAACGTTGCGTCGTGGGTGGAAAGGCGCGAAAAGCGTGTGGAAAATGCACACACGCTGTTAACCAATGTTGTTGTTATTATTATTTTTCCTCGCCTTCAGTTATTGCTGTTGCGCCTTGAACAACATGGGGCAACCAAAATAGAAAGAGATTAGATTAGACGAGCTAAGAGTCAATTGAATCCCGTTGAAATATCAAAGCTTTTGACAGCAAAACTTCCACTGCATAAGCTATTGATGATATATCATTTTCGATTGTCTTATTTTCATTGAAAATTCAAATCATTTTTGAAAAACTAGAATAAATAAACTGAAATTGAAATTAATGGAGAATGATTTGAAATTGAGCACTCAGAAATACTTTACAAATCAGCAGAATAATACACAAAGAGAAAGAATTTAGATTGGAAAGTAGATTACAAATCTTGATTTAAGATTTTTTCAATCTTTATAAAAACATCTTAAAATCAGTTTTTGAAGTTAAAAAAATCTACTTTAAGTATTTTTGCTACACTTGCATTTTAAGACTTAAAACATATTACTTTATGATTTAAATCTTGTTTCAAGAATATTTTATTTAAGATTAAAAAGAAGATTGCAGATCTTGAACTTAGAATAGAATAGAATTCTATAGAATATAATACTATAAAATTCATTAATGGAAATGATTTCCTTGCGTGAATTCGCAGATATTCAAATTGAAATGTAAAGTAAATATTTTGGCTATGAAAACAAACATATTAGAATATTATAAAAAATATTTCACTAAAGAATTGAAGTTTGAAACTTAAAAATTCTTTACAAAGCAACAGCTTAATAAAATAAATTTCTCTACTATTTAAACTGCTTGGAATCTGCAGATATTTAAATTGAAATACTAAAAATATATTTAAAAATTATTTTTCTATTATTTATTATTTTTATAAACAATTTGAAACACCATTAAGACAAATGCCTATAAAACGCTACAAATGCATTTAATTCTATGATTTCTCAAAGATATTCCAAGTCTTCAAATTGCAAGTTTGTCGATCGTAAATAAACACAGTTTAGGAAGCTACTAGAAAGGTTTGTCGTAGTGGGGAAAATTCTATAAATTGCGATGTGCCAGGCCACTTTATGAAGTCGTTGGGTCGTAAAACGTGTAAATAAATCCGTCAGAAGCAAACTTCAATCGCTGTAAAACTCAAAAGCAAAGTGTGTTGAGGGGGAATGGAGACACTAAAGATTAAAAGTTGTGTGCGGCCGCGTTGCATGCCTCATTTAAGTTGCGTCTTTCTTATATGCTGCTTTATATTATGACATTTAAGGGGGCTATACACATGACTCTCCCTCTTCCTCTTTCTCTCAATGTGAATGCTTTATGTTTTGTACCATCTTGGGAATAATTCCAATTGCTTTTTCAGCTTGCAAACCATCCAAGCAGTATCATTGTCAAGGACAGCAGCATATGCCCTCTTGAAAAATATATAGTTGAAAGATATTCTTGGGATACGAGTATCTGCCAAAATTGTTGAAACTCTCCAAGGTCGCGTTTAGTTTTCGTTTGAATTTTTCGGCATTTATGCGAGATATTTTAAAAGAATGATTAGCTTAAATAGAAGTAAAATATCAAGAGACATTTGAAATATATATTTATGTATATCAGAATTTGAGTTTCAATTTATATTATATGAGCTAAGGTACTTGTTGTCTCTAATCTAAACTTATTATTTATATATTTTTGCTGCCTGATATCAAATTTGAATTTAAATGATATTTGTAATTTCAACTGATTTTCAGATTTCATTTATACCAATTGAATTTCAAATTTGAGTGTAAATTATTCAGCGTATGTTGTAAGCGATTTAGATGATTTATTTTTGGCATTGATGCCATAAAAGTTGTGCCTGATTTTAGCCACCTAACAAGTGAATCGAGCCTTTTTTGCTGCTTCGGTGTGCGGTTGCTTTATGGAGCGCATGTTGCGGTCAGATTGAACATGAACGGCAAACGTAAATGATAAAAAATAACAACTGGCAAAAAATATTAATAAGAATAACAACTTGTTGTTGTTGTTGTTGCTGTTGCTGTTGGTTGTGCGATGTATGCAAAACGCGTCGAGATTGTCAGGCGACAAGTCGACGTCACGGACGCACATGCGCCAAATATTTGGACGTTTCGTTCTACTTTGGCGCAGGCGCAGCTCATGTTGGGCTCACCTTATTAATATGCAGCTGATGGGCGAGAGAGAGCGAGAGCAAGAGCAAAAGAGAGAGAGAGAGAGAGAGACTGCTGGTGCAATTCATTGGAAATCTTTTGACTTTGACGCAAAAAGGGACGCGCGTCTTTTGCCTCGAAGGAGTTTCTGTCTCTTCGGGGTAAAATGCAATAAGATGCCGCTGGCGATTGTCGGAGCTCCCATACATCAAAGTGTCGTGTTCTTGGCCCGTCCGTCGGGGCCTTATAAATATGTATGTGCGAGTTGTCCAGGCCAATGCCATGGCATGCCACGTTTTAGGGCCCCTTGCTGCAGGTTGTTCGACTCTCAGCTTTCTACGAGAAATCAAATAACACGCCACTAACATGCCGGGCATGCTAAGCAGCCAAGCAGCAAAGCAGCCAAAGCAACTGACGCTGCAACCTTTGGCAATGCAACGCACTGCTGCAACGTGCCACGCATTCAAAGCAGCAGCAACATCAACAACAACAACAGCAACTGCTTGGCGACGGGTTAAAGGTGCCTTCGTGTCGAGGCCATGGTCGAGGCGTGTGAAAGTCGAAACTATCGCCCCAGTTAGCTGCTTCAATCACTGCCACCGCATTACTCGCTGTGAGAACGCAGCCACCGACAGCCGATGAAGTCTTTCCTCTTTCCGGCAAGTCTTTGAATATGTGAGAAATTATTGATCGAGTTCGATACTCGATCGATTGTCAATACGAGTAAATACCCACACAATTATTATTTTATCTCATTTTCTGGCAAACTTTAAGGAGCCCACTTTATTTTAAATACTCTGTTTACGCTATACCTTTAATCCAGGATTTACAGTGAGAATTATGGAAAACCATATTTTAAATTTCAGCCTCCTAGTTCTTTCTTTAAAAAAATGCCTACAATACAGTTAGTGAATCGGTCAAATAAATTTATATTATATTCTGATTCAAACTTATATTTGATCGCTTTTCTAATTGCAGCCTTAATGCAAGCTGAAATTACTTAAGTTAAGTTGTGTTAAAATGTCAGCCTCCTAGCTCTTACTTTTTAAATGCCTACAGTACAGTTAGTGAAAATGTGATTATATTCTGATTTAAACTTATATTTGATCGCTTTTCGAATTGCAGCCTTAATGCATAATGAAATTAACATACTTAAACTATTTTGTGTTAAAATTTCAGCCTCCTAGCTCATACTTTTTAGGCTCTGATGATAAGGATAGTGAATCTGTCATTATTTTGAATCTGCCTCATTGCACAATGAAATTACGACAACTATGCAAACTATTTTGTTTAGAAGTTTCAGCCTCCTAGCTCTTACATTTCAAACTGTGCTTTGATAGCTCACTAAAGTGAATCAGTCAGACAGTATAAGGTATGTTATACCTTTTGATTTTAACTCTACTTTGATCGCTAAATGAGAATTTTTATATGAATATTTTGTACACCTGGTAGAAATAAGAAACTGTGCTTGATAGTTCACTTAAGTGAATTACTCAGACTGTATAAAATATTATTATTTTGTGTTTTATTTTTGGAATTTTAACTCTACTTGATAATGATAAATGAGTATATTTAGATGAATATTTTGTAGACCTGGTAGAAATGTCTAGCATCACTTCAGCCTTTCAGGAAAGGAGTGCATTTGAAATTTGAATGAAATATTAAGTAATAATAAATTGTGGTGCTCACCTTGATCCAGTCGACGCTCCATGCGACGCCATTGGCGCATGTGATGGATGAGAATGCAGGCGGCAACGGAGAAGAAGAGCAGACAGGCGAGGACCGCTATGAAGAGGGCAGCGGTCTGCCAGTCAAGGGGTAAAGCGGCGGCAGCCTCCTCATGCAGCTGCTGCAGTTGTTCGTGCGACAAATGCTGCAGCGGCGATGCCTGATCAAAATGCTCATACTCCGAGGACTTTCGGCGCTGCAAAAGAGCAAAAGAAGGAGATTAATTCGAATATGTTGACTCGAAGAGAAAGAGTTAGAGACGCACCTCTTTCCAGTTGCGCTCCGTCTTGGCGAGCACAACCCAATCGAGTTTCAGATCGTAGATGGAACCACAAACGGTATCGATGTGCAGTTGGCAGGGACGCAGTGGAATCATCTCGCCCTGGCAGCTGGTGCATGGCGTGCACCTGTCATGCTGCTGATCCCACCAATGTTGTGGCGCACAAGGCGACGCGGGCAACATGAAAGTCGCTCCACTCGAAGCGGCAGCAACTGAGTTGCTGTTGTTATTGCTATTGCTGTTGGTGTTGCTATTGCTGTTGCTGTTGGTGGTGATGGCGCCCGTCTCAGATGCGGAAGCGCACAAGGAACATGTTGTGGTTAGAAGCAGCAGCGTCAAATAGGCGCCAGTTCTGCTCAGATTTGGATAACTATATCTTCTAGACGTGGTTGTTATTGTTGCTGCTGCTGTTGCTGTTGTTGTTCTTCTTGTTCTAGCACGCGTTGTGGTTGCTGTTGTGCTGCTGTTGCTGTTGCTTCGCTGCCGCCTTCGACGACGTTTGTGAAAATTTGTTGTTCTATTCATTATGGCTAATGTTAAGTTGTTGTTGTTGCTGTTGTTGTTACTGTTGTTGTTGCTACTTCTACTCGTTGTTTTGTTCGTTCTTGTTGCTGGTGTTGCTGCTGCTGCTGCTGCTGCGCCTGGCTGCATTGCTGCTGCAAAGAAGCAAGAAAACACATACATAAATATAAATGAAAACAAGTTTGCATAAATAAAATATGCTTAAAAAGAAGCTTGCATTAAGTAATATAAAATGGATAATATAAAACTTATGTCAACAAACTAAAAAAGTAATGCAAATTTTGTTAATTTGATTTGAAGTAATACAAATGAATGGTACTTTAAACAAGATAAATGCTTAACAAGTAAGAAAGCTACAGTCGAGTGTGCTCGTTAAATGCACTACAGTGCTGTATTAATTAGAAAATATACTACAAATTACTAAAAATATACCATATACCATAGTTTCTATGGAGTGCAAAATATACCAAAGCAACTAAGAAACGAAATTCATTCAAATGCATTGAACGAAAAACGGATTTAATACATTTAAAGAGCTGTCCATCAAATAAATAAATAAATATTTTATTTATGGACCGCAGCACTTTAAAAAGATCTATTTGTTAAGTCAATGGAAAAGTGAGAAAAATAGTTCCAAATTTGTTTGACTCAATCCATATTTACCAATATAGTTAACTTTGCCATACATTTGTTGCAAATTTTATAAACTATGTTTACTCTTTATTTTATTTTTTTTTTTGCGAGTTTGTTGCGCTTTTCACTTGGCATTTTCCCAGGCGCAGCTTGGCCAGTTTTTCACACATTCATCATGGAAATCTCTAGGGAATCTCGGCGCTTGTGTTTCTCAGTTTCATTGAAATAGAGTTTCAAACTAATGGAAAATGGCAGCACAGCGGGCAGCGACAAGCTCAACGATCTACCAGTGAGCGAAGAGAAAGAGAGAGAGAGAGAGCGGAAGAAAGAGAGAGAGAGAGAGAGAGAGAGAAAAGCGAATGCATTATCGCCCATAAAAACGCGCGCAAAGGCAAACTAATAAACCGACCGACCGGCAGCCAATGATGTTCATAATGATGATAATGCGACGCCATCATCATCATCATCATCATTACGATGATTATCATCATTAACTAACAGCCTCAGCAGCAACAGCAACAGCATGATCATAAATGCGTACAGTTTGCAATCAACTTTAATGTCAACGGGGTGCTTAGACAATTCGCACACTCCCCAAGCCTCTCTCCTCCCCTCCCCCAGCTAAGTACTCCCACTCTCTCTCCGCTCTCTCTCTCTCTTTTGACTCGGCTCGGTTCATTGCTTCGACTGCAGTCGCGATTCCTTTGCAACAACAACGAAACTATTATAAATGGCATACAATTATTATTTATGCAGCGGCTGTCAGTCAATGAAGTAAGCATAAGAGCGGAGGAAGGGGAAGAAGAGCGAGAAGTAGCTTCATAGCTTCAATTCCGTTGTTTGCTGGCTAAGGCCAAGGGAAGCTATAGCTAATCAAGCCCAAGCACACCTCGTTAAAAGGCGCAACTCTGAAGAGTTCAAACTCAAGTCTAACTTTTGGATTTAGCAATCGATGAAATGAGCCAACATAAATAGATGGCAAAGTTCCTATAGAAATATGTATGTATAAATAGAAATTTAAGAACTTCTTATCAATAAGATTTAAAAATGACAAAATATATTTAGCAATCGAATGACATATATTTAGTAATGAATTGCAGAAATGAAAAAACAGAAATAGATTTCAAATCAAATAATGCTTCTTATCGCCGCAAATGTGCTACAGAAATGTATAAATAGAAATTCAAGAACTTCTTATCAAATGACTTTTTAAAAATATGAACCTATTAAACCAATAATAAATATCACTAAAATCAAAATTGAATATTGCTAAACTTTAAAGTAATTTTAAAATCGATATCAATATAAAGGTCGACTTAGTATCAAAATTCTGTTTATATTATTCATATGCAAATGTATTATAGTTTTCTAAACTATGGCATTATCAGAGAAACTAATGAAAAGTGACTGCATGAAACCCGCAGCGAAATAGAAAAAAAAATACAACAAAATTGGGATAGGGAAGAGCGAATTTTATGGGCGGTGGTTAAGCGGGCTTATGTTTGGGGTTTGGGCTTTGGGCTATGGGTTTAGCAACCACACATAGAGCAATGACAATAGCAACAACAGCAGCAACATCAAGTCGAAAAGCATAAAACGAAGCGAAACAAAACGAAACGAAACGACACGAATATAATGGAAACAGCAACAGGAAGAAGATATATTTAATTAAAATCAACCATTACTCGCCGCTTGGCCACCGGCACCGTGAACCGAACCGAAGCAACCGACAGACCGACAAGTTGTGGACAGTGCTCAATGATCAGCGAGGGGGCCGCAAAAGAGCGTCGGAAGGGGGGCGGGAGAAGAGGAGGGAGAAGAGGAAGCAGAGGGAATAGGGAAGCGCGCTGACTTCCAAAGGGTCATGAGTATGCAGATATTTTTTGTAGTTATGCGAGTTTATGCTGTGGATAACAAGTGAAAAAAGTGATGTTGATAGAAAGAGATAGGGAAAGAGAGAGAAAAAGAGAGAGGGGAGAATTAGCAAAGAGAGAGAGAGAGACAACGATCGATCGAGATAATAAAGTGCTGCAAAAACAAATCAATCAATTGAATGAAAAGGCGACTGCAGATCGCCGCAGCAAAGTGATCAAAGTGAAACCGAAATGTTGTTGCTTGGGGTGAGGGACGGAGGAATGGCATCAGGGGGGAGGGGGGGGCATTGCCTCATTAGGTGCACTTTTGAACCGCTCGAAAAATTCAATTTCTAATGAATTTCGTATCGGAAATTGACCTGTAAAAGGCATTGGCACTTCCTATCCGCCTCAAATCGATTCCCTACAAATGTATCTTATGTTCAAAGTATCTATTTGCTTGGCCCTAATCCGCAGCCGGCTGCCACGCCCAGTGACTATTAAAAACGCATTTCAAACGTTAATTGAATGATGATTAACTTATAACGTCAAGTGGTTCCGGTCTACGTTTTTTTGTTGTTGTTGTCTCTATCTATCTTTCTAACAATGGATGTTTGTGTGAGTGTGTGTGTGTTTAACAAATGGCCAGAAGTGTATCTATTAGATAGAAGTCGTATCTATTTGCTTCGCTTTGATGTTTGGCCAACTTAACAAATGCGCCAATTTGCGTCGTCTTCATTATTTATTGGCCCCGCGCCATGCCGCTCGCTCTCTCTCTCTCTCTCTCTCCACCTCTCGCTTTATCTCTCTCAGTCTTTCTCTTTTCTGTCAGTTGGTCAATCAGACGCCATGTCGCAACAATTAACAGCAGAAATATCAAAAAAACATAGCACACATAAATCACATCTGTCGGCATCCCACTCGAAGTGACTTTATCTCCGAATTCTATAAATCCAAAACAAACAATCTTTCTTCTACTGAACGTGGCGAAGCGAAGAATCCAAATCTTGAAATTCAAGCACCTATAATTATAGCTGATAATGTAAGATTTTCGTATTTTTTGTTGGAATTAATGATATTATTAAACATGAAATTAGGAAATATTTTTATCAAAGATATACATTTGCTTGACAAATTATGATATTATTCTCTTTCGTTAACAAGAATTTATATTTTTTTAAATTTATTCACACTGCCAATACTTCTATAAATATTTAAACACTTATTCAAAATAAATAACTGCACACTAACATCAAAAAAAGATGCTCAAATTTTATATTTATTATGGTGAAGTATATTATTAGGAAAATATGCTAATCAAAACAAAGATGTAATTTTCTATAATAGTAAAATACTTCTACAAAATTCATGATATTCTAACTATATTATTATTAAATCAAGTAATTATTCACAAGTATTTATATCAACTTTTCTTTAAAGTCAAATATATTTCTTATATTAAATATATTCTTAATAAATAAAAATTAAATAATGTAGAAGTTATTGAAGAACTACTTTTGCATTGGATAAACGCCTACTACGGATCTTATTTGCTTTGACTGACAATCTGGTATATTATATAATCTTTGGTATATTCTTAATAAAGTACTATATCAATATACCAAATGTAATCTTAGGTATATTTTTGTATTTTTGTGGTATATTAATTTGATATATTTGAAGTATATTTTAGCGCTGTTTGCTTCGAACTGAAGTATATATTTTTGGTTGCTTCATAAACTATACACTTAATTGCATTACTCTGTATATATTTATTTCTTTGCCACTTTCAAGTTTTTATTTTGCGTATTTGCAGCTCCAGTCTGTTGTAAATATTTCTGCTGGCAACTAGCCTAACTACCTAGCAATGTCCCTGACCTGGCACTACTCTCACTCTCTCTCTCTCTCTCTCTTTCTAGATGTCGCAGTCTGTTGCAAATTGCTCCTGATCTTGGCCAGCAAACTCAAAGAGAATTATCAGCAGCAGCAGCAAGAAGAACAAACAACAACAGCGACGGCGACGGTTACGGCGAAAACAGGAATAAGTATAAAATCAAGTGTAGCATATTTTTAGCGCACTGACTGATCTAGCAAGACTCCCCAAATACCCCAAATATAGATATCTGAAGGTGAGGAGGGGAGGTGCTAGGCATAGGCCTAGGCTGGCGACAACTGCAGAGACATTGAGGCAGCAACAGCAGCAGCAGCAACAACAACAAGCTATGAGCCATTGTGTGTGTGTGTGTGTGTGCTGAGATTATTATGTCAGCAACATGTATCTATAAGATACATTTTGGTGCGTCTGAGGCGTGCTGCGCCTTGTCGCTGTCGTTGTCGTTGTCTTTGTTGCTGTTGTCGTTGCCGCTGTCGTTGTTGTTATCGCTCTTGTCTGACAACTGACAGCGACAGCAATTTAAATCATGTTGCATTTTCAGTTCGCTGCTAATTGAAACTGAAACAGCGTACCAGTCCTCAAAATGGGTCACTCAGCCTGAGCCTGCCTAGCAGACAGACAGACAGACAGACGGACGGACAGACGGACGGACAGAGAGACGGACAGCCAAAGTGGCGGCCTGCCTTTGCTCTCTTAACTGGACCTCAGATGCAAATGCATTACAGAGTGCAACAAATGAAATTGCATTATCTATTCCATATACTATATATATATATATATATACAGATATCGTGTGTGCTCACATCTGTAGAATATATAGCTCGACGTGCCAATTTATTTGCAAAAGTGCATGTTTCATAATTGAAAATCAAGCAAAAATAAATAATATGTATGTACAGGGCAAATTCGAAATTATAAGTTTTTTTTTTCAGCAGCTGCATCGATAAAGACAAATCAATACGATTGAATTTTGCAAGTGGCAGCCTTGAAAACAAACGGTCAAGTACACCATCCATCCAGCCGTCCATCTGTCCATCCATCCATCACATTCCTCAGAGAATATTCGAATACTCGAAGAACTGTGGGGAAAGCCGAAAGCTTTTTTCTTTTCTTTTTCATTTGGATGTTGTTTTGGGCTGACTGTGGGCATCTGTTCGATACCGTGAAGTCGTTGTTGAGAAATGTATTTTTAAAAACAATTGCGCAAAGCTTAATGCAAAAATACCATGAGAATTTGTATTGGAATTTTTTTTCTTTTTTGGTTGTGCGGATTTAAATTTGGACAACAATTTTGAAGAACACTGAAACAGCAGCAAACCAAACAAAAAATAAAATAAAATAAGAGAGGAGGCGGAATTTCTCCTTGTGCCAACGACAGCAACAAAACAAAAGCAACACAAAAAAAAAGAAAAAAAGAGCAACAGACCGCGCTCGTCAGTGGCATTTATTAAAATGTCAACTGAATGCTCACAGCATTTTTTTTATGATTGTTTTTGTTGTTTATTAGTATTACTTGGCGCTTTTTTTTTTTGCTTTTGTTTTTGTGTTTGCTGCTGTTGATGTTGTTGTTGTTGTTGTTTCTCTTCTCATTGTTGTGTAAATTCCAAGCGCGACAAACCATTAAAACGTTTCCATGAGCAAACAGCAACGATTTAATGAAACGCGCCATGAGCAACAGCAACAGCAACAGCAGAAACAGCAACAAGAACAACAAGAACAACGCTGACTGATCAGCGGCATTTCAACAACAATTTAGTAGAATTGTTTAGAGCTTTTCAGTTAGCTGTCTCGCATTTGTCTAAATATCTCTGTCTCTCTCTCCTTCTCTGTCTGTGTGTGTGTGTGTGTGTGTGGAGTGTGTGTGCATCTTGAAGTGTGCTTGCGAAATCGTAGTGTACAAAACAAGTAAGAAAGCTATAGTCGAGTGTGCTCGGCTGTAAGATACCCACTACCCATTTTGGAGAGCAAAAATATACCTAAATCATATACCAGAGGCTGCATTTGGTATATTGATATAGTATTACATTTCAAATATACCATAGAGTGCAAAATATACTAAATTAATATACCGCAAATTAGCTATGTGCAAAATATACCAGTTTGTCAACTCAAGCAACTGTGAGCAATTAAGTAGTAAGTAGGAGTTTTTGCCTATACTAAGGTATTTCTTTAGTTTCTAAGTCGGCATTGGCTATATCGTATCGGCAGTTGACGTTGATCAAGAATATATATACTTTCTAGGATCCTCCTTCTCCTTACATATTTTTCCAGGAGGGCTATAAGATCCTTCTACCCTATGGAAAGCGTGTATAGATACTCAACAAAGATACTCAAGAATCTCTAATGGGTCTTCATAGGAAAATATGATAGTTTATATTCTTCTTAAGCTTTGTGACAAAGAATTCTAATGAAACTTGCAATAAACTTTGAAATTATATAAACAAAATCGAGAAGCTCTTGTATTAAGAACAAGAATAATTATAGCATTAATGTTGCTAACAAAAAAATGGAATAATAAGAAAACGAACTTAATAAATAGCAAAAGCTAAACAAAAATGCATGAACTGAAGATAATTTTGAAAAGTAAAATTGATGGTGCAAATATTATATATTATACAATTATTACGTATAGAGTATTGCCATTAATAGGAATTTATAAACTAGCTAAAATATAAGTGCAACTATTTGCAAATGTATTTCTAGTTTATTTTAACAGATGTTTTTTACTTCATTTTCTGAGGAATACCGCGAATGCCAATTTTCTATAGTATAACAACTGTTTGAATAGCTTTTGTTTGTATAAAGCAAACCAAAACAAAAAACTGAAATTTCCCATAGAAATTGCAAATCATTTATCAAAAATTGCGAATCAGTAAAGATAAATAAGTCAAAGTGCGTTGGCGGTGAATGCGCGACTAACAGATGACCTGTAAAAAGTTTAGAATCTGCTGATCGACAATAAGTAAAAAGTGCACAGAAACCATTTTGGGTAAAGTTGCAAATGGAAATGAATGAATTATACCCTCGAAAATTGCTCAAAAATCGAGGGTATAAAATAAATGAGTGCTGCGAGCGCTGATCAAATCTCTGGCCAAAAACAAACAACAGATCGGAACAGTACATATATGGAGAGGTGTGGTGTGAGGTGTGTGTGTGTGTGTGTGTGTGTGTGTTTGTGTTTTTGGCACATTTTTGACAAATGCCAAATGGCAGTCGATCGATTGACGATTATTGTTTTGGCCAAGACACGTGTACAATTAATGTCTGTGCGAAAGAAACAAATACAGATACAGCTAGTAGAAGAGATGAAGACACATATGAATACAGATACTTCTATATTCTATGCGTATACAACAACAGATACTTTTACAGATACAGATACAGCTACAGCTACAGTTAAGAGCGAAAGGCATCAGATTCGAGGGCAAGCAACTTATTTTTACACTAGAACAGACAGACAGACAGATTTTTGACATTTCGAAATGGAGGGGAATCTCATTATGTAAGCAAATGTAATGGCAAACGCGCGAGTTCAATGTATTTCTCTATTTATTTATGGATGGCAACCGGTTGCAGCAGCATCAGCAGCAGCATCAGCAGCAGGAGTAACAAGTGCCGCTTGGAAGTTGCGACTCGCGACTCGCCGCTGCAGTGTTTACCCTTTGGCCCTTTTTTTTTCCTTCCGTTCTTTGCAGCGTTCTTTTGTGGCATGTGTGCACGGTTAATATACGAAATGGGAATGGGAATGGGAGAGCATATCCATTAGTTTTATGTATGTAGATGTGTGTGCCCCCTAATGTCAGTCCATCATGGCATCAGCTTGTCAGTTTGTCAGTTTGGTACGAGTTGTGTTAGTCAGTTTAGCTGTGTGTTGTGTGTGTGTGTTGTGTGTTGTGCTGCTCGGGGACTCTGTTGGGGCTTCTCATTCAGTTTCAGTTTGTGATTCTGGTTCTGATTGTGATTGTGATTGTGATTCTGATTCCGATTTCAATTCTCATTTTGGTTTTGTGCATTTTGTGTTTTGTTTTTGTATGAGTGTATTTCTTGCTGCTGCTGTTGTTGTGTGTGTTCTCCTCGCTGAGCTTTAACTGCTGGCACAGAGGGCTGCCACTGTTTCTACACTCGATTTATATTTTTTATCATTTGATTTAATTTAATTCCATTCCATTTCGGCTGCAGACCCAGCCCCAGCCCCAGCCACAATCGCAGCCGCAGCCGCAGCCTCAGGCCGAAGCCTCCGCTGCCACTGCCGCCGCCGCTCGTTTCTCCCGCTGTTTTTTGCCTGTGATCAACAAAAAAAAAATGAAAATAATAAAAACATACACACTAAAGCGAGACCGGCAATGAGACATCAGAGTGCGAGAGAGCGAGTCAAAGAGAAGGAGCGAGAGAGATGAGCAGCAGCATCGTCATTATCATCAGCATCATCGTGATGATCGCGAAAAGCAAACTGACAAACTGGCGGGCTGCTTCCGAAACCGGGCATAACCATAACGATAACCATAACCATAACCGTAGCAAGCTTATGAGTACGATTCAGATCCACCGTCCACGATCCGCGCGATCCGCAATCCGCAAAACCGCGATCCACGATCCACGATCGCGGTTTCGTTGTCGTCTGTCCGGTACGGTCCGGTCTGTCATCTGTTTGTTGTCTGTAGTCGCTGTTATGCATGCTTCTATAGTAATATATGATCATGATCTGCCGACTACCCTACTAAATACTACATACATATGCTATATACTATATACTATATATATACTACTATATATGTATGTATGTACATCACTCACTTTGTTTTTGTTGGTTTTTGTCGTGTTTTCCTTGATTTGTCGCTCGTTTATCTTATTTTGATTATGTTATTTCTTGATTTTGTTTTTTTTTTTTTGGTTTACGTTGATTTCTTAATTGCTTGTTTCGTACATCTCTTTAGCTCTCGCTGCTCGCATCAATCAAACAATCAATCAATCACACTCAAAACAATCGATCAGTAATTTAGCACTCACAATGTGTTAGCTTTAGCTTTTGCATTTGCATTTCGATTCGGCACTTTTCCTTTATTATTACTCTTTTTCTCCTTCGATTTTTTTACGAATTTTATTTGATGTAGTGCATCCACAACAAAAAAAAAAATACATATATATATATATATATAAGAACTTATAGCACTCGCGACTCACACTAATCTAACGCATTCACATTCGATGTAGAACTACTCGTATATAATCGTATATATATCTGTATTTGTATATATGGCAATGGCATCGTTTCAAGTGCCGTCGCCTTTTCCACATGTGTGTTTTGTTATGATTTCTTTTTTACTTTTCGTACAACATTTTTGCCGAAACAAACAAAAAATTATAAAAAACCAAAAAAAAAAAAAATTTTTTTTTAATTTGCAAAATTTTCGGAGTAGTTAAAATACAAAATATTAAATACGCTTATTTTGTATGCTAATATGGTAGCTGTAGTGTATTTGTATTTGAGAACCACTTTGAGACGAACGACGATCGCAGCGATGATCCGCAGCTCGTCGCGTGCGTGGAGAGACTGAGGCATGCAACGCCAGCGATGCTCGTGTTTAAGCGACGCCGCTTCACCGCACGACAGTGTTGCCCAGGCTGCGCATTTTCCGCTAGAACTAGCCTTTTGTTTTGGCCACTAACTTTAACCTTCATTTATTTTAGCCGTTCACGGCAAAGTAATTTATTATTTTTGTATTTGATTTATTTTTTGTTATTTTTACAATATTATTCTTATAAATTGTAAAGAGACGAAAATATGTTTTATAATTACGGGATTTCAAGTAACATCAATGAAGTAAATATTTAATAATAATAAGACCTCGCAAATTAAATATACTAATTCATTAAACTTAATTTTTTTAGGCAGAATTTAATTTATTTTTAATTATTTTGTATGCAACTAATTGTTTATATAAATATATGCTAATAAATTTACTCTGTTGACAAATTTAACAGAGTTAATAATTGATTAATAATTTTTTTTATTGACGATCATAAAAAAAATATTTGAAAATATTGTATTTGTTATATTTAATTAACAATTTATTTTTTAAATTTTGTTCATGAGTTAGCTTTTTTTGTACTGTGTCAACACTGCTTTCACAACTGAGCGAGAGAGAGAGAAAAATAAGAGAGGGTCGAAAAGAACTGGGGGTGGATTGACTCTCAAAAATTTCAACGCGATCGCAGTCTCTCTTACTCTCTCTCTCTATACCTTTGCCCTCTCTATGACTTTCCCAAGGTATTTTTGAAGAATCTGAATGAAATGTTCTACAAGTCTTGAAGAATGTAAATGTAATGATCAATAATCGATCGATCTACAAAAGCATTCGAAACATTTTAAGCACGAACCATTTTCGAAATTAGACGAATTGAATTATGTTGCATACTTTTAGGCGCAATCCACTTGGAAGGGATTGAAGAGATTTTCAAAATATAAGCTCTATGTCAGCAAGTAGCTAAAACTATATGTGCTCACTGAAGTAGCAATTTGAATTTGAATTCTCCGCTCGATTATTTACAATCGATTGTTGAGAGTTGATCGATAGAATGTGGAATGAAATAGACAAAGCTTTGTAAGCTTCCATTGTCGTGTAATGATGTGTTTATATAGTATTTTATTCTATTACGCAAGTATGCTTCTTAATCGAAATACCATTAGAGTACTATATTGATTGTAGAGGTGGCGAGTGTTTGATATTTGTTCACAAAAAAGGTTATCGACATGCGATACCTCGATAATGATCATTTCAATGGCTATTGTCTTAGCATAGAGCCGCGATAATGTTAAATAAGTTGGTGAATTACATAATATAACCCTGATCGATGGCATGCTTGAAGATCTCAGCAATGCGCTGTTGCTTGGCGGGCTGCTCAAAGGGTTTGATGTCCCAGACATCGGTGAGCACAGCATTCTCGAGAATGCCATCCAGGTCGGCCACCTCATCGTCCTCAATCAGCGACATTGGCAGCGATTCGATGCCCATGCCGCAGCCAAAGCGGCCAAACTGCTTCAGCTCCTCCTGCAGTGATTCCCACGAAATGACAGCCTCAGCATCGCCGCCCAGATCCGTGATTAGAGACTGTGCGCTCTCCAAATAGGCTCGCAGTAGTTCATCGTAGTGCTGTTCGCGCAGCTCCTGACTGGTGCACGAGTAGATAAAGAAACTAATGTCCAGCGCTAGCGATGAGCAACGCGCCAGCTGATAGTCAATGATAATGATCTTCTCCGGTTTGCCCGCCTCGCTGTAGTGCGTGAGGAAGTTGGGAGTCCAGCAATCGCCATGCCCAAAGACACTAAGCTTGGAGCGCGTGCTCACCAGATTAATCATGTCATCGAAGAGCTGCGGCTGCAGAAAATTGTTGGCCAACGTTTCGTACTTGGTGTTGGGAAGCGTCTTCTCCACCGCATCGCTTGCGACCTTCAGCGCCAGTTTCAGGAATCCCGTGTACCACTCGCGAGTGTGTTCACCGTAATAGGTCTCCTGCAGTGAGGCGGCTGCCTTCTCAAAGTTCTCTGGGTCCAGGGCATGGAAGGCGAGGGCAACGCCATGATAGCGTCCCAGTGTGCGCATGGTCAGCAGTGCATCCTCCAGGGCAATGTAGTTCATGCTGTCAATGTCAAGTTACAATTTGTGATTTGCACTTTTAATATTTAGTATATAATAACAATACACATTAAAACTAGTTTACCATATCAGAAAATAGTGCTTAGGAAAACCTAATAATAATAATAATAATATTAGTTTAAGTATTCCACAAATATTGTAAATTTTCCATTTCTTTAACCACGCTTATCTTAGCCACACTAACTAAAATCAGAATTAAGCCTAGTATCTTAACATTGTACAAAGATTAAAGTCGAAAGTATAACCCATGATTTTGTTTTAACTAAAGAGTATAAATTGTTTTCTATAGCATTCTAAATTATTTCGTTAAAAACTTTACCAACTGTCACGAATGCACATCAATAAATATTGAATTGTTTGAATGAAGCGAAGTGGGCGTGGCATCCAAAATATAAATTAAACACGCGCAGAAACTAAGTGATAAAATATGGTTATAGCTGTTATAAACGCTGAGATCGTTATTTATAATGATAATACAGTATATTAACTGTATATTTGCATTTGCATAAAACTAAAATTCCCTTAAAAAAAATCTAAAAGACCAAGTCGATTATTTCTGTATTTTTCAAGTACTCACCGATTTGGAGCCCGATAGCCACGGAATCCAACATCTTCGAGAGCAATGAAATCGTTGGCACCGTCACAGACAGATGCCAGACACTTGGGATACTCGACGAAGGGATTCTTGGGCAGCGGTTGACGCGACTTCTGGAAGGTTTCCACAGCGGGAATGACCTTGGTGTAGAAATAGATTTCGTTGCGGAAAAAGTCGACGGAACGAAAGAGACGGCGGCGATGCAGATTCGCTGGCATGCCCTTGACGATCACATTGACCTCCAACTGCTCGCCCTCGGGCTCCTTGATGCCGTACACACAAATGCGAAAGACGCGACTCAGATAGGAGTCGCCCTTCTTGCCGCCCTCGCCAAACTTGTAGGAGGTGTGCTTGGTGCCGCCGGCGTTCTGAATGATCTCATCGAGGGTTGCCTCCGTGAACTTGGCGGAGATGTCGGCGAATGTCGGTGTGCTCATCTTGGCTACTGCTTTACTACTGTGCTGATTGCCTGCGATTCAAACGAGTTTTATAAATGCGTGCGTCCGACTCACCGCCTCAAGTGGCTCAATAATACACTTGATACTGTGATAAGCTGTTGCTTACTATTGCTGTTGCTGTGCCGCCAATAAAATGAGTATGTCCAAAAACAAAAACTATTTGTGCTCATTCATTTGTTTGGTACACGTCAGACAACGCTGCACAAACAGCGAGAGTGGCAGAGAGATAGAGAGAGATATACAAACACTTACCTACTATAACTGTTTTGTTATTGTTGAATCTGCGATAAGATCAATTTACCGGCGATTGAGCGACGTGGTCCAAACAAACTTATGCGACGCTCTCTTTGCGAGCGTAACTCAATTGACGATAGGCAAACTTGTTGTCGCTCTCTTCAAACTTGCCGCCTTAAAAAGAGATTGTGCGTCTGTCGCTGGCAAAAAACAAAAAACATAAACACGCATAAAAAACACACCCCCGCGCAAAATATGTAGATAAGAAAATTTTAATGAACGCGAGCGTGGCAAGCGTCACGTTTGTGGTATTTTTGTAGCAGTATTTTAAATGTAATGGTATTTACAAGTATGAAGATGCATGGCCAATAGTAGTATTTGTAAAACAGCCGCTACTCTATATTTTCGATCTAATAGAATTCATTTACTGCAAGCGGAGAATATACTAAAATATTATTCTTCAAATTAAATATTTACAAATATTTGTAAGTATTCCGCACTGAGAATTGAAATCTCAGCTGGTATTTATTTGCTGGGAGAATGGTTATTATTGGTTATTTAACATAACAGCTGCCTAACAGCAGGCACTGTTAATACCGGCCGCTATGCGGCTGTTAAACAGCTGTTAAATAGTATTTTCAGTGCTGTGTAACGCACACAGTTTGCACGTGTTGAATTCGGTGGCGTTTTATTTTGTTTTCAATTTTGGATCTTTCAATTAAGAATAAGTAAAAAGGCAGCGCCATGACTGCGCTAATAGATTCTCCAATTAAAAAGAAGCGCATTTCAAAGAAAAACAAATCTGCGTGGCGCAAAACAGACATACAAGATGTCGAACAGTTTCTTGAGGATCAGCGTCTTGAGGAACGCGTTGGGTAAGTCACGAATTGAAGAGAAATGTGGAAACAAAGTGGGAATGAACATTTCTTTAACTTCCAGCACGTTCAAGGACAAGGCGGATGATGAATTGTTTGTGGTCGAAGGTTCTCCCGCGAAGCCAGCGTTGTCGCTGCTCTCCATCAAACAGAAGCGTAAGATGAACGCGCTGAAACCAATGCGCAGCTTACAAGCGCTAGAGAACACATCCAAGGTGCAGGATCCGATTGTGAAGCGGTAAGCAAGGTGAATAATTCGTTGAAAACAGGTGTTTAATCTCAATCGTTAATTAGCAATCATGTTAAGCAAAAGAAGAACGGTCGCAACATCGAGGAGGAGGTACGCAATCCAACCAAGGGACGTCATCGTCAGGCGAATGCTGATCGTGGGCGCTACTATGAGAAGCTCGATGAGCGTCTGGCTGAGAAAGAGGGTCGCAAATTGGTCAACAAGACGGCCAAGAATCTGTGGGTCGAGGAAGATTTCCGTGATCAAATACCCGGACTGAAGGACGAGAAGGGTTGGGTTAGTCGTGATCTGGCTGTGCATATTGCTGGCAATGTAGGACGCAAGGTGGTGAAGGTTCATTCCAGTCTGCATCACAAGACCACCAAGGCCAAGTAGGTTTTTGTGACCATCTAGCTAAGTTTATCGCTCTGTATTTAATTGTTGTTCATTTGAATGGCTTTCACAGAAAGTTCGAGGCACCGCATCCGGGCATGAGCTACAATCCATCGCTGAACGCACATCAGGAGCTGCTGCAGCAGGTGGTGGAGCACGAGGAGGGTATCATCAAGAAGGAGCAGCATCTGAAGCGTGTCACAACCAGCATGTTCAGCAAAGTCACGCCCGAGGAGCGTGACAATCGTCGCCTTATTGAGATGAGCGAGGGCATCCATGAGGAAGAGGGCGAAGAAGAAGCTGAGGATGATGAGAAGGCGTCAGCTGCTTATCACACAGTTAATGCGCCCGTGGAGAACAAAAAGAAGAGCAAACAGGCACGTAACAAGGAGCTCAAGCAAAAAGAGCTGCAGCGTCAGCACGAGCTGAAGAAGGCGCTCAAAAAACAGACGGCCGATCTGATCAGGTAAGCCTGCATAGTCTCTTAATCATAATCTTGTCCCAGTTAATAACGTCCTCTGCCTTCTCCAGAATCAAATCTATACGCGCCGAGATCAAGGAAGAAGCCGAGGATCTGAATGAGCTGAAGAAACGACGCAAATTGAAGGCCGAACGCAAAAAGTTTGAGCCCAAGCGTTTGGGTCGCCACAAGTACGAGGAGCCCGATGTCGATGTCAATATGCCCGAGGACTTGGCCGGCAATCTGCGCAATGTAAAGACCGAGAGCAATCTGCTTACCGATCGCTTCAAGTTGCTGCAGAAGCGCAACATATTGCCCACAACGGTGGCCGTCTCACGCAAGCGGTCCAAGGTGAAACGCTATCCACGCAACTCCCACAAGGAGCCGGGCGTCAGTTTTCAGGATCTGCGGGATCAAAGGCGAGCAGCTGCTGCGGCGGCCAAGGCCAACAAGGACACTATCAAAATATAGTCTTACGCTTAATTCTCTTCTCTTTTTTTTTTGCTTTATATTTAAGCAACTTACATAAAAAGAAAAAAACAATCTTATATAATAAAATAGAAGAACTACATTACAAGACCCGGTATCCTTGATTAGCTGCTGGCTTGAAGACTTTTTCGTTGCTCCTTGCGAAGAACAGACGCCGAGTTCTGTGAAAAAAGGAAAGAAATATATTGAAGAATTAGCATTTTACACGATCTAGACAGAGAAAGAGAGAATGAATAGCGTCAATCTATTCTCTCAATTTCCCACTGGGAAACGCTTTTGCTTTAAATGTATACTATTCGTACTTGCATTCTTTACAAATATCTCGATTTTGTTCTTGATCTTGAAATTTTTCTGTTATAGCTAGATTCTAACTAATGTTGTCCGTAGCCGGCAGCAAGGTTCTTGTATTTATGTATTCTTGTATTCTTCGGTTACTTCTTCATTGATTTCTTCTCTTATTGTGTCTTGATTCTCGTTTATCTTGAGCTAATTCTTATTTTCGTTATTCATAATTGTTTGTTATTTTTTATGTATCTTCCTAATTTAATCATTTTATCATTATCGCCCTGATGTTTTCTATATTCTTGAGGTTAGTCTGTCTTGATTTTGTTCTTGATCTTGAAATTTTTCTGTTATAACCGGCAGCAAGGTTCTTATATTCAAGTTTCTAAATTTGATCTTCGAGTAAAAAAGGTTCTTCGTTTGCTTCTTCTCCTATTGTGTCTTGATTCTCGTTTATCTTATCTTTCGTTATTCATAATTGTTAATAATATTATCATTATCGTCCTGATGTTCTCTATATTCTTGAGGTTAGTCTAGCAAGCATCTTATCATATTTTGGAGGAGTCTTCAATTGCTGAGGATGTGGTGCTCCTTTTTAAAGTACGCGTTGTAATTTTCGTAATTGTTTGTTCTTTGTATTCTAATTGCTCCATATATGGTAATTCACGGTATTTTGCCCCCTCCTTACACCCGCGAGCCTTGTGTACTTCTTCGACTCTTCTGTATTGCTCGATATTGACGGATTTATGACGGAATAATGCAGCGTCTCTATACTGGCAAACCTTGTTTGTTTTGTTGTCCTCCTTTTGCTCCTTGCGCAGCGTTTTCGATAATTTAGCCTTTTTGCTAACCTTGATCTCGTCCGTCGCATCGCCATTCTGCTCGTTTAGCAGACGTTTCAGCTCCTTCTTTTGCTTCTTGGTTATCTTTTGAGCGGAGTTTTCGAGTTCTTGGTCAATGGACAGCGTCATCGGCTGCAGCTGCTCGCCTCGCGGCAATTCCGCCTCCTGCAGCATGCCACCTTCAATGTGTTCCTCGAGCACATTGCGGATGCAATCATAGCACTTTCTCATGCCTTCATAGAATTTGGCCAGCACCTGCTTGCCCGGCATATTGATCTCCGCGCCCAAAGCATCCACCGACTTGCCCTGAATGGCCAAACCCATCAGTATATTCTTCTGCACATTGTCCAGCTTCAGTGTCTGTATCGAGCCCTGGAAATACAGCTGAGCTATGTCTGTCAGCAGATCGATAATCAGACGGAATTCGGACTGTTGGCGAGCATAGCTCTCGAGGCGTTGCAGATCGTGTGGCAAGAAGTACACGTCAAGCATGTGCTTGTCCAGCTGAGGGCAGTCAGGAATCGTCACCGGCGAGTTACTGAGCAGCGACAGGCAGACTTTGGTGTCGAACTCTCTGAATGTTTTGCCCATCAAACGGAGGACGCGACGACGGAAGTCCTTATAGTAGGATGGCAGCCAGTCAACGGTGGCACTTGTTTCCAGTGTGTGCAGCATGATGCAGCTGTGCTCGGCGGTCAGCTCATTCGACTTTTGGCTGAGATAAACGGGCACAAAGCCACAGTTCTTCCAGAACTTGAGCAGCTCGCCGGTCAGACCAAAGGAGGTGCCAATGTAGTCAACGGGTTCGGGGGAGCGCTCCTTCAGACGTTGCAACAGTGTGGGAATCTGTGCGCGAGGACGAATCTGTTCCTTAAGCAGACTGAGCTCCTCCTCCTCCACTTCCTCAATGCCAGCTAAAAAGAATGGCAAAAAAAAAAACAGAGAGAAAGTTAGTAAACCGGTTCTAACTAAACGAATTGCGATATAAGTATGGATGGATGGGGTTTCAACTCACCTTTGTTGCGCGTATCGTCGTCCATCGACAGATCGACATGGCGACGTGCATAGTATTCCTTGAGCTGTTGAATTGCTCGCTTGCCGTAGCCCATGCGCTGGTAACTGGGATTGGTGGCGACGCGCACAATGCGCACACCGGACAACTTGGGGAAGTCACGATCGCCAAACTGTTCGGCCACATTCCAGGGTATCAGGTCGCCGGCCGCCTTCTTGCCGCGTCCCATAGACTCGCTGATGCTCTGTGAGGAGATTTGACCCTCGAGTGCGACCTGGACAACAACAAGGATCTCGGGCAGCGTGTCCTTACGCTCTATCGGGCCAAGCAGACAAAACAAATGATGGGCAGGAGCATCACTCATCATTTGCAGATCGTTAGGAGTGTTTTTGTAGTGCGAAGATACATAAATCGATACAAGGCGCTGCAGAAACGCTTCAGTTGCCTTGTGATACGAGAACAAGGCATCGCGATCAATGTAGTATAGATCACAGGCAGCTGGAGTTGGACAGCCGGAGCTAATGGGCGGCACACTGCTCGCATCCAGGCAGAGCAGATTGATCAGCCAACGTTCGATGTCATCGTTGGACTGATAACGTATCGATTCGTCCAGCTTGAGCGGCGGACGTGCATTGTTCTCCTTTTGCAGCTGTGAAATCAGCTTCAAGCTGAGCGAACGTCCAGTGCCCTCGTAGCCATTGATCGTACTAGCCATGAAGATCAAATATGGACCCATCATTTTCTTGACAAGCGGCAGCGGAATGGCAGCCGCCTCATCGATCAACAGCAGATCGGCGGCACTCAACAGATGTGTGTCATTGGGTGCAATATACTGTATAGTCTGGCGACTGTTGCGCGTTATGTTGATGCGTATGATGGCCTTCTTATAGTCCTCATTGGTGCTGCGTATGATGGTGTAATCAGCATGCTCTTGATACTCCAGAGCATCGAAGCCCTTCAACACGAACTCAAAGAGCGTGATCAAGTTCTCGGGATGCGGCGATGTCACGTACACATTGACATAGCCAAATGCCACAGCTGCGGCAATAGAGAGCCCCAAAGCGGCGGATTTGCCGCGTCCACGTGCCGCTGTCAGTGACATGGGTGGCTTGAGTTGTTTGTCCACCAGTGCTTCGATGAACTGGGCTACTGCATTGCCCTGGTCGTATGTCTTGCAGAGATTAACTAGTGCACCAGCTGGCTGCACATTCAGGAGGCTCTCTTTTAGGTCCTTCAGGCTGCTCTCATTCTCGGACTTGCCAATGCTGCCAGGCTGCAAAAATTAACAAAAGTATACAACTTATTTGCTAAGTCGGGAAGGATGTAACATATTTCTTAAACTCAATTATCTTGACTTCAAAAACTAGAGGTCGAATAGTGGATTAAAGTTCCTACTACATTGCAATTAATACATTGATAGTATCTAAGAATGGTTCGCATATAATCGAACCAATAGTACTGTGTAGGTATTGTGCTTACATTCACTGGGTCCACGTTGATGGTCTTGGAGCTGAGGGGCAGTACGGTGAGGTCATCGTTGACCACCAGACATCGCTTGCAGTCGGCCAGCGAGAGAATCAAGCGCTCGTTGAAGCGGCAGGTGACCGTCTGATGGGCCTCAGTGCGGAAACGTTTGTGTACATCCATGCTCATAGTGTAGAGCTGCTTCAGCGACTGCAGCGACTTCAGCAACAGAATAATCAGGCCGCCACCCTCGACGGTCTCCACGGTGCGCGCCAGAAGATTGGGAGTCAATGCCTCGAAGTCCTGCAGAACACAGACGCCATAGGTGCGTCCCAGAATGGTGTGTGTATCGGAGTAGTAGCGACCATGGATGGTGGTGGCCACGCGAAAGGCATCGAACATGTCTGCCTCATTGACATCAACTTTGCCGGTTGCAATCTTCTTGGCACGCTTCTTGCCGTGACTGTTATTTGGGGATAAATGCAAATTACACGAATGTTTTGGGGCTGCAAAGTGCGCGACTCACTTGGAAATAGCTTCGTCCTTATTCTTGTAGCACCACAGAACCGTGGGACGCGCCTTGACCGTCGACTTGGTTAAGATATCGTACAGAATTGGCACTTGATCGCGTGCTTTGTCGCCAATGACGATGAACATGGTGCGATGACCCAGCTTTACACCATTCTCAATCATTACGCGTATGCGGTTATCAATTTTCTTTTTCACCATTTTGATTCGCTTTTGTTTTAATTGATTAAACCAAAAAAAATTGCAAACTGAAAATTAACACACAAAAATATGAACCGCACGCTGTCAGCACAATTTTGAAATGCACATGTAGTAACAGTGTTCAGCAGGCAAGTAAACATCAGCTGGCAACTTTTGAAAACAATCGACAGCATTCGTTTTTAACAGCAGTAGGCGCTGCGAGTTATCGATAAAAAGTAACGAAACGCATCAGTAAAGCCCCATCCGCTTAGCCCATTGTTATATTTAAAAAAATGTAATTGAAACATTTCGACGTAAATTTAGCGAATTTTACATTAAATTTGACAAAAAAGGCAATAACCGAAATGTAAAGGAAGCATCAGAATGTTCATTAAATTTTACAATAAAGGCAATAACCGAAATGTAAGGAAGCATCAGAATGTTCTATCTCTCTCAATGTCAATTAGCTATTTCTTAGTTTTTTATTTTATAATAAAATTTATAATAACAATTAAAGAAACTTAATTGTTTTTGTTATTATTATTAAAAGATTGCAGACTAAGCCTGTTTGATATATATTTTATTTATTTCCAAACAAATTCTACCTTTTTATTTCAAGACTGTGAGTGGCATATTTGGTATATTCCCAACATAAAATAGCAAATTTGCTAAACTTCATACACGGTCACACTACGCTTCAATCAGCTGCGCGTGCTTGCAACACGTTTTCTTGTATTTGAAATAAACAATTTGCAAAAAGAGCGAAAATGTCGTCGTGGAAGAAGGCGTCAAAGAGCAACCAGAAGGTGCATCGCGAGCGCCACCAGCCAGAGGCACGCCAGCATCTGGGGCTGCTGGAAAAGAAGAAAGACTACAAGAAGCGTTCGCTAGACGCGCACCGCAAGGAGCAGACGCTGAAAGTGCTCTACAAGCGGGCACTGAACAAGAATCCCGATGAGTTCTACCATCACATGATCAACTCCAAGCTCAACGATGATGTGCATCGCGAGAAGGAGGCCAAGGACGAACACACACCCGACCAGTTGGCGCTGATGGAGACACAAGATCTAAAATATGTAATCATGAAATTAACCGTAGAGCGTCGCAAGCTGGAACGTTTGCGTGCCTCGATTGTGGACTTGGATGCCGTACAGGGGCAAAACAAACGTTTCACATTCGATGAGAGCGGCGTGCAACGTCGTGTTGTGGCACCTACTTTAGGTGAACGCGTTGCTGCAGCAGATGTTGAGGTAAGTTTTGAGATTTGCAAGGAATTAATGAAAACTAATCAATGCTAAAATTACAGGCAACATCCTCAAGCGACATCCTCCGACAGCAGCGT
The DNA here is from genome assembly GCA_035046325.1 of Drosophila niveifrons. Lineage (NCBI taxonomy): Eukaryota > Metazoa > Arthropoda > Insecta > Diptera > Drosophilidae > Drosophila > Drosophila niveifrons. The sequence continues at coordinate 8,363,510 of JAWNOC010000063.1, read as the reverse complement.
ATTAATGAGCTCAAGAAACGCGAGCAACGCGAACGTGAACTAAATATTGTAAAGCAAAAGCTAGAGATAAAAAACGCCTTAAAACAGCCACGCCTACTCAAGCCTAAGAGACTTAAAAGTGGCACCAAAGACAGTGCTCCCGTCTACAAATTTCAATATGAACGCAAGAAATAAATCACCATTATATCTAACTTACATTAAATAATTCAGTTTGGTTCAGTTCCAAGGAGTAAGTAAAATAGTTGGCTTACTTTGACTTTCAAAACATGGGGCATTTTTTTTTTATAGAATAGTTATCAATAAGCGATATAAAAATAATCTGCAGAGTCGATTTTCAAGTAAATGCAAAACGACGCCTTAAGAACTATCAATAAAAACTAAACCATATTTTATGAGTTCTGTCTGATTTTCATATAAGATCGAAAATGTTGTTGAACTTGAGCAAGCATCTGTTTTTCCATAAGCAGAATTGCCAATAATGAATTATGTTTTCAAGCCGAGAATAGCTTGATGAATACGGATATAGCATTTATGTTGTTTTTCAGAATTTGTATAAACTAAAAAGTATAGCATTAAAGCCGGTTCCAACAACAAATGTCGGCGTTCCCACTTGGCAATAACATTTCGTGTTAATTGGCTGCTAACCATTTAACATTAACATTAGCCGAGACTTGTACCTTAGCATAGCAATGAATCAGCGCAGAATTTTACGATAGTCATTTTGTTTGCATTTGATGCCAATAGATGGCGTGATTTCGTGTTTCAAAAGCAAAATGTAGCGGCTATTTTGTAATTGGAGAATACCTAAGAAGATTGCCAATAAATAAACTATCTACATATGTTTTAAGTTACTTCTTGTTTCGAAAAAAATGTAAATTGTTGGTCAATTAATCGAATCTGTGCAATAGATGCAAATTGTATTTTTCGTTTTTATGCATGTGACCACCAACAACACATAAAAAGAAATACTTCAAAATCTTAAACTTTCATTTTACAAAGAGTCGAATTTGCTTTATTTCTGAAACTTAATGATATGCAATATGATTATTATTGTATTTAAGAATTGTAAATACAATATTTTTCATTTCACATCAATACAATATTATGATTATTATATTTAAAGATTGTCAATTTGTCTACAAATGCATTTATTTCAAATGTTCTCAAATATGCTGTAATTGATTGTTAGTTAGAACTGTATTATTGGGATTGTCGAACTTTTTTCTCAGCCTGTCTATTGCAGGCACGCTGCATCCCGCCTGTCTCTCTGCCATTCCTTCCTTCCGTCCGTCTGTCTGTCTGTCTGCTAATCATATAACAGTGTAAGAACACCGCCCGATCAGCACCGCAAAGGCAAAGTAAATTCCACCCTGCTGCGCTCAAGTTTCGAATTACAAACCCAATTGAAGCTATTTAAAAAAAATGAAATTGGGTCGCACAAAAAAAAAAAAAAACAGTAGAGAAAAAGATTTCTGCGAGTTGTTTTACTACTATGTGCACATGTAGTTGCTGTTGTTGCTGTTGTTGTTGCTGTGGCTGTTGATTCTGATTCTGATTTTGACAATTGGCTTTTGTTTGAGGCGCAACCCGTGAAACCCGCAGCCACAGCCCTTCACTCTGTCTCTCCCCTCGCTGTTGTTGTGATGGGCACATGACAAGTCCGATTAGTAGCACACACACACACACACACACACACTCGAACACATACACACACACACTCACACATACACAAGTGTCAACAGTGCAATCTATTTTATGCATAATTTGCTGCGACAAACGTGTCCCATCAAAATGGTGTCATATGTTTTTATGGTACCATCTCCCATCTCCCATCTTCTCCCCTCTTCGGCGAACCTCTTCACTTCTCACCCCCTTCCCTCCGGCGAGCCGTGACTGCTTTGATTTACTCGCTGCATTCAGAGAAATTGCAAATTTCGATGCCATTTGTTAGTCAGGCTGCAATTAGCTTGCAAATGAGATTTGCCGCCTGCTGTTGCAAGTTCCCAGTTGCCAGTTACATGCCACCTTCACTTGTCCAGCTTAAAAGGTGTGTCTCAAACGGGGGGCAAGAGGGCGGCAGACACGCCCACATCCGCATCCGTGACACAGCATATCAGAGAGCGACAGTCGCGTTGTGTTGCACGTGTAAAAACGTCGGTCACGTGACCGCACGTGCCACACACAGACCGTTGCCTGCCTGCCTGCCACACTGTCTGCCTGTCTGCTGGCTGCTGTGATAAGCGCAACTTTGACAATCGCGTGCCGCTGCGAGATGTCAAAGACCAGGTTACCATCACACAGCATCGCTCGAGAATTGGGAATTGGGTTTCAAAAGCGTCTCGCTCAGCTATCTTGATTTGCTGCTGCTGATGCTGCCTCAAAAGGGACTCGGCTTCTGCTGCCACATAGAGAATCGATGGTTTTGTTAACGTAAATATCTTAATTCGCCGCTTCACCGCCCCCGACACGCGTTAATCGTGTGCTTTTGACATGAGAATTTTTCAATGAAATGCGACAGGAAACGAGCCAACAAGAACACAGCACAGCCCAGCAACAAAAGCCAAACTCAAAAATTTCTCACACTTTTCTTTCTTCTCCCCCGCCCCCTCCTCTGCGCTGCACCCCATCCTATTTGCCACACCCCTCAGCGAGTAGACCTCCATTTACTTGTGGCACTGAAATCTCTGCAAGAATTCACTTTCTACAGATATTCTAAGCACTCGGTTATCACTGATTAATCTAGTATACTACACTTCGTATTAAAGTAGTATTAAAGTTCTGTCAATTAAATGCCAATTGTTAAATTAAACGCCATCTATAAAATGAAATACAAATATCATTGAAGCCTACGAAAAATATATTATAACTCAATAAATTGATAGAAATCTATTTGCTTACCAATTTTTAAGTACTTTTAGTTTGAATTTCAATTTTTTTTATACACATTTTCTTATGTCGAATATTACAAATATGAAGAACAAGTCAGAAAGCTACAGTCGAGTGTGCTCGCCTATGAGATACTCGCTATACGTTTTTTATGGAGCCAAAAAATTGCGCTATTATTCTTAAAATATGCCAAAATAATATGACACAAAAATACTAAAAAAAAAATATAACAACGACTATATTTGGTATATTTATATAGCCCTATATTCAAAATATATCATAGAGCGCTAAATATACCAGATTGTTAGCCAAAGCAACGAAGACCCAAAGTAAGTTGACGTTTTTGCCTCTTACAAAAGTATTTCTTAAAAAACTTCTACAGTTTTTATCTGATCGCATCAAAATTCTCAGAAATCTTAAATACTATTTGCTATAATTGGTATATTGGTATAATACTAAATTTAAAATATACCATTGAGTACTAAAATACACAATATTGTTAGCCAAAAGCAACTTAGCCCCGATTGCAGTAGGCGTTTTTTCCTTTACAGATGTAATTCTCAATTAACTTTTACAATTCTTATCAGGTCGCAATCAAATTCGCAGCAATCATGCAAACTGTAGTTATTATTGTCTATGTCAAAATTTGGGGCTTGTCGATTTGAGGTGGCAAACATTTGAAACAACTGAACAAATTTTAGCTTTACTTCCTATATTCTCTGAGATCTAAGTGTTCGTACAGACAGACAGACTGTTAATCGCTATATAACACCTCGATGCTAATCAGGAATATATATAGTTTATGGGATCGAAGATGCCTTCTTCCACCTGTTACCCACACAAAATAATTATATCCTTCTACTTTATGCATAGTCGGTATAAAAACTAGACTTGTAATATTCAAAGCCTAGGATAGAAAACCAATTATTTATTTACACACAAAAATTGGAATTGGGCTTAAGAATGCAAACTATTTTTGATTTTTTGTCTTCTACTAGAATTTTAAAAATAAATAAATTTGATTGATTTCTAAGATTTAATATTCAATATTAAATTGTTTAATTTTTATTTTAAAATTTGCAGTCAAAAAATTAGTCTAAGATGAGGTGAATTTCTTTTCTTTTCAATTCGAACATAATTCAAAACAATTTTGCATAAATTGATTATAGATTGTAGCACTTTTTTATTGATTTTACAATTTTCTTTTAAGACATATAAATTAAATAATATTATTTTAACCACTCGAAGTGGAATTTCATTACTACGTTCAACACATTTTAATAATTTTCCCTCGATATATGCAAAAATTGTGTATGTTTAAATTTTTGGCATAATTTTTATTTGTTTATTTTATAATCTTTTGCCTTATTAGACTCAGAATGAAATATTATGCTTATACAATTTAAGGCATGTAATTTGTTCTATAAATTATTAGCTTTTTCAAATAATATTTATAACATTTTAAATAGAATAGATAATACAATAGTTTTATGGGTTTCATATATGAGTTTTTGTTTTACGCTGCAAAGTTTGTGGAATGGAATAAGAATTTACTGAAATGTATTTACAAATGCGTTAGGGCCATCTAAAATACAAATTTTGAAGGTGCCTACAAATATTTGTCATTATTGGTTGTTGAACTATATTTTCGATATTAGAGTATTAAATTTATTATTAGCTGACAACTTTTATTTGCTACTTACTTAAAAGTGAGGAACATAAAGTTTATGTGGACTATGATCCGATTGAAGTTATCAGAATTATAAACTCGTATTTCATCTCAATTTGAACCACCTGAACTGGCTGCTCTGAATCGTTTTCCCAGTTGCAGGTAGAGCACGCGACAAAAACCCAGAAGACCAGAATATATTTAAAAAAAAAATGCTGTTCGAAATAAGGAAATGGAGGGGAGAAAATTGAAGCAGCAGCCAAGAGCTGAGCAGCAGCAGCAGGAGCAGTTACCAGCTTGGGCCATTAATATAAACGGCAACTAGAAGTCAACAGGCGCAGGGAGAAATCCTATAAGCAAATGCCTCTTCCGGCTGCTGTCCTGGCGCGCGTCCTCATCCGAGTCCTTTACTCGAGTGCAACCCCTTTACAAGGCACTCTTCTTGTTTTTTCTTTTTTTTTTTTTTTGCTACAAATAAATGTGAATGTCAATGTGAATTGTGAATGTGAATGTGAATACGTGTATTTCCTTTTTTTTTTTTATTGTGCGAGTTAACTTTGAAGTGTCGCTGTTTATGGGCTGTGCAAGTGGCCGCCTGTGCCCATTTTACCCAACCTTGCTACCTACTACTATCAAACTCTCTCTCTTTCTGTCTCTCTCTCTCTCTCTCTCTCTGTGTGTGGCAGTCTCTTTGCAGCGCCACCTCGTTTGAGCGAGTCGTGCGCTGTCAGTGAGTTTGTAACCACGACAGGCGCACAGACTAACCCCTAAATTGACCTTTAAAACTCCCAAATGCGCAATTTATCATTTCCTCACCAAAACCATCGAGAGCAAAAACAGGAGTTGCTGAGTTGGAGAGATGGAAAGATGCGAGGGTCGTGTGTGTGACTGTGTGTGTTGTGCTGTTTGGCGATTCTGACAGGCTGCTGCCATCAATCGTTTAGATTGAAGAGACCCTGGGCACAGACGGACAGACAGACAGGCGGACGGATGGCGACGATAACGATAGCGATAGTAACGAGCAGCGGCGATAGCGGAGGCCAAACAAATCTGATATATCAGATGCGTCCCGAGACGAGGCTTAAGTGCAGACGAGTGAGCAGGCGGACAGACAGACAGACAGACGAACTGACGGACGGAGCGTGATGAGTGTAAAGCGCACACCCACAAAAACCGCTAAAGAACTCTCGCTCTCCCCCTCCCCCTTCCATCACCCTTTACGTTTCCCTTTGAGCTGCTTTTGACCCTTTCTGCCGCATGCGTTGGGGCATGCCACATTCATTCGTTACGCTTTATAAGTTTTGTCCTTGCCACAAAATGTGACTGAGACGTTTGCCAGCAACAACTACAACAACTTTCCCACATACACTTCGCTCCCATTCCCAATTCCCTTTTGATTAGATCACAATTTAAGCTGAGAATTTCATCAACTTAATTTGTAATTATTTTCACGCTTTGCAGCCCATGCTTTGGGGCAATTATGTGTATCACAAGTCAATATGCTGACACTGCCCCCCAAGAAAAAGACAAAATAATAATTTAAAATCAAATCGGATGGAATATTCTTGGAGACTCTGCCGAGATTTCATTTTCAATCTAAATAAAAGAAGTTACACTTCATTGTGAAAGAAATTGATCAGTTTCTAATGCAACCGTTAATATTTTCAGTTCAAAAACATTTTTAATTTTGATTCCACTTTCAATAAAAATGTATTAATCGATTTGGAAAGTTCAAATTGTTGAAAAAGTGTTATTTTTAACTTTTAACATTAAACAGTTTAAGTTAGTTTGAAACTTATTTTAACAAAAATAGAAAATGCTGCTTTCTTCATTTCAACAAAATAAAATTATTTTTATTTTTTTGATTGGCAATATTTAATGTCAGCTTTGTCTCATGTTAAATAATATCGCTCTTTAAATTGCCTTTATTTGGACTACACAATTGGCCTGGTCACACTACACGCTCATTAATTGGAAGCACTGTTTGCTTATGTGGCGCAGCTTCTAAGTTAAATGTGCTTTTATCTCATATTCATAAAGTGAAATATTGAATATTGAAAATGCGACAAAGTTGAGAATGTTGTCTCATCTTGCATCAATTGTTAGTTTTTCTTGATGTGGCTGGTCACACTGCTGGTCACTTTGTCTTTCCTTTGGACACATTTGGCAGCACTGTTAACACAAAATTGCCAATTCGATCATCAGCTTGAGCAGCTTAAATCGAAATCACAGCATCTCCATTCAAGCTTAGATCCTATTAAAAATCGGTTGACTATTCTCCCAGCTGCTGCTGCCTTCTCTTGTTCCTATTCTCCTGCTGGCGTTGTTGGGGAAAAGTTGTCGTAGTTTGTGTTAGTTTTTGGCGTGCTCGACACAACAAGCACAAGCACAAGCACAGGTGAAGTACAACATGTGCAAGCATGTAACCCATTTGGTACACCAACTTGCAACTTGCAACAGCAAGCGGCAAGCGGCATTAGTCCCTTGAAACCCTTGAGGGCTGGCCTCGGGAAGCCCCCCTGAAACCGAGAGAAAAGTGTGAACAACATTTTTCATAAATTTAACCGGCAACAAGCGACAGCAGCAGCAGCAGGGGAAGACGACAGGTCGTCATGAGGCAGAAGGCAGAAGGCAGGACAGAGAACGAACAATGAAAACAATAGAGCGAACAAGAGCAATAACAATAAACGATAGATATTTACCACAGCGGGTGCACAGAGTCGGGGTTGCTTCCCCTGCCCCTTCCCCCTCCCCAGCCCTTTGGCCTTTGCTTCACAGCCCTTTGCTGTGCAGAGCAAAAAGTCTCCTGAGGTTTGCTGCCTGGCAGGCATCGCTTGGCATCGCATCGCTTCAGAACTTGCAACGCCGGGAGACAATAACAAACCAATTACAGTTAGATTGGCCGCATATTAAAAATCGAATGAGAAACACATCTGTCGCTCTCTTCCTCCTCTGTCACCCTCTTGAGGGCAACAACTTCTCCTCCTTCTCCATCTCTCTCACTCCTACTCCTCTTTTTTTGTTCGTCGGTGTGTGTTTTTGGCAACTGTTTCGAAAGAGCAAAACAAAAAAAAAACCAGCAAAAGCAAACAGCGAGCAGAAAAAAGCGGGCGAGGAAACCTGCTGCGACAAGCCAGGGGCGGGTGTCGAAGGGGTGGCCAGGGGATGGGGAGGAAAGCAGCGGGCGGGCCATACAACTAAAATAAAATATGATTATGAAATGATTATTATAATTATGCTGGCGTTTCGGCGTTTGTTGGCAGCAGCAGCAACAGCAACGGCAACAGCAGCGGCAGCATCTTCACAGATGTTGTTGCCGTTAACTGGCGCCACGCCCACCGCAACCCCCCCTCGTTGGCTTGCCTAGCTAACGGAGGGGAGACGGACGACACAACAAAGCACAACAAAATACAACAAAAGCAGCAGAACAAGGCTGAAACCCGAAGGACCAAGCGAGACCAAGCGAGCTGGTTAATAATAAGCCCAAAAATTAGGGCGTGCTGCGGACTCACCGATACAACAATAACAACTGCAACAACAGCAACAACCACAGGAAAAGCAGCAGCAGCAACAACAACAACAACAACAACATGAGGAACGCCAACAACACATCATATTCCCACATATATTCTCATATCTGCTTCACTTTTGCGTGGGGGGATTGCTGCCCCTCCTTCTACTTTCTACATTCCCCTCCCTTGCCATCCCTTCGTCATCCTTTCCCACCTTTGTTGCGAGTGGGGCACGGGGGCGTGGTGCGCTTTTGTGTCCTTACTTATTATCTTGGGGAGGCGTTGAAAATCCTCTTAAGGTAAACTGTGCATTATTAATGATGCTGCCAGGTTGCTGCTGCTGCTGCTGCCCTTCAAATGGGGGCCAAGCCAAGTGGAGCAGCAGCAACAGCAGCAGCATCAGCAGGATCCAAAAGAAGCTGAAGGAGCAGCGGCAATTCCCCACGTATCTATTGGTTATTTCAACCATGTGGAAATATCCTTGCATAGCAATTATTGAGCCTGCTATTTGAAGCTGGGATACCCTGGCAGAGCGTTGAAAGCGGGTAGCTTGGTTCATTAGGTATTGTCAGACTGATAAATAAGAAAGCAATAATAAGTAGTTAGGTTTATAGTTAGAGCGGTAAAATAAAGTTTGCAGGTGTATTTTTAGGTAATGATTACATTAATAGCTATGTGATTTATATATACATATATAGTGTGATTAAAGCTTAAGTTGTCTACTGCACTATGGGCAAAATGTTAGAAATTTGCGCATAAAGTCTAATTTTAAAGCTAGATGCTTCAAATTTGGCATAAGAATGTAAAATGTTAATGTAGAATTTCGGATTTTTTTATTTTATTAATTAAGCCACGCCTTCGACCCCTTCTCCCACAACCAATAAAAAAACCAAAGATTTTTAAGGTTATGTTGTATAATTTTATTTATAGATATGTCTCTTTTTCTTCATCATCTAGTATTATATATAAATTTTCATCAGATTCGTCGCCAGAGTCCGAATCCACATTTTCCAGTTGAGAAATTATTTTGCAGTACGGAACAGAAGGAGGTTTTAGAAGATTTTTTACTTCTGGCGGAAGACTTTTTTTTTTTAATTTCTTTTGCCTTTCGCTTAAACATATGCTGGATATTAATGGGTCAGAAGAATCCATAGCTCTATAAAAAACATCTGTCATGTTGTTTAATCGGCTATTCTTTCGAGCATGAGATTTCCGGTCGCTTTTATAAAACTTATTTCTTGCTTCTGAAGCATTTTCTCCTAAACATCCTACCGAAACTAAAGAGGAGTTCATTATTTGCCAGCCATGAACAAGTATTTTATGGACCGTCGGTGACATAGGATACCAAGGATATTTTTTAATGTATAACATAAATGTATTTTCACAAAAGACCTTAAATTTCTCAACATCAACAGAATGCTCGCATGAAATTGTTACCAAAATTACGTAGAAATTGTATAAGATATTCTTATCGAAGCTTGTAATTGTTGAAAACATTCCATAATCCGAAAATGCTCTTCTAGCTGTATTTCCATCATTACTATTCCCACTTCCATTTTGTTTGGGAATGCTTATATGTAAACCCATTTTTGTCCACATCATTTCACGAATTTTTTTTTTCCGAGACATAAATTCGATTTTATCAGCCTGTTTAATGTGCCACTTTTGAATTTTAAGCCTATAGGATACGTTCAACACAAATTCTAAAAATCGAATCCAGGCATGCAATGGGCTCGCACCATATTTTAGAGTCGCATGTCTTGGCTTAAAACATTCGGAAAGGAAATCGGTGGTTTTTAGGAGCTTTGTGGGATTGACCCCACATATTGGGCAGCACTGAGTTGATGACGTACCAGTTAAAGCGTTCAGTACTTTACCATCAATAAGCGTCATTTGAGTTTTATATGTAATGACAACTTCCTTGCCTTCCTTTCTATATATAAAGTCCTTTAGACCGGCGACTTGCACATCCAAACATTCTTTTTCTTGTAGAATTTTTTCATGACTTTCCTTTGCATACTCAATTTTAATTGGCAATCAATCAGCTGACTTTGTTTACGCGGGAAATGCAAATCGCAGCTTTTAAAAATTTTTTGGAAACAGTTTAATTTTATCCAGAGTATGCTTAATTGGAAAATTTATTATATTTTGTATATTAAAAATTTAATAACTTTAACTTTATGCGCAAATTTCTGACTTTTTGCCCATAGTGTACTGGCTAAATGTATTTTAAATCGAATACTCTAAAGTACAAATAAAGAGTATTAATAATATTTAAAAGTAGACAAATGTTGAGAGGGATTGAATGCGAAGTTATTGAGCTATGAGCCTTGGCTGTTTCCTCTAATGGCTATTTCTATCGTTCGTACTATCGCTAGTACTATCGATTGTAACAAGTATATTTATTTAATGGTAAATTTATTTGTGTGTCCCTTTTAAGATAATTTGTGTAAACTTAAATCTACTGGAGAGGTCTGTAGCTCTTCTTATGAAATCGTAAGCTTTCTGCTATTTGATGAATTAAACGAAATATGTATTTTAATAATTCATTTCTACTGATACTCACATTACATATTAATAGTTGGTTGAATTAATGTAATAGATATTTAAATTTCCTTTGCATTATCCCATCTCATCGATAGTAAAATCAACTCCCTCCCATTTCAATCGTTTGTTAAAATTATACTTTAGCAAGCGCTAATAGACGAACACGCTGTATATTTGTTTGCTGTATTTTCATAAATGTTTCTCGCTGTCTTATCGATAGTTCACAATCGGCTTAAGCATTGCGAGTGCTTCCAGCACATTTGCTGTGAACAATCGGATCGATTATCAGCGCCAAAGCCTGAAGCCTGAGAACTCGAATTCGAACTCGAACTGGAACTGGAACAGGAGCAGCGTAATCTTTGATTGCGCTTTGCTGTCGAGCACAATTTGCATGGAACTTTGGTGCATTTAAGTGCAAGAGCATCAAGTGAGAGATTGCTTTTTGTTTTTTTTTTGTGTTGGCCATTACATTAATTTGTAGACTCAGCTCACCTGCTTCCTCCCAATGTCCAGCGCTTTGACGAACGCTCCACAAAAAGTTCAATCAACTGCAGCAGTTGCTGTCTAATAATTCACCTGCTCAGTCGCTTCTTTTGCTGTTCTGTTTTCTACGTTTGTCACTGTTTAATTTTATAAGTAATGCATTGAACTTCTCATTTTTTCCACGTTCTTTTGGGAAGGGGGAGTTAAGTTGGAGTTATGTGTGTTGGGCGCTTGAAACTTGGACGCCGCTTGCCTTGTGATGTGGAAGCGATGCGCATAAAATCAGCAGTGCGTAAGGAACAGGATGGAACTCTGTAGCAGCTGATAGCATAAACAGAGAGAGAGAGGAACAGGAGGAGGGAGGTTGGGCAGTGTGCGGTGTCTGTCGACACCAAGTTGGCAACTGGCAGCGACTTTGAATTGAGTCCGTCTCTCGTATCAATCAAAACAACGCGAATGGAGCGCGTAGCACATTTCGCTGGCAACGCGAGGGGAACTCGAAGGGGAGGGGAACTAAGCCAAAGATTTGACATGGATCAGTAATCTAATACCAGATTACGTATACGCATGGTGAGCTTCAGTCTGCCCAACCCAATCGCTGCTCAACTTCCATTTCGAACAGCGTTTCGCCTTCGATTTTGCTGCTGTCGAGTGTTGTGCGAGTAAGTCACACAAATGCCACACACACACCCCCCACCCCTCTCTGTGGAACACCGATTACTGCGGTGTATCGGTTTGCTGGGTGACTGACTGACTGACTCACTCGCTGGCTGGCTGGCTGGCATGAATGAATGGATGAATGAGTCCAGGCCAAGAGCAGAGCCTGGGAATGGCAATGGGCAAAACGACTATCTAACCAGCCATCGCCTTCGCCACAGCTCCGACTGTCAGTCAGTCCGTCAGTCAGTCAGTCAGTCACGCAGTCAGTCAGTCAGTCATTCAGTCTGTCAGTCAGTCAGTCGAGAGAGTTTATATCGATGATGACGGCGCTGATATAACTACAGACAGAGCCAGACATGAAACGTCGTCGTTGCCTTGGCTGCCTCACTGGCTATTCGTTTGGTCTGTCTCGAGGGTTGCCACACACACACACACACACACACACACATACACACACACACTCATACAACATCATCATTGGCGTTTGGCAAAGTTTTATGCTTGTTTGAGCCTGATTTCAGTTGCCGACTTTAGCATAAAGTTATTACTCCAACTGAGCCGGCCAAAGGTAACAATATTCTGGTACCCTTCATACCCTTCTTCATCTTCATCTCTGCATCCGCTCTCAGTAGATCTCAGGATTACAAATAGCAGCATAAATATTTTTGCTGCTTCTGCTGCTGTTGCTCCTGCTGCTGCTGTGTAAGGCGTTGTCGTCTCATTCCCCCTCTCTCCCCAAACACACACACACACACACACACACACACAATTCGCTGGGAGCCAGAGCCAAACGCTTGGGAACTTGGCTCCCAACTCGCCGATGAGCGTAACAAACGAGTTTGGGTGTCGTCTTTGTCGATGGGCGCCTTATCGAGCTTGCTTTGCCACTGCCAAATGCCTGCCACAGTGGTCACTCAGCCAAACTAAAAAAAACGAACGCATAATTCTTTATTACAATATGTTTAGCATTTGGTTTTTACTCGTTATCCATCACTCGTTACTCGCAAGTTGCCAACATATCAATTGCAAGTTATTATATCAAGTTATCGTTACTCAACAATTTTATATTTTGTCGAAACCTTCAAAATTTTAAGTGCTTCTTAATTTTTATAATTCGTTGCTTCCTACTTGTTACTTGTTAATAGTAATACTTGCTTTAGTAATAGCTTCCCTTTTTGTTGGTCAAGATTCAACTCGATTATTTTTTTATTAACTAAACAAATATTTGCAATTTTTTATTATTTCAACTTTATTGTTCAATCCTTTTTTTAGAAAATTAACTATAAAACAGTTTTTTGTTTTGTTTTTACTCGTTAACTTAGCAGCGAGTGATATCCATTTTCTTAGTTGATCAAATCAATAATGAAATAAATTAATGCAATTTTCAAATTTTGGTTTTGTTACTACATAACTCCATAACCGCATTTTTTTAATATTTCACTCTTTAGTTATCGAGTGACACGTAGCTTTTTTATTATCTTTAATGAAATGTTTTTCGTTAGATACATTTAACTATAAAACTTTGACATTATTCTTTTTAAGATACTATTATTACTTTTAATCGCTACTCGTTACTAGTAACTTTTTACTCGTTATTATTTTCCCGTTACTCTTTACTCCTTACTCCTTACTCGTTACTCGTTACTCTTCACTCTTTACTCGTTACTCTCTACTCGCTTTTGTATATGTTCTCCCTGCAAAAATAACTTTGATTAGTTGAACGACGATTTCGGCCCATTGTGTTAACGACTCAAGCTGTGAGCCATAGATGGAGAGTTGATATATAGACTCAGTTGGGTCTGTGTGTGTGTGTGTGTGTGTGTGTGTGTGTGTGTGAGTGTGCGTGTGTATGGCAGATATAAAGATAGACAGATAGGCTCATTGCCTCGCAGGGCCTGCCTGGCTGTCAGAGAGTGAAAAAGAGAGAGAGGTGAAGAGGGGGCTGCTGGGACTGGGACTGGGATTGAGATTGGAGTTATGGTCGCCAAAGCGTGGCAACCACCAATACGGCCAATTCTCTTTGGGTGCCACACACTCTTGACATGCAACGCCCAAGCACACACACATACACAAAAATACTCAACTCACATACAAACGTAATACAGGGGATTGTGGAGGTCGCAGCGGCAACTATATTTTGTTTATATCCGGCCGACATTTTTCCCGTAACTGGTAAAACAGTAAGAAATTGCTGTTGTTGCTGCTGCTGCTTTTGCTGCTGCTGCTTTGGTTGCCTTATCGTTATTTGAATTCTTTTTCTGGTACGTGACTCAAAGGACATTGCACGTATTTGTTGTGCAGGCATTCTATTCGTTCTTGTTGCTGTTGTTGTTGTTGCTGTGGGATTTTCTGATGTTGGCTTTTAAGCTACACACACACACCCATATATATAATCCATAGCTCTCTCCATACTATATAAACACACACATGGATTTCGATTTATCTGCACGAATCTTACATAAGCATGATTTCTTGCATTTTTGTCCTTTTACAATACAAATTTGTGAATCTGCTCATACATTTATCCATAATATTGAATTGTTTGATTTCTTCGAAATTGGCTTAAAAGATACGCAACGACAACGAAGATTTCGATTTGGAAATTTAGAATTAATAATGTCACAACATTGAGACTCAATAAAAAATTATAGATTTCGATTTATTAATTAAAGAATTCCACACACATCAAAGAATTATATGAAATTTCAAATTTATTCAAATTGAAAATTTATAGCGCAGCAAATGGGAAACTCATTAAAAAATTACACTTGACTTCAATTTGATTTAAATACAGAAATTGGAAATAAAAAGTGCGGTAATTATTAGACTTATTAGAAAAATATGTGAGTGCAAAAATTTCAGAGTGACAATTACACGACTTGTTAGAAAGTTAAATTTAGAATTTATAAATTTATAAACAACAAAAAGAGGAGAGAGAGAGAAATTAGAAATTTGTAGTATATCAAATATTGGAAAATTGTAGAGAATTTCAGTTATTGTTTACAGTTAACAACAACAGTTAACAACAACAGTCAATAGCCGAGTCGATAAAGTCATGTCTGTCTGTCCGTCCGCCCATATGATCACCTGGATTTAAGAAACTATAAGAGATACACTTAAAATTTTCGGCATCACTTGATATGTTTGCATGCAGATCACGTTTGTTTTAAAATTTTGCCACGCCCACTTCCGCCTTCGCAAATCGACAAGTCGATTTTGGGACATACAATTGCTATTATGATCAATATGATTCCTGAAAACTTGGTTGCAATTAAATGACAATTTTTTGAAGTTCTTAAAGAAATAATTTTGTTTTTATTTGAATATAGTTCTATTTAAATATACAAAATACATCATTTGGTTTTTTTTTTAGCATTTTTGTGGTATATTGATTTGGTATATTTAAAAATGAATACTGAACTGTTTTGTTGTTATTCAAAAAGGGTAGCGGGTATTTCACTGTCGAGCATACTCGACTATAGTTATCTTACTTGTTGTTTTTTTTTTTTTTTTAGTGCATTACTTTAGTGGAAGACGTGCCATAAACTTGGCATATATTTGACTTATTTATTACATAGAAATTATTGTTATTATTGTAGTCAAACAATTGTCTAGAAAAGGCAGTAAAATACATCAAAATTTCCTTATTTTTTGCTGCCGAAAAAGAAACTACAAAATTTGATTATTATTCATAAATGCTTGCAGGCATTTTGCGATGTTGCTCATCAAATTTCAAAATGGAACTCAAGGCGATTGTCTCTCTCTCTCTCTCGCTCTCTATCTATCTCTGTCTCTTTTGTTTTTATTTTATTTTATTAGTTGTGTTGTGATGAGTTCTTTATGCTCGGTTGTTGTAACTATTTGACACACACACACGATATATACGAATTTTTCGGCGAGATTTTTATCATCGCACGCTCCCAATGGGCTCTTGAATTATACGACTGTGTGTGTGTGTGAGTGTGTGCGTGTGTGTGTGTGATTTAGTTATATGACTATGTGCGAAGAAGAAGAAGAATACGGAAAAGATGGGGGCAGTTGAATTTTGGTTACCTTAGAGAACGTTATGTTCCCGGGTACATAATATCCATTAGCCATTATTTTTATGTACCTTTGGCTGATGACAACAGCAACAGCAACAGCAGCGAGAGGAGATTGAAAGGTAGAGCAGGGGGGAGAACAACAATGAGTACACTCGAGGAGCCATCGTAAAAGCAAAGCAATTTCGCATTCACACTGACACTGACTGATATGCCACCTCCACGTGCAAAGAAGTGCTTGCCACAGCAGCAGCAACAACAACAACAACAACGTTTTTCTGTCTCCATTTCTCCATCTCCAATTTGTGGCTCCTGGTTTTCTGCAGGCGACTTTTCTTCTTCCACCTTCAACTGCTTCACGTTGCCTCTTCGCATTTACTTTTCCTCCTTAGCTTGAGCTGCTTTTTCTGCTTCTGCTTTGCCTGTCATTCATTTCTTATCTTTGGCTCTGGAGCTGTTGCTGTTGCTGTTTGAATGTGTCTCTAGGCTGTCATTTTGCTTTCGATGAATATCTGCAGCACAACTACAACTACACAGACACACACACACACAAGCACACACAGACACAGTCCTCTTCTCATCGTCAACGTGTAATCATCATCGTCATCGTCATCAACATCAGCAACAACGACGACAACGACGCGAAATCGTTGTGTTCCAAATAGCCTCATTGAGCCGGGCTCCTCTTGCAGCTCTCCAATTCCCTTTTTGCCCCATCAATGCCACGCCCCCTCCCCGATTCCCCCTGCACACACACACACACAGACGCACACACAAAACTTGAGCGTGTTTGTATATGCGGCCTGGGAGTTGGCATTGCTGCTGCTCGATGCTGTTGTTGTTATTGTTGGCGTTGCCAGAGCATCGAGAGCTGTTGTTATTACAACAAGCACAACTTTTTATCACCGCTGCCACCCTCAAAACGCCAGTCAGCGTCGCATCGTCAACAGCAGCAGCAGCAACAACAGCAGCAGCAGCAAGCCAGGCTAAGAGCGGGGCCAGCAAACAGCAGGAATAACGTTTGTCCTGGTTGTATGTCGAGCTTTTTTGGAGTTTATGGTCTTTGTCACACACACACACACACATACACATACACACAGCAGTACACACTCACACACACACAATGAGTGAGAGACACGGCCATGGCAGCCAGTCAACTGTTATGTGCTCAGCCATTGAAACGTTTTATCAAAACTACCCACGGCACAACACGGCATCGCATGGCTCGACATTGGCATCGCATCGCATGGCATGGCATCACAGCCATAGCTATATAGCCAGCTATAGCTATATAGCTAGAGTCGTAGATGAAGCCAGAGTCGTTCGTTTCGTATTGGGAGCTGGGGCTGGGGCTGGAGCCATTGGATAGCTATGGCTTTGCTGCCAAAACCCATACAGAAACAACCTGTCGTCCGACTCACACTTGGCATTCACCCCTCTCCAGCCTCAACCTCAAGCTCCCTTCTGCCCCCACCGCACCGCATCGCACTGCCCCGCCCACGCTCTCTCGATTGCCAAGTGCCAGGCATTTGATGCGAGTTGTGCAACAGCAGTTTGCCATTTATGTACATTTATTTATTTCTACATATTTATTTATTAAGTATTTGTATTAATTCCTTTTATTATTTTAGATTTATTTATTTCTTTCTTCACTTATCTTATTTTCATTTTCTTCTATACTTACTTTATTTGTTTTTGAGTTAGTATTTTTCTTATTCAAAGCTAACTTATTATCATATTTTAGTGACTAATTTGGTTTTTAATAATGTGACTCTCAAATTCAACTTAGTGAATTCGAATTCGAATTTTTGGGAAATTATACTTATGTACCTATATTGAAATTACATTATTTTTTCATCTGTCCTATTAATCAACATGATTATTTTAAGAATTTATTTCCTCAATGTTTTATTCAATTGTTAATTGTAATAGAGTAATTGTATATATAGAATTTATAGAATGCAAAACCGAAGAATCTCTACAATTTAGAAAGCAAACATACCAAAATAAAATACCACAAAACTAAACGATACAATAGACTATAATTGGTATACTTATATAGTAATATATTGAAATTATATCAGTTTCTAAGACCCATAGAAACAATCAGAGGTGCATTAACAATAGGATTTGAATATACACAATAAATACGAATAAGTAAGAAAGCTATAATTGAGTGTATTCGACTGTTAAATTAAAGAGAACAGTGTGGTATTATTATTTAAACATACCAAATAAATATACCACAAAAATACTAAGCTACACAAAAGACTATAATTGGTATACTGATATAATAATATATTGAAAATATTCCAGATTCCAGACAATCTTAGTAAGCGATTTTTCCAAGGCAAAAGAATTTCTCAAATAACTTAAATTTATAGACAAACCTCATACATTTCCTGGAGGCACAAAAATATAATTCCTTTCTCTGTCTCTAAAAGGCATGCTATATTTTAATTTGAAATATTATTATAAATACAATCAAATAAATAGTAGAGAGCTATAAGACAATGCTGCATTAATCTATTGTTTTTTTCGTAAGAACATTGCATAGTTATCAATAAAATTTTTGTACCTTTAATTTTTAAATATATTCTTAAATGCAATTTAACAAGAATATGTATTTTATTTAATAATTTTGATAATATTCATATGAATATTTATAGCTTCTGTTATTTTTCTAAAAACGTGAAAAGCAAAATCGAGTAACTTAAAAACAAACAAATTCATATAATATACCAAGGCGTTTTTTGATAGAGTTTCTTGCTGTTGAAACAGCCCTCGCACAATGGGTGTGTGTGTGTGTGTGTGTTTGTGTCGGTGTCGGTGAGCAGGTTGTTATTGTAGTTGCTGATGCTGTTGCTGTTGTTGTTGTTGTTGTTGTCTGTGTGTGCCTTTCAAGGGTCAAATTGTAAACGAAATACGAGCGTTGAGGGAGCAGCAGCCTCATCGTCGACATTGGCAGCGCAGTTGCCTGATTTTGATGGGCTGTCGACAACAACAGCATCAGCAGCAGCAGCAACAGCAACAACATTGGTAGCAGCAACAGCAACAGCAGCATTGACAACAACATTGGCAGGCCACAAGGATATGTAGGCGTCATCGCACTGAAAACTGGCTGTGCCACTCAGTGTGGCACTCACATTCACATTCGGATTCGCACTCTGGGGACAATGTTGTTGTCGATATGTCGATGTGGCCAGTTGGATCAGTGGAGCGTGGAGCAGGCACCAGCAGCAGCAACAGCACCAGGCCAGGGTCGTGGTTGCTTCTGCTCCCTTGTGCTGTTGTGCTCTGCTGTACTGTGTTGTGTTGTGGGGCAGATTACAAATAGGGGAGCAAAGAGGCAGGCAGGCAGGTTGCCTACTGGTCGACGTTACGGAATGGCCACGCCATGCCACGCCACGCCACGTACACAGATAAAAATCAAGCACACAATGTCCAAAAACTGCAGCTGAAACTACAGATCCAACAGAGAGAAAGAGACAGAGAGAGAGAGAGTGGGGAGAGGGGAGGTAAAGAGATGGCTACAGTGAGATGGAAAGTGAGAGGAAAAGATGGCGAGGGGCTGAGAGGGAGGTGCCACGTTCCACGGTCAACGTGCAGTCAATAGTCGTCAGTCAGCAGCAGTAAAAGTAACAGCAACAGCAACTGCGACAAGGACGAGGACAAGGATGCTCTTTGCCTCCTTCATTTACTTTCTGAATGCGTTTCGACTCCTGCGGAACTTAAGTTCGTGCAAGTTTTAAACTGCTGCATTATAATTAGGCTTACGCTTTCGTTGTCATGCATTTCCCTGTTAACTCGTATTATATCTTTAGCTTTCATGAGCTTAATTTCGCTGGCGTTGCTGCTGCAATTGACATTTTTTCAGGCGCTTCTTTTCAAGAATTTAATATATTTTGCATACAGAGTGAGCTGCAGGTAATTATTTGGTAATCGATTCATGTAAAATGTAGGTGACAAACATATGTTCATTTCATTATTTTGCGTACTAATATTAAAATTAATAACTATCATACTTTGCCACCTCGATTTAAGCTTCATACTGTAATTATAAGACACCTCAACTTTTTTGCATTTTTTGAATATAGAAATAGTTTAAAAGTTAAAAGGATTCTATCATGTATAACAACTAATAGGAACTACATAATTGACCACAAATTTTTGGTTTAGTTTTTCAGCTAACAAATGTCGTTATTATTTTTTAATAGAAAAATTGATAAGAATTATTTCGTTTCCTCACTTAAATTTTAATACAAAAAAAGTAAAATATCTACTGAATGGATTTCAATATAAATTGTGCATTGGTAATATATACTGAAAGTGAAAATCCTTTTCTAGAGAATGGGAATGAATCCAAGATATTTAAGTGTCTTAAAATTTTGATATGGAAACTTTATATTTCGTATATAACATTTTATTTGACTTTAAAAATGTTTGTCAATATAAACTTAATTTTCATTGATGAATTTATTTTTATTGGTGTATATGGTTGTTTTTTGTTTTACTTAAAGATTTCAATATTAGAGCTCTCTTTCTTTTAATTTTGTATAACTTTGTGCCTGCAGAAAATGTATGTAATAGATAGATGTAGTCATTTCCAAAGTATATATATTTTTTATCGGTCCATCTGGCTGTCTGTTCAGACACTTAGATACCATAGAAAATTAAAGTTGTTTCCATTTTTTGCCACGCCCACTTCTATAAAAATCGAGTAAGAAACGTAATTTCGAAGCTAGATTTTTGGCAGCGGGTATCTCACAGTCGAGCACACTTGACATTAGCTTTCTTACTTGATTGAACAGAAAGGATTTTAATTAAACCATTCATAACGAGTATTTGTTAAAATTCGATTTATTTTGCCGATTTTTACCAACAGCTTCAACTAAATGAAAGATAAGTTATAATTTATTATGAATCTTTAATCTATTCCCCATGCTTAATTACTTGCACGTTAACTTTTTCTCTGTCAAACTCTCGTTGTACAAAAAGTGTCTATCTTTGCTTGCATACCCTGTAAAACAACTATTAAAGGGCATTTATGAAGTCGAATCGATTGCTGTGTAGACTCTTTGCTTGTTTGCTCTAAAGTATTCAGTTCTGTTGTGTTTTGTTCTCGTTTTCATTTTCATTTTTGTTTTGTTCTGTTCTGTGTGCTGTGTGTGTTTTGCTGGTGTAAGTATTTAGCATAAAATGGAAATATGTATCCAAGAGTTGGCAACTCTCTCTCTCTATATCTATCTCTCTGGGTATGGTTTGTGGTTGCACGTTTATGTTTGCCTTGCGGTAGCTTAAAGTATGGTAATTCCTATCGCACATCTCTTCGTTTCCACTCGCTCTCCCATTCCATTTGGCTGTTTCCTTGCTCATCCTGATTTCACTCACAAGTCCTGTTATGCAGTGTGGGCGAGCCACAAATGGGCTTTTGGCTTTCAGCTGTTGTTGTTCTTGGTGTCGATTTGAGTTTCAGTTCAGTTTGGAGAGCAGGATGAGGAGGAGGAGGAGGAGAGGCTTCGCCTTTTTTTTATGGCATAGATTATCATAATTATTGTAATACTTTTGCCTGGCTTGACTTTGCTGCCAACCACCCGGCAAAGCGTCGCGCCATCTATCCAGCTAGCAGCAGCCCAATCTCAATCGAGTTGTATGCCACCTCCCTTCTCCTTTCCCTTTCCCCTCCCCTGCCCATATTTCCCCCCCATTCAGTTGGCTCGCTTTTTTGGTGTCTCGTTGGGCTTTTGAGCTTCAGTGATTTGCATTTTTTGCCTCTTTCCCTCTCTGCTGCTGTCGTCTTTACATATTTATGTGCGCTTCGCTGGCATTGAAGATTGAGAGCTGTAGATACAGATACGACTGCCGACTACAGATACATAGATACATATAGATGACCTGTGTGGCATTAAGGTGCTCGCTGTTGTCGTTGTTGTTGTTGTTGTTGTGGCTACTGCAACTGTTGTTACAACTCCCCCGGGAGCCGAACCCAAAAGACCTGCGGCTCAATCTAAGGCTGAGGCTAAGTCTGAGTCTGAGTCTGCGGCCAAGTCAGACATCGTCGAAGAGCAGTTAGCATCTGTTATGAAAATCGTTACGCAAAGCGTATGAAAGATGGAAACAACGAATGAGCTACATTATTAGTTTGCCTCGACGATGATGACGAAGGCGAAGGCGATGTTGTTGTTCTTGTTGTTGTTGCTGCAGTTGTAGTTGCTGTTGCCGTTGCTGTGGTTCGCCCCCATGCGGCGCTCTCGATCAATGGCGCGACACGGGGTCTTCAGTCAGTCTTGTCGGGCTCTTTTCGGGCCGTGTCTTGTGCTGAAAAGATCAATCAAATTGCCTTTCAGCGCCAACAATGGCAATGATGAGTTTTTGATTGAGCCGCGCCACAAACAACATCATAATGTGTGTGCGAGAGTGTGTGTCTGTGTTTGTGTTTGTGTGTTTGGTTGTTTGACCGTGTCTAGGCTGATCCACTCGCCACAATTGCTACCAAACAGATTGCAACATGTGTCCGCCTTTCACAGACTCTCTGTTGCCCTCTCCCTCTCGCTCTTTTGCCGCTGTCTCTATCGCTTGGCACATAAACCCCGTCGAGCCCACTTGTTTGGCTGCAGCATCAGCAGCGGCAGCCACTAAACAAGTGACCCGAAGGTCTTGACGCATTCGCATTCGTATTCGCAATTCGCAAACTTCCCCCTTTTGTGTCGCTCTTGTGTCCTCTTCCCTCTCCCCGTTCCCCCACCACAAACACTCGCTTGCCATTCACATCTGCATTTCGCACTGTGCTCACTGTGCGTTTATTTGCAGATTCGCTCGCCCGTGTTTGGAGTGGGAACACAACAGCAGAGCACACCAGAGAGGATGGCATAAGGACCCTGAGCCTGGACTTGCTTCTGAAGTGCTTGTCGCATGTTGGCTCAGCAGCTGTGTTAATGGTGTCGCCGAAGGGGGCATCGAAAGGGGAAAGAGAGAGAGTGTGAGAGAGAGGGAGGAAGTGTGTCGTCCTATTGGCAACAGGCTGTTGGAAACTTGCAACACACAAATTGCTCTATCGACATAAGTTTTCCTTGCTTGTTTATTTTAAATGCAAGAAAAAATAACTTTTTAAAATTACAGTACAAAGTTGCAAGCAACTAAATTGTTGCTTCAAATATCTAAGATAAAATACAGTCTTTATTTTATTATCATATTTGCAATGCAATTCTTTTGCACTTCATTTGCAATCTGGACTATGGAAACAGATAAATAACATAGTACATGCACAAATTGTATAGTGTGGTCGACTTTGAGACACCCGCTACTCATGTTTAATGAAAGAAAAGCCGCAAAAAATACGAAAAATATACCAAATATTATATTTGGTATATGGATATAGTCTAACATTTTGGTACATTTTAAACGTTGTACTATATCAATACACAAAATAAAGTTTTGGTATATTTTTAGTATTTTTTGATATAGTACAACATTCTGGTACATTTTAAACTCTGTATTATATCAAAATACAAAATATAGTTTTGGTATATTTTTAGTATTTTTGCGGTATATAAGTTTGGTATACTCTAAAATATATATCAGATTGTTAGCTAAAACAATTAAAATTCGGGTATCAGCAGTCCATATACAAATTATATACAAAGAAAAACATCATCAGACTAAATAAATTGCATGAAGAAAATCTTTCGTTTTTGTTACACAATTTTATTTAAATTTGAATGCTAGTAAAGAATTCGCATACATTATTTCTATCTTATTACAATATTCATACATTTTGCTTTACAAAGAATTTGTTTTCTGCAACTTTATTTAAATATTGCTTCGTTTACATTGTATCTAAGCAACGTTTGTTGCAAATATTTGTTTGAAAAAATGCAGCTCGACAAAAATTCGAACATAAATTACAAAACATCTAGCAAATATTTTTCTTTTTCAGCATATTTTAATTATGTATGTGTTAGTTGTGTTCTCGATTTTCCTTTCCCAGCTTGCCTTGAGGGGACAACGCATCAAAATACGTCAAAATATTGACTGAAGCAACATCATCACCTTCGGTCATATTTCCGACCCCTTTGGCACTTGTCCGTCCATCTGTCTGTTCGTTCTCTCAGCTTCTTCTCCCCCTTTTCCGTTGCCCTTTGGCCCTTTGCGTCTTTCAAGTCTGCGCTCAATGCTGCGATGCTGTCGCTGTGTGGTTGACTTTGGCGTTTTGGCAATTGCATTTAGCGCCAAATCAAATCGTCTGATAATCACGTTACAAAAGCCAAATGCGCTGAAATTAAAGACAAGAACTGAACGGCACGGCATGTGGGCCACTCTCTCTCGCGAAGCAAGGAAGCCAGTCAGTCAGTCCGGGAAGGGAACTAGGATGAGGTTCAAGGCTCAACCCCAATAGCAAAATGCCAAATCTAAAGCCGCAGTTTCTGCAGGCAAAACACCAAAAACACGACAACGACAACGTCAATGACAACGACAACGACATCGTCGATAGTTGCATCCCTTCGACTTTCCGCTTTCCTTCCCATCCCCCTCCATCCTCGTGGGGTACATGCTGTGATTTTCGGGCTTGGAATTCCCGCTGGGATCACAGGAGAGGATGGGAGAGAGTGAGAGAAAGAGAAAGAGATGCGCCGCCGCTGACATCGCTTGGTTGGCTTTGACATGGCCTCGTGTTTGTTTTGCCGCACAGGGACATGTGCAACACTCCGGGGCATATATGTGTACATATGCCATTCCGAGTTTCGAGTGTGTATTTCACGGCCCGTCGATCTCACCGAACCACCTCTTCCTCCTCCTCCTCCTCCGGCACCCCATGAGGTGAGGGTTTTACAACAACCCTCGACCCTCGGACTATTTTGTTTGTATTTAGATTGCATTACTAAGCAAATTGCGGAAAAATTAGCGGCTGATTTGGGGATCATCTAATTACAGAGACAATCGTCCGTATATCACATTACTTTGATTTCCTTCCCAATTGCTTACAGCCATGAATTTGGCCATATGTGGCCTCGAAATGCATCTGTATCGTTTTCGATTAGCTCTCGATTTCTTTCTCCCCTCTCTCTCTCTGCTCTGTTTTGTTGTTTTCGGAGGATTGTTTTAACCAAATTCATGAACATGTTTCACTGGCTTCGCAACTTTATGAACATCATCGGTTTTATCATTATATTCATGCAAAATTTTACCAAGTCAGTTCTTCGATGTGACACAAGGGGTGAGCGGAAGATTTGGCAAGTAAAAAAATATATATGTATGTATATAAAGTGAAACGGCAGTCAAAACTTTCTTTCGCATAAGAGTGAGAGAGAGTCGGGATACCGTGGCAAAATGTTGAAAATGTTGAAAATTTTCTATGTTTTTTCATGTTATTCTTAGTGCTACTCTACACTCAAATATGTGACTCAAATACTTGGCAAATATTGAACAGCGCTGCCAACTTGTTTGCACTGCAGTTAGCAGCTGTCAATCTGCTCCAAAGATAGCACTTTTCTCATACGGTTCGGTTTATTTGACTGCAGCTCTTATCAAAGTTAAGTGACAGTTTTTTATTTACGCAAAAGGAGCTGACAATCTGTACGAAGTATTGTGCTGCTTGTCTGCTGAATAGTTTCAATACTATATAAGACGATAATACCAAACAAATTTTAATAGAAGAAAATCCAGCTGACAATTGAATGCAACATTAATAAAATAAATAAAAATTATGATGATTTAAGAACTTCATGCTGTTGCCAATCTATAGTAATCTTAACACTAACGAATTTAATTGCGCTAAGTTACCATATTGATCGCTGGCGCTGCCAACTTGCTACACTTTTGGCTCTGCCAACTGGAAATTCTTTAGTGCAATTGAAAGAGCATTGCGAATGCGACAATTGCGAGAGCGTGTTTTTCTGAGTTTCTTGAGTTTCTTGTAGCACAACCAAAAATCCACTTGAGTAAAAGTTAAACAAGTCGAAAAAGGAAGCTGCTGCCAACCACGTTGTCCCCAGCACCGCCCACATCCTTTTGCACCTCCACCTCTACCACTGTGGCCCAGTTGCCATGCTGTAACAACGCAGTTTGTGGATTGAGGGGAGAGGGGGTAACATTTTTGTTGTATTTCCGTTTTTCAGTTTTTAACAAAACACAGCCGCAGGCGATTTTCCAAAAATGATTTCGGAATGAGTTTTCCCTCTGCGAAAGTTACAAAAGTGATTCAGGCATAAACAGACAGACGAACGGACAGACAGACAGCAGCAGGAGACGAGTAGAGCACGAGTCAAGACAGTCAGTCAAAATGGCTGCCAGGCTAAGCTGTTGTTGTTGTTGTTGTTGCTGTTGTCATTGTTGTACTACTTGCGCCCCAATGAAGTAAAAGTCTTTGAAGATGTTTGATGGGGAGCATGACTGCTGCGTGTTGCTGTGGCAGCTACCTGAACCAAAAGCTCAATGACAATTTCTAGCCAAGTTAAAAAATGAGTGAAGCAGAGCGATGGAAAGGCAAAAGGAACTTCGCAACGGCGGAATAGGGGCTTGTGCGGGTCGGAGTTGGGTCCAAGCATGGCTATTGGCAACGCAGCTAAAATGTTCTTTGACTGCTTTCAGCATGTCCTGCTGCCACTCTTGATAGGCCCACTCTCTCTTTTCTCTTCTCTCTTCTGTCTCTGTCTTTCTTTCACTCTTCACAAATACACCTTCCACAGCCTTGGGCTGACAGTCCAAACGCAACACCGAAGTGCTTTTTCCTTTCTCTCTCTCTTTCTGTGTGTGTTTCGAAGGAGCTGCTGTAAGGAAAGGCAAAAGAGAAAGCTAAGGATAAAACCAGTTACAGGTCCTATTGCTTTCAAAGGTCGAGGGTAGCGATATGTCAAAGGTTCTTAGCTTCTTTGCTGCCCTGCCTGCTTGCCATTCTGCATTGTATTGTTTTGTCTTTGGGGCATTAAAGTCACAAACGTCGTTCAACGCAAATTTATACAAGGCCAAGGAACCCGAGAAGGCAATTGCTGCTAGTCACACAAAAATATTGTGACAACATTTTCGATCAAAATCATAGTACTTACAATAATATTTGCGTTAAGCATAATGTGCAGAAAAATGACTTCATAATGTCAAAGGTTACGCTTACAACGTAGACAGACTTAAGGTTGCGCTTCTTAAAGAAATGGAATTTAATATATTGAATAATATTGCTTAGAGTGTGTTTTGCTTTCAGCTTAATTATAACATGAATATGAATAACGTTCATAATTCAATTTCGTCTTCTGGTAAATAAAGATTCAGAACATCAGAAAGTTTAAGAATATTTATTTTATTAGTAATAGTTCAAGCTCTTTACAGCTTTTTTTTAATTGAATATATTAAATAGTTATATGTTAATTTAATTATTATAATATTAACATATCATATAAAATAATATATTCATTTCATGATTTGAGCTAGATTCAATTTCATCGTAATATAGGTACCCATTTTGTTAGGCGTTTTATATATTTTAACCTAGAACATGAACATTTTTATGTTAGAAACACGTCTTGATTTTAAGATCTTGATGTAAGACCCGAATTAGTTTTAATAAAATAAACATATCTTCAAAATTTAAGAGCAATACATAAAAATAATACATTATATTTTATCAGTTATTCAGTTATATGTTAATCATTGATTGGCTCAGAATTTGAATCTAGGACATCCTCTCTTAGACTGCGAATGAGAATAGTTCGGGACTAACTGAGCTATAATCGAAAACACTCAAGCTTGATAAAAACTTTATAGGATTTTCAATGGATTACAGAAATTTGTAACCTAGTTTTAGTATTTATAGTTTTATCTTAAGAATTTTTCATTTTCCAGACTAATGTTTTAAGAATTTGATTATATTTTAAGAATATCTTTTTAAGACAAATGTTTTTGATTTTGTTTTTTCAGTGTAGCACGAAGTAGTTTTCTAATATTTATTTTTTCATAAATCTTTGATCTCCTTGCAGCTGTTTTTATGTTGTTGTTACTTTGATTGCCCAAATTTCCCCCATTTGGAAATACAATTCACTTAATTGATTATGCGCTGTTTTTGTTTGAACTTGAAGTCAGGTGTTGGCAAATATTTGATACATTTGAATGGGGAGAAGAGGATTTAGGGGTAAGCGAGATTTACGATCTATATCTTGTAACACATATCTGGTAATTACAGCTATAAGCTCTAAGAACTGTTATAAATTAGCACACCCACACATATACACACACTCGCACACACACACACACACACTTTGATAGCGATACGTATGTATATGAGAATACTCGAATTTATATATCACCTTCAAGCGTTTGTTGCTACAACGATGACAATAGCAGTTTTTGTTGCTGTTTGCTTTGTTGTTGCCGGGGTAGAGTTGCCGCTTGTGGTTGCCACTGCTGTGGAGGGGGGAAGAGAGAAGTGAAGCTAGAGGGGCGACAGCCTTGGGAGACTCGTTTTGTTATATGCCGCGTCTTTGGCTGCTGCTTGTTGTAAGTGTGTGTGCGTGTGTGTGTGTGTGAAAACTCATTCAAAGTTGAACGCAATTTTTCTTTCAACATACACACGCATCTGTCAGTGTGTGTGCGTGTGTGGATGTGGGGGAGTGTGTGTGTGTGGACTTCCCTGTGCAGTTTACCTTGACGCGCTTTATGAGATTGCCGCTGCTGGCAAACGAAATGTGTATAAAAATAAAAAATGATAAAAGTTGGCAGATAAAAATTACACACACACAGACTCACACACACACACACACAGAGACACACACAATCGCAATCGTACTCACTCACGCACACAGCTGTGCTGCTTGCCAAATCACCTGCATACAAAATGGCGTCGTCGCGCACCAAAACTCAATTCCAACCCCAGTCGACGTCGCAGTCGACGTCGCAGTCGCCGTCGCAGTCACCGTCGAAGCCCCAACAACACACAAAAAGAGGAGAACGAGAAAAAGTCGAGAATTGTAATTTTTCTTGGTTCATTTCCTTTGCCATTTTCGTTTCGTTTCGTTTCGTTTTTTCTTTTCGCCTCTTTTGGCGTCTGAATTGAGAATGCTTCGTCGCACAGTGACACATAAGCTTATGGTTCAGGCATGAAAATGTGCCACACATTTTAATATTTATGAAATTTTGAAAATGTCCTAATGTTTTATATTAGTTTAATTTACTACACTAATTATCGAAAATTTTCAAAAAGTTTTTAACCAATTTTAACCAATAATAAACACCTTTTTTGTCGAAGTTATTTTTTAAAGGATGTTTCGTCTTTATTTATTTCTTTATTTAATATTTAAATTCGATATATTATAAAATATTTTCTTTCTTTGAATATTTAAATTTGATATAGTATAAAACATAATAACTGTTCTATTCGGTTAAACTTCTTTACATTTACAAAAGCAAACCATAATTTTTTCTGGCAATAAGAAAAATGTTGTGGTTTGTTTAAAGTTTAAGCTTGCTAAAGTTTAAACATACTTTCGTTGAACGTTTACATAATTTAAAAAGCACCTCTTTCGTTATAAGTTTTCACATCAATTAAGCTTATTTACAATAAATTGTATTGTTTGTATTTCTGTAGATGGGTAATTATCTGACAGATATTTCGCGTGTGACTCAAACTAAAGTGAAAAAACCATATACCAAAACATTTTTTTATTTTCAGTAAAGATAAATCTTGAATTTCTTGACTAGCACTTTAATTCGAGCTAAGAAGGATTTTGAAACTCGTACTAAGAGCAAGAAATGGAAAAATGTTTATAATTTTTTTGTGTAAAACAGAAAAAGTTCCTAAAATCAAACGCAACTCTAGAAGAATAATTTTTCTTATTTTTAAAAATGTTTCAGTTTATGTTTTTATAGTGCTACCCAGAGCTATAAGAATAACCTTTGCTTATTTTTCAAATTATATCGTCTTGTGTTTTTTCATAGTAAATAATATCGCACGCGTCAAATTCCGCCAGAGAATTACTTATATTTCTAATAATATTTATTTTTGCTTGCAACTGTATGGCTTCCCTAACTGCGATATCGTACCAATGTGTGCTGTATCCAAGATCCTTGGGATTGGTAGTTCTTCGGCTTCTACTTTTACTCCAGCTTGTCGTTTGTTCGTGGTCGTCTCCTTCGTCTTGCCACTTAACATCTTTCGCTTTGCCTGGCTGCCTCGTTCACTCTTTTGCTCTGTTTACTTACTGGCCGCCTCGTTGCCCCTCGAAGTTGTCCACCCACACTCTGCACTCCCCCTCTCTGCCCATTCCCCATTACCAACTTGTGCACATTATTCTTGTGCCACTGTGCTTGCAGTTGTTGTTGCTACTGCTTCTGTTGATGTTGTTGTTGTTATTCTTATCGTTGTTGTTGTTGTACTTCGACTACTTGGGAAATTTTTCATGATTTTTTTTTTGTGCATACATACACACAAACACACACACACACACACACCGACACATACAAAGTCGTCGTACTTATGTATATTTATACTTGTGTGTATACAAGCAAATTCTTGTCTGCGTTTTATTTGGCTACTTTCGTTGGGAGCTTAAATACGCTTCGATAGAGCTTATTG
This sequence comes from Drosophila niveifrons, assembly GCA_035046325.1. Taxonomy (NCBI): domain Eukaryota; kingdom Metazoa; phylum Arthropoda; class Insecta; order Diptera; family Drosophilidae; genus Drosophila; species Drosophila niveifrons. The sequence goes on along the minus strand of JAWNOC010000063.1, from coordinate 8,333,156 downwards.
GTTTACGAAAAAGTCAAAGCCCCTATATGGGAATTGATAGAAATGCATAATACTTGCGCATATAGAGAGGGATTTCGCATAGATGTTAAAGCCTCTGTAGCATAAGCTGAGGCGCTTACAAAGTGATCAAAAATGAGAGGGGAAACTGCAGCTTAGGGCCACATAGCGAGTAAAAATAGCGAGTCAGCTAAAGTTACGAGTAGGAGGATTCTATAGAAACTACGAATTATTTACATAAAAATAATAAGTATATGGCAAAATAATAAGCATACAGCAGTCTATAAGAATAATAAGGAAATAGCGGAAAATATTAATATTCTATTTCTCATTAATTTATTTAATTCGCGAACAAAAGTAACGAATTGAGAAAAGATATAATGAAAGCCGGTGCAGAAAAAGAGAGTGAGAAATAAAAGGGAAACTACGATTTACCTTATTTATATATTTAAAAATAGTATAGAATAAGAAAAAATACTAAGAATAAAACAGAAAATTTGTATATTGTATTTCGCATTTATTTTTTCAATATAGTAGCTAAAGTAACGTATAATAAAATGACATAATGAGAGGCGATAGAGAAAAAGAATTCTATGTTACCAACGAAAAATTTATGTATTAAAAAATATTATATAAGTTGAGAGAGAAAAAGCATTAAAAACAAGTTAATATGTTTAGAAAGATATTTCATTTTGAATTTATTTAACACTATTATATCTATATCTATTTATGTTAGGAAATGTAAAATTTGAAAAAAAAAAAAAAAATTACGTTATTATCTTTTTCGCATTTTCAATGCCAATTTTGTTGATATTTTAATATTATAAATGCAGCTTTAAATTTTTTTCGAATAATTCTTAATTTAGCAGGTTCTACTTGGAAGCCATCTTTGACTCTTTTGCATGATATAAATGTTGCTAATATTTGGTTTTTGCAGAGCTTTGCTCCAATCGTTGTGGCCGATTGTGTCGTGTCTTTGACTTTCTTTGTGCAGCTTTCCCTTCAACATCCTTCTCTCGTCCCTTTGCTATCTTTTCTTTTGCCACGGCGTCGCTTCTATTATTATTTTTTTTTTCTTGTGTACATTTGTTTTTGTTACTTTTCTTTTTGTTGTTGTATTTTGTGAATTTTCTTGTAGAACATAATTTATCTGTTTGTAGAACGAATGATTTAAGGTGCATGCTAAGCAAAGTGGGGGACAAAAAAAACACACACTCACACACACACACACACATCAGGAGAGAGGTTAAAGCAGCAGGGTCGATTCAGAGTTGCGATTGGGGTCGCGAGGGCAGCGAGGGGAAGCAGGTTGAGATGGCAGTGACTGTCGCGAATGCAATTTAAATATTTGCATTTGTTTTCAAAATGGAAATTCATGGCACGTGTAATGCGTCGTCGTTCGTTGTGTTTTCGTTTGTGATTTTTGGCTGGGGCGAAAGTGTTGCAACATTTTGCAAAAGGCGTTGCCTTAAAGCTTTAAAAGGGGCTCTACTATTTACTCTCTTGCTCTCGCTCTCTGGCCAGCTGCGAAATTGCATTACATGGTAATTCTTTTTCCTTCGCCTTTCCTTTACGCTTTCCCTCAGCCTGTTCGTTTCTTACATTTTATTTTTCTCGTTCGTTGCAATGAAATTGAAGTGGCTGTTGCGCGGTTCATCTTGGGTAGTAGATGAGCATGGTGGATGGAGAATGGAGGCAAATGGTAGGCAACGTCGCAGCATTTACAGTTAACTTCATAAAGAAAATTTAACGAGCAACATCCTGTGCATGGGGCATCAGGCAACAGCAACAAGGATGACGACAACAAGATAAAATGCATGCCTAGAACTGGTTCCACGACGACAAAATACATTATACGTTGTCGTTGTCGTTGCCGTTGCCGTTGTCGCTGGCGACGAGGACAAGCTGCCCAGACATACAGACGGACGGACGGACAGCAGGCAGGCCAGCATGAAACGGTAGCAAATAGTAGAAGGACATCAGGACACCCACTCTCCAATCTTCCCGTTGCGAGCAACACATGCAGCCAGTTGCAAATCCAAATGGCAACGATGACGGCGACGGCGACGGCGACGATGATGATGATGATGACGATGACGAGGCCAGGACCTGGCCATGGTTCCGCTGCCTAGGCTGCCAGGCTGCCAGGCTGCCAATTCAGCGCAATGGAATCCCAGTTAACGAGTTTTGCCATTTTTTAATACCCTCGCTTTCTGGCCACAGCAACTTTGTCAGCTCGCTTGCCTAATAAAGCAGCTACAATTTAGCAGTTAACATTCCTCATTCAAATGACTTGAGTGTTGAAATTTTCTTAAGGCAGGCTTTTAATAAGTTTTAAGGCTACAATTACAATTTTATTTACTGGTTTTCAATGTCATTCAATGCAATATTCTTTATGTTTTATGATTTAGTTTCTTTACTTCGAAAATATATTAATTTAAGTATTGCGGTTTTTAATAATTTCATTTTAATTTCAGTCATTAGTTCATTTATTATTCATTTACTTTCAATATATATTAATTTCAACTTTCAATAAAAAATTTCGTTTCGTTATGTTAATAGCTACACATGTTTATTTTAAATATTAAATGTTGCTACAACTCTCTTTAGTAAATATCTACGTTTCAAAATTCTAGAAATTTTATATATCACAAAACTTAGCTAACACAGGTAACTTTTTGCATCAAAGGCTCTTATTTCCTATATTTATTTCGATACTCATTTCATATTTATATAATTTAAGAGTCTAAAGTCTGTTAAAAGTTATTTTCCACGATTATAAATGCTGTCGCATTTTTTCTCTTTAAATTTATGCTATACTTCTTAAGTATTTTAATGCCGCGAAATGTTGTTTAAATATGAACTGTTTAGAGTAAAGTTCAATTACAGTTTTCATCAGCATTTTTAACATTTATACAAATATTAGAAGATTTAATTAGTTTTAAATATATTTCGATTTTATATAAACCACAATTTAAAATTTAAATATGAGCAATTGTCAATTTTATTTAGCTTTAAATAAAATATATTTTTATGGTTTTTTTATTTAAAGCAGCTTTTGAAAATGTTTTTAGTAATTGCGGTATATATTAAGTGTTTATAAATCAGTAGCAAAAGCAACATTTTTTAAATATCAATAATAAAAGTTTCGGTTCTTATATCTGTTATTAGGGTTGTAACTGCTTTTATCTGACACTGAGTCTAAGTAATAATGAAAACGTATAAAACTGGAGTTTTGTTATTTATTTTGCTTGTCTGGTGTATTACTTAAACATATTAAAGCCATTTTGTATGTATCAATGAATAAATTAGCAAATTTAAACAGTTACAAAGAAAAATATTTGCTCAAGAAAATTTCAAAAATAAATTCGCTTGAATTATAGTAAATATGAAAGAAAATGTTTGTTTACAAAACGTTGCAAAAATTACTTATTTAATTTTCAAAATTGTTGATATATTAATTGCAATATTCAAGTAAAAAGCTATCGTTGTTTTAAGCTGATTTTTTTTATAAATAATAATAAATTAAAATATTTATATACACATTTTTTATTTAGAATTAAATTAACGATAATTAGTAAATGCAAAGTAAAAAGTTTTCTTAAGAACCGTGGTAAAATGCTTATTTGAAAGTGTATCATTTAAATCACAAACTATTGATATATCAATTACAAGAAAAAAGCGATTGTTTTTATAAGCTGATGTTGCAGCTAATGGACAATAGAGCAAAGCAAATGACAAACGCTTTAAATGCAGCAGAGTGGCGAGAGTATGTGAGCTTCATTGAGCAGATAACTTTGCTTTGCTGTTTGTGTTGTTTATTTCTGTTGCTGTCGTTGTTGTTGCTGTTGTTGTTGCAACTGCGCGAGGAACACTTTAAAACAGCATTTCGTTTGGTTTGATAAACGCCAGCCAGGACAGGCACAACGAGAACCCATCAGCATCACGTCCTACATACATATCCTGCTGTCTGCCAGTTGTTGTTGCTGTTACTTTTATCCCCTCCAACTCTTCTACTGCTGCTGCTGCTGATGCTTATTTTTTTTGGAGAGGGGCAATGGCGACACAGAGACAGACACAGGGTTAGCCGTTGACGTTGCCAACGCTTAAGGGTCCTGCCAAGCTTGATGGGCTGCCTGACTGACTGACTGCATAGATGGATGCTTGCCTGCTTGCTTGGTTGGTTGGATGGTTGGTTGGTTGGTTGGTTGGTTGGATAGATAGAGCTGGTCCTTGTCCTGGTTTGGTTGCTGTTGCTGGGGTGGAAAATGCGAAAATTCAGTTATGAATTCATTTCGAATTGAGGTAACATGATTACCGCTATGATGATGCTCTTCCGCTTCAACATCGTCAATATATTTCGCTTGAGCTGTGTTTATTTACGTGCTATGCCAGTAATAGAGGGAGGTAGAAGGCGGAGAGAATGGGAGGAGTAAGGGCTGCGGCCCTCAAACGAGCTTTTGCCACGCAAAGGTGCCGTTGCTCAAATAAAACGAAACGCCTCGTTGAATTTTGCTGTAGCTCGAGAGACAAGAGTAGAGTAGATGGAGCTTCAATTGGAGTCAGGGCAGCGCAATAGCAAGGAGCAGCAGCAACAGCAACAGCAGCAGCACAATTTTTGGGGGTAAGCTCGAGTGGTTGTTAAGTGGGGCGACGGCGCGCAGCAACATCTACAAAATGGCTGTCAACAACAACATGGCGTATACGCGTTATGAATACGTATTGCTCGTTTACACACACACACACACACAGTCTTCTTTATGTATGTATGTATATTTGTATATAGCCAGGTGCCCAATCTCATGCCACATTCTGTGTGATGCGCCAGCGGCACTTCAAGTACTTATAATTTCACACTTTTTTTTTTTTTTTTGTTGCTGCTTCTCCCGTTTTGTTGTTTCTCGTTTCGTTTAAAGTGAAAAAGTTGTTGCCTCAATTTAAAGTTGAGCTCGTCGTAGATATGAAATAGGCTAACTTTGATTGGGCCAAAAGTTTCTGGTTATACGATGCTCAAATTATAAGTTATTCGATGTTGCAAATGGGACGTGTAATAAGTGTAGATAATATTTTGAAGGGAATAGCACTGCCCTCCACCCCCTCTCACAATATGTTTTTGCTACATTTGATTGTTGATTTGCCCAAAAATACTTTGGTATATATTTCAGATTTTTCCGGGGCTACGTTATTTGCAGTAAATCTAATGCAAATTTAAACTTGATTTCATGTGCAACGAAAGCAAATATTCTAGCACCTGCTGCACACACACACTCACATATATATATGTTATATATATATGCATATAATAACAACAACAACAACAACAACAGTATTCGCTTGCCCTGGCCGCGCTGCAGCCATCCGCAAAATCGTTTCAGACAACACACACGGCGTATGCGTAATGCCAAAAATAACCAAAACACACACAAAACCCAAACAGAGCGACACAAAACCTCAAAAACTGTAGAACACACACACACACACACACACACATACACATATACGTAGAGCTGTGCAAAAAGTAAATAAATATGCTAATAAATTTTTCAAAATAAATCTGTAATAGATAGAACAGATAGAGCTACAAAATAACCAGCGTCAACTAAATGCAGTTTGCTCTAGCTTGCTTCCCTTTTCCACTCGCTCTCTCTCTCACACTCGCTACTGTCTCTGTCGCACTTCCGCAGTGTGTCTGTCACAGAGAAAACTGTAACCAAGCAACATGGCAAAAGTTTTTAATCCACGTTCGGAAAAATTTTTCACACAAATATTTACACAACTCTTCGCTCTAACGATTTGCGCAAACATGAGACACACTCTCACACACACACACACACACACACACACACACACACACATATGCACAATTTTTGATGCCGATAAGCACACACACACACTCGCACACACACACAGCCGCAGTTAGACAGACATTTTAATGTTTGTAAAGCTTTTAAATGCTTCACACACATAAATTTTTGCTTTCCGTTTCCTTTTTGCATATTGCCACAGTTGAAATTTTGTCCTCTCGCTGCAAGTGTGTGTATGTGTGTGTGTTGGTTGTGTGTGTGGGGCAAATGGTAAAACAAATAATAAAGCACTGCAAAAATAAATAAATGAAAAATTGTAATAAGAATTTATGATATTTTTAGAGACAAAAAAATGACGGCAAAAATGTTTGCCTCTGCCTCCCCTCTTAGAACAGAGAGGGGAAGGGAAACTGGGGCAGACTGTGATGGTTAAACGAGGCTTCAGCGCTTTGGCAAATCTGTTGTTGATTTTCATTTTTGCTGTTTGTCTGCTAAACACAAAACAAACACAAATGCGCCCACAAATCTCGAACCGAAGCCAAAGCCGCGATGCGGCTCTATATCCATATACATAGCTTCAGCTATATAGCTTCAGCTATGGCCAAGACCCCTCAAAGAGGGGGAGGCAAGTAGAAAGTGGGGAGTCGCATTGCCTGAAGTTTTGTCTGATGTTTTCTCTGTCAATATAGCCAACATCTCATGCGGAATTTCATAAATAACTTTATATTTTCTCTCTTCATATTTATTAAATTCGCACAATTTCACATCTTGTGCAACGATTTTCTTGAATTTCCATTAAATTCTGTATTTCTTTTTTCATAATTAAATTTCGAGTTTTGTTGTCTTCAATGTGTTATTTAAATTTTTGGATTTACTTTGCATTTTTGTAAAGTTTAAAATGTTTGCTAATTTATTGGCCATTCAAAATTGCTATTTACACAAATTGAGAAATGTTTTCAGCACCTTAAGTATTCCTTTTTTCTTTATTTCTCTTACAAGTTTTCAATACTTTATTTTGTGAAGAAACTTATTATTTATTTGTAACATTTACAGAGCAAAAGTGTGTGTCAATCAAGTGTGCTCGACTGTGAGATACCCGCTACCACAATGCAGTGCGGTGTTAATTTTAAAATATACCAAATTATTATATTGCAAAATACTAAAATATACCGAAAGCAATATATGGTATATTTATTTACGCTCAAAATATACCAAAGAGTACCGGATATATCAAATCGTCAGTCAAAGCAATTAAGACCCTTAGAGTAATTTAAATTACAGCTCTATCTCTTCTAGTCTCTGAGAGCTAGGACAGACAGACATACAGACACCCGGAATGAACAGACATGGCTATATAGTATCGGCTATTGACGCTAATTAAGAAGTTATAGTTTATGAGGTCGACCTCATAATTCAATTCAAATTTGTTATTCTTCGGAAATAAAAACCCATATTAAGGCTTAACTCTTGGAAATTTCTTGCCATATGCTTTTAGGCGTTCAAAATACAAGCATTTGGTGAAATGTCCTTTTGCTTTTTTATTTTTTTCAGTGGCTCCAAAGAAGAATCCCATGATAGTGGGCGCTTGAAATTAGGGCAAGAATAAGTTTGATCCATGGCGTCAATTCCTAAATTTGTTGTGTAATTTGAGAAATTTTCGTTCGTTGAATTGAGAGGCAGCCAAAATTACAGCTTACTTTGATAGCTCAATAATGTGTGACAAAGCTGAGCTGAATAATTCCATATATGTTTATACTTTATGTTTATATGATTACATATGATTTCTTGAAAGAACGGTGCGTATACTGAATATGCTGGACTTCCTCTTGCTTAGATTACGGTTCCTGGACAGAGATCAGCTCAGCTGTGCTGCAATTGGTGCCCGATAATCATCTCTAATTTACTTTTTAAAATTCAACAAATTCAAATTTAATGAAATTAACGTTACCTCTTCAAAGACTTTTTTAAAAATTAAATTTTTTTCTTTTTGAGTCTTCATTTGCTTTAAGAATGATTTAAGTATGGAAACGTATTGACAAGTATTTTAACCTTAAACCTTAATTAGTACATACAATTTATTTTTTATTTATGTGTTGCATTCTTATAAATAAGTTTGTATCTAAAAATGCGCAGTTTAATCAATTTAAAATTACTTTGCGGATTGATCATTCGAGTTAATTGCAAATGTTTTGTGATTTCAGATTACTGATAATTCTGTTCGCAATATTTATAAACTATTTCAAAAAAGATGCTTAATACTTAGGTTATCTGTGGCAAATAATTTGTCGCTGGCAGCGTTGCCATATGGTTTATGAAGTGGGGTGAGGTGGTGACGAGGGGAGGAATGAAATGAATTTGAATAATTAAAAAATGACAATTCATGAAATCGTAAAAGTTGAAATGACCGAGAGAGATATTGTATAGGCAGAACGACTAAAATGACAAATGCAAATTGTTATTGCACTATTTTTCTATATTCGTGGCAAATGCCATGAACTGTGGCATGTGGTGGTAGTGGAAGGGGAATGAAACAAATGGGGGGGGATGGGTAAATGGGAGGTTAGCAGCATAGCAGCATAGTTTGTTGGGTTGTGTCATCTAAATTGCCAGCCCAAATACACACAACAAAATGAAATAGTCATTGATATGTTATTAAATATGGCGTCGGTTGTGCAAACACACACACACACACCCATAAACACACACACACACACTCACATGGATAGAGAAATATTCATAAATTTATGCATATAGAGATATAGAGAAAAAGATATGGCCACAAATACTCAGCACACAATTGCCAGTGAATGGCAACTCTGGCAATCCTCCCATCCCCCCCTTCCACCAACCTCTTGTCACCCTCCCCCTCCACCACCCCATCACTCCTCTCTCTGCATTTCGTATTCGTCAGTGTTTGCTTTTGGGTTTTGTGTCTGTCGTTTTTTCGCATTGTTTGCTTTGATTTTATTACGATTTTTGTGTTGATTTTGCTTTTATTGCAATTCAATGTGAATACTTTGTTGTTGTTATTATTATGATTGTTGTTATCGTTGTTGCTGCTGTTGTTGTTGTTATTCGTTTTGCACAAATTCAGCAAAAATCACAAAACCGCACAAAATGCGCTTAGATCAACAGAAATATAAGACTAAACAGCCAAAAGATACTATCCAGACACAAGAGGCATTAAATTCAAGTAAGAACGAACTCCTCCCACATTTTTTGTTTTTTTTTTTTGTTTTGGTTTGCCCCAAAAACAAAACCCACAACGAGAAGCAATAAAAATTCATAATACACTCTCGCATTTTAGTTATATGTATATACGTTGTATATTCCTCTTTTGGGAAGATCATAAAAAAGAGTTTTTATTGGTGTCCAACAACTCGCAAATTAGTTTTAATGCCTCTGCCTGAGTTGCTTTAGCAAATTTAAGGCATTCAAAATGAATTCCATTCGATTGCTTACAGCAAAGTATTGAAAGTGCAAACAAAAGCGTCCCAAAATACTAAAATACTTTACCTTGAAATGTCTGCTATTGAAAAGATGAACAGCAAAATTTTAGGTCAATTGCTATAACCGTTTAAATGTGTGAAATATAGAAACTAACGTATTTAAAATAAATATTCAATGTTTATTAAATAATTTATAGACTTTTTGCATTCTAACTATGATCAAGCAGAACTTTTTTTATTTGTATTCTTTGTATGCTATTTATCGAAATGTGCCCTTTCATCTTAATATACTTGTATGATTAAAAACAAAACGCTTTTATTGTGTATGCTTAAAAAACTATTTTAAATATCACACACTTTATATTATTATTATAAAAAAATAAGTATTAGTTAATTCAGCTAATTTAAAAAATTTTAATGAGATAATTTTTATTTTTGGAATGTGATTAAATTTTACACACAATAATAACTGCAGTCCTAATGAATTCCGAAAATTTGATTGTGATCAGATAAAAATTGTTGGAGTTATTTAAGAAATACTTTTGTATGGACAATCTTTGGATGACAAACAGGTATTTTGCGCTCTATGGTATAGTATTTTGTACGTAGTATTATCTAAATATACCAAGAATAGTCTTCAGTATAATTTCAGTATTTTTGAGGTATATTATTTTTGTATATTTTAAAATTAATACCGCACCGGGTAGTTTTTATTGAAAATGGGTTGTCGAGCACACTCAACAGATTCTTTCCTAGTTGTTTTAATACAACACATTCTTTCCATTTAATAATATTTCTACAGTATCCTGTTTTGAGTATAAAAAATTCTTACTATTGTAAATATAAATAAAAATTCATTTGTTCAGCTAACTTTTTTTTAATGAGTTTTTATTTATATTAAATATTAAGTCAGCATTATTTGTCAGACATATTAAAAACAAGTAAGAAAACTACAGTCGAGTGTGCTCGACTGTGAGATACCCGCTACCCCTTTTGAATAAAAGCAAAATATTGCGGTATTATTTTCAAAATATACCAAAAAAAAAATACTGCAAAATACTAAAAATATACCAAATGGTATATTTGGTATAACGATGTGATACTAACATTTAAAATATACCATAGACGGCACAATACACCAGATTGTCGGCCAAAGCATTTGAGACCCCCCGTAAGTGGCCGTTTTGTCCCATACAAAAGTGTTTCTTTAATAACTTCCACAATTTTTATCTAATCGCAAGCAAATTTTCAGGAATCATAAATACTATTGTTATTATTATATATACCAAAATTCACAGCTTTAACTTTAAAATTACGCTTGTTATTCGATTTTTTTGATTTGCGGGGGCGGAAGTGGGCGTGGCAAAAATTTGAAACAAACTTGATCTGCGTGCAAACATAACAAATGCTGTCGAAAAAAAATTATAGCTCTATCTCTTATAGTCTCTGAGATCCAGTGTTTCATACGGACAGACGGACAGACGGACAGACGGACAGACAGACAGACGGACAGACGGACATGGCTAGATCGTCTCGGCTGTTGACGCTGATCAAGAATATATATACTTTATAGGGTCGGAGATGCCTCCTTCTACCTGTTACATACATTTCCTGCCGGCACAAAGTTATAATACCCTTCTACCCTATGGGTAGCGGGTATAAAAACATGGCTCAATATTCTACTTTAGTTGCTCTGGCATTTCTCATTATAATAAGGAAATGAATTCGTTATTTCAATAATAATTATAAGTACTTCAAATATAATTTCTGTAATGTAAACTCTCTCAATTCAAATGATTTGAAGCTGCAGTTCAGGCAGACTTCAAATCTCTATTCCACAAAATCTCAAATGTAAGGAGAAAAAGCGAAAGCGAAGGCACTGTGCATTTGCCTAATGAATAAAGTATATATTAAGCAAAATGGGATTACTGTTGATATTGTTTTTGAGCACCTCTTTGAGTGCTCAGTGCTAAATAATCAAATCGAATTGCAGGCAGACTCGCATCCATTTGTGCCTTGCTAAATCGCTGCTGTTTGTTGGACTCTGCTTTTGTGCAATCTTGACACGGCAAGTTGGTCATCAATTAGATATTTGTAATTTGCATTAATTTCAATATTGAAGTGCAACATTTCATCAACAACAACTGCAAGAGCAATGTCAATGGCAATGGAAACTGCGACAACGACAAGCTGCACACACACACACACACACACTTCTCTTGGCTGCATGTAAATTTGAGTGTGTGCGTGTGTGTTCATAACTCGTGTAATAAAGCTGTCTGTTGTCGCCCGAAACGAACACGTGTCAGCGACACATATCGACACAGCATGTAGATGATGATGATGTAGAGATGCTGGAGACGAAGGGGGGGAGAATGAGGAGCATCGAGTCGAGTGGAGTTGCCCACGTAAAAATCAAGTACGGCACTGGGCCCCACCTAGATGTCTAGATAGATTGCACTAGATTGCCACAGACAGCAGAGGGACAAAGACAAAGGCAAAGGAGACAGACACAGAGCGAGAAAGATCGAGAGAGAGAGAGGACAACACACTGGCTGTCAATAGTATGTGCACACACTGCAACGGCGAATGCGTGTACACATGTTTGTCTTGACTGTGAAATGGTCTGACTTGAAAGAGCGAGAGCGAGAGAGAGCGAGAGTTGGGGCAATGTTCAGATTACATACGATTGAGGTCTGGGTCGCAGAAGGAAACGGAGTTGAAGGAAGGCAAAGGAGTGGGGAGAACTGGTTCTCTTTTGGAGCGATGGCCGCTTCATTTGCATTAAATAAGCTGAAATTCAGCAGCGGCACGCTCCATTTAAACGCTTTATGCTCTGTGGTCAGACGACGACGACGATGACGATGACGACGCAACGTCGACGAGCAATCATCAAAATGCGTCCTGCGATTCGCATTTCCCTGGAACTACTTCCACCACACTTGGTGTGCACTTGGCAAAAAGCCTCACTAAAATCATGCGAAATTATCGTTTAATTAACCATGGAGCTAAGCGCTCGCTCTTTGTGCTCCATCTTACTGGGAAAACGACACAAACTGAAAGCCGGAACGAGATTGGGGCGCTTCCATTTGCCATTGCCATTTGCCGTTTGCCATTTGCGTTTCTCGTTTCTCGTTTAGTTTCTCTCTCAAGTGCGGCGAGTCGAAAGATTAGTGCAAATTGATGTTGTCCCTGTTGGCGCCATTGCGCTCCATTTCCAATACCAAAAAATGCCAACAAAGCTAAACGCACCCAAAGGTCAAACAAGTCCGTAAGCGAATTCTACGATTGCTGAAATCACCTATTGATTCTTGATCTGCTTTAAATAACGATTTCAAATTGAGTATAAATGATGTTTCTTTCTTACAAAAAAAATAATAATGGTAAATTCGCATTCGTATTTTCAACTTTTTCATCTGTCAAACTAAATAATTACATTTGTGTTATTATCATTCTTATAGTCCTATCAATTAATTATGAATCATATACTTATACTTTTATTAAATTCTTTATATATTTATGCATCTAAATATCTTTGAATTTTTTAATTAAACACTTAATTAGAGTAATAAATAATGAAAATACGAAAACATTTTAAATTACTATTTCATTTTATATTACATATTTAGTATAGCTATCTGAGTTATAGAAACATTCATATATGCAAGCCTGATCGTTAAGAGAATGCATTAAAGTTAAAAGTATACAATTTCATCTAAAGGTTTGATTTTTATAAGGAATACAAAACTGAACACGATTTCAAAAAAAAAAAAAAAAAAAAAATCGAAAAAAATTATGCCTATAACAAATTTTTTAATTTTTATTGTTTTTATCTATAATAACCATTTCAATTTATTTAATATCTCTGAGCAAAACTGTATCTTAAAGATACATTAAAGTTCTGCTCGTTAGTGTTTAGTTTGAGCATTCGCATAAATGAAACTTCATATGTTACCATTAGTTAGTTTTATGGCTCTTCACTTTGTGTTGCCTGCGTTCAACGTGCCACATGAAGAGCAACCCTCGTTGCAGTTTTTTGTGCTTTACAGAAGAAGAAGAAGAAGAAGTATTTTTGGGCCAGCTGGAGCTGGTGCTGAATCGTCGCATGTCCAATTGTTAAGCTTTCGGTGGCAGTGCGGGCGAAAGCGTTGCAAGGTGTCAAAGTGACAGGCCTTAATACTTTTTCGTAACACTTTTCCAAACGATACGGTTTTTATACCCGCTCTACCCAAACGGTAGAAGGGTATAATAACTTTATGCCTGCAGGAAAGGTATTTAACAGGCAGAAAGAGGCATATTCAACCCCATAAAGTATATGTATTCTTGATCAGCTTCAAGAGCCAAGACGATATATGCTAGCTATGTCCGTCTGTCTGTCTGTCCGTCCGTCCGTATAAACTCCTAGATCTCAGAGACAATAAGAGGTAGAGCTATATAGTTTTTTGTTTGATAAAAATCGAATAACAAGCATAGTTTTTAAGCTAAAACTGATTTTTGGTACTTACAATAATAACTATAGTATTTAAGATTACTGAAAATTCGGTAGCGATCATATAAGAATTGTAGAAAGCAAGAAATGCCTAAAGCAACCAGATTGCAGATTGCTACCAAATATGGTATTATTATAGTATTTTTGTGGTATATTTTTAGAATATGAGTTTATTGAAAATGCATAAATTATCGATATAGCCTTCGGTATTTTTGTGGTATATTTTTGGTGTATTTATTGGTATGATTTTATTGAAAATGGGTAAAATAGCGATATACCAAACACAGCCTTCGGTATATTATAGTATTTTTGGGTTATATTTTTGGAGTATTTATTGGTATGATTTTATTGAAAATGGGTAAAATATCAATATATTAAATATAACATTCGGTATGTTTTAGTAGTTTTTGTTGATTTTAGCGGGTATCTCATAGTCGAGCACACTCGACTGTAGTTTTCTTAGTAGTTCTTTTGTTTTCGTTCTGTTTTTGTTTTTGTTTTTGGTGTCATTTCGGTTCGCTGGCCGCAAACAGGAGCTGCTGTTGCAACTCCTGCTGCTGCTGCAGCAGCTCCAAACTCGCAACTGGAGCGATGAGGCATTCGCATGTTGTGCTGTGCATGCGGCACGCAAGTCCCGCTACCAGTTATTGTTGTCAGTGGCAGGCAGGCTGGCAGTCAGGCAGGCAGGAGAACAACGTGCCCCCCTCTCCGCAGGTGGCACAACTCGACCACATATTGAGCTTATCAAATATTAACACATTTTCGAGCGCTGACAAATGCGGGTCCCATCTACCCCTCTCACCCTGCCTCCCCCCTGCTATGCTACGCATGCGCCGCGTCGTTGTCGTTGTCGTCGGCTTCCGTTGTTACGTTACGTGCCACAATAAGCTGCCCCCTCAGTTCATAACCCTGTCACAGTTTCTGTCGCTGTCTCTGTCTCAGTCGCTGCCTAGCCACACTCGGACATGCCCATGTCCAAGTCCATGTCCACATCCATGTCCATGTCCATGTCCATGTCCATGTCGACGTCCATGTCGTGAGCTTAGCGTGAAATGACATTGCGTGCTCACAATGCAAACGCGGCCAAAAACCGAATACCGAACACTAAACACTGAACTCGCAATACACTCGACACACTAAGGCAAAACAGTAGCCAGCTTGCATGTGTGGCTGCCTGTCTTCGACGTGGAGAGGACAGCTCAAATCATGTGCGGGGGGTGGAATGGGAGGGAATAGCCTCGCTTTGCCTCATATATCATCCTGAGGGCCTGACCCGTAAATAGAGCTCCTGGGGCTAGACTACGAGGTGGGACATTGATGTAGTAACTAGACTATGTATTTCTCCATAGACTTGTTTGATAAATTATATTTTCCTCTAGCTAAATGAAGAAGAAAAATACTACTGCCTATTAGTTTCAGCAAATGTGAAAGAATCTATTAAACTAATACTTTTTTAAATAGTTTAACATTTTATATAAACTTAGGCAAATAGAGACTAGCGGATTTTAGCTAGGCTGTCATAATAATAATTATAATTAATAAATAAATAATTTTTAATTCACGTTTGTAAGGCATGCTGGTAATCAATTTGTAATTGACTGGTGTAAAAGTGAGAAAAAGTGATTCCCAGCAATTCAGAATATTCGTCTTAAAAAATGTGTTCTTAAAATATGGAACTTTTAAAAAGAAACTCTTTAATCAAAGAACATTAATTTGAAAAATAAGAAAAACTGAAAAAAGAAAAAAATTAGAACTGGAAAAAGACCAATTTCTAAAATTCAGAATACTCGTTTTCAAAATTGCATTCTTAAGAATATTAATCTGAAAAATACCAAATTCTCCACATAAGACCATTCTGTAATCCATTGAAATTCTTATAAAGTTTTTATTTAGCTTCGAGTGTTTTCGATTGTGGGTCAGTCAGTTAAGCTGTATCAATTCTTTATTGATTGTAACCTAAGAAAATAGGTATTGGTCCTTCTGAATAACTGAATGCGCTAATCAAATAATATAAAGGTAACAAAAAAAAAATATATTTTAAAAATAATAAAGTATAATATAACATTTGCTCTTATTATAAGATTTTGAAACTATAAGATGTTTCCATCTTATAAATAAGAATTTGGGCTTATAATAAAAGTTCTTGAAATCAAGGATTTCAATCATGATTTTATAACTTTTTTTTCCAAAATGAATGTTTGTCATTGCTCTTGACTAGGCGGCGATATTAGATTATACATGTTAAGAACGTCGGATATACTAAGTGAGCATGTTCAAACAAAAGAGCTTCATAAAGATTGCTCAGTTTGCTTAAAGTGTTTTTTAGTGAACTTTTACTCAACAGTTGTACAGCACTTTAAGACATTTCAGGTAATCGCTTGGTAAGCGATTCTGTGTAAGAATCACTTGCCAAAAATTAACTCGTAAGTACGCCGAATGTATTGGTATATGTTAAACTATTGTTTATACTATTAGAGTAGGTGAATTAGGAGTTCATAGATATACAATGTGTGCGTATCAATTAATGCTGGTGCTTTAATAATCATAATAATGAAATGTCTTAGACATTTCTCACAAATTTGCACACACTTTAATTTGGCGTCCATTGTTATTGACCAAAATTAACGATTCCTGCTCTACAAAAGATTTTGTATAATAAGTTTCCTTCGATTAAATTTTGGGAACCCTCTAGAATAATTTATAAAAATGTAATTTGTCAAAATTTACTCAAAATGTAATGTGTTGTATATCATTTGTTGTTGTATAAATTTCAATTTCTTTTGACTTTAATCCAAGAAATACAACGTATTGTTTTTATTAAAAAGGAACACCTTGCGATTTATGGAAGGTCTTTATTTGAGAATTGTGCATTTAGAAAAAGTTATTTTACTTGTGTTGCATATGGCGTAACATCTTTTATTTATTTGTATAATATGTAATTTTGTAGCTGAAATACTAGAATAACAAGCTATATTCAAATAGATATCTACTTGTGTGAGTGTATGTGTTGTTTGTGTATTAAGCGGAAAACTCTTGTGGCGAACCACTTGAGCAATCGACCAGATAACTGAACTAATAAGCCCCATAACAATTGCTGTTGCTGCTGCTTTTGTTTGGCATTTGCAGAGTTGTATCGTTTTAATGACAAAACACGAGGCGGCAACCTAAGCTCAATCGTGCAACTTGAACCCCCCTCCTCCTTCACCTCCTTCTGCTTCTGCTTCTGCATTACATATGTGTTAGGGTACCTCATAGTTGTCCATGGAGTGCACTCTCTGTAACATAGTTCTGTGTAGCCCAACAACACTCATCCATCTGTCTGGCTGTCCTGCCGACTGCCGGCAAAGTGTCAGCGCGTTGGACGTTGTGAAATCTTTTTGCTTTGCCTGACACTTGGCAGACACGGGACGACGCCCTGGAAATTGGAGTAGGTTTGCGTGTCAGCAGCAGCAACAACAACAACTGCAGCAACAGCAGCAACAGCAACAGCAGCACCAGCAACAGCAACAACGACAGCAGAGCTGTCATGTTCTTGGTTCAGTTCTTTTGATTCGGTTCGCCAACTATGTTAGTTCCCTTTTTGATTTGTGACTGTCTGTCTATTGCAGCAATGCCGCATTTTCAATACGAGTAGTTTCCAATCAAATTGTATGTGCAACTATCTATCGATAGAGGGTAACAATTGATTTGAAAGGGTGACAGCACTTCTTGGTAATCGAATATGTAACCATCTATTGATTTAAAGATTGTAGTTGCATTTACTAAAATCATCAATTCCATTGAACTAAATTCTAAATTCATTTTATATTTTCACATTTCTAAATACCTTTATTTTACACGCTACCCATCGGATAGAAAGGTATATAAAGTCTGTCTGTCTCTGAGGCTACAAGAGATGAAGATATATTTTTTACCGGCAGCACTTATTATGTGCAAATTATATAAGCGAATTAGTATTTTGAATTAGTACATACAATAACAACAACAGTATTTATAATTCCTAACAATTTGAATAATAATTGTAGAAAGTTTTTAAGAAATACCTTTTTATTTGAGAAAAAGAACTACTGCAATCGGGTCTCAGCTGCTTTGGCTAAGAATTTTGTATATTTTGTACTCTCTGGGATATTTTCAATGTAATACTAAATAATTATACTAAATATAACATTTGGTATGTTTTTAGTATTTTTCTGTACATTTAATC
This sequence comes from Drosophila niveifrons, assembly GCA_035046325.1. Classification (NCBI taxonomy): domain Eukaryota; kingdom Metazoa; phylum Arthropoda; class Insecta; order Diptera; family Drosophilidae; genus Drosophila; species Drosophila niveifrons. The sequence goes on along the minus strand of JAWNOC010000063.1, from coordinate 8,315,213 downwards.
AAAATACCAAATATAGTCTCTGGCAAATTTTTAGTATTTTTAAGCAATATTAATTAGGTACGTTTTTTAGATAACTTGATTTGCTTTTATTCAAAATGAGTAGTGAGTATCTGAAAGCCGAGCAAACTCGACTGTAGCTTTCTTACTTTCATCATATTTACTTTACATTATTATGTAATTATGCCACATATACTTGCAATTATTAAATGCTTGAAAATTTTTATTTTTCTTATTTATTACTTTTTTAACTCTTATCTCGTCTTTATTGTATATACTTACCTATTTTTATTTAGTATATATTTGGTATTTGCCTTAGCTGTTAGTATGCCATGCTTATTATTCAGTTGGTTATCTATTGTTGCGTTAATCATCTAATTATTCTTGTATTTATTATACAGTTTCAGAACTATTTGGGTATTTATTTTGTCTATCTTACACAATCTTGTATTTATTGTGATTGTTGTTTGAGCTGCCTTTCGACAAGTTTAAATCAAACATGGTTAACTGTTATTGTTATTGCGTGCCACGCACGCCACAACAACTCAACTGCAGTGCGAATGTTGCCCCATGGCCAGGTGCCCCATTGCCAGTTGCCAGTTGCCAGTTGTGAGTTGTGAGTTGCGAGTTCCTCGTGCCGTTTGTTTTCAGTGAGTCACATGTTCATAATTGTGAATGGAAGAGGCAAGTGTTGTTGTTGTTGTTATTTTTGTTGCTGCTATATAATTGACTTGGCTTGAAAAAATTGAGTCATTAGGCGTAGCGGTCAGGGAGGCAATCAGCAATCAAGCAAACAACCAACAAGCAACAGCAACAAACAGTCAAACAAACAAACAAATAAACTTCAGCAACAGCAGCGGCAGCAGCAAAGTTCCCATTAAGCGATCAAAGCATCTTTAAGAGCCAAAAGCTATAGGCCAATTTTGTGGTTACAGTAAACACAACTGCATCAAGCCATTAAGCAGCTACAGTAGAGCTTATGGAAAAAACTACAGTTCATTATTGTGGTTAACAAATGAGTTTACTTTCGATAGACTTTTTGGATGTAACAATTTTTATTTTAATCTGATATTACGAAAGTCCAAACACAATTATTCAGAAAGGTTTCTGTTAATGTGCTTAAATTGAGCTATAGATTTCCTTTTAATAATTGATTTATTTCATTGTATTTTACCATAAATGTATTTAAAATTATAAAATTTCAATTCTTTAGTCACAAGTTTATTTACGTATATTTTGTATTGAAAGTTTTCTCGAGTCAAGGGTGTTCGGCATAGAGATACCCGTTATTCATTTTGAATAAGCATAAAGCAGTGCGATCTTTATTTTAAAATGTACCTATTTAATATACCGCAAGTATTCAAAACTATACCAATTGATATATATTGTATTTTGATGTAGTACACTATATAACTAAGACACAACTACAGACGGAAGAATATGGCTACATCGTCTCGACTGTTGACTGTTGTTGACTGTTGATCAAAATATATATGTATATATATATGTACATATATGAATATATGTACTTTATGTGGTTGGAGATGCCTCCTTCAGCGTGTTGCATATAAATATTTAGAAATTGTCATTATACAATTTAAGTCACATTTTGTTTTCGACTTTGTTGTTAAAATAAAAAGAAAACCAAAGCGTATTAATATGAAAATAATTTTATAACTAACTTACTTTAACTGCTACCATATGTCATATTGTCAATGCTGAAATGTAGAAAAAATTATAGTTTAGACTAAAATCAAAAATAGAATTCTTTGAATCCTTATTCTTATTCTCTGCATTTAAGCAATAACAAAGTGTTGTGTAGTGTTAGTTATTGCCATTTTATTTATTTTCATATTCATTCCATCCTTCATTAATTGTCAATGCCATTTCTCTTATATGCAATCCTTATTAGATTTATTTCATTATAATTAAATAAAAACAATAAAAATATTAACACAAGAATTTAGTGTTCATATTTCCTTATTGGGTTTAATAATAGCCAAAGGTAAGAAACTTAAACTTTAAATTACGATTTAATGATTTTATTCATTTCAATTTTGTTCGCTTATTGCCTCTGTTAATGGCAGTTCATGTTAAGTATGCTTCACTGTATTAAGGATCTCAAGTGATCAACCAGACTTAGTAGCATTGGGGTGAAGAACTGTAAAGCATGCGTGACTAACTTGGTTGCAAGTTCGGAAGCATTTATCAAAAGTTCGCAGTTAGCACTGCGTTTATTTTGCCTCTTCTCTTTCTTTCACTCTTTTCTTTTTGATGAGCTTTTTTAGCACTGTTTGGTGCAACTGAATCAGAGACTCAGAGTTGAATTTGCTCTGCTTCGAATGCCATTTAATGTTAACAAATTCATTTTTGGCGACAAACGGAAGCGGAAACGGAAAGGAAAAGAGACATAACTTGCAGCGTGTTGCAAGGGCGGCAGTTAGAATCTCGTCACTCCCATCGCTTCATTCCGCTTTTCGATGTGTTCTCGTATGTCCATCAGTCAAACGTAGGCAATCCTTCTGCCTGCTGTTGACTGCACACACACTCGACGCAACTGTGACTGTGCCTCACACACACACACGCACACACTGTCGTAGCTGTGGCTGTGTCCTGTCTACCCTGCTGCCACTGATAAACGCACGTCACACGTCAGCTCTCAGCTCTCGCTCTCTCTCTTCGTTCCTCTGGCCCCCGGGGCAACCGAGTTCGACTCCGACTCCGACTCCGACTCTGAGTCCTTTTTGCCTTTGTGGATTGTGGATTGATGGCTGGACAGATTGAACATTGCACGTTTGTTTGGCTGCCTCTCTCTCTCCACCTTCCCTCTAGCGTTGCCGCTGATGGACGTTTAATATGCGTTTTAGACAAGGATATAGCAGCCATCCTCACTCCCCCCACCCACCCACACACACACTCCACCGCTTGCTGCATGCCTCGTTGCATGGACATTGAGGCAGAGTTTTGCAACGCCTGCAAATGTATTTGGGCGAGTGGCCAGAGCACCAAATTCGTCATGGCCAGAGAGATGTTGGTCAGCAATAGGCAACATCAACAGCAACAGCAGCAGCAACATCAGCTGCAACACAACGACAACGGCAACAACTGGGCATTGTTTTGTATTAAATGCTATCATACTGCTGCCGTGTCTAGGCCACATCCAATGTGCCAGCAGCAAGCATACATGCCTCGCACATTGTTCCCCCACCTCCACCTCCGCCTCCGTCTCTTCGTTGCCCTGTTTGGCACATGCGTTGCTCGTTTCTTGACGGCTACTCGTAGGTGTGAATGCGCGCACATGTGTCGAACAAAAGGCCCAGCTCCTCACATTCACTGTGTGTTGCCCCTGCTCCTACTCCTCCTCCACCCACTATGGCCCATGGACACGCCATCACAATCAAGCATTTCAAGTGTGTAAACGCTTAAGATACACGAGCAGAGCGAGAGAGAGAGACTTAGAGTTCAAGCCACAATAACACAGACACGCATGTGCATGTCCATAGCATTAATATAGTAATGTTGCCCCGATATTAGCCACGCATATTAACTTTGCCATTGTTGTTGCTCTTGTTATTAGTGCTGTTCTTCCTACAACACACTCAGCTTGCTTAAAGTGCATGTGTGTGTGTGTGTGCAACAATTTAAGATGCCAACAATATAGTGTTGAATGTTCAACACAAGCATCCAAGTTGCCTGCTGACAGACTGCTTCTTCTAATAACTGCTTTCTAAAGATACAAAAGTATCCATTAGTTGCACACACACACATTATTAGTTGTCGAAATCTACATCCAACAAATGCACTTTAAGTGCAAACTTTGCATTCTAATTATTAGAATAGAAGCGACGATAAGTGCTTAAAAAGAAAATAGTTGTTCATGTGATAAACATCTTCTTAACATACAAATTTAGATTAATAAATATATTGTATATTAATTAATATATATTTCATAAGCTCAACCCTTAAATGGAAAACTAATTATAATCATAGAGCACAAGGATATAATAAGTTTTTACATGCAGGAAATGTATGAAACAGGCGGAGGAAGTCACCTCAGAAAATTCAGTCGTGATCAGATAACAATTTTAGATGTAACTTTTGTTTGGCTGACAATCTGGTATATTTTGCACTCTACTGTATATTTTGAATGTAGTACTTGATAAATATATACCAAATAAAGTCGTTGGTATATTTTTAGTATATTTGCTATATTAACTCCACTGTTTTGCTTCTATTCGAAATGGCTAGCGGGTATCTCACAGTCGAGCGCTTTTGACTGTAGCTTTCTTATTTGTATTTTTTTTATTTTATGGCTCACATATATATTTCTTTAAACCTGACTTTAAATATCCGTTGTATCTTAAAATCATTTTAATACCCGGTACACATAGGGTAGAATACCGCTACCCATAGGGTTACCTGTCCGTCTGTCCGTATGAACACCTAGATCTCAGAGACTATAAGAGATAAAGCTATCATTTTTTTTCTACAGTATTTGTTATGTTTGCACGCAGATCAAGTTTGTTTCAAATCCCCCCCGCAAATCGACAAAAATCGAATAACAAGCGTAATTTTAAGGCTAGAGTTTTACTTAGGGGTTTTAGTTGCTTTGGCTAACAATCTGGTATATTTTGCACTCTATAGTATGTATTGAACGTAGTGCCATATATAAATACAGAATATATCATTTGGTATATATTGAATATTTTTGTGGTATATTATTTTGATATATTGAGAGAAAACTAACGCAAAATTTTGCTTTTATTTAAAATGGGTAGCGGGCATCTCATAGTCGAGCACACTCGACTGTAGCTTTCTAACTTGCTTTTTTTTTATGATAAATAAAAATCGATACTTGGTGAAAAAATTCAATTTGTTGTTGTATTTCCTTTAAATTTCAGACGAATATCGCTTAGACCATCCAAAGAATCCAGATGTAATCTATATAAAAATGTCGCATGTTCTGAAAGGCGTAAAATAAAGCGAAGGAGTGCTGATTATGACAATAATTGCTGCTCCTTAGTACTAAGCCCATTTGTGCTCAGTTAGAAAAAAGAATGAACACGTTTTGATATATTTTTTTTTTATTTTTATATTTTTTATATTTTTTCTCATCAAAGTTTTCTTTGTTGTCCTTTTATCGTTTGTCGCAATTTGCCTTCATCTGTTTGTTAACAATTTGTGTAATTTATTTTGTTGTTGTTGTTGTTGCTGTTATTATAGTTTGTTTTTATTTATTATTGATTTGCTGTGCTCTCCCATTTATCAGCCTATAAGAAATCGCATGATAAATATTCGAATATGTTCTTGTTGTAGATGTAAATGTTGTTTTTGCTGTTGATGTTCATGTTTGTTGTTGTTGTTGTTGTTGTTGTTAATAAACTTACGCATTAAGCTAACACTAAATACTTTTTACAATAATAATAATAATTGTAATAATAATAATAGGTGTAATAGGGTGATGCGGCCGCAAATCCAGGGGCCAATCGCAATAATATCAATTGAGAACTCAAATTGTTAGCTTTTAGTTATATCTTTTAGTTATATGTATATAGAAATTTATATTTGTTTTATAGCTGTTGGTTTTTCATTTCTTTACTTTTCATTTTCATTTATTTTTTATTCTCGCATTTTTTCGTTTTTATTATTACGTTCTTTGCTAGTTTTACATTTTTGATATTACATTTAATTAGCATTTGTAAATATTTTGTTTTTTTTTTGTTTTTGTTGTTTTTGTATTTTAATTTTTTTCATAGATTTGTTTATAATAAATTATGTTGCTTACTAACTAGGACCACAAAAAAAAAAAAAAAATAGTTAGCTATGTGCGCTGTTAGATATAGCTTTATATAATATATATATATATTTATATATGCATACGCCTTTCTTTTTTTTTATTTATATTTATATTATTTATATAAACTTAGAGACTAAAAAACTACACAAGTACAATGCCTAGTTACGTTTATGTTGTTAGACAACGATTATAAAATATGTTTTACTTTTTAATGTTTAGTTTTCGAAAAAAAAATATGGTAATGACAAAAAAAATGAGGCAAACAAACTGTTTTACTTTATTTGTTTGAATTATAAAAAATGTGCTAATTTACAAAAAAATAATAATATTATTTTTTTTTTTAGTTTTGCTTTATTTTTTTTTTTATGTTTTTGTTATTTGTTTGCTAACACGATTTTTAGGCTACGTATTTGTGTTTTGTTGTTGTTTTGCTTTTGTTTTTTTTACACACATACACATAAATAGTTTATTACAGACAAGACGTTTAGTTTAATGTATTTGATTTTCTTTATGTTTTAGCATTGTTTTATCTTCTTCGCCTTTCTCACAACTCCTACTTCATTTTAGTTAGTTTTAAATTAAAAAAAAAATAGTAATTTTTGTATAGATATATTCTCATATTTATATTTTATATAGTTTTTTTTTTATGTGCAGCGCCCATTTCAATGTACATTTATTTATTTTTGTTTTAGTTTTCTTTTTCTGTTTTTCTATGATTTGTTTTAAAAATAATTTACAAATATTTTGGCGCATTCATAAAAATTAAAATACAAAAAAAAAAAAACGTACTAAAACAATAAACACAATAATAATAAAAACAACAAAACCAAGCCGAGCAGCTGTTTTTTTGGCCACAGGCAGCGCTTTTGGTTGGGCCAGTGTGTGTGGTGTGTGTGTGTGTGTGTGTGCGTGAGAGAGCGAGAGAGAGAGGGGCAGCACCATGAACGACAGTGTGTTTGCAAGGCAAGCCAGTCAACACGAATTTCTCCTCATTTCAATTGTGAGCAAGCGAGCGCGCAAATGCATTGGCCTGCTCACTCGCTCTCGCTCTTACTTTTGCTCGTGACGGTGCTCGTGCTCATGCTCTTGCCTTCGCTCTGGCTCTGGCTCTCAATTGACGCACAAAGTATGCGACTCGCTGTTGGTAAGAGTGAGACGACACGTGTGTGCGCGCAGTGGGCGGCGGCAGCGACGACGACTGCGATGACGACGACGACGACGACGAAGCTTTGTCACTGCTTTTACTGCTGCTGTTTTAGTTGTTGTTGTTCTCTGCTGTTTTGTTGTTGTTGTTGCTGTTGTTGTTTTCTGATGTTTTTTGGCTGCTGCTGCGAATGCTGTTACTACTCGTCCTCACGTTGTTGCTGCTGCTGTTGCTGCTGCTGCCGCTGCGTGTAGGTTTTGAGAAACAGCAGGCGCGTTGCCAATTGTTTCGTATATTACCAAACAAGCCCTTCATTTTGCATATTCTGCGGTTCGCTAAAGTTCGCCGAGCTCATGAACTCGGGCGATGCGGTACGCGGGCCATTTTGTTGTTGCTGCTGCTGTTGTTGTTGCTGCTGCTGTTGTTGTTGCTGCTGCTGCTGCTGCTGCTGCGTTTGGCTTGCTTGTTGCGCATTCTGCGCCGCCTGCTGCTGCGCTGCCGCCTGTTGCAGCAAATGCTCAGCGGCATTTGGCGGTGGCGGCGGCGGTGGCCCCACAGCCGTCTGCAGCTGCATCGGCGGTGCGCCCGCCTGACTCAGAAATGTTGACTCGGGCGTCAGGCCAAATTCATTTACCATCGGTATGGGACCGCTGTGATCCATTGGTCCACCTGTTGCGCCACCAAAGAAGAAAAGAGAGAGAGAGTGAATTAGTTTGACACTTTTAATGGTTGTTTGTGGTTAATTTGTAAATTAAATTTAGGGCACAGTGTTCAGTTTTTGTTCCTTGTTTAAGAAAAGATTGTAACTGCTAATTTTAGGCTTTCTTGATGCGAACACACTCAGATATCCTTAAAATCCTTAAATTACTGTTAATAGTTCTGATTACTTTAATATAAAAAAGTTAGTTCTTGCAAGATCTTTAAGGATTTGACCTTGATATCTCGGTCATATCTTGCCAAAGTGCATGCTTGACTAGAATCGCAAGGACTAACTCGATCGATTGGCATCAAAAAATAATATGCTCATCTTAGAACCAACACTTGTAATTTCTTTGGGCCGCAACTTAAGAGAAATACGTAAAATTGTATTCTAACAATTACAATGACAATTTGAATGTCCCTTGGCAGGATGAAACCTTTCCTCGAAAGACTTCATTAGATAGGAGGATCAGACAAGATATGGTATATATATATACCTGTTTCTTTGCACAAAAATATACCTTATAACTTGGTTGCTTGCAGGACATTCGATCTTTTAAAAATGTCAAACAATTTGTTGCTATTAGAGCTGTATTTGTGCCAAAGTCTCTTTAAATGGCCAAGCTATAATGAATTGTTAAACTTTTTAGCATTTTCTGATACTTTATGCTATCGTTGAATGACAATCAATAGTCTTGATTACCCTGATTAAAATAAATAGAATTGTTTTAGCAGATCCTTTATGAAATGGTCGAGTTATTGCTTAAAAAGAAATATCCTTTTGGTATAATAAGGTAAATGGCAGCGTCATTTTGTAAATTACTTCTTAACAGCATTAAACAAAAAAACTTTTACATGGTTCTTTAATTCTAGAATGCCAATCGATAGCACTTACTACTCTGACTTTATAAAAAACATTTATTGAACTCTTTTGCCTTGGGTAACTAATTGAAATTGGTTACTAAGTGAGATTTTGCTGACTTTTATTCTATTCTCTGTTTATATTTAGATTTGAATTTTATTTAAAGGATTTCCTGAACACATTGCTGGGGAGGTGATTTAAAGAAGCGGGGCAAGTACCTGGTGCATTGAAGGGCATCGGTCCGCCGGGATGGCCGGGAAAGAAGGGTCCGTCGTGCGGATGGAAGGGTCCACCGTAGCCGAACTCGAATTTAGCGTCTGCAGCAAAATAGGGAAAGCCGGGACCATCGTCTAGGCCGCCCGGCGAGAGATTCATGGGAAAGCCGCGCATTTTGCGCGCACCGCCAAAGAACGGCGGACGGCCCATGCTGGTGATTTGCTTCATGCGACGCTCCTTGGATCGCTTGTTCTGGAACCAGACCTGCAAACAGAAGAAAGAAGAGAGAGTAAGTAAAGTAAAAATTGACTGTCTTCATGTCGCATCTTCAAGGCAGAGGCGCATGTCTAATTGTTGTTGCTGTTCGCTGCATTGATGCTACCGCCGCCGCACCGGGCGGCCGCGTTGCAAAATTAGCCCCAGTCTCTGTCTCAGTCTCAGTCTGAATCCCATTCCCAATCCCAGCTACGGAATTGCGTATGCGGAGCCGGGCACAATTTTTACGATGTTCTGCATCGTTTCGGGTGCTCCAGAAGCACCGTGCACAGCATGCAAAGTAATAAAATAAAAACATATTTCAAAATTTTTAGTGGCACCTTTTCGCTGTGGCCCTGTTCTTCCTGTTCTTCCCTCTGTTCCCCCCTTTCGCCTTTGCTCTTGTTGTGCTTTTGTTTCATTTTTCGTTTTTGGTTGATCTTTTCTTTTTTTTCGGTTTGGCTTTTTTTTTTTTGGCATTTTAATATTCATATCTTGGACGCGTTTTTTAATGATCTTTTGCTGGCGGTCGGCGGTCAACGAAACTGTTTTCTCAACTTCGACTTGGACTTGGACTTGAACTGATTTTTGTGTGCTGCAGTTCCTTGCCAAACTTTTCTCAATGAAATTTTTTGATTTATGTCTTTTTTTTTTTGGGGTCGTTTTATTTTTGGTGTCCTTTACGTCTTTGCATGGCAAATAGTTTCCAATGAATTTGGCTTAGATGTAGCTCTTGCTGTTGTTTGTTGTTTGTTGGCTGCCCATCAGCAGCAGCAGCAGCAGCAGCAGCAGCAGCAGCAGCAGCTGTTGCCAATCTCCCAATGCGAATCGCATTTGCCAATCCCATGCCCAATACTTCCACACACTCCACAGTTCGTTCTTAGAGGCAATTTAAGCGTGAATTTTAATGATGAGCGCCGTCGTCGTCGCCGTTCTGCAGTTCATTTGAATTTGTGATCATTTTTATGAACTCAACTCAACTCAGCTCTCTCACTCTCTGTGAACAGCTTGGCTTGATCATCGGCCTAGACATGCATATGAGTTGAATGCTCACTTTTCGTAAACTGACATATTGTTGGCACAACGAATTTCGCTAGAAAATCGCCAAGCTGTGAGAACTTAGATCGTCGACAGGATGAACAGTAACAACAACAACAAAAACAACAACAACAACAAGCAAAAAGGTTGCCAACATGCTGAGCGCTGTGGAACAACTAGCAAAACTTCTCAACTCATTTTTTTGGTTTTTTGTGTTTTGGGCTAAAACGCAAAACTTTTTGACGTTAAGTCCAAGTCCGTGTCGAGCAGTTTGCGTGAAACGTTAGTCAAGCGCATGACTTTTGACAGCGAATTTGAATTTGAGTTCGAATTTGACTTCCATTTGAATTTTTGGATTTAAACATGAACTTGATGCTGCATAACGTAAGCTAAGAGGCGTTGTTAATAGAAGTAGATTTTATAGTAATTGCTTATGCAGAAAGATTTAATTTTTATCTATTGTAAACTGTTTTCTTTTTTTCACGAAATACTTCCTCTATTGATTCAACTTTTTGAACCTTTAGTGATAACTTTAGGTACGAATAAAGAATTTTTGTAAGCATTTCACGTAAGTAGTTACGTAACGTAAGCTATCGACGTAATGATAAGTGTTATACAATTACTTGAACATAAAGTGTAAAAGAAAATTAGACGAAGAAATGTAAATTGCTTTAGCTGTCTAGCAATATTAAATTTCACGTTTATCATTACGTTAAGCTTACGTCATAGCTAGAAGATGTGATAGTTATTGAAGATATAACTAACTAAGGGAAAGAGCGAAGACTAAAAGAAAATTAGCCAACAAAGCAATAAAAATTCTTAAGCTGTCTCGCCACATCAATTAGCGTATTCTTACGTAAGCCTTTTTCGTAAGCACTTACGTAAATGAATGGCGAATACGTTGTAGGTAGAAGATGTAATATTTATTAAAGACAACACTCAAGAAAAAGAAGATAGGTTAAAAGAAAATTAGTCAACAAAGTGAAAAATAACTTCAGCTATCTAGCCAGATAAATTAGCGTATTCTTACGTAAGCGTTTTCGTAAGCACTTACGTAAATGAATGGAGAATATTACGACGTAGGTAAAAGACGTGTTAAAGAGACAACAAGCAGGGGAAGAAGATAGGGTAAAAAAAATAGACAAAACGAAAAATTCCTTCAGCTGTCTAGCTAGATTAATTAGCGTATTCTTACGTAAGTAGTTGCGTAAGCATTTACGTAAGTAGTAAATAGAATATGTGCAATTTAGAGGCGAAGAGACGACAAACCAAACTCGACGCAATGCATTTGCCTCGCTCTCTCGGTCAGCTGTCGCCACATTCAATTATACGTAACGCCGCAACGTAATAAATAAAACCGCAGTCGCTGCATCACATTTTCCCCCATCCCCACCCCCTTCTACTACCTCTTTTCCATTCCAAATGCAATCAATTGCCAATAGCAATGCATGCAAATACATGTTGTTGTATGTGTGTGTGTGTGTGTGTGTTTTACGTTATTTGCTCCGTTTGCCCTGCGGTTACACAATTTTTCATTTTCATATGCGGCAGCAAAACAACAACAAGACAGCAAAGTAAATGAAAAAAAATGTGAAACAAAAAATGGGAACAGAAAATACAAAATGGTATAGCGGAGAAGAACAAGTTCAACTACTTTGCAAAAAGCAAAAAAAGAAAAATATAATACAAAAAATACTAAATAGAAAAAAAAGTTGAATTTACAATAGTTTTGCAGTTTGTTGCATTTATTTTCTCTCTGTGTGTTGTGGTTAACTCAATTGTTGTTGCCTCTGTTTTGTTTTTTGTTTATTCTTGTTGCCTTTCCCTCACATTTTTCTATTTTATTTTTATTTCTTTCTTGCTTTCAGTTCAAGTTTCAGTATTTTTCATTTCATCTCGTTTATTTTCCATTTTTTTGCTGCCCCCCATTTTGTGCTATTGTTTTGTTTCCACAAAGAAAAACAGCAACAAATGGCGATTGAAAAGAAAATGAAAAACAGCAAAACAAAAAGAAAATATTGAGAACAAGAAAAATGAACAAAATGGCAATTGCAAAAGAGAGTCGAGGCACAGGTATTTTCAGGTTGGGAAAGAGTGTGTGTTGTGTGTGGGTGTATGTGTGTGTGTTTCTATTTGTATTTGTGTGTGTGTGTGGGAGTTTGTTTGTGTGTGTGTGTGGCGCGGCTCATATCGCAATTTCTTTGCCCAAGAGTCTTTGTTATGAGCTGCGCCCCTCCAAAATCCATTATGCCACAAAAAACAACACGCTACAAAAATACTGTTATGCTCTATCTAAACTCTTATGGTATAAGAAGAGTACGAAGGGTTTGCAGAAACTTCAACAATTGGAATCCTTAACTTATTACTTTACCAACCAGCAATATTATTAATATTGTATTGAAATATAGAATAAAATTCCATTTTGCAATGAGATGACTCAGAGCGACTAACGAAACTCTGAGCTAAGCTTTTTGCAAAAGTAAAGTTAACTAAAAAGCTAATGAAGCTTCGAAACAAATTAATGAAGTAGAATGACATTGATTTGTTAGAATAAATAAAGATTTTTCATCTTTGAAACAAATTCACCTTACTTTTTGCTACCAGAATATCGCAACGAATGTCGATATTAGACCTAAGATACTTATTTAAGAATTGATATTTAATTGTATTAAATATATTTTCAGATTTCATAATATTTGACGTACAACTCTTTACCAAATCTATTACTTAACTAAAAGGAATGAAAATTCAATTCTGTTGGAGAACTAATTTATTTCTTGCTATAAAAGTTGCAAGTACATTTTCATTGATAAAATAGTGAAATCCATATAAATCAATAAAAGATCTACATGAATTGATCTTTAATTGTATTAAATATATTTTCAGATTTAATTTAATTTGGAGCAAACCTCTCAGGAGATCTTAAGTCTTATATTATTGAAGAAATAAATATAGAAATATAGAAAAAATTGACATACATTAAACGATTTTATAGTGAAATCAATATGAATTTAGGAAATTGTCAATTTATTATGAAGTTGAACAAATATATTGTCACATCGAATATTATTTCGAGTGCCTCTCGCAATCTTCCCCATTAACAGCTTCTAGTGCAACATAAACTGCAGCTAGAACTTTTGCTGCGAATTTGATGTGTGAGTTTTGCAATTGTTTTTCAATCGCCTGAGGCGCAGTAAAAAAACGAGAACGTATTTTTTTTATTCTTTTGCCAGCTAGAAAACAATTTGAAATTGCGCTCGTATTTGTGTGTGTTTTAATTTCGTAGTCTTATGTGTGTGTGTTTATTTTGAATGCGTGTTGCACAAGTTGCAAGTTTGCGCCGTGTGATGAAAGATAATACGATATAATATGACATGATATATTATGTTGTTCTGCTGCGTTCAGCACAGCCCCGAAAATTGTTGCTGATGGTGTAATTTGGGGCAGCGTATAATATTTTATTTCCGCACTTGAAGCAACAGCCAACAGAGCAACAGCAGCTGAAGGTTTAAGGTTGCAACAAGAATGAGAAATTTGTTTCCAATTTCGTGTGGCTTTCAACAAATTTGTTGCTCTCCTTGTTGCCGTTGCCCCGTTGCCGTTGCTGTTGCCTTTGCTGTGGCGCAGGCCGCTCGCAAAACATTTGAACATTTAGTTAAATTATAGGTTAGGCCCTGACATAAAAGGGCAAACAACGTAACATAATGGCCGTGGTAGCAATCAGCCCAGGTCCCAGTGTATGCCAACCTTATCCCCTCTGTGTTTCCCCTTTCTCTCCTCTCTTCGACTAGCGAAACATAACAAAATGATTATTGCGCTTTTGAGCGGTGGGGAGGGGAGGGGCGGGGGGCATGGCCACTGCCACTTGGCAGCTCCTCGACTCGGCGTTGTGTTGAAAATTATAGCAAATTATGTTAAACGGCAGCGCAACGCTCCACGGCGGGGGTGGGGACTCCAAAACGCACAGCGTTTACTCCCCCTTAGGCCGCCTACTTTTTAGGCCTCCCCACTTTTGTTTTTTTTTTTTTGTTTTGTCCGTTTTGTGGCCCCCACCCCCATTAAAGAGCTTAACATATAATTTGTGGAACCGCCACAGTCAAAAGTCACAGTCAAAGTCAAAGTTTCGACCCAAGATTGGCTTTGATTTCGGTTTCAGTTTCAGTTTCTGGATTTCTCGATTTCTGGCTTACACTTAACAGCCTTCTATCATCACATTTGTGTGTAAGTGTGTGTTTCGAGTTTTGTATTTTCGGGGGCATGCTGCAAATGTGTGTCACGTACTCGCGTCCTGATTGACATGATTTGATGTGGCTCGATTCACCATTCACCGCATTCACAGCATTCACAGCATTCGCCACATTCAACATTCGGCTTAAGCTGACCATCAGCATTAACCCCTTGCTGCCCTCATCAGCATCAGCATCAGCATCATCATCGCTTTGCAGCTTGCTTTCCAAATTAGTTTCCTATGATGCAGCAATATTTTTCTTGATCCTTTCATTATGCTGCTTGTCTTAAGCGAACTAATTGTTGCGAGACAGGAAAAACTCAAGGGGTTCAATATGTTTAACCCAGTGCAATTTGACTTGTGGAACACCTCTATTTAAAGGACTGCAATTAAAGTAAAAGATACTTTTCTAGTCGGTTTCCCAGCTGTTGCTTTATGTGGCTGACACAATTGATTTAATCATACAATTGAATGGCAAGCGTTGTTCTCAAATTGTTTTCTTTATACCGAATTATTGTAGTTGTACTTGTGGAGCTTGCACTTTTCACTTAACATTCTAAAATATATAATAGTTTTGGGATTAAAGTCTATAATTTAGTTGCGATCGGATAAAACTTGAATTGGAAATTTAAGAAATACTTTGATATGGCAAATAACGCCTACAGAAATAGGGTCTTAGCTGCTTTGGCTAACAATCTGGTATATTTTAGTACTCTCTGGTAAATTCAATACTCTACTCTATATATTTAGTCTCTTTGATAATTTTGAATTTATTACTGCATCAATATACAAAACATAGCCTTTGGTATACTTTCAGTATTTTTTTGCTGCATTACTTTGGTATATTTTAAAAACAAAATCGCATTGAAATATTTATATATTTTAAGAACAATCCTTACAATCCGGTATATTTAGTACTCTATGGTATATATTGAATATAATACATTTAGTATATTATAGTCATCTGTGGTATATTTTGAATGTAGTACAATATCAATATATTTCATTTTATTTTAGTATTCTGTTCAGTATTTTATTTTGGTATATCTTAAGAATAACACCGAATGTTGTACATAAACAATTAAGTATTATCCAAATAATTCTTTACAATGAATTCAACCCTTTGACATACTTCGAAGTAGATCGCTTTTATTTTATGCAACCCAATTTCTGAGGGTCAGCTTTAGGCAGCTAATCATTGAAATTGAGATCTGTGCACTTGTGTGTTTCATTAGCTGTATCGCATTTATAAATTTCTTATTTAGTTTGTGCCGAGTGCCGAGAAGTAGTCGAATGTATTTTTCTTCTGTTTTTTTTTTGGCAATGACTCGGCGACTTTATCGAATTGCCTGTCACGCCCCTATATCGTGGCTATATTGAGCACTGATGACTCGGCTACCAACAAAAGCAAAGCCAAGCAAAACAAAACAAACTATCGACTAAAACCAACTACCAACTACCATAGCTTGAGATACAGATACAGATACATCTGGCTTTGGCGGCAAGGCGTGAATTGTGCCTGGGCCAAAGAGAGTTAACAGATAATTAACTTCGACTGCCGACTTTGACTACTGCCTTTCAGTGCTGTTACTTTTTTTTTTTTTTGTTTCTTTTTGTTTTTCCCATAGTTTAGTAGGTGTTACTCAAAGAAGAGAAGCGACGGCTCCTTGAGCCGCATGACAATGCAAGTTTTGTCTTCGCATTGAGTCGATGAAATGCGTCTTAATGCTGGTTTCGATTTCAGTTGAGTTCAGTTCAGTTCAGTTATACGAACCGAGTAATTTCAGCTGTGGCGCCTTCCATACCAGAATTAATAGCAAGCTGATGAGTTGTTGAAATTATAATACACTTGACCGACCTCTCATCCCTTCCCCCCCCTTCCCCTTTGAATTTTGTGCCGCGTCATGTTTGCGCAGGCGCCGCCCTTGTAGACGAGTGTTCACTGTAGTACACACAGCCTCCAAAAACCAAACAAAATAAACGAAAAAGAGAAAAACTGAATGCAAGCTTCATGTTCAGTTATCCTCAAACTAAGCGGCGAACTCTTCTCATCTCGAACACTGAAGTAAATGCGTTAAATTAGCCGCTTTTGTGGCCAGTTTCTCAATGGTTCGCTGTTGTTATTATTGTTGTTGTTGTTGTTGTTGTAATTGTTTGCTTTCAAAATAGTCGAATGCGATACAATTTGCGGTTTGTGTGTGGCTTTTCGGCATGGATAACATAATTAGCCTCGATCGTCAGGTTTGCTTTTTATTTTTATTTTGGCCATAAACGTCAAATGCAATCAAACAATTTCCGCTCAATTAATAAAGCTCTCTTAACAGCAACAGCAACAGCAACAACGACAACGACAAAAAATCGTTGACTAATTAGTGCAGCAATTTTAACGCCACTTTCAAAGCAACAACAACAACCAAAAGAGAAGAGAAGAAGAATGTTTAATTCTCCGCTTCATAGCCAGCTATCTTTATCCAAGAAATGGAAATGAAACACACGTTCTACGACTGACTCTGATTTAAGATTGAAAAATTTGTCAACTTCCGTGGCCCAAAATGCAAATTGTGCCGCCTCAACAGCGACACACGAAAACAAAACAAAAAAAAGCAGAGCTATAGTCAAATAAAAAATTATTATAAATCGTCGCACAGATAAAACAAAATGTAAATCAACTTGAAATGCTCTCGAAATTTGTATGTTGACAAATAAACGCCTCTGCATATGCGCCAAGTGCTGGGGAGCTTGGAGATGAGCTGCGGGATAGCAGCGGGCTTTAGCGGCCCGAGAGACACTTGACAAATGTCTCGACTCTGTGTCTCTCTCACATCCGCATCTTGTATCTTGTATCTTGTATCTGGGCGATCGCCAAGTCGCCGAGTCGCCAAGTGGCGCCAGCCGAACGCACGCCACATTAAACTTGCTGCGGCTCCAACTCGACCGAAACGGCGACCGTCCGTGTGATTTGCCTCACTCCCTCTCCCTCTCTTCATCTCTCCCTCCGCCTAGATCCCAAAACTGTCCGCTTTATTTGTTTATAATTTTTCAAAGCTTAGTTTGTTCGCTGCCGCCGCTTTAAACGTTGGCGTAAATGGAGCGCACGCATTAAAAACAAAAGGCCAACGACGAAATTCGAAATCCCCCACCGAAATCTCTGAAAGTCACACGAGCATCGGCTATAAAGCTTCCCCATTTCAAAGTGTGTGTGTGTCGGTGTGTGTGTGTAGAGAAGCTATAATGCCTAATGGGTGATCCAGTCGGGGCAAGTTGAAACCATCACAGATGAGTGATCAGCCTTGCGACAGGTTGATACGCACTTGACTCCACTTCTTTTTACTCCACTTGACTCCACTTCAAAACTCATTCGTCTAAATCGATTTCTCAAGCGCTGTTATCGATAGTTATTTACTATCGTCTAGCTCCTCTATCATTATTATTTATTGTATTAGTTTCATGTTTATCGTTTAACAATCGCTTATTTTTTATACTTTCACCAAAAATCTGTTTGCGTTCAATAAATATTTGTATATTTTCGACTGCTAAAATTAGCATTTTATGAGCTAAGCATTGGAATTGACAGTTTGGAAAAATGCCACAATCAATTAAGTATTAGTTTTACTACATTTTGACAATGGAATCAAATTAATATTTAATATTTGAAATATTATAAGCAGCATTTTACTTTTGAATATGATTACTGAATTCAATTTTAAGATTATATTTAAAAAATAAGTTAGAGAGTGCTCGGCTGTGACATACCTGCTACCCATTTTGAATAAAAGCTTTACCGTGCGGTATTATTCTTAATATATACCAAACTAATATACCATAAAATACTAAAAATATGTCAATTGATATATTTGGTATATTGATAATTACCTATATACGTTTAAAACAATTTAAAAATATACCAAATCAATGTACCGTGAAGATACTAAAAAATACCAACAGTAATATTTCGTATATCGGTAAAAGATACTATAGAATATTTTACGTAGATGACATTTTTCAAAGCGTAGTTGCACTTTAACCTTGAGTTGGGAATTATTTCTATATCAACTCCATTAAAAGGCACTTGAATTTTATGGTTGAGACTGCGCTATCAACATGCATAAACGCATCGTAAATAGATCTATTAATGCCGTGTAGGATAATAGACATTCCCACAGTAAATTTGGCAACCACTTCGAATAGTTTGAAACACCCATTATACACTCACACTGAGATTTGAGTCTCGGCTTAAATAGTTTTTAGTTGCCTTACAAATTGTGGGCCTATAAAAAGCGCCTCTGTTATGATTGTTATAGTGATTGTGATTGAGATGGAGATTGAGTTGAGAGTTGCGAGTTGCAGATGGGAATTGTTATTGTTATTGGCGTTGTTATGGTTATATTGTTATTGCGCTCTTTTGGCTTTATTTTTTTTTCTTAATGTTGAAAACATGTCGATGATTTATTTGTTTGTGGTTTCTTCGTCTATTTTTCTGCTGTTTAGATTGCTGACCATTTAAAATAAAAAAAAGAGAAGTCGATGCTTTGGTTTCGTCTGCTCATGAACTGGGCCGCATTTACAGCGTTTTGGCGTTCAGGTCAGGCGCTGTCAGGTCAGAGTTCAGGCTGCCAATCGCAGCAGAAGCAGCAGCAGCAATGGCAGCGGCAATGGCAGCAGCAGACAGCGCCACAGGCTATGCAAATTGCCCTCCTACTCCAACTGAGGCGACCGCAACAAGTTTCCCCACAACAGAACTTTGCCAGCAATTTGTTGTTAAATATGCCTCCTTTTGTGGCAGGGCTGGAGACTTGCCCCGCTGTGAGCTGTCGGCAAAGTTCTTAAGAAGTTTTCGTGTCACGCTGCTTCTGTCTGTGTCTGCTGCTGTTGTTGCTTCAGTTGCTGTTGCTCTTGTTGCTGCTATTGTTGTAAAATTTATTATAAAACTGGCGAGCATGCTGAGCGAGTTGCTGCTGCTGCCTTTTGGGCTCAACTTGCGTTTAGTTTAGATCGCTTTTGCCGTTGACATTTTTGTTAGAAGTTGACGAGCAGCAACAGCAACAACAGCAGCAGCAACAACAACTTGTGGCAAACTCTTTGATGCCACACTCGCAGATCGAGTTACACAAAGGGCAACAGCAGCCAGCAGCCCGTGTCCCTCTCTTCTATCTGTAGCTGTAATCTCTGTGTTTCTTTTGTTTTCCTTTATTTATTTTTTTTTCTCTTTTTTTTGTTTTTGGGGAGCAACTGTTGCATTTTCCTGGTAGATGCAGCTGATGACAGACAACTTGTTATTGGATATTGTTGATTGCCACAATGACAACAGCAATAACAACAACAAGTGCTTGCAACTGTCAGTCGCTTGTCAGCCGCAAAAGTTTTAAAGCCGCGCGAAAAAAGCAAAAAAAAAAAGAAGACGTATCGAAAAATGCAACATTAATGAAGATGCAAAAGTTGACAGCACACAGCTGTGTGTGTGTGTGTGATTGTATGCATATATGTATGTGTGTGAGTGTGTGTAAGCTGCTCCAGCGAGGCGATTAAGTCAACGTCAGCGTCATATTCGCCTCCTCTTCAACTTGTTGGCATTTGTCACTTTCGTTTAGATTTGAAGAGGGCAACAACAGCAGAAGCAGCAGCAGCAGCAGCAGCCAGAGAGGAGAAGCAGATGACGTGGAGAGAGAGGGGTAGAAAGGGGAACGGGGAGCGGGAAGCGGGAGCAGCTGGCCCGTAAAGAGGTGTTGATTGTGTCACACTTGTCGCGTTTAAAGACTCAACTAAAAAGTCTGCGACATGCCGCCCAAAATATCCTTTAACTGTAACCAATGACACATCAAAGGCGGCAACTCACACACACACACACACACATACGCATCTTAATACACACACACACTCTCACACACACACACACACACTTGTGGCTGCGCATGCGTAATCCCCGTTAAATGTTTCGTTTTTCAACGTTTTTCCATTTCTCTTTCTCTCTCGCTTTTGTTTGCTTGTGGGAAAAATGCCGAGTACTTTGTGTTTTTTTGTTTTTGGGTTCTTTCAAAAATTTGAGAATTGGGCTCGTTAAACAGCT
Organism: Drosophila niveifrons; assembly: GCA_035046325.1. Classification (NCBI taxonomy): domain Eukaryota; kingdom Metazoa; phylum Arthropoda; class Insecta; order Diptera; family Drosophilidae; genus Drosophila; species Drosophila niveifrons. The sequence goes on along the minus strand of JAWNOC010000063.1, from coordinate 8,294,913 downwards.
GGCTCTTGGAAATGTTCCCTTTGGCATTTGAAGTGCGGGGGCGCGGCATGTCAAATTTGTAAGTCAAACCTGTTGAAAATCGACAGAGACTCGAGGAGTCTCATCGACAGACAGTTGCATGTTGCATATCAAAGTTGCCACTAATTGAGTCGCTAACAGATGCTGCGGATATCCTTGACACCAGATGGAGTCGAGAGTAGTCGATGCCATAATTATGATATGCGGGAAGATTACGCTGGAAAACTAGAAGACTTAACTAGACTACAGCTAATAACCTGCTTATAACAATGGCGCATTATAATATATACAAAGCATATGAATAATTGTTTTTGTGTTAAATTGAGCTGCTAACGAAGGGATTAGGCTTAAAAGTCGCTTAATAACTTTCAGAGGGGCAATTTTCCAAAACGTTAAGCCAGCAAACGCTGTCAAAAGTGTTTTTCACATGTTGTTGCGGCTTAATTAGCATTGCATGTTAGTTAACATTTGCGTTTAACAGCGCCGCGCCGTTCTCAGCGATTCTCACTGTTAGCATAGCTCGTTAAACCAAAAAGCAAAATCTGTGCTTAATCGTATTGCCAACCAAAATGGGCGTGGCTAATACATAATTTACGTTATTTTTAATTTCTTTGGCAGTTTTACAAGACGATGCTTTACTGTACAGGTAGGCTCATTTTTTTGTGGTTTTGTTTTGGTTTTTTTGGCGCAATGAACTTCCGTTTTTTATGCGCGCCCCCGCCTTAGTTTGCTTTCTGCGGTTCGGCATTAATTTTATTTTTACCTTTGTTTCTTTTTATTGTATTTGGTTTGTTGTTTTTACAGACTTTTTTTTTGTTTTGGTTCTCCTCGAAGTGCCCAAACGCAATGAAGCGTTGCAAGGCGGCAACAACGACGTTGAAATATTGCGTCCGACTATTTTTATGATTTGGTTAAAAAAAGAGAAAAACAAAAACACAAACACAATAACAATAACTGGCCCTAAAAGTAACCGAGACTTTGACTCTGTTTTGCTTTGCTTTAGTTTAAACATTTGCCACTCGAAGCGCGCTTAATTTATGCGTTTTTTATGCTGATGAAACGCAGACAGCCCAAGACAGTGACCGAGAGAGAAAGACAGAGAGAGGGAGACACACACAAGTTAGTAGAAGAGGGTCTTGGTCTGAGTCTGAGTCTGACTTTGGCCAAACCCAACTCGACAATAACAAGCACTTGGTCATTTTATTTTTGGGGGCCAACTTGCACATCCAATACCAAGCGACGCTGTAAAATTCGACCTCGAGTCGCTTCAAGTAGAGTGAAGTCGAGCCTACAAAACTTAAAGTCACCAGCCGCAAAAATCGAATCGTTAAAACGCTACAATTTCGACCCACTTGCAACCAACAAAAACAAAAATAAATTTTTAAGATAAGTGCAGGAATGCGTCTAGAGTGAGGGTTAAGAAAATATCTATTAAAAAGCGATAACTAATTTAAGTGGATGAGAAATATATAAAAAGCTAACAGAAAAATCAATCTGAAATGCAAGTTTGAATTGCAATTTTTTTTTTTAGAAAATAGCTCTGATAATGCTGCGACAACCAACAACAATTTATATGAAACACGGAACTTGGATATAATATAAGTTTACAGATAAAACTATTTGAAATGTAATTATAACTATAATTTTCTTTGAGAATAATCAATCAGCAAAACAGTTTGAAATGCAAGTTTTTATTCTAAACTGTTATCTACAACATTTTCAGTGAATATAATTCATAAAATACATAGCAATAGTTATATTAAGAATGATCAATGAATATTGTGAAAAATTACTAAAAGGGAAGGCTATATTTGCCATAATGATATAGTACAACGTTCTAGCCTGTAAGTAGATCTTTTTAAAAGAGTCATTCATTAAACAGCTTTTGCTTGTCCAATTTTTACTCATTTTTTCGCCACAAAATTTTAATGCATACGTTTGTATTAATTAATAATCATTCAGCACATGTGCTGAACATTGATGGATATATAGAAGGCAAAATTATGTTAATTAAAATACAAATGTGTTGCATTCAACATCGTTGTAAAAATTATATTTTACGCCTCTGAAAACTATTATTTAAAACTTCCTAAATCGCTAGGTAGCTTATCTTGCTTTTAAAGTTATATTTAATTTAGTTGAAATTTTATAATTACTTAATTTCTCTAGAAACTGTATTTGATGCTTCTGTTGCTTGAAAAGCAATACATGTTTCTTTAAGTTGAAATTTATGATTTCTTAAATTACAAAAATCTCTAAAATCTGTTTTATAGATCTTTGTCTATTGATCGAGTGTTAATTTGAATTTTTGCGCTTCTAGAACAAATTGTTTATGAACTGCAGCTGATAGATGCATTTGTTGTCCGATTCGGTTCTTGATAGATGATTAGTTGTTTGTTGGTGGGGTAGAAGGGAGGGAGGGAAGGAGGAAGGTAGGTATCGAAACTCACCTGTATCACGCGCATTGGCAACCCCGTTTCCTTGGCCAGTTGCTCCCTAATGTGGCGTGTCGGTTTCGGTGTCTGATTGAATGCCGTTTTCAGTACCTCCAGCTGTTTGGCCTTGATGGTGGTTCGGGGTCCGCGTCTCTTTGAGCCATTGGCATCGTCGGGACTTTTGTTCTCCGCCTGTGAATCGCCGCGTCCATCGGGATCGCCATCCAAGGAGCCCTGGAACGAGAGAGAAAGAGACAATGATATTGTGTGTAGCTGTTGCGATGGCGAGCTCATAATCATTTGCCAATCATTAATCAAAAGAGGGGCTGCTGACGTCGGGTCTATAACAAAAGTGAGCAGCGTCTTGCCCTTGGTCTCAGTCTTGGTCTCCACTTCACTTCACTACACTACATCAGTTCATTCAATTCCATTCATTACTTTTATACAGCGGAAACCTGTTAATGATGCAACAAGAAAAGAGCGAGAGGGAGCGAGAGAGCAAGAGAACTTACCTGATCGGAATCGTCATGCGTATTTTTACTATCGGTGCTCATGCTTTGTACTGATATATCCGATGTGCCCAACGGTCCACCCGCTGAGTCTGGACCATTCGGTCCAAGCACGCCCAATCCCAGCGCCGGTCCGCGCAAATGTGGCGGATCATCGTCGTCTTCGTCTTCGCTCGCCGAGCCCATTAATGAATCTGAATAGACAACAAGAAGAAGAATACCACAAATATAAATACTAAGTTATATACATATATATTCTTAATGCAAATTGTATGAAAATCTCTTAACAAATTGCGACGACAAAAGGGGGCGACGCAATTCAGCCACTTAAAATACAATTGCAATAAATAATATTTGTGCTGGGCTAAGCCAAAAAGCACGACTCCTTATCCCTCTCCCCTCCCTCTACCTAAGCGACCCCCTCTGGGGGTGGTCACGTGTCGCCATTTCATGCTCTAAGTAGCCCTTAGCCCTGGAGTCACGTGTCAAATGCAGTTTCTGCCGCTTTGCTTTTCTCTGATGCCCAAATAAGTTGATTAAGTCTGAATGCTGAATGGGGAAATGGCTGGCTGACAGTGCAATCCAACCTCAACCTCAACTCATTCCCCCTCTCGCTGTTATCGCTAAGTTGTCTGCCATGTAAAATGCTGACACGCGTCGTCATCGTCATCGTCGACGTCGTCGTCATCCTGTGCCGCTCCAGATAAGCGCGGCACACGAGCCCGGCACACAAAGAGTCGCGTTGAAACGTGTCACTCACTCGCAAAAAAAAAAAAAAAATGTATAAAACCAGCCTCGATTCGATTGTCTTCATTGGGAGACGAAGAGCCAACCCTTGGCTCTTTTGGAAATCTGTGCATTGCTCTCGCTCTATCTCTGGGGACACATCCACCTGACAGCGACAGCGACAGCAGCAACAGAATTGTGGCAACTTGCCGAAAATAAATTACACTTTATTATGCATAATCTAATCCGCACCAGATGCGTGCCCACAACCAGCTAAGGGAGGAAAGGCAGTTACATGCTTTTGTTGGCTTTGATTTCACAATATGCCTCGAATTTGGCGCCGCAGCAGCAACAGCAGCAGCAGCAGCAGAAGAAGAGTCATTAGCCTCGACTTGCACTTTGGATGCCGTTTCACTCTCTGTCCGAGTTGTTCACCTGTCAGACAGGGAGAGAAGCTGAGAGCTTAACGCATTACGAGCCGCTGCCTCTTGCAACAGAGCATGCAAATCCCACAGTGCCACATCACGATGATATTCACAATGACGATGACGATGATGATGATGCAGATGATGCTGATGCAGCTGCGTATCGCTTTGCAACCAAATCGCAAGTGACGAGCAGCAGGAAGAGAATATGAATACGAATATGAATATGAATGCGAGTATGCAGCCATGTATTTAGCTCGAGTGTGGAGAGCGCAGTTTAATTGCATTCATTGGCTAGAACTGCTGAGCGTTTCAGACAGCGGAAATAATTGTTGCAATTGCCCAAGTCGGAAATGCCAAACTTGTCTGCAGACTCCGCTCAAAACGCTGCTGCTGTCTGCCAGCTGCAGTCTTGTTAGACGGGGCTTAAGAAAGCCGTAGAGAGTGAAAGAGAACACACTGAAAACTGTGAAGTTCTTTTCAAGATTTCGTGGCGATAAAAATTGCAAAAATTTTACGAGCAAAAGCTGTTTGAAAAGTTATTTAAAAGGAATGACTATTTTAAAGATTTATAACACCCGGCTACTCATAGGTTAGAATGTGGTGTTCCATCAATATACCAAATATAACATTCGGTATATTTTAGTATTTTGTGGTATATTTCAAAAATAATAATGCGTTGCCTGCTTTTTTTCAGTTATAACCTCCCATATATTTTAGTATTTTTGTGGTATATTAATTTGGTATATTTTGAGAATAATACCGTACTGCTTTGCTTTTATCCCAAATGGATAGCGGATCGCTCAAACTCGACTGTAGCATTTTTACTTATTCTAAATCGATTTTAAGTTTCATTTTAGTAAGTTCAAAGATGACGTTCGTCTTACTAAACTGATCAAGTGTCTAAAAGCGCCTAAAAAAAAGTGTATTTAAATCCATCCAGTTAAACATTATTCATTACAAAGTCTTATTATTCATTACGATGTCTTAAGTTGTTTTTGCACATTTTATTCTTTATTCATTTTTATTTGTAACTTCATTACAAGTTTATTAGTTGAGTCACATGCCTTAAAAAGATCAACCCTTACTAAAGAATCTCATCAAGAGAAAAGATCGTTTTGACTGATTTCTTGGTTCAGCATTTTCCAAGTTCTCCCTTGAGTTGCTCTCAAAGTTGAAGTGTTTTCATGATCGATTTCCTTAGTGGCAACATATCGTCTCGAAAGGTCTGCTGCCAAATTGCGTCAGGTGCTTCAAATTGTGCCGCTTAAGCGTCACTCAATTGACCCGCAGTAGCAGCAACATCACCCAACCACCCAGAAATGAACTCAACCAACCAAGCAACCACTCAACCACCAAAAAAAATGAAAAGAAAAAAAAAAAAACCAGCTAAACACAACAAGAGCTAAAAATGAAACGAAACGGAAACTTGAAGTGTTTACCAGCATCGCTTACATGTCGCCCAGTTTCCTATGACAAAAGAACTCTGGGAACTCTGGGAATGGGAATGGAAAGAAACCCTTGGAGCACTCACACACACACACACACACGGTTCAAACGGAACCAGAGTCGAATCTCAATACAGAGAGTTGCTTCCATATGGGCGCTTTAAGTTTGTTGTTAACACATGTTAATAAACACGCGACCGATGGGCGATGGGCGTTGGGCGATTGAAGACAGACGGCGGACACAGAAGGGCGCAACACAGCCAAACGGAGGGTTGTCAGTACCAGCAACAACAACAGCAACACAAGCAGCAACAGCAACAGCAACAACAACTCGCTTCAAGCATCACTCAAATTAACTTTGAAAACCATTCAGGAACACTTCATTTGATTGCCACAAAAACCTATACAGCCGCTGCCGCTGCCTCTTCTTATGCTGCTGCTGCTGTTGTTTGTAATTGTTGTTGTAGCAATAGCAATTATGCCATTGAGAGCAACCCTCTGCCACAGCAACAGCCACCCTTCTCCTTCTCCGCTGCTGTTGCCCCCTGGCAGCCATAAAAGTTCAAACACTCATTTTTCGCTTAGGAAAAATAAATTCCTTTTCTTATTTTTCGTTTTCTTGCTATTTTTTGTGGGTGGGTTGCTGCCCCCTCTCTCCACCCTCTCTCCACCCTCTGCCGGCTCCACACTTGTAATGTTGACGCCTCTGTTTGTGCAAGACAAACAGCAACGGCTGCCACGGCAGTTGGCGTCCTCGTGGCAGGAAGACGCACAAGTGCAACGGCAGCAGCAGCATCCTTGAGCCTTGAGCTCAATCGTTTTGACTGACAGCCAAGCAAACAGGCAGACAAACAGATAGACGAGACACAGAGGCTGGGGGCATGGTGACAAATAGCGCGAATGCCAGCAGGAGATGGAGGAGGAGGAGGAGAAGGTAGAAGGGAGGAGAGGGGAAAACAAGGACAGCGACTGGCAAATAAATAAACAAAGGCCATGGCACGCCATGCCACGCCCTCGTGCAATTCAACGCCCACTTGCTTGTTTGCATAGTCAAGTGCGATGTTTGGCAACGCATCTTGCAACAGTCGCAACAATTTCCTACCCCCTCCTCTCCACAACCTTTTGCTTTCTCATCTGGTAAGTCCTTAAAGTGTCCTCGCACCTGCCACAGAGGCACACAAAAAGCGCCCTTCGCGTTGCTTGTTGTGCTTTCAATTTAAACGCATATATTTGCATCCGATCCGATCGGCGGATTAATGCCATTAACTATGGCAAACACTACGAGCCTTTAGCTACAGCAAACTTTGTGCCTCACTTCGCCTCTTTCTGTCTTCCATTCTTTTTGTATTTGAAGAGCAAAAGTTCACAAATTACATTACTTAGAAAGAAAATCAAAAACTTACATTCTATATAACTATATAGAAATAAATCAAATGCAAATCATAGAATACAATTTACTTTGCTTACTTTTACAGAGTTGTCATTCAATGCAAAGATTTTTAAACTATTTTGTAGCAGCATAACTCAGATATTATTTAAATTGTATTGAACTCATAATAAAATATTTGAAAAACGAATCTTATAGTTTGTAGGTTAACAAAATAAATAAATTTGTTTGACTATTTCTTTGCCAGGGTTGCCACCTACCCACTTTATATTTTACCATTTTCTTCTAACCCAAATCTAAACTAAATATAATCGCTGGCGTGAACAGTTTGCGTCTTTGAAATATATTCTAATCTAATAACAACAGTCCCCAGGGTTGCCAGCATAGCGCACAATATTGTGACAGGGGGAGACTTTAACACTGTATCGCTTTGCCGAGTTCAGTTCAGTTCGGTTGTTTACCTACTTTATTTTTTTTTTTTTTGTGACAAGTGCGCAAGTGGTTCGTCAGTATTTTTGTTTTTGTTTTTGTTTCTGTTGTGTTGTGTTGTGGGTGGCAGCTGAGCTCAGCTTTTGGGTCTCGGGGTAGTCGGCTTAAGCACCCGGCAAACAGGCAGGGCGACAGCATCCGCCCCTTGTCTCAACCCCTACCTATAAAAAAAAAACCAAAAAAGAACAGGGAAAAAGGGCATAGACAAAGCGCACACACATTAATTTCGAATTAGTTTTGCATCATGTGGTTCACGATGCAGAAAAATCGACTCTGCTGCTGGCATGGAATGGAAATATTGGAATGGGTTGGCAACCCTCCACGGCAAAGGCAAGACGACGATGCTCCCCACAACAGGAGGCAATGAATTTGGTCTTTGGCTCAGCTGCGAGAACTGAGAACTGAACTGCAAAAAGGGGAACTGAGAAACTGTGACTGCGACTTTAACTTGTACTGTTGGATGTTGGTCCTCTTGGTGCTTTAGCGACCGTGTGTTTATGGGCAACTATTAAGTGCACACACACACACACACACACACACATACAAACACACACACACAGAACGCAACGTACGCGGCATGAAAAATGCGGCATGGACGTGGAACAGATCGCTGGATTTTCTACATGAGCGCATACTGAAAGTATCCATGAGTCGTCGTCGTCGTCGTCATCTTCATTCATGCAAGGCATAGAAGAGGCAAGAGCTGAAGTGCGAAAGAGACAGAGAGAAGAGTAAGAGAGAGAGACAGAGAGAGAGAGCGCAGTGTGACTGCGGCTCAAGTTTGTTGGCTGTAAAATTAGGTTAATTCCTGTCAGTGCGTTGCTGATTTGAATTGTCACACACACGCACACACTTGCAGACACACACACACACACACACACACACACACACACACACACAGAGCCAGGTGCTACTCACATCTTGAGCTTGGGATTTACTTTTTGCCAGCTTCACATTGACACTGCTTTTTCGCTGTTGTTGTTGTTGTTGGCAGACTTTCAAGTCGCGTCTTCGCTTCTACACTCGACACTCCACAAACTACACTCTGCACTTCCCTCTCTATACACACTCCCTCTACACTCCCTTCTCTGCTGCTGTTCTTAGTACCTTGAACTCAACCCCATCCCGCTGTCCGTCCACCGCTTTGTGGCAGCTTAGTGCGGCGACTCTAATCCCCAACTGAGATGTGATATGTGTGCTTTGCATGTCTTGTTGTCGTTGTTGCTGTTGTTATCGTTTCTCCCCTCCCCACATCTACTTCTCCTCCTCCTGCTGCTGCTGTTGTTGCTTGCTTCAAAGCATTCGGCATGCGAGAGTTACGCAAGCTTTGGCAATGTTATGCAACCGTCTTAATGCCTTGCCAACTGCGCCTGAAACCAGCTAAAAATAGCCAAAAATTATCACTAAACTCCTCGTTTACTCCTTCTCCGCCTTTCTATTGGCAACTTTGCTTTTGCTGCTTCCATCAACGAGTTGCTTGCTTCATAACCAGCCAACTCATAGTTGCCAGCCAGCTATTTATAATCGATTCAACGCAGTCACCTCTCAATGAAAATACTTTAAATCAGTGTTTATCAGTATGATACATAAATGTAAATAAATTTCTTCATAAATAAATTATATAAAAATTAATGAGCATATTATTAAGACACTATAGGAAAACTATAAAATATTTAGGCAACCACTTTATCAGAGTTTGATTAAAAAATAGAAATTGCAATTAGATCAAACAAGGTTTTAAATATTATAGTCGCAATTTATGCGGGCAAAACAAAAATTGAAACGTTCAGGTACAAAATAGCCGGAATTCTTGAGAATTTTATTATCATTTTTGGTAGTAATAAACTTCTGATGCAATGCTGGAGACATGATCTAATAAATTGTCTTCCTTCTTTAAATATATCAGTTATAGAATTCTGCTTTATTGTGATTTTGAAGTCAAGATTTAAAAGTCTTTCGAAATATATTCGAACAACTGGGAGAGGGACTTACTAATTTTATATTTCACAAAAATACTAAAAATATAAAGCTAAAATATAATGAATGATATTTTCGGTATATTGATATAGTACTACATTCACAATATACCAATATACCACAGCGTACAAAACATACCAGATTGTCAGGCAAAGCAGTCTCTGAGATTCAGTCTTTCATACAGATAGACGGACAGACAGACGGCAATGGCTATATCGTTTTGACTATTGACGCTGATCAAGAATATATATACATTATGGGCTCGAAGATGACTGCCTGCCTTTTACCGTGTGGGTAGCTAGTATAAAAATTGCTTAGCTAATTTTGTGATCTGAAATAATCTTACAAATTGCTTGCTTAAAATGTGAAAGTTCGCTCCAGCTTTCCCTATGTTGTCCCCTATTTCTTTCGCTCTGTGTATATTCACTTAATGGCTGCCCCAAGTGGCAGACAAACAAATCTGCTAGCTGCAAGTTGCAGCAACAGCAAGAGCAAAAGCAACGACAGCAACGTCAGAGGGCCACGCATTTTGGGCAAACAATTTTGGGGCTTTGGCCTTTGATGTTGTTGATGTTGATGCCCCGTTTCGGTGGCATTGTCAGTGTGCTCGTCATTGTCCTGCGTCAAGGAGGAGCTGGCAGCTTTATTTGTCATGCAATTTATGCTTCAACGCCTGCAACACATTGTTGTTCTTGTTGTTGTTGCTGTTGTTGTTGTTGTTGCTGTAGAAATTGTGTGCAAAGTGCAGCGTCAAGTTCTTCAATTGTTTTGCTGCGCCAAGTGCGATGGCAGCCCGCGTTTTCCCTTTTCCCTCTTCCCACCGTTTGATGTAGAGCTGAAAACTGTTTTTGACACTTTGCCATGGACTTTGTTTGACGGCCAAGGAAATGCCGGCGACAGATACCGCGGCGGCCAAAGTTAAAGCCAAGGCAACGCCACGCGTCAAACAGCAAATGAATTAAACAAACGAATTTCTCCTGTTGTTGTACAATTATTTGCGAGGGTGCAGCAACAACAACAACAACAGAAACGACAACAAATACCACAACAATTTGTGACGCCGCATCAAAGCATGAAAAACGCGCGCTCAGAGCAACCAGCAACAGCAAACAGCAATGAAAATGGGGGAAAAAGGGAAACACGAAAATGCCAAACGAATTTGGGGGAAGTGTGGTAAATAGTATAGTGTGTGGGGTGTGTGTGTGTGTGTGTGGCAAGTGTGAGTGGCAACTTCATTTGGCTGAGCACAACCCCGTCTTTGGCTGGCATGGGGCATGCTACACTTTACACTCCGTTGAGCATGCCAAGTGGCTAGCTGCCTTCAAGGGGCACGGAGGACACATCGTGGCAGGTACAGGATAAAGGGCAGTTGAGTATTTGTCTATAAATTTTAAATGTTGCACGCAACACAAATCGAAATTAAGTGCAAAACTTACACAAAGGACACACAAAAGACTTTTTTCCCCCCAATCGAAATTGGGAGCACAAAACTGTCACTCAATGCAACCGCCGCATGCCACATGCCACCTTCCCCCCCCGCTTTGTGCTTCACTGTGCCGGACACTCATTACAAAACTGACCCCAGGCCTGACGATGGCTGACCTTGACGTGACGACGCTCGCCTCGCCAATTGTCGCTCAACTGGCACTAAATGCCACCAGACATTTGCCACACAAGAGACGAATGAGAGACGCCACCGCTGACCACTCGCCTGTCTGCCTGCTGCTGACATTTGGGGCAACGCGATAGGGAAAGAGACAGAGAGAAAGATTGCTTACCAGGAATTAGCGCAGCACTACGAAAACTTTAATTGAACTTCGTCTGCGACCTATTCACATGTCTAGCAGTCGATGAATTCAGTTGAAACTCGCAAAATGTTTTGGCGGCTTTATCAATTATTTAGCAAACTATTCAATATGAAATAGTCAGAATTCGAATACAAATTTGACTAAATTTTTAATACAAATTAACATCACTTTAGCGTTCCTAACTCTGTATATGAAATTCTAGAAATATGGAATAAACAACAGCAAATATTTGACGAACAAAATTGTATTTGAAAAAATATTTTAAAAAGCAATTCATTATTGGCCAATAGATAATAGGCATTTTGAATTAATTCTTAATACAAATATCTTGCGATGCATCTCAAATGGAACTTAAAATTTGGAGTTATTCAGATTAACGCTTTTAAGTCTACCTATGTTTGTATATTAATTTGAAAAAAAATTATGCCAGGAATATGAAATTGGCTATAATACTAATTTTCTTAGATTCGATTTGAATGTAGATTAGAAGAAAGTAACCCCATTTGAAGGGTAAAATTGTATTTATAAATATATTTCAATGAGCAATTCAATACTAACAAATAGATGAATGAAATTTTGAATTTATTCTTGGAATTTTTCAGATTAAGATTTCCAAATCTATGTATTCAATACCAGATAATCTATGCTATGAATTTGAAATCATTTCATTATTGTTTCGAATATAGAATGTAATAGCGAAGTAAGCAAATATTTAAATCTTTGTAATATCAGTATCTATAGATTTAATTCGAATCTAAAAAGAAGTATATATTTTTGAATGGAAGATTGTGTTGTAAAATGCATTTTGAGGAGCAATAAAATATTGGCAAGTGGGCTAAATTTAGTAAGCAATACATCTAGATATTACTCTAAGACTTCTTAAGCTAAATAAAGAATTGTTAACTAATAATATACAACTTCAAAGAAAAGTCTTTGTAATTACAATTTTCTGCTGACATTAGCTTCGATCGGGTCAAATAAGCGGTTGAACTCTATGCGCTGAGAGCATATAAAACTAAAAGCTCGTTTCGTATTTATGACCAATTAGAATTGGGCTCAAGTTGCCTCCTACTAGCCACATCCCTCAAAAAAAAAGTCGTATCGAGAAGAGTGCAACCTACTCGATTGCGCAACCACTAAAGGTCGCAAGACTCTAAGCTCAAGACCCAGTCGAAGGCGAAGACAATGTTTTGATTGGCATTACGGAGAGGCAAGGCGCCTCATGATAAAGGTAAACGTCTAACGGGGGTAAAAGAGTTATACTCTCTAGGCTTGGGATTGGACTTTATACTACGACGACGGTGTCTTGGGATTGAGTTGAATTTGAGTTTGCGTTTGAGTTTGTGTTTTTTTTTGGGGTGCGAGGAGTTTGCTTCGGTTTGTTTCGGCTTTGCTTTTGTTTTTGTTTTTGGCCTCAACGCGTACGTTTACCTTTTGGGTCTGTAGTTGTTGCTGCTTGTTGTTGTTGTTGCTGCTTGTCGCTTGTGGCAAATGCCGCTTGGAATAACAGCAAGAATAAACGGGGCGAGCAAACAACAATTGCTCCGCAAGTCGCATCGAAAACCGGCCGCATTTGTGGGCATTTGTAAAGTGATCCTTTTTGCCATGTTGGTTTTAAGGGCACAACCTTTTTCCCTTATGTTATTGTTGTTGCTGTCGACGACGACGTCGACGTCACCGTTGCCTAAAGCAACAGGATTTGAAGGAAACGCGCGCGTCCTGCTTTGATGCCTGGCAAACGCGTTGAGCTGTGCCAAAAAGGATTAACATAGCGAGTGAGTGTATCAGTCTCTGTCTATGTGTGTGTGTGTATTGTAAAATATTTTAAATGCGCTGTGCTCTCATTTTTGTTTTTATTATTATTGCTGCTGTTGTTGTTGCTGTTGCTTTTGCTGTTACTGTTGCTGAAATTGATACCAAGTTGCGCCTTTTCCCAACTGTCCCTTCCCTTCTCCTGTCTCCTGTTTCCTGCCCCACTCCCTCTCTGCTTGTTGTTTTGCCTTTGTTTTTATTGTTGTTGCTGTTGCTGTGTTGCTGAGTTTTCTGTTATTCTTTCATTTCAACGCGCCCGCAAAAGGGTCCCTAAAGGTGTCTCAAAAGACATGCAAAAAATTATATAAGTGAACAAATAACAACAGACGACACTAACAAACAAAATGAAACGTACACAAAATGGCGTCTTTTGTTTACCAAGAATGAAGTTTGGTTAACTGTGTTTTTTTCTCTCTTTTTTTGCAGGCTGATCTTTGGCCCTGGCCGCCATTGCAAAAAAGGAAGTGCGTAACTAAAACTGCTTTGAGACGAATGCTAAGAGGAACAAGCGGACTGACCGAAAAGGGAACGGACTCTATTCGGACAGCAGTAAATGGAGTTAAAGAATGTTTCATATATTAAACTAAAGACAACTTAATTTAAGAGTTGTCAAAAAATGCAGAAGCGAAATTATTTCTTAGCGAAAATGGCTTGAGGTAACACATCAATTAAAGTTTTCAATTAAATTGATTTTCATGTAAAGATTAATTATTTTTTAAAATTATATATAAATATTATGTAAATATACTCAATACGGATTTTAGTTGCTTTGGATGATAATCGGATATATGTACTTTGAATAAAGTACTGTATAAATATACCAAATGCAGCTTCTGATATAATCAAGTATTTTTGTTGTGTATTAATTTTGTATATTTTAGGAATAATAATCGAGCTATATGGCATATTTTGAATGTAGTGCTATATTAATATACCAAATATATAATTTAGTATATTTTTAGTATTTTAATGGTATATAAAATTGGTATATTCTTAAACCTTTTTAGTTTCCTATGGTATATTTTAAATATAACATAATACAAATGTACCAAATATAGCCGTTGGTATATTTTATTACTTTAGCAACATATAAATATGGTAGATTTTAAGAATAGTACCGCAGTGTTTTGCTTTTATTTAAAATGAGTAGCGGGTATCTAGCTGTCGAGCACTCTCGATTTTCCATTTTTTCGAGTGCAATTTACTAAACTTAAAAATTTGGAATGAGAGCAAATGAAATTAAGATAGCTTGAAATAAATATTCGCTGCCTTAAGGTAGTTATACAGTTTTCTAATTAAATATAAATACTTGTGTCTCTTTTAAATGCTTTAATATATAAAAAAAACAATTCAATTTCTCTTGCAGTTTAACTCTTATATTATCGTTGGTCTTGATTTCATACTTTCCTTTTCCCCATTTTTATTTATTTTGTAATTCTCTGCATAAGTTCTTAGTGAATTCGTCAGCTTTATGCAAAAAATATTGTTATTCTAGCCCAGAGATTTAGCGGCGTGTGTTGGAAATTTGTTGCCATGAGGCTTAAAAGTGAACAACAACTAAGAACAGAGACAAATAGAGAGAGAGGGAGGGAGACGCGTTGTTCAGTTGATCTGTCAGTCAGTCAGTCTGGCATTTTGTCAGTCTCGCAGTTGAGAAGAGAATGGAGCAAGCGAACGCAGTTCGAGTTTCGTTTATTTTAATCCGTAAAAAGATCTGTTTTCACAAATCCCTCGGCGAGTTGAGTTGAGTTGAGCTGAGTTGCTGTCTCATAATCTAGGCGCGCTGATCTCTGATCTATGCGATCGCGTGGGCAGGTAGACCAGCAACAACAACAACAACAACAACTAAGAATAACAACAACAATAATGTCTGTGTGTGTGTGTGTTTTTGGTTCTCGTTCCCAATTCCGATAGCGATAGCGATCCGTTTGTGGCTTAGGCTCGCTTTTCGACACTTTGTTTGGCACGGTTTAAGCCAATTGTTAATCTCGTTGCACGGCAGCAGCAGCAGCACCAACAGCAACAGCAACAACAACAATAACGGCGACGGCGGTTTTAGGGGCATGGCCATAATCCCAATTGACAAAAGTCAACAAAGCGCATCAATTCATTTGCAATTCATGCAGATGGAGACGGATATAGGTTGTTGCTCTCATTGTTGTTGTTGTTGTTGCTGGCCTTGTTTCCTGTCAGCCATGAGTGTGTGAGAATGTGTGTGTATGTGTGTGGTCCTGCTGCTCGCGTTGTCAACAATTTGTCATGTGGGCAACACACACACATAACTTATATTGAGAGCTGGGCGTGGTGCAGCAAACTGCATGCAACATGCAACTTTACTCGCTGCTCAATCAAGTTTTTCCATTATTTGTGGGCGTGGCAGAGTGCCGCAGAATGCCGCGCTGCATTATGTTTAATAAATGTTGTTTGCGATTTCAATAAACCAACCGCAAGCATGGCGGCGAATTACTTTAATTATAGTACTATATATTTAACTACGTGAGGCCAAAACACACAGATAGAGAATGCTCAGGCAACTTTCTTTTGCAATTAAGCCTAATTTTTGCATGGATATACTTGAATATATATCCCCAATTTGTATGCCACCATACATATTTATAATATGTACATTCTGCATGTAGTTTTTCAATTTTCCCAACGGCCTTCACTCAATGCTTTCCCATTGCGTTTCTTGTTTTTTGTTTTTCGTGCCTCGTTTTCAACGTCGCTGCCTGTCAAACATATCAATTTCAAAGTAACAAAAAAACTATAGTAAAATAAATAATTTTGTTGTGTTGCACTCACACACACGCACGCACACACACACACACACACTTATTCACTGCTATTCGTTCTCGTTTTTTCCCGTTTTTCTACTCTTTGTTTTCTATTTTTTGCGTTTCGCATTTTGCTTTTCCTTTTGTTTTTGCTTATACATAAATTGTCTGTCAGCGTTGTTTTTCTTTTTTTTTTGTGTTGCCTACATAGATTTTTGACATATTTCTGTGATGGATTGCAACACTCCACATTCCCCCTTCAGCTCCCTCTGCCTCGCCCCAAGCTAAATACACGAAAAGCAAAAACGATCGCAAGCCCAAATACGAAATAATAATAATAACAAAAAAAAAAACGTAGCTTTAAAATATAAATCAGAGTCAAATTTGTTGGACAGGCGGCTGCTCGTTTTGTTTCGCAAATTTATGTGTGCTACAAGCAAAGTAAATGGCAGCAGCAACAACAACAGCAACAACAACAACAATCTTAAATCGATTAACACATAAACGCGAGAAAAGAAGCACATTAAATGCATTGATTGTGGTGACTGCAAGATACCCTAGATAATGTGCATCTTAACAGTGCTATAATTATGACTTTAATAAATTGTGAATTATGTTTTAGATTAAGATTAGCTAAAAGTGATTTGTATACTATATAACTTAAAAGAATAAAAAATGATTAAATTATGTGTTAAATTTAAATAAACTAAAAGCACTTTATATATAACTCACAAAATAAAGAAATTGTGTATTATATTTTTAATATAAATTAGCTTTAAATGCTCTCAGTTTTTTTATACTTGTATATTACTAATTAAGTCATTCTTTCAGAATATGCAGCTTGTTCACTATAATTTTTTGTTGCCCTAAAACTTTTCAATTACAATTTTTATTTGGCAAATATTTTGTATGTTGTAAATTATGTATTCAATACAGATTAGCTAAAAGTGCTATAAAGTTTTTGTTTGTGAAATGATACAATTTTATGAACTTAACTTTATGCTGCCTATGAAATTTGTTTATTAATTTTAATTTACGTCCAAATTTTCACCACTTTTAATAGATATTTTTGGACTATACTATTTAAGAACTTTTCTACTTATTTTGCAACTCATTTGCTGCACTCTCGCATACCCTGCTTCGTTTTGAATATTTGCGCGTAATAAAGATTTTTTGTACGAATATAATTTTAAACGATTTGTGACACTAATAAATAAGTCGCCCGATTCGCAAACCATAATTCTTCAGTTGCTCTTTTCTCAGCGAGCACGAGCATGAGTTTAAGTATTTTTCTCTCTTTTCTTTTTGCGTTGAATATTGAATGCGAGTAGTTGTTGCTGTTTTTTTTGTTGCTGTTTATTTATTTATGCTCATTGCGTTTATCATTTGTGACATTTGCATAGCGCCGGCGACGCGTGGGCCGCTCCCGGAACGCGCTGAGAAACGCCCGTGAAATTGTCACAGCTTGCTGATTTTTATTGCTTTTTTTCCTCCTCTCTCTACCTCTCTCTCTCTCTCTGTCTCTCTCTTTCGCTCGATAACAGCTGAGAGGCTCCCCAGTTGGCAGTTGCCCAGTTTAAGAACTGCAGCGTCTCGAGCTTTATGTGACTGTAAAAATCTGCGCAAATTTATGCGCAAATGAATTGTGCATTTGATGGCAGCTGCTGATGCAAAGCTGCTGCTGCTGCTTCTGCCAACATAAAATAGCAGAGGGGATGTGAAGTGGGTTGGGAAGGGGAGGTGGGGCACTTGGTAACTGACGCTCAACTGAAAGCCAGACAGTTGCCATTAAAATACGTACGCAAGGCAGGTGAAAACGGTAGACAATTCAAATTTCTTTGGCAATAAGAACACTTACGTCTTCAGCTGAGACTTAACCAAAATGTTTAGCTTAACAGCATAAAATGTCTCATTTGTTGACTAAACTTGACTGCAAAACAAATGTTATGGCTTTAATGGAAATTGCTTAAAACAAAAACAAGTATTAATTTTAAAATATACCAAATAA
The DNA here is from genome assembly GCA_035046325.1 of Drosophila niveifrons. Taxonomy (NCBI): domain Eukaryota; kingdom Metazoa; phylum Arthropoda; class Insecta; order Diptera; family Drosophilidae; genus Drosophila; species Drosophila niveifrons. The sequence continues at coordinate 8,277,097 of JAWNOC010000063.1, read as the reverse complement.
TATACCACAAAAATAATAAAATATATTTGAGGTATATTAATATAGTGCGGTATTGTACCTAGAATATACCACAAAAATACTAAAATATAATGATGGTATATTGATATGGCGTGGTATTATTCCTTTAATATACCAAATTAATATACCACAAAAATACTAAAAATATACTTGAGGTATATTGATATAATGTGCTATTATAAATATAATATATCAAAATATCGCAAAAATACTATAAATATACCGAAGCGCTATATTTGGTATATTGATATTGTACAGCATTCAAAATATACCATAAAGTACTTAACATACCAGATATAGATTCGACTGTTGATTAAGAATAGATATTCTATATAGAATCGGAGCCTGAGACTCAAAGTTATAACACTCTTTTGTTGTATAATAGTTACATAATATAAGCTTAAAACACATATTAAAAGTTTCTAAAATGAAGTATAATAAATTCGACTTTAAATGTAAAGTGTAGTTGGATAACAAGTTTATGCAATAGTTGTGAAATCACACCAAAGGGAATTCACTTTTTAGAGCAGCGTAATAAGATAATAATTTTTATAAAAATATTTAACTGTGCTGTTAGTTAGGTTACGGTACGTTTTTAAATACGATGATTTATAATATTTTTATATTCTTAAAAATCCGAAATGTGTTAAGTTAATTTAAAGTTTGAAATACTTTAACAATAAAATTAAGTAAATAAAAAAAAGAATAATCATATTCCATCAATAATTTTGCATTGTTATTTTTTAGTTGCCGTTTTTAATTTTCTATTCTTCAATAGCATTAATATCTTAAGCAAATTTCAAAGCTGTTGAAATACTCTCAAAACTAAAGGGTCTTAAAAATAACTATTGTTTGAAATGAATGAATTTTCTTTGAAGATTTTTTTAGTTTGCTGCTTTTTGGTTGCGGTTTCGATTTCCAATGCGTTATTTGAGCTGTCCCAGTTTTGGCTAACAGCAACTGCAACTGCAACTGCAACTGGGACTGAAAATCAACCATATTCGGGCATAATCATAATTATTTACGTTAAGATCTCCAGTTTCAAGTTTCGAGTTGCAGTCGAATGTTTTGTCAGGCTCGGGCGCCAACAGCAAAGAGCCATGAAAATGCATTTCATTTGACCCAGTTTGCGACCCACTCAAATGCCTCACTGACTCCCCAGCCTGTTGACAGTCCCTCTTGTTGTTGTTGCTGTTGTTGCTGCTGATAAGGTTTTTTGTGGTTTGTATTTTGTATTTTGTGTTGACTCAGAGTCACTGGAGATCGACGGGCGGATCGATGGGATCGCTGCCAAGAGTCACCCACAAAACTGAGTCACAGATTTTGTTCTCTGTTTTTTTAGGGGAACGGCTGCAAGTTGTTAGCTAGATTTTCATTTAGGCAACTGAGTCATGCATGCCAAATAGAATGAGTTAAGACGAGTTATACCCAGTTGTTGCTGTTCGTAATCGTAAGTAGTTGTTATTGCTATGTGTGTGCGTGTGTGTGTTCATTTATAGCCGCTATTTAACGTTTTTTCAAGCGAAAAACTTTATTTTCACGCGCATTACGAGAGTGCCTCAAAGTCGAAGTCAAGACTGAAAAGTTAACCTAACACAACCGAAAATAAAATAAAGGTTTTCTCTTCTCCTCTCTCTCTGTGGTTTTCTCCCTCTGTTACTCACTGTACTCCGTAGTAAAAGCCCATTAAAAATAGCTTTAAAGTGGCTGTAAAAATAAAGGCAAAACTACAAATAAAATAAACATAAAATGCGCACCAAGTGCGGGCTTCAAGCCGAAGCGCAAACCGAAACAATTCTCCACTCAACTCAGGACAGGTGAACGCTTCACAAATAAGAAGCAATTACATATAGACCTAAAAACACAGTCCGAAACTCTCCATGGGGAACAGCTTGATAACATGCAAAAAAGAAAAAGATAACACTTCTTTTCTGTATTTCGCAACTTCTCTCTTTCTGTCTCGAACTATTATTTTGCCAACTAATTTTCATTGTCATTCTATTTTTCTATGCACTGTTTGTCATTGAAATCTCGCTAGCAAAAAACAACAGAGCACAACTTCCAACAGGGACAACAAAGTGTGGCCAAAAGCGAATGCCAGGCCAGGCTTAGACATGACAGTTAACAAAAAACAAAAGCCAGCAACAAGGATGACAGCAAAGCGGTCGAAAGCAGGCAGCAAAAAAATTGCTAACAAAAAAATATGTATATTGGCAAACAAAGCATGCGAATATCCACAAATGACAACAACGCAGTTTGAGTGCATTGAGTTGGGAAAGTAGAGAAATAACAAAAACACCTGCACACACATTCTCGTTGTCAGTCAGTCAGCGTTGCACAGTGGTTGCATATTATCAGAGTTGTGCACTGCGTATTTATTTATCAATTAAAACAAATATATGAGACTGCGCAGTAAAAGTTTGTAGGACTATATGAATATACTTAATATAGCCAACGGTATATTTTAGTATTTTAGTAATATGGTATGTTTAGTATACTACGGTATATTTTGTACTTTCTAATATATCAATATACCAACTATACTATTTAATATATCTAAATACGGTATATTTTTAGTATATTTGTAGAATGTATATTCAGTATATTTTAGTATATTTGTAGTATATTTTCAGCATATATGGTATTTCATTATACCAATATGGTTTCATTGGATATGTTTAGGTTCTCTAACTAAATCTGTGCTAGTTTTGTAGAATTTAGTAACAAATAATTCCCCTTGAATTAATTTTTCTAATATCTTGCATTTTCAATATTGATTTAATACATATGTATGTATGTATATGCCAATTATTTTGTAACTAACTCCGCCTAATTTCATTGCACTTTTTCTTTAAATTGTATACGAAACAATATTTAAAAGCTGTTTATAATTTTGTATTTAATACTGACATCCCTTGTAGTTAATTTTACGCAATTTCACTGAACTCCCTGAATTTTGTTCTCAACTCTGCATTTGGTCTTTAGCTTTAAAGCTTTAAGGCTTAAGCGCAAGAATTTTGCACGACCTCCGCGCTGCCAACTTTTCTCCTCCCACAACTCCTCCTTGCTACTTCTTCTTCTACTTCTTTATTTCTCTTTCTCCCATCAGCCACATCCTCGAAATGTCCATTGTTGTATTTTATTTATGGCAACCCAGCAGAAGCAGCAGCAACTTCACAGAGCAAAAAAAGAAAGCAAGAAAAACGAGAAGAATTTTCAAAATCGATTTCGTATTTTTCGCAATTCTAAGCTTTTAGCCAGCTTTGTGCGGCCTTAAGCCAGCTTCATGCTACAATCCTGCTGCCATCCAGTCATCCAACCAGCCATCCAACCAGTCAACCAGCCAACCATGCTGTGCTCTGTGTGTGTGTGTGTGTGTGTGTGCTGTTCACCTCATCGCATAGCGTTCTCCCGCAGACATTTTGTGCACAAAGCTCTGCACATTTCCGTTTCCGTTTTGTATACATAACCTCAATTCAGCATTTTGGCACAGCAAGCACGTCTTCAGCTCACACTCTCTGCTCTGCTCTGCTCTGCTCTCGATTTGAACTCTGTCAAGCCAACCCACAATCCCTCCTCTCTCTCCCCCCTTGCTCCACTCTTTCCACTCTTCACTCTCGTCTCTTGGCGCCCATCTAGTTGCCTTACAAACGCCACCTGCAGCTCTGGCGCTTTGCGTGCTTTTGGTTTCGACAGTTGGATTTGTGCTGCGACCTCAGAGCAACCCCCAATCCACACACACACACACACACACCTCCCCTACTCTGCCTCCTCTTTAAGCCCCAGCAACCACAGCAGCATCCATGGCCGCAGCATTCTTTTGTTTCGTTTGGTTGAATTTCTATTTTTTGCTGCTGTTGTTGTTGTAGTTTTGGTTGCTACTGTTGTTGTTGTTGCTGTTGCTGTTGCCTTGTTGTTTTCTTAGTCAGCCGCCAACGCCAAATCCGCCAAACCACCCTGTGGGGCTTTAGCCAGCACACCTCGGTCTCGCTGTCTCCACTTCTCTCCCCCGCACGTCAGCCTGCCACACGCAGTGGCAGCAACCCCAACACTTGCTCTCTCTCTCTCTCACTCTCTCTGTCTCCCTCTTTCGCTGGCTGTCTTTCTCTCCGGGACACACACACACACACACACTCTTTTTTCAGTGGATTTCTCGCGCTTGTTGTTGACTCGCTGTCTCGCTCTCTGCTTTTAGCCGCCGGCCCGCCTTTTTGTCTTCTTCTTCATCGTGTTGCTGTTGCTGCTATTGCTGCTGTTGTTGTCGCAGTCGCTGTCTCAGTCAACGTCAGCTTCAGCCTCAACTCCAGCTACAGCTACAGCGACAGCGACAGCTTCAGCATTGCGTTTATCTCTCTGCAATAGAGCCTCAGGGTTGTGCCCCATTGTTGTTGTTGCTGCTGTTGCTGCCCCAGGCAGCGATGGGGTTCAAGCGAGTGTGGAAAGGGGTAGCGGGGGCCATGCCAGTGGGGTTGAAGCGCCATGTTTTTAGCGGCAGTCCAAGCAAAGCCCACCAAACGCACCAGTGGCGCCCTCTGGCGTCTCGTGCCATTTTTTCTCATTTCTCTCGTTTTTCCTTTCGCATTCTTTTTTTCTGCTCTCGCTGTTGCTGCTTTTCAAAATGGTTGCCCATGCTTGAAATATGACACGATTACACGTTGCCACAGCGCGGAGGAGGAGCACACAGAGAAAATCACAGGAAAAACTGTGGCTGTAAATCTCGGGCTTAAAGTGAGAAAAATGTTTTTGTGGCACGCACTTAAAAAGAGAAAAACTTTAACTTCCAACCTGCGTCGCACTTTTATGGAACCACAACAACGGATTAAATACATCTCATCCCAACTGCCAGCTGCTTAACAGCCACTCAATTTTTGATTGAAGATTTATGCGAGACAACAAGGCGAATGCCAATGAGCGGAGAGTGAAAACACATACCAGAAACACCAACAAAAAAAAAGCCAAAACAAAAACATTGATGAGATCTTAAGATGCTGTTGATGACGTCGTACAAACTGGGCACTAAAGTTCAGCCAAGTCCAACTCCATCTCCATCTCCATCTTTGAGCCTCATTTGGTTTTGTTTAGTGGGTCGAGAAGTCGCTCTAGTTTTAACGCCTCAACAGCGAGCGGCCTCTCGTAATTCGCCCTGTGGCACATCATCACAACAAACACTGTTTTTGATGGGCAATGTTTAGGCACTAAAACTTGTTACTGTTATTGTCTTACTGACTGTCGATGTCGCTTTTGCTGTTGCTGTTGCTGTTGCTCTTGCTCTTGCTGTTGTGTGGCGACCCTTTGAATCTGCTTACGAGTTGTCATTAAGCGCAAGTCGTTGCCAAACTCCCATAAACAATAACAAAACATTAAACTAAAACCCAACTCACACTCACATCCACACATTCATTGAACCCACGGGTCGCAACGAGTCGTATAAAGTGTGAGTACCCGTAACTTGAGGACAGACAGGTGTCAAATTGCTGGCGCAGTGAATCGAACATTGATGCAGTTTAATAGACGACTAAAAAGAACAATGATTATTCAAAGTGGTAACTCAAGACGACAACGACGACGATGCCCAAAAGGATTGTGAATAGCCCAAAACACACAATGACATCGCTGAATAATTAAGTTAATTTGAGCACACAAAACATGTTAAGTGCTGCAAGTGAATGAAGTGTGAAGAGACTAAAAAAAATTCAAAGTATTCATGAATACCTACAATACTTGCATTAAATGTGAAGTTGTAAAACTTATCAAAGTCCAGAATAATATATTATTCGAGTGAGCATGACTGTAGGATACCTGCTACTCATTGTTTATAAAAGCAAAACATTGCAGTATTATTTTTCAAATATACTAAATAATATATCGAAGGAATAGTGTAATATACCAAAAAGGCATATTTTGTATATTGATGAAGTGCTACATTCTAAATATACAATATTATAAAAATATACTGAATAATACACCGCAAAATACTAAAATATACCAAAATCCATATTTAGTATATCGATAAAGTACTACGATCGAAATATACTGTATTCTAAAAACATTCCAGAAAATATTCTCCAAATATACTAAAATATACTGAACGATATATACATTCAAAATATACTATAGATCTAAAAATGTACCAGATTGTCAGATAAATAACGTATACAATTTTTATCCGCTCGCAACCAAATTATTGGCTGTTGACACTGATCAAAAATATATATATTCTTCGTGGGGTCGGAGCTGAAACCTTCCTTCTATCGTCTAACTTATGAATAGCAGGTACAAACATAAATTTGAAATGTAAAGCATTTTGAAGTACATTCGAAACTCGCTTATTCGTAACTCTTTGCATTTATTCGACGACGAGTTCTCGCTTGATTTATGATTACCAAAAAAAATTGAGGGGAGAAAATAGTGAAAAATAAGAAAGATGGCGACAACACTTCCGGTTTTTGGTTTTCGCTCGCTGCTCACAAATCACAGCGCTGTTTTATGTAAAATAGTTGGCAACGCAGTTAACCAAATGATTTACGAATGCGTCTCTCGCTCTCTCTCTCTCTCGCTCTCTCTCTCTCTCGCTCTCTCTCTCTCTCTTTGTCACTGGCATTAGATGCGACTCTGCGCCTCTGGGTTGGGGGCACTCATATGTTACGTAGGGTGGCTCTTATCGCCATAAAAGCATCAACACAAAAAAAGAAGAAAAAAATATTTTTTCAACTTTTTGGTGCGGCGAAAAATAGCCGCAAATTTATTGTCGAAAAAAAAAGGAGAGAAAATAAAGCGAAGCAGAAATCATAATAAAAATAAAAGTAAAGTAAAAATATGCGAGAAAAGAGGTTACAGCTGTCCGGCTGCTGAGTTGGGTTCGGTCTGGGATCTCTGGATATGAAGCTGGAGCTTCAAACTCGAGTTGGCCATGGACTTGGAGCTGAGACTGAGACTGAGGCTGAGACTGTGGGGTTGGGCATCGCATCGCATCGCATCGCATATATAAAGTAACCCAAAGAGCCATAAAAATAAAAAATAGCCCAAGTAAATGTCAAATAAACTTTAACGGTTTTTCTTATTTTTTTCTTGTTGTTTGTTCAAGGGAGAAGTGTGTGTATGGCAGGGGGGGGGGGGGAGGAGAGGGTCAGCGCACGCAAGGTGGCCATAAAGTTTTTTTTTCTCTCTCACTGTTTTTGTGAAGCGACAACCAAAAAAACCGCCACATAAAATACAACAAACTGACCGAGACGAGGCGGCATCAGCAGCAGCAGCAACAACAAAACAGTTGCAAAAAACTGAAACCGAACTGAAACTGCAAATAAAAATAGTCCCCCAACGGTCAACAGCAGCAGCAGCAACCATTACAGCACAGCTCGAAAGAGAGAGAGAGCGAGTCAAGAGAGGGAGGGAGAGAGAGATAGAACCACACATAAGCCACATACTATATATTATGTGCACCGCCAAACGACAACCGTAAATCTGCGGTATTTTTCATGTGGCCATGAGGCAAGCAACCAACAGCAGCAGCCACAACAACAACAGCAACAACAACAACAACGTTAGGCTTTTGGCCAGTTGGTAAGCTGGAAGCTGAAAGCTGTAAACTGTAAGCTTCGGCCGACTGAAAGGGCAGCCTGAACTTTGCCATTATTTTGGGCTCGCTTTAATGTGGGCAAAACTTGGCTTTAAGCAGCAGCCACAACAACAACAACAACAACAATTTTGTTTTATCTGTGCAGACTGAAGATGCTTTGGCTCTGCAATTCTTTTGCTTGCAATTCGCTCACATGCGTTGTTGACCCCTTGTCCAAGTAGGCGTAAGAACAGCAACAACAACCACAACAACAACAACAACAACAACAGCAGCAACAACAACAACAACAGCAGCAACAGCAACAACAGCAGCAACAGCAACAACAACAGCAGCAACTTATAAAAGGAACAAGAACAACATTTTCTGATTTTGTTTGCAATTTTTTGTTGTATTTTGTTCTCGCTTTGCTTCAGTTTTATATTTATTTGTTGCGCTTGAAAATGGCTTTGGAGTCGAGTTCATTTAAGGGTCATTACAATTTGCTATAGCTTTGTGAGTGTGAGTGCAAGTGTGTGTGTGTGTGTGGGTGCATATATATGTGTGCCTTTTTGGCATTTTAATGTTGCAGCCAAAGTCAAACAAAGCAGCAAAATAAAAGTGCTTACAGCTAAGTTTACTGGGCAAAAAATATTAGCAACACTTCAAATTGCGGGTATCGAAGTATGTGTCTATGTGTGTGTGTGTGTGTGTATGTGTGTGGTAATTAAGTGGCTGCAAACTGCTTCAAGAACAATCTGTTATCATTATGTTGAAGCGATTAAAGCAATAAAAACACTTAATGTGCATTTTGTCAATAAGCTAAGCATGCAAATGTGACGACTCAATCGTTATTTAAAAGAGCATAAAAGTGCTTTGGGAAACTTGATATTTAAATTAAATTTAATATTTTTAATTCATTGCTACTCGCAGATGTTATTAAGTCAATAAGTAAATCCATTACTTATAATGATAATGACATGATTATTGAAATTTTGCCCAAATGTCATTAACAAGAAGAAATAACTAGCCCGAAATGTTAAGCCCGCAAAATTTAAAGTAAATTCTTTTTTCTGTAAATTAACTCTGTGCGATTTAAGCTTTAGCTTTTTTCAAAGATAAAGAAAGATTCTTCTTTTTGTATAATAATTCTATGAGCTTTAAGATTTATTTTAAGCTTTTGTAAGTGTTAAGTACTAAAGTGTATTCTTCTAAATGAATTCCATGGCTTTAATGTACCGACTAAAAATTTGGTGCTAATAATTATAGAGCTTCCTTTGCTTAAAATAAGAATCTTATTTCACTCACTCTCCTTCTTACACATTTTCTTATTCCTTTTCTTTGCTTGTCCACTTTGAGCTTTAATGCGCTTTTGGCAGCTTTTCGCACATTGATTGTCATAAATGTTGCAGCGCGCTAAACTTTTGTGAACTATCGAGACAGTTGCTCATCAGTCTTGACGTTCATATTTCCTCTCACTCTCTCTCTCTCTCGCTCTATTCCTATCTCTTTCACACTATCTTCTACCCTCTCTTTTGCTGTCTCTCTCAGCTTATGTAACAAAACACAACTTGAACCTATTTCTTGATTGTGTTGCTCAAGTTTTACATTTGGTACATTGTCTTTATCTTGTTGCATGATTTATTATGTCTCACACTCACTATCTCACTCTCTGTCCCTCTCTCTCTCACTCTCTCTCTCTCTCTCTCTTTCACTTTGACTTACGCTCTATTTGTGTCGCTGTCTCTTTTGCGTGGCATTCATTTATTTTTATTGTTGCCATATTTATTGTCATTCTTCATGTTCGCTTTGTTTTTGTTTCCGTTGTTGTTTGTTGTTGTTTATCACCCCGCAAACAGTTTAATTTATATGACAAGCTATAAATTAACGCGTACAACGCAGCGTCTGTTTTTCATTTCATCATATTTGTTATTTCAGTTCTTCGATTATTCATATTCTATATTTTTTTTGTTTTTATTTTATTTTTGCTGTTTACCCACGTGAATTTCGGTTTTTTCTTCTTTGCCGGCGGCTTTCTTGGCGTATACGCAATTTTCTACAAGTTTTCCCGACGGCCTTCACACGCATCGCACACGTTTTTTTTTTTTTGTTTGTTAGGTTGTTTCGTTGTTGTTGGCGGCGAATTTTTGCCGCTGAGGCGCGCTAAGTGAAAAATCCGTTGCACGTAATTAACGCAATTAAAATCAAAACATTAATGACCTGCGCCTCGGCTCCCACGACGCCAGCGTCGCCGTCGACGTCGCTGCCACTGGCGCTGCTCGCGTTGCAATGGCAGCGAAGGCAGCGAAGCCACTGCGAAGCCGCCGTCGCTGCCCGAAAGCACAATACAACGCAAAAAATGAAGTGAGATTTCATGAAGAATTTCGCATAAAAATAAAATCAAGTCACAGCTGCTTAATGTTGTTTAATTGCGCCGCAAGTGTGTGTGTCTGTATGTCTATGTGTGTGTGTAATATGGAGTACAAAAAATGCTTGCCTACATTTTGGGGCAAAAAAATGAAGCATGCCAAACGCAGCCATTTTGTGGCTGAAGCAAAAGGCGAATGTGTTGTTTTTTCTTTTTGTTATACGTCGACGTCGACGATGGCAGCGACGTCGCTGCGCAGACGCCAGCAGAGTGTGTGTGTGTGTGTGTGAGCAGCCAAGAATTGAATTGCGCAGCTGCGTGGAGAACGCTGCTTTTTGACTTTGTCGCTCTCCAGCAACAGCAGCAGCGGCTCCTTCGGCTCTCTGCTCGGAGTTCGCTCTCAGCGCTGCCGCGCTGCTTTCCCCTCATACGCGAGGCAGCAGCGACACAACACAAAAATGGCAGCGTTGAAATATTTAACGCCGCTAAGTATGCTACGAAAATATTTCGCAAACCAACAACAAGAACAACAGCAGCAGCAACAGCAACCACAACAGCAGCCACAACATGAACAACAACCACAACAAGAACGAGAACAAGAAGCAGAGACCAGCAACAACAGCAACAACAACAACAACAACACGACACGTTATGGTGTAAAATTTAAAATTATTGCAGAACGCAAAAACAAAGTTGATGAAAATGAAAATATTATTTGCGCTGCCAGCCACGAAGTAAATTCGAGGCGTTGCTGCGTGTGACAGCAGCAGCATCCTCTCTTCGACCCCCTCTCTCTCTCTCTCTCTCTTTCACTCCCTTTCTCTCTCTCATTCTCTTTCTGTATGTGTGTGTGGAGTACTTAAAGCTTTAATTGGCCCCTATAATTATGTGGCTGCTCTGCTCAACATTGCAAACTTTAAAGGCAAAGTCTTTAAGCTGCTGCATGGAACTGCCAACTTGCTTTCGGTTAAGGCTTTAAATGCAGTTGGCAGCTGCTTGCGAATGCGTTAATTACGGCTTAAAGAGTTGCATTAGGAAATGATGTATGGCAGTGTTGTAAAATATGCGAAGTACTTGACTTGAAGTTCTTAACTCTTTGTTGAAATAACGTATTAAAGTTCTGTAAGTATTGCAAAATCATAAAATCAAAAAAGAATAACAATAATATATTGAATTCTTTATTGAAACTTGAACTTAACTTCGAAAAAATTAAAGTTCTTGAAGTGTTTCATGGTATTGATGGGGAAATTATGGGTGACAGTGTTGCAAAACAACATAAATTGTTGACTTCAAAATAGAATAGAAATGAAATTCTGCATTTAAGTTAATTCTTAGACGAAACTTAAAACTTAACTTGAAAAGAATTAAATCCAAAGTTCTTTAAGTGTTGCTTAGAAATGATTAGGCAATAATGTGCGCCAGTGTTGTATAATGCGCGAAGTATTTGACTGAAGTCAAGACAGAATAAAAATCAAATACTGAACTCACGTAAATTCTTTGTTGAAATAACTTAACTTAGTAAAAAAAAGAATGAAAACTAAAGTTCTTCAAGTGTTGCATAGTAATGATAAATTGATGTTAGCTTTGCTTTAATTAGCTGGCAATGTTGTAAAATGTCGGTTTGTTATCGCAGCGCATTAATCATAAATACGAGCAATGCATTAAAGCAAATTTATGCGCTTAGCCGCTGGCTGTACTTTGATTTCAAGTGTGTGTGTGTGTGTGGGTGTGTGTGAGCGAGTGTTGGCTGTTGTTATCTTATGCATGACTTTGCTTTATTTATGCGCCGCTTTGCGTTTTATGTAAATATTTGCCAAGCATTTAGCTTTGAAATGTTTGCCAGGGTTGCCAGATTACGACAGCAACAGCAAACGAGTAACAAAAAATGAAAATAGAAAGAAGAATAGCAAAAAGTACCCTGATGATTAAACAAAATCAACAACAACAGCAACAGCAACAACAACAGCAACAACAACAGCGTCAACAATCTGCACTAATATCAAGAATTAGAACAACAGGCGACAAAGTTATTCCCACGATAATTTGAATGGCAAATATTTCTATATTAAACTATAAACAATTAGTGCAAACAAACAAACGTTGAACGCGTGCAGCCACCAAAAATTCAAATATTTGCCAACAACAAAATGCGCTGGCAAATTGCGCCTAAATATACCCAAAGCGTCAACGCCATTCTCCATCTATCTATCTATCTAGTTGTAGTTGTTGTTGCGTGTGCAACGCATCGTATACGCAATTTTGTATTTATTGCTGATAGCATTAGAGAGAGAGAGAAAGCGCAACCTTAAAAACAATAGACAATCGCTGTTGTCCTCTCCCCTGCCTATTAGCTCAGAATGAGATTGAATGAGATTTATGAGTCCAACAACATTCGCACTTACCGCTCAGCGAATTGTGGCCGCAGGATGGCGCCTTGCCCAGCAGATAGTCGTCCTTGCAGATAAACTTATTGTCATCCAGCACGTACAGCTGCTCGCCGGTGCTCAGCTGCTTGCGGCAAATGCAGCATGTGAAGCAGTTCAAATGGAACACCTTATCCCTTGGCTTCCGCACCAGATCCGAGGGTGCGATGCCCTGACCACAGCCGCTGCATTTGGTGCCATAACGTCTGCAAAGATTTCATTTGAATCGTTTGAAGAGCATATTAATAATGTAAGAATACAAGGCTTATAAAGTGAAGTGTATAAGCTTAGGTATACAAAGCAAGCAAATGAAAAGAAATCAAAAAAATAAAGAAACAATTGTAAAATAGAAAAGAAAAGATGGTGCGAAATATATAAATACAAATATAAATCTGTATGTAGATATTGATAGTTCGACACAATTCTTTTTAGTGTTAGAGTCTCTTCTGAAAACTGAATGTAGCTTCTTTATATAGTTTTAATAACACATCAATGAAAACTTTGTTATAATCAAATAACATCAAAAACAAGTTGCAAGTGAATGAATTAAAGGAAGATTTTCAATTGCATTTTAATTTCCAAAATACATAACTTTAAAGATAACTGATTATGCATTCAAAAAGTAAATTAAGCGAAATGGAATTGTAATATGTTTTGAAAAAGAATGTCCTTTACTATTCTTATGAACTTTCATTTATTTTTATTCTAGTCATATGGTGTAATGTGCAATATGATTACAAATGAGCAAGTTTGAGTGTGTACATAAATTTACAAAAATAATGTAAAAAAATTACATATTTAAAACCATTTTCATTAATGCCAAATAACGAATCAAATGTCTAATTCTTATGCGTTAATTGAAATTACGTATTTGACTATTTTATTAAACGAAATTTGCGATATCAATTAAAGTAGCTGTAATTTATGCTAACTGAAACCAGCTTCTAACATTTTCCTAATGCTAAAAATGATATTGTAATAATCTTTAGCGCAAGTTAGTAATTTAGCTCAGAAGATTCTCAAATTTATGTAGCCAAAGTTCTATTTGTAGGGAATCTATGCTTCGATGCGAGCTAGAATAAAAGCCGCTGTGCCAAATTGAATGAATTATGAGGTGAAGCCCTTGGAAGCCGAGATCTGAACTCATATGTGAATGCAATGCAATGCAGAGAATTGAATATTCAAAAGGGCAGACAAATCAGAATCCAAATCAGAATCTCGACTGTTGACTGCCACTTGAGGCTATTGTTGTTGTTGATTGGCAGCAGACAGAAGAGAGTCAAGATAGAGAGTGTAAGGGAGAGATCCATTTGGTGGCCATTGTCAGCATCGTTGGCAGTTAGCAGTTGGCAGCTGCATTTGAATTCATTTGATTTGTGCAGGTGTTTTGCATGTTAATTGATTTCGCTGTGTTTTTTCTTCACTACGTTTATTCTTTTTTGTTTTTGTATTTTTCAATTAGAAGATTTTCTATGGCAGCAGCAACAGCCGAGGGACAAAAACATCCTACACTTGGCACTTGGCTTTTATTCTTGGCTTAATTGCACACAGCCTTTGCTTTGCTGATTCGATTTGTTCAAGCATCATTGATTCGAACTGCCAGATTTATTTCCCATTTCGTGTTTTCCAAGTTGTACTCACCTGAAGAAATCGTTGCGGCAATAAAGTTTCGATTCGCGGCTGAAGCATTTGTCTGTCAGTGGCTGCAGGCATTCGCAGCATCTCACGCAGGACGCGTGCCAGGCTCGCTCCAGGACATTCAGCAGAAATTTGTCCAATATGGGCTTATTGCAGCCAGCACAAGGATCGCCGACGCCGACCGGCGGCTCGCTGCGACCTGCAAAGCGAAGAGACAAAGAAAATAAGTGTTTAATACTTAATACTTAATTGTGAGATTCAGATTTTTGCATTAACTTCAATATAAATTGGAACGAATGATTTAAATAGTGTTTAGAGAATCGTTACCTTGGGATAAATAGTTGTTTTGCATTTTCTTGGCAGTCAAATTAAGCTAAGGCAATTCTCAAATATTAAAGCATTTAAAACGTCAATAAAACAAGTAAGAAAGCCACAGCTTACTGTGATTGACTATAAAATACTCGAAAATAAATCCACATCAAATATAATAATGTAGTAGTAAATATACCAGATTTTTAGTCAAAGCATTTTTAACCCGAATGCAGTAGGCGTTTATTGATTTTTAAAACTTTTCTGATAAAAACATTTATTTGTTTACATAGCTTATTTAAATTACCAATAATTTTGACGATAACTACGAAATTTATATATTTAATTTTCCACTTTGAATAACTAAAACATACCAAAGCCTGCCTTTGATATATCAATGTTATATAATAGATAATAATAAATTTATCTCAATTTATTCAAATTTGGAATTTAGTGATGAAAACATTTAGAAATTTGCACAGTTCAGTTTTATTAAATTTAACTACGATATTTTCAATCTCACACATAATTTTCTATTCAAAATTGTTATTGATTTTTATAGTTTGGTTGTTAATACATTGTGTACATTATTATTGAAAGAACTTTTCGTATATTAATGACATTTTTTTTAACACACATTTTATTTATCTTTAGTAATTAAAATTTCAGCTTTTATCTGCCTTACTTTTGTATTTGCTTCTTAAAATTTATATTTTAACTTCTGCTCGTTTTCTTCAAATAAATTTACAGCAAATAAACTCGCTAAAACTAAAGTTGTGGCAAACTAAATTAATGTTAAAGAAAGATGAAATTTTTGACTACTATAAGAATCGTTTGCTAAAAGCAATAAGAATATCGTTCATAGTTTTTGACATCGCTCGATTTAATCGCATTTAATTCAGTAATTGATTTTGGCAGCGCTTTAAATTTGCAACGCTCAAATGTGAATTGCTGTTTTGTTGTCCTTTGTTATTAAGTGAAGTCCGAACTTTCTCTCTCTCTCTCACTCTTGGTCTCTCTTTCAGGGTAGCGCCAAAATCCTTTGAGGCGCAAATTAGCACCTTGCCATGGCCCTCAAGGTGGTGTGATGTGGCAAGAGGGATTTAAGAGGCGGACAAAGAGGGCGAGCATTTTGGCGCTCATTAAGCTTGCACACACACACACACACACACACACACACAGAAGCTGAGCAAATGAGCAATTCTTGTCTGGGCGCAAACATTTGACGTGCACTGTACGCACACACACACACACACACTCACACACCAGCACACCTCAATTTAGAAATGCACAAAATTTACAAATGCACAAAGAGTCACACTGAAATTTTGCATGTGTGCGTAGGGAATTTACACTTCTGCACAACTTGAATAAATTTGCCAAACACACACACAACAGAGAGAGAGGGAGAAGTGTGGCTCCACTCACTCATTTGCACCTTTTTCAAATTGAGTGTCCGACTGAGTGGCATATTTGCGCACAAGTGAATAACTTTGAATTGTGAATGAATCAAGTTTTGAAGTTGAAGTTAATGTTGAAGCTCTTGCTGCTGCTGCTGCTTCTTCAATCCACCCTGCGGCTAGTTGGGGCTGCCTGTGTGTGAGTGTGTGTGTGTTGTGGGCGTGGCGCACACCCCGATAAACTGCAACCGTATAATGATAGACGCCAAGCTTGGCCCGAGGGTTTGCTACCACTCGCCCCGACCATAGTTCACAGTCACTCAGTCTGCCAGCTCCTCTCTCTCTCGCTCTCTGTCTCACTCTCTTCCTCTCTCTCTCTTTCTCGTTCGCATTCCACTCCCTACTTTAGTCAATCAGTCAATGGGCTAAAGGAAGCGTTCGTTGCTTTGGCCAAAATATAAAATGAGAAAAAAACAAAACACACACACTCAGAGAATAAAAGAGAAGAGGCAAAGCAGAGAAGTTGTTGCGCCCACGGGGCATATTTAAGGCTGTGACCGAAGCCAATTTAACATATACATACATATATATATGTTATATATTGTATGTATAGGCGGGGGCGTGGTCCAGCCTCAGCCTTAGCTTTAGCATTGCAACTCAGGTAAAGACCCCTCTGTCCATCTGTCTGTCTCTGTGTGAAATTTATTTTCATTCAAAAAGTTTTGCACTTTATATGCTCAAGCAGCCGGAATGAGTCGAGTCGAGTCGAGTTGAGTTGAGTCTGCGGTCAATGGGAGGGGCGGGGAAAGAGGAGCTTCTCATATGCTGACCAAAGAAAGCAGCAGCAACAGCAAAAAACAAAATAAAGGGCGAGCTTTGGCTAAGTTCAGAGCAGAACAGCAAGCGCATTAATAATGCTATTAAAGACAAGTTTCGCGTTGCGCATACGCCCCGAGTGACAGTAGTCGCAAAATGTGAACCGACTGACGAATGCATGAATGAATGGACAAATGATGGAATGAACAAGCTGACAAACTGACAGCCAGCCCCAAGTCGCCTTCTCTCAATTATAAATGAGCAACTGACACACTGATTGATTGACGAATTGACTCATTTTTGCACAACCCAAAACCAAAAGCAAAATCGAAACCGAAGCCGAAGCGAGTCGGTCCAAAGACTGAGACTCAGCTCGCTCAGACCTCGCATATGTCAAAATTGACGGATGTTATCAATCATTTTGTGCCGCTGCAGACAATTTTTAATGAAGGTTATAGACGTTTATAGACAGACCGACAGCAGCCGCAGCCCCGGACACTAAACTCTCAGACCGGGCATCAGGCTTTTGCAGCTCAGGTTAAACGGCTGTCTCTTCTCTTCTCTTCTCTTCTCTCTCTCTGCCTTTGCCACTGCTTCTTCCATCTCTTCCTGCAAATTATTCTTATTCTTATTGTTGTTTATCATATATATATATTTTATTTTGGGGCGTCTTCACTCGATGGGCAAAGTTGTACTAAACGGCAGCTGCTACCCGAAGACCAAAAGAAAAAAAACGTAATGCTTAAGCTTCGAAAAACATTTTAAGAGCCACAACAAATTTAAGCAGCAACCCAGTAAATTTAAATGTATGGTCTCAGCTAGTTTTTAGCAGCTTTTAATTCATTTGCAGGCAGCTTTTCACTTAAGTGTGGAGAGCTTTCAAGTATATAGTTAAAGCACATGCTTATAAACTTTAAGTATTTTAATCAAATGGTTTTTTGTAATATTTTAAGTTTAATTTGCTAATTTTGTAGCATCTTTTATTCATGCTTTAAGCAAGTATTTTTATAAAGTTTATTATACACATTTTCAAACAGCTTTTAGCTTAAGCATAGCAGAGCTTTTATCGACAAATAAGTGTAGAACTGTAGGCGTCTAATTAAAGCACTAAATAATATAACACAGCTTTCATCGACAATTAGGTGTAGAGCTTTACAAGTCTAGGTAATGCTCTGAATACGGTTCTTCTAAAATATTTAAAATTAACTTCAAAACATTGTATTTTAGCAAAGTTCGAAAACATTTTCAGCCAGCTTTAATCAGCTTTAAGCTCTGCAAGTCTCTTTTTGCCAATCTCTCTCACTCGGATAGAGTATTTAATATTCGTTGCGCTTGTTCTATTTGCATCGCTGTCTCTCAGTTGCTGTCCAGTGTTGGCTTGCTTGTTGGTTGTCGGTTGTCGCCTTTGTCGCTGCCTTCGTTGCTTCTGGCGCGTTTTTAAAACGCGACAAATTGTTGTTTGCAGACGCCGCCGCCGTCGTTGCAAGTTGTTGTTGCCGCTTAAGTGTCGCAATTTAAATATTGTTGAGTGCACTTTTGGCTACCGTTGGCCATTTATTTTGCGCTGAAATTTATGTAACGATGTGGAAAAATTGCCGCTACTGCAAACTGAAACGGAGACGGAGACGGAGACGTAGACGCAGATGAAGCAAATGTGGAGGGCGAAGATTGCGACTCGGAGGGCAACAGCTCTAGGCAACTTTACTGTCAACACAGCAACAACAGCAACAACAGCAGCAACAGCAGCATCAACAGCAAATGAGCACAGTCTCGCTTGCCATATATATTTTTTTTGTGCTTGTGCTCTTTCTCTCGCTCTGTCTCTGTTGGCTGCAATCGCAATCGCAATCGCAGGTTCATGGATCTGTTTTGGCCACTGTGCGCAGCCATTGACCGCTGGCAAGGAGAACGAAGCACGTAGAAAGCATTTTGCACAACATTTTCCGCGCTCAACAAAGGCCAATAATTGTGTGTCCAGGCAACAGCAGCAGCAGCCAAGTCAGAGTCTGGTTCTGCCTTTGACTCTGACTCCCAGACCTAACTGCATTTATAATGCAACAGCAAGAGCAACAGCAACGGCAACAGCAACAGCAGCTTCTTCATGGCTCGCTGGGCTGGGCTGGGCAACACCCAAAAGGCCAGCCCAAAACAGCAACAACAAAAAAAAGTAAAACAACAATTCGAAAACAAAGAGGAGGCAAACAACAACAACAACAACAAGAAAAACGAACAAGGGGCAACCATGGATGGACGATAGCAGCCACAGCCACAAACACAGCAACAGCAACAGCAGCTGCCTGGCCAAAACAATATAAATATACAATAGCAACAACAACAACAACTTTTTGCTCAGTTGCCTCTCGCTGCGGACTGTGAAAAATTCATTCGACATCAGCGCAAAAAAATCAGCTTCAACTTTATTTTTTTTTTTGTGTTTGTTGCTGCTGCTGCTGCTGCAAGTTGGCCAAAAAGCACTTGTGCTGCCAGCTGCCAGCAGCCAGCTGCCTCCCCCCCTCCTCACCTCCTCCTCCCTCTCTTTCTCTCTCTCTCTGCGCCATGTTGGTTACGCCTATAGTACATATAGAAATTCGCCCCCCTCTTGACCGCCCCCTGGCAACCAGTTGTGTCTATGAAACGTGACTAAAATGTTAAAGCCACAGCCGCACAGAAAGAAAATCCAAACC
The DNA here is from genome assembly GCA_035046325.1 of Drosophila niveifrons. Lineage (NCBI taxonomy): Eukaryota > Metazoa > Arthropoda > Insecta > Diptera > Drosophilidae > Drosophila > Drosophila niveifrons. The sequence goes on along the minus strand of JAWNOC010000063.1, from coordinate 8,257,889 downwards.
AAAAGCAGCAGCAGCAGCAGCTGAAGCCAAAGCCAAAGCCAAAGCTAAAGCAGCAGCCGTCGCTCAATCGAAATCATTTTTTCACTCGGTTTCTCATTTTGCCTCTTAAGCAAAACTCGACAGCAAATCTTATGCAAAAAATCCAAATGGAAATGCAGACAAAATGAAAGCAAAACACGAGCACGAAGAACGAAAAATGAAAAACGAATCTACGGTTAGATGCGGCGTATGCGTAATGTCATTTCCTATACTTCGTTTTTTTTTTTCCTTTCTTCGTTTCTTGTTTTTGCGGAATGCTAATGAGGCTCAATGCGAAAAAAGAAGAAGAAGAAGGATTAGCTGAAGCCGCAATACTTTTTCGATTTGCATGAAAATGGGGCCAAGAGATCAAAACCTTCAGTTTGAGAAGCGCAAAGAAGAGCAGCAATCAGAGGAGAAAGGATTGCCGAGCAGCTCTCAACACCTTTCTTTCACATTTTTGGGCTGTTGACACCTCTCGCATAACAATTCTTTACTGCCTGTCAGCAGCAGCAGCAGCGACTTTCCTAAATTTAATATATACCACAACGTTAATAATCGGCCCTCAGTTTGCAGCTATTTTTAATGCGATTCGCTGCGCCTGATTTGACATTTTGATTACATTCACCAGGCTGAGGCTGACTTTCAACCGCATAAAAGCAAAAGGAGCTAAATATGTAAATCGGAACACATAAATGTAGTAGAAAAATCCATAAAATATATTAAATGTTGCGTTACGTGCTCAGGCACAGGCTGAGGCCAAAGTTCGTCATTGTCGACAAGTTTTTTTGTGGTTGTTAATACGCTTGAAATATTAATACACAATGTGAACTTAACACCCTTGCTCTAGTCATTCTCTGTGTGTGCTTTTTCTTCATCAGTTCATCAGTTTTGCTCGCTCTCGAACTTGTTAACATTTTAATTACATAATTAGTTGCGATATTAGCGCAAAATATGGAATATTAATGAACTGTCAACGCTTCGCAGCGTTGCCACAATATTTGGCATTAAACTCTCGAAACTTAACACTCGACTTTCATTTTCTTTTTGCTAATATACGGGGCAACATTTTTGAATATTTTTTGCAATTTATTTAATTATCAACTGATTACCAGTAGCTTACTCTTTTTCAGACATATATTTGGCAAGTCACTTTTACTTCAATCGATTGCCTAATAATAAAAAGATTTTTTAATATTTCTTTTATTAAATAATTTTATGAAGCTCTCAATATTTTGAAATTATTTCAAATTTTTGTTTATTATATTTTTTTCATTTAAATATTTTCTCTATTTTATAGTTTTATACCCGATAATCCAGGAAATGGAACAGGCTTTCCTAATCAGCAACAACAACCAAGAAGTTTGTTGCTATTTGATTGATTATCTGGTATATTATTTTAATGGTAAAAACAATATACCAAATATTGCCATTGGTATATTTAAAATTAAGTACTATATCAAATATACCATTTAGTATATTTTTAGAATTTTGGCGGTATATTGAATTGGTATTTGTTTAAATGTATACTGCACTTTTAGGTAGTTTTACCAAATACACCATTTGGTATATTTTTAGTATTTTTCTGGTATATCGGTTTAGTATTTTGGTATATTTTTTAGTATTTTTGTGGTATATTAATTTGGTATATTACAAGAATAATACTGCTCAGTTTTGCTCTTATTCACAATGGGTAGCGAATATCTCACAGTCAAGCACAATTGACTTTCTCTATTGTTTGTATATATTATATGTATGTATAATATACATTGTATATTATTCCATTTAAATATTTCTTTCTGTTCTTACTCCATCTGCGCCGAATACAGGGCAAAATCAATAAAGTTTGTGCTCCGTCTGTTCTTGGCAGTATTTCGTTGGCTAATAGTTCGTCAATATTTCGGGCCATTTAATGAATTGCTCTGACAGATTTCGCCAGCAAATACGTTGGCAGCATTTTGTGATTGTCTCCCCCTTTGGTCGTTGTCGTTTGGGGCAACTTTAAATGCGCTTCAGCCATTTTGGCCATGTAAATTTTATATTTATATTTTGCAACACACACACACAATCTGCTTATTGTTGTTGTTGTTGTTGGTGCTTTTATTTTATGCGCACACAAGATACAAAATACGCCTCTTTTTCTGTAACTCATGCATATAAAGTATCTGCTAGATACACAAGCGCACAGAACGACATGAAAGTGGCTCTGCTTTGTTGATGTGTGAAGACAGCCAAGAAGGAAGAGAAGGAGGTGTACTGCAGTGTGTGTGTGTGTGTGTGTGTGTGCCAGGCTGGATACACAGAAGCCATCGCCATCGTCGACGTCCCCATCGCGAAACTGTTTACTTTGCCATTATATTTCCAAAACCAAAACCAGAGGCGGCTGCCCCACTTCCCCTCCCCTCCCCGCACCCTGCTTCACTCCTCATGCCTATCCTGCTGCCACTCCTTATGCCACATTGAGTCCTGTGCCAAGCACCACAGCAAAAACAACAAAAAATATAAACGAGAGAGAGAGAGAAAAAAAAGTAAAGTAAAGTAAAGTAAAGTAAAATGAAATAAAATAAAAGTATCTGCAGCTATCGCTGTTTGCCTATCAGTTGCCTTATATCTGGCCATGCCCATCCGACCGTCTTGCCACTGCCACTTGCCACTTGCCGCTTGCTGCTTGCTGCTTGCCACACCCCCTCCGTCCCCTTGTGGGCAGCTCAATGCACGAACAAGTTTGTTTTCTTCCTCCCATCGTTGCTGTTGTTGTTGCTTTGTATTAAAATTCATGTTGCGTTGCAAAATGCGAATGTGAGACAGCACAAGGGAAAGGCCGGCTAACAAAAGCGACAGAGAAAGAGAAGCGCATGGAGACACAGAGAGATAGCGAGCAGAAGCGCAAGCGAGATGGGAATACAAGGCGATAGAAAGAGACAGTGCGAGAGAGGGGGGAGAAGAAGTCTCGCTCTCACTCTCTCTCTCTCACACAGTTGCAAATTCTTCATTTGGCATTGAAGACGCTTTTGTTTTTCTGTCGTTTTTCTTTCGCTTTTCTTTTTGCCTGCCTGACTGCCTGCCTGACTGCCTGACTGCCTGCTGGATATCATTTTCTCTCTAGAGAGGCTCAGCTCAGCAGGTTGCAAGTTTTCCTTTTTGCGCAAAATGTTGCGTCAAAAGCTGCTTATTGCTTGTGTGCTGCCTGATCAGCCAGTCAACATGGTCATTAACATTTCCATTTTCATTTCCATCCACATTGCCACATCCACAGTCGAGTTTCTCATTCGCATTCGCATTCACATGCTGATTCCTCATTCTCATCTTCATAGTCATCAGTCTGGCAGCCATCGTCATCAACATTGTCGTCAGGACGCACAGATTTTTATTTTTCTTTCTTTTCTTTTCCTTTTTATAGGCTTCAGACTTTTTTTTCAGAGTCCATATCAAAAGTGCGAGCGAGCGCGAAACAGGCGACCTCCAACTCCCAGTTTTTTTTGTTCTTCTTCCTTTTTGTTGTTTTGGGTGGTGTGCACAATACTCGGGCTGACAATACTCGTGTCTCGCCACAGTTCGTGTCACATTCCTCCTCTTTCTCCTTGTGCTGCTCTGTGTTGTGTTTGTCAGCAGACAGATAGCCAATGATAAGCCTTAGCGTATGAGTGATGTGCTCCTGTCCTATCCAGTAGTCAACCGAACCGAACTGAACTGAACTCCACTGTGAACTGTAAGCTGTGTGCTTGCCACCATCCACCCTGTTTTTATGTCAACCACCCCAAACGAAAACCCAACGCCCAACGCCCACGCACTCGAACTCAAGCTTTCGCCCTGCGATTTCATTGTTTCTTTCATTCTTTGCAGCAAAAGTTTGATATATTGTATGTGTGTATTCTTTTTATGGCTGCTGCTCAAGATATGCCCAAATAGCCAGAGAGCTAAGACCAAAGCGACCTCTCATATGCCACAGCGACGAAAGCAAATGGCCCAAGTTTATTTTCTACGATTTTTTTCAGAGCCACAATTTTAGTTCAAGTCTAAGCTAGAATTATTTTGAACAAAGTTACCCAATGAAGCAAGATTTATTTCAGATATTGTTATAGAGATTTTTTAATATTTAAGGTAGCGAATTTCTTAGAACTATTCGGGAATTATTTAACCTACGAATTGTGTAATAAAATTCGTAGCACGTGTTAATTATTTTGGAATTTATTTAACACATTAACATATATAGCATTCTCATCATTAATTTTAGTAAAACCAATAGTAATATGTTACAAATAGGATTGAAAAAAAATTGTATATTATTATTATAATTATTTTATGGAAAACCCGAATATAATTACTTATTACAATGAGATGAGTCAGAGCGACTTAAAATGTATTAAATAAAACTTGCTTAGACTAAACTTTAAGTTAATAACCAAAGCCTTAATTTTACTATAATTTTGTTCAACAATTTAATGATTATTCGAAAATTATTTAACTGTTTAATATTCGCAACTCAAATTCAATTGAAATTAATTTTAGAAAACCTTCAAAAGGTAAAAAAAAATGCGAATGCTTAAACTAGATTTCATTTTCTGTTGAAATTTAGAAAACATCTTCATAATTATTAGGAATATATTAAACTCACTAACTTTGCAATTTTGTAAACACATATTTATTCGAATCTAATTTGAGAAAATTTAAAAATTTGTAGAAAAATAAATAAAATAACAAAATATTATTAGTAGAAATTTGTTAAATAATTTACAATTTTTTAGAAAATATTTTAGTTATTAATTGTCAAAATTACGCCTTAGAAAATTACAAAAATTTGTTTAGAACTAGAATAAAAACTGCGTTTTCGTTAATCCTAAGACCTCAATTTTTGCGGAAATTTGTTGAATAATTTTAAAGCGAATATTTAACATATTGAGTGTACAATATTCTCAGAACAAATTTACGCGTAAGTAATTTTAGAAATATAGTATGTAAGTTAATAAACATTTGCGTAAATTTAGCATACAAAAATTACGTATACTTAATGTTCTTCATAGGCAATTGTGTGTGTCGCGTTTGTCTTGAGCCAATGCCAATGATTTGGCAGTTGTGTGAGTTGCGTGAGTTGATTCGCACTCAAAATCCAGTGGAAACAATACGCAATATTTGTGCAATGTCTGTGCCAAAATCAAAAAAAGAAATACACAAAAAAAAGGAAAGCAAAGCAAAGCAGAGCAGAGCAGAAAAGCCACAGCCGCAGCAGATGAAAACCGACGGCTGACGTGTGAAACATGTGAAACGCGCGCACAACATGACCGTGTGCCCACCTGCCCCCACCTGTGCCCCATCTCCTCCTCAACCCACACACACACACACACACACACACACACACACACATACACAGAGAGAGATGTCATCCCCTTTTTGCCAGCTGCCTGTTGCAGGGTATTTTTGTGGTGCGACTGACGTTCGCTGACGTTGCTTGTTTATTTTGTTAATATCAATGGAGAACAGCCTATACCCTTTTATCAGAAAGTACACACACACACACACACACACGTAAGTACACACACACACACACGCACTCAACACTGAGGCTGCTGTGCAGCAGTTAACTGAGGCCAACATTTGATGTGGTCGCTTTGACATTGCCCAGCGGCTCAATCTCTATATATGTACATTTATATGTGTGTGTACAGATATGTGTGTGTACAGATATATATATATATATAATATATATATATTATAGGCCTTTGTATTGTGCTGTTGCTGTGGCAGCTTCATTGATTGATTTTAAATGCTTTTGGTGTTGGCGATTCATTTAAAATTTATGTATTTGTAAATTTGCATTTTTCAATATTTAATGTGGCAGACACTGCAGATGCCCCACCCACCCACACATTCCCCTTTCCCCTCCCCCTCCCACTCCTCCCCGCTTTCCACGCTCGTCTCGCGCCGCTTTGCTCAGTGACTTTGGCAGCGTTTAATGCGATTAAAGGTTTAAAGTTGTGTGCCAAATAAAGCGTATGCTCGAGAGCAGTTATTTTTCGGTTGGTTCGAGTCTGGAGGCTGGGGCAATTGCAATTGCAACATGCCACAAATGCCACACGCACGCACACACACACACATGCTACTGCATGTGCACATGCCGCACTTGCCACATGTGCTTGTAATTTACTTTGATTTGTTAACTGTTTGCAGTTGATTTTCTTGGTAACATAATATTATGCATATATTCTAATTATTATGCAAAGTTTTCACTTCCTCTCCTACTCTCCTCCTTATACCCATCTCGCTCTCTCTCTCTCTCTTTCTATCGTTCTCTTGCTTTGTCATCTGCGCTTTGACTATCAATGTCTTTTAATTGGTTTTCACATTAATTTTGCAAATTTATTGCTTTAACCTACCCTCCCCGCTCCTTCTGACCATCTGTCCCTGTGTCCTGCTGCCCTTATCCCTGCCCCTCCCCCTCTACCGCTTGGCTGCACAATCATTGCACCACAGAGCTGTGTGTGTGTGTGTATGTGTTGCACCGTTTGCAATGCAATTAATAATAAACAACATGTGGAAATTTGTTATGTGATTTTGACAGCAAATGATATTTGAAATGAAAATGCTCTCCACTTCACTCTACAAATATATTATATATACCAAGTCTTTCTCCCCTCCGGTTGACCGCAAAACTTTGGCCAAGTTTTATCAGAAGTAGCAGCAGCAGAAGGCAGAAGGAGGCGGACCATTTGCTTCATAAGCTGCCGCATAGTCCGTGATAAGCGCAATTTATGCGCTGCTCCGATTTCAGCATTCGCTTTGCTGACTTTCGCCCAAAGTCAAACAGGAAAAACAACAAAATGTTGTGGAAATTTGGGGAAATACTGTAAAAGAGCACCAAATTTCTTATCGCCCATCGCCTGGGTTCAGTCGAGCGATTTTGTGACAAAGCATTAACCTTGAATGCGACTGCACGTAGCTCAAAACCAAAAAAAAAAAAAGAAGAGAAGAGAAAACCCGAACTGAACCCAAACAGGGGCACATTCTTTTTTGGGGTGGCAAAGTCAACTGAGGCGCACGCTTATCGCGACAACAGCATCAGCAACAACAGCAACAACAGCAACATCAGCGACAGCAACTCGAGAAGCGCTGCGCTCTGTAAATCTTCCCCTGGCAGCGATAAAGCCCGCAAAATGTTGTGCATCCGTTAACTGGTCCCAGGCGAGAGGTCTCGGATTTCACAATTCTGATTTACAGATTTACCGATTTGCAGATTTCCGATTAGCCAATCTATTCGAAACATTTGGCCTGCCCCCCCTCTCTCTATATACACAGTCTGTGTTGCATAAGCACTCTTCATTATGCTGCAAAACTGTTCCAGCTCTATTGTTGTTGACCCTCTCTCTCTCTCTCTCTCTTTCTTTCTCTCTCTCTCTCTCTCTTCTATCCTTTGCTCGTTTATTGCTTTCCGAAGTCGAAGCTATTCTTATCAAATGCTTTGAATGTAGACTACGAACTTGTAAAGTTGCCCTTATTACGCAATGTGAAATAATTCAGATGTAGCAAACAATTAGTTTATTCTCTTCTGAATTGTTGACTATACATAGTAAAAGAAATATTATTAAACAAAAATCTTATTTATGTAGCTAAAATCTGAAGTAAACAGTTTGTACTAAAAAACTCTAAAAATATGGAAGATCACAACCGAACCGAATACAAATTGAAAAAGTTATTAAGGAATCATTTTTAATGGGCAAAAACTATGGGTTTTAGTTGCTTTGGCTGACAATCTGGTATATTATTCACTCTATAGTATATATTGAGTTTCGTACCTTAAAAAATAACACATATATATTTCGGTATATTTGTAGTAGTTTTGTGGCATATTGTTTTGGTATTTTTTGAGAAGAGTACCGCAGTACTTTGCTTCTATTCAAATTGGGTAGCGGGTAACTCACAGTCGAGCAAACTCGATTATTGCTTTCCTACTTGAACTCTTCTGAATTGTTGACTCTGATATTAGAAATATTGAATAGAAATTTATGTAGCTAAAATCTAAAGTAAATGGTTTGTACAACTTATTAATTTTCTCTTAAATTTAAATTATGATTCAGGAAATATTACCAAAAGGAAATGGAAATTATTTAAAATTAAAAATTTTAATTTATGCAGAGGATTTCTTTTTTATTCACAACTAAACGATGTGGATATTTTTTTAAAAAGCCAAAATATTCGAAAAACGTTTCTCGATTTTATTGAGGCAATTGTCTAAATGTTTATTCCGTGCCTCAATTAATATGTTAATACTGCTTTTATAATTTTGGACATGACTTGAGTGGATTTCCATATATTTAAAATAATCGAATTAAACGAAGATTTTTATATCCTTTCTTTTGTAATTACAAATTTTAGGTAAAATATTTCGTATTGGTATTTAATTGTAATAGCTTCAAAACAAAATTATAAAATACTCTTTGACTTGAAATAAGATTTGCTTAAAAACAATAAAGAAAATTTGAAATTTTTTTAAATTGAACCAAATTTTATTATACTTTGAACAATGGCAAATAAAATCAAAACATAAATATGTACATAAGTATTATAAAATTGACTTCGGAACAGTTTCGAATAGTTTTCACAATTGTGATCGCCTTGAAACTGAAATCTTTAACAAAAAGCTTTCACTGTCGTTTGGTTCGGTTTGCTACCTTGGCATTTAGCTTTGAGTGCGGTTCGGATCGTATTGGATCGGTTCCGTTTCGTTTCGTTCCATTCCGTTCCGATTGGTACGGAAAGAAAGAGACAGAGCGAGAGCGAGTGAGTGAGAGAGAGAGAGAGAGAGAAGTAATTCGTTGCGCTGCAATTCGATTCGGTTCGTTGCCAAACAAATTTCACATATTCGCTCCTCTTAAAGTGACGGCGGCGGCGATTGCCGCCCGCTGCTTCTTCTTTATTTTCATCTACATCTACATCCATGTATTTTGTTGTTGTTTGCGCTGCGTTTTGATGTTTTGCCGCAAATGATTTGCCAACAACAACAACAACAACCAGAACAACAACAACAACATCAACAGCAAGACACGTGTATGCGCGCGATTTTGATTAATTAATTTGCATATGAGCATTAAAAAGTAAAAACGTGCCTTAAGTTGTTTGCTGCTGCTGATGGTGCTGATGATGTGAAGGCGCCGGCCCAGGCAACATGTTGCCTCTGACACACCGGCAACATGTTGTCGTCGTTGTTCTCGTTGTCGTTGTCGTTGTCGTTTGGGCGAACAGAGGGCAATAGCTATAAATACCATTTGCCGGCGAGTTTATAATGCAGCCATAATCAAATTAATAAACGCACAATAAAAACGCATAACAAATTGCCGCTCATTGAGATCGAAGCGGCAGACAAAAGGTAACTTCTCTTCACGGCAACGAAACAAGATGAAGACAGAGAAAGAGCGAGAGAGAGCGAACTATGGTGAAGGTGTTGCCGCTGCACGTTGCCATCAACAACAACAACCACAACTACAACAACAACAGCGATCGCAGCGACAGCAGCAACATTACACGCATCATTATGTTGAGCGTTTTTCGGTTATTGATGATATGAGCCATGAGCCCGCGGTTCACAGAGACGCCCGCACCGTCTGCAACGCTTCACTTGCAACAGCGGATTGCCCAAACACACGCACACACACACACACACACACACACACACTCAGCTGAAGCGTGTGTGGGAGCAAAGGCGAAAGAAATACATTCGTATTGAGCTCGGTGCAGGCGACAAAAAAGTTGCGTAATAATTTCTAAATCATTTTTGAAAGTGAGCAAATTGCGAAATATCAATTAATTACAATAAATGACAAATTCTCATACATATATTTGAAATTTGATATATGAAATTTCATTACAATCAGTAGTAAAACACTTTGATTCTGAGCATCAGCTTAAAAAAGTAAATGTACATAAATTACATCAATTATGTATAGAACATTTAAACGATTTCACAATTTTAGATGAACAAAACAAAAAAAACAAAAAACAAAAATCGACAAGTAACAAAGAACTATCCATTGTGAAAAAAAACCAAACAGTGCGGTATTAATTGCAAAATATACCAAATTAATATTCCGAATATCATATTTGGTATATTTATATAGTGTTACATTTAGAAAATACCAAAGAGTTATACAAAATATACTAGATTGTCAGCTGAAGCAACTAAGACATGCAGTATTAATTAATGTGAATCCTTGTTCTTCTTCTCAAAGTAATATAAAGTTAGGAAAAGGATTTCTGTTAATTTAAAATAATTGTATTCTGGTTACATTTATAGAAATCCTTTTCTTAACTTCGTTCTTTTTAATAGAAAAAAAGCTCTAAGATTGAATTTTATTACTACAAAAACTTTAAATTTGAATTGCAGCTAATTCTAGTATAAGAATTTCGTCAACAGAGGAATAAAATATATTTTTGAGAGATTTTCTTGGAAGACAAGCTGAAAATTAAATTAACTTTTAAGATACTTCTACTTGAATATAATAAAAACAAACATTCTACATTATATCTTTTATAAAGGAAATATCATAAAGTACGAATTTCGATTTTGCGTATGAGAAAGAGAACTGTAATTATCTTTGGTCAATGATTACAAATTGCATATGTGGCAATCGACAAATTTGTGAGGTGGCTGCTGCTGCTGCTGTTGGTTGCTGTTATTGCTGTGACTGCGACTGCGACTGCGACTGTGTGTGTGTGTGTGTATGGGTTTGTGACTGTATCTGTATCTGTAAATGTATCTGTAGCTGTGGCTGTGGCTGCTGTCAGAGCAGTCGGAGCACTCGGAACTAATCGCATTTAGCTGCGGTCATCTGCGGCGCGATCGTTTTTCTTGCGCCGCGTTGGTTCCAGCCGAACAAGCAGAGCCCGAAAAGACATCTCTCTGCCTTTTTTGTTTTTGTTTAGTGGTCCTGACTTCGACTTGGACATTGGGTTAAAGGTCATTACCACAACTCCCCAACCCTGAGACCCACAGACTCCTCTCAACTAAGCTGAGCTGAGCTGCTGCGTGAGAGCGCGTCAAGTGGCTCAATTGGAAACTCGCTACAAATTGTTGCTCGTTTTTATTGGTTGTTTTTTGTTGTTGTTTCGTTGTGTTGTTGGCTGTGTTTTTTGTGTTTTATGACTTGTTGTTGTCTGTTGTTCTCTGCCTTGCGAATCTCTTTTGGTTATAAATCAATTCCTGAGGCTTCAGCTACCGTTTTGAGCCGGAAGAGTTTCACAACCAGCAGCAGCAGCAACAAAAACAATTGTAAATAAATAAAAATAAAAATAAATAATGCTGAAAATAAATGCTCGCTGGTAAATTCTAATTAAACAATTATTTTTATTTCACCTATTTTTTTTTTGTTAGATTTTCGTTGGACAAGTGTACAACAACCTGTTGCCTGTTGTTGTTGTTATTGTTACTGCCGGGGCAGTAAATCAAGGCAAAAAGGCGATAAGCTACACAAATGAATTGTGGGCCAAACCGAAATGGTCACAGACAACAACAACAACATCAAAAAATAAAATAAAAACAATAACAAAAAGCGCAATAGAACCTGTTGATGATGTTGAAAGCCCCCGCCTAAAAAAACAACAACAACGAAAAATAAAATAAACCCCGCGGAGCGAGTGAGAATTGTTGCCTAGTGAATCCATTTCGTGGACTTTCCGTTGAAAACTGTCTGCGCTTTTATTTCATTTCTGTTTCTGTTTCTGTTTCAGTTTAGAGTAGTTTTTTTTTTCGCATTGCTTTGCTTGGCTTTGCTGCAAAAGTCGCTGTCGAGAGTCAAAGTCGAGAGTCGAGAGCTCGAGTTGCTTGCACTGAAATTTATGGCGTATAAATTATCTCACACGTTGACTATTGACAGCTTTAAAATAATCGTAAAACGGCAAAGAAATCATAAAAGAGCCAACAGAGCACTGAAACCAGAACACAACAACACCAACAACAACAGCCATTCAATGTGAATTACTATTTCAGCTTCAAGCTAAACTGCTAAGCAAAAACACAAAAAAAAAACAACAAAACTAAAACTAAAAAAGAGAAAAAAAAAGACAGGCGACGACGTCGGCCCCAAAGCGTCGTCCTATGTGGCCAAAGTCGTGGCATAGGCCAGGCCAACTAAGGGTCCCCCCTTTGCCCCTCCCCCCCCCTTCGCAAGTCATCAACTGTGAATGCCGCCTGCACAAAGTTGGAAAAGTTCCCAACAGTTGGGGGCCCCATAACTTGCATATCAGGGCTGCGAGACAGCGAGACAGGTCAAAAGATATATTCAATTCCTGACAAACGGGCCACAAATAACCATTTCGTTGCCCCGAAAAGCTTGAAGCTTCCCAATAGTAGTAGTTTTGACTCAAACACACAGATCGGTAGCTTTTGGCTACCCAATAATAATAATAATAATAACTCGTCAATGATTTATACACTAACTTACTTACTCGACCGAAGCGTTGATCAATCAAACAAGTTTCACAAAATAAACACTCGCAACAGTTTTCAATTCGAATCGAGTTACGAGACAAAAACACAAATCGAACTGAATCAATCATCATAAAGATTTCGTTTAGTGACAAAATATTTGTAAAACAAATCGATTTCAATTTCTTCATTTTTCATTTTTTCCAAAGAGCTCGTATTTGTTTGCTTAAAGAATGTGGCAAGCAAATAGAAAACACAATTTTTTTGGATTTTCATGGAAATTTTGTTGGCAAAATTTAGAATTTCAGATGCATTTAAAAAACAAAGTGCAGGTTTGTGCACGAAAGGGATTTTAAAAAATGTGTACCAATTGAATTGTTATTATTTCTACTACAGAACTGTGCTCGAAATGAATGAGGAAAGACATCTACAAGTATTAAGTTATTTGTTTTATTATAGAAATATATACAAAGTAAATAATAATTCATTTTCATAGGAAATATTTTCGGTATATTTTGCTTTCTATGGCATATGGTATATATATCAAATATATATGTTGGTATATTTTTAGTATTTTTGTTGTATATTTTTAGAATGTGGTTTATTTGACTTGGCATTCCAAGTTTTCTTACTTTGAATTTTTTAAAACATTAATTTACGAAATACTAATTATTTTTTAAAAGAAATTCGTGGTATATATTTGGTATATTTTAAATAGCATATTATACCAATATATCAAATATATACGTGGGTATATATTTAGTATTTTTGTGGTATATTTTTGGTATATATTTAGAATGTGGTGTTTTTGACGTGCTATTCTCAGTTTTCTTACTTGGTATATTCTATGACACGAATAAATGAAATAATAATTATTTTTCATAAAAAATTTGCGCGTAAAAATTTTGTAAATAAATCAAAATAATTTTTTTTTTTTTTTTTTGGATATACTGAACTATGGGAACTATTTCTATTTAATCAAGGAAACCAAGATCAAGAATTCATAGTTGGAAATTTTTTTTATTGTCAATTACTTTTCCCACTTATGCCAAGGATTTGCTGCTTAATTACACTCTAAATAGCGATCATCAATGGAAACTTTCTAAATCTTTCCCACAGCTGTATATTCCTCTATTGTCCAGTTGTAATTTTTTTTATTTGGTCACAAATTCTGACCACCCAGAGGTAAGAGATTTCAGCTTGTTGGAAATTGCAGTTTGGGGGAGATAGAGAGAGAGTGAGATCTTTTGTTTTGCTGCTGTAATGCTAGAGTTTTGCATCTCAACGGCTCATTATGCTGGCTAATTTATAGTTGGAGCCACGCCCATTCTGGCTAACAAACGTTGGACCCTCGGGCGCATTTAGCAATTCTTCAGGCTAAACGCGGCAGCGGCTGCCGGCTACGCTTTTTGCTCAATAAATCAATGGAGCTGAGCGCAAAAAAGAAAAAAAAGCCATAGAACTGACTTTCAGCAATCGTTTTTTGTATGTTGCTTTGTCTATTCTACAAGCAATAGCTGCTGCTGTTCATGTTGCTGTTGCTGCTGTTGCTGTTGCTGCTGATGTTGCTCGTAAAGCGACTTGAGCAACTGTTGACCGTAAAAATGATGAAGAAAATGGCGCATAAAAAATGTTGACGTACTTGGAAGCGCATTGACTTGAGGCTGCAAATATTGTTGCATGTGCCTTGTGGCAGCTTTGTGAAGCTTCCAGGCAGTTGCAGTTGCAGTTGCACACTCGCCATTCCCATCATCATCATCATCATCATCGTTGTCGTGATCATCATCAGCGCTTTGAGCAGAGCTCAGGACAGTCATAAATGTTGATGAACAGCAGGCGAACTTTGTTAAAGGCGTTGCTGCGCTTTTGTTGCTGCTGCTGTAGCTGCTGTGCAACGGCAACAACAAAATTGAAAAGATGCAACCGCAAGATACAACAACAACATCAACAAAAAAAGTACTATACAAAAATTGACGAGAAAAACAGGCTGCAAATGTTTTATGACTTTTGGCTGCGCTTTGTTCTATGTGCCACCTCCTGATGCCCCCACCGTGTTTGGGGCAAGCCCATGCCGTTGACAGCTTTGACTTTTGACTTCTGGGACCCCGGTGGCACGCCCCCTTCAACAGCCTACACATTGCTGCAACGCCTGTCCGAGCTTAGCTTGAAATTTATGAGTCGTCAGCTGCCAAGTTGCCAACTTGCAAGTCGGCAGTTGCAAGCTGTCCAGGCTGCTGCTGCTGCTGCTGCAACTTGCAACGGACAGCGTGCAACTGGCAACTGGCAACTGGCAAGTTGCAAGTCGGCAGTTTTATGGCCCGCTTTGAGTCCCATTTGCTGAAGTGCATGCACAAATCAGCAGGTTAACAAATTTGTTGACGCAATTTGTTGGCCATTTGGCCAAAAGCAGATCCCGTCAAGGAGACGCAGCCAAAAGGGTTGTAGAAATTGGAGCAGAGCTTGAGAGAGAGAGAGAGAGTAGTGAAGAGGGAGAGGGTAGAGAAAGAGGAACTGCCGTCAACTGGGCAACAAAATCAAAAGTTTATGGCTGGGTTTTTCTTCTTTTTTTTTTGTTGGTTTGTTGTTGTGTTTTGTTTTTTTGGCTGACATTAAACAGTCAGCAAAAGTGAAAATTTGACATGAGAGCAAATGAAATAAAACAAAAGCAAAGCAGTCAAACAAACTGCAACAACAACAGCAACAACAACAGAAAACAACAAGAAAAGTTTTGACAAGTCGAAGCAAACTTTTTGCCAGGCGAACACAAAAACTTGCAAAGCGCACAAAATGGGCGCAAAAGGAAAAAGACAGCAGAAGAATGAGAGACAGAGACACACACACAGAGAGAGAAAGAGAGAGAGAGTCGAGTGAACTCTGTTAGGGTTGGTGGGAGGATGGGAGGCGTGGCAGGGTGACTGCTGCGACCCTGCAGCAAGTTCAAAAGTGCAAAACTTTACTTCATGCTTTAACCTAAAGTAGACAAACTTTGCGCAAAATTTTGTCCGCTATGGACTTAACCCATGCTTCCCCAATTTCTCCCTTCTCCACCATCTGCTGTTCAACTGAAGCAACAATTTGCAAGCATTTGCACAAATGCAGTTAAACGCATATTCTACTGGACTAGACCTAAAATCGACTGAGAAAAGTATTTGAAATATATTTTTCGCTACACAAAATTTAAGATATTAAAAAATGTCTTTATATGAAAACTCTTTCACACTGATCTCTGATTTCAACCATGGAATATTATGAAACATCTAATTACGATACATTTTTGTGTTTTTCGTAATTTTTTTAAATTTTTAAATATGATAGAAAATTGTATGCCAAAAATAAATTCATCGCTAAGATAAAATAAAAACATTTCACCATAAAACAAAACTATTTTTGCAAGAAAGATCTCAATCTAGTTAGGACTATTTTTTATTGTTCATTGTAGAACATTTGGTTTAACATGTTGAAGACTTTATTATCTTAAAACGTTAACTGTATACAATACAAAGAAATAGAGAAAACATAAAGTTCTTCCACATAATTAAAGGATACAGAAGTGATGAAAGTATTTAGATATTAAATTTGATATTACAATTAAAGTTTACATTTGATCATTTGCAGTCACTTAAAAGTGTAATAATAAAACTGAATGCCACCGATGCTAAGGAGCTAATACAAATTATTTAAAAAAATATATCATAGTCATCATCATAGTCATCTATCAACTCATCATTTTAGCAACATATCTAAGGAGATTATTAAGGGATTTGAGTTCCAGACCAAACAATGAAAGTTTCGATTAAGATTTGAGAGAATCGACAACAAGAATTTCTTTTCGAATTAAAAAAAAATGTAGCTTGATAAAAAACAACAGAATCAATTTTATAATTTTAGCATAATACCTAAAAAGGTTTTTTAGGATTTGAATTCAAGGCCTAAAGAAACTTATGTTTCTTTTTAGATATAAAAGGATGGAAAACGAGAAATTTTTTTTTGAATATGAAAATTGAACTTGATCTTAGCAACATAATTTTTGTAATATCTGAGTTTAATATCTGACAACGAAAGTTTTTTTTCTAGATTTGAGAGGATCGACAACGAGAATTTCTTTGTAGAATTTGAAAATTCAGCTTGCTAAAAATCAAACTGTTAAATTTGATCATTTTAGCAAAATACCCCAAGAAACTTTTTTAGGATTTGAATTGACGACCCGCTAACAAAAGTTTCTTTTAAGATTTGAGAGGATCGAAAATACAAATTTTTTTGTAGAATTTGAAAGTTCAGTTTTATAAATAAAGCATTTCTTTAAAAAGATCGACAAAGATCCGCCTCATCGGAATTACTTTCCAAGTGCAGAGTAGATTTTTTAAATGCGATTTGCTGATCTCAGCTTAGTCCTTATGAATAAAGGGGAGAAAAGAAAGGGAGACTCACCTATATTGTGCTGATTTGTGTGCAGGACAGCGCCGAATGCCATTAGATCCTTGACGGGAGGTGCTCGGCTACCGAGGGCGGCAAAACCGTCGCCCAGAAATGACGCCAGCGCGACAGCCCTGAGGGGCGCTTTGGATGCCTCGGTGAGAATTTTGTTGTCGAATATTTCGTAGCTGGGGGGCGAGATGATAATCGTCGCGGCGATGATGATAACGCAGCTGCTGATGACGTTGTTACGTTGCCTTGGCGCTGACGATGATTATGATGGCGATATCGATAGCGATAATAATGGCGATGATAATTCGCACACTCACACACACACGTACGCACTCACGTGCTCTCACACAAGCACACACACACTCACACACGCAAAGCACACGCAAGTAAAATAGGTTGAGCGAGACAGAGGCAGCAGGAGCTAAAGAGATGTGTGTTTCAAAGGGGGGAACGAAAGGACAGAGAATGAGATGGATATGAAGAGATGTGGAGCACGTGTGTTGTTGTTGTTGTTGTGTCGTTTGCCGGCGGCAAAACACGCGACAGTTTCGTCTCCGTCTTCTTCTTCTTTTGCTTGTGCTTTCGCTTCTGTTTCTGTTTCAGTTTCTGTTTCTCCTTCTCCTTCTGGTTCTTCAACTGCTTTGTCTGCTTCAACTTTACTTTGTATTTGATTTGAATTTGTCGTTTGTTGTTATTGTTGCTGTTGTTGTTGTTGTTATAATTTGTTTGACAGGTGTGTGAACTTTTTTGTGCATTTGTTGTTAACTTGTACTGCTTCTTCTTCTACTACTTCAACTACTTCGTTTGCGTTTAATCCACTTGAAGAGAGCTTTACTTCTTTGCTTTTCTTTTGCTTTGACTTTTGCATTGATTTACTTTGCTTTCTTTTTATATTATTGCATGTTGTATTCCTCGGCTAGAGCAAAACTCACTTGAAAAAAACTTTGGCAACAAATTCGTTGTGTGCTCCCAAAAAAATTCGATACGCGAAACGCGACAAACAAATTCTGAATTAATCCCCACACTCCAAAAATTTGCAGTGGAGAATGTAGGATGGGGGAGGACGCGCAACGCGACGGCGGTCGATCGGTGAAACGGGTGAACGGGTTAGCGGGTGAACGGGTGGCAACGGGATAGCGGTTTATCAGCTGTTCGTTTCGTTCAAAAAAGGAAACGTTTTGTTTATGCGTTTTATTTTGCGCTTTATTTTGGTTTTGTTACGCTAACGGCTTTTTTGTTTTTGACAGCGTCTTTCGGAATGACGGCAAACAGTGTAAGAGAGTAACTGTATCGGTAACGGCAACGGCAAAATATCGTATCGATGTCTGTGTTGTTGATAACGATAACGGGCCGCAACATGCGAGCGCACCACGCGAACGTCAAACAAAAACTGAAAACGGCGACGGCAGCAGCAATATCAACGAAGCGACCAGCACACACACGACGACGGCGACGACGATGACGGCGACAGCGACTGCGACGACAGCGACTGCGACGGGCAGAGCGAGCGCGAACGAATGGCAAGGCAAAGGCGAAACACACAGCCAAGCACAAACTGAACCGGTACACACGAAACACGAGAGACACGAGTCCGATACCTGATGCTGCCTGCTGTCGCCTCGCTCACTGCCGCTGCTGCTGCTGATGTTGCTGCTGGCGTCTGGCCTACCCCTTAGCATTGTACGAATCGCATGCGCGCTCACTCACACACTCGCACTCACATCCATACAGCGTCGCAGCGTTGCGCTGCTCAATGGCAAACACAAAAATTTCCCCTTCGCATGCACATGGCGTGCGTCAGAGCGAGACAACTAGCTGACGGGCGTTGTTTTGTGTGTTGTTCTGCAAAAATAGCAATGGAGTCTGTTGCTGACATTTGTCGCAGTCATCGGTTGCGGCGACAGTTGCCGTTGTCGTTGTTGGTGTTGGTGTCGGTGTTGTTGTTGTTGTTGTTGCTGTTGCTATTGACGCTGCTGGCGTCGACGTCGTCGTCGTCGTCGTTTGCGGTTAGAAGGGGGCGTTGCTAAGCAACTGGTTTCGGTTTCGGTTTCATGGCAGAGGCGTTCGCATATTGCTGCTGCTGCTGCTGCAGAGAGGATGCGCAGCAGCAGCTGTAGTTGTATGGTGTTGCTGTTGTTGTTATTGTTATTGCTGCCGCCGCTGCTGTCGCTGTCGCTGCTGGTTGGGGCAGAAAGTTTGTCGAACCAATGGCATTTTTCAAAGTGACATTTGGCGCTTTTGCTCTTGTTGTTACAGTCACGTTCACGTTCACAGCCCTGTCTCTCTGTCTGCGTGTATGTGTGTAGCATGTATGTGTGTGTGTGTGCGTTGCCTTGCCAAGGTAAAATGTCAAATGCTTTTGCACTGTCAACTGTTGGTCGCAACTTTTCTTTTTGTTTTCTCAGCCTCTTGCTGTTGTTGTTGTTGTTGTTGTATTTTGGTACTTTTTTCTTTTTGTTCGAAGCTTTTTAAAGCGCAAGTTTAAGCAAAGCATGACAACAACTACAACGACAAGAACAACAACTATTACAATAACAATTGCTGCCGCTGCCAGCTTCTTGTCGTTAGCGTTGTCAAAGGCAGCAGCAGCAACGGCAAAAAAATTCAACGCCCCTTTGGCGTTTTAACGCATTCGAGCAAAGAGAAAAAAAACTGAAGTGAAGAGGCAACAAAAAAAAAAAAAACAAAAACAAGACAGCTTCTAACGTAAATGTGTGTGTGTGTGTGTGAGAGTGTATATGTGTGTGCACATTTTGTATTCCGGCAGCGTTCGCATTTCGCATTCAACGTGACATGGTAATAAGCCAAAGATCAAGCGCAATAAAAATGAGCAAAAAAAAACACCAAAAAATACTCAAACACACACACACATGCAGCGAGAACAACACGAAAAGCTGCAAAAAATGCCAAACTTCGAATAGGGAAGAAGAAGCAGCAACAGCAGCTGCTTTGACACTCTGAGAGCGAGAGTGAGTGAGTGAGCGAGTAAGCGCTACAGCCTGAGCTTACAGCAACTGTGGGCGAGAGCGAGAACGCAGTAGCGTGAGAGCGAGTGTGAGTAAGTTTTGTTGTTGGGGCAGTGGGTGGCGCCCGCAGCTGTCGTTGTCTTCTTGTTGTTGCTATTGCTCTTGTTGTTGTTGTCTTTGTGTGCGTTGCGTGAGCGCCATTGTCGTTTGCCGCTGTCGCTGCTGCTGCTGCTGCTGTCGTTTCGGTGAGAGTGAGTGTGAGTAGGAAGAGTGAAGAGTGGAGGGTGGAGAGTAGGAGTATTTTGGGTGGCGATGCTTTCTGAGTGAATGGCGCTTGGCGGCTGCGACTGATGCTGATGCCAATGCTGAATGCTGATGCTGCTGCTGCTGCTGCTGGCAACGCAGTCGCGCCTTCGACTTCGCTGCGTGGGTGGGGGGGAGAGGAGAAAGGCAGCCTTCTGAATTTCCTTTTTATACAATTCGTTTGTGCGTGTGTCTGTATCTGTGTATGTATGTGTGTGTGTGTGGGAGTCAAAAATATTGCACATTAGGGTGTTAAGCTGTGAAGTGCTTGACTGCCTCCGCCTGTCTTGGTCCTGCGTTCGTCCTGCGCCACATTGAGCACGTCTGTCTGCCTCACTGGCTATGCGTATGTGTGTGTGTGTTTGTGTGTGTGTTTGTGTGTGGCCGTGGGCATTGGCGCTTTGGGCTGTGTGCGCTCATTTGTCTGATGTTTCACTTGTCAATGTCTTTGGCCGTTCACAACTCACGACTCGCGTCGTGACACGTGTCACGACTCTTGACCCATCAACTCACGAACATCGCGATAACTTTTTTGTTCATCAGCATTTCGCTGTTATCGAATATGTTATCGCTGTAAGATCGTATGCACTGCTTTAAAGCTGCTTGAAAAATCATTTTGTTTGGACATTTCTTCAACAAGTAAGATTATTTTTAAGTAATCATGCAAGCATTTTAAATTTTGTGTTGCAATTAGCAAAATATTTTATTTCTAATTAATTTAATATCTAAATTAAATTTTTTGGAAGTATAAATATCATTCTAAATCTCTTGTTGTGTAGTTTTGGCTTGTTTTCATATGAATTTTATTTCGACAATTATTCAGTTTTGTTTTGAGATGTGCAATATATATATTATAGTATTAAAATAGGTTTCAATAAATGGTTTCTTATATTATATTCATCTCTATAAATGTTCTTTTATTTTGTTTAATTATTTTGTTGATCTTAAGAAATTGTTGATTAAGCATAAGTTCGCTTAGATATTTCTATATATATTTTTGTAATAATGTATTTATATTCTAATACATTTTGCACAATTCTGAGTTTGCAACTAACCAAGAAATGCTCCTTTAAACTTAGTTAGTTAGAGTTGAACTTTAACCGTGAATTTTTTACTTTGATTTTTAGTTGCTCTCAAGTGAACTTTCGCAATCGGACATAGTCAAATTGTTATGCCCTGAGCTCCAATCTGGGCAAAAGCTTTTCTCTTTATTTTGTTTTCTTCTCTTCTTCTTCTTCGTTTTCCAACTGTGCTCCAATTGCTCATATCAGCTGTGTTAATCTGTGTGCCGCACATTCATATCATTTTGGCCATAGGGAAATTACCTTTGGCCCCCGTGTAGCTTCCCTGAACTTCCCCTTCCCCCCTATCCCAAACACCCCCCTCTCTCTCCTACAGCTCCACTGTGTGTTCAGTGTTTCAGCTCCATTTGTTATAGCTGAGGCGAAATGTCAGTTATCAAAAATCGCAAAAGCAAACAAACAAGTAGCCAAGAAAATGTTGGCCAAAATGCATGATAAGGCCAGCACACCACGCCCACAGCATGGGTGGGGAAAGCGGCGGGGGGAGGGGGTAAAAACTCTCTGGCTTGACATTCGATGGGGGGCAACAACAAAAGACGCGACGCGCCATAAACTTTTGGCTTTGGCGACGCTACGCGAAACGTGAAACAAGGCAAAAACAACACACACACACACACACACACTGTGTGGCACTGCCATGTGGCATGTGGCACGTTTGCCACGTTGCCACATTGCCTTATGGCCATATAGAGCCAGAGCCAGAGTCAGAGTCAGAGCCGTGTAGCCGGCGTGTCCTGGCTGGCGACCAGGAGTCAAGTGCCTGGCGCCGCCCTCCAGTCACGAACAGCGAACAGCGAACAACAACGAACAACTGGCAACGTGCAACGCGCAACGCGAGCAAACAGCACAAAACAGCCAACGGACGCGCCATGTCAGCCCCGGTGGCAGTCTCGGGACAGGAGTCAGGACAACGACGATGGCGAGGATGGCGAGGACACTTGGCGATCGCTGTGCTCAGATATGCAAACACACGTTCAGCCCCCTTTCCCCTCTCCCCTCCACCACTCCTTTCCCTTGCCCCACAACTCTGCTCTGCATTGAGGCGGAAACGACAAACGGCGAAGGATGCGACGCGACGCAAAACGAGCAACAACAATGCGAAAGCGAGCAAATAACTGCAGCAAATATGCGACGTCAAAATACCCTAAGCTTAATGAGACTAACTATGCAAAAAATACAACTAAAATGTTGACAACAAAGAGACAAGAGTGAAAAACTAAATTTAAGCTCGAAAATTTAAATAATTCATCAAATAACCAGAGATTCGATACAACAACCTTTGAAATTTTCAAATAATCATTATTCTTTTATTTGCAATATCAAAATAGTATTGCATTCGATGTTAAAGAACTATAAAACTCATAATATAAATACAGTCAATCTTTTTATAAACAGAGAGAATCATTTATATAAAATTCCACAACTAAATTTTCAACATATAATGCATTTTAAAGAACTGAAGTACGAACAATCCAAAACTTCGACTCACAAGTTAATAATTTTAATATCATTTTTAGTAAGATCATAAAAAGTTTTGCATTATTCCTGAAGTTACTTAATTATAAGAGTCATAATATAAATATAGTTAATCTTTTTATAAATATAGAAAATGTGTAAATATATAATTATAAAAATATAGTAGTTTTTTTATAAAGCACATAATGAATTTATATAAAATTTCACAACAAAATTTGATATTGATTTTTAAATCTATTTAAATATATTATACATTTTTAAGAACTAAAGTACTTATAGCCAAAAACTTCGAATTACAAGTTTGTTATTTTAATTCTACTTGTGAATACATCATAAAAATTATTTTTGAATTAAATTAGTTTGAAGTTCTCTTTACATTTTAAAAATTATTCCATTGTATTTTATCTGTTCTTATGAAACTTAGATGAGCCACAATTAATTTATAAATAAAGATGCACTCATTATTTTATTGAATAACGAATATAATTCCTTATTGCAATAAGATAAGACAAAGCGACTAAGTCCTTCAGTCCAAAGTTGCAATTCGAATTGATAGTTAGCTACATATTTTTTCCTATTTTTTGTTTTGATTTATATATTAATATAATAATAGGTTAGCATTATGTATTAAGCATTTATAAGCATTTAAAGCATTAATTAATTGAGTTTAATTACTGCAGTGATTATTTTTCCTTTTTTTCGTTTTATGATATTTACATTGAGAACATTAGGTACATTTAGATCTTAAATAACAATAAGTTAGCATTTAGTATTAATATTTTTCAATTTAATCTTAATTTCAGTTTTAATTAAAGGTAATAAAGTTTAACTAATATTGTGAACATTCAAACAAATCTTTAAAAAGAAATTTAAATTTATTTTATACTAGCATTGCATATATAAAAAATACATCCGTTAATGTCCATAGATATAAGTATGCTGCAATTATAATACATAATAGATAGTCGATTAAATAAACGCAGCTTGTACTTTATACTCAGTAACCAAGCTACCCCATTTGATGCATTTGCTGTGAGGGTATTGAGTCCAAATCAAATCCCAGCAAAAATTTGCGAGTGCGCTCAATGTTGGAGTTGTTGTTGTTGTCGTTGTGTGTGTGGGCGGTGCGCAAGTGCCACGCCTTGTTGAGCGTTGAATGCTTGGCGCCACACACACACACACACACACATATACACACACACACATACACATATATACAGAAGAGTTGGAGAGTTGCAAGCAAGGAAGAAGCAGCAACATAAGCTGCTGTTGTGTGTCACTTTTGCTTGTTTGTTGCGGAAAAATACTTTTTCCTGAGTTGAGTTCAGCTCAGCTCACTTCTCTCTCTCTGCGTGTGTGTGTGTGTGTGTGAGTGCGAGTGTGTGCGAGTGTGTGTGCATTGCATTGCTATGGCTGCAACAGCTGCACATGTGTCTTGTCTCTGTTTGCGTCTCGCTTGCACGTGCCACAGTCTTTATTCTAATATTTGCGATTTCTGATTTAGCCAGAGTGCAGAGCAGAGTGCGCTCTCCCTCTCCCCCTCAAGCACACACACCACACCCACTCACACACACTACACCCACTCACACACACACACACACACACATACACTCTTGACGTTGCCTGTCGCTGCTTTTCGCAACGCTTTGTTATTTGTTTTGGCAACATAAATGTCACTTGTTTGCAACTTGCTCCTCCTCGACATAAGCTAACTTTTGCCCCCCTCTCTCGTTTCCCCTCTCTCTCTACTGCCCCCCTTCCTCCCTCCATCCACCACCGCTTGGCCTCATCCTGTCTGTCCATTTACGGTATCTTTTCTCCATTTTGACATGTTGTCAACTTCACGTAACGTCATTCATTCCAAGTTTTCTGACATGCATGGCCTCCCCTCTCCTCTCCTCCCATTCCCCTCCCTACCCTTCCCTTCCCCTACACCATTTGTACTCCTACCCCTCCCTTTATGCCATCCTTAGTATTCTAGGCTAGGCTTATTCCCAGTTTAGATTTCGTATTTGGATTTTGATTTTAAGAGTTTTTAGCTTCAGATTTTTGATTTGAGCTGCTTTCTCCTCCCTTCTCCCTTCTCCTCCTCTGCCTTTGTCTCATTGTTTGACAGACAAACTGTATGTGTGTGTGTGTGTGTGTGTCTATGTCTGTGTGACATTTGTGAATCATGGCAACCTCGCATTTATTTAGTTGCGTCAACAATTCAAATTTAAATTTCCTAGTTTGCAGTCTTGTCCTTGTCGTCCTTGCCTCACATATACACACACTCACATACACATGCAGTGTGTGTGTGTTATTTATGGTCCAGTTTTTGGTTTTTGATTCGAGTGTTTCTGTTTTGAGTTTCGCCTTCAGTTTTGGCTTCTTATCGCGTCTGCAATTTTGCAATTTCTGCAGTTTACAGCAAGTTGTGCGTCGCTTTCTGCATCTGCATCTGTATCTGCAGCTTTGTGTATCTCTGCATCTGTAAAGTGCACTTCTATCTGTGCATCTCTCTTAAATTAAACCATAAACATATTGCGCATAAATTGCGACCATGTTCGCAATTGTCCTTGCAACAACTTTACGTTGTGTTGCAACATGCGTTTCTTCCTTTACGCCTTTGTGTTTTGCTCTGCTCCTTGTGATCTTCGCTTATCTATCACTTCACAGTGCTGTCTAAATACATGCACACCTGATTGCATTTACAACAAAGTGTCTGCAAGGTGGTCAAGCAGATTAACGCAAGAAGCTTTGGCTACTCTTAACAATTACTTTGAATATTCTGTTGTATTAGCTATTGTTACTTTAAAGCACCTAAAATTATTATAATAATTTAACAATTAAAATGTATTATATAGTACAACAAGTGCTTAACCCAGCTTATTCCACAACTAATTATTTTCTAATCACACTTTATTTTTTGCAAATCTTTAAACTTAACTGCATTGTATACTTCCACATTTCCAATGCTTCTAATCTGTTTAAATCATTAAATTACATTATTATGTACATTACAGCTGTTTAATTGAATCATATATGGTATTATTTTTAGATTTATTTTTAAATATTCTATAAAAAAGTTGCCGTTAAGTGCAAAATTAGTATTAAGTTGCATCGTTAATTGTACAGATAAGAGAAATTCTGTGACTTTCAAATGTTTATGTGTATCTAATATAAAAGCTAAAAATGAACTTTATTTACTTTTATTTTAAGTGCACATTGCAGATATTTGCACAATAATTCGTATATAAAATGTAATTATCATAATTTTTGAAACAAAACAAACGACTTTATATTATACTGAATTGTGTTACTATTATCGTTATAATGTTAAATGATAATAAAGCAAAAATTTGTTTTACTCCAATTGCAAATAAGTGCATAACTTTTAGTGGAATGAAAAATTATACAATTTTGAGTGTAAAAATTGAGAATTGCTTTACTATATTCTGCTCTTTTATAATTGCAATGATTTCAAAATACAATAAACAAAAAGCATATTTTTAATTTAAATGCAAATCACAGTTAAGTGCAACATCTTTTGGAATGGAAAATAATACAATTATAAGTGTAGAAAATGAGAATTGCATATTAAATTTTACCCCTATTATTGCAAGTATTTCAAATGATAATAAATGAAAAAAAAACAATAAATGTATTCATAATTTAAAGGCAAGTTACAGTTAAGTGCAATATGAAGGAAAGAAATGAAAAATAATAAAATTTTCAATGTAAAAAAAAAAGAATTTCCCCTTTTTAATGATTTTAAAATTACAATAAACGGAATGTGTATTATTAATTTAAATGCAAATCACAGATAAGTGCAATATTATTTGTGTGAAAGATGTTAGTGCAGTTATCTGCATTCATTTGTAAGAATAGTATTTAAGAGAATTTTAATATATTGAATGTTTTTATTACTTTTATTTAACAATTATCATTAGATTTTCAATTATTATTTTTGGGATGTATTAAGTGTTGGAAATTGCATTGCAAGAGCCACAATTATATGTTGAATATGCACAATGATATATCGGATATCGACTTTAAATTTAAGAGAGTCCTTTTGAAGTTAGTTAGTGTTGTTATTTAACAGTAAAGTACCAAAATGTTTAGTTATTAATTTTGCTTAAATTTACTTACTTAAATGCATTATAACTATCTGTTTTAATACCTATTCTTACACTTATATTAACTCAAAAATTGGCACACGCCTTGACATAATTATGAACATTGTTTTTCGCAACATCATCATCACAATTTGGATTAAGACTTTTTATGCGGCTCATTTAAAAATGCATGGAAAGCTAAAGCAGCTGCTAAAGGTATCTTTATTTATTCGCTGCCTGCATACGTATGTATATATCTGTATATACATATGTATGTATATATTTATATCCTTTCAGTGGCATATCTCGTTTTCGTGCTTTGTTCTTGTGGCCAGTTACGCTGTTGTTGACGTTGTTTTTTGCTACTGTTGCTGTTGCTGTCGTTGTTGTTGTTGTTGTTGTTGTTGTTATTGCTGTAACTTTTCACTGGCCACAAAGAATAATGTAAAAAGTTGAATATGCATAAAGTTTCATTTGGTTTTTGGCAGCGCCGCAAGCCCCGTCGGACTCCAACTCGAGCTGTAGCTTTAGTTGTAGCTGGAACTCGAACTGAGTTTGCCTCCGTCGCCGTGTTTTTCACTTTTGTCGAAAACTCTGAGCCAACAACGACAACGACAACAACAAAAAGCAACTAAAACAGTAGCGATTACTAGAATATAAAAAACGAGACAGCAGAGAGAGAGAGAAGGAGAATACTATAGAGAGATGGCAAAAAAGGTGTTACAGCCACATAAATGTGACAAGATTTATGTTTGGTTTTCCGGCTGTCTGCTTGTTAGCCTAAAAGTTGCCTCCCGTTATGTTGAACAAAAGTAAATAACTGAAATATTTTGTCAAATACATTTCCCGTGCTGCACTGCATTTGGTTGCCAACCGAAAGGATTATAGCATGAGTTTCGCAGCACGACGATGATGATGAGGAGGAAGGAGGGAGGAGGGAAGAGAAGCAGGAGGAGGAGGAGGAATTTGTAGTGAACTGCTGCTCCTGTCGTCCTTTGCTTGTTTCATGAGTTTTGGTGTGCAAATAAAATGGAAATCCCTCACAGACTTGACAACGTTGCCAGTTAAAAACTGAGCTTACCTATCCTATAGTATGCTATGACTATGCCATGCTGGGGCACAATCAAACGATGCCTGAAAACCGCAAAAACTAACCAACGACGAGGCTCGTCATAATAGTTTCAAAAGTGCAGGTGGCTGGAAAAAAATTGTTAATATTTCAAAATGCTGAAAAATGTTGTATTTATAAATATGATATATAGTAAATCTTTGTTTTATTTCTGTATATAATTATGATTATGTATAGAAGATTGAGGAGTATTTAGATTAAATCAAATATATATAAAATCAGTTATATAAGTTATATATATATCAATTTGGTTTTTTAAAAGAATATTTCCAATAATTTTAATTCATTTTGTAGGCTTATTAAAATAAACTATATTAATCTTATTAACTTATTTATTTATTTACTTTTTATCATTTAAGGAAAGAATAAATTAAAAAAGATTTAAAGCTCTTTATAAAATTATAAGATATTAGCTAATTCATTTTCTTCAACTTATTGTTTTATTTTTGTTTGTTAATGTTATAAAAATTTTATAATCATTAGATCTAAAATTGTTGGATATCCTTGAATTGGAAAAGTAAGCTTGTTTTATTCATTAATAAAAATCCTAAGGAAGAATCCTGAAGATAAAGTCATGAAGAACTCCATAGTAATTAGCATTTAATATTGAATTAAAATTTTAAACACAACAACCAAAATACTTTAACAATTTCTTTTTTTTTTTTTAAATAGAATGAGTTTAGCAAGCAAATAGCAATCGTAACTTTGAAGCCGATTTTTGGTAATAACTACAGAACTAATAATTCCTTAAAATTTGTTTGCGATCGGATAGAATTTAAATAGGTAATTTAAGAAATACTTTTATATGGTAAAAAAAAACTTCAACTACAATCGGATCTTCACTTTGGCTGTCAATTTGCTTTAATTCCCACTGTATTTTTGAATGTAGAACAATTTCGATATACCAAATATGCGTAACCATTTTTTTGTAATATGTTTTGAATGCAGTACAGTATATGTGTATACAAAATACAGCCTTTTGATTTTTTAGTATTTTTTCAGTATATGTTTGGTATATTTGAAGAATATGGTTTTATTGCAAATGGATAGCGGGTCATTCACTGTCGAGCACTCTCCACTGTAAATTTCTTACTTGTTTTAAAATAAAGAAAATCATTTTGGTAGTTTGTGCTTACGCAAACTGTTCGATTAACCCTCGCTGACTAGCCATGCCACAGAAAATTGCTGTACGCTATAGCTGTGCTTATCCCCCTCATCGCTTCGCATCGCATCGCATCGCATCTATGTTGGTAAGTTTTGTTCTATGGATTTTGTTATTATTCTTTCTGTGTTTCGTACAGTTTTTTCTGTGTTTTTTCTTTTTTTTTTTGCCTTGTATTTTTTCTGTGTGGGTATCTCTTTCGGCAACAAGGAAAAATGCTAGAAATTTATGCTTGCACAAAGAAAAAAAAAAAAAAAGAAACGAAAGAAAAATGCTGAAAGTGGATACATTGGGAATGGCAAACAGAAATGAAGATGGTGATGGCGATGGCGATGGTGATGGTGATGGCAAATGGGATGGAGAGATGGGTAGTTGGAGCTTTAGCTACGTGAGAATTATTGTGGCATTCGGAATGGGTAAAAGGAATGTAAAGGCGAGCAAAGGATAACACACGTAACTGAAGCTGTCCAGCGAGCTGAGAGACAGACAGACAGCAGTCAGGAGACTCGACTCGACTTGAATTGGAGCTGGAGCTGGAGTTGGAGTTGGAATCAGAAACAGAGACAGAGGCGTCGAGTAGCTGCATTCCATAAATAAAAATGGCAAAATGGCGCACAAATGCCACATGCCACATGGCACATGCCACACACACACTCACACAGCGACAGACAGATACAGATACAGAGAGTTACACAAAGGCCGAGCGAGATGGCGTGAGCTGTGAAGCTGTGAGCACAACAGCGACAGACAGCAAATGAAGAGGGGAATGAGAATGAGAACGAGAGCAACATGAACGAAATCATCATGAATGGCGAACGTGACACAAATGACAAAATATCAGCCAAAGCCGTCCTGCATGTCCTGCAAGTCCTGTTGTCCTGTCTCTGTTCATGGCTTCGGCTGTGGCTATGGCAACAGTCGCTGCTGCTGCTGCTGCTGCTCTGCTTGAATGCCGCCCCGGGGGCAGATTTGCGACCCACACAGGCAACTCCTCCGCCTTTGCCTCCGCCTTCGTCTGTGTGTCCGCTTCGGTTTTATGTGGCAACTGTGTGCAGTGTCAGCTCATTGTCCACTCAAGCTCCATGCGCCCAAAAGCCGCCCAAACATCTATCGAGCCAGGACATTTTGCTCAGTGATTCGTGGCACGCTGTCAAAGACAATATTTTAGATTTACAAGCATTCGCATTGGCGCGAAGCAACTGCAATTGCAGCTATACTAAATATGCCCCTAAAGCAAAAATGCGAACCAACAAATTACAGTAAGCACTTTTAAAATGCTCGACAGTTGCCTGCTTGCTACTTGCCACCGATATTTGTGTCTGCTCTCTGCAAAGATTTTCCACAATATCAATAAGCACCTCTTACCACACTTAACGGCCAAACAAAAATAGGCTGTTAAGTGCACAAATATTCAATAAAGCCACACTTTGTGCTATGTTTTCTATACCTGGTTTTTAGGTTTTTTATTTGAAGCGCTTTAAGTTTTAGTAATATGCCAGTAAGCGAATTATGCCACTAAGTGCAAAGTGACAAAAATACATTAAAAGAAGCAAGGCATTTTTTAGAGTTCATATTTAGTGACACAATAATTTCGTTAAGATAGTTGTTATAATCAAGAAAGGAAGTGGCCGGTAAGTGCAAAAACATTATAGATAGCAAAGTTTGCATTGTGTTTTTTTTTTTTAATTTTTTAAAATTGATATTAAATTTAATTAAGATAATTGTGCGACTTGACAAATTTCCTAAGTAAATACAGTGTGACCGTTAAGTGCACATTCATTAAATCAAGCTAAATTATTAGCTAAGCTTGTTTCGATTCATTGGATTTTTTTGTTAGTTCGAAATTGTTTTAAAAGATATTAAGTAAAAAAAGTAATTCGCCAAGTGAAATTTGCTGCTATATATGTAAAACATTGCTTTTAACTGCAAAAACATTAAAATAAGTTAATGTTTTTGTTTTTAATGCTTTTATTTTGGGTTTATTTCTGGTTGGGCTATAAGTGAGAGAACTGTGTAGGTGAGCAAATGCAGTTGTTAAACTCAAAGTGACCATTAAGTGCAAGTGTTAGTAAATACAGCATTGCCGATAAGTGAATATTCATTAAATAAAGTTTAATTTTTATCTAGGCTTTCATTGTTTAATTGGGTTAGTTTGTTGGTTAGGTTTATGTAAGAAAAGTAGTTCGTAAGTGAAATCTGCTGCTATATAGAACGTTGCTCTTAGCTGCCAATACATTAAATTAAGCTACATTCATTATTTTTTTATTTTTTATGCTTTAATTTTGGTTGGGCTTTAAGTGAGAGAATTGTGTAGGTAAACAAATGCAGTTGCTAAACACAAAGTGACCGTTAAGTGCAAGTATCGCAAGACAGCGTCAATCATCAAGTTTGTCATGAATATATTATAGAGACATGTTTACAAAAGCGAGACAATTGTGTCCTTCGCCCTTCAAATGCCTCGGCGAAGGCCTTTTCACACTTCGAGACAATAACACAAAAGCACTTTGGCCGTGATGTGCCAGACATGTCCTTGAAACTGCAGTGTGCAGATTATGTACACACACACACACACATATATATATACATGTAAGCACACACACACATACATACACATAGCAAGGGATATTCGAATGAGTTTTGATTTTAGCGCGAGCAATTAGAAGGACCAAAAACGTTGCCTACTTTTGGGCGCGCTGCTAACAATACTCGAACTTTCGTTGGCCTTGTTAATGAATGGGCGAGAGAAGGAGAAGCAAGGGGGGGGGGAGGATACAGAGTTTATTAGTTTTTTCGTTATGGTTATTCTTTTTTTGCACCTGCAAAAAGCCAACGCAGAAGCAAACAATATAAGCATTAAGAGAGAGAGAGAGATAGAAAGAAGGGATGTGTGTTTTGGGTGCGCTGTTAAAGCCCACAGACAACTGACTAACTGACAGATGCACAGACTGACAAACTGACACTGTGTATGTGTTTGTATGTGTGTGGACTGGGCCTCAGTTTTTGGTTGGGTTAGTTTTTCTGTCCCATTAAACGTTCCATGGCTGCCGTTGCCTTTCCCGTTGCTGTTGCCATTGCTGTTGCCATTGCTGTTGCCATTGCTGTTGCTGTTGGTTTGCTCGTGGGCTCAGTGTGGCTTTTATGGGATTTGATTTCTAATAAGCGGCAAGCGAGGCACGTCCAGCATCCAACAGCAGCAGCAGCAGCAGCAGCAGCCAGAGCAAAGAGCCATTTCAACATTGCTCGGTTACTCGGCACTTTATTTTTTTTTTGTTTTTTGTGCCTTTTCATTTTTTTCTACATTTTTGTTTTTTTTTTTGGTTACGTTGCCAACGTTGACAGCCATTTTGTAGCTGTTGTTACTGTGCTGCTTCTTCACTCATGTACGTATGCGTGTGTGTGTGTGTGTGTGTACATGTCTGTGTGTGGCAAGTGGATTTTTCGTTGCGCAGAGCAACTCAGAAAAATGACACGAGCAAAAAGACGCAAAAAACATTTCAGCTTTTCGCTTCATTTTTTCTTCTTTCCTTACCTTCCCTCTCGCTCTGTTGCTCTATCTCTCTCTCTCTCTCTCGCTCTTTCTTTCTGTGTGTGCTGCCCACTGTCTCGTTTCTCTTTTTCTTTTGGTAAGGTTGCAAAAAGCTAAATTGAGTTTTTCCAACAACAACGATCTCAAATGGCAGGCGAGGCAGAAGTTGTTGTTTTTTTTTTTGGGGAGTCGAAGAGATAAAAGCAGCTGCCCGTACTGGATGGCAACGCGTACGTGTTTATGGCCACGAAAAGTTGCCGAACAAAACGACACAAGCAACTGCAACAACAACAACAGCAACAACAACAAAATACTGAAATCAGAAGAAAAATGTGCGCAGCGTTGCAAGCAAACCAAACGGAATGCGAAAGGAAGTTGAAATGCGACTGCGAATGCGATTGTGAATGCGAATGTGAATACTCGACTCCATTCCACTCCACTCTACGAGTATATATATAGTATAAGCGAGTGTATGAATACGGGCACTCAGACTCAAACTCAGACGACGGGATGCAACAGCAGAAGTCGGCAAATGAGCAGGTCGAGAATGAAGCAAAACAAGCAGCTCGAAGCGACAATGCGCTGCAATTCCAATAAAATGCCAAAGAACTCTTTAAAATAACCACTTACAACTGTTGTGAAGTGCATGCAAATGATAACTTAGCTTCCAGTATATATATTGATTGATGTAGCATAACTATAATAAGCTAATCTAACATATTAAAATGCATAATGATATTAATCTAAGTTGTGAATGATATGACATAAGTTTTTTATTTACAAAATTTAAAAAAAGTATAAAAAGATAATCTTAAAAAAATAAATAAAGAATTTATAAAAGAATTTATTTAACATAAAGAATATTATATTTTATTTTTCCTTACTTAGTAAATAAAAGAATATCATATCATATTATGATTCTTTAATGTCTAAACCCAACATACACAGAATGAAATTAATCTAGATGAAAGAGTAGCTTTGTCTTCTTAATATGAGATGTTCTTCCTAAAAAGAAAATTCTTAAATTAGAAATTTTTGGTTGAAAAAATATCTTATTTTAAGAATAGCATAAAAATTGATGTATACAGTATTGAAAAAATAATTAAGACAATTACTTAATTTGCTATAAATTAGTAGCAACAAATTTTAGAGTGCAAATTATAGAAAAGAACTATAAAACAAAATTACATTTTAATTAATTGGAATAAGAGAAAATAAAAATCTATAAAACATACAAAATTAAATGCTAAATTCAAAAACTGTTTTACTTATTGGGTTTAAGAATTACAATTGAAAATAAGGCAGCTATCAAAATATTATTTAAGCTACAAAATAAGTGGTAAAAGGAAAATAAATAAAAGTAATAATGCTAAAATAAATAACTATGAAAGCGACTTTAGTTGACTGCGCTCCACTGTGAAATACACAAATCTCAAAACAAATCAAATTAATGTACCGCAAAATATACCGTAGCATTCGGTATTTGGATTGTTTGCAAAATATACCATAGAATAGAAAATATACCAAAATTTTAGCCAAAGCAACTATGACCTCGTAGTTTTATCTTATAATTTAAGCGCAAATAAATAAAACAAAATTTAAATAACACTGTAATTACAATACTTCTATTAATTTATTTGCTTTTTATTTTTGGAACACTTTATACAATATTTTACAATAAAAATTTACTTAAAAAATGTTTTAAACTTATGCATGTATCCAATAAGTTAAGTCTGAGGTAGGCATTAGTTAACTATGTAAATAATATTGCTTCATTTTTTAAATAATTTTTACACGATTTCGTTGATTTCCTGGCGAGTTTCTTAAGCACAAACTTTATACTTTTGACAGGCATTTAATTATGATTTTCGCATTTCTGCGAATGATTTTTGCATTAAATGTTTCTTGTTTTCATGTTCTCAGTTTATTAAAAGTGCCATCTCATAACTAGCAACTCAATGTCCAGACATTTTGACACGCTCAAGTCGCCAGCTGAATTGCTTTTCCAACCATTTCAGTTGACCTTATCGATATGCCGACCTTTGCTTTTGTAGCTGACTGGACGCGATGAAGATGCAAAATAATGAAAATACTAAAGAAGCAAAAGAAGGAGAGAAAAAAAAGCCAACGCAGTTTGTTTATTTTGTGTGCTGCGGGGCATAAAAGACGCATGCTTGCGACCATGGACGCATATCCTCGCCTTGCCACATGTAGTTGCAACACACACACACGCATGGAGATTTCTTATGGGTTTCGTTTCTGTTTTTCTTTTCGTTATTGCTGGCATTTATTTATTTACTCGGTTGTCTTGAACTTTAACAAGTTTTTATGAAAATTATTTATGGAAATGCGCCGCGAAGTCTCTCCTCGTTCTGTTTTTTTTTTTATGTATTGAGTGTGGATGATGATGGTTCGATGGGTTTAGTTAATTTGCAATTCGTCTGGACATATTAAAAGTATTCTTGCGTAAGAGATTAGATAAGAGCCAGATACGAAGTAGATGAAGAAGAAGAAGAGGAGAATGCGCAAGAGGAAGAACAACCAGATGGAAGGAGAAGAAGCTCGAACACATTGCGGCAAAGCATTTGCCGTCGGCCAGTTTCGAACTGTCCAAGCGCAAATGTTAATCATACGCAACGTTGTCCACAGCTAGACCCGAACACACGCACACACACACACACACACACACACACACACATACACACATTTGTATTTGCTCAAGTGATGGTGTCTGTGGCACTGTCACTAAGAGCGCAAAACTGTAAGTACTTAAGGCAGCTAAATATAATTAAATATTTAAAACACACACACACACACACACATCTTCGTATGTGTGTTGTTGCTCAGGGGCAGCGCTTAATAACGTTTTAATGCGTTTGACAAAATTTAGCTGCATACTTGCAGGCGCAACGGCAACGCTCATTAAATGCAGCAAATCAAAGCAACGTCAACGTTAACGACAACGACAACGACAACAACAGCAATAACAACAAGAGCTACAACAAGAGCAGCCACAACATCAGCAACAGCAACAACAATGAGCATGACAACAATGTTCTCTACGGCTGCCAGAGCACTAAAAACAATCGTCTCGACTCTGCCACAACGAACAGCAAATGTGCTCACATTGCGTATACTTAATAAGTTTTGGCAATTAAATGCATATTTTACATACTTATATTTTAAAATAGCTTTATATATTCCTTATATTCTTATTACTAGAAATTAACCTTTTTCAATCTATTAAATGTTAAGAAACAAGACTAAAGAAATATTGCGTATACTTATTTATATTATTCAATTGCAATTACTTGTACTTATTTTATTTCATCTATTAAATAAGCCATATTTAAAAAAAAAAACGTTTTAAATTTCACATGCATTATCTTCAATTACTTAAGATTTACATAAGAACTTAAAATTACTTATATTTGGAAATAGTTTTATGGTGTTTCATTGAATAATTGTCATCTAATATGTCCATTGTTAAATACATTTAACTCCTACTTATTTATATTATTATTATTATTAATTGTACTTACTCGTTCTTATATTTAAATTTAGCCAAGTTCGACTGTCTGTATATTAATGAACACCTAGATATCAGAGACTATGAGAAATATAGATATAATTTGTTCGACAGCACTTGCAAAAATAATTCCAGTATATTCTGTTCGCAATTATTTGGTTGTGATCGGATACAAAATTCAAATTACGTAAGATAGACTTTTCATAGCGAATTAGTCATATCAGCTTTGGCTGACAATCTGGTATATTTTGATCTAATCGAAATGCCAAATATTATCTTTGGTATATTTTTGTATTTTGTCAGTATATTTTAAGAATAATACGGCACTCATTTGCTCTTATTCAAAATAAGCTTCGGGTATCTTTCATACTTGTTATTTATGATTTCTACATTTATATTTTGCATCTACTATTTTTGGCTTTTCCTAATTAAATATTGAATATTAACATTACTTTGATTGTTATTATTATTTTAAATTTAATAACGAAAACATTTCCTTATTGCAATGAGATGAGACAGAGCCGCTAATAAACTTGCTGAAATATTAAGTAATTTACAATTTGATCTTAAATAACATTGCGTGCACTTGTTAATAAAATTTTTTATTCCGATTGGGTTGAATTTATTTAATATACTATATATCGTAGTTTGTTTTTTTTTTCCTTTCTGTATGATTATTCTTAATAATTATTATTGTTTGTCGCATATCTGATTCTGTTGCGTATCATGGAATATAAGAAAATTCTAATTACTTTTTAAAATCACCAACTTATTTAGGTAAAAATTGGTTTACAAAATTTTAATGCATTATAAACTGTATCAAGCAGAAGTCCCCTGCACTCAGAGCATTAGAAATACGTTAAAGTTCATTTTAATTGTATCTAGTCTTTATATATAAATAAATATGTGATATGTTCAGCTGATAAGTTGCAACTTCAATAAACTAAAATCATTGTGAAACGCTTAACTGCTTTGATATTTCGCATATGCCCCAAATGAAGGTTAGAGCAGCACTTTTAAGTGGCCAAAAGTGCAACACGATGCGGGGGCAAGGGGCAAGAGAAGGATGAGGACAACAACAACGACGACGACGACGACAACGAGAGGACACAACTTCATGCTGTTATGCATGCCCAGGCTCAGTTTGAGGTCCAGTGCCACAATAACAATATATATACACATATACACATGTGTGCGCATATAGATAGAGAGAGGCAGAGAGAGAGAGAAAGAGACAGAGCATGTGTGCGTGTGTGTGTGTGCGTGCACACTTAAATTACCTGGAGGAAATTTTATGAGTATCGTAGAGCAGCACTTGAAAGTTAAACAGACGCTTCCTGTGTGCAACCACACGACGACCACATTCGCAGCCTCAGCGAGCGAAGGACGAAGGACGAGAGCACAAGGACGAGCATGAGAAACAAAATGTGAATGAGTACGTGAATGTGTGTGTGTGTCTGTGTGTGTGTGTGTGTGCTAATTGTGTATGCAACTTGTTGCATCGTTGTGCTGCTTCTGTTTTTGACGCTCTCTCTCTCTCTCTGTCTCTCTCTTTCTCTCTCTCTCGGTAGCTGACTGCAGTCCATTTTCATTCCCAGCACAGCCATCAACTGCTTTGTTTGCATACACACACACACACACACAGACACACACTTAGTTGTCTCGTCGTCGTCGTCATCGTTGTTGTTACTGTGCTTGTCTCTAAGTTACATTGTAAATGTTAGTTTTGTAATTAGAAAATTTTCTAACCAGCTAGCGAATGTGATAAGGAGCTGCCAGCATGTGAGACGACAAGTGAAACGATAGCCACGTTGAGAAGTGGGGAGCAGAGATCGAGGCCACTTTTGGTTAGTGTGCACACACACACACACACACATTTTGTGTGACATTTATTAGCTGCAACTTTTTTCATAAATCAACTGAACAACGCGCATGCAAAAAGTTGCTCAACTTTAGAAAAAAGAACCACAAAAAAAAGTAGCAAAAAAAAAGGGAAAAAAACTAACATTAAAAGGCATTAAAGGCGTAAAAAAAGAATCTCAGCCAACACATAAATCAATTTGGGAACCCCGAAAAAACATCACACGAAGTAAGTCCGGCCTCAGTTTCAACCTCAAGCTCAGTTCTCTCTCATCGGTTTCGGTTTCAGTTTCGGTTTCAGGTCATTTGTCGAAGAGACGGAGACAGAGACGAGCTCATAATTCATCAGCCGTTGGCAACGTTTGCAGCAACTGGAAGCTGCAAGGTCTGCTACGTGTGATTGACTGACTGAGCAGCGGCCACAAATGCCAAAGGTTGAAGATGCATCACACAGACACAGACACAGATGCAACAGCCACAGAGCAACAGCAACATCGACACCAGCAAGAGCAACCATCAATATCCGTTGTAGATATTTCAGCAAAAGAGTGATCTGCACATGTTGATTGCCGATTGCCCATCGCCGCAGCTACTCGTCATGAGAAATCAGCCAGGGGCAGCATCATTTCTAGTTGCTGCAACTGCAACTGCAACTGCAATTTAACGGAAGTTGCAATTTGCATTTGCGACTTGACCAGATCTGTGCAGTCAGTGAGCGACCTGTCGCGACGGTCACGTTCCAGACTCTCGGCGACTGGCGCCGTTTGCTGATTTGCTGCCATCGAGCGGAAAACGCGGCGTATGCTTAATAAACCGTAGCAAGCAGACGCACCACTGCCACCAAAAGTGGGGGGAATATTGACTTGATGAGGCACCTCCAGCAAAGCAAATCAAATCGAAATTCGTTAACCAAATAAAACAGCAATTCAGTTAGCCAATCAAATAACAAATATTCAAATAAACTTTATGTAATGAAACAACTTAAAATATGTAGAGAAATTATTTATTAATCGATAAACATTTTAGTTGGCATTTCCATAATATAAAAAGGAAATTGCAAAATTTAACAAAAATTTGCCAACAACTCCAAAAAAAAATTGTATATATATTTGTATTAAAAAGTGCTGTAAAAATTGTTTAAATCAAACTTTAAATTCCGGCATTATTAACTATTTGAAATAAGATAATTTATAATTTGATTTATCAAAAATATTCTATACGACTGCCCCATAAATGTCAGATTTATTTTTTACAAAAATTATTCAATTCAAATAAAATAAATTGGGTAAAACAAATTGTTAGTATTAAAATATATTAAAACAATCACAAAATTAAACTAATTTGATTAAATAATTTTTTTTATCTATTGACAATATTTAACATTTCATTTAGTTTTCAAGCTTAATTTGAAGTTTTTATGATTATTTTAAAGCTGATTGTTTAATTATTTACATTTTTTCAATTATGTATGTTTCTATGCTTATTTTTTTAAATAAATTTAGTTTTTATATTTACAAATATTTGTAAATATATATATTCGTAGACAAAAACATTTGCTAATGGCTAGCTCAAAAATAAAAAATAATTAGTAAGATAATTTGGATGCTAATTGTTAATTAATTTCAAATTTCATAATCATGAATTTCGTTTGCTTAATTTCAACCTTTTATTTAACATGAATTTAACATATTTTGAATTTTATGCTTTTGGTTAATATCATTTAATAATAAGGCTTTGCAAATATTTTTCGTATAAAAATTGTAATTTGCCTAATTTTTCTGTACTTTATTTTCTCTTTCCTTAAACACTTACTTTTTCAAGCATTCCTTTGCATTTTCTTATCAAAAACAAAATTTGAAGTATACTTGTTCTTGAAGCAACGAAGAGCTGCAACAATTAAATTGTAGCGTGAGTGTAAAATCGGTTTGCAAATGCACAAAGTTTTCTTTTAGATTAAGTTTATGAGACCGTCAATCGCCCGTGGGTTTTCAATTTTCCGCCAAAGTAACGCACACTGAGTGTGCGTGTGTGTGTATGAGTGTGTGCTTGAGTGTGTGTGGCATTTGATATTGCATGTCGCATTTGAAACAACGTTTTGCGTAATGCGCTCGACTGGCCTCCGTTTTTATGGGCCATTCTGAGCGTTTTGACCATTTGTGATTTGTAATTAGATTTGCAGTCGACATAAAGTTGGCAACCAGAAGCGAAAGCATTCCCCCGATGTTGTTGCGCAACAAAGTGCGCGGCGGGACACCTCATAAAACGGCACTAACAATTGAAAATTCATTAGAGGCGACGACAAACGGCAAAAGCTGCCAACTGGCAACTGGCAAAAGCTGTGGCAAAACGGGAATCGACAATAACAAAAACAGCCAAATAGCGAAAAAGAAAAAAAAGAACAATAAATACTTCGGAGCAGTGCACGCACAAAAAGACCAAAAGCTAATTAGCCAAAACGTTAACGGCTGACGAAAGAGCTATGAAAAGGTTCCAGCTAATGACCTGGCTGCATAAAATTCCCCTCTTCCCAAAAACTTAATAACACTCTCAGCACACACACATTGTATAGTAGACAGACATGCCACACATGCAACACAGACAGTTGCACCTACTTTTCAATAAATTCCTAAGCTTGTTTTGTTGTTCGAAGCTATCAAAGTTAAGTAGCTTTTAAATAGCCAACTTTTAAATATTCAACTTTGTCTAATAGTTTCTTATTTATTGCCACGCACTTTGAACTAACATTTGTCTAATATCTTTCTATACTCTTCTCTCTCTCTCTGTCTCTGCAGGGTGTCCGGCAGCTGAGCACGCCCGATTATTAAGTAGCTACAACTACTTACTACTGTGCGCAACGCCTTGCGGCTTAAGTCTACAAAATAGCAGATGAATACACAGCGAGAAAAAAATTAAGATTGAAAATAGATTACAATCTTTTAAAATCGATCTTAAAAAAAAAGTCAAAACTAAATGTTGTTCTTCAATCATCGTTTTAAGATTAAGAAATCTTCTTCTAAGATCAAAAATTTCTTAAATTTAGAAATTTTGTTTTTATTTCTTTCAATGTTAAAATTACCTTCCATTAAATTTTGAACCTATTTTCTTGTGTTATTGATGTTAGCTCAATCAGAAGAGATGTCGTAAATCGAATCATTGAAACTCTAATCGGTTCATATATGAAAAAGTGGAATTATTATAATTTTTCATATTAAAAATAAATTAGACAACACATAAATAAATGTGGAAAATTTATATATGTATTAGTATAAAACAAAAAACTTACATATATAAAACTATTTTGCATTTTAATATCTTTTAAACTATATAAACTTTCTAAATTTTGAATCGTTTATGCTAGATTTAAGATTTTGCTTTCTTGGTTGCATTTTGAGAATTTTCATTCTCTAAAAGAGTTTATAATCTTGAAGTTCAACATGGAACAATCGAATTTTTTTTTTAGAATTTTGATCTTGATTTAAGAATAAAACTTTTTGGTTCAATTTTTTCAACATTTTATTCTTGATATTAGCATTTAAGCGTTTGTTTTTTTTCTGTGTATTCCAGGCTCAAGTCGAAGTTGAAGTCGAAACAGCAGCTGAGAAGCTGAACCCGGAACCTCGTTATGCACTTGGCCTTTAATGACTCTACGAAAATAGCCGTTAATATTTTACGGCGAGTACACAAAAAAAAAAAACAGCTTTCGCCTGCATTTGCCTATTTAGCTGTTCAAATCGGAAACGCGGATCTACGCCTAATGAGAAATCTCGCCAAAACTAATCAGCTGCGTTGTGTTCTGTTTTTTTTGTGTTTTATTATTTGTAAAGTTGACAAAGAGCGACGGAGAACACAAAGCGCGAACTAAAGCGATATGTATCGATAAGCATCGAACAGCGTATTATGGCAAAAGAAAAAAAACAGATTTAACATAAAAAATGTTTTCGTTGGAGAAAAACTTCGAGGGCAAAGACGATGGCAAACACAGAGCACACAGGAAATAATTTTGAAGCGCAGCGAGCCAAGTAAAGAAAACGAGAAGAAAGAAAAGGACGGCACAGGAAAAGATGAAGACAAACGAAGCCAAACCAAAAACCAAAAAACCAAAACCAAAACTAAACCAAAGCTAAGACCAAGCAAGAACGCAGACCAACCAAAAAAAGTAAAAAAGAAAAGAAAAGAAAAAAGCTAAAGCCAAAGAAGCATTGTGGAAACTTTACGTTTCGGTGGCACGTTTGAATTGCAAACTGCAAAGCGCATCGATGGAGGGAGGGAGGATGGCGAGGGGCGGGCAACAGTTTGTGGCAGTTACTGAATCGGTTATCCTCAATGCAAAGGGCCAACCAGGTTCAGGTTTAGGTTGAGCTCCCATCGCATCGCATCGCATCACAACGCATCGCAGCCAGCAACATCAGCAGCAGCAGCAGCAGAGAAAACAAACTTCCAGAAGTTATTCAGTTCGCATAACGATAAACGCCCATCGTTTTATTTTGATTTCGCACCCAACCCCACCAGCTGCCTCTTCTTCTTCACCATCTCTTCTGATGGCAAATGTGTGTTTGTGTGTGTGTGTAGAGTATAGTTTATATTCTGCTGCGTTTTCAGATATGAAATTATGTTTATGGCTGCCGCAGCCGAACCGCAGTCCACACGCAGTTGCACAAAGTCTCGCTGCATGCTTCATCTCTGTCCCCCCCTCTCTCTCTCTCTCTTTCTCTTTTTCTCTCTGTATCTCCCTCTCACTCTTTTTCTGCCCGAGTTGCCATTTGAATTGCACTTCTACTATCCACAAGTTGCAAGTACTGCTGCTGCTGCTGCTGCTGCTGCTGCTGCTTTTGCCATTGCAGTTTGTTGCACCCTGCAGCAGAGTTTGACTGGGGTATGCTAAACTGTTGAATTCGTTGCTTCTGCTTAACTGCATTGCCCAATGACTACATATAAGAAATGAGAAATTCAATATACAATGCATTAAACAAAATCAGTTTTTATTTATTAATTTAAAAAGTTAGATACAATTTAAATTAACACCAATGTATTTCTAAAGCTCTAGCTGCAAAGGCCTTCGGCTTCAATCAGTTCTTAAATTACTTTTAAATTAGCAATAGATTAAGAGAAGTCAGTTATATATAATACTTTCAAAATTATATACACAAATTGTCAGTCCAAGTATTCAGTGCTATGTATTTTTGTTTAATACTTGAATTTCTGTTAGTCTAAGAATTCGAATTCTGTATTCTCTGTTCTCTTGTGTCTGTGCTTATATATTTTTAATAATAAATAAGTTTAATTTACAATTGGCATTACAATTATATAAAATATGTGTTATTTATTGTATAGCTTGCAAAAACTCCAATTCGTATTTTTTTGAAAATAATAGAGAATAGATTCGCATATTAAAGAGTTCGTTTAAAGTTCTATAAAGAAAACAAGTTAATAAATCAACATGAATTATATAAATAAATATTTCCAATAATCCACAATAAATGAGTTTTATAATTCTTGATAATAAAATATATAAAGTAAATAAAAAAGAAATTTGTTAAACATATGTAGTTAAAGAAATTTGTCAGTTATTATATAGTTTGTTATGTAAGCTAATAAATTTAAAAAGAATATAACATTAATTGGAAATAAAGTAATCAAGACAAAAGTAAGAGCGATACATTACAGTGAGCTAGACTGTCAGATATTTGCTACTCATTTTCAATAAAACCATTTTCGACATACCAAATGCTATATTTGGTGTATTGAAATATTGCTACAAAATATAAAAATATGCGCAAAAATACTAAAAATATACCAAATGCTATATTTGGTGTATTGAAATAATACTACATTCAAAATATACCACAGCAACTAAGAAACAATTGCAGTATACGTTTTTTGCCATACAAAAGAATATCTTGAATAAATTTTGAATTTTCTCAGGTACCTTAAATATTGCAGTTATTATTGTATGCATCAAAAACCGAAGTAACTCTAGCTTCATTATTCTATTTTATTTGTTTTAACAGAAGTGGGCGTAGATCTACTAACTTCATTTGGCTGAAAAGGACAAAGGATTGTTCTCAAGAGCAGAAAAGAATATTACTCGATAGGTAAAAGTATTATTATGTACGTGAGCTTTAAATGAATGTTTAGGCAAATAAGGCATAGATAAATTATTAGATTATGGTTAATTAACAGCTAAATATATGATTAAAATTGCCAGCTAATTTGTGGATAATACAAATATTTGTATATTAAAAGAGAAATAAATTCAACTAAATAGTAAATTAGTAAGTTACAAAATGTGTAATAAATACATTGAAGTAGCATTCTATTTTTTGTATTTAAAAGAACTACTTGTCTGCAGAGGGTATTAAGAAGTAATTCTTGTTGCTTTGGTTAATGTTCTTGTTGTTGTTATTGTTGTGTGTTGTTGAAAATTGCTTGCGTTGTTGCGATTGGAAGAGCAACTCGAACTCAAACTCGAACTCGAGCTGGCAACCGCAACCGCCCGTAATCACGCCGCGTGCTACTCACGTAGCAGGTCGATGGTGCTGCCCCTCCATCCTCTTCCTCTCCCTCTCTATCCTCCTCCTACTTCTCTCGTTCAGATCTCCCTCAAATAGTGTGCAATCCTCCAATGGGGCAATCGTCGAATGCCCAATCCGCAATCCACAACGGTCGAGTCGAAGCTGATGCTGAACGTTGAACGTTGAATGCTGAAGCTGAAGCTAAAGCCGGGCGAGCACGTCGCGACTTTGGCGGCTGCTGTTGCCATTTTTACCTTCACTTCCAATGAGGACATTCAGCGCACGTTAACTTTTCGAACTGACTGTGGCTCTTGCTCTCGAGTCTTTGAGTCCAAGTCAAAGTCGAAGTGGAAGTCGGACTCTGACTCTGACTTTGGCTTTTGGGTTGCTTCTGAAGTTGTTGCTGTTGCTTGTGTTGTTGTGATTATCATTATATCTGCAAGATTACCAATTATTTGTTGTTGCTGCTTGCTGCTTG
Source organism: Drosophila niveifrons (assembly GCA_035046325.1). NCBI lineage: Eukaryota > Metazoa > Arthropoda > Insecta > Diptera > Drosophilidae > Drosophila > Drosophila niveifrons. Next base: position 8,212,914 of record JAWNOC010000063.1, on the reverse strand, counting down.
CACTATGCGCACTCCTGTTTCGCCTTCCCTTCCCCACTTCCTTCCTTTCATCCTCCCTTCAGTCTCCATCTTTACTCTGTTGTCTTTCACTTGCTGCAGCCACATCTCTCTTTCCTTTCGCTCTCTGCGCACTTTCTGGTTATTTTTTATAATTCGCGTTAATTTTTCTTTTAAAATGAAATTGCATTGGTGCAACAGCAGCAGCAGCAGCAGCAGCTCAGCAATGTTGTTGTCTCGATTATGTCAGTCGTGTGTTGCCTCCTCTTTGATGTTGCTTGCAACAACAGCAGCAACAGCAGCAGCAGCAACCAGGTAACAGCAACAACAACAATTGCTGCAACTCCTTCAGCTGGCAATCTCAACGTTTAACTCGACTCATTCATACAACTTGCACTAATATGCATTATGCTCTCCCCTCTCTCTCCCTCTCTCTCCTCCCTCTCTTTGTAATAGTCGCACAGCTTTTGTCTCAGTTCGCTTCGGTTTCGTTCCGTTTTCGTCCATTGAACTGCGCGACGAGCGTGTCGCACATTTTGGCCACTGGTCTTCAGACCAGACCCCGACAGACCTCAGTAGACAATGCCCAGGTCAGGCCATACTTCCGCTGCAATATTATCTTTATTATTATCATCGTTTTAGAAATTTACTTTTACATATACTCGTACTTCAAGCAGATTTTAAACTTTGTCTTAAGGAACATTATTTGTATTTCTAATTGCATATTTAATATATTCCTAAAATTAAGCATATTTCATATAATTACATTCATAGCAAGTAACTTGGGAACCAACAGATCAGACATTCGACTTATCTTAAATGAACAAATGATAATACAATAGCATTTGTCTAAAATAATTATAGAATTCTGTTGTTTAATATAGTTTGCACACATTTATTTGGAAATAATAATATAAATATTAAGATATTATCCTATTGGTATTGCAAATTATATAGAATGTAAAAAAAAGATTATATGGGCAAATCCCACGTGTCGCACGCTACATTCGCACGATTTTAGCTAATGAAAATCAATTTTTTGGGGGGTTTTTAAAAGATTTACCGTAAACTTTTGTTATGTGTTTAGAGTGAATTGAGAGTACTTTCAGAGGGTATAAGATTCAATTTCACTGAAGTCACTGTTTTGAAAATAATTAATAAAATTGTGACGTGTCGCACGCTACACAAAGTGGAAGTTAGTTTCAAAATTTTCATTTCAAACGCAATTTTTAGCGAATTATTCAAAATAAACCCTATGAAAGTTAATATCCTAAAAAAAGTTAAGTATATTAGATGACAAAAACCGATCGTTTGGTCTTAATAATGTTTATAGATTTTTAGCAAAGCCGTAAACCCATTGTGTCGCACGCTACACTTTTTCCGCTGGCATTAACATAAGACAAAAATATATATTATATATATATATATATATATATATATTATATTCATAAATGTGCCTAACAATTATTTCAACGTGATTTACTTTTGATTTGTATGTGAGCCCAAGCAGAGGCAAAAAATTGTGAAGAATACAATAGGGATTTGAAGGTGTGCGCAGAGCACGAATTTAAGTAAAATTATGAAAATTATAAATAAAATTGGGTTTGATACAAATTTGTGCATTTATAAAGATCGAAATTTCTTTTTTGCTTTCAATTCTTAAAATGCCATATCTACTTTAATGCTCCATATAAAGAAACATTACAAAATGTGAAATTTAAAAATTGGTCGCTGGTGCACTGTTTCTGGGATTTGCCCATATATAATATATATATATATTATACCCTATTTATTTTTGTTGCTATATTATTACATGAAGTATTAATAACTTCAGCTTGTAGCATAACGAAGAATATAAATTATAAATAATTAGAAGAAACTTAAAATGATTTAAAATGCTTTAAAGTTAACGACATTTTGTTCTCTTTTGCTCCTAATTAGTTTTAAAATTTTTTTTAAATTAATTTAACCTCAATTCCAATAGACTACATTTTGATGACTAATACTATAATAAATAAGCAGCATTGCAAATAATAAAAAAAAAAATAACAATAATATTATAAATTACAATAATAAAATTAATATGTAATCATTTGAAGAATTTATTTCCCAACAATTCCAGTGAGAAAAATTTTAGTTTTGATTTTAAGTCTAAAAAGTGATGTTTTTTAGCGACGGCAGTAGCAATAGTGTTTTTATAAAATGTATTTTTGTATTCGCGGGGTACACGAAGGCAGAAGACTTCATCTTCGACCCCATAAAGTATACATATATATTCTTGACCAGCGTCAACAGCCCAGACTATATAGCCTTGATATAGTCTGTCCGCCTGTCCGTATGAAATACTGAATCTCATAGACTATAAGAGAAAGATCTTTAATTTTCCACAGCACTTGAAATGTTTACACGCAGATCAAATCTGATTCAAAGTTTTGCCACGTTAACTTTTCTGCCCAGCAAATCGATTAATATCAAATAGAAAAAGAAATTATTAAGCTAGTGCCAAGATTTGAAAATATAATTAAAACTATAGCATTTGAGATTCTAGAAAATTCAGATGAAAAATGTAAAAGGTATTACGAAATAATTTTGTATGGAAAAAACGCCAACTTACTACGGGTCTTAGACAATCTGGTATATTTTGAATGTAGTACAATATCGATATACCAAATATAACCTTTAACATATTTTAGTATTCTTGCTGTATATTTGTTGTATATTTGTAGAAAATGGTTTTATTGAAAATGGCTTGTGGGTACGACACTCGTCTGTAGCTGTCTTACTGATTAATATTAATTTAGTAAATTGAAATTAGAGAATAAGACAACAGACCTAAAAAAAGATTGTAACAGTCAATGTATATCGATTAAAACAAAAAACAATAAATGAAAATGTACATTTAAAGATGCAATATGAAGCGCTACTAGGCATTTTTATGTAGAAATTCATGCAGTAATATTTTAATAGGCTGGCAGTGCAAAATAGTTTGGCAAGGTTAGCGATATTGTAACATTACTATTACAACTTTAATTAAGTAGAATATTATTTATAATGTTAAATTAAATTTTACAATTCAACAGTGAACTCAACACATTAATAGAAAAGTTAAAAGTCAGATAGATTAATTATGTATCTATATCAAATAAACAAACATTGAATTCGCATGTAATAAATAAATCTAAAACGATTAAGAAATATATGCAATAATATTAATATTATAATATTCAATAAAGCAATTTAACAGCAGATGCAAAACTTTATAAGAAAAACAAAAAGTATATAAATATCGAATTAAAATATTGAAATGCATATTTAGAAGTTGAAGCAGAGTGTTCATTAGTTTATCACGCTCAACTGTGGACAATTCAATTGTTTTTTATTGCAGCGTGTTGATGGGCAAAATGTATTTTGTCATTATTGCCATAAATAAATATTTGAATTAACGAGAACTGGCGACAATGGCAACTCGTTGATGCTGATGACAACAACAGCAACAACAACCAGCAGCAACAACAACAAATTTTATAATAACAAAGGCAATAACTATGGGAATACATGCAATACATACCCAATCAAACACACACACACACAACTCACACACACATATACACATATTTATGCAGCATGGTTTTTGTCTCCCATTTTTTTTGTGTTGTTGTCGCAATTATTTTTGTTTCCTCCTTTTTTTTTGTGTCTTGTTGCAATTTTGTTTTTTATTGCTGTCGCTGGTCCATTTTACAATAATAATAATAATAATAATAATTTTACGCCCCTGCTGGCTCGGTAAATATTTGAATTTTTAAGCATATGCGCATCAACTTCATTGGGTTTTATTTCGCTCATTTTTTTCTGTATTTTTTTTTGTTGTTGTCGTGTTGTGTTTTTTATTTTTGCATGTTTTTGCCGCATTTCGAGTTCGGGGCGCATTTGTTTGCTTTGCCATTGTACTGCACTCAATGTAAACAGTCAGTCAATATTATTTATTTTTAAATTGCTTACTTTATTCATCGTCATCATCATCATCATCATCGCGACCATCATCATCATCATCATCATCGCTGTTGTCGTACTTGTTTTATGCTCACATAGAGAATTGATGCATTTGCCTTCTTTCTTTATTATTTAAATGCTGTTGTCCTGTTGATATTGTTATTAACTTTCAGTCAGTCGCGTTTATCACCTGGACCATACATTATACTAAAGCTGTACACTTTGTTTGCATTTCTACACTTCCTAACGAGGGGATTAATCATCACTTTTTTGAAACAAAGTAATCACAATAATTTCTTCCAACAACAACAATGCTTAAAATATGTTTCTAAAAATCCCATCATAACATAACTGATTAAGTTATTAAATTATTGACATTGTAAATACATCACTCAACATAAATTATGCCTCAATTTTTTAAATTCAAAGTACATTTGAGTACTTTGAGTTTATAAAATGACCGACAAATATTTAATGATTCTTATATTTAAGAATATTTTATTTATATTTGTTGTAATAAAAATAAAAAACTTTTGGCACAATTTATATTAATTTAATGCACAACAAGTTTTTGTTAATTGTATAATAATTTTAATGCGAAGGAAATGAGCAAAAACATTAAAAAGAATTCAAATTAATTTTATAAAAATGTTATACCAAATTTATTGTAATAAAATACTAAAAAAAAGTTTCATTGAAATAACATTCATTTACCTCAAGTCTTTGTTAATTTAGATAAAATTAATAATAACACTTGATGCTGCTACGAAAATAAGATTAACAATTTATTATAAGTCTTCGTTAAATTAAAAAAAAAGAACGCTTGAAGTTTCTATGAAAATGAGCAAATATTGTATTTTCTTCTCTTACAAAACTATAAAAAAATGTCGTGCTAATCCCAAATAAAAGTTAGAATATAGACAACTCATTCTAAGAAAATGAGCAAGACACGAAACACAATTTAAACAAACGTGTTGTTAAAAAAAAAAGAATTTGAAACACCTCAAATTAGTTTAATTAAGCCTAAGCTTTCGTTAATTTTCTAAGAAACTGAGCAAAACATTACACATAGAAATTATTCAAATTATAAAGATAGTTTGAGAATAGAAAAAGCTTCAATCTAGTTGTTCAAATGAGCTTTGTTAATACCGAAAAAGGGTACAAAACTATGACTGTTAACATCACGATTAGTTGGAGATAATGTTGCCTAGTTGTCAGGATTAACAATTCAAAAATTACAGGGTATTATTAGCGCATGATGCGTTTGGCAAATGGAGTATGCTTCATGTGCTCACATTACATACATATGGCATGTAAATGTGGCATGTTGTGTTTACGCACAGATACAGTTTTCTTTTATGTGGCATATAAAGCAGCCGAATACATATGTGTATGTTTTATCTATATATATATAATGCACATGTGTGTGTGTGTGTGTGTAGGCTTGCATGGGATTAAATTGTAATTACTTTATTACTTAATAACAAAACCATTCATGCCGCTGAAGTTATTAAGCAGTATTTTATATTTTTTTTTGCACTCGCTTTTTACTGAAATTCCCATTTGATTTTTACTGCAAAGCACATATATAAATTATTAAATTGCGTGCAATATTTAAATTATGCGCATACTTCAGAAAAGTAACTCGACAAAGCTCGATAATTGGATGACAGCCAAGCGATAGACTATTTTGATTGCAATCTAGCGCTAAGTGCGACAAATTAGACAACTGACAAGCCGCTATATACATATATAGTATATATATAGATATTACTAATTAAATAAATTAAAATGAATAAGAGAAAAACAACAAAGTGAAGAAATTAAAATGCAATATTTTACGAGATTTATGAGCTTTGCATTTTAATTGAATAGATTTCGATAGTCCGGTTTTATGTGCCTTGACTTTTCATGCGCCATTGCAAAGGGGCGTAGCTACACACACATATGAATATAGTATATATAGTATATATGCATGCCACAATCAGTTAATGGAATCTAATAAACGTGCGCCTATCTTTCGACCACAATCTAATCGCAGGCGCACGACGCCGATGACGATGACGACAACAACAAATGGCACCGAAACTGAAGTTCGAGGGGCTGCTTACAGGAGGAGGAGGAGGAAGGAGGAAGGAGGAGGGTGTTGCCAACTGAGGTGGCTACAAGTACAACGGCTACCGGTGCCAGTTTCGATACCAATTGCGATACCGATGACGATGCCCGTCCAGATGCCCTCATATGCACTCAACACCAGCGTTCAGGCTACAATTGCGCTACTGCCAGCAGCAAGGCCACTGCCACTGCCTTCGTCTCTGCCTCTGCCTCCGCCTTCGCCACTGCTGTAACACCCTGTAATTAAGTCACATGGCCAGCCAGCAAACACTCGCACACACAACGAAATGTGAAATAAGGCAAAACAGCAAGCGGCAATCGGCTCAAATTACGCAACGCCAATCGTCGAGATCAGCGTAATTTCGCTGCGCAGCTGAGTGCGAGAGGGAACACAGAACACACATCTTTTTTTTTGAGGTTGCCACAACTTACAAAATGTCAAAGATCAAAAACAAAATGCAATAAAATAATGCGAATAATTTGTGCCAATGGAGATATGCGGGCATGCTATCGATAGCAGAAGAAGATGCCATAAAAAAAATGGAAGAAAGCTATAGTCGAGTGTGCTCGGCTGTGAGATATTCACGAATAAAAATATTGCGGTATTTTCTCAAAATATACTAAAATAATATACCACTAAACTATAAATATACCAACGATATCATATGGAATAAGTTGATATATATTAATATGCCACTGCATTCAAAATAAAGTACAAAAATTATATATTATTTCACTTACAATTTTGTTATATAACCAATATATATAACAAATTTTCTTATTTTTCATGCAACAAAACTTCCAATAAAATATTTTGTGAGCAAGAGCTCATTGAATAGACAAAATGCTGTTATTATGTTATTTGTGAAATATAAAAAACAAATCAAACCAAATGTAAAGCTTATAAAATGTACACCACAGCATTTATTTTACTTGGCATTAAAATTGCCGAAGAAAATAGCTACTCAGCTGTCAGGAGGAAAACTTTGAGGAGTCGAAGTGTCCGGAAAACAAAAAGGAAATGCAGTTGGGAAGTAGTGTATTTGGGTGTCACAAATTGTCACACTTTGGAGCAAATTGCTTTGCCTGCAGCTAATTAGCTGCACAGACAAAATTCAATTTCAATTTTCAAAATATTGAAATTAAGTTTGAAACTGTTTTAGAATTCTTGTTGTTGTTGTTGGTGATACTTATATTTCTTCTTTTTTTTTTTTTGGGTGACAATTCGTGTGACATTGTGACGGGACTTTTGATGGCATTTTCCGTTTGCTTGATTACTCTATTTTCTCAATATACATATTTTTTCTTTTGCTGTTGGGAGCTCATTAAACACACAAATATTTGGTTGAGCAATTGTTGTTGATTTCGTTTTCTATTTTTTTTTTGGGTTATTCTGTTGTCAGTTGCCGGATCGTTGCTGTCGCTTGAAGTGTCAGTTTTGTTTCGTGTCCGCGTCAGTCAAGTCGCCAACAGTTTTTTTTTTTTTCGTTTTTTTTGGGGGGGGGCTGCTGCCATCGAAAAACCAACAGGCGGGACAGACCCCAAACAACAACAACATCAGCAGCAGCAGCAAAAACAAACTATGCACTCGCTCTCAGGTAGCTGCTGGCATACCAGTCCTGCCCCCATCTCCCCTCTCTCTACCCACTACCCACTACCCTGATTTGTCCTATGGCATAACCGTCGGCACTCCAACTAACTAACTAACTGTCGCCTGTCGCCCAAACTCTCTCCTTCTCTCTTTCTCTGTTTCGCATCTCTCCACCCGCATCTCGCCTCTGTCTCTAGCACTCTCTCTTTCTCTTGCTGTCTGTCTCTTTTTCATGCTACCCAATCTCCATCTCCATCTGACTAGCTGTCTGTCTATCAGGCTGCCTGCCTGCCATTTGTTTACTGGGGCTGTCCATCTTTTTGTCACGAGTGCCGCCTGCCACGCCCACAATGAAGCGAAATTAGTTTGGCTGTCAGGCCGCAGATCGCTGCACAGTGGTCCCTCACCATATTGACCTTTCAAATGTCTATTTGTTGTAGAAGTTATTTAACATGTACTCTTGTATGGGTACATTTGGTATATTTGGAATGTAGTACTATGTAAATGTACCAAATATAGCATTCGCTATATTTTAGTATTTCTGTGATATATATTTTAGGAATAATACCCCACTTGACTGCCTTTATTCAATATGGGTATTGAGTATCTCCCAACCCAAAGTTTGTTAATAATAAATATATTAATTCTTTAGAAACATGTCGGAAATCTTCATCTTTTATAATTGATGCCGGACCGATTTTTTATTTAACAAATTATAACATTTATTTATTGAGTTGGCAATTTTATTTAATTTCTGTTTTTTTTTTAAGAAATTTTGATTTTTACAGGTAACTTATATATTTTATAGATCTCATTTACACAGTGTTTTATTGTTAAGAAATTATAATACTTACTCAAGAAATGCGTATTTTTATTAATTTTAATTTTAGGATTTCTTTTTTTAAATATAAAGTTTACTTATATTTAATTATTATGGCGATATTTTTCTATTGCAATATTTTCGACGCAATTTCAATACATAACCTATGTATTAAAACTTCTTAAGTTTACATATATTTTTTGAGATTGCGCTGATACATTTTATATTTGTTTCTACAGTCATTTTTGTTTGACTTTGTATGTTTAAAGTTTTTATTTTATATATTTTTTTATTGTCCAAAAACTGCATATTTCCTATCCGAAAAGATATTATAGATATAATTGGTATTAAGAGAGTTTTCGTATTTGAATACTTATTTTATTTTTAAAATATTTTGAAATACATTATCAAATTGTATTCTATGCCGGGTATTTATATTTTTTGGATTTCATTTTGCATACTTAAAACTGATACGTAATATATTTATAATTAATACCTAATATTTTCAACACAATCTTACACCATTCAATGTGCACAAATATCATTTTGTAGAATTTAAAATATAACTTCATTGGACGCCAACTATATCTACAAAATTGATAGAATTCATAATATTTATTTAAATAAGTTATCCAGCTTCCTTCTTCTGTGTGCTCTCATTTCATATTTAAATTTCAATTAAAAATATATTCTAAAGGCAACTCGAAAATTCTCAAATACTCCCCACAAAAATGGCAGAAAGAAAAAAACTCCGTCAATTATGAAAGTCGCTTAGCTGACTGAGTGGCAATTAAGACACTGTGCGACATTTGGTTTGGGACTTGTTAATTAGCTTAGCTTAAAAACGGCGGCTGAAAATCTATTCGAAATTTCATTTTTCTTTTCTTTTACACGTTGTGTTTTATCTTTATTTCTTTTTTTTTACTCATTGGGGGCTTAAATGTGTTTGTTATTTTTTTGTGTGTTTTTTCTTTGCCATTTGTTTGTTAACTTTAAGATGCAAAGGCGATAAAAGCCGAAGGGCAACAACAAGAACAATTAACAGTCGCACCAGCAGCAACAGCAACAGCAACAACAACAACGACAGACATGAGAAGGAGGTTGTGTGGGTGGGATTTTTGGGTCAAAGAGCTTGACTGGGCGGCGCTGTCTGGGCACAAGTTGAAGTCGAAGTTGAGGTCGGGTTCTTAGTGTGGGGTTTGGCTTGGGGTGGTCGGCTTATCGGCACCGAGACCATCTCAATGACTTACTTAATCACATAGAGCAAATCTGGTTACAGGATATCCGCCGTGCACGGGAGGCCATCAACATCAACAGGCGTTGACGACAGCACAGGACGCACAGGACCTTTGGCAACAAGACACATACATAGCATAAGAGTGCGAGAGAGAGAGAGAAAGAGAGATGGCAAACGGAAGGACGAAGGTAAAAAGGACAGACGGAAGGACTAACGCAGCCAAAAGGAAGGAGGCACACACAAATTGAAGCTCATCTACTTAACGCGGCTCGCTCGCGGCTGGCAACGTCGTCAGCGACGTTATCGTTGTCGTTGTCGTTGTTGTTGTTGTTGCTCTGTGTCGTCCTCGTGTCCTTCTCTGTGTCCTGCACTCATCGTGTTGCCATATCCTACGGCACAGTCATCGCCACCTCTCACACCTCTCGCTCTTGCTCGCGCAGTTGCGCCATCTCTCTTTCGTTCTCGCTCTCGCTCTTTGCTCTGTTGCTGTTGCTGCTGTTGTTGCCTCGCCTTGTCCTGCTGCGTATCCGTGTGCGTGTGCGGGTCTAAGGATAATCTTTGGCATAATTATTACAATGTCACCATGTTTCGCCAGTCTTGCTGTCCGTCTGTCTGTCCGGCTGACGCCTCTCGCAATTTTTCTGCTCATCGCCATCATCTCATTTATTGCTTGCGGTGTTTGGCACGTTCCCTTGTGGTTTACAGCGTGAAATAAGATTTTCCTATGACCAGGCAACACCACAACACCACCAGCGTCACCAGAAGGACATTATTCGCCTTCCCACTTCCACTCCCACTCAACTCCCCCGTCTTCTGCTCCCTCGACTTCCTCGCTTGCGCTTCTTTATTATGATTATTTGCGCTCGTGTGCGTGCCGCTTGCCGCACGGAGTTGCTATGGTCAGTAATCAAGAGTTTCCAGCTCGCAGCTATCAAATGGCATACGCCGAGGCGCCTCCATTTCCTCCTTCGACGTTGCGCCACTTCTCCACTTTGCCTCACGATGACCTGCAACGTCAGCGCCTGGGAGAGATGTGGCTCCCAGGTTCAAGTCCAGCCCTGTCCAGCTGCTTGACACTTGCGTCGTCAGCGTCGACACTTGACACACGACACTGACACTTGCCCACTGTCATTTCTCCCCCTCCTTCTCCTTTGCCATCTTCTATGTGCTGCTCTCAAGTGCGTTGATGCGTGTTCACTTGATGTTGTTTGCTGTGGCGAGCAGAAAATACACACACACACACACAAACAAAAAAAAAAATAGAGAAAAGAACTGAGCAGAAACCCAACGCAACTCTCCAAGCGCACAAACAGCACCAAGGCAACAGCTGGAAGCGAGAAAAAATATACGTACATATAATACGAATGTAAATATAAATGATTATTATTATTAAAATAATAAAAAAAAAATAATAGCTATAAAACTTGCCTGATTTCTTGATTTGCTGATCTTGCGCATTTCATATTTTTTTCTACAAGTATTTAATTCAAAAGGAGAATTGTATATTATAAATTTCGCAGTTCGCGCACTTTGCACTAAATTCAAACTTAAAGAGAATACAAATTTAGTATGAAAAAAAATGTATTCGTATTTATGAAGAAGTTTGACTTACGATGAAAGTGTGCCCTAAAAACTACATCAATATATATTTTTGTTTAATTTCATTAATTATTTATTTTATACAAAGCCATATTTAATTTACTCAATTGAGTAAGTAATATTACAATTATCAACTTAATAAAGAAATTTTAACATTTTTATACGAAAAATAAATCAAATCTAGTGTTGGTGTCGTAAAGCACAAATTTATCTTTCCAGCTTTAATAATAATAGTTTTTATGTTTTCTACAAATTTGTTTGCGATCAGTTATAACTTGTATAAGTTACGAGTATTAAAGAAATACTATTTATTTGTAAAAACGCATACTGCACTCGGGTCTTAGTTGCTTTGGCTGACAATCTGGTATATTTTTGCACTCTACATAATATTTATACTATAATATTTTTTATGTATCAATATATCAAATATAGCCCTTGGTATATTTTTATTGGTTTGAAAGATAGAAAGAAGAAAGAAGAAAGTCGATCATAACAACCTAAGCTCTAAAGTTTAAACTTTACTTAACAAATCTTACTATTACTATGAAATATTTAAGTGAATTATCATCTTTTTTGATATTTGTCTGCGCTACCACAAGAATATTTAATATTAAAATCGTTATGCCTTCAAAAGATATGCCAATGAAATCTCCTAAAATACTTGTATAATATTTCAAAATTTAAATTATTGTGCTTTAAGAAAACATATCACTGAAATTTCAATAAATGTTTCTAAAATATATATGAAATTATGTTCAAAATTAAAATGATTAGGCTTAAAAAATAAATGACACTAAAATTTGTTCAAATATTTCACAAGATATTTAAATGAATAATGTTCAATGGGAATTTTGTTTGTATTTAAGTTGAATTTCCAGCATCTAGCTATTTGCCGTTAATCACCTTAGTTTTGGACTGTGAGCTGTGTATGTGAAATGTGCTGGACGCTGAGACAGACAGCGGTGCTCGTCATTTTGTAGAATGAAACTACAACTGAAAAGGCGGATTCCAAAATTTGAAGCGAGGCTTAGGCCAGGGCAAACAAATTGCCAACAATAAGTCAGCAAAATTGAGCAACAACTGGCAGGCAGGCAGGTAAAAATTCGAAAGAACTGAGAACAAGCTGAAGCGAAAGTGGAAGTCGAAGTAGAAGTGGACGTGGAAGGGGGCTTAAAACCCTTTGCAGATAATGAAAGTGAGGCAGCAGCGGCAGCGGCAGCAGAAGAGGCGGCTGAGTTGTGATTTAAGATAGCAGCAGCCAAAGCAAACCCGGAACAACAGAGCCAGAGCAGACTTTGCGGTGTGTGCGGTGTGTGGCATGTGCGGCATGCGGCATGCGGCACCCGCACTTGGCACTCGCTGCCAAGGCTCGGCTTCGGCTTGACAAATGATGATGAGCCGCACGCGCAGCAAAACCGGCAGCAGCAACAGCAACAACAACATAAAGAGCATGCCACTGGCTTTGTATGCAAATCACCGTTGACACTTGCCGCTTGTTGCAGTTGCCGTTGCCGTTGCAGCTCTCGATTACACAGGTACAAAGTGCAGCCAGAGAGCCAGCTGTGCCTCACACTAAGCTGTCGGCTTTAGTGACAAATCCACTCGCCACAGTTACAGCCACAGCCGCAGTCACCGCTACAGCAACCGCTTTTCGCTCTTTGTCAGACTTGCAGTTGCATGCAGATGTTACCTTACCCTCTTCCGTGTGCCTCTTAATATTTAATGCGCTTTTCCCATATATCGTTGCAACAATAACAACAACACCATCGATAACAGCGTTGACACCTTTAACACCTCAGCATTCGGTCAATGAAATTCGCTTGGATTTATCCCAAAGCTGACCCACGTTGCCCTATAACTATAAGTTGACTTAAGGAGTGTCAATGAGCCGCGTCCACATTTCATTTGCTGATCGAGAAATCTGTGCGAATTAATCGGATAACGACTTTGCCAAACTACAATTGTTTTTTTTTGTGCATGCTTTTTTTAAGACAAAATGAAAACAATAACTTTGATTCACAATTATTATAATACAACATTGTTTTTGTGCAGTTTTTTTTTTTTTGAGAAAATGTAATAAATGTAAAATAATAAAAAGTCTCTAAATTCAGTAGCCGAAAATAAATAATCTCCAAAAAGTTATTTGATAAAACTTATTTGGAGTAATTTTTTAAAACATATGTATATAATAATATTAGTTTCAACAGCCAAAAATTATAATTTCTCCAAATTTATTATGTAAAAATATAACTGTTATTAAAATTAAAATTTTAAACGGCAACCAAAGTTATAATTTCAAAATTATGTATTTTAAATGTGCCATTGCGTAAATTGCAAAAAAAATTAAATAAAGATACATTTATTGTATGAATAAAAAACTATAATTTTAATAAATCCCCTTTTAGTAAATTCACTAAGTAAAAAAATACTTATTATTAAAATTAATATTTTATGTTTGAACCAAATTTATAATCGCAGCCTTTCTCAAAATATCAGACATGTTAATATAAACATGTTAATAAATACAATAATATTCTACAACTATACCAAATTAATATACCATAAAAACTAAAATATACAATATTTAGTATATTGATATAGTGCAACATTTAATTTATACAGTATATGATAAAATAAACAAGATTTTTGGCCAAATCAACTTAGATCCAATTGAGTTTTTGCAAAAATCGCAACTCTACTTCAAAAAATACGTTTGCTATTCGTTTTATTTTCGATGAATCTCTGAATTGATTGGCCAAATATTAAAAGTTATATTTTCAGTCTTACTTTGCAAAACTCTCTTTAATTATATAACTTAATTACGTCGCATAACTGTAAATATCTTCTTAAAGTTTAATAATGATAGTTTCTCTAAATTTATTAGGTAAAAATATAACTGTTATTAAAATTAAAATTTTAAACGGCAACCAAAGTTATAATTTCAAAATGATTTCTTTTAAATATGCCATACATTTATTGTATGAATAAAAAACTATAATTATAATAAATCCCCTTTTAGTAAATTCACTAAGTAAAAAAATACTTATTATTAAAATTCATATTTTATGCTTGAACCAAATTTATAATCGCAACCTTATACCTTTCTCAAAATATCAGACATGTTAATATCAACATGTTAATAAATACAATAATATTCTACAACTATACCAAATTAATATACCATAAAAACTAAAATATACAATATTTGGTATATTGATATAGTGCAACATTTAATTTATACAGTATATGATAAAATAAACAAGATTTTTGGCCAAATCAACTTAGATCCAATTGAGTTTTTGCAAAAATCGCAACTCTACTTCAAAAAATACGTTTGCTATTCGTTTTATTTTCGATGAATCTCTGAATTGATTGGCCAAATATTAAAAGTTATATTTTCAGTCTTACTTTGCAAAACTCTCTTTAATTATATAACTTAAAACATCTAAATTCAAAACTAATAATTATTGTGATATGAATCACTAAATTCCTTATCCGAATATTGAATTATTCTGCAGTCTCCAAGTTACATGCAAAATTATAGTTTTAACATTATTTTCAATCACTCTTAAAAATGATTTTGAGTAACATTACTTCGTCAAAAATTGCATGTAAGAAAGAAAGTGTTGTAAAGCATACTTCTGACAATTATTTCTTAATTAACATTTATTTTTAGAACCCGCGCAATCAAAGTGATGTTTTTAATTTGCAATTTGGATAATTATGAAGTAATTTTACTTTTGTATTGTTGAATGTTGAATGTGTTTGATGGCTGCATTTCAGCCTGAAGCGATTTGAGCTCATTATTACGTGAATATTTTCACGCATTTTAAAACCTATCGAAAATATGAATTCCATTTTTTTTTTTTTATTTATTTACTTTTCCAAACACATTTTGACATCTCATTTGAGTACGTGAAGAGTTTGTTCATTTTGTAAGTCGATTTGTAACACTGAATAGTCAAGTTTAATTTTTGTTTACTACATTTATCAAGTGCTTAAAATATTTTCAGAAATTGTTTTGAACTTTATCAGAATTTCTTAGTATTTTTATGTTTGTTGTTGTTTTGTTAACTCAATAGCAAAAGCTATTCATGCAGTATGCAGTTGAGCGCATATTTCATCTGTTTTCATTTAACTGAAAATTGCATTTTGATAATTTTGAACAGAAATCGCTGAAAGCGAAACTAAACTGCAGTTGACGTTTTAGTGGAGTTGGAAAAATTCCACACAACAGCAGCGACGAGCCAACCAATCAGGCAAACTCAGTCAAAAATAAATAAGAAAATATGTGCATGTATAGTATATTTATTTTATAAAATATGCGCATCAAATGAATTTTATAACGTGTACAATGTGCTATGTCCGAGTATAATGGACTTTTCAATGTCCTGTAAAGCGGACAAATAAAAATGATTATAAAGTCAAAATTGAACGCACATTCAATTAATCCGTGTCAATATTCATGTGTGTGTGTGTGTTTAGAAAATTATTTGCTAAAATAGACTTTGATAGTGCTTTGTTTGAGTTAGTCAAAGAAATGGATTTTTCGAATATATTTTTAATTGTTTGCGCAATTCAAAAATATGCATAATAATTGAATTACATTTCAGTTGGAATTTTTTTTATTTGATGAATATTTTTTCTCATTTACATAATTATAGGATCACATATGTTTGACCACACTTTTGCGTACTTAATACATTCAATCTGATTTCGCAGTTTTTCTTTCATTACTAAACTGCCGACTGACGACGAGTGACGAGTATTTGAATAATTTACTTCTCTATATATACATAGACAGTAAGTGAATGTGTGTGTGTGTGTATACATATAATTTAAATTGCAATTTATTTCATCTTTTTTTCTCTATTTATTTCATATTATTTTCTTTTTTTTTACGTGTTTTTTGACGTGCCATACGCGCCACTCAAATGAAGCAACAACCATTTTTATGACAGCTCGCCCCTTAAACTAGAACCCAGTGTGTGATTCTGCATTTGCCTAAAGGGGGCAGCCAGGCAGTCAGCTAGCTAGCTCTCTGGAGTGGAGAAGCTTTCATGACAACTCATCTGCATACAACAAATTGACGCATCAGTAATCCACACAGACACACGCTTGATTTACATTAAAAACTGATGACAGCCATTAAATACTCTGCGTCATCGGCGACTTGGCAATATTGAAAATACCAATAAAGAAAAAACCTATTTAAAATTCATTGCAGCATTTTTCATTTGCAACATTATGATATGAACAAATTAATATAAAAACAAAAACTACATAAAATGTGCTAGCTAATATATTTTGCTATTTTTTCGTGTTGTTAGAGAGTTAATAGTTTATCTTATTTATTTGACTTTGGCTATTTTCTATTTCGCAAAATATAGATTGCTTGTGTGCGTGTGTGTGCGTGTGAGTGTGTGTGTGTGTGAGTGTGTTTGCGATGCACGAAAAATTATTTTAATTTTCAATAAAAATGCAAATATTTTATTTATAATTCTGTGCAAATTTTTTAATTTTATTTTTATTTTTTAATACCACATTCAATATGTGTGGCACATGCCACACAATCACACACACACACACACACTCGATATACGCGCATATTTTACATATGCAACAACAGCAACGCGATGCAAATACAATTGTTGTAGTTATTGCTGCCACATTTGTCGCCCTGTTAACCCAGCCAACCCAATCCGCGTGTTTTCCCCTCCCATCCACCCCCAATGGCAGAGAAAACTGTTCATTGGGTGGCGGCAACGTCGCTTCGGTGACATTTTGGCGGACTTGCGACAGACGGAAAGCGAGTGACAAAGCGTCAATCCGTCAAATGCAGCTAACTGAAGCATTGACTGCAGTTCCGATCAATATACTCCGACAATATGTGCATGCACATCTATATAAATACACACTATATATATATAAATATATATGTTATGTATAGCGATTTGTAGTTACACCCACAAAAATCCACCTATTTATTATAATGCATTTTTATACCCGCTATCAATAAAGGTTGAAAGGTATTACAACTTTTTGCCTACAGAAAATGTATGTAACAAGCAAAAGGAGACATCTCCGTCCCCATAAAGTATATAAATATATTCTTGTTCAGCATAAACAGGCGAGATGACATAGCCATTTCTCTCAGTCTATCTGTTCGTTTGTATGAACATCTAGATCGCATAGACTATAAAAATAGAGCTATACTATACCCATAATTTTGTATGCATACATACTGTATTTACAATTCCTTAAAAGTTCACTGCGATCAGATAAATATTGCAAAAGTTTTTTAAGAAATCGGACCTTACTTGCTTTGGTAGACAGTTGGAAAATTTTGCTCTATATGATATATTTTTACTATATACCAAAATATATCAAATAAGGCCTTCGGTATATTTTAGTATTTTTGTGTTATATTTGTTGAATATGGTTTTATTAAGAATAGATTAGAAGTATCTCATAGACGAGCACACTCGGCTGTAGCTTTCTTACATGTTACACAAACATCAAAAAAAGTGAGAGATGGAGAGGAAAGAAAATCGAAGTCGATATAAGCAAGAGTATTAAAATATATTTACAGCAATATTGCAAATGCATTAACCTGTCTTTGTTCACCTTATTCTCTGTTTGAATTAATCGATCTTTATAACTACTACATGCTAATAGTAGTATTTGATTTCATACCTGCATAAATTCAATCACACATTTATTGCATGCAACATATGCATGCAATCCAAGAACTTTTCTTTAATAATTTAGTCAGCTATAATGCAATTTTTTAATACATAAATGTATTATTTAGCTTGACTCAGAATCTAATCTAATCTATCTCAGTATCTAACAATTTAATCAGTTGTTTTATTTTAAAAATATTTTCAGACATACATATTTAAAAAATATAAAAGATGATTTCAATACTTTGTCCTCTGCAAAGTAGAATATTTATAAATTTTGTAATGTATAACTTTGTTATTTTTTTTAAGCTATTCTGAACGTTTTAATAGCTCAGCTCATCTAAGGAATTGTCTTCGTTATTTAAATAAAATAATAATAATAATGTTTATTTTAAGTGCTGAGTTGAAGACCTAAGTTAAAATAGCATTTTATATATTAGTTAGCTTCTTAGTTTTAAATTGATGTTAACTTTAAATTAAAAAATAAATTAATAACACATTAAATTATTTCGAAAAAGGTTTTATGTCGAATTTCAAGCTCAAACCTTACATAAACTTATGCTTGTGTGAGAAAGTTGCTTAATATTTATAATAATTTTGGTGTTATCCCCATTTTTATTTTTCGCTAATTTAAATGCCACATACAAAATTTATTATTTTTGCTCAAAAATTGTATTATATTAAAAACAGACTTTTTTGACACGTTGATACGTCTTAGAAAAAAGTTGTCTTACCTTAAAACGAATGGAATTATTTAAACAGCCACTTTTATTTTAGGTTTGCGTAGAGATTTATAAAAAAATTAAACCATTCAAAAGCGTTTTGTTTATAGTATTTCGTGCAGGGTATGAAGATAGCTAATATATCAGTGTTGGCTTTAGAAATAATATTTATATATATTTCAGAGCTAGTCGCTAGTCTGTGGACTGTCACATTCACGGTTAAATGAATAAATTTGATAACCGTTGACCGCTGATAACCGGGCTAAAAGCAACAGCAACAACAACAGCAACAGCGACTATGCAAATTTGAAACGCGCAACAAACGGAAACGGAAAGCGTTATACGAATATAGACAGACAGATAGAAAGAGAGAGGAAGAATGAGAGAGAGAGAGAGAGAGCGAGACAGATGGATCAGACAGACGACGTAGGGAGACAGATAGTTGGGCAGGCGGATGGCCATCGTCTGTCTCTCTGTCTGTCTGTATGTGTGTGTGTGTGTATAGATCAGAGAGTCAGTGAGTCAATTAATATTTTGTTAATTTTTTGTTGCACAAACCGGGGCCACAATCAGAGGCAGAGGCAGAGGCAGCAGCAGGTTCGCGTGCTTTTTTTGGTCTGGCTCGTGTTATGGTCACATCAATTTCCAGCTTGCTTTTATTTAAATGTATTTGTTTGCATAAATAAACAGAGAGACAGAGAGAGCAACAACCAACACGAAAAAAACCAAAACCAAAAAAAATAAATAAATAAAAAACGAATCAGAAAGCGGTGATGGGGGATGGGGGAAAAAAAAGCAAACTAAACAAACGTCAAAACTTTTAAAATTTCAATTTCCGGTGCAGACGACGGTTGGGGAATCTCTTCAGATCGCCACAGATGGGCAACTGGAGAGTCGAGTCTGCGACTTGCGACTTGCGTTGAGAGTCTGTGGCAAAGAGTCTGTGGCGACCTGTTGCCCATTCATAAAAGAGATCAGAAGGACTTTGGGACTTGGACTTCTTAAGGCAAGTGCAAAACGGAAAGAGGCAAAGGCAAAGGCAAAAGCAAAGGCAAAACAGAACGCTCCAGTGAATTGTGTAAAAATCAACGAAATTAATTTTATTTTGATATTTGTGCAACAAATTCCCCAGCGAAATTATCACAACAAGTTATTTTTCAACAGCAAAGCACAACCAGCAAGGAGGAGTAGCAACAACAACAAAGGACACAACTCGCAATGTTGCACGTCAAATTTATCAAAAGCGACAGCCGTAAGAAAGGAATCAGCGACCAGAGCAACAAAAAAAAAACGAAAAACAGAAAAAAAAAACAACTGAAACCCATGTCCAGCGTATTCCGTGCAGCTTATCCTCTTGCTCTCCCTTCTCCTTCCGCTACTCCCCTCTCTCACTCTCTCTCACTCTCAGCTACGGCTGATCCATGTGGTGTCCATGTCCAGAGCTTGTGCAACTGTCAGTCGAATAACCTTGGCGAAATTTGCGAATCTTGCGTACGAGGCGAGTATTTCGCTATTTGCATTTATTCAAAATTAATCAAAAAACGCTTTTGATTTGTGATTTCCTGCTGTGGTTTGTCTTGTGCTCCTCCAACTTTGTGACTCTGCCTGAGAAGCCTCTTTCATATATTTTCAGCAAAGTTCTTTAGTCTTTAGTCTTAGCCTCGATATCAATTGCATTATTAAGACACAAACGCAACACTCCTAACTCATTTTGTTACTCAACATCCTTGTATTTCTTTTCTTTGAGCGTTTCAATTTCTAAATTTGCTTCAAATATTATTAATGAAGTCACTGAATGGAAGACAGTTTAAATGTGATTCATGTATCAACAAAAAATTAAACTGTAATCTAACAATTAAAAATGGTAACTAAGAAAAAGAAAAAGTTGTATAACGTTTAAATAATAAAGTGTTTTATTTCTTTTTTAGGCTAGTATAAATGCTGATAAAGAGATAATTATTGCATAGGGCAGTTAATGAAGTCAGTGTTAGTAAACAAATTTTCCATAAATATTTTTGTAGAGAGTAAGTTAGTCAATATAGTTCTCAAGCCATACAAGTACGAAAGCTTTAGTTGAGTGTGCTCCGCTTTGAGATACCCATTTTGAATAAGAGCAAAACAGTGCGGTATTTTCCTTAAAATATAGCAAATTCATATACCACTAAAATACTAAATATTAAAAATATAGAATAAAAGTATTTCTTAAATAACATATACAATTCTTATCTGATGTACCAAAAATCGGGTTTAGCTTCAATTCAAAGCTATAATACCCTTCTGCCCTATTGTAGGCAGTAGTCTCTTTAACGAAAAACTAATGAAAATGCAAAAATTGTCGTAAAAATTTAGCTGAAAATCAAATTCAAAATCATTAATTGAAGAAGGCTTGCACAAACTTTTATAAAGAGAATATATTTCCTTAGTTGTGTTTATAACGACCAAGTTAATAAATAAATAAAATTGAAACCTGAGACAAACTCAAAATAAAATGCTTCTTAGTTATGCCAACTAGCAGCTAATTATAATTATAGGTCTGTTCATTTACTGGCTACCATATTTTGCTGATTTAAGTAAAAAATGAATTTAAGTATATGAATAAAAGTCGATAATTATGTTTTCAAAATAACTTTTAATTTTCCTCTAAAGTCTTTTAAGTGCCAAGTGACGAGCAATAAGCTTTGTAGTAACGTTGCTTTCAACTAAGCATAAAAAATGACAACGCAAAGAGCTTTGGAACTAGGCAAGGCACAGGCAATTTGTTATGTAAATGCGACTGGCTTTGATACTGATTATTGGCAATACTTGGCCTGCACTCACGAGAGATAAGTATCGATGCAAGTGAGTGAGTGAGTGAATGAGTGAGTGCTGTCTACGTATTTGCGTTGAGGTACCACACGCATCAGTTGATCAGCTCATCGATGGCTGTGCTACCATCGCGGATAGAACGCCCACAACACAATGTGAAGGGGGCGAGGGTGTAATTACTCCATATACATAGATAGCATTAAGTAGGCAGCGTGCTCTATAGACAACAATAGCGACTCATTGAAGAGACAGAGAGAGAGAGAGAGAGAAAAGGGCAACGACGAGTATGCCTCGTAGTCACAGGCATTCATTCATTGCCGCGACGACTCATTTGAGATATGCACATAAAGCTAATGTGGCATGATCATGAGGCAGCTCAGATCGAAATCACAACAAGAATATGGGAGCAGTGCGTGACGACGACGACGACAACGACGACGAGTCTCGAGTCGGAGTGGAAGTGGGAGTCATTGAGATGCTTGGCGCTTGATAGCCAAAGTCGAATAAATATATGAGTACTTGAAACTCTCGCATTCATTTCAAAGCGAAAGCAACTCACGGCTGCCCACACACATACTCTGGGTGAGACTGAAACTGAGA
This sequence comes from Drosophila niveifrons, assembly GCA_035046325.1. Taxonomy (NCBI): domain Eukaryota; kingdom Metazoa; phylum Arthropoda; class Insecta; order Diptera; family Drosophilidae; genus Drosophila; species Drosophila niveifrons. Next base: position 8,190,752 of record JAWNOC010000063.1, on the reverse strand, counting down.
CTGAGACTGAGACCGAGGAGAGGTCTAACTTTCTGGCCTGTTGCAGTCTTCGCACCCGCTCAAAGCGACAAAGATAAACAAAATGGCGCCCCACAACGACAACGACAACGACGACAACGACGGCAACAACAATTCTCTGACTCTGGCTCTGGCCATTGGCTAAGTTATGGAGTATCGGTCGCATGCAAATGCAGCCTGGCCTCTGCCCGCCTTTTGCCTTCATGCCACAGTCACACAATCGACTCGACTCAACTCAACGCAACTCAACTCGACCCCTCGGTCTCTGGCCGTCTGGCTTGGCATTTCCCTCTGTACGTCTGCAGCTGACATGATATACGCTTTGATGTCTCGTTTTTTTGATAAAGTACTCAATCTATAAACGCCAAGAGCAAAAACGAAGAGCCGCTTTGGCCGCAATGGCACTGGCTCCTCTTGCTAGAGACATACGTATGTACATACACATGTATATCATCGCTCTGTGGTCTGGTCTTGTATCTGTTCTGTTCTGCTCTGCTCTGCTCTTTTAGGGGGCTGGGGGTCAGTGCAAAAATATGATATGAATTGGCTCGCTGGCCAAGCGACTGCCAACTGCCAACCAACTGGCGACTGGCGACTGGTCACTCGCTCACTCGCTGACTGGCTGCCTGACTGGAGAATGCTCAAAAACAGCAAAAACAACAACCATTCGCCACCAAAAAAAGAAATAATAAAAAGCATTCAAGAAAAAACGCAAAAATGGCGCACTGGCAAGCGCTTCAAAGGTAAACACACTCCACGAACGGGCAAGCGGCAACAGCTTTTGGCTAATTCGCGCGGCACCAAAAAGCGGCACTGAATCAGCAAAAACAACAAAAATACAACAACAGCAACAAAAAAAAAACGCATTCAATTGCGATGCAGCGAAAGTGTCAATACCCTGACAGAAGTGCAAAAGGCAAGTACTCGGAATCTCAGCAACTTTTTTTAGAACAATTATGGAAGATTACCAAATGTGTGGGTAAATTTTGAGTTCATTTTTTAATAGTTTATGCTTGATATTAACGGGTTGCACTTTCCCAATAATCACTTTTTACTCTTTCAAGCGATTGCAGTGCAAAGTCTTGGTTATAGAGAACTTCAGCTGATTATTTGTTAAAAAATAAAAAACCTATGTTTGAATAACTATAATAATTAATTGCCACACGTGTTATGTTGTCGAATAAATTATATATATTTATTTTTTTAATTTTTTTTATAAGTAAAGAATTTCTGTTGAATACTATTACATCAAATTTTAAATTTTAGATTTTATTTATATCAGATTTAATAAACAACATATTTTAAGGAAACCTCATTTTGGCCAAGCCTCACACACATCCCATAAAGACGTAAATATTGAATGTGATTATTTAAAAACCTCTTGCTTGATATTAAAACATAATTAATTGCATGCTCCAAAAAGTATGCTACATTAATTTCATGGGTACTATATAAAGTGAACAAAACATATGCCAAAACATTTTTTTTATTTTAAGAAAAAATAAATCTTATAGTTGTTGATTAGCACTTTAATTAGAGCTGAGAATAACTTTAGAATTAAATTTTTCTTTTAAGATGAGTGCAAAAGTTAAATTAAATCCATAAACTCACCAAAAAATGAACGAATAAACGATATATTTTATCGTAAAATAAAAAAGTTCCTAATATCAATCTTAGCTCTAAATATAGTGTTAATAGTCCAGAGCTAGAAGAATAGAAAATCCTTTTTGTTTATATTTTTTGAGTTTATACTTTTTTTTTTCTCAGAAAATTAACCACATTTAGGGTGTTTATTTTTTATCTAGAGAGAAGAAGAAAAGATTCTAAGATATTCCCATTAAAAACAAATTTTTAGTTTAGTAAAACTTTAACTAAAATATACCAATAATTAGCTCTCATACACAATTATCTTAATTAGTGCCATGCAAACTGGTATCACATTCTGTTTGTGACTTAGCCCCTAAACATGCTGCAAAGCTGTTGTCCTAGGCAAACGAACCGCTTGTGGTAAGGGCAACTGTAAGCTGAAATGTCATTCATAAATCATACGCAACGATGTCGGTGCTTCAACGGCGGCAACGATTCCATTGCTCTGTGCTCTGACTACGCGATTCGTTTATTTGTCCGGTTTTTGTTTTGTTTCATTTTATTTCATTTTTTTGTTTTTTTTTTGTTTTTTGTGTAGCACTTCTTTGCTTTGCTTTTCGCCTCTTTTGCTTTTGTTGTCTTTGCTTATTTCGCGAGCGCTTTAAATCGATTCGCAAGCAAATTAAAACATTTCAAGATTTATACGCACAACTGTCAAAAAATGTTCAAGTTCGTTTATCAGCGTGCCTCCCCTGCGCCCATCTCCCACCGCCACCACCAGCACCAAGCGAGCGCTGCGTTGCATGCCACAGACTAGCACCCATTCCCCCTCCCCCGCCCCCTCCGCTCCACCGCTCTGGTCGCGCTCGAAATGCATTTGCAATCGCAAAGCACTTCCGGCATTCAATTTGAACTTTGCCCACAAAAAGGGCACAAAAGGCACAGAAATTGTTCACATTATATGCATATATACATACATATATAGACCATATATGCATATATGTTATATATGTATATATGTATGTGTATATGTATTGTATGTGATATGATTCTATCGCTGTTTTGGCCCCGTTAAGCCGCGGGTATTGCATCTGAGTCGAAACTTTTGTGCGTGCTGCGAAAACATAGCCCGCAAAAATTGGCTTTAACTTTTATGATTTTCATGATGAAAGTTCTCAACAAAAAAAAAAAAACATCATAAGCATCCAAATGGCAAAAATGGGAAAGAAACGGATGCAAAAGCGGAAATGCAAACGTCGCTTGCTACTCTCCTTCTCTATGATAATATTATTGCATGAAACGCGAAACACGAAACTACAAATGAAATCATAATTTCATTTTAATCAAATACACACACACACAAATACACGTAGTCAAAAATTGACTTTACAACATTTAAATGAGAATTTCGACTATATTCCATATCCTACTTGGATTTCTCCCAATATTTTAGAATTCTACAGAAAAAGTGTAAAATGAGTCACAACTAAGATCTTCGCATACGCGTAATGCAGAAATACAGCAAATCGTTCACTTACTAAGTGGCGCCATCTATCGTTTGTTCGTTAATCGAACACTTGTTGAATAAAATATAATAGGCGAAAAATTATTTTCTAAATTTTATTATTATTTTTTGTAATCTAAATTTTAACTGATTTTTTTTTTTTGTTATTTGGTTTGTTTTTCAAATTTAAAAATATTCTTGTAGCATACTTTGAGGATGCAAGAATTTAAATAACTTTACTCAGAGATCAAGGGACAAATATTTATATATATATTGTATATATTATTATATTTATTACTATATATTTATGCCATCAATATCGTTAAAAAAATTCAATGATAATTTTTATTGTTGGATTTTTTTATACATTCAAATAGGCTTTTTTCTATTTCATCATCACGTTCTTAAGACTTATCAAATTTTGCATAAATATGTACAGATATAGATAAAAAGTTTTATTAGCATGTTTTATGTAAAAAACTGATAGCAAATTTAAATTTCTGACCTCTCAAACGATATTAACGTATATTAACGCAGAACAAATGCACAGTGGCGACATCTGTTGGCTGAAAAAGTATGCAACACTTAGCCAAGACAACCACCAACTTTACGATATACCGATTTACGATAAAGTTAACAGAAAAAGTTATTTAACTGTTAACTGCTCACAGCTGTTAAGCAAACAACACTATTTTGTTAAATTGTTAAATTAATTTAAAATACAAAATGTCTAAAGAGAAATTAGAAGAAATATTCATAAAAAAAATACAATTTATTAATTCATTTGAAATAGCCAATCATCACTCCAAGTTCAGATTGGGTGTTCGATATATAGGCGCGAATTTTCGCCTAAGAGTTACTCGGCATTGCTACACGTGCAGTAATCTGACTCAAAAAGCCGTTAAAAGAATTGTTTCAACCAATATTCTATGTGCTATCCGAAAAACAAAAGCAAGACTTTACGCTCACTGCTTCTGCGACCGAAGACAGTGGCAACAAAGTCGACGGCAACTCTAAAGTCAACCGGTTTTTATACACTACCATTTAGTAAGCTATACGAATTTTATAAAATTCCATTACATTCAAATACTAATTTATATATAACACTTTTTACAAAAATTTTGGTTTAAAAGTACAAAATATTTTAATTAAATTTATTTTTGAAAATATCTTCCATTGTTTTTTAAAATAAAATGAAATGTTTAATTCTTTTCTTTTTTGTTTTTTGTAATTTGTAAGTATATGAGAAATTACAAATAAGAAGAATATATTTTAAAGATGAGTTTGAAAAAAAAAACTGAACTTTTTCTTTGAAGAGCACTTGCTTGTCAGTGTAAGCCAAGTTAACAGTTCTGTTACTTGTTTTCTCTGCCAACGTTGCTGGTGTCTTTGGTCTCTCTTGTTGTTATTGTTGTGCGGCGCTTTTGTTAGTTTGTGCGCGCTACTCAAAGACGTTGGTTGTTGCACCAAAACACACCATAAAAAACTGTAAAAAACGAACACTCAAAAACAAAAGCAAAACAAAAAAACACCAAAACAGCAAACAACAAGTATAGAGCAATCCAAGTAATTGTTGTTATTCTATCGAATTGTTTTTATTTTTTTTATGTTATGTTTGTTGCATTCTAATGGCCTGCATCCGAAGAGGTTAACAACAGTGTTGAGCACAAAAAGAAAGAATTGAATAGAAACGAAACAGAAATCGAAACGCGAGTGCAAAACATCAAAACGAAAACCAAAGCTGACATCAGCTGGAGATTCGATTCCAAAAGTCAGCAGCTAGTTGAGCCGGAGGAGAACGGAAGTGGTGACTGGGGGGCAGCGAAGCGGGTAAGACAAATCTTCCAGAACTGCCGTTAGACTCGAAAATATTTGTGAAGCCAATTTGCTATGTGTGGCAACGTTTGGAGCGAGCTGCTTTTATGACAGAACACGATCTAATTTTGATTGACTGTGTGTGTGTGTGTGTGTGTGCCACATATGTATTAATGTTCCTCTATACATAGTTGTGTGTGTGCAACAGCCTCACGTCAAGTGGAGCTCAGCATGTGCATCAGTTGCAACGGGTGAAAATTCTGTGGCGGCGACAAATACGCCCACTTTCTAGTGGGTAAACCAGACTGCAGGCTGTTCATTGCACAGCAGGCGGGCCGAACAAGCTTATGAATGAAGCTTCAAGTGCACAACCTACATGAGAATCGCGCAGAGAGGCGTGGTATACATAATTAATTTCTTGCGATACATATTTGCATCGTCAGAAATGCTTGAAGTTATTGTAAAGAATGTATTCATAACTTACTCTTTAGCTATATTTTGCAGAAATACAATTTTGATTAGCCTATATCTATTTTTAATGGTAGCATTATCAGACAAATCTGAAATATACGCCTTAGATCCAAATTCTGCTAAGAACCTTAAAAGCCGGTTGACTTTTAGTTGTGCTCAGATACATCTTTATTTAAAAACTGCTAATGAACAAATATTAGAAATTAGAAGCATATACATTTCAAAATATTTGGCATACACTTCCTAATTTGTTACTCATATTTTTCTCGTTTATCGAATATCAAATGCTGTAGGGTCGACATAATCGATAGGTTCTCAATGACATCTAATCTAAAATTTCCCACAATAAAAATGAGAAAAAATCCCAAATTAATGTTGAGTTCCTACAATAAATTTCAAACATTCCGGACATTTACACAGAGAGAAAAATATCTAGATTGAAATGAAGATTGCAAATCTATTTTCTTTTCTTTTTTAACAATCTAAATTTAAAACCGATTGATCTTTATTGAGGATTTTGCCTTGGTGGTTTAATTTTACGATTTTTTCCATTTTCAAATAAGATTAAAATCTTGAATTTCAAGTTTATGCAATCAACAATTTGTGTAGAATTTTGATCTTGATAGAAAAATAAACTTTCTTGTTTCAATTTCGACATCAAGTTTTGTAGATTCAAGATTTTACTCTTGTTCTTAGCATCAGAAAACCGCATGGCGCCCAACGTGCGGTTTCAACCAAACATTTGGCACAGTGTGAGCTATTGTTTTGCTAATGAATACACTAAAAATGAGGTTCCGTGAATACAAAATTGCGAATGCCCGACTTTTGAGGCTATTGAAGATGTATTACAGAATATAAAGTGCCTAGAAAGTTGCACTTACCCACAAACCATATAAAGATGGAGCTTGTACTCGTACTTTGGTACGCTCATATGTAGGTCTGTTGTGCATAAGGCAGCAATAGGGTATACTAAAACAAAAAAAAGAAGCGCTACGGAACTTATAAGTACGCAAATTGATGTAAAACAAAAAGAAACAACAAACCAAGACGCAGCGAGTGGGAAAAAGTAAGTAAACGATAGAGACAGAGATAGAGAGAGTGAGAGAGAGAGAGAGAGAGAATGGCAACAATTGAAGGAGTTGCTAAGCTGAGCATCTCGACACATTGAGAATTGCATAGAGAGGCGGCGAGTGGCGCACAACAATCCCAAGAGTTTGCTATGACTTTGACTTGAGACAGTTGGCCTGGATTTTTGGGTTGTTGCTCGTTGCTGGTTGCTGGTTCGCTTGTCGCTTGTTGGTTGCTGGTCGTAGTTTGCAGGTTTTTCTTTCTATTTTTTTTTTTTGTAGTATGTGTTGTATTTTTCTTTCTTTGGCTCTCTTGTTTTATTTTGCTTTGTTGCTTTTCACGCTTCTCGGCTCAGGTTTGCGCGCCAAGTGAACTGAACGATGCCGAGTGAATGAGCTGGGTAGCTGGGCAGAAGTGTTGCAGCTGAAAGAGGGGGCAGCAACCGCAGCAACAGTGTCGTCAGTGGCAAGAAATCTTTGACTATTAAGGTTTGCCATCATGCATGTGTGTGTGTGTGTGTGTGTGTGTATGTGCGATGTGTAGGTAATTAAACAGACAACATCTGCAGTTCAATTCACAGGCATTGCTGCTGCTGCTGATGATGTTGCTGCTGCTGCAGTTGTTGCTGCGGTGCGTTGCAAGATTTATTTATGACTTGACCATTCGCCCAAGCAACCAAACAGAGGGTGGGGGCAAGGGCTGCAGCCTGTGGTCGGCTATCTACAGTCTGCACTCTGATGCTGCACGGCTTTGCACGGCAACAAATTCATAAACAACATAGAAATCAAGTTTAGCAGCAGCAGCTGCATCCACAGCTAGAGAGCGAGAGAGCTAGCGAGAGCGAATAAACGTATAGTAGGTATGTCCAGTGGGTATAGCAATTTACTGTGCAATTGCCAACTGTGGCAGCAACAAAATCAAGATGTTGTTGCAAGGCCTGGAAAATTCTTCGACACACACAGAGAGCTATGGAGATCCGCTGAATCCGCCGCACAGTGTCTTCACATTTAACTCGGCACTTTTCGTTATTTATTTTTATCAGCATTTTTCTTGAGTGCGGCGGCAGCGCAAAAAACAAGTTTTTCCTTCTCCAGCATGCATTTAGTAGAGTTTTTCTTTTCGAGCTTCAGTTCTTCTGATAAACCCCTCAACAATAACAACAACATCTTGCCTTTGCGCTTCGCTGATGTTGCTGCTAGGAATTTAATGCCGCATGGCAACAACAACAACAACAACAACGGCAACGATTTTTATTGTTATTATTATTATTATTGCTTTTCGCTATTGCTATTATTATTACTATTGCTCTGCTCAAACTGTCAAATAAATCATGCGATCAACAGATTTTTGCATCTCCTTTAGCGAGTTTCAATTCGGGTTTTCCATTTCTGTTCTTCGCTCGGATTCAGCCAAAAAGAAGTCGACAAACAGCGTAAAGAAGCCTGTTGCCTGTCAAGTATGAAACTTACTTTTTATTTAGTTGAACAGGCAATTAAAACATCATTGATAATATCTACATGCTAATTAGATCCATTGATATTTATTGCAGACCCGCTGCACACTTTCTACGCCTAGCAAAACCTGTATTTAATACATATTTAGAATCGAAATCAGAACTGACGTTTTCTCTTATTCTTGTTAAGTGGAACATTCTTACTCTTTGACAGCGTTTCAATTATGGTACCATATATATAATTTCAATCCACAATTATCGTTTCTCCTGCGAAACATTTACACTGTCATTCAATAATTATATGTATTTGCAACACACATATAATTAATGTGTGCTCTGTGTATAGAAGTTTTCTTTTTAGATATTTTTCTATATTCGCTAACCATATGTTAGAAGAGTTGATTTCGCTGACAGCTTGGTATATTTTCCACTCTTTGGTCTGTTGTCGTATACCAATATACCAAGTAAAGCCTGCATTTTTAGTGTCTTTGTGGAATATTAGTTTGGTATATTTTTCAAACAATATCGCAGTCATGTAATAATAAAACAACATACCAAATATTGCTATATTTCAGAATTTTTGTGGTATATTAATTTGGTATATTTTAAAATGCATACCGCCCTGCTTGGATTTTATTTACAATGAGCAGCAGGTAACTCACAATGGATCACATTCAACTGAAGCTTGCTTACTTATTTTAAAGTTGTTCTATATCAATATACCAAATATAGTCTTTTTAGTATTTTTGTGATAATTTAATTTGGTTGATAGTTATATCAATATACATATATATTTATATCAAAATACCAAATATAGCCTTTGATATAATTTCAGTATTTTTTCGATAGAATAATTTGGTGTATTTTAAAATGGGTTTTGCACTGTTTTGCTTTTACTCACAACGTGTAGCAGCAGTTATCTTACTTCTTTTTAATTTACGCTATGCGTAAATCATCATCATCATCATCATCATCATATTAAAATGTATGAAATCAAATCGAAAACATAATTCACGTCAAAGCATTACGCTTAAAATGAGTAATTCTCATTGTTACAGCCTTTCATTCAAAGTGATTTCACTCGGTTCGAAGTACCATTAACAAATTTGAAATTCGAAATTGGCTTTCGGGGGAAATTTGGCTAATGCCCCAATGGCCCACACACCTGAATGTTGTTGCTTTAAGTGGAGATTTGACACATTTCACCAATCCATCATCGCCCAGTTAACTTAAGTTGACAAACCAAAAAAAAAACAAACTTTCGCACAGCGTATTTTGTAATCCATTCGCGTTGATCTGTCAACATCAAATCAAACAATCATTTAATTAGCAACCACAGCAGCAGCAGCAGCAGCAGCAGTACCTAAATGCAAACGAAGAAGCTAAAGAAACGGGGACGTCAACTTCCGCACGCTATAAAAAACAACACACACACAACACAACACAACATACAAAAAGAAGAAATTAAAATTGAAATTGTCTGGGTTGGGAGTCAGTCGCGATGCTTCTTTTGAGAGTCTGCGAGAGTCGTCGTCGTCGTCGTCGTTGTTGTCGTTGTTGTCTGCGGCTTCAACAAGCCTGGGCGTTACCTTATTGGTGAAGACTTTCTAAGCTTTCAAGATTTTTCAAAAGTGTGCAAATATTTCCATATAGAAAGTAAATGAAATTTTTTTGCGCGCAAAATAATTGCCATAGATGCATGCAGAGAGGCCGTGTAGTACTTGCTCGTTAATACAGTATACACAACAAACACACAAGCACACTCACAGACAGCTCGACACAACGACCTACACCTGCAACATCAACAGCAGCAGCAGCAGCAGCGGCAGCGGCAGCAACAATACCAAAGGTCTGCGTCAACGTCAACGAAGCATCGTCGCATTGTCAACGGGCAATCAGTGAAAGTTAAATCGAACAATGCAGTCGCCTCTTTTACTTACTCTCTCTCTCTCTCTCTGTCTCTCTTTTGATCTTACTCTACCTCACTGACTCAGTCTCGTGTCCACCTGCTCTCTCACAGCTGGAGCTGTCGTTGGTCGTTTGTTGTAGGCGCGCCGCAGGTGCCATTGTTGTTATTGTAATTTCACACTCTCAACGAGCAAAAGTGAAAAGAATGCTCAAGCCAAAAAAAACAAAGTAAAGAAACAACAAAATATGTTAGCTTACGCTTACGCTCACGCACCCAAAAGATCAAAAGCTCTCGCTGAGGAAGCGGACGAAGCAGCGACAGTGATGACGGTGTTGGTGACGGCGACACCGACAGCGACAGCGACAGCAACTGAGACGCCGACTGCGACTGCGACGGCGACTGCGAGAGGTTCATCAATTTAATTAACGCGCGTGTGAAACGCAACGGCAACAGCAACGGCCAACAATAGCAACAACAAATTTGACAGCGCTGTCAGTTAAACAGTTAAGCCAAAAGTGTACGAGACACAACACAACACAAAAGAGACAATACACACACACACCTATTCGGACACACCATATTAGGCAGTCGAAACTATTGTTCATAAGTATGAGTAATTAATATTATTATAAATAATTCCATAGAAATCCACTTAACTCTTGAGAAAGAAAGAAAGAACAACTTTCCTTTCAGTCTTATTATCCTCCTTATTTCTTAAAATATTTTATATATCGTGAAGCACTGCAACAAATTCAAGAAAAATTTTGCACAATACCATATTTATCCAATTTACTATAATATTCGATTGAATATATTCGACTTTATATATGACAATTAAAGCCACAAAATATAACTGCATTTAATATTCCAATATCATATCTTAAAACCATTAAAATAGAGTTGAACGAAATTAGTTGCTACTGCATATTATATATAGCTGTGTTCTTTGAAATAGTAAGAACATTGAAATGTTGTATAGTAAAAAAATGATGATAATGATTAATGATGATGATGATACAAAATATACCAGTTAAAGCAACTAAGACCCGATTACGGGCAGACAGACAGAATGAAAGACGGACTGACAGACATGGATATATCGTCTCGTCTGTTAACTCAAATCAAAAATATATATTACGTACATTTCCTGCCGGCACAAAGTTATAATAATCTTCTACCCTATCAGTAGCGGGTATTAAAAAACATTTTATATGTAGTTCTGCTTCATTTGAGTCGGTGGCCATAGCAGCTAGCAATCACTTCTTTTAATTACCATATTATTTTTGTATAATAAATAAATAAATAAATAAATAATTCTGCTTCTAATGCGCTAATATTTCAGATTATCTCCAAGTTTAAAAATAAAAGTATACAAATAATTAAATTCCCCTTTTCCCTATACTACTCACCTTTAATAAATCGCCAGCTAATTTTATTTAACTTCATGCTCTTAACTACAACTGATCTTTCCCATATGCAAATCCCAAGCTTGTCCCATGTTTTTGCAGGAACATGCATTAAAGATTAAAAATAAACTTGATCATCTCGCTGGAAGCTGATCTTCCCCAGAAAATGGGTGCGTCCCGCTTTTAATGTTATACATATGTGCATATATTTTTAGCTTATGTGATGTCGAAATGGGGGTAACGGACTTCCCCGTCCTGAAAGCTGAGTAATACATGTTCGTAGCGTCAACCATAAGCCCCTATCAATTATTGTAGATGATGAATACCCATTTTTTGTAAATTTTTTTTCATATAATTTCGCAGTTGATCCAAAGCTACGCCCGCATGAATGAATGAAATGGGCAAATCAGAGTTATTTCTTTATGCTGATTTCGTTGCTCTCCGCTGTGTCGTTATATGTTTGTTTTTGTTATAAATTACATGCAAATACAATTTATTGAAGGTGAACGGAAATGTGAGCTAATTTTTGAATGATTAATGCGTTTTATGCGGCTCGCAGACCAAAAGTGATTTACTTTAATTAATTAAATGCCAAGTTACAACAACGACAACACGTGGCTGTAGAAGAGGCCGATGGCGTCTTTGGTTTGATTGGTAGCTGGAAAATGTAGCCAAGCCAAGTAGTCGACAATCGGTAGTCAGCAGCCAGTAGCCAGCGAAGCGCTTAAAAGTTTCTTGACCTTCACGGCGCTGTTTTCTTTGCGCAACAACAACCAAATAGAAAAACAGCAGCAGACAGGCAGTAAATAGCAACAGCAACAGCAACGACAACGACAACGAGAGCTGTAACAGCAACCGATTCATAACTCACGACTTTCGCGACAATTTTCACCTATAACTCATCTAAATGGTAACGAACAAAAGTAAAGAAAAAACCCGCCAAAAAGGCCAAAAAAACACTTAAACCCGTTTCATGCCGAAAAAAGATACTCTGCAACCTGCAAGTGCAAATTGCTTTGGTCAACACTTTGGCCAGAGCCTCTAACATTTTGGCTCTACAACATTGTTATTTATGCCGCGAAAGTCCCTTTCATTGCGAAGCACTTTCTTATCGTCCATTAATATTACGTATACGTCATTTGCATCTAGAACTTTCTCCGCTTGTTTCTGCGAATGTGTTTAGTAATTAAGCGCCATTCATCTAACTCTCTTTTCATACCCAACAATACTATTAATTTAATTTCCAATCAAATCGATAATTAATCCATTTCTGATTTATGATCTTTACCATGGAATTTGTTACAATCGTTTGATTAATAGTTTAATCGTAGTATAACTAGAACATCTTGATCTATCAATAAATCGAATGAGTTTTATTGATTGTGTGAACTCTCGATCTTCATTTGATAAAATTGGAATCCATTTAGTATTCATTGGGAACGACTTTCTAGCCAAAAAAAAGTACAAACATTTATATTGATTTATTTAGTCTAGAAATTTACAACATTTTTGACATTCATTTTAGTTTAAGAAATTTTCTATATTTCATTTTATTTTATAATCTTTGAGCATGAATTTTATTTCGAAAAATTTTTTAGTAATCAATTTATATAATAATTTCGCATTTGTTGATAAAGTTAGAGTATTTTAATATCGTCAAAGCTGCGTTTCTGTCAACTTGTTTTTGTTTTGCATACACTTAATAAAGATTTGATTTTTATGTTGGCATGTGTTAAGTACCCGCAATGTATATGCAAATATATCTACATAAGCGATATATTTTTCGTTGTGTATAACTAATTGCAAATTTGCCCAAAAGACAACGCAAATAATTCAAAATATTTTGCGCGACTTGCGCATATTAATTTGCCACATAAATTTTGCAATTTTATGACAGGACATTTTTTTTTGTGTTTTGTGGTTTTCAAGTTTTCGGCTTTTATTAATTTTTATTTTATAATATTTGATTTTGCGATCGCTGTTTATTGCTGTTGCTGTTGCTGTTGCTAGCGGTCAGCGCCAAAGGCGACAAAAATTTATATATTGCAAATGAAAAAGAGATTTTTTTCCTTTCTTTATATTTTTTATGTGCATCATTAGAAAGTGAATTGCGCGTGTGTTGCCGGTGGAGTTGGCTCTTGGTTGCTGGTTGCTGTTGTTGTTGTTGTTGTTACTGGTTTGCTGACTGATCAGCAGCACCTTTCTCTTAACGAGAGAGCGAACTGAGAAATAAAAATAAAAGCAACAACACAAAATCCAGACAAACGCGAAATAAATATAAAAATCAAAAAGCAAAAAGCAAAAAAAAAAATAAAGAGAGAAGAGAAAAACAAAATGCCAAAATCGATTCGTTTCGGTTGGAAACCTGGCAGCCAGACATGGATCGGGCCAACTTGAAAGATGGAGTTGGCGTTGTGCTCAGATCATGGAATACACATGACCAACCAACAAGTGCCGAGGCTAGGTTAGCGACGGGAGGAGGGGCGGGGGGTTAATGTGCCAGCGGCAACGGTAGCAATGGACAATTTATGAGGAGCACCGCCTGCATTTTTATGGCCAAATAAATTAAATGCAAATTAACGAAAATATTTTGGGCAAATAAAACACAAAAAGTGGAAAAGAGTTGAGGAAAAAAAAATAACTAAAATGAACTTTGACTAGAAAACCGCTCCCATGTCCATGTAATATGCATTGTCAACGGATTCGTTTTGGCTCTGGCCAGCTAATTTAATGCTCTTCACTCTTGACGATGTCCAAGCGAATCAGTCTCGAAACTCCTGAGAGCCAAGTTGATTGTAAATGATGTTTACAGACATCATCTTCTCCTTTGCCTTCGTCTCGACTTGCATGTCATTAAGATGAGACATACTGTGAAATTGGCCCACAACAACAGCAATAACAACAACAACAGCAGCAACATTCAGTTAACAAACTCAATTGCCGTCTAATTTGGCTAATACTTATGTCAATCATTGTATTATTTTTATGATTTCATTTCGGCGAGTTTTGCCGTCTTCATTATATAATTATTTTAATTTAATATTGTCATGCATTTGAGTGAAAAACTTAGTTCATTGCCTCAAAAGACAAAGATATACATATACATATTTTTAATATTTTGGTCTGCTTAAACGATTAACTCTGCAGAAGTGGCCAAAACCGCTTAAGACTCTTCAATAATCTCGAATAGGAAACGCAAATAAATAAATCTCAATATTCTAAAAATGATTTTCGAATTGAAATTTGCGGCACATCGAGTGGTTGCTTTAACCATTTTCGGAATTGGCCATGTCCGTATCGGTGTGAGCAACCAGTTAGTTAACTGTGAACTTTGCGCCTTAATTAAATGTTAATACAACCACTTTTGGTTTCACAGGGCCCCACGGATGCAGAGTCAGGCAGTGTTTTTCAGCTTTTTTTTTTGGCCATTAACCGAGGCCCGTTTCAGTTTGTGTTTCACTTTTGTTTTCATTAAAAACCATTAAAAATTGCTTTGACTGTTGTGAGTTTTATTTTGCTGTACGTTTCTGCAGCGACTGAACAAGTCGAACACAGATAGACACAGGTAAGCAGGAAGGTAACGATCTGCAGTGGAAGTGGAAGGGAGGGAAGTTGAGTTAAGGGGAGTTAGTGGGAGCGCGGTCTTTGTGTGGGAGGAGGGAAAGGGGTCAGTTTTCTATGTTTCTCAGGCGAACGTGGTCAACAACATGCGACAATTGAAAGTGTTGTCAATTTCAGCTACGATTTTATTTTTCTTGTTGTTTGTTGTTTGTTTGTTTGTTTGCTTTCGTTTGCTGGCTTTGACGTAGTGCGTCCATTTGGCGGCCACTTTGGCTGCTGCTGCTGCCTCAGATTTCCGTCATTAATGTCATGCGACATTAAACATTGTTGTTGTTGTTGTTGGTGGTGGTGGTGCTGCTGCTGCTGTTGCTTGGCAGCTTGTTATTTTTATTAGCATAGTTGTTGTTGATATTATTATGATTATATTTCGCATTGTCTTTTGGCGGTCGACCAGCGCCCAACGCTACTTGAACAACAACCAGTTGACCTGCTCCACGAAAGAAAAAAAAAAACACGTCTTCAACTCAAACTCATACTCAAAACTTGTGCTTTTCATTTTCATTTTCATTTCTCGTATCTTGCCCTGCTCTCGTTGCCGCTTGCCTCTTGCCTCTTGCCATTTGCCATGCGAATCGAGTTTCAGTTACACCAAAAAAAACAAACAAACTGACAACAACACAAAATATTCATATACAAAACAAAAAAACTTGACAATTAAGGGCAATGCAGTGGGAAGTGTGCGAAAAAGTGTAACAAGAACTTGAAACAAGATTTAGATATGTCGGACAGCAACCCTATCGCCTGACCTCACTCTAAATGGCTTTTATTTCTTGATGTTAAAAAATTTGAAGAGATGATATATAGAAATATAATTTAACAGTATCAGATGCGCAAATTTATTAAGTAAAGTTGAATTTTATAGTAATGGCAAAATTCAAAACAAAAAAATCAAACAATATTCTGTTTAGACTGGACAGAAATTGCCGTTAAGTAAAACCTTTCGCTGCATCATTCCATAAGCGGCTGTGTGTAAAAGAGCGACAGCTAATGAACGATCGCCAAGACATCGATTTGATCGTCTTGGCGATCGTCTTTAAATTTTCTTTGTATAGAAAAATGATCGTTGCAGAGCGAGTTGCTTATTAGAATGCAAAACGGAAATAACTCAAGTCAATTGATGAAAAATAAATAAAATGTAAATAAAAAATATTATTTTTAAATGAAATTTTTATCATTTTCGGTTGATTTGCTTCTATTGCCCCTAAACAACTGTTCGCGTGATGCATCTTTGGTGTTAACACTTGCATCATATAACTACTAGTGCTTATCTGTATACACTGAAGTGAACTATACAACTGAATTGATCTATATAAGCCTTTTAGAAGTTCAAGTCTTATTTAAAGCTCTGCGCATAGCGCAATAAACATATGAATAAAGCTACGTTACATACTTCTTATAGATCATTAAAAACTTTATAATAAATATGTTTAGTCTTCAATTAATTAATAAAATACATAACTTAATGCTCGTATTACATATGTACGTTTTTTCATGCTCTTATACTGGGGATTTTAAGGTGTACTTTTTCTAGAGAATGTCTCAGCTTAAACAGAATATAATGAAACACTTTAAGTTTGACAGCCAAGCGTCATTGATCAACCTTCAACATTCATCTCGTTTGTCTTTTATTCAATTTACAACAAAATAACAGCTTAACTAAACGATCCTCTTGTGCATATTATGCCACTTAAATATCACAAATGCTAACAATGATATTAAGCTGATCGATTGTAACAATATAACAAGCGATATCATAATTTAATTGTAAGTTGTAAATTCATACGTTTATACGTTACAAGTTCATTCGTTTTCTTTTGAATTTGTGACAAATTTATAATGATCCAAGCGCCGACATAATAAACTCATTAAGTCATTTGGCTTTGGCTTTGGCATCAAAAACAATCATTTTTTATCAATTGATTGACCCGGCCAAAGGGGTGAGGAACGGGGGGGACAAAGGCTCACCTTATCGACCCAGTTGAAGCTAAAGCTTTTGCTTTTGGAGTCAAGTCAGGTGTAGGGCACACAGACACATACAAATACAATCGATCGAATCATATTTTGACCTTTTCGGCGTATTAAACAAATTGGATTTTTTTTCTTGGTTTTCTTCATTGAATCTCGTGGACATAAAAGGCCAATCAAAAGAGTCGTGCAATCGTTGTTGTTGTTGTTGTGGTGGTTGTTGCTTGTGATTTTATCGTGTATCTAGTTGTTGTTGAGCATTTGACTTGACTTCTTCAATGACCCACTAACTGAAGCCATCGAGCACGGAAGTGGACAACAAGTCAACGTGTGTTGTTTTCTCACATTGAGGGGGCATTTAAAAAATAATTATATGTTATTTTATAGTCACACACAGCGGCAGCGAATTATTTGACTTTTCAAATTATGATTCTTTAACGAAATCCGGTCAGCGAATATTACGTATACGTAATCAAAAATTGTGTACATACATTTTGCGCGCTACCATCAAAGAATCGTCTCCCGTTGGTCTTTGCAATTATCAACTCTTAACTATCTCCAAGTCATGCTGCATTGTTCCTCTTCTTCGTATTCAAGAGTCAAGAGAGGGCAACGCTTGATTGCCGCATTTGTTGCACACATTTTGCATGCTCCATATAAAAGAATTCGTACAATAAAAGTGGCGAAAAATATAATAGTAAACCAATTTAGCGCACTTTAAAAATAAGTATGTCTTTTTCTAATTTGTTCCATTATTTTTTTCGGTTTTTTTTTTCATTTTTACTGACAGCAACAATTAATAATCGCTATTGTTGTTGGCTTGTTTTGTGGCAAGCGGCGCTTTTCATGCAATAATTTTCAGCTTCCGCAATTCAAATGTATAATGGAAAATTTGGCAATAGCAAACGTAGCCAAAGAGCTAGAGCATGATTCATGAATTTACGTATAGTATTTAATATACGTGATTAGCGTTTTTTCTTTTTTTTTTGGTAATTTAAAAAAAATTAAATACTCTATAAAGAACTCATAATCCCAAAGGGAACGCTACAAAATCTAAAGGCATTTCAATTTAACAAAAAAATTATATTTTTATATTGTTTATTTATAGAACAAGTAAGAAAAGCTCGAAAACCATATTCCACAAATATACCAAATATATACTGCACAATACAAAAGTATACCAAAGGTTATATTTGGCATTTCAAAATATATCAGATTGTCAGAAAACGCGAAAATATATTTTTTATTAAAAAAGAAATCCGATTGTATAGTAAATTCAATATTTTAACCTTAATCGTATTGAGTATTTCTTAGTTCAATCATCTCAAATGTTTATTTTTCCTTGTTTGCTTTATACTTAGTATTTGTAGTAACTACAAATTCAGCAAAACAAAATGTTTAAACTTAATATATGCAACAACAATTTTCAATTACAAAATGAGATAATACCTATAATGGGAATGGCGAGCCAATTTTTAGCCTGTTTTTGCTTGTGCACAAAGTTTAGGCGTCACAATTTTCAATTATTATTATAATAATGATTTATAGAACCAGTTATTGTTGCTCTTCGTTGATAATGTTGTTGCTTTTGCTGTTGCTGTTGCTGATGTTGTTGTTGTTATGTATTACGCGTATCGTTACCTTGACCAGATATACATCGTAATTGAAAAGTTCCCACAGTGAGACCCGAAAATATAAAAAAAACTAAATAATATACTTATAAAGATACACGGCAACGACAGCGACAACGACAACAAATCATTTCCCGCTTCGAATGCGATTTCAAGGCGAAACCTTTAAATGGCCGCGAAGGGTGCACGCGTGCAAGGGGGGCGTGGCAGCGGAAGGGGAACCGAAGCAGGGGCGGGGGCGAGGGGAACGCTGCGTAAAACAAAATATTGAGAAGAAAACAAAAATGAATGACAACAACAAATGCATGAAGGCTACAATGTTGCTGAAGCTGAAGTACGCCTCAGCTTGAAAGAGACAAATAAATAAGCATCAACGAAATCGAGATCTTGTAAAAACATACGACAAGCAAATAGTCTGCTAAGCCAGATACCCTGGAAATTACAAACTGAAGAAACTATTTTGGATATTTGACAGAGCATCGAATGAACTCTACTAAATAAATGCGGTTTAACTATTTAATTTTATATGAGACTCAAACTATTATAGAATAAATTAAATACAAAATATACAATTTAATGCATTTAAAAAAAATGGTACACATAGTTATAATTTATTTGAAAAGTATTCTTTTTATTTAAAATATATATATATTTTTTTTATATATTCAAAAATAAAGAGACAGGAAATGAGTGTATAATTTAATAGAAAAACCCCAAATACGCATACAGATTAACTTTAGCTCACTCTTAAATATAACGATTTATGATGATTTAAGCAAGATCCAATTTCATATAACATAACAGCAAATTAAAATAAAATTAAGAAAATGTAATTCAATATTTCAAATATTGTTTTATTTTTAAAAATATTATACCCAATTAACTCCGTACTCTATTTATTTTCAAATATTACGAGGTATACTGATTGAAGATCAATCTAATTTGTTATGACATAATCCATATAAATTCAAAATACAAATAATCAGAAAGATAAATCCAAATTAAAGACAAAAAAAATATATAATTTGAAATTTAGAAATTCGTATAAATTTAAAAATATATATTCAAATATAATATCCAATTAAAACCGTACTTTATTTTTGCCAACCTAATAATCTGGTATATTTTAATATTATATGGTATTTTTCGAATGTATAACTATATCACTACATCATATATTCGGTTATTTTGGTACTTTTTCGGTATTTTATATATTTTAGGTATAATACCATATTGTTTTTCTTAAATTAAAAGTCGAGCTCACTCATCAGTTGCTTTGTTACTTGTTCTTAAATATTACGAGGTATGTTGATTGAAGACAAGTCTAATTAGTGTCTAGAAAGACATTTACGCGTAGCAAGCTCAATTTGAGTGGGTGTGAGGTCTCTCTCAAACAAAGTACATGGCTTTATTAGTTTACCCATCGTGTGATAGAAGTTATTTGCACAGCTTGCAGTAGTAAATTACGACTACACTACTAGCGACTCTGGCTGGGCAAAATTGCAGCCCACACATGCAATTAAAGCGAGCACTTCCGTAACGGAATTCGATGCCCACGTCTTGAGGGCATTGCACCTTAAAGCAGAGCGAGAGGTCACAAATTACTTACACAGATCTATCAGATAATGAGTGGCAAACAGTTGCTTTAAACTACTTCAGTATACACTTGAAGATTGAACGTAGAACAACCGTTAAGATGAAATGTTAAAATTTAAATATTTGAATTCACTTTCTCCAAATCTAGAATTCACAATTCAAAGGTTTATTAATAGCAGAGACCTGTATAACTTGAAGACTCTTGCTTTCAATAACACTTATGCGAATTAAGTAGAAATGAATTTAAAGAATTATTGATGTTATTACTAATAAAAACAGTTTCAAATGTGGCTGCATAACTCAACTTTGTTGTTCGCTGATCGCCTACTTTTCGATGCATTATCGACTACTAGCTCGAAATTCAAGTCGCCGTATTTGAAGATCAGGAAGCGAAAAAAGCAAAAGTGTGACATAATAACGAGTCATAAACAATGCACCGTCAACAATCATTGGCTACACATACGCGCGGGGGGGAATTTTGTATGAAATCATCTGCGGTTGAATGCAACAACTAATGCTAGACAATTATTGCCATTACGATGGGGCGCATATTAGATAAAATGCTGCCCTCCCTTTGTGCCAGCACTCCTTTTCTCGATTAGCTTCATATCGATTACCGAGCGCATGCAAACACTTCCCCATTTATTACATATATGTTATGCTTCGGCATATGCATATGCCTCGACTCGACTCGATCCCAGTCCCAATCCCAATCCCAGTTTCAGTTGCAGCAGTGGCAGTGGCAGTTCGAGTTGACTGCACACCAAAAATAACAGCAACATAAAACAACAACTAAAAAAGCTACAGTAGAGTGTGCTCGACTGTGAGATACCCGTTAGCTGTTTTTACTAAGAGCAAAACATTGCAATATCATTCCCAAAATATTACCAATTAATATACCACAAAAAACAATAATATATGAAAATTCTTAAAATATACCAATTTCGTATACTGCAAAAGTACTAAAATACACTGATAAACATATTTTGGGTATTTGTGCACTAAATATACCGCATTAATGCATCGAATGAGAAAATACTAAACATATTTGGTATATTAGTATACTATTGTTCTTAAAATACTCCAAATGAATATACCACAAAAATACAAAATACTATATTTAGTATATTTGTATACTATTACATGTCAGTATGTTTTCATCTTAATATATACAAAATCAATATACTACAAAAATACTAAAATATTCCGAAGGTCATATTTGGTATATTGGTATACTTTCACATGAAAGTGCAATATAAATCTTAAAAAATATAAATAATATAAATTCTAAAATACTTTGAAGACTATATTTGATATATTGGAATACTTTAACATGACAGTGCAGTATAATTCTTAAACTATACAAAGTATAGTTTGGTATATTGGTATACTATTATATGATTATATCATCTCGGCTCCTTCTGCTCGATACCTACATTTCCTGCAGGCACAAAGTTATAATACCCTTCTACCCTATGGGTAACGGGTATAAAAAACGTATCGAAACCGAAACCAAAACGCAAAGTGTACGCAAAAAAAAACCTTAATTACAACAACAACAACAACGACAACACAACGAATGCAGCAAATGAAGTCAAGCAAAACCTCAGACCCAGTCAACAGTCATCAGTTGTGTGTGAGTTGTGAGTTGCTTGCGAGCTGTGTGTGAGTTGTGAGTAGTGAGTGAATCTGTGTCTGTTCCAGTTCCAAGCAGGGCTATCATATGACCGCAAGTCGCTCCATTGAAGCATTGCGAATTTTTTGCTTCTCTTACCTTTGCTTTTTGTTTTGGGGCACACACCCAGC
Organism: Drosophila niveifrons; assembly: GCA_035046325.1. Taxonomy (NCBI): domain Eukaryota; kingdom Metazoa; phylum Arthropoda; class Insecta; order Diptera; family Drosophilidae; genus Drosophila; species Drosophila niveifrons. The sequence goes on along the minus strand of JAWNOC010000063.1, from coordinate 8,168,902 downwards.
TGAAAGACACACAAACGTGTCGAGGCGCTGAGACCTAAACTAAGAGCATGAGCGGCAAATCGACATAGAAATGGCAAATGGCAGTTGGCAGTTGAAGTTTGTGATGGGAGATGGAGATGAGGCTGAGGCTGAGCTTCAGCCCTGGTCTGGTGAGCTGCGTCCATTGTCTTCTTTTTTGTTTGTGTTTTGTTCGATTATAATGATGTGACGCCAATGGGATGATGTAATAATCTCAGGCCCTGGCCACGTAATCATCAACTAAACAACTAAACAACTTTGCTTAATTTGTTTAGCCTCAATGCGGTTGCTCTCGTCTCGTCTCCTCTCTTCCTTTTCATTGTTGTTGTTGTCAGTTCCAGTTGAAGTTTCTTTCGCTTTTTGATTTCTATCATAAACAAACGAAACAGCAACAAATATGATTTTTATAATGTCGGCAGCATGCACTTGCCACTAAAAAATAAACAACTTCTATAAAGCAACTGACAACCAAGCAAAATGTTATTTCCACAATCAAAATTGAAAACTTGTTCCTTTTATGACATTTAACTTTTGGGCATTTCCTTGAGCCCATAATCCACACATGCAATTGTTGTAAAAGACGTGTTGTCTTTTCGACAATAAAAACTCTAAAGCGATAAAAACTAAATAAAATAATGTACGCCAAAGGCGCTTTATTGAAATACATTCCGATTGTAAAACAGACAAACACTACAACTACAAACAACTACTAAAATATACATTTCTTGTTTGATTAAAATACAATTAATTTTAAACTGGGTTCGAATATATATTTCCAAGTCGAAGCAAATTGCACAAAATATTAGCTGCTATTGAAATAAAGCTAATTATATAGCATTGTTGAAACACATTTCGGAAATTGGGCAAATTCAACTGTAGACAACTTCAAAAATAAAAGAAATTAACTATGTTAAATTTAAATAAAATTAATTTTGAAATAAATTATATTTGGTGGACTTAGTTGCACTTGCATCGCAACGTAATAAATTCTTATAAATATTAAAGCAGTAACATTAAAAAAAACATATCCCAAAATATTTTTTTATTTTGAGTAAAGATTAAATACATAGATTGCTACAGCTTCACCTAAGGTCAATGAATATTATTATTGAACACAAATTAAATTAAAATTGTTTTGCTATAAAAAAAATCGAACTTAAAAAGTTTTTATAAAAATAAACAAAACCACAACAAATTTATTATTTCATTTTGAGTGTGAATAATATTTATTTTTCAATGAATAACAAAACTTACTAACTTCTTATAATTAAAAATATAGTTCACTTCATTAACTTTGTTTTACTATCAATACAAATTCGACTTAATAAAGTTAATAAAACAAATATACGAAGAAAAAACATATTAATAAATATTATTGAATTTTAAATTTTTTTTTCAAATAATTTTCTAAGTTCTTATAAACTTGATTTACTTTGTTTTGGTATGAATCGCATTACAACTGAATAAATTCTTGTAATTATAAAAGTAGTTACACCTTCACTTGGGCTCAATCGAAATTCATTGTCAATCCAAAGCAAACTTGCCAATAATATTTTGGTTAATTTGTGTTATGCTTTAAGCAACGTTTGCCATAATTCACAAGTTGCAAGTTGGCCACGGTCTGTCAGCTCTGTCATTATAATAACAAATACAGCAACAACAACAACAAAAAAAAACTCCCCCACGCATCGCATCGCATGGCGTAGTTTAACATTGTGGATGAAGTTTATTATTATTTGTGTAAATAGTTGAGGTCTTGCGACGATTGTCATCCTTGGCAAATTGTTATTTGATTTAATTAACACTTGACTTTTAATTAGTGCAAATGTGTTTAAGAGTTTTGTTTGCAGAGCGTACTATTGTTATGTGGATTTGAAAGAAAGCGTGACTTGTGCTTTCAATGCACTCAAACAATAAAAACGAGTCTCTCGAAATCGAATAGGTTTCTTCGCCTACAACAAAATTTCATAATCGAATCGTGTGTCGTAAGCGTATGAATTTTGAACAGCGTTGTTGTTGTTGTTTTTTGCAGCAGCAGCAACAGCAATGGCAGCTATGCCATGTAAAGTCTCACTCAGCGTCTGGCAAGAAAAATATGAAAGAATTCTGTTCAGTTGACTTTTGTGGGCGTGGCAGACAGTGGTGTTGCTTGGGGAGGGGCCGTCGTCAAGACAAAACGAAATCAGCGCAAGGCGAGTTGTGTTTGGTTTTTGGGTTTTTTTGATTTCGGTGCGCTTTTTTACCCACGCTATGGAAAACAAAAGACTTAGGAAACGAACTTGCCCCCAAGACAAGTGATGCAAAAAATGTGGCACAGCCGCACGGCAGCAACAACAAACTCTGTGAAATGTGAATAGGAACAAAATGCTGCATCAAATTAGTTGCAAGTTTGCTCGACTTATTGTTGTTGCTGTTGACTCGATTGCAGCTGCTGCTGCTGCTGCTACTCTTGCTGCTTTTGTTGCAGAACAAACCGCTCATTAGGCGCATTAAATGCAACTGTGCTTTTGCTCTTGCTGTTGTTATTGTTGCTTGGCATCGTAATTACCCGACTAGTAGCAACTCTTATGTTAACACAAATGCCCTGCACACACACACACACACACACACTCTCACATTCCATGTGGCGCATTGCGTAGGCTGTCTGTGCAAATATTTTGCCATTTGCTGAGTTCAAGGCTCACATGCATACTCGTAGTTACATATCCATGTATCCCACGCCCTGTTGTGGCAACTATAACTTGCACTCCGTCTGTGCTTTGACCGTACATACAGCTCAATTACAGCTGGACTTTGTTGTTACGAAGCTGCTTTAAGCTGCATTAGAATTACGCTTGTTTTGATTTCCAGGAAGTTCTGCAGCCACAGTTATTGAACATACCATTTGACAGCAACAAAAGTATTTGCCAACCAGCGCTAGTATTTATCTATATTATTCTTCTACCTACATTCATTTCCTAGTTGTCTAAATTATTTTTTAAAATTGCTTCTAGCCCAAAAAGTCATTAGTAAATGTAGCTAAATTAGTCATCTAGTGGTCTCTAAAATCTATTCACTTCCTGTAAGGGAAAACACACAAAAAAGATGTTGTTCTGCTATTTTCAATATATTAATTTACTGCGACAATAAATCCATAAATAATAGAAAACAAGTAAGCCGATAACAATATAATGAAAAATTTCACACCTCAAAGCAATAGATTGTTGCGCAGCTTAGTCAGTTACCTTTCAAAGATATCAATAAATATATAACCCAATTTCATATTCAAAAAAATTTAATAAAGTGAATAAAAACCTCATTTAGAAAGCGAAACTTAAATAGAAATTTTTAAATTCTGATGACAAAAGTATTGTGAATTTTTAGTTATTTTTGAATAGCTTTTAATCATATTAACTTAAACTTTTAACGAGAGTGTTGTATTTCAATGTATGTTAAGAAATATATAATACTATCAAAAAGTAATTTTATTATAAGTTGCCAAAATGCATCCATGGCATATTTATCAAATTAAATAACAAAACAGAATATAGATTGCTTCTTTATGAATTTTCGAATATTTTTGGACAGAAACTATTAGGTATTAATCAATTTAACAAAATATATCTACCATAATCAAAAAATTCTTTTAAACATCTGTATAACGAATGCATTAATGAGTTATTTTTAGCTTTAAAAAAATGTGCTCGACTGTGAGATACTCGCTAACTATTTAAAAAAAAAAAGGCCAAATAGGGCGGCAATACAGCAAGAATGATAAAATATACCCAGAGTAAAATTTGGTATATTGATATAGTACCACATTGAAAATATACCATATAGTAAAAAATATAACGATTTTTAATCAAAGAAAGGGGCAGAAATGGCCATCGCAAAAATTTTAAACAAAATGTATCTGCTTGCAAACATAATAAATGCTGTCGAGGAAACAATAACATATACATACATATATCTATATCTTATAGTCTCAGGACTATATCGTCTCACCTAACGCTAATCAAGAATGTGGTGGGAGTTGTCTTCTTCTAAAATTTCCTTCTTCCCTACGAGTATCGGGTCTAAAAATCAAAAGAAATGATTATGTTTCACAAAAATAGTTTGCAGTGTCAGTCGAGTTGCAAGTGCTCACATGAATACTGCTCGCTACTATTCAAGTACACGCACTCGCACTCGCTCTGACACTCACATGCACTCGCTGAGTAGATGTAAGATTAAAGAGATCACAGTTAATTGTGCGCCTCTTGTGAGCGGCATTTCGCATTTACAGCAAGCTAACTCAACTAACTAACTAGCTAGCTAGCTGGCTGGCTTGCTGGCTGACTAACTAAGTTACTAGCTAACAAAGTAAATGACTATCCCATGGCGCATGGCGAGTGTGTGAGTGTGTCAAGACAGCGATGGGAATTGGGATGTAGATGAGGTTGGAGGTTGTAGGTTGGACTGAGAGTGTGTATGTGGGTGTGTGGGTGTGTGGGAAATGTGCAGTAAAAGTGCAGCAGCAGCAGCAGCATCTTCTCCCATCGCGTTTTTGGCATTGTCTGCACTCTGTCGGCAGCGATCTCTTCTTCTCTGGGCATGACATGAGAATTAGGCACTAAAGCGCAGTCGCAAGAGTCGGAAGAGAGCGCTTTGTGCTAGATACGAGTATTCCTGGTAACGTCGCCGCTGCTGTTGTTGTTGTCTTTTTCTATTGGGGTAACGTTCATCACGTTTGTCGATGCAATTTCACAGATAACTGTTTCTTCATGTTTGCCACTCGTGCGGTTGCATAATCCAACAGCAGCAGCAGCAGCAGCCGCAACTAGCACCACTAAGAAAAAAACAAAAACTTAAAACAAAAACAAAACAATGCAAGCGCTTTAAAATGCCGCAATTATCTAACAACAACAATAACAACAACAACGACGGCAAACTGAGACTTTAAGCCAATTGCTTCTTTGGCTTTGGCAGCTTCCTCGCCAGCCAGCCAGCTAGACTTGCCAAATGTCTTTGTTGTTATCCCCCTCACCGCCCCTTAATCCACCTCTCTCCCCGCCTATGTGGGTCACAGCAACAGCAGCTGCTGTTGTTGTTGTTGCTGGGCTGCGCCAGCCAGAATATAATTGTTGTCGGTTTTATTTATTTTTGTAGACAATTTTTTAAATATTTCTTTTTGAGTTTTTGTTTTTTTGTTATTGTTATTGTCTCTAGCGCTTTACGTGGGCCACTTTGCCATTTGCAATTGCAATTTTTTCTGTGTCTTGTCTCTTGTGTTTGTTTTTTGGGGCTTGTTATGACATTTTTTTTTTCGGTGTTGTTGTTGTTGTGCGCTGGTATTTATTTGATATTTGTTTTTCTGCGCCGTGGCATTTGAATGATTGCCTGACATTTTGTCATTTGGCGATTGCATGCGGCAAAAAATTAAGTAATACAAGTATTTTCAACAAATATCTTTTCATTAATCGTCTTGTTTTTGTTTTGTTTTGCAGATATCAAAGGCACGCTACCAACTAGTGCAACTTGTGAGTAATGCATTTGACTATTCAAGTTATTTATCAACTAATTGAGTAAGTTAGGTTAAGCTACAAATTCTACGATTTAACTTAACTTCCAATCGAATCTAACTGCTCTTTGATGACAACAACAAACAGCAAACAACAACGACAATGACAATTTATCATTTGTAAATGCTTTCCCAACAATGGCTGAAAAGTTCATTTGACAACTGGAAAAATGTTTGAAATGTCATTCAACACAACAACAAAAACAACAAGAAGAAAAGACAAGAAAGGAATGAAGAAAGAAACAAATGTGAAAAATTGTTTTATGCATATTTAAATGCATTTTGCATAAATTGTGGCATTGTCATGTTGCTGCATTTCGCTGTTGTTGTTTGCCGTTGTTTATCGCATATTTTCACATGATTTCCAAAATGCATTCGACAAATGCGGCAACAACAGCAGCAGCAAATAATAATATTACAAACAAATAATGCAACATTTTGTGAGCAACACAAAAGGCGCATTAAAATGACATACAAAATATTTGGGTCCTCATTTGTTGAAACAACCAAACAACGACAACGACAACAACAACAACGACGACAACAACGTGTAGAAAGCTAATGTTAATGAACCATTTTTCAAACACAACAACAATAGCAACAAATGGCTGAAAATGTGCGCTAAATGATAATCAAAAAACACACACAAAACAAAACAAAACAAACAACAACAACAACAGAAAATGCACAGCAGCAACAACGACAACAAAAGCGACGCTGCGCATTTAAATTGAAGTTCAGCTTTATTTGAAAGACTCCCAACAGGGCTAAGGGCAGCTTACTGGGCGAAAAAGCGGGTAGGGGGGAGGGGAGTAAGGGCAGTGACTGCGATTGCGACTGAGATGGAGACAGAGGCAGAGGCAGAGGCAGAGGAATGGAGCCACTTGATGGCGCGTCAAGTGGACACTTGAAAATCACTACAACAAATTAATGCAACAAGCACAATCAACTTGCACAACACATATATTGATTTCCATTACTTGCTTATGAATTGTGAATACTCTAATAACTAAAAGCACACGTTGACAAGGTGCAGAAGTTTGCCAGAATACCCACAATAAAATTGAATTCTATAAATCTCATTTTATGTTCAACTTTTCCTTAAATGATTCACCTTGCTTCTAATGCTTAGGCGCACAATTTTGGCAGATATAACATTAATAAAGTGTGTTGGTTTATAAATCTTATTTTATCATTAAATAAATCAACTTGATGCTTATGATTATTTTATCCTTAATGTTAAATGTGCACGTTCGATAGGCCTAAAAGTTGGTCAGAATATCAAGAATTAAATTCAATTTTATAAATCTCATTTTATGATAATCTTTTTCTTAAATGAATCAACTGGATTCTTATGCTTAGGCGCAAAAGTTTGTGAAAAATAAATCAACAATAAAATGACATTTTAAAAAATTTGTTTATTGCCTAGAATTGACTCATTTCATATTAATCTTACTTATTTTCTTTTAGTGCTGAAAGTGCACATTGACTAGGCTCAAAAGTTTGTCACAAAATTCACAACAATATTATATTTCTTAAATATAAATAAACTACAATAAATTCACTTAATGTTAATCTTTAAATATTTGAAGAGACTAGATTCCTATGCTGAAACTGTAGGTTGACGAGGCGCAGAAGCAAATATTTACTATACAACATAATGAAGTTTTAAAAATCTTAAAATTGCTTCGAGAATTCACTTATTATATGTAAAATCTTTTATATGGAAATATTCTCATTTAAAATTGACTCATTTAATGTTAGTCTTATAATTAAATGAAATGAGTTCCTATGCTTATTTTACTCATAATGAAGTTTAGGTTAACTAGACGTCAGAAGATTCTCCAAATATCAACAACAAAATGTCATTTAATATATCTTAAAATTGCTTAAAGAAATTTACTTATTTTTTGAGTCAAAATCACATTACTTAAGTATAAAATCAACTTTAATGTATTCGTTTAAAATTGAATCATTTTATGTACATTTTTTAATGAAATGAATTAACTTGATGCTTTTGCTTATTTTGAAGTTCAAGGCTTTTGCGGGTACATAAAACAAAAAAATATCATTCATTCTTTTGTCTTATAAAGTCAAGCTTTGACTTTTGACTTTAAAATGCAATTTTAAATCTTTTACTTAAAACGTTAGAAATGAATAAATAAAATAAAAATTAATTTGCCATTTAATAAACTTTGGCATTTTTTATATGTATATTTTTTTTAATTTTTTATAGTCACCTGTCATATTTGGAAATATTTAAAATTCAATTGCAAACTCTGCAAACACCTGACAAAAGCACTCTACAAATGCCAACTACTTAAGTTACATCGCTGCCCAATTATCGCAAGCTGATGAAACACTCTTTTTTTGTTTTTTGTGTGTTTGTTTACAAGAGCATACCATATTTTGTCGAAGCACTCAACTTAACTTTCCACTCATGTCTTCAATTGCATTTTAACCTTCAACATTTCTCAATGAAATTTCATCAACCAAAAAAAAGAGCCAAAAAAAATCCAAATCAATGTTGTCTGCAGTTGTGTTTGGCATTTCTGATTGACATCGCTGGCTGCCCAGCCGACTGACTGGATGTGATGTCTGTCTCGTGATTTTATCGTAGACATTTCCCCTCCGCTCCTCATCCCCTATCCCCTCCCACGGGGGTATGTATGACATGAGATTTTTGTTGGTTTTGTTTTTTATGCCAATGGCAGGCGGTGAAAGTTGTTAGCCTGTCATTTCGAGGCCTTGTTAAATGTTTAATTGCTCATTTGGCTTGTCCAACTCCTTTTGCTGCTGATTCGTCTTCATCTTAAACTCCTTCTTCTTCTGCTGATGCTGCTGCTGCTTTTGTTTGACCTTTGAGCTACGTCCTTCACACACAGAGAGCATTCCAATGGTCAGGTGTTTAGCTATACACAATTCTGTGGCAAGTTGTCGGTTGTCGCCTTTCTCCTGCCACATTTTTGTTTTTGGGTAATTTTTCGTTAGGTTTCTGCGCAGCCATTTTTGGCTTGATTATGCGAGCATTCGAAGCTCTCTGCCCGGTTAGTTGGCTATCTAACTAACTGACTTGCTGACTTGCTGGCTGTCTGGGAAGCCCACATGCACTCGCAGCGATTGCATTTGGTTTGGCGACGACTTTCATTGATTTGCTGGCGCACAGAAATGTGAAAAAGTAAACAAAAAACACCAATGAAAAAACAAAAAACAAAACGTGCCCCAAAACGAAAACAGCAAACTACGAAATGCTGAAAAGCTGAAAACTGAAAACCTATCGAGACAATTTCACTTTTCATTGTCTCGCGACAGGCGCGACAGTTACCCATACCAACAAACCCCTCTCCTCCCCTCTCATTTTACTCTACCGAAAATCGTGTTCGGTTTTAAATGCCCGCAAGTTTGTCGCCTAAGTCTTTTGTTTGCTAACACACAATGTCCTGCGATTGCTTAGGGTTTTTTTATGGACTGCGGCTTCTGTTGCCATAGAAAGTTGTTTGCGCCGCTAAACGTGCTCTTAATTGGTCAAAAACAAAATCACTGCAATAAATCAATGCGAACCTTTTGCTGAGAATTTAATTAAACTCAAGTTTCTCGGTGCTAATTTGATCAATTTTGATGCCGATAAAAATCGCGTTATATGAATATTCAGGCACGCATATGTTATATAACACCGCTTACCGCCTACGAAATTCAATTTATGTTACTGCGGCTGATCAAATGGATAACACCAAAATAGTATTTACATTTTTTTCAACTAATCCATATTAAATTCGTTGGGCATTTACATAACCCAGGTGCCGTTAACATAATCGAAATGCGAGCTTATTAAGTCGGAATCAACAAAGAGGGCAAGAGTTCAAAGTACTTTTGACTAGATTATCAGAAAGAGTGACATAGAAAAACCTAAAAAAAATTGAATAAAATAAAACTCTATTTGTATTACTTGTATTCTATTTATTCTTTGCCTAATTTTTATAACATGTTTTAAATTTTTGTTTTGTTTTGCCACTTTACAGGGAGTGGAGTTTTTTTTTTTTCTCTGATTTCACTTCATAATTTTCCGACTGTTGACTTTAATTAATCATTACGCGCGAATCAAGTTCCATTTGAATACAACATTATGTAATGCTCTGTTAAATGAATAACATTTAATTGCACAATTAGTAGATAGACCTACAACAAAAACAAAAACCAACCCAAAGACATTCATCAGGCGACCGGCATCTGACAATTATGCTGTCATAATAATTTTTGTGTGGAATGATAAAACGTGTTATGGATACACGTATTATAAGAGATTTGCAGATAGTACCACAATACTTGTTCCGTTAATTGCTGCTTCTGATCTTGAGAGTCATTAATTATGATATACGATTGCTGGCTCTATTGATGAATTTGGCTTGAGCACATATCTAATTCTTCTATATATAATTCTTTTTTGTGAATCGCCTATTGACTGTCAGACAGCTTAAATGCCAATTTAGCAGAATCTGAAATAGAAATAATAATTTCAACAGTTGATCAACAGTTGATGAAAAGTATTCTAAACAAGCTGAAAAATCTTTATGAAACTCACCTACCTGACCACGCCTACTTTGCAGGTCCGCCTTTACTTAAATCTTAGTCTATCGTCTCCTCAAAATCACGAACATGCTTTTGGCAAACAGAAACCAAATTTTTAGGCAACGTATTTTTCACACTTTTATACGAATCAATTACCAAGTCATTACAATATTAATTTATTGCAGCTCTGCTTATCTCTATAGAATATTACAATAAATTCTTGGTTTCGACTGCTCAATTAACTAGCATAAAGGCAACGCTATACTGAAAAGATGTTATAAAATCAAGATTTTAGTCTTAGTACTAACATAAATATCTTGAACTTAGAAAACACATCTTGAAGAAAAACAAAGTTCTTATTAGTAAGAGGAAAAAGTCTTTTAGTTTTAGGATTACAAATCTAATTATAAGATCAAACACATATTAAATTATAATTTTGCTGTTTTCTTGACTATTCAATTATTATTTTCTATTTTGGCGCATTCAGTTATTATTGAGTTATATGTTAAACACTATTACTTACGAAAAACTTATTATCGATTTGCGCAATATTTGAAACCAGGATGAAATCTCCTCTGCAATGAAGAATGGCAGCTCGACTAACTGAGCTATGAACGAAAACACTCAGAGCTATATAAAAACTTTATAGTAATTTCAATGAATTACTGAATTTTGTAGCCCAAACCTACTATTTTAGTAGATTTTAGTTTAAAGAATGTGTTGTCTTATTTTAAGAACACAAATTTTAAGACAAATGTGCTTCATTTCCAGCGTATGACAGCTTTAGTTATCAAATCAATTACATTTTCGATTTATTTCATATGTAAGAACAAAAAATACTTATACTTCTTTAGTTATCAAGTCAATCGAATTTTCCAATTATTTTATATGTAAGAACAAAAAATACTTAGTGGACCATTGAACCAAACTTGTGAGCATTTGAGGCGTGGCGTGGGCGTCAAATCGTGACTGTCTGGTGCGAGCAATCATTTTGTGGCTCTTAGCCGAGTTTACAGTTAGCAGCTAACAACGACGCATGCAAATTGCGTGCATGACAGCGACAAAAGTAACAAAAACCACAAAGAAAAACACAAGTACTGAACACAGCCTACTGAGCTGATTGATTGGAAAGGCGCACACGCAGAGGGGATAGACGACAATTAACCTTGATTTGCAATCCAAGCCGAAAATGAAACAAAGAAAGAAAAGACAAGCAACAACTATTGAAAACTACAGCATACAAAAGCCGCCACAAAAGTCGTGCAAATGAAGTCATTTCAAGTACAAAGTAGAGGGGCACAACCAACAAACAAAATCGCTACAATTGAGGGCAAATATCATCGACCACAGCTCAAAAGAGTGTTAAATGTGCCAAAAACATCTGAGGGGGGAATCAAAGGTTGGGAAGGAGGGAACTTGATCAGTCTGGCGAACAGTCGGAAAGTCAGTCAGTCAGGTGTTAGAACTCCAGTTAACATTGCTTAGCGGAAATGGCCGACCAGCGGCCATAGATACTTTTTTTTTTTGGTTTTTGTTCAACTCTTTACAGTTTGTTGCACAATAAGCCAAAAGTCTTGAGAACCGGTTGCAAAAAGCCCAAAAACGAAACCCAAACCAGAAGCCAATCTAAGCTGCTAATAGTCTTTAACTTTGAATAATTGCGAATTGTTTTTCTCTCTATTTTTTTTGAGTGTGCGAATAATTATTTGATTATTTTTTTAACTGAACAAAAGACTTCTATTTTAGGAAAGCTTTTTCAACTGTATTGACATCACTTGTTCACATATGATTCATATAACATCTCTATCCGGTTGAGTTGAATTACCATATCCAATCATTATGCCTGTCATCGAAGCATTTTATATGATTTTTATTTTGCTGTTATTTTAATTTAGCAATTACAGTTTACGCTTGCCCCATCACATTTGATCAATTAATGCAAAGTACGATTATTGTGATGCAAAGTTCTGTTTAAATGGCAATGCACTTTTAAAAATATATCGTTTTCAGTTTATCAACTGCGCCAATCAAATGCCAGCTACTGTATAAATACCATAATAAACGCGTATTTCAGCTTCAAATTCACTTGAATTCCATTGAGAGACATTTAAAATATTTAAAACGGGATTTGCCTTCACGATTTTATACATTCAATTGAAAATATTTTGCGCGCATGGCTGGCAAATGTTGAACAAAACAAAATAACAAAACAATTCAATTATAGAATGAAAAACCGGCTCTAAATCCTGTCATGACATCAGCCGAGGTAAAGACATCAAAATGAAGAAAATACAGAAAAAAAAAACACACACACACACACATCACAAAAAACCCATCAACAGCCGAGCAAGCCAAACCAATAATCATCATCATTATCGAGCATCAATTTCTAAACACAAATGCCAAAATTAGCAACAACAATCACAACAACAACAGCAAGACACAAAATTGTGGATGTTAAGACATGTTTTTAATTTGCCGGCCGCCGCAAGGCAAATTGTTTAGCTGAAAAGAATCTTTAGTTGCTTCTACATATAGTCGACGGCCCAACAAATCGTCTTAATTTTTGCCAGTGATGAAACGTAAATACCTCAGGCTCTTGACGGTGCCAAGTGTGCGAGGGTTACCTCCAAAGTTACTCACTTGAATTTTACTTTGCGGCATAAAATTATATTCAAATGAAATTATTATTGCTTCAAATCTTTATATATATTTGATGATTTTCATAAAATTTTATTTACTTTGTTCTAAAAATTTTTTTTTTTTTGTTTTCTATTTTAAAACTCGAAAGCCAAAAAGGCTCATTCTCTTAACCAAGATTACAATTCGATAAAAATTGTAGTATGCTAAATCTTGTTATTTAAGATTATAATTTTGTTTCCTTAAAGGATGATTCTTGAAATGAAACCAAGAAGGCAAAATCTTAAATTAAGATCAAACTGAGCTAACAGCATCAATACCAGAAACTACGATTTAGTTTGAAAAGTAGAGAAATCTAGCATTCGCATCTAAAAGATTTAAAATTCGTATTTTAAGAAATAAGAAATAATAACAAAATACTTAAATTTGAAATCTTTTCAATGATTGAAGAACAACATGTTGTCTTAATATATATTTAACCAAAAAATGTTGTTTCAAGATTCTTTGTTAAGATCGAAAATTTCTTAAATCATAATGCGCAATCTACTTTTCAATCTACTATCAAACATTCTTGAAATTAGATTTTAATCTTAAAATAAGAAGTTCTTAATTTGAAAATGCAAATTTAGCATAACAATATTAATTTTACATGTTGTCAACCTAAAAATCTTGTTTCAAGACTTTTTTAAAATAGAATATATCGCAATATACTTTTCAATCTATATTTGATCTCTCTATATGTATTATAACATATATTAAATTTAGAAAATTGTATTCTTTCAACTTTACAAATTTTCATTAAATTGTAACAACTTTCAAACCCTTATAGTGGCTGAAATGATGTAAAAATTGTCTTTTTGACTAGTTTAATTTACCAAAATAGTGTTCAACCCTCGCGCTTGGGTTTCTACACATGTGTAATGTACTTGTGCCTATGTCATGGTATCATCTTCATTTCTTGACGCTATCTGCGTCGCATCTGTTGTCCCTCTCCTCTCACTGTCATTGTCACTGACACTCTTTCTCCGTATGCTGGCTGCGCCCTTTTCCATAGTTGGCGTCTGGCTTTTTGGCTTTTGTCAATTCATTGTCAACAAGTCAGTGAACTTGTGTGGCGCACATACAGACATACAAAACATACGCTCAAGAAGCTCAACAAGAAGAGGGCCAAAGAGGCCAGGCAGTAACAGCAAAAGGCAGCCAACCAAATGGGCTATATACATAGTATATCGGGGTATACCGGAATACCATGCTTTGATGTGATGTGTGATGTGTGTGTGTGGTGGGGAGGGGAAGAGAGGAGAGGAGAAATGAGGGAGGGGTGGCATGGTGTGGCTCTTTCTTTTACAAATAATTAACATAAATTAATAGGAAATGAGTAGAAAGAGCGCATGGCACACCAAGACAACGAGCCAAGCGAGCTGCTTACAGCTGTCTACAATGGCCCACAACAGAAATACATAAAGTTCGTGTCTTAAGTCTTTTGTTTAACTTTTTTTTTTGTTTTTCAACGAAAATCTCTATTTTTTTTTGTGTTTCTCTTATATTTCTGTTTTCCATATGCTGATTATAATGCACATGCATATAACTTATAAATATAGTTGTATTTTTTTTTTGGGGCTGCAGCTAATAAATGTTAAGTTGCATAAGCTCTCCACTGAAATATCTCGCCCAGTTATTTATGAGGCGCCGCACAGAATGACGACGCGCAAAAAAAAGAAAAAAACAAAGTAGAAAAACGCAATTGCATTTGGATGCATTCATCGTGTAAGTCTTGGGCTCGGTGTCAGCCAACTAATCAGCACCTGTCATGCGTGCAACGCAATCAGGAAGCAATAACAACACACACACACAGCTCAGTCTCAGTCTCCGTCCCAGTGGCAGTGGCAGTCGTAGACTCTACAGCCGTCTCCAGTTTCAGTTTCAGTGTTAACCATAATGCGGCCTGTGGCGGGGCCTAGTTGAAGCTGAAGCTGAAGCTAAAGCTGGAGCTGCAGCTCCTCCTTCTCTTTTTCCTCCTTCTCCAGCTGCTGCTGTTGCTGCTGTTCCAGCCCACGATGTGATGTGATTAGGTATGGTTTTTTATGGGCTTACGTTGTACATGGAGTCATGTCATGATGTAATGTTTATATGGGGATAGGCCGGGCACAGTGAGCCAGCTAAAACGGCAAATAACTCTGACCCCACCCATCAATAGATAACTAATGGACTTTCGAACAAAACTTTGCCAGTTTCGTGCCTGTCTTCCTCACTCACTCACTCACTCACAGCAACAAGATTCTCTTAATGGGACTTTCGGTAATCAGCATTTAAAAAAAATCACATGTAATTGAAGTTGGAGCGAAAATTAAACTTAAGAACTCTCTGACAGAGATTTATTTTTTTATGGCACAACAGTTATAAGTAATAATGCCATAATGCATGACATTCAGTTCATTGAAGAATGACCACAAAAAAATAATCTTCAAGTCATAATTGCTTCTTGCCAAATAAAAATGAAAAACTTTAATAAGATAAAAAAAAAAAACATTCAAAGAAGTATTACAGAATGTAAAAACAAAAAATTGGAAGCGAAAACTTTTAAGTAAATGTTACAAATCTAGCAAATTTTAAATTTAAAAGACTAATTAAAATTAAAACTATAATAATACAAAATGAAAATAATTCGACAAAATTTGCAAACGAAACCTTTTATGAAAATATTAAAAATCTAGAAACTGTGTTGCATATTTAAAATATATATACAAATAAAGAACAATCATAATACAAGTATAACCAAAAATAAATATTCAAAAAATATATAATAAATAAAATGTGCCAAGCGAAACCTTTTAAGTAATTATTCAAAATCTAGCAAGCTGTATTGCATATTTAAAAGACTTAAAGACTTGAAAATAAAAAACTATAAAAATATAAAATACAAAAACTAATTACAGAATGCAACAACAACAAAATTTGGCAAAAGAAATCTAAAAAAGAATAAGTGTATTGCGAATTTAAAAAACTTATAACAATATAGAACTATGAAATATCTAGTAAATGTGACTACTATTTGCAAACGAAACCTTTTAGGTAAATATTAAAAATCTACCAAACATATTTAAAAGACTTATTAGCACTCAACAGCCCTGAAAGTTCATCAACTCAGTTGCTTGACATAACACATTAGATCAAGTCAATGCAATTGCTTCACTCATAGATCATTGATCCAGTCAATTGTTGGCTGGCATTTTAACTCATCGTATTTGTAGAAAATTAAAGAAATTAATGTTGTTAAACAGACAAATTTCTATTTATATAAAAGATTATTAAGTGAAAGTACAACGATCAGGAGAGTGGGAGAGAGAGAGAGACAGAGTAAGAGATAGACACTGACAAATGCCAACAAATCAATTTCTGTTTACTGACACGAGCAAATTTATTTGCAAAGTGTATGCCTCGTGTATGCTGTATGAAAAGTGCTCCTAAGTGTCTACAAATAATATGCTATTTCAAAGTGTTTATTTATTGATTCATTATTAATTGCACAAGTGTGGTAGTGGTTGGTAGTAATACATCTGTGTGGGATTAACGATTTTATGCACACTCGTACTTTTTCACGATCGATTCGTTTGTTGTTTACCCGCACAATCAATAATAATCACGTCTAATATAAGTACAATCATGCTAATGTTTAAATAATTATTAGACACGTATGTGTACATAAAATCAAACACGTAGGAAAGCTACTTGTCGAGTGTGCTCGATTATGGAATACCCGGCACCCATTTTGAAAAAGATCAAGGCAAAACGATAATATTCTTATAATATACCGATTTAAAATACCACAAAAGTACTAAAAAAATTTTGGTAGATTGGTATACTATTGCAAGACAGTAATAAATTTATTTTAAAATATACCAAATGAATATACCGCAAAAAATACTAAAATATACCAAATGATATATACTATTACATGACAGTGTGGTATTACTTTTGAAATGTACTGAATTAGTAAATCACAAAAATATTGAAATATACCATATATTCCATTGGTATTTTTATAGAGTATAACATTCAAAATATACCAAAAGCTACAATTGGCTTATTGATACAATTCTACATTGAAAATATACCAAAGCTATATTTGGTATTTTTATATAGTACTAAGTTTAAAATATACTATAGAGTGTAAAATATACCAGATTGTCAGTCTCTGATATCTTGGTGTTCATATGAAGAGACGAACAAACAGATAAACCGACCTGACTATATCGTCTCTGCTATTGATACTGATCAAGAATATATATACTTTTATGGGAACAGAAGAACATACATTTCCTGTACACACAAATTTATTATACCCTTCTACTCTATGCGTAGCGGGTATAAAAAGAGAGAGGAAAACAAAAGAACAGCAAGCAAGTAAGTTCGTTGAATGCAACAAAAGGCATTGAAAAATGGAAAATAAGCGATTATAATGAAACTTTCAAGATTTACCATTATACGTGAGACCAAAAATTAAATGTATCTCGGAAGTAGCTGGCAAATAGTTCCAGTTCACAGTCTGTCTCTAGCATTTTTGATGGGCCGAGCCATGATTATGCATGCACATAACGATTATTTTCTATGACACACTTGGATTTTTAATATTATACATGAGTGACACCTGATGCCATGTGATTAACTTCGCAGCAGATTTAATGATTGAGATGCTGCCGCCTCATGATTGAAGCTCTCTGCGTGAAAGAGATTGTTCAATTTGTAGGCTGCAAATGCAAATTACTGGCGCTAGTTATACAATCGATTCGATACAATAGGCAAGGCCGCCATCTCAATGGAGACTCATGCCTCCCCTTCAGTCTCTTTCTCTCTCTCACGCATGCGCATCCCGTTGATAAATTGATTGATAAGCACACACGCAGCACACTCACACACATCAATCAAGTGCCCATTAATTGAGCCCGTCTCGATCAATCGCTGCCGCTAGATGGCGCTGCTGTTGCTGTTGCTCTTTTGCTTTTGCTTTTGCGTAAACTTCATTCGAATTGTGCGTCTCTAGTTTCAGTTTGCGACCCGCATATCAACTTGGACAATCTTTACGCGATGTTAACGCTTCGTAGCTTTGTAATTACAAAAGCAAAAAGAACTTCTAGTTATGGCGTACATAACCAACTATAGTCTACCAAGTATCTTCACATCTTTAGCAAAGCTTAACTTAACTGCTCTTTACCCAAAAAAAAAAACACCAAAATTAAATGATATAATTACGGTTCCTTTTTTACTTCCTATGTTACTCTATCCATCCGTCAACCTCATAAACATGCTCTTTATCTTGTTTTTCTCTTGCTCTTGCTCTCACTGTCTTGCTTCAAGAATTCTTCTTGTTTGCTGTTTGGGCGCGTGTCTACGACAACAACAACAACAACAATAATGTGATACTGAGGGTCAGAGTACCACAGACATTATGACTGCCGCTTAGCTCATTTTCTTGCTAAGTAGCTTGAACCTTTGCAAGTTCCAGGAAGCTTTACAATCGACAGCACATGCTCCAGATGGATCTCGGGCCAGCTATAAAAGTGCTGATGAAAATGCATAGAAATAAAGACGAAGATACATTTATACATAGATGAAGATACATATATGTATATAAGATGCAAAGAAAAGAATATGAAATTAAATATAGTTTGTGTCTTAAAACATTTGTTTTAATATCGTTTTTTGCTGCTGTCAATAAGTCTATCGTAACTATTTTTAGTCACAAATCACAGAATGTGGATTCACATTTAATATAAAAGTATTTATATAAGAAATATGTATATTCTATGCGTAAAGATTCGCAAAAGGAGTTCGTGTTCTAACTCTTTTGTTTTACAAACCTTTTATTCGTCTAGTGTAACTACGTATTTGACTGTACAGATTACGAGTCATTTAAAGAGCGACACTGACTGCCTATTAATTACTCTTAAATATACATTTAGTTGTTAATATAGTTGTAGATAAAGATACTACTTAAAACTGCTGAGCATATCTAGTTCGTGTCCTAAGTCTTTTGTTTTACTTTGTTTACTTTCTTACTGTAACTATTTGTTGACAGAATACTGATTCCTAATAATCGTAGTTGCTCAAATATTCAAGCCGTATATAAAGATCATAATTGAAATCCGTGGGTGAATATAGTTCGTGTTCTAAGTCTTTCGCAATTATTACTATAAATCGCATTCACAGGTCTGCCAAGATTTCAGTGTATTTACAGGGCAGTACTGACCTCTATCAATATGGATATTGAAATAAATAAAGCATAATAGAAAATGTTCACTTGATACAAAAATCTAGTTCGTGTTCTAAGTCTTTCGTTTTACAATCGCAATTATTACTCTTAATCGCATTTAAGAACCTACAAAAATTTCAGGGTATTAAAAGGGCAATACTCACTGTCAGTTATCCTATATATACATAGTTAATATGTAGTTCGTTTCTTAAGTCTTTTGTAACACTATCGTACTTAAGGCTCAGCCTCATCTTATCGCCTACACATACTCATAGATTACAGGGTATATATAAAGGGCAACGCTAGCTGACTATTCATCCGTAGCTCGAAGCAATCGTTGCCTCATCATCATCGACTCTCCCTAGCTATTATTAATATGCACCTTGACTACAGCTTTCCAACTTTTGTTCGTGGTGGCAGGAGCAGCAGCAGCAGCGGCAGCTGCCACGCCCCAATGCCACTTCGATGCCGATCGATGTGTACGTGATTGTGATTGTCTTCGCATGTGCGTGCATGCCTCTATGATGTGTCTGTGTGTGTGTGTTGGGCACACCCACATGCGTTTTCACCTAATCAATCGGAATGGTCAATAAATGAGCGAACGTTGGAAAGCAATTTATATGCGCTAATCACATGAAATAGATCAAATTTCTGCTTTGTCGGCTGCCAAAGGGGGATGATAGCAACCAGAAAAAAGAGAGAGAGAGAGAGAGAAGAGTGAGGGGAAAGGTGGGGAGACCTAGTGGCAAGCATAAAGCGTACCAAAGCGAAGCGATCTTCGGTCATGTGGATGGGCTGATGGTGGATGGAGGAAGAGCAGCGCATTAACGGAATTTCACTTGCCATGTGCTGCTCTGTGGCATGTTCATGTGGCAGCTAACTGTATGAGTCTGTGTGTGTGTGTGTGTGGGTTGCCATCTTATAAGCAGGCAGTTAAAATGTTTTAATTTTATTTTCTTTGACTGCGATTGCGGCTTTTGGCTTTTGTCGCACTCTCACCGCCTAATCTATGGGAATTCGAAATGGAATTGGAATTGGAATTGAAAGATTGGGGCTTCTGATGGGGTTGCCAGCCACACAGCTCTAGAGAGACATAACGAGAAAGAAAGAGAGAAGGAGAGATGTGTGTGTGTGTGTGTGTGTGATTGGCTTGGCCAACGCGTTGCCTGGCTTGGCTAATGATGATTACCCACTTTTACCCAAGGCTCTCATGTGTGTGGACAACATGGACAACAAAATATACGAGTATAAAAATCAAAAGCGGTTTAACGCGTTTCACGTCCACGAGACACGAGACTCAAGACTCAAGACTCTCTTCATTGCGATTCAATTAAAAACGCTTAGCACAGCTGTAATGCACTGCACTGCACTGCACTCTATGCCCCTTTCTTTCTCCTCCCCCCGCCTCCTCTTACTTCTCTGACTTCTCCTGCGGCGATCTGCAATCTCTCGGATCTCAGATCTCTCGCTCTGGCTGCAAAGTCGTCGCACCCAAAAGAAAGCCACTTGTTCCGAGGCTGCGTTGTTGTTGTTGTTGTTGCTGCTGCATTTATTGGTAGTTGCAGCGACATTGAGTGGCTAACTGCCACTACATGTGGCATGAAGCATGATGCATGCCGCGGGGCGTGGCAGAGTTGCTTCTTCCTTTTGATTTAATGGCACAGCACAAAGTCAAGTCAACTCGAATCGAATCGAATCGAGTTGAGTCGCTTCGCTTCGAGTCGATCGCCTTCATATCATCGATCCAACCACACGGCCTTGGCCACAACTCGAGCGGGGTGTCAAGCGGGGCGCGAGCGAAAGAAGCGCACGCGAACTCTATAAAAGCAATTTCGTTTTTTTGCGTTTGGGATTTCACCAAAAAAACAACAACAACAACAAGCAGAAGACAAGCAGTCGCAACGAAACCGAAATGCTCTAGAAAACTCTTTTCATTTGTCAATCAAACTCAGCAGATAACAACTTGAAGTCATGGCTTTTAAAATATGATTTAGTTTATTTGGGAAAAAGTCGAAAATAAAATATCCATATAGATTATATAAATGCAGAAATGTTCACAGCAAATTTCAAATCTTTTAAAATAAATTACTTTTGGTTCAAGTATTTATAGAAAAGATTTTTCGAAAAATAATACCAAAAATTACACAAATTTCTTATTGAAACTGTTATATCTAACCTTTTAAAAACTTACTTCAAGTGGCATTAATTTAACGTCCGTAAAAGCTAGTAAAATTTCAAAAAATATTTGCATATTGATATCAGTGAAATTTAAATACTTTAATTATTCGTGTAACAGTAGTTTAATTGTTTGAATTTTATTTTAAATTTCAGTTTAAAACAAAAAAAGTTTAATTATTTAAGCATTTTTTATAATTTTCTATTCTATCTATCAGTTAGAGGATTAGTTGGAAATATATTTAATTACTTATATTTAAATTACTTAAATAAATAATATAAAGAATTGAGTCATGTACAAATTGTTGCTACTTTCCTAATACTTAACTGGGAAAGTAAATTTTATAAGAAAAATTACAAAATTCAAAAAATATTTAACAAACATGAACAATATGCATAATTTCCTAATATTTGAATTGAAATACAAATTAGCAAGCCAATGGAAAAATTATGAAAATTACTAAAATAAAAACATATATATAATATTTAATCATACACAAAATTTGACATCTTTTGCTAATGCTATATTGGGGCATACAAGTAGCCAAAAGTCGATTTTGCTACTTATTTTCAACAAAATCATAGACCAAAAAATACTTAGATTATACCGTAAAAATACTAAAAATGCCTCAGTATATTGGTATATCGATGTAAAAAGGGAAATTTTATTGAAATAACTAAAATATACAACATTTTACATACTCTGTACAATATTTGCTATGCAATTAGGTTTTAAATATACCGAAAATAAACCACAAAATACAAAAATACCCGTTTTTTTTAAATCACTAAAATATACAAAATTTCTCATACTCTACAAATATACCAAATAGATGCTACAAAAATAATAAATCATACCGAAGGCTATATTTGGTATATCGATATACTATTACATGGCTATATAACCTGATAAAGCTGATCTAGAATGTATATACTTTATTGGTTCCTTCTTCTGCCTGCTACACACATTTCCTGCAGGCACAAAATTATAGTATAACAATTTTGAATTTTATTGAAATGACTAAAAAATATATGAAATTTCACATACTCTGCCAAATAGTTGTTGTACATTTTGGTTAAGCAGACAACCAGTTCCCAGGCGATGCTCGACCAATTTAATTGCAAGTTATTCGTATAAACTTTTTTATTGTTATTATTTTCAATTTTTGTTGGGTATTTTGTTGTTGTTGTTGTTGTGTAGTTTTTCCATGAGTGAAAAGTGAAATTTCAATCGGCTTGTTGAGTGAGTGTGATTATAAATTTTTGGGTAGGCGTTGCCATTGGACCAATAGCATGTCAGCAGGTTAGCAGGGATTTGTCAAAAAGAGCCAGAGAAATCTCTCAGCAAGTTGTTTTCATTGCTTTTGTTGTTGATTTCAGTTGCTGTTGTTGTAGTTGGCAAAAACGTGCTGTAAATGCATTTCAACAGTCGTCTATGGGGCCAAAAATAATCACAAATTCGCTGACCAAGGTCGAACACGAATTTACGCTCTGGCATTTACAATAATAATAACTGCGCTGCACTTTATTCATGAGTGTATTCACATTGTATATCAATTGAAAGTTGAACACGCTTCATCTACATATTTTACTTTATTTTGTGTCTTGTTTTTGTTTTTGCTGCTGCTTCTTATGTTTTGATACATGCATTTATCATGTCTTTAATAATCTTGAAAGTGACAAATGACGTTGGGAATTAAATGCGACCAACAGAGAGACAGAGAGACGCTCTCAATCTGGCTGCTGTGATTTACCCTTGAGGTGGCACAAACTTTAAATCTAGCCCAAGCTCTAGTTAATCATTGTGAAGTCATTATGTAATTTACAGAATTTTCAAGTTAACCTTCTGAAATCTAGGCTGATATCCAACTGAAATACTTTAACCATTAGTTTTTTTTTCTTAAAAGTTAAGAGTTTAAATTACTTATTTCTTTGGGCAAACAACTAATGTGTAAAGCGCATAACTATCATATATACATATATGTGTATTAAAAAGCGACTCACGACATTAATTGCGGAAATGCGACGTACTTAATTCTATACAGAAAGTGGGCTAGAAGAGAAAAAACAAAAAAACCAAAAAAAAAAAAAAGGAGAGAAGAGAACTGAAAACTGAGCAACGGAGAAACAACAACATGACACATTATTTGATAAGCCCATAATCATTGAACCTTAAAAAAAAGTGCTTACAAAACTTTATGACATTTTCCACTTAGCAGAACAACTGATGAGATAAGATAGAAGCAATTAAGGTTGCTGCAGCGAGCGCCTCATCTATGAGACGTATGTATGAGAGAAGTACTCTCGTAATTAAGCAATTAATATACCTTGCAGACAGTTATGAAAACCAAGATGAAAAACATAAAAAAAAAAACAGAAACGCAGCTGTGGCAGCTGCCTAAATGCCGTTCTCAATTTAACTTGATGACTGCCTCTTTTTTTTCTATAACCAAAAAACTATAATTAAGCTAGATGAAGTCAACTTTGTGGTAAGCAGACGACAGCTATCGTCTTTAGCATCTTTTTGTCTGTAAATCAACAGTAGATTATTTTAATCAAGTGCTAAAAAAAAATATACATTGAGAGCTTGGCATTCATCCTTAAATTTGTATAGTATTTAAAATAAAACCAAAGTAATTTTTCAAAATTATTTAAGTGATGTTTGAAAAACCGAGATAATTATATAGCTTTGCTTCTATTGCTTTGACTGACAATGTGGTATATGTTGTGATCAATGGAATATGTAAAATTTAGTACTATATCAATATACCAAATATAGCTGTTGGTATATTTTAGTATTTTTGAGAAATATTTTTTTAATTGAATTAAAAATGTAGTGCTGTATCAATATACCAAATATATCTAATGGTATTTTTTGTATTTTTGTGGTATATTAATTTGGTATATTTAAGGAATAATATCGCACAGTTTTAATTTTTCGTTATGGATAACGGGTATATTACAGTCGAGCACACTTAATTGTTTTAAACATGATTTCTGTCTTCAAAAAATATCTTCGAAATAAATTCCAAGTAATTTTTTAATATGAAATGTTTGCAACTTGGCCTAAATTGTAATTCAAAACACTGCAAAACTGAATCTTAAAAATAAATAACAAGTCATTTTTTATTATTAAGTTTAATTGACTGATGAATTTTAAAATATAACTTGAAACTTTGCTTTGAAATAATTCTTGATGATAAATAGTTAGCCATATTCTTAAATTACTTATTAGCATCTTCGCAAATTAAACTTAAAAATCAAAGTAATCTACAACATATATTCATAAAAAAAAATTGCGAAGCATTTTAAAAATATTTATTTGCATCTTTTGACCTAAATGAATTGCAGTCATTTTAAATAAAATATACAGAGCCAATATATTTAGCATTTTCTTTTTTTTCCACGCAACAAATCAAGACAACAGCCTCTTATGGTTGTCTCCACAAAGTTCAAAAATGCACTTGAGATTGGCAAAAATGCCGATTCTTGTTGCAAAGGTTGGCAAGTTCAGAGATCGCGAGCGTGTTTCGAAAGTGAGTTGCACACAGAAAATGTGGGACAGCAAAAATTGTATAAATATCGACACCTTTTGGCGGGGCAACGCTGACTAAATTTGAGCATTTCCATTTCCGTTTCCGTGCCCAAAAGCAAACAGACTTCAGCCGCAGCAGCGGCAGCAGCAGCAATAATAATCACAACAACAATAACAACAACAAAATGTGTCTGATTATAGACATATAGAATAATTTTTGCAGATTTCACTTGGCCAAGTTAAATGCCAAGTTTTTCAATTTTGCAGCGCAAATTGTGTTTGTGTGTGTGTGTGTCTGTGTGTGTGTGTGCTTCGATGTCGATGGAAAACTTGTAGAATGCATAGAAACGACGACGGCTTTTCAAAAGTGCTCAATGCTACACTATCAATAACAACAACTGCAGCCGCCGTCGCCGTCGCCGTCGATGTCGACGTTTCTCTGCCTCTGCCACCTCTGCGTACACCTGTCTAAGCCAAAAAAAAAAAAATATATATAAAAATAAAAAAGAAATATAAGCGGCAAGCAGCCGCTGTCTTGGCCTGGCCTGGCTTGGCCAGGGCCAACAGCAACAGCAACAACAGCAACGGCAACAGTAACAACAGCAACAGCAACCACTGCGCCCAAAAACCCAACAACTTTTAATTTCAAAACATTCCAGCCAAAGACTTGTGGCGGCAGCGCAGTCGCAGCGACGTCGTTCAGTACGTGCGACTTGACTTTCTTTGCGGCAACCCAGCAACGTACATACATACATACAAGTATCAAGTGTATGTGTGTGTTTGAGTGTGTGTGGCGCATACCTGCCGGGCGGCAGTTAACCAGGCAGGCAGTCAGGCAGTCAGCAGCCACCAGTTTTTAGCTAAAGTCAGTCGATAGCAGGCGGCCAAAGCGTTGAGACGTCGTCAGTTGCGCGACGCGTTCGAACGTAACGTTTCCCTCAAAAGCCTAAAACAAAAGCAACAACAATTAACAGTCGAGCTTATAAAGTATAGTACAATATACAACAACAACAACGACGACGACGAAACGAAGCTTAGCAAAGCAAAATAAAAAGCTCAGCTTGGCGAGCCGCGCTTTTCATTATTTTTGTTTCTGTGCACAAGCAAAGGTGTGTGTGTATTTGTGTTTGTATTGATGGCTCTCTTAATGAAGAGCAAGAGAAAGAGGCAATGGTGAGTGAGAGCGCACGCAGCTCTCGCTCTCTTGCAATTACCGTTAATCAAATAAGTTTTGTAGAAATTTAAACGCTACAACTTGTCTATGTGTGCGTGCGCATGTGTGTGTGTGTTAGTGTATTAAACGGTTCATTGATCGAGTTCAACTGAAATGGAGCAAATGCCAGCAACGACAACAACAACAACAACAGTAACACAAACGCAAAGGCAAAGGCAGCCAAGCAAACGCAAAGAGAGCCCAAAAAACAACAAAAACAAAAACAAATACAAAAACAGTGCAAGTGCCGCGCGTACTTTTATGTCTGCGTGTTTGCCCATGTGTCTGTGTGTGTGTGTGTGTGTGTCAGCAATTTTTGCTTCTTCTTCGCTAAATGCGCTTAACCCATTTTAATGTGAGCACTTTGTGAGCGGCGCGTCGCGCAAAGCAAAATCCAATAAGCAAAGCAGCAGAAGAGAATGCCAAAAGAATGACAATTGCGGCTTCCAATCGAGTCTAGCCAAAAACAAAAACAAAAAAGAGGGCGCTAACAACACCTAGAACAACAACAACAACAGCAACAACAATGGATAATAACAAAAACAACAACACACAAGAAAAACAGTTGCGACTGCGCCGCAGCAAAACAAAATCAGAAATTCATTCCACATGCTCACACATTCTATGTACACACTGATGTGCAAAAGTACACGTTCAGCTGATAAATAAATATACAATACATTTGCATGCAAAAATATGCACACGCTCAGCTAAAAATATTTTATTGAGCACCTAATTGCAATTAATTATATTTTCTTCATATACAATCTGAGACCGGATTTTTTAATGTTAAAATACTTTTGAAGTATGTTGATAAACTTCTAAAGCAAGCTTAAAATAAAGTAGTAAATATTTGCAATTAGTTGAAATATTTTATTAAACCAAAATTATTCAAAAGACGAACATTTTATTTTTATTCGTGAACAAACTGAAGCACACAGAAAATTAAATCTTCATTAATTTTTAGCAAACTTCAAATAAAGTATTAAGAATTTCTCTTTCAAATATTTTGTTAAACAAATATTAAGTGAAAAGTCGGAAATTTTTTTTTATTTGTAAACAAACATAAATTAAAAGAAACGGTATATTTAACATTCATTATTTTTAAAGAAACTTAAATAGGGATATTAAATAATTATTATAAGTTAAAATTTTTTATGGAATTTAAATTCAGTTATAAATCTGAAATTTTTCTTATTTTTAAACAAACTGAAACTAAAACAAACGGAATATTTAATCTGCATTATCAAGTAAAGCATTCAAAAGTTCTCTCTGAACTATTTTATTGTACACAAATTAAGTTGAAAGTCGGCAAATTTTTAATTTGAACTCAAACTGAATTTGAAGCACACTGAATATTTATTATTTTTAAACAAACTTAAATCGGTATATTAAATAATTATAATTAGGTTGAAATATTTTACGAAACACACATTCAATGAAACTAAAACAAAAACAAAATATTTAATCTTCATTATTTTTTGGCAAATTTTTAAAAACAGTATTAAGAATTTCTAATTAGCTTGAAAAGTTAAAAGTCTGCAATTTTTCTTACTTTTAAACAAACTGAAACTGAAAATAAAAGAAGATTTAATCTTTATTATTATTAGCAAACTTCAAATAAAGTAAAAAATGTCTAATTAGTCGCAATTTCAGTAAAAGTCAGTCACATTTTATTTTAAAATTTTATTGATCACAAATCCAGTCAAAGCACTGAAATTTTTTGATACCGTTTTTTTTCAATTTTTTTTAATTTATTTAATTTTTTCTTGTTTTGTATTTTAAATTAGTTTGATACTCTTCAGAGAATCATTGTATTCATTTTTAAAGAAATTCAGGAGCACATAAAAAAGAAACATTTGCTTTTCATGTATTCCACTCACAGCATTATAAACCCAAGCGCAATCTATTTTGATTACTTGGTAATTTTGGATAATTACGCTTGAAAAGCATAAATTAAATTTTTAACTGTCGGTGCTAGCAGTCGCATACGAAATAACGAAATAACAATTGAATGTCAAGCTGACAGACAAAATAAGAATAGATTATTTTTAACAGAAAATCAGGCAAGAGATTAAATACAATTTAGAATAAAACTAGCTCTGGGCAGTCGAATTTAAAGTATTAAGCTCAGGATTTATTGTGAAAAAGTAATAATAATAATTTTGCGTATTATTTATCTAATGTTTTGCTTTACTATATTTTACTGCATTTCTTAACTGACAATTAGACACAGCTTGTGGGCTTTGCAATTGGCTTAATACATTATGACCAATAAGCTAAAATTATCAGGATATTATTCAAGTTTATTGCCACAAATCACACGGTATACAGGTTTATACTGATCACCTTGCAAATGAATCGAGTTCTAACTTCTGAAAGTGAACACAAACATTCTCCATTTATGAGGGCATAAAAGCTGATTCATTTAAATGGCCTGACAAAAATTCATTTAATAAAAACAAGGCTAGAATGCCGAATACGAGGTGCGAGTGTATGAAGATTTATTTCTTATAAACAAAGTTCAAATAATAAAAAAAATATACATATATAACAACAAATGCCACCCGTGGTAGACCTTTTTTATATTGTCAATTGTTTCGTGAGCTTAGTAGAAACCAGTTGAGAAGGATGACAATTATCATAATATAAGATCAGATTTACGTAATAAATAAAACCATTGAGATAAAGTTCAGGTGTTTTTCCACTTTTTGTGTGTGCGTGTGTGTGTGTGTGTGTTGTGTTCTCTTGGTACTTTTCAGTAGAAATAAATTTCAAATGTGTTTATTTCGCTTTTGAGGTTAATAATTTCGTTTGTTTAGCAGCTTTTGTGTGCTGTGGGCCGCTTTTGTGTCATATGTAAATTTCAAAGGCACACAGCCAGCCGTATAGCATTGATAAATATCTTGAAACTCAACAACAACGGACTTTGGGGGGAAAAAAAAAATAATAAAAATAAAACGAGATTCGAGATTCTTTTTGGCCTAAGCGAGATGCGAGATGTCGCACAACAAGTTGTACCAGCTCATCGATTATGAATATTATTGAGAAGATATACGAGTATATCAACAACATTAATACCGTTCTTCAGCTTGTGTGTGTGTGTGTGTGTGTTAGCACCATTTTCAAATATCCCCCAAAGACTGGAGACTCGAAACATAGTGTTATGACACACCAGTGGACCAACCGGCTGTTTGCTTGGCTGCCTTGGCTTGTCTTGCGGCTCTTTCGAATTGAAATTTCGTCTAAAAATGATTCCGTTAGATGCCCGTAACCATAACTAACATGAGCATAAATATTATATGCACTTGTCCGATGCGTTTTGATCACTCGACATTCCACAAACACACACACACACATGTGTGTTTTGGATGACGCAAATGTCTCCTGCTCAGTTTCAGCTGTGATTGATGATGATCCGCTTGCCGCACGTTGAGCCCCCCTATTAAAAATGCATATTTTAAATTGGATTTGCATTTAGCGGCTTCATTCTAATGGCCTTCTGATCTAAGTATAAGCCACTTTCGCATACGTTTATTTCGATTTAAGATTCTTGGGAAATTTAACTTGAAATTTCTCTGGCATTTTGCTTTAACTGCACTTGAATGTTTAAACATTTATGTGGCGAATGCTTTGCATTTTTAATTCAGTTTAATATGAAACAAATTATATTCGAAAATCAATTCTGTGTACTTTGGCACTTTTTGTATTAGCATAAATTTAATAAGCAAACGCGTTCAATTTCATTTTAATATATTTCTATGAAAAATACTTTGTATTTAATATTCTGTTCATTAAAGATCATTCTTGTGAACATTTTAAATATCATAATTAAGCTGAACTCTATGTGAGAAATTATTCTGGAATTTCATTGACATTTTTGCTTTAGCTGCAAGCGCACCTCAAATTAATTTTAAAAAATTTATGAAGAATTTAAGGAATGCTTTGCATTTTTAATTTAGTTTGCTAAACATCAAACTTAATTCTGCGAAATTATACCCGATAAAAGGGTATTATAACTAGGAGTTGAGACAATATAGCCATGTAATAGTATACCAATATACCAAACATAGGCTTCGGTATACTTTTTTATAAATTTTTATAAATTTAGTATAATTAAGGAATAATAAAGCACTGTTATGTAATAGTATACAAATGTACCAATTCGGTATATTTTAAAATTTTGTCAGTATATTCATTTGGTATATATTTTAGGAATAATACAACATTGTTATGTAATGGTATAGCAATATACCAACTATATGAATATAACAACAACCTTATGTATATTCCAGTATTTTTTGGTAAATTAATTTGGTATATTTTAAGAATAATACCAATATACCAAATATAATATTTAAGAGTTTAGTGTAATTTAGTATTTTTGTGGTATATTAATTTGGTATATTTCAATAATAATACCGCAATGTCCTATAAAAGTATACTAATATACCAAAAATAGCCGTCAGTATATATTAGTCTTTTTGTGGTTTATTAATTTGGTTTATTTTAAGATAATGAAGCTCTGTCATGTAAATGTCTATCAATATACCAAATATAGCATTCAGTATATTTTAGTATATTAGCTGTTTATTTATTTGGTATATTTTAAAAATAACACCG
This sequence comes from Drosophila niveifrons, assembly GCA_035046325.1. Lineage (NCBI taxonomy): Eukaryota > Metazoa > Arthropoda > Insecta > Diptera > Drosophilidae > Drosophila > Drosophila niveifrons. Next base: position 8,138,343 of record JAWNOC010000063.1, on the reverse strand, counting down.
CATTGTTTCCTTCTTAATGAAACTGAGATACTCATATTAAATATGACCAATTATAATAAGCTGAATTCTCAATGGATAATTCTACTGAACATTCTATAAATCAACGCTTAGTTTTCACAATTTCAATGTCTTTCATCTTACTTGCAGATGCTCATCGACAGTTGCCTTTGAAATTGGTATAGACAGTGAGAGCGAGAGAAAGAGAGAGAGAGAGAGAATCGATAAATCGCTAAACGAAATTTCGATTGGGTGTCAAGATGGCGCTACGCTTGCGTCGCGACGTCCAGAAGGCCTCGTACTACGTTTGGTTCCTGGGCGCCGAGGAGGCGAAGGGATTGCGGGGTGCTCGCGTCATTAACTCAGTGCTGCCGTATCTGGTGGACAGATCGCGCAGCCAGGAGCCGCTCAAGGTGACGTTGCAGGTCTCGCACAAGGGCATCAAAATCGTGCAGGTGAGTAACATAGCTCCTCCTCCTTCTCCTCCTCCTTCATGCAACATGCCGTCTTTATTTTTTTATATAATAGGGCGCATCGAAGCATTTAATACCACACAGTGCCATAACCAGCTCCGTGCAAACCGATGACATCGTTGCCTGTGTGCTGCTCCTCTATAATCCGGCCACCAAGTGCCCGCTGCATGTGCACGCCTATCGTTGCGACTCGGAGACAACGGCTGAGGCGTTGCATCTACAATTGCAAATACTCATCAATCGCCCCGACAATCAAAAGCGTTTCGAAGAGCTCGAGACCAGGTAAGTCGCAACCCATTAATCAATGATTGAATACTTGATCTGATGTGAATCACATTCGATTGTGATAGACTCAGTAGGAAAATGTTCAATGACATTAATCTAATTAGAATTGATAACTGCGTTTTGATTTGTGTATTAAATGTCTATAAAGTAGTTGCATTCGGATGCAATTCAAAATGGATCGAATTATCGATACTTATTGACAGTGTGCCCAGATGAACAGTAGTAAGGTTGCAAGATGCATATCCAAAATACATACAAAGCAGAAACGATTATATTGTTTCGCTTATTTAATATGTAGTTCATTATAATGTACTAAAATTTAAATTAATCTATGAAATTGTAAATTTTTTTGTTTAAAATATTTATATTATTTACAATTATATTAATTCATATAGGCTAAAAACCCAGCAGAAAATTCTTAAATGAATGTAGGAAATAAAAAGTTATTCATTTCATATTATTATGATTTTATGTTTACGTAACAAATTAAAGACAAAGAAAATAATAGATTATTTTTTATTTTGTAAATTCATTATATTTATATTTTAAAAGTGTAGACTGTTAAAGACCCAGTATTAAAATAAGGGAAAAATAGAAAATCCTAATGTTAAAGACCCAGTACTAAAATTTAGGTAATAGTAGAAAATAATAAATTTTTCCTTTAATGTATTTATTTTTATTTAACTGATTTAATTCTGTTAACAAATTTTCAAAATAGACTCGAATTTGTAGTTTACTTTCCAAAATATAAATTCTTATTTATTTGCTTCAATTTCTGCTTAAATTTAAAAAGTGCAAACCGGGTAGTAAAATTCAAATAATTTATGGAAAATTTAGATTATTTTTTTTAAATATATTTAAGTTATTTACTTTTAGGTTAACTCTCAAATTTTCGAATATTTTACGATTATATTTTTAACTCTTAAAAACGCAGTAGAAAAAAGGGGAATAATTGCGATTCAAAGATACAAAGATTGTCCAATTCTTATGCAAGACTTTTGGCAGATAAATTTACTTATTTATTGCTATACGTACATAGATTTGAACACAGTCTTATAGATTGTGTTTGCTTTAAGCCAGTTCCAATCAACTTGCTACTAATTTCGTATACGTGGCAAGCATAAAACATCATTTGGAGTCACTTTTCGGCGATGTTTTCAGCTGGGGGTCTTCAAATTTACCGCAAATCGCAATCGATTGAGTGCCGCAACAAGCAGGAAGCAAAGTTGCCAACCTGCTCACTTAGACACTCCATTAGCCAATGGGGCAGCTGTGGCACTAATGTTAATGCCTAGCAATGCAGTTGCAAGTTGCATTTTCAGCTAAAGACGGCACTCCCAATTAAACAGAAGAAGAGAGAGAGATAGAGACAATTTCCCACGAGCAACGAAATAGCACAGAAAATCACATAAGAGACTCCTGTGGAGTTCAGTTATGTTTTTTACTTCTATGCTACAGAAACTAAAGACATATTGCATATGATTATAGTTCATAAAAGCTTAAGCTTGCAGCTTAGAAATGATTCACAAAAGTAATTATGTGCTGCAACAAAAAGATTAAAAGTATTAATCTTCAATTCATAGCAAATGAGCATTAACTACACGTGAAAATATTTGAAAAAAAAAATATATAACAATATACCATAGAAATATAATCTAATAATTCTAAATTTTAAATTATATTATTCTAACTTTAAATTAAAATAACTGATTCAAATACAAGAAAAAAAATATATATATATATTAAAATAATAAAGTCAAACTTCTTTCAATGGAGATTAATGCATATTCTAATAATAAACTCTTATAAAACTATTGCTTTAAAATTAATACACACACAGAAAGTAAAAACGCGCTAAACTCAGAAATACGATCTTGAATCTAGATTATATGATATCAAAATTGAAATTAAATCAATAATCAAATTTTAGAAAAATGTTGATTTCCCATTTTGAAATAAAAGACTAAAAGAATCTTAATATTGAACCTATAAGAAAAAATCTTAAATCAAGTTTAAAAGTTATAATATAATATTTAGATTTTTACAAATATCAATAAAAATAGATTTATGTGTGTTATTTCATATATATCTATCTTGTACATTTATTATGTGTGTTGTCGAATTTTCTTTTAATATTACTTACAATCATATCACTTCCACTATTTCTATATGCGAACCGATCTTAAAAGCAGATTTGTTAATCTCAAATCTTGTTTTAAGATCTTTTTTAATCCAAAAATCATGTTTCAGGTTTTTTTAAGATCGAAAAGTCCTCAAATCAAAAATTGGCAATCATCGTTTCAATATAGATTTTGTTTCTCTGTTTAGTTATTCTTATAAAGCTGAGATATTTATTTGTGAGGTTTAAGTATAAAATTGAAATCTTTCTATAATCTATTTCTAAGCCGATTATAATAGTTCTTAAATGAAATTTCCAATAGAATTTTTTCTTCTTGAGCATCGCATTCTGTACTTCAAATTAAAATTAGGCAGTGAACACACAATTTTTTGTATATGCTCTTTTTAAAACAAGATTTTCATCTGATGAAGCTTAACTTTAAAACAATTATTTATGTGAGTTCATTATGAAAACTGTTATATAACCTTAGTAATACTATGAATTAGAATAGTAATGTCTTTCCCATCAAAATTTCAGGATTTTTTTCACAATTCATTTTAGATTTATTATATTTCTTTTGATTAAATTAGTTTCAGCAATGATTAAACACACAAATTCTAATAGAATTAGTTGAAAAGCTATATTAGTTCATTTAATTGAATAAATATGAATTCTAATGCAATTTTCTTCAAATGTTTGAATACTGATCTATTGCTAATTCATTTTCATTATGTAGATTGGGCATTTTGCCGCCTCTGCCCGCTGGCGGAGGACCAGGACAAGGACACGGGGGCAGCCACAGCTCGGAGAAGCGTCACGAAAGCTCCCACAAGTCGTCGCATCATCTGTCGCAGTCGCAATCGCATCACTCTAATGGAGGTGGATACTCACATCATCAGCAGCAGCAGCAACAGCAGCAGCAGAGACGCCACGAGACATCGCCGAAGCGTTTCAGCAGCTCCTTGGGCAGCGACACGGGCAACAGCACACGCGAATCGGAGTGCAGCGAGGAGCATGGCTTGGCTGGTTCACCAGTCTCTCGCTCCCCGCCACACAGTGGCAACAACCACAGCAGCAGCAGCAGCAACAACAACAACAGTGGAAAGCATCATTCCAACCAGCACTCACAACACTCATCGCAGCATCATTCACAGCACTCATCACATCATCCGCCGCTGACGGCACAACAGAACAGCGATCTATTCGATTCGCTGGCCGCCGAGCTGCGGGCCAAGCTCAATGGCAACGGGCCGCCATTGTTGTTGCCGCCTCGCGACTACGACACCGTGCATCGCTCCAAGGGCAATCTGACGGCCATCGAGCTGCGTCGCTGTCGCAACGCCTTGATTGTGGGCGGCGCTGGCACGCCCAAAGGCGCCACTGCCGCCGGCCACGGCGCTGCCACATCTGCCACAGGCGGCTCGCCAGCTGTCGGTGGCGCCACAGCAGCCGCTGCGGTTGCCGCGTCCAATGCCAATGGCAAACAGGTGTCCTCTCGCGGCTCCTCGGGCATTGGCTCCGATCTGGCGCCGAGTCCAGAGCGACAAGATCTGAATAGCTCAAGTGGTGAGTGAAGAAGAAATCAATGAATATATAGTTAAAGTTGCAGTCGAAACGTGAAGTACAATGATGTACATTATTTAAATTGATACCTGACACTAGTATAGAAGATGCTTATAATAATTTCCACAGTTTCACAAATTGTTAATGTTCAAATGTTCGTAACATAATGACGACAGTATTTTTTTGCTTTGTTGTATGAGCACCATGAATGTAAGACATTAATAGACTGATAACCTATGCAAATAGTAAATGATGACAATAATCACATCGTGATGTGCAAATTAAATGTGTAGAATGAAAAATATGAAGGAAGGAATAAAGCTACAGTCAAATTTGGTCGATTGCTACCCATTTTAGTATACTAATATGCTAGAAATATACCAGAAAAAATACTAAAAAGTTATATTTAGTATATCGAAATTGTACTACACTCCAAATATATTACAAAAGATACCAAATTGTCAAGCAAAGCAACATAAACCTGATTGTTTGCCATACAAATGTATTTCATGTAATAGTACACCAAATATAGTCTTCGGTATATGTTTCATTATTTTCATTAGATATATTTTAAGAATAGTTCTGTATTGTTTTGCTTTTATTGAAAGCTGTAGGTATCACACAGTCGAGCTCACTCGACTATAGCGATCTAGGGATTCACAATTGTACCAAATAAACGAAAAGCTTTTTAATAACTATTCATCTTGTTAAAATGAATATTTTAATTCCTTCGCAAAGTGTTGCATACACATTTTCCATTAATTGAGTTAATTATAGAAATATGGAACAACTTTTGAACTTTCTTGCAGACTCGACTGTAACTTCAATTATACCAATATTCTTAAAAATTCATATAATTAAACAAACTTTAGCATAGCAAAACTTCATTAAAATGCAGTAGACTCTTTTAAAATATTACAAGTAAATTGATGAGTAATTACAGAAATAGAAAAAGAAAAACTGTGCGGTATTATTCTTTAATTATGCCTAATTTATATACCACAAAATACTAAAATGTACTGAAATCCATATTTAGTATTTCGATGAAAAACTGGGTTCAAAATATACCATAGAGTACTAAAATATACCGAAAGCCATATCCAGTATTTCGATGAAAATATAGATTAAAATATACCGCAAAATACAAAAATATACTGAAAGACATATTTATTATATCGATGATACTAAAATATACCGCAGTCCATATTTAGTATATCGATGAAAGACTAGATTCAAATATACCGCAAAGCACTAAAATATACCGAAATCCGTATTTAGTATATCGTTAAAAATCGATATTTAAAACATACAACAAAATACTCATATACCGAAAGCGATATTTAGTATATGGATAAAGTACTATATTGAACATATACCATAGAGTACTCAAATATACCAGATTGTCAGCTAAAACAGTAAATACCAGCAGCTTCTCTTCATGAAGTTCGACTGTAACGAAAAAAAAAACAAACTAAATTCCAATCTCCACCCACAGATGACGAGCACTGGTCGAATGAGGCGGACAATTCGGTGATTGCGCTGAAGCCGTCGCAGATTGCGATGCCGCCGCATGCGCAGCTGAAGCGGAAGAGCGCCGTGCAGCCGCCGGAGGATAGTTATCTGCGCGACTTGCCAGCGAAGCCGTATGTGCCGCGTCAGAGCGAGCGAGAGCGCGAACGTGAGCGTGAGAGGGAGCGAGAGCGAGAGCGCGATAGAGAGCGCACTAAGACGCCGGCATCGTCGAGCAAATCGTGGTCGCGAGAGGATGAGATCAAGCCGATCATCATGCGACCGGCGGACTATGATGCGAAATTCAATCGGGTGATGCAACAGGAGCCGCTGAAGCACGAGGGAGGCGGAGTCGGAGGCGGAAGCGGAGGCGCAGCCAAATTGCGGGACACGGACAAATACAATGAGATCAATCGCTTGCTCAACAAAAAGCTCTCGGGTCACGAGAGAGAGAGGGAGCGTGAAAGGGAGCGTGAGAGGGAGCGTGTGAAGCAGCGATCGCTGCACGACGATGAACTCGATGATTTCGATGATTCGGATCCGTGCAGCGAGCCGCAGCAACAGCAGCCGCATTCGCTGAGCGGCTATCGCAAGGAGAATCTGACCGACAAGCAAAAGTTCATGGAGTATGCATCGAAGAAGCAGCAACAACAGCAGCAGCAGCAACTCAAGTCTTATGCCGCCGAGGAGGCGCAACGTTATGGCGGCAGTCGACATCGCTATGTGGATCCGGCAGAGTTGCCATTCGAGCAACAGCAGCAGCACAATAAGTATGCGGCAGTGCATCGTGGCGAGGCGACACGCAGCAGCAGCAGCAACAACAGAGACAGAGAGAGGGAGAGGGAGAGAGAGCGAGAGCGTGAAAGGGATAGGGAGAGGGAACGCGATCGAGATCATTCGCGTGATCGGAATCCATATCGCGAGGCCGAGAGCCTGCCATACATCCAGAGCATGGAGAAGATGATGAAGTCCACAGGCATGCGCTACAACAACAGCAGCAGCAGCAACCACAACAACCACAACAACAGCAGCGGCAACGATGAGCCACCGCCGCCGCCACGCAGCAGCAGCAACAAGACGCACAGCGTCAGTCAGGTGTCGCCACGTGAACGTTTCCACGATGCCAAGGACAAGTTCAGGGCCATGGAACGCAACGGCAGCAGTCGCTACGAGCTGGACGAACGCGATGGCATCGCACCAGCAACCGGCAACAACAACAACAGCGATTATCATCGCTCATCGTCGTCGCGCCGACGACGCGGCAGCCTGGAGCCACCAAGCTATGTGGAGGAGCAGTGGAGCGATGAGGATGACGAGGAGCCGCTGCAATCGATGCAGCCGGAACCGTTGTTGCCCCGTGGCCGTGGTCGGTCCCGAGAGCGTTCGCATTGGCAGCAGCAGGAGCAGCTGCAGCATCAGCAACACAACAGCAACAGCAGCAGCAGCAACTTGCGGCATGGACAGGAGCGTGAGCGACGTGAGCGGGATTATCCCATGCGACGTGGCGAGGAGCATGCACATGAAGTGTATAGGCATGAGAGGGAGCGGGAGCGGGAGAGGGAACGTGAAAGAGAGAGGGAGCGTGAAAGGGAAAGGGAGAGAGAACGTGTTTCGTCGCGTCATCAGCTGCGAGCGCATTCGCGTGAATATCTTCAGTCAGCGGAGTCCGGTGGAGTCAAGTCGAGCTCATCGCGTGGCGGCGTCTCGCATCATGCGGATCGTTATCCCTCGCCAGCGCCCACGCCCAGCAGCAGCAACAGCGGCGGCGGCGGAGGAGGCGGTGCATCTGGTGTGGCGCCCTCTGGCGGTGGGAAGCCGTTGGCCAGCATGCCAAAGGGCTATCGACACAGCTATGCAGAGCCGGTGTTTGCCCGCTCCGGCGGACGCGTGGGACTCGCTGCAGTCAATCCCTACTAAAAGAGCAACAATTGTAAATTCCGAAAAAGAGCGAGAGCGAAAGAGAGAGAGAGCAAAAGCGAGTAACCCAATCCATGCGCAAGAATGCGCCTGTAATTATGTGCCTTCTAAATATGTTTTATATGAGTACATACTTTATACATATACATATCTATATACATATATAATACATACATATATAACTACATCGATATGCATAGATTAGCCTATATACATACATATACACCGTGTATATCTTTTATGTAGCGAACAAATCGAAACACAAACACAAACAGTTTAAAAATGCATTTTTTTTTTATTGATTGTAATCTTAAGACGCGCGGTTAATTGGTATAGTATAAATATTATACATAAATACTGTATATGTATAGCCGATTTTTTTTTTTTAATATATATATATATATTACATATACTCAATCAAAAAATTATATTTGATTAAACTTACTTATAAATATATAGCTCATGTATCTATTGTTATCAATTTGATATTTGCATTAATAAAGCGCTAGTAACAAACAAAACATATTCAACAAAACAAAATAGTGAAAGCATTTCGATTCGATGTCAGTTTGTCACATGAATTTATAATTTCGCTATAGTTATGTTATACATACCACATTTATAGGAACCATAGGCGGGGCAAAATGGGGTGAAATAAAAATGCATAACTTAAAGAAATAATACAGCATTTCAAAAAACACATAGCAAAAGTCATTCAATTGTTTCTCTTCTTATTCTGGCAGCCTAAAAGTATGCTTTGATTTTTGCAATGTGAGAACTGATTAAGCGGCGTTGCCAACTACTTGAAATTAGTGTTGTCAAAGCACAAAAATAAGTTGTGTAGCATATCTAAGTATGCCATGCAACATTTGCACGACACGATTACGAAAATTGTAAATTATAAATTTTTTTCATTTGAACTGTAGAGCAACATTTGAATATTTTTATATACGCACACGACTTTTCCAAATTTATTTTACTTGTCCGTGTTAAGAGAGCACAATGCCTAACGAAGACTGCAAAATGGCTGCATACAATAAGAACAAGAAGAAATATAATTATACTTTGGCCGTGCTGATGGCGATGCGCGATGACTTCGAACCGGAAAAATTCCTTTGTCTGTATGAAGATATACACAAACGATATCCTATGCTGTTCCATAATGATGTGGTTGACACGGCGATCATCGTATGGAAAAAAAGGTTCATTGTGCCGCACAAGGACGTGTCTTTCTATTATAGAGAACTTTACAAATACCATTACAATATGGTAGATGCGTAAGTTTGATTTCCACAGCTGCTGTTTTGCATTCCCTAATTACTCACTGCATTTGCCCATAGACTGAATGGCGATTATTAAACTGAGTCAAAGCCAAAAGTGCAAAAGTGCAAGCAAATATTTTTACTTAAACGATCAAACTAAATTTAAACTTGGCATATGATTTTTCGTACTACAAGAAAAGTTTTCGGATTTTCTATTTTATTACTTATTCGCCTAGTAGGTGAAGGCAGCGGATATAATTCTAGTCGCGCTTTAATTTGCCAGCATAAAAGTATGCTATAGAAATTGATATTTTGAATAAATGCTCATTGTCACTGATGTAGTGTTGTTTTTTTTTTTTTGTTTTGTTTTACATTTTTATTGTTTAATTTAAAAACTCTTTGTTTGGTTCTTCACAATAGTTTTTTTTTTTAAGATTTTTTTCAAAACAAAAATAAAGAAGAAAAATATAGTTTATATAATATATTTTTATCCTTTTTCTCACTTGTGTTTTCGTTTTCTTGTTTGTTTGTTTTTGTTTTTGTTTTTTGTTTGTAATAATATTAATTAAAAATATTGTTTTCTTTTTGTTTGTTTTTGTTTTGTTTTCTTTCGCAAGTTAATTTAAGAAACAATTAATCAAGTTCTTATTTAATTATACAAATTTAAAAAAAATAGTAATTATATAATAATAAAAATAATATTTATAACGGGGGAAAATGCAAATTGCTGTTGTTGTTGTTGTTGTTGTTGTTGCTGTTATTTGTTATTGTAGTTGTAGTTGTTGTTTTTCTTGTTACTGCGTTTCGTTTCTTCTCAATTTGGAGCTCATAGGGGAAGTAGGAGGGATATTGGACCTGGGAGTTGGTGCACAAAAACTGGCGACCACATTCTATAAAATTAATTTACTGCATGGATGGGGCGGGGCGAAGGGGGGACAATTGATTGATTGATTGATTGATTGTCGTTTAACACTAGACTGTCAAAACCGTTGGCGGAAGTGTCTTCTATTATTTCCTTTTTGTTTGTATATATTTTGCTTTAAATAACGCTGCGCTTCATTTCATCTCCTGCTCATATTCTTATTTTCATTTTCAACTCTTTATTTGTTTTTTGTTTTCTGTTCAACTTTCTATACATACACGTCGCGGGTCAGGTTAAAAAAAAAAAAAAATAACTCATTTGAAATTAATTGTTTAAGCTTCATATTAACTGTGGAGTGTAATTGTTTTGTAGTTTTTTTTTTTGTTTTCCTTTTTTTGTTTTTGTTTTGTTTTGTTGTTGCTGCATCGACGTGATTTTGGGCAGGGGCGGAGAGATGTTGGGTAGGGGGAGGGATGGAGCGCTGCTAGTAGTTGGATGTATGTAGAAGAGAAGGCGTCGTGGATGCCGCTTTACATGTTCTCAAACTGATCCACGCGACGCTTTGTGTTGCCCTTGCGGATCTCACGCAGCGTCTTGTACTTGTCGCGTCCCTGACGCACGTTCTCGCGATGAATCTTGTCGTTTGCCGTCTCTTTCGTTTCGTCGCGTGACTGCGCCAGATCTTGCTTCAAGGCCTGGGTTGTTGTATCGAAGAGAGCGAGATGGCGACACAAAAAATAGAAAAAGAAAGAGAGAGAAAAGTAAAATAAGTATACGTTGAAAAATAACAAAAACTTAAATACTTAATGTGAACAAATAGTCTTAAAATTTCCATTAGATTATTTCTACTACACAATGCTAATAGCACTTTATCAATTTGTACAAATTACATTCAAGATTAACTCTGTGTTGCTATAAACATACTAATGATCGATGTGCTATTCGCTCCATAAAATAAACATCTTGTTTAACCTATCGATACTCAATTGAAAATATACAACTAACTTGACATGACAATTTACCAACCTATAAAATCGATTGTTAAATGTTTTTCTTAATTAAACTTTGCTTTTACAACTTTTCTATATGATTTTGCTGATCATGCTTACGATCGATACTCAATTGAAAATACAACTAACTTTAACTGGTCTTAAAGCCAGTTCTCATACCGTTTTGTAAACTATATTTCTTAATATACCGACAAATAAACTTCAAATTTAACTTTGTTTAACTTTTCAACTCTTCTATATGCTATATGAAACGCACCTTGAGCTGATCATGCAGGCGATCAATACTAAACTTAAAATTTACAACTATATTGACATGGTAATTTAACTAGTCATAAAATTAACTTTAAAATCGAGTATTAAATATTTTTCTTAATTAAACATTACTTTTACAACTCTTCCACCTTGAGCTGATCATGCATGCGATCAATTGAAAATAGAACTAACTTTAACTGTTCGTAAAGTCAGTTCTAAAACCGATTCGTAAAATATATTCCTTAAACTGACACCAATTAAAGTTGGATTTACAACTCTTCTACATGCTATATGAAGCTGATCATGCAGGCGATCAATATTCAGTTGAAACTTTAGAACTAACTTGACATGGTAATTTACCTAGTCTTAAAATTAACTTTTAAATCGAGTATTAAATGTTTTCCTTAATTAAACTGTGCTTTTACAACTCTTCTATGTGCTATATGAAACGCACCTTGAGCTGATCATGCATGCGATCGATACTCAAGTGAAAATACAACTAATTTTAACTGTCTTAAAGTCAATTCTAAAACCGATTTGAAAAATATATTCCTTAATTTATCATCAATCAAACGCACCTTGAGCTGATCATGCATGCGATCGATACTCAAGTGAAAATACAACTAATTTTAACTGTCTTAAAGTCAATTCTAAAACCGATTTGAAAAATATATTCCTTAATTTATCATCAATCAAACGCACCTTGAGCTGATCATGCAGGCGCTCATTGCGCTCGGCCAGCGTGCGTCTGTCCTCGATGGGATCCTTGATATGCTCGTCCGTGTCCAAATCGCGCGACACATCGCCGCCGGCATCGCCATTCGTCAGCTCCTCCTCGTTCTCGTTCTCATCCTCGGCCACATGATGATGTTGCGGCGTGGTCGATGCAGCCAACAGCGCGGCAGCAGCCTCAGCCTAAAATGCAAATAAAAGAAAATGTGTAAGCTGAGATCCAAAATTAATTAATATGCAATTGATTTACCTGTTTGCGACGTGCTTCCTCGACTTCGTCTTGCAGACGCTTGGTCTCTTCGTCCTTGGCATTGACCTCGTCCTGAATGCGTTGCACCTCCTGTTGCTTGGCCATGATCTCCTCCTCGAGCTTGGCCTTCTCGACGGCCTCCATGTTCTTGGCCTCCTCGAGACGCTGCAACATCGACTGCAGCTCCTTCTGGCGCAGCTCAAGCTCATCCTTGGCGGCCTGCAGCTGCTTCAGCTGCTCCTCGAGGCGTCGAATCATTTCCTGGGCCTCGAGCAGATCGCGCTGCGAACGCTCCATCTCCTCTTGCATTTGCTTAAGGCGATCCTCGTACTCTTGTTGCTTCTTCTCGGCACGTTCGCGTGCTGCCAGCGCCAGCTGCAGCTTCTCGCTGTATGAAAATGTCGCAAGTGTTTTAATAAGCAGATGAAAAATGAAATCGAAATGATGATAACTTACCGCTCCTGCTGTTTGGCATTCTTCTCTTCGCGCGCCTGCGCCTTCATCTGCTGCACATCGATCGTGTCGGGCTTGCGACGACGCATGTACAGCTCATGGTTGCCCATGCAGAGGGCCAGGATGCGTTTGTTGATGCGAACGCGTGGCGCAAAGAACATAAAGTCGGGTGCCTTCTTGTCGATGGGCTTGATGATGAACTTCTTCTCCGAGAAGGAGATGTTACGGATCTCCGACCAGGGGAAACCAATTTTGGGCGTTAATCGATCGTCCTGCTCGTAAATGTTGAGGCCGAGCGCATCGACGCCCAACCACAGATCGGTGCCCTTCTTGTTGCGGATCTCAAAGTAATTGACGCCATACATTTCCAGATCCTGGGCAATTTTCAGATACTCCATCATGGCATCCTCGCGCAGCATGCTGCGATGCTCCTGCCACCAGGTCATTATCGATTGCTCCCACTCATCCTTGGACATCTTGTGCTGATCGATGACGCGCTGTGGCAGCAATCGATCGTTCGCCAGGAAACCGGCTGTATGGGTGGTTTTATTGTGATCACCATGACGCGCCTGCACTGCATAGGAGGCCAGCAGCACCGACGTCTCCGGCGGGCAATAGATCTCGTCGGTCAATATGGCATTCTTCACTTGCAGATAGAACAGGCGCAGTGTGATGTCCTGTATCAGCTCTTCGGCCACATCTTCCGGATAGAATTTGGCACGGAATCTGAATTGCAAGGGATTCTCCTTTTTCACATCCTGATTCATCACCTGCACACGAACAAATACAGTTTATTAGTTACAATTTACAATTACATTTTTTGAAATTTAGAATAATTAAATAAATTAAATAATAATATAATAAATTTCGGATTTTCTCCAATTTTTAAATTTTCTTATATACCAATTTTTTATTCTTTAGCTTTCAGAATGAATTTACACAAATTTGTAATTATAATACACTTTGATTTTATCGTTTTAGAATTCCAACCAATTTTGATTTATTTTCCTAGTTATTAATATATGATTTTCATTCAATTTGCCCTCAAGTTTACCCATGTGGAAAACGGCATTGATCCAGTCTGTGGAAGTTTGTTTTGTTTTATGTGCGAGCGGTGCAAAGTGCGCAGCATGTTGAATGAGAAATCAATCAAAGATCAGAGTTCAATGTAATCAGTAATATAAAATTCTGAAATTATGTTTAACAACTCTACAGGGCATGCAAGATAAATCTAAAATACTCCAATTATCGTTGCCAGTTTTCACTGCATCGTTGCCAAATTTCACAACTAAACATTCGCTTTCTACAATCAAAATATATTGTGTGGACGCTACAATGGGTCTAGACGGCAATAGCATGGCAAATGTTTCTTTTTCAGGAGAGTTTTGCGATACTTTAATAATAGTTGCCAGTTTTCACTGCAACGTTGCCAAATTTCACAACTAAACATCGGCTTTCTACAATCACAATATGTTGTGTGGACGCTACAATCGGTCTAGTATGGCAAACGTTTATTTTTTCAGGACAGTTTTGTAATAGTTGTTTCTTGTTAGTATGGCCCACCATATCATCGGCATCGTCATCCTCTTCGCTCTCATCTGTCTGATTGTGTCCATTGCTATCGGCTGTCTTCTTGTCCACATATTTCTTAACACGTTTCAAATACTTGATAGTCTTTATGGCCGGCGATTCAGGCTAGAGACATGCGAGCGAACGTTAACCTTTTTATTAGTCTAAATTCTTAAACTATCAATAAATAATTCATGTGTGTTTCTTTTGTGTGTGTGTTTTCAAGCATTCTTCTACGGTGATATTCTGTCTGAAAAGATGTAGTTTTTTGTATGACAATGCGCTCTTACCTTTTTGTATAGCTTGATCCATGTGGAATCGCCCTTTGAGTCCGTGTACTGCAGACCAAAGAACCAAACCTCACGCAGGCCGATCGTCTTGACCACCTGATCGAACAGTTGTTTGCCCGTCGTTGTCGACTGAATGGCGAACTCCAGTTCGGCGTCCATTGTCGTGACGCGCACATTTAGCTGCAAAGATGAATTACATTTCGAGTTAGAACATATTTATAATTGATCGGTATATAGAAAGATGTTTTAAAGTTGTAGAAATTCAAATTTGAAGACTGCGAAAAGTTATTTTTAAAAGCCATAACACATCGAATGACTGTGCTCCACAAATGTGATTGTCATTTGAAGTTTGCATTAATGCGACTCAAGATAATTTGTGATATCGATAACAGGTTGTATGTAGCACAGCTTAGAGAAGAGACCTCTCCTCCCATCACGTGCCTTGCTCATGTGCATTTTGCCTTCGTATTCGCATTTCACTTTCGCTGTCTCTCTATCTTTCTGCACCATTTGACAACCCCTTTCGCCCACGCGCTTTCCAAATTGGTCAAGTGACATACAAATGTATACATACACCTGCATATCGGACATGTGACACAGCTTGTGCTTGTATAATAGTTTTTGTGCTGCCCCGCACCCAGGCATAAACTCAACCAGTCAGTCAATCCAATCGCTGGCTATCTGTCCGTCTGTTTGTCTGTCTGTCTGTTGTTGTTGATGTCATGGTTGATTGCATTTGCCCGTTTTCCAAAAGTGATTTTCTTCCCATTGTTAATGTGTGTTTCTGTGTCTGTGTGAGTTCGTAATTAGCCGACACGTGCATCTTCTCTCACATGTTTTGCGACTTTGGCACATAATTCCTTCTTTAAGCACAGTTGACACTTGATCTTTATTATCGATCTCTTGTTATCGATAGATTGACTAAATTTCATTGCATTTCGCTTAAACTGATTATAAAAACTGACATAAAATTGCCTTAACTTAATTGTTTTTGCGCCTTTTGCCTTCTTCACATACAGTTGACACTTCATCTTTATTATCGATCTCTTGTAATCGATTTCTTGTAATCGATCTCTTGTAATCGATATATTTTCTGATTTGATTTCAATGCATTTTGCTTAAACTGATCATAATTATAGATATTTCAGTTTATGCCATAAAATAGCTTTGACTTAATTGTTTTTACGACTTTTGTGCATAATTCCTTCTTCAAACACAGTTGACGCTTGATTGATATAATCGATCTCTAGTTATCGATACATTACTTTTATTGAATTTCATTGCATTTCGCTTAAACTGATTATAATTATAGATATTTTAAATTAAACTATAAAATCGTTTTGGCCCAATTTTGCGACATTTTGCATTGCTTCTATAAACAGTTGACGCTTGATCGATATTTTCGATCTTTTGTTATCGATACATTACTTTGATTAATATTCAGTGCATTGCGCTTAAACTAATCATAGATATTTCAGTTTAAGTCATAAAATTGCTTTGGCTTAATTATTTTTATGACATTTGCATATAATTCTTTCGTCAAACATAGTTGACGCTTGATCGATATAATCGATCTCTTGTATTCGATTAAACTGATTATAATTGTAGATATTTCAGTCTATCTAATACACGCGCATCTTCTCTCACATAATTCCTACTTCAAACAGTTGACGCTTGATCGATATTATCGATCTCTTAATTTAATTTCATTGCACTTCGCTTCAACTGATCATCATCATAGATATATCAGTTTAACGGTGACTTAATTGAAACGCTGAGAATTGGAACACACAGCATATTGGCGACGTACGTTTCTGGGAACGTCATCCATTAAATGAGCTCGTACGTAATCTTGCCCACTGCTTGTTTGCGATATTTTCATCATAATTTCGCATTGTTTAAGTTCTGATTCTCGTTTCATTTGTTTTGCTACTTTTATTGTTGTTGTCGTCGTTGTCGTTCTCTCTCTCTATCTCTCTTTTATTTGTGCACTGTCTTTGTTGTTGTTGTTGTTGTTGTTTTGTCGCAATGCAAATCAAACGTGACACAATGCAAGGAAATTGAAAACGTTCATTTCAATCCAATTAACGTTTTTGGGTTAATGCATGTTGTTGTCATGTGCATGTGTGTGTGTTTCTGTTTCTGTGTCTGTTTGTGTACGTGCATAGAAGCATAGTTTAGCCCCACTGTGCAACGGAAGCCGCTGCATAACCAACCAGTTGACGACTCTAGTTGTCCCCTCTCCATTTCCATCTCCATCTTCACTCTCGTCAGTAATTCGGCAGCGATTTGTCGCTTGCATGACAAATTGCTTACAGCAAGCTATATGCCAAAAAAATATAAGAGTAGTGTTTTTTTGTTGTTTCATTTGGTTAAGACGGAAGCCATAAAAATGCATCACAAACCCAAATTTTGACGTCATAAAAAATGAAAACCAGAAAATAATTGCCCAAAAGTCGCATTTTTCGTACACTAAATTATTCCAATTGAAGCGGATTATGAATGCAGATTATGCCACATACGTACATAGTAGAGATCGTTATGCAACGACACGAAACGCACAACGAATGTAAGTATTCGATTGCTAAAGTGGTCAACAACAATTAAATCGATTTCGAGTGAGAAACTGGTTTAATGGGTCACCGATTAGAAAACAACATTTTGACGGCATAATCGGTTTAAAGTCGAACGATTGCAACGTTGTTATCGATAGCTATATTATCTTTATTTCGATAGATGGCAGAGATCTGACAACGCCATCCAACTTTCGCAATCTTTCATATTTATTGTCCAGCTATAAGCTTTGTGGCAATCATTAAATCTTTAATATTGATACAACTTCTATAAATTGCATTTTTTTGTTAGTTATAAGCTTTTTGGCAATCATTAAATCTTTAATATTGATATAAATTCTATTAATAAAAAAAAATGCACCTTTTTTTAGTTATAAGTTTTATGGCAATCCTATAATCTTTAAAACTGATACAACTTCTATAAATAAAAAAAAAAATTGCAGTTTTTTTTATTTATAAGTTTTATGGCAATCATACAATCTTTTAAATTGATACAACTTCCAATAATAAAACGGAGAAAATAGAGTAGTACTTTATTTTATTTTGAGAGTTTAATAGTTCTTTCTTGATATCATCTTTATAACTAAGCAATGTAGCACTCATAATTATATTCTTATAATACAGAAATTTCTAATACAAAATCACAGTCACAAAAAATCATTTTTTTTAGTTAAAGTTTTCATCTTTTAAGTTGTAATAAATTAAGTTTGGCTTCTTCAAATCGGGAAAATTGGAGAACTTTGTAGTACCAATTTTCTATCAGTTCTTATTATTGTAATAAATTGTGCTACTGCTTCTTCGAATCGGGAAGTCTGATCAATCATAACATTTTGTGTGGACGCTACAATCGGTCTATAAGGCAATAGAATTGAAAAGGTTTCTTTTCAGGAGAGTTTTGCGATACTTTAATAATAGTTGCCAGTTTTCACTGCGTTGCCAAATTTCACAACTAAACATCACTTTTCTATCAGTTGTTATTATTGTAATAAATTGTGCTATTGCTTCTTCGAATCGGGAAATCTGAAGTACTTAGCAGACAGAAAAAATTAATTTTTTTAGTTTTTTTTTAGATTTCTTTCAGTTCTTATTTTTGTAATAAATTGTGCTATGCTTTTTCAAATCGAGAACTTTACCGTTTTGGATTTGACGCTGCCGCCGTAGCGCGAGAAACGCGTGCGGCTGTCGGAGACGACGACCATTTTGGGCAGCCAGGCGTTTTTCAGTAGTTTTTGAATAATTACGAGTTAAAGTTGGCGCTTGGCGCCAGCACACACACACTGGCACACACAGAGACACCGAGAGAGTAACAAGAACAAAAAACAAAGTAGAGAAATTTCCACGGCACAAATCGAACATACAACAAAAGAAAATACACGACGCGTTCTGTTGTCCAGCGGCAACTGAAGAAAATGGAAAAGTCGCAAATGCTTTTTAACTTGACTCGTGGCCGGGTCGAAAGGTAAGTCGTGAAAAGAGGGAGGGAGGAGGGGAAGAAGACACAGAAGGCACCCTCAACGACGACCAATACACAAACATATATTTTCCCCATTTTATTTCCCTAGTTTTTGCGTTCGTTCGCTCGTTGTGCTTTCTTTAATTTATTCTAATTTCCCTGTCCAGTTGTTGGCACTAATTGCACGTTAATTATGCCAGTTATAAATAGACTCGCGACGGACTGACAAAATGACAAACTGACTGACTAGTCGCAAAGGTCAGCTTTGAATTCTCTCTCTATATATATTTGTATTTATAGCTGTTGTAAATACGGTTTACGGTTTACCAACCGCCGGCTAGTGGAGGCTCGGCTTGAGCAAACAAATCAGCGTCAATCATACGCCGCGTTGGCCTGTCAGCTCTGTTAGAACTGCAATTAGCCAAGCCCAAGGCTAGCATTAATTCGATTGTTTATTTTTAGTTTGCCTTTATGATAAGCGCACAAAATTTGCTTCAATCCACAATCTACTGAGAAACTACTTTAATCAAATTACGTATACGAACTGTTTTCGCTTCTTCACTCTTACTCATCAAGTGTGTTATTTTTTTATTTTTACAATTTATAGTGTCATCCAGCGCATATAAATATATCACGGAAAATTGTACCAAAAATGTGACATCGATTTTTTGGGTCAACTCAAGTTTATGGCTTATGATTAAGGCCAAGTTGGAGCGCGCTTGCGACAAGTTATATGACAATGACACTGAAACTGAAAGAAAAAAAAAACGACATTTCTGACAGATTTATTGGTCTGCTGCCCTGATTCACCGTCAATCGCAGTCGCAAATGCCATAACTAATACACAGTACACATCAGTTTTCTGCAAAGCTGTCACTATTGCTGATAGACAGACTGACAAACTGACAAGCAGAAGCAGCGAAGACATCGCCAGTTGGCCAAGACTGAAAAGTCCCCCAGAGACTGAGACTGAGACGGAGACAGGGTCAAGTGCATTTGGGGAGACGTCATAGAATTTTTCTTTTGGCGTCAAAAGCACAAGCGGATGAGATAAAAATATGAAAAAAGAACCAACGTCAATAGGTTTCTATTCTTTAGTATTTTTGGTCAAGTAATGACGTTGTCGATGACGTCTTTAAATTGTTCGGTAGTTTTTCCTCCACACAAAATCTGCTGTCAATCATTATCGATAAGAAAGTTCTGCTACGCTCTCTCTTTCTTTCTTTCTTCAGCTGTCTCTCTCTCTCTCTTGATTGTGCTGTTGTGCTGTGTTTTTTGATAATCGATCATAATTTACAAGCTTGTTTCGAGTCCAATTTTGTTTATTTCATGGCTGATTTCGCTTATTTTTTATCAGCTTCAAACACGAAATGAGTTTTTCATTAATTTAATTGCTTCTGTGATTGATTGCATAATGATTGAAATTCCTTTTTATTTTTTTTGTGTTGTCTTATCACAAATCGCTTGTCAACTTTTCGGTGAACACAAATTATGTGCAGTTGGCAGCCAAAGAATTTATTGTTGAATTGTTGCCAAATTCGCGCAGCTTTGCAGCGTTGGCAAATTTCACGCATATTTTAGCAATGCAACGTTGCCAAATTTCACGCATATTTTGTTGGCATTGCAATGTTGCCAAATTTCACGTTTTGCTCATACATTATGTATTTTAATAGTATTCTTGTTGCAACTTACCGATTTTGGCGACATTTTGCTGCTTGTCTATTCGCCGAGTGGTTGTTAGTGGAATTTTAACGTATGTGGTTGTGTGGCACAATGTTTTTGTTGTTGCTTTCCTTATTTATTGCTTTTCAGACTGCAATGAGAGAAAAATAAACCAAAATGTAATTAGTGAATACAAATAGAGGTTAAAAATTTGCACAATCTTTAAAGCTATTCAAGTTCAATTTGTACAAACATTGAACAAATTAGCATTTGTTTTGTGCACGCGCAATGCGAAGAAAGCAAATCAAATCGAATGCTCACGATCATAATTCCTATATATAGCGGCTGAATAGCATATATCACGTTATATCTAGTTGGTTTAGGTTTATTTCTGATTTCACCTGGCACTTTGACAAAATCAACAGCATACAACAAACAAGAACCACAAAATTTTCGTTCCTAATTAAGAAATCGTGTGCATGAAAATTAACTTAAAAGTTATTATTGTTATTGTGCGTTGCGGCGTTGTTGCCAAGCGTGTTGAGCAGAACTTTTTGTTGATAAAATGGTTTCCTTTACAATATGTTTAGTGAACGGAAATGCAAAAGGCCAAATGAAACGAAACAACAAATAGATTACGACGACGTAAAGAGTTTTGTTCGTCCCAAAATTATCGTTTAAATATTCTTCACAAAAAAAAAAAAAGAAAAATTAAATTTTTATGTTCTCGCAATGTTTTATAATGGAACTTCGCACTCACAACGAGCGACAAATTTGCTCAGCAATTTGGAGCTCTTCAACATTGTTTAAATGTCTGCTTCTTTCGAGTTTGACTTAAGCTAAACATAAAAGCTAAAAAGCCCTGTAAACAGCGGAGCCAAAGGTGCGTTGAAACATTTTCATAATGGTTTTGAAACATAAAATATAAATACATTTTTTATGTACAAACATATTTTTGGACTTTAGTTAAATATTTACAAAAATTCAAGAGTGTAGAGCATCCAAAAGTCGACCAAGCGGACTCTAGTCCAAATTCTATTAATACATTTTTAATGTACAAACATCTTTTTGGACTTTAGTCGAATATTTAGAAAACTTCAAGAGTGTAGAGCATCTTAAAGTCGAGCAAGCAGACTTTAGTCTAGACATCTCAGTGCATTTTAGTCAAATATTTAGAGTGAAGAGCATCCAAAAGTCGAGCTAGCGAACTTGAAGTTCAAATTCTATTATTTATTGACGGTAAACGGTTATCGTTTAATGAAAATCCAATTGACATTTTGACACATGACATGCGAGAAACGCGTCTCAACTGTGACGTCACACATAGAGAGAGAGAGAGAGAGAAGTTAAGGGGTAAACAACAAGCGACATAATTGTTTATCTAACAAATACTGGCTATAACTGACTGGCAAACATGATAGCTTATACACACACTCAAATACAAACACACACACACAAAACACACACACACACAACTCACACATACGCATAAATGATTTTGAAACGAGCCTGAAAAAACGGTTTCCGTCGAAATGCAAATTAATAATCATTAGCTGCAAAACGCAAAAGAAATTCCAAAGTTTCGGTTTTCATTGTAGTTGCTCTGTTGCTGTTGTTGTGTGTTTGCACAAATTATGACATCATGCCTTGACTTTATTATCGCTTTTGCGTGAACTTCAAGTGTACACACACATACACACAGGAAAGAGAGAAAGAGATATTACTGCATACGCAAATATAAGTTGTGATATAGCCTCCGCAAAAGAGGAGAGAATACTTATATTGAAATCTTATCAGCATTAACAAAGAGTAGCTGCAAATACTTCAAATTGTTGACTCTAGTTCTATATATCATCTAGCACACGATTGAAATCGTGATGCTATAATGAAATTGTCATTTTAAAGAATTGCAAGATTGTAGAGGATGTTAATAAAGAATATATTCGGAGTGCAGCTATTGAATATTAATGATATACAAATGTGAAGCATATTTCTACAATTCCTTGGGACTCAAATGTCAATAAAAGGAAAAAAAAAAATAAGTATGAGAGCTATATTCGAGTGTGCTCGACTCTGAAATACCCGCTTAAAATATATCACAAAAATACTAAAAATATACCGAATGTCGTTTTTGGTATTTATAAAATACTATATTCGAAATATAGCATATAGATCAAAATATACCAAATTCTAAAATATACCAAATCACATATTTGGTATATCGGTCATATCTGCTATTTATGAAATACTATATTAGAAATATACCAAAGAGGCCAAAATATACCAAAAAAAAATATATATCACACAAATTCTATTTGGTATATCGATGAAGTACATTTTAAATATATCATAGAGATCAAAAAATACTAGATTATCAGTAAGGGCAGCTAAGATTCGATTGCACTAGGCGATCAATTGCAATCGCCATCAAATTCTCAGTGTCATCATAATACCCTTCTACTTCAAGGGTATAAAATACAAAGGAATCGCTTTGAACATCCATTAATAAACTACAAATTTTGCCGAGGCTTTGAATACTTATCGATAAATCAGAGAAGATACAAACTGAACTGTTAGAGGTATAGAATATATACAAATGTATATTGAATTCATTCATTGGAACAGCAAAATTATTTCACTACAAAATAAAATAGATAACTGTGAAATTAAAAATTTTATTTTATGGCTAACTTTTGCGACAATTGCGACAAACCGGTTCGATTACTTATCGATAACTTATTGAGAGCAGTGCCAAAATAATTTGCCGGCATTCAAGTTGCCTTTCTTGTTGCCATAATTTATTTAACGTTGTCTTCACTACATTTTTTGTTAGTAAATGTTTGCTTTGTAGTCGAGTGGGTCAATACAGTAAAAACGTGAAATGAGCTCATATTTTTTTTAGACAGCTGTAAACTGAGAGCTGAGAGAGCGTTCGTTCGTGCTAATCAGCAGCGACAAATTCCTTTGGCTTGATTCAAACTTGCTGATCAGGGACCCAAAATGGCGCATAATGCGGCCCACATTGCCAGATGAATCATTTGAACAAACTCGCAAGATATTAGAAAGAGTCAAAAAGAGAGAGGGAGAGAGAGAGAGTTAAGTTTGGTTCTCAATGCATTCGACACGATGATGAATGGAACGAATGAATGCGTCATTTTCTAACTTCAGTTGCTTACCAACGAAGCAAAACCATTTCATTTCTCGCATTTTTAATCTTTCGCAAGAGATGTTGAGTGCAGAGGGAGGAGGGAAGGGAGGGACTGACTTTTAAGTTAACCGACAGTAGCGGAAATGAAAATGATTTGGCAAATTGCGTAAGCAAATGTGACGCACCAAAGGATTGCAAAGAAAGTAAATGTTTGAACGACATTCACTTTCGATAGCTTTCTGTCAGTTATTCTACTGCCAGTTTACATAATTGTTGTTGTTGGGGTTAACCCACGCGCAACATTGTTGGCTCATTGTTTTGTTTATGTTTAATATCCATTAACTGCATTTAATGAGTCCAACACAAAAAAAACACAGAAAAAACAATCACGTTTACTGCTTGACCACCGGAACCACAGAAAGCACAAAGACAAACGCAACTAATGAGCTTTTGAGCAGCGGCTAGACAGATGGAGAGCGAACGAGAGCATGGCTCACATTGCGTATGCGCAACGCGCAATGCGTCGCAATGGAAGCCAAACAACTACAAAAACCAAAGAGAGAGGCGTCTGTTGCTCTGTCTACTGTGTGTGTGTGTCTTTGTGGCACATTTCGCTTTTACTTTTCAGTCATAAAACAGACATCAAAATAATAATAATAATAATAATCATCAAATAAATAGCCAAAACATTTTCTGCGCCAAAACTTTTAATTTCAACAATTATTTGTCTTCTTTTCTCTTTCTCATTTCATTTTCAGTTCATGGCGTGTGGATTCTTCTCTTTGTCCCCTCTCCCTCCCCACTCGCCTCATCACAGCATTTTTGTAGCCCCAATTCTTCGGGGCTATTGTCTTTCGTTTTCGACTCTTTGCTCTTCGCTCTTGTGCACCGGCTGTGGTCAATAATTAAAATGGGGCAATCAAGCGAGTGAATCTCTGACCAAGTAAACTGTTTTCATACCACGCACACAGCATTGCATATGATGAGCGACGGGTATATTTGACATAACCCAAACTATATAGGAAATAATATTTAGCTTTTTCAATAGATGAAATAGCTTAAGAATGGATTGCTAAAAACTATGCAAGTTTAGGCTCAACTATGTGAAAATAACATATAATAATTAAATACAGTATAAATTCTAAAAATTAAATACTGAAAATATACTATACAAATACTAAAGAAATATAAAATAATAACGGAAAGCTAACTTTACGATTGCTTACTCTAATATTGGAAAAATACTAAAAGTTAAATACTGAAAATACTAAACAAATACTGAAAATACTAAATAATAAGAAAAGTCTAACTTTACTCTTGCTGATTTTAATATTGAAAATTTTTTATTACTAAAGATACTAAAAATTAAATACTGTAAATACTTAACATATACTGAAAATACTTAATGCATTCTGAAAATATTAAACAAATACTAAAAATACTAAACTATAACAAAATTCCTGCTGAATTTAATATTGAACCTATTTTAGTAGTAAATATACCAAAAATAAACTACTGTAAATACTATACAAATACTGAAAACTACTAGATATTAAAAACAAAAAGTTAACTTAACGCTTGGTTAATTTAATACTAGAAACTGTTCAATAATGTAAATGTAATACTACAAATACTGAAGAATACTAAATAATAATAATAATAATACTTTAATTATCAAAATTTTTGTAAACTAAAAATTGAATACTATACAAATACTAAAGACTATACAAATACTGAAGAAAATTGTTTAATACTAAAATTTTAATACTATAAAAATACTGACGAATACTTGATAAAAACAAGAAGTTAACTTAATGTCGCTTGCTTAGTTTTCTGTGCAACTAAATTCGTTCCAAAAATAGTGTCAGCTTTTTTCCCAGGGCATCTGCAAGTTCAGCACTTTTACACTTTGCCTTTGCACCACAAATGAGAACAGGTAAAACTGTAAAGGCAAGAGGGGAAACGGGGAAGTGAGGAAAGGGAGCTGAGCTTGGGCTCTGTGAGAGTTCGAAGCAGTCAACGGGGGCAGACCGCAAGCGGCTTAGCAACAAATGTTAATTACGCATTTAAGAGTAAATTCAGTGCAGCTGTTAATTATAAATAAAAAAAAGGGAAAAACAACAACAACAAATACGAAACTAAAACACTTCCTTTTTTTGTGTGTTTTGTTCTACAAAAGTTTCTACAAGACCGCCGGGTGAGAAAAAAAGAGAGAGATTAATTTATAATACAAATGTGACAATTTAATGAAGCAAATTAGGCTTAAATGTTCTTGATAGCAAACAAATGGCAAGAGCACGTAAAGACAACAACAACAACAATGGCAACATTGACAGCTACAACAACAATAACAACAACGACTGTCAAATGTCAGCGACTTCGTTTATATCTCACATCCACACGACATGTGAAAAGCGAAAAGCGGACAAGAAATTGCCATCGGTGTGCGTAGGAGCTAATGGACGAAATCGGGGGGAGAATGACAAGGCAAAGGGAAGGGGAGAGAGAGGAAGTGGGGTGCCACGGAATGGGAGAAAATAAAAACATCAACGCGAGCATAATTAACACGACACGCAAATACATTTAAAAAGTGTTTTGTGTGTTTGTGTTTGCTTTTATTTATTTTTTATTTCCCATTTTATTTTATGACATTCTGCGCTTCCTCCTCCTCCTCTCCTTTCTACTCTTCTGCTTCTCACAAGATTACTTTTGTGTGTGTGTGTGTGTGTGTAAACTGCCAACTCATCGCAACAATTAGTTTTTATGCTTTTTATTTATGTACTGTGTTGTATATTTGTTGTGCATAGTTCATTCATGCAAAGTCCAGCGCGATCATTTAACAATTTTTGCCCAAGCACTTAGCGACTTGATGTCAGCGAGAGAGCAGCGCGATAAACATAAAGATTAAGCAATTATTATTTCGCGTCGAATTTGATCAGCACCCAAATTCTGACAGAATTTTGCAATGCCGGCAAAAAACACAAAAACACAAAAACAAAAAAAAAAATAAAAGACGAAATTCGCAGTTCAAGAGACCGTGTGGAATTTCCATGTGTTTCTTTAATTGTCAATTATTCAAAACAACATTTGACATTGCTCATGGATATATTTGTGTAGCATATCAAAGAAAGCAATTTTTGTTGAATTTTTTCTTTTCTAGATATTTCTCAAAGTATTTTCTACTTTGGTACAGTGGAATTTATGTTAAATTTTATTATTTTAGAATCAATGTTATTTTTTATTGCAGTTCATAAGCAAACGCATTTTGCCTTATGTTAATGAAGTTTCATCGTTGTACTTTGATATATTTAAAAATTAATAATTTGAATCATTTTTTATATTGTTTTTTTTTTTTTTTAAATTACAATAATTTGAATGATTTTTTTTTATATATATTTTTTTTTTATTATTTATAATCTCACAATCAACCGAATTGAAGTATTTGTTTTATTTTGTGTTGTTTTTGTGTAATTAAAAAAAAAACAATGTTCCTTAAGTATTTTAAATAATTTCATTAAAATTTCAACAAATTTTAACGTTTGTCAAAGATTATATTATAATTTATTTAAAACAATTTTTTGTTGCTTTATTATGTTTATAGTAGACTTTGTTTGAAATACTATATTTTTTTTATAGCAATTGCACTTTGTTTTATTTTCAGTATTTTTTAACTGCTCTTGAAATTTGAACTTCAACATACTTTGAAATATTTGGGAATTATTTTATTTGTAATCTTACAAAAAAAATCCACATTTTTTAAGTATTTGGTAATAATTTTTTCATAATTCCAAAAATACCCAAGTTTTTTAAATACTTTTAAATAAATTCTTTTAAAGTTCAAATACTCCAACATACTTTGAAGTATTTGGGAATTATTTTATATAATAATAAACCACCTTTTTTTAAATAACTGATAATCATTTTATCATAATTCCAATAATACTAAAGTTTGTTTTTTAAATATTTTGAAATAAATCCTTCTAAATTCCAAAAAGCTCAAAGTTCATTAAAGATATTTCAATAATTTATTTTAAATGCCAAAAAAAAGTCTACTCCATATCACACTTTGATTGTGATGTGTGACAATTATTGAATTCATTTTATTTGGTTCACAATTAAGATATCTAAAGCTCATTCCCATCAACAGCTCATCAAGAGCGAACAGCGAACACGAAATTGTGGAGGAGGAAGCTTCCCACTTTGTCTTCCTCTTGCCATTTCGCGTGCTGTTTAGTTTTGTTAATTGTTTTGGTCAATTTGACAAATGTTTTGCATGCAAAAAGCAAGCACACACACACACACACATACAAAGCGTATACATTGTGTGAACGAGTGAATTGTGTTCTTTGTTGTTGTTGTTGGTTTTTGAAGGGCAACTGACAGTTTTTTTTTTTTGTGACATTTTTTGTGTGTCGCTTGTTCCAGTCAATCAATGGAAAGTTTTATTTTTGTATTTTACTACCAAACAGAGTCTGACTAATTTAAGCCAATAGTCACTACGTGTTGCGGTCGTACATTGTGTATATGTGTATATATCGTGCTGTCGAGTCAATGATAATCTCAATTGGGTCAAATTACATAACGGAGACGTGTCGCTTATCACTGCTGGCCACGTAAAGTCGCCCGACGTGCAATTCAATTTCAAATTGCTAAACACACACACAATAAAATCGTGAATACTCTCGACTCGGATAGTGAATGAACAATGGGTAATGGATTGAGAGAGTGGTAGAAATAATAATACCGCTCACTGGAATACATAAAATATTCTTGATCTTGACCTACAAAATGCTTGTTGTTACGCGAATTCTATTCCTAGGGTATTCCCCTAGTCGACCACACGTCACATGCCTATTCATGTCTTCTATTGTTGGTTTTTCTTCTTTTTTTTCCCCCTTCTTCCCCCGTTCAATCAAATTAATGCCATAGTGAGCCATAGAGAATGTTTTTTGTTTAACACAAAAAAAATGTAATAAAATAAAATTGCTATTACAGAGTGCTTCGGGGCGGGGCGAGGCGGGTTTTTTGCTCGAGTTTTTGATTGTTGTCAACGTCACTTCCGTTAGCAACTATTCTTCTGTATTTGTACAATGAAATCATGTGCATATCTTATCTAACGCACATAAACACACTCACACACACACATACTGATGTTTGTGTTATAAATATAATTCATATCAGCATTTTTATGTGGCTCGCCCGAAAAAAAAGAGCCACAAAAAAACGAGCAGAAAAAACAATTACAAATTGGCAAATAGACAAATAACAAGCGCACCACGGTAACTGTCAATTGGGTCGCATGTTTTTTCCCGACCTCTTCCGATGCGCGTGTGCGTCTATGTGTGTGTGTGTGAGTGTATGCATGTTATCGATAAACACTCACGCACTCACTCACGCATGCAGCTTTTGCTGCCTTTGATCTCTGCACAAACTCACACACACGCAGTGCATAGCAATCAGCTTATGTTAGGTGCTAAAACACTAAGAGACAACAACAACACAGCTTCGCTGCTCTTAATTTGAGCGCAAGCAGCAAAGAAATGCGTAAGGCTGCGCAGCTTACTTATTTAGAGCAGCGCTGCCCGCGTCCTTAATCTATGCGCAACGAAGAGAAAGAGAGAGAGAGGGCGCACACGGAAGAGAGCGCAAAATGTCAATGCGTGATTTGTTGTTGTACCGTTTAAGCTTTCGTTTTGTGTGTTTGCAATTATTAAATATATGCAAAGCGTTTCTCGGTTATGAAACGACAATTTGTGCATGCAAAAGCTGTAAGTTTGTGTGTGTGTGTGCGACCAGCAAAGCAATTTTTATGATGCAACGAGCATGCGAGTAACAGAGATAGCTAGTGAGATACTCGTTAGATATTAAAGCAGCAACAACAATAATGACGACGACGTCGTCGTTGTCGGCCTCATCTCTGCCATTTTGCTATTATTTTTATTATTTGCAACTTATTTTTTATGACAGCCGCAGTCGCAGCCGCAACTCGTTAGCTAATTTCATTATTTTTACCTCCAACGCTGGCGCAAATATTAATCGTCAAGACAACACAACACAGAAAAAAACAAAAAACCCATAGACAATAGACATACATACACACACACACACACACACCATAGATATACACTCTAATAAAAATGAGTAAATAATATGCGTGACATTGAGTTTTGAGGTTATGCATACGATATGCAGCCGCAGTCGCAGCCAAAGCCGCAGACGACACTTCAATTGTTGTCGAGTTGAGTTGAGTTGTTGCCTCAAGTTTCCGTTGAAATTGCCATTCATATTTGTAGAGTGTGTTTGTCTATGTGTGTATTGATGTGTGCTGCTTATCGATGGATTGCCAGCTAATTGCCTATATACTCAAATTGGGTAATCCTAGAGCTAGTCACTAATCATGCTGCCGGATTTGTGACTTTCTGTTTCGATTGATTTATGCAGCAAAACAAAACAATGCGATAAAAATAACTGCAACAACAAAAGATTGACTCAGCCTTTAATTAAAAGAGTCTACTGCACAACCAAAAAAAATGCCGGCAGAGACAACGCCGCTGCTGCTTTTGTTGACGTCGACTTTGGCGTCACAGCTGTCATTAAAACAACATTAAAACTAAAGCAAACAGCGGCAACAAATTAAACTCAATCTCTCTCTCTTTCTCCCACTCTCTCAAAAACAATTCGATAAAAGAAAAGAAGAGGAAGCAGTATTAGCTGCTTAAACTAGAATTGCCAACTTATTTGTGCAAAGAATGAAGCTTAGCGTTGCCAACTCATTCGGCGATTGTGACTCGTCATCGACGCCTTGTGTTGATCTCACACAAAAGCTGAAATTCACAACACTCCATATATGGGCAGCGAAGAAGAAACCTTTTTGGCACAAGTGCAAGTACAAATATGTCTGTCTGTTTTTTATCGCAATGTCAATCCGCCGCCAGGTTGAGAGGTGTAGCTATAAACGAGCATTGCTGTCATTGAGCTATAACTGATTCATCATCAGCGTACAAACGCCGTTAAATTAAATTGCTGCTACCTTGACGCATGCAAAAACAAATCGAGAAAAAATCAGAAAAAAATTAATAAAAAATAATAGAAAAAAAATCACATACACACACATACAGACACATTCGCACCTATGACAATCGACAACAATTGCACAATTAGTCATTTCATCAATTAACAATTAACTATTTTTAAACTTGTGCGCTTCCCAACAACAGCAGGTGATGAGCTCAGTTTTGAGCAATGCTAAGAGAGTGAGAGAGCAAAGATTTATCGTATTTGTTTTTCTTCTTACACCTTGAACTTTGACGCAACACTAAAAGCGCGGTGCAAAGCTCGTCATAGGCCATAATAAAGCGAGAGCGAGAGAGCAAGCGAGAGCTACTGTACGATCTGTTTGTGCTCTACGTGCAAACGTGTTCATATCGAACAAACTCAGCGCCTCTGTGTGTGTGTGTGTGTGTGTCGTATCAATGAGCATTTGTATGCCAACTAAAAGTTACACCTGTAACAACAAGACTCTGTACATCATATTCGGCTATCGTAGTCAACGTGAGTAAAAAAAAATGAACAAAAAAAAAACAGAACCTGTTCCCCCCTAAAAAGCAAGAAAAATAAAATGTGATTTTCAGGTATTTATATTTGCTTTTGACATTTTCGCTTTGATTTCATGCTAATGACAACAATAATGAATCAACCGATGACGAGGGGTTGAAAGGAATGGCAAGTGTTGGGAGTTAAAACACCTATGTAAATGAGTTTTTATTTTATTTCACTGTAAATCAATGAAGCGAGAGATTAACTCATCGAAATGTTTTTAGAATTTAACTCCATTTGACCTTCACAAGAGATTTTTTATCACTATTTTGTTTTTTGGGCGCGTCTCATAAAAATCCACCAAAAAAAAACGTTTACAGCATTTCAGTTGTTAGGTTTTTGTTTTTCGGATTGGTTTAAAGCAAAAATTTACATGGAGACGCGACGATGAAGAAGAAAGCTGTGCACAAGACAAAAGAAAGCTGTGGAATTTTAGCAATGCGGCCAACATTGGATGGCCAACGGCCTCCCAAGCACTGTAAAACCCATCAAGGCCTTGCCATCATCGCCATCATCATCATCATCAGCAGCTAGACAAGTCTACTGAGTAACAAAGAGAGCGATTGCGAAAGAGAGATAGAGAGAGAGAGAGAAAGATCAAGACAATCTTTCTCATCATCCATCTGCACTTGATGATAATAAAAAGCATGGTCAAGCATTAAGAAAAACAAGCTGCTCTTGCTTATTTGTTGGTTAAGCTA
The DNA here is from genome assembly GCA_035046325.1 of Drosophila niveifrons. Lineage (NCBI taxonomy): Eukaryota > Metazoa > Arthropoda > Insecta > Diptera > Drosophilidae > Drosophila > Drosophila niveifrons. The sequence goes on along the minus strand of JAWNOC010000063.1, from coordinate 8,106,667 downwards.
AAACGTTCAAAACTCATAACAATATCATAAATTAAAAAACGCCGATTTAAATGCATTAAAACACGCGCACATCGCATGCAACAACAAAAACAACAAAAACATCAACAGCAACTTCAACAATTGCAGCTTTTAGCTTTTAGTTTTAGCCTCGCCTAGGGGAAATACCATCCATAACTTTCGTCATGCGATGATATGCCAGCTACAAACAAACTCTTCTCACTTTTTCAATGTTATGTGATCTCACTTAAAGAAAACAAAATTAAAGATCTTTTTCATTATTATAATGAATTAACTCATTAAACATATTTAACTCGCTGACTGGAGAATTGTGAATAATTTTTGCTAGCTGAGTTTGCAGTTATTAATATAGTTGTGGAATTTGTTTATTTCTTATCTTATCGAGTCTATTAATAACTGTGTTTATAGACAAGTCGCTCAGCATTTAACACTTGAGGTGTTGAGCTATGTGCTGACTGAAGATCATACGTGTGAAAAAGTGTTTAACAAACTGTAATCCTTATAAGCAAGGCAGTTTTTTTTTTATAAAATTATGGGAATTTCTAAATATTTAGGGATTTTTACTTCGAAGAAACTTTAATCTTTAATTTTAAATATTTTGGAAAGGACTTTCAAAATGATTTATAATTTAATCTTGTAGATATTTCAACAACAATAAATAAGTTTTTTATATGATTCTAAATAGGAAAAGGAAACTTTCAGGATAAACCAACTATTGTAAATACTTCAAAGTTGAATGAACTTAAAAGCTCATTGACAACATTTAAAGTGAAGGAAGCTGTTTCGATTGTTGAATGAACTTGAAAGCAATCCAATTAATTTGGAAAGAAATCAAAAGATGCAAGTGATTTTTGGTATGGACGGGAAGTTTGAAATGGTCATGGATTGCATTCTTTTTTTTTACTGTTAGTTTTAGTCGCTGACCAAAACGAGTCGCAGACACCTGAGTAAAAGCTTCGTTCAACGAGGTGCGTCTGCTGCTGTTGTTGCTGTTGTTAGTTGCTCGGCTGTCTATCAACTTGTTTATGAGGCACTGTCGCTGTTTCTGTGTCTACGCGTCTCCGTTTGTTGTAAACCTGCTGACTGGCTGACTGCCTGCTTGCCCCATGTTGCTGCCTGCAGCACCGTTTTGCTGTGGCACTTAGCCATTGCCATTACTTGTTGTTGCTGCTGTTGCTGCTGGTTAGATTTCCTTGTTGTTGCTGCTTGTCTAGCAGCGCTTTTAGAAAGTATGTCAATTTAGAAAAGCCGTTGACTGGACACACACACAGAGTGTGGCACATTGCTGCTGCTGCTGCTGCTGCCTGTTTTTTCATTTCATTTCATTTCTTTCTGTATTTTGTCTTCTTTCTCTATTTGCCATAATGTTGTATTAAGTTCAATTTTGTATACCAACCCACCACAAGTTTGTTGTCGCTGCCGCTGGCTGGAATAATTGCTGGAATTGCTGCAGTTATATGGATATTGTTATTGCCTCAGCACACACAATTGCACTAGTTTATTATTGCTTTATTTTTTTGGTTTTTGGATTTCCTTATTCTTTTGTTTGTTCAAGCACAGCACACGAAAAAAAACGACATTTATTCAAATTGCAATTTGCACTCAAATAAAAAATTGAAACGAATTCGTTTTCGTTATTTTTTGCTTTTCTCCTTTCTTTTCGCTGTTTTTGCGTCTGATTGAAACGAGCGCGCCGTCGCGACTGTCTAACTAAAGCTTATAGCCGCCGCCGTTATTACTGCTGCTGCTGCTGCTGTGTTTGCGCGCACGAGAGAGTAAGTGAGTGAGAGAGATAGAGAGCAAGGCAAGAGAGCCGAAAGCTAAATAATTGAGTGAGTGCGGGCGGGGTTAAGCTTCGGCTTCGTTTATGGCTTCGGCTATGGCTTCGACTGCTGTAGCTCTGCGTGCGTTGCTTTTGTACAGACGCGCGTTAGCAAGTTTGCTGCTTACTATGGTGGAGACTAAATGGCAAAAGTAATAGAAACGAATGTGTGAGAGGGAGAGCGTTGTGTGCATGCAAAGAGAGCAAAAGACAGTTGACAGCAACAATGTTGCTACTCCAAGATATCACAGCAAAAATAATAACTCTCCTCTATGCGTATGTGTGAATGTGTATCATGTATGTGAATGTGATATGAGCGCCAAGCATATCAATAACAGTGAATGAACAACGAGTGGGGTGAAGGGGGTGAACTGTTTTAGCTTTACTTGATAGGTTAGGTTAAGACTGACTCATCCATTTAGTTGGCAATCAATTGAAAGTTCATTTAAAAAGCTACTGCAGCTGCAGGTGCAAGGTTGACTCGAGCAATAAACCAATGTCAACACACACACACATACACGCACACACACACACAACATGCGCGCATCACGAGAAATATTTTTGCGGCACATTTTTTTTCTTTGATAGCCGCGCGTAGCGATCACAACCCAATTTAGAACATTACGTAGCCAAAAAGCAAAAAAAAACCGCTTTGAAAAATAGTTTATCAATTTCTGTTTCTATCGTTTTCTTTTTTTTTGTGTTGGTTGTGTTCTTTTTACGAATTGATAAAAACACAATGCCGCAACACAAATACGCAATCAACACAAAAGTACATTTTCAAGCATTATTATAAAGCGAGGGGGAGAGGGGAGATGTGTGTATTGGCGCCATGGCAGCTTGTTATCGTTTATCGATAAACATGCGACCAATGCTAACTTGAATTCATTATGACAACTCATTCAGTTCCATTTAATAACACTTAAAATTCGAATTAATTCAATGAATAAAAGGTGTTAACGATTATCGAAAATATATATCATTCTATTTTGCATCGTAAATAAAGTTATAAACTTTAAATACACAATGAAGTTCACAATTCAGAATCTGGCAAAAGCAGCAATATAAACTGAGCTCCCCATTATTGTTGTCGAATTATGCTTTGTATGTTCTCCCCCGTCCCTTTCCCAAAGTTCAGCATCTCCGGCTTCATCACCATCTTTATCTTGATCATCTGGCAACGCTGGCCTTACGCATCATGCATTCACAGACTAACACATACGCACATTTTGGTGAGAGGGGTCAGCTGTCGACATCACAGTCGCAGTTGTTCGTTCACTTTCAAAAGCCAAGAAAAAAAAAGTAAAAGCTCTCCCACGCAACGTTTATGGTTTATAGTGAATTGTGCAAGGGACAAAAAAAGATCACGACGATCGTTGCTGCACACGCAATATTTATAAAAAGAGACTTTTGTCTTCAACATTAAAGATAAGATAGCAGTAAAGTGCATAAAGGGATTTTTCGGGGGAGGAGGTTGTCGTTGTCGTTGTCTTTGGGGCGGCGCCGGAGGTCATCCGGCGTTTGACCCACTGAACAACTCACAGCAGCGTCGTCTTCACTCGCTTTTTTTGGGTTGATTAATTTCTCACACATACGCTACGTTCATTAAGTGGGTGAAGGGCGATTCTGATTGGACAAGAGTCGCTCAGTCGACGTTGATAACAACGCAGCAGTTTTAAGGCGTTGCCAAACTGCAGCCTGAAATTTATCGACACACAGACTCATACACACGTGGACATTTACTTACATGCAAATAATACACCAATTGTCCACAGAAGCCGACGCAATGAAAAGCGCGCGATAAGTTTTTGTGTTATATTTTACACAAACAACTATAAGAAAAGCTCTCAGAACTCTCTCACTCGCTCTCTCCCACCACGTTATTGCACTCTCACTTGCACACGTGCAAAAAAAAAAAACCGAATAAGAAGCGCAACAGCGGCAGCAGCAGAACTCTCCACAAATGAGAAAGCCAGCAACAACAAGAGTTGGACAGTTTATTTGTTGTTTTTCTTTTTTTTTTTGCTGTATGTTTGCGCTGCGTTGTCGTCCGCTGACTGCACGTACCGAAAGTCAAATGCGAAATGAGCCGACGACGCGTCGCAGCAGCGCAGCGCAGCGCGGCGAATGCGAGCGCACAGCCTTCTTTTTTTTTATCTGTGTGCAGCTGGAGGGTTGGAGAGGAGGGGAACGGTCTGTGGTCTTTTGGTTCTCGTGAGATGCTCCACTCGAAACAATTTTTAATGGCCAGCCGCCATCCCAGCCAGCAGCAGCAGCCCAAAAAGCAAGTCACGCGGTTGCCAAGCTTCGAGCCGCTCTCTCAACACCAAGTGTAGAGTCAGAGAGACAGCGGGAGAGCGAGAGTGTGAGAGAGCGTAACAAGTGTCAGTTCCCAACCGTTGTCGGCCAGGTGGCAACGCCGGCGCATTAACATTTTTTTATATTTCTTTTTTTTTTAAAGCAAAGCGCCTAGCTGGCTTTTAACGTTTTATTCGTTCCCTTTGAACGTTTCGTTTTGTTACGTAATGCAGCGACGGTAACGGCGACTGCTCTCCCAACTCTTCTTTCTACGCGTCGCTGCCTCGGCGCCCGCTTAACTAGTCAAGCATAACACGACAACAACTAGTTTTGGTCAATTTACATAAAATACGGTACAAAAGCAACAATAAGCCGACGCCGCTGCCGCTGTCGTCGTAGCTGCTGCTGCACACTTGTTGCACAGACCACCCACCCCATCATCCCCTCCCACATCCAGCAACCCTTTCATTCGGACTAAAAATAAAAATGAAAATAAAAAGCCATTGACGCCAGCGCAGCGCAGTCGACGCATGAGCAAACAGACTAAGTGAGAGTGGAGACAGCAAAGACGACGGCGACTGCGCAGCCAACGGCACTGCGCCGCTGCTGCTGCTGCTGCTGATGGTTGCGCTTCATGGCCAAGCACACGTGAGAGAGCGGCCTCCCCCCACTACAAATACAAAAATTGAGAGAGAGCCAGAGCAGAATATTTCAAGTTCGAAAACAACAAGAACAACAACAAAATAATAAGCAAAGTTCGAAAAATCGCTTATGACGTCGTCGCCGCTGTTGTCGTCGCATCGCGCTGTCTGCGCCACACACAAAATGCAAATTGTAAATTCTGTTTAATTTTCGGTTTTGCCTAAAAATATTCGCAACGAAAATAAATTCAACAGGCGGCCGGCTGGCTTCGGCGTCAATGACGTCAGCGTGAGTCTTTTTTGGCTGCCTTGCTGTTGCTTCTTCTTCTTCTTCTTCTCTCCTTTGTGCAAAAACAAAAGGCGCAAAAAAAAACAACAAAAACAATTTCTGGTGAATTCAATGCCAAAAACACACATCAGAAGCAAAACAGAGCAGGCAGAATGTCCCAGAAGACCAAGCAGGGCGAGTACTAGCGATGGTCGCGTGACTCACGATTTTACTTGCAATGTTAAATTCACAAGAACAAAAGCTGATGTAATAGTAATGCATTAAAGAACAAATATAAATTTTAATTGGTTTCATATATTTGCAATGCATTTGGCAAACCGACACTAATCATTCAACACTTAAATCTCAAATGCATTTGTCACGCATTCGATAGTTCGAACTCACGTGTTTGAACGCGTTCTTAACTCACATCACAAAGAGCAACGCGGTGGCAGCGACGTCAACGTTGGGTGCTGCTTACCTGTGTGTAGCTTGGCTGCTGATCTTTGCTGCTGCTGCTGCTGTTGGTGTCTCTTCTTCTTCTCAATAAGAGCGCTGCTTTGTTTTTGTAACTACGCAAATTTCGCACAAAATGGCAACTCTGGTTGGTAACTGAAACTGGTTTATTGTCTCCTTCCAGTTGTCAAAAGCAACAAAAATGGTGCATAAATAATAAATCATAGAAAATAAGGTGCTAATTGACAAGAGAGAGGAGAGAGATTTTGCCGCTTTGCCGTTTTGGGAATGTTTTGAAAAAAAAAAAAAAAAAAACACTAATTACGAATCGTTCTACTTTCGGCCCGATAAATCAAATAATGAATGAACACACACACGTACACACAGAAGCGAAGCGGGCAGCGACGTCGCGTTGGCGTTGCCACTGAGTGAGTTGAGTGTATGAGTGAGAGAGAGAGGGAGGTAGGGAGTGTAAACAAAAGCGTCGCAGCATCCGCCGCAAGCTCTCGCTCTCTCTCTCACTATCGTTCGCTCGCTCTGCTGCTTGAAAATGGGACAAAGCAGAAAGAAGGCTTAGAACTTAGCTTGGGTGCCTCTTGCGGTTTTTTTTTGTCTGTTGCTTGCTTCTGCCACTTTCTTGTTACCACAAAACAAACCGTTACAAATGGCTTGGGAATGTGTGAAGCAGCTAAAGATGCTGGACAAAAGCAGCAGCAGAATTATGGCAAAATAGAAAAAAAGGCGTTCGATTAAAAACCAAATTCGAACTCACGTGTGTGTGTGTTGTATGTTTGTGAGTGTGTGTATGTGTGTGTGAGTGGTAAAAGCGGGCCAGCGAGGCATAAAACTAATAGAGAAGTTAACAATGCGACTTCTAACTGGAAAATGCGCCTTATGCTAATGAGATAACTACACACACACACAGGTTAGATAGGTGAATGTGTGTGTGTGTGTGCGTGGCGACATATGATAAAAGACGGAAGTGAGCGAGCTGCAGACAAAGAAAAAGACAGTAACATAATATGTATAAGAGACGTCTTAGTGTCTGTGAGTGTGTGTGGAAAAACTTTCAAGCGACGCCTGGAAAAACAAACGGTGGTTGCGGCATTGACTGCAATTTTCACACGCTTTGCCTAATACAAAAAGCAACAAAACAAAAAAAAAAAAAAAAGGTAGCCGACGGGCAGCGACAGTGACGCAGTCGTGATTTATGGCAGCTGGCAATTTCACAGTCACACACACATACAGTCAGACAGAGGAAAATAATAATAAAGAAATACAATATATTAATTCTCACATTGCATTTGTCTCGCTCTAACGCACAGCGCGCGCGCTGACAACTTTAAGGCGCGGCGAAGTTCGCGGCGCTTCCAATACAAACTGGCAAAATTTTCAAAAATTTAACCGACTTTTTGGCAAGTTGAATTCGCTTGCGGCGAAGAGAGCGGTCTCCACTTACTCTTACTCTTACTCGCTGCCGACGTCGCAGTCGCTGTCGTTGATGCTGTTGCTTTTGTTGTTGTAGACTGTTCGGGCAGAAATTTGGAAAATTGTCGCCTGATAAAATTCTGTTGCCAATTTGCAAATGCACAAAATAAGGAAAATGTAATAAAAGCAACAGCCGCACTACAAAAACGTTGACACAGCGCCGCGCAGGCCGGTTAATGACTCACTCAAACCAACTTAACTCACAAGTCGCCGCACTCGCTCTCTCTCTCGCACACACACTCACACACGCACACATAGATAGCGACAGTGACGCCGCCGCGCACACCGGTATTTCAACATTGCGTTACACACTCTCATTTCCCATTTGCTGCTGTCTTCCTTTTTTTTTTGTACTGCTGTCCGATCGTACAAACACACACACACACAATCACATATGCACATACACAGTGTGTACACACAATGTAGAGCGCAGTCTTAGTAAATAAGCAGAATATATTAAAAATTAAATTTAAAACACAGAGAAACACACACTCACCTGCAAAATTTCGGCTAACACCGGCGGCACGCACACAACGACAACGACGACAACACAACACTGCAAACTGTTTGCGTGGAGAGTTTTTGTCTGTTGCCTTTGTTTTTTTTATATGAATGTTTTTATTATGTACAATACAAACTCACTTGCAGCAATCAACAAAATTTCTATGTCGTTCGATTTTCGTTTTTTTTTTTTGTTTTTTGTCTTTTGCCTGAAATCCACAAGAATCACTTAAAAGATGAACGAAAAAAAAAATAATAGAAAAAACTTGCGGCGCGGCGGGGAAAAAAGCACAAAATTGCTTGCAGTACAGTGTAGCTGCAAGTTTTCTGTACGAAAAGTGCTATTTTTTGACGGCGGTAATTTGATTGGCCGGACTTCTGCGTGGGGTCAAACTTCGCCAGCTGGTCACACGGCGACAAGCATATGTTGGTATATACCAGAAAACGCGTGTAAAACGGCGCTGCCATTTCAAAAACTAGATAGTCTATCCTCTTTTGTAAAAAAAATCATTTTTTTTTTTTAAATTGAGTAACTATATTTATTTTGAGTGTGGAGAGTGACAGACAAATAAATCTGAGTTAGTATTTGAATTTGGCTCTGCTCTCTGAGTATTAGTATATTTACGGTTGCTGGCAGTATTTCGATATGCCGTAGAAATGATCGTGCTACCACGAAGTATTTATCGATCGAGCGGAAATTTAAATTAGAATAACCATAACTTAACTGTTAATAATTTCAGTTATTTGATCAAGACAAATTAAATATTAAGAATTAACCGGGAATGTAATAAATAAAAAATTCCTTTGTAAAAGAAACAAGGACAATCGCTCTGCCGCCACAAATTAATCGATGAACTTATCGAGCGCCACCCGCTGGCATTTGAAAAACCCCAAAGTATGTCGGCCAAGATGTAAATTTAGAACAGAAAAATACAAGTTTATTTTCGCTTCAATCGAGGTGCTTGAGTATCTGAGGCCACAAAAATAAACTTGCAAATGCCCAACACATTTCATGTGCTGGGCTCACTAATTTTGTACTCATTGGAGGTCACATCAAATAGAGAGAGATAGAGGGTATCAATAAAATAAAACAAAAAAAAAACCATATATGTCCAAACTAGACTATTATTACTATCATTAATTGTCCAGGGCGGCAATACGTTCCCGTTCCCGCACCAAACGCTCGCGACTCTCCTGCGGATTGAGCAGCACCTTCACCAGATGCTCCACCGTTGGTCGCTCCGCGGTGCAGAAAACCTTCAGTCCCAGCGATTCCAGAGCACGTCGTGTACTCGGCCCAATGGCCACGAGTTTCCACTGCTCCAGCGATACATTGTGCGCCTTAAACCATTCATGGGCACAATTGACACCGGACGGCGAGAAGAAAGCCAGAAACTCAATGCTCTCCACATCCTTCAAAGCACGCTCAATGCATTCTCCCAACTGGGGACTGCACTTCGTCTCGTACACCTCACAGGCATCCACGCAGAAGCCATTCTCCACCAGCTTGGACAGCAAGGTGTCCGTGGCCAAGTTGCCGCAGGGTAGCAACAGCGGCAGATTCCGTGAGCCATCGAATGTGTCCACAATGAATTCACCCAGATTGCGTGCGTTTCCCGTCTGCTTGCCATGGGTGAAGAGCTGTTGCAGTGTGCTCAAGGCCAGATTGTGCGTAACCTCGCCAACGGCATAGTTATGCAATAGTGTCCAACCAGTGGGCAGCTCCCTCAGCTGCAGAGCCTCTGCCACGGCTTCGACGCAGCGCGGACTCGTGAATATGATGCCCGCATATTTATCGGGTGTCATCAGCTTGGCCCGCAACTGATCGAGTTGCTTGAAACCGAAACTCAGGGTGGGCACAAAAACTGGCTGAAAGTTGTGCCCCAGCAAGGTCTCCGCATACACATCTGTGCTCTCCGATTCCGATTTGAATATAATCACTGTACGTCGTCGACTGCTCATTATGTTATTCTTCAATTGTTGCTGTTGTTGTTATCGAATTGTTGCTGCTGTTGTTGTTGTTTTGCCGCCCGATTGATATTTGGTTTTGTTCCGCTGATTCTTGATTGAATAAACGAGTTGTTGCACTGCCGTTTGCTGTGGCTGCAAAAAATGTCATTTGGCTTTAAACCAAAAAACTCAAAAAAAAAAATCAAGCAAAATAAAAAGAGAATGAACTCTTGATTTGATTTTGTTGCTATGTTTGGCAGCAGCTGCAAAACAGCTGAGTTCATTGTGTTTCACCGGCCGGTGATGCCACCTGTTTCGATTTGCAACTGGCAACGCTGTGCCACAGCACACTGGGTTAATGTTTAGTGTTATTCATAATGTTTTTTTATAGAGCACATACATACAGCATTTATGAAATTTAAAAACTGAAAATGCACTTTAAATTAACTAATCAAAAATAACAAAATGAATAACTAAATATATAGTTTATAATTATAAAAAAAAATTAGGCATTGGCTCATAAAATTTTTTTTATTGTCACAAAGAAATTATTTTCAAATTGAATATTTCATTTAGATTATATTATGAACTCTAAACAATTGTTATCTAATTATTTAATCTTGTGCCAAAATGTAATTAATATTAATGTGTATCGATAAAAATATACAAAAATTAGAAACTATTTGCAGTCAGTAAAAATAAATATTTAATTTTTATTACGCAACTTAAAATATAAAATTTTTTTTTAATAGACTAAACAATTCATGCATTATTAAAATGTTTAATTAAATAAGGAATTTAATATCAAATTCTAACAAAATTAAAATGTATTTGCAATTATATTTTTAAGGAAAAATGTAAAACATACAAAAATGCAAGAACTACAAAATAGAGATAAGTTTTTATGCAAACCAAGTTTTTAAAACAAAAGTAACGCTAAAAATTTGAAAACTAATAAGTTTGTTGTATAAAAAGTGTTTATTACGTTAAATAAATAAAATTTCATTAAAATAAATAAAGATAAGTTTTTATGCAAACTACATTTTTAGATAAAATTTAAAACATCAAAAAGAAAACCGATAAGTTTGTTGTATAAAAAATGTTTATTACGTTAAAAATATAAAGATTCTTTAATAAAAATAAAAATAAGTTTTTATGCAAACTAAGTTTTTAGAGAAAAATGCAACATAAAAAAGAAAACTAATAAGTTTGTTGTATAAAAATAGTTTATTACATTAAAAATATACAATTGTTGAAAATAATTAAATAAAAATGCAATAATATAATCAAATAAGATTTAGTGTATATTTCATTTTGCTATATATATAACCTAACAATCCATTTCATATAAATATCGCGTCAACAAAAATAATTGCTTAATTCTCTTCCCAAAAAAAATTAATTCATTATTCTATTTTTTAATGTGGTCTAAATATTTTGTTTTTCTATTGTTTTCTTTTTTTGTTTGATGAACACTTTTGCCTAAATTACGATGTCGATGATGAGTGAATGAAGCTGTTTCGCATCGAAACAACAGAAATGAAACCACGGCAGTGTGTTGGATATATTTTTGTTGTTGTTGTTGTTGTTTGTTGACTTGTTTGTCGTTGTATATTAGAATTAATAGTTTAGTGTTGAACTCCATCAAATACCCCAAAAGACGATGCGCGTCAAAAGCTACCCGTATATATATAGTAATAATCTTCTCTCACGAATGTGTCCATAAATCGGTTACGTTGTACTCCGTTATGCTAAGCGACCAGATTTTGCAGTCACATTTATCTACAGTTCTCTACTCATAAAATGACGTGAATTACTTCCTTCCTTAGCCTTTTTGTGAGGCAGCGGCGGAGGCGGCGCTATTGTGATCGATCCACTTGCGCAATAGATCGCCAGGACGCAATTCCGGATTGGCCTGGACTGGCAGTGTGCGCTCAAAGTTGAATTCACTTTGTGTGGCATATGGTGAAGGCATCGGAGGCGCCACACGCAAACCCATTGCTGGCAGTTGCCGCTGCGATGTTGTTTGCCAGCCGTATTCGCTGGGCTGCGACTGCGATTGGTAGCCAAACATCGTTGGCTGCTGCTGCGGTTGATTGTTGTGTCCGAGCTGCGATTCAAAGCCCGAGGATTGCGATGAGGTGCGTGAGAGTTGTTTGTCATCGCAGCAGGACATCAGATTCGCCGTGCTGGGCTCCTCCAGCACATTGAGCTGACGACAATCGTTGTTGGCATAAACCCAAGCGCTGACATCGCCATTGCGATGATTCAGCTGCTGCTGCGATTGCGACTGTTGCTGGAGACGCGATGGCAACAGCAGATTGCTGGTGGAACGTGTCTGTGGACGCTGATGTCTGCCCAGCATCGATGGCAGCGGCCTTGAGCTTGCAACGTTGCCACGCTGCCAACCATAGGCGGAGGGAGCAGCACCGTTGTTGCCACGCTGTTGCCAAGGACGCTGTGCATCCCAACAGCTGGACGCATAACTTGTGGGCGCCAACAGAGTGCGTTGACTCGGCGCTGGCGATGAGACCAAAGGCGAGCGAGTGTGCGCGGATAAATGCAACGAGTCCAGCGACAGCACTGAGGGCGCAATGTGAGAGACGTTGCGTTGCCGCAATTGCGAACCATTTAAACTGGAGATGCTGCTGGACATGGCTGTCATGCTGTTGACCGTTTGGCTGCCATTGCAGCTCAGCTGCTGGCTCAGCATGCTGATGCTCTCGTCATCCGAGATGCCCTCGTCGGCGTACAAGCGATGGAAACTCTCGCCAACGGATTCATTCTGCGCCACCGACAGCAGCGAATTGCTGCGATTTGTGATCAGCAACAACAGCGTACCTAAACTGCCCAGCATCTGGAAAGAATAAAAAAATAAATATTTAAAGAACAAAAAAGATGATCGAATCAACAACACTTACAATAAAAGTGACGCTGTAAATGGTGAATGTGGGCAGCAGCAGCGAGGCCTGCGCATAGATGCTCCACACGACCAGCAGCAAGGTGAAGCGTGTGAATTTCAGTCCATTGCGAATGTTGTGCAGAAAACTGAGCGCCAGCATCGCAAATGGATAGACGCTGATGTGGCAACTGCTGAACGTCGCCTGCTGATTGAGGCCCAGCGAATACAGCAACAGTCTGCCAATGGTGCGTCCAAAGAGCATCAGGCGAGCGAGCAACGCTTGCTCCGCCAGCACATTGCCCAGCGTTTCGATGGTCACCCGAAAGAGCGTCAGCGCATGCGAGTAGACAAAGAACAAAGCGTTGCCCAACGCTTCTGACAGCAGCCATTGGAATTGTTCTCGTGTTGCGGCGGGTAAACTGCACAGCAGACACAGCACGTTGAGCACTGTGAGCAGCGTCATCTGGAACTCATAGCGTTGCAGGCGACGCTGTTGTTGCACCCGGGCCAAGCGATTGAAGTGCGGCTGCTTCAGCAACGCGGCTCCCTTGATGATAAAGTTGAGGAACTTGCTGCCCAGCACCATTTTCTTCTTCTCGTGCAGCACCTTGTTCACATGTCGCTCGCAGCTGCCGCACAAACGGAACTGTTGCTCCAGTTGTCGCCTGTTTGAAGAGCATAAAATTAAGAGACATTATTTAAATACATAAACCGGTTCGATGCTGAACCGCAACTGAAAACAGGCACAACTCATACATTCTCAAAAATGGGTTTAACAAATTAATCTTTTATTCGGCATTGCAATAGAACTAGGTTTCGGGGCTGCTCTAAAAGCGGTCCAACGCACCGAACCACATTACTACATTATGAATCCAACATTGGAACTAATTGATTAACAAACCGATCTGTATCTTAGGTTAAACTGTTATAAAGAACCGAAACCAACCAGAATTCAGCGCTAATTTAAAAGTGGTTCAACGAGTCGGAAACCGAGACCGAAAACGAACCTGCATGCATTGCTTATCGAACCCAACATATATTCTCCATCTTATCATAAGGACTGGTATACAAGCGCAACTTAGTGCTACTCTAAAGGCGGTACAACTAACCGAACTATATTACTACATTGTAGTAAAGAAATCCTATTAAATGGTTCAACAAACCAAACTCTATACCAAGTCAAACACTCATAGGGAACGGAAACTAACCGGATTTTAGTGCGGCTGTAAAAGTGGTTCAACGAATCGGAAAAGCACTGAACCTTAATTGTTAGTCGAATTAAACATGTAGTCTTCATTTTATCATAAATTATCACAAGGAATCGAATCCAAGCGAACCTCAGTGCTCCTTTAAAAGAGGTTCAACAAAGGAACTGAACCCTTTTAATGCATTGTTATGCTATTTTATTCTAAATTGTCATAAGAACTCGAACCCAATCGAATCACACTGCTGTTCCAAAAGCGGTTTAGCAAACCGAACCGTTTTACTAAATTTTTAACCCAACATTGAATCAATAAAATGGTTAAACAAAGCTATATCAAACTTAAGTCAAACTTTTCCTAGGAACCGAAACCAATCGGTATTCAGGACTGCTCTAAAAGTGGTTCAACGAAGCGGAAAGGATGTGAACCTTATGAATGAGTTGGTAATTGAACTCAACATCATCTAACTTAATCTAAATTCTCACTAGGAGTCGAACCCAAGTGGATCTCAGTGCTGATCTAAAATCGGTTCAACGAACCAAACTCAAACCGGAACAAAGCAAGTTGTTCCAGCGCTGTCATAAAAATGTATAAAGTGCTTTTTGTGCTTACTGATACAACTTGAGCTCCTGCTCGAAGCGTGACTCGTGCTTTGGCTCGAACTGCGCCAATTTCTCGACCTTCAAGCGCTGCGCCTCGTTGCACTGATCGCAGAGACCGTTGCTCAGCGACGGCGGCGCCGCAGCGTGCAACAAATCGTTGCTGTAATATGCGTTGGCGCAAACATTGCTGCTGCTGCTATTGCTGTTGTTGTTGCTGTGATTGCTGGTGTTGTTGTTGCGGGACGCCGACGACGAGGCCGACGATGTGTTCAAGTCGCGATTGTAGTCACCGTCCTTGTTGAAGCCGTTGTACTGGTCGCACTTGGGGCAAGTCCAGCTGTTGCGTTCAACGTACGCGACACGCGTGTTTTCATTGCAGAACCAGCAATTCACTTTGATGTCATAGCGTGAGCTACAAAATATACAATATATAGTATTATTATGACATACTCTATAAATAGTCGTTCACTCGCGCACGCTGCTTACCGCACTTTTACGAACAACTTGAAGATGAACAATGCGGCTGAGAAACTTAGCGCCAAAATTGGCAACGCTGTTGCCACCAGCATTAATAACTCTTGCTGCACAGTGAGCATGATTCTAAAGTTTTAATTACTACTACAAACTAAATATATATATATATATCTAAGCACGCGTTATACACACACGCACTCTTTAGTATTGCAGAATCTTATAAAATTAAAACCCGGCAGTGACAGCGGCTAATTTTTCTCTCATTTTTTGTTTGCGAATTATCGATAACGATAATACCGGCGCGGTGGTTGTAATGTGGCCGCACCATGTGACAACCTATCGCACGTTATACAAATATCGTTTGGCGGGTTTTGGTCAAAATACGTTAAAAGCTAAATGCTATAAATGAGCATTCCACTTTTTGCAAAAAACTGACTTGATGGCTTGGGGGAAAATATTAGTCTTATAAATGGAAGTAAATAAATTTGGTAAATATCTTATTTTTATTAAGTTGTCTTTTATAAAACAACAACTAGTATGTGTGAAATCAATAACATAATGTATCGACTACAATCTGGTCACTTTGTTTGTTTGACGTTTCAAGGCGAATGTCAAAACATCGGCTATCGCTTGAAGTAGTGTGTGAGTTTGTTGTTGTATTTTAAAACCGCTTGCACGTTGCACGTGTTTAGAGAAGGCAAATAATTGTTTTTAAATAAAAACAAGCAACTAAAACACACAAAATGCAGCACGACGATGTAAGTAGACAACATTACACATTAAAGCAATACAAAGTTGACAAATCAATTCCCACGCAGGTTGTTTGGAGCATCATCAACAAATCTTTCTGCTCCCACAAAGTGAAGTAAGTCGATGCATAAGTTATTCTATAATTTCCAAATATGACTTAAATTTTTAACACTATTTCTAGAACGGATACGCGTACCTTCTGTCGCCATGAATACAATCTAACGGGTCTGTGCACGCGGCGCACTTGTCCGCTGGCCAATTCACAATATGCAACGGTGCGCGAGGAGAAGGGTATCATTTATCTGTTCATCAAGACGGCGGAACGTTCGCATATGCCCAGCAAACTGTGGGAGCGCATCAAGTTGTCGCGCAACTTTGAGAAGGCCATCGAACAGATCAATGAGAATTTGGTCTTTTGGCCCAAATACATGATTGCGAAGAACAAACAGCGTTTCCTCAAAATCACACAGTATCTGATGCGCATGCGTAAGCTGAAATTGCGCCGTCAAAAGCTCATCGTTCCACTGTCGACGAAGATCGAGCGCCGTGAGACACGACGTGAGCAAAAGGCGCTGATTGCGGCGAAAATCGATAATCATATCGAAAAGGAGTTGTTGGCGCGTCTTAAGAATGGCACCTACAAGGATATTTATAACTTCTCGCAAACGGCGTTCAACAAAGCGCTGGAGGCGGAGCATGTGGATGGCGAGGAAGAGGATGAAGACGAGGAGGAGGACGAATTGGAGCGTGAAATGGAGGTGGAAGATGGCGAGGCGGCTGAATTGCGAAAGGCGCTCAACGATACCGAAGAATATGTGGAGGCGGACTCAGACGACGACAGTGATGATGACGACGATGACGATGATGATGAGGAGGATATCGATAGCGATTCGGGTCAACGTGAGCAGGTGGAATTGGACAGCGATTTTGAGCAGTCCGATGACGATGACGATGCCGATGATATTGAGGTAGGTTGAAGTGTTTGTTGGAGGCGGGAGACGTTACAGTTGCAGCGTGTGCTTTTGTTTAAATTATTACGATGCAAACAACACAAGGCAAGTTCAAGTTTACTGCTGCTGTTGCTGCGCTAAAAGCTCATGTGCCGGCCGGCAGCGCAGCGCTGTGACGTAGCTGTTGCTGTTGCTGTTTTTAACGGCTTTGCGACTTTTGCAAATAAATCGAGACCGCAGTCAGCAAACGCGCGCGCGCGCAACTTAAACAACGAGCTCCCAACTCCCCCTTTCAAAACTAACAAAACGAAACGCAATATTTAACGTATATTTTATAAACACACACATTCACGCAGGATACAAAGCTGCCAACGAAAGCTCCCAAGAAGTCCACCGACAGCAAGAAGAAGAAACCAACAGCAACAACAACAGCGAAGGGAGCTTTACGACGCAGCACGAAACCAAAACTGCGCCTGGAATATGAAATGGAATATGAAAATGAGGCTGATGCAGCACGGAAAGTGCGTGATTAGCGAGGTAGCCACACAAAAAATCAGAATGAGAAAACTACACACTATAATTTACATAATTAATGTATAGCAATTTAATTAAAAATATATACAATTAAGCAAAGAGAAATGCACACAAAAAAAATGCTTGTGGTCCACCAAACGAAACACTTGAATTAGACAGAGACAGCAACAGTCTGCTGTGCTCTGCAATTCTTAAGCCCGTGCATGCGTGTGTGTGTGTGTGTGAGTGAGTGCGCTTGTATGTGTCGTGTGTGCAGCCAAATATGAACTTGACATTGAGTCGTGTTTTGTTGTTGTTCTTGGTTTGCTGCTGCGTCGCAGCTGGCCGGCAAAACCAGTTCTAAAACTAACATATATTCGCAACTAAATTAAAGTGCCAGTTTTGCTTTTATTACATCAAGTTGGCAGCTAATTAAAAATGAAAAAAAAAATAAGTAAATGCGCCACTTATAAATAAATAACGCATGCCAAAATCAACTTAACTGCAGCAACGTCGACGTCGACGTCAACTGCGCTGCCAGCGGCAACTGCGCGCAAGGCCGCTGCTGAGGCTGAGCTTTTAACATATTATTATTTCTTATTTACAATAATTTTTTTTTTTATATTGTTCTCGTTACGCGCTACTGCGGTTGCAAAGGTTCTGTTTATCTTAATGCACAAACACACACACACACACACACACACACACAAACTTGCTAAGCACTTGTGGAGTTAACAACAATTGGCAATTAACAGTTTTTTTTTTTTTTGTTATTATTTATCCGGGTTCGGGTCAGTTTGGAGCTTAAACTGCAATCAAATAATTCGGAATACTAACGTGACTAAAAGCACTAACATTTTTAGTATTATTATTATATTATTTCATGCGGCCATTAAAATATAAACAAATGGCTTAAAAGGTTAAAGTTGAAATTGATATTGACAGTAATCTGTTCCGGTTTCCATTTTATGAGTACTCAGACTTTGGCATTCGATCTAAACGTTTTGCATAAATATTTCTATAGAATCTATTATTTATTTGACTTTTTAGTTCTGCATCCAATCTGAAAAATCAAGAGTTCAAAATAAGTTTTTTTAACTTTTGGCTTTAAAGTTATGAATGAAAAGTTGCAAATATTTAAAAATAGCATATAGATAAATATACATTTTTTTATTCTGCTTCCATTATAGAAATGATGTTAAATGAAATTATTTAAAGATTTCAATAAATTCGGGAAAAAAGGAAATAAACTTTCTTATTGCTTTTATATAAAAATTGGTTTGCATAGTTAAAAAGTTATGAATGAAAAAGTTGTAAATATTTGAAAATCATAATACTAACAATATGTGAAAACTTGTATTTTATAAAACAGTTTTTTTTTTAACATCTTTTTGCAAATTTTTTGAACGCTACTAAAGTTTTTAGTTGAGAAAATATCACACCTTAGCATTATCAATGAAATATTACTCATAGGAAATTTCCCAACTATGCAAACAAAAAACAATACGTTTTTGAGGAAAAACAATTTAGAAGAAAGTCGTAAAAAGCGTGAAAAAATATAAAAATGTTTGATTTATCGTACATCAAACAAAAAAAATCACCTAAGAAAAGTTGACAAGATTTAACAAAAAGAAAACACGCTGTTGTTATTTGTATATATATACATACATTAGATTATATTTAAATACAAAAAAATTAAGGTTCTTATTCGCCAGTTTGTAGAGCAGAAAACTACAAATAGGTTTTACAGTCGTACATTTTTTTGTTTTTTTTTAATAGAGTTACTAAGCATATAGAAGAGCAGCTTTGAAATGAAACAAAACAAAAAATGCGAATTTCTTATTTTTTTGGAGATTAAACAGATTGAATGAATGAAAATGATTAATTTGTTGTTGAACTTCTTGCAAAAGTGTCCAAAGACAAAAAATGTGTTCTTGCTGTTGTAATTGATTGCTGTAGCTATTGTTGTTGTTGTTGTTCTTCTTCTTATTGTTTATTTGGTGTGTAAGTGTTAGTTTGTGAGTTGTTTAGGCATTCGGACTGAATGCAGCCTGACGTAGCAGCACATAGATCTTCTCCTTGATCCAATCCTTGTTGTAGGGCGCATAAGTGTTGGTGCTCTTCTGATAGACCAAACAACTGATATCGATAAGTGTGTCGATGAAATCGAACAGCTGACTGATGTCATAGGTGATTGTCGGTGTATTTGGATTGCGGCGCTTCAAATGCTCCTCGTATATCTTGCACACCCCCTCCATGCACTCATTTACGCTTTCATAATCGCAATATGTGCGCGTCTCTGGTCGCGCTCCCGGCTGCACCAATAATATCGTATGCGACATGATCTCTCTCTCTCTCTCTCTTGCTCTATTCTAAAAGCATAGGTAAAGTAAAGGCATATTAGCATAAAGTTCTTCCTCTTGTTGTTCATGTTATTGTTGTTGCCATCTCGCTCTTACCCCAAAGTTATGTGTTAATTGGTTCTTGTTGTTGTTGTTGTCCGAGACTGTGCGAAATTGTTTTGGCTTCGTTTCGTAGCTGAGGCTGCAAAGTAAAAACAAAACATAGATAAACATTGAAAACTGCTGCATTGCATTTTATTGGCATTTGTTTTGTGTTTTTTTTGTAGCATCTTTCTGCCATTGTTTTTGCCGCCAGTGCACACATACATACACATACACAGACATAGACGCGCATACGGCATAAAAACGTTTCCATGTGTAGTTGCTGCATTTATTTGCACACTCACACACACACATATAGATGTGCCGCAAACAATTGCAATCGTTTTCAGCGTTACTCACCTGCTTGGCTTGGTCAGCAAATGTTTGCGAAATCGTTTAGCTACTTAAATTATTTATTATAAACACATTTTTCACACAGCTATTTGGGTAGCTGCAGCAGCACGGACGGTGTTGCCAAATTGCCGAATGCCGCTGTGTGTTTCGGTGTTGCCGGTGGTGTTGGTAAACGTCGCGTACAGCTCGTTGTCTGGCAGCGTTGCTCACATGGCGTTGCCACACCACTGGCAATAGGCAGCAACCCAAAAGAAAAAACAGGCAGTTCGAACAGCTGTTTCAAAAAGTGATCGACAAATGGACCAATTGCAAGAGCGTCGGCGGCAGTTGCTTTAACGTACGCGGGGGCTGCGCAGCGTGCGTTTACACACACACACACATACACACACTTACGCTTATGCGTAAATATGTCTACAAACTATAAGAAAAATTAAATTGGTCTCATGTGTGTGTTGATGATGTTGTGCTTCTGCTTTTTTATTATGTATTTGTTGTAGCCGCAAGTGAAATGCAAAGTGAAGGCGCAGCCGCAGCCTAAATGAGTTTGTGTTGCTGCGTGCATGTGTGTTTATGTGGCACAAGCATTTTAATTGAGAAATACTATAAATCGTAGTCGGCGTCCAATTGTGCGTGTGCTGTTTTTTATTTGTTTTAATTCACAAAACACTAGATTTGTTATTTTCATTTTCTACGCCTCTTCTCACCGCTATGGCTTTTATTATTGTCGCGACGCACGCGTGTTAAACGTTTTTTTTTTGTGTTGTATTTTTTTTTTTGTGTTTATTTTTTTATTGCTTTGTTTGTTGTGTGTGGTTTGTGTGTCATATGTGGTCATAGCAAAAGTGTTAATTTTGTTTATGTTTCTCAATATAATTATTATTGCGGTTGACGCTGCTGTGATTCAATGTTCTCCGCTACCAATGGGAAAATCAAGGTGCAGCATTTCTCCACTTTAACAACGCATTCCAATAAGCATCTTGAATTGTTGTTGTTGTTGCAGTTGCCGCCACACGACACGGATGCAGCCGAGTCGTCAACGCTGCGTTGCTTGCTCAATGGACCCTTTCGTGATCTGCATTTCAATGTGTCCGACCATCGGCTAATTCCAGTGCACGACGTCGTCTTCCTCGACGACATCGAACGCAATGTGAAGCCGCTCATCTATCGCCCAGTGGTGCCAGAGACGCTGCTGCCGACGCCGACGTCGACGGTGACGTCGAAGCCAACGGCAACGGCAGCGTCGAGGCTCAAGTCAGCTGAGTCAGCTGTCAGCAATAACAACAACAACTACAACAACTACAGCAGCAGGTGAGTGCGCCTTGTGCCCTTGAACTTGATTCACGTCTATACGTCTGTCTCACTCACACTCTCACTCTGTCGCGCTCCCACGCACTCATTTCATTTTTGTTGTTTTTTTTTTTTGTATGCCATTCCAATTAGACTTGCTCCAGGTTGCTCTCATTTATTAATTGAGCCGTTGGCTAAAAAAACCGAAACAGTTAGAATTACAAACACACAAAAAATAACTCACACCGGTTGTGAGTGTTATTTTTTTTTTTTTTGCTGCTGCTCCACTGTGCTTTAAACACAGTTAAATAAAACAACACAACGAGTTTATTGCTTTAGCAACGAATTTTTAAAACAATATGTGATTCCATTATGATTTCATTTAGAGTTTTTACTCATTTTATTTAAATGTTTTATTTTCAAGATATTGACGAATGACAGTGAAGCATTGATATGACAAAATTTAATGGGTTAACTTAATAGGGAAATAATAGGAATGCAAATGACAGTCAACTACAGTGAAACTTGGCTATAACAAAGTTAATATATAACAAAAAAATAATATGGTTTCTTAGGTAAATGGAGGAATCAAAGGAAGTTGTTGTTGAATTTCTTTCAAAATAATTAGTAAATGAGCGTCAACTACAGTGAAACTTGGCTATAACAAAGTTAATACATAACAAAATATTTGTGGTTGCAGCAGAGCTTCAAAAATTTTATGGATTCTTAGATAAATGTTTTAAGATATGCATACAAATTAAAATTTCAATAGTTACAAAGTTTGAAACACATATTAAAAATTATGATCATGATATTATTATACAAATAAATTATTATAAAATAAATAAATTATAAATATGAATTTGAGATTTGTTAAGAGAGAAGAGAAACTTGAAAAATAACTATTTTTTTTGTTTTTCATTAAAAATTAAAATTGAAGATCTTTTATTAAACTAAAAAAAAAAGCTTTCAAAAAAGTTCCAAATTCCTGTAAATTGAAAACTTGTTAGGTAGTTCAATACAATAATATGAAAAATAACAAGCAAATTATTCTTCAGATAAATTACGAAGAAATAAATTTAAAGTTATTAAAAAATTCAAAAAAAGATTTTTAAACTAAAATACTTATAAATTCAAAATGAATCCTAAATTTTTAAAGTAAAGATAAGTTAAGAACTTCGATTAAATAACATGAAAAATAATAAGCAAATATGTTTCATCTTCAGAAAAATGACAGAGGAATGCATTTGAAGTTATTAAAGAACTCAAGAAGAGATTTTTAAGTTAAAGTATTCATAAAGTCAAAACGAATCCTAAACTTTTAAGCTTCATCATCGAAAATGTTTTTATCCAAGCCAAGTCATCGAATATATGTATTTTAAGCATATTATTTGAGTAACCACACAAGGGAACAATTTAAATGTTTTTTGCATCTGATAAGAAGGGGAAGCTTCTTCTTCCTAACTGGTTCCGTAAAAATAGAAATAGCAAAACGAAAAGAAAATACTCGGAATAGATCGCGGAAATTCTAACCTTGTCACCTGGTACTAATTAGTAATGTTTTACGACCGTTTAACTGTTGTCTGTCGGCGCTACGCGATAAGAAATCTGCCGGGCTCCCGATAAGAGGAAGCAACACAATTGTGGAGCGTACAATCGTCATCATCATCATCATCATCATCATCGTAAGCTGCGGCAATATCATCTTGCACAATTACAGTCGCATTCACATCATTGTCATTATTATTATCAACGCTGATTCGACGTCATCATAATTAAATTATTTATAATTTATATTGTGTGAGACTCCGCACACAGCTGGGGGCGAGTTTAAGCACTTTATATATACACATATACCATATATGTATATATAAATACCTATTTGTAGGCTCTCATTTATGGTCTGCGTGTGTCTGTGTGTAAATTGCTCTAAAGTATTACTCAGATTTTGCAACGTGGGTTGCTTATCAAATTGTTATGCGTGTTTATTCTGTATTATTATTTATTTCTATTATTTTTTTTTTGTTTCGTGTTCTTCGCCTTTACGTCGAGTGTTTATTTGTTTTGTTATTGTTTTTGCTTGCATACCCTGTATTTAATGTGCTTGCCAAAGAGGGCCTATTGCGCAACACGCCAATAATCCATAATGGTAATAGGAACACGTCAAACGATCGCAAAACATGAAAGCCAAAGATTTTCTAACGATGCGCATTGCAATTAATAACTTTCATACAATTTATGACACTTTATAGGGTATTTTGGTAGCGTGGAAGTTGAATAAATAGTTCAAAATAAACATAGGTTTCCTAAAACTGTTGTTCTTTATAAATTTAAGCTGCAAATATGTTTTAAAGTTTCTATAAATTCGTATATCTATTTACTTTTTCTAAGGTATGCTGTAGTCGCTCAATAAATTCTTATAAATGAAGAGGGAATTTTGGCATAGTGAAAAATTATAAATAAAGATGAACGTTTTTCGCTGCTTTGGCTGACAATCTGGTATATTTAGTACTCTATGGTATATTTTAAGCGAATATCCCAAGTATACCAATCGGTATATTTTCAGTATTTTTACGGTAGAAGAATATGGTAGTTTATAAAGATATTACTGCATAATATACCACGTAAAGTTTTTGGTATATTTTTAATATTTTTGTGGTATATAAAATCGGTATATTAACACCAAATACAGCCTTCGTTATTTATTTTCATTTTTATAAATTTCGAATATTATGATTTTAGTATATTATAAGAATATTATTGCACAATATACCAAGTGTAGCCGTAAGTACAATATATTTTAGTATTTTTACATTATATGAATTTGGTGTATTTTAAGAATAAAAAGAAACGGTTTGTTTTCTTACTTGTTGTATTTATTAATACCTTTATAAAAATAGATCTTAAAGATTTTATACTAATTTTCCTAAGGTATGTTATAGTTAATCAATATATTTTTTTAAATAAAGAGTGTATTTTGGCAAAGTGGAAACTAAAGTAATAGTTAGAAATAAAGATTCATTTATGATAATTTATACTCTTCATAAAAAATAGAACTAAAGATTTCGAAATAGTTTTTCTTTATTTATTTTTTATTGTTTCCAAGGTATTCATTAGTCGTGCACACTCCAAAAGTGTTTAAATAAATAAAGGGTCTTGTTAAAGTTTGATGAGTAATGCAATAAGATACTTCTAAGAGAGCTTTTTTAAATAACTTGTCTATAAAGTTATTTATTGGCTTTAAATTAACATCGTTTAGGGTATTATATCTTCGTCAGACTTTTTGCTGTTATTTTTACAGTTGGAAACTTGTAAATTAAGTGGAAATTCAATTGTAATCATTGTTGTCTGTGTAAAGAGTAATTTATGGTGGAACTATTGTAAACAGCTTGAAGATAACTATTACAAATTTAAGATTATATTGATTGGAGATGGCAATTACAATTTCAAGTTTTTATTTATTTAACGCCCGCAGTTTGTTGTTCATTCAATTATAGATTGTATTAACTATGCGTAATACAATTAGTTGCCATTTAAGCTAAAGTTTAGATTAATAAGTCAGTGAACTGTTTGACAAATTTAAAGCCACGTTTTAGGGCATGGGGAATGCCCTCTACAAGGCCGTTGGATGCCGGGTATTTAAGGTCTTCCGCCATGTGAAGGTTGCTTTAGTTGACACCTTTTTTTTTTTTTGCTTTTTTGTCGCTTAATTTGATGAGGTTTTTGTTTTTGTTGCTTGTCTTTTTCCCCAAAAAAAAACACATCCGTGGTGTCTGCAACAGTGGCTGCTAAAATTGTGCGGCCTTGGCAATGAACGAAGAGAGAGAAGCGTGGCAGCAATTATGTCTTTTGCATAATTTAAAATCTAAATCGCAGTCGCACAGTCGTTGGCATTGACAGCATTGGTCGCTCAGTGTCGAGTTGCCAGTTGCCACAGTTGCAACAACTTCAATTAACGTGCGCTCAAACAAAGCGTGGTGTAGTTTGTCATTCGAGATGGTTGCATCAATAATTGCAATTCATTTCATTTGCAGCTACATAGCATTGCCATTTTGCCCCGATCTGAGAGATAGATAGAGATAGAAGCTTGCCTTTGTTGAAAATATAATATCATATTGCAACATTGGCTTTGTCATTGTCGAGACCATTTGTCTAATTAACTTTGGCCTACGTTCTGCAAATTGGTAATTTGCATTTCGAAATTATTGTGCTGCCTGCCAACGCAGCCGTCGATTAAATAATTACGCACTGTAATTGCTTACACAATTTGCCAAAATTCTGTAAATTTCATTTGCAAATTGTCTTCAGTTTTTAGCTTGTTGCAACCACCACTAAACGCTCGAGTGCAACACGAGAATGTTGCCAAAGTTGAAATCAAACTAAAGGCAAATATTTCCGGGTTAAATACTTTCGATTGTAAATTGAATATCTGTTCTGTTTTTAAGGGAAATGAAAGCATATTTATTTTCAATTAAATTATCTAAAATTTGAATGTGATTTGAAGTAAATTTAATATGAATATATTGAACATGTTGATGAACTAAAGTATTGCAATTCTAGCGGTAGAAATACCAAATTAAAGTAAATATAAAAGTAAATATAATAAACAAAATAAAATAATGTTTATGTTTATCAAAATTTCATTGTAAATATATAATTTAGTTAATTTTTTTCTAAATCTGCTGTTATTCAATATTCAATTCTGAATCTGTTGCTTTGGATAAAACTTATGAATATCGCTGCAAGCTGAGTAACTTGTTAGTGTCTCTTTGGTGTCTCAATTCGATGCACAGATGAGTAGACAGAAGCATGAGTCTAATGCTGTTTTAAGCATGTGACAAATGCTAAAAAATACCCCATGCAGATGCATAAAAATAAATCAGATTCTGAAACGAAGAACAGTGAGCGAACCAAAAAAGAATGAGAAACTATTTTAAGAGTACTTTTAAAGCGGTAAAAGAGGGGGGTGAAAACATAAAATATTAACATATTCACATTTTTCCAGTTATCCGAAAATATTTTAAATAAAATAGTAATTTATTTTAGCATTCTTTAAAGAAAAATTGGTCTAGCACTTTTGTTCTTATAAAAATTGATGACAATTTAATGTTACTTCATTTTCTAAATTTAATTTTAATTTTTTTTTTAGCAATAATCTACTATGGGGATTAAATTGGTTTATACATATATTTTAAATGTATCTAACTAGTCATAATTAATATTGTTTTACTTACAATTAAAGATAATCTCCTAAATCTTCTCTAAGAAGCCATAATTTTTTTTTATAATACTCTTAATTTATAATTTTTTATCAGTATACAGGCAATATTAATGCATAAATCACAGCAATTAAATCTGTATGGATATTGTTAAACATAAAGTGATATTTAAAAGCAGATTTTGCTAGACAAAGAACATTTTAAATTTCTTTAATATTTTGGTATCATTATTCTTAGTTTCAATGATTTAATATACTATGCTACAAAAGGCTTAACAATTTATGTTAATTTTTATTTATTTTCCTAAATTCGCGAATTTTGTAATTTATCAAATTTATGCATAAATTATAAAAATGAGATATATTAGCGAGTTTTAAAGTGCATACACATGCGATTTTGGCAATAATTTTCGTTGGATGATCAGCAAAAACAATATTCAAAAGCGTATAGAAAATAAAAGAGTGTGATCGACTGTGAGATACCCGCTACCCATAAACATAACCAAGAATATAAAATATACCAAATTAATATACCATAAAATACTAAAATATATTGAAGGCAATATTTGGTATATTAAAATATTACTACATTTCAAACATATCTAAGAGTAGAAAAAATACCAAATCAATAGACCGCAAAAATACTCAAAACATACCAAAGTATTTATATGGTACATGGTTGATATAGTAATATATCACTTATTATAAAATACTAAAATAGACCATATGATATAATTAGTATATTATGTGTATTATTTTTAATATATACCAAATTCATTTACTGAAAAAAATACTAAGGTACACCGAAGACTATATTTAGTATATTGATATAGTACTACATTCAAATATACCATAGACTACAAAAAATGCCAAAATATTGCAAATTAAAAGAAAACAATTATATGTATATACCAATGGTTATCTATATTATTTTGACATAGTACTGTATCACTTCTTGTAAAAATACTAAAACATACCGAAGGCTGTAATTGGTATATTATAAAAAAAGGCTATATTAAGTATGTTGATATAGTACTATATTCAACTATACCATAGACTACAAAATATTCCAAATTACAAATACGAAAAAATACTAAAATATTCTAAAAACAATATATGGTATATGGATTTAGTACTATAACAAGAATATGTATACTTTACCTGTTACTTAACTTTTTTTATAATACCCTTCTACCCAATGGGTAGCGGGTATATAAATTGGAGAAGAAAATAATAGAAATAAAAACTAATACTCGCACTCACTGAGTGCACACAACGCAAAGCAACACAACACTCGATGCCTTGGCATTGAAATGGCTCGTTAAATGTGCGCGTTTTTGCCTTTGTGTCTCGGCTCAGCTCATTTTCAATTTTATGGTTCTTTTGGCTTGCCGGCAACCGACAACCGACAACCGGAAGTGTTGCCAATGCGGCCAAAGCAACCAGTCAACTTGGCCAAAACAGTCGACTGGCCAATAATTGTTAATAATTGTTGTTGTTGCTGCTGCTGTTTTTGTTTTTGTTGTTGCTGTTGTCGCCGCCAATGCGAAGCTCGCAAATGAATGGCTAATAAGCTAGTGTGGTGGCAAAGACAGCTTCGAAAATCAATAATAACAATCAAAACTAAGTGTGCAAAGCGGGTTTGATGCAGCTGTAGTTACCCTGTAAATATTGTGAATGAAACATTAAGAAATGAAAGAAAATTTGAAAAAGTAAAGCATCGACAAATAGATACCCTGTACTTAGTGATATAAAATATTATGAATATAATATAAATTCTTATCGAATTTGGATTTCATTTTTAGTTTAAAATCTACTTTTTTTGGTTGAAGATCTTTCTTTTCAAATATATTAAAAAACAATTAAAGAAATACTGCTATTTGCTTCAGTTATTTATTTTGTTTTTATATAAATTGTTATTTCAACTACTTTACAAAAAAAGAAAAGTATTTATGAAAATAAATATTCACATAAACTCACAGATTTAGTGAACTCTTACTGTCAAAAGTATTGTTTTATTTTTGAACCGCTATAAATATATAAAACAGTTCTTTGATTATTTTTATGTTATATTTATTATATTAAGTGTAGTATTAAATGCTAAATTTAATTATACAATAAAGAAATTACTGGCTGCTGACGCCATTGACTCATTTCTTATCTTATTTTATACATATTAATATGATGATAAATTATTTACGCTAAGTTCAAAGAAAAACAAGTAAGAAATTTAGCTTCGAGTGTGCTCGATTATTAGATACTCGTCACCCATTTTTAATAAAAGCAAAGTCTTGTGGTATATTTTTAGAATATATCAAATTCATATACTGTAAAAATACTAAAATATACCGAGTGTTATATTTTGTATATTGATATGGTTCTACAAAATATACCAGATTGTCAACCACAGCATTTATTCCCATCAAAAAAGATTTCTTCAATAACTTTCACAATTTTTTTTATGATTGCAACCTAATTTTCAGGCATCATAAATATTTATTATTATTGTTTGTATAAAAATTGAGGAAAACCGAAACGTAATAAAAAAAATCGTTTTTAGCTCTAATTAAAGTGCCAATCTATAGCTATAATATTCATCTTTATTTAAAATAAAAAAAAAGTGTTGGTATCTGTTTCCTTTTCAATTCAGAAATTGTCGCACTGAACATTTTTGCAAGAGATTTACCCATACATTTTGTTTTTTGCTAATACAACCAAATTATGCATAATGTTTTGCTTTTTATGGAATATATATTTCTTAGAAACAAAGTGTTTAAGCTTTTAAGTAATATAAAATATAAATTACAGTTGCTAGCAATAATATACGTTGCTTTTTCAATAATATCTAAACACATTGAACATCAAAAAAATAATAAATATAAAATGATCTTATATTATTATATTAATTGATTTTTTATACCCGCTGCCCATAGGGTAGAAGGGTATTATAACTTTGTGCCGGCGGGAAAAGAATCTAACAGGTAGAAGGAGGCATCTCCGACCCTATAAAGTATATATTCTTGATCAGTTTCAACAGCTGAGACGATCAAGCCATGTCCGTCTGTCCGTCCGTCCGTATGAAACACTGGATCTCGGAGACTATAAGAGATAGAGCTATCATTTTTTTTCTACAGCATTTGTTATGTTTGCACGCAGATCAAGTTTGTTTTAAATTTTTACCACGCCCACTTCCGCCCCCGCAAATCAAATGAAATTATTCGATTTCAAGCGTAATTTTAAAGCTAATTTTGATGTATATAATAATAACAATAGTATTTATGATTCCTGAGAATTTGGTTGCGATCAGATAAAAATTGTGGAAGTTATCAAAGAAATACTTTTGTATGGGCTAAAACGCCTACTTACTAGGGGTCTCATTTGCTTTGGCCGACAATCTGATATATTATGCCGTCTATGGTATATTTTGAATGTGGTGCTATATCGTTATGCTATATCGTTATACCAAATATACCATTTTGTATTTTTTAGTATTTTGCAAAATTGTTGGTATATTTTCAAAATAACACCGCAATATTTAGCTTTTATTCAAAATGGGTAGCGGGTATTTCACAGTCGAGCACACTCGACTGTAGCTTTCTTACTTGTTTAAAATAGAACTAGCCTATTATGTACTATCAACACTTTGTTATTTGTATCCCATTAAATTAATAACTTGTTCAATTTTTAAATAACTTGAAGAATATGTTATAACTTGCTTTGAAGTTGCAAAAATTTGAACTTCTTGACTGAGTAAATTTTATTTGAAGACATTTATTTGCAAATTCCAATAATTGAAATGTGTAATGACTGAAGAGATTTGAAGTTTATCAAAAAAGAAAACAAATGTCGCAATAATTCAAAATGTATACAGCGAGAATTAGTATCTTTGAGATACTTGGTAGCTTATGCCGGTGATTTGAAGCCAAATTCGGCTGCAGGCAATATGCTAATCAGATGGGGCTTCCTATTTGGCTGGCTGCTAGAGCAACCGCCAAAGCAAATGGCCCCCAAACAATGTCGCCCCCAAAAATCGCTGACCCCATTTAAAAAAGCATAAAAACAAAACAAAAAGAAAAATACATCTGAGAGTAAGCGATTGTGTGTGTTGGTCAGCTAATTGAATTAGCATAGAAAATCACCTGGCGGCCTTTTCGAAGCCCCACAGAGTCAAAGCGAGTCTGCTTTGGTGCTGCTTTTTGCTGGCGACGCTTTCCCAGCGCCAATTGCAGTTTTGGATGCGTTCGGTGCAAGTCTCAACTCGAGTGGCGTAGCATAAAAAAACAGAAAAAAAACAAAACAATTTTGCGTGTTTCTTCGTTTTTTTTTTCGTGTTACTAGTGAGAACGATCAAGTGTGTTGTTGAACAAGACAAAAGCGAGCGAACGAGATCGAGATCGAAGTGCGAGCGAGTTAAAGAAAGATAGTGAAAGAAAATGCCGGAGCGAAGCATTAGTCAACGCGATCTCGATGAGATCGAGATCGAGAGCGATGAGGAGGACGATGAGCTGGAGCAGGGCGTCGGTCTGCCAGTTCAATCGATGCGACGTCGCGGCGGCGTTCCCAACTCCGAGATCGGCAGCCAGGGCCAGGGGCGTGGCAGAAGCAGCAGCAATGCCAGCCACAGTCATAACGGTGGTGGTCAGCAGGGAAGAGGAGGCGGTGGCGGAGGAAGTGGAGATCGGGATCGTGAGCGGGAACGAAGTCGAGAGCGTGAACGTTTTGGCAGCGGAAATGCGGCGCAGGAGGCCAAGTTCTATGACGATGATGAGCGGCGGGAGCGCGATGGCTACGATGAGGATAGCGACGATGAGGATGACATTGAAATGCTGGATTAGTGAGTGCCACACAAAAACAGAAACCGAAACAGAAACCGACACGAACTTAATGCATTTTTAATTTAATTAGTCGTGTGTTTTCTATTTGAACTTGTGCTCAGCTTTTTATTATTGTTCTTCCTTCCTGTCTTTTTTTTTATGTTTATTGTGTCTTGTGTCCTGTGCTCACTCCCGATTTTATGGGTTAGTTTTTCACTTCACTTTACTCCACTCCACTCCACCAAACAAACGGCCTTCGTCTGCTTTCTCGGCATTTTCATGGCATTTTATTTTGCAGCTTGGCTCGCGCTCGCGCTCTTTTCAATTAAAAGCAAAAATTTGCTTAAATGGATTTTCTTAATTCCACACAGCAGCCAAAGCTTATTTTCTCCTTCCTCCACACGCATTTTTTTATGCATCTCTTTTTTTTTTTTATTGCTCGCCTGTTGCTGCCTCCTTCGCTGTTTAAGGTATTAAGTTTCAACGCTCGCTCGGATTAGTTTATCGCTGCATTATGCTGCCCACGTTTAATTTTTTTAGATTGAGGATTGAGCATTTCATTTGCTATTTATTAGCCATAATTACTTGTTGACTTTTTGCTATTTTTGCGTTTTGTCTGTATTGCGCATTACTCATCTGTTGCTGTTGCTATTGCTGTGTTGCTTAAAACCCTGTCTCTGACATTCAATGGCCAGGCGAAAAAGGCACTTAAGCACTTCATTGCCAACATGTGTGTTCTGTGGCCACAATTTATCCCAGACTTCAGTTTAACTCAGCCATTTGCCGTTTTGATCTCTAAGCACAACCCCAGACAACCTAAATGAAATTGTGCGGCAATATTGGGAGTCGACTTCAAGATACCCTAGAATGCTATATTAAGAGTCAAATTTAATGTATTTCTTAATTAGTTAAATAAATGCATTTTATAATGAAAGCATCAAATTCAAATTTGAAGTATTTCATATTCAATTAAATACATGAATTTAAAAATATTAGTATTAAACAAATATATTCGAATTTGAAATACTTCATAATTAGTTAAAAAAAATAACTTGAAAATAAAAAAGTTTTAAATAGGCATGAGAATTAGTTTCTAATTATAAAAATATTGAATTGGAACTTGAAATACTTCATAGTTGAATACATACAAAATATTTATCACTTTTTTAATTTAAAAATGGAGCCATAACAAATAAATTCGAATTTGAAATACTTCACAAATAGCTGAATAAAGGAATTTTAAAATACCAAATTTGTTAAACCAGAATTTGAATTAATTAGTTAAATAAATAAATATTGAAATAAAAAATAAAATTATTAAATGGTTATTTTAATTATTCAATAATAAGTTAAATAATTGAATTTTAAAAATTAAAGGGAACTTAAATTGTTTAATAATTAGTTGAATAAACTAATTTTAAAATTAAAAATAAAATTACCAAATTGAAATTTTAAATTTTTAATAATCAGTGGAATAAATTTAAAATAAAAATGTAAAATACAAATATTGATACTTTACATTTACTTGAACAAATGAATTTTCAAATTAAAAATCAAAATATTCAATGGGAATTTAAAATATTTTATAACTAATTAAATTTGAATTTGAGAATTAGAAATAAAAGTATTAAATATTTATTTTAAATTTTTCGTCATTAGTTAGTTGACAACTTATCAAGAAATCGGTTTTAAATAGAATTTTGTAAAATAATTATCATAATATAAATATAAAATAGGTGAAATTATTTTTAAAACTTTTCTAATCAAATCGTTTTCAAATAAAATATTTTGCATAAATATGAAATCTTATTTTTCAACTGAATAAAAGGGATTAAAAAAAAGTTGAAATTTAATAATAATAAAATAATTATTGTAAAATCGTTTTTAAATTTCTACAAAAACTTTTTTTAAATGCAATTCAATTAGATTCAGAATAGTTCAAACTAAAATTTGTTGAATTTTGGGTCACCAAAAGAACTCAAAGTTTTAATCAACCCATTTCCCCTTTATAAACTTATCATATCCTGTTTGAGTTTACTTATTTGTATAGCATATAACATACATATATATACATATATAATATGTATGTAGTATAAACATAAAGTGACAAGCAGCCCTTCCATAACTTTAATCGTTTCGTTTGCTGAATTGAAATGTTTTCAGTTTTGCGGCTTTGCGGTTGCGTTGCGTCAAAAAGTTAATGCAATGACATGAGATCCACATGAAACATCATACACACATACATACATACATACGAGTATTATGATATTTGTATTTATGTTTCTATTTACGCTTTTTGCCCATGTTCCATAATTTGAAAGCCAGCGAGAAAGGGGTGAAAAACCCAAAAACTGTGACAGCAAAGTGAAAGCTAAAAGATAGAAAGAGAGAGCGAGAGAGAGAGCGAGTAGAAAGTAGAGAGTTGAGGCGAGAAACTTAATTTATTATTCCTTAGTAAAATCTCAAGGTTAGCCAAAAAAAAAAAATACAGCGAAAATGGCAGCTGGAAAATGGCGAATGCTAAAAAGCGAAAAGCGAGCGACTAATTTGTCACTTTTGGTGCCAAAAATTGTTGTCTACTTTAAGGCGCTATTAGAGATGCGCACGTGATTAAAAATTGACTCGAAAACCTGAAGAACAACCTGCAAAATTTGTGAATATAAAAAAATATAAAGGGAAAAATGAAGAATAGTAGAAGTAAATTTTGTGAATGAGAGTGAATTTCAAGAAAAAATAAATAAATTCAAATTTTCCTTATTGAAAAGATATCATTAAAATTCAAGGGATTTTATATTAATTGCTTTAAATTAGACATATAGCTAAAGTTAACACTAACGTAATTCTAAAGTACTGGCTGCAAAGGCCTTTGACTTTATGCCCTTATATATTTGAATGTATTCTATAAGAACTTGTTTTTTCCTTTAAGTAATTTAAACCCTTTTTCTGCTATTTGTGATGCCTATTAAGTTAATTTTAAAGGTATACAACATTTTTTTGTATTTTTTGTACTTGTAGATTCATCTAATTCGTTGGCTTACGAAATCTACTTAGTATTTGTTTTATGATCAATCACATTCTTTTTAATAAATTGATATAATTGAATTCACTTTTGAGAAATTTTCCAACTTTTTGTTGAATTTTCTTTTAAAATTATTTACTTTTAATCATTGTTTATTTTTTTTTTACATTTTTGTATTTATATTAATTTAATTTTAATTTTAACGAGAGATTGTGATTATTTATATGAATAGTTGAAGTCTTTAGTTTAATTGTATGTATTTATTTTTTGTGCTGCAATTAATTTATTGTTGAGAATAATTTTATTTTATTGTATAGCAATTGATGATTGTTTGATGACATTGTTTTAAATATAAATGCATTACAGCTTATTAAATATTTTTTGTCGATGATTTCCTGCATTTTTTTTTAATAATTAATGGCTTCATTTTAAATGTACATTTTTATACTTAGCGATTCATTTCATTCATTTGTTTGAATGAAGTTATTTTGTTGATGATTGTATAGTGACTTAATTTAAAATTTATGTATATAAATAATTTGTATACGTTTGTATTTGTTGTATTTTATTTTTGGTTTAGGAATTTTCGATAGTTAAAAATCTGAAGATAATTCTTGAGTGAAGAGATTATTACAAAAATAAATTCTGCTTTTTATACCTTGCGATTTTATATTGTTCGTTCAGAAATATTGAGTTATTTTTTAATCAAAAGTTTTGATATTTGTTTAATAAATGTCAATTATTTGTATATTTTTGTACCTTCGGTTAGTTTTGTTCGTTCAGCAATTTTTCATTGCGTTAAATCAACAGTTTTGAAATCTCTTTCACTATTTGATAGCAATCTCTATTTTGCTCTTTTGAATAAATTAAAATCAAAAGTTTTTCTAAATAACATTTATTGGTAAAATGAGTACAGATGTTTATTTCAAAGAATTTTATCTTTTCACGCATCCATCTCTAGTCTATGAAATGGGATGCAAAACATTTTGCGATGTTGTTACTCAGTCGCTGCTTGTACATAAGGTGGATTTTATGGCCTACCTTCTTCTGCTGCTGCTGCTGCTGCTTTTGCTGCTGTTTCTGCTTCTGCTTCTTGTCGCTGCCATCGCGGCGTTGCCCGTTTTTTGGGGGTACGCTTTTTGTCATGCTGTGGGCGCTTAATTAAAATTAATGAAGTACGTCGGCTTTTTATCCTTTTGCCAGGCCAAGCTACATAAAGCTACAGTCGCTGTTGCTGCTGTTGGATTTCATTCTCAGTGTCTCTGTGCTAACCAGCAATTCAAGCGTCTCCCCGAGATGCTGTTGTTGTTGTTGTTGCCCCGTAAATATTTGCGTCTGACTTTATTTTAAGTCTTAATTGAGCAGCAGCCGTCGCATATGTCTCGCTCTCTCTCTCTTTCTCTGTGTGTTGGAGTTGTAATGGGCTAACGGAGTGCCTTTTGCCGTAAGAATGAAGTTCGCTAATGAAGATTTACAAAAAGTAACAGCTATGCAGCTGTACTGTATGTTCTTTACTCACTCACTGATTTGACGAATTGCATGACTAACTGACTGACTGACTGACTGACGTTTTGTGCTGCCTGCAGCTATTTCATTTTTGCATACACATATTTTCACTTTAACATTCAACTCTCAATTGCGCTTACAGCAATTAATCATAATTTCCAAATTGTTTTCTGTTTTCTTTCTCACATTTTATTTGTTGCCCTGCACACACACACACACACACTGCAACTTGACCTTCGCTGTGTATGTGTGTGTGTGTGCTGTGCTCTGAAAATTGAGGAAAACTTTTATGCTCTCGATTTTCAATGGCGCCTCGCACGAGTGAAATCGATCCACAGCAGGCACTTTAACATGCAAAACACTTGAGTACTTTCTGTGAGTGTGTGAGTCTCGTGTCTTTCCTCTTTTCCGTTGATGCATATTCCGCTTTTAAAAAATCACAAAAAAGCACATTAAATTCGTAAAAGCTTTACCCGAGCATTTAATTGAAGAGCACAAGCTTAAAGCTCTCGGCTTACATTTTCAAAGTGAATGCTTAAAAGCAAGCAAATTAAATTTATAAAAAACTTTAAACAAAATTTCATCGTACAAGCTTTAGCCGCGAATTTAGATTAAAAGCAACTACATAAAGCTTTTTATGTGTAAGCGACAATAACTTTATCTTGACACTAAGCCTATAGTTTAAAACATTCATTTAACATTCTTTGCTTACAAAAAAATCACACATTCACATTAAATTTACAAAAGCCGGATACAAGCTTAAAGGTCGCTTTAAATGTTAACAAACTAGTTTTAAAATAGATTTTGAAACACTCGAATGAACAAAACTAAAATATCTCATTAAATTCGTAAAAGCTTTACACCAGTATTTAAGTAAAAAGCACAAACTGAAAGCTCTCGGCGTCCATTTAAAGGCAACCAAATTACGTCTCAAACAAAATTAACATCACTTAAAGCACATTCAAGAACACAAGATTAAAGCTTTCCATCCAACGCATTAAACTTGAAACTAAGTTTGAAGTTTAAAACATTCAATATCCTTCTTTGCTCACTAAAAAGCACATTAAACTCTTAAAAACTTGGCACCAGCTTAAAGCTATACACCTTTCACCGTCAAAAACTTAGCTTAAAGCTAAGACCACAATTTAAAACATTTATTCAACATCCCGCTTTGCTCCAATGGCTAACGCTTGGCTATTAAAAGCATTAAGCTCAACGCCCACCGTGAATGAGTTATTGCGGCATAAATTTGCAGCACAAAAGCCAAAAGAATGGCAGGTCCTTTAATTCAGCAAAAAAATGCATCTGTTGCCCAGCCTAAAAGAAGATGCGACATAAAAAACAAAAAGAAAAACACTAAATGAAAATGAGGACTAAAATGTAGAAAGCAACTTGCAACATTGCAACATGCAGAATGCCGCTACAAACACAACAACAAAACAGTTTCCAGTAGGTTGACCAAAAATGTTCAAGTAAATATGCGCTTAGAAATTGTTGTTAAACAAAAGCCCTGAACGCCAAATACTTTCGCCTCATCATTTCCTTTGACTCAACAACAACGTGTGTGTGTGTGTGTGTATATATACATATATATATTTAGTTTTATATGTTTAGTATTCTATTGTAACTTGTGCATTTTACTGGCTTGCATAAATATTTGACAGTGTGGCAAGTAAAATGGACTCTGTCTTTGACATCAAAAATGCTTTTTGGCATTATATTCTTAAAGTAATTCTTATGAAATTTGTTGAAGCATACTTTTTGGGAGAACACATTAAGTACTTGAAATTGTTAAAGCAGATGTAGAAAATTTGTTAAAACACAATATTTATAACATTTTGTATTCAATTATTAATTCATTTCATGTTGCTCTTATTTCTTTTCAGTGATACGTGAGTACTCCGCAGAATTCTTTAACAACATAACGTTAAACAATCATCGTTATAATAAAAAAACAAAAAGCAAACTCAAATAGAATATCGAAATATCAGGTATTTACCATGACAATCGAAATAAATTTTAATGTCCCCAAACGATTTTTGCAATTGATTTTGTTTTGTTTGTGTTTTTGTTTTTGTTTCGTTTGCTCTTAACATGCGTTTATTTAATTCATTTATTTCGCCCAAGTTCTGAAGTGCTTTTGCCCAAAATGACATCGGAATTTTTATGTTTTTTCGGAAACAAGGCTAACAATTGCAACAGTAATTAATTAAGCATTGTGCAAATTTAATGAAAATTTAAGCATTTAATCCAAAACAATTACATATAAAAACAGCAAAGCGCTCAAAGCAATTGCGAAAAAAACAAAACGAAATCAAAATTAATATAACAAAATGTTTAATTAAAAGTCGAGCATTAAATACACTATTTTTAGTTGTTGAATTATTTAATTTTGATTTTACAACATATTATTAATGAATTGTTTTTTTTTCTTATAATTATGAAGGGTAGAAATATTTAAATGTATTATAAAAAGATGAATTGAAAATTCAAGATTCAAATTTCAGTTTTGAAAAATATACTTATTTCCTTTTTACTATATAATATTTAATTTATAAGTGTTTTTCTTATATTAAAAAGATGAAAATGCAATTTGAAAATTAAGTATTTAACTCATTAAAAGGATCAAAATTCTGCATTGAATGAGAATATTTTAAGGTTAAACTTATTAATTGCAACAGCAAATATAACGAATTTTGCTATTTATTTTACCTAATATATAATTATACATTTATAATATTTAAGTTTTGCTTTAAATTGAATTAGATTTTTAAACATACATTTAACATTTTTATTTTTAATTTTGAAAAGATTAAAATAGAATTAGAATATTAAGAAATGTGGGTTTTTACAAAGATAAAATTTCTGCATTTGAATTGCATTTCTGCAATTCAGATAAACTTTAAATAATTTGCACAAAATTTGTAAAAGCAACTATATTGAATTTTGTTAATTATTTTATTCATAATTCATAATTTCTAAATTACAATATTTAAGTTTTGCTTTAAATTGAATGGGATTCATTAACTTTCATTGTAGAATTCTTTTTTCTTTATTTTAAAAAGAATAGAATAGAACGAAATTTAAGTTTTGACATAGATAGACTTTAAATTATTTGCATACAATTTTCGCTGGACTCTCACTTTGTGAGTGTATGGAAAATCGTAGAACAACTTTGGGCTATACAGCTGCAAACTGTGTAACATTAAGCAGCTATTATTGTTGATGCGTATACGAGTTCTTTCTGTATTTATATAGATTTTTCTACATACAAATGTATCATACTATATACATATATGTGGGGATATACGCACACATGCGTGTATATGTGTATTGAATCACGCCCACACACACACACACACACATACACACACATAGACAAGCATTTGTGACAACCTTTCCACCTGGCACACGGCACGTTGTGTGTCAACCATTGTAATCATATTTCCCTCTTTACAAAACAACAATAACAACGCATAATACAAAGTGAAAAAGGCAGCTGGGATTCTCAGAGCGCGCTCAAGATGTTGTTGGATTATGGGGTCCGAATGCGCGTTAGGTGCCCAACAACAATACTATGCAAGGATATGTGCGAGGATAGAGACGACGCGTCAAGACAGCCGACTTACGAACAACAACAACAACAAAATGAGAATAAAAAAGAATGAAGAAAGAAAATAACTGTATAGAAATTCAACGGAAAATCGCTTAAATTTTTGTTCCTTTTCATCACACTCCATTGAAAGGATATACTAACTACGACATGATGTTGTTTATAAGATGTCCAGCAGTTGGTCTACTCATATTTATTTAGCTATTTAACTCGTTTCGTTTGTTCGTCAACAGTCGAAACAAAATTCATATTTGGAAAGTATTTAAATTGATTGTGTT
This sequence comes from Drosophila niveifrons, assembly GCA_035046325.1. NCBI lineage: Eukaryota > Metazoa > Arthropoda > Insecta > Diptera > Drosophilidae > Drosophila > Drosophila niveifrons. The sequence goes on along the minus strand of JAWNOC010000063.1, from coordinate 8,067,299 downwards.
TTCACTACATTTAGTTGCGAGTTTAAGTTGAAAGTTTTGCCTTCGGTTTTAATCTCATTTAGTGTATATAAAGTTCGTCATTTAAAGTTGTCAATTTTCGTTGGCTTTTGCGTTACGCATACGCCGCATTGACGTTGAGGATTTTGCTGTAGCTGTTGCTGTTGCCGCTGTTGTTATTATTATTGTTTGGGTGTTGGCAACGTCTACTTAGTGACTTGGCACAGGACACACAGAAAAACGGGTGCCGAAATTCGACTTAAAGCGTTTGCCCAGAAATATGTCAGTGCGTATGTGTGTGTGTGTGTGTGTGTAACATTTGCTTTTGTTTTTGGCGAGCCCATTGCGGGATTGGGACGCAATGTCAATAGCTTGTGGAGGCCAAGGACGCGAGCGCGCGCCGCTGAGAGGACGTGACGTTATGAAATTGATATTATTGCATAATCGTTGTTGTCATACCCTGTGACCCACAAATTGCTGCTGCTGTGCATCAAAAAAACAAAAAAAAAGAAAAAAAGAAAGCAAGTAGCGTAACAAACATTTAACCATGAGCGTTTATTTTATGGGCAGCAAACATGATACGAGAATTCAGAGCTCAGCTCAAATCAAATGTAAAGCGAATCTGAAATCCCAATAGCGTGAGAGACGCGAGCGCGCAGAATTCTATGCTGATTTTATGCTAAAAATGAGGTGTTGAGGGAGTTGTTTTTCTCTCTCTGTGTGTGTGTGGAAATTTGCAAAAGTTGCGTCTCGCAGCAACTTGCTTATTTTTGGTTGCTCGTTTTTGTTGTTGACATTGTCAGCGAGCTTGTTTTGTTTTGTTTTTGTTTTCTGTGTTTTTTTTTTTCGTCGGTTTCCGCTGCTCTTCTGTTTTGTTGTTCTATTGGATTTAAATTGCATAGCCAACAATAACTAGTAAAATGGCGAAAGCCAATCAAAATACTATATACATTATGTATTTGCTGTCCGACACTGATTATTCTCTGCTGTTCGCTATTGTTGACAATATTTCGCTGTTTTGCACTGCATTTGTTTAGCTGCTCGTTTGCACTGCCATTTTCGACTATTTTATTTTATTTCATTTTTTTTTGCTTTTGTGAATAAAGAGAGTTTATTTAAAGGCAACATTTACAAGCAGTAACAATTATTTGCAATACTTTGATAAGCTCTAAAATAATAAATTAAGAAGCTACACACTTAATTTTTGTTATATTTAAGAAGTTTTAACTTTAACATTTTAGTTGCCATTAACAATACAGTTCGTATGCGTAATTTTTTGTAGTTACGAAAAGTTATGACAGATTTTATTTGTTTGTTTTTAAGCACAGGGTATTCAAGTAACATTCAAACTTCATCTTTTTAACATTCAACAACTAAGCTACACTCTACGTTTCAGCAATAATTTTATAAGCAAAGAGTATACACTGCGTATGAGTAATTTGATTTATTTTATATTCACAGCAATTTCCGAATTTCTTTTATATATTAATCGTTATTTTTAAAATACTTAACGGTTACGCAACATGAGTTACGTATGAGCAATTTTATAAGATATCTATTACGTATGAGTAATTTTTAGACATGTCATCAAAGTTACTCTTATATAGTAGCTGCTACGTTTCTATCACTTAACTATAAAAATCGCGTTGCGTATACGTAATTTATGAGAGTTTGTTGGCGGTAACCCATTGCGTATGAGTAATTTTACTGGGTATACATTGCGTATGAGTAATTTTTGTTGTTAGTTATAAGCACAGAGCATCGCAGACTCTTTCATACGTCAATGCCACATTTTTTTATCACTCAACTATCAATTAACACATTGCGTATACGTAATGTATTGTTTCAAGCATTTAGATGGTATTTTTCAGTCCAGTTGAATAAGTAGTACGACAATTTAGCAACTACTTAGGGTATTTTTCAGTCGAGTTGAATATGTAGTACAAGAATTTAGCAACTACTTAGCATTAGCAACAAAGTTAGACAAATAAGTAATATAAAAAAAAACAATCTTAATACATAAAGTCTTTTAGAGTGGGAGCTCGTGCAGCCGCTTAACCTGTACACAAGCAGTTTTATTTCTATCCTTTTATTTATTTTGTTGCGCTGCATTATCTTTGCTTTGAAATGGCGGGGCTTAGCGTTATGCGCAGTTGGAATAATTGCTTGAAGTGATTGCTTGATTTAAGACCACCTTAAGCGCAAATACCACAAGCAACCACTAACAAACTATGTACGTTGAGTAGAAAACTCTTTGGCATGCAGAAATAATGATGGCAGTGGGAGTCAGTGCAATAATAATTACGATTCCCATCTCGTGAATTCGTGAGCATCGCACACAATTTTCAGTCAGCTCAGCCATCACATATTCAGTTCAGTTCAGCTGTCTGACTTTCTCTGGAGGCAACTTCAGCTCGACGTTTGGCATTAAAAATGTAAGCGCCTTAAATATTTGATATTACGCATACGACATGTTGCGTCAGTTTTGCGCTGTACGCTGTGCTGCTGCTGCTACTGCTGCGGCTGCTAACATTTAAATGAATTTTCAATAATTTCAGCTGCTTTTTTTTTTCCATATTTTCTTTTTGTGCCTTCGCTCGCAGGCGATAGAGTTGGCCCAAGCACTTAGCGCATTGTCTGACAGATAGACGACAAGCGATTTGCTTCGTGTTCGCATTTTTTTTTTTTTTGGGGCTTTTGATAAGAAGAGGCGCGTTGTGTTTGGGCTGCCCCAAAATGCCATTTGTGCAAATCTAATAAATAGCAAACCGCATTAAAGTCAACAACAACAACAACAACAAGGAGAATGACAGAACGCCCCGCCGTGTTGGGTTCTCGCACGTGTCAATGGGACTGGGTCACAAATTTCATTATGAAAAAGCCAACAAAAAAATAAAGTATGAAAGCTGCAGTCAAGTGTGCTCGACTGTGAGATACCCGCTCCCTTTTTTGAGTAAGAGCAAAACAGCGGGGTATTAATTTTGAAATGTACCAAAATAATATACATCTAAGCATACTTAAAATTAAGCCAAATGGTATATTTAGTATATTACATTCGATATTATATATAGACTGCAAAATATACCAGATTGTCAGCCAAAGCAAGTATACAAAAGTATTTCTTAAATAACTTCTACAATTTATATTTGATCGCAAACAAATTTTCAGGAATCAGAAATATTAAAACTATTATTGTATATACCGAAATTCGAAAGGCTAGCTTCAAAATTACATTTGTTATTCGATTTTTGTTGATTAGCGGGGGCGGAAGTGGGCGTGGCAAAATTTAAAACAAACTTTATCTGCGTGCAAACATAACAAATGCTGTCAAAAAAAATTATAGCTCTATCTTTTATAGTGACTAAGATGCAGTGTTTCGTACGGACGGACGGACAGACGGACAGACGGACATGTCTAGATCGTCTCGGCTGTTGCTGCTGATTAAGTACAAATATAGTCTTACTTTATAGGAATCGGAGTTGGCTCCTTCTGCCTGTTATATATGACATTTCCTGTAGTCACAAATTCATAGCACCCTTTTACTCTATGGGTAGCGGGTATACGAAAAAAAAGTGAGAAAGAGAGCTCTAAAAAAATATATAGAAAATAAAACGTGAAATCCTGCGCTAACTGGCGAATGTGTGACACGGTTTTTCTTGGTGTTGCTGCTGCTGCTGTTGTTACTTTGGGGATTTGATGGCGATGCGAAGGTCGCTTCCGTTTTGGCCTCCGCGTAGTTTAGGCCAAATTAACATATCACACAAGCCGCACTCGTCGTCGTCGTTGCTTCTCAACTCATTCTCTCTCTATGCTTGACTTGTCACTTTGAGCTGCTGACTCCAAGGCAACCATATGTAGTAAGTACTTATTTGTGTGTATGTGTATGTGTTTAGAGTAAACTTAGGCCTAGGCAACCAAACCTTCACTTCTGGCCCATTGACTGTGTGTGACATACCTATGTTTGTCTGCGTGCGTGTGTGTGTGTGTGCGTGTGTGTGTGTTGGCTAACAACAAACCCGCCGAGAGACGTCACGGCTCATATCACATTCTTGCTGCCAAGGAATGTCCGTGTGTGCTCTCTCTTATGAATCTAATGGCATCGCTAAAAGCAAGCGAAACCCCTCCACTTAAATTCTTTTTTAAAGCTGCTGCAAAACTTTGCTTTAAATAATTTACCACAGTTTGTTGTTGTGTTCGTGTGTTTTCTGTTTGCAATCACGTTGTGCATATCTGGCACATTGCTCAATGCATTGCGCTCACAGTTAGCGATAAGCGCAGCGCACCACAACTTTCAATTCACATACAATTGCTTGGCGTTGCTTTTGTTCGCCCCATTCACAAAACTCGCCTGACACATGACACAGTTGTCACACAACTCTCTCTGTGTGTGGGTGTGTGTGTGTAGGTGTTTGTGCATTTGTTTGTATTTGTGTGCATGCCTTTAAACCACGCAGATTAATGCAAATTGAAATTGCATTTATCGTGTTGATAGCCCAAACATTCAAGCACTTTTCAACGCCCTTCCTTTGCCTCGTTTCTTGTCGCGCCATTTTGTTGTCTTTCCTTCACCCTTTTGTTTCTCGCTCTCTCTCTCTCTCTCTCTACTTCATCTTGCCGCCTCTGCCAAATGATTCATTTCATTCTACGAATGCAGGTAATATTTTTTTCTATTCTATCTTTTGCCCTCTCTCTCTTTTTTACACTCTCTCAGCTTTCTCCTTCTTTTGAACACGCCTCTTGCGAGTGAAAAGTCGTCGTGTTTTTGTTCAGCAACTTTTTGTTTCGTTCTCATTTGCTTCCTGTGTGTGTTTTTGCACATACCCTGGACATATTCAAAATGTATTATAAAGAAAGAACAGCTTTTGATCTATAAAAATCAGTAATGAGTTATAACAAAAAACTAATATAATACATTTTGAACATTTTTTATTTTAATTAGATTTTTATTTGTATACTTATTTATGGTTTCCTCAATTTTTATAAATTTTTGAGGTTGACTTAATATATTTACTCATATTTATGATTAAATTTCACTCATTAATATTATTAATATATTTAGACTTTCTTTTCACCATTCCACTTAATATTTTTATTAATTATTATATCAATTTTTTATTCTTTAAACGTTCTTCAGTTATATGTTTAATAATTATTCTGAACATTTTCCCTTTCCATTTCACTCTATATTTATTAATATATTGTTAAAAATGTTTTAAATTATACATTTATTTCTTTTAAAAATAGCAAAGCCGTTTTCCAAGTAATTTGCAGCGCAACAATTTAGTCGAGCAATGCAACTGGTTGTTACTATTATTGTTATTATTATTATTTTTATTATTATTGCTGCTGTTGCTGTTGCTATAGTTGTTGTTCTCAGTGTTGTGGGAAGACAATAAAAAGCATTTCATTTGAATAATGTGAAAACATTTTGTTAGACAACGTTGCCGCCGCCGCCGCCTCCTTTTTAAAACTGCTGCTCAACTGACGTCGACTGGCACGCTCCCTCTCTTTCCCTCCCTCGTTAGTGCTCTCTCTCTCTCTCTTGTTATCTCTTTCTATCACACACATACATACAGACATTTCCATATAGTCGTATATCTGCTTTAGTCGCTCTATCTGTTGCTTTTTGGCCCACACTCTGCATTGATTGCCCATTGATAGCAGACAGACAGTCGGAGCAGAGACGGAGAGTGACAGATGGACAGACAGACGGACAGACGGACAGAGAGACGGACGGACGGACGGACGGATAGCATGACTTGGTCATTGTGCCATTAGCCCAATAGCCTTGTAACTAACAGCATATTTATTCGGGGCCTATGACCGAGAGTTCGAACAAGCTAACTAACGCGTTGGGGGATTATATTCGAATTAAGTTCAGCATGCATAATTCACAACATTTCAATTATATTTTGATTATAATAAATATATCTTGATGAATTCGTGAAAATCGATATTGTATTGCCAACTAGATAGATTGGTCGATGACATATTGGTGAAATCAAAAACAAACAAATCGGTTTAAATGAAAATATTTATACCATAAATAAAATGTCTATTAATCGGCAATATTTATTGCAAAATAAAATCAAAATTTAAGTTCTTTATTTCCATTTTCTCAATATTTATGGCATAGTTGTCTTACCAATATTAAGTTAAACAGCCAGCGATACATTTTTATTATTTTATTTCACTTACACAATATTTATAGCAAAGTTTTTTTTAGGCAAGAATAAAGTCAAATTGCCAACAAAATGTTTCTGATTTTTCACTTAAAATTGTGAATAAGTTCAAAGTTTAATGAATGCCCCACAATTTGCATAAATGATTTATGTTTTGCTTTTATTGAAAGTGTATTTTCTGTATCGGTGTCAACAGTTGTTTGAGTTTCGTTTCATTTTCGACTAACTTTGCGCTGCCCCTAAAAGTATGCCACACATTTGTAGTATATGTTTTATTGTGTATATGTCTCAGTCTGTGTTTGTCGTTTATCAATTGGGAGCATATATGAATAATTTGAGGTGTTCGATATTTTGTTAGGAAAAGGGGGGCGGGTCTGAGTTGTGTGCTCCGAAACTGTCGCGCAGCTGTTAACCCAAAACAAATAATTACTTTATTGAAAAAGCATATTTGTGTGGCGCATAATCGATTAGCTAAATAAGTGATCGATAAACGTTTGTATGTGTCTGAATTTGCCACTCAATGCATTGACCACGAGTATGCTTCAAGACACGTGCTGCTGACGTTCCGTTTGATTCACAAAGAGTTCTCGGCCCAATCGCTAATTATTGGTGCCGTGTTTGTGCCTGTTTGTGCCGTGTTTGTGGTCACTCGGGCAATTAACTTGTCACACACGGGGAAAGAGAAATCGATAAGCGTCGCTAATCGCAAATCAAATCACAGCTCGATGCACTGCGATGACAAATTGCGTACAATTGAATCGGAGCAATGCTATTTAAGTTGAGAGTTTCATTTCTGTTATAATTATACAATTAATAGAATTAGAATTAAATCAACACAATTGAAAAGCATTTAAAATGTACTTGAACATAGTTTCAAATCGATTAATATTGATCAGATAACTTTTGGGGATTATTGTTAATCTTAATTCCTAATATTTAATGCATTAAAACTAAATAAAGTTGAAAATTATTGATTACAATAACTAGTGCTTTGAAGCTACTAAATATCGATCAGCTATCGTTAGGTGTTTCTGGCTTTATTTAAACTTATCATGTTTTAAAAGGCATAAGTATAAAATACATTTTGAAAATATGATAGATTATTAATATTCATATAAAAATAATATTTATTTGACAATATTTTATTTTGCTTTCTTTATTCGCTTTCGAAATTAGCTAAATCATTCTCAGTCTTAAATTAAGAATAAATAATAAAGTAAACAGTTACAAATCGATCGAAATATCAATCAGTTAACCTTATTTTTGTTGGCATAAACTAGTCGGCTTTTGCTTTGGTTGCCAACATATCTCGAAACAAACAATAACGTAAAACTTAAACTGTTTCGCATTATGGATGACAATATTAATTTGGAGGAGCAGCGGGAACGCATTGAGAACGCTCTGATTAGTGCTGTCGATGACATCGATCGCGAGCATTTGCGAAAAATGCAGCTGACGATGCATGGCTGTGCGAAAAGATGTTGCGCCGACACAAACGCCAGCGCCGAGGCCGTGCAACGTTGCGTCGATCGTTGCCAGTTGCCGCTGACCCGCGCTCGCTGCTATGTGCAACAGGAGCTGGCCGAATTCGAGACGCAGCTGGAGCATTGCATGCGTCAGTGCCAAGTGCCAAGCGAAGACGATGCTGGCGGAAGATCCGAGCGATGTTCAGTCGAGTGCGTGGACAGATATGTGACGCTGTTGCCGGAATTGCTGAACACCATGCGAATGGCGCTTGACAAGGGATTGTAGAGGAGACGAAGAGTGAGAGAGGGATAGAGAGAGAGAGGGGGGAAGGGTGAAAGAGGCTGGAAAGAGAGACGAACGGACGGACAGAAAGTATTAGAGAGAGAGAAAGATAGAGGGGAAAGGGATAAGGGAATGGTGAGAGAGGCTGGGAAGAGAGAAGAAAGGACAGACAGAAAGTAAGAGAGAGAGAGAGAGAGAGAGAGAGACTCAGATTGACAGATTAAGTGAAATAGACAAAGAAACAGAAAATTGAATAGACAGATAACAGATAAGGAAAAAAAAGAAATAGGCCTACAGACAAATAGAGTCCGATGGAGAAATTTAAGTAGAAAGAAAAGGTAAGAGACAGACTGATAGATAACAAGGGGAAGAATATCGGAAGATTTGCTAAGAAAGAGATAGACTAACTGAAAAAGAGACAAGCCAAGACGCAGAGACTGACTGAAAAAAGGGACAAAGTTATAGAGGAAGAGGGAGTCAGGCTGAAAAATAGTTACGGGTGGACAAAATGAAGATACACGGAAAGAAGAAAGCAATAGACTTCCAGACAGATTGAGAAAAAGACAGACATATGCAGCGAATATAAATAGAGACAGTCGGGCCGCAGACAGATAAACGGAGGCACACAGTCATAAAGAGTTATACAAAAGGCATTCCCATTATGAAGAGATAATAGAATTAGTTAATTAAAATAGCTGCAAATGAATCAGTGCTTATCAGTGACACATTCACACGTTGTTCGGCGTTGTTGTATAAATAGCAGGCAGCTTGTCCCAAAACAGCAATCGTGAAAATATCAAAACAAAACGAACGAAATGCGTATTTCACTCTTGCTGCTGTTGCCGCTGCTGCTGTTATTATCCTTCTCTGGCGTGTTCAGTCAAGGAACTGCGACAGAGAAACCAGGCACGAGCCAAAATCTAACCGGGTCGATCAGAAAGGAGTTGGGAGATCTAGGATTGCTGCCAGAGAATCTAACAAAAACTGTGGTGAAGGCATTCAGCGAGGATCCGGTGCAGTTGCGTCGCTTGGATGAATTGATAAACAATGCGGCGCTCGGTAATACAAATTAAGTTTATGTATATGCATGGGACGTGTATGTGGTGAAGAAATGCAATAAATGAGCTTGCTATAAAGTTTATGGCAAGCCAGCAACAACAAGTAGCCGTGGCCGTAATGTGCCAACTGTTGAGTTTCCTTCCGCTTCCGCGAGCGAAAGCGCCACGCTGCTCTTGTTCACTCACTCTCTCCCTCTCCCTCACTCTCACTCGCTCACTCATTCACTCTCTCTTTGGCTGCATCCTCTGCACTCGCTCTCGTTCACTCGCATTTCACTTGGCTGCCGGCATCGTGCCGAATTGCCAAAAGCCGAATGCCGAACTGCGACGCCGACGCCAGCGACGACGACGTTGACTATGCTTACAGGTGTTTGTCTTGCTTTGTATCAACACATGTGTGCGTGTGTGTGTGTGTATGTCTCACTCACTCACTCACTCAATCGCTTCGTTTGGGGCTCGCTTCGTTCGTTTCATGTGTTCGGCTCTCGTTCTTTCGTTCGTTCGTTCGTTCGTTTTTTTTTTTCATTTTGTTCTTCTGCCTTGTGTTGATTTTATAGCACACTCTCAGTGCTGAGGCCTAACTGAAGCTTTATATTCCTGTCGCAGACACGCTATCGCATCAGTTTCGTTTGAACGCTCGACAAGGCGAGTTGTGCAGCAGCAGCAGCAGCAGCGGCGGCAGCAACAGCAGCAGCAGCGAGCAGCGGCAGCAGCAGCAACAGCAGCATTTCAAAAAACAGAGTCAGAATCACAATTCTCTAACAAAATATCAAAATACACAGAAGCAAAGCGCTCGAAAACAACAACAACAACATTTAAAACTCATCCAAAACTCGAAAACATCTTCGCAATATAATTTCATCTTTGTAAATTTCCAAAAAAGTTATTCGCAATTAATGCTCATGTTGCTCACAAATTAAAACCAATCAACAACATCAACAACAACAACAACAACAATAATAATAACAAACAACAAGTAGTGAGAACAACATTTACATTTATCAACAACTCTGTTTTTTTTTTTATTGTTTGTTCGTTCAACACTAAAGTGCAAGTGCAGTGCTGAAGATCTACCGAAAAATAACAATTCAAAATACTTTGACCACGAAATCAAAACAAAAGACAACCATACAAAACAATTTGGAAAATACTAATTGAAACGAAACAAAAAAGCAAAATTTAAAGATATACGAAAACAAATCCTTCATATTTTCATACTTCACAATTTCAATTTGTGTGTCAGTCGTACTTTTTTTTTCGGTGTAAGAATTTTTTGATTGTTTATCGCACAAAATGTGCACAAAATTCTCATCGGATTCGAACGACTGAAAAGTGCGTCGTTCTCAGGACAATTTTCTGCTTGAGAGAAGGTAAGTTTCTCAAAAACATTTCATTATATATATACATATTTTGTATGTGTTGTAATATATCATGCGTATGGTATGAATGCTTGTCCGATGGGAGTCGAAAGTTTGGGCGCAAAACGTTTTTGAAATATTTGAAAAACTTCTTCGAGTTTTGTTGAAAAATTGTTTTAAATTGTTTACTGAGTGTGTGTGTGTGTGTGTGTTTGTTTGCTGTTTGTTGTGTTGAGTGTGTGTTACAAATGGAAGGAAGTTGCAAACAGTATTTTCGAAAATATCTCATTTGGGGATTGTCACTTTGGCAGTCGTTGTATTCAGTTACAGTTTTAATTGCATAGCTGCAATTGCATTTCAATTTTAGTTAAAAAACCAAAACTGATTTAAAAATATGTAAATTGAAAGAGTTCACTTCAACTGCTGCTGCATTTATTATTCATGTATCCAATTAGAACAATTTTCATATTGTACTTCGACATTAACTCGATAAATGAAGAAGATGAAGATGAAGAAAGACCTTTGTGAATTAAGGTTTTAGCATTTCGCTTAATTCTAATGTGCATATGTTATGTGCATTATGAAAATGTTGTGAAGTCAAAGCCATTAATTGAAAGTGGAAAGATCCGCTTGAGAGTCCCATAAGCAGAAGCTGCTGCTTCTTGGAATTTCTGTGTGCTTTGTGTGTGTGTGTGTGTGTGTGTGTTTGCCATTTTCCCCAGCCTGCCATCACGTATACGCCGCATGCGTCTATTAAATGGAATCGTACCAGCGGCGCTGCAAATTGGCAAACTGAATGAAAATTGCAGAAAAATAGCAACAGGAAGAAAAAAGCATGCCAACACCAGGAACAACAGCAGCAGCAGCAGCAGCAAACATTAAGGCACATTGAGACAGACGCGTTGAGCGTGGGTTGCTTCTAAAGTTGAGTTAATTTTGGTATGAATTTGCTTAATTAACTAAAAGGCAAACTTTTAATTTTGAAAATACACTTCTTAAAGAAAGATGCTTCGAATCATATTTGAGATTTTCACTCTCTTCTGCAACTTTTTGAGCAGCCCTCTGTGGCGATGTTTGTGTGCAGGCTTTGTTAGCAGCTTCTCAGGTTTGCCGCTGGTTTGTCTCGTTAACCAAAGTTCGCGTGAATGTGTGTGTGTGTGTGTGTGTGTGTGTGTGCATACCGTACGTGTCCTTTTGCTAATCGCTGCGTTCAGAGTGCTGAATGAAAAAAAAAGAAAGAAAAGAAAGATAGGAAGAAAAGGTGCAACGTCGCTTTTGGCGCGTGATTCAAAGGCAAAGGCGAGAGCTGAGGGAGGAGAGAGAGAAGAAAATAGAATATAGTGAAAGGAGAGCGATCTTTGATTTGCCAACGCATTTGTCGAAAGTATGTGGCGTATACGTGATATTGGTTACAAGTCATCTCTTGGTATTTATTTACTTTCTTTTTTTTAAACTCCCAACTGTCATCACTCGTTACGCTCTCTTTCCTTGGCCACAATTTACGACTACTGCAGTTTTATTTTTTTGTTGTTGATTTCCTTTATGTTGCCTGCGGTTTGAGTGTGGTTTCTTTTCACCTTTTGCATATACAGTATATATTATATACCACATATATTATATAGTATTTTGAATGTTGGGCATTTTCCCCCCTTTTATGCTTGACTCAATGCAATGCCAAAAAAATGAGAAATAGAAAGAAAAACTAAACTAAACATGTACCGAGCAAGGTCATTTCATTTTTGTAAACTAATGAAGTATTAACATGAGTGCATTTGAAGAGCAACGTCGTAACGAGTTGTAAGTCAACTCAGGTATTTTGCTAACTAATATACCACACACACACACACACACACACACATAACTGTGTTGCTTGAGTTTTCAATTTAAATTCTTAATGCATTTTACTGGCTGCTTATCTCGATTACTGATTACTCGAATATTCACTAGCATGTGAAGCTAAGCAGCTGGCCCTTCAAAAAAATAAAATAAGTAAAAGGAAAGGAAAGAAGTCTTATAAATGATGTGTTTGTCTGCCTCAAACTCTTAACAAATTATCAATATTATGAATGTCAGAAGCGCGTGGCTCGAAAAGCAATGCGAAGCAGCTGCTCTAAATTCTATGCGCTGACCTTTTAAGATGAATCACAGTTTGTCATGGCAACATCTGTGTGAATGCAATCCTTAACTGTGTGTATATACTACAAATATACTATATATACTATACTTGCTTGTCAATTCATTCGATGCCTGTGCGTGTTTTCTCTAACAGCACAGCTTGACCCTTTTCCTGTGCGTGTGTGTTTGTGTTCGTGTATTCACACACACACACACACACACATACATTCTGTATTAATCCTATCATCCATTTGCTATTCAAAATCATTCAATCAACGTCTCATTGAAGTCATGCAGTTATAATGCTACAATTAACATTGCACTTCGTTCGCATCAAGCAGATGAGTTATGATTTTGATTTGATTGAGTGGAAAATTGTAAGTGAAATAGAATTTATTGTTATAAATATGCTTTGTGTTGTGTTTTGTGATCATAGTCGATAGTCGTGTATTCCCCACAAAGTTTTGACTTGAACTCTTGAGCTGTTACTCGAGTTTTACGACATCTGATGTATATAGCTATATATGTCTCAGGATTTGATTCTTTTTTTTGTTGTGTGTTTTAAGATTTCTTCTCTTTTCTTTTTTTGGAAGTTGAGTTGAGTTTGCGAAAAATGCACATAAAATATTCAATTTTCATTTTTTACGTTCGCTCTAAAAAAAAAAAACAACAAAACAGCGAAACTCCAATAAAAATACGCACACACACATGCAAGAATATTCAAAACAAAACACAAATTTCGCTTGTTGCGTCCTGTGGGCGCTTGCCTGAGGGGGTGTGGGGAGGGCAAAAGCGGGGAGAGTGCTGCCACAAGCAGACGGAAGGTAGGGGGAGGTAAAAGGGTGTGTGTGTGATGTGGGAAATTCGTTGAGGTGCGTGGCGAGGCGTAAAAACACATGCAGCGCATTTGATTGCAGATTGTGTTTCGTAGAAAATAAAATACTTCTGTACTGCGGATATGTGTGTGTGTGTGTGTATCTGTGTGTGTGCTCTTATTGTTGTTGTTGTTGCTGCAACATGCACCGGTGCCAAAAAAGTTTACGTTGCAGAACAACTAAAAATTTGTCCGCCAAGCGAGCGCGAAAGCGCACAAAACTGAGAAAGAGAATATGAAAGCGAACAAAAAGAAAAACAGAATTATAAAAAAGAAAAAAACAAAAACACAGAAAATGGAAATAAAACCAATTAATACCATTTTAAAATTAACCTGAAAGTTCAGCACGCAATTTCCCCAGATAATACCCAGAGAATATTCATTGTGTTCTGATTCTTTTCACGTGTAAAAATATATTTTCAATGGCTGTAAAACAGTTGGATATAATTAACGTGAACACAACTGTTCTGCTTTTGGTGTCAGTATTAAATGATAGTAATTTCTGAATGTTTTTTTTTTTTTAATTAACTCTTTAATTTTATTGCATCAATTTTGTTTTTCTTGAACGGTTGAACTTAAGCTAAAAATATTTTATTTTCAATTTTAATTTTATTGACCGAATCTTCTCTTTTTAAAGATTGAAGTTGAAGGTAAAATTATTATTATTTAAATTTAATTTTATTTATGGAATCTTATTTTTCGTCAATTAAAGTCAAAGCTGAAAATATAATAATATAAATTTTTATTTACTGAATCTTTTCTTTTTAAGGATTAAAGGTGAAGTTGAAATTATTATATTTTATCTTTTTACAGATTAAAGTTTTGAATTGATCATAAATTATCTGTTTACTTATAGTACATTCATTTATTTTCCATTTGAATTTTATTGACTGAATCTTCTCTTTGGCTAAGACTAAGAAAATATGAAAGTATTTTACAGAGTATTTGTTAGTCAGGCATACTCGTTGAAGCGTGTTTTTATTTATAGACTGTGTGCATCAATCAAATTGTGAAGCAACGATAAACGATTTTAAGCTCTCATCTAGATAAATACAATATCTATCTATCTATCTTTCTCTATATATATAGAAGTCGTATGTATGCCCAAGAGAGGGAGAGAAGTATAGAGAGAGTGAATAGATATTTAACTCTATGTATATTGTTGGCTGTCAGATCGGTCAGCAAATTTCTGACAGCTTAAGTGGAAAACAATGTTGGACTCTTGTTTGTGATAACACGCAATAGTTGCGGCTCATTGATAATGTTTTCTATTTCCATTTCCATTCTCATTGGTATTTCCATTTCCACATTTTCACATTTCCACATCTCCACTTTTGCCTTCGCCTCTGTTATGAATGCAAATCAATCAAAATAAGCCTACGAAATTTATTTGGCAATTGATTCTATTCGAACTATTCATTCGTCCGCTTCACACTATTCAAATGCGTATTCATTGCTGCGAGTATTTCAATTATTTTGTGCTCGACGGAATTTTGATGTTTTCTGTTTGGTTTTTATTATGATTGTTATCAGCGTTTTGTCAACATTTCATATTTGCCTAATTGTGTCACAGTTGTTTTCATTTCGATGAAGAAAAACATGCTTAAATTGCCGTTGATATTTATTTTGTATTTAAGATACTTTCAATTAATGCGTATACTAAATACTTTAAATGTAATGCCAATTTTACGAAATATTTACTACGTTTAGTTGTCAATTATTTTCCATTAGATTTATCTGCCACATTTATTTCAGAACTCAATTAAAGAGATTATCAATGTATTCCCCCATTTCGATAGCGTTTTCATTTGAGTTTTATCTCTTTGCTGTTGTCGCAATAAAACCTCGAATCTAAGTTGTACAACTCACGTATGTGGCATTTATTTATTTGCAATTTCTTAGCTCAACTTTTGTTCGACAAATTGAATTTGTTGGTATCTGAATATCGAAATAAATACAAGTTCTCGAGTATTAACGTACAAATATAACTCTATTTTTCATTCATTTCAATCAGTTAAGCCTTACTCAAGGGTTCTCTTCACTTCACTCTCTCCCACTTTGTTTGTTTGTTTGCTCGACGCGACTCGACTCGACTCGACTCGATTCCCTTGCTCTACTCCACTTCGTGCTTCGCTTTCCTGAAGTGTTGAACCAATATTTCAGAACTTGGCAAAAACTGTCGAGTTGCTGTTTTTTTTTTTCGTTTTCTTTTTTTGAATGTAGCTGGTTGGATAAAGTTAAGTGATTGCTGTTTAGGGGGTTAGTTGTTGTTAGTTAGTTGGCTTTGGGTATTGCCTTTGCCGTTTTGCCTTTTGCATTGCTATCGTGCCGTGACTTTAATGCTCTGCGCCCCGTCGGCCAATAGAGGTGGCTTTGTTTATGTTGTTTCCGTTGTCTCCTTTAGTTCTATAATATCTGCTACATAGTTGCGATACACAATTTGGGGCAGCGACAAACATTTTCACCCATTTTCATGGGCTATTTTATTGGGTGGGTGTCACACACATGGCGTATGCTTTATATGCGCCAACATTAATTCTACAACAACAAAACAACAGCGAACGGGGAACGCAGTTATGAGTCTTTAACAGGCCATAGCAACGAAGCAACGAAGTAGTAACCAAGTTGACTCCGCACCTAGCAACCGCTGCCCGTAATAACTAACGTAGTTTGCCTAAGCAATTTGGCACTTGTGCGCTTTATGTGACTCTCATGCCACACACACATACACACACACATACACATACACATACGCTTATAGAGTATACATCGATTGCAGCGCCAGACAGCCACTCAACCTTGTTTGCCGCACACACACCACAAACACACACACACACACACACACCCAACTAACAGTGGGTCCAATCCTTTGATATGCCATACATCGATGAACATTTTGGAATTCATAATGCACAGTGTCTGAAATTGTTAACAAAAGTTTCCAAGTTCTGCTCTCATTTTACTTTATAAAGTGTTGCTTCTGTTTCTTATAAGTGATAACTTGAACACAATTCGAAAATTTTAAGTTATTATTATAATGAATACAATATTTGCTATTGCAATGAGATGAGCCAAATCGACTAACGTCTTGAGACTAAATGAACAAGTGTAGAGAAAGACAATTTGACTTCTTATACTTAAATGATTGAGATAGGTAATGCAAGAAAAACAATATAAAATTTTTAATTTAATAAAGAATTGTCGCTGTTCATATATAAATCTCTGACTGTTTTAGAATTTCACATTATCAATTGTTGCTTGTGCTCCTTTTAATTGATAATTTGAGCACAATTCGAAAATATGAAGATATATTTGAGAGACAATTTGACTTCTTAAACTTAAACAAAGTAAAGGAAAATGCAAGAAATAGAAAATATATAATTTGTAACATTCAAGAATTGTCAGTGTTGATTGAACATTTTTATTGATAATCTAAGCATTAAATCCAAAAAAATTTTTGAAAAAATATTAATAAATAGAAAACAAGAATTTGACAGTTTATACCTTAACAGATCATTTAGAAAAGCATAGAACATTTAAGTTTAACATATTAAAACGTTCATAATTGATATTTCACAATTTAAACACTTTATTGAACAATTTTAAGGTATAGCTACTAAATGCTTAGACAAGATATTTAAAAGAGTTAAGCTTAACGAATAAGAAACCACCAACAAGTAAGAAAGCTACACCCGCTCCCATATCAAATTAACATATCATATCAAAAAATATACCAATTGCTATATTTAGTATTAACCACATTGTCAGTCGAGGCAACTAAGATACGCAGAATGTTGGTATAAAAACATAAAATGCACTCTTCAAATTTTGAAGCATTGCTTCTGTTCTGTATAAATTTGTTTCTCAGTAATTACTTCGGTCTAATTACAAATTCAGTATATAATGGAATTATTTTAATTGAAAATAGTTACTTTCAATAAATCTTTGAGCACACATTGAAAATGAGATGCATCTGCTTTGTGCTTCAATTAAAGTGTTTCCTTTAATAGCCAGACGGCAACTGTGATTGACAATATTTGATGCCGTCGCATGTTGTGTGTGTCCGTGTGTGTATGTGTGTGTGTGTCACTGTGCAAGATGGCAAGAAAATGTCAGGAGATGTCACAAGAAGTATATCAGACAGGCAGGATGTGCCACATGTGCTTAACTGCAGCTGTCGGCATGCTTTAAGGGTATCGAGTGGAGAACAAGAGAAGCGACAAGCGAGAGTCGAGAGAGGGAGGAGAGTAGAGGATGGTAGGAGGTAGGAGCGATGTCTGGATCTATTTGCATCCAGGAGTGTATGGTAGGAGAGTTGCTGTTGCGCTCAATGGTGGCCCAATGATAAATGCAAATCGTAGGCAGCGAGCAGCAAAATATCACGCATACGACACGTTCGACAAAATTGAAGCAGCCTTGCCGCATTGCTCAACATAAGTTGTCTGATTGGCTGACAAAATAGGCGACTGTCTGTCTGTCTGTCTGGCAGCCTGCTAAGTGCACAACGGTCACGCAATTGTAATCGCTAATCGCTAATCGAATAACTTGTCGAAAGCCTGCGTTTTCACTGTGTTTGCCTTTGTCAAATACACAAAACGCATTTATTTAATAAACATAAAGCAAAAAATGGCGTAAAGCAAACGATAACAAATGTGCAGACAAATGCTTTACTTTTCGCTTTTGTCTGTGTTTGTGTGTGTGTGTGTGTTTGACAACAATAATAACAGATGAAGAGAAAGAACCGAAAGAAATACTTTGGGGAATTTGTCGCGTGGCCTTTTCATTGTTATTTTGGCTGTGATCAACGGCCGACGATGGGCGACAGACGACAGTCGACGCATATACAATTTTATTTCATTGTTCTCTTATTTTTTCCTGCTCATTGTTGTTGTTGTTGTCGTTGTTGTCGTTGTTTACTGGACAATATTGTCGTAGTTGTAGTGCAGTCGGCGGCGTTATTATTATTTTGTTTAGTTTTATTTAGAAAGTCCATTGACATGCGTGGCTTTTGTTATTTTACCATCGTGTCGTCTGTCTGAACTTGACCTAAGACAAGTCCAAGCCAAGAACCCACAAAGCTGACTCCTTCTAGTTTTACTTCTAGTACTTTTTTACTTTTTATAGCCAATGTCTCCTTGTCTTGAAATAGGGCCAAAAGTTTTGCCAAATGTAAATTAGCTTGGCCAAAAAGAAAAAAAAACAAAGTTTTGTAAAGCAACTGCAAACTGTCAAGCCAATAGAAACGAACTTCGACTGTGCTTCATAAATAATAGTGCAAAAATGTATGCACATACATTACGGGTATCTATAAACGACTTTGGTAGACAAGAGAAAACTTTAAAATTGTACTGCTGAAATGGCATTATTCATTTATGTAGCTTTTAATTGAAATTGGTTGCTTTTTAATTAGTTGAGTAATTTATTTCATGATGATTTCATTTGATTCGCTTTACTAGCAAACAACTTCTTGCATTCTGAATGTGAAGTCTACTGGCTTAATGTCTAATTGAAATGCTAAAGTTTTGCTAAAAATAAATGCAAGCAGAATTTAAATAACGTTCTTTAAAACCATTTATTTTTAGATTTTAATTAAAAAAATAACATTCTTATGTTGAATAGACTCATTAACGAATCTGTTAAGCATTGTAGTTTTCGATGTTGAGCTGCACTTTGCTTAATAAGCAAGGTCATTAGTAACTTGGGGTGCTAGCCAAGTGTTCAACATACTCATTAAAGGTGTTCTTAGGATGTTGAGCAAAGAGTTTAAAATTGTAATAAAATATTACAAAATATTTCTAATGCTTAAGCTGCATATTTATTTTTACATTTTACAAATTTATATTATTGAAAGAGTATTTGAAGAAGAAAATTGGATAAAATATACCAAATTATTATACTAAAAAATACTGAAATATACCATTATCTATATTCAGCATGTCTGTATGTAACGAGTTCGACTATATCAGTATTTTTGATGTACTTCAATTTGTTATATTTTAGGCAATAATTGCGGTTACCATACCATATGTTCAATATATTAAGAATAATACATCACAGTTTTGCCTTTATGCAAAATGGATAGCAGGTATTTTGTAGTCGAGCACACTCGACTGTAGTTTTCTTACTTGTGTTTTTTTGTGTGTGTGCTGTTTTTAAGCAGTCTATATGCAAATTTGATGAGCTGTCAACATTGCAATGACTTGTCTCATGTTTAAGCCAAGTTTTTACGAGTGTGTTGCAAACACACACACACACGGAGAAAGAGTGTGAGAGAGAGAATGGGAGGAGAGAAAGTGAGAAACGGAGACAGAGACGCTGATAGCCTGAGAAGTGGCCTCGGACTCTTTGTAGGCATTACGTGCTCAACACTTTTACTTCAATTATTCATGCAGCTGGGCGTCAATGACAAAGGGTTGACTGCAGGAGAAGGCGTGGTAAAGGGCAGAGGGCAGCAGGGAAGCAGGGCAGCAGGGACGACGGGAAGCTGAAGTAGGCATAGCAACAAAAGGTCAAGTGTGTGTGCGTACAGGACAAATGCATGTGTGTGTTTGACTGAGACTATGCAATTAAGGAACAGTTCATGAAGACAGAGACGACGACAACAAGAGGCCAACTGCATAAGGGAGCGAGATCGGCAGAGAAAGCAATAGATAGATGGAGACACAGAGAGAGAGAGACAGAAGAACATGTGCATATAAATTGCTTTGATGAAGATATGCAAAAATCGACATGGTCAACGCAAGTTGTTAACAGACAGCTTCCAACTGCTGCACGATGGTCCAGCTGACCACTATTGATGGCATTAATCCACTTTTTAAAAGTTTATATATCATAAAGGTTTCTATCGCATTTGACAAGAAACAGGCTGACCATCAATGTTGCATACCAAAAATTTGCATATATGGCGCCACATTCGCAAAATCAGCTGTTGAACTCAGCGAAATAATATGTATGTAATGGTAATTTTAAATTTGTCATAAAAAATTCAATGAATTGATCAAATTTTGTAATAAGTCTAAATTATAAGATGTCTACTACTTGTTTGCAACTCTGAATGTTCTAATGTGTTGGCAGTTTCATGCTAAGGAAAGTCTTCTAAAATCTGTCAATATCTATAGAAAGTGAGTCTGACTTAATTCGACCCTGAAACGAAGAGTAATTAATGCTTGTTTAATTGTATACAGTCACAATTGGCACTTTTAGTCACTTTTCGTGAAATTTTCATTTCTTGACCATAACCTCAATTGCAAAAATCCAGAGTTTTGGATTATATGAAAATCAATGACGCGAAAAAATAGCAAGGTTAATTTTTGTTAGTAACTCTTATAGAATGCCTATACGTAGTGAGTGATATGGGTAGGTTAAAAGCAATTTTACCAAAAAAAATTTGAAAATTATTGGTCTCTATATATTAAAACAAATGAAAAAACACATGCAAAGTAAAATTAAAAGTCTGAGGTAAGATTTCTAACTAGGTTAGACGACCGAGAGAATGTTTTTAGATTAGCCCTTTAATAATCATAATAAATATATTTTAATTATGATAAATGCATAACAACAAATTATTTTCTATTTAGTCTCAATCCTTTAATAATTGGGAGGCAATGTGAACAAGCCATTTCTTTAAACCAGCAAAAACAAATTTTAAAAACAATTTTTATAATCAAAAGTTAAAATAATGAGAATTGAATGATATAAAGCTCCAAATTTAAGTCAAAATTAATCTAACTTTTGTTTTTTTTTTAAACATCCGCATATGAATAAAATGTATTAAAAAAAGAATTTTCCATATCCAAATTTATTCTAAGGATCTTCCTTAGTTGAAATAAGAAAAACGCACCAAAAAATCTTATCTAAATCAGTTATTAATAAATGCCAACAAAAAATGGTCTCTTGGACCATAGTGCATAGTGTGTTGGCCAGAATGTTCACACACTCACACTCACACATACACTTAAACACATACACACACAGAGAGACTTGGGCAGTAATTCATCATTCAATTTTGCCATTTCATTGGACTCAAAAACACACACACAAACACACACATAGGCAGTAAACTGGATTACTTGTAGTCCAACACTTACTCACAGAGCAGTTGTTCTGCTCTCATGTAATAGGCTTAAAACGGCACTTTCATTTTCAGCAATTTGTTTATTGATAGCCCCAGAAAACAAGGCAAGCCAAGAGTGTGTTGTGCGTTGTGCGTTGTGTGTTGTCTGCAAAATCAACAGCACACCTGAGAAAGTCAAGACAAATTTATTAGACAAATGCATGCAGAACAGGCACAAATATCAAGTACTGAACACTTATTGCAAATTGTTTATTTTATTTTCACTTTTTTTTTTTTCGATTTTTTCAACTTTATTTTCTCAATTGTAATTGTAAAGCTTGTGGCTTTGCCTCTCAATTTATTTTTGTCATTCAATCGGCTTAACAATTTATTTCGATAATAGGGTCAAAACTTTTGTTTTGTTGGGTCTACTTCGATGACTCACATTCGGCATTCGTATTGAGCAGCTTTTGTCGCTGTTTGCGCTCTATAAGTGCCCTTTTGGGCCAATCGATGCTGCAGTTTTTTGTCTGCACAATTCAATGATGTCGTCGCTCTTACGGCTATAAATAGTCGGGCAAAGTGCTGCAGTGCAGAAAACCTTCAGCCAAAAAAACAATTTGTTGTTCACTAAATTTCAGCTTTAAAATCTTGGCATATCTCAATGTTGTTTATTTAATGAGCTGTAATGGGCACTAGATGAAATCGATTTGCGGTTTTCCGTTTTCCGTTTTTGCTGTTTAAAGGCGAAACGATTGATGGCAAACTAAAATCTCAATCAGTTAAAATTGTGCCTCTAAAACAGCGAAAGAAGTCTATTGATTAAAAGAAAATCTTTTCAACGCTTTCTTAATACTGACTAAAATCATTTTCACATAATTTCAATCAAGCAAAATGGTTATATTTGCATTAATTTTATGTTGAAATATAAAAATAGCAAGCATAAAAATATATATGTATGTATGTATATTAGTTTCTTTAGTCATGTTTGAAGCGTATCCACTTTGAGGTTTGCCCATAATGGCAGCTTTCTTTTGTTGTTTATTATCACCATTTACGCTCTCGGGGTTGTCTTTTTCTATTTTGTACTTCATGGCACACATTTAGATCCTGTCTATGCTTGGCAGTCTCTGTGTGTGTGTGTGTGTGTGTGTATGTGTGCGTTGATGTATTTGTTTTATCTGACACTATTTGATGGCTTGCTGGCATCTTATATAGTCGTAAACTCGAAAAGATTTACGAGACATTGAACTGTGCGAGCAGGATGCCAAAATAATGAGATGGCGCACTCTTTTCGCCTTATGGCCTGAGTAAAAACTAAACTCAAATGCAATTTATCAAAGTTGATATAAGGTGAATAAATAACAGCACAACACAGCATAGCACAGCACAGCACAAAAAAATAGAAAATATAGAGATAAAGCAAAGACAGCGTGCTATTTAAAGCTTAATAAGCTGATATACTAGCAGATATCTTGGAATTGTCGAGGAAAATTAGCTAACGATTCTTATGGAATTATAATTCTTCTTTGATTGTAAAACAATATTCAGTGTATGACTTGAAGTGACTTTTAAGATTATTTGTATACAAATTTGGATAACGATTTTAATTTTTACCTTTTCATAATAAATTTATTTATTATATTTTGTACTTATTATTATTATTATTATTATTAAAACTATTTGTGCTAGATATTTGATATAGATTTTAGTTTTCGTTAAAAGAAATTTTATTATAATTTTGCTTACATATTCTCCATGGAAATAATCATTTTTCTTTGATAGAATAACAATATTTGATGTATACTTTGACGTGAATATTAAGTTTATTTGTATACTTATTTTGAAAAAGTTTTCAATGGTTTTCTTTTCATAATAATATAATTTCGATATTTTTTAATATTTATATATAATATATATTATTTAATTTGATGAATTTTATGACTAGATTATTAAGATAATTCCTGTTTGAAATAACAATAGATAAATACGCATTCTTTTGATTGTAAAACAAAATTTTCTATATGTAGAATAAATAAGAAGATAATAATAAAAAAGGAAATCAAATGGTAATTTCTTTAGTTAATATGTTTCTATCATATTTTAATCTTCGTCTAATTAGCACTCACTCAATACATGATTTCTTTTAAACTGTTAGCACAGTTGTGTATACCTTTCGTTTGTAATCTAAATGCGAGGGAAATTTCAGAAAAACGGTTTGAGTGTATTTCTCTTTGCTGGCCATCGACCGTAGCGAGTTGAGTTGCTGTTGCTGCAACACACAAAAAGAAAAGAAGCGCTGCCAAGTTTAGCTGCTAATAGTTGTTGTTGTTGTTGGTGTCGCCTTTATTATTATTCTTGAGTAAATAGTTGGGAGGATCAGCGGGCGGCCAAGGCATTCCCAGCTTTTAGCTTGGCGTCACAAATATGTCCAGGCCATTGATTGTCAATGTCAGCAGCATCAACAGTGGCAACAGTAGCAACACAGCAACACAGCAACAGCAATAGCAGCAACATCAAGCAGAGACAGCAATAGCTGGCGCATAATGATAAATGTGTTTTTTATTTAAATGCGTGTAACATTTGGCGGCGCCATCATCATTATCATCAACAGCAACAGCAGCATCATGATTGGCATTATTATTATGATGATTATATGATCATCAACTTTAGCGTGCATTGACCGCGCTTTGCCAAGAGGCAAGGGAAAAAGGGATTGAGCGAGAGAGTAAGAGAGTGAGAGAGAGAGAGAGAAAGCGAAAGAGAACAGAAAAGTTGCTAGGCTAATAAATTACTCATACGACATGTTGTTGTGCAGCCAACAAAAAGTTATGCAAATGAATAAATATGAGTCGAAAATTCGTTTTCTGATTTGCAATATTTGATGGAAATTCATGACAAATATACACACAATCATACACACAGAGACAGACTTTTGTGACCTCCTCATGCTCTGTCCTTGGACGGAAACAAGAGTTCTTAGATAAACTTGAATTTATGCGAGATTCAATATCGTTTTGTGGAGTTTATCTAAGATTGCCACATTTATCATTGCTTATTACATTTCATGAACTGTCAGTCCCGCCCCCAGTTACGGCCCCCTGTGCCGCCCACTCAGTTTCCGTTTTTGGCACATGCTGTTGACTTTACCCAGCAAAGAGACAGAGCGAGACGTTGATGGTAAAAGTTGGCCAATTATACTACAAGCTATGATATTAATATTGTATTCAAAGCTAGACGACTCGCATGTGGCACAAATAAATTAAATTATTAGTTAGTTTACATAGAAGAAGCCACTTTCAATTTACTTTATTGTGAAGACTACTGCATTTAGCAAATATTTAAGTTCAATGCAAACGCAATTTCGATGTAGAAGTTAATAAATATTGAGTTTACTCTTTGACATCTGCATTATCATAAATATAACTTATGCCAATGAATGTTTTTGTCAAAATGAGAAACGACTATTTCTTAATTTTGCAATGTTCTTCGTTGTATTGGCGGTATACTCATTTTTAATCATAATACAACACTATTTTGCTTTTATAAAATATATTCTTCGGTATATTTTAGTATTTTTGTGGTATATTATTTTTGGCATATTTTAAAAATAATAATGTCTTTATTAAAACTGTGTATATATTCTGTTCAATATATTTTCTATACTCGTCAATCAATTCTGAATCTTTATAAAAATACAAATTACGTATACGTAATGCACATTCCGTCCTCACCTGCATTCATTTAGTAATTAGTTTTAATGATGCTCCGTTTCGCACGAAATAGGTCGAATGATTTCTCTTACGTGGCCAAAATTCTGTTGTGGCATTTTGTAGGATGTCTTTAATCTTCACACGCCCAATAAATCGGCTCGCCATCGCATAATCACTCTCACGGCATCGACGCACGCTTCAGTGACAAATATCATTAAAATGTATACGCCATAGAGAGAAAATTGCTTTGCTAAATATTTCCGATATTCAATTGATTTATCCATTTGTTGTATAGATTCTTCTTGTGAAATATTTTTGACTGCAATAAAATAAAATATTTCGATAGGCTAAAAATAAGCCAACGACACAACCAATTGGCTTACAGAGCAACATAACAAAACAATACATGAAATTAATAAGTTCCAAAAGCAAAACGAAAACTAAATCTGTGTGGACAACAAGAGAAATATTTGTGTGTGTTATTTCGATTCCGTTTTGATATTGAACTTGAATCATTAGCTCAAAAAGAAATGTGAATAATGGTCGCCAGCAAAAAAAGAAAAAGAAAACGCCACCAGGTGTCTGAATTTGTGACGTGGTTTGAATTTAAGGTGAACACAGATGAAGAGGTTGGGTTGGAAAGGCAATGGAAAATGCGAAACATGCCATTGTCTGGGTCAGATGCGCTTCGATTGTTTCCACTGCTCATGGAAGATCAACGCATGGGGCTGCTTTATTTTTAGTCAAAACAATGCAGACAGATCGCTTGAGTTGTGGCTAGGATGATGGATGATGAGTGTGTGTGTGTGTGTGTGTCTAGTGGCTGTGTGGCTGTGTGGCATGGGCATGGGGCATACATACACACACATCCAGTCCGTGTGGCAGCGACTGATGATGATGATGATGGGAAAATGGGGCATTGAGAATGAGAATGGGTTTTGGGCTATGTGAATGTGAATGGGAATGAGGTGCTTGTGAATTTGTATTAGAATTTGCGATTGCCATGCACAAAGCAAACGATACAAGAGTAAGACAACAAGAGAAGGAGAGAGGGCAACCAAATGGGATTTGGCCGAACATTGATTGAAGGCGCTACAAATGTGCGCACGTGACGTCTTATGGGGCGGCATTAATTGCCCATTTCGGCTATAATTAAACAGCAAATACTCGCACTGTTTTTGGGGGAATTTATTTTGCTTTCGCCATTTCACAAAAACAAAACGAAACGCAAAAACAAAAAAACACACAAAAACACAAAAAAAAGAGAGAGAGAAAACTAAATGAAATAGCCATAAATTGTGCCACAAGTTTCTGTAATGTGATTACAAATCGACAAACGCAACGCCATTTGAATCATTGCAAAACGGTTAATCATTGATTAATCACCCACATATGATTACCACAATTTAACAAGGATTTGCGCAACAGACTTTGGATATATATACGGAAAATTTATTGCTTAATAAGATAAATTAAATTGACATTAGTTTTGTTTTATTTGTTAAAATTTACTTATAACAAGTTAGACCGCAGCTGTTGAGTGTGCTCGACTCTGAGAAATCTGCTACATTTAGTAAATAAGAGTTAAACAGTGTGGTATTATTCTTAAAATATACCAAATTTACCAAATTTCGGAAAAATACTAAAATACTTAAATGCTAGGGTATATTTGGTATATCAATAAAGTATTACATTCAAAATATACGATAGAGTACAAACTAAACCAGATTGTCATCGAAAGCATGGTCCTAGGTTTTTTTTTTGCTCTATTAAAGTATTTTTTAAAAATGTTAAAAAGTTGCATTTAAGCGTGCCTTTGAAGAATATACAAAATTGATATAAAAGTACTATAAAAACAACAAAGGCCGTTTTTTGTATATTAATAAAATACTACATTCAAAATATGTGTATCAGATATATTTGAAAATATGCCAACTAAGACCCGTAGTATGAAGATATTTATTTATTTATACGTTTGTCTTAAATATATATATATCATCTTTGCTTTGTCTTCAGCTAAAATCTAAACTCTGAAACTCTGTTATTGGCATTTACTGTAAATACCTTCTATATTATGCTAAGTCGTTTAGCTTTGTGTACGTTCTCCATTTGCAATTGTTTATTGCTGTTGCTCTTGGGTATTGTTGTTGATGATATCTCGACTGCTTTTCGCCTTGAGGGGCTTACTGTTAATCACAAACACTTGCAGCAGCAGCAGCAGTAGCAGCAGATGAAAGTGATAAAGATATTAAATACTTGGCTGCAATTGCAGTTTAAGATGTGCCTCGCAACAAGGATATTATATTTGCATCATTAGTTTAGTCGCAGTCAGTGAGAGAATGCGGCTTAAACGGCCAACAAGGACAATGCTAAAAATAACAAAGTGCTGCACTTGAGCCACAAATATGGCGCTTTAGCTGCCGAGATGAGCGACGGTCTAAAGACGAGGTACAAACAGCAGACAGCAGACAGAAGAGAGAAGAGAGCACAGAGCTCAGAGCTCAGACAGCAGAAGACTGAGGACGATGAACGACTCTGGATTAGAAGGACGACTACAACAACAACAACAACTACAACTAAAACTACGACGATGACTACGACGACAACGACAACGACGACGACGACGAATGTCGCCGTTAAGTTGACGGTGACGAATGTTGAGCAACGATGACAACGCTGAACACTGAACACTGAACGCTGCAGGCTGCAGAGCACATTGCCACATTGCTGTTGCACATTAACTAGCGCATGCAACTTGGCCTAGTTAACGTGCAGCAAGCAGCAAGCATTCACAATTGATGACTGCATATTATCTGCTCCACAGCAAGCAGTTGCAACAACTCTTCTTTTTAATAGTAGCAGCTCTTCTTGTGGCCTGAGTTTATGCATAGTTACACTTCAAATAATGTTCAAATATTTTTCTTTTGCATTTATGAAATATTCAAGTGCAAACTGAGAATTCTATTTAACTTTGTGTTGTTAAATAAAGCAGAACAATGAAATTCTTAAAAGTTGATACATTTTTATTTTGAGTTCTTAAACCGAGAATTCCAATTAACATTGTATGATAAAGTTTAGCAGAGAAAACTAAATTCTACGCTACATTTAATGTTTGGTTATAAATTATGCTTATGAAATTGCAAACACATTTCAACTTTACTTACTTTGTATGGTTAAATTAAGCAGAGAAACTGATTTCCGCGCATAATTTCATATTTTTAGTTTCACGAAAATAATGCGGAGATAGTTTTCTGTGAATTTCTAAATATACACAAAGTTATTTGTATTTAACTTGCACATTTTAGTTGTCTGGCTTAATTTAGCAGAAAAACTAAATCCTACGCTTAATTTATTTATTTTTATTATACATTGTTTATTTTGTTTTCAAATTGAATTATTTTGTTATTTTTCCATATATAATCAGAATTTATTCTGGCACTATGTGAAATTAAAGTTAATAGAATGAATTAATAATATTAACAAATGTAACTTTTACTGTTTATATTATTTGTTTAATTTTTTTTTTTTTTTTTTTATTTTTTTTTTTTAAAGCTTCTTTATTTAAGTATCGAACCAGTACAGCAAGAACAAAATAGTACTATAACAACACAGGTAAAAGAAATGTTTATGTTTTAGCCAAACCTCATATTAGTTTAAGGTGTTTCTGAGAAGTTTACTATTGGGTGAACGTTTTGGCGAACCCTTGACGCTTCAATCGCCTCAACGGTCTAGCTGGTAGTAGTCTCCTAGCGAGTCTGTTTTTATGAGTTAGCAACCTATCGCTATATCGGCTTGTGTGTCTGCCAATCTGCTCCTCTACAGAATGTATTTTCAGATCGCGGTGTAGGGTGGATCCTCTCGCGTACCAAGGGCAGTTTGTAATTCGCCGTAACACCCTATTCTGCAGTACTTGGATGCGTTTATAGTTTGATTTGGCAGCAATCCCCCAAATCTGCATTCCATATATCCAGATTGGCACTATGCAGTGTACGTATACTGCTCTTTTTGCTCGAAGAGACATTTTGCTTCTTTTGTTGAGCAGCCAGCGCAATTTCTGTAGCCTTTGGCCACAGTTCTTGGTGACAGCTTTTAAATGTGGCCCAAAAGTGAGTCTCTTGTCTAGAACGATACCAAGATATTTTGCAGAGGTAGGTTGTTCCAGTGTCACGCCTTCGAAGTGAATAGCTGGAGTCGTGGAGATTAATCTTTTCAGCGTAAAACACGGGTTAACTGTTTTTGTGGAATTAACCTTCAGATTCCACCTTCTGCACCAAGCTGCCAAGCTATCCAGGTATCCTTGGAGTCCGTTTGCAGCTTCTACGCTGCTTGGAGAGTTGTATAATACCGCAATGTCGTCCGCATAAGTTGCAATCAGAGCCTTGGAGGGATCTTCCATATATGCACCCATTGGGATGGGTAGGTCATAGGTGTATAGGGAGTACAGCAGAGGTCCTAAAACACTACCCTGCGGGACTCCAGCTCTCATTTGGCAAGTTGAAGAAAATGAGTCTCTAACTCTGACTTTGAACTCGCGTCTATCCATATACGATTTTAAGACTCCGTAGAATGGAGCAGGTAGCAGCATTTTAATTTTACACAGAAGGCCATCGTGCCATACTCTGTCGAAATATATTTGTTTAATAACTATTGAATATTATTTCTTGTTAAAACATTTAATCGAAATAATCTCAATTATTTTCTTTATTACAAAGGTACTTAGAACCTTTTGTTTTGTTTTTATATTTGATTATAGTTGTTTCAAGTTAAATATGTTTTATAATCACAAATTAAATGAACAGAAGGGATTAGTTAAATTTTATTGTTTGCTTAATAAAAATTTAATATTATTTATTTAAAGCACTAAACAAAAGTACGTAAAGAAACTACTACAAATAAAATTCTTTAAAATATATTGCATTTATTTTGATTTCAAATTGAGTTATAATTGTATTGTAAGTTTTTTTTTGTTTCATTTTCATATTTTACTATATATAATTTTTTAATATCAATTTCGTACTATCAATTATTTTAGTAACAAAATACAAATAAATAATGGCATTAAATTTCGTTATAACAAAAATATTTAAAACATTTTTGATATGCTTCAAATTAGAAGAAATACGATATGATAAACAATACATCGATTTAACTTTGTTGTTTTCTCCTTGAATTGATTAGGGATTCTGCCAAAAGTGAACTCTATCATTTTGGGCAACTTTAACTTTGACTTGTTCCGAATAAATAGTAATATGCGTACGCTGCAAAAGTTGGTTGGGCTTTAAAGTTTTTGCTTCGTTAATATTGGATTAGGTTTCGCAGCTATTTTTAGAGTGAAGTGCGCGCCAAGATATATTTTCATTATGGCAACTATGTAAATGTGAAGAGTATTAAATTTGTGAGCTGTTTGCGAGCAAATGACGTGCCGCCCACTTTTCAATTGTTGTTGTGGTTGTTGCTTTTGCCATGTTTGCTGTCTATGTTGTCTCTTTGTCATGTTTCTGTCTGCTTGCCTGCCGCTCTCTCTCTCTCGCTCTCTCTCTCACTCTTTCGCTATGTCCATTTGTCTGTCTGCCTGTTTTGTCGCTGGGCTGTCAGTCGTCTTATCGCATTGCTGCTTCTGGCGTCGTTCTTTTTTTTCCCCGTCGTCGTCGTCTGCAACTGTCAACTTGAGCGACTTATTTGCTTAAGGATGCAACTTGCTGCAAGGCGTTAGACTTTTGCGCCAGTTAGGCCACCTACACCACAGCTAGACCACTTTTGGCTTTGCCTGCAATTTGTTGCACATCATTAAAAGTTGCTGCAGCAGCGCGAAAAACGTGGCCACGTTGCAACTAATTGAGTGTCCTTCAGCCTTCCTCCCTCCCTTCGCCTTCCGGCAAGTTATTTTCGTTCATTTGATTTATGTACGTATCTCCCCCTTTTTTTTTGTTTAATATATTATTATTTTTTGTGTTAATTACATTAAAAGCGTATATGTATTAAATGCAAACATCGACGGCAATTGCTGTGCCCACATTGACCCACGGATGTGAATATCAAATTAAAAGGACATTAAAACAGCGTCGCTTATTCGTGCTCGCGATTCGAAACAATAATTAATTTTTAATGAGTATGTATTGAAAATGCATTAAATACCTGCGGCTTGTGTGTGTGTGTGCTGCTGCTGCTGTTGAAGGTGGTGGTCTCATAACATATTCGGTTGGTTGCCCGCGTTATTACAACTATTATTATTATTCCTCTTTTTTTTTTTTGTGTTTTAACTCAATGGTAGTTAATCAGCATTTTATGAGGTGCTCGCCTGATTTTATAGTTGCAAATTTGCATGACAGTTTCTGTTTTTTTTTCTTTCTTTTTTTTTTTACTGCCTGTCGCTGTCTATTTTTGGTTTAGCGTGTTTGTCTTGTTGGGGGGAGGAAAATGGCACAAAAAACTTAAGAGCACGCTTGAGGCGTGTTGCACTTGAGTGCCGGCTAAGGTCGTTTATTACAAGACCAAAAACAAAAATGAAATGCCACAGCGTATTCGTAATGGGAGATAAGGTGGCTGTAACGCTTGAATAGCTGCTAAAATCCTTAGACTTTGCTCATGTGTGACACGGTTAGTGAGCTAAGTGTGTGTGCGTGTGTGTGTGTCTGTGTTTGCCAGCAAAACTATGCGAAAAATGTTATTGTCACCACGACCTGAAGGCAGCTCAAACAGCAGGTTATATTTATAACAAGCCAAAGACTAAATGCTGCACTTTAAGTCTAAATATTTTTGCAAGCAATATGTGCTTTAGGTTGAGGTTAGAAACAACAAGTGAGAAAGCTACTGTCGAGTGTGCTCGACTATGAGATACCCGCGACCGAGTTTGAGTAAAAGCGAAAGAGTGCGGCATTAAAATACATCAAATTAATATATCGAAAAATACTTAAATATACCAAATGCTATATGCGGTATATTGATAAAACCAGTTAAAAAGTTATAGTCGAGTGTGCCCGACTGTGGGATACTCGCTTCCGATTTTGAATTAAAAAAAAAATATAACAAATTATTATACCGATAGAATACTAAAATATATATTCAAATAAAAGCGAAACAGTGCGGTATTATTCTTAAAATATATTAAACTATTATACTGCAAGAATACTAAAATGCACCAATGGCTTATTATGGTATTATTCATAAAATATACCAAATTAATATACTGGGAAATACTAATAAATTTCCCAAAGGCTATTTTTGTTGTAGTACCGTACAAAAATATTTCTTAAATAATTACAATTTTTATCTGATCGTAACATAATTTTCAAAAATCATAAATAGTTGAAGTCGTTATTATATGTACTGAAAATCGCGACTCTAGCTTTAAAATTGAGCTTGTTATCCAATCGTGATCTGCGTGCAAACATTAGTTACTTAGTGATATCTCTAAAATGCAAGAAAATATAAAGAACTAAAGAAGAAAAGAAAATAAAAGAATAAAAGAAAAGTTAAGTAAAGAATACACAAGTACACATGTAAAATAAGAACATGAAATATATGAATAAACTTACTAAAAATAATAATAAATAAATATATTATGTAAATATGAAAAATTGTTTAGAGCGATCGGTAATCAATCGCAATTTTTCAAATTAATTTATAAAAATAATATTCAATATATAATATAAAAATATTTCAAATGTATTTAAAAGATTGGAATAATACAGAAATTTGATTGTGGCAGATTTGTTTTAAAAGATTTATGAGTATATATTTCTTCGCCCAGAAATTGTTTATATCGATCCCTCATCACTCATAATTTTCCATCTGTATTGGCATTTGAAATTTGCATCCATATTGCAATTGTTGAATTTGTTTAGGATTTTTTTGTTGCTTTGCAAGAGCAGAGCATTTAATATTCGACATTGCAAATTTATTGTTGCGTTTGTTTGCAATCATTTTTTGTGAGTGACGCTGACAATGGCAACAGAGCAACACAGCAACACAGCAGCAACAACAGCAATGAAAACGACAACGAGAATGCTTTAGCTTCAGCGTTGTTGCTGTTTTGTTAGCTTCATTGTTGGCTTTGTTTGCTTTTCTTATAGTTGTTGTTTTAACTCATGGTTGCTGCTGTTGCTGTGATGGTTGTTGGCTGGTGTAATGGCAACCTTATTGTTATTGTTGCTGTTGTTGCTGTTGTTGTGGGCTGTGGCCTCAGCTGTGACTTTGCTGTGAGCTCAAACTCTGCTCAGTGTTTTCAGCTTAACTCAGTTCAGTTCGCGCCTCTCCTTTTGCCCACATTTGCAAGTCAAATGAAATTATTTATTTTGTGTGCGTGTGTGTGTGTCAGTGTGTGTATGTGTGGTAGAAAATATGACAAAATATGTGCAGGGCATATTATAAATAAGCAATATTCTGGCATGTGCTTAGATATGCAGACAAGCTACCTCACATCAGTTGCTTCTCTTTCACTCTCTCTCTCTCTCTCTCTTTCTCGAATGCAAATTTCAACTGCTCGGCTAATTAGACTGGTTGGGGAATATGAAGCGGGGGGAGTGGGGGAGGCTTGACTGTTGGGTCAAGTGCAGGAAACTGAAGCAGCAGCAGCAGTTGGATCACAGTAGCTGGCCAAAAGCACAGTTTTCACTTAAGACAACAACATGAAATGAGAGAGAGAGCGAGAGAGAGTGCAAAAGCAACTAAAAGAGCCAAGAGCAGCCTTGGGGAGAGGCGAGCAGCGGGGAGGAGGATGGAGACTGTGTGTGTGTGTGTGTGATGGCACGGTACCCAACGGGCTCTTAATGCACATTTGTTGCATTACATTTTATGATGGCTGTTTGGCATTTCCGTTTTATGTTTTCCATTTCCGTTTGCTCTGCTCTGCAGCAGCAACAGCAGCATCAGAATTGCACAGATTTTTGCATTTAATTATTATAGCCACACATACGCACACACTTACACAGCGACTCACTCACACTCACACTCAACTTACATATGGCATCGTGAGTAGAGAGCGAGATGATGACAAAGAAATCCTTTAAGCTGCCCCTCCTGTTGCAGCAGCAACGGCAAGTGAAATAAGCAAAATGCATTAACAATTAGCGTGAACGGACAAAGGGTAAATTGAAAACGGCGATTTGCATTCGATTACAATGGCGAGCAGCAACAAAAAAAAATGCAATAAGAATACAACAAAATTTAAATTGATATTAACGATTGCTCAATGCGTTTGTTCGACTGCTAAATGCTCTTCGAACAGCTGCAACTTAATTAGGTTAAATACCTTAATTATTTTCTTTTCAATTTTTTTGAAATAAAATATTCATTTAAATAGAATTTCATTATGAAAGTGTTGTAATTTGATTATAACAGCTTTTTTATTGATCTATTAAAACTACATAAAGCAATTGCATTCTTAACTTAAGAACAGGATTCTATCGAATTGTGGACACTTATTGATTTACTTCAATTATTTAGAGAGTCGAAAATCGTTAAAAAAATCAAGTTTGGAGTATTTAAATATGCATTACAAAACAGTTGCATTATTAAAACTATAAGTTAAAACAAAACATAAAGTTAATCACATTAAAAAATCAAATATTGAGAAGGTTGAAAATATTTAGAAGAAAATAGAATTTCTCATTTAAAAACAAGTCAAAAAGAAACTAAAAGCTAATAAGAATAAGCCTAACTATTTATTGAGTCAAAATGGTTAAATTTTTAGAGTGTCGAAACTTAATTAACAAAAATACTCAGTAGGTTGGAAATATTTAGAATTAGAAAGAATTTCATTGTGAAAACGTATAGTCAAAAACAAGCTTAAATATATATGAAAAATGATTAAATATTTTATCGAAATCATAGCAAAATATCTTAGTCGATTATTTAGAGTGTCGAAAATGCAAATATCAAATTTTGCATGCAACAAAATGGATTACAAAAAGTTGTACTATGGAAACTTTAAGTTGAAACAAAAGTTAAAGTTGATGTAATTATTTTTCTAAAACTGTGCTTAAATGTTGTATGAGAAACAAATTAAAACTACTCAAAAGTGTCGATTATTTGGTGTCGAAAATATTGTGAAGTTAAAAGCAAAGTTATATTAAATCGGTGCGCATTCTCCGACAATTTGTTGGTGTATTTTGGAAGCACACGTGCTGCTTAAGATGTGTTTAAATATGCACATTATGTTTGCTCCACCAAGAGTGTTAATTATTTTCGTAAAGCTCATTTTGAAAACTATTTATTTAAGCTGCGGTTAAAGCTCATTAACGGCGTGTCAAAGCCAAAGCCAAAGCCTCAAAAAAAGAGCTGAGCACTTGGGTGTTAATCAAAGAAGATGTGCTGGTCACACACAGTTTACTCACACACAGAAGAACACACAAGTGTATGTGCGAGCAATTAAATGTAGCTTGTGATGAAAGAGAGAGAGAGAGAGAGGGAGAGAAGAGAAGAGTCGACACATGGCAGCAGCAGCAAATCTTTTTGGTTGACATGTTGTGTGCTAAATAATTCACATGCATCGGCAACAGCAATTGCCATTTTTATGCTTCACTTTATGCTGCTGCTGCTGCTGCTTGCGCGGTATATAGCCTCAGCGTTGATTATAATGTTTATGAATATTACGCATACGCCGCATGTGACGTCGCATTATGTTGACAATGATGTGACACGGCGCTCAAGTCGAAATTTTTGCTAATTAAGTGTTAAATCATGCCAGAAATCTGCCCACTCATCCACATTTTTGTTTCTGCTTATTTTTCGGTTTTTTTTTGTTTTTTTTTTTTGGGCATTCAATTTAAAGAGCATACACACACACACACACACACCCATGAGTACTCATTCAAGTGCGAGTACCTGAGTATAGTCGTAGCTGGCTCATTGCCTCACTGACAGGCGGCAGTCAGCAGTCAGCAATGAGCTGTTGCCTTTAAGACACGCCCAAGTAGCACGCACTTTATGCGTAAATGAATACGCATTCACACTCATTCGCACACACACTCACGCACACACTCATTACACTCACTCGCAGCAGCGGGAACTCATTTATGAATATGCTGCCTCATGTCATGTCATGTATGCACAACAGTATTCCTTGTTTTTTTTGCTTGTTTCGTTTTGTGCTTTATTTATTTTATTTTTTTTTTCTTATTGTTGTTTTGCTTTCCGTCTAAAACTGTGAGAGAAAGAGTATAATCAATTGCCATTGGACTTGCAAAACGTTTATGTTACAATACGCTTACGAAGTTGATATCATTATAAGCCCCATGATTACAATGAAGCCCAGCGATATTCGTTTTTACAGTCAGGGAAAGCAAAATAAGGAAAGGGAAAAGACATCGAATGAAAAGAAAGTTGATTTAGAATGTATTTATTAATTAAAATGTATGGAAATAATAATACAAAAATCAAAAGTAAAAAGAGATCTAATTAAGCGAAGTTTGGATTACTGGTTAGAATATATTTCATAATTATTTCCTATTTAAATTATATTTTGAAACTATTTACGCTTTAAATGCATTGAAAATAAAATAAAGAAAACTATATGTGCAAGCGGATAAAAGAAAGATAATAAAAATTCTGTTATTGGTTAGAGTATAGTATTTAAAAATTATTAATAATGAGTTGGTTAAAATATATTTGATAATTATTATATATTTAAATTTATTCTGTATTCTATATCAAATACATAAACATAAAAAAATAATATTATAAATTGTGATGCGCGGTGAATTAAAATTTAAGTGCATAAAAGTTGTGCGACTAGTTGAAGCGCTGTTTTTCCATAGCATCGAATTTGGCAGCCAAAATATATTTATGCTCTTTTATAGCCCATTAATATTAGTTTATTTATTTGAATGCTGCTTAAACTTTTTCGCTGTTTCACTGCGAGCAGTGTTTTTAGTTTCGGGGCTTAATGGGCGAGAGCATTGAAGTTTCGTTTTGCAGTTTGGCTCGTTGGCTCTTGTATAATGACTTTGCTTTCTAAAATTATTGTATTGTTGTTACTCTTCTAGTTGATGTTATTGTTGTAGAGCACACACATGCTGTCCGCTTCGATGCTGACTGCCTGCTTACGCTTTTATGGCCAATTTGAAACTCATTTTATTACGCGAAACGGTAAAAGGAGAAGCGATAGAAGCAAAAAAATGTGTTGCCTACTTTTTTGGGCAAACATTTGCCCCCAGCACTCACACGCATAGAACATGTGTGAGTGTGTGTTGGTGTGTGTGTGTGTGTGTGTGCTTAGCAGAGCATCATTAACATTTGGCCTTAGCAGCGTCTTTAGCGTCTTTTGTCTTTAGTCCTTTGTGCGCGCTACTTAAGTGAAATCTTCTTAATACGTTGTTAACAACTCATATGGGGATTAGGCGCCTTTTCTGCCAAGGAAACGGAGGCTTTACCTTTTTTGTTTTGTATATGCGCCTCGTCATGGGTGTCCTCCCTTCTCCCCTTCTAAAACAACAAAAAAAAAGAAAACTATATGTATTCCTCAATTTCTCACAAATTTTTCGCCCGTCACTTTTGGCTCACCGGCGTAAATTATTTATAGAGCATTTCTGGGTAAAATTGCCGGCATCTTGGTTGTCGTGGCCATGGCTTGTCTTACTTTACCTCACACACACGCACACACACACACACACATACGCACACTTCACTTCACCTCAGCTTCAGCTTCAGCTTGAGCTCACTTCACTTCACTTCACTTGATGCTACAACAAAATGTTTGCCTGCTGCTGCTGCTGTGTCAAGTGGCAAATCTGCGTTGTAATGTGCATATATAATTTTTCATATGTTCATACTTTGCTTCCGCTCTCACTTTGTCTTTCACTCTGTCCCTCTCTCTCTGTGTCTTTTTTGCTGGCAGGCAGTTAACGCTTGAATGAATTTTGTGTAAGCATTTTCACATTTTCTTGCCAATTTATTTATTTATTTCTTTTGCCAGCCAGCCAGCTTTAAGTTGCAAGTCTAACTGGAAATTGAAAAATGGTTTTCGATTAGACAAAGATCGGGAGATTTTAAAACAAAAGCAAAGCAATGCTCTTTATTGCTTAATTTGTGCTCTTCGGTGCTGCTGTTGTCTGACGTCTTAAACTAAGTATGCAACAAGCTACAAAATGCGAAATGCGCAAAGGGCGACAGACAGCAAACAGCCAGAAGGGAAGCGACTGTCTTGATGTGTATGTGCATACATAACAGTATGAATATATTTACATGCCTTCCTGTCCTGACTCTGTGCTTAATGAAAATTATTCAAAATCCAGCGCAAAATATGCGTAAAGAGAGAAAGAGAGAGAGACGAAGCTTTGATTTGATATTAAAGTAAATATACAGTAGGATACGGCTATGGCTGTTGTGGAAATTGCCGCACTGTTTAATTTTTAATGGAGCAACCAAAATAAATTTACTGCCTACTCTCTCTCTCTCTCTCACTCTCTCACTCCCTCGACAATCTCATCATCATCAGCAGCTGGTGAGGAGTGAGTTGGGCTTTTGCGGAAGCGACGCTTGGCTGTTTAATCATCAATGATTGAAATGGATTTTAGCAACCGGAAATGTGGCGTACGTTTTTGATTATTGCGTATACGACCCCGTGTGCACTACGTACTACGTAGAGAGTTGGCTTCGATTTGTACTGTACGTGCCAAGTGGCCGCATCACGAGTAGGTCAAAAAGCGCATTCACCCGATAAAAGCGAAGCGAAGCCAACTTACAGCAAAGGCTTAGTTGGGTCTTAACCCTTGGCAAAGCAGCTGCTGCTGCTGCTGCAAATACTCGCAATTAGTTTTTTTTTGTTTTGTGTAAATCGTGTTTCTCGACTGCAATTAACAGCGTCTTAAACTCGCTCACATTTTTTTTCTTTTGCTGTTGTTGTTGTTGTTGTTTTACAGCTGTTTGCCAATTAAGCGAAACTTTTTGCGAGCTGACTTTTGGCCTTCACCATTGTAGAATTGCCTTCTTCAAAAAATTGACCTCAATATGCGAGCGAGTAGTAGTGAAAAGTCTTCTCGCAAACACTCGACACGTAAATCGATTGTGGAGTAGTTTGCAAAAAAAAAAAAAAAAAAAAATCACAAAATTTCCCACAAGTAACTTCACCAAATTGCTGCCTCTCAAGTTGGTCGACAGCAGATGTGAAAATCGCATCATAAATCAAGAAGCAGCAGCGGGACTTTAACTCTCTCTCTCTCTCTCGCTCTGTCTTGACAACCATCTGAGAAAGTCACGTAGTCTGCAACTGCAGGAGAGTCTTAAGAAGTCACAAGAAGCAGATGAAAATGTAGCATGCCTTATGATTATTATTGCTGTTACTGTGCACATGTATCTGACATGATAATAGTTTTCGGTCTCCCAAGTGCACTTCACATCAAAAGGTCAAACTAACTGCAAAAGTGCTCACACGATACTCGATTCCCGATGTTATCTAACACATTCGCAGCCTGGCTGCCGCATTATTAATTACGCTGTGTCATGTGACAAATGTCACCAGAAATGAGCACAACATTTTGCTCATACATATTTTCGATTAACACGCTAGCAATTTCTCCCCTTTCTGTTTATACCCACTATCCAAAGGGTAGAAGGGTATTCCAATTTTGTGTCTGCAGGAAATTTTTGTAACAGCCAGAAGGAAGCCTCTTTGACCCCATTAATTACATATATTCTTGATCAGCGTCAAAAGTTTGTCTGTCTGTCCCTATGAACATCTAAATCAAGAGATTATAAGAGATAGAGATGTGATCGACAGTACTTGTAATGTTTACCCGCAGATCATTGTCGTTTAAAATTTTTGCCACTCCTACTTTCGCCCTCGCAAATTGACAAAAATTTAAAAGCATGCGGAATCTTGAAGCTGGAGTCGCGTTGTACATGAGATAA
Organism: Drosophila niveifrons; assembly: GCA_035046325.1. Classification (NCBI taxonomy): domain Eukaryota; kingdom Metazoa; phylum Arthropoda; class Insecta; order Diptera; family Drosophilidae; genus Drosophila; species Drosophila niveifrons. Next base: position 8,027,353 of record JAWNOC010000063.1, on the reverse strand, counting down.
TAACTATATTCTTTATGAATCCTGAAAAATTGGTTGCAATCCGATTCAAATTGTAAAAGTTATATAACAAATACTTTTGATGGAGAAAAAAAGCCTACTTACTACGGGGCATATTTCGAATGTACCAATTTAGATTATTGTAGTGTATTTTGGGTATATTTATTTGATTTATTTTATAATAAAAGTTGGTATATAGTACTATATCAATATAACAAAAATATATTTTTTGTATTTTATTGTATATTAATTCGGTATATTTCAAGACACTGTTTTTAATTAAAATCGGTAGCTGGTATGTCACAGTCGCGTACACTTGATTGTAGCTTTCTTCTTTTTCTTTCTTTGTTTTTTTTAATTACTTCAATGGCGCTCATTTATTAGTCAAATGACTAAACTTTAAATTCACTTGCCAGTAAATCAAGTAAGTTAACCTAGCGAACTGTGTTGCTGTGTACAAGCTCTTTCCGCACATTTTGTGGACTTTGTCTTTTTAGCTTTTTGCCAGCTTTTATTATGCCATCGCATGTGTGTGTGTGTGTGTGTGTGTGTGTGTGTGTGTGTGTGTGTTTATGTGTGTTTATCGCGCTGTCTACATCCATTTAAGCGAGAGACACGAAACACAAAACACGAGACACAGACAAACGACAATGCCACGAACAACGACGCTTACAATATTTAATAGTTGCCATTGCTGCTCTCTCGACTCGTATACTCGTATGCTGCCCTACAAAATGATTGAAGAGCATAATAAGTTTTCAGCAATGTTGCTAGCTGTTACACTTTATACTTGAAATAAACATATTGATGATCAGCGGGGAACGTAAATGAAATTTTGATTAAATTGACTGTCAACAATGTTTGCAACTATCTTTGTATTCACTTAAAATGTAGTAGAGTTTAAGTTTTAAATATTTTAGGAAATTAAATACACATATTAAATCATAAAAATCTACATCTTATATTGAGAAACAAAAGATATTGCACACTTATTTAATATTCTTTAAAAATTTCCCAAGATTTTAAACAGCGGCTTTAAACGCTGCTTTGATTTTAATTGTTTAAATATAAAAATATATATAATTGGCATTATTTAAATATGAAATCTTAACATTAAATATTAAATACTGCATTTTCTTATAGCGCTTTTAAGATTTAATTTAAATTTGAAACTTTCTATTGCCATTTTATTGCAAATTTATGAAATATTCTACAAAATTTGTCTAAGCTTTCTTACAACGCTCTCAATAACAGCTGAGCTTTAAATAGTTCGAATAAATAAGTAAATATATAAATGTATATTTACATAAATAAATAAAAATTATTATCACTAAAAATTTTAAATTTTCTACACTTCAAATTAAATAAGTTTTATAAGATTTATTGAATATTCATTCATAAAAATAGGAATATCTTAAAGCATTTAAGATTGAAGGCACTTGACTTTGCTAGTTATTTTATATAGTTACTCTTTTAGTTGACAATCGATTAGGATTAAATTGAAATGTTTCTGTTACATTCTCCTCTATATTAACTTGATAATTGGCAACAATAAGTACCAGGTATGCTGTAGTCATGCGCATATTGTTGACTACTTACCTAGTTGCTCAACATTTTGGGTGCGAAATCACGTATAAAATGTTCGTAAGCAAAAAACGCATAAATTCTGCTGTTTGCTTGCAGGTGTGGAAGCTCTCTCTTTAGTTGTAGTTTAGAGTTGTGAAGAAGAGTTGGGAGTTGTTGATGTTAGCTGTAGCTATATGCATTGTCTGCTATTTGCCATTTAATCGGGCGCTCTGTTTGGTGTTGTTGAATTGTTTATGCTGCAAGAGTCGAACGTAAGTCCCGAGGCTAAACCCTTTTGCTAATGGCATGCAAACAGCATTGCCACCAACTGGCGCATAAACTAACAATGTCTGAGTGTGTGTGTGCGAGTGTGTGAGTGTGGCATAAAAATGCTGCCACTTTGTCTTGTTTTGCAATTTAGGAGTCATTCACTTTGGCCTCTGTGCGCCAAATGCGCAACGAACTCTCAACTCACAGCACACACACACAACTAGACAAACAACAACAATGGCAATCAATGCCAGAACAAGCTGGCAACTATGTGTGTGTGTATGTGTGTGCACAGTTCGTTGTCTATTTTATTGTATTTTAATTTTTGTTATTTACACCAAGCCGAGTCGATGTACTTGCCTGCCTTCCATTTTCTCTCACTCTTGCCTCTGTGTGTGTGTGTGTAATCAGCTCTTTCGTTTCGTTTCATCTTCTCTCGCTCTCGAGTCGTTCCTTAACTTTGCACTGGCATTGACTCGGCATTGTCTGGGCCTCGTCGCAGCTGCGGTTAGCTGTGTGTCACCCAAAGGGATTTGTACTTTAATTTCTCTGCTAATGCCAACACGCAACTCAACTTTTACTCCCCGGGCCAACGCCAAGTGCTGCGCCGTAAATAAAGCTCGTTAACTGCCTGTAAATTGCGGCATTGTGCCGCATTTTAATGCCTAAATACTTTACTCCAAATATGACTGCAAAACAACATCGAATCCAAGTTCAAAACTTAACAGGTACAGCAACACTCGATAAACACTCAATGCATCATCAAATCCTTTTTATACTGGGCTTTACTCTAGGAAACTTCGTTTATGTGTATTTTATGCTCACTACTTTTATAGAGGTTTAGTTGTAACAACATCTAAAGGCTATTAAAGTCAAATTTATGGCAACCACAGATGGCCAAGAAAATCAAAAAGCTTTCAAGTTTAGCCACAAACATTGCTTGATTAGTTAATAAATCAAATCAGTTGTGGGCTGCCAAGAGAGTAACTAAAATTGTGCATACAACTTAATCCGATTTCAAGTTTGCATAGTCAACTGTCAGTGTTAAAATGCTGCTGTTTAATCAAATGTGTGTGAAAGCAGAGAAAATACCTCTTAACGTCATGGCACACGGCTTAATGCATACGCATGAATTGAACTATTGAATGTATGTGTGTGTGTATGTTACCAGAATAGTTTCGTGTGGGTTTTGTTGACTTGTTTTTTTTTTTTTTTTTTGCTGCAGTTTTTGCAGCAGCAGCAGTAGCAGCAGGTAGCCACCAATCACAGCTATCGCTGGGTAGCGTTTCCTCATTTCTCTTGCATTTTGTGTGTGCATTGTGCACACGCTTTTCACATTTCCATTTCAAAGCAAATGCCCCAGGCAAAGTTCTTGGAAAAATGGTACACACACACACACACACACACACACAATGCCCAGAGATGCGACCGACCGCTCGCAACATCAATTTGGTTGACGCTTATTTGTCTGGCTGCATATCAAAATTCTATAAAAATGAAGCTACCAAACAATTGAGCATAAAAAAAAGAAGACAACGAACGACCGACCAACAAGGACGTCGACAACAACCACAAGGACAAACAATGGCCAGGATATGATGCGACGAGTAGGCAAAAGCAGCGGCAAATAAATTTTAATATCAAATTGTCCACAATGAAATTTAAAATTCTATCAACTTTTGTCAACAGCCACAAAACACACATATTGCTTTCTCTCTCTCTCTCTGTCTCCCTCCATAAACCATATTTTTTTGATTTAACACAACTCTTCAATGACGATGTCGATGTGGATTTATTTTTTTTTTTTTGAATTGAGTTTTCAGTACTCATGAGCAATTGTTTACCACCGTCACGAAGATATGCAAATTTCGATGGACTTGACATCACCTATTGTCCAATAACTAGCTCTTTGCTTTAATTAGACAAGCTGCCATCTCCGCTCGCTTATTACAGTGTCTTTTATTATCCACATAGTTTCTTTTGTGCAACAGCACTTGACATCGAGTAGACAAACAAGCTGACAGCGCTACAAGTTTGTTTATATTTTTTTTAATTGACAATTTTTTTAATGAATGAAAATAATGTGTTGGCTTTTTATTAATTGATTAATTAATTGGCTTTCAATATTATGTATTTTACTTTTTAATGTATAAATGTATTTATTTTCTTTTTATGTTATTCAATTGAAAATTTTTAATATTTTTAATTTGATTTTTTCAATTAATGAAAATACTTTTTATCCCTTATATTAATTAACATTTTTCAATATTGTACATTATATTTTTTCAATTAATTATATTTTTTTTATGTACAATAAAGTTGACTTTTGAATACATTATACATTTATACATTTTATTCTTAGAAATAAGCAAAGTAAAGACTCTCAGTTTTTAATTATATTAAATATGCCAAACTAAGCTTTACTTAATCGAGGAATTTTTTGTTAGATTTGGTTGCCAAACTCTCTTATCAAATTTTACAAAGCTGCTTATTTTATTGACGGTTATATTATAATTAAAAAAAAAAAAATTTCTTCAATTAAAGAAGTTTTATATAGCTTTGATATTCGACCACAGCCTTGAATGCGATTTGTCTTTTGAGAACTATTTGCTTTGTGTTAGACTCGCTTTTTTGTTGTTTAATAAACTCTGCAGCCCAAGGTGTTAATATGTCGCAAACAAAGTGGGCGGCGGCTTTTTCTTTGTGCTTTGCATCTGTTTTTTTTTTATTTGTGACTTCAAGTGAAACTAGTATTTTAATTTGCTGACAAAATACTTGATACGTGCACGTAGCATTTTATGCTGTCAATATCTGTAGGCTTTTGGCTCTCTGGCTTTAGCTGTTGATATTTCGCGGCGCTGTCATGCTGCTTTTTTGCAGGCAGTGTAGATTTGGGGGAGACGGTGCTCAAATGGCATTTGGAAGCACCTTTTCGACTTCTGTCAGACTTTTTAATAACTTTTGACTGTCGCATAACGCGACACGTTTTGAATTCTCTTTTCTTTTTCCTCGTTTCTATATACACATTTTTTTTGTGTTTTTTTTTTTTTGGCGTTGGACCGCAATGGCGGAAAGTTGCATTGCAAATGGCGGCACATTCAACGTTGGAACTTAACTTTTTGGTTGCTGCTGGAAATGTCTTGAGCGCTGCAACTTTAAACAGCCACAACAGCAGGCAATGACAACGACAAGCAACAAGCGGATAAAGTTTCTTTGCGGCCAAATTAGAAATATGTAAAATTTGTAAGCGGCAACATAAATGCGCAGAGTCAAAAAGTTAGCCAAACAAAAACAAGTTCTAAAGTTGTAGTCAAGTCTGCTCGACTGTGAGATACCAGCTATTCCAAATTCATATACTGCAAAAATACTAATAAATTGGACTACATTCCAAATAGAGCATGGTGTATTATTCTTAAAATATTCCAAATTAATATACCGCAGAAACACTAAAATATAACCAGTGAGATACCAGCTACCCAGCTAGTTTTTAAAACATACCAAATTAATATACCACAAAATACTAAAATATACTAGAGTCTATATTTGGTATTTTTGTATAATACTATATTCATAATATCATTTGAAAATACCAAAATAGAATACCGCAAAAATATTAAAATATACCAAAAGCTACATTTGGTATATTGTTGTAGTACCGCACTCAAAACAAAACATATGTAGATGCTTAGTGGGGCCGGTGATGTCTTCTTCTGCCTCTTCTATACACTTCATGCAGGCACAGAGTCATAATACCCTTCTACCTTATGGGAAGTGGGCATAAAGAACGTGCTATACGAATGCGGAATACACTTAAGTGCAGTTGAACGTAAAGAGAAGTGAAGCTTGATCAGAGGCGAGTGTTAACTGCATTTGCAACGTTGTTGCTTTAACTGAGTTTGGCACAGAGATTGGGAAGGTGTGTAGAGTGTTTGCAGTGTATTGAAAAATTGGTGATGCATGAACCGTGGCTTTTTTGCTTTGTTTTTTTTTTTTTTTTGTTTTTTACACATGTAACAAAGTCGCAAAACTGTCAGTGAGCCAAATACAACAACTGTTGATTTTTATACAGTGTTTATTTTTGGCCCGGGGTCTCCACTTTCGTTTTACTTTCGGTGCGAGACAGAGTCATATATATAAAGGGAGAAAAAGGGAGGGAGAGAGAGAGAAGGAGAGTGTGAGAGGCAGCGACTTTAATATTGCGCTGGCGGCCAAAAAAGGCCACTAATTTGGTCATTATGGCAACGGTTGTCGTCGTTGTCGTCTCGCTTTGTCGTTGTCGTTGTCGTTCCCATTCTCGTTGTCATCGTTGTCGTTTCTCGCGTGGGCGTCTGGGCGTATGTGTTTGTGTGTGTGGGCGTGGTCGCTCGCACCTGTTGCGGTCGGTTTAACTTTTAACTTGATTTTGCAGTGCCCTGCAAAAAAAAAAAAGATTGGAGCACTGGAGCAGTAACTGCCGCCTGTCCTTGCTGTTGATGCTGCCGATGTTTCGGTAATGAAGAAATTTACGGTTGTGTGTTGCAGCAACAACAATACGAGAGAGTGCCACAGAGAGCAGCACACCGCTGCTGTCCGTGGGTCGCTTCGTCGTTTCGTGTTGGGCATATTAAAAGCGCATAAGCTGCAAAGTATGCTATGAAATTTTGTACGCGTCCAGATAATTGATAAATTATGCAAAAAACTGAAATTATGTGCTCTGTGTGTGTCCTGGCAGTTGATTATTTTGTAGCACTTGCTGTCTCTTTCTCTCTCTCGCTCTCTTAGCAGTGTTTGCTTCTTCTTTGCTTGCTTGCTGTCTGGATGATGACATACACATAAATCGAACATTTTTTTGATGGCAGCCATGAGTGCCATGAAACTCAAATCGAATTATGATTTCGTCTGCCTGCAATTGCTTCTGCATGTTGTATGTGTATAAGGGCAATATATGTATCGTGTATACACATATACGTCCTTAGGGGTGTCATAAATACAGTTGATACTCTGTTCATATGTCGCAACACACTCACACTCAGGCATATATCTTCATTTGCTGTTGATTTTTTACTGCATATCAACGGATTGCAAATCGCCGATAAAAGCAAAGACGAACAACGAATGAAAAATAACTGAAAAATTTACGAGTTATTGCTTTTGATTTTGCAAGCATGTTTCAAACGACTTCAACTCAGCATATGATGTCAGGGGCGGCGTCTTCAAATAACCATATTTTCAATGCTGATTTATAATACTGCGATTCGCAATGCAGTTAAAATGCTGCTGTCTGAGATTTAAATTTTCACAAACATTGCTGCTGCAATAAATCCATTTATCATTACCATTATCAACAACTGTTTGATCTGTTAAGTAACTACATACACACAACAAAAAATGGTAAATATAACGAGAGCATCAATTGGAATTGATTTTTTTTAAGGCTTTCCCTCGGTAGCAAAAAAGTAGTAACATCAAAAAGTTAAAGCTGTAAAATGTTCGCAAAAAATTCAACTGAATTCTTGTTTATTATTTATGCATGGGTAAAATAAATTTAAGCATTCGATTCCATTTAAATGAATAACTACATTTTTTCCTGTGAATATGTGGCAAATAATGGTGTTCTACAAAAGTGCGTTCATATTGAAATTAGTAAGGCAATCAAGGGAATGCATTTAATATGCAATGACAGTTTAAGCCTCAGGTAATAATATGGTAAACGTTTTGTGTAGAAATGGATTGCCAAATATTTGACGATATAACAAAAATTGTGTGGTCAGACAGAAAAGCTTCACAACGATTGTTAAACTTAAATTTGCATAGATTGATTCTATGCATGTGCGTAATTCTACTCAACTGCTACTCAACAGTTGGGCGGAACCTCAACGTGTTGCCTAGTAAACGATCGTCTTTGAAATGACATGTCAAAAATTTTAGTTAATGAGTGCAAAATTCATGTACCGACCGAACATTTTGAGTGGGCGGATGGGCTGCATGGGCATGGTCAAGCTGCAGAAACCCTGACTTGCTTAGATTTTAGTGACGACGGATCAGACAAGGGGGCGTGGTTAGAAAGGCGAGCTTCGCAAAGATTGCTAGGCTTGTTTTAGGTACTTTTGGGCAACTGTTGATCAACTGTTGTTAAGCAGTTGTGCAGAAATGCAAAGATCGGCTAGCAATTGTATGGCTGAAAAAGTCATTGCCAAAAATTTGTATGTATGTGTGTTATATCATGTGTGTATGTAGGAAGCGAACCGATATATCAAAGTGGGTGAACCTGCTAAGTGGGTGCGATGAGGCTGGCGAGCTTCAAAAATATTCCGCAGCTTAAAAGTGCATGTTTGAGTGCTTTTGTGTGTGCTTTGGATCAACTGTTGCAGATACTAGAGTAAGCTGATGGTACTCGTAATTTATTAACCATTTTCAAATATGGTTACTTAAATTTACTAAAATTTTATATATAAACTTTATAATCTAAACTTTAGGAATTTAATTAAATTTATGATATTATACGAAAGATTCTTCTATGTCTTCGACATTTGTGTTGTGATCAGATTGCATTTCATCAGTCAATAGTTAAGACATTGAAGTTTATAAGTTCACAGTCGATAACTTGTGCTTGGCTCTTTTTAACTGTGCTCTTTTTCGCTCTTTTCAACTCTCGCTTATTTTAATGATAAGATTTTTTTAATGCAGTAATAAGAACCCTCACTATGTGTACACTTTAATGAATTAAAAAAAAGCTCTAAAATGAATAAGCACACGCAGATTAATAAGTAAAATAACGTATACGCTATGTGCTGATGCAAGTATGTGGTACAAAGGCAAGCTTTAGAGGGTATATGCTAAGCAATCTGAAAAACAAAATTGCAGAGAATAAACCTCAACAACCAAAAAGCTAGCATGTAAAATTCATATTCGCACTGTTGTTGCTGCTGCTGTATTGGTAGCCCGTATCATAAATGAAAGAGATACATTCGCTTTGTAGTGGTTACGCTCTTCATTGGCTTGGACGGCAATTTAATTTGCCGTGCAGCGGCGACAGCGACGACGATGGTGACGGTGTCGTTGCTTTTTAATATGCAAAGGCAAGCGCTTCGTTTTAATTGCCCAGCACTTGCACTTGACGTGCACACACTTAACGAAAGAGACAGACAGCTGAAAGAGAGCGAGAAGAGTTGCAAAATGATATACAGGCAGACTTTAGTCGACTGTCATTGCATACAAATGGGCGACACGTGCGCTTATTACACCCAATTTCAGAATATGTCAACATGAATTTATTGCGGTTTTCTTCTTACCTGGCTAAGTAGCTTCTTAGCCAGAGCTTCGATTCGTTTTCGTAGCTACTATTTATGCTGATGAGAACTTACCTTAGATTCGTCTTAAAGTGACTTATCCATGTATGCTTCAACTTGTCGTTTTGTTTGCTTATAGCAAATCAATGAAAATATGTATAAATAGCTTGCCAAAAATAAACTAAATATTTTTACGTTTAAATACAAGACTTATATTTAGTTTATATTGTTATATCTTGTTGTATGCTGTATTGCATAATACGATATTCGATTTCCTTTTAAGTTGCGCTAATGAGGCTTAAGCTAAATTTACCCAAAAGAGTGTTATGAAATATTCAAAGGTAAACACACATACAATATGTAGTGTAAGCAGGTGCAACGATTGATTATCAAATTGCAAACTGACCGAAATAGAAGCACATCATAATGATGATGAACCCACACACACACACATTTGCCACAGCGTGCTCATTAGGAGTTGCAGTTTGTGGCATTGACTTTCAAAGCATGTGCAGTGTTTGGATAATTAATTAATCAGAAATCTTATCGCCGCCAAGCACTTCAAAGCCTGAGGCACTGACATTGGCATTGGCATTGGTTCTAGATGTTGTTCTTGACCTCGCACTTCGTCTTTGGTCTTGAGGTTTTGGTCACTGGCTTTTGTGGGATTCGGGGCTTGAGGTCTTCTTGCACAAACTAACTCACTAGTTAATTGCTATATTAAGATTGGTTCAATGCGGACTGAAATTCGATCAGAAACCAGAAACGTTTACCTCGACTAATTGGCAATGGCCAATCGTATTACCACGACACCCTGATGTCGAGGTAAACACACTGTTCCTGTTCTTGTTGTTGCTGTGCATAATTAATTATTTGATGATTTGTCGATTGACAACAATGGGCAATAAATTAATCAAAGAAAACGCCGCCGCCGCCGCCTCCGCCGTCGCAACCGAAATGCAAACAGAGGCAGCTTAAAGTAAGCCAAATAAGCAAATGTCGAAAAGGCAGCGGAAACGGAAATGTAAACATCAAATAACAAGCCGATCGTCCTTAGATAGAGACACTCACCCTGGTACTCTGGCACTCGCCAATCTCTCAATCTCTGGCGTAATTAGCTGGAACCAGCTCGACGGACTTATTTTGTTTTTTTTTTCGGAGAGGAGACGCAGCGTTATTAATTTCGACGCCTTGTAATAATTAATACGCTGACGTGCGCTAATAATTAATGACAAAAAACTACGCAGCTTTACGAATTGACCAAATTACATTTTTATTTTCATTCGCCTCCCCCCATTCCATTTCCATTATCGTTCTCTCACTGTTTCAAATTGTTTGCTTTGTGCGGCAGCAACATGACGTATGCGCAATCTAAGAATAATCTCTCGCTCTCTCACTCACACTGCTTGCAAGCATAATTTATGCAGAGAAAACAATTCATAATTGATGTAGTTTTCGATTATAGCGAGCTACGAGAGCTGCATGTTAAGCTCGAAAATTTAATTAGCCAACAACGATTTTCATGTTCAAGAAGAATTTGCAAATGTTTTACAATTTTAAGCTCAATTTGATAAGTTAATAATTAAACGTGGAAGCTGACAAAAAAAAAATACGCGACAAAATTAAAATAATATAAATGCCAGCAGTGGCAGCTGCAGCAATTTTTAATGTAGGGGATGCCAAACATTATGCATTGTTAATCAAGTGGCTTGAATTAGGATTTTATTCGTTCGTTCGTTTTAAACGCACTTGAAACATTTTCAAGGTCTTCTCACACCCATAAATAACTTTCACAATTGCTCAACTTATCGGCACGAGTGTCAATGGCACTCAAGTTATGGCCAAACGGAATCCGTAATGTTGTTTCTCTACCCGCTACTCATTGCGTAGAAGGGTATTATAACTTTGTGACTGCAGGAAATGTTTGTAACAGGCAGAAGGGGGTATCTCTGACCCTATAAACTTAATATTATATCAATATATCAAATAAAGGATTCGGGATATATCAGTATTTTCGCAATATATTAATTTGGTATATTTTATGATTAATACAGATCACACTCGATTATTTAGTACTCTGTATATTTTAGCATTTTTGGTATATTTTAGGAATAAACCGCACTTGCTCAAAAGGATATCTCACAGTCGAATACACTTGATTTTTAGTATTTTTTGCTATATACTAATTTGGTATATTTTAGGAATATTACTGCACAGGTTTACTCCTGCTTACAGAATTTAATATTTTTTTTTTGCGGCATACTAATTCTATATATTTTAAAATTTATTTGCTTTTATTAAAAATGGGTAGCGGGTATAGGTATTTCACAGTCGAGTCCACTCGTCTGTAGCTTTTATACTTGTTTTTTTTTCTGTGGCGGCATTTTGAACGAAGAGGAGTCGGGGTTTAATGTGGTTGGTTGACTGGTCTTATGGCTTTATAACTGACACGCAATCGAGTAGAAAAAGTGGCCTGCTAACCGCAGTTATGTGCCAAATGAAAGGAAGCAAGCAAAACTCGTTGAAAATAGGCAATTGCTGATAGACTTGTTGTTGTACATAGTTTTTGCCTTTTCCTTGCTTTGCTTTGCTTTGCTTTGCTTTGACTTTTCTTCGATTGCGTGTCACTGAACTTTTGCGATGGCGCCAAGAACTTCCGGGTGAGCAGCGTCGATGGCTTTAAGGCTTGCTTTGAGGTGTGTCAGTGTGTACTATTTGTCTGCCCATTGAAAATGTGCAAACGGAAAAAAGGGCGTTTGACTTTTGTGTGAAAGTTTGAAGTATAAATATTTGAAATGAGCTGCAACAGTAAAATGCTTTAGTTTTATTTAATTGAAAATTTGAATATCAACGCCTTTTGCAATCGTATGGCAATAGGATTACTCGCAGTCGAGCATTCACAATCATTTCCTTAAACTTGTTGCAATTGCAAGGGCATAACATTATTGTTTATTAATACCTTTGATTGACCACTTTGTTGCGAATTCAATTTGCAACGTAAAATCGCGCTGACGTCTACATCATAATCAAGACAATTTTCCTAATTGCCTGCCAACTGGAAAACAGGCACAAAATTGCCGCTGCTTTTCTCCATTGTTGTTGTTGCTGTTGTTGTTGTTGTTGTTGTTGTTGTTGTACAAGGCTTATTCTCAAATTAACTTGGCAGCGCTTCAAGCGAACTGCTGCCAGAATAAGGCCAGAGACAAACTTCTTGCCCCTTTTCTCTGTTTTTGTTTTTGGTATTATTCTTTTCGTTTTTTTTTTTTCTTCTTAACCATCCGGGGGCTAGGCCACATTTTTGTTATTTTATAATTGTCGTTGTGTCTACGGGTATCTGTATGTTTGTGTGTGTGTGTGTGTGTGTGGGTGTGGGCATGTGTATTGTTGTTGTTGCTGCTGGCAGTGGCTGCTCATTTCGCTGACTTCTCTTTGTAAGTCCTTCGTCTTTTGTTTAACCAGACCAGACCAAGCCACACCAGACCACGCCAGACCAGACCAAACCAGACCAGACCAGACCACATCATAGCCCGCCAGACCAAAGTAAAGCAAAGCAAAGCAAAGCCAAGCCGAAGCCGAAGCAGCTGCTGTAAGAGCCGCATCAACAATCTATCCCAACCCATTTTTGGGACAGCCTCATGACGTCGCATCTTTTGAGCAGTTCAGCGGGGGGAATTATGGCTTGAAAGCCAAACAAAAAGCACACAAAAGTAACAAAAAAACGTAGAAAAAGAAAGCAAATACCCTGCAAAATGTTGGCCATAAATAAATAACGACAACAATTGAAGAGCCTCGAAAACTTTGGGCAATAAGCGACCCCATCGATGAGTGTCTGGTCGAGGGTGTAGAGCGAACGAACGAACTGAACTCGAACTCCCAGAAACAAACGCATTAATATTTAATGAAATATAAATAATATATTGAAACAACTGACAGTGGGACAGTGGGAAAGTAGAGAACGAGGGGGAGACTGCGGGAGTGTGGGGCAAATAAAGGGTCTCGGTGGGTCTCTGACCACAGTTAAGGCAACGGCTCAGCCTCAGCGATGTGGAAGTCATTGTTTTTGTTACTGTTGTTGGCCATTAGCATTTGTTTCATAAGTCGATGGATAACACTAAACGAAAGCTGGACTGAAAATATATATATTATCGATTTATTTACCAGATGACAAAAACAAAAAAAATGGAAGGAGAGTTCTCAAGAAGTCATTCGCATTTTAAAGTCGTAGTCGCATTCGCAGTCGCTCAGCTAATTAACAATTCGCATAATATTCAAATAATGCTAATGGATCATCGGCAAGCATAAGGATAACAAAACGTCTGTCTGCGAAATTCTTAGAGTTTTGGAATTTTTCGAAATTACGTCGTTGGTTTGAGCTTTTGACGGGCGGCTCTGAATTTCATTAGTTTAATGGAACGAGCGACGCTGGGCTAAGAATAACACTCGAGAGCTCAAATCGCATAAATCTATAAAAAGGCTAAGCAACTGCCTTGACACTTTTACTTAACCGCAATTTTCCATTTCCGTTATGCAAGTGGCACATAAAACAGTTAATACTGAGCTTGGCCAACTAAATAGTCAGTTTTTTTTTTTTTTTTTTTGTGTTTTTGTTGGTGTAGGGAAGGGGAGAGCTTAACTTCCAGACAGCCGCAGTTAGAGTTACTTTTACAGTTGCAGTTACAGTTACACATTTACTGTTACTGATGTGGTTGGGATTGCGGCTTGTGGCCGAAAACAGTTCAAAGACCCACAAAAGTATACTATAAAATCAAATGCTTTTTTGCGGTCATTCGTGTGGCTGCCATGTGTCATGCGTGTGTGTGTGTGTGTGCGTGACTGGGTGAGTGAGTGAGTGTGTGTGTGTGTGGGACTTGGTTTCTTGTGATTTGTGCGCGCTCGGTTTATTTGTTTTTGCCTAATGTAAATTAGTTAATTACATGCCATTGAAATTAATTTTGCCCACTTGATGAATTGTGGTTGCAACTTTCAATTTGATTGCAACTTGAATCAATTAGTTAAAGTGCTTCAGCAACTACAACAACAGCGAAGGAAGCAGGACAATAACTGCAAATGACATTCAAATATTTGCATGACAAGGCAAAATACACAAATGCTGCAAACAACAAAACTGAAAGCTGCATTTTGTTGCTTGTGCTTAGACAATTGAAGAATACAATTATGAACAGTTGCTGTTTACATTCGCTTAAAACTAGTCAAATGCAAGACTTAAGTGATTGACGTAGGTGAACGCACACAGAAGACACATTCACATTGTTAGCTTCCAGCTATTTGCTACTGGCAAATAGTTGATTTTTTGAAAAGAAACAAAATATAATTTGCCAAATATTATCATAGACAAATAAATATATAATATATATATGCATTGCAAAAAGCTAAGACAGCATTTCTTGAAGCTTTTAATACCTGCAAATGTTATGTGCCAACTCAGAAAAATATATCTAAATTCGTTTGTGCATGAATAAATATTAAGCAATTGAGATAACTACAGTCGAGTGTGATGGACTGTGAGGTACCCGTTATCCACTTTGAATTAACTCATTTTATACAAATATACCTAAAATATACCATAAACATAATACAATATACTGAGTGCTGCATTTCGTATATCGATATTGTACTACTTCAAAATATACCATATAGTGCAAAATATACTCGATTGTTAGACAAAGCATTTTAGGCTAAATTTAAGTGGACGTAATTTGCCATACTGAAGTATTTTTTAAATAACTTCTAACTTCTAACGCTGATAAATGATATATATACTTTATGGAACTCTACATTTGTTATATGTAGTTATTATACCCTTTTTACATTATGGGTCGCGCGTATAAAAAACAGACTTCTTTTCTTAGCAGCTTTAGCATAATATTTGTGCATAAAAATGCGGTAGCTTAATTCTTGAATGACATCAAGCTGGAATATCAAAAATGCAAAATGCAAAACAAAATGCTTTAAAAATTTCACAGCGATTACTTAATATAATTTAAGTGCCATAGGCAGGAGCTTATTTCGAATGCTAAATCTCGGCTAAAGCCAAGTCAAACTTGAATTGAAAACAGGCAGAAAAAGATACACAACAAAAAGAATATATTAGAATATTTAATTCAACTTGAGTTGTTCGCAACGTTTTCTCTGCGTTTTTTTTTTTTTTTTTTGGTTGTTGGGTGTTTTGTTGGTATTTCAGTTACCTGAAGAAGGAAAAAACACCAGCTTTAAGTTGTGTGTCATGTCAAATGACTTGCAATAAAAACGGTTCAATACTCATAATGAGGCAATTCCCGTGCCGAGCTCTGGAAATGGAAATACCATTAGCCGAGTTACTTATGCGTTGCGATAAGAGAAGAGCTGAGAATGAATAAATGCAAAAAAAAAAAAACGAAAAGAGAAGAGAAGTGAAAGAGAAATGTGCGTAGCTTCGCTCAGTTATCAAAACTGCCCAGTTGATGAGCTGTTGAAGTGATTTTTATAATGCCAAGTGCTCGCTCGCTCTTTCTCTCTCTCTCTCTCTCTCTTCCACTGTTGCGCTCTCTCGCGCTCTGACAATTATGCAATCAGTGTGGAATGAAGAAACGAGGCAGAGGCTGAAAGCAGAGGGCGAGAGGACCTGAAAATAAGGCGATTGCCCGACGCCCAAGATGAATTATTGAATGGCATCGACGACTCACACTCACAGCTCAGATTGTGATTTGCGAATGCGAATGTGAATGTGAATGATTGCCAGCCATTTGAATTGTAAAATGTGCATTCGAGTGGCTGAATCTAACGAACGAACGAACGATTGAATATTTGCTACACTCTGTTGCAAGCAACTAAGTTTGCCACTTGCCACTTGCCACGCCTCGACCGTGTTGATAGAGATAGCTCAAGATATCGAGAGAGGGAAAGCGAGGGGTTCTCCTTTTGGGCAGGATGTGAGAATGTCCATAAATATATACTACAACATGAGCCTGAGGCGCTGATGTTTTCTATTCGCTTTGATTTTGATTTGCTTGATTTGCCTTCTTGGCTGCCCAAAAAAAAAAAAAAAAAAACATATACATATATACGAAAACGAAATAATTTTATTTGGTTCTTTTTTTTTTTTTGTTGGTCTTGTTTTCTGATTTTTTTTTTTCGTGTACTTCTTCTTGTTGTATTTTTGTTTGACGTAATTGTTCCTGTTTGTGTTTTGCTCTCACTTACGCTATTCGCTACTCGCTCTCACTCTCAATGTTCTCGGCTGCTGCTGTTGCCTGATGATGATGACAGGTCCCCGGGCATATGAACAAAAAAAAAAAGCGGTATAAGAAAAAAATAAAATAAAATAAAGGGGGGGTATGGCAGGCACTTCAAATGCCTTTGCGTCGCTCGTGCATGAATGCCAGACGTCCCTCTTCCTGCCCCTCCGCCTCCCCTGACTCCGCGTCCCCCCCTTTCCACACTTTGTATATAACATTTGGGGACATTGCTCATGCGACGCGTTGTCGTTGCCCTGCGACTAAAGTCAAATAAGAAAACTAATTCTATTGCCCAACGGCGGCTGCAGGTGGCCAACAAGCAGAGAAAGAGAGCAAAAAAAACCAACACCAACAGCAACCCGAATGTCTCGAATGACCCCGCCTATTAAATTGCTGCTGTTTTTGATTTATGGCTGCCATTGAACTTGCTGCTGCTGTTCTTTTTGCTGCTTTGTATGGTTTTTGTTTTGACACTGGCCAATTTGTAAGTTTATTTGCTTATGCGGGCCGAGAGCACACACAACAAACACAACACACGCACACACACAAACACAGATATAGAGGGAAATTTTCTTATGCCCTGGACATTTAACCCAATAGCTGTAGTAAAAGAAGAAGAAAAACTGTTGGAATAACCACACGAACAATATTCATTGAAAACTAATGATGTGGAAAATAGAAAAATTGCCTGCAGTTAGCTGCGTGCGGACAGAACGAGTGAGAGGGAGAGAGGGGATAGAAAGGGGTTGGGTTAGAAAGAGAGTGGATAGGCCACCCACTTTGGGGCTAGATTGAGATTAAGAGCGGTTAACAGAAGTTTCAGTTACATGGCTTGTTTTTCCTGCCCTCACACACACACACACACACACACAGAGCAACTTCTTCTCCCTCTTGTCAGTTGTTGACCTTTTGAGTGCAAGTAAATTGAAGTTAAACGCAATTGTTGACAAGCTGCTGTGCCTTTTTCTTCTGCTTTTTAGTTTATTTTGTTTGCCCAGAACACATTTTACTAGCTTAAGTGCGTTTGCCAACTTGATGGACGCTTGCGTGAGTTGCTCAAGCTCAAGATAATTGAGCTAGATGCTGAGCTGAGAAGTTGTCAATAAAAGTTGCATATTTTACAAATAAAGTAAAGTTGTGTAACTATTAAATGAATTTCTTTTAAAGTGAAATACCACAACATTTAATATAATCAAATCTTTAAAGGGGAATATAGTATTTAAAAGTGAGTAAGAGCATACATATCGAGTAAGTAAATCTACAATCGAGTGTGCCCGACTGTGAGATACCCGCAACCCATTGTGAATAAAAGCAAAATAGTGGGGTATTAATTATAAAACATACCAATTTAATATACCGCAACATACTAAAAAATATATACTAAAGACTATGTTTGGTATATTGATGCAGTATAGTATATTAAAATATACCATAAAGTGCACAAATATACTATATTTTCTGCCGAATCAGCATTATAATACCCTTCTACGTTATGGGTAGCGGATGAATAAGTAAAAGTCAGCTCTTTTACAACAAAAAATAAAGTAATGTGACTTTTAAGTTAATTTCCTTTACAGTAGGACACCTCCAAAAAAAATACCAAACATAGAAAAAAAATTTACCGAAATATAGTATTTAAAAGTTCACCGTATTTATGGGCAAACGTTTCCAAGTGGAAAATCCATTCAGCTTTCAGTTTGTAGCTTTGAAGCATGAGCACTGGCAATTTGGCACTTGATGTTTGAGCATTAAGCGCAAAGTGTTTGTGCGCCTTTGCCAAAAAACAGAAACTGCAAAATGAACAAATAAACAAAACTTCAGTCAAATGTGCCCCGACACGATACACACTTGCTGATTGATTTTCAAATGTGCGTAATCAATAAAAAAAAGAGAGAGAAACGGCAAAAAAACACAAAGCACATACAACAATAACAAAAAGCCAATGGAGATACCATGGAAAGAATACGAGTCGTATACTTAATGCCCGAACACACGCATATCAGTGACGTCAAATCGAATGAAAATTGGAAATAAATAAATAAATAAACAGCAGCTGAATTGGGAACTTATAGTGATCAGGCGAACGAACGAACACACAACACTAGTTGCTGCCAATTGGCACATAAATATTTGAATTCTAATAACGCCACAGGCGATGGAAATCATTCTGGCTGGCGTCCCTATAAATATAATCGTTTATAAGATGAGCACAAACAACATGAACACCACACAGACACACGCCTTTATGAGCATCTTTGTTATATGGGGTACTTAAGCTAATTTCTGTCTAGTGGGTCATAAGTGGTTTTCCAGCTTGTGGCCCCCAAAACGACGACGACGACGACGACTGACCGATGTTGCAAAACGCTGCGCTGACTGGACACATTTTATGTTATGTTTGGGGTTTTAGTTCGCTCCGGGTTTAGGTTAACAATTCACTTCGTAATACAATCAATTTTCATTCAATTCATATTCAATTTGTGTCATACTCGTTGTCGTTCGCTTCGTTTGGCCAATTGAGTTGAACAAATTGAACTGGCATTTGTTATGGTTATTGTACAATACTATTATTGTGTAGGGTATCTTGTAGTTGTTAATTGCTGCTTACAGGCTTTATCAGCTTGTCCCCATTTAGCGATAAATTAATTCGGTTATCATAATCAATGTTTTTAGCGCTTATCAGATTAAATCAACTATAATCACTTATCGCCCAATCAATTATGTTAGATGTGAAAAGCTAATCTTATCTTAAGCAATATTTACTGTCATTTCCCACAAACTCCAATTGCTCGCTGACAATTTTGTATAAATTCTTTGACACCACAACTTGTCTAATTGCAAATGAAATGCTTGCTTGTGGTCTTGCATACTTCGCTTTGCAGGTGTCAAAAAGGAATGCAATAAAGTTGCAGAATTCCACAATGTTTCTGGTAACAGCACTGCAAATTAACAAACGGGTTTCAAATCAAGATTTAAAAACCAAGTCCTAAGAATGTTTATCTCAAATTGCTTTAAGACTTTAAAACATTTTAAAGTTGGAAACAAGCTCTGAAGCCTTGAACGCAAAAAAATTAAAAAAAACTGAATTAAGTAGCGAGTTGATGAAAATATAAGCAATACTTTTGAATGAGAAAAAATCCTACTCATTCTTAGTTGTTTTGGCTGACAATCTGACCAATTATAGCATTCGCTATATTTAAATATTTTTGGAGTATATATTCTTATAATTTAAGAATAATACCACACTGTTTTGCTCTTATTCAAAATGGCCAGCGAATATCTCACAGTTGAGCTTTTTTACTTGTTCAGATTAATGTTTTAAGTCTTATTAATTTGAACTTAAAGCAGTCTTAATTTAAGAATACAATTTTTAAGATGAATGTTTTCAAATATTATAAATAGGTAGTTTTCTCGGTGATGAAACTCCTAATCGAGGAACTTTAATTTGTAGTCTTTGTTGCATATCAAATGGGTGATAATGAACCAACTGTTGGAATTGACATATTAAATATTAATTCGAGTCACAAATAGCACTTAGTACAACTCGAAATGACTCACTTATAACTGCCACAGCTGGCGGAGGAGGAAGAACACTCGAACTCTTCGAGTGAGTGTCGCAAAACTTTTGAACTTTGACAATTCCATCGATTCACAATTCGTCTCTCATTATTAGAAATTAACAACTTTTTAACAAGTTCGGACATTGCATTTGTCTGCTTACTTGTAAGCGATAGACAGTTTTTTTTTCGTGTTGCCGAAAAAGAACTTGAAATGAAGACGAGATTATATACGAAACGTATGAAGTTCTGCTTTCTGGCTTCCTCAATCTGTAATCCACTTGCAGACACGTCTTATTGATACCTTCCTCCCTTCTGGGCCCTTCTGTGTATGTCTTTGAACTGTGAGCTGACAAAAATCTCGTTCTACCATTCGTTTCATTTCTCCATTTGCAAGCTGTGTGCAATTTGTCAGACTTTAGAGCGAAGCAGCAAAGATTGTGAATTTGCCATTTTGTCAGACGGTTAAAACAGGTGTAGGCCAAAGTGAAAATAGTGAAAAGGCAGAGAAAAGTAAAAAGAGTGGAAAAAATATTGCGACACGTTGCAAAGTGCGAGCGGTTGCTTTTGCAGTTGCTGTTGCTGTGACAAAGAGCCGTAACCAGTGCAAAGAGCGAGACAACCTTTTAAGCCTCAAAAATGGCATGCACTCGAAACACAGGCACAGGCCATCATTGACGACGCACCGCACGTCGCATGCCGCATGCCGCAGCCGCATGTCGCATGCCACACGTCGTGTTTTCCCTTTTGGCTTACTAGCTCAATAAATTGCATGAAAACCAGCGCTCTGTGTGTGGGCCTCTGTGCTGCGCTTCATGGGCGTGGCATTGAGAGCCACTTAACAAAAAGTAAAGTAGAAAAAAAAGTGAGCTTGAGAGTGCGTTGGCTTGTGGCAAAGGCACGCAGACAGTCGGAGATGGAGACAGCGACGACACTTCAGCGGTAGCAACTTGCTTTTGCTTCTCCTCTCTTTTTTTTATGTGTTACTTTTACCTCGTTCTGTTTTAGCTGTTAAGTTTTCGCCCCGCTCGCTTTTTTGTACTATATATCGGTGTGTGTGTAGTGTATTTTGTAGTGTCGCCGTGTGTTGGGGCAGACGTGGGGCAAAATTGTAAGCAACTGTTGCCTGCCGTTGACAGCTTCATTGCGCCTGAATAGTTCGGCGTGCAACGCGTTTTTCCATTAATCGAGCGCACTTCATATGTGTGAATGTGTGTGTGTGTGTTGGGGGGTAGGAAGTGGGCTCGTGGGTCGTATGCGTAATGTTGATTACATTTGCGCACAACGCGGCGTATGCACAATTTTAATTACTATGTGCAACAAATGCCAAAGACGTCGAGCAAGCAAGCAGGCAAGCAGGCAAACGAAGCGCCACAAATCGAATGCTGCCACACAGCTCAACTTCTTTTCACACTCACACACACACGCATAAGTAGTATATATTATGTGTGTGTGCGTCTTTATGTGTGCATCATCCGTGCATATCCGTTCGCCTCATCTGGCAATGAGCTGAGAATTCGCTTTGAGAAATTCATTCGAAAATGTTCCCTTTCAGTCCGTTAAATCTGCATCGTTATTGCCCAAGCTATCTAATGCAATTTGCAATCAGTAAACAGCTGATTAGAAAAGATTTTTAATACATGGAAATTCATATAAACTGAGAGCTTTTCATTAAGAACTTTATTCACATACACAGCGAGTACACTTTATTTAATTAGTGAAATTCTTTGATTGCATTTTTTTTATTGACATGACTTTACTTGTATTTCTATTTGTGATACTTTCGATTAATAAAGTTTTACTAGGCATAACTTAAACATTTTGATAGTTTCGATAAATTTAATGTTTACTGCTAAAGCTTTACTTAACATTATTTACAAATTTTTATTTGTATTTATATTGTGCATACTTTCAATGCAATTTATTTTAAATTCATTCGGTATTATTAAATATTTTGTTAACTTACAAACATTCTTTTGTCTCATTTCAAGATATGTTTACATTCAACAAATTTAGTTTTTATATATTTATTTTTATATTTTCCATATTTATAGAAACTTAATATTTGTTTATTTTGTTGTCAAGATAAATAATGGATCAAGTATTCATTTTCATATTTACTTAATTTACAAATGTGTGTGTTCATCTGTAAATGTGCCTTTATAAAGAAATCAAATATACAAATCGCTTTAAAATGTTTGAAGTTTGGTTAAAGTTAAAGGAAAGACGGAAAACCACAGCGAGTTGCGGCTGAAAAGGGAAAATGTGAAGCAGCAACTATGACAACAGAACGGGAAGTTGCAACTGCTGTCGCTGCAGCAGCAGCAGTTACTGCCACACTGACAACACTTTACTAATAGTGTTGCAAGTTTATTATATTTAAAAGATGATGCCATTGTCTGGGCCAGGATGTTGCACGGCAGACGTTGCATGCTGCTTGCTGCTTGCTGTTTGCGGAAGCTTAGTCGTTCAACAGCGATTTCTCCTGCATTTCTTTTGCCATTTACCAGCTACCTTTCGCTGTCTTGACTCGACTCTGAGTGTATTCGCTGTGAGTGCGAAAGTTGCTTTTTGAATGTGTGTGGGTGTGTGTGTGTACGTGTGTTCGGTAAGCTGCTTAGCCTTGCGAAACCCCAGGACATTACCAAGAAGAGTTACAACATATACATATGTGTGTGTGTGTGTGTAAGTACATATGCTGATATGATAATACATATTACAGATGCACACACTCTGATAGCAGCACTTATACAGGGGTTTTACTTTGAGTGTGCTGCAGATAAATGCGATTCGGCCACATTACAAAAGGAGGAAAATATGTTTCAACTCCGTTGTTCCTTTCCCTTCAAGCCATAGTTCGTTGAAGTTTCACTACTTATTTTTCCGTCATTACTTTAGTGCCATATCAAATCGAAAAGCAATAGTGAATTTCAAGCTAATGCGATTTTCAATGCATACAATTATATCTTTAGTATTTATGTAGATTGTAGAAGTTATCCATGAGAGAGTATGTATTGTTTGACAATATAAAAATGTGGTATATTTTTAATGTAGTATATTGTTGAGATACCAAATACAGCCTTTGAGATATTTTAGTACAACTGTGGTGTATTTGCCGTATATTATTGAATACGGTTTAATTAAAAATGGCGACTGTAGATTTCTTATTTATTTTTAATTCAATGTTCCATTTCCATTGTTTTATTAGGTCACACTAAACTGCGCTGTTCCATTTCATGTATTCTAAGTTAACCTCTCTAGACATTATTCAAAGTTATATGAGTGCAAAATATCCAGAATTATTTTATAATTTCTAGTTCTTAATACATTTTTTCAATCGGTTCCACTTTTCGATTATGCTCCATTTTCATTGTTTTATTTATTATATTTCGATTCCATTGTTCTCACTTTGCCGATATATTCTTTGCAACATTTCTAAGCCTTTGGCTCTATTATTGCATTTCATTTCCATTGTTTCGCCATCCATTGTTCCACTTCCGTCATATTGATAGCATTTACTAATGAACGATTTTCAGCTCTTTCCCTTTTTTATAAGCTATTAACATACTGCAACAACATATGTTCGCCTATTTATGGAGAAAAAAAAATGAATTTTGCACACCCTCATAAGGAATGAAATGAATACAGCAAAAAAAAGGTCTTTACCACACACTTGACTAAAACAAAACAAAAAAGAAAGGAAAAGAAACCATGCCAGAAACAAGGAAAACTTTTCCTTTCTCCGGCACACAAAAAGTTTCTCACTATTATACGGACAAGTACTTTCAACTTATTAAGGAGCTGTGCGGCGGTGCACAAAACTTTGATGTTCTGTGTGGGCTGTGCACGGTTTCTGTGGGCGTGAATTTGCGTAGTTGCCGTCGAGCTTGGAGCTGGGAGCTTGGATATTTTGTTTACATTTCAGCCAAAAAGGAGCAACGACAAACTAGTTCAATGTGCTGTTTACATAATGTTTAATTCTAATATATGGGAGGTAAATTAAAACAGTTGCAAACTGAAAATTAATACACAACATGCGAATACGAGTATTTGCTCTCTTTTTGGCAGACATGTGCTAATTAGTGAAGTCAATAGCCATTTATTGCGAATGTAATTCAATATTTATAAACTGCATTGATTGCGATAATCATTGCATGAAATGTGGGCTTCTAAAGAACTGCTTCAGTTTCTTGCCATTAGCCAATTAAATATTCACATATAAATCTTATTTATTGTGCAATAAATATTTGATATGCTCTCCATTATTGTCAGACAAATGCACAATTAATATGCATAATAAACGAGCATCAATTAATTAGTTACAAAACTTTCAAATCAAGTTCATATTTAATTTCCATTACAATGACAATTTTCCGGCAAATTCTCGAGAAAGACACTAAACGAAAAAAAATCAATTATTAAAACACTAGAGAACTAGACAATAGATGGCAGCTGGAGCCACAGAGCAGCATTGGGGAAAATGTTGAGTATTTTTAATTTCCATTTATCTTTTTGTGGCACAAAACTTTGCCATCTTTTTCTCGTGTTGGCTTGACTTTGCTTGGCTTGGCAGTTAAGTGTGCTATTTATGGACCAAAATAGAGAGATTTCCCTCCTGCTCACTCTCAATTATGGAATGCCCTCAGAGTATTTAAATATTATCTATTGGCCAACAATCAGGTCAAACACACACAGAGAAAGAGAGAGAGAGAGTCATAGAGTTTGGTTCATTATGCAAATGTGAGGGAAACTTTTCAGCCAATTTGGCCAATTGTCAATGTTTTTACAAGAGTTTTCCATATAACTGAACTCCCCGAAGGCAAAAAGTATAGAGACAATATATGAATATGCATCCGCATCCACATTCACATTCACATTCACATCGACAACGACATCCACATCGACATTCGCATATGTATTTATACAATTTGATTGTGCAGAGTGCTTCATTATGATTTAATGCACTCGACTTCGATGCGGATGGCATTGACAATCACAATCACAATCACAATGACAATGACGCTGACATGGCCGTCGCAGTTTACCTTCCCTACGTCCCTCCCTTTACGCTCCTCCTGGCAATAAATTTTATTGAATTTTCCCAATCAACCAATGCAAAGCAACTGCGCTGCAGTTATGTGCTAAAAATGGCAACATTTCAGTTTTTGTCCACCTGACACATTCACGCTAATTGATATTAGCGCATTATGATTCTGCTGCGATTGTATTTAACATATAACCGTTGTCCATCATCATAATGAAATGCGTGGGAAGGGGGGTGGGAAAAGGTCAAAGGGCGTAAAGTCAATTTATCTGTGTGCAACTCTGCATTAGATTCTATTTTTAAACTAGCTAAACGTATGTGTGTGTGTGTGTGTGTGTGGGTAAGAAAAGTGTTTGCTTTTACCCATTTTTGGAATTCTTCGAAATGTATTTTGGAAAACTTTACGTGGGTAGTGCGGCCATGAGCGGTAGCTGTTGTGGGATTTGTCTGTCTTGTCTATCTGTCTGGGCTGGTCTGCTCTGCTCTGGTCGACAACATACAAGTCCAGGCGGATATTTGCAATTGCCCTTTTGGCCACAGCTAGCCGATAACAAGGAATTTTTGATTGGTTATCGATAAAAAGCCAAAAAGTCCAAGTAATTTCCTTGGCGCAAATGGAGACAGTTGCACAGAAATGGAAAAAATGTACAAGTAAGAAAGCTACAGTCGAGTGTGCTCGACTGTGAGATACCATTTTCAAACGAAACATAACAAATAAATATACTATAAAATACTAAAGCTATACTGAATGTTATATTTGGTATATTGGTATAGTTTTACCTTTAAAATAAACCACAGAGTATCGATAAAGTATTATATTATAAATATACCGTAGAGTGAAAAATATACCAGATTGTCAGCCAAAACAAATAATAAATAAATAAATAATCGTATATCTCTAAAATTTTCATATGCTTTAAATCAAATTTTCAGGCATCATCATTTAATCTCTATCTCTTATTGTCTCTGAGATCTAGGTGCAATATGGATGGACGGACAGACAGACAGATGAACAGACGGACATTGCTATATTATCTCGGCTGCTTTAAAATATATATACTTTATAGAGTTGGAGATGACTCCTTCTGCTTGTTACATACATTTTCCTCAGTCACAAAATTATAACACCCTTCTACCCTTGGGTATTGGGTAAAAAAAAAAACCATAAACAATTTTGTGGACTATTAAACTTTGGCAAACATTGAGAAATATGTGCCCCCAAAAAAAATGCTCCCATATCTAATCAACAAAGTGCTCAGCTCATTTGAGAGACTGCAGTCTCTCTGTCTCTCCTTTTACCCCAAGCAAAGCGTGTGTTGCTGTCATCCAATGTGTGCAATGTGCATTTTCAGTTCGTGGAAATTTGAAATTTTGCGAAAAGTCAACTAGCACTTTTAGTTCTATTCGGAGAATTGAGTATTCAATAGATTTACTGCAGGTGTAGTTTATTGTTCGCCTTAAAGCTTAAAAGGCTTTTAATTTTAATTGACAGTAAAACGTTTCAATAAAGCAATTAAATAAATAATACAAGGAATAAAGTCTCAGTTTTGTGTGTTAAAAAAAGAATTATTTCCTCTAACTTGACACATTTTTGAGTGGCTTTTAGTTTAATTGCCTGTAAAGCGTTTTAATTAAACAATTCAATAAATAAAACTCGACTTTTATTTTATGTTATGTGCATAAGAAGCTGTCAACAACTTTTGACCATAATTGATATATTATAGTAAAAGTCTGGTTGTTGTTCTTTTGTGCATAATATTTAATTACAGAGCATTTGACTAGCCCTCATTTCCGCTTGATCGTTTTGAGTGCATACTCAAATGGCAAGCAAATCAAATTTCCTCATATTTATTTTTTAGCTTTAATGCAATGCACCAACTGCGTGTGTGTGTGTGTGTGTGTGTGTGGCAAGTGGCCAAGCATGTTGGTTGCTGGTTGCTGGTTGCTGTGTTCCCTCTGTCTCTGTCTCTGTCTCTGTCTGTGGCATAACTTGCAGCTATTTGGCTGGTGAGCAATGTTGTTATACGGTACTTGTATGTCGATAACAGCAACTGCCAACTAGAAGCCACAAGAGCAACTACTTCGCATGGTCAGGGAACGATACTGAAATGCTTCATTGCACTCAGCGCTCTGCTGCTGCTGACCAGGCGCATACACAACACTGACTGGGCTTGTTCTGCCTGCCAAATTGTTGAGACACACACACATACACAGATGCAGTGAGTGTGGCCCTGGGGCCATAACAGGCTAACAACATTTGATCACATGCACACGTGGGCAAGCACACAGCGCCTAAGCGATTTTTTTTTTTGTTTTTTCTTATTTAGGTCATCGCAAAAATTCCATTTTGGCCAGCAAAAAGAGGTATTACAGAAACGCCTTGCAAAGCAACTCTGCCATGACTAAAAATCTCTTTCTCTTACGCTTCTTATTGCCTTGGCTCAAATCCAATTGTACTGATAAATGAATAAAGGCAAAGCACTGGGAAGCTCAGCTCTTAAATGCCAGCGAAAAGTGTTCAAAAACCGAAATGAAAGTGCGTTTTTTTTTGTGCACTTTGTTTGCTAAAGTTTTAATTGATATCATTTACAATCGATCTGAAAGAGAAAACATTTCAAAAATTTGCTTTATGAAAAGTATTGTCAGTAAAGGAATAATTTAAGCTTCATATTTTCTGGTTAATTTTTGAAGCAACTTTCGATAATTTTCCATTTTACGCAGTCTACGTTCTTTTGGCTCTAAGTTGGGGATTAGAAAATGGTTCATTATTAGTTAATACGCCCAAAAAGTATGTGCTTTGCATACAAAATTGACTCGGGAGTCAGTTTCTTGGAATTCGAAGACACTCGCGCGCCCTCGAGACGAAAACTTTTCTTTTGTGCTCTCGGTGGCTTCTTCGAACTTCTCGAATGGCTTAACAAATGTTTAAAGATATTGCAATTCCGTTAAAGTGTTGAATGCAAATTGTGTTTTGTTTTTATTTACTTTTTTCTCATGTTTTTTTTTTGTCGTCGTCTCATCCAGTGAAAAGTTTATTCGATATGCGTGTGTATATCTATGTGTACATATGTGTGTCAGTATATGACATTTGTTATAAATTTAATTAAAACAAAATGCCGGAAACGAGTGAAGTGCAGAGCTGGGGCTGACAAAACTTGTCTAACTGGCTGGCAGCCCTGACAGACAGACATGCAGCCGAATAGACAGATAGACGGGTAGACTGACATAAAGAGAGAGAGGGGGAGAGCAAGAGAGAGAGAGAAAGAGGGAGAGTTGGGCTCATGTGCCTTAAAACAACGTAGCAGCAACAGCAGCAGCCAAGTTGCAGACAGACTCTCGCATATCACAAAACTTTTCAAAGGGTTGCCCCATATGATGGCTGCAAGCTGAGTGGCAAGAAGAGTGGAAATGCGGGGAGCAAGGGGCGAAAGTGAAATAGAAGAAGAACTATAGTATGTTCAGTGGCTGCTATTAAAAGGATTCGCTCGCAAAAAGTTTCGGTTTCCGCCGAAACCGACACAAAATAAAAAGCGGGTGAACAAAAAATAAATAAATAACAGGCGAGTTTTTCTTCCTCTTTGTGTGTGTGTTTTCTTCTCTCTCTCTCTCTCTCTTTTTCTCTTTGGCTTGTCGCTGACGGCATTTTACACGCAAAAAAAAAAAACCCCAAATAAAAAAGCGAAAACGAAAAAAATGGAACAGAAAAATTAGATGTATGTGTGGGTTGGTTAGATGGATGGAAAGCAGAGAGCTCAGATTTAGGATTAAGCTCTCAACTTTGTGCAGCTAATGTTGAAAATTTGTTAATTAAGCATCGCTCTCTCGCTCGTAAAGCGAGTGCAATTACATGGCCCAATGGCAGCCTAAGTAGCAAATCGTGTTGAGACCCGGGTCTGAGAGAGATACTTTTATTTCGCTTTCGCTTTCGCTTACGCTTTTGTTTTTGCGCATTTTCGCCTTGACTTGAAATACAAAACCTCAAAATCGCTCCCGAAAGTGCCACAGTTTACATAGCACATTGTATACAGAAGGCAAAGACCTTAAATTGTGACTTGCATTTTAGCATTTGACCAATAAAATGTATTTTTAGCACAATTTACGATCTCCATACAGTAAAACAAACAAATTTGTTTAATTATAGTTGCATCTGATAAACAGTGAATTCATTTCTTTAAATTTACATCAACTTAATTGATATTAATTATCATTCTGATGCCATCGGGAATTATTTGAGTAAATGTTTTCCATTTGATATACATTTAAAATGCAACCGCAATGATTTTCAATATCCGATACAGAGCTTATCCGTTAATGGAAGCATTTCAATCGTTGCGTTAACGTAACGGTTATTGTGCTCTACTGTGCCATTATTATTACAACATGCTCGCATATTAACACGACAATTGTGTCTTTTAGCCCTCACAGCTCAAGGTGAATTGAAAAATCGATTTGACCTGCATTAAAAATGACCCGACGACAAGTTGTTGACCCAGCGTAAATATCGTGTTCCCAGTTGCCAGCTTTCAGCGTTGATGTGTGTGTGTGTGTGTGTGTGTTCCGCCCCCGAATAACTGTTTTTCACAGTCGGTTATTAATTTATAAAACTGAATTATTTATTTTGGGGAGTTGTTGTTAAACTGTAACAGCCAAACCAACAATAACAACAACAATAATCATAACAATTACAATAAAAACGAAATGAGGCCCACAAAAAAAAAGAAGGAAATGTAAAAGCCACACAATATGTGAGCGAGTGAGAGAGATGGCGGGTGCAAGAGAATGAGAAGGCAAGAGTGAGTGTGCGAGAGTCGTTTTGCCTTCATTTGATTGTTATTTGGTGTTGATTACTTCATTTCAACAGTAACAAATGCGCAGCGAAAGGGAAAGGGAAAAAACAACAAGCCCCAGAACACGTGCTCACTTCACACAGTCAGACAGACAGACAAACAGACAGACGGACAGAGAGACAGACTGTGTAGAATGTTATCAGTACCATTCACCAACCGCCCGCAACGTTATCTCCTGCACCTGGGCATTGGGTGAGGAGGAGAGTGCATAGAGCACCGCTTGGGCCACATCATCGGCTTGTAGAATCACATCGCCCAGCTGCGCCTTAATCTCATCCGACACAATCTCGGTGGCCACCCAGCCGGGGTTAATGCTCTGTTACGAAATTGTGCAAAAAAAGAAAAGGGAAATTGGTAATAATTATTAATAGCTTAATTATAGAGGCATTACTTATATGTTAAGTAGCGGTATTTCAAGTTAAACAATGATTATTTCTAGTCTTTTTATGGATCATATAAATACAATAAATAAAAATAGTGTGCAGCTTTTTTTTTGTGAATTTAAAAAAAAAGAATGTGAGAATAATAAGGTATAACTTTTGTGGTTTTTGTTTTTAGGAAAATATGTTAAATATATTGACTTTAGTTGCCAATCACATTTTATGCTATATACGCCAATACTATAACAATTTCTGCTCAAATTACTTTACACTTTAAACTAACCATTTCGAGTGTAAAATAAACAAAAATATTTTACATTCATTCGCAAAAAAAATAAATTAGAAACTACTTAGCATTTAAGTTAATTGCCAAAAAATAAGATTTCATATTTTAGATTCATTCTGTATAAAAATAAATTAGAAGCTACCAAACAAAATGATTTCTCAGCTACAGCTTCTTTTTATTCCTTTCACTTACCGTTGTCTTGATCTTCGATTTCGCTGTGATCAATTCCTGTCGGCAAATCTCGTGCACAGCGGTCAATGCGAATTTACTAGGCGTATACGCATTGAGACTGGGATCCACAGGTCCTGGATTGTAGCCCGCCAAACCGGCCGTGCTGTTGATGAAAAACAAATGTCCGGCCATCTCACGACGTCTCATGCTGCTCGCCGCCAGCTTGGTGCAGTAAATGCTGCCCATCAGATTAGTCTGGAGTATCTGACTGATCTCTGGCACAGGCATATCGAGCAGCTGGCCGTCGCGCACAATGCCCGCATTGTTGATGAGCACATCGATGCCGCCCAGCTGCTGTTCGATCCACTCGAAGGCGCTGTTCACCTGCCCCTCCGCAGAGACATCGCAGGTCCGCTGATGGAAGCGTGACTGTTGCTCCACGGGCAGCGATTGACGCAGTTGCTCCAGTCGCTCAGTGCGACGTGCGAGGCCAACCACCTGCAGACCGGCGGCAACCAAAAGTCGCGTGCAAGCAGCTCCAATGCCCGAGCTGGCGCCGGTTATCACAGCCACACGATTCTGCCAACGTTCCATGATCCACTGTGAGCAATCGAGTAACGTTCAGCTTATTTTTATAGCAAGCGCTTATCAATTGTTTCGTTCTCTTTATAGCGTGCTCACTGGCTCAGAGATGAGTGCGTGCAATAGATTTTGTTTCTATGTTATACACTTCTTATATGTATCTCTAAAAGGCTAACTTAGTTTTGTTATTTTCATTACACTTGTTTTTATCTTATTTGCTGAGAAAGGGTTCAAGCAATAACTTATTCTGCATGTTAGATTTATTTAATTACATATTCTTGCTATTCATCGTGTTTGTCGTGTCACGCGCTCAGCTCTAACAAGCTCTAATCTCAGCATGACGTGTCGCTAGCTTTGCTTTTGCTCTTTGCTTCGGAACAGACCACATCACACAACAGCTGTTCGCTCAGGTTCAGTCTGGCGATCCGGTTCTCGAGGGCTTGTTTGTTGGTTTATTTGTTTGCCTCTCGCCTTATCTGTTGCCCCCTTTCCATCAACAGCAGCCTAGTGATAATGGGCAATTTGTAATTTTAATAGATCGCAAGGTTTTCATTTTTCTTACTGCTGATGTGGAACTTCTTCAAGTTGTTTTTAGATTACTCATTAATATAAACTTGATTGATTATTTTTTAATTTGTATCTATATATCATTTTAATTTGGTACAAAGTTTTTTATTATTATACCAATCAAATGTAGATTTTGGAATATTGTAGTATTTTTGTTGTATACTAATTTGGTATATTTGATGAATAAAACCGCGCTGTTTTAAAATATACCACAGCCTACTAAAAATGTTATTGCAGATCTTAAAAGTAAGGCTTTTAAATTATTAATTATTAATTTTTTTAGTTTATTGTGCGGCTAAATAAAATAAGTTCAAAGTTCTCAAAGTTTTGCCACTTGGCAGCTTATTATTGCAACTGCTGCAAATGAATGTATTTCACCATCAAAGAGTGCAAATTGGTTTGCTACAGAGCAACATTGTTGCCACATTCAGAAGTGGCATGCAGCATGAAAATAAATATGTTATATATAGAGTACACTCTGTGTGTGTGTGTGTGTGTGTGTGTGTGTGTGTGTGTGTGTGTGTGTGTGTGTGTATGAGTGGGGAGCTTTTAAAAGTTGTGGTCGCAGTTTAGCTGCGGTTTTAAGGTCTGCTTTCAAATTAGCTGCCTGGCAAATGGGTTAATAAGCCTGCCAGCGATATGGCCGACAAACGCGACTCTCTATCTGTGTGTGTGTGTCAGTGTGAGTGTGCAGTATATATATGTGCATTTATGGGGTTTCAGATGCCACACACAGCGACTCGTACTCTCTTCCTCCTCCTTCTCCATATGCAGGCATACTTATATGGACCATTAAAAAAAAAGCCAACATGCAGTGCCAGTTAAACGGCGACTCGTGTTGTGCGCTCTCAACACACACTCACACACACACACATACGTGGTGTGCAAAATGCCAACACACCTATACCAATGCATATGCGGAAAAAGGATCCGCTTGGCTCTTTCTGCTTTATCACCGTCGTCGCCGTCGACGTTGTTGTTTTTGCACGTTTTTTGCTCATTTTTTTTATGGGAACGCTCGTAACATTCAAGAGATGCTTAAATGGGAAACAATAAAAGCTCGATGAGTGTGGGCAGGGGGGCAGGGGTAAGAGTGTGTGTCTGAGTGTATGTGTGTCTGTATGTGGGGCTTAGCTTAAGGCAGAAATGGGAGCAGCTTCACTCGGGCTTTAACGAGCTTGCTTTGCCCTGCTTTGTGTCCTTTCTTTCGTATTTTTTGCAATTGTTGTGCAAGTGCAAGTAGTGCTGCAACATGTTGCAAGTGTGTGCGTGTGTGTGGGCTTGTTGTGTTCATCAAATCACGACCGTCACTTTGCAGCACTTTATCATGCAATTACAAGAGCAAAACGATGTGTGTGGCGGCGACACTTAAAAAACGCAACATTAACATCAAATTGAATGTTGCTACACAAATTGCCAGGCAGCAATCTGATTAACACGCTCTCTTCTATATCTAGACGATATATATATAGTTTGGCAGCTGCTTGATAACAGAGACACATCCGCTCTAAGCGGCTCTCATCAATAATTTGACAGCAATTTCTACAGCAATTTGTATGGATTTGCCAGCTATTCAGCGATTTTGATGGCAACGCATCACTAGCCACGCCCCCCGCCCCCCGCCCCACGTCACGACGAGGCATGCCTCCCTAATTCGTGGACTACCTGCTGCCTTGAGCCATTGGCAACTGACTCGTTGACTCGTTGTTGTTGTTGTTGCAGTTGTTGTTGTCTCTGCTCCCTTCGCTTTGTCTTTAACGGTTGCTCGTTTGCGATGCTAAACGTGTCAATAGACTCCTCTACGTAAATATTCCATCTTCTGTTCTCTTTCTACCTTCTCACTTAATTTCCTTACTTATCGCAGCATGTATACGAATTGAAGCCGCTGGCTGAGATTGTGCTCTGTGTTGAGCAAAACTAAAGCTTGCTTCTTGTCTCTCTTATTATTTGATTCTATTTCAGTTTCAGTTTCATTCTCTCATTTTATTTGGTTTCAATTTATTTCCATGCCACACGTTGTGGCAAATAAAAATTGGCAGCCGAAAATAGAATCACAATATTTTGGCAGCAGTAGGAAACTGTGTCAGAAAAACAAAAGAAAAGCCTTGGAACACACAACCAAATATACAACTTAATTGCCCAATACTCTGCAGCACGAGTTAAAGCGAAAATCAGATAAGAAAATTATTTTACATGGCAGCTTAAAACGAAAGCAGTGCGGTATTATTTTTAGAATATACCAAGACACACTTAAATATGTTGAATATTATATTTAGTAAAAATATACTATAGAACACAAAATATACTAGATTTTTTTAAATTTTTAAAACAATTTTAAAATTATATCACTATCTCTTATAGTCTCTGAGATCTAGCTGTTTATATGGACGGACGGACAGACAGACGGATGCGGGTATAAAAATTTGTAATCAAATAGTTGTTAATAAATTGCTAACATTAGAATTAATTATTGAAAACCCTTTTCAAACTAATCGATATTTTCGCACTCTGCTCGCTAATTGCAATTTATGTGAAACACCACAAAAATAATGGAAACCATTTTTGGCATGTTCGATTAATTTCTATTTAGTACTTTTTTTTTGGAGCGCCAAAGAAACTAATCAAGGACTCACATTGTGTGTGTATGTGACATAAGGGTTTATTCAATAGCGTATTTTACGGCATTTGAGGGTCAACAATTGAATAAATGTAGAGGTAGTTGAATGCTTTTGTGTTGCGGCTGACAATAGTTTTTCCATTTTCAATTTGCTATGCGTTTGTTTGCAGTGCAGCTGCATAAATTAATTTCGTATGGGGCAGGTGGCAGCATTCTGTGTAAATTAAATTTTAAAACTGCACAACAATCTGCGGTGGCAACAGCATGTGGCAAGGGCCCGCATACGCACACACGCACACACACACATACTCTAATTGTATCCTTCTCTGTGTACGTGTGTGGCGGCTTACATCTGTTTATCCACTGGCAAAAACAAGCAGAGAGCAACAAGGCACAATTAAAATCGCTTGTCTGTTTGCTCACTCTCCCACAAACTTTTCTTCTCTCTTACTCTTTTGTGTCTTTTTCATTCCTGCGAATTCGTTTGAATTTCAAATATTTGCAACATTTTGTGCTTAGTTTTCAATACTTGTCGTTGACAAGCTGCGGGAAAGCAGCTAGATCATGCTCATCCCGCTTGAGCTGTCTTCGTTGTCTGCCACATAGTCGCCTCATTTGACTGCTTAAAATGTCATTAACAACAATTTGTTGTCGCTTAGCTTCGCTCATTGGCTGCCATCATCAAAGTCCTTTTCGCGTTGCGCCATTTCGCATTAATTTTTTTTCGCTTCTGCGTTTGTGTTTGCCATGGCATGGCCTTAACGCTGCCTTCAGCAGTCCAAGTTGTGGAAAAGCGAGGAGAGAATGAGAGAAAGAGAGAGGGAGAGACAACTTTGAGCGACAGAGAGCGAGTGAAGCCTGTCTCAGCAGCGTGGAGCGTGGTATGCATTATCCATACGATGACACTAAGATCCTTGACAACGCATCCACACAATGCGCAGCACATCGCAGCTGATGGCAAACTGAACTGAACTGAACCGAATGCCCCAAAGACGTTTGGACATTGACTAAATGCCGGATAATGAGCCACACATAATAAATGAGCTACATGTAAATAAACTGCGCGTCAAGTGCACATTTTTTTGCGCTGTTGCAAAACTTAAATCGAAACTTTTCGCTTACTAAATATTGATTAATATTTGGAGTTGACTTTAGAAGTTCCTTTTAATTTCTAAAGTAATTGAATTCTAAAAAAAGCTCACAAATTTAAAACCAATACTTTTTTTATTCTACAGCAAAGCTGTTGTAATAATTTTATTTTTGAGCCCTTTGTGTTCATGTTTAGTAAATTCGTTTTAATATTTTGTTTTACTATTGTCAATATTTATTTGATATAACTAAATTCTATTAACTTTTGCATCAAAACATTTTGTTTGATTCTTTTTTCAAAGATGAAGATATTTGTTCCGATGTTTTATTTATAGATTTCTTTTAATTTACATCTTGTCTTCATTGTTATTAAAAGTTTTAGAACCAAATCGTGATAAGCCCATTTCAATCCTAACATCCTATTTATATTATATGGTATATTTTGAATGTAGTAAGCTCTACACCGAATATACCAAATATAACTTTCGATATATTGTAATATTTTTGTTGTATATCAATTTGGTACAATAAAAAAACGTTCTATGTTCTGTATATACCGAATTAATATACCACATATGCTAAAATACTTTTCTGGCTATATATTTTTTATTTATATATATAGTATTTTAGTATATGCGGCATATTAATTTGATATATATTAAGAATAATACCACAATGTTCTGTAGCTTTTTTACTTTTGCTTTGCTTTATTTTGAGTTCTTAATATTGCCCTATTTTTCATGAAGCGAATGTTTTAGTTAATTCTTTTGATTATACATTATCAAAAGAGAGAGACTACCAATAATATTTGTCCTCAACTCTACCCCATTTTTGTTAGCAAGTTCAGAAGTAGCTTTACTTGGCAGTTGCCGATTCTGTGGAAATGAAAATGGCTCTATCAATGAGAATATTCTATCGCTTCACCTGAAGTCTGTGTCTGCACCATTAATGGTTTTTTTCTTTGTGGATGCGAAAAGCGGCAGCTTTCTTTTCATTTCGGCCAATCTTATGCCACTCCGTTTTGGAGGCGCGCAAAGTTTTCACTTGCAGTCCGCTAAAGGTGGCGGGAGGGGGAAGTGTTTAAAGTAAGGAAACCGAAGTTATAAAGCAGGTAAACGATGCGAACAACAAAAGGAAGCGAAAAACGTTAACAAACATTTTTTCGAAAAGCAAAACGAAACTTTTTTTTTTTTGCCTTCCACTTTTCACTTTCTTAGCGTGTTCGAGGCGTTTGTTGCTTCTGCTTTGTTGCTTTTCTTGTTGTTGGCTGCATTACATTGTGGCAGCTTGAGGGATTGATGATGAGAATAATAGCAGTGGGGAGGGCGTGGCTGATGTGGGCGTGTACTGTGCACTTTTCCCCTATTGTTGCCCCTGTGTGTGTGTGTGTGTTTTTTTTTTGTGCCATTTGTTACGCGCACAAAACGGACCATCATTTGGTACTTTAGTTTACAGGTTCTATAAAATTATCACAAATGAGGCAAGCAACGCAACAATGTAAACTGTTAGTGCCACTTGCCCCTATCCCCCATTCCCCCTTTCCCTTTTCCCTTTTCCCATTTGCCAGACTGAGTGACCACCGTAATGAAGTGGAATGAAAGCCAACAATAACATGGGGATATCGCTTTCATTGGATGAGCAGCACATAAATGTATATTTGCTCGCCAGCCATTGTTTACTTGTTGCTCCAGTTGTTGTTGTCATTTAAGTGGTTTCATTTACCAAATAAATGTTGCATCATTTCGAATGCCACAAAAATGTTCATACCTACACATTTTTAAAGTTTCTACACATATTATTTCAATTTTTGCGTAGGCCTTTTTCTTGGAATTTGACAAATAATTAACGAAAATTGTTTTGCTATTGATTTGACATAACAATATGCGCCTTTCATTATTTGTTTTCTTTTTCTTGGAATGTAATATTTTCTTAAGAAATAAAACCCTTTGTAAATGTCAGCTTAAGGCATTTAAAGTTTCTGTCATAACTTAAAGTTTTACTGCAAAGAAAGTTCTGTGTTGGCAGCTGTGTCTCTGACTCGTTAATATCACTTGCCACACTCATTAGCTGAACGAGATTTATGCGCAATTGAATAAAACAAAACAAATTGCGAAACTAACTGCAAGACTGAGACGCAACAATGCTGGCTCAGCTAATGAATTTGCGGCTGGAAGTTGGCTAGCCAGCTAACTGATTGGCAATCAGTGGCAACTCGTTGCTGTTGCCTTTGCTGTGGCTGCTTTCGCTCTTGGCTTAAAGCGTATATCACTGCCAGCTAAAAAGCTAATCAGCTATTAGAGGGGCACCACAAAATATTACACATACGCCCCCTAAGGCACCAGAGGCACCTGAGGTGCTGAGGCGCTCACCTGGGCTTGGCACTTTTTACACTTAACTCAATTTGCAGTGGCACACACAACACACAGAAAGAAAAACATTCCATGCTTTTCTGTCCACTAGAGATTGAGAGAGAGAGGGAGACTTCTATGGCAGCTTTAGCTAACTCAGCTCGTAGCTGTGGCTGTGGCAGCTTTTGGTTCGTCCACTCGGCACCTTTATAGAGGTGTCGGGACAGTGTGAGAAGAGCGGAAGGTAAAGTGAAATGCCAAGGGACTTGGTATAGAAAATTATTGCTCAACGGAAAACAATTATTTCGTGCCGGTTTCTGGCATGCCATTAAAGTGAGTCCAGCTAGCCAGCTCCAAAGGCGATAGCCCCACAGGAGCAAGCTGCCACACAGCCAACACTTCTGTCTTTCCACTCTCTCTCTTTCTCTGTGTGTGTATGTGTGTTTGTATGTTGTGTAATCTGAATATTGCCGTGACTCGTTGCAGTGGCCACTGTTCGCTATTAAATTGCATTTGCCTGGGGCTGTTATTTGGGTTATCGACACGACGCGCGATTCACTCTCGAAGCATTAAAACTTAGCCAAAGGAAAGACTCTGCTCTATGCATACATATATATTTAATATACATAAGTATATTCAATGTGTGTCTGTGTGTGTGTGTGTATTATGAGCATTTCCATTAGGCATGCAGACATGTCTGTGTCATTGATCCCATGTCAAAGCAAACTAAGTGCAATCACATCAAATTGTGCATGGCAAACAAATTGAAAGCAAATCGTCTAACAACAACAACATTCATTGCAAAAAGCTAATAAATATTTACACTCTCTCCCTCTCTCGCTCTCTTTCTCTAGTCATTTTCAATCAAATTTATATGCGCTCAAATTGAAATCTTGTTCAAATTCCACAAACATTTCTTTGCACAATAAAATACATTTACAATTTGGCAGTATTTTGCAAGAAATTTGCCAGAGAATTTATATCTATATTATTGAAATGTTGACGAAAGTTGCCGAAAAACAACATGAAATTCAACAAACATTGAATGTTACTTTATTTCTTGTGACCCAACTATTGCTGTCATCAAATAAATATCGAATAATACATTTCTGTGTTTTAATTTTAGGGCCTTCTTTTTTACTGTGTAATTTGTTGCTTTTATATTATATCTAGATTGAATGTTACATTTTTTTTTTTTTTTTGGAATACTTTTATCATTAAAAATATTTTACAAAATAATTTTGTATTCTCAAATTTTAACGTCAACTAAATTTAGGTATTAAGTTCTCTTTTTTCTGTATTGTTGCTGAATAGCAAATATAATTAAAAACTATATTTCATTTCTTTATTTTTTTGTTATAGTAGCAAAGGGTGTTTGAAGCAGCGGTTTTTTTTGGGTCTCACTTTACGATATGTGTGTGAGTGTGTTGTCTGGGTGCTTTATTGTGATTTAGCTTAGCTGGGATTTCGTTTGCTTTCGCTGCGCCGCTGGCCACATGGCGTATGTGTGATATTTGGTAATGGCCTGTAATTAAGCAGCACGTTCTTCTGCCTGCTGCTTGTTCCCGTTGTTGTTATTGTTGCCAACGCCTGCGAGCGACTTCCGTTTGTTGTTTGGCTGCGAAACATGAAACTCTAATTACCAGGAAAAGAGGCTACCAAAAAGAAGCATACACAAAAAAAAAAATCCGAAAAAAAGGAAATACAACAACAGCAGCAAAAAGTAAATAAATAAAAATACATACAAAACACAGGCACACCTGGACAGGATTTGGAGAAGCACGTGGACATAATACAATCTGAGAGTGTGAGTGAGTGAGAGAGAGAGAGAGAGAGAGAGATAAGCAACTGGACAACAGTTAAGTGGGGAGCTACACCAAAACGTTCAATTATCAGGCCACATTCGGTTGTCATTAGAATGTTTGCTTAATGTTCGACAGTCGTGTTCCGGAGTCTCTCCTTTGGGAGTTGAGTTGAGAAATCTTGGCCAGATCGTTGGCCTGGATATCATCATAATTTTGTTTTTGTTTTTTTTTTGGCATGCGTTCGTTCAAAACGTCATCTGCATAATATGGCTCGTAAATGTTTAATGTGCATTTAATTTTCCAGCAACAGCGAGCGCCTAATGACACTCAAATTGTACATATCAAGTGGGTGTAACTCTCTGCATATGTGTGTGTGTGTGTGTGTTGTAACTGTTCTGGACAGCGACTGCGAAATGAAAACAGTTACCAAAGGGTTAAGCTGCGGATGGCTGGCATAAAATATGCCATGGGGAAATTAAATGTAATGGTTGCCTTTCGGGCGTATTTGTCACGGGCGTAACTCACTCTCCCCCCCCCCCCCCCCCTCTTCTTTCTCCTCATCCAAGTGTGTGTGTGTGTGTGTGTGTGGAAATTACAAACGTTAGATATTAGTGCCGTTTGTTACCTTTTTAATGACAGTTGTTGCACATTTTTCATATGCCAGCATAACAAAAAAGGGGCACAATTATTGAGCATTTTGATTTTTCCGGCAGCCGAGATTAATTTGAATTATAATTATGTGCAATTCTGAACTTGACTCATTATTAATATGATAGCCTGATTTATTTTGTATTTCATTCTTTTTATTACTTTTTCATTTGACTGCGCCTGAATAAACCAATATTCAAACATGTCGCATTCAATGACATCTGCTGTCGTGCTCATATTGAAATTAAAAAAAAAAAGAGAAAAAAACGGAATAAAAGAAGAGAAAATGACGACAAATGGGCGCACTATTCATATTCATTTTTCATTTCCATTTGAAATGCTCTGGCACAAATCACAATGTGACAGCATAGACATGCTATGGAATTTTCCAAAGCACATATAAATGCTGCAATTAAGCTTCGGCAAAATGGCTTTACTTCATTTAGAGGCTCAAGCTATTTGCTGTACACGTTTTTCGCCCACTCAACTGTCGACTGTCAACCAATCTCTATATATACACATACGAGTATATATTTCATGTTTTTTTTAAATGAAATGAAATGCAATAAGCAATATGAAATACACGTAGAGAAATGCTAATATTTGCATTGCGCTGGACTCGCATTTTATTGCATTTTGCCCGGAATCGCATTTCATATTTATTCATATGTTATTTATCAAACGGAATTGTAACTCCTCTTCGCTCTTGGGTTGAGGGAATTATGATTTTGTCAAGTCGCCAAGCGGGGGTCATTAATGCGATTTTATACAGGGTCCTTAATCCCTGTTTCTCTCCCTCTTTGAAATTATCCTGATTTATGTGTTCATTTTGCAGGTCAGTCAGACATTTGTTGCTGCTCTTGCAGCTGATGTGTTTTATTTTTTTTTTATTCTATATTGCATTTTATTTGAGCTGCGGTTTTTTATGATTTTCATTCCCCCGCTTTTTATTATATTTCATT
Organism: Drosophila niveifrons; assembly: GCA_035046325.1. NCBI lineage: Eukaryota > Metazoa > Arthropoda > Insecta > Diptera > Drosophilidae > Drosophila > Drosophila niveifrons. The sequence continues at coordinate 7,986,114 of JAWNOC010000063.1, read as the reverse complement.
TTTTTTCTTCCATTTTGCTTTTCTTTCATTTCACATCATATATTTCATTTTTTCTCGCGCGCTCGTCGCTGTTGCGGTCGCTGAATTCTTGTCCATGGATTGCGCTGGATAATTAACAAGTAAGAAAGCTACAGTCGAGTGTGCTCGACTGTGAGATACCCGCTACCCATTTTGAATAAAAGCAAAATATTGCGATATTATTTTCTAAATATACCAAAAAATACTACAAAATACTAAAAATATACCAAATGATATATTTGGTATATTTTTGGTATTCAGTATAGTACCACTTTCAAAATATACCATAGACGGCATAATATACCAGATTGTCGGCCAAAGCAAATGAGACCCCTAGTAAGTAGGCGTTTTAGCCCATACAAAAGTATTTCTTTAATAACTTCCACAATTTTGATCCGATCGCAACCAAATTTTCAGAAGTCACAAGGACTATAGTTTCTAATGTATATCCCAAAATTCGGGACTCCAGCTTTATTATTACTCTTGTTATTCGATTTTTTCTGATTTGCGGGGGCGGAAGTGGGCGTGGCAAAAATTTAAAACAAACTTGATCTGCGTGCAATCATAACAAATGCTGTCGAAAAAAAATTATAGCTCTATCTCTTATAGTCTCTGAGATCTAGGTGTTCATACAGACGGACGGACAGACGGACAGACGGACAGACGGACAGACGGACATGGCTATATCGTCTCGGCTGTTGACGCTGATCAAGAATATATATACTTTATAGGGTCGGAGATGCCTCCTTCTACCTGTTACATACATTTCCTGCCGGCACAAAGTTATAATACCCTTCTACCCTATGGGTAGCGGGTATAAAAATAAGCGCATGGGAGTGTAAAAAATGTGCTGCATGCTTTTAGGCGAACGCGAAGGCGTATGCTAAACCGTTTTTTCGTTTTTTTGCCTTTCGCCTTCGCTCGCAAAGTGCTGCGCCATCGCATCGTAAAAGTGAAGTTCTTGTGTGCAGCCAATTTAAGCAGCTCAAGCGGATTTTCACTGTTGCACAGCTCAGCACAAAAAGTAGAAAAAAATGTGGAAAATGTAAAATAAGAGCGAAACTATGTGCGAGTGAGAATTAATTGAAAGAAGCTTGAGCAAGTTAATTCAAATCAATCAAGCCAATCAAATGGGGAATTATGATTGCCACAATTTTAGTCGTTCAGATGTTTTAATTAAAAGTGTCATCGTGTGTGATTCGCATTTGCATGTCGTGTGCATTGAAGCTCAAAGGTTGAGCCAAGGATTAGCAGCAGCAATTTGTGGAATGCTCATGTTGCAGGATTGCAGGGGCAAAGGTTACGCTTACGAAAATGATGCTGCAATGCAATCTGCAGTTGACCAGAGTTTGTTGGTTGCATGTTGCATGTTGTGGCAAAGTTTTGTTGTTGCCACGACAGAGGCCAAAGGCAACTCGCAACTCGCAATTTGATTGCTGCTGCTGCTGCTGCGTTTGTTTTGCATTAACTAACCAACTGGCAGCAAGTAGCGAGCGTTTATTGTATGCAGGACACACAGCTTAACACCCGAAACCAAACAACAATTGCCACAAGTTGTGGCAAAGCAAAACAGAGAGAGAGAGAGAGAGACGGCAGAAAAGAAGACGTGCAAACAAATCGCCGTTAGCAGAAGTTGCTTGCCACACAGCGTGTGGCATGGACCTACGTAAATAACTGACGAAATTTAAGCTAATGCCCTGCGCTTTTATTGTTGCTGCTCTTGAGCTGTGCATAATTCAGCAGTCAAAAATTGTGGATGCCACATGAAGCAACTTCACTTACATTGATACACCTGACTATATATTTCTATATACATTGTGTATATATATATATATATTTATATACTTAGTTGCACGTAGTATTTTGTGGGCACGTATTTATGTCTTGACGTGCCTCAAATGGGCGTGGCCAACCGGGGCGACAAGCGTGGAGCGGCGGCGCTTAGGTTTTTTTTCTGCGGCTTGCATGCAAATTTTATGTTTTAATAACAAGTCTGTGGCATGCAAGCGGCGCATATTTTATGCCAATTGCCGTGCCACGCTTCAGGCCCAACCCTGCAACACACACACACACATCCTTTAAAGTCTCCCAGCACAAGTTTTTGGGCAACCTTTTGGTTTTTTTTTTTGTTGTTTTTTTGTGGGTGCCTTAGGGAATTCGCTTTGTCTTTGTCTTTGTCTTTAGGTCTGGCTGTGACTGTGGCACTTGGATTTGGATTTGACTTTAGCGTTAGCTTGGCTTTGACGTTAGCTTTGGGCCGTTTCGCCTCGCCTCGCCTCGCCTCGCCTCGCCTCGTGTGCGTGAGCGTGTGCAACATGCCCCACGGCGACTTCTTTATTTTTAACCCAATTGTGTTACTTGCTTGTTTTTCTTTCTTCTTTCCTTCTTCCTTTTTGTGAGTCACGCTCCTAATTGTGTTTTATTGCCATACTTTGTTGCAACTCTGGTGCCTCCTTAAAAAAAAAAAAGAAAATCTATGTTTTGTTTGCATAAATTGTGTATAAAAATAGAGTAGTATTTGCCCAGCCTACCTTCGTTCCCCCCAGGCAACTAAATAGATCACGCATATCGTGCGTCAGTTTATTGCACTAGCCACAGTGTGCGTGCCTCATGCGAGTTGCAAATGCAACAGCCACGGCAACGGCAGCAAATGGAAATGCAAATGCAAATGCTGCATAAAATATGATTGCTGCAATTAGACGTGTCCAAAGAGCCAAGTTACTAGCTGACCCAAGTGGCTGCAAGCCATGCCATTAGAATTTGTGTAATTTATTTCGATTTTCATCTCTTATAAATTCATTGCTTTTGACAGCTATTCACGATACGAAACTCTCGACTGCATTTGCTATGCATCCAACATGAAATCTGTAAATTAATTACGCTACTCAACTTTTTCCCCAAGTATTTAAATGCTCTTCTTTTTTTTTGTTAGTGAACAGCTTAAAATTACAATTACAATATAAGCTAAAAATTATTTGCAATGTTTTTTGCTCGTTAATAAGATTAAAGTGTTATTTATTTATAGATAATTTTATTTTACAAACTGTTAAATTATTCACGGTTATCTTGCAGTAATCATATTAAAAAAAAAAATGAACACAATCGATCGCTTTCAATTGATTATTAATTTATGCTTAACCTTTACCAATGTGGTCGAAATGAGAAAGCGACAGTCGAGCACACTCGACTGTAAGATACCCGCTACCCATTTTAAAAAGAAGCAAAACAGTGTGGGATTTATTTTAGAATATACCAAATTGATATACTGCAAAATACTAAGATTTATCAAAAGTTATATTTAGGTAATTAAAGTACGACTACTACTAACACAAAAATACCAAAATATACCGATTACCGTATTTAGTATATTAATATGTTATAAAATATACCAAAATAATATACGGCAAAATACTTCAATATTCTAAAGGCTATATTTAGGTAGTTAAATAGTACTACCACAAAAATACTAAAATATACCAAATACCGTATTTAGTATATTGATATGTTACTGCAAAAGAAATAATAAATATACCATACAGGGCAAAATATACTAGATTGCCAGCCAAAATGGAAAAAATTACGTTTTATATTTGTTTTTTTTTTGTGATTTTTGGGTTTGACAATAATTTGTAACAAACTTGATCTGCGTTAAAACACAAGAAGTGCTGTCTATCTGAGATAGTGTTTATACGGATGAACAGACAGAACGACGGATAAACGGATAAGGGTTTATCGTCTAGGCTGTTGACACTGATCATGAATATGCAGTCATAAAGTTAGAATACCTTTCTACCCTATGGATAGCGGGTATAAAAACTGTTTCTATAATTGCACAATTTTCATTCGATTTGAAGTGCAATGCAATTTTAAGCTCAATTAGTGGCAAGCATTAAATACGCTACAATATTGTCGCACTTCAATTAATCCGCTACCAAAAAAACTTTAAGACGACTAAGGGAGAATTGCTTGATATTTATAATTAGAAACTTGAATGCAGTGAAGTTTACATTATGATTTAGTTTGTTTACACACCGAGTGTCTAAATAAAGCACTCTTAATGCCATCGTAGACAAGTCTTCGTTGTTGCCTTGTGTTTTCATATGAAAACAGAGATTCATTTGAAGCATTGTGATTTGTTTTTTTTTCTAGAATTTTTAACATTTGCTATATGTTTTTTTTTGTGCTTTGCTTTGCTTTGCTTTGCGCACTCTTCCGTTTTATTTCGCACTTAATTAAAAAATCTTTTGCTGACGTGTGACACGCACATGCGGCCGCACCTGCTGCCCTCACATCCACATCCACATCCACCTCCACATTCATATCCAACGCCCATTTGGATTTTACCTCCGTCGACCGCCCACTTCATCACACTGACAATTAGACGTTGCATTTTATTTTTACGCTGTCCGTTTTAACTGCAGCTTTACAAACTAGACAAAAAAAAATTAGACAAGCTCAAAAAAAAGTAACAACAAGAAATTGTGCAATTATCTTCGAGGAGTGGCAACAAAAAAAAAAAAAGGAAAAAAAAATACTCTGGCAAATGAATCATTGCTTAAAGTACAAATTATGTACGAAAGCAGTAAACTATATTATGTACAGCGAGAGCGGGGGAATGAAGTAGAGAAAGCTAGGGTATTTCAATAGCAAATCACACGCTTGGGCACGTCACGTCAGCTCGTCAGCTCGTCAGCTCGTCAGGTGCGTCAACACGTCTTGTAAATGGTTGCGTTCACCTCGTAATGACAGACGGGATGCCGACTGACGCCATCCTTGGGATTGAGGGAATGGACAGTGCCACGTATCGAATAGACGGTGTTCGGTTGATACATGAACTTCAATATCGCCGTATCGGGCGGTATCTGAATCACATTCATCGTGTACACGCCCGTCTTCAGCGGACAGGCCAAACTCATATTGCTGCCCGCACCGGAGAGCATTAGCTTCGCCGCATTATTCCAGGCATTCACACGCCGTATGTACTTCCAGAATTCGCAGGTCTTCACCGACGAATTGTAAAGTGTGCGCGGCTGTTCGAGGCGATTGTTGGCCCGTCGCTTGCTCGGATGTTGGACGAGCACCAGATGCCACAGCGGTATGGGGACCTCTTTGCGCACCGTTGTCACCGATGACAGCGAATTGTTCTTTTCATGCAGTTTCATCTCCAGTCTATAGTTGGGCGTATCCCATACGCTGAAATTCAAGGGCTTCATTAGATAGCAATGCTGCAACGAAAGGGGGTGGATTAAAGATGAATCAGATGTATTTAGAGTTGGAAATAAATATATTCAAAAATCTTTCACCAAACTTATCACAATTTTCCAATTTAATTTGAATTACTTTATGAAATAACTAAATTTTATATGCGAAAATTGGGTTTCCAGAACCATTTATGATTACCATACATAGATTAAGATAAAAAGTGGTGAAATTTCGTAGGTGTATTTGCAATAGTCTGAAACTGCAGAATTGATTGGATATATATTAAAATATATATATCTAATAAGCTACATTTCATTAGAGTATATAATAAAAGACTATTGGATTGTTAGGCATGAATTTGGAATATTTTGATCACATACTATTAAAAGAATGTAATTGAATTAAATTGAATTAACAAACATATTTATATACTTAAATATATATTTCTAATAACGTCTATTTAATGAGAGAATCTCATAAAAATCTAAGCGTTAATTAAACATTAGTTTATGATATCATGAACACATACTATGTAAAGAAAATATTCTATATCACTTTACTAGTTCAAAACAATTACTGTTCAAATGAACAATATAATTTGTGTGACATTTTGCTAGCTGCAAACTCTAATAAATTGAAGCTTTTAGTTTTGATTTTTGACTTGGTCTATCATTAAAATATAAAACAAAAATCTTTGCAATAGCTACTGCAATTTTCTTGAAGCCTCTCACTCACCTGCTTGCTCAGCTGAAGAGCTGCGAGCAATGTCAGCAGCGCTTGAAGCACACGTCTATTGTCTTTCATAATGTGCAGACAAATGTGTGGGGAATTCGGAGAGATATGAGATATTCAAATATTGATACAGTATTCAATTAACGTGCTGTCCCATTCCACGCTAATGATAATTTAAGTGACTTTTGATGCCATTAACTTTTGTGTTAAATCTGACGCGTATGGACTTTAATGTCACTGTTATTGGAGCTGTCATTATTTAATTGCCGACGATAAAGTTGAGGGCTATGCACGACTAGCAGTGCAGTGATATTTGTTGTCATATAGAATGATACCACTAAATGGAGTAAAATATAGATAGTAGATAAATGAATAGCAAACCACAAGTGTCTTTTATCCTACTCGTTAAAATGTGCAGGGTGTAAGGGAAGCGCAACGAAACAACGCTGTAAATTGTAATTACAACGCTTGACCTCTCACACAAATCCCAAAAACCAAAATCTACAGCTTTTCAGCCAACAACAAAAAACGAAAAAGTAAAGCAAACACTGTTGAGAGGGACTTTTGTGGTGGGAAGGGGGAAGAAGGTTGCGGGAGGAGGAAAGACTTATTTACTTAGGCTTCAGTCAACAACAGCAGCAGCAGCATAACAGCAACAGCAACAAGAGTAATAAAAGTGAAGGCAAGTATCAAAGTCAGCTGGCAGCGTCATCATCATCATCATCATCGTCATCGTCGAGCACATTATCAACGTCATCATCATTAGCTGCCACAAGCAGCGATAGAGTGAAAGAGAGAGCACTACAAGAGAAAGAGAGAAAATGAGAGTGATGTGGCTGTTTGGGTAATTGTTAAAGTTTTATTTGTTTATATAGCTAATTACGATTCGCTTAGTCAGGCTTTGGGCGCATATCTATAACAGATTTCCGTTACAGTTACGTCTAGCATACGTTTCCGTTATGCCCTTATCCGGTTTCCGGTGTGCTCAGCCTCAGCTCAAGCATTGTATTCATGTGTGCTGTGCGAGTGTCTCCTCGCACATTGAGCATGCAAAGTGTCGGCTGCTGTGACACCACAACAACACCAACAGCAACAGCAACAGCAACAACAATAGAAATGGCAACAGCAACTCAAGTAACAACAATGACCACTTTTGTCACCAGCTGCCATATTCTATGCAATGTCTTTGTTGACACACACACGCACACACACACACACAGCTCAGTTGTTGCCGTTGTCGCTTCAATTTTCATATTTACTTACGGGTTATTTTCCAGCAAATATTTGCATTTGCTTACCCACAGCAGCAGCAACAGTCTCTATGACATTGGCTTTTCACATTCATTTCACATTTTCCCATTTGCCTAGCAAGCTTTGTGGCTGGCACCCCCCTTTATCCCTCTACCCTTTTTCCCTTTGCTCTCTCTCTGTTGCTGTTGCCACTTTATCTTTATCAGACACATAACAACAGCAACACAAATTACGCGTGTCTTTCTCTGTTGATTTATAATACAAAGCAACATCATAAAACTGCTTCACTCAATTTTCAATTCAATTTAACACACAAATACCTGCACACACACACACACACACACACACATATATAAGTAATGCAAATGGCCGTCGAGTTGTCTCCCTCTCTCCCTCTCTTTCTCTCTCTTTTTGTTTCTGTTCTCCCTCTCTTGCCAACTCTTTATGGGTTGCTGCTTCTGCCACTGTTTCGACGCTTGCTTGTGTGGATTTTTTGGTTTTTTGATTCTCTTACATTTGCCATTTATTTCGTTGGCAGGCAGCAACAAAAAAAAAAATAAAAAAAAAGGGTTAGACATCTTGTTAAGAGGGCGAACACCACATGCTAAGCTTCTACTCAATCGGCATTTGCCTCGCTCCGCGATGCGAAAGTTTAACAACATTATTAAAATCTATTGCTCTCCAATGGGCAGCGAACATTTTGCTTTCCATGGGTTTTAATGTCATTACTTAAAGCTTTATTTTGCATTTTTGCTATAGCTAAATAACAAGTTATTCCACATGTAATTAATGTGACGCAATTAATTTAAATTTGCTTAATATTAATAACGAAATAATCTAGTTAGTTAGTTAGCAAAAAATGACAATAGCTTTATACATTTATATATGCATACAAGTATGAACGAGAATGAAAATTACATATTCGTATAAGGCCTAAAATATATATGACATTTACAAAGTCTATGAAATATAGAAAATGCATAAAATATACTAAATATATAAAAATATCAAACATGTAAAAAATATGAATTTTATAAAATATATTAAATATAAAAAAACGGGTAATTCTCTGGCGAAAATGTCACGTTCTACACTCGAATGTGCTCGACGTTGAGATACCCGCTAACCTTTTTGAATAAAAACAAAACAGTGCGACAATATTCTTAAAATAAACCAAATTAATATACCGCCATACATGCATATATATATAAATCGTATAATGATCAAGTTTTCCTTTTTTCTATTTATTCACCACAAGTTTTTAAGTCATTTTAATAAACAATCTAATATTACACACTAATAATGCCAATCGTTGCTCTTATAATTTACCATCAAACTTTTATGTACTTGAGAGCAATAAAGTTAGGCAACTAGATAGTTTGATTGCTATTTAATTGAATGTGTTTTACAATCAATCAAAGCACAGCTTTGATGTGTTGTAAAAAACAAAGACGTGTACTTTCGGCACTTTTACAAATATTTCCTTCAACTTGCTGCTGCGTGTCTGTCGCAAGAAAAACAATTGCATTTATTTGCCAAATGTTTTTTGTTTTTTTTTTTGTAGTCCTGTTGTGACCTTTGCCCCAAACTACAACAGCGGCAAGCAGAAAGCAGCAGGCAGCAGGCATCAGGCAGCAGCATTTTAGCATTTATTGCCTGCGTGGATTGTTGCCAGTTGCTTTGTGTTGTGTGCCACCATTCAACATCATCCTTGAGTGAGGCGCGTCCTTCGTTGATTTTGTTTTTTTCGCCTATTACTTGGATTTGATGGTCTACAGCTTTATTAGAGCGGAGCTTGCTGCCGTTGCTGCTGTTGCTGCTGCTGCCTTCTCCCCAATCATTTTCGAGTGTAAAATTTATCTATTTGGGTTGCTTTTCTTTTACATTTTGAGTGTTTGTTGTCATTGTTGTTGCTGTTGCTGTTGCTGTTATTTTTGATTTGTTTCAATAAGCTTTTATGGGCTTTTAGTTGGTCGATTGGTGGCTCAAATTGTTTTGCCTGCTTCCAAGGCGATTTCACAGTCGTTTTTTGTTTTTATTTATTTTTTTTTTGATGTTTGTTTTTGTTGATTCGCCTGACGTCGCGAGGCTAACGAAATGTCACAAAAATGCCAATATTCAGATATGCGATTTTTAGTGTCGAGCGGGGGCCAATGCGCCTAAAAGTATGCCACATAAGTGCCAACTTTAATGCACTCTCCTTCCATCTCGGCCTCCTCTCCATCCAATTGCCCACATATATGTATGTAGCTATAGCCATTGCTGTTGTTGTTGTTGCTGTTGCTTATCGTTGCACTGCACGGGGGCCTTGAACGTTTTATGATTGCACTTTTCAGCAATAAAATAAAGCATACACTTACACCCACACACACACACACACACTCAGTCAGAGAGCGAAAGAGAGAGAGAGAGAGAGAGAGTGTGGGAGAGCGGGAGAGCGATTCCCATCTCGTTGGCATCGTCAGCAGCAGCCGCAGGCAATGAGACTTGACACCAATGTTGAAACTTTAATAACCTCAGACAGTGCGCTGCCCAGCACATGCAATAAAATGTCTGTTGGCTCATAAAAACAAACCTACACACACTCATGCATGCACTCACGTATACGCTTGAGTTAAAACGAAAATACTTGCTGCATCTTCGCACAGTCTTTTAAGCTATGTAGATGTATGTGTATCATATAAAAAGTATACAACAATTTATAGCATTTGAGTGCTCAACGAATGTTAAATACGCTTCTGGAATGTACGAAATCGATTAGTTGGGAAATTAAGACAAGCTAAAAGAGAGAGATAGATAACTTTTAGTTAGATTCTTATTGAAGTGAAAGATTGAATTACAAATTTATTGGATAACATTTAATAAATATAATATATATATGATAAGCCATAATGATGCAGAGAATGAACTTCACTTGAATTCGCATTAAGATAAAATATTGCTTTGCTTACTTTATTTGTTTATTTTTTTTAATAGTTCTTTCTAATATAGTAAAATATTTCAAATACAGTAAAAGAGAAAAAAAAAAACAAGTTAACTCAAAATACACGAGAAACTAATAATAATGAAGAAAAGGTACTTAACTTAATTTTTTGTTTAGGCGAGAGAATGAAAATATGTTTGTATTACTGTTCATAATTCGTTGCAATAAATGAAATAAAATATGTCTAATAAATTCAAATAGATAACAAACTAAATATAAAATAGATTTAAAGGTAATGAAATGATATTCCTTAAATTGAATTCCCATTAAGGTGAGAGATTGAATAGCAATAAATCAAATATTATACAAATAAACAATTTATAATCAAAAAAGATAGTCTAATAAATGCAAATAAAGCAAATCAAAATAAAATGTTATTAAAGATATTTAAAAAATTTGAATGCATGGAATAATTTGAAATAAAAATCCTAAAACAAAAACAGTTTAAAGGTATAAAAATATTTACTAATTGCGAATCACAAAAATATAAAGACATATAAAATACATAAAATTGTTTACAAATACAAATATTTATATACCAATAGTTCTAAATTAAAATAAAATGAAATTCGCATCAACAATTTATAAAATATTTATGTATTTTCCAATATAAGTCAACAGCAATATTTCACGTAAAGCTGTTGCTTTTTATTTTGTGCTGCTTCTGCTTTGTGGTTGGCTCTTGTCAATGATCGATTTATAGCGACGCAGCTTGACGTTAGTGTAAAATAAGCAAAGCCCAGTCTCGGGAGCAGTCAAGCGATGATGTGGGTGTGTTGTCGGTGGCTGCGGCGGTGGCGGTGGCGATGGCGGTGGCGGTGGCGATGGCATTGTCAGCTGTCATCGCGTCGCCATTGCAGCTCATAAACATGAGGGTCGTCTATGGCATCCCTTGGCGCCCAGCTCCTCGCAGCTCAGGACTGAGGACTGAGGGCTCGGGACTTTGGGGCCAACAACGACAACAACTTTCGCTGAAGGAACTCCCACAGCTCGATGGCAGATCTGCACACACACACACACACACAGACACACTCGCAGCTTGTCAACGCTGGCATGCCTTGTGCTGTCTCTTTCTCTCTCTGGGTAAACCTGTCATTTGTTGTTTGGCCCATCATCGCGTCATATTTATTTCCAGTCCATCCATACGAATGCGACGCTGCCATTACCATTTGCCACATTGCCTTGCATAATTGTTGCACAGCATTCGCCGTGCATTCTCGTCTTCAGTTTCGCTGCAGTTTCTCCCCCCCATTTGCAGCACTTTTATTTTAAGGCTACGAAAAACTGTGTCTTTGGCAATTTAAAAGTTGTTAGGCTTCGCGGCTTTCAATTTACTTTGCTCATTTCTTTTTCGTGTGTGCGTCTTTCGTCTCGGTTTTTGCTTCGTTGGAATGAGTGTGTGTGTGTGCAAGGCAAATTGCCTGTGTATAATTACAAGAGCTTAAAACCGCGCCGTCATCATCATCGTCGTCATCGTCATCGCCAGCGACGCTTTTTGTCGCGATTTCCTCATCTAACCACTTAATTGCATATATGCAACGCAAATGATTGCCGCTAACGCCGCCGCTGCTGCTGCTGCTGCTGCTCATAAAGCAAGCGACGGCAACAACAGCAACAACAACAACAACAGTGTGTGTCCTGTGGATGGCCACAGCCATTATCCCATACCGAAACGGCGTATTGTGTTGAGGAGGGTTCATATACACAAGTATATGAATATTACGCATTCGCCACGTACACCACTTCATTACATCAGCTTGTTATTGTTATGGCTGCTGCTGCTGCTGCTGCTGGCTTTAGCTGTAGTTGCTGTGTTGCTATTTGTTGTTGTTGTTGTTTTTTTTTTTTTTTGTTGCTGTTCCTGTTGCCTTGTTGGTCTTGTTAAATTCCCGCGCCGCCGTCAAGACAAAACATGGCTCATCAATCTCTGACAGCGCCTATGCAAAACACAACATCTCTCTGTGCGTGTGTGTGTGAATGTGTGTGTGTGTGCGTGGCGCCCTCTGGGTCTCCTGGGGCGTCGAATTGAGTATGGGGGGAGGCACTCGTAAATTTCATTTAATCACTCGAACCTTCCGACTTTGATGTAGTACGTAAAAATATTAAAGTCCAAACTGTCGGACATGGCCATTAAATGGCTTGGCCCTTGTCCATAAGAGGCGCACAATTTATTGGCGTTGCTTATGAGCCAGGTGAAAAATTGGGTCAGCATTGCAACAGTTGTGCTCGAGCGAGACGCAGACACAGCTAGGCCATAGAAAGAGAGAGGGCGAGAAGCTGGGCAAGGTCAATTCTGTTTATGGCTCGCCGGACGCAATTCTCAGATCTCCATTCTCTATTCTCTGGCTGCCTGTTGCTCTGTGTGTGTTGCAAGTGCAAATTTATGTTGAGATTAATTGCAACAGTCGCTGCGAAAAGTATGTGTTTGTGTGGGAGCAAACTTTAATTAGCAACAAACGTCAACAAGTCCAGCCAACAGTCCACAGTTCGCAGTCCGCAGTCCAGCGCAACCGCAACACTCTCTCTCTTTCTCCCCCGAGGCAAAGCCTGAAAACTGTGTGTGTGTGTGTGTGTGTTTGTGCATTTTGTAGTTTTACAGTTGCTGTCGAATTTCTGTGTTTTAAGTGCTCAAAGGATATAAACAAGTGCAACTGGACTACTGACTTTCATTCCATCAACAATTTATGTTGTGAATGAGTTTTTCGACAGCGAGAGAGTTTTTAATAGCTGCCAGATTTTAAATTTGGCTCGAAGTGCTGCGGTGCTGCTGTGAATGTCGGGCGATCGATTAGTTTAGCAATTGCAAATTGTTTCGCTTGACAGACAGAGAGAAAGAGAGAGAGAGAGACAAACCACTTGTTAGCTTTGACACTCGAAGCGGTTGAGTTGAGTTGAGTTGAGTTAACAACGTTATTAGGTTGAGCTGAGTTGCGGCTTACCAATGCTCATAATGAGAATCCTTGTTTCGCACAAACTGAATGAATAATTAAAATATATATACGAACACGAGAGCTGTCAACACGCATTGCAATTTCCATTGCATTGCATTGGAGTGGAAAGCATAAAGCGGCGCGAAGGTCACAATCTGCACTATCGAGTTCTCTGATATGTCAAAGTCCAAGCCCCAGACCCTGATTTGAGTGCATCCGCAATTCAGTTAGAGCAGTGTTTGAGTGCGATTATTTATTCATTATAATTATTGCACACATACACACACACACACACAAGCACTTGATGCAGTTGCGAGGCTCTGTAATGCGAAAAATTAATATTGCATACTTTTGTGCGACGCAATGATGCGCGTGTTAAAAGACAAGCTCATAAATTAAAATTACAACACACTTTTAGACAGCTGCGCATGGTGCAAGTGGATGAGTCGCAGTTGTCACCTTTAATACCCACCCAATCATTTCATTGGCTGAGTTTTTGGTATATTTTATACTCTATGGTATATTTACAATGTACTATTACAATGTACATATTACTTAGGTATATTAATATAGTACTTCATTATAAATATATCATAAAATGTGAACTATACCAAAGTGTAAACCTTAGATGTGTTTCACTATTTTTGTGGTATATTAATTTGGTATATTGATACAATACTATACTGTAAATATACCATCGAGTAAAAATATACCATATTTTGTCAGCCTTTTAGTATTTTTCGGTACATTAATTCGGTATATTTTAAAAATAATAACGCAGTGCTTAGTTTGTATTCTTACACTCGAGCTTACTTACTTTCTTACTTGCTATTTATGTTGCATTTAAATATCTTTTTCTCTCTCTCTTCTTTCCGTCTCTCTATCTGTCTCTCTTTCTCTTTCTTTGTCTTTATTGGCCTTCAGTGCAGCTTACATTTGAGAAGAAAGGTAAACGCACATTTGTATCTAAATAAATGCAACTGCAGCTGCAGCAACTGCTGTGAAACAAGTGGCAAACAATTTGTTTATAAATTGCAACTTTTGCTTTCGCTTTGCGTACCAATTTATTGAAGTGTTTCTTATTTCCATCAGCCCAAAAAAAATTGGCATTGTCTTGTCTAACCGAAACCAAGAAACTATTTAAAATGTGCATAATTCTCGAAAAAACTTTTTTGCAATGCAAAAATGGCGAGAAAATAGAAAGGGAAGAAAAAGTTAACAAAACCGTGAGCGAAATGGAAATAGAAACCGAGGCGAAAACTTTTAATACGCTGTGCCGTTAAAATGTCCGTTTTAGTGTTGGTAAACGTGTGTCTGTGTCTGTGTGTATAGTTGGCCAACACTGTGTTGCCGCATAATTTGCAATTAGATTGTGGCCTGCCTTTGGCTGCCACAGGACATTCTTCCACTTGATTATGCGCTCAAACTGTTGTTTATGTTTATGGAAATTGTTTTTCGTCCGTCTCCAACACACACACATACAAACACTCTCGCACACACTCTCACACTATGTTGCCCCTTCGGCCGGATTATCCTCATTTTATGCGCTTAATTGTTGGCTTTGACTTTGTTGCCTTTTTACCCGCCTACTTTTCTTGCCGCTTATTTATTTATTTATTTTTTTTTTGTGTTTTGTGTTTCGTTTTTCTTTTCCTTTTACGCTCTTTCGTCTTGTTTTGTTTTCCTTTTGCATTGCGGCTGCCAGCCACTGTTGCTCTCCGTGAACGTGAATAAAAAGTCTAAAGGCAAAGTTTTCAATGGCATATAAAAGCTGCCAATACTGTTCCCTTGCTGGTGAACTTTCTTTAATAACAATATTTATAGAATTCTGCTAGGAATATATCAAGTTTTATGTTTGAAATATTTTAGAAATTACGCAATTGCATTGTGTTTCTCTTTAGTTCAGCGTTACAATTCGATGGCATATATGTAAATAAAATATAAAAATCAATTTTAAATTACTTTGGCAGTTAAATTTGCCTATTAAATGATATGTACAAGCAGAACGTAGTGTATTTTACTGCCTTTCATATTAATATGTCTGTTTATTACTTTTAGAGAGTTATATTTTAATGCTAATTCTCGTTTGACAACTTTTATCGAATGTTTTTTGAGCTGTGCATTTTACTTTTTTTCACTTTTCAATTGCAGAAATTATCATTTAAGTTTCATTATTCGTTTGTGTATGGCAAGCAACCACACATTTTTCGCGCAGTGTACTTTGCTGCCTGCCTCATAGATCTCTGTTAACGAAGTATGTGCTAACTAACTTCAGCAGCAACTTATGAAACGTTCTATTTCTGGAGTTATTTAACACACACGCTGGCTGA
Organism: Drosophila niveifrons; assembly: GCA_035046325.1. Taxonomy (NCBI): domain Eukaryota; kingdom Metazoa; phylum Arthropoda; class Insecta; order Diptera; family Drosophilidae; genus Drosophila; species Drosophila niveifrons. The sequence continues at coordinate 7,970,668 of JAWNOC010000063.1, read as the reverse complement.
CTGCAAATGTGTGTGTGTGCATGTGTGTGAGTGCGTGTGTATATTGAAGAATGCAGAAAGTATGAACGAGGCAAAATACAATGCAACTACATTTCAAGTGGAGAGCTCATTATTTCACTCACACAAGTAAACGCATAAATATACAAGTAGTTTATGTACATTTCTGTGTATTGACGAAAGACTATCGAAGTGTGTGTGTGTGTGTGTGTGTGGGTGGGTGCGTGGTATTGTTGGCCTTGCTTCTTTTGTGCGTTAATGGAAAAAGTTAGCAGCCTGCTGCCAGCATGTTTTTTTTTTTTGCTGTTTTCGCTTGCCTCTTTTCGCCCAGTCGCATTCGTTTTGCCCGTTGCCTGTTGCTGCTGATTGCATTACAACTTCGGCTCTTTTGCTGTTGGCCAATAGATATTACAATAAACTACAGCTCATTGTTGGCCCTTGCTCCTTGGGCGCCCAGATAACGAGTGAAGCGTTGCGTTTTCCCCGCTTTCTTCTCCGCCTCCACATCCTTCAATTGCCATTCAACAAAACTGCAACAATTTCGAGAAACTTGCAACACAATTAGAGTGCGCCTCCGCACAAAAAGAACAAATTGTTAACATTTTCCATTGAATTTGTATAATGAATCGCATATAGAGTATCGCTTGCGATTGCCAATGTAATTTCCAGGAATTCGCATCAAAAATGCATGAACTAATAAGGCCAACTAACATAATTAGTTCTTATATTTGCAAACAACCTTTGCACTTTGCCCTTTCGAACTTTCTTGTTAATGTACATTTTTAGAAAGCATTAGCAATTATTTCAAGCGTAAACAAGTATGAAAGCTTCAGTCGAGTGTGCTGAAGTGTGAGATACCTGATATTCACTTCAAATTGAAGCAAAATAATTCGCTATTATATTTTAAATTTACCTAATAATAAATGCAAAAATGCTTAAATATACCAAAGGCTATAGTTGAATTACACGATTGTCAACCAAAGTCCCGATTGCAGTCTTCGTAATTTGTCATACATAAGTATTTCCTCAAAAAATCAAATTCTCATGAACTATAAATACTGTTATTACTATGTTCTTTTGCCCTATGAGTTGCGGATAAAACATGATAACAAAAGTATGAAAATTAAATAGGTACCAATTATAATATTATTATTTAAATGGAAGCTGCAACAAAACTAAAAGTATTAATAATAAATTTGACAATCATTAAAAATATTTGTTATGCTACTAAATTGATGTATGCAAGCATGTTTTATATAAACTTTGCTGACTATTGATAACTTTGTTCTTTAAAATTTTCAAACGCACTTCAAAACAGTTTCATCAGCATTTTTAACATACTATTTGTAGTTGCTTATCATCACTTCACAAGAAAATCAATAGAGAACATCAGTTGTATTTCTTTAATTCGTTTGCAGTTTAGATTCGCTGGTTTTGTCAAACTAATGCAATTGACTAGATGAGGCATAGCCGCTGATACTCATAAAAAATACACAAAAATAGAAATTCTGGAATTTATGATTTTGTGCTCTCAGCTATTCCGACATCTTGCCAAATTCATTATTTGTCTCGCAAAAGGACACTTGAAACACTTGAAAGGGCACTTAAAAAAAAAAAAAGACTCTGGAGTAGAGAGAATATATTTTTATCTGTCTCGAACCGTTTGAGTTGAAAATTGCGGCACAACTGAACCGAATTGCAATCGAGTCAGTGGAAATTTCAGTTCAGACAGAGTTGTTGTTTGCTTCGCTTTAGCTTTAGCTATAGCTATAGCTTCTTCCTCTTTCCCAGTTCCAGTTTCAGTTCCCCTTGTGAATTGGTTTCTTTCTTGAGTGTTGTTGTTATTGTTATTGCTGCGGCTGACTCTTGATATTTTACATAAACAGGCAAAGTGACGAGAGGGATTTTTGTTATTGTAAGTGCTGCTTAAAAATTGATTAACGCTTTGCTTATAACAAGTTTCAAATTACCAAACGGCGTCTAACTGACGATTCGTTTTCCATTTGTTATTATTGATGCTGTTGTTTGCCAAAGCATTTAGCGCCTCTGCAACAGGTAGCAGCGAACGAAAGAGAGAGAGAGATGGGAAGAGTGAGAGTGATGGATAGATAGATCTTTTTGGCTTGTTAAAGAATTTCAATTGATGGTTGGTTAAGTTGTTTTTTTTTTTATTTTTTGTTGCCAAGTTTCAGTTTCCATTTATTGCCGCAACCAGTTAACATATTTTCTGAACTATGTTGTTGTTGTTGTTGTTCTTTATCAGCCGCATGTTAAATGGCCTAATTTCTTGTCTAGTGACTTTGCCCAGCTGCTTCATCGTCAGCATCAACATCAGCGTCAGAGTCAGCGTCAGAGTCAGCTTTAGCACCTCGTTGCCAACTGGCAACTGGCAACTGGCAGCTTCTTGTTGATGTTACACTCAGTGGCCGCAATATTCAATCGTGCCTCGTGCCTGTCATAATTGCAAGTGCTTGCCACGCATCTAAATGTCTCACTATATGTGTACATCCCTTCAGCCACATGAGTAGCTCTTTGCTGAGAATTTGAAGCTGATGCCAAAGCTGTAGCTGATGTTGATGCGGTAGCTAATGTCTAATGCTCTGGCACTTGAGAGGCTGCCAGCAGCAGACTAAAAGTGCTAGAGATATTGCGACAGCGAGAGCAAAGAGAGCAAAGAGGTAAATGCCTGTTGATGTGCCTAAGTTGAGCAAATCAACAAGGATGTCAAAAACAAACACACACGCGCCACAGCCACACATCGATATGAGTAGACACCTCCTCTCCAGAACAGACGGCATTTTATACACTTAGAGCTGAAGGCTCTGGCATTAAAAAATTCCAGCGAAAGTTAAGAAAAATGCGATACTTGAATAAGTAATTGTCTATAATTGAAAAACAAAAAAAAAAACGAAAAGAAAAAAATCGATCAGCATTATTTCTTGCCACAACAGTGGGAGGCGAAGAGCATTAAAAATAGAAACGAAAGGGTTTCATGCAATTTCAATAAAAATGTTGTTGAATATTTAAAGGGTAAGCATTGTAAGCATTTCTCCACGATTCGCACACTACTTCTATGCCAGTCATATCCTTGTCATACCCTTCTCTTGGTCCCACTGTGCGGCAGCTCCAGCTCCAGCTCCAGTTTCTCCATTTCCCAGTGCGTGTTTGTCGATGCTTAGGAAATAACAAACACGAAATTCATAAGGCAAACAAAATGAAATGTCGGTCAGCAGCTGCCTTTGGCTGCCTCGACGACTGCCTTGACTGCCCTGGATCAGGGATGCCAATGCTGTATTGGGTAGCGCAGCACAGTTTTGGGTTAACTCGGGGACAGCACGACAATGTGCCATGCCATGCCACGCCATGCTACACCATGCCACTACATGCCACGCCATGTCGCACACACATTGCATACTTTCAGGCTGACAGCGCAAAAGGCACAGCTGTATAGAGTACAAAAATAGCAGCAACGAAATGAAAGAATAACAAAATAGCGCAATGAAACTAAGCCAAATGCGAGCATAGAATATATGTTAGAGCTGACTAGACTATGTCAGCAATGGTCTTCAAGATGCCAACAATAATAAATTGCACTAACCGTCACTGGCATAGTCCTCACTTTAAGCCAAACACTAACAATGTGGTTGTGATAAGATAAAAACTGTAAAAGTTATTTAGGAAATAATTGTATAAGGCAGGCCACAACTGCTGTAGTTGCATATGATGGTATATTTTAAATGAAAAAGTATATCAATATACCACACATAGATTCCGTTATTTTTTGTATTTTAAATATATTTAGCTGGTATATTTTAGGAAGAATATCTATAATATAATTTAAATTCAATAGTTTGTCAATATACCAAATATTCCATTTGCGATTGTTGGTATTTATAGTATATTCATTTAATATGTTTTAGGAATAATACCTATGGTATATTTTTAATGTAATTATACATCGATATACTAAATGTTGCATTCGCTATTTTCAGTATCTTCGGCATTTTTATTTGGTATATTCTTATTGAAAGATTATACAGATATACCGAATTTATTTTTCGTATTTAGTATTCTTTGTGTATGAATTCGGTATATTTGAAATTGATTAGTATTTAAATATACCATATATATTTTTTATTTTATCTTTATGTTTAGTATATTTAGTTTATTAATTTGGCATATTTTTAGAAAAATGTCGCATTAATTTTTTATTATTACTTCGGGTGACGGGTATATCACAGTCGAGAACACTTGACTTTAGTTCTCCGACTTTTTTGAAATAGTGATTTTAAAACCATGAGCGAATTATAAATTCCTAAAATATAATTTTTATTAAATTGAATTAAGTTTGACAAAATTTCTTTCATTTTATTCTACCCTTCTTCAGCTTGTTTTTATTTTTGATGAAAATGTTACCAACGTTTATAGACTGTAAAAAGCCATTAATGATGTGTCAACGATGTCAGTTCGAATTGTCATTGACTATTTCTATTAATAATTAAAACATTTCGTATATTTAGTACCATTTCAACACGTTTCCCTTTCCTTCGTCTCTCTCTCTTTGCTTTTCGGTGTCTTCGTAGTCAGTTTCGATAATTGTGAAACGCAAATGAAACGCAACGTTTCGCTTGGCTGCCCTTTTGTGGCATACACAAATCGATGGCGACACAAAAATTTCACACTTAACCTGCTCCACTAGCAACCAGCAGCAAGCAGCAGACAAGCAGGCAAGCAGGCATGCAGGCAGCTATCCTAGCAGCCTAGCAGCTGAGCTGCCTAGCAGACAACAGCAACTAAGGCGACAACAAAGCGAACGAAGTACAATCAGAAGAACCACAACCACAGCTTGGCATCGATTCTTTATATGTACGTACCAACGTACGTAGCTAGCTTCTGTGTGAAGTGTGTGGATGTGGATGCCACTGGCGGAAGTGTGGCAGCTCTTTGGGGTCCTCGTTCCCTTTTGTTTGTGTGCCGGAGAATGCAACCTCAATCTGTTGGGCCATGCGCTCGTCTTTTGTACATATGTTTCGCATTCATCGAGTGTATTGCGTATTGTCTACGTCCAGTATCCTTTTTTCCTTCCATACACATCCTCACACACACACAGGACAGACACCAGCTTTGGATTAAGTCCACTGCGAAATCCGGTCAAGTATGGTTTTAAAGGCCTACATCACAACCTGCGGGTTGAAAGGGGCTTATTTGCATATATACTATATACATATCTATATATATGTATATAGATATAGTATAGAAAGGCCAACTTTAACTCGATGTATTCTTTTTCTATTTCTCTCCTTTTACCTTTATTATTTTGCACTTTAATTCAGCTCTCTAAATTCTCTCACTCGAGCACATAAATTGCCCCGAGGCTTTTAGGGTCTCTGGCTCTGTGCGGTAATTGAAATTTTTTTGGGACAAGTGTAGCCTACTTTCTGAGGCAGTTAACATCACTGTCACCTTTTTATGGGGCTTGCTATGTAACTACTTGTATACAACGAGCTGCTTTTGGTATAACCAACCAACCAACCAACCAATCAATTTGCCAATATGCTTCAAGAATGCGGACAATAAACATTTTTTTGGGTAATTTTCCGTTTTGTTGACATTTCTTGAAGTTCTCTCCTTTCTTTCTCGCTTCTCGGTTGTGTTGTGTGTGCTCATTGATAAAAAGAAAAGCAAATTGTTATTGTTGTTGTCTTTTGCACGTCCGACTGCGACTGCGACTGCGACTTCGACACGTGTCCACGTGGCGTCTCGCTTTAAAAAAAAAAATGAAAAAACCAAGCAAAAAAAGAAATAATAATAATAATAAAGAGTAGGAGAAATGCGAAAAAGAAAAGGCGCAAAAGAAAAAAGTTTTGCTTCCCATCTGCTGCTTTTCTTGAAGCGCCCGGCTCGTCGAATTATTTGATTTCCAAATTTATTTTCACTTGAAGTCGTTGCCTTTTACTTACACTTGACAGAGAGCACGAGAGAGAGAGCGAGAGAGAGAGAGAGAGTGTGGTTGGAGTTGTCTGTTAAGCTTTACCCAAAAATATCTGGCGCAATGTTTTGCATTTAAATATTTTGGCAACTCGAATGGCATTAGCAAGTCAACCCAAAAACTCCACTCATCCTCTTTACACACTCGCACACTCACGAGTTTCAGTTCTATGTGTGTGTGTGTGTGTGTGTGAGTGTTTCTCAGTTCAACTCAACTCAACTCAACTCGTATTCGTTTTGATAATCTCATTCCAAAACGTTTCGTGTTAAATAATTTCCCAAACAGCTATTAACTGCAACAAAACCGTTTTTGGCAGCGACAAATGGCAGCAAATTATGAAGTTCCAGCTCTCTCCGCCCCCCCTTCGCCTCCTGTTGTTCGCCCACCCGCAAAAACCGTGAACCCCCCACACAGCGAAATAAAACTTTGGGGCAATTTTCTCTTTTTTTTTTTAGCTATTCGGCCCCGCCAACAATTAATTGAAATTAACATATTTTTCTTTTATTTAAGGCAAGTTATCAGGCAACTCACCCTTTTTGCTTCAACTGCTTCCCAATTCCAGACCAACCTTTTTGGGTTCCCCTCTTCCATCCTCCATCTCCCATCTTCCGCAGCCTGCCTCATAACTCGGGCTGTCAAGTTGATTTCCATGCCAGTGAAAAGTTTTCATTTTTTGGCCAAGTTCTGGGCATACTTTTCCACTCAGCCTCACGCTTTCACTCTCCGTTCCTTCTTACCACAAAAACCAAACCCACACCAGTAACAGCATAGAGGGATGAAGTTTTTGATGGGCGTGGTCACAGTCACGCCTATCAGTCAAGCTCCTTCAAGCTGCTTCAATCGATGGCGTGTGTGTTTTGGTTTTGTGTGGAAATTGACTTCACCAGCAGCTCTGCCTCTAATGCCAATCAATTGTTATTCAAATTGCGTGTTATCAATGGCAAATTTATTTTAAATATCTGATTAACTAGTTGGCTATTAAATAAACCAACGTGCGTGTAAGTCAAGCAATCACTTTAAGCTAGGAATATATAATATATAATATATATATATATAATAAATGTTTGAGCTTTCTATTACTGAGTTGCTGCCTTTTGTTTGGTGGCCCACTCAGACTTTAGTGGCGCTGGCGTTTATTATGTTTAGCCTCGCGTTTCAATTTGAGCTCAGATTCCTTTACGTTCAATTCGCACAATTCCCAGGCCAGATGCACAAAGAGCAGAGAGCGAGCAGAGGGCAGACGCGTTCGCTCTCTAGGCGCATAATATGGCAAGGGGCATATTGCTCATACGCCACCGAGTCCCAAGTTGTGCCATTTGTTGTCCTCGGCGGAGCAGCAGCAGCTCTCTTGCCTTTGTAGTTGCTATTTAGTTTGTGTTATTGTTTGCCCTACCGCTGTTGCTTATGCTGTTGCTGCTGCCCTTTATGAAAAATTATACAAAACTTTTTACTTAGTGCGAGCGGCGCTGAACAATTACGAGGCCGGTGGCAAGCGGGAGAAGGGAGGGGCAACAGGAAAGCGTTTTGCATGGCTGCTCAATGCCCAATGCGACTACTGGCTGCGTGGTATAGTGGGCGAGAGCAGGACGTGGTAACTGCAAATAAATTATGTGTTTGTAATAAGCGCGTTCAGCAGGCTGAGTATTTGATTTGCCTTTTTAAACGATGCTGAACGACAAGGGGAGCCACTAAGGCAACAGAGCATAAACACGAAACAACAGCGAGCGGAAAAGCAAAAGCAATGGCAATGGCAAAAGTAATGTCAGTGATTCGAGATCAAGGAGTAAGAGCCAAAGAGCCGCCAATGATTCAATTAGGGTACAAATCACTTAAAGCCAAGCGTGTTGGAAATTCAATGAATCAACTGAAATGTGAAACCTCTGCAAAAACGATTTACATATATTTCTACATAAATCAGATAACGGGCAAAAAGGTTAATTCAAATATATGAGTTGTACGTGCTGTCAAATGAATTGCAATGCACACTTTAATTTCGTTGCAATTTTTGTGCCATTTAATTAAAGCTGAAATCCATTAAAATGCGCAACTTTTTGCTTGTCGAGAAATGAATTTTCGTTGCCGACCGAAAGTAGGCAACGGAATGAAATCGAAGCCAGCCTAGAAGCAGGCAACACTTTTATGAAATATATTTCTTATGAGCTGCTGGGAAAACTGAATCCAATTCAAACAATTCGACGTGTTAATTACGCGCACTCACTGGCTTTTTGTGTCTTTCGTTCTCCCCTTTCTGTACCCTTTACTTTTTATATATTTATTTTTTGTTTTTTATTTTTCTGGTGTTGGTTGAACTTTTCGGCATTTCTGTGGAATTCAATTTCAAAGCTATATCATTTTCATTTAATTTCACGCTTTCAATTTGCCAACCCAACGACGACAGCCCACGCAACTAAACACTAACGTTGTGCCTCAGGAGTTGGGGGCGAAGAAGGAGGGCTTCAGATTGACCCAGCGTCGCATCCTTTTTTCCGACTCGTTCACTCATTTCCTTTTTACCCATCCAATTTATGTGTGTGTGTGTGTGTGTGCTGGTGTCTGTCTAGTTGACCTCGTCGTTGCCGCGCGAACATGCCAAAGGTATGCCATAATAGATTTTTGCACCTATTGTCTGTAAAATGAAACCGTAACGGGTTTTGCGTTGTCCTCATTCGCTTTCCTTTCCTTTCTTTTCTATTCCTTTTTTTATTTTTTTGTTCTTCAAAAGCAACGTGCATTTATTTTAAGGCCACTTGCTGGCACTTGAAATACCACGCAATAAACTGTTAATCAATTAGTAACACAAATATCGATACTCTTCCCATTTTGAAAACACTTTTACAGGGTATTTGCAGTTGGGTGTTGCACAATGCTTGAATTGTGCTTTTGTATGGATTTGTTTTGTTATTTCGAGAACTAGTAAATAGATCCAATTAGTTGCTTCCATCTACAATGCGATGGCAAATGTTTGCTCAATTTGTCGATTCTTGCACTTTGTGCGCAACTTTGTCGAACTTGCTGAAATTAAATGTTTTTCCATTCTACAAAATTGTAAGCTCATTGCCTGTGTGTGTGTGTGTGTGTGTGTGTGCTGGGATTGCTCAGCAATTTTAAATGTGAAAAAGGGGAATCCTTATATTTGCCTTGATGAAGAAAAAGTAATATGCTTTACATTGTGTGAAAACTAACGTAATCATTTCTTGCTCTCTTCCTCTATCTCTTTCTCGTTTTTCTTTGGCGCGTTTTACTCGCTCTTTTGCTAAATTACAATGTATAGCAAAAACTTTGATTAATTAAAAGTAAAGGAAAAACAATACGAGAGCAACAATAGCAGCAGCAGCAACAACAACAGCAGCAGCAGCAGCGACAACTTTAGTTGTTGTCGAGCGTTGGCGCCGCGCAGCCAACGCTTTGACCCACAACAACCATAACAACAGCAACATCAAGGACATCAAGGACAACGCAATTGAGGCAGCTGGCGCGAACAACTTTGTGAAGTTTTTTTCTGTGCAAAGATCGTTTCAAAAGACAAACAAATCAAAATCAAACAAGGAAAATCTAACAACATTTGCAGCAAATCATCGAAATGGAATTGAGCATCGCAATTTTGAAGCATTTAGCCAACTACAACAACAGCAACAACAACAACTATTACAATTGCAGCAGCAACAACAAATCAACAGAGTGTTATAAAAAGCAGTTATTTAGCAGCTACATCAAAAACAACGACAAACAGCGACAGACAGCAAACAACAGCAACAGCAACGGCAACAATAAAAACAGCAGCAGCAACCATAGCACAACGATTGCAGCAACAACTGCAACTTCAGCAACATCAACAATATTTATCAACAACCAAAGTGACAAAGCGTCAACAGCAGCAGCAGCAGCAGCAGCAATAATACCTGCAACCATTGCTCACAACGCTGAAGCAACCGTCCAAAAAGCAGCTGTCAGTCCATTCAACAGCAGCAGCAACAACAACCACAGCAGTAGCAGCAACAAGAGCAACAACAACTAGACAAAAGCAACAATTAAAAGCAAAAATAACAACTAAAATCAAAATAAACAGAATAAGACAACAATAGTGACAAATTCCTAACAAACAACCATCGACTAACAACCAATCAATCTACAGCAACAACAGCAACAAAAACAAGAACCATGCAGCGTCTACGTACAACATTCACGCGATCGCGCACTCCGACTGGCGCTGAAATGAAAATGCAGAATAGTCTCGAGGTGCCCAAGCAGGTATAATGTCGTCCAATATCGATAAGCTACCGATGAGCTATCGATCTCGATATGCTATTGATAACTTATCGTTTTTCAATGTTGCTTTATCGATTTTTCGTTGTTGTGTGTGCCCCTTTATTCTCTGTGTTTCTATATAATAATTTCCTTTTTTCGTTGTTTTTGCTGCATGCTTGTTTTGTATATTGTTTAATAAAAGGCAAGCTTCGCACTAACTGGCAAGTATTTATCCATAAACGCATCAATTGGCAATTGTTGTTGTCGATATGTGCAACTTACGATAATATATTCTGCTGTTGATGGCACAATGGCCACCTTAATTACTTGTTTATCGATAAGTGTTAATATTTATTGATAGCAAAAGCTGCATAGCGTATATCGATTAATGCATAATTCTCAGTGCATAGTTGATATGTATAGATACCCATAACAATCACTGTTCTTACGGGCACAATGGCTACTGGCCATCACTTATATATGGATCACTGCATAAACAAGATGAAAATATTTATCGATAATTCTTCCCGTATACAATGGCTGCAGTGTATATCAATCCAAGCGTACTGTGCAGTACATATATAAAGCTTGAGCAGTCCGCTGATTTTACTATAAATCGATGAATGCGTAGACTTGATATATTAATTTATCGATAGCATTCGCTGCATTTGCAGAAATTGTGCATCGATCAATGTAGAGATGATATGCATAGATTAACAATTAGTAGACGAACATGTATATGATGTCATACAACAATATTCTGTTCACTTGTATCGATCACTTGTTTATCGATCAGTGTGTATGTTATGAATAATGGTTTATCGAATAATTGAAAGTAGATAAAACTAATTATCAATGATGAATTAAATGATGTGTTCATCTGACAGAAACAATCGCTGCTCTTGCTGGTCAATCGATCAATTGCATGCTGATCGATAACACTGCAATGCACAAATCACTTCTTGCATTGTCTTCCACTTTTTTAAGTTTTGTTGTTGTCCCCAAATTGTGTGTGAACAGTCAGTCACGTGATCGATTCTCTTTCTCTTTGCTCTTGGCTGTCCTCAAACTTTCCAGGTGCGCTCCGCTTCCTTCGACGAGATGCAGCTGGAGGCGCAGCGCGTGTCGGCGCATCTGCTGAAGCAGCAATCATCCTCGTCGGCCGAGGAACGCAGCTCGGAGGGCGGCTACCTGCAGGTGCCGCAGGCGGCGCATGCTCAGCGCTCGCACAGCTTTGACTCCGCAGCGGCGTCGGTGGGCAGCGACGATTCGGGCGCCTTTCTCGAGGTGCCGCGTCGCCTGAAGACGCGTCGCAGCTCATCGACGAAGACGCCGCCGCCCTGCATTCACTGCTACTACGTGGAGCAATATGAGAAGCAGATGAGCGCCGAGCAGCGTTACTTTATCGATCATCGTGAGCTGACGACGCTTAGCTACAGCAACACCAGCTCCGAGGTGAGCGACGACGACGATGACGACGATGTCGAGGACATAACCGAAGCACTCGAGGATGATGACGACGACGAGGAGGACGAAGAGGAGGCCGAAGCTGAAGCGGAGCCGGATGAACGAACCGATGCCGCTGGCGGCGAGGCGGATGCCGAAGCAGATGCCAGCGCTGGCGGAGAGCTGATGGACGATGATGCGGCCGTCGAGATGGACATTCGCATGTCCAATCTAAGCATGGGCAGCAGCATCGAGGAGTCACGGGCCCGCCTGCCACGGCAGATGCGTCGCCACACCATTGGCAGCTCGGTGACGACGTCCGAGGACGAGGGACTCGAGGGCTCCGATCACGGTTCGCCGCACTTTGGCAACACGCTGTTGCCGCCGCAACCCGCAACGCCGTGTGGCATCACCTTCACGCTGTCGCCGACCAATGGCGACTATCCACCGCTGCCCAGCTATGCGTTCCCCATCGATCCCAGCTCGCCGCCGCTGACACCGAACTCGTCGCTAATGCGCTCCAATCTCGCGCTTGAGTTACCCTCATCCTCGGCCACCGGGCAACTGCAGCTGGGCGCCACAGCCGTGGCAGCAGCTGCGGCACTCCCGTTGCCCGCCATTGCCACCGGTGGCAGCGCCAGCTGTGCCAGCGCCGATGCCGAGGATGCGGGCGCTGCGATGGGCGTGCCGATGCGGGCCAGACGTCGCTCCATCTCACGGCAGGAGGCCATCTTTGTGGAGCCCACGGGCAATTCGCTGGAGAATGTGTCGCACGAGGAGGTGGACAACAGTGGGGCGCACAAATCATCGATGGATACAGCCGATTCGCTGGAGGAGGCATCCACCATGGCCACCTGTGGCTCACCCATGGCACACGCAGCAGGCGCAAGTGGAGGAGCCGGAGCTGGAAGTGCCACCGCTGCGGCACATCATGCTGCATTTGTGGTGCGCGACATTTATTTGACCGTGCCGGATCTGAAGCGTGATCGCGCCGCCTCGGTGGACTCCTGCTTCTCCAAGCTCTCCTCGGGTGGCAAAACCGAGGAACTGCAGCCCTCCGGCGATGGTTGCTTCCTGGCGGTGCCCAACATCAATGCGACGCGTTCGCGTTCCGTCGACATTGTCCTGCCCACCGATGAGCAGGCGCGCTACAAGGCGCTAGCGATGACCGGCAGCGGTGGAGCAGCCGCTGGTCTCTATGTAGCCGACGGGTATGTTCAACTCTATCTCTCTCTCTCTCTCTCTCTCTCTCGCATCCACAATCTCTTGTTCTTTTGCTTTGTTTGTACTCGTCTTGTGTTTGTCTCACATATTTTTCGTTTTATTTTTGCTGCTGCTGTCTGCGAGAGTTGCCAGCAATATTTGTGAACTATAATTTGTCTTTATTTGTTACTTGCCTCATTTTTGTCAGTTTAAGCAATCAATTAATGCTTAATAACTTACTTATATGGGCATTGAAATTATCGAAAATGCCTAACAAAACAAGCTAACTTCAATATTGATATTTTACTAAAATTGCATCGTTTTTCAAAGCAATTTGTAGCTAAAGTTATTACTGAGCACAGTTATAACTTAAAGTTAATACTTAAAAGCAATGGAGAGGTTTATATCATACAAAAAAAAGATTTTCAAATAGAACAGTCGTAATAATTTAAAAAACAATCAATAAGCAGAATAATTAAAGTTCATAAACGATTTTTCTATTATTTATTAGAAATATAATAGATTAAAATAATATAACAAAATAGAACAAATAAAATATTATATGAGTTTGACGTTTAAAATTAATATAAAGTATGCTGTATAATTTAATTTATATATCGTATTATTATCAAACGTTTCTTTCTTACTTATAAGAATAAACAAAACATAAGTTAAGGGCTATACAATATTTTACCTGAAAATTTGGTTGTGATTTTATAAAAAATGTAGAAGTTATTTAAGAAATTCTATTGCATGGCTAAAAACCAAAAAGAAAAAAATACTAAAATATACAGAGATCTACATTAGCTGACAATTTGGTATATGTTGCATAATATGGTATGTTTTGAAATCTTACAAAATATATCAGATTATTAACTAAAGAAGTTTAGACAAAGTATTTCTATACCAAATATAGCCTTTGGTATATTTTAGTATTTTTGTGATATATTTTTGGTACATTTGTAGTCGAGTCTATTCGAACGTAGCTTTCTTACTTATTTTTATTTACAATTTGCGCAATAGATTGATTCTACTTAATGTTAGTAAAATTATGTTAAATTTGTAGCTTATGTCTAAATAATAAATTATTACTAATGCTCATCAAGTACTTCATATTGAAATCTTATACTTAACAGTTAAATATTTTTGTTTTGTGTGATATTAAACTCAGGTGGGATGCGATGAAAAATCACAACTATGCAATTATATAAACAAAGTGAGCAAAACGTAAAGCTATTATGAATTCGCAAGGAATAATAATAAATATATTATGTCAGCAGTCTTGAGCAATAAATGCTAAAATTTAAATTGATTAATTAAATGAAATTGCTGAGTCAGATTGTTCTTTGCTGACTTTTCAAAATGCTGCAAGTTCAAGGCAACATGTTAAAAGCCACTCAACTCAAATTGTGGTCTCCACACTGTTGTGCTACCGTTTCAACTCTCTCTAGAGTCACAGACATTGTGTAACATAGTAGCTGAGCTTATTATTATTTGGCCAAAAGCGTGTGTGTGTGTGTGTGTGTGTGTATTTTAGGCCATGATTGGTTGCGCGTGGAGCATCAAGTGGAGCGACATGTGATGCGTTGCCCAAAAATCTAAATGGAGAAAGAAGGCTCGCGGCTTTAGCTCTAATTAGAAGATAACTCAGCCTACAGCCACTACCACAGTCACAGTTATAGTCAGAGAGCCATGGCCACAATCACATCTAGTTGTAGCTGAGCCAAGTACGGGCAACGTTTTCATAATTCGCACGCAGAGCTCGGTCATTGACTTGGAAGCTGGACGCTGAGCGAGTCTCTGCGAGTTGAGAGTGTTGTTGGTTGGGTGTTGTCAGTATGTCAGTATCCTGTCAGAGTCCTTTGCAATGTCAAATAACCAAATAGCGTGGGCCAGCGAAAGAGAAAGACATAGCGAGAGAAGGAGAGAGAGAGAGAGAGTGGGAGAGCAGGCGCATGCATAAATTATGGCGGGCCGTTGTTGAAAAAGAGGCTCAGCCAAGCGATTTCCTTGAATTACAACAAAAGTAGCTCATAAATAACATTCAAACAAAGTGTCCTGTTGCCCAAAATGACAGCTAAGCGAACGTAGGCACCGACAAACGGACTAAGGATAGACTGACGGACAGACGGACGGACAGCCAAGCAGTTGGACAGTTGGACAATTCAAGCGTTGTGAGCTGAGCTTCACTCAGAGTGTCGCCTCTGTGGCCAATTTGTTCCTCTTCCCGTTCGCTGCCGCCGCTGTTTGTCGTTGGCCAAATATGGTTAAGCCCTTGTCCGAAAACTTCCGTTTTAGATAGATGGATGAATATGAGTTTTGTGACAGCCAAGTGCAAGTTAATCAGCCTGAAAAAGATACAACTTTGCTGATGGATAGCAATGTTAAGCGTTCACTTTTATTCTCGCATTTTTATTCGAAATTCAGTTCAGTCTCAGTTGCATTGACAATTACATACTCAGTTTCTTATACTCAGCTGCGATTGCGATTGATTTCATAAAATGATTTATTTAATTCATTAAAATAGAACAAATTTGAAACTAAAACAAGATTAAGCTAAAATTAATAGGTTAGTTTCAAAGTTGAAAATTCTTAATTGGTGTGCATAAAAATTGAATATTGTGAAAGCGTAGCATAATATAATATGATAAAACTAATAATAATAGATATATAGATGTATAATATATGGTTGTAGATATAATAATGATTAAACTATATTTAAGAATATTACAATTCATTAATTTTAAATAAGCTGTGTTATTAAAATTCGATTATTTTAAAGCCTTTTTTACTTTGACTTCTACACTTTAAGTCAATTAATAATGCATTATATATTTTACGCATAATACTTTCAAATTTTGTTGATTGTTATCTAAGCACTAAAGTTGGCTAAATATACTAACTCTATTTTTGTTTCTCTTTCACAGGTATGTAAACACACTCCATGGTTATCTACATTATTATAGCCATTAAGTTCAGTCAATTTGCACAGATAAGTACCAAATAAATATGTTTGATAGCTTTAAGCCATGTCCTCCTGTGTGGGTGTATATGAGTTTGTGTATATGTGAGTGTGCGAGTCAGGGCAACTTTGGACTTTTATTTACACACGAGAGCTTTTCTTTTTAATTTCCGATTCATGTGGTCACAACAGCATGGGATGGCAAAAGGATGTTTTTTGGGTTGTTCATTTATGATCACATTTTATTCCCCGCTTCCCTTCTTAATGTGTGTCTATGAGTATGTGTGTGTGTGTATGTTTTTTTGCGGAGCGGTTAAATCACGATTCCTTTTGTTGGGTCTATTAGCAAGTGGCTTTCGCATTCGGCTTGCGCCCCGATGCGAAGCGGATGCCAATGGGCATCATAAAGTTGATTTTTCATTTACGATGCCCAAGCGTGACATGTTATTGTCTATCGAGGGGTCGAGTTGAGTCGAGCATCGCAGCCAAACAGCACACACCCGGCACTCACCCTGGCACTCACTACTCTATCAGCGGCTATCGATGGCTTAATGCCCCAAACCATTAAGCATCGAATGATATGTTTAATTTTTTTGTGCTTGACCTTTTGCTCAATAAAATGGAAAATATTATAAAATCATTCAATCATGCGTCGCATGCCAGCAATCCGGTCAAACGCCACCGAAGCATTCAACTCTTTGCTTCAACTTTCAACTTCCTTTCCATCGTTTTGAGTGTGCGGCTCATTCATGCGATTTGCGACGCCCATTATTGCGGTTTTTTTTTTTTTTTTTTGTTCCTGTTTGTTTGTCGCCCTCGACTCCCTTGGGATAACAACAGCAACAACAACAACACGAACGACAATAAACAGTTGGCAAACGGTAATAGCAACAAAAACAGAAGCTTAACTTCACTTTTATGACAATGGCGCAAATAATTTTATGAAAGCGTTCCCAGGAGTAGCAAAAGAATTGTACCGCATCTAAATTAACATAAACTCCACAGAGAGTCAGAGAGAGAAAGAGAGAGAGAGAGAGAGAGAGAGAGAGAGAGGGTGATAAGGGAACTCGAACCTGGCTGTACATATTTAGAGCAACCTCAGTGAAGGCGCGTGCACATTAATCATACGCCGCGTGCCACAAAACTTCAATAATCAGTCGCTGGCCAAGTCCTGCGGGGCGAGACACGTAATGCCATAAAAAGCATAAAACTTGAACATAAATAAATGAGAAACGAATATTGAAAAGTGCACAACTTAAATCTTTCCCTAAATTAGAGTAAATTTAAAATAATTAGCTCAACAAAATACACACACTAGCTTATGAGTGACCATTATAGAAAATAGCAAATCCATAGACGAGTAATGCTACAATAATCATAAATTATGGGTTTCACATGAATGGGCCTAATGATATTCTGCATTCGATTGAATGGTTAATGAGTCGTCAAATGCTTTGATTGCTTTCATCATGTGATTCAATATAAAGAAATAGAAATAAACAAATTCACATTTGTATATTCCATATATATATATCTATATATATATATATATATATCGAAATTCAATTGCCATCAGATTGTGGTTATGATTTCCTGTGGAATATTTTCGCAGTGTTTCAATTGGTGCTCTATCTGCTAATCTACTTATGTATGTATGTAAATCAATCACTTTCGACTTTAGTACAAATTGTTTTTCAGAACTGATCTAGAAACGCAGCAGAAATGTGCAGAGCTCTGATTGACTTATAATGCCCACTCAATTGTTCAGCTACACCATAAAAATGTCTATCGCCAAAGTGATCCCTTTCTCTCTCTCTCTGTGTGTGTGTCTCTATTGAGATTTGTGTGTGTCATGTCCGCTATGGGGCAGCTGCTAGAGGAGTTCCAGTTCCGCATTGCTGACGCACGAAAGCGCAACAAGAGGCTACAAGCTAAAACAACGCAGCAGTCCACCGCAATATTCAGTTTTTTGCCTTCTTGCCATACCCTCTGATGATTGACCGATTGCCATTTAGGGGAGTGTGTTATGTTCGCAGCGTATTTGGCAGCGGCAACCATTTTAATGCGCATAATTTGTGAATATTCAATTAAATTGCTAACGTCAAGAAATTATTAAATGAAACGTTTGGAATAACTTTTAAAATTAATTGATTTTGTTTTCGGGTAGCTTCAACTTGTTGTTTTTGAAGTTGAATTTTTTGGGCAGGGTATGTGCTAGTCGAGCACGCTGTCTGTTTGCATTGTTAGAGTACGATTCGCAACTACGTCATCGACAATCGTCAATCGTCGGTCTGTCAGTCATATGTGTTTGTGAGAGCAAGAGCAACAAAGACAACAGCAGCAACAACAATAGCGGCAACGAGAAAGAAGAAAAAACAAAACTGAAATGCAAATTGAAGGCACAAAGCGAAAAAATGCCAGCGAGCAATCAAAGCGAAACAAAGCAGCGCAAAAAGGCTGCGTAGCTCTCGACGTCGCAGTCGCTGGGAGCAGAACTAAAAATGTCACCATGGAAATATGAAAGCAGATCGAATCCCCCACACACACACACACACTCAAATAGCAACAACAACAACGAAACTCACCACTTTTGTGGAGGTGACAAAGCGCCAACTTAGCGATCTGCCGCTGCCCACACCGACTGCGATGGCGACGCCGACGGCGACGGCGGCTGCGACAGCGGCTGCTGCTGTTGATGTTGCTGCTCGGTCGAGGCTGATCGCTGCCTCAGTTGCCGTGTGTGGTTGGACGCCGCCAGCCAGCAAAAAGAACGTGAACGTGAACCGTAAAGAGTCGTTGTCGTTGTCGTTGCCTTCGTCGTCGTCGTCGTCGCCGCTTACGCGATCAAACAAATAGAATCTCCGCTCCGCCCCCCTTCCGTTCCCGCCGGTTGCCCGCGAGAAAACAAAAAAATTGAATATACTATGGAAAAACCATAGAAGGAGGCGGGGAAATGTAAAGTAAAACAGTAAAAAAGTGTGTTGGAAACATATTGTGTTTGTTTTTCTATCATTATATTTATTTTTTTTTTTTTTGTTTGTGCTGTGCTGTGCTGTGGCAAACAGAGAGAGAGAGAGATAAGCAACAACAAAGCGAAATTTGCATGCAACGTGTAATACGTAATGCGAAAATTGCAAATCAAAACAACAATAACAACGACAAAAAATGTCAAAGATGCCGCCCCATGTGGTTGCAGTTACGAGTGCGATATAAGAGAGGAGGAGTAACGAACTGGGTTAGGTTGGTGGGGGATTTTAATTGGCATATCCAGCATTTGATATTCCGCAGAACTTTCATTCAGTCATTCAATGTGTGTGCTCATTGAATTTACGACGTTTAATTGAATTGATCGATGAACTTGAAAACAAAAGAGAGATTCCCACACACACCCACGCACAACAAATTTGTTGCTGATGCTGATGATGGTAAACAAAACCTAGATGAGCGGCGGCGAGATCAGTGTTGCAGAGCAACGCAATTAGTTTATTTGCAGTTTCAAGTATTGCAAATTTACAGCAACAGCAATCGATAAAGCGTTCAACTGCATCAAAAGCAAAATAAGTGTCAAATCAAATGAATTGATAGTTGATGTAATTAATTAATTAACCGCAATTCGTAAATACATAGTTGCCAAAGTGTTGCAGTTCAACTAATTGCTGACTATAAAAAATATATTGTTACACACACAAAAACAAAGAAAAAACAAAAAACCTTTTCATGCGTAGATAATTTGTTTAGAATAAAATGCTTTCAAATTGCTTTTGCGATTTTCTATTTTTACCATAATGATTAGAACTTCGCACAATTGTTGATAATCAATAGTAAAACAAACAAGAAGCTACGTTATATTTATTCTTTGTTGATCATCAATAGTAAACAAGAAATTGCACAAAAGGCGAAATTTTTAGGCAACGTTATCTCATCGTTTATCCAACACATCTCAACAGAGGCAACACCAAGCTAATCCCTTTATCCCCACCATCTAATCTCTACTATATCTGCGATTATTTCGGGCGTTGCTATGGCGACCATATTGTGTGCAGTCGAGTGTAGTATTAAGTGCACTTTTCACTCAGCATTTGCCTAAAATAAAGCAAGTATAAAAGCTACGTGGAGTGTGCTCGACTGTGAGATACCTCTTTTAAAATATTATTCATGCGGTTTTATTTTTAAAATATACCAAATCAATATAAAAAATATTTAAATATACCAACAGCTATATTTTGAATTTAAATATATTTTCGATAAAAGCAAAACAGTGAGATGTTATTCTTCAAATATACCGAATTTATAAACTGCAAAAATACTGAAGTATGCCAAAGTCAATATTTGGTATATTGAATTGATTTTTACCATAAGCCAATTAGTGCTGTGTTATTCTTAAAATATACCAAATTCAAAAATCAAATATCTTTGGTATATTGATATATTTTTCATAAAAGCAAAACATATCATTCTACAAATATACCAAATTAATATACCACAAAAATCCGAAAAGCATTCCAAATCGTAGATTTTGTGTATTGATATAGTACTACATTATAAATATATGATAGAGTACAAAATATACTAGATTGTCAGACAAAGCAAGTAAGACTCTATTCCCGTAGGCGTTTTTTTATCTACACAAAAGTATTTTTTTAGTAACTTTTTCGATGGTAATCAAATTTTTAGGAATCATAAATAATAAAGTTATTATTGTGTTCAAATTATTTAAATTGCGCTTAATAACCGATTTTTTTTCGATTACTGGGGCGGAAGTAGGCGTGTCAAAGATTTTAAACAAACTTAATCTGCTTGCAAATATTAAAAGTGCTGACAAATAAAATTATAGCTCCATCTGGTACAATCTCAAGGATCAGGTGTTTATACGGACGGACAGACAAACAGACAGACGGACAGACCGCAGATATTATTGATACTGATCAAAAACATGTATACTTGATGGGGTCGGAGTTATAATACCCTTTTATCTCATGGGTAACGGGTATAATTAAATGCCAACTGTGATATTGCCAAAATGATCAAATGAGTTTAATGAGCTCTAATTGAGCCCAAGATCATGAACTGATTGAGATTGAGAATTCAGATTGCGAATTGATGGCTGTCTTCTTTGTTGGAGATGTGTGCGATATGTGATGTGTTGCACATTCGTGTTGCAACTAGTCGCAATAGTGTGTGTGTGTGTGTGGCATGTGAACCAAAAGGCTAACTGCCAGCCATGACATTTAAAGAATTTCGCACTCATTTTAGAACGTCGCGTTTTTCTTCGTCTATTTTGTTTGATTTATTGCAAATTTTGTTTCACTTTTGTTTTTTTGGCTCCGTTTGTTGCTAGCGTCAGATTTTGTTGTTGTTGTTGTTATTGTTTTTGCTGTAATTGCTTCCGATGATGATGGCAGCTGCGCCAAGAAAATATCACAGGGCAGCCGGCCAAGTCGAACAAGCCCCTTGAAAAATAAAACACACACACAAACAAACACACTCGCGGCGCATGGCGCACATTGCGCATACGCCAAGTGAGCCAAAAATTGTAAATGTGCAATTTATGGCCAACTAATATCCAGTGGCAATTTACGACTGCAGCAAATTGTTAAATTTAATTTTAATCAACAAAGAAAGCAGAGAAAAAGGCGAAGGCAGAAGCTGAGGCAAAGACTGAGGCACGGCCCCACCTGCAACTGTGTATTGCCGCTGCCTTAGCAGCACATCAACCACAACACGAATATACGAATACGACTAAAAATTATGTTAAAAATAAATATCAAGTCACACACATGTTTTAGATTTGAGATGTTCAACTTGTTTTGCTGCTGCTGCTCTTGCTGCTGTTTCTTATAATTAACTTAAGTATTTTTAGCAAAGAAATTAACAACAACAGCAGCAGCGGCGGCGTCAGCAGCAGCGGCATCAGCAGCAAAGTTGTCGACGTCGGCACAAAACACGACAGCAGCAAAGGCAACAACAACTACAGAAGAAAGGCACATAAAGTATTTCAATTAAAATACGAATAACGTAAATTAAAATACAGCCAAAGCAAAACAACAAAAAAACGAAGAAAAAAAAATAAAATAAAATAAAATTTTATTCATCGTCGCGAACCAAAATTTTGCAAAACGCGCCAAAAAAAAGGCGAGAAAGAGAATGTATTTTATACATATATGCAGACATATATGTACATATGTATATAGAGATATGTGGTATATATCTGCATATATATGCATATCTAAGTTCAACGAAATTTACTTAGATGACTCGTTATTATTCCTGTTATTGTTGCTCTTGCCTCAGCTGCTCACTTTTATTTCTGACAATATGCAAAAAGCTGCTGCATCCAAAAGAGGATTTTGTGTAATATTTTATGCTGGCCGTTTATCAATTTATTTTATTGCAAAGCATAAGCTCTTTTTCTATCCCACTCTCTCGCTCTCTCTCTCTCTCTTTCTCTCTTTTGCTGTCTCTTTTTATAGCAAGTCACGAGACAAACTGTCGCTGGTTGTTGCTGCTGTTTGATTTGTTTGCCTGATGCTTAAAATTCATTCATAAATTTCCCAGTCTGTGATAAAAAAAAAGAATTCATTGTGCAATAGATTAGAAAACGGTTGCTATGTTCTACTTTACACACTCACACACTCAACAACTATAACAATAACAATTAAACATTGTTTAGGGCTTGTGGTGATTATTATCTGTGGCATTTTGTGAGATTACTATTTGTGGCATTGTAATCAGAAGCGAGAACAATTGTTATGTTGTCGGTTATCAAACAGATTCCCAAGCAAATAAAACCCAAAAGATAGTTTTATCTTTAATGATTGTGAAATGAGAACACATATGTAACATATATGCGAATTGCTTAGTATTTTTAGCAATGATTTGAGCGGCTTTCTTCATTAATACTAAAATGATAGCTTAAAATTTAATTAAATATTAATATCATTTTTGACAGTCATATCAAATTTCGGTGTATTGTCTTGAGGCTGATGATTTAATAATGGGCTTGTGAAATATTATCCCATGCATCACTACATATAAAATAAACCCTTTTCTAAATGCTTTGTCAGACGATAATGTTGACTAAAGTTTTATTGTAGCAACAAATTTTCGTAAAACGTTGTAGAAACTTGCCACTTGGTATTGGGCCTTTGACTTTACAACTCTCCCTCTCTCTCACTCTTCAGCTTTTGTCTCCGCTCTTTTCTCATCCTTGAGCATTGTCAAATTTTGCTTGAGTTTGACTAATTATTGTATAACTTTTTGGCAAGACAACAACAACAAAAGCCAGTAAGTACATCAGCATCAGCATTTGAATGCAAAATCAAAATGTCGTCTTCTTCGACTTCTTTCCCTCTTTTGGCTTTTAGCCCTCAGGTTCAGCTTTAGCTTTTTGGCCTCAGTCGAAGTCGCAGTCGCAGTTCTGTCACCGTCACCACCGACAGCTGTTCTTCATCATTTGCGCTGCTTCTTTGCGTTGTCTGCAAACTTTTTGATGAAATCTGCGCAATCGCCTACCCCAACAACCCCCCCGCCGCCTCTCCTCCGTTTTACCCACTTGAGTTTAGCTGGAGAGGGCGTCAAGTCGCCAACGCAAATTTCCGTATTTTCTTATTGAAATGTTTGCAATCGTTTTGCCGTCTTGTCCTTGGACACGTCCCATTGCTCGCCCCTTCACCTGTCCCTCCCTCCCTCCGCCATCAGAGTGTTGCTTTTGTTGTGTGCTGTTTGGACAGCTCAACGTTTCATTTTCAAATGCTCTGGCTGGCAAAACGCTTAATGCCAATTAAGAATATTAATGTCGTAGGCAGACGATGCTCGTTTATTGTCAAACATGCTCCTCTCTCTCTCTCTCTTGTGCTTGCTTTTCCTTTTGGGCCATTCATCTCCTTCATCTTCATCTTCTTGCCCATCTTTTTAGTTGTTTGTATATTTTTTTGCTGACATTGCAGATGCAACGCTGACGTTTTTTTTTTTTTTTTTTTGGAATGGGTGGAGAAACAGTTGAAAGAAGCTAACAGGCAACAGCCCCCAGTTACCATTGTTAATATTCATTAGCTCGAAATCCTTTTTCGAGTTGACGCTCAAGTTACCTTCCCTTCTCGCCCCTGCCTGGCACTTTCCTGGTACCAATTGAATACCAGGCACCATTAATCGCAATCACAAACAAGACGACGTGCTGATAATTTTTCATTTTGCGCAGCTCGAATGGATTTCCTCAATTCTCGCAATACAGTTATATAGCTCTATATATTCTTTATAGTTTGCCGGTCAGTTATTAATAGCAGTCACAAACAAATATAAAACAACGCTGCGTATACGCAATTTTATTTCAAAGGAAGCACAAAGAGCGAGAGAGTCGAAGAGCTGAAAGAAGTTTGCCATTTTCAGTCAATTGACACAAAATAACTTCTGCAATTATCAAAAAGTCACACAAAAAAACAAAAAAAACGAAACAAATTTCTCGTCTTTAAACTTTATATTACATTCAGCCAATAAAATTTATGTATTTTTTTTCTCTTTCCAAATTTAATATAAATAATGGAAATTAATGTCATTCATAACGTGGTTGCTAGCTAAATATGTTGGCATAGTAAAATGAAATACGATATGATTTTGAGTGCATTAAAATATTGCCACATTGTTGATCAAATTGGCGAAAGTCAACAAATGTTGCAATTGTTGCGCCAAAACGACAATTTGTGAAATAAAAATATATTAATAATAATATTTTTTTTGCGGCCAACCAGCGAGATTTGAAAACGTCATTATTGCGAGAATATTTCAGGGTTTCTTTTTTATTTTATTGATTTTTTCATTGAGTCGCGGACGAGTAGAGAATTGGAATAGGAAAGGAAGAGTAGAGAGGGGAGAATGGCCAAGATTGTTGTGACAGCGTTGACGCAACGAGGGCACCGAAAGCAATGAATCAATTCGCCAGTTTTCCATTCATTAGCGGCTCATCTGGCCACCTAATCACCTGCCCATTGCCCAGTCTCCCTTCCCCCATCTCCACTCCTCTCCCCTCGATTAACGTATTCGTATTCCGCTGCTGCTGCTCTCCGATTCTCATTTTGGGTTTTGTGTCCGCTGTGGCAGCAGCAGCTTCAAAGGCAGGCATCAAAATTAATCGCATTTGAATTGAAATTGCGTTTCAAGTTTTGCGCACTGTGGACGAATCTGGCGGGAAGGGAATGTGTGGGGGGAAAGGAGATAGAGGCTAATGATTTCAGTTCAAGTTCCGAATTTGGTTTCGCCATTATTTGTCAATTGTTTTTTTTTTTACTCGATTTGATATATAAATATTTTGTTATTTGTTTCACATTTCGATCTGATTAGCCAAAACAAAATGTTGACTTTTAAATGATGAGCAAATCATTTGATACGTATTGTTTTTTTTATCTCAAATTATGCTGAAATTGTTTGTGAATTCCAAATGAATTTTGCCATTGCTTTTGCTCAATTTATTACTTGAGCCATTTGATTATAAATTAAATTTCAATTGCATCGATCAATTAACAAGGAAATCAATTAATATTGTTTTGAATTCTTTTGCTTTTGTTATGAATTATAAATGAGATTTCTTCTTCTGCTATTAATAATTTGTATAATTTGCAGCTGTCTTGGCTGCCAATTCATATGCAATTATATGCCACTTTTTATGTCAGCTTTTTATATATTTTTCAACCTCCTTGATTATAATTGACAGTTGGAGGCAGTTGCTTTGACTAGTTGTGTGAGTGTGTCAGTAGTCTTAGGCATAATTATAAACGCACACTCACACACACACACACACACATACAAATACTTGACGCAATAATTGCCATAAAAAAGCAGCAGCATGTGTAAAACGCACTATCAATTTGAATGCTATACATAGAATATCAAGAGTGTGCGGCTGCAGTTGGTGAGGCAGGTCATGGATAAAAACGACGTCAATTGCAGATATGCTGGTTCACACCCACACACCCACACACACACACACACACACTTACATATGTACACCCACATAAACTTGCACACAAATGCAATATTTCACGACAAATCAAAATTCCTTACAAAAAGAGAAAATACAAGTAAGGAAAGTACAGTTGAGTTTGCGCAACTCTGAGATACTCGCTACCCGTTTTGAATAAGAGCAAAACAGTGCAGTATTAATTTTCAAATATGCCAAATTAATATACCATAAAAATACTAAAAATATACCGAAAGCTTTATTTGGTATATTGATATTGAACTACATTCAAAATATACCATTGAGTGCAAAATATACCAGATTGTCAGCTAAAACAAATAAGACTCCATTTCAGTGAGAGTTTTTCCCAATTATTTCTTCAATAACTTCTACAATTTTTGTGTGGTCGCATTAAAGCTACAGTCGAGTATTATTATTATTATTATTCTTAACATATACCAAATGAGCATTCTGAAAATACACGAAAATATTTTTTGGATCAATATATTATTACATGACTATGTCGTCCAGGCTGTTTCTGCCGATCAGGAATGAAGAAGAAAAACAAGTTAGAAAGCTACAGTCGAGTATGCTCGACTGTGAGATACCCGCTACCCATTTTAAATAAAAACCAAATATTGCAGTATTATTTTCAAAATATACCGAATACAAACAAAAAATGTACCAAGTGGTATATTTGGTATATCGATATTTACCATAGACGGCAAAATATACCAGATTTTCGGCCAAAGCAATTAAGACCCCTATTAAGTAGGCGATTTAGCCCATACAAAAGTACTTCTTCAATAACTTCCACAATTTTAATCTGATCGCAACCAAATTTTCAGGAATTAAAAATAAATACTATTGTTGTTATTATATTATATACACCAATTTGCAGCTTTAGCTTTAAAATTATGCTTATAATTCGATTTTTTGATTTGCGGGGGCGAAAGTGGGCTTGGCAAAAATTTTAAACAAACTTGATCTGCGTGCAAACATAACAAATCTCTATCTCCTATAGTCTCTGAGATCCAGAGTTTCATATGGACAGACGGACAGACACACAGACAGACAGACGGACAGAGAGACATGACTAGATCGTCTCGGCTGTTGATGCTGATCAAAAATATATATACTTTATAGAGTGGGAGATGCCTCCTTCTACCTGTTACATACATTTCCTGCCGGCACAAAGTTATAATACCCTTCTACCCTATGGGTAGCGGGTATAAATACCAAAGACAATATTTGGTATATCGATAAAATACGTTAATATAACGTCTCAGCAGAGAGAGCCATGCAAATGAGTTTGCTGCTGAAATACTCTGTAATTTTAACAAGATATATTACAAGTACTTTATGGAATAGTTTATGGCTGGCTGTTGCTAGAGTATTTTTGTGTTTACGTCAGCTGGCATTTTTCTTTTTGTTGTACAACATTTTGCAATGCAGTTGCAGTGCAGAGCATAAAAAACCACAAACAACTTTTGCCATGCGTCAAAAACACTGGTTAAATTTGAGGCTCTACTAGCCACATTCGGACAAACAACAAGCAGCAATCACACACCCACATACGCACACACACACACTCGCTACAATACGCCTACACACACATACATATGTGTATACAGAGGGAAACACACGCATGCTGACGTAGCAAAGAACTGAGCCACTGAGAACGAATATTGCATTGGACACGAAACATTGTCGAGGGCGTGGATGATGCGACTAAACGCTGACAATTGTCATGCAAATCCTGCCAACAAGAACCAGCAATTTGGCCTGGCCAATATCATCATCTGCAGCAGCAGCAGCAGCAGCAGCAACGAAACCAACAACAACAACAACAACTCTCCATTGCTTACTAAGTTGCCTCGCCTTCAGAGAGTCACCGAGCTTATTGTTATTTTTATTATTCTGTGTGTGTGTGTGTGTGTTTTTTTGTGCCTTCTTTTTTATTATTATTTTATTTTCTCTCCTCTGTTGTTTTTGTTTTTCATCTCAATCTGATAAGAATTTAATTACAATGCACACAATGTACAAACTGTATACAAATGTATTAAGCACGCACAGACGCACACACACACACACACACACACACGCACACCCCAACACACACACACAGAGATACACTCTAGAGGGGAGAACAGACACTGAACTGTTCTGAAACCAAAACTGAACTGAACACGCACATCCAAATACTACGGCATGCGTTTGTTAAGTATGGAGAGGGGGAAGTAGGCTGACGGAAGGTTGTGGGGGGATTGATGTGATGTGCAACAAATATTCAATACGCTTGCAGCTCAGCTGATACAAATCTAGCTAATTGATATCAAAATTGTACTCCAACAATAGTTTCATTAATCAATTTTCGAAATTCACGCACTTTTTCTACATTTATAGAATGAAATTTGTGAAGGAAAATTAGGGATGAATTTTAATTCTTTAATTTTGGTAGTATATAAATTATTCACTTTACTATTCCACGACTAAATTAATTCTCTCTAATTATAATAATTATTAGTCTTTTGTGGGTAAAATAATTTTCAGATTATTATTATGTAAATTAAATACTCAATAATGTGAAGTTATTATTTTATTTTATTGGTTTATTACGAATGCGTTTTAGGTATACTGAAATCAGTACTAAATCAATAGAAGTTAGTATATTTAAGTATACTGAAATAAGTACTAAATAAAAAGCAGTTAGTATATTTTGTTGGTGTATTACAAATACCTAAATAGGAACTGAATGAATAGCAGCTAGTATATTTTGTACTTATAATAAGTTTACGTATTAAGTATATGCATTAAGTATCCACATATCAAATGCTCAGCAAAAATAACATTGCAAATAAAATAATGTGAAGTTATTAGTATATTTTGTTGGTATATAGCATTTGCGAATCAAGTATATTTGACTAGGAGCTCAATGAATAGAAGCCAGAACATTTTGTTTGCATTTTAAATATACTTAATAAGTGTGCACAAATCTAATTGGAGTAAAATTCTACATATAAGTCACATTGCAAATAAAATGCCAAATAATGTGATTTTATTAGTATATATTATTGGTATATTACGTATGCGAATAAAATTACTGAAATAAGTATTGAATGAATAGCAGTTAGAATATTTTGTGGGTATATTACGAATACGATTTAAGTATGCGCAAATCTAAGGGAAGTTAAATGAATAACGTGTTTAAGATATTTTTAGGATTAACATTTGTTTATAATAAAATCCCAATATTATAATAAAGATTAAATAGTCGAGATCTAGCATTGAATATTTCGATTTATTTTTATGAAAAATATTCCCTGCACAAACTGTTTGCCACAACTAACAGACAGCACAAAGATAGGGTATAAGCGTACTTACGTTCTCATATTCTACATATGTATGTATGTAGCATATAAATATTTTCAGTTATACGAGTACCATACATACATATAGTAGGCTGCAACTGTATCTTTCGGGCGGCATAATGATAGCTCGCGGCAGCAGAGATATTGGCACGGGCCAATTTGGAACCGCAGCAGCATCGGCAGTCGAAGTCGAGGCGGGCTAGAATCATACAACATACAATATATGTACGTATGTATGTATGTGTGTGTGTAACTCTGATTGCCATGCTAAAATGCGGGACGCGAGAGTGGAAGTGGATGGAGACGAAGAAGCAGAAGACAAACACTAAACTAAAACTCGAAAATCAAATGCAAAATCTAAATCAAAATTAAAATCAGAATCTGAATCTGAATCAGAATCTGAAATCTGAAAATCAAAATCAAATGTGTAATGAAGTCAAGTGAAACGAGGTGGAAACAAATCGTTGACGGTGCGAGTTTCAATATAGCGCGGCAGCAAAAGTTGTGAGTCGACTCGTTGCCATGTTCATATCTTATTTGAACTGTGACAGCGACAACAACAACAGCAGCAATATTAACAATAACAACAACAAAAACATTACAAACAAAAACAAAAGCAACTACAGCAGCGGCAGCAGTAGCAGCGGCAGCGCTGCCAGCGTCGCAACACCGACAACGACGCCGACGACGACGCCGACGTCGACGCCGCTGCTGAACATGGAGCGGCTGCTGCACGCGGTGCGCGAGGAATTCCAAACGGAAGATGAATTCGAAGAGGAAGCCAGCCACAGCCACAGTCAACGTCATCGCAGTCGCAATCGCAGAAGAAGCAGCAGCAGCAGCAGCTCATCAACGTCGTCAGCATCATCGTCAGCGTCGTCGTCGACGTCGACGTCGAGTCAGCAGAGCGAATTCATAGCCACAGTGGCTGCAACAAATGTGGGCACGGGGGCGGGCACAGTGCGTCGCTTTCGTCGCTCATCGATTGGCATGCAACGCAAATCTGCGTTTCGCCAAAGGAAACTCGATTCGTTGGGGGCGTGGCGCCGCAAGAGGTAAGTTATGTGCACTTTGCTCTGTTGCACGCTTTACTGCAAGCCGAGGGAGGCAGCCGTCACTCAGCCGTGTTTGTTTATGTGTGTGTGTGTGTGTGTGTGGCAAATGCAGTAATAACTCAGCAAGCGACAAGACAAAGGCGGTTGCGTAGAGCTCACAAACATTTTGGTACTTATCGAGTGCCACACGAAATTCTACAATGACAATATCTGATCTATTTATATTAGACAATTACTTAACTAATCTATTATGAAGTTTTCTTTTATTAGTTATCAAGTTACTATATGCTAACTCTTTATTAACGAATGTGTTATTCCATTTATATTTCATTTACAACTAACCAATTTATTATAGAATTACTTTCCAAAGTTATCAAGTTACTATATAAAATTAAATCAATTAAATGTATTAATTGACAACTCTTTTAGAAAATTATCTGTTATAATACAATGAAATATTTTACTTTTATTCATTATATTATATATAAATCATCTCTTCACTAATTTATAGATTAGAAAATTACAAATATATATTTATAGACAGAAAATTACTATAACAAATTAATAAAGTAATTAGTTAGGTGTTAGGAGTTAACAAACTTTTTGGTTCTTACTTAGTTCACCACCCAATACTACAAAGACAATCTTTGAAGAAGATATCTGATACAACATAGATGGCAGTTACTTAACTAATTTATTATGAAATTTCATTTTATAAGGTTTCAAGATATTTTATGATATATAATTAGCTAATCTATTATGGAATTCCTTTTCGAATAAACTAATTTATTACGAATTTTTTTTTTTTAATTACTAAATCATAAAAATCAATCATGTCTGAATTTGAATTCAGAGTTGACAAACATTTTGGTACTTATCGCGTGCAACACGAACTACGTAATACAATGTCATATCTAGCATTAATGTTCGATATCATATACATATTACTTAAACAATATATATTCTTTGTAGGGCATAGCATTACTATATTAAATGTATCATATATGTCTTAAATTTGAATTAGTTCAGAGTTGACAAACATTTTGGTACTTATCGAGTGCAGCTTTACTCATAATTAAATGACATAAGTTTATTTCATACTTATCTGACATTTTTACATGCTATATAACAAACATATTTAGGAATCTCATCTCTTAAATTATATGCTTCTAAGAACAACTAAAACAAATTTATCAAAGTTGTCTTACATTAATTTTGATTCATTCATATATAAATCATTTCTAATTATAAAAGTTTCGGAGAAGTTCAATGTCATATATTTAAAAAAAAAATATTAATAGTTTTTTGCTGACGATATTCCAAAAATATAAATTTTTAGTGTAGACAGAAAAAAGAAGAAATGTTAATTTGAATTTATTTTCTAGCTAAATGAGTAAAACTTTTTAAGTAATATAAGATTTATATTATCAATTAATTAATTAAATATTTTATCCTTATGTTTCATGCAGACGCACGGCGTCGTCGAGCAATGCGCGTAGACCGATTCGCATTGTGCCGGACTGGACAGAGAATGCGGTGCAGGGCGAGCACTACTGGAAGCCCACCTCGGCCTCTGGTGATCTCTGCTGCCTCAACGAGGAGTGCATTGTAAGTACATACGAGTATACTACATACATATGTGTATTTTTCTTTTCGATTTTCGGCATTTGACAGGTCTTTGGGGTTAGATCTAATTCAATTACAGCCACGTCGTCAACGTCGGCAACAAGCCACCCAAAAAAAAAACAAAACGAAAAACGAATGAAATTTCGTGTAATCGTGTAATTTATTTATTGCGTGCTTGTCCGACATGTTTGTCAGGCAGTGTTGTGTGTGTGTGTGTGTGTGGCCGCATACATACACACACGCACTGTGCGACGTCTACACGAACGCAGCAGGAACGTGTTTTGTTTTTCCTCAACTTGCTCTGTGGGTATTGCTCTTATTTTTTTGCCCCCTGCTTTTTGTGTCCAGCAACTAAAAGTTTTTGGCCCGACGTTTGCTGTCCAAAAGTTGTTGCAAGTACTTTATTGTTGCACGTCGTGGCAAGAGTGGGGGCGAGAGAGAGGCAGCAAGAGTGAGTGAATATGTGACAGCTTATCTGCATGTGTGTGGCAAGCAGTCACGCTAGCAAAGCACAACCTTGTTTTTATATAAGTTACTATAACGTAGACATATGGCTGACTGACTGGCTGCTGTGGCATGAGTTTTACTGCCTCGCCTGTGCCCCCCAAGCTCAACAAGTGCCCCACACACACACACACATGCATTCGCCTGCCTGTGGGTTAAGTTTTGTCACTGCCTCTAATTCAGTTGTCACTCTTACGGCATCCGACAGTTATTGAAAACGACAGGCATTATGCACTAGCTCTAAGCGAGAGCTGTTACTCATTAGAGGCACACTTTCTAGAGGCTTAACAAGGCATCAAGTATACTCAAGATTAAAATGCTTGGAAATTTGTTTACTTCCAACGTATTTTCATGCAACATAAGAAACGCTTGAATTACAATTTACAACAAAATGCCAAAAGATAACTTGCAGTTTTAAGTAAACAATGTTTTTTGTAACTCCAATGAAAGCAAACTATTCGTGTTAATGCTTACATTTTCATACCTGCTACTTATAGGCTATAAGGGCTTTAAGTTTGTGTCTGCAGTAAATATATGTATATCATAGGCAGAAGGAGATATCTTTGACTTCATAGAGTATGTATATTTTTGATCAGCGTCAAAAGCAGAAACAATCTGGTATGTTAAGTGCTATGTAGTATATTGCGATACATCAATAGTATGTATATGTTTATAGAATATGTTTTAATTGACTCGACTGCAACTTTCTTAAATGCTTATATTGTACTTTCAATGACAGAAAACGTTTCTAGTCTAGCAAGTGTTAAAAATTATTTATTTATTATTATGCTATTCTATTATTTATTGGAATTATTCAATTTATTCATTTTATTTTGGCTTTTAAAGTGAGTAAATGAGTATTGACTTTAAAGAGCTTTAATACTAGTTCATCAAATTCTATTTGAAGTGCAATAAAAAAGTGTTATTTCTAACTTATTTCGATGTTAATACTCAGCTGCTTGCACATTAAAGAATAAAGCGAATAGAGAGAGCAAAGCAAAACTCTTTGTCTGTCTCTCTGTGCAAGTGACATACGAATTAGAGATACAATTAATGACACTAGTTTATTTTCGTTGAGAAAGGGCGACCAAATAAATTGGAATACGAGAAGTCGAGTAGTAGACTGGACACTAAGAGGAGAGTAATCGATGGGTCAATTGCCAAAGTCAAAACAATCTGTCTGTGATGTTGTGATGTTAACCAATCCAACAATGTTTCTCAATTTGATTTGGATGTTTTTTTTTTTTTTTGCTTTGTTGCTTTCTCAATTTGCAGAAGAGCGGACAGCGAATGAAGTGCTCGGCATGCCAGCTGATTGCCCATCAGAATTGCATTCCAATTGTGAATGAAAAGACTCAACTAGTGTGTAAGCCAACATATCGAGATGTCGGGATCAGGCAGTATCGGGAGCAGACAACCACCCATCATCATTGGGTGCATCGCAAGTTGGAGAAGGGCAAGTGCAAGCAGTGTGGCAAGGTAATTAACCCTCCTCCCCCCACTCCACATCCCACATCGCACATCCCACAAATCCCTTTCGATTCACGTATTAACAAATATGCATTATTTATAGGCCGTGCAGAGTAAGCTCTTTGGCTCAAAGGAGATTGTCGCCTTGTCCTGTGCCTGGTGCCATGAGATTTACCACAACAAGGAGTCGTGCTTCAATCAGGCCAAGATTGGCGAAGAGTGTCGCCTGGGTAAGTTCGCCTCTCTCTTCCCTCTCTCTATCTCTTTTTGAATTCTCTTCCATTCACTGTTATCGATGGCCACACAGCAATGGCCGAAAGCAACAACAGCAGCAAGGGGAGAGATACCCATTGTCCATTCTCCATTATCCAGTCTCCTCCCTTCTCTCCTTTCTCCTTTCTCAGTTCTGCGTTCCTTCTCCATTCACCATTGTCCTCTGATTAATTACGTGACGTGCATGCAAATAAATTGCGGCCCGTTAACTTAATTAAAATTTGTGCATTAAAACAGAGCCCAGAACTTGCCCTTCAGCCCTCAGCTTAACCCTTTTCTCTCTCTCTCTCTCTCTCTCTCTCTCTCTCTCTCTTTCTCTTTGTGTGTGTGTGTGACCCCAGAACGAATCCCATTTATTCGCCAGGTAAATTGCGACACACCTCTCGACCTTTTTACCCCTCTATCTCTCTCTCTCTGTCTATCGCTTTCGCTCTGTTTCTCTCTCTCCCTGTCTCCCTCTATTTCTCTATCACTCACATATTGTCTTAATTTGCACTGTCGCTCGCTCATTCGGCTTTTTTTTTGTGTATTTTTATTTTAAAGCACTTTTTTGTATACACTTTCATAAGGAACAATAATACGGTTTGTTGCATTTCATATTTTACAGCACTTGATTTGAAAGAGCCTTTAAATTAAATTAAATATAAATTTTCAATTATAGAATTCTGTAATAAAATTTCGTTTAACTATTTTCAAATTAAGTGCAATAATGAAGTTGCCACTCCATTATATAAAATATAAATTTGCATCATAAAAGTCTGTAATGAAATTCCCATTAAAATTAAATCTTTTTTGATTCATGTTCTATAATGGAATTGCCATAAAATTAAAAAACTTTAAATAATGCAATTGTCATAAAAATTAAGGTCTGCTTATTTTTTTGCAACTTATAAAAATCCCTTATTTTTATGTATAAAGTCATATTAAGCAGCAAATCAAATAATTACTCTACAAAAAATTATAGATTTATAAACAGTTTTATTTTTAGAATTCTATAAATATTTTGGTCAGAATTTCAATCCATTGGCATCTATGCCAATTTAGAAAATACATTTAAATTTCTTGCCCCACAGCCCAAGTTCATCAAAGTGCTCGAAGTATTTTTTAAGAGTATCTCAAGGTTCCTTCATCACATTGACAGATTCGCTGCTCATTTGAAGCGCCTTCGCTCTGCTTTTTGTAGTTTTTGTTTTTTTTTTCGTTGTTGTTGTTGTTGTTTTTTCACTTTTTGGGTCAAGTTCTAAGGTCATTAGCATTTATTTCGCGGAATTGACAATTTGTCAAGTTCTTGTCTCCGGCACTAAGTCAATAGATGAGCGTAATACGTGAACGTCGAGTGCTGAGGCAAATTTTCTTTTGACTAACTGACTGACTGACTGACTGACACACTGTTGTGACGTCACAATTGAATGGAAATTAAGCAAGCGGACGAACGTCTGTTGACTTTGCTTGTTTTCAATTCAAATTCAAATTCACATTCAAATGCAACCCACCCAAATACACGTAGATTGAAGGGCCTTGACAGCGAGACAGCGAGAATTTGCTACGAAATTCAGAACAGAAGTCAGTTAATTTCGAAATTGCAAGAAATATTGTCTGTAATAAAATTGATTGACATCTTATGGGGGTGTGAATTTAAGTATTAATGCCTCTTAAATATAGGCAAATAAAAATGTCTCTACAAGTTCACTTGACAATTAAACACAAGCTGTGTTCCTTCAATTCGTAATCTGAAAACAAAGAAGAGGCAATTAGTCGAAAAACAAATGCCGTATGCCAAAACTTCGATATCAATAGTGAGAAATTGAAAATTTTGGTCGAACCGAAAACAATTCGACAAAACAATACTTAATTAGAAAGCAATCACGTTCGATGTCAGTGTCAACCAAAAACGTGCCAAAAAAGAAAAACAACAGATGACAATGGTATACTTCGAGTACTCGCATGAATATGAATCCAAATAGTGCAAAAACACACAGAATTTGATTCAATTGACTTGCTTGATACAGCATTTTGAATTTGCAATTTTTCGGTTGCTTCTTCTTGTGGTGAACTTTCAACTTTTTCATTAGTATTTGAGCAGTTGCTGCAAAGAGAGTTTTATATAAATATAAAGCAATCGAATTCATTTCCGTTTTTGGTTAAATGTAATTTCTGCAAACTACTTTTCGATTTTCCGTTGACTTTTTCCTTCGCTTTTTGACATTCTCTAGCCAAATGTTAACCATGTCAGAGATGCCTCGAAGGTCAGCAAAGAGAGAGTTGAGCAGTTGTCAGCAGTTGATTTGTGAAGTGGATTGGCTGACCAACAAAAATTGTTGCACAAAACGCAAAAGTTTCTGGACACTCGGCAGTTGCACTTTGTGGTCATCTTTGCCGCCTGCTGCCTGCTGCCTGCTGCATGGAACAGTTAATTCCGAGATGCCAAAAAGTTGCGTCAAGTGCCAGATGAAAGTACTTTAGCAGTGCCTCAGCTGTGAATGTCACTCAGCACAATCGACCATGAACAGTTCTCTAGTTCTCTATCTCTATCTCTTGCTCTTTTGCCATCTCTTTCCTCAAACGGTGTGTTTATCCATTTCATCGAGTGTGCAGAGTTCATCAAGCGTGCTGAACTGGACTATGTCCGCTTTTTATAAAGTGTCTCAATGAACGACTTGTTAACACACTCTCCAGCATCGCATTACTCACACCAACACACACACCAACGCAGACTGACACACACACACACACAAGTAGGCACAAACAATGGCGGAGAGACAATGATGAGGGCCACAAGACAATGAAATAAGGCGCAAAATACAATTACAGGCTGGCATCCGTGAGGCCTAGACCCAATCTTTTGCTCCTTTGTTCCCCTCTGCTCCTGCCCCAGCTCCTCGACTATCTGTCTGTCTGTCTGTCTATCTGTCTATGTGTTTCCCCTTTTGTCCCACTGATGACTGGCACCTACTGCAATGCGTCGCTAAAGTTTGTCAGCTTGTCTGATGCCTTTTGTTTTGCCGAAGCCTCCAGCTTGCTCTCACTCTCTCTCTCTCTCTCTCTCTCTCTGTGTCTGTTTCGCTCTTTATTCATCTCGCTCGCTCTCATCGCAGCACACTCAGCCTTGCTGTCTTGTCTGCTTCTCAGTAATTCCTGTGGCATTCATAATTGCACTTCGAGTCTGCCTCTTCTTCTACCTCTTCTACCTCTCTCTCTCTCTCTCTCTCTCTGTCTGTCTACGCTTCGGCATATCACCTCTGCTGTGGCATGCGGCATCATCTCAATTTCTTTTGTTCGGCCAGCAGAGTCTCGCAGCAGACTTTTCGCATATTTTCTATGATATTAACTTATCCCGGTCGCTAGCGTTTTTCGGCTCCTCTACAAATGGAATTTGCTGTCAGCTCTCACAGCACTCTCAATTAGCCACACACATAGATATCTCCTATCTCACCCACTCACTCACTCACTTTCTCTCTCTCTCTTACACAGGTGACTATGCGCCCATCATTGTGCCACCATCGTGGATTGTCAAGCTGCCCAACAAGGGCAACTTCAAGTCCTCGATTCGTGTGAGCAACAAGAATAGCTCTGCAGGCGGTGCTGGCGGCGGTGGTGGAGGCGGTGGCGGTGGCGGTGGCGGTGCTGGCGGCAAGAGCAAAAAGCAATTGCAGAAACGCCAGAAGGGCAAGGAGGAGAAGAAGGAGCCGCGCGCATTCATTGTGAAGCCCATTCCATCGCCGGATGTAATACCGGTCATTGTCTTTATCAATCCCAAGTCCGGTGGCAATCAGGGCGTCAAGCTGCTCGGCAAGTTCCAGCATCTGCTCAATCCACGTCAGGTGTTTGATCTGACACAAGGTGGTCCCAAAATGGGGTAAGTTACACACATGTCTACCACATAATACACACATAAGGCTGTACAGTGGCTCACAGCTTAGTTCAACCAGCAGCACACAAAGTGATTTAAATCGTGTTACTAGGCAAACTAAGTGAGATACTTGAAAGGTTCCAATGCAGGTTTATTCCAAAACTTAAATTTACAATATATGAGTTAATTTAAGTACAAAAATTTATTTTCATATTTTTAATTTTTTGTATGAATTCGCTGGTAAAATAATACGAGTACAGTCAAAGCTAAAAAGAGACAACCATTACAATATTATATTACGAGATACAAGATACCAATGATGCTAATTGAGAGATTCTAACATAATTGAAGCACAGCTTAACTCAAAAAACATAAATTCATTTCATTATTAATTCCTTTTCGTATATAACTATAATCTAAAACTACAACTATTTTTATTAGGATACACATAATATAAAGTATAAATAATATGAGTTAATACAACTCAATAAATAAGGCTTCAGAAGTGTGGTCAGCGGAGTTAATTACAAACTTATTTAATCATTATTTTATTATGAATTTAATAGAGTAGAGTGTTCTTGTTAGTATGGAATAGAGTGCAACTAAATATAAATTGTAATTAGTTAGTACTTAACATAATACAATTTAATGTAAAAATTGAAAAAAATTAATAAATAGGTAGAAATAGTATTTAAAATTACTATAGTTGTTACCGATCGTTTGATGCAGAAAGAATACAATATGTCAACAGTTTATTGCCATATAATAGAAGCAATTACCAGTAGAGATCTGTAGCTATTTCGGTATATGCTGGCTTTTCCTCAGAAGTCGAACAGTATGGATGCATTTAGAGTAAAAGCCAGCAGCATCCTAGGGAGTATCCGTAAGGATCGTTTAAGCATAGCACTTCAGCTAGAGTCGGGATAACGCTAGATATACACAGACAAGATGTTCCAGTGTTTCCTTAACTCCGGACTTGTT
Organism: Drosophila niveifrons; assembly: GCA_035046325.1. Lineage (NCBI taxonomy): Eukaryota > Metazoa > Arthropoda > Insecta > Diptera > Drosophilidae > Drosophila > Drosophila niveifrons. Next base: position 7,931,747 of record JAWNOC010000063.1, on the reverse strand, counting down.
ACAATTCCTGCTCTGATCACTGTTGTTGATGCACAAACTTACCGCATGATCAGCTGACAAACAGTGACCAACATTAGCCTTTCCTTAAGAGTGGCGTGGTTTATTTAAGCACACATCAGCCTTTAGATTTTGCATGAGTTAGTAAAGCGCCAGCTCAAGTCCCACCAGAGCTTAGAGTGTACTTCTTGTGTTAAAAATTCTCACTCTGTTCACACTTTTCCTCTCTCTCTCTCTCTCTTGCTCTTCCCTTCTCTGTGCAGTCTGGACATGTTCCGCAAGGCGCCGAACTTGCGTGTGTTGGCCTGCGGCGGCGACGGCACTGTTGGCTGGGTGCTCTCCGTGCTCGACCAGATCCATCCGCCGCTGCAGCCGGTGCCAGCTGTGGGCGTGCTGCCTCTTGGCACTGGCAACGATCTCGCTCGCTCGCTGGGCTGGGGTGGGGTAAGTAATTTGATTGCACATTGATGGCGACACTTGCAGTTACAACTAAACAACAAAACGTCTTCTCTAGGGCTACACGGATGAGCCGATTGGCAAGATACTGCGCGAGATTGGCATGTCGCAGTGCGTGCTCATGGATCGCTGGCGGGTGCGAGTGACGCCCAACGATGATGTGACCGACGATCATGTGGATCGCAGCAAACCGAATGTCCCATTGAATGTGATCAACAACTATTTCAGCTTCGGCGTCGATGCGCACATCGCGCTCGAGTTCCACGAGGCTCGCGAGGCGCATCCGGAGCGCTTCAATTCGCGTCTCCGCAACAAGATGTACTACGGCCAGATGGGCGGCAAGGATCTGATACTACGCCAATATCGCAACCTCTCCCAGTGGGTGACGCTCGAATGCGATGGCCAGGACTTCACCGGCAAGCTACGCGACGCTGGCTGCCATGCCGTGCTCTTCCTCAACATACCCAGGTATATTTTCTCGATTCCTCTCGATTCGCTTTATTCCTCTAATTTCCTTTTCACTTGCTCGATTTGCAGTTATAGCGGCGGCACGCATCCCTGGAGCGATTCGTTTGGCCAGACGAAACCGGCCATCGATGATGGCCTCATGGAGGTCGTCGGCTTGACCACCTACCAGCTGCCCATGCTGCAGGCAGGAATGCACGGCACCTGCATCTGTCAGTGCCGCAAGGCGCGCATCATCACCAAACGCACCATTCCCATGCAGGTCGATGGCGAGGCCTGTCGCGTCAAGCCCTCGATCATTGAGATCGAGCTGCTCAACCAGGCTCTCATGTTGTCCAAGCGCAAGCACGGACGTGGCGATGTCCAGTAAGTATACGACCCGTTGCTCCTTTTAATCGTTTATGCTAAAGTTTAGGTGTTTAATGTGTTTAACATTTACTGGTTAGCTAGAAAAGATTATCAAAAGACTTTAGATTGAGTTTATTATACACCTAGAATATCAACCAATTAATTCGCTTAAAAATTCGTTAGATCATTCATAAAAAGAAGAGTACTTTGTATGATTATGATAATTTGTGAATATTCCTAATAACTATTATTACGTAAGAATATGAATTATAATGTGATTAGACCTAACTTTCTTTGAGTTTGCAAGCTCAAAGTTTTTTCCAAGAGAGTTGAATAACTATAACTATAATAACTATTTTGGAAATCGGTTAAGAAAGTCGGAAAGTTGAAAAAGTCAAATAGTAAATTTCTTATTACCTTATTTGCAAGCTAGAAACAGATTTAAAAAGATTTTTGTACTAGTTCATTATTTATTCAATTGAAAGATTTCATCGAATTAAATAATATTTTAAAAGTACTAATTGTTATTTCGAAAGTTAGAATACATTTTCTTGGTATATGTAGGAAAAATTTGTTTTTTTATCTTGCCACCGGTTCTTTAATTTTGTGGTGCTTTAGCTGACATTTTGGTATATTTTGAATATTATGCTATAAATTTGCATATATTTAGAGTACTTCAACGATATACCAAGTTATTATATATACTTATACTTTGTTATGGTTAAGTATTTTGGTTGTATATAGTCGTAATTTTTAATAGTAGAAAAAGCATATGAAGGAATACGAAGTCAGTGACATCCTAGTAAACTTACTTAATTTGGAAATCAAACATCAGTTTATTGGAAATGTTTAAAGAAAAGTTTCAAAATGTACGAAACTTTCATATATTATCTTAGGACTTGAATTACATTTTTTAGTTAGTTGATTGTGTGAAGTTCCCCCCACTTAATTCACATTTCTTTTCGCAGAATCAATCCGCTGGAGAAGCTACAGCTGGCCATACTGAGAGTGACAATGCAGCAGTATGAACAATATCACTACGACAAGGAAATGCTGCGCAAGTTGGCCAACAAATTGGGACAAATTGAGATCGAGTCGCAGTGCGATTTGGAGCATGTGCGCAATTTGTTGAATGCCAAATTCGAGGAGTCCATTTCGTATCCAAAGGTCTCGCAGGATTGGTGCTTCATCGATTGTGAGTATCAAAAAAATGCATATTTTGATTTCACAATGTTAATAAATGTATTCTATATTTCGTTAGCCTGCACTGCTGAGCACTATTTTCGCATTGATCGCGCCCAGGAGCATTTGCACTACATCTGCGACATTGCCATCGATGAGTTGTATATACTGGATCATGAGGCGGCCACGATGCCACAGACTCCGGACCAGGAGCGTTCGTTTGCGGCATTCTCGCAGCGACAGGCGCAGAACGAGCGACGGCAAATGGATCAGGCGCAGGGACGCGGCAATGGCAGCACGGGTAGGCTTCTGTTAGCTGACTGTTGGTCGCAATTGCGGCGATTGCCGGCGGCAACGTACAGTGTTGCCGAAAGCAATGCCGCCGAGCTGCCGCTGCAGCAGCGTTTGCAAATTTATCAGCAGCAGGTCGCAGAGCCGCTGCCGTATTTAGAGAGGCGCATGTTTTGCCATCTGCAATATCGCAAGAAGCGCTATGAGATTTGAGCTTGTGTGCTCTGAGTGTGTGTTTGCCGCCTGAACTCCCAAAACGAAAACCCGCAAACCCAAACCCAAACACTCCTCTTACCTCTCTTCAAGCCTTGCGGTGTCCGTAACTCTTCTCGTTGTCAAAGTTGATTTGCGTTTTGCGTTGTAATTTTTGCATGTTTTGGCACTAACAAAATAATGAATACAATAACATACACCAATACTCACACACACACACACACGCACACCTATGTGACTGTGATGGGAGCGAATACAGCTTAGTCCTTGCCACGCCCGCATGTAAGTAACGCCCTAATATATATATGAGTATCTGTTGTATTTGGTTTATAATCGCCGCTTACGTTAACAGAGTGACAAGGACTAAACCGTATTCCGTTCTCGTCTCCAAAAATTACCCAACACCAACCAACCAACCAACCAACCAATCAACCAACCAATCAAATCAATCAATCAATCAATCAGTCAATTAACCAACTAACCGAACACAAAAAAAAAATTAAATAAAAGACAGAATTGAGTTATATTGTGACGGGTAGGTTGTCTGTTAGTTTAACTGATTTATCGATTAACCAATTTATCGTTTATAGCTTTGTATTTAAGTTTCCAATTTTTTTTTTGTGTTGTGCCCACCCCAAATGCATATTGTAAATATTTTCTGCAAATGGCGTACTAACAATTTTGTAAATCTCTTTTTTTTTTAATTTTAAAATATACACCTAAACACACACACACACAACTACACACACACATCAACACACGCGTATCTCATACAAAGATGAGGACTTGCAAATTGGCTCGAAGCCCATTAAAGTGATGAAGTGGAAGAGGTAAAACCACCAAAGAAACGTCAACTAAATCCACAGCAGTCACATACTTCATGTTTCACGAGCATTACAAATCAAAAATTAATCAAATCAAATGTGAAATTCAATTAAAGTCAAATGAGGGAGACAAACACTACAACCTAATGCTCTGTCTCTGTCTCACTTGGCTTGCAAATCCCATTGGTTGCCCTGTTCTAACGATTGGCGCTTCAGTCACTTCTCCATTTGCAAAAAAACATCACACTATCTCTCTCTCTCTCTCTCTCTGTCTATCTCACTCTATCACTCTATCTCTCACTATCTTTCTCGCTGTCTCTTTCTTTTTGAATTGACTGTCTCTTTTGTTAACCGTTATATAATATTTTATTTACTGTTGTTCAATGCATGCAGCAACAAAGATCGTTTATTCAGTTTTAACGAAGATGTTTTTGGTTATGGATTCAGGTACTCTGTATTATAGCGCTTTTCAATACTACACTTTAATCTATTACTACTCTAACTACTTGCATCTCTATCTTACTTCTATAACTATCTGTCTTTTTCACTCTCACTGTGTCTTAACAGAGATCGTATTCGTATCATATAACAGAACCATCTGAAACTTGTCGAATCGAAACTGATGCTTGACTTTTTTTCTTTTTATTTCTCTATTTTTCAATGCACACACCACACACATCACACAAACACACACACACACATACAAGCACAACTATACACACCCAACAAACAATATATAATTATATATGCATTATATCGCATACATATAACAGCCCTATACTGGAGCAAACTTCCGATGCCGTACTACTAGCAGCCCAGAGCGGCGATCTCAATATGGTAGCTTTAACTTCTTTCTTTACTTTACCTTACATTACCGTACTCTTGTATATCCTTTTCCATTTTGTAATTCAACGCGCTTTATACGAACCAACGTTGCGTCTCTTCCTCTCTGTTATTCTCTGTCACTGTGTTATTGCGTCTTTTTGTTTAATTAGTTGACTAACACGCCTCACATTCTGTCTTTCCATTCGATTTAGTTACGTGCACTACATGAACAAGGATACTCATTACAATCAGTGAACAAGAACGGGCAGACGGCGCTGCACTTTGCCTGCAAATACAACCATAAGGACATTGTTAAATATATCATTTCATGTGCCACGCGACGCGTCATCAACATGGCGGACAAGGAGTGGTAAGTCCTATTTAGAACTTCAATTCGGTTCTGATTTCTCTACTAGCAATGCTGCTAATTATTAAATCTAGTATATTTTTGCACTCTATGGTATATTTTGAATGTAATAGTATGTTAGTATACCAAATATAGTCTTCAGTATATTTTGGCTGCAAAACTATATTAATATACCTAATATAGTTATATTAATATACCAAATATAGTATATAGTATTTTTTATTTTGAATGTAAAAATATATTAATATACCATATTAGGAATGTAATATAAAATTTATATACCAAATATTTTCTTTATTTTAAATGTAATTGTATATTAATATATAAAATACAGTATTTTTTGAATGTTATAGTATATTAATATACCAAATATAACCTTCGATATATATTTGTAGCTTTCACTATATTATTTTCGATTATTTTAAAAATATTTTCACACTCTTTTGCTTTTAAGCACACTCGACTGTAGCTTTCGTACTTGTTTGTACTTATCCCTTTTCTATTTATCTCTTTCTCTCACTCTTTCTCTCTCTCTCCCTCTCTCTTTAGCGGTCAGACGGCGCTGCATATTGCCGCCGAGCAGAATCGCCGCGACATTTGCGTAATGCTTGTGGCAGCTGGCGCCAATTTGCAGGCTCGCGATGCCGGCGGCAACACGGCCATGATGGTGGCATTCAACAAGAATGCCAACGAGATTGCAACATATTTGGAAAGTAAGCTGGTTGAACAACAAAATCAACAACAACAACAACAGCTGGGCGTCGGCTGGTCCAATTCCAATTCCAATTCGAATTCCAATTCAGATTCCACATCGCCGTCGGCCACCTCCATGTAAAAACCCCCCGCAAAAGAGAAAACCAAAATGATTTTTTGAATTGATCCACTGTAGAGATCTCGCTAGCTGTGCACAAACAACAACAACAACATCCATCATATTTTAATATTATTATAAATAATTAATCGTAGTGAAGCCAACGCCCAACAAAAAACATTAAAAACGAAACTAACAAATGAAATCATCTGGCTGCTTCAAATACGTTTCCATCTGGTAATTATCCAACTAATCAGCGAATTTCCTTCTTTTTTGCTCTCGCTCGCACGCCAAATGGAAATTGTCTCACAATAAAAAACAAAATACAATAATGTACATTGTAAATAAAACAACATACCCAATGCGAATAACAACATTCCAATGCAAACGACAAATGTGCAACAAATGAAACAAATTTGCTTCTTTCACCTAAGGTCAAGAGCGTTTCATGCATTTGGAGGTGCAAACCAGAATTTAAATATTTATCGAATTAATCAAAATACACCACTAAATGAAAAGTAAAAACAAAAATCTCAAAACATAAAAACGAAAATGTTTTGCAAACATTTTTATCCCTTTTCGCTTTTGAAAGTTTTCATTTATTGTTCAACAAAAATTCAAAGAAAAAAAACAGTGTCCAGTTAGTTATTTTGTTTATAGTTTTTGGTCAGATTGTGTCGGATGCAACTAAAGAGCGAATGCAGACATGCATTATAAAAATTAAAATAAATAATTACAATTTTAAGAATTACAATTAATTAATTCTTAAGCAACGAATTCACAACAACACAACACATTTAGGCGTTGGTCTTTTTTTTAGCAATTAAGTGACAATTTATTTACTCAATTCATAAGCAAGAAAACAAAAACCAAAAATACAGAAAGCAAACAAGAACAAAATGCAAATTTCCACTCACATATATTAAAAACACACAAACAACCACACACACACACCTAAGAAAAGAAAAGTGTGTGTTAAACTATTGTTTTGAATTCTTTGGCAAACAAAATTAAAAGATGATTATATTGTGATATCTAAATTTAATTGTACTAAAATCTACAACTAAAAACTAAATAAGAACGCATTCTAATTATACTGATAATAATGATAATAATAATAATAATAAAATGCAAGCAACTTATCAATTTATTGGACTTGAGAGAAAGTGAGAAAGCAAAACGAGGCCCACTAGGCGTATGATTGATGTTGATATTAGCCAAGACATTTTTTGCTGTATATACTACGAAATATGAGAGAATATTGATAAACCACAACAATAACAGCAAGTTCTAAATCTTTATTCACACACACTTACACACGTATAAATTATATAGTAGCACACACACACACGTACACATAAGTATATATAGATATTGTTTTTTTTTTTTTTTTTTTTGTGGTAATTTCGATTAAGAGAAATAAATGTAAAAAACTGTTGTAAATTGCAATACAAGCCAAAAGAAAAGCAGCGCAGCAGCAGCAAGCGGCAGAAAAGATAATGAATATTCTAACTGGACAGCATAATGTATTTCACACACACACACATACATGGAAAACTCTTGGCACACACACACACACACACAGTCCCATGCGCACACTCTGATCTAAGCTATGCACAACCCAGAACAAGTTCCGTATTTTCAAGTCTTCGGTTCTCTGGTAAACTCTCCCATCCCTTGCTATCTTTCTTGATCCCTCTCTTTATATGTAGCTCTTTAACGCACTCTCAATGTGTTTCAAATTGAATTAAAGACTTTCACAGAGACTTAAGCGCCCGTCCTCACCCGCCCAATCCTCAATAAACAAACAACCAACAAGCAACAACCGACAACAACAAGAACAAGTGAAGTGAAAACTGTATACTTACTTAGTGTAGACTCTAGAAGATACTATATATATATACTTGTAAAGACTATTGGAAACTCTAAACGACTTTAAAACACAACAACAATAACAAAAACAAAACAAAAAAGAACAACAACAACAACAACTACTACCACAACAACAAGAATTACGACTACAACAGGAATATATAGAAAATATGAAAATAATCTTAACAAACAAAGGTATATACATACTTATATGCATACATATATATTTATGTGTGTGTATATATAGTTAAAGATAAGAATAAACTATCTACTACATGTAGAATATTCATATAGGAATACCTAAAAATATATATATATATATATATATTTTATCAAGAAACCAAAATCAAACACAGATTAATCTTGTAGTTGATTAAGTGCTAAATTAATTACTCGTAGTCTCGGTATTATTCAACAACAAATGCGTATGTATATGTCTTGTTTTACTTGTATGTGTTTCTTAGTATATACGTATGTGTAGCATAGTTAAATTTTTTGCATTAGATTCGTTCATTGTCCCCCTCTCTCTGTCTGTCTGTCTCACACTCCGATTCTAAGTTCGAATGTAAAATGCGTCAAAAAAGTCAATTACGTTTAACAAAAATTTCCAATATTCGGTTCTAAGCAAATACAAAGTATATGTATAGCAAAGAAAATGGCAAACAACAAAAAAAATCTCACTATTGAACATAAGTCATAACGTAATTAACTATTTAGTGAGCATCCTTACACAATGACAACACCACAGACAACACACACTACACAAAAGCTCTGAACTAAATGTAGTTGTAATTGAAATTGTAATTGTAATTAATTAAGTGTAATTAGCGGCCAAAACTCGACTGAACTGCGATTGACCCTTGGCTCTTGGCTCGAGCATTTGAATCGGGCTGCGATGATCACTCGAGTTTTGAGACACTTTTCGACTAACTACGAAGATTTGTTAAGCATGCTAACATAAGCAGAATTATGTTTTGGATTTCGCGTATGTAACGAGAGAATGTAACACAATGCAGAAGAAGGAGTCAGAGGCGATTGCGGGGAGAGCACGATTTGTGGCAGAGCTTTTGGGGGCACACAGCTAAATGCCCCGCAAACGTGCACCCAAAGCAGCTGCCACAATTTGCATCAATGTGATCGCCTCACTAGGTACGAAGCAGTAATTGTAATCGAAGTAGAAGAAGATTTATAGAAGAAGCTGCAAGTCTTATTTAGCAAATGACAATCTAGTGAATTTAGCAAAGAACAAAATGCGTTTGCTAAACAAAGTACAACTAATAATAATAATAACAAGCGAAATGGAAATCTAATAATATTTATTAATAAGAAACTATTCCCGCATTACTATCGCTTAACTATCGATTTAAAAAACACAACACAACTGAAACAAAATCTATCTCTAAATTGAAATTGAAATTGAAATTGTAGTTTGAGGAATTATTGAAATGAACAAGTGAAATCAAAATGAGTGGCAATGATTGATTGATTGAAGATTGACAAAACTGAAGCAAATAAAGAAACAAATTACTATGACAGTGTTGTTAGTACTAGTAGAAGAAAGGTACTAAATACCGTCGGGAGAACGAACGAACGAACGAACAAAGAAAGAAACAAACAATTAAGCAAACAAATGAAAGAACGTTTGTAAAAGGGGGGTTATATTCACCTGTTCGGAAAACAACCGGGTCCAAGCCAAACTAAGAATATATTTTCGTGTATTTTGTGTACATTACGAAAGATGAAATATATTGAAAGCTTACATACATTAATATGGCATACATCACATAAATACCTGTACTACTTCCAATGCCTTACACTCAATCACCAGACGCCTCAACACACACATACACAGACACAGAAAGTAACAGAGATACAAACAAATACAGACACAGACAGAAACTAAGTTATAATTGGAAATCTCAGACACCAATAAAGATAGAGAAACACACACACACGATCTGTTGAATGTTCTTTAAGCAAAAAACATAAAAGATAAAGCTGCATAGTTATGTATATGTGTGTACATAGAAGCATGTGTATATATTGGACACATACATCAAAGCATACATCGTATCGTATGTACATATATATACATAGACACTATATAGAAGCTATATATATATAAATATTATATACATACATATACCATATATACATACATATATTTTTTTCTAAGCATATAAGAGAATTGTTGAACAAATGGTAAACAACATGAAACGCAAGTCTTATGAAAACCTAGAATCTAAGGCAACTGAAATTGTAAAGGAAGCAAAAACAGTAAAAACAACAAATTACAAAAACCGAAACTAAAACAAAAACAAAAACCATAAGGGAAGCAGAAGAACAAAACTAAAAAAAAATATATATAAAACAAACAAAGAAATGAAAACTATTTACCATTTAATTAAATAATATAATTAACTATAATACAAATATAAATATTTTATGCGCCTAGTAAATAACTTATATTAATTGTAATTTATTTATTTATGCTTAAAAAAACACACACACATACACACACACACCCAAAACACTGAGAAAATAATTATTTTATTTTCAAAAATAAACATACAACAAATAAAACAAATGCATGATTTCAATTTTTTAGTGTGTAAATAATTGAATAATAATTTTCTTTGGTTTTTCGACTGAATTTCAAGTTCTTTCCTTAAACATTTTTCCAGCTCGGCAACGAACAAAACACACACACACAGCTGAATTTATCAATTTTTGTTGATTATATTAACAAATAAATAATAATAAGCTATAAATATTTAGAAAAAGAAGATGAAACTTATGCAAGTCTGAAAGTATTTCTATCGAAGAGTTCTAAACTGCTTAACTGTAAATTGTGTAAAACTAAAAATCTTCAACTTAGCGCTATATATAATATGTATATACTTATATACACACACCACATGCAAAATTGTAATATACATACACATTAAATAATACCTACTTATATAATAATATATACATACTATATTATTACAATTTTTTGGTAGTTCTTAAGCATAAACATAAACAGACAACAAAAAACAAAAGTAAGTACGATATGCACTGCAAGCACTGAGGAATTTGATTCAATTTTACTTAAGATAAACGAAAAGAGAAATTGAAGTAGCATTTAAAATTTAAATTATGGCATTATGATTAAAATTAAAACAAGACAAAAACAAATGCAGAAAAGCAACCTTATTAAAATTTAAAATTAATTTTCGAACAAGCTAAATACAACAACAACAACAACAAAAATGAAGATATAAAAAACAAAAAAAGTAACCGATGCAGTAAAACCCAATAAAAATGACAACAACTGGTACGGGCAAATGCGCAAGCTTTGAATGAGCCTCAAAATATCAATTGGATTTGTTAAGCAGACCATGGTCAAATCGATAGGCCAAATAACAAGAAACAGGCACAACATCCCACACGGCACACACACATAAAAACACACACAATATTTCAATATACATGTGTATGTGTTATCGCAAATTGTACTATGCTTCAATTAAGCTGTATTAAAGGCAGAATTACCAGTTAATCACACACTTACGCCGTCTATCGCACTGAAACTCACAGCAGACAATTTGTAAACAAATCAAAAAGCAAAAAAAAAAAAGAAATGAAGGAACCACACAGATAAAAATCAATGAGAAAATTACGCATTGCATAACAAATTCATTTACCGATGACTCAATATGTAAACAAGCTTAACTACTTAATAATTCAAGTTCCATTTTATTGCCCAAAAGCTAAACTCAATTTTCTACCCAAAAAAAAACAACTTATGTAAAGCATCTATGATAATTCTTACAAAAAAACAAACAAAAAAAAAACTTAACTTAAATTATGTACTATCATCAACAAAGTTGCTAATCAATACATTTTTCGGACACTCTATAACAAAAGAAATAAACATTTTTTTGGTATTTCAACTTAAAACTGGCTTTTTCCATTTACTAAATCGCAATCAAATTAATTTACATCACAGAAACAAAATATTATTTTGGAATACTAAAGAATTTCACTTTCGGATGGTTTCAAATTGGCAACATTTTGCTTATTCGTCGTTACTGCTTAGTGGCGCCATCTATGGTTCGCTGACGCAAAAGTATTTAAATTTGCGCAGCTTGAAAGTATGCTAGAATTAATTGGAGCAAAGACCACCGCAAATGTGTTAAATTTTATGTTGCATACTTTAGGAGCAAAATTGCAATCACCAAACAAGCTACCGTGCAGAACTGGAGGTGTCGATTGGCCATGGGTAAGGGCTTACCTCGCCGATCACTATGTTACATGAGTACTTACTAAAGTGACCCTATAGTTAACGAAGGTCGAACCACCTAGTTAATAAATGTATGTTATGCGCATGAAAGATTAAAGAGAAAACTTCGATTACGCTTTTTTACATCGCTGTTTGTTTACGCGTCTTCGATGCACCGCTTACAAAAACAATTGTCCAGAAAGAACCGTTTGTTTTATTTTGTGCTACTCTTTTGCTTATACACAGCTGTGTTTGCTGGCTGACGAAATTTTTGCAAGCATTTGAGTTGAGAAGTGCAATGCGAATCAATCGATTATTAGGTAAGTGACTTAAAAAATAATATATGTTTGTATTATAAGTGCAAATATTAAATAAACATTAAAAGTACGACAAGCAGTCACAGTAATGTCATTAACAAGCCTTGAAGAAGGCTAAAACAGCAGCAAAAAAACAAATATATAGAGAAAAGTTAGATTCTACAGCGGAAAACGTAAATGTGCCTAAAGAAGAAGTGGAAATTATGATGTGGATGGCGTGGATGGCGTGGATGGGAAAGCGGCCCTAAGAAAAGAAAATAATTTCTTTGGGGTTATTATCAGTGAGTATTTTAAAAAATTTTTATTTAAAAAAGTTTTAAAAGATTAAAGTGGATAATGATTAATTATTTTAATTTCTAGATTCAATAACTGCAGTCGGCGGTATTGGCCCAGCTGAGGACCAACTGAAAAAGGCCCTGCAGCTTAAAAAAAAGAAATATTTTAAAAACTCGAGCTGCCTAAAAGTAATGAATAAACAAGACCCGTTAGAATTAAGAACAATTTGAATTAAATAAAAACTGTAATTGCAATTGTACATGTTTTTTAATTTATAATGCCCCTCCATGGGTCCAATGTAAGTACTTACTTCACCGACCTCTACATGAGTCCCATGTAAGTACTTACTTAACCGGTCCTTCAATGGGGTCCGATGTAAGTACTTACTTCACCGGCCTTTTAATGGGGTCCGATGTAAGAACTTATTTTACGACCCCTTCAGTGGGGTCCGATGTAAGCACTTATTTTACCGGCCGTTCCATTGGGTCTAATGTAAGTACTTTCCTTAAAGACCTCAATATGTTGCACTATTTCACTAGTTCGTGGGTAATCGAGGCGGGGGCAATTGACCCTATTTGCGGACATTTCATACAAAAACGGAAATTAAAAGAGGCATTGCTAGACGCCACTTTGTAAGTAGTGGTGGTCTGCTGGTAAGTGCTTATTTCACCAGCAACGAACTAGCGTTCAGAACTTCAGGGCACCAAATAAGCAAGTGACATTTTTAATATTTTTAGGATGCAAATATAAATAATAATGCACAGCCTAGAGTACTTTGACTTTGCAATAGAAATTGGCAATTAAAAGTCTGCCATAATATTGTGTTCATGCCAATCAATATTGTGATCATTTATTTTGTTGGCTTATTTCTGAAATGAACAGCGTGATAAGCACTTTTAATTGCGACTTGGCCAAACTTTAAACAATTGAGTTGCTATCACTTCATCAGCTGATAGCGACAATGAGGTAGACCCCAAAATCATTACTAAGTCCCAATTCAATTAGGCTATAGGTGAATATATAGACAATTAGATAAAAACCAAAGAGACAAAGGACCAAAAACAATTTTGGTAGATTAGCTATATACATTTATTGATCGTTATCGGCGGGAAGAGCGGTAGCCAACAAGTTAATGGCAAATGGTATAAAAAGGTCCAAGACCGAAGAAAGTTGATAGAGAAAGCTCTAAGAAATCGCAACATGAAGTTCACACTTTTCGCTCTGCTTGTCGCCGTTTGCGTGTTCAGCGTATGTTGAAAAATTTTGGAATAATAATAAATATTAAATTGATAATCATATTTTTGACTTATTTTCAACAGGCCAATGCTGGCACCTGGCAGCCTCTCAACATGTCCCCAGATGTGGGCACACAATTCGAGACCGATGAGTTCGAGAATCTCGAAATTGACACCGATTTCTTCTTCCTCGCGTCCCTTTTTAATGCTATTAAGATCGCACTTCGGACCGTCAAGGGCTTCAACTGCGTTATCAAGTGGGTAAAGGGCATTAGGGAAAGCGCTTTGCAATACAACGCCGATATTATTAATTGCGGTGTTACCGCCAACCAGGATGTGACCAATCTGATCAATGCCAATGTGAAAATCATCTCCACTGTTAACAACATCATTAACTTTCAGTCAAGCATGTGCCAAGGCGCTGGCGAGTCAACGCCTACCGCCAAATGCGTTGCGGTCACTCTGGGCCAAGTGTACCAGCTGTACAAAGATGTCAACGCCGCCATTAAGCTGGCCAAGAAAATTCCCTCCACCGGACCCAATGCTATCCAGTGTGTGACCGATGCCACCACCACCCTCACCAACTACTACACACAGTTCCCTAGCAACATCACGGCCTGCTCGAAGCTCACCTCCTAAGCAGTGATACCTTATCTGCTTCCAATTCTTTTCTTTTATATTAATATTCAATAAATATTAATTGCTGCAATACAAGACGTTACCAATTTTTAATAAATAGAAAATAATAGGTCTCTCTAAAGAAATTGACAAAATGCGACAAAATGAATGTTAATATAAAATTTCACCTTCTAAGGTTAAAGGGAATTTTAATATATATTGGTTTATTATCGCGGGTGTCGCACACTCAGAATATTTATGCTCGCTTACCATATTTAAAATAAACTCATCTTATCGAAAGTTATTCAATGATATTATTCTTATTAGATAGGTTACATATCGTTTAAATTAATCGATTTTGATTTAAAAAGTATTTCGGAGTGGTGAGAATAAACTTACTTACATTTATAAAGTATATATGTGCTCATCTGGGCACACTGTCAATAGTATCGATAGTTCAATACAATCCCTTTCAAAAATAGTCTTTTTTAAGTTCAGCGCACGATGCAAAATGCAAATAAATGCAACTACCTTATATACTTTTAATACATTGGTTAAAACTCTGATATAGCCTATTTATATCAACAAGCTCTAACAATTTGGGAGCGACTGTATTAACCAGTTAGTTATTATAATTAATCAATAAAGTCAAAGCATTTTACTTCCTTAGCTGTGCTGCTAATATTTCCCTAGTCTAATTAATTATACCCGATACTAATAGCTGCCTGTGGAAAATGTATGTTACAGAAAGAAGGATGCATCTCCGACCCTATAAAGTATATAAGATTTCCAAGACTATTTAAATGCTATATTCAATCGAAAACAAGTAACAAAGCTACAGTCGCTACGCGCTACCCATTTTGAATAAAAGCAAAATATTGCGGTAGTTTTTACACCCGCTACCCATAGGGTAGAAGGGTATTATAACTTTGTGCCGGCAGGAAATGTATGTAACAGGTAGAAGGAGGCATCTCCGATCTATAAAGTATATATGTATATTCTTGATCAGCGTCAACAGCCGAGACGATCTAGCCATGTCCGTCTGTCCGTCTGTCCATATGAAACTCTGGATCTCAGAGACTATAAGAGATAGAGATTTGTTATGTTTGCACGCAGATCAAATTTGTTTCAAATTTTTGCCACGCCCACTTCCGACTCCGCAAATTAAAAAAAATCGAATAACAAGCGTCATTTTAAAGCTAAAAATGCGAATTATATAATAATAACAATAGTATTTATGATTCCTGAAAATTTGGTTGCGATCAGATGTGGAAGATTGTGGAAGTTATTGAAGAAATACTTTTGTATGGGCTAAAACGCCTACTTACTAGGGGTCTCATTTGCTTTAGCCGACAATTTGGTATATTATGTCATCTATAGTATATTTTGAATGTGGTACTATATCGTTATACCAAATATACCATTCGGTATATTTTTTAGTATTTTACAGTATTTTTGGTATATTTTGAAAATAATACATAAATATTTTGCTTTTATTCCAAATGGGTAGCGGGTATCTCACAGTCAAGCACATTCGACTGTAGCTTTCTTACTTGTATATTTACAATCTATCTATCTGAAGATAATAAGTAAATTCTATGACGAAGAGAATGACAGAAAATTTTTAATTTTTACGTATAGGGGATATTTACAAGGAAAAGGTGATCAAGGGGGTGGTGCCTTTTCAGTTGTCGGCGAAAAAATAAGCAAGTGACTTGCTGTATTACTGCTTGCAAATGATTTATGTTCGCCTGGTATTTCATAATATTTGACCATTTGCGGCTGCTTCAAGTAGCCAAGTGCAGAAACAGATGACGGCAAAAACTTCTTAGACAGCAAATAAAATACTAAGAGAACGGAAGCAAATCAGAACTATAATAAGTCACTTCCTAAATTAGTGACGCCATCTATTTGGGCGCCAGTCTTAAATTTAACAAGTAAGAAAGCTACAGTGGAGTGTGCTCGACTGTGAGATACCCGCTACCCATTTTGAATAAAAGCAAAATATTGCGGTATTAGTTTCAAAATATACCAAAATACTGCAAATACCAAAAATATACCAAATATGTCATTTTGTATATTTTTAGTAATTAGTAAAGTACCACTTTCAAAATATGCCATAGACGGCATAATATACCAGATTGTCGGCCAAATAATTTGAGACCCCTAGTAAGTAGGCGTTTTAGCCCATACAAAAGTATTTCTTTAATAACTTCCACAATCTGATCGCAACCAAATTTTTAGGAATCATGAATACTATTGTTATTATTATATACACCAAAATTCGCAGCTTTAGCTTTAAAATTACGCTTGTTATTCGATTTTTTTGATTTGCGGGGGCGGAAGTGGGCGTGGCAAAATTTGAAACAAACTTGATCTGCGTGCAATCATAACAAATGCTGTCGAAAAAAAATTATAGCTCTATCTCTTATAGTCTCTGAGATCTAGGTATTCATACGGACAGACGGACAGTCACACAGACAGACAGACGGACAGACGGACATGGCTAGATCGTCTCGGCTGTTGACGCTGATCAAGAATATATATAGTTTATAGGGTCGGAGATGCCTCCTTCGACCTGTTACATACATTTCCTGCCGACACAAAGTTATAATACCCTTCTACTCCATGGGTAGCGGGTATAAAAATAACCGACAACAAATGAAACCGATAAAATTCAAACAAATTTTTTTTATTTTTCTGCCAATCCTTACCAGCTATTTCGATGACCCTTAAATATATACAGGGTAAACCTACAAAATAGTAATTTCTATCTCTCCATCTATTATTCGTTAACGCAATGAGTGTTTTAATTTGTACAGTCTGTAAGTATGCAACAATTATTTGCACATGCTATTTTAAATAACTAATCATATTCTGATAATACATGTATTTTATCAGGCGTGCTCCGGTATTCACTTTTCGTTTTCGTTTTCGTTTTGGGACCAAAACCGAGATTTTCGTTTTTAGGTGCTCCGGTTTTCACAAGTTTTCGGTCATCGTTTTGCTGACGGAACGTTTCATTTCTTATTGCTAAAACAGCTGACTTGTGTTTTGGTCAGAACTAAAAATTGCGACCAAATGCCTTTCGTATGTCCAATTTCCTGCGTTTCCTCACTTAAGGATAATTTTTTCATGCATAGATAATTTAGGCTTTCCCCTGAAATAAATATATATGCATTTGTCTATTTTCAATTAAAAATTTTAAATTAAAATTTAATAAAATCAGTGAACGCCAATCAGCAGTTTCCCACAACAAAAGAAGATGCCCCTTTTTTAATCGATTTCATTCCGGTGATTTCAACAACTTTTTTTTATACAATTATAGCACTTAAGTAATTCAATTTAATAAATTAATTTAAAAAAAACATATTTTACCAAACTTTACTTTATCGCCATCGTTTTTATTAAACAAGTATTTTTAACTTTTCATTCCATCAAAAGTATGGCAGCTTAGGCGATAACTCATGGTGTCGGACTTATCGGTCGCTCACTAAAACGAAAATTGTTGTTGCCGACGGCAAATTTTTATTTGCAAATTTGAGGTGGGGTCAGAAATAAAGTCGTTTTAAAAATAATTACAAGCCTAATTAATCTTCTAGAGGTCTAAAAAGAACGACAATAAACCAATGAGTCAACTACGTTTTTTTCCTTTTGCAATTAAGATCCGATTTAATATAGACAAAGACAAAATTTCTCGTTTTGCAATTCGAAAGAATCTTGTGAAAGTGAAAACGGGAGCACCAAATTTTTCGTTTTCGATTTGAAAATGAAAACGAAAACGAAAAGTGAATACCGAAGCACGCCTATATAATACATTCTCCAAAAACTGCAACCGCCGTGAAAAAATTTAAAGTCTATTCAAGTATGTCATCAGAGAATTGCCCATATATATAATATATGTATTATATAGTTAATTTAGCGCGCAAATTCCCTTTCAAACATATTAAATTTTTATAGCATAATTTTAGGAACGAAAGTTGTAGCCACCAGATAAGCAAGTGACAATTTGAATATTTTTAGGATGCAAAAATAAAAAATATTGCACAGCCCAGAGTACTTTGACTTTGCAATAGAAATTGGCAATTAAAAGTCTGCCATAATATTGTGTTCATGCCAATCAATATTGTGTTCATTTATCATTCATTTTTGTTGGCTTATTTCTGAAATGAACAGCGTGATAAGCACTTTTAATTGCGACTTGGCCAAACTTTAAACAATTGAGTTGCTATCACTTCATCAGCTGATAGCGACAACGAGGTAGACCCCAAAATCATTACTAAGTCCCAATTCAATTAGGCTATAGGTGAATATATAGACAATTAGATAAAAGCCAAAGAGACAAAAGAACAAAAACAATTTTGGTAGATTAGCTACATACATTTATTGGTCGTTATCGGCGGGAAAAGCGGTAGCCAACAAGTTCATGGCAAATGGTATAAAAAGGCCCAAGACCGAAGACAGTTGATAGAGAAAGCTCTAAGAAATCGCAACATGAAGTTCACACTTTTCGCTCTGCTTGTCGCCGTCTGCGTGTTCAGCGTATGTTGAAAAATTTTGGAATAATAATAAATATTAAGTTGATAAACATATTTTTGACTTATTTTCAACAGGCCAATGCTGGTACCTGGCAGCCTCTCAACATGTCCCCAGATGTGGGCACACAATTCGAGACCGATGAGTTCGAGAATCTCGAAATTGACGCTGATTTCTTCTTCTTCTCGGGTATGTTTCATGCTATTAAGATCGCACTTGAGACCGTCAAGGGCTTCAACTGCATCATCAAGTGGGTAACGGGCATTCAGGAAAGCGCTTTGCAATACAACAGAGATATTATTAATTGCGGTGTTACCGCCAACCAGGATGTGACCAATCTGATCAATGCCAATCTGAAAATCATCTCCACTGCCACCAAAATCATTAACTTTAAGACAAGCATTTGCCAAGGCGCTGATGAGTCAAAGCCGACCTCCAGTTGCACTCTGAAGACTCTGAGCCAAGTGTACCAGCTGTACAAAGAGGTCAACGCCGCCATTAAGCTGGCCAAGAAAATTCCCTCCACCGGTCCCAATGCTATCCAATGTGTGACAGATGCCACCACCACCCTCACCAACTACTACACACAGTTCCCTAGCAACATCAAGGCCTGCTCAAAGCTCACCTCCTAAGCAGTGATACCTTATCTTCTTCCAATTCTTTTTTTTATATTAATATTCAATAAATATTAATAACTGCAATACAAGACGATACCAGTTTTTAATGAATACAAAATAATAAGTCTCTCTAAAGAAATTGACAAAATGCGACGAAAAGAATGTTAATTAAAAAGTTGAAGGAATTTTGTTAATGTCGGTGTCGCTCACTCAGAATAATTATGCTCACTTACCATATTTAAAATAAACTCATCTTATCGAAAGTTATTTAATGAGATCATTCTTATATCGTTTAAATTAATCGATATTGAGAATAAACTTACTTACATTTATAAAGCACACATGTAAAGTATCCTGTCAAAAATATCGATATTTCGATACAATCCAACTACGATGCAACTACGATATATGTACTTTTAGTAGTTTAGTTTGAAATAAAATATGAATATATAACTGGCATATAAGCTACAACAACCCAGCTCTTAGGAAGCATTTTACTTCCGAAGCTTTCCCTCAGCTGTGTTTGCTTGAACATTTCTACTACTTCTGCTAATATTTCTCTAGTGCAATTAATTATACCCGATACCAAAAAGAAAAAAGGGTAAACGTATGTAACAGAAAGAAGGATGCATCTCCGACCCTATAAGGTTTATAAGATCTAAAAGACTATATAATATGGATCTATAATCAGATCAAGTTTGTATGATCAATTTTTGCCACACCCACTTCCCCCCCTGCAAATCGACAAAAATCAAATGTAAAGCGAATTTTGAAGCTAGAGTATTTAGTACAAGCAATATGAACTATAGTATTTGTAATTCGTGATAATTTGATTGTGATCGAAAAAAATAGTAGAAGTTATTTTAGAAATACTTTTGCATTGTAAAAAACGCCTACTGCAATAGGGTGTAAGCTGCTTTTGGTCTGTTGTATTTTGACCTCAATGGTCTATTTCGAATGTAGTGCTTCATCGAGATACCAAAAATTGCCTTCGCTATATTTTGTTATTTGTTGCTGTTAATTATATCTTATATTTTAAACATATTACCGTACTGTTTTGCTTTGATTCCAAATGAGTAGCGGATATCTCACAGTCGAGCACATGCGGCTATTGCTTTCTTAGTGGTTAAAATCTGAACCATGTTTAAAGTAGCATTTTTTTTTTTGGTATTTATTTTTATTCAATGTTCGTTATAATCTTTCGACTCATTTTACATCGCAGCCACACAAGTGTTGATGTTGGGCTTGAAATTGTCAAAGCTAGTCTTCACTTTGTTTGTGGCATCCATGAAGCAGGAGCTTGTATCAGAGGGCAGCTTAGCAATAAGCTTCAGGGTCTTGTTCATCTTTCTGACTAGCTTCATGGTAGTCTTAAACATCCTCCAGGCGCATTTCGAGGAAGTTGGCTTGGTGCTATTCTCATCATCGGCAGCACACAGCTCGGAGTTCACCTTGAGGATACTGTTGCACATGGTGATCATAGCCTTGCAGGAGTCGACAATGGCAAGAACATCCTTGGGCACAGCAGTGCCGCAGGCATCAATAGCATCCACATATGCGGTGGTTGCTTCCAAGATAGCAGTCACCTCCTTGACAGTGCAGTTGACGCCACGGATCGTCTTCAGGAGCTTCCTGAAGAACGAGCGGAGAGAGAATGACTCGAAATCCATGTACTCATCATCCAGTTGTGCCTCGAACTCATCCAGGTCGATGTCCTCAAAGCTGATGGCATTGGGACCTGCTGCATTGGCCTATTTCAATCGACATAGCGAGTGAGAAAGTGAGAAAGGGAGTCAGAATCAAGCCAGCATTATGGGTTATCACAAGTTCCTTTTTACTTACATTGGCGCTAAGCAGACAGCTGGCCGACACGAGCACCAGGAGACAAAGTGTGATTACTTTCATATTGCTTGACAATCGGAATTGACTTGACTGAATGAATGTTACCGGCAAAGGTTTCGCATTTATATAAAGATCCCCATTCCTCCAATTAGCGATATCGCTGTGAAGTGTTCACGCGTGAAGTGATTTCGTATTTCTTTGCCGCGATTAAACGTACATATGTATGTATATATGTCCATATGTATGTGTATATATATATATATACTATGCTTGTGTCATATCATTTATTTATCTCATGTTCTACTTATAGTAGTATTTTAGGACTTTAAAACTGTTTGGCATGCTTATCGCAAAAACAATGCAAATAGAATACCTTTAATTAATCTCCCCCAACGCCAGAGAGCCAATCAAAGAAAGCAACCTCAAGTGACAACAAATTTATTTTAAACTGATCGAACACTTGGTTTGCAATCAATAATTGACAATTGACTTTATCAGCCGGTCAAAATATGTAAAAGATACTGTGAGCGCTGCGAGTGTTATGATTAAAAAAAGAAATAGGTAGACTTTGGTATTGCAGAAAAAAACCCAAGTGTGGAATATTATTCAAATATCGCCTTAACTTATCTCTTGCAGTTGATTTGCATTTGTTGCGCACTTCTTCACCGGACACTCGCAAAAATAATTGAAAACAAAAGAGGTTCTGTGCGAACTTCAAATCTAAGCGGAGGATACTTAAGTTGAATGCGATTAGACAATCAAGTACTCAAAAAAAAAAAAATATATATATATATATGTTAAATGAATATCCTATGAGGAGCACAAAAGATACAAAAGTATCTCACTGTTTGCAATGTAAATAGTGTTTAATAATATGTATCTGTGAGATACAAAACAACCTCCGAGAGTTCCATTTGATGCATAGATGGTTACGTGTTATTAGTTATAGTTATATGTATTTTAATAATATTATTGAGCCAAGTATAAAAACAAATAACAATGACAAAAAAAAAATGGGAAGCTTAACTAACTAATTTATAATCAATGTAAATGGAAATTCATATCGATAGTGAAGTAAAATCGTTAATGCATTACAATAATAATAATAATGATAGTAATAATAATAATAATAATATTAATCATTATGATCGAATAATCGATAATCGCACAACACCAAAATTGAATTCATTGCAATATTTAAATATGAATTATGAATATCAATGCCATACATTCGGTTAATGGTTATGCTCTAACAAAATACAAAAAAAAAAAAAAATGTTTAATTATCATTATGTATAGTACACGCAATGTTAATCGTTTATATAGTACATATATTGATTCGATTCGATTTCGTTTTCGTTTTTTCCTTTCTCTACGGCTAGCTTTGAATGTGAAGAGCAGCGTTTAACAAATTAGATATTAAAGATACTTAAAGTTAACAATTTAAATGTATTTCACTCGCATATCGCATATTTTCTTTTAGAATTGCACAAGTCGTTTAGTTATACATAGATTGCCACACAAAAAAAAAAGAAACAAAAAAAAAAATGCACTACAAACTGAGAACTTAAACACGAATGGAGAGAGCTGCAGACAGACGCCCAAGTCTAGATCAAACTGAGGCGACTGTTGGTCTTGCGAAGCTGTGCACGCCATGGAATGATGTTGTCATTGTCATCCTGCTCCTGCTCCTCGCCATGCTCGAGTCCATCTGGCTGCTGTTGCTGCTGCATTTGCTGCTGCTGTGGCGCCTCCAGATCATGATTGGCCTTCGACTCGCTGTGATTCTCCTTGTTGCCCTGGGGATGTTGCAGCTGCAACTGTGACTGCGAGTGCGAATGCGATTGCGATTGGAGTGTCTGTTGCTGGAGCAGCTGCAGCTGCTGGTAATGCTGCTCGACATTGAGGCCGCCAACGGTGCAGGTGGCCAGATTGATGTTGTCAATGGACATGGCGCGATTCTTCAGACGCCACGTGTCCGCAATGCGATTGTTCTCCTCCACCTTGGGCGTGTAGATGGCCGCTCTGGAAAAGTTTGGCGCACAGGTCAGTGGGGATTGGGAGTCCGCCAGAGCAACTAGCTGGGCAACCACCATCGACCATCATCCTCGCCCCTAACCCCGCCCTTGCCCCACACCCAGCAATAGGAAACCCCCCACACTTACTTCAGCTTGTTCTCAGTCTCTTCGCGACGCGCCAACAGATCGCGTTTCCATTGCGGTATCTGGGAGAGGCGACGCGACTCAGCCTCCTGAGCCATGCGATCCTCAAAGTCCTTTTTGGCACGCTCCGCCGCCTTCTTGGCCATCATCTGGCGCTTCCAATCGGGTATGGCATTGCCCGCCTGATCCTTTTCCGGTATCTGCAAGTAGATCTTTGGCCCCGCATGACAACAACGAACATCGCATGCCAAATGATTGATTGCCACTCACCTGATCCACATAGTTGTTCGCCGTGAATTGTTTGGTTATCTCCATGTAGTGCTCGGAGTCCATGCGATTGGCCATCTGTTGTTCGACCTTCATCTTCTTGATGCCCGGTATATCCTTAGAGATCTTCAGCTCGGCAATCAGATCGGTCTTCAGATACGTGTCCGTGCTCGTTGTCAGACACTGCATGCTCAGGCTGCGCGCCGGCATCTGATACGGCTTTGGCACCTTCTGCGTGTCCGTGCGACGCAGCTAAGAAGAGAGACATGAGTAGTGTGATTACTGAACGCACTTTGATGATGATCAAAGCAACTCACCTGCACACTGTTCAGATCTTGAATCGAGATGGCGGACAGCGGCTGATGCTGTTTGCGTGTCGCCGTATCCTGGCTGCTGGGCGCTGCACCATGGCCCGGCTTCTTCGGCTTCTGTGACTTGCTGTTGGTGCTGCTGCTGCTGGCATCGCCAGACAGGTTCGAGAGCATCATGTTCGGCATCGGTGGCGGCATCATGTGCGGCAATGGTGGCGGCGGCGGCGGCAATGGCGGCTGCTCGCCCACGCCCATGCCCCCATGATGCGGCTGATGCTGCAGCTGGTGCGGCAACGGATGGTGATGATGTGGATGAGGATGTGGATGTTGATGTTGATGCTGCTGCTGGGCAATCTGTATCTGCATGTAGTCCTCGGTGTCTGTGGAGCTGTGAAAGAAACACAAAACGAGAGTTGTGTGAGCGAGCGAGCAAAACAAAAGGGAGGCAAGAGGCAGCTGTCGGACCTGCGCCAGGCGTGTCGTGTGCGCAGTATCATCTTTGGATTGCAACTGAAACGCTGAGCGCTCGTCTCTCGACTCTGGCTCTGTGTGGTGTGCGGTGGCATGCAGCATGCAGCATGCCACATGCCACATGCTAGTGGCAGTAGCAACCGCATCACGCATAAAATTTCATGCACTCTTGAGTCGCTGAGGAAGTGGCTGCTGCTGCTTACAAACTGACTGCCTCTCTTTCTTTCTCTCTTTGACTGTCTGTTAATTGCCAGCTGCAAGCTGCATTGTGTCTGCTGCTTAATTATGGCAACTGTACTTCTGCCACTTTTGGTGGTAATTACTTATGTTGCCGCTGCACGAGATGTGCAACCAAATTAAAGCAGCAGCAACAGCAACAGCAACAGCTGCTGCTGCCACTCTGCGGCTTTCTCAACTTACCGAGCAGAGGATGGACACGAACGCTTATCGCTAATGCTCTTCAGATACTCGGACGGCTTGATGAGATGCGTGACGCCGTCTTGTGATTTATTGGGAAAACTGGGCGGCACAAATGGCAGCACCAGCTGCTTGTTGACCAAATTGGGGCCACCCGAGCGCATTGCAGACGCCCCAACACCAACTCCAACGCCAACGCCAACTCCTTCGCCATTGTAGCTGCCTCCGTACTGCGACTGCGATTGCAGCTCATAGTGATCCTCGACGGAGGAGCCAACAGCATAGAGGCTACCGCCATAGACAGACTGTTGCTGCTGCTGCTGAAGTTGCTGTGGTTGCTGATAGTAGCTGCTGTTGCCACGCGGTTTGCCCTCCGCATAGCCGTAGAGGCTGCTGGCATTCGGATGATGCTGTTGATGTTGACTTGCCCCTGGTGCTGGCTGATAATGCCCATCACCAGCAGCGGCAGCTGCGGCGGCTGCTGATTCAGTGTTGTTGTTGTTGTTGTTGTTACCGTTAACATTACTGTTGTTGCCGTTGCCAGCGATGTTGTTGCCATTGAGGAGCTTGGCTTTCTTGTTCGCTGAAATTGAACAAATTTATTTATGAGATTTTTTTCTTTTTTTTAGCCTTGTCTGCGTTAACTACTTATTGTGGGTTAGCAGTTATCCCAGCTCTTTGGTCACGCTAACTTGCACACACACACACACGTACACACATATACACATATACAGACATAGATAGAAAGACACTTATTGCGTATGGAGCGTGTGTGGCGACGCCTTTCACCAGCCTCTGCAGAATGGCGCTAATGGATGCGGAGCTGCGTCTTAATCAGCTGCGAAGCACGTCGAAAAACGCAACCACAATGCAATGCACACACAACAAGCAGCCACTAACCACCCACTCAGCAGCCCAGTCACACTCTTTCACACACACACACACACACACACTACACAACAACAGCAACAACTGCAACACTAAGCTGACAGCCTAAAGAGAGTGCTGACCCACATACTAAATGCTGCATATATATAGATATATATAGCAGTCTTGCCTTGGGATATATCACAATTAAAAGAAAATCATCAAGTGTCTTGCTTACAGCCTAGAAAATAGAATTATAGCCAACTAAACTGCCTAATAAATACATTCTTTAGATTTATTAAGTGGAGTCAGTAGAGCAATAAAGTATCATAGCAACACATTATAGGGAAAACTGTTTCCATTTTAACAATTAAATTAACTCGCAAATTGAGTACGACATCAGTTAAACAACCAAGTTCTAAGCTCGATGAAAACCTTTTGCAAATGTTTGCTATATTAAATTGGATTTGAAATATTTGATATGTTCAGTGTAATTTACTAAATTTACTTAAATGTTACAAATTTGCCATTGCTTGTGAGCTAAAATAAATTAATATATAAATACTTAATATACAACAAATTACATTTCCAAGAAAATAAATTAATGAAAATCAAATCAAGCACAATTGAAACAAAATTGGGTTACCTCTCTTTTAATAATAAAAGTTTGTTTTACACAAAGTTTGGCTTTTGCACGGATTAAGATATATAGCTCAAAAGCTTTGGATAGTAAAACATTAAAAAAAAAAAACAATACAAAACTAACGAAAACATTTTTTGGTGTGGGTTTTGTGTCCTTGAGACTATCAACAACACTAGAGTAATTTTGTTTTAAGCTTGAAACTTTGTAAAATTTTAAAACAAACTATTTTTTCTGAGTCGCTTAAGTGCAGAGCTTTTTTAACTTTAAACGACTGCAGCAGTTAACAAAACTTCTTACATCTATTGCAAAAGCAAACAACATAATTTTTGGATTTTCCCTGTATTAGAACGTCTGCAAATAGCAATAAGGAGAGCGAATTATGGTGTTCAAAACTTTGCCCGTCTAGAGACGTTTTTGGGCACTAGAGGGTTAAGCCTCATTTAATATATTTATGAGTGATAAAATGGTTGTAAAAAATTCAAATGAAATTCTTTGTAAATCATTATTCAAAAACCAAAAATAAAATGTATATATTAAAATGCAAACGCTTATGTATAGTATGAGTGATTTCCAAAATATTTTGACATTAAAGAATTAAGGGAAATGCACAAGGTAATAAAATCATAACAAGTATGAAAGCTATAGTTGAGTGTGATCGAAGGCAGTCCGGTTGTATTCTTATAATATACCAAATTAATATACAGCAAATATACCAAGTGATATATTTGATATATTTTACCATAGAAGCATATTCAAAATATACCAGATATGACTAAAATTTACAAGATTGTCAGCCAAGGCAAAAGGCTGCATTTCCTGAATTTCCTACAGGCATAAAGTTTAAATAACCTTCTACCTTATTAGTAGCAGGTAATTAAATGTTTGATGTCAAATGAAAATGATTTGTTCTGTTAAGGAAAACACTTCTATCTACAGATGTTTGCAAGAGTATTTTAGCATCAAAGAATCTTAGAATTTGCGTATTAATAATAATCAAGTTAATAAGAGATAAAATCCTTTTGGAAAGTGAAAAGTAGACGGAGAAATGATTTCGATTCAATTGAAACTAGTCTACAAAGCGGCATTAGCAGCTCTACATTTGAAGTGCGTTTTGCGATTTGAAAACGTGAAAAAACAAAAACCCGAAAATGACATGAGATGATTAGCGGAGCTGTTGAAGCAAGTGATACATATGTTGCCATTTAATCGTTTCTGCTCCCGCTCCCAATCCCCTGCCTCCTCCTCCCTCCCTCGTCTCTTCATGTTACAAGAAAACCATGACGAATCCTCGAAACGGTGAAGCAACTTTCACGGCAAATGCGAACTGGTAACTTGTTTGAACCAACCACAGATCTGGAAATCGACAATGGCAATGGCAATGGCAACAGCTTCCATTACGTGGTCAGGTTGACGCCATTTGTCGCAGCATTTGGACAGAGCCACTCTAAAATGCATGGAATCGAGTCTAGCCTGTTTTGGCCAATTGATTTTGGTAGTCACAACAAATCAAACAAAACGCAAAAACAGAAAATTACAAGAAAAGCCAAACAAACTGAACAATTTTCAGCATTTTTTATCAGTGGTTTGACTTGCTTTTGAATTGAATTGCAATGGATGGGAATGAGATTGAAATGTTGCTAAGACGGAAACTCACAGCTTTTGGGTGAAATTCAATTGGGAGGCAAACTTATCTCGACATCGAAATGAAAGCAAATTCAAAACTTCCCGAAGGAAAGTCATAGAAAATACTGTCATTAACATTAAACTATAGCAACAAAGAAAAGCATATTCACTACTCATTTATTTTAAGTGCACTTCTTGTTATTAAAATGAACTAAATTATAAGCATATTCTAAATTTGGCAGCAACATAGAATCCATTATCGATAGCACTTACAGCGAAATATGTCGAAGCGCTGAAAGCTAAGCGTAAAATAATTGCGACGCGAGTTCTTGTGGATCTTCACCGAACCCGGCATATTCATGATCGCGGCAGAGAGACGGGAAGCGTACGACGAAGTGCGGAAGAAAAAGACAGCGAACCGATAAACACAAGGCACAATTAATCGATAACAAGTCACATTCTCGATCATACGACAAGGAAAATAAATATGAACAAAAAAAAAATGTATTCAAAACTCGCGTTGTTTATGCGTTTCAATGCTCGAATGATGACGGCGATCACGATGACGATGTTGACTGGGCGAGCGTCGCTGGCAGCCTGATGCAAGTTCAAGCGATCGCCAAAGTTATTCACCCAAAACGCCAGCCGCAGCAGCAGCGGCAGCAACAACCATCACAACGACAACAACAACTTGCAACAAGTTGCAACAGTCGTCGCTGTTGTGCGAAACACGTTCACTTTCATTCGGTAAAAGTTTCGCAGAGTGCTGCAAACGCGCGGGTGGCTTGCTGCTTGCCACATGAGGCACATGAGGCCATAATTGGCATTGTGCACCTTTTGCAGCGCGGGGAATGTCTGAAAATTGCCCAACGAATTCACTTCCTTGTCTTGACATGTCTTGTCTTGACATTTCTGGCCAATGACAGCACCCAACAAGATCCACAAATGATAGCTTCTGATCAGTTGCTGATCAGTTGATCACTGATCACATAATCTATACTTGGATTTCACTCAATTTCATGCCCATTTACAATCGCAGCGACTGTCTCTGTCTTTCTGTCTGACACTTTTCCGTTTATTTTCCCGATGTTTGTTACTTTTTTTTAAACAACAACTTCCACTTCTTTGTTTAACAACACTTGCTTTGTGTCTGTTGTGTGTGAACTTTTGTCCATTTGTGTATGTTTCACATATTCTCTCTGGCGCAAAACAAAAACCAACGAAAAACAAAATGTGAAAAAATTGCAAATGGCATTTAACTATAGTATAAATTGTATATTATGGATCAACGCATGTCAAATATCTCTCGCATATTTTGCATTGTCTTTGCCAGGTTATTCCACTTCAGCAAGAGAAAAACAAAAAGACATTCCAAGTATGTTATTTTAGTGGTTTTAAATGCTAGTTTTAACCGCAACTAAACATGGGGGTAGAAGTGACAGAAGTCAACAACGCGATGGTTATTAAATCTTAATAATAATAATATAATCTTTTGTTTGACTACTATTAAAGCTGAGCTCAACTGTATTCAAAGCTTAATCGACTTAAGGATTTAATTTTTTGTGCATTTATAAATTGAAAAGTCATGAAAAAGAGCTACCAGGAAATTCATTTGCTATTAGCTTAACTCCTCCACTTTTCACATGTTTTTTTTTTTTTTTTGTTTATGCCAAAACCAATTGCGAATTCGCGGCGCATTTCTGGTTTCGTGTGTGGTCGTCGTTGGCATCGCATCGCATCGCATCGTGGCTAAAGTGGCATGTAAAGTGTTTAAACAACACTGCTGGCCAATCAATTTGCCCCGAAACTTTAACAGACTGACGCGCCAGTTGGTCTAAACGTGTTGCTATTGCTGTCGTCCGCTCGTCGGGGGTAATTCCAGTTTTCAGTTGTCGAGCTGCCACTAATTGATCAATCAGTCTGTTCCCATCGCTCTTTCCCCCCACCCGGAATGTCGCAATGTCAAAGACCTCGGCGATAATGAATGCGTGGCGTGGAATACGGGTCAACGGCCGATTTTACTAGCCCAACGAATATATCTACATATATACAAGTATGCACAGCTACAAGCGCTGAACATACAACCATATAGATAGATACACATACATATATGATAAATGAAATATTCCAGAACTATTTGGCCTGCACTCGATTGATGCGCTTCTTCTGGCCAAACACTTTGAGGCACTTGGACTTGGCATACAACTTCCGCTTCGCCATTGCCGCCGACATCGTTTTGGCCGTCGAATCGGACGGCGTGCAACGCATGCCAATGGTGAGCACCGAGGGACTGGGCCAAAGCGGCGCCAACGGCTCGGCAATGTTAACGTCCAGCAGATGGCGATCGAGCAGCTCCAGTTGACGATCGTTGGCCAGCTCGGGATCCAAGGAGCTCATGAAGAGCGTCGCATTGCCAGCGCTGTAGATGATGTATGTGTCCTTTGTCTTGAGCTCGTCTGGATTCTTCCACAAAGTGGGCAGACTGGTCATCTCCTCATTATGCTGCAGCTGTGTTTGCTTCGGGGACATGTGCACTGTTTCAGCATCTGAGCTGCTGTCGTTGCTGTGGCTGATGCTGCTTGAACTGTTGCAGCTACCAGAGCTACTGCTACTGCTGCTGCTGCTGCTGCTGCTCAGTGGCCTGCTCTCCGCCAAATCTGACCAACCGAGACTCGATCCTTCCGTACTCATCTCACTGTTACTAAGTCCTAAACTATTATGGTAGAATTTCGAATGGTTTCGGCAAATTTGGTTTGTTTCTGTATTGAAAGCCAAAAATGTTGTTCAAGGGCCGAAAATATGTTGTGACTGAAATTTGTGTGAATTGGCAATGATGAAAAGCCAACTCGGAATTTCATATGATTAAAAATTTTTAAAGTGAACTACGATGTGAACAAAAACCAAATGAAATATATTCATTTTAATCGGAACAGAATGCAAAAATATAACAGAACTTTTTGCAAATTTGTTTGATTAACAATTTAATTAGAAAATGTTAAGTAATAAAAGAGAAATATTTGCAGGGGAGGTATATTTTCATTGGCTATTTTCAACATCGTTTTTACACCCACACTCATAGAGTAAGAAGGCATTACAACTTTGTGCCTGTTTTATTGGCTTTGGCTGACAATCTGGTATATTTTGTACTCTATAAATGTAGTACAATATCAATATACCAAACAAAGCTTTTGGTATTGGTATTTTTGCGGTATTTGGTATATTTAAAGAATAAAACTGCTGTTTTGCATTTATTAAAAATGGATAAAGAGTATCTCACAATCGAACACAATCGACTGTAGGTTTCTTACTTGTTTTTAATTTGAGTTCCGATGACAATACAATCTGCGACGCTTTATAAAAATGAAACATAAGTTAGAAAATATCAGCGACTAGATTTTAAAAGAAGAGAAACCTCGATAGTAGCAACCAAATACAGCCTTTAGTATTGTCATTTTTGTAGTATCTGGTATATTTTAAGAATAAAACCACAGCTTTCCATTTATTTGAAATGAGCTAAAGGGTATCTCACAGTCAAGCACACTCGATTGTAGCTTTCTTACTTGTTTTTAATTTGATGACAATACTCGTACAAATAACGACGCTTTATAAAATGTGACTGAGATTTGGCAATATGAAAACGCAATAAATTCTACACAAAATAAATCGGGTAAACATAAACTGGCAAACATTAACTCTAATTTAAAGAAGAAAAAATGCGAGGCTAAGCTAAATGCAATTTAATCTAAATGAAATACTGATAAGCTATACATTAATTTGGAGGGAATTCACATAATGATTCCCCCAAGGAAATGAAAATAGTTAAATATATAGTTTTGTGACACTAACCTGATATGGTGGACATGGTGCGGTTGTGATTGCCACGCACCAATTCCGAGGGGCGCAGACTTGGCTCCTCGACCACCTCGAGGCCAGAGTCCGAGTCGACGGCGTCGTGTGTGGCAGCTGTGGTTGTGCTTGCCGCAGGGTTGCCACCTGCACTGTTTGCTGTTGCTGCTGCACTAAAGTGATTCTTCTTATAGATGCTGTTGTTGTTGCTATTGCTGTTGTTATTGCTGTTGTTGTTGACGTGCTCTGCATTCAGATTGTTGCGTTGCACTGGAGCACGCAGTGGAGGCGGCAAAGGCGGTGGCGGTGGTCCATTGACTGTAAAGCGCAGAGGATAAAGAACAGCATGAGTAAGTAATTCAGCGAGATTGTCGAGCATTAGACTTTGTGACTTACCCACTGCCAGATTCTGCATGGGCGGAGCCGAAGAGACTCGCTTCAAGTTTCTATTGCTGCCATTGGCGCCATTGATTTGATTGATGTTGTTGCTGCTGCTGCTGTTGCTATTGCAGCCAGCAATATTGCTGTTGCTGTTGCTGATGTTGTTGTTAGCACCAATGTTGTTGCTGCTGTTGTTGTTGTTGTGTGTGGCAATGTTGGGCGTGCTGCTGAGCATTGTAGCATCCATCAGATTGTTGCGTATCATCGAGTTCTTGTGCGTTTGCTTTGTCCTCTCGGCAACATCCTCGGGCGGACAGACGCTCTCATAGGTGTCGCTCTTGATGCCGCCATTCAGCAGCTGATTCTTAAGGTTTTGGTTTTGATTCAGATTCAAATTCACATTCTTGCCGCTGTAGTTGTCCTTGATCGATGACTCGTACTTGCTGCTGTGCAAACCGATCATTGAATGCGATTTGTTGCGATTCAACAGGCTCATATTATTATTATTGTTGTTGTTGTTCCCGTTGCTGTTGTTGTTGCTGTTGTTGTTGTTATAGTTGTTGCGCTTGTTGTTCAAATGCTGTGACAGAGGATTAGAGAAAGTTGTCGTTACTCGTTGTATGAAATGATTTACGGGTTCGCATCTCACTCGAATCGTAGCTACACTGAGAGAAACCACAAAAACGAGAGCCACAAAGTTGTCAATTTCTATCAGAAAAGTGTAATTATTATGTGATAGACATCTCCTAATTAGTTATAGTTTACATATTTATGTTCGCTACCTAACATTGAAAGCAGATATTCTTGATATTCCAGCATAGCTTTGGTTGTCAATATGGTATATTTTTTACTCTTTGGTATTTTGGTATATTAAATCGATCAATTTTGCACTGGCATGTTTTGAATGTTTCTTTATTAATATACCAAATAGCAGCGTTGACATATTTTTTAGTATTTTTGTGGTATATTAATTTGGTATATTTTAAAATTAATACTTTTATTCGCAATGAGTTGCGGGTTTCTTATAATCAAGCACATTTGTTTGTAGCTTTCTTACTTGTTTCTCATCTGCGTGTTTAGTAAATCTCTCAAATCACACTCATATTCAGTATATTTCTTAAACAATAATTATGTGTTCACAAACTGAGAACAATAAATATTGTCTAAAATTTAAATTTCTACGGTAAATATCTGTTTAATAAAAGCTTCGCTTCTGAATATAATAATAAAGTTGCTCATTTATATCTTTCTTTGCTGTTATGTTCGTTAGATTATTACTAATAGAAATCAAATTATTTAATGGTAATTTGATTTCTTTGGTTTCTGTACTGTACTGTATGAAAGCTACTTTTTTAATTCAATTTAAAATTACTCTCGTATTCATATTATTTCACATATTATATAGGAAATTTCTTGCAGTGTACTCACATGGTTGCTGTATTGCAGCACAACATCTGTGCTGCGTGTGGAGCTAGCGCTGGCAGAGCGGGAATGTGAACCGCTATCGCGAGAGCGAGATCTGCCCACATTGTATTTGTGCTGTTGCTGTGACAGCAACTGTTGCTGATGCTGCTGTTGCTGTTGTTGTTGCTGCTGCTGATGTTGTTGCTGTTGGTGCTGCTGCTGTTGCTGTTGCAGTTGATGATGTTGCTGATGCTGATGTTGATGTTGCTTGCGCGACTCTTCGCGCACCAAATAAATATCCTCGTAGTCGTGATCGCCATTCTGATTGCCAGTGTTGCTGATGTTGCTGTTGCTGCCATTGACAATGCTGCTCTTGTGCTGTTTGTAATTGTTGTTCGTACTGCTGTTGTTGCTTTTGGCAGTATTATTGCTGCTGTTGTTGTTGTTGTTGTTATTGTTGTGGTTGTTGGCAGTGCCATTGATGTTGCTGCTGCTGCCATGACGATTGAAACTCTGGCTGCGCAACTGATGATTGTGACTGTGACTGTTGCTGTTGTGATGATGACTGCTGCTCTTTGGCGAATTGAAGCTGGACGAGATGGAGACAGACTCATCGGAGCCGCTGCCAGCGCCACTGGAGCTCGAATGCACATCGGCCTGAATGGTCATGATGGCATTGCCCGACTTTGATGATGGCAAGCCATGTGAGTGCTGATGTTGATGCTGATGCGAATGCTGATGCTGATGCGAGTGCTGATGCATTGGATGCATTGTGGACATCTGATGCTGCTTCACGCTGCTGCAATCGGAGTCGACAAACAGATCGCGCACCCGATTGTAGATGATCTCCTGCGGATCGTGCAGAAAGAACGATTCACCCGAGATGCTGCCATTGGGCGATGGTGTCGCAAACATGCCGCCATTGCGCATCGGATTCACATAGAGGCCATCGTTGGGCAGCAGTGCACCACCGCCGTTAGCACTGCCTCCGGCACCGCCACCGCCAGCACTGGCCGTGGCACTTGTGCCACTGTTGCCAACGCCATTTGCCCCATAGAGCTTCTCCGATGAGCTGCGCGATTGCTGCGAGTACAAGGCGTCGCTGTTCTTGCGCGAGATGCCAACGCCAGCGGCAGCAGCGGCCGCTGTGACTGCCGGCGGATGCAGATAGAAGGGCTCCACATCGGAGCTGAGCGTCGAGGAGGATTTCGATTTAATCGTGTTGCTGCGGCTTGTCTGTTTGCTCGAATTCGTATTCGAGTTGCAGCTGCTGCTCAAGTGTTGTTGCTGCTGCTGCTGTTGCTGGTGTTGCTGATGTTGCTGCTGATGCTGCTGTGACTTGTGACGCTGTGCGTTGTTCTTGTTGTTGTAGTCCACTGTGGTGCCATGTTGCACCAGCACATTGAGACACTAAAATGAAAAAAAAATCAGTCAGTTTGCAATCATAATGATTCTTCAAAATTTCAACTCACCTCAACTTGTTGATTCTCAGCCGCATCGTTGATGGGCGATTTGCCGTATTTGTCCAGTGACAATTTGGCGCCGTGATTGAGCAGCCAGCGCACCACCGACAGATGGCCACGCGAGGCGGCAAAGTGCAGTGGTGTCGCCCCGTCACCATCCCTCAAATTGGGATCCACGCCCTGGTCCTGCACCTGTGAATATTAATTGTTGCGTATGATTAATATTTATTCTGCAATTATGGAATAATTATTATTAATGTGATTAACTCTTATTCTACTTTTGTGGCAGATTCTTTAAATTTATTTAAAGTCAATTATAAAGTGTCAAAATATACTTTTGCAGATATAAAATTAAATTATAAAAACATAGAAGTGTCTTATAAAATTTAAGTTTAAATATTATTATATATTATAATAATGTATATGAATAATGAATATTAATATTAAAAAATGAATAAATAATAATTATAGATTAATTTCGTTCTCACTTCATTTTAAATATATAATGGAAATAGAATCAGTCCAAAACAATTCTTTTAAAATTTAAACTCGAATTCAAAATAAATTGGAAAATCTAATAAAAACAGATTTATGTTAATAAAGAAATATAAATATATAAATAAATAAAAAATAGCTACAAAATTAAATTGAAAATGAAATAAAATTGTATAAATAGTTAAATTATCAAATAAAACCAGATACACTTTCATATATAATTCAAAATTAATATTTATAGTTTGAAATTTTAATATTAAATTACGAAAAACTTAAATACATAATTCTATACTTAATTAACACTATAAACACTTCATTAAAAAAAAAAAACAAAATTGAAAGCAATAGGTTGTAAATTTAATTATACAATTAAAAATGTACATAATTAAAGTATAAAATACTTTTGAACTTAATATCACTAATAACACTTAAACGAATAAATTAAATGTTATTGTAAAATAAGCAAAAACATTAATAAATATCTCAGGAATTAAATAAACCTAGAATCACTGTAATGAATACAAATAATATGTACATTGGCTTTTAAAATATTTATATTATCTTTAAACATTAAGAAAAAACCTAACGAATACAAATGAAAATAAAAACTCTAAAGTATTGTTACATCATTTGAAATTTAATTAGGTATAAATTGAAAATTTTTAAATGCAAGTCAAATACAACAACTTATGTTAATGTTTTTCAAATTTGATATAACATAAACAGTGAATTAGTAGTTGCTGAAGCAGTGTAATCGACGCGTGCTGTCGTGCTTGACAAAGACAAAAGCAAATCTATTAGCCAGTTTTTATGGACTGTCAGCTTTTCTCTGTGAAGCGTTGACATGAAATGAGAGTTCGTTTTCACATGCTCTACAAGGATTCGAGATGCAACTGTAAAGTGTCAAGCGTGATCTGTCAACATAGTTGCCTGACTTGGTTGCTGTTGCATAGCTATAGCTAAGTGGCCACTTCTCTCTTACTCCCTCTCTCTTTGCCTCTCTCTCTCTCTCTTTCTCTCTCCATCTCTCTCATGTGTGTGGAAAGTGGCTGGAATGAGCTGAAGCTGCAGCTTGAGATTGAACATCGGCATCGGCAATGCAAAACTATTTAGTTCAATTTAGAAAGGTGATTTTCAACTGGCACCCAAAGTCGGCCTGCCACGATGTCCAGTTAATGTCTCAGCGTTCGCCTAATGCAACAGCCACAGAAGACGAAAGAGAGAAACAAGACAGAGAGAGAGAGAGATGGACTCTCGAGCCTACGCCAAGAAAACCACTTCATCAATGCTGAGTATATAGAACATTGTTGGCTCTCTACAATTGCCTTGGCACTGAGACTGCAGCTGAACAGAATTTTAATCCGCTTGATAAATTGCACAGTCCACGCGACAAACTGGTCAAAAGACTGTGCACCGTTAGAGCAAGCATGACGACGTTGCAACGCGTTGGTGCTTGGAGTCAAAAACCAGGACAATAACATTCAGAAGCCGAATGCCAAGCTCCTTGCGGTTAAAACAAGTTCAACACTCGCTGTCGTTGCTGTTGCTGTCGACCTCACATTGGCCTAGTTTCGACGGTTCGGCAATTCTATTACAATTTGGCCAAAGATATTACCTTTACTTGTAGACTAAGCCACACAATGAATCCAAAATAGTTTTGGGCACAATGTGCGCAGCAGTTGCTTAGCTGGTTTCATGCTTAGTTAATCTACATTTTATTGTAGCAAATTCTAGATTTAACTGTTTAGCAAGTCGCAAAAGAAATTTAAATCAATAGCGAGAATAGTCAAGCAGTGAAATTAAAGCTTCAGGTCTAGTTGTTATTGCTTTATACTTTAAGTTAAAAGCGAGTTCAAATGTACGCATTAGGCACAAGTATGTGAATATAGGACATAGCTAATTGCTGTCATTATTTTGTGTTGTAAATGTAGCATAAGTGTTCTAAGTATCCTTCACTCTGTTATATGGTCAGACTTGATCTTAACTGTCTTCTTGTCTGTACATTCGGTATATAGACTTCAAACTAAATCTATGTTTAGTATTTTATTTAAAAATAAATATTCTACATGAAATATTTTGTATCACTAAATAAATTTCTAAGTGCATACAAATTATATTAGGTATGCACTTATGTTAAATTGAATTGAAATTTAAGTTCGTTCACTTTCGAAATTCCTTTAGTCTCTTTTAACCGGTATTAACAAATTAATTAGTCGACAATTCTATCTAATAAAATATGTACTTATGTTCACTTAAAATTACGAATTTTCTTTAATCATTAAATAAATGAAAGCTTCTAAATAATTTATGGTATTTAGTTCGCTCTTTCAAAGCCTTGCACACATCAAATCTATGCTTATTCTTGAATCAAGTTTTTGTAAGATTTGTTTTTTGCTACTTTGCTTTTGAATTTCTTGCGAATAATAGTTGGCAACCCTGAGTGTGTACTCACCATCCATTTGAGGCAATCCAAGCAGCCCATTTGTGAAGCGGCATGGATCGGTGCCATGCCGTCGCGTGCGCGAACATAAAGCGAGCCGCCGGCTTCAAGCACCAGAAACTTGAGCACCTCCAAGTGCCCCTCCTGGGCGGCAAGATAAACGGGCGTGACATCATTGTCCATTTGCGTATTGGCGCTGCAAATATGAAAGGAGCACATAGAACAAACCACAACGCCAAGTCATTCAATTAGTTTTGGTTTTAGTTTAAGGTAAAATCAAAAAATTGCCTCTTTTTAATTGAAGCCACCAATTTAGTCAAAGTGTTGTGTGTTAATGAGCAAAAAGTCAACACAGCAGCGACCACATAACATTCGAATCGCATCGCATCGCATTGCAGTTGTGAAAACGATTTTGTAAGAAATAAAAAACAAACGCACTAATATACAAGACAAAAGGAAAACAAAAAATGCTAATGGCCACCATATAAAGAGATATGTGGATACTAATTAAAGTATCATCAATGCCAGCGTGAAAACACAGCACAGCAACCACAACAACAAAAAACTTGTGGAGAAACAAAAAGAAAACAGAAAACAAGTTGACAGATTGCGTTAGGGCCGCAACTCTGCATTAGCCAACTCGTTTCTTCAGCTCCCCTTTTATCGAATATCACATCACAGCATGAAAAAAACACAAATCTTCAGCATTCTAGACCAAACACTTCCATATCGAGATGGCTCGATATCAAGCTGACACTTTCTGGCATTATGCTAGAACTCAACTGGAAATAATGATGACTATTGTTTGTGCATTTTGTGTTATTGCATGTGGAAAATAAAAGGATTGGATCCACATGATTATTTATTAAATTTGTATACATTATTGACTGACAGAAGTTCGATTTTCTACTATTTAAGTCGTACTGTAAGTAACGAAACTTAATGATTCTACGAAGTTTATATTAATTATAAATGTTAGAGATTTCTACTAAGAATTTATGTTTCACAATTTAATAAATAAATGCATTTTAAGAAAGCACAGCCTTAACTTCGAAATAAGTTTGGGCATATATTTTAATATTTCCGAATCAATATCTTTTACCCATTTATTTATTGCAGTACCATGAAAAAATGTCCATACTTGCACTATATTGCCTCTTCTGCGTTCACAAAGAATTTAATATATAAATATTGATAAATATTTATATATCGGACTTTGAAGTTAAGAGATTCAATTTCAAGCGCATCTCTCTGAAGTTTTATTATGTTGGGATTTGGCAGTGAATGGTATGAATAAAGTATAAAACAAAAGTATCAAAGTTGATTATTTATTTTCTGTGAAGCCTAAAGTAGTTGTAATGAAGCCGTAGTCTATGGCTATGGCTTATCTCATTGCAATACGGAAATTAAGGCTCATCTTATTGTAATTCGTAATTTCAATAGCATAATAATAAATAATAATATAATAATTATTTATTTTGTTTCCAATATGTATGAGAACTATCTGTTTCAATAGAATTCAATAAAATAATTGATACCGTATGCCGAAGGCCTTTGCAGCCAGTGCTTTAGAAATAAGAAAATGTTTTTTTTTTTTTTTTTAAATTATATTTAACCATTTTGAAAGATTCATTTCAGAGATTCCAATTCCTCAATAATATACCTGGGATTTGAAATCAAAGCTCTTCATTGTTAAAAATATCTATGTTGCATTCAAGATTTGTAATTATTTTTTAAGATTATTTAAAACATTAGTTTTGTTCACATTTTTTTATTCTTTTTCTTTTTATTCGTTTTACTGTTGGCTACGGTAGTGTAAATTGAGAAAACCTGCAAAGGTTTGATACCAAACCATAAGTCATATTATAATATATATAGAGATTTAACGTCCTTATAAATCGCAGAAGTTCTTCTTCAATGACAATACACGCAATGTGTCGAAATATTGGCGATGATAACAAGTAAAATTAGACTAAAAGAAGTAAGAATGTTACAGTCGAATTCGCTCGACTATGAGTTAGCTCACTTCACATTTTACCATTAGCAAATTAATATCCCGCAAAATACTAAAAATGTATCATAAGCAATATTTGGTATATTGATATACATTTAAAATATACCATAGAGTAGAAAATGGTAGATTGTCAGAAAACAGAAAAAACTATTCGCAGTTATCAACAATTTGTACACAACATCAAATTTTAATTTAAAAACAAAATACAAAAAGAAAAAGGAAGCTCATCTTGAGTAGAGAGACAGAGAAACAGAAGCTGCTCACAGCACGGCTGTCTCACCTAACGACACTGCGCCGATTGTTTTGTTCCTTGCGACCTTGACCGCCAGTCCCGCTGGCCATCATTGTGGTGGGCTCATCATCATCATTGGAGTCACCGTGGAGCTGCCCTGCCTCGGCCATTGCGGCGGACACTTTGCGCTGATGTGCCTCCATCATGCGCTCACTGAGATGGCTCAGCTCCTCTTTGTGATCCTTTTTGCTATTGCTGCAGCTGCTGCTATTGTTGTTGTTGCTATTGTTGTTGTTTTGGCTTTGATTTTGATTGTGATTGTGATTTTGGTGGAGTGAATTGTGTTCGATTGCGGCTGCGTCTGCCACGTGCTCAACAGCATTCGGATCGTGGCAATTGCTGTGACTGTTGCTGTGACTGTTGCTGCTGCTGGCACTGCTGTTGCTTCTACTCCGGCTGCGACTGTGATGATGACCGCTGCTCAGAATGGCTGTGGTCACGCAGTTCACCTCCGTCGCGATGATGGTGTGAATGTCATTGTTGGACTTGCTCTTCTGCTTGCTGCGACGGTACGAGGTCAGACTTGTGGTCATGCGGCCCAGCAGGCCCTTCTTAACGTTGATGGTCGAAAAGTAGCTACAGTTGGGGAATGGATATTCGTTTTGTTTTCTTTTCGGGTATTCTTTTGGGGAAGGTGTGAATGTGTGTGGTTGTGTTTTGTTGTGATTGATTGGACAAGTGTGACGCTGTGTACGACGTGATTTACTGTGCACGGAGAGACGACACGAAACGACAGACAAGAATGCCAAACAGTAGGAGGAATCGGGGTAAGTAGTATGTATAATGTATAAACTATATGTGCTCCAAAGTGCAGTTTGTTGTGCTAGTTTGAAATAATGCTTGGCTCCCTTCGCTTACCTACGGATTACGTATACGACTTTCGATTTCGAGTTTGTTTTTTTTTTTTGTTTTTCGGGTTATTACAATGCGATAATACAGTTTATAGAATCCACTTCAACGTTTCTTTGGTCTGCTTTTCCCCAATACCGTTAATGTACGTTACTCACACTCACACACACAACTGTTAACAAACAAAAAAAAACAAACGAAGAAACCAAATCACTTTAATATTCCAGTTTTCGTTTTGGTTTTCGTTCATTTTCGATTTTCGTTTACTGTTTAATGCTTCCGTTTATTTGCATATCAAGTTTGTCTCTTCAAATATCACAAGCACACACAACTAAATCTAAATCAATCCACTTCTCGCATTCCCTTTCTATGTCTCTTTCACTCTGTTTCTTGTAACCGAAACCGAAAGTCCAGGAAAATGACACCTTGTTTCTAAGGGGGAACTGGACGCAGTGCGTCTGCAACTGTTTCGCCAAGTGGCCGCCACGCGATTAATGCATCTCTTCTGCAATCTCTTTGCTTGCTTGCGACTGCAGCCAGACTCGGCAAACTTCTAGCGCATTTTCCGTCTATTTCACACGTTTTGTTTTCTTTCGTGTTGTTGTCGTTGTTTTTTTTTCGGGGTGAAATTAGCAACAAAATGCACGAAGAAACAAAAACACTGCAAATGCAGAGCAGATCATCGAGAGACGTTTCTCTCTATGTGTTACGCCCGGCCAGCTCTTGTCTCGCTGGTCTATGCCGCGGGCATCACTGTGCATTTGTAAGCATCCATTGCACAGTGGTTGCACAGCAAGGTATTCATTTAAAAGTTTATTTAAAAAAAAATAGCAGGAAATTCACTGAAGTTTACTACAGAAATATAGAATTTGAAGGGATTCAGTAAAAATGCATTTATCTCCATTTGACTATTCTATTTTAATAATTCTGATCTAACCTCAAAATATTGCTGTTGAATCTATTTTCTTAAATTCGGAATTTTCTTTAAACTAATATTTGTATGAATATCATCAATTCAGTATAAAAAAAAATAAATCTCTTTCGAAGAAGATATATTTGACTTTTCTTTCTATTAATTCTGATCTAACCTCAAAATTAGTTTAAGAATCTATTTTCATAAATTTCGTAAAATTGAAATCCATTTTGATCAATATATATTTGATTTGCTTTTTATCATTGCATTAGTTCAAAAAAGTGGTATTAGAAATTTAAAAATAAAAACAAATTTTGTTTTGAGTGCATAATATCAATTTAATATAATTTACCAAATTGCACTTTTGAAATAATCAACCAAATTATAAAAC
Organism: Drosophila niveifrons; assembly: GCA_035046325.1. Classification (NCBI taxonomy): domain Eukaryota; kingdom Metazoa; phylum Arthropoda; class Insecta; order Diptera; family Drosophilidae; genus Drosophila; species Drosophila niveifrons. Next base: position 7,889,139 of record JAWNOC010000063.1, on the reverse strand, counting down.
GAATTGTATATCCAAATATGCATTAATAAAAATGTTATAACATATAATAGCAACTTTTTAGCATTTAAAATCAAAAAGTTTTAATTTCTAGGAATTTAAATTTATTATTTCTATACTTCATAAAACTCGTTCTGTTTTGAAACTGTAATTCCAAATATACTTATAATTGATTTCTGTTTAAAATATATGTGAAAAGTGTTTTTATTTGAAATTAAAAATCTATACTCAAATATTATTTATTTTTCCTAGAATATATTTTCAACTAGTTGCAATAAAAATCTGCTTTATACTCTTTCCTTATTGTTTGGTTGCAAGTTGCATCAACTTCAATGGAAAAACAGTGCTTGAAATATTTGGCTTAGTTTTGCTCGCTCTTGCACCACTGTGCTTTCCCTAATTCACGTTGGCGGCGCTGGCGTTGGCAGCTCGCTTTGACTAAGCTGCTCAGTGAGTGGCGGCCACTTCATGGATATTGCACACCAGACACACACACACACACTCAACACACACACACACACTGCTATCCAGCATTAGTCTCGTCTCAAGACTCGATCTTGAGAGTCTCGGCCAGATCGAGGAATGAAGCTGGCGCTCCAGTTGCTTTCTTTGTTGGGCGACTTGACGACTTGCTACATTTTCCAGCTTTTCGCTGCAGAAATGAATTGTAAACCAATTAAAGTTGATTTTTCATCTTCATGTTTCTACAGCTACTTTTTTTTTTTTTTTGCTTGCTTAGCACTCGTAAAGTTTATAGCACACCTGTCTGCCCCACTAGCTGCCCACCTGCTCCTCCCCCCGCTATCGCCTCAGTCTCCGTCTTTGCTATAAACTGTGGACAACCCCCGTCTGTCGATTTGCGAGTCGCGTGTTTTTTTATTCGCCTCGACGGCTTCAGCTTCGGCTTCGGAGCGTCTTCAGCTCAGCTCAACTCAGCTCAGCTCTGAAGTTGGCTTTGTAGGTGAAAATACTGTAAATCGCGAGTACGTATACCCAATTTTGTTGTGCCCATTTTGTAATTGCAATTTAATAATTATATTTTTTTCTTCTTTTTGTTTAATATTTTTCTCTTCTTCTTTTTTCTTTAATATCCATTTGGCTGGTTAGCACAAAAGCAAAATCTCAAAACACCGACCGATAATTGTAGAGAGCAGCCTCGTTACTCCAACTACAAATCCGACTGCGATTGCTGTTGACAGTTATGCCAGTTTATCTTTTTATCGTCGCCGTCGTCGTTGTGATCGTTATGAGAATGCCATGATCTTGATATTTCTTTTTCTTGTTTTTCTTTTAATTGAACATTTGCGTGTCGCAGTCTCAGCAATTCAAATTAATGCCCCACTGTCGACACAAATACGCCAACGATTCAAGAATCGCGTCTTCTTGTTGTTTTCTCGCCATCAATTAGATGCCTCTTACTCCAATTATAACTAGCATAAATATGCGATTAGATTTGCAAATCATTTCAATAACTTTTCTCTAATGAGTTTGACTTTTCCAGTGCGCTTTTATCTGGCATTTATTTATGGCATCAACTTGTGTGCTATGCAAGGAAATTACATTGATATCAGGAAGAATTGGTCTATAAAAGCCTCATAAAACATATATTATTTATGACATTATTTGCTCAGATTTCTCTAACAGCTGATGGTTCAAGTTTTGTACTCTACTGCAGCATTTTGCTTTAGTTGATATAAACAACTTTTCTGTGCTCATCTTTAATGTATTTGCTACTTTTCTATTTAACATATTTCTTACTTCTCTGAAATACCTAATGTCACATTTTCTTTCGAATTAAATACATTTCATTCATCACTCTAATAAAGTTTTTAGTCGCCAAGCAGTCAAAGATTATATTTCTTTTACCAGTTATATTATTAGTTATATTTAAGTTTTTATATATTTGTATTATTTCCGGGATTTTGTTTGTTAATCCATGCACAGTATTTTTACAGCGTATTCACACAATTTGCCACTTGAATTGATCACAATTTAACACATTGTATTTAGATTATCGTTCACTGCGTTTTTTTTTTATCTCGTTTTTGGAGGTGTGACCTCTCAACACACCCACACACACTCACACACAGTTAACACCGTAAAAAAAAGGTACAAAAAACAGTATATATAATTGCAAAGGGAAAACAAAGCACAATTGCCGCCGTTGCCGAGAGCGATTCCAAGTGCGGTTGTAAATTGCGGTGGCTGGCTCGGTTCTTCGGTTGCCTTCGCTTGGCCAATTGATTATTGTAACTGATGTGGGGCTAGGCTACCTTTTCATGGTTGCGGCTTGAGCAGCACACAGATTGTTGCTGCTACCGTCTGCAATTGTTATTGTAGTTGCTGTTGTTGTTGCTGTTGTTGTTGATTGTTGCTGGTGTTGCTGTTGCTGTTGTTATTGTTGTGGCTTGCAGTTCTTTGGTACACTGAAACTGTTAATTAATTCGCGTTCCGATTCGTTAACTGCATTCGAAACACTTTGAAGCGCGAAATTTTGTTTGTTGTTGCTGTTGCTGTTGTTGTTGGTGTTGTTGTTGTTGGTGTCTGCTGACCAACGCGGCGCGGCGAAGGCTTTCAACGGCATGGAGGCGGCGTGGGCGTGGCTGCACGGCAACAACGGCAACACGGCAATCGCTGTTGCTGGTGTTGCTGATGTTGCATTTGAGCGTTAAAACTTCACGAACGAAACACAAAATCAAAACAAATTCAAAAATTCAAATTCGTCTGCCATTGTTGCTGTTTCTGTTGTTGTTGCTTCGGTATAACGGTTATGCGATCGGTCAGCGCGCTACGGCAAAAAGAAAAAAACACAACAACAAACAAACGAAACGAAAAAAAAAAAACGGTAACAACGCTTTTGCCCAGTCCACGTTGGAAATGGAAATGAAGATGGAAATGCTTTGGCGTTGGTAATGGATAAAGATGCCGACACGACACTGTTGCAGCTGATGCCAGACGAAGACGAAGACAACAACGACGATGACGACGAAAGCACCGTTCGCTTCGAGTAGCCAAACGCGAATAGAAGCGAGCGCAAACGCGACCAGCGGCTAGCCAACAACCAACAGCCAACAACCAAACAGACAGCAGCAACATGAGCAGCAACAACAAGAAACGAGGAAAACGACAAGAAGCAAAAGCTAGCTAAGAAACCAGCTCAGCTCGCTTGCACAAGCTGTGTGTAGCCCCTATCATCAAATGTTTTGTATACTCATATACGATATTATCCAATGATTCTGTTGCTGCTTCTGCTTCTTCTTCCCCTCTTCCCTTCCTTTCTTTTTCATGGGTTGCTCGACCAAGCCATGGAGATCGCTACGAATTCCCCCCATCATCAGCTTTACGGTTAACTTACACTCCGTGGAGAATAACCCAACAGCTAATTTGCCATAAACAGAGCTTGAAATTATGACATATTGTCACCTTTTTTTCTACAAACAACAACAACATCAACAAATTAAGGTTTGAGGGCTAAAAATAAATGTTGGAATTTTTCAAAACAACTTTTCCCATTTTAGGCAGTCAAAAAAGTGCAATTGAGTTTCATTAAACAAACAGAAAATTATCTAATATTTTGTGAGTATTCAAAGCAAAAATTCTATCTGAATTGCATTTTTATATTCACTTTGATAAAGCTCAGTGTATTGAGTAACTAAAGAATAGTTGTTTATTAGTAATTATTGGCTTAGATTTGTATGCAAAAATAGTCTCCATTTTATATTTATTCAATTTTATTTCATGTCGTTTCATTTCATTTGGTTTCATGTCGTTTCATTTCATTTCAAGTTGTTTCATTTCATTTGATTTTATTTCATTTCATGTTGTTTCATTTCATTTCAATTCATGCGGTGACATTTCATTTCGTTTCTATTAATTTCATAGAATTTTATTTCATTTCATGTCGTTTCATTTTATTTCATTTCATTCCATATAATTTCATTTGATTTCAAGTTGTTTCATTTCATGTCGTTTCATTTTATTTAATTTAATTTCATTTCATTCCATATAATTTCATTTCATTCCATATAATTTCATTTGATTTCAAGTTGTTTCATTTCATATCATAACATAATAATTTATTGTATTGTTTTCCTTATTTAAAATTCAAATAATTAAAAATTATGTAGCAGAGGCTGTTGCACATTTGTTAAACAACTCTCGCATTGCACTCTGTTGTTGTTGTTGTGTCAGTTGTCATGCCAATTGAACTGGCGTGTTTAATAAATATGAATTGAAGAAGAGAAGTCAAGCAAGCCACAGAGAGCGACGAGAACCAGAAGCAGATGTAGAAGCAGCAGCAGAATCACAGCCAGAACTTCAGCTGAAGTCAAAGAGCTGGCCAAACCAGACCAAAGACGAGGCCAGTCCAGGTTGCTGGACTCCTTTGTGCGGCAGCAGTTGCTCCACTTGCAATTGCAACTCGTTGCAACGGTGCTTTGTGCTGGAATCGCATGCAGCTTGCAGCTTGCAACTTGCTTTTCCTCCTGCTGGCAAGCGAATAAAAATAGCACGCCTGGATGCTTCATACCAACCACATGGCTATCTAACTATCTGGTTATCTGCTTTGCTGCTTAGCTGGTTACCAGGCAAACTTGTTGTCTGCCTCTAACTCTGACTTCAGGGTCTAGGTTTGGGTTTGTGTTTAACCATCTCGCTAGCCTTGGTGCATGAATCAATGCGTAGAGAACGCGTGCTCTCCTTTGGTATTTAGGTGAGTCCAAGCAGCTGGCAGCTAGCGCCAACTAAGGCTGCTTAGCAGGTGGGCTGGAAAGCGATCTCAATCGCTTGAGCTTTGCAGCATGTGGATCATTTGCCACCGCAGATGGCAATCTCTTGTTCTCTTTGGATCTCCCATTGTTTTGCAGTTCTAATTATGATCTCATCAGTTTTAATTGCCACATTAATTGCCACGACCGCAGCAATCGATGAAGTCGGCCAATGCTCATTAAACGTCACTCGACTATAAACCAAGCGAGCGAGCGAAAGAGATCTCGATCTCAATCTCGATCTCGTCAATGTCTTTTGAGAGATTGCCGACCGTCGCGATTTTATAAATTTAACAACTTTTAATGAGAGGCGGAACCGGGTTAATATCTTTATCATAAACGCAAAGTGTGGAGAGTTGAATTCGAGCTCAGATCGTCAATCAATCAATCACAGCGAGTTTAAGTCAACACGAAGCAAACAATCAATGTTAATATTGGCATATTTGTTAGTTTTAATAGAAATTATGGAATTCAATTTTGTGAACTAAATTTCAAGGTTTATATTCCTCGCTTTCTACAATTCAATTTCATAGTAATCTCTATCTGTATTCGTTTTGTTCATTGTAAAATTGATAAGCTTTTTTACAACTTAAAAAAAAATAAAAATAAACAGATTTAATATAAATTAACTTCGCTGATCAAATTGTAATAATTAGTCTCTTGACTATTATGAGAAAGGATTGATTTTATTTTCAACTTTTCATATTGTAGATATTTAATTTTTTACTAATGAAAGCTTAAACTAAGTGCAGAGTCAAAGCTACTGTAGTATATTCAAATATTCATTAATATTTTATTACGACAGATTTTTGGAAGAGAGTTCACATAATTTCTTATGATTTTTGTCATTGGAAATAAATGCCGCACTCTGCAAATAGTTTCTCTATTTTTATACCCGGTACCCAAAGGGTTGAAGGGTATTATAATTTTGTGCGTGCTAGTTTATTTTTAATGTAGTATCTTATCTTGGTATATTTTTTTATTTTTTGGTATATTCATTTTGCATATATTAAAAATAACCACTTTGTTCAAAATGGCTAGCGGGTATATCAGAGTCGAGCTCAACTCAACAGTAACTTTCTTATTTGTTTTTTTATACATTTTTTTGTTCAGATTTAACCTGTCATTGATATCGATGATTTGTGATTTGTTTATCTGTAAGGTTAATGGCAAGTCTCTGCATTTTGGATGTGAATGAATGGATGATATTGAAAGCAAGTGAGGACTGGATTTGCAATTGAGTTTTTCCGCCTTTTGAGCCAGTATTTCCAGCTAATGGCCAATTGAGAAATGTCAACTGTTTGTCGATGATGATAATGATGTGGGGCAAGTGAATGCAATGCAAAATTGCATTAAAGAGCTGCAAATCACGCTAACTGCTAACTGCTAACTGCCAACTGCTGCCGCTAGACAGCAAAGCCAAGCCAAATGGGGAGAGAAGTCGCTCCGATTTCGTGTCGACACTTGTCGCAATCATTTAAATGAGCTCCGTTCCACCGGACTGGACCACTTAATTCCTGTCTCTCTATCTCTCTCTCTCGCCCTCGCATTTCCCACCGCCCCCTGAAACGCTTTCGCAAATCGCGGTAAAGTGATAAAGAACAGAGCTTTCACCCCATATGCGAATGCTGTGCGACTTTTGCTTTTAATTTATTGAGGTTTTTGGTTTCAGTTTTGTGTTTCAGTTTCAGTTGTAAGCGATAAGCAAAATCGAGTTACACTCACCAAATGTCAACAGATGCGGCAACCAGCAGCTGGACACAGTCCAAACAGCCCCTGGCAGCGGCATAATGCAATGCCAATGCTCCTCCATTGGGCCTTTCGTTGCCAGAAATGTTGCCCGGATGCATTGGGCCGCCCATGTTCATTGTCATCGGCATCCCGGCCAGATACGAGTCCAGCTGATGGGCGTGCATTCTGTTCTGTATGTTCTGATTGTTCTTATTGTTATGGTTCGAATTGTTAATGTTGTTGTTTATCTTATTGTTCGTTTTATTGTACAGCTTGTTCAATTTGTTATTGTTGTTGCTGTTGTTGTGGTTGTTGTTGTGCTTCAAGTGCAGATTCGAGTTGAGCGCATAGTCGTTAATGGTTCTGCAAGTAAATGATGGATTCAATTTCATTAATAATTAGCTAATTAACGAGTTTTTCTAAAAAGTGTTGTTATAGTACTTTATTGCTGTATTAGTTCAAAAAAGAATAGCTAATAAAGTTTTAATGATATTTCCAAAAATGTTTGAATTGATTTCCGATTTATATTATTTAACTTAATGTTCGCCATCTTAATGATTGGTGCTTCAACTTTGCAGTTTCTCCTGCTTTACAAGTCTTAAAATATCGCTGCATACTTTTGCGCGCGCAGATTAAAGTGTAAGTAAAAAAGTGTAGCAGCCTTTGAAGCGCAAGAAACAAATGACTTAAGACACGAACCTGCTTAAGTAGACAACACTTTTCGCTTGCGTTGAGGTTGTTAATTATTTCACAAAAGTGGAAGTAATAAACGATAAATTCACACGCACACACACACTCACACATGTGACTTGTTGTGAAAATGTTTGAATTTCGCTAGGGTAATTTGGCCCTTGGGCAAACGTTAGCTGCTGTTAACCGGGTCAGGTCCATAAGCAGCTGCTGACTCACATCATTATCATCATCATCAGCAGCAAACTGCGGCACTTGCCCCATGTGGTAAACACACACACACTTACATACATATGTGGAATTCGGGCGCCGCTTCCGCAAACACACAAAAGTCGAGCAAAACTCATAAAGTTGGACTCTTCACATTGTAAACTGGCGACGACAAATTAATTGAATAACAAAGTGAGGAAAGCGTTGGGTCGGAAGACTGTGAGTGTGGTGAGGGGGAAAAGAGTGTGGAGACGGGAGGGGAAGGAAGGGGAAAGGCCAGAGCGACGCAACTGACAAACCGACAAAGTTGACTTTTAGCTGCTGCTGCTGCTGCTTTTTTGATGTGTTTTCTTGGTCTGTTTTGTCTGCGCGCTTCTGACAACAGCTTTAAAGACAGAAGACAGAAAGCAACTAAAATGCCACAGCCACTTTCTTTAAATTTATTGCGTCAACGCGCTGAAATTAGTTTAACCGAAATGAGGTGCTTGTAGCAGGTGCCAAGCAAGAGGGCGTTGTGCGAGTGCTGCACACATTTCCAGAGGTGCTGAGAACGCAATTTGGGCACTTGAATGGGGGCCAGTTGGTCAGTTTGTCACATAAAACGTAGCTGACATTTTGTGTGCAAAAATCACCATAATAAACCTACTCACAAAAAAAAGTGACAACTCTTTGTAACTCACAATGCCAGACTAGCTGATATCCTAGGTTATAAACAGCTCTGACAGCTTTTGAACGATAAATTAAAGCAGAGAGTCATTTTTGAAGAATAGACAGAGAATTGTAGTTCAACTTTGCTCTTAAGCAAAACAAAATTAAATAGTAAGGATTGTTTTGATTAGACTGAGAAGTAAACTGATAATGGGAGTTAAACTTTGGTCATAAGAAAATCAAACTTGCATAGTTTAGATTTTTATGTGATGATAAGTACTATTCTATTTATGATATCTATAGCTGTGGTATTAAATGTACCTAAAACAGTATAGAGAGAGAGAGGACAAAATCTAGATTGAAAAGTAAATTGCAAATTTTGATTTAAGATTTTTTCGATCTTAAAAAAAATCTTTAAATACAATTTTTGGGTAAAAATCTTGAACTTTGAATTTTATAGTAAATTTCCATTTCAAGATTTAAACCTTGCTTCAAGAATGTTTTATTCTAGATTAAAATTAAGTCTGCATATCTTAATTTAAGATCTTTTCAATCATGATTTAAGATTTTTCCTTCTTGATTCAATTTTGAGATTTTTCCACTCTTTAAACAAGATTCAAATCTTGATTTTAAGGATTGGGCAATCTAAATTGATGTTGATTTAAGAATAAACGTTATTGCTTTACTTTTTACATCATATAATCTTAATTCAAGCTTTAATCGTTTCAATAGAATGCATATTCAGCTATGAAAATACAATTGCCAAAAAATAAATGACATGTGATATTATACAAATATGTTAGCTAACATATTTCAGCTGACTCTCAGCGATAAATTCGTTAATGGGCTTTTTTAATTACGTAAAGTTCGCGACCTAACAACAATTTGCGACTAAGTAAACCACATTTTTTTTTTGGTGATATCAAGGAGTTGAGACTTTAAGTGTTCGCCAGCATTTGACACAAAGGCAAATCTAATCAAATTGTTGAGCTGTGTCCACAAATCATTATCAATTACATTGATAGTACTTGAAGTGATAACAACGCAATTATTTGTGCAGTACTCTTGAAACCTTTGCTTCACTTTTTTACACACTCACACACGCACAACAAAAAAATAAAAAAAAGAAATATAGTTGGCGCGTTATCGCTGCGACGATTGTTTACCTCAGTTTGATGGCAACTTCGCGACACTTGACGCATGGCACTTTAGTGTTTGCTTCTCCCGCTTCAGCTGTTGCTGCTGTTGCTTCAATGGTTTGTTCACTTTTCTTGGCTGTCACTTTTTCTTCATCGGTTACTTTTTCAGTTGCCTTTGGCGTAGTCCCTTCTTGTGTTGCAGTCACAATTGTGGCATATTGTGCTTCGGCTTCGGCATCGGCTTCTGGTATTTCAGTTTCCAACTCCTCCGTTTCGCTGGCAAAATCCACAACCAGTTGCTCATCATCCTCTTGGCCAGTGGAGCCACCGCACTGTCGCCTGCTAAAGTATCCCACGTGCTGCTCGACGCCAGCATTCGCATCGAGCAGAATCCGTTCATAGGCGGCGCTTTCGTTCTCGCTGAGCGCGAAACGCTGCTCAAAGACGCGCTGGGGCAGCGCACTTTGACGCAAGAGCTCCATGCGTTTGTGCCGCAACTCGATGGAGAAGATGAGACGCACACGCACCAGACGCCGCAATCCCTGTTGCTGCAACGTGGAGCGCGCACGCTGCAATCGCCGACGATTGTGTCGCAACTCGAGCTTTTCCAGACCGCGCAATGATTTCTCAGCAGCCGCTGCTCCTACGTTGCTGTTGCTGTTGCTGCCACTGTAATCCAACGCTGAGCTGAGATCCAAAGCGCTGCGAGTGCGTCGCCAGGGCACGAGATCAAAGTGCGAGAACTTGCGTTCGCCCAACTCAGTCCAGGGATGGAAATTCACCTGAGAGACGCCGCTGTTGCCCTGCCGCAGAATCCAATCCGAAGAGGAGGTATTAACCGAGGGGGAGGAGACTTGTTTTGTGGCACGCGCGGCACTCGCTTGACGCACGTGCGCGTTGCGTGCGCTGGCCTGCGGCTTGTGGCGCTTGTATCGCGGCACCAGAGTCGCCTCCAGCATGCGCTCATCCAGACCGTAATCGCGTCGCAACAACTCCAGCTCCAGCTCCCTGCTGCTCGCGTTAAACTGTGCGCCGTTCCACACGATGACCGGTCGCGTCAACAGATCCGCGGAAAGTGACTCGCCACTGGGCATAATTTTAGCTGGCGAACTGCGAGTTGCGAGTGCGAAGTGAATACTCTTTTTTTTTTGTTTTAGTCTAGTGTTCTAGTGCTATTTGCCACGAAATTTGTTAGTCGCTGATTGCTTTTTAATAATTTTCAACGTTCGCCGCTTTCCGGTTTCCGTTTTTCGCGTCGCGTTTTCGCGTTTTTCGCCCCGTCGTCTGCCTCGACGTCTGCGCGCCGTGACGCCGTCGCCGCAAATGCTGCTGGCCAAATTCAAATCTAACTCCCAACTCTGAGTCTGCGACTCTCTGACTTCAGAGTCTGTTGCGAGCGGAGTGAACTGAAGTGAAGTGAAGTGGAGGGAATGCCCTATGCAAAACGGCGACGTCGACTGCGATGATTAAATGTATGTAAGCGGCGCTGACTTGAGTAGAGTTTATACAACAACAATAACATCATTGTTGTTGTTGTTGTATTATTGTTGCCTTTGTTGTTGTCATGTTTGCTCAACATTGGAGCAACAGCAACGGCAGCATTTTATGCGCTTTTATTGTTATTTATTTATTTTCACGCTTACTGCCATGTCACCAGACCAACGCTCTCGACTGCGACTGCGACGCCAACTGCGACTGCGACTGCGACTGCGCTGCCTCGTTTCAAATGTTTCACTTGGCTGCGCACGCGTCAACAATAACAATAACAACAACAACTCTCAATGAGGGCCGCAGTTGGGGGCCGATTAACATTGTTGTTACTTCTGCTGTTTCTGTTGTTGTTGCTGCTGTTGTTGCATGCCCCATTCAAAAATTCACAGTTCACAGTTCTATTCTCAGCTAATTGACAGCTCGCTGCCCATTGAAATGTTCAACCAATCGCATTACAAACTACACAAACACACACTAGATCTATATGGCATCAGCTGCAGATACTCGCTATATATCTAGAAACAACATTTTCCCTTGTGTATTTACAAATTTTTTAATTGCCAAGAAAGCCCTAGCTTTAAATAATGTTAGACATAGGTTATCAATAAATTATAATATAATTTTGAGAAGATTTCAATAATATTAACAAATTAATGCACTTCAAAGAATATTATTGTGTTATTATTCGTAACACATTCATTAGTCTAATTAAGTATTATGTTTTTATCTATTTTCACGAACAACGAATGATTCCTAATTTGTTGAAGTAATAAGAAGAATTAAGATTATGTAATGTGATCAAAGTATTTTTTCCATTTTGGAGTTCAACTTGAAAACTTTAACATTCTTTAGCGATAGTTTTTATACCCACTACCTATAGAGAAGAAGGGTATTATAACTGTGTGCCTCCAGAAAATATAAATAACAGGCAAAACTTATTGAAGGAATTGTTTTGTATGGGCAAAAACACCTACTTCATAAGGGTCTTAAATTCTTAAATTGGCTAGCAATCTGGTATATTTTGAGTGTAGTATTACCAAATATTTTCTTTGGTATATTTTTAGTATTTTGCGATATATTAATTTGATGTATTTATAATTTAATACCGCATTGTATATCACAATCTGTTATATTTCGAATGACATATATATTAATATACCAAATATAATCTTTGGTATTTTGCGGTATTTTAATTTAGTATACTTTAAAAATAATACTGAACTGCTTTGCTTTTATTCTCAATAGATAGCAGGTACCTCACAGTCGAGCACGCTTGACTGTATTTTTCTTGTTGTATTTTTTAATGTTATTATTATTATTTTAAGTCCAAAGTGTACTTGAAATTATTTCAATAATATAAAGCAATTATTGCTCAACTTTGTAATTTAACTTTAAAATATTACTATCGAAAACTGCGACAATATTTTAAGCCACAAATAAAATGGCACTCAAATTGAAAAGTAAACTTTATGGATGCACAAATACAATACAAGTAAACTTCAATTTTGCAATTTAACTTGCTCATAATAATATCGAAAATATTGACATCATCGTTTAAAACTGAGCTTAGTCTTTAAAATTTAGTTAAGTAAAAAGTTTGTCAACAGAAAAACAGTTGAAATGTTGTATACAAAGACTGTTATTTCAACGATCATTGATCAGTCGAATAAAGCTAGTTACATGGATTAAAAAGTTAGTTACGAGAGAGAGAGAGAGAGAGAGGGAAAACAATAAACGATATTGTGATCTTTATTTTTAGCTATATTTTGCGGGTTATATTCAATAGATGATTGATGTCATGTTTTTTGTGTCACAAGTGTGAATATGTGATTTGTATAGCATGTGAATTGGATTGAAATCGGATTCGATTTCTGCAAGCGAGTTGCTGATGCTGCTGTTGATGATTTTGACAACCTTCGAGATCGAGTTGATTTGAATATAAAAGAAATATGTGAAATGCGGTAGAGGCGACAACGACGAAATCAAAACAAATCTATTAAGTATAATAAACTTTGTTATAGATACATACATATATCTATATGTATTTGGATTATACATTTATGGTCGCCTTTCTAAGCTCAGACCTTAATTGCAGACCTCAAGTGTCAACAGATTGCCTAAAAACTAATGGACGTCATCTTTGACATTTTCAGTTTTATTTTTTGTTCGTATCGCGTATGAATATGAGTTAAAGTTTCATTTTCATTTCCATTTCCATTTTCAGTCTTTTATTTTGGGGGTCGAGTAAAGAGCAAAAATAAAAAAGATGAGCCAACGATTATGAAATGCAAGCGATGAAAATGAGATGAAACGATTGTCAAGCCACCGAAGGTCGAGGACTGTCATACAGATCTACATTCATAATATAAAGTATATATGTATGTATAATATGCAGATGAAAAGCCAAAGCGGAAGTTTCGTCAGGGCTCGAAATGCGGGCGGTGACATTCACCGAGCGCCATTGAACCAGAAATCACGAAAACTCTTTACGCTGCTTGAGCATGACTCACGCTAGAGAAGGGGAATTGTAGAAGGGAACAAGTTCCGGGCCTATTTATGAGGCACAGGCGCGAAATCAACTCAAGACCATTGCACCTACATAACTAACTAACTAACTCTCTGAACCAGCTCAGTCAATGGGAACGCGCCTAAGCAGAAGCTGCCCACTTGACGCTCGCTCTTCTCTTTCCAGCGACTAACTAACTAAATGACTGACTAAGTAACTGACCAACTGACTAGCTAACTAACTGACTGTCTAAATGTCTCGCTGCCTGCTTCTGTTCAAGTATGTAGAAGAAGAACTTGCGTTTCGCTTGAGTTGACCGACATGCAAAAGTTCTGCAACTTGATCAAGGGTTGATACTACGATACTATATATGTATATTTATACATTTTCCATATGCCTCTCTGTGTGTAATTACATGAATAATTGATGAGTGGAAGCTATGTCTATTATTTGATAAGTACAAACTCATAGCAATTGCAGCAACATTTTAAAGTTTAGAGAAACTCTGTTTTGCAACAATCGCTTAGGTGATGCAATCGAGTTTCTCAGATATTCGCTCTAAATGCATCGATAATAACATTGTTCGATAGTAAGCAGACGTTAATAAAAACATAAAAATCTATACAACATATTTTAGATACTACATTTGTGTAGAAATATAGTTTCTAAAAGCTGATTTAGATTAAGATGTAAACTAGCAATACTAAAGTTTGATTTTCAAATTTATTATCGATAGCGTGATCGATAGTAAGATCGCTTCATTTAAAATGCATATCACACATTTTATAACTATCTACAAATGTGATTAACTATGTGCAATTAAATAAATATTTGATGATGCAATCGAGTTTCTCAGATATTGGCTCTAAATGCATTGATAATAACATTGTTCGATAGTATGCAGACTTTATTAATAATATAAAGATGTATACAACATATTTTATAGTTCATTCAATGTTGATTTAGATTGAGATCTAAGCTTGCAATATAAATAATTTAATTTTTAATATATTATCGATAACATAATCTATAATAAGACCACTTCATTAAAAATATATTTAACAAGGATACACAAACATATACATTACTAAAAATTATTCATATCAAATACCAATAAAACGAATTCAGGTAATGTAATTAAGTTTCTATTCCATTAACTCGATATTTACTATGTTCTAAAGTAAGACAACGTTTTTCAAAACTTATGTAACATATTCCGCATCGATGTAGAAACATTCCAAAATGTGAATTTTTAGATTAAGCTAAAAATTGTTTGTATTAAATAAAAATAATACGAACTTAGAAGACGTAATCATGGTTCTATGCTATTAACTCTAAATTTATTAGAGATATAATGCTCGATAGTAAGATAATATTATTAAAAATATATATTACATAATATAGATCGATATAGAAACATGCCTTAGAACGAAATTTCGACTGAGATATAAACTGTGTTTATTTAGTTAAAACTAAAAATCATTTATATTCAATGTCAATATTACTATCGATAGTGCACTCGATAGTTAAGCTTTTGTTCTTAGCTGTCTAAATGCTTTATCGACTGCAAAGCTCTTTACCGTAATCTTATAAACTGCGACTGTTAGAAAACGAAACCCAAACAAGATCATTATAAAAATAAAGTAGCAACAACAACAATGATTTCAAATGCTCCAGTGATTTTGGGTGCAGCAACACACACTGAGAGAGAGAGAGAGAGAGACGTGTAATTTCTTTAACTGTTTTGAAAATGGTTTTATTACAACTTTTTTTTTCTGACTGATGAAGATTCTCGTAAAAATCTGAGCGCTCCAAAACTTGACCAAAGTCGTTAAAATCGTATACGAGAGCGAGAAAGAGATAGCATTTAATTAATTATAGTAAGAATTAAATGTATAATAAATTTTTAGATTATTTAGCGCGCAATATCAATAAAAAAAATATATATATAAAATATGATAGTTAAAAGTATCGACGATTTTCTCCGTTTGTGATTCGATCGTCAACAATGGCTGAGACTTTTGCACGTCTCTCTTCAACACTTTTACTTTTTGCTTTGTTATCAAAAGCAGAACACCGCTAGCTACATACATAGCTTAGACTAACGGTAATATGTCAGCAACAACAGCAATAGAGTTACCATCTTTCCTCTTTGCTCTCTTCACTCTCCCCCATCCATCTTCTTCCATCCGCGTCTGGCATTCACATTCAAATTAGCTCTTAGAATCGAGTAGCATTTTTTTTCTTTGATTTTTACATTTTTTTAGGTGTATTTTTGGGTTGGAAATTTTCACTTTCCGCATACAAAAAGAAAGCAAAAGTGAAAGAAACTGAACTTTTTGTGTGTGTGTGTGTACGCACAACGGGGAGGAAGTGATTGATTGATTAACGAGAAGTTTTCGTCAATGAAAATGCGCAAAAATTTTAAATAGAAGTGAGTCTGTCTCTCTCTCTCTTTCGCTCTCTTTCTTTCTCTCTCTATATTGAAAACAGTTAACGCTTCCGCTCACACGAAAGCTCGGGCTAAAGCTTTTGGGCCAATCGCTTGCAAATAAGCTCAAGTCAAGCCAAACATCATTCATATGTACATATATTTATTCAATCAGTTCATCCATCAGCTGCGGCCCCCAAGCAGCAAATGCCGTGAAAGTTCAAAGCAAACAAAACATTTGTCTAACAACATCTTGACTAACAAGCGCTCTGTTGATACTCAGCAGAATCGCACAGCTCTCAAATGTGGATAAGATAAGCGAAGATGCCGCAAAGACAGTAACGTGCAACGTGCAACAATGGGTGACACTTGTTGAATGTGACACAGCCACAAGTCCCGTGCGAGTTCCATGAGTTGCGGCAACATTTCTATGCAAACAGAGTTCGGAGACCCACATTACGAAAATCTTCATAAACATGTCCTCATTGCATGCGAATGCGAATACGAATACGAATATCAATGATAATATCAATATCCAATTATAATTCACGAAAAAATTATGAGATTTATACGAAGCAACTTTCATATTTTAAAAATAGAATAGATTAGAGATAGTAATCATTACAAGTTTTATTTTTACTTTTAATGTATATTGATTATGTATTTATTTTTCTTGATTAATAATGTTTAGTCTTAAGCAATTCTATAAAGAGCCATAAGTAATCATCATTTTTGATAAATACAAAAATTTTAATTAAAAGTGATTATGTATGATTCTTATTATAATGTCTTTTTTATTAGAACAATTAATCATGCATTTTTCATCCTTGCTGTTTAAAAACAGTATTGAGAAAACATTCTAAATTGGTGAAAAATGAAAACGAGTGTGCTCGACTGTGAAACACTCGCCACCCATTTTCAATAAAACCATATTCTACAAAAATACCAAAAATATACGGTATAATTGCTAAAAAATATACTGAGGGCTATGTTTGATATATTGTTATACATTAAAAATATACCATAGAGTATAAAATATATCACATTGTCATCTAAAGCAACTTATTTCCATATAAAAGTATTTCTTAAATAACTTTCAAGAATAATAAATACTGCACCATGTACCAAATATCGACTCTAGCTTTAAGTTGTCGCTTTTTATCCGTTTGGTTTCGATTTGCAGTTTCATCTTCATAATACCCTTCTACCCTATATCCGATAGTTAAAGCTTAGTCTCTATCTGTATAATTTGGGTATTAAATTCTTTGTCTTTTATAAAAAATGTTTTATTCTGGCTCACTAACAAGCTGAAAAATAAGAGGGGAAAGGAAGCAGCAAGGTTTGATACAATTGGCGTTAATTACTTACACGTAAATATAGTTGAAACAATTTTATATTTCGCACACAAGAAATTGCTAATAATTGTAATAATCAAAGTGAATTTTGTAAACATTCTGTAATAGTAAGATTGCAACGTATTTTGAAGTAATTATTGTTTTAGTTTTTTTTTAATAATAACATACAATTATAAAACTTTGTGTTGCAACTTACTAATTGGTAAGAATTTAATTGCTGTCAGAAAAAACAAAAACAAAATTCTAATTATTATTATGATATTGATTGTTATTAATGAAATTTCTACAGCTTTGACACTGTCACTTCATATCAGTCACAACAAATGGACAGATCCGAAGTCGTTCAGTGGGAGATTATGAAGACCAACTGAACAAATGGCCAATTAACGGCAAAAGCAACAAACAAAAGAGCGCCGAGATTGGAAAAACCTGTTGAGCATCTGAGTTGCACTTCAATATGGAAAATGAAAATCAAAAAGTCTGACGCGATGCGATGCGATGCGACGCGTCTCGTCGATTTCTAGTCAAGTGTCGAGTTAAAAATGTCGTATGTAAACGCTTTGCCTTTAATACTTAATTGACATTGGTGGAAAGTTGCAGCGGCAACAACTGCCACAACAACAACTGCAACTGCAACGAAGCTGGGACGGTTGTTGACCGAGAGATTTGTTAACCATGCTTAACACCGCTAATAGCCATCGGCTTCGGCATCGCCTTCGCCTTCGCCTCTGCGTCACAAAGTCTCAACGAAAGCAAAAGGATGAGAGTGGCAGGGATCGGTCTCGGGTTGGAGATTAAACGGCGGCATGTGTTTTGGGCTTGTTCAATTCGTTTCTGTTGATTTTTGGTTCGTCGCGGCCATGGGAAACGTGTTGCTGCAGCTGCAAGTTGCAAGTTGCAAGCGGCGGCGGCGACCCGCCTCAATTGGCCAACCAGAAATTTCACTTTTTCTTTTGCGCATTTCGCAACTTGCGAGCAAACTTTATTTTATTTTTTCTGTGTTTACTTGCACACAAACATATTGAGTTGTTTGTAAGATTCATTCATTTCTAAAATGCCAACAAAGATTTCGAGCAGAAAGCGTCGCTAATTAACGCAAAAAGAGCCAAAAGGCAAACAGGTAATGCGAAATCAAAAAAATACAAAAAAAGTAGAAATAAATAGAAATAAAAATAAATACTTAAACACAACTCGTATTAGCCGCAATTGCATTTGGTCATTTTGGGCGATTTTGGCCATTTATCTTTGCGGTTTGCTTAATCCTCATCTCATTTATTTTCTCTCTTTTTGCTTTTCTAGTTTTGTTTTCCTTCTTTTTTTTCCCCATTTTTTTTTTTTTTTGGCTGTTGCAGACACGCGAGTTGAATGGACGGCGACGCAATGCCACGCGATGCCACTGAGT
Organism: Drosophila niveifrons; assembly: GCA_035046325.1. NCBI lineage: Eukaryota > Metazoa > Arthropoda > Insecta > Diptera > Drosophilidae > Drosophila > Drosophila niveifrons. The sequence goes on along the minus strand of JAWNOC010000063.1, from coordinate 7,870,773 downwards.
TGCAAGATCTTGTGACTTTCGATGCGGAGCATGCAACATGCAACATGCTCAGCATCTTATCTAACCAGACTGCATTTTCTTTTGTTTTATTCTCTATGTTTCTGCTGCCTTTAACAACTTGATGTCTATTATTATTTATATTGCAATCAATCACATGTTTAACTTGAATCAAATAAACCACAATGAAAGCTCAGATCAACTTTAACTAGTACTTAAAGAACTTTTTTCATATAAAATGAAAGCTCTGATAAGTTAATCAACTTTAACTCTTCATTCAAAAATGTTTGCCAAAACTTTGATAAGTTAATCAACATGAACTATTTCTTAAAGAACTTTTATTTCATAAAATTTTAATACTAAATCAAAGAAAACGTGCTCTTCCAAATTTAACCGACATTTAAATTCTTATCTCTAGAGTGTTGTAAATTAAATAAGTCACAATGAAAGCTTTGACCAACTTTAACTATTACTTAAAAAACTTTTATCATATAAAATGAAATTGCTATTCCATTAATCGAAATTAACTTTTACTTAAAGAATTTGTATCATATAGAATCAAAAAAAAAAATTGTACCAAAGCTCTGATAAGTTAATCAACTTTAGCTCAATCAACTTTTGCTTTAAGGAATTTGAATTTTAAGTTAACGAAACGTGCTTTTTCAAATTGAATTGATATTTAAATTCAAAAGATTTATAAATTTGAATAATATTGTATGTTAGCTAATACAACTTAATTATTATATAGTGTAATGTTTCTAGATTTCAGCGGCTTCTGCTAACAACAATATGAAAATTTGCTACAGAAACGAAAAAAAAGAAAAGAAGCACAAGCTAAAGAGGGAGTGCGATAAAGGGGAGAAACCGAGAGAGAAACAGAAATGCAAAGAAATAGTATAATTATAGCAACGTCTAAAGCAATAATCGCTAGGCTGAAGCTAGTTAGCCGGAGGGGAGAGGAGACGATGGAAGAGGGATCTGAAAAAAAAAGGTGTGTGCAACACCGAAACCAAAGACTCGAATGTACAATTTAATGCGCTTCTCAAATTCTACAAGAGCGCAACGCGAGCCACAAACTGTGATCACATCAGTAAGCATGGATATGGATAGCTGCCCGTTGTTCGTTTATTATTATTATCATGGGCCGCATAGTCAAAATGGAATGGAGTGGTCTATGTGGTCTATATGGTCTATATGGTGTGGTATCTCCAGCAAATACCGTAAGTAAGCCTAGTATTATATTGTGTACATTACAACACATTACGACGACTGCGACTGCGTTGCTTTGCCCCGAAATTGTAAATAATTAATTATTAATTGCAACTCTCACCATCTCTTTTACGCTTCTCTTCTCTTGTGTCGGTTGCATTTATCGCAGCAAGCAGCCTAATCAAATTCAATTTGGATTGTATAACCCGATGAAGAAATCTCCCAATTCGACACCCTTAATATAGACATTTGAATTGTTTTAATTGAGAAATTATTTTAAAGCAAACTTTCGTTATTAACTTAATACGGTGATAGTCTTTCTCGATGAGTGAGAGAGGGAAATTTAAGTCTGATTAATAGTTTTAGAACTAACTAAATTTAGTTTTAGGTATTTGCAATTTGATCAATAATTAAAAACTTACACTTTTACAGATAGTATATTATATCCAATGGCGCACTGCAATCGAGATTTATGCATTAAGCATTTCTTTCAGCATCAACATCAACACGAACACAACACACACGCACACATTGTTATCGTTATCGTCGTTATCGATTGCGCTGATTACAAACTCGAGAGTACAAGAAGCCACAAGAAAAAAAAATGAAGCACAACTTAAAACTACAAGTGCTGTTGCTCAAGCTTTGTTCACAATGTAAAACAACAGTTAATTTGTGTTTATTGTTGTTGTTGTTCTTCTTCTTCTTTAGCGCAAGAATCGCAGAAAATTCACAAGCAACAGGCGGCTAGCGTGTGGCACGTGCTACACGAACAATGGTCGACGCTTGTTTGAGCCGCAACTCTTTCAGTCTGCGGTCTTCGAGTCTCGGACTTCGACTTTGCTTGGCCACCGGTCGCCAAAGAAATGGTAAAGCCGCAGTCCACACAACTGCCGCTGCTGCTGCCGCTGCTGCTGCTGACGTCGCTGCTTACCCGTGTTGGATGGCGCGCTCAAAAGCGCAAAGCATCAGCAGCTATTTAGTGGCGAGAAAGCTTTAAGCTTTTGCCTATTTGTTTACATGCGAGTTGCGGCCGTTGTTGTTGTTGCTGTTGTACTTGTTGCTTCTGCTGTCTTCTGTTTCTATTTTCTGTTTGCGTATGTGTGTGTGAGTGCGTGGTTGATTTCCGATGCGCTTTTTGCGCATTGCTGAACTTTTTCTCTTGCTCGCTCACTCTTAACGTTTTGTCTGGCCCATACTCTTTCTTTTTGCTACTGTCTTCATTTATTCTTATTCCTTGCGGCTTATTATGTGTGTCGGGTAAAATAAAAATAATTTTAATTTACTTAATGTGAAGTAAAAATTGTGACAAATTTTAGGGATAAAATTAAAAGAAAATTGCATCAATAAATTATGCTCAAAATATCATTAATAAACGTGTTTGTTCAAGCACATTTTCTAGTTTACTTTCCCTATTGATCAATTTAATATAATTGAAGTAGTTGCTTAAATGAGTTCACTTAAGGGAAAGAGTATACGATTGTCGGCGAATATTCGTGCCCTTTTTTACACATATTTTTTGCCGTTTTCTTATCTTGAGTCTGATTTTTTTATTTTTTACTTAATTTTATTCAATCGAGCTTGTGTTTGTTGATGTTTTTATGGCTGCCGCGTCATGCGCTTCTAGGCAGCAGCTTTTGTTCGCTGAGGTTTCTAACGGTAATGACGTTTCTTCGACTACACACACACACACACATGGGAGATGTGTGTGTCTATGTGTGTGTGGATATGTGAATGTACTCTTAAGTCGCATATTGGTCAGCTTAAGATACTTATGCATGATTATAGCTTGGCTTTAATTCAGTTGCTTTGCGTTGAGTTCAGCGCAGTTCAGTTGAGATTCGTCAAGTTGAACTAAGCTTTCTGTGCATTGCTCTCTCATGTGGTTGACACCGAGAAAAGCTCATTTAAATGCCATCAATCAAGAGCGCAGCTAATTAGCCGCATATTTGATTGAATAGAGTTATGAAAACACTTCATTAGCAACGTCATTATGATGTTTATCATAATGATGATGAAAAACTCTTTAACTCGTCTCTTATTATTGGTCATTGGCAGCGCTCCTTTCGATCATTGGAGCACATGACTGACTCAAATTTTCAAAACAATAATCGAGAGATATTACCCAAAAAACCTATAATAAAAATATCGCAATACCATTTAGCAACTATTTTTGGGGCGATTTTTACAAGATTTTAAAATTACTGCAATTAAATATTGCCTATTTTTGAGAGAGTGAATATTTCCGTTAAAATCCAGCATGCAAGAAAGTCGTGCAGTTGTTTAAAAACCCAAACTCGAAATTTGTCAAGGAAATCGAATTTCGTATGGAAATCGGATTGCTAAAATACACTTTTTCTGCGATTTTAGATGTTGTAGCTCTAAGATTAAAACAGTAAGAGATGGACAGATACAACCGATAGTGTTATAGTTGTAACTGATAAATAGAAAAAAACACAAACCAGTAAGAAAACTACAGTCGAGTGTAAGACCCATTACAATCAAATATATTTTACAAATATAACAAAAAAATACTTAAAATAAACCAGAGACAATATTTAGTATATCGATTTGGTATTACATTCAAAATAAACCACAGATGACAGAATATACCAGATTGTCAAAATTACGTTAGCTATTCCTTTAGTCACAAAGTTATAATACCCTTCTACCCAATGGGTAGGGGGCATGAAAATCGAATGTCAGTGATACAATTGCAAGATATAGTATATAGAATAGCATACCTGATAGCTGCCGATGTGGCGATTTTCGGCTGGTGGTGCTGCTGAGCAGTCAAAAGTCTCATGCTGCCACCAAAACGTTGCTGCTGTTGCATCTGCTGATGTTGCAGCTGCAACTGCTGATGATGATATTGCATCTGCAGTTGCTGGGGATTGCAATCGAGTTCGTTGTCGCCGCCAGGATACTGTGATCCATTCAGATTGCAGCTGAGGCGACTGGCGTGCGAACCACGCTCCGAGTTGCACTTGGAGCCGCAGAGCGAATTGTCGCAGAAGCGACAGCATTTGTTGTAGCTGAACGTCGAAGTGCAGAGTGTGCAAAAGGAGTCAAGTTGCGACTCGGATTCGGGCTGCTCGTCATCGTCGATGTGCTGCAAGTTGCGCTCGTTATGTCCTTCACATCCATTATGATCAGGCACATCCACGTCATCATCATCATCGTCGGGTTCGGTGTCCAGATGCAACAGTTTGTGGCAGCGCAACTTGAGCGTTTGTGCATTGCTGCTTTGGTCCTCGTCCGAGCAGAAATTGTAACGGTCGCTTTCCGTGTCCTCCTCGGCCAAACTGCTGCCCGCACTGCCCCCCTCTCCACCTTGGCGTTGGGGCGATATACCAAAGCTGCTCAGTGGGCAGGAGGGGTAGCGTGTGAGGGGAAATTGCCGTACATTGTATTTGCTGGTCATCGATAAGTTCTCGTTAAAATAAATCACGTTGGCAGCCCCGTTGTTCAGTTCCCGCTGTCCACGCTCCATCTCTCCGTCTCGTTCGCGCAACAACCTGTCGGCATCCCTATCTCTGTCTCTGTCGCGCTCTCTGCTAATGCTCAGATCGTGATATTTGCGAAGAAATGCCGCATTGCAGTCAGCGGCCGTGTATTCATGTAGCTTCTTTGGCTTGGGCATCGGCTGCAAAGGTGAATAAATCATCTGTTGCTGCTGCTGCTGCTGATGTTGTTGTTGCTGCAGCAGCTGAGGGTGTGAGATGCCATTGTTGTTGTTATTATTGTTGCTGCTGCTGTTGCCGCCGGCATTGTTGTTGTCACCAACGGATATGCCGCCAGAACGCAACAGATCGAACAAGCGCTGCTTGAGATCGCGCATGGCGACTGCATCAGCGCCTTATCTGTAAAACACAAATTTGTAACCACAATTAATACAAGTTGATAATTGTAAAGTATTTTTAAATTCAAAACACACCACAGCCGTTGCTTGCCATTTCATGCTCAACACAGCGTCAGCTGTTTGTCATGCGTCATAGCAAGCAGCTTGTGTATGAGTACATTACTGAAGCTAGGTATCAGCTGTATTATCGATAACAAGTTTAAATTTACAAAATTTGTAAAAATTTTAAATATATAAAAATTAAAACTATTTAGATTTTTATTAGTATAAACTCTACAGCAAAGTATACATTTAGCATTTTTGGGTATTTAACATGCGCATATAGCAAGCAGCTTTCAGTCCGCGCAAACGGCGCACATGTTGCCCAATTTGAGTAAATCAGTTATCGATAAATTTGCCATTCATTTCCAACAGATTTGCTGTTTGGCAACATCTTAATTTTTGTGAACGGGCAGCGAGCAATTAATTTGTTATTGTTAAAAAGGTTAGTATCAATCAAATTATTTTAGACATATGCATGCACTCACAGCTTGCCTTGCAGCACCACACATACAATCGAGAGTGAAAAATGAGCACGCAGCGTGGAAACGCGAGTCGCACACGTGCACAAAAACACAAGAATCGTCATGTATTCAAGAACGATTTGCACGACAAGACGCCACAGCAAATGCGCCTCAACAAGATGCATGTCTCGACGGTGTGCCAGCGCTGTAAGGAGGTTATCGAGTGGAAGATCAAATACAAGAAGTACAAGCCCCTCACACAGGCAAAGACCTGCGCCCGCTGTCAACAACGCACGGTTCGCAAGGCGTATCATGTCATCTGTCGCGACTGCGCGGTCAAGGATCATGTGTGCGCAAAGTGCCTGAAGAGCGCCGACGAGGTGGCAATTGAGGCGCCGGAGCCAACACCGCAGGAGGAGCAACAGTTGCAGGTGGAGATGGATCGTTTGATTAAATCGTTTTCGGAGCGTAAACGTCGTGCGTTTTTGCGCTTCATGGAGAAGGGTCGCAAACAAGAGGCCGCAGAGGCTGCGGAGCCGTTGGACGACGAAGCAAAAGAGGCACAGGAGAAGGCGATACGAGTACGTCATACGCGAGAAGAGTTGCTCGAGAAGATTAAGCAGTTGAATCTAGCTGAAGAAAGCAACGATGACGACGAGTTCGATGACGACGATGAGTTCGATGACGATGACGAGGAGGATGATGACGATGACGATGATGATGATTCGGAACTAGATTCCGAAGACAGCGCCAGTGATGTGGCTAGTAGCAAAGTGAAAACAAAAGATCTACCTGCGAAAAAATAACACCCATTTTCGCTTTATTTGTTTACTTATACGCTAGTTAATATACAAATACATATATTTTTTTTTAATATCGTAAACCGACTTTATTAATTTCAAAACCAGCGATAAGAAATAAATAAACTATCGCTTTGAAGCTTTCGCAAAGCTCAGAGCTTTGAATTTAAAATGCTGGTGAAATTGCTGTTGCGCGTAATCGAATATATGTAATCGTGTTCGCGCTATCTTAAAGCTAAATGATACGTCACTCTGCACACATTTAACAATATTAAGCTGTTGTGTTTAGCGTCGTTTGCAAAAATTAATAAATTGTGCTTTCGAACAATATTGTGAATTAAAATCAATGACAATGGCACACGGCAAGCAACGAAAAAAGAAAAACGAAGAAGGCGCCGCTCAACTGCTGTCAACTTCAACAGTTGCCAAAGAAAAAACAAAAACCAAATCAAAGGCCAGCAACGAGAAAAACAAACTGACGTTTAGCGAACAAATTGTAATGCAGGATTGTGTTCACGAGTTTCTCAAAAGCGACGCGCTCTCCGAAGAGTTCAGCGGCCTCACCAATGCCCAGCGCAAGGAGATCCATCGCTTTGCCCGCCAGCACGGCCTCAAGACGCGCAGTCGCAGCACCAACGGCGACCGTGTGCTCACCATCAGTCGCAAAGACGCCGGTGCCAACGGTCGCGAAACGCGCCATTTGATGATTACGGTTAAGCTGGAGGTGTCGCCACTCCTCGAAATGTCGCTGCAGCAATCCCTCGAGAATCTCGACCGTCGCCAGCTGGCTCCAATCTCGCGCAATCGCTGGCGCGAATTCTCTCTGCCAGGTGGCGGCCTGGTGGCCCGTCCACGTGTGCCGCGCCAGCCACGTACCAATCGCGCCATGGCCGCCGAACAGCGCCAGCTGCCCGTCTACGGCAAGCGGGACGAGTTGATGCAGCTGCTCGAATCGCACCAGGTAAATATGAATACAGTAGAGCCCAGTTACAACGACTTTGCTTATAGTGTCCGTCCGCATATTGCAACGAAAACTCGATGGCCCATACAAACTCACATGAAAGGGGCTCCATTTAGTCTAATGAAACATCTAATGATTGCATATATGCCTTTGAATGGTATATAATATATATACATCGATAACTGCAATTGTATTTGATAAGTAGCATCCAAGATAAGTGGGTCAATTCACAGGCTCATTCCAAATTTTACTTAAATGCAATGCATTTACAGCAGGTTGTTGATAAGCGCTACTATGGTAATGCTTAATGTATTGCGTTTAAGACGCGAAATATTATATATAGTAGCTCTAAAATTTAGATTTAGATATACTACAGTATTATGTCAACAAGTGCCGTTACATTAAAATGCACATCACAGTTAAGTGCATACAATTATATATCCCAAAATTTTGTTTATGTGCCTTGAGATAGAGTTCAATTCTATGTACTGAAATGTTCTACTGTCGATATGTGCAACTATAATATATATGGCACATAAAGTAAATATATGAACTGCTGTTGATTTGCCCGAAATACAATTTGTTATTAAGCGCAAAACTGCGGCTATACTTATCAATTTAACATCAATGTTGTGTAGTTAGCTGTATGTGATGTTCCTAATTAAACACCTAAGCAGCCAGCGCTAGTAAATTGATGCTGGAATATAAATGAATTTTGAATCATTGCTTTAATAATAATAAAACTTATGTTTAAATATGTTTACTTTAAATGCGAATCGCAGATACAGGAAAATGCTGATAACTGCACAACAATCTTCAATACAAAAGGGGAAAGTTTGTAAAGAACAATTGCAACTATGTAGAATTTGTTTTAAGGGCAATTATCTGTGTTGTGCATTTAAATGTAATTGTAATTATCTATAAGCTCCAATAAAATCGTAGTCTAATGCTAATTTGCCCTCTGCTGCAGGTCATCATCATCAATGGCGCAACTGGTTCTGGGAAGTCGACGCAGGTGCCGCAGTTCCTGCTGCAGCATGCCACAGATTGTGGGCAGCCGGTGCGCATTGTGGTCAGCCAGCCACGACGCATTGCCGCTGTGAGTGTCTCTGCTCGGATTGCCGAGGAACGCGGCGAGTCGCTGGGCGACACTGTGGGCTACATCATACGCATGGAGAGTGAGTAGCTAAAATCTAAATCCAAAAAAATATCCACAACGATTCGTTTTCTTCTTGTGTGCAGGCCAGCACAGCAGCAACACTGTGCTCTCGTTGACCACCAGCGGCTGCTTGCTGCGTTCGTTGGCCATGAATGGCAACGAGTTCTTTGCGAACACCACGCATCTGATCATCGATGAGGTGCACGATCGTGATCTCAACACCGACTTTCTGCTACTGCTTGCCGTGAAGCTGGAGTTGGCGCGTAATCGGCGCCTTAAAGTCATCCTGATGTCGGCCACAATGGATCTGGAGGCATTGTCCAACTACCTCAATGGCGCCCCGATTCTCAATGTCGAGGGACGCAGCTTCAATGTGCAGGTCTATGCCCTGGAGCATATACTCCATGAGACGGGCTATCGAACACCGCAAATGCTGAAGCTGCTCTCCGATGTGGATGAACCAAGTGAGCAGCAGCTGCTCGATGCGTATTTGAGCACTCAGCTCAAAGAGGAGGCGAACATTGATAATGCGTTGATTGTGTCGCTGCTGGAGATGCTGTTGCATCAGGGCGTCAAGGGTGCGGTGATTGTCTATTTGCCCGGCTATGAGGATTTGACAATGCTGCGCGATCAGCTGAATGAAACGTTGCCGTCCCATCTCATCAAAGTGCTGCTCTTGCACAGCCAAATTGAGGGCCGCATGCAGAGCGAAGCGTTTCGCATTAATCCCGATTTGCAGCTGAAAATTGTGCTCAGCACAAACATTGGACAGACATCGATAACGATTGCGGATCTGTTGTATGTGATCGATACGGGACGCTCCAAGATGAAGAGCTACGACGTGCAGACGGGCGCCTCGCATCTGGATTGTGCGTGGATCTCCCAAGCGGATGCAATGCAGCGCACCGGACGCGTCGGACGTCGCACCAATGGCATCTGCTATCGCCTGTATAGCAGCGAACAGTTCAACAGCTTCACGCGCTTCACGGTGCCCGAAATGCTGCGCACCCCACTCGACGAGAAATGCCTGCTGGCGAAGATTGCGATGCCGCAGCAACGCTTGGAGCACTTCTTGTCACTGGCGCTCGATCCGCCCGATTTTGCCGCGGTGACAAAGAGTTGTGAGAACCTGAAGCTGTTGCATGTGCTCAACGAGGACGAAAGTGTCACGGAGCTGGGACGCATCATTGCCGAGCTGCCGTTGAGTGTGTCGCTGGCCAAGTGTTTGGTGTACAGCGTCTATTATCGGTGTGCCGGCAGCATGTGCATCATTGCCGCCTTCTACTCGGTGCGTGATCCATTCGTGTTGCCCATGGATCGTGGAGAGCGCAACGAACAGCGCAAGGCACGCAAGATCTTCTCGCTCGATGGCAGCAGCGATTCGCTGGGCATGCTGCAGCTCTACACGGAGTACGTGCATCATCGATCGAAGGGCGCACGCGCCGCTGAGGATTATTGCGATGAGCACTATTTGTCGCTCAAGCTGATGAACTTGTTTGTGGCGACGGTGCAAACGGTGCGCAATTCATTGCATCGCACCATCAAATGCCACAATATGGGACTCGTGTCGAGCAACGATCGCGACATGAATGTGCTGCGCATGTGTTTGGCTGCCGGATTCTATCCGAAGATCTGCTACATCGATCGCCCGCTGATGGCGCGACGTCGCTTCATCCTTGAGGGCGAACTTCTGGTGCAGCTGTCACGCAACTCGGGCATGTCGCTGTGCTTTGACAAGAAGCCCAAATGCAATCAGTCCGATTGGCTGATGTTTAGCGAGAAGTCGCGCACTGGCGGACATATAACGAACATTGAACAGGCCACCTTGATCAGCACTCTGATGGTGGCACTGCAATGCGGCAAGGTGGCCAGATTGGAGGTCGTTAATCCGCTGATCGAGGAAACACATGAATCCGATAAAGAAGGAGACGACGACGGTGATGATGATGATGAGGAGGAGGGAGAGACGGAGGAAAAGACGGAGGAACGCGTTGAGAAATCGCTGCTGTACATCGATTCGTGGATACGCGTGCTGGTCGACAGCAAGTTGGGCCAAAAGCTGTTGAGCTTGCGCCAACATCTGGCCGGTGAGTTTATGGACATGGTCAAGGGGCGTCTCATGATTGTCGATCGCTGTCCCAGCGTGGAGCATGTGAGAACGCTGCTCGAATTGAATGCAGACAACTCGGGTTTGTCCTCAAAGGATGGTTGTAAGTAGTGTGTAGTGTGAAAAGAATATGTACGCAAATGATAATTTGACATACATATATAGCTACTAGATATAAAACGACGAAACAGAAATACTCAAATGAATTTGAAAATGAATGTACAACAAAACTGAACATATTTCATGTATACTTTATATATATAAAGATAGTACAATTAATACTCTAGTATTAATCCAAAGAAATCTATGGCTGTTCAGGATTTGAAAATTGGAAATTACTTTATTATACTATATATTATGTGTAGTACTCCTTTGTGATAACGAAAATTCGAGTCATATATGTACACTTTTTTTTTTTTTTTTGGTTTATTGCACAGCATTTGTGAAAGAAAAGACAACTAGATCAAATATACATATATACAGTAGATCACAGCTTGTTTCAAACACCACCAACAAACAAGGAAGGTCAAACGAGATTTTTAATATAAAGTCTTAACATTATTACAATGCGAATTTTTTATTCGATTTCATACTTAGATTTCTTTTCCATTATGTTATATACTAAACAAAAAATGAAAAGATATCTAAAATAATATGTTGTATGTTGAAATCTTCAACTAAATTGTTTTGCTTGGCTAAGTTCAATATCGAAATTCAATTCTAATGATTTAAAGTTGTCTGTTTGTGGTGCGTGAAATAAGCTGTGATCCATTGCATATTGATGTAAATAAAGTAGTTGTAGTATATAATATTTCTGTATTTGTGCTGTCACTTGCGATCTAATAGAGGCTGACAAAAAGACTTGGAGTATTATACTACATACATACATATGTATGTATGTTTGTACTTGTTGTCATTTGCAAACTCTCGATGTTAGTTACCATGTAATAAACGAGTGCTTAAAGCGCTGGACATGAATGATATTTAAATGTACTTTATTTGTTTTTATCTCTAGGGTGAAAATATGTGTGCCACAAGTGCCACAGAGAGCTGGCATTGTGCCGCATACTTTGGCCGCCTCCAGGGCCAAGTGCAGCAGCCCATTGAGGCGCATAGCAAATATTAAAATAGTTGTATACATTTATTGTACAGACTCTATATAGTATATACATACATATATGTATATGTATATATGCGGAGTACAACAGAGCTAATTGCATAGAGACGACGCTGCAACGTTTGCCGCATGCGCGCAGTCAATAAACCTGCGACTCTCGTTCCCTCTCTTTCTTTCTCTGTCTCTAGTTCGGTCTCTCTCACTCTAGCTGATCTCTTAACAATGGCAAGACAGGCAATTTTGTGTGTGTGATGCATAAAGACAACGTGCAACAGCAGCAAAGAAAGTGAAATTAATTTGTTACTTGTTTTCTGTTGCTGCTGTTGTTGTTGTCGTTGATAGTTGTTGTTGCTTCTCTCTGTCTTTCAGTTGCGAGCAACAAGTGCCAGCTGAAGTGGCAGGTTGCAGGTTGCAGGTTTCCAAAGTACCCACAAGTATTGCTCTACTTAGATATGGGCAATCATTGCCATTGTTTAGTTCATCTTTTGCAGCGCCTTTCAACTGTCTTTGATATCAGCTCAGTCCAGCTCTCTCCCTCTCTCTCTCTCTCCCTTTCTCTTTCTCTCTTTTTCTCACACTCACACACCCACTGGCTCACTCTGTGGAATCGATCGAGTGAATTGATCAAAAGATCTCGAACTAGTTGCAAAGTAATTAAATTGCCAATCTGCAGTATTAAATTTGTTATATCAGGTTTCCATATTTTATATCATTCGATTTATTAAGCAACCAGTGCAACAACATGACAACACACTATAGTACAACTTATTGATACCTCAAGCTCATAACATGAATAGTCTTGAGTGATTTTTATCAAAGTATTGCGTAAAATACACTTAAGAATCACTGGAAAGTTTACCAAACTGGCATTATCCATAATGAATAACATATATGTATATAGTTCCGAAATTAATAATAGCTCCACTCTTTTGTATTTTTTTGTTTATTAAATAATTAATGATTAAAGTGGAAAATGTTTCAAAATTTATTTTAGACATACTTCAGTTGTCTCGTAGTACTTAAAGCTTAAATTGGGATGATATTATATATTGAATATAGTTTATCTTCTTCATCAACGATGAAGATATCTGATAATCTGATTTGAACTTCGAAGACAATTGCGCTGTAAGGTTCAACAATGTGAATCGATCAAGATTTTGTCAATGTAATGAAAGCTTCTCGATTACATTCCATTTCTACATACTATGCTACCAAATATAGCCTAAATAACTATTAGCATATATTTAACAAGCTAAGCAAACAAATTAGTAATTATTGAATTTAAACCTATGATTGTTAGGAAATTTGTAATTAAATTTACCTTAAGCCCACAAAGTTGCTTTTTACTAGATGGAATTATATGAGTAACTTTTAAATGATCAACCAAAATAAAAAGAGCCGAATAACTTTGAGAATTGTCGAAGAGAGACGTTAAAGTTAACTCATCAATTTAATATTCGGTTAGTTTTGATAATTTTCATCAAAATCATTATATTAATCACAACGGAATGTTTTTAAAATATTTGTATTTTTTGTAAGTTTTGTAAATGAATTTACAAAGTTTACAATGTGAGAATCGCCGAGAAGAAGCGTGATAATTTTTAAATAATCATGAACTGGAACCAGAACTAGTTCAGCGCTGACACCAGCGTAAAGTGCTTTACTGGAAGTCAATAATAATTGAATTGAAATTATGAAATATTTAATCTTATTTACATTTAAGCCCCAAAGTCTGTTATACATATTTTAAGTGTGACTTTGAAATAAACAGCGAATATAATCAGTCACATATGAGGTTAATAAATTGAGAATCACCGAGGAGAGACGTGATAATTTTCAATTAATCACAAGCTGGAATTAAAATTATTTCCACGATGACTTCAAGTAGGTCAAGTACCTTACTAATGTACTTTCTTATGGGTCGATTATTAATCAAACTAACTTTGTAACTTGGCGAACTGGTTCTTTACGCACTAGTTAAAGTGAACAGTAATTAGTAATAGATTTCGTATTGAATTTGCGATAAGAATCGTTTGTGTGGTTCGAGTGGTTCAAATGGTTCTCAATTGAATTTTGTAGTTTTTAGTTCCAATTCCATTTGGGAAATGAATTTACGTACTTAACAATTTGAGAATCACAGAGGAGGGACGTGATAATTTTCAATTAATCTTAGTAGTGCTAATTAGTGTCTGTAGACACTTGTCATATAGGTAATTCTCTTTATTCTTGAACTGGAACTAGAACTAGTTCCACTCTGACTTCAAGTAGGTCAAGTTCTTTTCTAATGTAGTTTCTATTATTAATTAGCTTTGTAACTTGGCGAACTGGTTCTTTCCGCACTAGTTCAAGTGAACAGTAAGTAATAATAGATTTCGTATTGAATTTGCGATAAGACTCGTTACGTTCATGGTTCATTTGTTTGTTGTCCGTTCGCTGTCACCGCAGCTGACCCACAACTGCATAACTGAATAACGATGGATGCTGTTTGTGGTGTGGTTCGAGTGGTTCAAGTGGTTCATTCAACTCAAGCCGGCAATTGGCAGCAAACAGAAAATGCCGGTTACCATTTCCACTTGTTAGCCAAGTTTATTGTCCAGCCATTAGTGAGCGCCTTGCATTTCATTCAAATTTCTCGCCGTTGTCTGTTGATGTTGTTGTTGTTGTTGTTTATTGCGATTGACTGCTCAATTGAGTGCTCTTCGAATGCACGGAGATGAGTGCTTGTGAATGCCAAGCGAATGCCATGCCCGAGTGTTGTGTGAATAAATGCCGGCATTTTGCAATTGACTTTGATTTTGAACTCTCGCCTCGGTTCAATTACCCACAATTGACACTCATTGCAAGCGCTGCAAATTGATGCTCAGCCAGCAGATTGACGTGTAATGGCCATGTCCGAGACACCGGGCCAGCTTCTAGGCCAAGTCATCTATTCTATTCGCTCCTTCTCCTCCTCCTTCTCCTTGACAATCATCAATCTTTTGCTATGATGGACAGATGCCTCAACTGCGTATTGGTTTTTGTGATTTCGCTTTTTGGTCTCGACTCCAACTCCGACTCCAACTGTGACTTCACCTTCAGCTTCGGTTTCTTATTGGCTGTTAGCCGAGCCAAAATTGCAGAGAGCCGCCAGCTAACTGTAGTCGCATGTGCCTCCGATTCGAGCCAGTCCCAATGACGAGGCTCACCGACGAGGCCTCTTGGCCATGAAATTATAATGCCAAGAACAAGCCAGAGCCAGCGTATTATATTGTCTGCTGTCTACACAACTCTGCAAACATTTCAAACAGTTCTCTAAAATATATTTCTGCTGATTATAATATTATATTTATTTCATCAACATTTGTGCTATTTATTTGGCTACTTATCATTCCATTATTATGCATTGAAATTCAATCCTAAATTCATTTCAACACGATAATGTTACTGTATCTCTATGATATTTAATTATTAAAAATTGTTCTATAGCAATGCTAAAAATATACCAAAATATATCATTATATTCATCACTACGAAAGTGTTTTAAAAATATCTGTATTCATACAAGAAAATATGACTTTCAAACAAAATGTTCATACTTTGTTAGTTTTGAAAATGAATTTACAAAGTTAACAATTTGAGAATCGCCGAGAAGAGGCGTGATAATTTTTAATTAATCACGAACTGGAAGCAAAACTGGTTCAACTCAAAGTAGTTAAAGTGCTTTGCTATAAATCAATAATAATTAAATTTGAATTATGAAATATTTCAACTTATTTATATTTAAGCCCCAAAGTCTGTTATATATATTTTATGAGTGACTTTGAAATAAACAGGCAAAACCTATATTTGTTATATTGATATAATACAATAATAAAATCAAAATATACTACAGAGTACAAAATATGCCAGATTGGCGACCAAAGCAACTAAGACCCTTTTGCATTAGGCATTTTACTCTACAGAAAAGTTATCTTTAATAACTTTGGCATTTTGTATGTGTTTGCAAATCAAATTTTCAGAAATCATAAATACTGATGATATTAGATGTACCTAATATCGCGACTCAAGCTTCTAAATAACGCTCTTTATTCAGTATTTATCGATTTGCGAACAAACTTGATCTACGTGCAAACATAAAATTGTATCTCTATCCTTTATAATCTCTGAGATCTATGTGTTTTTTCGAACGGACAGACAGAGGGATGGACTGACATACGTACATGGCAATAACCTTTAGGATGTTTACGTTGATCAAGAATATATATCAAATAAAGTCTTAAATCAGAAAACGTTGAATGATTATAGCACACTATTGATTTTCTAATTTTCTACATTTTCTTGTAGTAATATTTAATTCGAACAGAAAATCAATTAATATCTACAATTTATATTAGTAAATTTAATTATAAGAACCACAAATTTTTGCTTCGATTTGAATTGTGATATACTGAATAATATAACATAAGTATTATCAAATAAAAATTAATGTTTTGTTAGTTAGTGTAGAAATTTTGCTTCAAAAGGAAAGAATTTTGCAATAGGCAGGCAACTGCAACAAATCATGCGAATAGCAGAATGAGTGTATTCATCACAGTTCTGCTCAAACCATATTTTGTGAACTCTGCGGATGCAAAAGAAAATGAATATAGAAATATATGTGTGTATGTGTGTGTTAATGAAGCAACTAAAGTTGATGAGCCAACGACAACAACAATTGATTGATAGACAGCTGTATGTGTGAAAATATGCCTTTAAAGTGTGTGTGTGTGTGTGGCTTGGAGCAGCAGTTACAGTTACATAATTACTAAAATTGATTTCACAGGCCCGAGGTGCTGAGTTGCTCCCAAAAAATCGGGTGTCTTTGCCATCGTCAAAGATGATGACATCAGGCAGCAGCAGCAGCAGAGATGTGAAGATGGAGGACAAAAAGATAGTGAAGCAGAAGAGAAGAGCGAGAAGAGTGGCAAGCTGCAGCACGAAATGCGTTTTGGTAATTCCATAAAATTGAAAATAATCATAATACTTACTTAGTAAGCTATGAACAGGTGCAACTATGAGACACTGAGAGAGACTCCGAGACGGACAGCAGGCAGCAGCAGACAATGGCCTGGCCAAGCCAACAGAGCGAGAGGCTTACCCTGTGCCTGTCTTTCTATCTGTCTGTCACGCCAACCAAAAAACACATAAGCAACGTGCCTGCGGTTGTTGCATTAAGAGCAAATGCCCAGCAAAAGCAAAAAAGTCGAAGTCGAAGTTAAAGTTGAAGTCAAAGCATCGTGCAACGGTGAAAGTCTTGGCTGGGTCAAATCAATCAGCCTGGGCGGCGACCTGGCCAAATGCCAAAAGTTTGTTCGTTCATTTTTCCCTCATAAGTTATTTTTCATTTGATTTCATATTGTTTTGTTTTTATCTTTTCGTTTTTTATCGTTTCGTTGCGTTTTACTTTTTTCTTGATGTGACTGCCAGCTAATTAATTTTTCATACACCATTTTTGAGTCATTTTTCCTTCATTTCGCAGACTGCCTCCAAAAGCAACGCCTAATTATGTCATTAAAAGCATTTTCAACGATTATGCGTGTTCCATGAACACGCTGTCGAAACTTCTGCTGCGATTCATTACACTCACACACTTGTGAATCATGGTGTGAGTCTAAGTCTAAGTCTGAGTCGGAGTCTGAGTCTCAGCCACTCATTAACATGCCCATGATCTAAGCTATAATACAATGGGGCAAAGCGAACACTGATCTATTTCCACAAGACTCTCTGAATTTCCAGAAGAAATCATTTCAAATGCGCTGCAAAGCAAATGCGAATATTCATGACTCTTATGTTTATGCATTTACTTCATAATCAAGTAAACTTGCATCGTTTGCATATAACGTATACCACTAGTTGTACTTGACTGAAACTAAAGTCATATTTTCGCATATTCAAATCATGTTTTAAGTGTACAAAATGCATAATTTCAACCACAATATGCACAATATAATTAAACTCCCAGATTGCCAGACAATTAGTTATGAGATTTTCAATATAAAGTTTGCAGTCTTCAAACTGTTTTTATATTCATTAGGCACTCGAAAATAATACAAAAATATTATAGTTATAATTAAATTGCAGTTTTATTATTTAATTGATATTATAAATAAATCGAAATTTTATTTATTTATTTGAATTTGAATTTCAATGAGATTACAATTTCATTCGAATATTATATGAACATATTATATTATATTCAATTTTAAATATTTTTTTTTTACATTATAAATAAATTTGCACTTAATTTAATTTAAATATAATATTAAAATGAAATTATAAAAATGATATTTAACATATTATTTAAATTAAATTTTCGTTTTACATGCCACAAAGTGAATTGCTTGTACTCAAAGCAGTTTAGGGAATTGTGTTAGATAAAATTGCATAAATTAAATATATTGGGCATAATTAAAGAAGAGTTTAATTAGAATGAAATTGAAATACACAGAAAAAAAAGTGCTAAGATCGATAATAAAATCTTGCATCAAAATTATGTGATGTTAAAATTGAATCAAGATTTTTCTTAAATCAAGATCATAATTCTACAAATATTCTAGATTGAGCAATCTTGAAACTCACGATTATAATCTTGTTTCAAGAATTGAAACATCTCAAAGATCTTAAATCAGGATGAAAAGATATAAAATTTAGTTGGTAAGAATTAAAACAAACAAAATAGATTGCGTGTTATTTTATATTTTGAGCACACAAATTTTACTTTTTGATTTTTCCAAAGTAAAATCATATTTGAAGATACAAAAAAAAATCTTAAATCAAGATTTCAATCCACTTTTCAATAGAGATTTCTTTTTTTTTATGTAGTTGTTATTAAATTTGATTATTCTAATTATGTTATTAATATTCTTGGTACATTTGTATATTACTAAATGGATTGTAGATACTACATATTACAAATATCTTAATTAAATTAAATTAAGTATTTAATACAATACACATATTATTACAAATATTTTAAATATATTTTTATATATACATAGCTTTGATTTAAAATTCAAGTGACTATTTCCAATAAGAAGTTATATTATGCAGCAGCTGAAAACGCTGAGCATTTTCCCCATCACGAGTTTCCATGTTGTTGAAGATAGTAAAAATCAGCAAACAATACCGTGAAAAGGGCTTACGACTTGTAGCATGAGAGAGCAGTTGCCACTTGTGTGTATTTATCTTCTATGTGTTTGGGCCTTGTTAAAGTGCTTGGCTGTTTGCTGTTTGCTGTTTCGTTGGCGCATGACGAAAGGCTTTTGGACAGCGGTAAAAGTGAAGCAGCGCATTGTGTGCGAGCTGCTCGCTGCTCGCTGCTCGCGCGCTTGCCACTTACCACATTGGCCAAATATCTGGCCGAAAGTAAAAGCACAAAAAACTAGAGCGAGATGGCAAGCAAACAAGTCACAGCACGACACGAGACGAGACAAGTGTGTGTGTGTTAAGTCCGTAACTGGCAATCGCCTTAGCGTGCTTGACTTGGCTGACTTGGATGGTTGTGAAGCCAAGGCATAAAAGCATAAACGTTCACGTATTTGGCCAATGACAGCAGGAGCCGGAAATGACCGGAAAGTCATGCCAAGGCTTTTCACATTGCGCAAGAGATCTCAGACGCCGATGACCCGCAACACGTCACAAACAGAGTGAGAGAGAGAATGAGAGAGAGAGAGACAGCTGAGCTGTATTTTGGGGCGCCTCTGCGGAAGCTGTTGCTGTCGCATAACGATCAATCAATAAGCAAATTATTTATGCATAAGTATATATAAATCGATCGTAACATTATTGGGTCTTCCATTTGATTCGCAGTCGTTTTGTTGCCTCGTTTTGCTGACAGCGAAATTTTTGTTATTTCGTGTTTAGTCGCAAAATCGAATGGCCATTAAAATGCCAAAAGAGCAACTGTAAAAATTGTGTATTTTATGTTTCTTTTCATTTCTTTTATTTTCTTTTCTTTTCCGTTTTGGCAGTGGGCAACAAAGCAAATCAAATCAAATCAAATCGTCATTATGTAACTCTATAAGTTTATCTTTTTTTTTTGGGTCCACAACCCACAAAGCAAAATATCTTCCTCCACTTTGGCAGCTGCATCTCAGAGTTCAAGCAAACACACCAACTATATAACATATATACGATATAATGTGTATAAGTATGATATCATAGTCGCAATCAAGTTACTGATGCTGACCTCTTCAGCACATCGTTTTTAATTAACAGTTGCAAGAGTAGCCCAGACATCAGTCAGGCTTCGCCAGAGGGGCAAGTGATGAATGAAGCAACCATTAAAGCCACCACATGATAAATGTGTTAGATTAGAGCCAAATAAGACTTGGCCAACAAAACACTGAGTAGTAGATAGTTAAAAACCAAGAGAGAGAGAGAGAGAGACTTAGGAACTGAGATTAGCTTTTCCTACATCAGAATTATCCTCTGCTTAGCATAGCAAGAACGTCAAAAGCTTCTTTTGGCAAATGCTTAATTTGGTTGTTACGCACGCCTTTTGCACATTAATATTTAATTATACTTTTACTTCGAATCTGCAAGTACTGGAAAATTCTAATCATAAAAGAGGAAAATAGGTTGTGCCATTTACTTGAAAGTATGTTGATTGTTAATCTACAATTTTTATACTATGCTCTAAACAAAAGGCTGCGAACTATAAGTAAAAAATCTTATGATTTAATATAATTATTATACTATGAATTAAATTTAATAGTAAGTTTTACCAGCTACATCGGCTTTTTATACAACATTTGATTTCAGTTGCCTTGCTTCGAGTTGACATTGTTCAATATAAAAAGAAATAACTATCGCTTTACTCAGTTCAAAATATACTATTTGTTATTATTGAGTACTAAACATTCAAGATTGTTAGCCCCTTCTGAAATAGATTGTCGAATTTTAAGGCAATAACAGATTATGTTGCTGTTAATCAATAGGTAATCAACAAGTGGAAACAACTGATTGCCAAAAATTTGACTTGATCTGTTTGATATGCTGCGTGTGTGTTAACAAAGATTGTCAAGTTTGCTTAGCTGCCCTTTTGCTCAACGGTTACTAAACAGTTTGACAGATTCGCAACTGGTTGACAAACTTAGCTAAGTGTGAAAAGTGATTGCCAAAAATTTCTCAATATGTGAGCCAAATGTATGTGGAGAAGGCGGACCGGATAAGTGGGCGTGGTCAAGCAGGAGGGCTTCAGAAAGGTTCAGCTTGGTTAGGTGTACATGAGTGTGTGTGTATGTGTGTCTATGGCATTCTTATTGAACTGATTATCATAGAAAAAGTCAAGCAGAAGCACACACACACATACACACAAGCACATGCACTTGCAAGTTGAGGAATCTTTGTGAAGCTCGCCTGCCTAACCACGCCCACTTAGCAGATCCGCCTTCACTATTATCTCGGTCCGCCGCCTAATCAAATACACACACAAAATATGAAACAGATCAAGATAAATTTTTGGCAATCACTTTTTTGCACTTTAGCACAGCTTACTCCAGTGACTGCACAACTTTTAAGCAAGAGTTCGTCAAATGTACCTTAAAAAAGCTGGGAAATCTTAATGAAGCTCGCCTGCACAGCATATGACAGACATATGTACAAATTGTTCGCTATGTTTATTTCAGTCACTCACTTAAATCAACTACCATTAGCACAACTGTTTAATAATAGTCACAACTGTTTATCTATACATAGATCCAAGCAAGCTAGGCACTCTTTGTGAATCTCTTCCCCCCTTCCTTGCCTACTTAGCTCATTCGTCTACTCTAATGTCTCGGTCCGCCCTCTAGAAAATATAGGCATACAAATTTCATACATAAAGCCAAACAGTCTTTAAATCATAAACTCAAGCAACTTTAAATATAACTTAGGTTTATTCATTTATCTCAGAATATAGTACTTATTTTGAGCTGTGATTAATTTATGGAACTTTTTCAGTTTTTTGGTTATCTTTAATAATAAAATTGATTTCGTATATATATATTTGTTTACTTTAACCAAAAAATTACAATCAAAATACAAGAATATATATAGAAAAGTCACCGTGCAGCATTCGAAATTTAGCTTATCAAAATTTTATAGGTTTTGAGTGTAAAGCAAATATGATGTCAACAATTTTCATTTGCGATCACATTTTGTATTGTATAAGTTATTTAAGAAATAATTTTGTATGGCAAAAAACGCCGACTTAACACGGGACTTATTATATCAATATACCAAATATATCTTTCTGTATATATTTTTAATTATTTATCGGTATATTATTTTAGTATAATTTAAAAATAAGACTGCACTGTTTTGATCCTACTCAAAATGTATAATGCGTATATATTACATGTGTTTTTTTTTGTAAAGATTAGTTAGGGCTCTTTTGTATGTAAAATTAATTTACAATATTAATTTTAGATTGTATTCTCTAAAGTAATTGTAAATGATTGCGACGAAACCAACATTCTGTGGGGTCTGTATTCCAACATAAATTTCTACCTCAGACAAACTTGTTTGTGTTCTTTTCCCATGCAAATTTATTTATTATTTATTTCATACGAGATTTAGTCTCAATCTGGGTTTAGTCAGATTTGTGTTTTCTTCTCTGCAATCAGTTGGTGAGATTTATTATCTAATGGCTTGACTTGTGTTCGAAAATCGAAAGGTTATGCTTGGCAAACAAATCCCTCATCAGGTTGAGTGCGTCTCTTTGGCCCTGATTTAATGGGCTTGCGGTTTGTGTGTGTGTGTGTGTGTGTGTGCGTGTGTTGTGTGTGATTTTTATAGTTGGAAAGTTGATGCCGCGTTTTTTAAATAATAAGCCAAGGTTTAATACCTACTATAAGACCTAAGCTCTCCACCTCCTCTTCCAGTTTTGAGTCTGGTTGAGCGCAGTTTTGGCATTGTGCTGACTTATTGGGCCGCAGCTTATTTATTTATTATTATTATGATTATTTCTTCGCTTTTTTTTTTCTTCAGCTTTTCGACTGAACACAATGCGATATATTCCAATGGCAACCAGAAATTTCACTTTCGATCTGCGCGTCTGCGCGATCTTCAGTTACAATACAAAAAAAAAAAAACCAAAATGCGATACAAAATTTTTCGGTGTGTATAAATTTGTGGCACAATATTTATTTGTTGCCCGCCATCGATTTGTTATTGTGAGCAAACAGAAAAAATTCCCAAAAGCGATGATGATGATGATCAAGCCTCCACGCATATTCATTCTTCTGGCACAGGTGAAGGGAGGACTACAAAAGGGGCATCAAGAATTGTTGCGATGTTGAAATGGTAACAAAAAGGCGGCCAACAGACAATTCAGATTGAGGCATTTGTCTAAAAAAATGTCAGCTTCAAATTCAACTTCAATTTCGATTCGAATGCGATTCGAAAGCGAGACAGACGAGACAGAGACGAAGCTATGACTATTATTATTATATTTTATGCATAATTTGTGTGACAAATGCAAAGACTGAACGAAAAATGTGAGTGAGAAATGCAGTGGAGCATTGATAATTATGTTAATTGCCTGGCCGAATTGTTGAATATTATGAAAAGGGCTGCGACTCAACTCGAGGTGTGGATTGGACAAATGTGCAGCAATAAATAAATTGACGCATTGCTTTTCAAACACAACACCCAACCAAAAAAAAAAGAAGAAAAACAGTATCTATTTTGAAATTGAAACGGGTGCCGAATGATGAAAGTCTATTCTACTCAAAAAAATAGTGACAAATATTGTTTAGCTTGTGTTTTGTGTGTACTCACAACAGAAACAACAAGAGTAACTAACTAACTTTCATTCTTAGTCTCTCTTTCTTTTTCTCTCTCTCTCTTTCTGACTCTGATAAAGATACCTTTTTGTAACGTTGCCTCAACACTCGCTGCTTGTTGTCATTTGTTGTTGGCTTTTTGGGTTGCCACAGCGCTCTGATTATATGGTAGATACTGTTTCATTTGCTGTCAGTTGTGCACGTACGTTCAACACAATCACAGTCACGGCGACAACAACAAGAACAACAAAATAACAACAGACATCTCAACCTCACAAGTTTCACAGCCAGCACACACCGATGTGTTGATACCTTGCAGCAGCAGAAGGGAACTTTAAGAATATTTCTATTTATTTATTAGAAAACCTAAATTTTTATATTATATTTATATATCATTAGAATATATATTTATAATTTTTTTAAGTATTTATATTTAAAATTTATATTATTTCAAAAAAATTTAAATAAATATAATATATTTACATTTTTCGCAATAATTTTTATTTATAAAATTAAGCGCTGCATCTTTTGCAACTGATTTTAGTCAAGCTAAAGTCCGTTAATGTTCATTTAATTTATGTCGTACTATTATAAATATTATAAATATATTTATGTAGTAAAAATATATTTCCCAATAAGTCTATAATAACAAAAACAAAAATATATTGTAGTTTAATAAAAGTGAAAAAAAGAAAAAAAAATATTAAAATAATAAGTTGTATTTTTTTATATATATATAAATGGTTATTCAGTTTTGCATGATTTCTTTTTATTTTTATTTGTTTAAAATCAGTCATTCTCCTTTGCACTCAAAATTCTGTAATCTTTGCAATTCGTAAAAGTAAATAAATAAGTTATATATATTTCAATTTGTTTAAGGGCCACAAGAATATTAAGGAATTGAAGTAGAAGGAATGAAATGTTTCCAAATATTTCGTAGCATTCAGCTTTTAATTAAATATATAAATATATGCACATATCTTTGAAATTCACTTTAATCTAAAGAATAAGTGGCTAATCTTAGAGGCAATATATTAATGTAAGATATAGGAATCTATTACATTTCAGGCTGTTTTCTACCGCTTGCCATATTCGAGATACTCTCGAGTTTAGAATACAGAACTGAATGCAATGTCGATGATGGTTACACGATAGTTGGCATGGGTGCTCTGCAATTATGACGATCCGTTAGCTTTTGGATGTCAGCTCAGCGCATTGGAGCAATTTGTACGCCCAGGAAGGGGTCTGAAAAGCTTGCAATGTTCTCGCAGCAGCCGCCCCCAAAGTGTTTTCACATCAACAGAGACACAAAACACAAAACGACAACAATGAAAACAAGAAAACTACAGTCGAGTGTGCTCGACTGTGAGATACTCTCAAACCATTTTGAATAAGTGCAAGCTGGTGCGGTAATATTAAAATCTACTAAATTAATAAACATAAAAAATACTTAAATAAATACCGAAGGGTATAATTGGTATGATATGTTAGTTTCTACAATTTATATCTGGGGTCAGAGCAAAACATTCTTAAAATACATCAACTAAAAATACCGTAAGAATACTAAAAAGATACCAAAGGATATATTTGGAATATTGATATAGTAACTTTTAAAATTTGTATGAAGTCGGAGCGAAGCATTGCGGTATTATTCTTTCCATATACCAAAGTTATATATCGAAAAATACTGAAAAGATATACCAAAGTCTATATTTGATATTACTTTTAAAATATACCAACATCTATATTCAGTATATTGATATAACTTCTTTAATATACCAACGTCCATATTTGGTATATTGATATAACCTTTTATTTATACCAAAGTCTATATTTGGTATATTGTTATAACTTCTGCATTTTTGTATCTGGAGTCGAAGATAACTCCTTTTGACTTTTGCACAAAGCAAACCCTTCTACCCTATATGGGTAGCAGGTATAGAAACTGCTTTGGGAAAAGCGCAGAAATATATTTTACACGAGCAAAAGTCTATATGAAGTTGTATCAAGTAAAATGCGCTTGGGAGGGGGGAGCACTTTGCTTTGGCTAAATTAAATGTGCGCTTGATACGGCGGAGATTTATTTTAATCATTGTCGTCGACATTGTGGAGCAAAAAGTGAAAATGCGAGCGAGCAGGCGAGCGAGTAAGCTGTTTGAAAATGCGTTGGGTGGCGTTGGCGATAGCGATGGAAGTGCAAATTATGAAATTAGTATTATGTGAAATGGAGTTAAAAGTGTGATTAACTCGACGCGTATGTAAAACTGCGAGCCAAAAGAGACAAAGACAAAGACATCGTCGTCGACAGCGGCAGCAAAGACAAAAGCATTCAAGCATTAGACATAAAGCATGCGGCATAATAAGCTCACAACAACAACAGCAGCAAACCGCAAACGCTAAAGACAATGAAAGTCAAGTATTGTGTGTGCGTGCGTATGTGTGTGTGTCTGTGTGTGTGTATGGCAATTAATACCATTTCAGTTAGTTTCGCAGGCGACGCAGTCAACTCTTTTCCAAGTGAGCAAACTTCAGTCAACTTCATCTTGAGCCCTGCAACAACATTGTTGCTGCCGCTGCTGTTGTTGTTGTTGTTGGTGACTGCTGCTGTTTGGCTTATTAGCGATGGCACTTAGAATTGGCTTTTTGTCAGGGAGAGAGAAAGCCACGCAATGTAATGTTTGCCCAAAAAACCGCAAGCGCAACGTACCAAGCGAGCTGCATGCTAGTTCAAGTTCGTTGCCTAAGTCTTTTGTTCTGCATGCGGTAAAACGCGCAAAATAAAACCACAACAGCAACAAACAATAACAAGAGAAGACATGCGGCTGGCAACTGTAACTGACAACATGAACGCGTTGAATGTGTGAAATTATTGCCAAGAATTTGCAGCAAACACTGAATTCAATTAACAATTCACAATTTTCGTTTTCAGTTTGTAATTGCTGCACTTGACTTGCCCGATACATATATATATATATATATATCATATATATACGATAGATATATATGCTGCACTGAGCTCCAATATAAGTTATAATAAAAAGAAAATGCACAATTAATAGACCATGAACACGACGCTAGCTAGACGCTCTCACAATTTTCGAGCTTAATTTATTATCATAATACATATTAATGTCAGATGCACAGAGATCTGGGCTAATCACTTAATCATTTGCCAGGCTAAATAGAATCATTTGGGGACAATTATATTTCAAACTTAGTCTACAATTATTTTTAACACTCACCACTTGAACAATAACTATTTATGCTGTGATTAACTAAACTTTTCGGCGTTTAATTTGAGCTGCGTCAAATGTTTGCAAATAATAAATTAATTACTGCTTTTAATGGTCGTTGCCTTGTCGTCGTTTTTTTAATCGTATTTCTTTTACTTTTTTGGTTGCTCAACAACTATTTTGAGTGAGCGCGCACACAAAAAACAAAACACAACAATTTTTACAGATTTTTCGCAAAATATTCGAAAGATGAAAAATGATGTTGCAGCATCAGAGCAAGAAAAAAAAACACAACAAAGTAAAAAAAATCCAATAAAATGGTAAACACGCACAGACACGGTTTTGGGTTCAAGGATTCGTTCGGTTATCGGTTGTGGATAAACGGCGTTAAGTTGTTAACGCGCACAACATGCAAATGAATGTGTAAAATGCGCGCGCTTGCAATGCAACAAAGTTGAAGATGGAGATTGGAGATTGAAGATTAAAGTTGGGCGATAGCACGAGGCGAACGAGTAGCGACGATAACGCGAAGCCGGTGAACGGTTGGCGATCCGTCAAACACGTTTCCCAGTTACAACTTCCCAACGGAATGATTTGGCCAAATCTGCAGCAGCAGCTCTGAGGCTGCCACCGACAGTGGCGACAAGCGCAGCTCAGAGAGAGAGCACTGGAGAGAGAGAGAAACAGCTTAAAGCCGGCTTTGCATGCAACCAAGAGAGAGTCTTTCACTCTCTTTCTCTCACTAGCTGTGGATGAAAGTCGAGTGTGGATGGTGGAGCGACGAAGTCGAAATCAAAGACGAAGTCTGCTCACAACTCACACTTCATACAATCTAGATCGATGCTAGATCTGTCTGCTACTGTTTGCATTTCGGTTTCAAATGCAAAATGCAACCTCATCACATTTTTCATCAGCGTCGGCACTTGTTCCATTAAAGAAATACGATTGATATTTGCTGACTGGCTGATAAGAAATACAGTTTTAATTTAGTTGATCTGCTTTCGGCAACTTTCTGCTCATATATCAATGCATTTATTCAAGTTGCAAGTCGCACTCATTAGCTAAACTTTACTGGCGACAAACTCTTAGCACTTTTCATTTGCACATCATAAATCTTCTGCTAACGGATTGTCTGCTTATAGACTTTGTAATTTACCCCATTGATTTGTAAATGTATTATTAGTAAACTTTGTTTGCATTTCTCACCTATTTTTTTCATATTTTTGTAGGCATAACAGATTGCCTTAATATATAGCATTTTCCCTCAAATGAATTGTGTAGAGAAATAAAAAATTTAGCTTGAAAAGTAGATTTTCCCATCTTTAAATGAAATCATGAAATGAAATACGATTTTTATGCTAAATTTGCTTTTTAAAAACATCTTCTTTTAAAATTGATAACTTGATTCAAAATTGTTTTATTCTAGTTTAAAAAAAATATTGCAAATCTTAATTTAAAAACTTTTCAATCTTAAAAAAAAATAATTTTCTTCGTGTTTCTTAAAATTTTAGAACTCCCTTTAAAATTAGAATAAAAAATTAATCGTTGCCGACTTGGGTTCAAACTCTAATCAGTTTTGATCTAAGATGTTGCCTTCCAGATAAAATTTGAAATTTTAAAATTTTCTTTTCTTAAAACAATATTTTTTTTTTTTCATTCTGAGTGACATTATTATTATATTTTTATTTAAGTTTTAATGTATTTATGTTGTCATTTATTTATTTCTTCTTTATTTATTTGATCACCTTTATTATTTATATACTTTTAACAAATTTGTAGTTTGCTATTAACAAAAACTTATTTTTAGGTTTCGTTGAAGCTTGTATTATTGATTAATTGATAAATGAGCTAATTGGTTTATGGTTATCTTATTAAGCAATCTGTTAAGTTTAGCTTTAAAGTGAGATCATCCTCTATTTTGAGGCAACATGTTCTTCCTATTTACTTTAAATAATTCAATTAAAATTACAGTCTGAAAGTCGCTCTGGCTCATCTCAATGTAATTAGGAATTGTATACGTTATTTCAATAAATGAAATTGTTTGCAATTATTAAGTAGAATTTAATAGTATTAAATTATCTAAAGTAATTATTCATAAAATCTTATTCACTATGTTTTAAATATTTTCATTGAATTCGTTTACCATTTAAGAAAATAAAGAGTCACCTATACTCAAAACTGGAAGCAACAAACTTAACATAGCTTTAGGGCAGCATTTAGTTTATTACTTTCGAATTGCGCATTCTTTGTTTGCCCAGTTGTTGAAGGAGTGGCAGCTTGGACGTTTTGCACCTGGCTGTGCTTCAACCATCTCTGGCCAGGAATATGCTTAGCAACCTTCGCTGCACTCGCTTTTGATGTGTTGATGTTGTTACAAATTTAAACACTTCGTTGTGTAAGTTTTAATTGCATAAACCAGGCGCAAACTGTTTGCTGCCATTGCGATGAGTTCACTTTCAAAATAAATACTAAAAAAAAGTGAATAAAAAGTCGGTCTACACAGAGAGAAAAATTCTTGATTGGAAATTGGATTGCAAGTCTTGATTTTAGATTTTTTCGATTTAAGAAGTAATGTAAAGCTTTTAAAGCTGAATTCGCATTTTTAGATTTAAAACATCTCTTTTTAAGATTTATATCTTGCTCTAAGAATTTATTATTCTAGATTGAAAAAAAGGTTGCATTTAAAACAATATTTTGTTCTTTGTTCAATCATCGTATTGAGATTACAAAAATCTTCTTTTAAGATCGAAAAGATCTTAAATTCAAGAGTTTTTTTCATGTTTTTTTTTTAAATTATTGAGTTGAAGGATTGGGCTATTTAGAACATTTGTAGCCGACTTTGTAAGATTTTGATATCATCAAATCTTAATTCAAGATTTTATTCTTGATTGTAGCACGTTTTTTCTTTCTGTGTAGTTGATATGGTTTGGCTTCAAAATAGACTACAAAACTTGCACGTTTTGTGAGTGTAAAAGGCAGCTTCACACATAGCAATCCTTAATACGTATTTTTTTTTTTATAAAAAAGGTATAACTATAAAAAAAAATTTAAAAAAAAAATGGGCATCTCAGCTGTTTGCTGACGGCCCACACGACGTATGCGCAATGTGCGCGAAGCCGGAACTTTGCGCTCGCTGACGACAGCAGCGTTGAACTGGACGCAATGCGTCCACACGTTGTCGCTTTTAAACAAAGAGCTAAGCGTGCCGCAGGCAAATTGCCACGTATAATTGCTTGCAATTAATTTATTAATTTGATTTCGCATTTTAATTAAAGGCAACGCAAAAGGCACTCGGAAATACCTGTCCGATTGGCTGCCTGTCTGCCTGTCTGCCTGTTTGAGCTTGATCATCTGCTTTAGCCGTGGCGTGCGCACAGAATCTAATGAAGCGTTAAGCAACGAAACAATAACAAAATAAATGTTAATGTTTCTCGTGTTTTTCATTTATTAATTTTTTAGTTTAAAGTTATTAAATTATTTTGTTTTTGGTTTTTGGTTTTGGATTTTAGGTCTTTTGTGTATTTTGTTTTTGCTTCGCTTCTTCACTTTGAGAGTGAACAGATCATTAGCCAAAAGTGGCTGGAATTCTTCAGCTATAAATTGTGCTGCGTGGCAGACCAGAAGCATCACAAGCAATTGGAGCTGCGCCCCGATAGCAACTAAAACAAAACAAAACACAACAAACTCTAACTTCAATCAAGAACTTTACATCAACATGAAGGTAATTTGAGGATTCAAGAGTTTGCAAGCCAGGAATTTAATCTTTTTATCCTTCTTCTGCAGGTCTTTGTCTGTCTGCTCGCTACCTTGGCCATGGCTAGTGCTGGCGGCCATCAACGCGGTGGTGCTGGCGGTGGTGGCTATCTGCCTGGCGGTAGCTTCGGCGGTGGCTTCGGCGGTGGCTCTCGCATTGGCGCTGGCCTCGTCTCCCATGTCTCCCAGGCCCATGGCAACACCAAGGTCCACATTGGCGGCGGCGGTGGCGGTGCTGGCGCTGGTGCCTATGGCGGTGGTGCTGGTGCCTATGGCGGCGGTGCTGGAGGAGCTGGTGGCTGGCAGGGAGGTGCTGGCGGTGGACGCGGTGCTGGCGGCTGGCAGGGCGCAGGAGCTGGCGGTGCCGGCGGCTATGGCGGCGGCGGTGCTGGCGGCTGGCAAGGAGCTGGCGCTGGCGGTGCTGGCAGCTATGGCGGCGGTGCTGGTGCCTATGGCGGTGGCGGTGCTGGTGGCTGGCAAGGAGCTGGCGCTGGTTCTGGACGCAGTGCTGGCGGCTGGCAGGGAGCTGGAGCTGGTGCTGGCGCTGGTGCCAATGCATGGGGTCCACCGGCCCAATTCGATTACACCGTCAACCATGGTGGTGCAGGTGCTGGTGGCTCTCGTGGTGGTGCTGGCTGGTGGAACGATTAAGTGTAACATAATTGAATGCAAAAAGCGAAACTGTAAAATGAGCATGATAACCGAATAAAAGATTTGAATCCAAGCGGCAAATGTCTTTTAGCTTTGTAGAGCTGCCAGATTTGTTTAAAATCGTTGATTAGTGCTTTCAACTAAAGCTTTGCTTAAGCTTCAGCAGCTTACACGACAGATGGCGCTTATGAGCGGGCTTAAGTTTAAGCGTATTTATTGTACTGTAGAGGGAGCCACATTTTTAAAATGATTTGCTCAATCTTGAATCAACAACTTAACATGAACTTTAAATGGGTATCGAGCTCGAGTTCGTTCTCTAAGTCTTTCATTACAAATAGCTATACTTCAAAAACTACAGCTGTGTTCTTTAAAATATCAGTGCGACAGACGTAATACTATATTGCAGTTTTTTTTTTGTATATTTCATTTTATTGGTTGATCGTTGCACATTTTTGTAAAAATAGTACAAAGAGAGAAGAAATAAGCAAAAACCCCTGTAAGATTGAGGCTGTTTTTTGTTTTTTTTGTTTGTATCAGAACTATGTCGATAACTCTTTGTACAACGATCGTGTGTCTATACATCCGATGACCTTCTCTTATACCCACGGAGATTATTAAAATATATAGTAAATATGCATATTTCATTCTTGTTTTTATGTATTAAACTGTATTATTATTTCCCTTTAAAACAAAAAAAAAAAACTATTTAATTGTCACCTTATGATCTAGAGACTTCCATCATTTAAAAAAAAAAGAGCTGCTTGCGCAAACCACTTAGTTGCCAAACTTCACATGCAAACCCATACCCATAATAAAAACGATCTGTGATTTTAATTTTTCTTAAAATGGTCGAAATTCGAAACCCATCGAACGCTTCACGGTTCCAGTCCCCGCTTAATGTGAGCACAAGAGCACACCATAAAATGTAGATGGCGCTGTAGTAGTTTAATGGGCAAGTTCGTTGCCTCAGTCTTTTGTTTTGGTAGCTAGTTGCGTACAGCAACTCTATTATAGACGGCGCTAAAGCTTTGTCCGAACTGTAGATGGCGCTGTAGTAGTTTAATCAGCAAGTTCGTTGCCTCAGTTATTTGTTTAGACTGTCATTTGAGTTTGGCAACTGTAGTGAATTTGCTGCTTAAAGCACTTGCTGTGAAGTCTAGAGGGCGCCAAAGAGTTACTCGTACTGCAGATGGCGCTTTAGTTATTTAACCGGCAAGTTCGTTGCCTAAGTCTTTCGTTTTGAAGTACACGTAAAACCTGTTCGGTTGGGCATCTCTCGCGATGTTTGCACCGCATTCAGCTGCGGGTTCATGGTCAGGGTCAATGTCAGCGTTCAGTGCTCGGCGCTTAGGGAGTTGGGGCTATCAGTTACAGGCGAAAGTTGAGTTGCGGCACGACAGCTGTCAGCTCAGTGTCATAATTGGTGTGACTACAAAAGGATAAGACTGGTTATAAGCAGGAATTGCGAATGAAGCGAAAACTTAAAGATAAATGCGAAACAACAATAAAGCAATCAATGGGCTTTGCTTCTCTTTGTTGTTTTGCCAGTTTTGTTGATTTATTAAACGCCAATCCACGTGTGTGCGAAGACTTTGTTGTTGTTGTTGTTCTTGCTATCTTTGCATTCAATGTTCGATAGTCAAAGGCGCTTCCGGCGCGGCGCGGCGCTTTGCTTTTGTTTGATTTGCTTTTGTATTTGTTGTCTTTATTTTGCATTTGAGTTTTGTTGTCTCTGTCGTCTCTGTTGTCTTTGTGTTTTGTTTGTTGCCTTTACCGTGTGCTTTTCGTCGCCGTCGGTGTCGGTGTCGGCGTCGTCGTGTCTCGCTTGAGATGGCCCAGACAGAACCTTGGCAAGGCTATGACTACTACACTACTCTATAGAAATACTCGTCTTTATGTGTTTTGCATATTGTGCATAAGTCAAATAAAATTACATAAACGAATCACCAAAATGTGGCTGTGTTTTTTTTTTTGTACTTCTTTGCTTCATCTCTGTGTTGATTTTCAATTGTATTGCTTATGTTTAAAATTTGTTCAACTGGTTTTGACATCTAAAGCTAAATATTTGCCGTATTCCTATAGCATGTTTAACGCCAAGTCAAAGCAAACTATCGGCCTGATTTGGCATTGAGTGAAGACCAATTATTTCGCCATACATCAAATATCACAATATTGTGACTTGACTTGAGCTAAATCTGTAGATCAAAGCACAGCAAATTATGAGATTTTAAATACATTTTTTATAGAAAAAGAGTTATTCTATTATTGAATTTATTTTAATTATTGTGGTTCACATATTTTAGATGAAAGCACAGGAAATTATGAGATTTGAAATAAATACTTTATAGAAAATAAGTTAATCTATTATTCAATTTATTTTAATTATTGTGGTTCACATATTTTTTTATTATTATTATGCATATATAAATAAATATTTATTTAAG
This sequence comes from Drosophila niveifrons, assembly GCA_035046325.1. Lineage (NCBI taxonomy): Eukaryota > Metazoa > Arthropoda > Insecta > Diptera > Drosophilidae > Drosophila > Drosophila niveifrons. Next base: position 7,837,191 of record JAWNOC010000063.1, on the reverse strand, counting down.
CAATCAAAACTATAAAATCAATAATCAACAATAATAATTGATTTAATTTATTGAATCTGCCAATGAAAATGCGAAAATCTAAATAACGTTTAATTGAAAAATTTATATTCAATGGGCTCGGCATCCATTCGTTGTGATATAATTGCACTTAGCACATGGAATAATTGATGCTGCTGAAGCTGCTTCTCAATTGAATCCTGATTCTGGTGAATTAATCTGTAATTAACAAGTTAGTTTTATGGTACACGCTGCAGCGGTGGCAGCCTTAATTCAATTGCCATTTCAATTTATATGTTTTGAATTCCCATGAATTCAACTTTAATCTAACTACTTATGGATGTAATACAAATCTACATCGATGATGCTACCTACTAATACGTACATATGTACTTAAGTATGTTTTGTTATTTATGTGTATTTTTAATTGCTATGGAAAGTTGGCAAACAGCAGCAGTTTATGCAAATCAGAGATTGTTTCATACTAACTATGTTTGCACATACCGGCAAGTATTCATATGAATACTCGCACTCGCACTCATACTCGTATTCGTATTCGTGGTTGGACAATGCATGCTTGTAAGAACGAATGTGAGCACAATTTTTAATTTATGCCACACGGCTGCATTAAGTATTATTATTACTGCGCTGCCCGGCTATACAAATTGTTTATGAGTGTCATCAATTCTGCAACCCTATAATGATAATGATCACAACATGCTGCGAGGGTGGCTTCGACTGCTTTGTGTCCACTATTGTGGCCAAAAAGTAAGGTAAATTTGATCGTAAAATGATAAATCGTTGTTTATTCTCCTTAATCAATTTCACCCCCTTCAAAGTAATATCTTCCCGATAAAATACACTTATGCCAACCCTCGAAATATGGCAAATACTCCCTTTTTGGTATAGCTACCAGAACCTACTTTGATTCAGCTTTTATTTCGTCAATCGACTCGAAACGCGATCCTCGTAAAAGAAGTCACACAGAGCCAAATCAGGATAATGATATGCATTCAATGATATGCATTCAGTTTTTATGGTTACGAAAAACGAGTGCCGAAATTAAGCGTTTTCAATACCAAACGAGATTTGACTTTTCGTGGGCACAAATGGTCTTTCAAAATTGTTTTCACAGATCCTACTGATAGTCTCATCATATTGGTAAGGTCTATAACACAAATTTCTTCAATTTATTGACGTGGGTCATTTGTTAAACGTCGATAGTCCTCCGGTGCTTTCCGACCTTCTTGAAAGTTTTTGTACCACTTATAATCATTTCTTGCGATATGATAGAATTAACAAAGACCGTAAAATCCTCAACTTTTTTCCTGCCAAACTAACATTCCGTTAACAAAATTTGATGACCCAAATGTCTGCTTTAATTGAGTAGAGAAAATTAAATCAGACATTGTGAAATTTCGTTAATTTTTGGTCGATTGGTAAACACAAGTGTAAATATATTACTGATTATGACATTGTCATGAAATTTCGGTCAGATGTCATTTACAATTCTACCATCTGAAGGAAAAAAGAACTTACTTGAACTAAAGTTTAAATTGAGCTTTGCACCTTATTTTTAACCCACTTTAGTATTACCCATTCTTGTTTCTGTTATTACAAAATCATAATTAACTTAGAATATTAATATGGTACGTATTCGAATTGTGTGTACGTAAGAATGTGCTCTGCAATCTTGATCTACAAAAAACTAAGTTCAAAAAGAAATCAATTTATTTTCACAAAATTAAACATTTTGCTACTTGACCCATTAAACTGCCCTCGCAAGTGAAACGCTATTTGGATATGTGAAGATGCGAGCACCGAAATAAAATGCAAGCTAGCATTCACCTCTTTGTATTTAGTCGTTAGTTGGGCTAGTTGAGTAATTTGTTTTGCGTTACCTCACAATTAAATATTATAATTTCAAATGGAAGCCTTCAAATTGAAGGCAATGCGATGGGAAACAGATTTTATTCGAGACGAGACGAGTATGCGGCGCCTGTAATGAACTTTATTCTATTGTAACAAAACGTGTTACGACCTGTGAGCCTCAGCCTCAGCCACAAATTGTACAACTATAGCATTTTGTTGTGTATCGCTCATCTAATGAACGTGTTTCGCCTGCTGTTGGTGGCGCGTGAGGCCCCAAAAACAAAAACAGGTTAAGAATAGATCGAAATAAAGAGACCAAGATCACATTAAAATCTTCACATTATACATACTATATAGGATAGCGAAAAATAAGATCGTAAAGATAAGAAAATTCTCGAAAACTGCGCAACATTTTCCAAGCGGCTTCAATGAATTTCTCGGTTATATAAAGTGGCTATATAGTCAGTATGTCATGTTGGTCGCATAGCTGGCAAAATTTTGAAGTAAATTATTCATTTATGCAGATGCCAAACGAAACTAAAAAAAACACACAAATAGTCTTGACCAATAAATGTGATTATCAAAGCGAGTTTCATAAGCAAATGCAGATACTTAGAATCATTCTATAAATAATTGTACAAGTTCAGCATTGTTGAATTTTCGGTGACCTTATAAACAAACAAACACAAGCATAAGAACAATGCAACCCTTAATTGACGAATGTCAACATCCAGTTGAGACTTCCTCTATAGATATATATAGTTAATCAATAAATTTGACCGGCATACGATAACAAAGTGTAGACCAAGTGACTGATTGTTGCTCGGAAATAATATAAATCTTACTCGGTTTCAGATACCCTGTGAAATAGTATGGAAAAAATTTGATTTGAACAAGTATTAAAGATACAGTTGAGATAAATAAAAGCAAAACTGTTCTCGAAATTTACCAAATAATATACCACAAAAATACTAAAATATACCGAAGATCAAATTTGGTTTCAAGTATTACATTCGAAATATATTAAAAAGGTCAAAATTATCAATGGGATCTTACTTGCATTGGCTGACAATTTGTTTTATTTTACACTCTATGGTATATTTTTAATGTAGCACAATATCAATATAATAAACCTTATTCTTAGCACAAGTTTCAAATTGGAAAGCGGAAATCTTTCACTCAATAGTCTTAAATTGTTTCTATAATATCTTTTATTTAATTACTGATTGTCTGATGCACTCTCTAAGCTATGAACTCAAAACACAACTGCAATTTCTTCTATCTTCCCCATAAGTCTGTTATACCTTTTAGCTATATCAATATAAGGTGTTCAAAAGAGTTTAGCATAAACTTGATGTAGGCCTTAAGGTGCATTGAACTTGAACGCGCAAGCCAAAAAGCTATCGAATTCTGTTTGTATTCTCTTAGTACCAATAACTACGAGAGCAAAGCGAACGTTCCTCTACAAATATCCATCTACTATATGCATATGTGACTGATAAATGTAGCCATGCTTAAGCGTAGCCAATTGACTATGCAAATATGTGCCAAAACATAGACATAGTCTTAGAACTGAGCCGAGTGCCAACCGGTTTCTCGATTGCGCCTATTTATAAGCGATGATGTTGATGAGAGATGGGAACCGCTTCAGATACAGATACACACAATCTAAGATACTGATATACTGAAATACTTAGATATTTGATGCTAGATCGACAACTGAAGCATGTTGACTTTAGGCATTACTTTTGGGGGGCTTCCTGATCGTCTGATTTAATGCTACAGTTCATCTCTAACTCTTCTCGGATTTGTCAGTGGGGGACACTTAACACACGCTTATCGCATGGGGCCTTGGTCTGCAAAGCTGAGCAGAACACCTGAGCAGCTACTTGGTCATTAATCAGTTGATCATCACACACAATATTATTGCAGACAACTCGCCACTCGGCAACTTCACAGCAGTCAATGTTCGACTTGATCCATTGCTAATTTTCCTATTGTCTTATACTCTAACCAAGCGTATTAGTATTCGCTGAATAGAAATCATTTTCAAGTCTATCAAGCTAGTGACTTTTAATGGAGTAAGAAGAGGCAAAGAACAAGGTGTACTGTAAATAGGGTTAGTTGAAAAGCTGTGGCATTTCATACTCTTAGAAATGAAATAAAAAATTGTATTTAATTTTTATTTATTTAAAGTCGAAGACGACTTAGAAGAAATACTTTGTGAATTGGATAAGAATAATTAATCTTGTAGTTAAGAATATTAAAGTCTATATGTCTTCAAATTGTATATAACTAATTCAGATTGAAATTTAAATAACATAGGAAGGTGTAGCTTATTAAATAATATACTAAACTACAAGTATTGCTACGATTTCTATACAAAATTTAGCGAATAATCTATGAATTTTACTTTTATTTTAATTTAAATTTAGATTTTAAGTTTATGTTTGACCATATCATAAATAAAATTATTCATCGCGTTACACAAAAAATGTACTTTGGGATTCCAGTAATTTAAATATAATTAAAATTAAGAATTAAATGTTATAATTGATGATATCGCACACAATATCAAGAGGTAACTTATTGCTTCTTTTATTCTACACACAATTTATTTCTTGATTCTATATACAAGTATATATATTTATCCAAAAGGTTAACATTGAAACAAATATTCTACATTTTAACTAATAAAAATATCTTTACGAGAAATGAAATACAAATTTGTTAACTAAACTAAATCAGTTAAAAGCAAAGCAAATTTGCTGTTGTAGAAGTTTTTTTTCAATATAATTTTTAAGTATCTTAGGCAAGGAGTGGAAAAGTATTCAAAGTACAAATAAATACTTGTTTCATTTAATGCTTCAGCTAGAAAGAGCAGTTAAGCTTCGGTCAGACACAAATTGAGCTTTCAACATGTCGTGTTTTGTTTCTCTATTTTTGGTGTGTGATTACTTAAACGCAGTTAATTTGTTTGGCTTGTGGGCTAACACGGATGGCAGATGGCAGATGGCAGATCTTGACGATCTCAACGATCTCGTCGATCGTGGATCATTCGAGCCGCGTTGCCAACCAAATTGTGTTTGACACTAAACAATGCTCAAGACAAAGTCGCGCATGCGTAAAGATTTGCATAGTTATCAGAGGTGATCGGCAAACAAAAAACACACCAAAGATGTTCACACACACACACACACATAGAAAGAGAGAGAAAGAGAGATCAACCACTTACTTATACGCATAAAAATGTGGGTTATTAATTCTTTTAATTGGTCAAATGATCAATAGATACAAGTCGTAGTAGTAGCACTCACTCCCAGCTTTGCCGCTTTGTCTTCGCCTCTTCGTCTTCGTCTTCGTCTTCCCCTCTCTTTCTGTTGCTCGCTAACTCTGCATCGATTGTCGTAGTATTCGATTGATATTTGTTTTTTGTTTTTTTTGGAAGGGGGCTTAACTCGAGTTTGGTTTGCTATAAATGAGCGTTGCCATCAATGGTGTAGAATTAGTTAACGCTTCCGTTTGTCTTGAGCACCACACGCATCTCTCGCAGTCCGCAATTCGCATCTCGCAACTCGTGTCTTCAACTATGAAACCGTTCACCTGCATCTTTGTTATCCTTGCTGCCCTGCTGGCCGTCAGCCAGGCATCGCTTCAGGGTCTGCTCGGTGGTGGCGGCGGTGGCGGCGGAGCCGGCGGCATTGGCCAGCTGCTCCAGAGCAAATTGGGTGGACTCGGCGGTGGACTCGGCGGTGGTCTCGGCGGTGGTCTGGGTGGTGGCAATGGCGGCGGCTTCGGCGGTGTGCTCTCTGGCAAGCTCGGAGGCGGCGGCGGCGGCGGTGGTGGCGGTGGATACTCTGGCGCCCAGTCTGGTGGCTACTCCGGCGGTTACTCTGGCGGTAACTCCGGTGGTTACTCCGGCGGCTACTCTGGCGCCCAGTCCGGTGGCTACTCCAACGGCGGTGGCTACTCCAACGGTCCCGCCGAGAAGGTCATCATCGTAAAGGTGATCAACCAGGGCGGTGCCTCCGCTGGCGGCAACGGTGGCTACTATGGTGGCTCTCAGGGTGGCTCCTCGGCTGGCGGTTGGTCTGGCAACCAGGGTGGTTACTCCTCCGGCGGTGGCTGGTCCGGTGCCCAGAGCGGTGGCTCTGCCGGTGGCTGGAACAAGGGTTGGTAATTCACCAAATTGCCAACGTTCAAGCTGAATCCTTCTCCACGTGGGAGGATATCAGAAATTCGCACAGGGAGCCAAAAATAGCCAACAAACTGCAATTTTGTACAAATTGTTTATTTTTTTTCACATAATTTTTTTTTTTTGTTTAGTTTTAAGCCGCAATAAATAAAGAGCGAAATTTCCATTTTTAATTGGCGATTGATTCTTCTAATTCTCTAAACCGGTTAAGCAACGTGCTCAGAGCTTCCTGTTTTGACCCATTGGCCAAAGCAGCAAAAACGCCCAAGGCAGACGGAGATTGGTTCCAGCTAATTGGCCGCATCGACAATTGGCTTTAATGCGACATTTATGGGCCAGAGTTGGCGTGAAGATCACCTGGCTGTGGTAAATTGGCCGACAAAGACAAATCAATTTGGCTTGGCTTACATTTTACCATCCGACATCGCGACTCGACAGTTAAACGCTTTGTTACCCGAAAATTCCATTCAGTGTTGTCGCTCAGCGCTCCGACTTCACTTGATTGATCACCCATTCATTCAGTTTGAACGAATCGATAGCCACAAAGCCAGCCAAAATTGATTTAGTGCCGCCCATGAAAAGTGCAAGTCGCCGCAGCCAAAAAAGTCAAGAGGTTCAAAGGCCTTAAATACCCTGTAGTCAATGAAGGAGTTGGCCACAGTCAACAGTATTAAACTTAAATGCTATTCATTGCATAAATAATGTATTTTTAATGGGTATCTTTGAGTCACCCTCCTCAGGTTGTAAACTTCACTTTGTGCGCGTCTGCACGGTATTTGTTGCAAGATCAACTAATGATCTTTGCCATAAAACAAGTCAAAAAGTTGCAAGGCCTTAAATACCCTGTGATCAATGAATAAGCTGACCACAGTTAACAGTGTGAAACTTATATCAATATCAAACTTAAATGTTATTCTTTAAGTAATGTATTTTTAATGGGTATTAATGAAAGAAAAGAAGTTGATCACAGTCAACAGTGATAATCTGTTTAAATATATGTAATCAAATTAAACATAAATGTTATTAATAAAGTATTTCTAATGGGTATCTTTGAGTCGCTCTCCTCACGTTGTAAACTTCACTTTGTGCGCGGCTGCACGGTATTTGTTGCAAGATCAACTAATGATCTTTGCCATCTACTTCCACAACCAGTTATTAAATTTTAACCACAATTTAAGTGCATCGAAATACCCTACAAAAAATCAAACAATTTAACGAGAGTTAATCACTTTGGTTAACTTATTAAGAGCATACTAAGTGAAGAATGAACTGAGCGAATAGTATTTAGTTTTAATTGTTATATTAATCATTCAATTCAAAGCTAGATTTATAGTCTCGTGAAAAATTTGTGACATTTCTTTTATATTTAGTCAACTACTATTCAAAGCAAACTTATCTCTTACTCCCAAACATAGTAACATATAAATTCAAAAGCTTTATTGTAATTGGATGCTGCACTTGAGTGCACAAATATGATAATTCTAAAGCTTCATAAATCATATTTCTGCCTGCGCTTCGACCAGCTTAACTCAAATTTAAGATTTAGCTTCGAATACAGTGGAATAAACGCTAACTTTAATTGTCATTTTCATTGCCTATATTTGCTTTTTTGAATACCTATTATTTAAGTCTTAATTCAATTTAATATCATTGTTATAAATAAGTAATAAACAAAAAATGCCGAAAATATTTTGAAATATTGCAAATTGCATTTGAATTCAATGTTTTTCTTTAAGCTTTGACGTTAAGATTTACAATTAAAAAACTTTCGAAATTGTCAGTAATTTGGCAATACTTAGCAAAAAGGACAAAATATAGGAACCCATAATATATTGTTGATAAGGCATTTAAATATAAAATTTTCAACAATGAAAGTTAAAATATTTAAATTTACATATTACATTTGCTTTAAATCAAATATTATAAAGATTTCCCAAATGTTGTTTGCTTTAATCTTTAAAGTTGTATTAGAAATGTCTAAATATTTTTAGCCATACGATAAATATGTTTAAATTCGTCTATTACATTTAAGCTTAGCATTTTTTTTTTGACTAAAACATCAGACAGTATTAAGCTTTAAGCTTAAGCTTAATAAATTTTCTACCAATGACAATAAATTTGCAATATTTATTAAAATTTGAAGAATAAAGAAACATTCAAAAATTCTTTGTAAGTTTGTAAATTATGTTGTATGCTTTCAAATAATACTTGAAGTGTCCAAAACATTTTTTTATAAGGTAAAAGTATTTAAATTGGCAATTGCACTTGAATTCAAAGATCGCAAAGATAAAAGCTATGAGCTTGAGCTTTAAAATTATATTGCAACGTTCTAAACATATTTATTTCGATATACAATAAGAATATTTAAATTTGCTAATTGTATTTGAATTTAACGTTTTCTATTAAGCAAAATATTGTTTAGCTGTAAGCCTTAAGTTTAGGCTACAAAATTCAATAAACTTTTGGCAAAGCTAATTAAACCTTCAATAAACATTGTTTTTAAAGTATTTGTGTGCTTTCAAAATAGTATTTTAAATTTCGAAACTTTTTTTAAATATACGATATACATATTGAAATTTGCAAATGTATTTGAAATTAACTCCTTTCTTAAATAAAATAGCGTACAGATTTAGAGTTAAGCTTTAAAATTATATTGCGGATTTTTTAACATATTTAGATATACGATAAAAAATATTGAAATTTGCCAATGGTATATAAATTAAATATGAAAAAATCAAATCGTGCAGATTTTGCAATGTGAGCTAATATAATTCTCTTCAATTGATTGATCTGTGCGCGTTGACCCAATTAGTATGCACTTTGTCTGGCAGCCAGCGAGCAACGAAGAGTTTATTGCAACAACAGATCGCGATCGTTGCACGGTAGTCACAAAATGCTGGCGACACGTGTGCGCCAATACGCCAATAGACAATTTCGTGAAATGATTATGAGCCCGAGAGCATTCTGAGTAATGGCTGCCATAAAGAATTGGACGTCAGTCAATTGCTTTGGCCCCAAACAACAACAACAGCAACAACAACAACTTGAGGCTGCTACACAAAAATGGCGCGCCAATAAATCGATGTACATTATGTGGTCTTTGGCCAAAAAGAATTTGTTTGTCAGGTGGCTGGCAACTGGATTGGTTACAACGATATTTTGTTTTTTTTTGTTTGTGGGCCGCCAGCAAGCCTTGGGACCTGCAGGGCAAAGCAGTCACACAATGGGGCGGGGCCGAAGGACGCGGGGCGGACAACAAAAGCGTACGAAATTGAAAGTTGGCATAATGAGGGCCAAAAATATAAGAAAAACGAAGCCAAGATCGGTGGTTAACGAACAGCAGCAGCAGCAGCAGCTAAGCAGATTTGGCAATTACATCTGATTACGACGACGACGACGATGGCAACGATGACGACGGGCATTCGACGATGACGGGGGCGATAGCCGAGAGAGCTTGGCAGCTGCATCTGTGGCCGACAACAACAACGAAGTCAACGATGACGATGACGACGACGACGACTAGAATCTTAGATGCGCTAGCAAAACTCTGTGTATAAATAGCTGAGAGTGCGCCCACTTGGAAATTAGTTACTGCACAGCAGCAGCAGCAACAACTACTCCAAGAAGAACATCATCAGCAGCAACAGCAGCAGCAACAGTTGAAGAGATGCAATCTATACGACGTCTGGTTCTGTTCGGTCTCCTGGCCGTGCTTGGCGCCTGTGCTTACGCTAAGCCACATGGCTGGAGCAGCGGTGGTGGAAGCGGTGGCTGGTCATCTGGCGGCAGCTCCTCCGGCTGGCCAAGCGGCGGCGGCGGTGGTGGCTGGAGCAGCGGTGGCGGCGGCGGTGGCTGGAAGAGCGGCGGAGGAGGCGGCTGGAGCTCTTCGGGCGGCGGCAGCGGCTGGAATCTTGGCGGCGGCGGCGGCGGTGGCTGGAAATCGGGTGGAGGCGGCGGCGGCGGTTGGTCCTCGGGCGGCGGCAGCAAGGTCATCATCAGCTCCTGGCCATCAAGCGGCGGCGGCGGCGGTGGTTGGTCATCAGGCGGCGGCGGTGGTTGGAAGAGCGGCGGAGGCGGCGGCGGTGGCTGGAAACTTAGCTCTGGCGGCGGAGGCGGAGGCTGGTCGAGTGCTTTGTCTGGTCTCTCCGGCTGGAAGTCGCAGGCATTGTCTAGCCTGAGCAGCGGCTGGCAATCAGGTGGAGGCGGCGGCGGCTGGAAGTCTGGAGGAGGAGGCGGCGGTGGCTGGAAATCTGGCGGAGGCGGCGGCGGTGGCTGGAAATCTGGCGGCGGTGGCGGCTCAAGTGGCTGGTCTTCCGGCTGGAGCTGGTAGAATTCTCAGCGGATGACGACACCAAACGCGACGACATTACACAAAAAACGCAACCTGCAACTGTACATAGAACATATAACAATTCTCCCATTTTTTTTTTTGTCTGCCTTAATTGTTAATCCGCCAATAAATCTTTACAATGTTGTAAAATACGATACATAAAATGAAAAAAAAAAGCTTTTGCCATGATTTATAGCAGCTTACAAAGCGCATTGATTGCATTTAATTGCAATGCTTACCTTATGGATTAGAGTCTAGAGATCGACCAAGTGTCTTCATGTTATTAGCTCTGAGCTTCTCAAAAGACGCATAAGTTGCGCTGCAAGATTCATCTTAATTGTTGAAGGTTAGTTAGAATCTTGAGAACAAATTGCTAGAACAAAGAGTTGTTGCTGAAAATTGAGTAAAACGTTCAAGTATTCAAATCTTTTCCCGCTATGCGAACAAAAACATTTACAGCAACTAATTTTAGAAATATTTTTGCAGCAAAACTGCATTTAAAATGTTTATAAAAACAAGCTTTTTACTATGAACAATTAAAAAAGATGCAGTTAACTGTGCTCCATGTGAGATACTTAATTTTTAATAAAAGCAACGTAGTGCGGTATTATTCCTAAAATGTACCAAATTAATATTAATACACCGCAAAAATCTAAATTCTACCGAAAGTTATATTTAGTATATTGATGTAGTATTGCATTTAAAATATACCACAAAATATAAAATATTTTGAACAAAAGCAAAACCCTGCGGTATGAATTTTGAAATATACCAAAGGCTATATTTGGTATTCATTCAAAACATACATACCAACTAAATATCAGATTGTCAGCCAAAGCATTTATATTTTTTTGAATTTTAAAGCTTCTTTATTTAAGTATCGAACCAGTACAGCAAAAACAAAATAGTACTATAACAACACAGGTAAAAGAAATGTTTATGTTTGGGCCAAACCTCATATTAGTTTAAGGTGTAAAGCATTTATAACTCGTAGTTTTAGACATACAAAAATATTTAATAAATTAATTCTGCAATTTGTATTTGATCGATGCCGTTTGCTTTAATGGACTTCTACTCTATTTAAGCAATCAAAAATACCATTTCGTATATCGATAACTTTAGTATAAGGTCTACACAAATGAACTGGTCACACTAGGACTTCCTATTTGCTTTTGATCTTGTGTCGATTGTGAATGTAGTGCGCTTTTGTAGATGGAAAATAAGTAAATATAGAAAATATTAAAATATAAAAATAAATGTCACATTCATTTTTTCTTTTTTGCTAATATAAAGTTCAACAAAATCTAATAAGAAAGTATCAGTAATCCAATAAAATAATATTTTACCAAGTATTTGTGGACACAGATCTAAAAACAATGTAGTGCGCTTTTGTAGATGGAAAATAAGTAAATATAGAAAATATTAAAATATAAAAATAAATGTCACATTAATTTTTTCTTTTTTGCTAATATAAAGTTCAACAAAATCTAATAAGAAAGTATCAGTAATCCAATAAAATAATATTGTACCAAGTATTTGTGGACACAGATCTAAAAACAATTAACAATTAAAAAATTCATGTTTTTTATACTACAAAATGCTGTTTATTCTATAGAACCACTTTTTTTGAGGTGCATTCTAGTGTGCCTTTAACATTTCCCTTTAACTGCTAAATATTCCACTCTAGACTGCATTTTCATTAAAAACAAACTCAATTTGTTAGCAAAATAAAACGTTTATTTATTTAGTACAATTAGAAGTTGAGTAGTTGAGGGAGGGGGGAAGAAATAGGAAGACTTGAGAAACTTTGGGTGTAACTAGTAAAAATAAACGATCAAAAAAAAAAAATTGTAATTATCGAGTATTGGGTAACGCCTCTATAACTCTATATCTATGCCGTGGAACACATTGCAACCGGAGAAGGAGCAGCCGGAGTATTTCAGTTTCGTTTCGTCTTGCAGTTCTCTGTCTGTGAAGTGAGTGTTGTGCTAAAAAGGTTTCTGTTGTGTTGTGTGTTGGCTGCTGCTGCTGCTGTTTACCAGCCACCGCCATGCTTGCCACCACCGCCGCCGCCGCCACCTGGGCCGTATCCACCGCCACCGCCGCCGTGCTTGCCACCGCCTCCACCGCCGCCGCCACCGCCGTGCTTGCCACCGCCTCCGCCGCCGGCATTACCGCCTTGCCAGGACACCGAGCTGCCGCGGTTGCCAGCCAAGGATTTGCCACCGCCGCCGCCGCCGCCATAACCGCCGCCTCCACCGCCACCGCCGCCGCCATTCTTCTGCCAGCCTCCTTGTCCACCGCCGCCGCCGCCTCCCTTACCGCCGCCATAGCCGCCTCCTTGACCGCCGCCGCCTCCCTTGCCGCCGCCATAGCCGCCTCCTTGGCCACCACCGCCTCCCTTGCCGCCACCGCCACCACCGCCGTAGCCACCGCCACCGCCGCCGCCGCCGAGCAGTCCAGCCGAGGTGAAGGCGAACATCAGGCCGCAGAGAAGCACAAAGACCAGAGCGTAGCGCATGTTGAGCTGCAGAGGAAGATCCTTCGGTGAAGTTGGGTTGGATGCAATTGGAAGAACTGTTGCAAAACTGTTTGCTGTTAGAAGCTTAGCTCCACTGATGCCATTACCAGGCCCAGCACGGCGCTTTTATAGCGAACTTCAGCTGAGTCATGCTCGCTCCCAAAGTGCAAGCAAAGCGTTGCAATGCGGGGGCGAACGTCATGCAGCGACGCTCCCAAAGGCTACTCGGAAGGCTGAGAATTAAGAGTCGAGCATTGAGCATTATTGAACATTGCGAATATTGTGAATTGAATTGAGAAGTCAAGTGGCACTTGGCTGCTTGCCTCTTGCCAGTTGGTGGCGGCGTCGGTGGCTGTCGAATGCACATACATACACTCACAAAAGTGTTTTCTTGTTGTTGTTGTTGCTTTCAAGTGCGGCACACGCGGCGCATACGCAACATTTATGCTATGGGAATATCGCGCATACGCCAGCGTGCACCGCGCACGGAGCGCACTTGTAAACTGCTGAGCCATAGCACTGTCATTAATTACAAGCATTTTAGCCGAGCTGAGCTGAGCGGAGCGGAGCGCAGCGACTCGCAAATTTGTCTGACAAATTTACAATTTAAATTCTGTAATTTTTCATTTGCCGTTTGTAATTAAATTGATAATTCTTTGAGTTGTTGTTCTTTTTATTTTTCTTATTTCGGTGTTTGCATGCAATACAAGTGCTCCGACAAGTGTGTGTGGTGTTGCACGACTCGCACACTCGCACACACACATACGACTAGTTCAATGTCAATTGCTGTGCCAACAGACACAAAAAACAAACAAAACAAAGCAAATCAAATAAACAAACAAACGAACACTCCAAACACAAACTCAAAAGGCAAAATCAAAGCCAAAAGCTCAAACTCAAAACTGCAAAACTAAAAACTGAAAACCCAAAAAAACACATTTCCATGAGTGACTGCTCAAGTTGCTCAAGTTACTCAAGTTGTGCTTGCCATATGTTGCATCAACGCTGAGGCTGCCACAAAGCCACGAAAATATCCACAGCCAAGTCCATGACGCGACCTCAGCGAAGCAAAGACAACAATTCAGCTCAGGCCATTAACAAAACATTTATGCGCGCGGCCGCACAGTGGGCATAAAACACTTGAAATGCAATTGTTATGCCGCCTGCGCTGAGCTGAGCAATGACACTAGCTTAACTTCCATTTCCTCTTTCCGCTCATTTAATGGTTAAGAAATAAAATTATTACAATAGTTAGGCATTTATTATAGCAAAGTTATTGCAAGCCCTCGTTTAATTCTATGCCATAAATTTTTTAGTTTATTCACTTCAAAAATTACTCAATTCAAGTCTGCTTTGGCATTTTAAAGTCTGCGCATTTCATTGCAAATTTTTATAATGCGACCTTTAAAATGCTTAATTGTGTTCTATATATTCTTCCAAAGGCTCTTCCGCTAATACTAAAATAGTTTATGAAACGTTTATATTTATTTCATTAAATATATACAAACACATCTTTTTTTTTAAACATTCACCTGAATTCATTATTGGTGTAATGGATATTTATTAGATATAATTATTGCAAAGTTAAATTATATTATGAAAAATATTTTACTTACAATATTCAGAGCATATTGTTTATTTTTTATGTTGACCAATTTTTAATTTTTGTCTACATATATTTATATCTATTTATTTATTATAGAGTACTTTTTATAGATGTACAAGAAATATATTTGTTTAACATTATGGTCAAATACAATTTATTTATTTTATTAATATTTTGTATATATACATTTTTTTTCATTTTATTACAAATCTACACTTCTACATTTTTATTTACTTTTGTAACTACGTATTAATTCAACTAAAAGAAATTATAAGTTTATGGTTTTTCTTATAGGTGAACAGTAAATAACACCACTTTAAGAAGAGGTTCTTAAAACTAAGGACATTAATGTCAAAAACGTCAAGTTTTTAAAATACCACCAAATACTAGGTTTGAGTTAGAAAATTATATAATACATTAAAATTTTCATTATCTGGTTTATTATCTGGTTTTAAATGTTTTTGTTTATAACTCCGTTAGCTATCCCGAACCATTCTTCAATGTGTGTCGATGAAATTGTGATTCTATGATAAGCATTTAGTATAATAGTTAAAACTATACAATTTATTTTGATTATAAATAAGAATTTGATCTTATAATAAATGTTCTTAAAATCAAAATGTGTTTTGTATGTTCTATTTAGGATTTTCATGTTCTTGACGCATTTTTAAGACCAAATTCTTGATATTAGAACTTTTTTCTGTGAAAATGGTATTAATTTAACAAAAACATAAATAATATTAATTAACTTAAATAATATATAGAACTATCTTATACTCAATTTTTTTTTATTCATTTATTTAGTTGATTTTATAACTATTAATTTATTAAATAGTTTTCACACAAATGTTAGTAGTTTTTTCTTTACAAGGTATCGTTAATCGCACTTAAATGAATGGCAATTACCTATTAATAACTATATGCTAGTCATAATTGAAAACTATTAACCAAATCGCGTCGTGTAGCCTTCAATGCAAAGACATCTCCCACTAGCAAAACATTCACTTCACTTCCAAGTGAGAGACAGACAGCTTGAGACCCGGAAACTCATCATTTAGCCTGCCTTAATGACCTATGCGACTGATTCGAGTCATCGAATTAACATAAGTGATTAAAGCATTATTAAGTGTAATTGCTTAACGTACATCTGGTCACACTGTGCCACATCTGCGCAATGGGTGAGTGAAGATTGCGCGATGCGCAAAGTGCGAGTAATGCCAATAATTACAGAGTCAAGTTAGAATTTTAATTGTTATGGGTCATAATTCAAAAATCGCATTCATGTGAATTTCCAAACAAAACAAACGCAACGCAACGCAATAAGAAAACAAAAAAAGAGGCAACCAAATCGTGGCGTCAAGTTCGGTCAAGTGTTGGTGCGAAGATCTCGTTATTGTTTAGAGGCAACGCAGCTACAGTTAAGCCACGTTATGGGGGAATAACTAAATAAATTCATTAGATTAATCTGGCACATTTCGAGCGATTCACGCTGTAGTCAACTCTGACTGTTTGCTTGTTTACTAATTGCTTCTCTATGAATTATGGCTAAAGCCATAACGCGTCAATCACTCGAATGGAAATCATGCGATCAGTTGCTTCATTTACATGCACTTTGTATTTCTTTAATTGCTTTGAATTAAAATTACAAAAAAAAAAAATTATCAGTATAAAGATAAAAAAAAAACACACACACTTATACATTAAAAGTTGGTTATGCGATAAATTCATAAATCCCGAAATCCTTTTGGCAGTCTAACTACTTTTGCTTGCATCCTTTACCAGCCGCTGCTCCAGCCACCACCGGACCAGCCACCATGGCCGCCAGACCAGCCGCCGGATCCTCCGGACGACCAGCCGCCACCACCGCCTCCAATGCGACTCCAGCCAACGTTGCCGCCATCAAGCTTCACCACCCTGATGATCTGTGATCCGCCGTGACCGCCGCCGCTGCTCCAAGAAGTTGGCCTCCAGCTGGGACCCGAGCTCCAACCTCGACTGCTGCTGCTGCGCCAGGGGCCAGAGCTCCAGCCGCTGCTGCCACTGCTGATCCAAGGACCCGAACTCCAGGAGCTGCTCGGTATAGCGCTGGCCGAGGCGCAGGCAAACAAGGCGGCAAGTGTAAGAAACAGTTTCATTTTCACTGTGCTGGTTGAAATGCTGTGCTGTGCTGTGTTGTGCTGTGGTTGAAGTGCTGCAGTTGTGAATGATCTGAAAAGCCACGCAACGTTCGCTATTTATCGCACTTTGCATAGAGAGCAGCGGGAGTCGAAGGCGCAGCACAACGGGAGTGTTGAGTAGGTGGTCAAGACAAGAAAAGCCAAGACAAGACAAGACAAGACAAGAAACCACAAAATAAATCGTACTAACTGCAGCTGGGGGTTGCCCTGGCCTCATCCGCACTGATAAAAAAAAAAGAAGCATAAACACTACTGGACAGCCAGTCGGGCAACAAGATGAACGAGGTAATTGCAGTTTATGAAACCACTTTGAGCATATACGATTCTTGACCAGGGTCAACTAGTTTACAGCACTTTACGAGCAGCCAAACAAAACGTCACCGACAACGAGCATCTGCAAAGCAAAAAATAACAAGTAAGAGAGCTACAGTGGAGTCTGCTCGACTCTAAAATATCCGCTATCCATTTTGAAGAAAAGGAAAAGACGGTGGTATAGTTCTTAAGATATACCAAGTAATATACCCTAAAATTACTAAAATATACCGAATTCCACATTTGGTATATTGATGGTACCATATCGATATTTAAAATATACCATAGAATGCAAAATATACCAGATTGTCAGCCACAGCAGCTAAAACCAGATATGCTTAATTTTTCATACATAAGTTTTTCTTAAATAACTTCTACAATTATTATCCGATCACAATCATATTCTCAGAAATCATAAATACTGTAGTTAATATTACCAAAAGTGAAAGCTCTAGCTTTAAAACTACCCTAGTTTCTTGGTTTTTCTCAACTTAGGGGGAGGAGAAAGGGCGTGGCAAAAATTGGAAACAATTTTGATCTGCGTGCGAAAATAAAAAGTCCTACCAAAAAATCTTTTATAGTCTATAAGATTTAGGTGTTTATGCAGACGGACAGACAGACAGACGGATATGACTAAATAGTTTCGTCTGAAATATAAAAATATATAAACTTCACAGGGTCAGAGATGCCTTCTTCTGCCTTTTGCATAAATTTCCAGCCAACACAAAATTATAATACCCTTCTACCCTATGAGTAGCTGGTATTAAAAGCTGCCACCAAAAGCTCATCACAGCAATCTTCCTCCTTCACTGCCTCCCTTCTTTTGACCACCTCTCGTGGCGTTGCCAAATTGAACATAACTCACACTCGCTTGATGGATCATTTCCTCGCCTCGCTGCTGAATCAACGGAAACCGCGCTGACCGGCTGCTTAAGCCTCTAATCCACCAACGAAGCTGCTCGCAACGTGTGAGTCATTTGTCATGTTGACTTCGTTCGTTGGCTTGGTGAAGGGGCAACACTGCCACACGGTGTGGCACGGTAGCTGCACTATGTGGCGCCACAGTGGTCATCGCTTCGAAGCGAGCGAAAATAAAACGCACTTGATTGATGCTTCGGGGGATCATTAGCTGCAAATTATTTAAGCGGTTATAAGTCAAAGGGATTAATCTGAGAAAAATCATCACTTACTACAAATGCATTTTTCATTGCCTACTTTTAGTTTTCAGCAATTTTAAAAGCTGCAAATTTGCCAACAAGTAAATTGAGCTTCCATTGAAACTTTCAATGTTTGAGTTAAGGCAAACACAAAGCTTGAAGTTTCTTTTTAATTTAACTTAACTCTTATTCGAATATTCAGTTCTTAAGAAATACTCAAAAAAGAATCTCAGATAAGTAATTATATTTATAAACTTTCGAAGGGAAAATGAAAACGTTCAATGATTATAGTAAGCCAGACAAATAGCTTGCAACCACTTTACAATTTAACAAAAGTCAGCTCATTTTATTTCTTACTCAAATATTTTTCAATTAATATATAGGTAAATCAATTTAAAAGAAACTGAAATATTTCATTGTTTCTTAATGTTAGTAATCAAATTTTAAATACCCGCAGGTGTCAAAGAACATTAAATAATAAATAATTATGCTGCTTAATTTAATGAAGCGAATAACAAATCAGGAAATTTGTATCATTAAGATTATTTTAATCCCTTTTTGCTGTTCACTTTTAAGCACTACAATTCTCTCGCCTGTTTTTATGGCAGCCTTAAATTGAAATTGTGAAGATCAAGGTGTCTACATGGCAATCCATCTTAAAGAGTTGTTCCTTGTACGTCACATATCACATTTCCGACTTTTACATTGGCATTCTCCCCTTGTTGACCTTGTCAATGCGGTTGACCATTGCTGAGCTTCACTGTACTGCGGCGCCTGGCGACTTGTTGCAAACTGTGCGGCGGCCTCTATTTAACACTAAAATGTTTTGCCACTTTGTCTTCTATACCCTCTTGTGTATTTTTGCACAAAAATGGGCAACTGACTCTCAAGCAATTAATAAACTTTTTACAACTTTTGATTATAATTATCATAGTGTAAAAAAGTAAATACAGGGTAACTGACAGTCGAGTAGTTGCTAGAAGTCAACAGCTACTTGTTTGGGGCATTATAAACAAAAATTAATTGAATTGTCAACGCTTAAAATGTAAATTTCAATTGAAGGCTTACGAACCAAGACCAGGCCAACCAAACAGCTTGCAAAATGACACCAAAAATGTTATCAAAAAATAATTAAATGCACATACTTAGTGGTAATATTTGTTAGGAAACATCTCGGGAAATAATGCTTAGCATCAGTTCCGACACATCTCATTAGACGACTTTATTTCTTATATATGTATTAATATTTAAATAATAATAAATTTGCATATTTCATTTGTTTTCGCGCTTTGCTTTGAATTTCATTAACCTTTGTGCAATGGTAAAATAGCAAAATACTTTCAAAGCGCTTCTCATTTGCAAGCAAATCACAAAATCAGGTGAGTTCTGCTTTACTTTAAGTTGGAAATTCCCCCGTTCCCATTCTCAAGGGCAAACGCCGCATCTCTCAAGGCGCGCGGCACGAGTCGGCGTCGATCTTTTGCCATAGGGCTTGTTGCTATTGATCTCCAGAAAGAAGTTGCCCTTGAGATGCGTTGGCACCGCAAATCCCATGGGATGATGCCGGCCAACGCAGAGATTCTTGCGCAGTCCGCTTAACGAACTGCAGCGCACGGATAAAAAGTTCTCCTCGTTGCCGGGATAAATAGATTCCTCAAAGTACTCCCAGGCACGTGAATGCGCACAGGTCACAGTCAGGCAGCCGTTGGGCAAAGAGCTCAAGCCACCGGGATAGAAGTCTGCATCCCCGATGGGATCACTCTTGCCCAACACACCCGGATTGCTGTGTATCACATCGACGAATGTGGCATCGCCACGCAGCAATCCGGACAGCGATTCACCCTCATTGAAGCACGGCTTGGCGGGATCCAGTCCGGTTATTCTGGGCACCGTTTTGTTCGCCATCTGCTGCAGATAGCGACCAGCTGCACCCACAATATGCGCTCCGAGGCTGTGGCCAATCAGATGAATTTTGCTAATGTCTACGACGTCCAGCAACTTGACCAGCCCCCGTGCCAGGTGCTTGCCAATTTCATCAGTGTTAAAGGCCGACCACGAGTAAAGCGTATCTACAAAGCTGGCAGCGTCCACAGCCTGCAAAAGTTGAATACAAATTGTAGATAAAGAATATAGAAAAATATTAAGAAATTTTGAATGCTTTGTATAGAAATGCTTAAAAGATATTTTCTATTAACATATAAATATATAAATATAAAAAAAAAATGAATGTAAGAACAGAATAGAATCTTATTTCGTTTTCGTTTTCGCCTTCATTTAAGAATTTTTGTAGTTTCTGTACAGAAGTTGAATGAATTTAGTTCAACATTTAGGCAATACAAGTGTATTACTTAAAATTTCATTTTGTTTTCATTTTCATTTAAAAAATGTATTATTATTTGTGCAGAAGTTTCAAAATTATAGTTTTTTCACATACAAATTAAATTAGTATGATGTTTTCCGAAAAATTGCAAATTTAAATTGGAAACAAAATTTCTCTGCGAACGCTGTCAAAAGTCATAAAATAAGTGTTCGCCCTTGAGGACTGTCTGCTTAATAAAGGTATCTACTAAGAGAGATTTCTTTGCATGTGATTTTGCTGCTGGCAATTTGACTAATAACTTCTTCTATGTGAGTCCTTTGCCTTATACAAATGTGCATAAATTCCAGGTATTGACAAAATCAGCTACTGGCCTTTACTCATCTTTTGATCAACTGTTACTTAACAGTTGTGCAGAGCTGCAACACGTTGACAAATTAAGCTGCTAGCTTAAAATAGTGATGGCCAAAAATTGGTTTCGATCTGTTTGATATTTTGTGGGCGAGCTTAAATTGGCGGCGGACCGAGATAATAATGCGAGAGGTTTGATTTAGATTTTTTAGCTTTCTTTGGGTACAATTGGTAAACTGTGGATGTGTTTGACTAGGCTAAGTGGGTGTGCTCAAGTAGAAGATCTTCACAAAGATTGTCAAGATTGCCCTTTTGAGCATCAGTTACTCAACAGTTGTACAGAAATGCAAGACAATGCTTAGCAAAAAGTCATTGCCAAAAAGTTGTTGTTCACTAGGCAACGGATTGAGATATCAAAGTGGATGGACATACTTATTGTATGAGTCAGTAGAGCTTTCTAATGATTCCTTAGCTTAGCAGTCCATGAGTGAGTCAACTGTTGCTGAACAGTTGGGCACAACTGCAACACGTTGATACTGAAGTAAGCTGGGCTTAGGTGCAAAAAAATGATTGCCAAAAATTTTCCTCGATCTGTTTCATATTTTGTGTGTGTATTTGACTAGGCGGCGGACCGAGATAATTGTAAAGGCGGATCTGCTAAGTGGGCGTGGTCAGGCAGACGAGCTTCACAAAGATTCCTCAACTTGCAAGTGCATAGGTTTGTGTGTGTGTGTGCTTCTGCTTGACTTTTTCTATGATAATCAGTTCAATAAGAATGCCATAGACACACATACACACACACACTCATGTACACCTAACCAAGCTGAACTTTACTGAAGCCCTCCTGCTTGACCACGCCCTCTTATCCGGTCCGCCGCCTAGTCAAACACATCCACATACATTTGGCTCACATATTGAGAAATTTTTGACAATCACTTTTTACACTTAGCTAAGTTTGCCAACCAGTTGCGAATCTGTCAAACTGTTGAGTAACCGTTGAGCAAAAGGGCACCTAAGCAAGCTTAACAATCTTTGTTCCTGCCCACTTAGCCGATCCACTCTTTCTAATATCTTGGTCCGCCGCCTAGTGAAACACACAAGATACATTTTTGGCTCACTATTTTGCACTTATTGATTACCAGCAGCTTACTCTGTTAATACCTTATACCTCTGCTTAGCTGTGGACCAAGTGTATTAAGTACTTTTTCTGGACTGTTATGTGACTTGTTGCAAAACTCTAAATTAAAGCGAGTTAGCTACAAATGAAGTAATTGCTTATATTGAATTACTTGCTAAGCCCACAAATCTGTATGCGATTTGGGAAGTGTTTAGAATTGTGTGTCCCCTTCACAGTTGCCATCAATTACACTTATGAACATACTCGAGTATGTGTACAGATAATCCGATTATAGGCTGAGACACTAATATATTAAATTCTGGCAGTCGTGTCTCAGCGAAGTCGCATTACAACTTTTACTCCCAAGATGGGGACATCTCAAAAGCAGTTGTACTTGCGACATAAACGAATTAGCAGATGAGATTGCAATCATCAATTTGTACTATACTATATACAAAAGCATTGCGTATTTAATTTATGGCGATTAAAATTGATGAGGCCGCGAATGTTATCAACAAGTGAAGCAACAACCTTGACATAGGCAATGATAGAAGCTCAAACATTAACTGGAATCGGATTGAAATGTTTAGAATTGTCTAAACATTTCTTTGCTTGTTGGTGGCAGTTAAATTGTAGAATCTTATATTAAAAGCACTTCACAAAGTAGTTGATTTAAAATATCAGTTGACTCACCACAAAATTAACATCGCCGCGACAATTGTAGGCCTGAGCAAATCCATCGATTGTTTCCGTATCGTTGACTCGAGTTGTCCAGCCGGTGGCCAGAATAACAACCTTCTTATTGCGATCAAACTCTGGACTGTGCCACATCTTTTCCGCCTCTAGAAGTGGATGAGTGGAGCGCTGACAAGCGTTGCGCAGTTGGAAATTCATTTTGTTAATATCCGGTGTGAATTTGGATTTGATTTTGTTCGAGCTAAGAGCCTGGGAACCTAAAGAAAGTTTAGTAGATGATTAAAGTGGGGTTTATTTACAGCTTCTCTGTTTGTCACTTACATAAGTAATTGATGGAGGAGGAGACGTACTCAAAGGGCAGACCGACCAGCAGATTCTTGCTGCTCTGGAGCAGCGATTCGGGTGTGGGCAGCAGCTTGGGATCGATGATGCTGCTGCCGACATTGGCAATGGAGCCAACCACATCGGTGACCGTCCAATCGATGCCATGGCCCAAGCTGGCCAACAGCAGCAGCTGCAGTCCGACGCCAAATAAAGTCACCTTGTGATCCATGCCAGGCAACTGTCGCGATCACAGTGAATGCCGGAAATTGTGGAACTCAAGTATTTATACCAGGCCCCTCCATCGTGTGTAGGCCTTTAGAATCTCCATCGACTATACTACACAGCACACTATATACGAATGTGAATGCGAATGCGAATGAGAGTGTTTACTCACATTCGAACTGTGACATATATGGGTGTATTTCATGCTCATCACATCAATCAGATAAGGTGCATTTGTTACTCAATTAGAATCGACATTATCAGTTACTCGCCTTCGCGTCTCTCATGGAGAGTGCACTCTACTCTCCATTCCACTCGCATCTGCATCTTATTTAAATACTAATCGAAAGTAAATCAACATCGAACCGAAACAAAATTGACGAACGAACAAAACACAAACCCGAAACAAAATAAACAAACAAACGATTACGACTCACTTTATCGTTCTAAAGCGAGGCTCAACGAGATTGTCGCTTTTGTATCTGCAAGCAAATGAAAAATACTTTGATAACGTTTGCTAAACTCCAAATACCCTGTTGAATAAGAATTTTATTTATACTAATTACAATTTATTTTTGTGATTCTGTTTTATTTGCATTTCATTTGAACACATTCAAAATTCGATTTCTATTTCTATTTCATTGCATTTTTAGCAAACGTTAAATCAATTTTAATCATCTTTTTTAATTTTACAGGAACTTTTGTAAATATGTTTATGTGTTTATAGATTATTATTCAAATTTCAATTTTTTTTACAATAATTAGTTTTATTTTAAATTAACAAGTTTTTGTTACATTTGTTTAAATGTTAATGTTTTGCAGACAATTTAAGTTTGCATTTTTTCCCTTTGAACTTAACATTTACATTCCTTCTTATAAAATTATTAGCTTACGTTTTTTTTTAACCATTGTTGATTTCCATTTTTTATCATAATTAGTTTAATTTAAAATTTACAAGTTCAAAATTATTTTATTTTACAGTTTCCACTTTAAATTTGCCGCAACTAAAAAAACTTATAATAAAATAACTTTTATTTACGCACTTAAATTTATTTTTAGCAGTCATTAATTCCATTTCCATTTCATTTTTCTTTTTTTGTAATTGTAAAACAAATATATAATCACAATTCATTAAATGCTTTTTCACTTCCCACTTATTATCAGTCAGTTTTCTGGCATTCACCCTTTCATATATTTCCATTAAAAGCTTGACCGCAGCCTTCGTAATCATATCAACTTACAGCAATTTCACATAGTATTTTTATAATGATTATCAACAGCTTTAAGTGATTTCTCGCTGCGCAAAGTTCATGACTCAGTCAACGTTATCGACCAAGCTCGGAGTAAGTAGTATTTTTGAAGTTCCCCGCCCACACGCAAGTTGAGCTACGACCATATCATATTAATTGAGCTATTGCTATGCTACAGACGTGCTGTCAATCCATATTGAAATCAGCGACGTCACAAAGAACTGGTTGACATCAGCGCACTTACCACACAATAAATATTTCCCAAAACAAAACACGAACAACGGACAACGGACAAACATTTGAAGCTACTCTAATGATCCATTTCCTATATGTATAGCTCATATTTGGACTTTCGTTTTTTATAAGTGTATTTCCTGCGCTGTCTCGCAGAACGATATTTGCATGATATGGAAATTCCCATACTTGCGGATTTGCCAGACAATTTATGATATGATTTGACAATTATTCGATATCTAAGATTGCAGTTGATAGCTTGCATAACAGCGCAATGCAAATGAGTTTCAGCTGGGCGAGACAGCTTACATTTTAAGTGGTAGAATTTTTTTGTAGTGATTACTAAAAAGATTCACAAAGAATTTGATTAAAAAGTAAACGTCTATTTTGAATTTTAAAATAGTAATAATTTTATATTATATATCTGTCATATCACTCACAATATATTTAGTAATAAGTGAGGTAAGATTGATATTAATATATTTTTGATTGGAAGTACATTTGGTATATTGATCTGTTCTTTTAACAGCTGGATTTCTAAAAACATAATTTGCTTTTCAAATATATATATATTCCGTAACTTTTTCCTTCTCTTTCATTTTTGATTTGTTTTTTCGCTTTAGATTTATAAAAATTCTTTTTTTAATAAAATTTTAAATTTAAAATTTCCTAAACAGTTTGTATCAATATATTGACTGTATATTTTGTTCCTTACATTAATTATTTCTTTTCCTTTGCAAATTTTGTTCATTTCTAATATAATGATTTAGTTAATATTTCCTTATCTTATTTAATTATTTTTCTTTCCTTTTTTATTTTACCTTGTAAACATTTTTTTTTTCTAATAAAATGTTGTATGTTTCTTACCTTACTTATTTCTGTTTATTTTTCCCTTGTAAAAATTTATTCTTCTGATAAACTGTTTTATTTAAAAGGAACTCTCAATATAACACATATGATTATAATAACATTTCTGTTCAGGAAGATTGCTAATGATTAACTGTTTTTTTGTGCCTTATCACTTCACTTTAGTTTTGCCCAGAAGAAACCCACCAAAGTAGTAAAACTCTTGTCAATCAATGTTCGTTTAACCAATGTTTGCTTCTGTTTATTGTCGTAATAATTGCATTACAGTATTCACTTAAGCGAGCTTAGAGATTGGCATTACAAGCACCGCAGGCACTGTTGGTGGGCGTAAAGGTATCAAGATTCGCTTCCTTGCCAAAGGGCTCCACTTGATTCACTTCCACATAGTAGAGACCCGATCGTGAGGCCGCATAGCCCATGATCGCTGTTCTTACATTGCTGCAAGCTCGGCCAGTCCAGAGGCTAGCATAGGCGGCACAGTAATTTCCCCTGAAGTTTTGCGTGTTATTCGGATACACGGATTCCGTAAAGTAATCAACAGCACGCTGATGTGAACAGCCGATGGCATCCAGGCCTGTGCAGCCCTTCTTGATGGGTTGCAGTCCCTCGACGAAGAAGTTCGCATCGCCCGCTTCATCGGAGGTGCCGGCCAAGCCCGGATTCGAGATGATAAGGTCCACGTACTTGGCATCGCCACTACGTGTGCCGGGCAGCTCTTTGCCATCGTAGAAACACGGATTCGCGGGATCAAGTCCGGTGACTCGGGACAGTTGCAGTCCATTCGACAGCTGCTGATAGTATCTGGCCGCAGAGCCAGCGATTTGTGCCCCCAAACTGTGTCCAATCAGATGCACGTTCTTGGTCACATAATTCGAGTCCAGTTTGATTAATGCCTTGGCCACATAACGTCCAATGGTGTCGGTATTGAGAACTGCCCAGGTATAGAAAGTGCGTATAAAGTGCGCGGCGTCAAGAATCTGAAATAGTGTGGTTTAAATGTTTTTATGTTTTACTTTAAAATGTTAAACAAGTGAGAAAGCTACATAGCCGTCTACTATACTATATCAAACAAATACTAAAACATAATGAACGCCAATTTAAGGTATCAGAATTGAAGTTGAAGTAAATGTTACTTCATAATACTTATGAGTGCTCTAAATCTCTACTGTATTTTATGAAAATTAGGGTCTTTACAATTTTGAAAAGTACTTTTACCCAAAATTGATATAGAAATAACTTTTAATAGAACGTGTTAGCTAATATATGTAGTAAAGAGCTTCAATTGATGTATTTTCATTTATAAAATGCGACTTTAAAATCTGAGCCTAAGCAGCTGGCAGCATCTAAGTAATTATTATTATTATATTAGTTTACTAACTAACATTTCGGAAAATATTGAACTAACTTCTAATAGAACCAGCTTTAGTTCCTGGTAATCAAAATAAATGATCAAAAAATGGTGTTCCTAAATTTTAAACCTAACAATACATACTGAAAATATTTACTAAATATACATTCGAAATAAATATACTAAATATATATACTGAACACATATATTAAATATATATACTAACTATATATACTAAATGTATATTCTATACTATATATATGTATATACTAAATATATGTATATATAAAATATATATACTAAATATATACAAAATAGATTAAGCTCGTTAACTTACTATGAAGTTGGTGTCATTGCGACAGGCAAATGCCTTGGCTACAGGTCCGCTGTTGGATCTATCGATGGTGCTGCCCCAGCCGGTGATGAAGATGACCGTTTTTCTATTCAGCGAGAAGCCCGACGTGGTGAACAGCTCATCGGCACGATTAAGCGGCACGCTAACATTGCTGCAAGCATCCAATTGCAGAACGAAACTCATGCGCGTCATTTCTGGCAGGACCTTGGATTGATCCCCGGTGCGATTGATGATTGTCCGACAGAGTGTGGCCAGTTGCTCCTGCAGCAGATTCATTTGGAATTTGAGCACTGGGTTACTCAGTTGGGCACCCGTGGGCCACGATAGCTGCAACAGCAGCAGTGGTAACAGCCAAAGCAATTGCGACATTCTAATTGATAACTGCAATCGCCGTAGAACCAATTTATAGCCCATTTTGCCGTTGACATCTTCAAATGGTCAGTATATCATAATTAGATATGTATATATTGATGAGTGAACCACTCTGATTAATCAGCTGCAACACTTTCAATTGAGCCATACCACGTGCCCAAGTGTTTAACAACAGCAAACAAGCCAAGCCCAAACAAAGGCAATAACAAAAGTTTTCTAATCGCTTTCACAAGCCACCAGCGATTATTGATCACCGCATCGGCGATCATTTGCTTCCCATA
The DNA here is from genome assembly GCA_035046325.1 of Drosophila niveifrons. Classification (NCBI taxonomy): domain Eukaryota; kingdom Metazoa; phylum Arthropoda; class Insecta; order Diptera; family Drosophilidae; genus Drosophila; species Drosophila niveifrons. The sequence continues at coordinate 7,809,290 of JAWNOC010000063.1, read as the reverse complement.
GCAGCTGACCATTGACTTGCACTCGAGGAGTGTTCAGAAGTTGCTTTTCAACTTCGAAAATATAAATATTAGCTAAATTAGTAGCTAATTGAGAAGGCACGACTAGAGCATACCCACTAGTAAACTCTTCGATGATCTTGTTTATTGTTTGTAGCATAATATTTTTATTTAGAAACCATAATCTAAAAGAATGAATTATAAATTATAATTTGATATTAATCCGTAAGAATACCTAGATCTCAAAGACTATAAAAGATATAGAGAAAATGGTAGAAAAAGTCTACTAACTACTCTTATATGATTTGCATGAAAATCTGGTATATTTTTTACTCTATGGTATGAAATTCTGTACATTATCAATATATCAGATATTGTCTTTGGTATATTTTTGTATTTTTGCGGTACATTATAAGAATAATACTGCACTGCTTTGACTTTCAATAAAATTTGATTTCATTTTTCAGTAAAATTAATTATTTAAAATTCAGTAATAGAAACCGGTTGGGTTTTTTTTTTTTTTTGTTATATATATATTTTTTTAGTGAACTTTCATATGACTGATATAAGTTTTTATATCCAGCAATTAATTATTAATCCGTAAGAAATTAACAGCAAAAACATAAACTTGTATATTATAACATTATTAGTTATGATTATTAGTTATAAGTTTATTATTCTTAATATTTGTATTTTAAGTTCGTTTTTAATAGACTTAAATTATTTTTTTAATATAGTCAAATACATTTTTATTGGATTTATCATCTTATTTGATTAATAACTATTTAGTAATATAGTATTTACTCAGTCATAAGTAAGCTCTAAAGATGTTAAATTATCAAGTATTTCTAAATACGAAACACAAAGAAAGTTGCAGGTTATTTATTGTTAATATAGCAAACAATTGTACAATTGCAATATACCCTACCTGTTACTGCTACCCTGTAGATGAAAACAAACGCAAAAAAAAACTAAAAAAAATGAAATATTTGCGTTAGGAAATGTTGCCGACAAAATGCGAATTAATAACAAACTTGTCCGTTGGAGTTGCTGTTGTTGTTGTTTTCGTTGTTGTTGTGGCTGTGTGTTGTGGTTGCTGTGGGAGTACGCGCAGCAATCACTTACAACAACAGCAGCAGCAGCAGTAATAAGCAGTAGCAATAACAACAGCAGCAACAAAAACAACAACATCAACTTATTACATTGGTAATTTGTGTGCGCAAAAGTTTTGTGGGGCGCCCCACTGCCCCGCTTGACTTGCTCCTATTATGCTTGTTGTTGTTGTTGTTGCTGCTGCTGTAGTTGCTACTGACACGCTAACAGCAACAACAGCAACAACAGCAGCAGCAGCAGGCAACGGCGAGTGCTTGCAGCTGAAATGTTGTGGCTGGCAATGTGTCAAAAATTGTGATGAATAAAAGTGTAAGCTAATTGTTATACGTGTTCGAAAACGAATACGAATAGGGGTACTCATACATATATTCACGACTCAGTGAATGTTTTTAGGCAATACAATTGCAATTTCTTGCTCTACAAATAACTCGAGTTTAACGTGCATTTACTCACTTGAGAAATACTCGAGCGCAGCTCACTTTGTGAAATGCATTCAGCAAGTATTCTAATTTCTTTGTTGTTTACACAATTTAAATATTTGGTTCAATATAAAATACATCAAATATATACTTTTATAATCAAACTTAGAAGAATTTTAAATGATGTACATATTCATTGATTACATTTTCTTCTAAAATGCTCTACATCAATTACAAAACTTTTTTCATAATTCAATTACTTTCAGTTGAATACTGTCAAATTTAATTGCTAATAATACATTGCCTCTGATTTGTATTCAAAGCTGCGCTCAAATGATAAAATGATTCACTTTTGAATGATATATGAATGTTTCTTTGGCATGCAAACAAAAAGTGATAAATTTAATGACTCATGTGAACATTTAACAATAAGATGATATGCATTCTTATACATTAAAAAGAGATTTAAGATTCTAAATAAATAAAATCGGAGAGAAAATATAACATAAAGATTTATTTTCAGTTATTATTAGTTTAAAAATAAATAAATACAATAATTATATAAATAAGCATAAAATATACAAATGCCATCAAATCTATGTTAAGTTTTAAAACGGATTTCTCTAGCAAAAAAAATATAATAAGTAATTATTCTTTTAACAGAGATTTGTAAATTTTTTTTTTTAATTTTTGAATGAGGTAAAGAAAAAGTGTTGATTGAAATTACTGTATATGAAAATAATGTTTGTTCATTTCTTCATCAAAATAAGATATTGAGTGATAATTAGTCTAATATAGATTAGTTAACATTTCTCAATTTTCAATTTAGGCTAAGAGAAAGTGATTAATTGAATTTTTGGAGATGATATTTATGTATGTTATTATTAATTATATTTAATAATCATTATTCTTATATAGATTTGTTAACATTTTTCTAAATCAAGATAAAGTCAAAGTGATGAAATGAATATCTGAATATTTACATAAGTTTGTTTATTTCTCTATCAAAATATAAAATCAAGTGATTATTAACATAACGTAGATTTATTGACTTTATAAAATTTTTAAATTGTGCTAAGAAAAAGTGGTAAATCCAATTTCTGAATATTAAAATATTGTTTGTTTATTAAGTAGTTATTAGCCTAACATACTTAACATTTGTCTTTATCGCAAATGTCGTGACAATTTAAACGCATATTTCGAGTTTGCAATAGCAAATTGTTGTCATAGATACATTTGAAGACACAGTTACACAGATACAGATACATTCACATATATGTATCTTTGCGTATGGCTAATTGAATGAGTGTACTCGTCGCTACTCACATGTGATATTTGCCTTGTTGCGGTTACTTCTGCAATCTCGCAGTCAGTTGCTTGGCATTGGTGATGAGTCGCATCCGTGAACAGCAACTAACAATTCGGTATATAGCTGTAATTGTGGTTGTATGTGCATCGGTGTTGTGTCGCTCTGCTGGCTAACGCATTTAATTGCCCAGCGCCGAGAGTGGTTGCCAAAGCTTGGCTGCACAGTTGCACAATCGAAGCGAATGCAGCTAAGCTTTCAACTCGGCATTCTTCGAGCAACCCTCGTCGCTGTCTTTATTTTTATTTAATTTTGTTATTTCTACTCTTTTTTTTTGGCGGGGGCTATTCTACACTAGTTGGCCATCGTTTCCGTTTTGTTGATCAACGCAATTAGTTGCCACTTGGCGTCTGTGTGCGAGCTGCGCGCTTGCTGCTTGGTACGAGGAACAAAAGCGGGCGGGAAGCGTTGGGGGGGGGGGGGGTTGACGAAGAAGGTTGGAGGTTGTCGCGGTTGCTTCCGCGTCGTCGCATCGCCTTGACAAGATCGAACAGCGGAGTCGTAATGAAAGACGTTATGGTTATGCAAGGCGTAATCATTTCGCCTGGCATAGAACTGGGGCCGCTGCCACAACAAAATATTACGTATACGCACGTTGCAACAGCTGCTGCGGTGGCGGTGGCGCTGGCGATGGCGGGCGCCTCTTATAATTGCGGCTATTCAATGGTCAGCCAGCCAGCCAGACAGCCAGCTAGTCAACTGAAGTGGCTTTGGCCTGGCTCAATCGTCCGCGCTGGCGTATACGTAATCTGCACAATAAGTGCACAAAATTATCAGCTGCAGCCGTCGTCGTCGTCGTCGTCGTCGTCGTCGTCGTCGTCGTCATCGTCGTCATCGTTGCTGTTGTCGGCAGATGTCCATTGCAACATGGATGGGCCAAGCCGAGCCGAGCCACAAGCCAAGCCAAGCCAAACAAAAGCGCAGCTCAAAAATGTTGCTGCTGCTTTTGCTTTTGTTGTTGTTGTTGTAGTTGCTGTTGTTGGTGCTGCTGTTGCAGTTGGTGTTGCGGCTGGAAAATGCAGGAAAATGTGTGCCAAAAGCCAGCGTATAAATGCCACAGCACTTGCCGAAAAGAAAATAGTCGACTTGCACCATTTCGCCGCGTCGGTAGCCAAAAGTAGCAACTGCTTCGCACACACTCAACTCCACACTCCACATTCCACACTTGAAGATCGCAACGAAATGTTTAGCTGGCGCTTGAAACTGATCCTGCTGCTCGCCCAGGCACTGTTCGCCCAAGCGGGCTACATTGGTGGCATTCCAGCCGCTGGACTGCTGGGCAACTATGCCGGCTCCCTGAGCGCAGGCGAAGCATTGTCTAAACTGGATTTCAGCGATAGCGATGCGCATGCGGATCACGAGCACTTGGGCGCTTTGGCCGAGCAGCTGAGCGAGCACAGTTTTCCAGCGGATTATGGCAGCAGCGATGCCGGCGAGGAATATGCCGAGGCTAGCGAACATCACGAGCATCACTATGAGCCAGAGATTGAGGAGCATCATCATCACGATGAGCAACCGGTGCCGGGCATTGATCATGGCAAGGGCGCCTTCAGCTATAGCACACTCTATGAGTTCAAGGATCGCGAGGAGCATGAGAAGCAGCAGCTGGAGCATCAGCTCGAGGAGCAGCATGTGGAGCAACAGCTTGAGCTGGAGCATCAGATTCATGTGCTCGATAACCATCATCTTGATCATCATCAGGAACTCGATCTGCACTAAAGACTGTGATAGTCGTAACTTTGTTCTTCATCCCGCCCTCGTTTCTCATAGCTAATATTGTTTTTTTTTTTTGTTTTGTGTTTTTTTTACCCATCACATTTATCTATATACTATATACTGAGTTCTTTCAATAAATCACATAAGTAATCATATAAACATAGAGTATAACAATCATATATGGAATTATTTAGCTTAACTTTGTCACAAATTTTTGAGCTATCAAAGTAAGCTGTAATTTTGGATGTCTCTCAATTCATCGTATAAAATTTTCTCAAATTACGAAAAAAAAATTAGGAATTGCCGCCATGGATCAAACTAATTCTATCCCTAATCGCAAGCGGAAATATTCAGTGGATTCTTCTTTGGAGCCACCACAAAAGAAAAAAAAAATCAAGAGGACATTTCACCAAATGCTGCGTTTATTGAACGCCTGAAAGCATTTCGCAAGAAATTTCCAAGAGTTAAGCCTTAATATGGGTTTTTATTTCCGAAGAATATCAATTTGAATTGTTGCGTTTATTTTATTTTGGAATGGAAAGATTTCTCTTTCTTCAAGACACTGTAATGTTCCAGTTGCCATAAAGTTTTGATTGCAAAAGACAAAAAAATATGTGAAATAAAAAAAATCACTTCAACTCTTTAAGTTTAGTCACTGTCCAAAAACATTTATAAGAATATATACATACATATGTATGTATATAGAACAAAAAAGAAGCTTCAACTTCAGCCAGCTCACTTCTTCTTAGCTTTCGCTTCAGCCAGCTCAATTCTTCCTAGCGTCCATGAGACTTGACATAATGCGTTGGCCGCTCAAAATCAAGATTGTCGCTGACTTTGTGCCGCGGCTCATGGCCCAATGGCAAGCCAGGAATGTGATGCCAGTTGGGCAAGTTGCTGGCAGTGCTGACGGTGCTGGGACCCTCGTGTGTTTGCAGGAGCAGCAGCTGCGTCTGCTCGTCGGGCACCAGTTGCAGCACAGCTGAGCTGATCTGTATCCAGGGACCGTAATCTAAGCAAGAGGAAATCACTTTTGTTAAGAACTCTTCGGCATATTCAGTATACGCACCATTGGTCGCACGTTTGCCCTCAGCATTCTGCAATTCCAGCTGTTGATGTTGCTGTGAGACCGCTTTGCCAGCAGCTGTCATTGGCAGTAGTAAAAGCCATATTAAGTAACCGCCACGTATGCGCATTGTGTAGTAGAATCAACTGTTCTTACACTCAATATTGTGTGTTACTTATATGCACAAATTTGGCCGGATGTGGTACGTCTTGGCTGAACGCCCAACGGGGGCCGACAACGTTGACATCAAAGTGCTCGTTGCGCTCAACTGCCTGGGAATTCCAGATAAGAAAATAAATGCAGCTGGGCAACAGCTATGAGAAGGCTAATTGATCGACTTTCGATTACAGCAAAGTGATTGTGAAATTAAAAGTATTTTTGATGTTTAAAGAGAATCTGAGAAGGGTAAAACAGTAGTTTTTATATAGATTCGATTGTGTTAAAAAATTTAATTGATCTCATACAAAATTTACTATCTTCAATAATTCATTTAACTGATTAATATATTTAAAGAAATTAATGTATTATACATGAACTACTTATTATTAACCACAAAAATGTTAATAAATTTATATATACTTTATACATATTTATACTTATTTTTTTTCAATTTATTAAGTGAAGAATCTGTACAGCAAATTTAAAGTACCTTAACATCACAGTAGTATCAAATATATAAAAATAAACCAAACCTCAACACAAATATGAGGATTACAAATATTTATAATAAAATTAAATATATTATACAACAATTATAGGTAGTATAAATATCTAGGAGTATGTAGTCATTATTGTAAATTTCAAAATTCCAAAGGCAAGTCAGGAATGTAAAGTCAGTATAATTATATATGGAATTATTTAGCTTAACTTTGTCACACATTTTTTTGCTTTCAAAGTAAGCTGTAATTTTGGCTGCCTCTCAATTCACCGAATGAAATTTTCTCAAATTAAGAAACAAATTTAGGAATTGACGCCATGGATCAAACTAATTCTATCCCTAATCGCAAGCGGCAATATTCAGTAGATTCTTCTTTGGAGCCATCAATAAAGAAAAAAAGCAAGAGGACATTTCACCAAATGCTGCGTTTATTGAACGCCTGAAAGCATTTCGCAAGAAATTTCCAAGAGAGAAGCCTTAATATGGGCTTTTATTTCCGAAGAATATCGATTTGAATTGTTGCGTTTATTTTATTTTGAATTGGAATGGAAAAATTTATAGAGATGCCTTCTTCTACCTGTTACATACATTTCCTGCCGGCACAAAGTTATAATACCCTTCTACCCCATGGGAAGCGGGTATAAAAACTATAATTTATGACTTCGTGAGTGCTTAAAGCAAACGTTGTCACCTCTAGTTAGTGGTGAATATACGACAAGATTTTGCTGTTGTTTTTGTAACCACACGAAATTATTCTCAAAATGGCACTAGACTCATTCTCAGCAAGCCAAAGCCACAGCAACAGCGACAACGGCGTTTTCAATTTGGCATCGAAGATTCGTTAGCATCGCGATTTGATCACAGTTAGCAACTAGGTGATAAGTGATCGATGTGTGCTGCTGTGTGCGTAGAACACAATGAACTCAGACCGTGGCCTAATGCCAAATATTCAGAAAAATCAACAAGAAACCCAAAAAAAAAAAAAAATTCCCCCAAAATGTTTTTGAGGAGACAAACGGCAGCTATTGAAGTTCTCGATTATGTAACCGTCGCCCCAAAAAGAAGGTCAAAATAATTTGAAAGTCCAGCAAGCGAGAAAAAAAACCGATTAGCATTCGTGTTTGATTTTAGTTATTTTTTCTTTATTTTATTTTTGCGGTATTTACACAGCGACAGAGACAGTAAGAAGGGAAAAAAATACAGATTTAGGATAAAATACAATAGTCGTTGATGTATATTTTTTCTTTAAGAGCTAGACACACAAAAAAAAGCAAAAAAAAAGTACAGTAGTTGAGTAAGTTTTTAGATTAGATATGATCGTAGATCGTAGATCGTAAGTAGGTAACAATATCGTATCGACTGTGGTCGAATAATTATTTTTTTTCGGGCAGCGTTTTGTGGTTAGAATTCGTCTGGCTTAATGTCCAAGAAGATGGAGGCATTTAGCAGCCGGCAGCGAGTTTCTCCCAGATGCCGCCGCTCTTCCAGCCAGAGCCGCCATTGCCCCAGCTTGAGCCACCGTTGCCCCAGCTTGAGCCGCCGTTGTTCCAGCCACCATTGTTGCCCCAGCCAGAGCCGGCATTGTTCCAGCCACTGCTCGACGAGGCAGTCGAGTAGGAGTTGACCACAGGCGCTGGTGCACCATAGACGGGACTGGGCACACGGCTGTTGTTATCGCCGCTGTTGTCATCATCGACGATCACCTTGATGGTCTTCACAAACTGCTGTTGTGGCTGAGGCTGAGGTGCGGGCACCGAGTAGCTGATGGGCTGTGGCGCGGGCACAGAGTAAGTAACAGGAGCAGGCACTGGGACTGGAGCGGGAGCGGGAGCGGGTTGCACACGCACCACAGGCTGGGGAGCAGGCACGGAGTAAGTCACTGGCGCTGGAGCGGGAGCCACACGCACCACAGGCTGGGGAGCGGGCACTGAGTAGGTGACTGGAGCGGGCGCTGGGGCAGACACGGTGTAGCTAACGGGTGCAGGAGCGGGTGCTGGAGCGGAGTAGGTGATGGGTGCTGGTGCTGGCACGGAGACAGACACTGGCACTGCAACTGGAGCGGGAGCGGGAGCTGGAGCGGTGTAGGTGACGGCGGGCACGGGCACAGCCTGGGCAACAGCCGAGGTCTGGACAACTGGAGCCGAGGCCACGGAGCTGGCATAGCTGCCGGAGCTGGCGTAGCTGTTGCCACCGCTGTAGCTGCCAGAGTAGCCGCCGTTGTAGCCACCAGAGTAGCCGCCGTTGTAGCCACCGGTGTAGCCGCTGGAGCGAGCATAGCTGGGCTGTTGCTCGACCACCTTGATGACCTTGATGACCTGCTCGCCACCGCCATAGCCACCGCCATAGCCACCGCCATAACCACCGCCATAGCTGCCACCGTAGCTGCCGCCATTGCTGTATCCGCTGTTGTAGACTGGACGGCTCTGCTGTGTGTAGTATCCCTGGCCATAGCCGCCGTTGTAGGCGCCGCTGCCGTAGCCACCGCTGTAGCTGCTGCCACCGCTGCTGCTGCCACCGCCGCTGGTGCCGAAGCCGCTGCCACCGCCAATGCCGCCGCCAAGGGCCTTAAGCAAGGCAATCTTGGCGCCCAGCAAAGCCTGGGCGGGCGCACTGAGCGCCAAAAGGGCAACAACAATACAAACAAACAGCTTCATCTCGCTCGCTCTCTCTCTCTCTCTCTTAGTCTCTGTGGGTGTGTGGTGCCTGGACTGGGCAAAACTCAACTGATGATCCCCAATGGCGATACGCACAAATTTATAGGCCAACTGCGAGCTGCGAGCTCACCCTGAGTGTGTGTGTGTGCGTGTGTGCGTGAGTGTGTGTGTAGTTCTAATAATACTCATCTTCAGCTTGACACTGGACCCAACGTTGACGTCGCCGTCGCAGTCGACAGCAGCAGCAGCAAAAGCAACAGCAGCGACACTTTGAAGCTCGTCAAGCTGTTTGCTTAATTCATAAATAGTTACTTATGGGCCACACCGAAATGCCAAAAACTAAGGCGCGTCCCCAGCTACACATCCAGCAATCTATCCAACCAACCATCAGTCTGTCCATCTGTCCATCTATCTGTGTGTTTATCTAGCTATCCATCTATACAGACAGCATTTTGGCATATCGCTCTCCCTCCCTCCGTCAGTCAACTCAACTACTTAACCATAAACTGAGATATTTTCTCACCTCTCTCGGGGCAAATAAACCCGCCGTCTGCCATCCGCCGCCAAAACGATTCGCAAGAAGCGCAGGTAATTCCCAAATTACCGCTACACTCTAAGAAATTGGGGTCGCTGCCAAAAATAAACCAACAAATCACAATACACTATTTGCTTTATGCCAAAAATAAACCATTAAAAAACCAACAATTTTTCTATCTTCTTATTGGAATTAGAAAACGTTTAAATAAAAAGACTTGACAGGCTTCCTGATCAAGCTGCACTTAAAAATGAAAAAAGAATACATAAAAAAATAAGAAGAAGAAATAAACCATAAAATAACCAACATTTCATTAATGACACAAATAAAACAAAAATAATTTATTTGAAATTTATAATATTAGAAAAAAATTAAACTAAAATATATGGAAAACATAATATTGTATTAAATTCAGATATATATATTCCCACTATTGTATCTCAAAAAAACAGAATTTACTGTTTTAAAAATATGTAAAAAAGTAAAACACAAATATTTTTTTAAAAATAATAATAATTAACTAAAATTTATTAAAATCATAATGTTGTATTTAATTCAAAGATGTATTACCACACTATAATATAAAAATTGTATTAATAAGAAAATAACAAATATTTATATACCATATTTTTTCTACACAGAAAGATAAATCTTGCAAAAATCAAGACAAAAGCTTGTCTTAAGATTTTATTTTCTTAATTTCGGATTTAATAAATCAATTATAAACAACAATCTAGATTTTTTTTCCTGTGTTCGTATACTTCATAAAAATTTTCTGCAAATTTGTATTTCCAATTATTGAATCAATTTGACCTTCGTCTTATTTGCAAGCAATAATTTTACAGTGTAGTGACTATGAAGCAGTTAAAATTGGTCACATTAAATTAAATGTTACAGCGTTTAGTCAATAAAACAATAAAATCTGAATCTTTGAATCCATGAATGTTCATTGCAATAAAAAAGGCAATAAATATGATAATAAAAGTTTCGCACTTGATGGTATTTCCCATAACTACTATTGTTTTTGTCGCAGTGTACGCGTGTCTCTGGGTGCTGTTGTTTATACTATGTATGTTCATTATATTGTAGCTATAGCCGGCGTATATGCATATTGAGGAACTCGGTAGAGTCACAGACTGAGATACTCGTATTGTCATTCATTCAGTCAAGATCTTGTGCATGGCTACACGTAGCTACTGCCAATGACTTTGGCTTTGGCTTGGGTTTTGGCTTTGGTTTTGGTTTTGGCTTTGGGTATTTGGTTGTGCCATGTTTATGCCTAATGCCTGTGGATGGTAATGGAAATGGGGGAATATCTGACGATGTGCTAACCGCGAGCGAGCACAAATGCTGTACAAATAAATCCCAAGTCAACTCAAGTTAAGACAAATCGAGTCGAGTTGAGTAGCGTTTAAAACTAGTCCCACGTCCGCATCATAAAGGGCGCGTTCCGTCTATTCATTATTGTCCACTATGCTGAATATTACAAATGCTCTGATGATCGGCTTTTTGTGTTTTTTTTTTTCTTCAATTTGGCCAGAACGTGTATGCAAATTGGACCAAAAGATTATATTACAACACATGCCGGCATAATACTCGTATATTCATAATTTTTACGATCTGTAGCAAACAGCGACTGGTTTCATTTTGCAATCCACAAAAGGTTTGGCTAGCCAAAAGTTGGCCTATTTTCAATTTATAGGCTTTGTATAATAGGAATATTAATAAGATACTTAGAATATGATTTAAAGTTGATCATACTAGCCACAGCACAGCATTAGCGAAATTCTGAAATATATTTAAATTGTAGTGTAGTAGTAGTAGTACATCTAAATTGTAGTATTAAATTGTAAATAGTTGTAATGCTTTCTGTCGCGAATTCATAAATATTAATTTATAGTTGGAGTATAATGTTTATGTTTAATACCAGAAATTAGAATAAGCGTAGAGAGCACAGAACAAATTGTTGCTTCTTTTAACAAGTTTTCATAAATAGCAACTTAGAAAACAACAGTCGAGTGTGTTCGACTGTGAAAGAACCGCTACTCATTTTCAATAAGAGCAAAACAAGGCAGCTTTTCAAATATACCAAATTAATATACCTCAAAAACTCTGAAATATACCGAAGCTTATATTAAATATATTGAATTATGAACATAATTATGATACCCTTCTACCCAATGAGTAGCAGGTATAAAAGCAGCAAATAAGTAATTGTAATGTCCTCTGCTAAAAATTTCATTGTTGAACATTTTTTTATATATTCATTTTTAGTTAAATATTTAGTGCCAAATATACGAAAAATTATAAAAAAGCATAGAAAATACAGAACACTTTTTTTTTCCTTTTGTAAATAACTTATCAAAAAGAAAACATACATATAATAAAATTCTCTTATATATTAATGCCATGCTGTTCATAGTTGTGTCAAATACTTTTTAAAAAATGTATCTTTGCTTGGTGATGTTGATACTATTTGGTTCAGTTGGCATTTACCACATATTTGTTGAAATGATGCTTTCTGAGGCAGCGCCTGTCATTGGCTGAGTTGGTTGGGCAAATATGAAATCACAACTAATTTACACATTTCCAGATTTCAGGTTTTCAAATCTCTGTGACTGTGGCAGTCAATTTGTAGCCAACTTGCGTACTACAACATTCTTTCTTGGGCCACCTTTTTTTTTCGTGGTTAAAGGGGCTTTTGGTTATGCCATTTTGGCACCTCATTACCATTTGACTATTGTGAGCTAAGTGAATGTGTCCACAAGGTGCCATTGCTCTGTGCATGCACACGACTGTTCACAACACTCTCGCAATACTCTCAATTTCAATTTCTCACCTGCCGCCCCCGCCAACCAAAACTAAGAAGACGAAGAAAAGAAAAAGTCTCACCTCTGTCTTCCTCCCAATTGTGAAGGTCAACAATCTGTGTGTGTGTGTGTATTGGCTTTTGGTATTTCGTAATTTGACGAGTATTACGAAATTGCACTCGACAAGTACGCAAAATAAACAAGGAAAGATCTCACAATTTAATCACACTTTAATGCTTATTTTTAACCTGAAATTCTTGGCAAATTTTGTTTCGCAGAATATTCAATTAATAGAGGACGTGATTTTTTTTTTGCGCTTATTTTAATTGTATATAGTATTTTTAGTACAATACATTTCGTTTAAATTACCAAAAAAAAAAAAAGGAAGAATTTTTGCCTGCTGCCTGAGTATAGAGGAGTGAGTGTACAGTGTGGCCTGCCTAGCACCAACCGCCGCCGCCGCCCAGAGCTGCGGGCGCACCAAAGCCAAGTCCAAAGCCACCGCCAGCGCCATAGCCAGCGCCAAAGCCATAGCTGGCAGGGAGTGCGGCACCACCGAAGCCACCAGCAGCCAGACCGCCATAGCCATAGCCAGCTCCGACACCAACAGCACCGGCGCCGCCAGCGATGACGGGCGTGGCCACCGAGGTGACAACTGGCGTGACGACAGCCGATGTGGAAATGGCAGGAGCTGCACCAACGAAGCCACCATAACCAGCGCCATAGCCAGCGCCATAGCCAGCGCCATAGCCGCCGGAGTAACCGCCAGAGTAGCCACCTCCAGGCACCACCGACACCTTGATTACCTTCACCACATTCTCGTTGCCATAGCCCGATCCATAGCCACCGCCATAGCTATAACCACCGCCATAACCACCGCCATAGCCACCGCCATAGCCACCGCCATAACCTCCAGCATAGGGATAGGCACCGCCATAGCCACCCGCTCCGGTTGTTCCAGCGCCCAGCACTAGACCCAGCTTGCCAAAGGTGGCTTCACCCGGTGTCGCCAGAGCTGCGATCGCAACGAGTGCCAAAGTTATTCCATAGATCTTCATGTTGCTTATTGCTTATTATCCAGATGGAACTCTTGTTACTTTCTGTGTTTGGTGGTGGGTCAACTGACTGCTGATGCTTGACTGTTGAACTGTGTTGACCGCCAGCGAGTATTTATAGCCAATTCCCTGGGGGGCAGCACACAATGGCCAGGTATTGTTCTTATCTCTGGGCAGCGAAAGTGTCTGGCCGCAAACGTGTGAATTGTTTAATGAGCAACCCAACTAAACCCAAAGTACAACACACAAAAATTGCCTCAGAAACTACAATGTCAAAGTCAATTTATTTAGGAGTACCACATACGAATAGTTTGGGGTTTTTCTCTACCCTTAGAACCGGAACCTTAACTCTGTGTTCGGAGAATGCATCTTTTGTAATTACTAATGGCCGCGTTAAATGGAATTAACACTTTCAGTTTCTACCAGATTCACAGATATGTACATTAAATAGTGAAATATGTTTAGTACTTTAATATTTGCTATATGCATAATGACATTCAAATGCAAATACTTGATCAACTGAACACACACTAAAACGCTTCAACTATTAACTACTTCAGCCTATTATCTCTTTGTACTTTATCGAACTGTTGCAAACATCTGTTCTTGCTGTTTGCGACAAATTAAACAGTTATTACGGCTTCACTTAATTGAACTTCAATGATACGCAAATGACGAGGAAGTTTTTTTTTTTCACTATCTTCAACTGCTCATTGGGAATTCAGATTGTGTGTGGAATATGTTATATTTCATTTTAATTTGTATTTTAATCTATTTCTCGTGCAGCAGTGGGATTTCATATTATATATGAAATATATGTATTTTTTAAATCGTTAATTTGATTTGCTTTCGCGTTGCTTTCTTAGTGAATAAGTGAGTTAAGGTAAAGAACTTTGTGTATACAATATATACTTGTATAGGAAAAACGCTCCTAACTCGCCCATATCCTCACTCACTATGACAGCACCTGTAAGTTTCGGTTTCTGTGACTGAAATCTATCAATTGGCATTAAATAAATATAGGGTCATTTAAGAATCCAATACTCGTAAAATTTCATCTGCAGAGCGATAAAAAAAAATCGTCAAAAACAAAACAACCTTCGCTAGCTAAGAAAGTAAACGGGCGATTTGAACGACATTTGGCCAGTTGATAGTCCAGTTAAATCCATATTGTTTGATACTATATTCAGCTTGATTTTGCCAAAGACTCTGTGAGATATGACAACCATTTTGTTTTCGAAAAAGTCCTGTTTTCTGAGCTGTTTAAAAGACTTCCAAGGATATTGTTGTTCATTCTGCAAGTGTATATTTAAATCTATCGATTTGTCAAGGGATATCTAAATCGCCCTTAAAATGGCGAAGTTAAAGTGGAAAATGTAAATTTTTGACTATTTTTCTATGCCGCCCCCTTAGAAAATGATCAGCATTTTTTCGAAGTGGATCCTGGAAATCCTTAAATGCCAAGCGATAGTATTTGTGACTGCGATATCAAATAGCCATGTCCTTTTCAAATCCATGGCACAGCCTTGAAGTATGCTATAAAAAATTAAATTTGAGATTCATCCTCGCTTAGCGAACTCTTTAAAATTTTTTAAAAGGAATCAAGACCAGTTGCATATGTTTTTCATTATTATCTTTATTATATATTAATTGCCTTGCTGTTTATGTTATTTAATTAATTAAATTACTTGTATAATTTACAAAGTACACACAGTATACACAAAAAAAATTTAAAAAAAAAAAGGTAAAACAATGACAAAAACAATTGAGAACGTGACAGTCGCAAATGTGATAGTTGCAATTGTGCTTTCTCTTTCTCTCCCTCAACTTCCTTCTCTCTCTCTCTCTCTTTCTCTTATCTGTCTCATTTGCTAACTGTTGACATTTCTTCTATGCAGATACTCTTTGAGTATCCTCGATTTGACTGTATAACTGAATGAAAATACATATCTATATATATATGGATCAATATATATATATACATATATATAGAATTTGTTTTTTGTTATATGTATATTGGTTAAACAACATGATTGGACATTAATTAAATTTGGTATAAAAATCTAAAACAATGTTTTTTGTTTTTTTTTTTTGTTACAATTTGCTTGTTTTCGGTTTCGCTTTCAGTTACAATTGCATATATATATATTTAAATGTACATACATACAGTATATATATGTCGTTCGCATAAGTATTTGAATGTTCGCTTCAATTTCAATTTCAATTCATTAATATTATTCATATTTGTTAGCAAAAAACACTTACAATAAATACTTCATCTTCTAATCGCCTATTAATTCTCGTCGTTTCGCTTGGTTTACTCTTTGTTTTTTTTTTCCTTTTTTAAATATTACTTCTTTTCTTCTCTCTTTTGTTTTTGTGTTGCACACGTACACATGGATTATACAGAGCTGGATATACACATACATACATACTCTTTTTTGTTATACATACATATATGGTAGATTGTTAGGTTGTTGTTGTTGTTGTTTCTCTTGGGCCCTTCTCTCTTCATCTGCGTCCCTTGTGCGTGTGAACACTTGTTGAATTCATAATATCTTGCTAGCTTTATTACAAACATTAAATCTATTCAATTTGTTGTATCTTTCTTCTGCTGTTTTTTTTTTTAACGGTTTTGCAAACTAAAATACAAAATCTCGCTACCATTCTCGCGACTTCTCCCCAAATATATATTTTAATATTAGATACTGGAGGGAAAATGAAGAAAACAAAAAAAAAAAATAGAAAAAAAAACTAGAAACTCGGTTCTTAGGACCAGGCAAAGCGAAGCGGAGTGGAGCATAAAATAAATCCTAGTTTTGACTTAAAAACATAACAACAAACAAAGTATTATTTTTTTTTAGATGATATAAGTACGGGCCACATGTGTTACAACAGTACATATCTTTAGTGTTTTTTTGATTTTTCATAAATTTTCTTATAATTTTTTTTGTCGTTTTGTTTTTTTTTTTTATTCATCGTTTTTTTAGCTGGCTGTCTGGCTAAATGCTGGGCTGAAACAGGTTGGGCCTTAACATAATACATGGTTACACATATACATTAGACATACGTTACATAAATACATAAATATACATACGACTTATGTACAAATACATACAAGTTAAGAAGTGTGTGTGGACGATATTAGAGACGGACGACGACACAAAAGCCAAAAAACAAGAAAAGAATTCAACAAAAAAACGAAAAGAACGTTGCGAAACAAATCACGACTTGCTGCCTGCTGCCAAATATTGTTAGCACCAATTCGAGCTGCAATCGCAAGTCGCTAGATGCAATATAAATTTATATATATATATAATACCATGTATATATATGTATGGGTGTGTGTGTGTGTATATATACGATATATATATATTGATACATAGTTTCGTGTACAATTTGATTAGGTTACATGTACATATTACATTTGCTCGATTGTGGGTTTGTTGTTTTCTCTTTTTGAGTCTAACTTAGTTCGTAATTAGATTTGTTACCATAATTATGAATATATATTGACAATATAAAAGCACATCGAGTTTCTCGTGTCTAATGCAGTAAAAAAGACTAAAAGCGTGTACAAAATAAACGTCGTTCTCGTTCTCGTTCCTTTCTTCTCTTTTCTATGCCTTTCATTTTCTCGTTGGCTATTTCTCAAAACTGTTTCCGTTTCGCTTCTCTCGCAATGCCAAATTTAAATAAAAAAAATCTCTGCTATTTGTAATCATCATTAAAAGTATGCAACTAAATTAAATTTATAAAAAAAAAAATGAATAAAATAAAATAATTGAATTTAAATAAAATTAGAAATAAAATAATAAACAACAACGCGCCCAAGATAAGCAAATGCGCATGCGATAGTTAAATTAACTTAATCGGGGGAATTACTATATACAAATATTGGGCTTGGGTTTGGGTTTTAGTTCGGGTTCGGGTTTGGGTGACTCTGCTTCAGAAGAACGTGGAGAACTTGCGCTTGTTTGGCATCTTGCTGCTGCTGTTGCTGATGTTGAGGTGACTCTGATTGATGCCATTGCTCTGCTTGCCGCTGCTCACCATTGGCATGGTCATTGGCAAGGGCATGGGCATGGGAACAGGCACCGAAGCGTACGCCGCCGGCTCCACGACATCAGTTGTGTAGTGAACTTGCTGCTGTTGGGCGTAGAAGGCGGCCGTCGACGTTGCCGGTACTGCGACTGCATTGCTGGCTGCTGCTGCTGAGGCGGGTGGCATTATGACGACGGGCACAACCACGGGTTATACAGAGATCTCATAGTTCATATCATAGATGCTGGCACGATCCGGTGTGCCACTTGCCGCATTCTGTGCCGCTGCCGCCGCCGCCGCACTGCGTCCAACTGCCGCCGCCGCTGCGGCAGCTGCCGCATTCTGTTGGGCCAGACTCGTGGCCACAACACCGCTCGGCAATCCGCCATTGTTGCGTGCCATATTCGCAGCGGCGGCCGCTGCGGCAGCGACTTGTTGCTGCTGCTGTTGCTCCAGCGATTGCATCTCCATCGAGTCCGTCATCTCGAGGGCACGCACAAAGCTCATGGGTCGTGTTGGCGTCTGCTTGCGTTTGATTTGCGGCGATGGCTGCGGTTGCAATGCGCCCGCTGCGCTGCTCACACTGACACCGCCCATTGGGTTGGGTGGAAAGACGGCGACGCCGCCACGCAGCTGTGGCTGATAGCCGCCGCCGCTAGTGTTGACATTGCTGTTGCCGGCATTGTTGTTGGACGCAGCGACATTGGCAATGCTGCCGCTGCTGCCGGAAGCGCCAGTGGCGCCGCCGCCATAGCGCAAGATATAGGTTTGGGCAGCGGATGTCTGTGGCATGGTTGTGGGACTTGTGGGATTCGAGCGATGATATGAAGCGGCTGCTGCTGCTGCTGCAGCGGCGGCAGCTGCAACGGCAGCCTGTTGTTGGTGCTGCTGCTGCTGTTGATGCTGCTGTTGATTGGCATAGTCCTGCAGACGCGAATGCGTCATGATTAGTGGATGGCCACCGGCGCCGGCTGTGATATACTGGCCATGCTGAAGCGCACCGCCCGCCGAGATGCTGCTGCTGTTTGGCAGTGTGCCCGCACTACTGCCCATGCTCACCGAGGCCGGCACGCCACCAACATTCCCCCCACCCGGGGCCGTACTGAAGCCGGGCGACGTGTCCTTCCACATGTAGACGCCGCGCTGCGGACTGCCAGCTAGCTCGCGTATATTATCCACCGTGTTGTTGGAGCGTGCATACGACAGCTCGTTGCCGCCGGTGCCCTGACGCACCAGTTCGCCCTCGGAGAGGAAGCGACGCTGCGGACTGCCGCCGTAGGCCGCTTGGGCCAACGATTGTTGCTGCTGTTGCAATGCTGCAATCAAAACAAAAAATAGCCGTTAGCATTGATTAAAGACAACAGAGAGAGAGAGAGAGGGAAGTGCTAAAACACGTTTGCCACATCTGCTGCATTTTTTGGAGCCTTAGAAAACATTTTCATTTACTTAATTAAAACGTGTTCTATAGCTATTTTATTCATAAACTAACTGAGGCAAAACTTTGCACATCTACGCAATAAAATAGAATTTAATAAATTTGTTTTATACACTCTTAAAAATTCATAAAATTTGATTGGGATTGCATACAAATTGTAGAAGCTATTTAAGAAATACTGTTGCATGGGAAAATTCGCCTACTGATTAGAGATATTATTCACTTTGGCTGATAATCTGGTATAATTTGAATATAGTATTATATCAAGATACTAAATAAGCCTTTGGTATATTTTAAGACTGTTTTGCTTTCATTTAAAATGGGTATCTCACAGTCGAGCACACTCGACAGTAGCCCTCTTACTTGTTACATTCTTAATTTAATCTTTTTTTATAGACTTTATTTTATTGATTACCACAACCAAGCTGCAACAACTTAATGCTAAATTTATACAATAAAAAGCTCATTTATTTAATTAAGCTAATTGAATATCCATCTGTTTGTGTCACAGAAACTGAGGCAATTCAGCTCATTATGATTAAAATATGAGTTTATTAATTTGATTATTAATTTTATGTATAAATGAATACAATATATATATCACATTGTTTCCATATATTTTGTACGATTGGTTATTAAATATTATTAAATAAATTATCTAATATTATGGCTATAATAGAAGGCTTGTTTTGTTGGGCAGTAGTGATGAAGTTATAAGCAATTTCCTATATTTACTCAATATAATACTATTAGCTTTAAAATATATTGAATTTATATAACATTTTTATTTAATATTTTAGCTCTAATATCAGTCATATTTTGTTGGCTAAAAATGACGAAGCTAAAAACAATTTACTACATCATCGTCAATTTCAAACTACTAGCTTTTTATACTATCTTCTTTAGGCAAGTTTGTATTTCTGTCCAAGAATGGAATTATGCTAATAAGTAAATGCTCTTATAAAAAAAAAACCATAACAATTTCGAAATTTTTTAAATAATCGAATTCAAATATTATTGATCGTAGTCCAAGTTTTACAATATTTAGTAAAAAAAAAATGCTTTTCAATGCGGCAACTGTGAGCAATAGCAATATGTAAGCTTACCTTGCTGTTGTTGCTGCTGATGCTGCAGCATGACTCGCTGCTGTTGCAGCAACAGTTGCTGCTGCTGCTGAATGCTCGGCGCCTGCGGATGCTGTGGCGGCAACCCGCTTGTGTACTCATAGTAAGCTGCAGCCGCCGCTGCCGCCTGTTGCTGCTGCTGCTGCTGTTGGGCGGCCTGCGCATTGAGGCCAATGAAGTCGGGTCGTCGCGGCTGCGTCGGCGTGCCTGGATTCGATCTGTGGGGCACATACGAATGCCATGAATTAGTTGCGTTGCAAACAGAGATGTTTTTAAAGGAAGAGTGTGAGAGATAGACAGAGAGAGAGAGAGAGAAAGAGAGAGCGATGAGTGGAGTGTTTTTGTGGTTGAGAGTTCAGTTAGAGGCGCAGCAGTTTGGCAGCAGTTAATGTTAGAACTCAACGACACACAACACACCAAACACACACAGAGAGACACAGACAGAGATATATAATATATGTAAAAACAGTGGGTGAGAGGAGTTATGACAAAATGGGTTAGGCTACAATTCCTGCTCCCGGTTAGGATATTAGAGACAACGCATACACACACACACACGCACACATACAGAGAACAGCTGCAGGGCATTCACAAGTTAGGTTGATCAGTTTGTTATTGAGTGAGTATATATGTTTGTGTATGGGAAGTGCTTAGTTTTGTTTCTGTTTTATTGTCTTATCTTGAGTCAAAGATTCCTAACTGTCCTCAGTTTCAAACCCATCTTTCTTCATCCTAACAAATGCTTCGGGTTCCGTAATACTAAAGCATGAATAAAGTTACATTTGTCAATTTCTATCTCTAATTCGTTTAGCTCTTGTTCCCTTGTTTCCTTAGCTAATTCGATTGCTGTTTCACGTTCTAACTACTTGGCTAGAATTCCTTTTCGAATGTGTTCCGTGTTTTTTTCCGACGTTCCTTTTCTTATTGTTCAAGCATGGAGACTCCGTCTCAGATTTTAAGTTACCCAAACACTCCGTTCTCTTTTGTTTTCCTTCCTCATGATCCCCAACCCCTCCTAAACTTCATAACTTATACGAACCCAGTCCGATTTTGCATGTGGCACAGACGTTTAGGTTATTCAAGACAACAAAGTGAGAACATTTGTGCATTTACACGTGAATTAGTTCAATTTATTATCAAATAAGTGTATATTCGAAGAAGAAGAAGCTTGTGTGATAACGATTGCGACTGCGTGTTCCGGAATTCCTTTTAGTCCATGCATGCGGTTGCTTTTATGCCAACCCCTTTGTCTTAGGAGTGAGTTACGGGTATTCAGTGCCAGTGACTTTTGGCGATGCGCTGAACGAGCTCAACAACGGTGCGTGGAACATCGGCGCGCACAAGTTTGATCAGCAGATGCAGCACATTGACCACACAGTACAAGATGCTGCAGATAAGTATGACGGGGGCGAGCAGCAGTTTTGTTTGGATCGAATAGCGTGTGGTGTCCTCAAAGTCAAAGAACTCCCACAGATTGGATTGGCCGAGAAAATGCTTGCGCATACGCATCACCTGACCCTTTAGCCAGCTAAAGTACCAGCATAGAAAGAATAGCGCATTCGATGTGAGATAGCCAAGCAGAAATCCGGCCAACGTAATGTAATCCATTTGGGGCTGATCGGCTGTCAATTGGGTTTTAGCTTCGATTCCGATTTCATTTCCACTTCCATTTCTATCTTCAGTTGCGACTCGAAAGCCGCCTACCATACGCATCAGCTGCTGATGCTGCTGGCCAAAGGGTCGAAAGGCGGCTCTATTATAAAGACGCGGTCGCTGCACTCGATACGGTTCATGATCATGTTCACTTTCACTTTCACATTCACGTTCTCGCTCTCGTTCAGTTTCTACGTCTTGCTCGTCGTCCTTCTGCTGCTGATAGCCATAGTTGTGATAAATATCTGCAACCCGCTGCTGCTGCTGCTGTTGCAAGTTCGAGTTGGAGTTCGTTTCGAAATTGCTGTTCGAGTTGCTCGAGACTGAATTGAAATTGCAGTTGGTAGTCGAGTTCGAGTTTGATTTCGATTTATAGTTCCCATAATCCTGTTCGCCCACCTGCTGCTGTCTGCTGCATTGGGCCATCACTTGTTGCACATGCTCATTGCCATGGTCATGACAATCGTTGTTTGTGTCTCCGCCGTAGACATCTTCGCCGCCGGCAGCCTTGTCGTAGTCACTTTGCCAATAGCTATCATTGCCGTAGTTGCGTCCATAGTTCAGCCATTTATTGTCATCATCGCAGCAATTGTGTCCGTTGTGCCCGTTGTCATTGCCACTTAGCTGCAGCTCTGACTGCTGATGCTGCTGCTGTTGCACTGTTGATTTATTGCTGTGTTGTTGGTTGTGGTACGCTTTGGGCCATCGTCTCGTATCGCCAGCATCATCTTGGGTGCCACGCGTCAAGTGCAACGCCAATGGATTCGCCTCAAAGTGCATGCCATTGAAATGAAAGTGGCGACGATGCCGCAACTGTGGCGGCGTTGCAACCATCAGTGGCAGCGTCTTGTCCATCAGGCCCAGTGAACGCACGCGTTGCGCAGTCATCTTCTTGTTATTCATTTCACTCTTTTGTTGCTACCCCACAAAAATTTAATACGCACAACTCTTATTTAAACCGCTAGCGACTGACCGACAAAGAAGGAGGCAATGTGTGTGTGTGTGAGTTGGTGTGTGCGTGTGTGCCAAAAAGAATTTATAAATTAAAAGAAAAAACAAAAACGAAAAAATGAAGAGAGAACACAAGTTGATATAACTAATACAATAAATTTTCTTTAATATTGTTTGACAGAATTTTTGGTTTTAGGTTTTGTTTGGATTATTTTTGAGTATTGAAATTATTTACTAGATCTGACGAAAATGATTTGAGAGCTATGACTTTCGCGTCAATGTTGAGTCGAATGGAATGAGCTTAGTTTTGGTTTTTTTTTTTTTGTTGTTTTTTGTTCGATTTTGATTGTGGGTTAGCCAGATCCCTTGAGTAAATGAGCAAAGCCTGCTTTTTTATTGTATTTGAGACGATATCGTATTATATATAGAATGAGAAAACTGCGGCACCAAAACGATCAACAAATCAACAATCAAAATTCAGTTTTTAAATGCAAAAAAAAAATACACTCACCTCCAATCGAATGAAAGCTGTGAGGCTGAGAGGCTATATAGCTATATTTATATATATATTATCTGCTTGTTATCTGTCCTACATACATTACATATTACATCACATACATCACATATGTACATCAGTGTTTTTATTCATATTCGTCACATTTCGCCTATTTGCTAATTTTATTTTGTTGTTTTATTTGATTAGAATTTTTTCGTAATTCGTATTGCATTTTTTTTTATTTAATAATTTTTTCAGTATGTTTTTTCATTTATTTATTTATATAGTAAGCTAAGCCTAGGAATTAGTACTGTTCTCAGAGTTTGAGTATTGACTACATCAAGAAGGAATATATTATATTCAACAAAAAAAAAAAAAAAAAAGAAATACATAATTACAAAGAAAACGAAAAAAAGAAAAGTTGAAAAATAATTAGATTATAAAGTGTGGTAAACAAATTATGGGGAAAAAGCAGTGTGTGCAAAATACAATATACACATAAATGAGCGAGACAGAGAGATCGAGAGCGAAAGAGAAAGAGAGGGTGCGCGCCTGCGAATGAATGAGAAAGAGCGAACGAACGAGCAAGCGAAAGAGAGAGACAGAAAGATCTATCTACTTTATTCAAGTGTTATTTAAATGAAAAGCACTGAAGATGAGTTCGACGACCTGTCAACTCTGTCTCTATTGCCAACTCACTCGATGTCATGCGATGAATGCATTCAGCATACATGATGATTAACGAATATGAACAGCAGCAGCAACAACAACAACTCAACTACAGGGAAAATGCACTCAAAATACAATGGATCGAAATAGACAAAAGCCGAGGAGAAGAGCACTTTATACAAAAGAGAAATCTATTTAATGTGTATTCATTCATATTGTGCTTCATTTCAGTGATGCGAACAAATTAATATGGTACGTAATTTCTTTTAGTCTTAAGTAAAAACTTTTCATTTGCATATTTTCTGTTTAAATGATAAGGATATTATTTTTTTTATATGGGCAATTCTCAGGCGACGCTATTTACTGTAAAAACAAAAGTATATGTTTTTTTTTTCAATTTTAAAAATAAGTGAAGATTATTCTTATAGCTATGGATTAGTATAAAATTTAGAACTAAGATTGATTGTAGGAACTTTTTCTGTTTTACGATAAAATATATAAATTTGTTCTGTTTTTGGTTTAAATCTTAAAACAGAAAAGTAATTTTAAAATCCTTCTTAGCTCTAATTAAAGTACTAATTCAAAGCTATAAGATTCTTTTTTACTCAAAATAATAAAATGTTTTATTAAAGGTTTTTTTTTATTTTAGATAGTGTCGCCAAAGAATTACCCACATATCATATAAAGATTTAATTTATTTCATATGTAATTTTCATAATTTGATTTATATTTCTCAAAGTAAAAAATAAGAGTTGCCTACTCTTTAAATAATTTGCAATTCCTTGCAGTTCCATGCTTTTAGATTTGAATGTGATAAATTTCATCTAATAGGAACTCTGTACAATTTTTGACAACTTAGTGAAAACATCTACTAAAATCTTCTTACTTCCTAGGGAGAAAGTCTTTTATTATTTAATATGTGGGATATTTAATAATATATGACGACTAATTTCGTTACGACTGCTGCTATTTTTTCGTTATATTTTACAACTTATGATGTATTTAACACGATTAAACATACCAATGGCTTCGTGCCTATCGACTTGCTAATGCCAACCGATACCGATAGAATCTATCGACTAGCCTCCACCTCTGTTCCATACATTAACAATTTTCGACCATAAATTTGATGCTTTATCATTAAATAAACTAACTCTTTGAATTCATTGTCAGAAGTTGGCATTTTCTTTACTTTCTTTTTAATAGTAATAGTCAACTATTTGACAACTGATATAAATTAATCAATTGTCGCAAAATAATTTAGCTCTATTTAAGTTATTTCAGCAGAAGCTTTAATGGCTGAGTTTATTTATTGATCACTATGTTTGTCTATTGTGAGGTAATTAATTAATTGATAATCGTCATAGCAACCATACACAACATAAATGGGCAAGATAATTTAATTGGAAAACTACTTCGTGGCTTAATTTAATGGAAATTATAGAAAATCAACGACAAGTGTCGTTAATATTAATATTGACAGTCTAAGCAAGCAAGGAAAGCAATTCAAATTCAAATTCCAATTCAATTGTTGTGGTCATCAATTTGTAGCATTCGAATCGAAACTTTTAATTGGTCTACTATTTAAAGAAATCGATATGTAAATGTCTGAAATGTCAGGTCAATTTTTTGATTGCCAGTAGAGAAGCGCAACGAGGCAGGATTTGGCTGCAGCAATCAAATTACAGTAAGGCAATTTACACACAATGACAACATGGACACAGAGCAAATTGAGCAGCAAGTTTTGTGGGCGGAAGCGGAGGCGAGGCGAAGGCAAATGAACTACTATTAATTAGACGAGAGGAGACACAAACAGAAAGTACTTACAGCCTGAGCACAAAAAATACGAAATTGGAAAATGTGGCAAAAATGTAAGCAGAGGAGAGAGAAAGGAAAGGAGAGATGTGTGTTGATGCATTTGTTGGGCAATCAACAAAAATTGGAAGCACAATTGATCGAATAAGCAGAGCAAAAATGCAGAGTATAATAGCTAGGATGGAAGATATATGAATGTATATAATTTGAAGGCGGAGGCGACTCGGAAAGTGTGAAACTTGGGAGTTACTTGGACTTACCTTCTCACTGGACTTGCCATCACAAGTGGCGTGGCCACGCCCAGTGGCTTGATTCGTTGTTGCATAGTGGGCGTGGCGGTGGTATTGCTGCCACCGCTGCCACCACGCTGACTTTGTGCTACCTGACCCTGACCACCGTTGTTGACCACATACCCGGCACCCGGATGGTCCGGCGAGAGTGCGTCACTCGTGTAGCCTCGCTGTGGATCCAGCCCCCTGGTACAGAAGCAAATTAGGCATTACGTTAGGTTAGTTTGTGCATTGCCAACACACACACTCACCTGGGCCTTGCGTGCGGACTGTGTCGGGGATGATACATGCGTAGATGGCGAGGGGAGTCGCCACCTCCTCCACCGCCACCGCCACCGCCTGGCTGTGTGGATGAATTTGGTGCACCAGCACCGCTGGCAATGTTGCCGTTGTTCATGCTGGCCATGTTGATGCCACCGGGCGTCGTGTCACTCACTTGCGGCAGGTAAAAGTTGCTCGAGTTGTGACGCTGCAACGGCGGCGTCGGCTCGCAGTCTTGACTCTGTGACGCTTGCGGCGGCTCCAGATCCGTGTCCGAGCATTCGCGACCCGGCGACAGCTAAACCGCAAACCGGAAAAACAAAACAAAAACACACACAATTTTCGTTGGATGGCAACAATTAGTCAATGCGAGGAGTTGTACCCAAATATAGGGGGCGTGGCAAAACATAGAAAAAAAAATAAACGTGCGCAATAAACCTTATTACGAGTAGTTACGATTGATCGATTCGGAATGTACTTGAAACCAAATGAGAAACGAAACGAAACGAAAACGAAAAATTGTGTTTTTCTTTGATTATTGTTTTTATTTGTTGGACAAATGAATGCGTTTTGGGACAAATCTTTGGTTGTCTTCCCCCCGCCCCGTTCCTAGAGAGAAAAAGAGAGTGTGTGTAACGCACAGTGTGTGTGAGTGTGATTGTGTGTGAAAACTAAAAACGAAACTTGTTTCAAAAGTGCAAATGCACTGCATAAAGGACTCTATAAATCAGAATTGAGAGAGAGAGCTACGAAATTCTCTAACGAAACTTGGAAGATACTCAGCGTAATCGCTGTTAAAAAAGATAGAGAGAGATAGCAGAGACGAGAAAGTAAAGACAAAGATAAAGAAGTCTGACAGACAGCGAAATAAAGTATTTCAACGACAGAGAGAGAGAGAGAGAGAGCATAATTTGATTTGTGATGAGAGAGGAAAAGCGAGTAGAAAAATCAAGTCAATCACTAGGTCAATCATTATCAATCAATATGAGTAATCAGTTTATAAAATTAAATCATAGAATTACATATTACAATTATATATAAATATATATGTTGTTCATTTTCTTTTTTTAATTCATTTTTTTGTTTACCTTTTTCGGTGCTTGCAGAAAGTGTAGAGTTTTGTTTTTGGACCAATTCTTTAAATGCTTTTTCTTTTGCAAATGCTACTTGACTATATTTAATTTGTTTTTGTTTTTTCGATTTTTGCATTAGATTCACAACAGTCTGCGAGTGAATATACAGCACGAATCAAATGAAACAAACGAGCCGATTAACAATTAGGCAAAAAGCTTTAACCCAAACAACAAACTTAACACAACTCATTACCGCGTGCATGCAAATTCAAATTTAAATTCAAATTCAATCCAATAATAATTCAAATTCAAAATACTGTGAAACTCAAATCAAATCAACTCAACTTCAAAACCAAACTAAGCAAATCAAAACGAAACAATAAAATGGGCCTACAAATAATTTGAAAGTAAATAAAAAGCGCAATAAGTAAACTCAAACTCAATTGAAATTAAATTATATATGTGTATTTGTATATATATAGTCTGCTATACATTCAAAATAAATAAACATTTTGCGGGCGGACGAAGCTTTAATTAAATGCAGGGTTAATATTCAAAATCTATTCATAGCTATGATCATAACTCTCGAGCACAATGCTATATACAAATATTTGAATTTTTCGAAAATCAATTGCACATCAATATAAATATTTTGTCTGAAGTATTTCTGTTTGATTTTATTTATATTCATAGAACACATCAAAAGTGTTTTTTGATAAAAGTGTTATATATCAAAGCTGATCATAGCTAAGAATAAACCAAAACAACAATAAAATGTATTTAGCAGCAACTTAAAGTGCACAATTTGAACAATATTTATATTTAAATATGTTTTTGAAAACCCAACTTTATAGTATTACTTTACATATAACAAATATACATAGTATAATGGGCAACACATCTAGAATAAGTCTTTCTAGGTAATCTTGGAATTGTTTTCAATATAAAACAGACCAGCGGACATTTAGATTTCTAGTATATAAAAGAATATTTTCTATGCTGCGGGTCGTGACAAAGTTAATACAGCAAACTACACAAGTGCATACTCAGTAGATAAATATACCAAAGTCAGGATATTAGAGGGGCAGAGATAGATAGCAAAATAGAGAGAGACAGAATAAGAGAGAGAGTAGAAATAAATCAGCAGCTATGGCGATAGAATGAAATAGAATGAGAATGTGCATTTCATTTTATAACTGTGTCGCGTGATAAATGTGAGTGTGTATATTTGAGGTAGGTGTGTGTGTGTGTGTGTGTGCCACTATTTGGAGGGTAAACCAGAGCATGGCCTATTGGGTAATAACCACTACTACATATTATATTTGTCACAATTTTGTCGGTTGGTCGCGGACATCGAGAGCAGGGCACAAAAAGGTAGAAAGCATTACGGAAACATAAATTGATTTGGCAAAATGCAGCAAAACGTGCACTTTGGCAAGGAAAGAGAGACTGCAGCCAGAGTTTTTGATATCAAGCCAAGTTACATGACTGTGCGTTAAATATACAGTTCGGGTTGGGTGGCGGAAGGAGATGGAAAGAAGGTTTAGTTTACATGCATGTACAATAATGAATGTCATTCATGTTTCATATGAGGGTTAGAAATACAAGTTAAAAGCAAAAGCATTTTGGCAGCTGACTGATCATTCATGTAAAACGGGTTTATTAATCAGCCAAAGCCAAACAACATAAAAATAAATATACAAACGCAAACTAAAACCAGTAACAAACATAATTATAACGATAAACAATTAAATACACAAATTGAAATATGAGGTTTTAAAGGCAACAAGTGGCGACAGCAGTTTCGAATTTATATGCTTTGTTTTTTTTTTTTTTTCAGTCACCACTCGACTAAAGTTACAGATGCAGATGCAGTTACATTTACAGATGCAGTTACACGAATAGTTGTGATAAGACAGAGTAGATACAAATGTTATATAGAGTTCAGTTTGTTTTGTTTTCTTTAATTTGTATATAGAATTTAATTTGCATAGCAATTTCTGCAATGTTTCGTTTTGGTTTGCAAAATGTTACCCACCTTACTATAAAGCGTTGTGCTGCCCGACCGCTGATTATAACCATTGCCCTCGGCCATATAAGTCTTTACCTGAATTCCACGCTTCTCCCGACTCGTATCATAGTAGGAGCGGGGTGAATATTGTACCGAAGTGCCGCGCATGCCGCTGCCAACGCCTACGCCGGCTGTGCTGCCATTGCCGCCGGCTCCTGCTCCGCTGCCGCTGCCGGAGTTGGTCTGTTGATTGGTCCGATCGTTGCAAATGGTGCTTATCGCTTGATTCTGCGTCTGTGATCTCCTCGATGCATACTTCTTTGGCTTCAGCAAACTGTTAACATTCGATCGATTAACAAAATATAATATAAATTAAATAACAATAACTCGATAATACCTTGGATACTGGGGTCCAAACTGCGTGTAGCAACAGTTGTGCCAACAGCCACGTGAGAATGGATTGTAGCCGCCTTTGAATTTGCCCGTCACCTGCTCGTTTGTGGTTCGACCCCGCGACACCAGCACCATATGGAAGCCCGTAAGGCCAAATATTGGTATTGCCAGCACTGTGACAAGGCCCATCAGTATCATACTGTGTACCATCCAAGAAGTTTCGCTAGAGTTAAGTATAACCAATTTACTGGCAAAAGTTCCGAGCATATGCTCTATGTTTGTTAGTTAACCCAAGTTGCTTTTATAATTTCGCGGAATTCACAGAAATGCAACTAAATGTATATTATAATCACTTAACTACTTCTCATTTGTTTTAAAGTCCTGCATTTAAATACGTATAAACACATAAAACCTTATGGCTTATGCCCCAAGCGCTTCGTTTAGCATGAGCTGCAGTAAACGGTGCGATCTAAGAGCATTTTAAATGAGCTTGTTCGTAATAGTTTTAGTCGCGAGAGAAGTATGCAAAAATGCGCATTCAAAAGGGAGAAAATTGTCAACGAAGGATTAAAGTAACACTTTTCATTACGTTGTATAATTTAAATTACATTTTTGATTCAACAAATGTGCGCGCCAAGCTCCTATTAATTCACGAATTAAAACAAGCATTCAATGAATAAATTCTACTAAGTATTTCTACATTAAAAACTTCCAACTAACTTGAATAAACTATCACAATTAGCTTTAGTTTTCTGTACATTCAAAATGTTACAAACTTTTATCAATATGAGAAGGAACAAAATTAATGAATGAAGAATGAAATATAGCCTTTAACTAAAGAAGTCCAGTTAAGTGTGTACAAAAAAGAGCAATTAAATAAAAAAAATTCTGTGAAATATTTATGCTACTCATTTAATCTATACTAACTAAACTATTATAAATAACTTTGGTTTTGCATAAATTTGTAACTTGATTCATTTCAAATGATTAGTGATTAAGAGTTGTATATTCTTGTTTTGGTTTTGTAAAAAGGATACGCGACAATGGGCGCCGTCTGTTTGATGCTTGGCATGATTTTGAGCACATAGAAGAGGCATAGCGAGAATATGCTCAGCATATGGATGGAGAGTGAAACGAGGAAGAAGAAAAAGAATCTATAGTTGCGTCTCCCAATGCAATTGTTCACCCACGGACAGTGATGATCAAAAGTCTGCAAAAACAACGACACAATTTTCAATACAGAAAGAAGATTAGTTGGAGTAGAGTTTAAATTCGAATTTAAAGTACTCACCTCGATGCAATGATTGCAGACAGAGCAGTGAGAGCAGCGGGGCGGGCGATAGAATTTACAGGTGACACACCATTTCATTTTGACGGTGATGCCATTGATTTCGGCATTCTTGTAGAGCGGTGCACGGAACTCCTCTTCACAGTCTTCGTCGGGCGAGGCTAGAATGCAGTCAAGTTTAGGCTGTGCGGATGACGCTGGAAACCATTTAGCACGCTACATACCTTTGGGTATAATGCCCGGATCCATGAATGTGGCCAGCGTAAAGTTGGCTAGCACAAAGAATGTGATTACGCCCTGATATGCCAGCACCCAAGGATGTGTCTTCACATAGTACTGGCAGCTGCAACAAGAACAAGAACAAAAAAAAACGTGGCATCATTAGAGCACATGCTACTATGTACATACATATATGTAGGTCCAACAAAAAAGAGCATAATTTACATAATCATTTTGGCCAAAAATTCGTCTGACCCAAGCAGTGAGCCAGCCAGCCCCTCGTTACACACTCTGCTTTTGTACCCGGTTTTACCCTTTTGGCCCGCTCCTAATGTCACACAATCACTTTAAAGTCCACTGAACTGGAAACGCTTGACGAGCCGAGCTCACACACACACACACACACACACACACACACACACACTTCCTCCCACACTCACACACATAGAAACTCATATGCATATGTTGGCTGGCATCCTCTTAACCCAAACCCAACTCTGCATAGAATCTATCACAGCCTGCTGTCTGGCAAACGTTGTCGAGAGTTGCCCAAGGTGTATAAGGTATACACGTAAGTTTCTACGCTTTGAATTGCATCAGACACGAGTTCGTATCGCTTGCAAAATAAATCTGCAAACTTTAAACAAGAATTTCCAGCATAATTGCATTATTAAAAGCAAGTAAGAACGCTACAGTCGAGTGTGCTCGACTGTGAGATACCCGCAGTGCGGTATTCATTTTAAAATATACCAAATTAACATACCACAAAAATACTAAAATATACCGAATGATATTTTTGATGTATCGATAAAGTACTACATTCAAAAGATACAATAGATGTAATATACTTAATAAATACTAAAAATATACCAAATCCTATAGTTGTTATATCGATAAAGTACTACATTAAAAAGATACCCTAGACGTATGATATTATACTGAATGCAATATTTGGTATATCGATAAAGTACTAAATTCAAAATATACCAGAGATACCAGAGAGATACCGCACAAATACTAAAAATATACCAAATGGTATATTTGGTATATCGATAAAGTACTATACTTGAAATATACCATAGAGGTCAAAATATACCATATTGTCAGCGAGTATTATAATAATTGCCCAAAACTAGCACTTTTAATTATCTTTAAAATCAATAACTTAAATAAAATGTAGTTTCCGAATAGTTTACAACACTATTAATGAAAACAACAATTGATTTAGCTTTGATTTGGTGTAAGCCTTATTTAATATTAACCCAAAAGAAATACTTTAAATTATCTTTAAAATTAATAAATAGAGAAGTATTTAAAAATCAAATTGAATTTGCAAATAGTTGCCTATAAAAATGGGTAACAAGTTCATTTAGCTGTGATTTAGTCTAGACTTTATGATGCGTCATACCTAATAGAAAAATGTCAAATGCCGCTCATTCGAAATTGAAAACTCCAATAATTAAGATGCTTTGTTTAGTCAGCTAGTGTCAGTTGCTTTTCAACTAGCAAAATCAATAGCAATACAATTCAGATTGTCAATCCAATGTTTTCTCTGCAGTTGCCAAAACTACAAATTGACATCTGCAAAGGTGGCACTTTAATGCCAGGTGAAAAGCCTGTCAAGTTGCCAGCAATATCTCAATTAAAAATGTGAAATGCAAGATTGATATATTCGAGTCAGTTTATTCTACTGCAATTTAGAACAATATTTTTATGGTATTTGCTAGCGGAAGCAATGAATTTGATGCGTGAGATGAGCGATTCCTGATTGCAGGAGTCGTATCAAGTTTGTATAATTAAGCGGCTTAGCTATTGTGATGTGGTCTTAATCCACGACAAGCACAGCAGCAGCAGCTGAAGCTGGAGCAGCAATTCATTTAATGCGCCATCCCACATGCTGACACACGTAGAATGCAATCCGTTGAGCAAGTGAGAGGCAAACAAAAATAAATGAAAAAGGCAGAGCTTAGTTGGAGCCTTTAAGTAGGAAGCGACATTCAGTTTTCCTTTTTTTTTTTTTTTTGCTCTTTCTCTTCTGTCTAATAAAATAGAAATAAAAATACAAAAAAAAAAAGAAAGTGGAGCACACGCAGATGATGGAGAGATATGAGACAGCAAAAAAAAACAGGAGACACCGTCATGAAGAGGATATGGAATTTGATGCCTGGCTCTGACTCTCTGTCTCTGGTGTTTGCTTAAGGATTTTACTACTGGTGAATGTGTGTTGGCCTATGCTGCAGGTATCCCACTGACTGACTGACTGACTCACCGAGCAGAGACTCTGGCTTACTTTGCATAGGTAGAACACACACACACACAGAGTAAAATCAACAACGAAGTGCACATCAAATAAGTGAGGAAGATACAACAAAAGCTGGAAAAAAGAGGGAACCAAACATGGAACGGAGAACAAGACACAAGTGATGCTCGACAGGGACACATACATCCATCAATTAATGTTGGCCATCAAATTGAAACAAATTGCAAGGGAACTCTTGGCAACGACAACCTGACAGGCAAAAACCCGACCCGTTTATTGAAAAATAAACAGAGAAAAGCCAAAAGAGAAGACGAGGCGCAGAGTGACAGGGAACAAGAGAAGAACAGACATTTTACCATACTCTCTCTCTATATCAAATTTATGGCATTTTAATTCTATTTTTCCTCAAAGACTTTGAAGGTGCTTATTATTTAACAAATTATGCATGCAATGCTTAAGTATTTAACATGACATGAATTCTTTGAAGTCTCCTGCAAAATAATTGATAAAACGCCAAATGCTAAAATATTAATTGTGTTTTGCTTTTTTGCTGGAAACAAAGCGGAAGCAGAGAAAGACTGAATTACATATTTGAATAAGAATTTTAATAAATATATATAGTGCATTGATGGCACGACATTAAATGCAAAGTACTGTGGCCACCTGTTGCTTTTTTCCCCCACCTGAAAATGGCGCTTGACGAGCATGCAAACGCAGCAGGGGAACTGACTGACTAACTGACAGACTGAGCAACTGACTGAAAACGCTTCTGACTTTTGGGAAGAGCATTTCCGGTGCATTAAGCAACCTTTCAACTGGTAGCTGCTGCTGTTTGTAGTTGTCTCGAGTCTGGATTTCAGCTGCAGGAAATTGAATTCTTATGTAATGTGCATTGCGTTGCATTGGACGAACAGCAAGTGTGTGTGTGTGTGTGTGTGGGTGAGGGCAGGCCAAGGACAGACAGAGATAGAAACAAAAACTGAAGCAGAAACAGAGACGTGGGTGGCAGTCAACGACGACGACGATGGATTATGCGCTGTGTGTTCAAGTCACAATTCATGGCCAGAAGGCATGCCAGAAACAGTCGTCGATTCTAGCTGCTTATGACGTCGTTGACCTCTCTCTCTCTTTCTCTCTTTATGATATTGGCAATGTGCAATTAATTGAAATGAGTTAATTGAGTTATGCATTTTGTGGCATATATAATTAAATTGAAATTGAGTCAGGTAAAAATGAACGCTTTTGATGCAATCAAATCACAAAGTGAGCACAGTTTTAGTTGCATTCTATATTCAACTCAATTTCAAACCCACTTAATGTCGTCACTTTGTCTCTCTGCCAGCATGTTTTGGGGCAATGAAAAGCTTACGCACACACACATATACACACACGCACACATGTGCATACAACGAATACAAAAATATCCTCTACTATCGCAGCATGACAGAGAGTTGGGGGCATTAGTCATCGCCATCGCGTCGTCACTCAGTGGCATTCGCCACAGCAGAAAAAAAAAACAAAAACGAGAGCACAGCGGGTTATAGAGGTACCAGAAGAGAAAAAAAAAAGAAACACCAACAAAGAATCGTTATCGGTTCGCCAGAGGGCGACGAAATCGAAATTGAAACCAACAAATCGTTCACCTCACTCACACTTTTTGCTTTCATGCCTGACGCGCATAGTTTTTGGGCCGAAGCCTTCAACAAAAAATCCGCGGGCCAAAACCGCTCAACGATAAGCAAGCAACCAACGGCGACCTCTTCTGGGGACAACGCTTTATCGGCCCAATTCGCAGCTGCGATATTGCCCGCCTTCGTTATTTTCATATGTTATTTCGCATTTGAAAATAGTATCAACAGCAACCACAACAACAACAAAACATAACATTCGCGATAAGCTTAATCCGTCGCAGTCTTCGGCGATGAGCCAACACTTGAGCGTTGCACGTTTGTGAGAATTCTAACAGTCATTTATTTGTGACTCCACGCATGATTCAACATGAAAGTATATCAGTATCAGTTGGTTTTTCTAAACAGTTCACAAAACCCTATAATCACTGATTATATACAAAGTGTCTGATAATATTAAAGGCTGTGAAAAAAGACCTGAATAGTGATTGAGGCTGCAGCTAATTTAATACACATAAATCTCACTTAGCTGCAACTGATAAAATAAGCATTTAAGCGAAAAAATGATGAGTAAAGCAACATGAATTTTTCTATAGAGGTACGTTTTCTATCTATAATGTGTAAATGTTAAACAAAGTGCTGCTAAGTGACTTCTTTTATATCTCACTTAACTGCAAAATCATGTTAAGCTAAAATATGTTTAGGGATATATATGTATGTATATAGTTTCTATATTTACAATGTAAATTAACTATGCCGTGTGACTGTTAAGCTAAGCACTACTAAGCGTCTTCTTCCATATCTCACTTAACTGCAACTGATTAAATAAACATTCAACCAAATAGATTATGCGTTAAGCAACAGGTTTTTTCTCTATAGTTACTACGCCTTGTGTTTAGTTATATATCTATATCATGTGACTGACAAACGAAGTGCCGCTAAGCGTCTTCTTCTATATCTCACTTAACTGCAATTGGTGACTATCAGTGAAGCAACAATTATTTTCTATACTAATTATACTTTTTGTTAAGTTTCTATCTATGTGTTTATTGTTAAGCAAAGTACTGCTAAGCGCCTTCTTCCATATCTCATTTAACTGCAACTGATTAAATAAGCATTCAAAAGAAAAGATGTTGTGTTAAGCAACAGGATTTGTTCTATAGTTACTACGCATTGTGTTTAGTTTGCTATCTATATTATGTGACTGACAAACGAAGTGCCGCTAAGCGTTTTCTTCTATATCTCACTTAACTGCAATTGGTGTCTTTCAGTATGCTAATTAATCATTTTGTTAAGTTTCTATCTGTGCTGTGTTACTATTTTTATTTGTTGCAATCACATTTCAATTGTATATTTCAATTTTGAGCAGATCTCCTTGTGAAC
Source organism: Drosophila niveifrons (assembly GCA_035046325.1). Classification (NCBI taxonomy): domain Eukaryota; kingdom Metazoa; phylum Arthropoda; class Insecta; order Diptera; family Drosophilidae; genus Drosophila; species Drosophila niveifrons. The sequence continues at coordinate 7,772,908 of JAWNOC010000063.1, read as the reverse complement.
ACACACTCGCAAGAATTTTATAAGTGTGTGCATTTGTGTGTTGTTTTGCTCAATTCAGGTGTAAATATATAAAATGTGCGCCCATTTGGCCACGCAATTATTCGGCACCCGAAGGAGAAAATAACAAATTTTCGAAAAGTTCACACACACACAGAGTGTGTTATGTTATTGTATGTGTTATGTGGCTACTCGTTGTGGTGTTCATGGCTCTTTGAAATTCTGTTTGCACTGGGCAACCCGGAATGGGCGGCAACAGGCGTGACTCAGTTTTGGATTTCAATTGCCGGTTGCTCTGACAATGACGATGACGATGATGATCAAGAGATGATGATGTTCTGTGCTCCATGTAATGCTCTGGCAAAGTGAAGTGTCCTCCGTTAGTTGTGTCATGCGCCATGTCAAGTTAAATATTTATTTATGTGCACGAGTATGATGTGGGTCAGAGAGGCTGAAAATTGATTTTCTTGCAATATACATCTGTATACATATATATATATATAAAAAAGGCGACCCCCAAAAACCGATTAAGCTCATCCTTAACCGAGCTCTCAACTGAACTCCAACAATCCACTGACCACTGGCAACTGGCAACTGGCCAGTCAGACTTTTGTGCCAGGTCAGTCAACTTTGTTTTTGGGAGCCTCAAAACAAATACGGACTGCCAAAAATATATATTTTTTTTAACCAAATATTAGATACTTGTCTGTTTGCAATGCATTTAATTTCAATCAAAACGAATACGTTGAACAAGGCAAGCTAAGAAAATTATATTTATGCATATGAATCTAAAAAAAAACAAATATACAACACATGGAAAAAGGTGAATACCATGAAAATTACTTGGAATTGCCCTTTTTGCATTTTAGATGCGGTCCACAAACCAAAAAAAAAAGGTCTGATGATACTTCAAATGTTGTACCAATTTAATTTAAGTGTATTTTTTTATATTTTGCCACGAAATAAATGACAGGCAATGATACATCAAAAAGAATTGTCAATCGATGCTTTCAGCAACAACAACAAAAATACAAAAAAAAAAATGAAATGTTGCGGTAATAATTTGAGTACAATAAATGTAGAGGTCAGAGATGTCGCAACTCTTTTTTTTTTTTTTTTTGTTGGCTATTATTTAGTATTCAAGTAAAATATATTGCATGGCATAAATTATAATATATTTTCGGTTTTCTTTTGGTTGGGTTCAAAAATATTCCCAGGGCAAGTATTTGTTAAACAACACATTATCATAATTAGGGCCATCATGATTATGGCCTTTCTTTATGCATTTAAGTTATGTGCTGTAGAGTATACGAAAAATATGTCAGTCTGAGCGAAAGAAATATGCAAAGTGAACTATTGTGTATATGGCATCCACATACAAATACACATAGACATATGTAAATGTGGAGCAGCAAAAAGTTCATAGTTTCTCATAGTTGATTAACCAGCCGCTTCACTTTGCCTCGCCTCGACTCAGCAAATGTGTCTAACACAATTAGAACGGCACAAAATAGCCAACATCTTTTTTTTTCTTCCAGTAAGAACAACAACAGCAATGAGAACAACTAACCCAAATTTCATTTCTTGTTTATCTAAATTGCGTCAGTATTGCATGTGTGTGTGTGTGTGTGTAAGTGTGAGTATGAGTGTGAATCACTGAGTGAGTGCGTGAATCCAATGCTACACACAATTGTAAGACACAAGCTAGCAATTTTAAGTTGCTCGCCTATGCAGATATCATCTAAAATGAATGATTTCATTTTAAAAGCAATCAACTTTCTACAATTCTGAATATATTCTCCACACTTTGCAAGTGAATAAACAAAGCCAACAGCAGCAGCAGCAGCAGCAGTAAATTGCTAAACTAATTAGATTTTAAAAATCGATTCAACTACAATATTTGTTGTCACAAGAAGTGAAGACGAAGAGCTTTCTGAATATTTGTTTGTTAACCTTTGGTTGTCTAATGGCCTGCAAATACAATCGAAATATACACATATATATGTATATTCGCTTTTACAGCAGCTAAGTAATTCGTTCTGTTGAAATCCATTAAGTAATTTTTTTCACACAGAGAATAAGTCTAAATTGGACGGTCATTAGTATTACATCAATCTAACCATGCGGGCCCCTATAAGCCGATTACGTCGCTCTCGGCTCATCATTGGACTTGGACTTTTAGCTGCTGCCTGCTGTTGCTGCTTTTAGCCATGGTTACGGTTACCTGCACATCGCATTGTAACAAGGACACAGCTGTGGACATTTGTCATAGCGTACTACAACAACTAGTTGCTACACAACATGTTGAGCCCCTATCGTCGACATGTGATAAGGGTTTCGCTCTTATTGCGAACATTAAAGAGTTAATTACATGTGGCAGTTAAAGAAATACAAAGTAAATACCTATCGGAATACATTTGGTGTGATTTAATCACATCGAAATTGAAATGACCTTTTCAAGTGGAATTCTCATCATTATAATTATATATTTTGTTTTTACCCTCTTCAAGGCTATAAAAATATAGTCAACTTTTGTGGTTTCGTTAGTTTGCCATGTAGAAAATACAATTTTCTATTTATACATATATCTTTTTCGTTTTTAGCGTACATTAGGGAAAAACGCACCTAAAATTGTAATCTGAATGCGTGAAGACGGTGAGTGTGTTTTTTTTTTAGTATTTTGTATTTTGGTTGATGGTTCTTTTTTGGTTTTTTGTTTCTTTGGCTAGCTTTTTAATGTGTTATGACAGCCGGCGAAATTAATTTCGTTGGTCCCGCTTCAAATTTGGACGAGTGAGAGTGAGTCGAAGCACTGCGACGTGCTCTGGGGCGTATGCGTAATATGTGTGTATGTGTGAGTGTGTGCATATGTGTGCGTGCATGTGTACGCGTGTATGTGTGTGTTTGTTTACAGCTAAAAATAATCTCGTTCAATGTTGCCAGCGTCGCGACTCGCGACGCGTTGAGTTGAGACGTGGAACATTTTTCCATTTCCAATTCCATTCTCTCTTCCCTCCTCTCTCTTTTACTCAGTGACAAACTAACGTCCGCCTTGCCTAGCCTCGAAGAAGACAAGTAGGAGGTGGAGAAGGAGGAGGGGCGAAGCAGAGAGTGGCCCCCTCTTTCGGGGACACAACAACAAGTGCTCGATGTGCCAGCCGCCCGCTTGGCTTTGAGACTTTGGGCGACGTTCGCTTTTTTTTTTTTTGTGTTGTGCATTGTGCCGCCGTCTGGTGATGTTTTTCCATTTCTTTTGCATATGACGCGTAGTAGATTTTGTGCTAATTAAAATTTGTAATTATTTAGTATGAAACCAGCATAGTGGACGCCCCAGTTGTAGCGTCACAGCAGCAGCCAAAGTAGCCAGAGAAGCCAGAAGCCGAAGCCAAAGCCAGCAACAACAAAACAGGAAGTCGTTTTTCATCTTGGCCGAAAAAAAAAAAAAAATGTCCAAACCAAAACTCGCATTTAATTCTGTCGTGTGACTAATGCAAAAACGCAACTCGTTTCAATTCATTTTTCTTATATTCATTTTTCTACTCGGAAGTTGAACGACTTTTTACTAGGGCTCCCCATTTCTATTTTTTTTTACAGTTGCTTAACTTGAGCTTTAAGCAGACGTTTTTAAGTTAAAGTCTCTTTTTTATGTGTGTGAGAAATCAGGCCGGAAAATGGTAGATGAATAATGGAACACACTGGCCATTAAATGGTTTTACAATCTATTGTTTTCGCAAAGATTTATCGAGCTAGACACAAGAGTTGAAAGTCTCAAGTTCCAAAGTTGGAAAATCAATTTCCCTATCATGTGATTTTGTTTTTAGCTGACTAATACGCATTATTCACACTGTCCATTAGTGGTGATAAAATTGCACCTACATAAAGCAGTTGGCGTGACTAAAAAACGCAGCAGCTAAATAAATGAAACCACAACCAATTATGCAGAATTTTTACTTCTTTTTTTCTTTTTGGTAGAGTTTATGAGTCACAGACAATAATTAATATCATTATTGTCGTAATTTATTTATTAGACTTGTTACAAACAGAGGAAAACTAATAAGAAAGCTACTGTCCATCCGTTACTCATCCCAAATTCAACATTCTAAAAAAATACAAGAAATATACCACAACCATTTTAAAATCTACCAGAGGTTTCATTTGGTATATTAATTTTGTACTATATGTACCGTAAAAAATACTAAAATATATCGAAGGCTTTATTTGATATATTCATATAGCACTACATTCAAAATATGTCACAAAATATATATAGCAAAAATACTTAAATATACCAAAGGCTTCATATGATATATTCATACAGTACTACATTCAAAATATACCAAAGTATATATCACAAAAATACTAAAATATAGCATAAGCTTCATTTTGGTATATTTATATAGTACTAGATTTAACATATGCCATATATACAATACTATAAAATATACCAATGGAAATATTTGGTATAATTATATAGTACTACATACTAAAAACACACAAAAGGTTTAATTTGGTATATTCTAATAGTGTTCCATTTAAAATATACCATAGTATATACACAAACACTGCAAAAATATTAAAATATACCAAAAGCTTCATTTGGCTGCTGTCGCCGGTATCGGGTATAATTATCAGTAATTGTCTAATTGCTGAAAATCGAACTGTAAACGACGATGCAAAAATCGCAAAATTAGAAAAATTGTTGCCAAGCACTTGACGACGTCATTAACATTGGCAACGACAGCGACAGCGACGACCAAATGGCAAAAAGTGAGCCGAATGCTAATGGGGCATCCAAAAAATGAGAATGGCAATGGGCAATTGGGAGTGTGAATGCGCTAGACTGTGAGTAGCAGCTGCTACCCCTTCCTTCCACCTCTCTCCCTTCGACACACCATTCAGTCACATGTGCAATTTGTGCTGCTTGCTGCTGGCTGAGCTCCACTTGCAGCTCGAAATGCGCGCTCATCATAAACACAGCGTCATAATTAATGCAACAATAAGAACAACAATGCAGCACTCAGCACTCGCTCGCTCTCATACACGCACTCTCTCTTTCTTTTTCACACTCTCACTCTCTCTCGCTCTCTCTTTGTTGCTGAGCTTAGCCAAGTCGGGCACTGGGCGTGCCGCCTGTGGCATCCAGCTCGGCTTTTGCTCGGCTCGTCGATGACAGTTTCGCTTCGCCACTGTTGACGTTTACTTTTCTTTTACATTTTTTTTGTTTTTTGCTTAGCTTAGATCTATCCTGAGTATACATATATAGTATATATACAAATGTGTGTATAGTGAGTAAGTAGTGTGTGCGTCTTGATTATGCCTTTTTATGTGTGCTTTTGTTACTCATTGCCAGCATTTTATGCTTGCGGCTCACTGTTTGCTGCTTACTTGCTGATGACCGGCGGATATCATCAACGCGATAGCAACAACAGCAGCAACAGCAACACGGCTTTTATTGTTATTGTTATCAGCAAGCGCAAAAGCAAAAGCAAAAGCAGCCAACGAGGCCGAGCAATGTCGACGACGGCGACGGCGACGCCAACAGCAGTGTCAGAAATTTATTTTCATTAACAAGTTGACAAACGTACCGAACATGCCAAAGGGGAGAGAGAAGAAGAGGCAGAGAGAGCGAGAAGAGAAGAGAATGGCAGCCAACAACACTCGCCGGACGACACCAAGCGAGGTGTCTGTTTCTATGTGTGTGTGTGTGTGTGTGAGTGTGAAAACACTTCCTCCTCCTCTTCCTTCTTCTGCTCAGCGCAGCTCGACACTTTGCCATTCCATTCTGACATTGCATGAGCGCGAATACGAAAGTGCAAAATGAAATGTAAGCAAAAGGGAAATAAAATGTTGGCCATCGCAAGGTCAACACAACTACGTGCTACCCTGCACAATAGTTAAGGAGCGAGAGGCATTGAATGTAACTACACACTATAGAATGAATATATACAAATTCAATACTTGTTTAAATCAAAGCTGGCAAAAATGCTAATTAAATTAATGATGAATCTCAACATCTAATATTATGTGCTTTACAGTCGAGCACACTCGATTGCATTCCCGATATCAATATTTTGTATAGCAATGTTTTTCGAAATTTTTATTGATGTTAAGCGATGCATTGATGTTAGACAAAACAACGGTCCTCTAATTTTATAATATTGCTTAATAATTATAATCATTTTTTACAAAATTCAACAGATGCATCGTTTTTATTTTTTATATCAATGCTTTTATGTTCCATCTACGAACTTGCATGGCAAAAAGTTACAGCGTATCTGGCAGTCAAGCATATTCATTGCATAATACACAACTAAATAAATAAATGAATAGTAATTCAAGCTGATAAATGTTGTGACATTTATTTTACTCTGTAGTCGAGCAGACTGCACTCGCTGTCTTCTAAGTAATTATAAGGCAATGCATAAATAAATGATAAATGTTTTCGCATTTATCCTATAGCAAGTACAAATGTGTATTGCTGGGTGCATTAAAGTTGAGCAGACTCGACACAAAATTGTCACTGCCATTGATAAATTATGTGTGTGCAGTTATTTATCAAACGGTCAAAGGTGCAAAATGATTGCTGAAATCGGACTTTTGAGGCAAGCGAGTGCATCAAAGTCGAGCACACTCGATACGCATTTGCATACACAAGAGCAAGTGAAAATCCTTGGGAAAAAAAGCTTTTCGACTAACAACTTTCTTGTTTACGAATTTGTATTTATTATTGATGTGACAAACTACAGCTCACAAGTGCCATAAAACGAGATATAGTCCACCTCCACCTCCATTTCTATTTCCATTTACATTTCCATACCCACTTCCATCTCCATCTCCATATCATTATGTCACCCGCACGTGTGATGGCAGCCTAAATGGAGTTTTGCTTATAGATGACCATGACAATAGATATCTTTCTTTCTCAGTCAAATAAAAGTCAAAGACGGCGGAGCCAAGCTCGTGGCTCTTTTCTCTTTGATTTTAATATGATTATTCCATTTCGACATATTCCTCCGTTTTATAGTCTCATTCATTCCTGTTGTTCTTGTTGTTGTTGTTGTACACGAGTCAGATTATCTTTATCTACATGTGTATAATAAATATGTGAGCTATGCTAGAGAACTCTGTTGGTAGAATGGCAGAGATAATGTAGTCAGTCAGTACCCGCAATTTGCAGCTGTTGTCTTGTTTCTCGACTCTGTTTGTGTGTGGGATACACAACTTTGGTAGGCACGTGGTTGCAGGTGCAGCCTACAATGTGTGTGTGTGTGTGTGTGTGTGTGTGTGTGGGTGTGGGCTCGGTTCAGTTCAGTTCAGTTGAGTATAAGTTCGAGACGCAAGTTTTCCAAATTCAATCAAAAAACTTGGCATAATCGTGAAATACACAAAAGAAAAGCGAAGCGAACCAAAGTCAACAACAGAAAGTTGCTGCGCTCTGTTGTCCCCAAAGGTTCAAAAAGTGGTTCGGTTCGGTTCGGGTCGGGATCGGGGTTCGGGTTTTCGGTTCAAATCGGGGTTTCATTTAGTAGCAGGTCATGAAGTTGCTGTGGGTTTTTTGTCGTTCTCATTCTCATTCTCGTTACTGTTGTGTAGGCGGCGTTGTTTGTTGCCCAAATTTGTCTTTGGCCTTTGAGCATTGAACAAGAAAATGATTAAGTAAATAAAAAGGCATCCGAAACTTTTTGCCAGCCCCAAACCAAATCTTGTACTACTTCAATTCGATTGTATCGTGCTATGTGTGCTCCGGGAAATAAATCTACCCAAGATTTATGTTCGAAAACTAGGTAATTTTCTCTATACACATAGAGAATATGTGTGTGTGTGTGTGTGTGTGTGTGTGTGTGTGTGTGTGTGTGTTTGGCGTGGGCTTGAGAATGTCGACTAATTGAAACCATAAGCACAGTTTGCCATAATATAATTAGTCAAATGCTTTTGCTTTGGAGCACTTGACGCACTCACACACTCAAACAACATCATCAACAACATGAGCAACAACAACAACAACCGAAGTAGCCCAAAGCAACAACAACAACAACAAAGTATAAGGCAATAGGTAATTTGTGCTCTACTAATAAAATAAAAGCCGCAATTACAATGGCAAGGCAACAGCAACAACACAACATTGACAGGATGTTTTTGTAGGTCCAATAGCAAATCCTTGAAATGCTTTTAACACAAATTACAAACGAAATGACTCGGAGATGTAACCACAAGCAATAATAATTACAAAACAAGGGAAACAAGAATGCTTAAGACATTTCTAAGGTGATATTCAAGATATTCAAACAGTTCAGTTCTCTTCAACCTTCCTTCTTCCCTCTCATTTCATTTGTACAACAAATGAATTATGTTCACCTGTCAATGCCAAGCAACACAAAAGCAAATGCTGGCAAATTCCAAATCAGACAAAATGAAATGGAAATGGAAAATTCAAAGCAATTAATATATTACTTTCCCCGTCGATTACTACAATACAATAAATAACACACTCAACAGCAACAGCTGCAGCGGAAATATTTATGATAACCACTTTGCATGCGACTTTCAATAATAATAGCCGCATTATAAGAAATTAAAAAAAGAATTCTTAATGCAAATGGAATTCCATTTTTAATTTTCAGAAACAAACAAAGAGCAAAAAACACGATAAATATGCGTGAATTCCTGGAAACAAAATCTAATCAGTGATAATTTCTATATAGTATGTATTATGTGTTTGCACACAATGCGAAAACTGATCTGAGAAAGTGCAAACTCTGAACCCGTAAAATCGGTTATAGAAATAGTATAATATCAGTGCAAATCTCATTGCAAAACAAACAGCAATCAATGTATAATCTAGAAAATTGAAAATATATGCAATAGTGATTAAGAAATGAATATTCAAGTTAAACTAAGCGGAATTTGCTTAAATAAATGAAAAATTCTTTTGTCAATCAGTGACGATCATAACGTTAGTAAATTATTAGTCTCGTGAATCAAAAAACGTTTCCCCTCTTTGCTCCTCTCTTGTTAGTTTTATTTTAATAAAAACGTGAAATGGGAAAGTTGAAATTCGTTTTCGCTGCCGCCAAGTTGCTTGGTCACTTGAATCGAATAATCAAATAGATAACAGCAAAAAGCTAACTGAATTTGTGTGTGTTTATTTATGTGTTGTATGTATGTGTGTGTGTGTGTGTGTGTGTGAGCTTTGGGCAACTGGTGGAAAATTCGACACCCGTGGCAAGGCGAAACGTTCAATGGCGGCTTCTACAATTTCAATGGTTGCCTAGGCACTTGTGTCCAAGTGGACACAGAGGGGAGAGTTCACACACACACACACACACACACAAAGTGAGAGGGGGAGGGGGTGAACTGGGACGGGGGATGACAGCGTTAACATGACGTATGTAGTTTAATTGTTCTTGTTGCTATCGCTTTGGATTCATGTGTAACAGCAGTTTTCTACTGATATATGCCTACAAGTGTGTGTGTGTGTGTTGTACAGGTATTAGTTGCCATTGTTGTTGTTGTTATTATTATTGTCCGCTTTAGTCGTAATTTGCGCGTGTTCTGCGCGTTTTCGTTCGTTTTTTGTTGATTTTTTCAATTTTTCTGGGCGCGTCGTCGTCATCGCTGCTTTGCTGCTGACTTTTTGGTAGGGTGGTTTCGTTCGCTGACTTCGTTTGGTTTCTCTCCCTCTCTCTCACACACACACACACACACACACATTAATAGTACCTGTGGCATTCGCGTGCCAACAACAATGCGTTCACAAATCGCCAGCTGGCCCCAAAACAAAACATAACATAACATTCGAAGCTAGCCAACTTTGTTCAACACTTGAAATTCAAAACGTATACACACATTCATACACTCCTGATATTTTCTAATTAAAATGCCAACACACACACACACACACACCCTTATACACACACACACACACTTGTGACGCACTGAACAAAAGAGAGTGAGAGACTGGGGGCTATGTTTCAGTCTCTCCTCCAGAATCGAAAACCTGCAACCTGTCAACGATTAGCGATCCACACAGCATGCGAATAATCCGCCAATCTCTTAATCAGAAATTCGCCGCATTCCAATGCCAGTAAAGCAATCGAATCCAAACCAAACCAAACAGAGCAAACTCTCTCGCATGGCAACGATGCATGTATCACATGGCACATGGCGACGACGATGACGCGTCGAGTAGGTAAACAAACTGAACTGGAAAAAGGCAATTAAACAACAAGTGTAACGTATCGCAACTAGACAATGAACACTGGAGCATGAATGAATCGCCAATAAACACGAACACGCAACTGCAACTACAACTTCAATGCAAAATGCATTTTCATGTGAACTAATAAACAAAAGAATCTATAGCCCATCAACATATTTTGTGGTTTTATTATAAAATTTGTTTTGTATATTCTATTCTTCTTCTTTTGTAATTGAAATGAATCTATAAAAAAGGAAAAACCACAATTTCAACTGCAACTCTTTTTGCAAAAGATTATTCAAATCTTTGTTTTTTCTTTTTCAAAGCCTTTTCATGTGAACTAATCTTAAAACTAAAGCAAACGAATCTATAACGCATCAATATATTGCAAATATTTCAAAATTAGAAATTTGTTACATATTTGGTAACTCTTTAGCGAAAACGAAATGAAAAAAATTTAGCAAACATTTTTTCACAAGATTAGTACTTCAGAGTTAAGAAGTATTTTAAAAATAGTTTTGAGTTTTAATATAATTGTAAGATTAAACGAATTCTTAAGCAAGCCAAGAAATAGCCGAATTTATATATATTATCGTAAAACACAAAAGTAACCTGAAAACAATCTTAGCTCTAAATATAGTGCTAAGCTATAAGAATAAACTCTTCTCATTTTTAATTTTTTTTTTCAAAGGTAAAAAATTCCGCTTAAGAATTACTCATATTATATATTTTTTTATTATTTATTTATTTTTTTAATTAAACCTATGAAAGAGCTTAAACATAAACTAAAACTCAAATTCTCATTACAAAAAAGTTTTCACATCTTTCTTTTATAGTGTCCCTTCTTTTTTTCTAAATTGAAAATCCTAATTGTACACGCCTAAAAATGAAGGAATCTGAAATTCTTTCAATCAAGAACGTATTCATTTTTCTAATTCCCATTTCAATATTAATGCAAATCCGTAAATTACAAATTCGTTTTATATTCTGTTATCTATTTGTGTAATTGAAATATCTTTAAATGAATGAAACTACAACTTAAATTCGCTTTGCATATCTATGAAAAGTAATAAGCAAACAAACAACCAACAAAATAGTTGAGAATGCCTATTTTAATATTTATGCAATTGCACAAACTACAAATTTGTTTTATATTCTATTACCTGTAAATTAACATTGCTAATTGTGCACGCCGACAATTTGCATAAATTCTATTTAAATTGTTTTCTATTAAAATGGCATTTTGGGTTTTAATCATTGCAGAATGCTAATTGAATACTTTAGCCATATTGGCAAATTCTTGCAGTAAATATTAAATGGCTATTTAAAGCGTTTAATATACGTTTTGCTGTAAATTAATGGCAAATTCTAATCGACTCTAAATGAATAATGTTGAACGTAATATCGAGCAAAGGATATTGAATTATGATTTAATTACTTTTATTGCTCTGTGAGAACTGAGGAGAAGTGTTGTGCTCGGCATGGCGCTCTGTGATGAAAGAGGAATCAAAGGCAAGCATAATTTAACAAACAAACAAACAAACTAAAGTCTATAGACAGCGGCAAGAAAGCGAAGCAAATAAACAAAGTTCAAGTTTCATTTAGCAAAGTGGTGGCGTTGTGGTGACGATGATGATGATGATGAAGATGATTGTGGTGGTGGTGGCGATTGGGAAAGGGTAACAAAAAAATGGTGAGGCACACAAAAAATAAGAAAGAAAAAACGAAATAAAAATAACTAAAAATTATTATTTAAATAGGGACAAAGGCGCGAGAAATGACGCTTTGCAATTTGGACGTATAATTGAATACCCTGCATAAAACTAGGGCATTAGGGGAAGCCAGACCGCAATATGCAATGTATAGGGGAGGGGGGAAGATGACTCACTGAACAGACGAACAAAGTGCCTCACACACACACACACACACAATGAACAAAGTCAACAGCCAAATCCAAATGACGAACGGGTAAACAGTTTTTTATTTTGTTGTTTTATTATATGCCTTTTTTTTTAAGGCAGGGTAACAACTGGTCGTCGTCATGGTCAGTGACTTGCTGCCTTCCCCTACCGCAAATGCCAAAGTAGAAGAGTGAAGAGTCGTCTTCTCTCTCTCTCTCTCTTTCTCTTTTCCTTGGCCATCTAGAGAGCGAAATGACGCCATTTGCAATTATGCATTACACTTCCTTACCCAACTCCCCACCCTTGATGATGATGTATCCTTTTAGAGTGACCAAATTTAAGCACAGACTGCCCGAGGATCAACGGGAACTATATTCATTGCATATTTAAAGAGCCCCAAAGTGCACAAATAAAACTATTTGCAAAGCTAACAGCACAACTGTGAATCCGAATGGAAGTGGGACACAATTGTCCTGCGGCATTTCCCATTGCACAGTAATCCACCAAAAATTCGAAAATGTGCGCAAAGTAAAGAGCGAATAATAAATGACGGATCGTAATGCGTAATGCGTTCCCATGCCATTTTTACTAGTTGGAAATTTCACAAAAAAAAACATGATATAAAAGATAAGAGCACAAAATGTGAACATATGTTTGTCTGTAAATCCCCTGGGGAAATGGTCATCTAAATACTACGTGTTCGCTGATAAATTTAATTAGTACGAAACGGTGGCAGGAGAACTGTAAAAACTATCGATTGATTTGCGATAACATCGATTTTTTTTTTTACTTTCTTTGGCGATAATAAAAATACTTCAACTTTTCTAATAGAACTTTACATTTCCTATAAACACATTAGTTCGGTTTGCTTGCTAGAATATGTTCCCAACGATGTTTACAGTCTAATTATCAGCCAGATAATAAGTTAACTACACTTTTGTGTATGTAAATTAATCTTATCTTAATGCAGCATACTGAGCAAAGTGTAATAGTTAAATATTTTGAAATATTTATTTTGACATTTGATTTAACAAATAAAGCTTAGTGTTAAATATTTCCTGAAAACATTTGAAAATTGTAGCTTATCTGGATATATGTAACATGGATTGTGCATTCTAAAAAATTTTTATAAAAACTTGGTACTAAATATTAATGTCAAAATCAATACAAATATGCACAGAGTACTGCTAACTATAAAAATCATTTTTAGTTTCTGTGGCCATAAGAAAATTTGGAATGCAGAGGAGCTGCAAAGATTTTAAGGGATTGTCGAATTGAATTGAATTGAAATACTTACGGATAGAAGAAGAAGAGAAATGTGGTCAGTAAGAGGACAATCCATGCGAAAGTCGCCGGAATGTAGCGGGTTTTCACATCGCATTTGGGCATTGTGTATGTGTATGTGTTGTATCTGTTGTTATGCTTGTTGTTTCTGCCCCAACGTCAGTCAGTTGGCGTCTCCGTTTTGTGGCTTGACGATGACGATGCTGCTGCTGATGATGCAGTTGTAGTTGTAGTTGTTCCAGTTGCTGTTTTTTTTTTTTTGTTGTTGCTGTTGTAGTAATAGTGATGGTAGTAGTAGAAATAGTAGTAGACTTAGTCGATAGCTCGATAACGATGACGATAACGTTAACGGTGACGTAGCGATGCCGGATCGTATGCAACTGCAAGTGCGAGACAGAGACGGAAAACGATATAAGAGACGGCGAGGCGACGACGCGTAATTTTGGATCGAGCGTGTTGTTGTGTTTTTGCTATTCGATTTTAATTTATTTAGTAATTGCTGCTGCTAGCTGTCGTATTTGTTGTTATTAGGCTGTGTCGCTAGTGCAACAATTACAAGTTGATTTTCCAGCTCCAGCTTCTCTCTCACTGTTGTAATTTTGCGAACGTTTTGTTGCTGCTGCTGGCTGCTGCTGCTGTGAATTAGGCGACGTTATAAAAACACATCGTCACACACCCACTCACACACCCACACATACACAGACGCATACGCATACAAAGCGTGGTGGAGCAACGCGATTTTCGCTTTATCCAAATGAAAACTATTTTAATTGTTTGCTCTTGGCGCTAGTCTAGCATTTTGTTGTTGTTGTCGTTGTTGTTGCTCTTGCTCTTGTTGTTGTGGCTGTTTGCCGTGCTTCTTCTTCCCTTTTCGGTCAGTGTGTTCGTAATTTTGTACTCCTGTTTTTCTTGTCTGTTATTTTTTTTTTTTTGCCTGTCGCCCTTTTTGCTGTCGTTCGTTATTCTTGGTTCCCACCTTGCGCTCTTTCGATTCGTTTGCGTTTTTTCTCCTATATACATTCGAGTTGGTGCTGCTGTTTCTTCGTCTTCTTCTTATTATTCTTGTTCTGGCTTTTTAATGCTTTTTTCTACACACACACACACACACACACTCACACGCATACACAACTCACATACACAGCCACAAACGTACGCACGTTGTTGCAATTTTTTTTTTTTTGCGATATTCCTCGAGTCCGTCTTTCGTTAGTCCGCTTTTCACCTCTCCACACGCCAATCTCCGCACCCAACTCCACTCCACACACCACACAACAAGCGGCGGCAGTGATGATGGCTGATGGCGTTGCCTGCAGTAGTAGTTGTTGTTGGTTGGTTGATTCGTTGGTTGGTTGCTTGGTGCTTGCTATTTTTTTTTTATCCGTGTGCGTTTCTTAGCTTTCAATCGAAACAAAGTGCAGCACATACATCACTTTTGTAACGAACACTTTTTTTGGTTTACACTTCATTCCAATTATGCACTTTTTGGTATATATGTATTTACGAAAAAATAAATAAAAAAAATAACCACAACACCGCGCTCGCTGTGCATAATTTCCTCGCCCGTCAGCGTGACCGCAAGTTCAATTTTGAGATATACCAACCAACTTCTGGCTTCTGCGAAAAATATACATAAAAATACCCCATTTTGGCTGAGCATAAAAATTACCATAAAAATACTAGCTGGT
This sequence comes from Drosophila niveifrons, assembly GCA_035046325.1. Taxonomy (NCBI): domain Eukaryota; kingdom Metazoa; phylum Arthropoda; class Insecta; order Diptera; family Drosophilidae; genus Drosophila; species Drosophila niveifrons. The sequence goes on along the minus strand of JAWNOC010000063.1, from coordinate 7,757,843 downwards.
ACACACTGAAAATACTTTTATACAGCGGCGTGGTTCTTTAAATTTTGTTTTGTCTAAAAGAAGGGTATTTTCAAACTACATTGCTTTGAGTAATTGAGAAATTATGTATATATTTTTAAAATTGAGGAGAATAAAAAAAATCAATCAAATTTATTCCCCAAGCCTCTAGTATCTTAGAATACCTGCATATCTAAGCTGTATCCTCTGGTCACACATTTGAAAATTAGTATCTGTTAACAAAATGCTCTTCTTAACAGCAGTCTATCGATATTTTTATCAACTAACTAACTATATGTATAGGGAGTTCTGTCTAAACTCCCAATAATGATGTGAAAATAAAACTGCCTAAAACCATTATTAAGACTATTTAAAGTACTTAAACATAATTATAGCTAAAATTAGAATTTTTTCGTTTTATTGAATCATCCGGCGCAACTGAGCAGTGCATGCTGTACATTTAGTATATAAATACTACAAAACATGTAGATATCGATAAGAGCAGTCGCACATTGTGAACGGCATTTTACAACACTATAACCGCAAATGTATTTTCGCTTCTCGCTGCTACCCTATAAAATTTTGCAATAAAAAAGGCAGTTTTATAAAACATTGAAACGCCGAAAAAGTGACTGTGTTTGTGCAATAAAAATAATTTAGCGTTACCCAAGTACTTACAATCTTCAGCAGCTGGGTCGCTTTTCAAATCCTGTAATAGTGTGTGTGTGTGTGTGTGTCTGGTTGGTTTGGTTACTTGAGTCTTCGTCGCCGCCGAGCAGACGCCATCGCCCTATCGTCCATATAACTATATATTTATATATATATATAGTGTATAGTCATGTCGCGAAGTGTGCGCGCCGAGACACGCAGTCGGGCCAAGGATGACATCAAGCGGGTAATGCAGGCCGTGGACAAGGTGCGGCACTGGGAGAAGAAATGGGTGACGATTAGCGATACAACGATGAAAATCTACAAATGGGTTCCGATCTCGTCGAACAGTGAGAAGAAATCGAAGCTACAGCTGAACAACAAGATCAGCGACAAGGAGAACTCGCAAAAAGGCACGCCTACACCGCCCCAAATAACGCCCAGTTATGCCGGTTTAACTGCCGATGATTCAAATACTTGTGAGTGTGAAGAATTGACGAATTGAAGGTCGAAGAGCGCATAAGAGTTGTTAATCCTCCTCGTCTCCTAATCTTCAATCCATACTAATACTCAATTCAATTCCTTGCTACAGGTTTTTCGGTGGTGAGTGACAGCCAAGGAGCCGATTTTGTGTCCAGCATGCCCTTCTCGGAGGACTCCAATTCGCAAGGCAGCGACGGGCCAGTGAAGCGTCTGAAAACGAGTGATTAGCTAGATATGATCATTCACAGCTCCAGCTACAGTAGCTGAAGTAGCTTTGCGAGCCTTGTGAATGCAAAATTGTAATTATTTTATATATACATACATAGATTTTTATACTTTATATTCTATTCAACATATTCTTTTTTTTTTTTTGATTTGCGAGTAGATTTTTAGCATATTACGATTATATTGAGTACGAAGATAATCATCTGCCTCACCAAGACTTAAGCAATTCTCCTATACGTCTAACCATAAGTAAAAAATATACACAAAAAACGCAAAAGAAAACAAAAATATATAAAAAAAAAAACAAAAAACCTAAAACAAAACAAAACCCGATTGTATGCATAACTTTTGATTGTAAACAAATACTACATACTAATTAGCTATACTCGTAATGTTTAATGCGCATATATACATAGGGACATATATACATATTATATTAAATTACACATTGTATGTAGAGTATAGATAAGATCTTAAGTCCAGTCAAAAGTCAGTCAGTCTTTTTGTAAACTGTACAACTCTCAGCTTTCGCTGCAACAACATTATGTTTAGTTTATAGACTTAGCACAAAATATTTCAATTTATTTATTCGCACATACAATAAACGCAAACACAATAAAAATAAATCGAGAGCAATCTGTTCACAAATATTTCAGTACAGTCTTTATTGCTTCTGACAACCTTAGGACAGCAGCAAGTAAACAAAACAAATGCAGTCGTTATAAGAAGACTCCCAATACATTTATTGTAATTTTCTTGAATAAGAAAATCGATGCCAAATTCTAATTTAGATATAAATTGCATCCTTTGCATTCTACGATGCAAAATAATCAATGTCTATTTTATTTTCAACACAATATATAAGACAGATATCAACAAATGAGCCAGGATTCAAGGACTCAACTGCCATGCCAACGTCTTCATTGATCCATTTGTTCCATGTTCTATTATTGAGACAACGACGAATCCTTAGTTCAAAGTAACCCAAATCGATTTGGTTGTTTTTTTTTTACATCTTTTATTATTTTTTATTTCATGTTTTTTTCTGTAGTTTTTCTTTTTGTATAATAAAAAAAATTAATTTCTTTCAACAAATAGTTTTTCTTTCACTTGACATTAAATATACATACATTAACTCTCGTCTCATCTTTTCTTCACATTATCATCGTAATATATATATAGATATATTTTTATTTATTTATTTATATAGATGTAAGGCCAGCCAGGTTGCGCAATCGGCTCAACTTGGTTGGAATACGTACATACATACATAGATACATATTTAGTTCATCTTTTTTTTTCATTTCTTTTTTTTTTTGTTTGTTTTTTTTTACTAAAATTTATGCTAAAAACACGCTTAACTGAAAGGAAGCACAGATTTTGCACAAGTTACAAAACTTTCGACGACCAAACAAATTATTACAAAAATTGTGTGGGGGGGATTACAACATAGTTTAAATATCTCTGTCTCAAAAAAAAAAGAATATATATTATAAATGTTACATGTTAATTACACACACAAAACAAAGCTTTGCTTTTGTTCTCGACAAAAAAAAAATAAAATAATACAGAAAAAGATACAAAAATAATAATGGGTAAATGGATAATAATCGTATTAATAATAATAATAAGTAAAAATAAAATACAAATTTCAATTTGATTACCAAAATATTTTCGAGAGGCTGACAAAACTTGATCTGAATTCGCGCGAACCACGATCCGTAATAAGATATCGTATTAGGATGATCTATTTATTGATCTATCGATCTCTGCAAATACGGATTGTTGGAATGGATTGATGGAATGTCTTCGCTTGGAATTATTTACGCATACAACTTAACCACAGAAAAATGCAATGGTAGCACAGACAAAAGTTACTTTAAAATGTACTCGTAATGTTTAATGTTTAGTTGTAATGTGTGTAATAAAATAAATATTAAATTATACGCATTAGTCTATGTACTTTCTTCATTTGTTCAAATTACTTTTAGCACAATAGTGTTTTTGTTTTGTTTTTTGTTGTTTTATTAATTATCTTTTAACTTCTTTTTCTTTACTCGATTTTCATTTTGTTTGTTCATTTTTTTTATACTTTTTTGTTTACTAGAAAAATATAGAAATTCCGCATGGAGAGTTTTTTTTGTTCTCATTTTTTGTTTTCTTGTGGTTTAGCTCGAACTTTTGTTGCGCTAAAAAATGACGCCTAGCTTAAAAATGTTGCCTGCTTTTTTTTACGTTTAAACAAATACAAATACACATACATATATAATTTTATATCGTCGCATCGGGTTTTGCCTTGTATACGTATGGAATCGTAACATATACATATACATATACATATACATATACATATACATATACATATACATATACATATACATATACATATACATATACATATACATATACATATACATATACATATACATATACATATACATATACTATACTATACATATACATATACTATACTATACATATACATATACATATACATATACATATACATATACATATACATATACATATACATATACATATACATATACATATACATATACATATACATATACATATACATATACATATACATATACATATACATATACATATACATATACATATACATATACATATACATATACATATACATATACAGATACATATACAGATACAGAGAGAGACATACATATATAGTTAATATTGTCATTTAGCGTTCAGAAAAATATACTCTATGCCTTTATACAATTTTCGTTTTCTTTTTGTTTTTTTTTTTTTTGTTTTAATTTTCATTTTGCAGTTAGCCGCAAAAATAGCTCTAAAAAAAAACAGTTTGGCTTTACAAAGTGATTTTTTTTTTTCTTGTGCTGTACGTGTATATGTTTGTGTGTGTGTGTGTTTATATGTATAGCACAGGGTGCCTCTGTTTAGCCGGCTTGTCTCTAGAAAGAGAGTCGCGCGTCTTGGGCCCTGTGACCGTGTGGGGGCGCTTCAGCTTAGAACCGAGGTGGCGCCACCTATAGCTTAGTGTACATTCATATGTATAAGGGGTATATGGTGTATATATATATATATATATTTATATATATAATTTGATGTATAGAGATTTATATAATAATAATTGCAACAGTTTTGTTTTTTGTTTGTTTTCTTTTTAGTGTTTACGATTTCTTTTTAGTTTTTAGTCGGGGCTAATGCGCCCGCCCCTCATTTGTCTTCAAGGATATGTTTGCGTAAATTGTTTTTGTTATTAGGGGGGAGGTGGAGGAGTAAAGAAATGCACGTCAATATTCTGTTTTGGGGATTGCACTTTCAAGATGGAGTTGGATTTGATATTGTATATATAGCATTTAGTGTTTGCTGTTGTACAGATTTGGTACGATGTTTGCCTGACATAATGTGTATATCGATCGATAGGTATCGATAGTAACGTCGCTTAGACCTTTGTGGTTAGTTTTGTGGTGGCTTCGTTGGCCGCTGCATGCCAGGATTTGTGATGTTTGTTTTGTCCTTGTTGTTTCTGTTGTTGTTGCTGCTGGTGTTTTTGTTGTAGTTGCTGGTGTTGTAGTTGTTGTTGTTGTTGCTTTTGTTGCTGGTGATGTTTGTGGATAAGTCTGTGCTATGTGTGCAACGGATAACTGTTGGGCCGCGCCTGCGCCCGCTGCTGACGTCGACAGCTGAGCGGCAGCGAAACGGAAACGGATACCGCTGCCTGATAAGCTTGATATCAGCACTCTGATTTATCCTCCTCCACCAGATACTGCGTATCCTTGCCGGTATCCGCCGATGGGTCCAGCTCGCGTGTCCTCAGCTGCAGCTGCGGCGATGACTTGTGCGTAATGCTGCTAGGCGCTATTATTGCCGACGCCGGCTCCGTGAACGACCCCGAATGGGCCATGGCCTTTGACTTGGACGGTTCCTGTGGCACATCATAGATGCCTAACGAAAAAGAGGGCGAGAGAGAAGCAAATATAAAACATTTGTAATTCAAGAAATCACATTTGCCATATATAATAATTAATAACTCAAAGTTTGCAGACTTTTGGGATATACACTGTGCAATAAGGAGGGTTTTTTTTTTCAAATTCTAACCACAACTAACTTAACCTTAGAGTTAAAGCTCTAATGGAAAGCAAACTCTTTCTTTAGTAGTATTTCTCTAATAATTAATATGCTCAAATTTTAGATTTACTATCAGTATATTAAACTTAAGAAATATTTAAGCTTTGTCCTATTTTTGGAAATCGCAAGGTAAGTTGAGTAGCAATGGAAATCACAAAGTACAGCTGAATTTAATGCTTGACAATCTACATACTAAATTTCACAGCTCTAACTCTTTTAGTATAGCAGATAAACGATATTTTGTAAGCAGACAGACAGACAGACAGACTAAGAATAATAAAAGAAACTTACCTGAGCCATTGCTCATGCCCGGATCGGTGGTGGTGCCCGATTGCACAGCATCGTACATGGGATTGGCAAAGTCGCGCGCCTTATTGGCATTCACCGTCTGCAGATTGTAGCCCTCGATGGGGGCCATGTCACCAGCGCCTGGAGCGGAGCCGCTTGGGAAACCGCTTTCGCTGAACTCCACATTCGAGCCGTGGCGGAAGGTGACGCTCTGCGACGATGTCATGGCGGGCATGCGAGCCAGTTTTCCACTACAGCAAAGAATGGGGAAATAAAGTTAGTAAATGATTTTTAATATGTCTAATAAACGTATTTTAGAATAATAATAAAATTAAAATACGAAACTTATACAACTAATTAAATAATATCGACTTTTATATTGAATTAGAGAAATAAAAATTAAAAATCTTTCGATTTCAATTTAATTTCCCAAGCAAATAAAAGCTAATTAAATTAGGAAATGAGCTCATTGGAATGTAAAAATCGCATGCAATAAAAAAAATCGCAACTATTTCGAATTGAATAAGTAGGTAGCATATTTATAGTACTTACAATGGACGCTTCCTGATGACATACCAAGCGCCGGCGGCAGCCATCATCACCAGCAGAATGACCATGATGGGCACGACAACAGCGGTGACATTGGCACCGCCATGGCCAAAGGCGCCGGTGGTGCTGCGCTCACAGTGCTCGCCCTTGTAGTCGGCCAGGCACTCGCAGAGAAGTTCGCCGTGATCGTCCTCCTTGCAGAGGCCGCCATTTTGGCAAGGGCAGATGCGGGGAGCGGGACGCGGACGCTCGGCGGCCGCATCGCAAATGACTTCGGCGGTGCTGCGATGCGAGGGCAACGGACCCGATGTATCTGGGCAGGCGCAACGATGTCCACCGGGCACAAGCAGGCAGAGATGCGAGCACCTGGACTCGTAGCAGGGATTGCGCAACGAGGTGTTGTAGCGCTTCTCATGGTAGACCTTCAGGCCGGACGGATTGACGAGATTGCGATGCACAACCACTTGAACACCGCGTCCGAATTTATCCTGACGCACCAGCTCGCCCGTATCCCTGGTCACCCAGAACATGTTCGACTCGAAGAGATCCAAGGAAACCGGATGCCGCAGTTGATCGCCCTTGACCATGGACTTGCGACGCGAACCATCGGCACGCATCGATTCGATGGCATTCAGCTTCGTGTCCACCCAATAGATGATGTGATCCTGGGCATAATCAATGGTCAGGCCAGCGGGATGACGTATCTGCTCGGTGATGAGCGGTCGACGCTTCGAGCCATCCATCCAGGAGACTTCGATCTTGGGCGCCGAACCCGCGTCAGTCCAATAGATGCGACCCAGTTGCGGATTAACCGCAATCGAAGTGGGCACCTCGAGGCCAGCATTGACAATCGAGCGACGATAGCGACCATCGGTGGTGGCCACCATGACGCGACCCCTTGGCTTCGATCCGGTGCGATCCATTTCGGTCCAATAGAGATTCGAGGCCAGCCAATCGACAGCCACAGCTGTGGGTTTGGAGCCACCCTTCATGTTCAGATCCTGAGCGAAACCGATCTTTGCCTGGCCATCGAGAGCATTGACCATGTACGAACGTTTGATGGTCTTGTCATAGCTGTCGGCCCAGAAGATGATCTGCTGCTGGGCATCGTAGTCCAAGGCCTCAATGCGTTTCTCCGACGCAATCACATCGAACTCTTCGCGCTTCTGTAGATCAAGACCGCGTATCTCGGGACCATTGGCGAAGACCAGCAGGACATCCTCCTTCTCGGCCTTGCAGACACCGCTGCTGCTGTCGGATAGATGGAAACCCTCGCGACAGCTACACGAATACGTGCCATTCATGTTGTGGCATTGATGGGAGCAGGTGTGCTGGCGTGTGACACATTCATCGACATCGGCGCATTTCTTTTTGTTGTCCGCCGCAATGATGTAGCCGGGATAACAGGTGCAGATGTAGCCGCCCTCGGTGAGATTGTGGCAATGATGCTGGCAACCTCCACGATTCTCCGCCGAGCAGCTGCTGCTGTGATGGCAACCCAACTCATCGCTGGCATCGCCGCAATCATCGGCGAAGTCACAGACCTGCGTCCGTTCGATGCAATGCTTGTTGGCACACTGATATTGGGTGTAGAGATCGCAGGGTTTCTGCTTACTGGCGCAGAGCGTCATATTATTCTCGTCGCTGCCATCGCCGCAGTTGTCGATGCCATCACAGATCTGATAGCGAGCCACACAGCGATGATTGGCGCACTGGAAGCGTCGCAGGGTGTCGCAATTGAAGTCACTGCAGACCTTGGGATCCTCATCGCTGCCATCGCCGCAATCGTCGGTGCCATCGCAGAGATCCGAGAGTGAGACGCACAAATTGTTGCTGCACTGGAAGCGGGATTCGGGGCAGAAGCGACCACCGGGGAAGCGCGGTGGGCAATCAATCTCGTCGGACATGTCGCGACAATCGCGATCGCCATCGCAACGGAAATAGCTGGCAATGCAATGACCCGAGGCGCATTGGAAGGTGCCATTCTTGCACTGATAGCCGGCGCAGTTCATCTCATCCGAGTTGTCATTGCAATCGTCCTCGTGATCGCATTGCCAGCGGGATGAAATGCATTTGCCGTTGGCGCATCTGAACTCCGATTCGGAGCATTCGCGATAGCGTCCCTTGCAGATAGCTTCATTTTCATCGCTCGCATCGCCGCAATCGTCAGCAAAGTCGCACATCCATTGTCTGTAAATTCGAGTTAGTTAGTTAAATCAAGTGTATATTTGTATATTTTTAAATTATATTTACTTGGGTATGCAACGATTGTTGCCGCACTTAAAGTCCGTGTCGGGGGAGCATTTGGGGCAATTCTCGGGCAGCTCGTCGCTGTTGTCGCGACAATCGTCCTTGCCATCGCAGAACAACCATTTGGGTATGCAGCGGTAGTTCGATTGTCCGGGACAACGTTGCCAGCCTGTGGTGCAGTTTCGCTGACGGCACATGTAGGCGGGCTCATCGGAATCGTCGCCGCAATCGTTGTCGAAGTCGCACATCCAAAGCTGCGGTATGCAGCGCTTGTTCTTGCACGTGAACTCGGTCTCCGGATCGCACTCACGCTTGTCTGCAAAGATATAGTTTTAGATTATAGATTTAGTTACCGTTCACATTAATTATTTATCGTAGTTTTAAGACTTGAATTGTTAAATGCTTCTTTAACAGGGTTTGTGTGGGGTGACTTAATTATTTGGGAATTTGCTGACACTCAGTTCCAGCAATGTTTTGTAGATAAAGATAAAGATAGACACTTCTATTTGCATAGACATACTATACGAATATTCGGAATAGCATAACTGCAAACTGAGTGCAAATTTTTGTGTCTCTCGCTGAATAGAGATAAAACCTTTTTTAGAAACGGACAGGCGGACCAGATTCAAAGATAGAAACTGCTCTGGAAAGAGCCGACTGGCGAAATTTTGGCAATTTTAAGACAACTTTTAGTTGATAAAAATAAAATATATCATACTTCTATATTAATGGATAATTGGGAAGACGGGCGGAATATCAATAGGTTGGAACTAAATGCTGACTTTCAGTTGCCTTTGTATATGCAAAAAATTTCGTCACTCTAAGTCGCATCATCCCAAAGAAAGAAGTGAAGAGGACAGCCTAAGCTAGGAATAGGAATATTGAATATGAAACTTACGACACACGGCTGGGTCCTCGTCGCTGCCGTCCTTGCAATCGGCGTCGCCATCACAGCGCCAGCTGTCGAGAATACAGCGTCCGCTGGACTTGCACTTGAAGTCGGAGAGAGGGCAAGGCAAATCGCAGTTCTGTTCATCGCTGCCATCGCCGCAATCGTCGACACCATCGCAAATGGTCGCCGATGGCGTGCAGTTGGTGTTCTTGCACTGGAAGGTGCCGGCACGACAATGCCGAGGAGCACATGTCGCTGGCTCATCGGAGCCATCCTTGCAGTCCTTTTCGCCATCACATTTCCAGAACCATGGGATGCACTTCTCGTCGTGGCCACCGCACAGATGCTGACCGGTTGTGCAGTTGGCAATGCAGGTCTTCGAATCGCGAGCCAAATAGAATTGATTGGGACAGGCGCACTTATAGATGGGCGCACCCTCCTCGATGTAGCCCTCAATGTTGAGGTACGTCGACTCCGGGGGCGGGGCAATCAGACAGAGATGCGAGCAGCCACCGTTGTTTTGTCCACAGGGATTCGGGTAAGGCAACTGACGCAGCGGATGATTGATGTGCAGATCGTAGGGACGATGTGTGGTATTCCTTAGCACCGTGTAGTTGGCCCCGTGGAACTTGTTGGCACGCACAATAGCCTTCTGATTCCAATCGCTCCAGTAGATGTAGTCATCGAAGAGACTCAACGCAAAGACATGCGGCACTTGGGTGCCAGAGAGCACAATATGACGATGGCGACCCTCGAGATCGGTGTATGCAATGTAATCCAAATGTGCGTCGGCCCAATAGATGCGGTCGGTGAAGTAGTCGATGGACAAGGCATTTGGCCAGGCGATGCCATCGTTCCAGTTGAGAATGCGTGTGAAATTCGAGCCATCCATGCCCATCTTGGCAATGTAGGCCTGCAGATGCCATGAGGTGAAGTACAGATAACCAATGCCCGGATGCACAACAATGGCGCGGGGATCGACGACACCGCTGCGCAATGTCTTGCGCTTGGTGCCATCCAATTCGGACACATCCAGGTTCTTCGAGTGCCTGTCCAGCCAATACAGTTTGCGACCCACCCAATCGATGGCGATGCCCTCAAGACCGTGGGAATCGTGTCGGATAACCGCCTCACGTTCGGTGGGCAAATTGCTGTCGTTGTCGGTGTATTTGGCACGGAATATCGTCTTGGCTGTGACATCACAGAAATACATATACTGCTCCTTGATGTCAAAGTCGAGGGCGACCACATTCATTAGATCCTGATGCATCAAATTGTACTGATGCCCATCGACGGACATGTTGCGCACATAGTATTTGTTGGTGAAGATTAGCCATGGGGTGATGTCATCCTTCCGCTTGCACGTGTGCTCATCGTTCTGCCGTTCGTAGTAGGTCTCGTCGCACTTGCAGTAGAAGCTGCCAGGGGTATTCGAGCAGTGCTGCGAACAGGCGCCCGGTTGTTCCAGACACTCGTCCACATCCGCACAGGCTTTACCATCGGACAGAAGTCTGGGGGAAATAAGGAGAAGTACAATATTGGTTAGAGTAGTTAGTTGATACTAGAGATAAAATATAATAAAGTAGTGTTTGCAAATGTTCAATAAGTTGAAATTAGTCTCTTATTTTTAAGTTGGATTAAGGGATTCAAAATTGACAAGCTATAGCAATTCGACATAAACCTTCTACTGATGTAGACTAATCTCACTTTTCAAGTTATGAATTTCAAAGAAGTGAAGCATTAATTAGACTATATATTATAGAGTCTAGAATGTATCGAAATTTATGCAAATAATTCTTTATGAGCGCTGAAAAAATCACTTTAATGCAGGACTCTTTTAGGAGAGTCCCTCAGGAGACTCCCCCCGAAGTTTCCCCTAGGAGAGTCTTCCGGGAGAGTCCCCCTCGACTCTTCCAGCAGAGTTTGCTCTATTTTGAAATTTAATCTATTTAGTCTTCTACTTACTTGTAGCCCTCGTTACAATCGCAATAGTATCCAGTGAGCGTATCCACGCACTTGTGGCCACACTGATTGATCTCGACCTTGGCGCACTCATCGACATTGCAATGGGCTGGTTCATCGGACTCGTCGGTGCAGTCGGGCACCTTGTTGCAGACCAAACTGTAGTCGATGCACTGGCCACTTGTACACATGAATTGTCCCTGCGGACAGGTGGCATTCTCCTTTTTGCAATTCACCTCATCGGAGTGATCGCCACAATCGTCTTCGCCATCGCAGCGATATTGATTGCGTATGCACTTGAAATTCTGGCAAGTGAACTCCATGGGCGAGCAGGTCTTGTATTTGGAATTGCAAGATTTGCCCTCATCGGTGCCATCGCCGCAATCGTTGTCGTGATCACAAGTCCAGCCCTGCGAGAAGTAAAAACCAGTTATAGAAATATGAGGCTATTGAATCAATCGTTATTCACTTACCATGTTGATGCAACGTCCGTTGCCGCAGGTAAACATGTCCTCGCCACAAGGCTGTTGGGTGGCACAATTGTGCAGCGTTGTGTTCTCATCGGCACCATCGACGCAATCGGGATCGCCGTCGCAGATCCATTTCTTGGGTATGCACTGAGCACGCTGCCAGGACTTGTTCTCCACACAGGTGAATTCGGTCTCCTCGTCGCACTTGCGATCATCTAAAGGAGAAATAAAATGGGGAGTTAGCAAGGAAAAAAAAGTTAAACATAGCTATGAAAAATACTTACTGCACTGGTGTCGATTGTCCTCGTCGCTGTTGTCCAGGCAATCGTTGTCGCCGTCGCAGATGTAGATCCTTGGAATGCAGTTGCCATTGTCGCAGGTGAAGAGATCTCCGAAGCAGGTGCGACCCTCGGACTTGCAGTAATCTGGCGGCTCATCGGCGCCATCACCGCAATCGTCGTCACCATCGCAATACCAGGTGGCCGGAATGCAGCGATGATTGGGGCAACGGAAGCTATTGGTGGGACAAGTGCGTTGACCGCAGTGTAGCGGATCCTCGTCAGAGTTGTCACCGCAATCGTTGTCACCATCGCAGAGCCAATAGGGTTCGACACAGATGTTCGTCTTCTCGCACTTGAGATGATTGGCCGGACATGTGGTGTTCATGGGGCAGCGCTCGTGCGTCTCATCTGAGGTGGCATTGTCCTTGCAATCGTTGACGCCATTGCAGACCTGCGTCTGGGGAATACAACGTCCGTTCGCACAAGTGAATTCACCATCCACACACGGCGGATAACTGCAACCGATCTCATCGGAACCATCCTTGCAATCGTTCTCATGATCACACTTCCACGACTTGAAGATGCAGCGTCCGTTGTTGCAGCGGAACTCGTTGGGCGAGCACGAATGGTAGGCACAATAGTTGGGATCCTCGTCCGAGTTATCGCCACAATCATCGTCGCCATCGCACGACCACATGCGCGAAATACATTTGCCATTCTGGCAATAGAATTTGCTTGCCTCGCACGTATTGTTCCTTGGCGCACACATGCGTCCCTCGTTCACCACCTTCGAGTTATCATCGCACTTGCACTCAACCTTGCCATTGGGCGCCGGATGACAGCTCTGCGCACAACCGCCATTGTTGATCGTGCACGGATTCACATTGCACTTCTGTCGATCCGCACTGTAGATGCGAATGTCACGCGGTGAATCCTCCAGACGCTTCACCATCTCCACCATATTAGCACCCGTATGTTTCTCGGCACGATAGACGCCACGCAGCTGCAGATCCGTCCAGTAGATGTAATTGCGGAACACAGTGATGGCAAACGGATAGATGGTTGCTCCCACAAGTAGCTCCCGATTGCTGCCATCCAAATCGGAGCGTTCGATCTTCTCGCGCACCGCATCCGTCCAGTACAGCTTGCGTTCATCGTAATCAATGGCCAGACCGCTGGGCTGCGAGAGCTCCTTGTCGACAATGGCACGCTTCAGCGAACCCGCCATTGTGGTCCTAAAGATCTTGCCCGACGTGCCAAACCTGCCCCAATCGGTGAAGAAGAGCGTGCCATTGCAGGGATCTAAGACAATGGCACGTGGTCGCTCCACGCGCGCAATCATCACCAGTTCCGTGCCGGCCAAATTCATGGCATAGATCGAGTTGTTTGAACTGTCGGTCCAGTAGATCTTATTCTGTGTCCAATCGTAGGCAATGCCCTCGGGATTGATGCCCTTGCTGAGCACCACATTGATGTCGCTGCGACTCGGTTTATTCGCTTGCGTGTAGGCAATCTTCGCCCACGGTCGGATCTGGGTGTACAGCATATGATTGTCGGCGAAATCGAAGTCGAGACCAACCACATTCGTGAGGTTCGTGAGTGGCGTGAAAGGCACCTCGGTTGAATGAGGATCAAGATTAACGGCGCGGATTTCGGTGCGAGTGGCAAACACCAGATACTCATTGACAGTCTCGCACTTGCGCTCATCGCTGCCAAGCTTGCCGGTGGAGCAGTCGCAGCGATAGTTCTTGCTATTGCTCAGCGCCTCTTCGGGTGGGAAACTGAAACACAACTGATCGCAGCCACCGTTGCCGAGCTGCACACACGGATTGCTCTCGTCCGCCGGCTGATTGTTGATGTCGTAGATGACAATGTCGCGCAGACGCTCCAGATTTGTGCGCACTCGCGTCGATTCGGTGTCGTTGTTGAACTGCTTGTTCGCCTTGAACACGCTCATCAGATTGCGATCCACCCAATACACATCGTTCAAGTGCACCGCAATACCCATCGGATTGGGTAGATCGCGGCGTATAATCTTGCGATTCGCTCCGTTGTATGAAATGCGCTGTATCGTATCCAGTTTGGAGTCCACCCAGAACACATCGTGTGTCTGCATATCGATGGTCAGATCGCGTGGCAACGAGATGCCCGACGTGACCAACGGCTTCCATTTGGTGCCATCGAGCAGAGCTTTGCCAATACGTGGATGCTGTCCATAATCGATCCAGTAGAGCAAACGTTTGATGGGATTCACGGCGAGTTCACGTGGCGCATCATTTGTGGTCTTCACAAGCACCTTGCGATTGCTGCCATCGAGCCAACAGACCTCCACATAATTCTCATGCGGATACACGTTCGTGAAGTACATATTGCCAGCCACCCAATCGACAGTCAATCCTCGAATGCCATTGCTTCCAATGCCATCCTTGACCACATGCTGCAGATCGGTGCCGTTGGGTCGGGAGCGGAAGATGCCATTCCAGTAGCCACGATTGAATTCCGCCCAATAGATCCACTGATCGCGATACATCACGTCCACATGGAGTATATGATGGCCGGGACCACTGATGGGGACCATGGCCTCGGAGCTGTCGCTCAGGCTGTAGCCACGTATCATGTCCAGCTGCGAGACGACGGCGAACGTTTTGTATGCCACACAAGTGATTTCGTTCTCCTTGCGATAGCCGATGCCGCAGGCGCAAGTTCGAGTTGATGCTGGTCCGGGGATGCACAATTGTTTGCAGTCGCCGTTGCGCGTCTGGCAGGGATGTTGCATCAGCGGACGCTTCTTGTAGATCATCATGCTGCGCAGATCGTGTTCGTTGTCCACAATCGTCTTCGGGTTGTCGCCACGCGGTAAATCAACGCGCACAATCTTCTCGTACACCGGATCCAGATAGTATAGACGATGATCGAGCACACCGAGGCTGCGGGGCCGGGAGATACCCTGTGCTTCGCTCAGTATAACCGTGTAGTCATCGCCGTTGTAGTCCATGACACAAATCGAACCCTTCGAACGTGTGCTAAAGTAGATCAACTTCTTATCGATATCCAGAGCTATGCTTTCTGGATGATAGACATTCTTGCGTAGCACCCGCGGATCCTGACCGTTCATGTCGACACGTCCGATCTTGATGGGTACCTCGAGCACACCCTCATCGATCCAGAAGAGTTTGCCCTCGCTGGGATCGAGCACGATTTGCTTTGGCTTCGACACTGAAGTTTCCTGACCATCGTTCGCCAAGATCACGGTACGATACTTTTGTTTGCCATCGACACGCACCGCTTCGATATTGCTGGCCACGCGATTGCCAATATACAGATTGCGTCCCAGCCAGTCGAAGGCAATCGTGTAGGGAGCACCCACAATGCCAGTGTCTGCGCCCAGGAAAACGGTTTTATTGCCACCGCCATAGGGTGTTGTATAGATTGTGCAATTCTCTTCGTCCTCCTCGCGTCCCTGCACCCAATACAATGTCTCACCCTTGCGATCGAAGTCGAGTCCCGTGCTGCTCTCAATGCCAATGACGGGAGCCAAGGCGCCGGCACGTGCATCACCACCGTTCAGCGGGAGATCGACAATCTGTGTGCCCTTGACGACCATAATGTAGGGATTATCCTCCTCAATGCAGCGTCCCTCGCTGAAGAGCTTAAAGCCCGGCTTGCACTTGCAGGAATAACCCTCGGGGGCACTTGGACTGAGCAGACACAAATGCTGACAGCGAGCGGCGGCACAGGGATTGGGATACATCGGTTGCAGAGAGGCATGATGAACGTGTATCGACAACGGTTGACTGATCAAATGCGACACGACTGTTTGATTCTTGCCACGGAATTTGTTGGCAGACAACACACGATTCAACTGACGATCGGTCCAGTAGAGTGTGTCCTCGAACAGAGACAACGAATGCGGATGCAAGAGATAGTGACTACTGGCCAGAACCTGTTGACGTCCGGTACCATTGTAGTAGCAGAAATCAATGAAATCCAGCTTGGAGTCAGCGAAATAAACACGCTTGGTGGCAATGTCCAAAGTCAGTCCGTTGGGCCAATAGATTTTCGTGTTGATGATTGTCTTGCGCATTGTGCCATCCATGCCAATGCGTTCGACACGCGGATTCTCTCCCCAATCGGTCCAGAAGATCCAGCGTGCCTCAGGACTTGGATCGATGCACATGCCTCGAGGTTGTGTGATATTCTCACGCACCAGAACCAAACGATTCGAGCCATTCTCAGCCGACACTTCAATCGTATTTAGCTTG
The DNA here is from genome assembly GCA_035046325.1 of Drosophila niveifrons. Classification (NCBI taxonomy): domain Eukaryota; kingdom Metazoa; phylum Arthropoda; class Insecta; order Diptera; family Drosophilidae; genus Drosophila; species Drosophila niveifrons. The sequence continues at coordinate 7,741,414 of JAWNOC010000063.1, read as the reverse complement.
CTGTCCAACCAATACAGATTCTGTGCAATCCAATCGTAAGCCAAACCCTCCACCAAATCAAGGCCAGTCGTAATGATCTCTTGGGGTTCCATGCCATGATCCAGCCGTGAGATCTTCTTCAGTTTCATGTCGCTCCAGAAAATGGTGCCCGTGTGCATGTTCGAGGCGGTGGCCACCACATTCTCCACAATGATGGGCACACGCTCCAGTCCCTGCTCCTTGAGATCGGCCACCAGTATGGAATGACGATTGGAGATGATCAAAAACGCGGCGGTATGATTGACAGCCTTGCAGTTGTGCTTGTTGGGACTCAGCTCGTAGCCAGCCGTGCAACTGCAGAAGTAGGATCCCTTTGTATTCGTGCACTGCTGCGAGCAAAGTCCGGGGGGATCGCATTCATTGGTGTCCACGCAGGTGAAGCCATCCTCACCGATCTCCGAGCCAGGCGGACAAACGCAGAGCGCACCGTTCGGTGTCTTCTGGCAGAAACTGGAGCACTGACCGCTCTGATGCTCGCACTCCGCCAGATCACAGCCCTCGCCTTCATCTGCGCCATTGGGACAGTCCGGAGTATCGTCGCACACCGAAGTAATGTTCACACAGCGCTCGGTCACTCCGGGACATTGCCACTGGCCGTGGGGACACTTGAAGGGCGGCGGGACACAAGCGTGTTCGGTGCCCTCATCGGAATTGTCACCGCAATCGTCCTTGCCATCGCAAATGTACGCTTTGAACACACAGTTGGTGTTGTTGCACTTGAAGAAGTTCTGCGCGCAGGTGATTTGACCGCAATCCTCCTCGTCAGAGTGATCGGAACAATCGTTGGAGCCATCACAGTGCCAAGCGATGGGAATGCAGAAACCGGTTGATTTGCAGCGGAAATGTTTCTCGGGATTGCATTGATTGGGTCCCATGGAGGGGCAACCCAACTCATCGCTGCCATCGTTGCAGTCGGGTATGCCGTCGCATTTGTAGGACTCTTCGACACATTGCCGTAGATCGGCGCACTTGAATTGATTGGCCAAACAGCTGATGGGCGGACAATCCTTTTCATCCTGCTTGTCGAAGCAATCATCGTCGCCATCGCACACCCAACTCTGTGGTATACAGTGTCCTGTCCTTGGGCACGTGAACTGGAAGTAGGCGCAGGTCTTCTCCGCACAGAAATCTCCCTCGTCGCTGCTATCGCCGCAATCGTTCTCGCTGTCGCACTTCCACATGCTCGGTATGCAGCGTCCGTTGGCGCAGGCGAACTGCGAAGTGGCACAGGTCACGTTGCCACACTCCAGCTCATCGGAGTTGTCGCCGCAGTCGTTCTCCTGGTCACAGCGGAAGTTCAGTGGGATGCAACGGCCCGATTTGCACTGGAATTCGTTGGAGCCGCAGGTCGGTTCTAAGCAGAAACAAAAGCAAAAGCAGACAAATGATATTTGTTTCAGATGTTTAAATGGAAGTGTTAATCAAGTGCGGGCTACAAACTGATTTGCATTAAACTCTAAACAAGATTAAGCAAGGTTCTTAATATTCTCGAATGATTTCTTGAATTCTTTTAAAAATTGCATTATTTTTAGGATTGGCATCGAATATTAAAATAGAATTCTTGAATTACATAATTGAACATTCTTTATTTATTTTGTTAACTTGCAATAATACAAATATTGGAAATCGAGGTGCAATTCAAATGTTAATTTTAAATCAAGAAAGAATTTATCAACATTATAGAAGTTCATTCACTATTTATTTGCTTTGCAACTTTGCAGAATTTAAAATTTATTGATTTTATAATATTAATTTATCTGTTCACATTTGAAAATTACTCTTTGTAAGATATAAACAAAATTTATTTTAACTGTTCAATGATAAAACAAATTCTTATTGAATTTTGTGAAAATTTTTGCTTGTTGGATTGATAAGAATAAAGAAAATTATCGTGAATTCAAGTGTTTAAAAAGAAATATAATATTACTACACAAATCAGAAATTTGACGATTTCTTTTAATATTTGTCCAACAAGAAATTCTTAAGGAAACTGAATTTTCTGATTAGAGTTTCAAGCAGAATGATCAATTAACTATCTATTCGATGTGAATGTAATGCTCCAGCAATATATTTGATATCTATGTTTATTATTGAATTGGGAATAATTTAAATAAATGGATTTATAAATTAATGTTCATTAATTAAATTGAATTGCGTAAACGCCTTTGCAAGATTATAGTAAACAAAGAATATTTGCTTGCATTAATAGAGAACATTTATTACTTGCTTCAAGAATGTTAATATTGAATTTGATTATTAGAGTGTTAATTTATAAATTTTCCAATTTAGTGAAAATATTTCAAAGTGTAATTTATAAGATATTTCTGTGGTGTGGAAGTAGTTGCTGCTACTTACTTGTGCAGTTTTGCTCCTCATCGCTGTTGTCCAGGCAATCGTCGTCGCCATCGCAGACCCACGACTTGGGAATGCAGCGCTGGTTGTTACAGGTGAAATCCCAAGAGTTGGGACACGGCTGCACAGGTGGCTCGGCACTTGGATCCGGCACGCAGTTGATTTGATCGTCGGCCAAACGTTCGCCATAAGGACACGAGCAGCGCGATTGCAGGCGACTCGCAGTCAAGGGCGATGTTGTCGTTGAGGCTTCTGTTGTTTCCGTTGAGTTCGATGCACTGGCAATGGGCACAGCAAAGCAGATCTTCTGACATCCACCGTTGTTCATATGACACGGCTGCGTGTCGGCAATGCGTTGCACATCGCGACTGTAAACCTTGACGCCATAAAGACGATTCGTTTGCGGTTCACGCACCATCATCTCCTCCTGTTCACCCGTGAGTTTGTGCAATCTGATGATGGCATCCAGACGCCAGTCGGTGATGTACATCCAATCGTTGTGTATAACAATCGAGAACGGATGGCGAACGAGACGTGAATTCACAGTTTTAATGTCAGTGCCATCGAGATTGGCGTGCTGCACATGATCGAGCAGCGCATCGCACCAATAGACACGATCCTCCTTGAAGTCAATGGACAAACCATTGGGCCAGCCGAGCGTGACATTTTTGAAGACCAAGAGACCGCTGCCATCGGTGTTTGCACGTGTGATATTCGCTGGACGATCCCATTCCGAGAAGAAGATATAACCGCGATTTGGATGAACGACAATCGCACGTGGACGCTTCAGATTCTTGAGCAGCGTGCGACGATGCGTCACATTGCGTGTGGACAGCACATTTAGAGTGCCCTTCCTTGAATCGATGTAGTACAGATTCTTCGATGCCCAATCGACGGCCAAACCCTCGACGCCTTCGTTCTGCGAGGCGAGCACAATTTCGCGGCCGGTGCCATTGCGATGCACACGATAGATGACATCCTGCAGCACATCCGAGTAGTAGATGAACTCATCCCGAGCGTCGAAGTCGAGGCCAACGAAACGCGCACGTCGCGATACCACCGGCAAAATGGCATCACTGAAGCCCTCGATCACCGGCTCCAGGACCTTGCCCTTGATGAAACGCTGCTGCGAATACATGAGGAACTCTCGCACCAATTTGCAATGCGTCAGATCCGACTGCAGCTGATAGCCGGTGTGGCAGGCACAGCGGAAACCGAGCCCGGTGGGTGCACCCTTCACAGCGGTGACGATGCACATGTGATTGCAGCCGCCGTTGTTGTTGCCACACGGATTCGAGACATGCGGCTGACTCAGCGCATGCACAGCAATGATGCCCTTGGGTTCGCGAATGTCCTTCGCCTTGTACGTCATCTGAATGGAGCTGGGTCCTTCGTATTTGTTCACCGACATGATGCCCTGCTTGGTGGCATCCGTCCAGAAAATGCGATTCTCAAAGATGGCCAAACGCGACGGACTCGGCACCTGCTGGCCACGCAGCACCATCACCCGCTGTGCTCCCTCGTAGTCCACCGACTCGATGTAATCGAGCAGCGAATCGCACCAGAACACACGCTTGGCAATGATGTCGACGGTGACACCGCTGGCCTTATAAGCTGCTTCCGAGACAATCGAACGGGCATGGGTGCCATCCATGTGGGCGCGCAACACTTGCCCGCCATCGGCGACAAACATCAGACCCGTTGTCGGATCCAGTGCCAAGTCAGCGGGACTGGTGAGGTTCGAACCCAAGACGACGGCGTGCCAATGGCCACTCAACTCAAAGACATCGATCTTCTGACCCACCAAATCGGCCACGTAGATCTTATCGCCCACCCAATCGACAGCGAGCGCCACAGGTGCCCAAGTGCCGGGAAGGGTTTGATCCAGGGCAGCCACGGGAGTGTTTTGGGGATTCAGCGGCAACGATTGCACCTTGCGTGTCTTCACATCCGACCAGTACAAAGTGTTGCGTGCATAATGGAAAGCGACGCCAGCTGCCGCCGTTGCGTTCGCAATGATCTTCGGTTCGCTGTCGTGGGTGAACATGCGCATGATGGCACGATCGTGGGCGAAGATCAACTGCAGATTCTTTGCATCGGGCGCCGTGCACTTGGAGCCATTGATTAGCGTATAGCCTTGGGCACAGTGGCAACTGTAGCTGCCGGGTGTGTTCACGCACAGTTGATCGCAGTGTCCCCATTCGGCGCACTCATCGAGATCGATGCAGGTGCGATTGTCCGGGGCGAGACTCTGGCCTGGCTTGCAGTAGCAGACGCCGCCGGTGAGCGAGGGGCCGCACTTGAATTCACAGCTCAGCGCGGGACACGAGGCAATTGCTGTGCAGCGAGAAAGAGAGCGAAAGAATTCATTTGAGATTAAAAGTTTGATGTGGGAAATTAAATTATAGATTAAATGTTTGATGTAAAAGTGAAAGAATTCCTTTGATTTTAAAAGTTTAATGTGGGAATATATATAGATTGTAGAAAGAATTAATTTGAGTTGAAATGTTTGTTGTTTATAGCTATATTATGATGCGAGAGAAACCCTTCTCTCTCTACTGAGAAGATATCTTGGGTAAGCATTTGTCTGTCTGTCGGTCCAATAACATACAAATCTTGTTCTTAGTGTTTACCTAAATTACAGCTTCCAAACTATTTGCAATTGATTCTGAAATTCGTTAGCATATACGAGATTGAAGAATATTCGAAAAATGTATTCGATAACTTGCAATTTCAAATAGTTATAAATATTTTATAGAGTATTTTAATAAATATTTTAAAGCTCCATTCCTAAATTGTAATTTAAAGAAATCATAGAGCATTAAAAGTAATTCAAAATTTAATTGGATATTTTGTAATTCCTTTTTGCCATTTGCATTTTGTTTTCGATTTCGTTTATGATTTTGATTTTGTATTGCTTGCAAGTTAATTGAATAAACATTCAATAACTTAATTTGTAAATTATAAAAGTTTTATAGATTCTCTAATATTTTAAAGTTTATTTTGAAATTTCATTTGTAAATTTGTAATTTATAGTAGCCATATATTTTTCAACTTTTTCAATATCATATTCAAAAACTTCCCACTTCACTTTGTTATGTGATACAAAATTATATTTGCAAATTACAAAAGATAAATAGCTTCCCACTTGTTGTAAAAAATGTACCAAAATCTACACTGTCAATTTGTAATTTACTATATTTGTATAGCTTCCGACATAATTTGGGAAATATGCCAAAATTGTATTTGAAAATTAGTGAAATATGGATGTAAAGTAGTTCCCACTTGTAAAATATATTAAACAATTTAATTGGCAATTTCCATTTAAATAAAAGAACATTAATTAACATTATTTCAAAATTTTTAGATTATAGAACCTATGTAACTTTGCTCCTATTCAAATAAATATTCAAGAATTTCACTCTTTATGAAACATTTTTCATCTCAGAATGCAAATTCTCGAAAAGACTATCGATAGTAAAGTTCTAGATCCCACAGAGAGAGAGATGCGAGTAAGAGATCTGTGTTGGAGTTGTGTGGAATACTTACAGCAGGCGGTCTCCTCATCGCTGCCATCTTCACAGTCGCGTTTGCCGTCGCACAGTTGGGACTTGAGAATGCATTTGGGGGCGCCATTGACGCCGCCGCGTGGGCAGAGGAACTTATTGTCCGGACAGGCAATGGCCGTGCAGTTGGCTTCGTCGCTTTCATCGGCACAATCATAATAGCCATCGCAGTGGAAATTATATGGGATACACAGAGCGTTCGTGCAACGGAACTGCGCATGATGGCAAGGTGGAAAGTCTAAAAAGCGAAATACAAGAGCGAAGAAACGTTAAAGGCTTGAATGTACATATCTTGAAGCAATACACGGAGTACGAGTATATAAGAAAGAAATCTAGTTGAAGTAGTTGTGTGTTGTGTGTGTACTTACTGCAGCCTTGCTCATCGGAATTGTCCTCACAGTCATTGCGATGGTTACACTTCAGTGCGACATCGATGCATTTTTGGCCGTTGGCGCAACGGAATTGATCCAAGCGACAGGACTTGCCATTGCAGTTCTCCTCATCGCGTCCGGTCCGACAGTCCAAATAGCCATCACAGCGCTTCTCCTTGGGCACACAAGGGCCAACCAAACGGCTGCCATCGGTGGGCGCTGCACCGTTGGGGGCATTGCAAAAGACATCCGTGTGCTGGCATTTGCGATAAGCTGAAAGAGTGATAGAGAGAAAGAAGCAGAGAGATGTGAGCGCGAGATGAGAAACAAAATTAAATGCAATTTCAATTGAGCGCCATATCAAAGGACACTTTCAGCGGGGCGAGCAAAGTGGCAAAAGTGCCCAAAGTGGCAACTGCACGCAGCCAGCAAAATTCGAAACTGGAAGCGAACACAAAAACTTGCCTTCAATTTCATTAGCAAGTGTGCTGCCAAAGTGTACAACGAACAATAGATGGCGCTCTACCGCACGCTCCATGACTTGGGACAAATTGTCCTTTTGTTTTCGTTGCGTGTTAACAACACACACACACACATATAACATAGCAAACTATATATGCAGTTATATGCAGTTTATCGATTTCAAGCAATTATTTCAATTTTCTTCAATTAACACATTGCAAAACGAGACGGTGAACGAAATAAAAATAAGTAAAATATAAATTGTTACTAAACGTTTTAAAGCAAATATATCACAAATTAAAATTACATTAAATTAAATCTTTATAATATTTAAAAAAAACGTACTAAAAATAAAATTCTTTGAATGTTATTTAATTAACATTTAATTAATTTCTGAAAATTCCGCTCAACTAAGACTTCAATGCCAAATTGTAGTTTTACGTTTCTGAATCGCACAATGTAAAATTAACACTTCAAGTAATTCTTTAACAACAACTTTATCTAATTTGCTTTTTGTCTATTTTATGCTAGACTTTACTATAGTTTAGTTACTGGGCATAAAGTAAATTTATTTGACAAACCAATTTCAATGTTTTGCTATAACCAAATTACAAAAGTTGACAGAATTAAATTAATATTTCTTTTGTATTTAATACACTTCTTAAAGCACAGTCGAATTTTGAAATAAGCCAAAATAGTGCGGTTTTATTTGTAAAATACACCAATTTGATATACCACAAAAATACAAAAATGTAATAAAGGCTATATACCAAGTTAATATACCACAAAGATACTAAAGTATATCAAAGGCTATGTACCAAATTGATATGCCCAAAGTCTATATTTAGTATATTGATATACTACCACATTTAAAATAAATCATTCTGTTCAAAAATTGGTGGTGGGTATAAAAATGTTGCTGAATTTTAAAATCCTATGCCAAGTATATGAGTATAATATATATTATTAATATACTACAAAAGTACTAAAATATACCAAAGGCTGTATTTAGTATATTGAAACAGTCCCACATACATACATCTCTTTTTTAGGTAGCGTTTATAAAAGTTTCGCTCAACTTCAAATTCCTATGTGAAATTCTAAATCTACGTAATTCGAACATTCTTTTTTTGTCTACTTTCTACTCTACTTTGTTGGTTATAAAATAATGTTGTTCTTTGTAATGTGTAAATTAAATCAAATCTAATCAAATTATAGTCGTGTTCTGTGTTTAACTGCGTTTTCTTTCAGCCCTGCCAAACCACAATCTAACTCTCTTTGTTTGACCCTCTCTTTATCTTTCTCTCTCTCTCTCTCTCTCTCTACGTCTGTATCCTTGGATATTGTCTCGCTTTGTCTCTGCCTGTCACATAAATTAACTGTCTATGTGGGACAACGTTGCTTTGGCTGATGGTCTGCTGTTGCTGTCACTACACTTAATTATAGACCAACTAGCCAATATATCTGTTAATATATAGTATACATATATATATATATATCTGTATATATTATATACAACCCACACAGAAGGTGAGATATTGACGTTAATTGTTGGCATTGTGTGAAACTTGGAAGTTGGCTTCTGTTTGGCTTAGTTTAGCCAACGCAGCGCAGCGCAGCAATTAATCAAATTTACATTATGTCAACACGCAATTGCCAGCTTTCGGTTGCCACAGTTGACGTTTTGCTCACTTTAAAGGTACCTCCAAGCCTCAAGGCAATTGAGCGCTTGACACTTCCCTCGGTTGCCTGCGGGGCGATAATTCTCAGCTCGGCATTAGCCTCAAGACGGTGTGACCTTTCATTTCATGGCATTGTTAAAGCAGCGGCGAGCGAAGAGATTACAACGAGATATACCACATATGTGTGTGTGTGTGTGTGTGTATAGAGAGTGAGCGAAAATCTCACCGCAGGCGGGCGGGCAGAACTTAAAAATGCCTGCCTAGCTCAACTATTGCTGCCAAAGACATTAAATTTTGATGCCAGACGGACGTTGCCAATGGGCAAAAGGAGCTGGAGTTGGAGGAGGAGGAGAAGATGGAGCATTCCCCAGCGTTGTCTATATAGTTGGCAACATGAGAGGCTGGAGCGACCCCTGTCAGAAACATGCAACCACACACATGGAGAGAGACTGGGGCACGCATGGCGTATACATAATGCATAGATCTGTAGAAATGTTGGGGCGTGATTGTCCGTCTCCCTGCCGCTTTTCTGGTATTGTGCACTTGAGTTGTGTGTGTGTGTGTGTGTTGGCAGGCACAAAGTGCTATAAATTATCGAGTAGTTGGTTGCAGGCACACACAAAGAGAGAGAGAGAGAGAGAGAGAGGGGGAGCGGGAGCACAGTCCATCAAGTTAGCTACAAGAAAGAGGTGGTCATTGCTCAGCGAAAGTTGGCAAAATTATAACTGACTTTGAGCTTAAAGTCGGGGCCAAAATGATGTGCCATGTGTTCTTCTAAATTTGTGATTGGAGGGGGGTTGGCTAGAGCGGGGGTGGGAGTGAGGTAGAACGCTGCTAGAAAGAATGAGCACAATATTATGATCTATGCTACTTTCAAGCTACTTTTGGCGTAGGCATGATAAACTTTTCCTAAAGGGTTTTTATTGCTCTACATCCTCTTTTTCCGAGCTGCTGCTGCTGTTGTTGTTATTGTTGTTGTTGCTTCTGCTGTTATTCCGTTGTTATAGCTGCTGCTTCACATTAACGGCGCACCGGGAGGCAGCCAAGTGTAGCAGAGCAAACTTAATTAGTGCAAGTTAAACAAGCCAAGTTGTATAAATATTTCCCGGCAGAAAAGAAACTTTTCTAGCACAACAATAAAATGTGTGTGTGTGTTGCTGTGTGTTACTGTGTGTGTGTGTGTGTGTGTGTGTGTGCAGGTAGCGGCTACTCCATGATTCTGCCCCACTTCATCTCACTCCTCGAGTAACTTACAACTCGCTGCTCCACGGAGCACACACTATCCTTTTCTATTGACAAAGCGAGCACCTAGTTCAACTTTGACGATGCTGCGGCTGGGTCACAAATGAAAACTGGAACTCTCGCTCTCTCTCCCTCTGACGTTTAACTCGTCAATTCTAACAAATGTGATCGACGCAACTTATACCACGTAAAGCGTATTGCAGTAAGAAAAGGGAAAAATCATCTTCAAATTGATGCGAATTATTTTAGTTGCAGACTTTTAATTGACTTCTCCATTTTATTTAAATTTGTATTCCTATTATGCGTTTAAAGTTAAGTTCACTTTTAAATTAAGACAGACAAATTATTCTCGAACGTGATTTTAATTGTTTAAAAGAATTTTAAAGAGTTTTTTAAATAATTTTAATTTATATTTGGAACAAATTTAAATTTCTTTTAAATAAAATCCATATTACTTAAATTCAACAAATTAGTTTCTTATATGATTTAAATTTTGGGAAACTTTTTTAGTTGCAATCTCTTGAATGAAAGTTTGATTTACAACAATTTGAATTCCTTATATGCATTCAAAATAAAGTAAAGTTTACCAATATAAGTGATTCTCGAAAACGATTTAAGCTATTTGAACCTAATTTAGTTGCAGACAGTTAATCCTCAATCTTCTTTTCATTTACTATAAATTGAATTCCTTTTATGTAATGAAATCAAAGTTAATGGTATCATACAATAATATAATATGTATGATATAATGCTAAAACAAATCAAAAATGATTTAAATTATTAAATAGACTTTTCTATTTCATTGGCATCATACCTAACTTAAATGCATTATCAAAATAAAGTTTACCGTAATACTTAATTCACATCAAACATGACAAATAATTCTCGAAAATGATTCGAAAATTTTTCAGTTGAAAACTGAATAATAATACAATAATTTTAGATCATATTACGCATGTGCAGTAAAGTTATGGATTCATATTACTTTTATTTTAAAACAGGTAAAAAAAAAGATTAACTTGATTGATTATGAATTTCTTTTGTGCTATTTCATTCAAATAAACTTAAGTAAATTTAAAAATATTTGAAATAAAAATATTATTTACAACATAAAGTCCAGCAATTGAGTTGATTTTTGACACATGTTCAATGCTATAAAGTTGCAACTGAGGCTCAACAGAGAGACTGGCTACTAATTCAAATAGTCGGACAATCTCTGGTGCACATTTCGTGACAAAATTAGGCAAAACGAAATCAGCAAAACTACTTGGCAACATTTCTGGAGTCAGCACAGTCCTTACACATTTCGTAAGTTTCCAGCGCTCAAACAAACAAGCAACAAAACAAAACAAAACAAACAAACCGAGACTCTCAGACTCAAACTGGAGAATGTGTGTTATGCATATTGTTGTTGTGTTTACCCCTTTTAGTTTTACTTTTTTTTTCGTTGGGAGGGAGCACTACGTGGTATTAAAATGTGTCACGCAGTTTCATGTTGATCTCTGGCAGTTTGACTCGAATTAGAATAAGGCATTCTTCGTTGCGTATACGCAATGTAGTGCCGAGCAGCAAATAACATAGAATTGGAGTGGAGCAGCTGCAAATTCAGCAGTCAGCATTCAGCATTCCGAATTTTGAAATTCGCAGCGCTTTAGCTTGGCCACTTGGCCTGGGCCATTGACAAGATTTACGCGCACAATTTGTTGCAAATTCGCTGGCGCTGCTGTTGCATTACATTAAAAACAAATCATAATGACAAACGAGCGGGTGGCTTTTTGGGCTTGGGGGTTGCCTGGGTTGCTGCTTGGCTTCGCTGCAACTTTTGTGCAAGGTCATAAAAATGTTGAATGTTGAATGTTGGCTCTGCTGTTGTTCAAAGAGAGAGAGAGTAAGAAAGGGGGGAAGGACAAGGGGGAAGTTCGCTCGACTGCTGCTGTTTCATTTTTTACATTTTGCAGTTCGCACAAAGTTTGACATAAAACTTTAACTGACGCTGGCTGCTGCAGTGTTGGCACTTTATAAACACAACGCCGAGCGAACAACACTGTGCGAAAGAGAGAGACTCTAAGAGAGAGTGTGTAAGCAAGAGTGAGAGAGAGAGAGAGAGCGACAAGTCGACCTACAACTGGCACAAACTTTTGAAGTGGCCAGTGCCCAGTGCCTAGTGCCTTTAGTTTAACCATTTTCCTAACTAACTTGACCCCATCCCGAGCAACACTTTCTAATTGGTGAACGTGGGCGTGTCGTCGCAAGGTGGTAGTGGGGGGCGTGGCCGAACAAGGATGCTGTGCATTAAGCTTTATTGCAGCTCAAGGCTTGTGTTGCCTGCTGCTGCTGCTGCTATCGCTGCTGCTGCGTTTACGAGCATTCGGTATGCTGGTTTGGTTTTGTGTAATTACGCGCGACAAGTTGCTACCCCAACAACATTAAACTGCCGCCAAAGTCACTTCTCCACCACCCTCTCCTTGTGTCCAGTGTCCAGCGTACGCTGAGCGCTTTTCTGCACGTCTAACTGCCCTGACAGCTGCAGTCAAATAAACGTCAGGCGCTGGCAACTTCCGCTGGGTTCAACGACAGTTTACGACAGTTTTTCGGAATACGCTACAGTGAAACAAGAGCACGAGACAGCGCGACAGCAGCTGAAGAAGTTGAGGCAAGTAGTTGTCCCATTTTGCTATGCGTAGTGAAAGTGTTGGAATAGTTTTCAACTGACATGCTAAAGACATAGCTGAAGTTGGCGCTGCACAGTGAAGACTCTTAAATTACAGACACTTCATTATTATAATTTGCATTCTTGAAATTATACTTAAAGAATTTCAACACTGCTTGCATTAGCTTAACATATTCAAAGTTTATTGCAATCAAATTTAGGTAATATTTTAAAGATAACCAATAAATTCTATCTGTTAATAGTAGTAATAAGAGAAATTCAACTAATGGAAATATTAAAATTTATTTGGAACTAATATAACAAAAAAAATTCTATTATATTTTATTTGATGACTATTTGTAGAATCAATTTATAATATAAAATTATGAAAGTTTTCAATGATTAATATTGCAATTAAAATATTGAATTTTTTAATATAATATTTATGTTGAAAAAGAAGTATAAAACTTTTGAAATAATAAAATATGTTTCGATAATAGAGTAAACAAGAATTTCTACTGTAATTCAAATAATATTTTATGCGACTCTTGTAAATTCTTTTGTAGAATCCATTTATGATATAAAATTATGAATGTTTTCTATGCTAAATTTTGCATATTCAAATATTGCACTGTTCAATATTAATGTTTAAGAATGAACTACAAGTTAGTAGAATTTTCGAAATTTATAGAATTTAAGTTAAATATTTCTAAAATAATCTTTCTTAATGCATAATGTTAAATTGTTTGATACAATAGTTGTATCAAAAATTAATGCTAATTTGTGTAGCAGTCTTTAAGTTCTTTTTTATTTTTAATGAGTTCAATTTGAATATACTTCTTTTATTATTAGTTTTTCAACATCAGAAATATATATTAAAGTCTTTATAAATATGAAAAATTTCGATATTAAAAGCTTCATGTAGGCTTATTGTATACAGAAATTTTCAACTCTTAGTTATAAAAGACTTTCAAAATTTGCTCTTAAGTTGAGCTTAAAAAGTTAACCGACTAGTTAAATAAATCAGCTTACTGTGCTGCAGGTTTAATTAGCTAGTGTTGACTGTATTAAGGTGCTGGGAAAGTGGAGCGAAGTTCATGACTTTTTCGGGGTTGCCTGCTTTAACGCACTTTTTACGCATCTGCCTCATTAGTTTGTAGACTTTTCCCCATTTTTCCGCATTCCGTCTGCAATTAAAAGCATGTCTCTCTCCCTTTTCTCGTCTTCTTTGTATTGCTTTCTTTTACATCTATTTGCTGTGGTTATCTTAGACAGAGCGAAGAACGCGAGAGCAAGGGGGCTGGAGGAGGAGGAGAAGGAGGAGGAGTTCAATGCTGAAGTGCTTTCAGCTGCTGAGTTGCTGCTCTTCTTTATTGACGCAGCGCCATCAAACAGAACCAGGTGGATGGCTGCAAAGTACTTGCGTGTCGAGTAACTACTTCAAGCAACCGCCACCCAGACTCGTCTCTCTCACTCTTTCGCTAACTCTCTCTCTCTCGCTCTTTCTTTCCGTGCTGAGACATTGCGTTGGGTTCTTGTGCATAAGGACATTTAATTAAACACTCATTGCTGCAGCTTTACGACAAGACCCTTCATTTTCCCAACCCACTCACATTTCCGCATTGAAGCAATCTTTTGCCACAGAGTCACCTCGCAGCACCTGCAGCACACTTTGACCTCCACAGCTAAGAACTAGAGTGCGGTTGTATACTCTAACTGCGAAATGGGCATTTTTCTGCTGTAGCTAAACACGAGTAAATTAAAATTTCCAACTATTCTACACAATTCAATTCAATCGCTTTATAAATACAACAGGTATGCAAGAAATGTAAAATGTTAAATTAACATACATTGCAGCAGCGCCATCTAGCGTTTGCAGGCCTTAGGCAAACTATATGTGAAATTATTACATGTTGTAGCAGCGCCATCTAGTGTTCATATTATACCAATGCAACTGCTGCATTTGTGAAAAGTTTGTTTCAAGCGTTATAAATATGTATTTTTGATAAAAAAAATTATAAATGAATACACAATTGTACAAAGAGCATTGTATAGTCGTGTAGACTCGCCCACGCATTTTATTCCTCATGTATTTTTCTTTTTAAATGCCCTGCTTCTGTTGTTATAAAACTATTAGTTTGCCAGCGGCTTAGGCTGCGGTTCTGTCGTGCTAGGGGCATGACAAAACAGGCTCAAAGCACGTTTATTTATGCCTTACAGTGCGGGGGAAGTAGGGAGAGCAAGAGACGGAGTGAAAGAGAGAGACATCTTAACGCACACCTGAAGTAATTAAATAGTTGAAATAAGCTCGCTCTAATATTTATATGCCATAAATTAAACAAACAAAAGGCGCACACAAAGCGGCAAAGACGAAGAAGTTAACAGTGCCAGAGAGATGGAGCTGGCACATCAAACACAGATAGAAGGAGACTACTGAATGAGAGAGAGAGAGAGAAGGGGGAGAAAGAGTGCCAGACAAGTGAAAGGACGTAAAGAGACGACGCGTTGACACGTACGCAAAATAAATTTGTTAAGAACGCAATAAGAGCGAACATTTTGTCGCCATTTAAGCGCGATAAATTATTGCAAGACACAGACAGAAAGAGCAAGAGCAAGAGAGAGAGAGAGAGCAATATAGTGTGTGCGACAGAGAAAGGGATACAAGTTGAGAGCTTGGCGCGCGTCTTATTAAATTAAAATGAAATTTAAACTTGATCTTGCGCCAGGCAACAAACGAGACACGCAGCGAGCGACCAGAGATTTTAGCTTCCCCCCCGCCACAGCCAAATTGGCCATCTTGCAACAGCCAAAACAGCAGCAGCAGCAACAAGGAGTGGCATCAACCAGCTGTCTGTCTACAAGTCGTGAGAGAGACGAGTGAACAAAGAACCAATAGAGCAGCATATTCCAAGCACCAAGCACCAAGCACCGAGCACCGAGGACAAAGTTGTGCGCGTTTTGTCTGGCGTCAGTCAAAGCTTAAGCAAAGTTGTAAAGGCAACGGGGTACTTAGAAATTGGTCGCTCAAAGATATTTAAATATATAAATCTTAAATAACAAGCAATAAATGCAGCCAGCTGCCCTTGCACCCAGACTTTCCCTACACAACTTCCACACCATCCACTGCAACGGCGACTTTGACTTTGACTCTGCACAGCTCAGACGCCAGTTAGAGGAGGAGTTCTCTGAGCTCTCTGCTGTGTGCAGCAAACTTTTAATCAAAATGTGCGGCACACAGAGTTCTTCTGGCTCTCTGGCAGTCTGGCAGTCTGAACAGCACTAGAGTTTCAGCTTGCCAGTTTCCCACTCAACAGCAACAGCAACAACAACAGCAACAGCAACTGTGCAACTCAAGATGCCGAGGCCAATGTAAAACGGACTCATACAAAATCCATTTATGCGCAGAAAACTCCTCAGCATGCATTACACACTTTGGCAAATTAACCTGAATGAATGCATTCTCCTTCAATATCCTCATAGGCTTCTTCCTCTTCTTCAACTCAACAATTAGATTACTGCAAATGCCATTTGCATTTCAAGCATCGAACAAATCGAACAATGCCAAAGTGCTTGGCCATACATTTTAAGTAATTGTATGAAAAGCAGCTCATCAATTTAAATTTGGCATTGCTGCAAGCTGAGCTTATAAACAAAATGTTGTGTTAACAAACTTTATTGAATTTCCTACATCCTACATTTGTATTAAATTTGTTTTCTTTCTAGGCCAGTGAAATTTCATATTAACATTTGCTCAAGCTTTTATAAGTATCAGTTTATTGTACTGGAAGTATGCATAACTTAATTTCAAATTGAATCTTTATCACACATTATATTTTGCACACCATAGAATTATTTCAGTTGTACACAGAGAAAATAAAATCTTGATAGAAAACTAGATTGCAAATCTTGATTTAAATTTGTGCGTTCTAACAAAAAAAAAAAATCTTTAAATAGAATTTTTAGTTTGGCTTTGGATAACTGTTTTTTTTATTTATTTATTTATTTAAATAAAATAAATGATAACACAAATTTATGTTTTTTTAGATTAAAATCTCGTTTAGGGAAAGTTTTACTCTAGATTTAAAAGAAGATTGCATTTAAGATTGCAGTTAAGAACTTTTCGATCTTGAAAAGAAAAAAAAGGGTTGTTTTTGTGTCTTAAAATGTTGGAAGTCCCTTTCTCTAAAAGAAAATAATTTCTATCGTAGTTGTGCCTTGTGGTCGTTAGTCTTAGGTTTAATCTCATTCCTTAACTTGTGTGTAAAAAAGAGTGTTGCAAAAGTAACTAATATTAAAAAATTAAAAGACATACATAAATGTTAAAAAAACACTCAATTTAGGTTTTTTTTGTTTTATTTTAAATAATCTACATTTAAGATTATTTGTTAAATTTTGGCATTTTTTCAGTTTTAAAACAAGATTATATTCTCAAATTTCAGGATTGGGCATTTAATATTATTTCAAATTTGCGATATTGATTTAAGAATAAACCTTTTTTGACTACTTTTTTTTACATTCTATGGCAAAATTATGTTTTCCACACTAAAGAATTACTTCAGTTGTGTAAATATTTTTATAATATCAATGCTGATTATATTTGATGCTGCATAATTTGATTGGAAACTGCAATAAAAATGCGAATGCGAATGAATAATGTTGTTGTTCATTTTTTATTTAGCATTCAAGAGTTGAATACAATTTGTTTGGCTTTCTTTCGCATTTGGTAATTAACTTTTGCTCTGCGAATGATTAATTGAGCACAATTGTGAAGCACACACACACACATACAAAGCATTTATAGAGGAGTATAACATGTGACACAATTTGAGCATAATAAATATTGTGATGACATTAATAATAATTGCAAATAAATACAATGTTTGAATACTAATGCGATCAGTTCGCTAGCAAAAGCAAAGGCAAAGGCACTTGTTTGACTCGGTAAACCTCAGCTTAAATGCTTGAATTTAGCATTTGATATGCGAGTGAATGGAGTGAGTGTGAGTGCGAGTGTGTGTGTGAGTGTTTTGAACAGCATTCAGTATTCATCAGAAATGGCTGCTTACTATATTCGTAAATTCCCCTTTGGCCACAATTCTTGTAAGTCAGATGCGGGGCTTTTATCAAAGGCGGGACCAAATGGTTTTAGCTTTGTGCTGCACACCTTAGGTTACACACACACACATATACAGCTTTATACACACACACACACACACACACATGTGAGGGAGAGCGAAATTTCTGCGATTGCCAAATTCCAACAACCAACAAAATGCGGTTTGTGTGCGTGTGTGTAAATTTGGCAAAATTTGCATAAATAAAATTGGTATAATAAAATGTAAACATTTTGCTAAGCAAATTGTTGGCGCACACACGCACACACACACACACACACACATACGTAAGTATTTGTGTTGTAGTTGTGGAAGTCGCTGCGAGAGATGCTTACAAATATTTGTTGAGTCAACAAATTTGCATTGAAAGCAAGAAGGCAGCACACGAGCAAAGCTCGATGAGATAAAGAAGGGGGCGGGGGACAAAGGGGAGGGGGAAGCTGAGGCAATTTGTGGAAATATGCGGCGTATACTTACTGCACTGCGACTCATCCGACTTGTCCTCACAGTCCTCGATCATGTCGCAACGATGATGCGGTGGGATGCAGTACGTCTTATTGAAAACATATTGCCCGCAATTTAGCTGAGGTGTCTCACATTCCGGCGGCGCTATAGCGAGAGAGACAGAGACAGAGACAGAGAGGGAGATAGAGAGCAAGATATGTGAGTGATTGCCTGCTGGTGGTGCATATTGTTGGGATATTTTACTTACGACACGACTGCATCTCATCCTCGCCATCGTCGCAATCCTTTTGGTAATTGCACACCCAATGCGACGTTATGCATTTGCCGTTGTTGCAACGAAACATTTCCGGTGGGCATGGAAATTCCGATGGAGTTATCGAACTGATGCCGGCGCCCTCGCCAAATCGCGTGTCTGCAAATGGAGAAAGAAGGAGAAGAGACCTTGGTTAGACATGGATAAAGTGATGCAATCGAAAAGCTGGACGTTGTCATAAAGCACTCGCTGTGCTCAGGCACAAATCATCATCATCATCAGCAGGAGTTCGCCTCCACGTTGCATGATTTGTCACCGTTCTTCGTTCTTCAAGTTGTGCTTGGGGTAAATGGCAATCAGTATTCAATTGATAAATATTCATTCATGCCCATAAAGACTTTGAGAAAGTCTTTAAACGCACTGCATTTAAGCAACTTCACTCGCTCTTATATTCTGGATTATCCACAACATACAGAACACAACAATAACAATAACAACAACAGCAAAAGCAACAGCAACAAGGACAGTAACAATGGCTCTGGAAAAACAAGCATCGAACATAATAAACCCGCCTTTTGCCCACTGCAATCACAAAAGCCTATAGAAAACTCTGCTGCCGCTGTGCCAACTTTAAGCTCTGGGCCACAATAACAAACAACTGCAAACAATGCTGAAAGGTGAACGGACAAATCGCTTTGCCCTGCTCTCAATATACCCTAACAGCACACAAACAAACAAACATACATATAAAATACAATTCGTCAAAATATTGAGTGCAAATTGCTTATTTAATTAAAGTACTGTACAAAAAAAAAGCATTTTGAAAAGTTAATTGAACTTGAATTTAAAAAATGTGTCCTGATTTTCCTATTGAAATATTATACTTTATTGTAAACCCTTTCATTTTCAACTTAACAAATATATTAATTTGCATTAACTTCGTTGAATTCTAAACTTGAAATGTAATTTTACATTTTCTTTAAAATTAAAAATTTTTTTTTAAATAACAAACACAATTTCTTATATATGAGCAAAAACAACTAAGGCTTTCAGGCTAATTTTTTTTATATTTTATAGCACTAATTGAATGATAACTTTAAAATTTAGGTATTTTATTGTATTCAATTTTCAAAACATTTTCAAAATTTCATTTTGACTTTTAAACTCTTGCTTGAATTTATGGTTTTTACAAATTTAACTTGAAGAAATAAAATGAAGGACTTCAAAAATCATTTTGTTTTAAGAATTTTTGCTTAAGGTAATAAAAAGCAAAAGTTCAAAGTTTTCAAAAGATTTTTAACTACAAAAGAGTAGTATTTTTGGCTCAAAAAAAAATAAGAAAAAACATTTTAGAACTTATCAATTTTTTTAAATTTCGATTATTTGTAAACCTTTGCTATGCAATTTTTTAAATAAACGAAACTTGCAAATATTGCGTATACGCAACATATAACAATTAAAGCTATATTTCTACTAGAAAATAAAAAATTTTTTAACTAGTTTACTTTAATTTTTAAAAGTTTGTCAATAAATTTGCGAAAGAGATGAAATTCGCAAATATTGCGTATACGCAACATATACCCATTGAAGCTACACTTTTTAGGGTATGTTGTGGCGGAGTGTTGCAGGCAACGTTGCCTGTTGCCAGTTGCCAGTGACATTGACCACACTTGCGGAGGCTATTTGTGAGATTTTCATATTTCTATTATGATTACAACACGACAAACGGGATTGGTTTTGGCAGCGATTGTTTGCTGCCTCTTGTTTCGACATTGCCTTAAAATTAAAGGAGCAGCCAGCAGCCACAACAGACAAAGACAGAGAAAGAGTGGAAGAGAGAGAGAGTGAAAGAACTGGGCAGACAGAGAGACAAAAACAACATGTTGTCGTTTGGCATTAAAGTTGGCAAGTTTGTGGCTAAATCTCTGCAGCAAGTTCTTTTTTAGCACGTTGTGCCGTTGTTGTGCTGTTGTCGTTGTCGTTGTCGTCGTCGTCGTCTGCCACTCTACTTGTTGTTGCTGCGGCTGTTTGGGGAACGTGCCGCAGCGACAGAGCAGAAATGAGCGCAGCCGGCGCATTTTGGCAGCATTAATTTCTCCCGTGTGTCACATAACGTTGCCTCTTCTTGTTGCTGTTGTAGTTGCTCCCGTTGCTGTTAGACGTGTTTATGGAGTCACTTGCCAGCCAGTTTCCTTGCCAGCACATCCTTAGTTTCCCCCAGTTGGCTGCAGCGGCACGTAGCCAAGTTGCGACTTCCTCTCATCATTTCCTGCCTGTCTCCCTCTCTTCTCATTTATCTATCTATCTTCTTCCCCGGTGACAGTGTCGCTTTGCTAGTGTTGACAAACAAATTAAGCTCCAATTGTTTAGCACTTGGCAGCATCCAAAAAGATACATGCACTGCCTGCAATTCTACAGCTTGCAGTTTGCATTTTGCAATTTTTGCACTCGAGCACATTGTTGGTGTCAGCTACAGCATAATTAGTAGGTTGTAGTTGTAGTCGTTGTAGTAGTAAATTGGCGACTCATGTGTTTTATTTGCATTTAAATTGCTTTTTGCCATTAATTATAGGTGCTTTTGAGTGCAATCGTGCATTGTTTTTTCCACGCGTGCACGTGCATTATTATTAATAAGTGCCCGAAAGGCCCTTTGAAGTATGTGCAATGGCATTTCCCCAGTCCCACCAGCTACATATAGAACGTTGCCTCTGCCGTTCTCTGCTTCGTTCATCGTTCATCGAACGAAAAAATCATCAAATATACATTAAAAAAGAAGCACACACAAATTGCACATAGCGCTGAAAATGCGGACACGTGAACACAAGTGTGTGCGAGTGTGTATGTGTGTGTGTGTGTGTGTGTATTTGTGCCCCTTGACAAGCGACAGCCTCCTGCGACGGCTCTGTTGCCCAGTCGAGTCGAGTCGAGTCGAGTCAGTCTCGGCTCGGTCGACGCCCACGTCAGCGCTAAAAATAATAGGCCGCCTGTGTGCATACTAATGAGTCCCCGAACGAGAAGTGCCTCCATCTCTCTCTCTCTCTCTCTCTCTCTCTCTCTCTCTCTCTCCCTGTCTCTCTCCCTCTTCTCCCCTTTCTACCTCTATGTCTGTCCAGCCTGATGTTTGAGCTTGCAATTATGCCAGCTGTCTGTCCGAGTCTGGCTGTTGTCTGGCAACGTTTCGTGTTCTTTTGCTTTGCTTTCTTGTTTTTTTTTTTGCTTTTGTTTTGTTTGCTGCCCTCCTCTTTTACATACACACATCTCTCTCCACTGATCCCTCACTTTTCAGCTAATATGCCACTCAAAAAACATGCTCATATCAATTGTTGCAATCACTTGCCATAAATTGGCTTGCTTTCCATATAAATTTGCAATTTTTAATTCAGTTTTTCAACCCAATTATGGTCAATGAAATAGGTTTAAACTTTTCATTATAACTTTGTGGCTCCAGCAAATGTAGGTAACAGGCAGAAAGAGGCTTCTACCACTCTATATAGTACTTATATATTCGCGATCAATCTGTCCATCTGTCTGTCTTTCTGCCCGTCTCTATAAACACCTAGATCTCTGAGACTATGAAAGACATACACAGAAATAATTTTCGACAGCATTTGTTATGTTTCTACGCATTACAATTTTCTTTCGACTTTTTTGCCACGCCTACTTCCGCTCCTTCAAATCGATAAAAGTCGAATAACAAGCGTAATTTTGAAGCTAGAGTAAAAGCTATCTAAGAAATAATTTTCTATGAGATAAAACGTTTAGCTGCTGACTGACAATCTGGTATATTTTAAATGTAGTACTATATTAATATACCAACATTAGTATTCGGTATATTTTAAGTTAAGTTGCGCTGTATTAAATTGGTATATTTTGGTATGTTTGTGGTATATTTTGAGCATAATACCGTAATATACTATATTAATATACCAAATATAGCTTTTGATATTTTTGCGGTATATTATTTGGTTTATTTTAAGAATAACGCTATTATATCCCCATACCAAATTTAGACTTTTGGTATATTTCGGTATTTTTGTGGTATTGTTCGGTATATTTTAAGAAAAAGATCGCTCTATTTTTCATTTATTCAAAATGGGTAGCGGATATTTCACAGTTAAGCATACTCGATTGTAACTTTCTTCCTTGTCTTAAATTGCAATTTTAGTTAAGCATTTAAGAATATAAAATATTCATAGTTTCTATGTATATAATATAATATAAAATGCTGACATAGTAGGCTACTTCAAACAAACTTAAACTCATCAATGTTGACAATGAAAAAATGGGGATTAAACTGAGTTACGCTTTGTTTAATTATTTAGTTTTAGCCGCAGCTTCTGCGCTTTCAAATGCCTTTAAAACCCTTTTTAAAAATGATCACTACAAATTAAAAATAATTACGACATTCACGCAACTATTAAATAATAATGAGCGCTGCGGCTAACAAGGAGCTCGCTAAAGTCGAGTAATAAAAAGAAAACTCATCAGATCAGATCAACTTGGCGTCTTTTTGGCGTTACATTTATTTACTTAACATGATTTTAACCCTTTTGCATGCGGAGCATGTGTGTGTGTGTGTGTGTGTGTGTGTGTGTTTGTTGTTTGCTCGCTTCGCTGTTGTTTGTTTGACTGCTGCTGTATTGCCTTTGCTTTTTGTATTTTATTATTTTTTATTTGTTATTATTTGTTTTTGTCTGCTTTGCCACGGTGCGTATGTTTTAATTTTGCATATTAATTTTTATTTATTTATTTAATTTGCTCTTTTTCATTTGTTGCGTTTCTTCATAAAGTATTTTGATTGTTGTTCGTCGCGGGTTATTCTGCATAAATATGAGCATTTATTATTATTTTATTTTCTTTTTTCTTTACATTTTTTTTTTCAACCCATTTCATGTAGCAGCCGAATACTCCTGTGCATTTAATGTTTTATTATGCATATGCGAGTTGGGAAATATATATTTATGTGTATAAGAAGAGCCTTTAAACACTTGCGCTTGCCATTTACATTTTTATTTGCCGTACCCAATGGAGTCTTTAAAATAAAAAAGAAACTACTACAAAAAAATAGAGATGGGGTATGATGAGGTATATCAGTTAACAAACTTTTTGAATCAAAGTTAAAACTAATATTCAATATAAATTGTAATTTATTTACTACTAATTAATACCTCAACATTTGCATTTACTGTGTCTCCTGCAGTCGAGCAGACTCTACGACAGTTTATTTGTTTATGCTTTGGGATAACCATGTGTCTGTTCTCGTTTTTTTTCGCTCTTCTGTTGCTGTTGCTGTGTTATTTGTTGAAATTTATTATATTCAATACTTTGCGCTGTAGCTACATTTGTCATTCGTGATTTAGTGACATGAGCGTAGAATGTAATATTCATTGGCCATTTTATGCTTTTCAATAATCAATGCGCCATTATAAATAATTAATGTGGCACTCCCACGCGTAAATATAGCATTAACATGCCATGTACTAAATTGCACACAAATACAAATAGCGCCCATTCCTCTTCCCTGCCCCTTCCCCCTTTCTCTCCTGATCACCCGAAAAAATCAGGGACGCACAAATGTGCTACTCAGGCAAAGTGGCGTATACGTGATTTTCGATTCACCGTCAAGCGGGGGGCAACTGCAATAATTTGCGGCGACCAACAGTCAAGCGATTACACACATCCAAAAAGGAAATCGTTCGAGGAAGTGGAGAGTGGAGTGTGGTGAGAGAGGGGAGGCGGAACGTCTTCTATGATGTGTCTTCATTATTTTCGTATAACTCTTTGCGCGTTCGCAAAAGTTGGCATCACAAACACACACACACACTCGTAGAATTCTTGACTGAAACTTGTACGTTTCTCTGCACGTTTTCTTGCCTTGTTTTTTCTCTTACTCTTTGTCTTTTATCTTCATGTTTCGACCGCATTACACGCACACTCACACACACACACACTCTGGAAGCTGTGTAAAAGCGAACTAAAAAGTGCCATAAACGAAGCGCCAAGCGTCCAAAAATGTTGCTAAAAGTTACTCGAACAGATGCCCCAAAAAGTATGCTAGAGATGGATTGACTTTATGCAGACGTTACCACACATATCCATGGCTATGGACCACATCACAGCCACAGCCACAGCAACGACAACAGCAACGACAAACGGGCAACCACTCGCATTGCCATCAATAAATAATAAATTGCCTATAAAAACTGATAAATTCATTGATGAATCTCGAAGCTTGGCGTGTTATCCGCATCCCACCATTTTGCGAATGCTCTTCTACAGTAGACATACAAATAAATATTCTACTCTATTAAAATAAATATATCAAGTCTAAATGAGTTTAGTAAACTCAATTCACTCAGAAGAGTTGAAATTCTAGTTTTAAACTAATAAAACAGCTTTTACAAAAATTTAATAATAATCAAAAATGTTGAATATAATTCATATTTTGAATTATTATTAATATTGAATTTCAATTCATATTTTCAATTGTTGAATTTATAAACAAATTCAATAATAATTGACATTTTAAATATAATCACCATTAATTAGTTATATAAATAAAGATGTCAAAGTAATTTAACTTTCATTTAAAATAATACAATTCATCACTTTTTAGTCATGTAACAAAATCGTCAAACAATTAAATCAAAATATATTGAAGATAAGTTTGTTAAATAAATTGACTCGGAGAGGAAAATGTTGAACCTAAAATTTCAATTCGATTAGCAGATTAAAGAGAAGTGTAACAATATTAAAAAGATCAAAGTTCAACATTAAAGTATTTATTTTACATTTATTTCAGATCGTAATTAAACTTTTTTTTAAACAAAAATAATCCCAACGCACAATAATATATTTCGAAACTTTAAAAACGGGAAGGCATTAAATAAAAGTCGAAGCAAAGTTGTGCACATTAATCAATTGTTCAATAGAAATGATAATTCTTAATCTCTGCATATTTCAAGTACCAAGCACACACTCGGAAGTGTCCAAGTGTGTAATAATTCCTGAGAGTTTACTGTACTCTGGCTGCTATTGCCGAATGCGAAGCCTTCGCCTCTGCCTCTGCCATCGCCGTGTGCAATGTGCAGTGTGTGAGTAATGGAAATTCATGACGGCAATGTAGAAAATCGAAAAAGAGAAATGGTAACTTTAAATGCAAGCCACTTGCATGCCACTTGCCAAGTTGCAAGTTACTGGTTGCAAGTTGCAAGCTGGCTCTCTGCTCTTGCTCTTGCCACACGTACAACTGTGCAACACACTGACACTATCTGTGATTTTGCGGTAGTTATATTCAGTAATCGGAATCTGTATGGTTAGCCATCTATTCATGGCATACTTAGGCGAGCACCGAACAACTTCTTTTTACGCTTTTCGGGCTGGCGATTTCCATTCTTTTTTTCTTCCTTTTTTTTATGCCTTGTTTGTCTGTGCACAAACATTGATTTATGTGCGTGCACATTGTGTGTGTGTGTGTAGGAGAGAGTGCGATATATTTGCAACATAAGCTGTTTTTTATGCACTCCCTGCGCATTAAACTCGCAAAAAGTGTTGTGTCAACTTTGTGGTAATGCTTGTTATTGACGGACACACGCAACGATTACGAGTTCGGTAAGACGAGAAGTCGATATATGTATGTAGTCACGATATTCGATGCGATAGCTATCGGTATAATAAGCAAATCATTTACTTTACTTCTTCCAATTTTTCTTGATTTAATTTTATTTAATTTATTTTAAAAAAGGTGAAGATTTTTTTCAATTTCTTGTTTAACATGTTATTTTCATTAAAAATTTCTATTGAAAATTCTCTTGTGAATTTAAATTTTTATATATATTTCTTTTCGTTTTTGCAAAGGAAATTTGAATTTTTTGTTTAGAGTTTTTATTCAAGTTTGTTATTCTATTTTATTATTAAATAGCATCGCTTTTGTAAATTTTTTTAATTTCTTTTATAGGTATTAAATTTCTTTATATCTTAATATTAAGCTTTCAATTGCATAATAATGATTTGCATTTATTTTCAAATGTATTATTTAATTAACAACAAATTTCACTTAAATTGTTGCCTTTCATTTTGTTGAGAGCTAAAATAATCTTTGGTATTTCTTTAAAGACTTTTAGTTTATTTTCTTTTGCACTATTTGAATGGTTCTAAACATGATCTTCTTCTTCCCATTGGTTTTTCAATTTGTTATTTGATGGTTTATCTTTACTCGTAAATTAAAATCACCTTTTTCGTTTCTTTAATCACTGTTTGTTAAACCATACCTTATTGTTCCTAGCTTTATTGCAATCTCCTCTTTATTTATTTAGAAGTTTTCTATTTTTCTTTCTTTTATGCATTATTCGAGTTTTCCTCTTTGTACTTTTCATTTTACCTAAACTGCATGGCAGAAATTTTGATAAAATTTGTGCAAAATGCTTTAGTGTTTATGTATGTTAGTTTTAAGCAAGAGCCACAGCTGGCATGAAATGAATTTCATGTCCACTGCTTAAGACAGGATCAACTTTAGAGAAACAGCGAACTGTTTTGCATATCACATAAGTATTTCCAGTCACATTCACATTCGCATATTCGTATATTCGAATTCGTGTATTTGTGTTTCTATTTGTCTTTGGAGCCTCTCTTCTTTATTTTTTTTTTGTTTTTTTCTGTTGGCTTTGTGTTTTGCATTTGTTTGTCAATCGCATGGCCAGCATGATTTTCATTATGCTCCGCACAGCACGTGAGCAACTTTAGAGTCTTGGGCACACACACACACGCTCAACACACACACACACGCTCAACACACACACACACGCACGTCTAAAGAATCTGAAGAATGGGTGCTGGAGGGATGAGCGACAGTATCTGTAGACCCATCCATCAACTTTTGATTTTTGCGACAAAGTAAAACAAAAACGACAACGAGAACGAGAAAAAATCGCAGACAAACATTACGTATTTCCGTCGTTCGTTTTTTTGGTTTTTTTGTTAAATGTAATTTTAAGTGACGTCGCCAAAGTTAAAACGTGACAAAATTACAAATATTTTGTAAGCTTTTAAAACCGTTGATACTGCAGCAGCACGAACAACAACCATAACATTGGCAATAACAATAAAAACAAATAGAAGCTGCCGCTGGAGTTGGAGCTGACAACAAAACAAACAAAAACAACAACATAATACCTAATAACGTGCATTTTGATAATGTGCTTGTGCCAAGCTGGATGTGTAACGGCAAAGCAAAGAGAAGGGGCAACATCCAAGTGACCGGCCAGGAGAAACACAGAGAGTGAGGGAAAAAGAGTGAGGCAGCGTCCTTGCCATAGCTGTTTGGCAGTTTGCGGCTGTGCGGCAACTTTTAGTCAAGGCATCAAAGATTTTCTATCCCCGTTCCTGCTTGAAAATAGTTGAAAACTAAACACACTCTTATGGCCCGTAGTTAGAGGCAACAACTATTTAAAGTTTCTGGCCATAAGGCAACAAAGTCGTTGCCCAGCAGAGCAAAAGTTGCCAAAAATTCCAAATACCATCTCTTTGTGTCCTCATCGACGACATCGTCTCTGCTTCGGCCATAAAAGGATGCGATCTGACCAAAGACAAAATTGTTCCTCCCCTCCACATACAACAACGAGGCAATTTTCAATATTTTGTATTTTCATACTTATATGTACATATATAAAAATATATGATTTCCGATACATCAATATTTAAACACTTTTATTATTATTATTATTACCATTGCTGCGAGAGGTCAACGTAATGAAATTTAAGTTGGAAAGTTTCTTCATTTCATTTAAAATAAAAGTAAAGAGCAACATATTTTTGAATAGAGAATACTTCACTTGATTTACTTTGTACACGACTTTAATACAGCTGTGAACTTTGAAATAGCAGCGCGACAGGAACAAAACTTCATAGCTTTTTATGCTGTTATTAATATTGTATTTGAACTAATCATATACAAAGTTCTTAATTTCTATATTTTAATTGCAAAACTATAATTTTGTATGTAGTCAGAAGTCTCAAAAAGGGATACAGGTACTATGCTACTACTTAAAAATTGCATTATTATTTGCAATTAAATACAATTCTCTTGTACGTATAAAATACTTTAGTCATTACCTCAAAATAATCTTTAAGTAGAATATAGGCAAAGTTGCAGTGCTGGTTACGTAGTAGCATTTTCTTCTGCCTTACTAGCAACTGCTTCTCTTATAAAATCTAAACTAGCAACTTCTTCCGCTAGACATATTTACTTCTCTTTCTAACATCTTCTGCTTTACTTTTAGTTTTCTAGCAGCAACTTCTTCCGCTAGACAAATGCCAAGCTTACTTCTTCTGTTAGACACGATCAGCTAGCATTCTTCGCTGTTACACATTGTATGTCTGTCTCCCTCTAACCCAGCTACTGCTTTGCTTATATGCAGCTGCTTAGTAGCAACTTCTTCTGTTAGACAAAACGAGCAAATTCTGCAGCTTAGTAGCAACTTCTTCCCGTAGACAATTGAAACTAGCGTCGTCGTCTG
Source organism: Drosophila niveifrons (assembly GCA_035046325.1). NCBI lineage: Eukaryota > Metazoa > Arthropoda > Insecta > Diptera > Drosophilidae > Drosophila > Drosophila niveifrons. The sequence goes on along the minus strand of JAWNOC010000063.1, from coordinate 7,712,704 downwards.
CTATTTGCGTCTCATTCTATCTGCTTTACTTATAGTTGCTTAGCAGCAACTTCTTCTGTTATACACATGCAAATCCAGCATCGTCTTCCGCTAGACTTTTACTTCGCCGTGTAATGAAGCAACTTCTTCTGTTAGAGAAATTGAGCAACATCTGCTTTAGTAGCAATTGCGTCAACTTAGTCGCGACTCGTACTGTTAGACAATCTTAGGTAGCTAGTGCCATTATTGAGGAAAGTCTTTATTCTAGTTTAGCTTTAAGTGAACTAATATTAAGTGCTTCTTCTATCGTGCTTCTTAATCGTTTATGTTTGCGTACTTTCTGCAGCTTTACTCTCTACTTCATCTACTTGAAGTGATCATGTGCAAATTTTGCAGTTAATTTACAACTAGCGCAAAATGTAATTCCAAAGAGATTTTCTGTGATATGTAACTTTAAAGATAATTAAAGTAAATAATGTTGCGTAACTAAATAAATATTTATCGTCAAAAAGTTGATTTATATTGTACTTGAATTTTTCTGCTTTTCTCAACTTTTTAACTGCTTCAGCTGAACTAATAACAACTTATTCTGTTTTTCTTGATCGATTACTGCAGTCTAACTTTATACTTTTTCTGCTTGAAGCGATCTGTAGCTAAAATTTTTAATAAGTAAAACATATATGTAACATGTACATCAATGTAAAATAATTTTCTATGAAAAGCAACTTAATCGATAATTAAAATAAATTCAATGAGTTGTCACTTATAATAATAAGTATTTATCGCCATAGTTTTAGTTTTATTTTGCTAGAATTCTATCAATGAGTTGTCACGTATAATCTTAAATATTTATCGTCTGTTTAATTTTGCTAGAACTTTACTGTTTGTCTTCAAATGCCTTCATTATCAGTGAGTTTCATTATGGAGCTGGAGAATTCGTGTAGATTTTGCATGTAAAGGCACGCGTGTTAAATTCTGAAATTAAATGCACTGCCACCTGCCAGCGAGTGTGTGTGTGTGTGTGTGCGTGTGTGTGTGTTACACAAAAGGCTGCGTTGGCAGAGTCCTTTCCTTTTTCGAGCAGAACTGTGAAATTGTCAATTGCGTTTGACCCAAATAAATAAATAACAAAAAGCCGGCACAATTTTAATTAAAACCAAATTATTGTTATGAATATTTTGTGATGCAAAATAAAATGGCAACGACTGCCCAGCCACTGAGACTGTGAATTGGGACTGGGACCGAGACTGAGATGGAGATATAGATGGAGACGGAGATGGAGACGAAGTCTGAGTCTGGGATAAGGGATTAGGGACTAAGATGGGCACTGAAAGCTGAAAACTGGGAGCAGAAACAACAATAACAAGCAATTGTTTTTACTGCTTGTTTTTGTTTTCACTCTAAGCGAGCATTCTCGGTTTATGAAATATGCAAAACGTTTAAGGAATTCCGGCAACAATGGCAATAACCAACAGTGGCAGCAATAACAACAACAACAACTAACTATCTATCTAAACTAAACATCTCTTTCACTCGCTCAACCTTCCCCTCTCTCTCTCTCTAGCTATCTGTGTGTAATGACAATAACAAAAAGTTGCGCTTTGAGCTTGAATATTTGAAAATATTTGTCAAAATATGCATGCAAATTGAGAATTGCAGCAGAGTTGTAAAAGACAAAAACACCAAAATGTGCAGCCGATAAACATTTCAAATGCAAATGCTTGCAATGTTGCTACCGAGCAGTTCTCCCCTAAGAAAAAATGCTCTAGGCAAGTCTGCTCGACTGCAGTGAACCCTGCAAAAGTGCTGAGTGAACCGTACTTGATGGTAAACAAAGGGTTTGCTATGTTCTTATACTATAATTCTGTATATTAAAGTTCTTTCAAACTGTAATTCTTATTAAAAATAATTGTGTTTCAAGAATTAAAATATTTATCGAATATTCAGTAATGTTTAGTAGGAAATATTTTTACTTTGTACATATAGAAAAAAGTGTTTTGTTGTTTTTTGTACAAATTAATTCATAACTCATCGACAGCTTTATATATATTTATATTCTTTTTCTCCAATATTGTTTATTTTCTAAATAAATTAATTCGAAGTTTATGAAACGATAGAGTATATTAATTTCTAAATTCAAAGACGTTTAAACTTTAATCTTGTTGTTAAATAATGGCTATTTAATTTGTGTAAAGAATATTCAGTAAATATATTTACTTGAATGCTACCAAAGACTGCTTTAAATATATTCTAAATAATAATATTAATAAAGTGTTTGTTATTTTCTTTGGATATATTCATATTTCTTATTTTAAAACTCCAATCAGTTCTCAAATAATTTGAACATTTAAATGCACATTGAATATTCACCAACATTCAAAAATTCCTTCATTGAAATGCACATCGATAGCTTTAAATAAACAGTTACAGTTGTTGTAAGCTGAGTGTTATTTCATTAATAGTTATTAAAATTGACATCGAGTCAGTTTGGCTAATGAATTTCCCAGAGCGTTTTAGAGTGCCAAATAGAATTAAATGAAATTTCAAATGCATTTTTGCGACAAGTTTAAATCAAATATTTGCAAAACAATTGCAGAGCAAACATTTTTGGCAAGCTAAGCGTGTAATTAGCCGCTTTGTTTCACAAAATGTCTAATTATTTAGTTGAAAATAAATTAACAAAATAGCTTGGCCAAATATGTGTTAGCTGTAAATTTAATAAGAGAAGAGAGAGAAATGCAGAAACGCATTGTTAAATACGAAAATCGATAGGGTAGCACAAAACACTATGCAAGGAGACACTTCTGTGTGTGTGTGTGTGTGTGTGTGTGTGTGTGTGTGTGTGTGTGTGTGATAGATATTTATGGCTTGGTCACACTGGCAGCAACCAAAATAATGCACATTACCTCAACCTGAGGCAGTTCATAAACTGCAAAGTAAATTGCAAACTAATGCACTTGAGCCAAGCTAGCAGAAGCAGCTCCTCCATTGGCATTCGTTCGTTCGTTCGTTTGGTTCGCTTGGTTTGGTTTGGTTTGGTTGGCACTTCAAAGTTTCGCCCCGCCGCTGGCTAAAAATGTTTTGTTGGCATGCAATAGAGGTGGTGCTCAGGTGGTGTCGCTCGCTCCTTGCTCCATATGCCATGCATTTACTTGCGGGTAACTTAAGAGTTTTGAGTTCGAGTTGAAACTGAAACTCAAGTTGCTTGCCTGTCAGTGGCAAAACGTTTGTCATGCAAGCAACCAAAACACACACACACACACAAACGTTGAAGTGGCGCTTTAAATGACAAAAGCAATAGCGAATTGCGAATAGCATAGCTGCAGACTATATCGTCATAATATCATAATATTGTGTGCCTACAACGACTGCGCGACTAAATAGAATATTAGCTTGGGTGGCAAAAGCAAGCACACTTCTTCCTCCATCCTCGGAAGGTGGCAGCAATAAAAATATACTTCATACACAGTGGTAAGCAAAAAGGAAAGAGACGAGAAGAGGATGGAGGCAGCAACAGCAGCAGCGAGGCAGTGACCCCAACGTAAAATGCAATAAAAGCGCTGAATGAGGCGACATTTTTATGCATATTTATGTTGCAGGGTTGTGTCGCCCCGACACGCTGCTTGCAGCTATACATAATATTGCCAGACGCGACTGTGGGCGACACTGTTAAATTTTAGTGCCCAGCTGTTGTTTATGTATGCGTGTGTTGTTTTTTTTTTTCTGTGTTCGTTTTGCTTCTCTTCTATTCACACAACAAACAACAAAATGAATGTTGCGACTTTTACTTTAAATGCAAACGAGTGCGAAGTAGCAAGGGAGAAAAAAAAGCAGCAAAAACAGAAAATAAACCAAGTGCGAAAAGGGAGAACACTGTGTGTGAGAGTGTGCGAGTGCGAGTGAGTTGGAGATAGACGAAAATGGAACACCGAGAGATCCTTGACACAGACTGCAACGTCGCTGGCGACGCGTCGTTGCTTCGAAATTGCAAGCCAACTGCCAAGGGAAGCCCCAAAGGGTGGCAAAGGAGGGAAGTGAGAGAGAGAGACATTCACTGAGCTTCAGCTTCGGCTTCGGCTTCGACTTGGGCTTGGGCTCTCATCGTTCTCATCCGTGTGAAGTGTGCACACCAAATGAGTTTCTTCTTCAGCTCGACATCTGCATCTACTGCATTGTTGTTGTTGCTGTTGTTGCTGTTGCAGCGAAAGCAAAGTTAATAGCAAAGTCCCCAACACCGAACGCATTAAGCGAAAAACATAAAAATTGAATTCAATTTCGCTGAACGCGCGAATAGTTGCGCCACGCTTGGGTGGCAAAAGGCGTAGCCCCAAATGCCATTGTTTTTTGCTGTTGTTGGTGCTGTTAATGTTGATGTTGCTGCCATTAAATAGTGTTGCAAATAGTGCATTTTTTAACGCCTAGCCTTCGACTACGAATGCTTTCAGGCGAAAGCATGCATGCCTGCAAGCGCTCAAGTTGCTTGCGTGTTGCTGCCACGCCCACACGCCTGAGGCAACGCCTCTGCCACCTGTCCGACACTGTGCAACCGGATATGCACGCATTTAGGCACTATTTACGGCTAACAGCGTTCCTTTTCCCCCCTTTGGATATGAAAAACGATAACGATAACGATAACGCTAACGATAGCGATTGCGATACTTTGCTATGCAGTGTAATGCAACAAGGCGAATAATGAGTCATTTTGTTAAAGCTACTCTTGAAGTTGAACAAATTTGAAAGAGACAACAATGAAAGCAAGGAAGAAATCTACAGTTGAGTGTGCTCGACTGTGAGATACTCGGTACTCATTTTCCAAAAAAGCAACAAAGTGTGATATTATTCTTAAAATATACCACAAAATACAAAGATATACCGAAAGTTGCATTTAAAATATGTATAGTATAAACTTTGCGGTATTACTCTTAAATTAAACCACTCAAGATTATCAAATAATACTAAAATATATCGAATGCTAGTACGATCTGTGCGGTACAAAACGAGTAAACCAAAAAATAAAAACATATACTGAAAGCAATATTTAGTATATCGATATATTATTATATTTAAAGGAAAGAGTTCAAACTTTGGGGTATTATTTTTAAAATAGTACATTTAAAATATACCTAAATATACTAATTTAGTAGCGAACTATTAATAGAAACTGTATCACATTGATATTATTTTTAAAATATTATTATTCAAAGGTACAAAATTATACCGAGCTATTTAGTATATCGATATACTAATAGTAGAAACAATGAAAGATTGCCAACCAAAGCAACTAACACCAGACACAAAATTCTTTTGCTTCCTCTTGCCTGTTAAATACATTTGCTGTAGGCACAAGAATATAATACCCGTCTACGCTATGAGTAGCGGTTATAAAAAGCAAGCAACAAGCCCTCTGCCACGGCCAAAGTAGCAGCAAAAGCTGTACAGTGAAACATCATGGTCTACGACTACGTGACTTGTGAATAGCTTCAGATTTTTTTTGCAACACACACACATAGACTTGCTTCATGCCCCCAACTCATTAAAGAGCTCTCACACACAGTACACACATAAATATATACATATCGTATGTACAAGCAATGCACGCTAGGTGGCGCCAACAGTTTACTGTTGCATGCTATGGCCAACAAGTTTATTGTTTTACTAGTGTGTTTATTAAAGATAAGCGGATTAAAGTTGAACTTCACTAGAACTTTTCTATATAATGCTTAGAAACGCAACAAATTGATTGTCTTACTCATGGAAAGTCAACTTTTGTAATTTAATACACTACTCACATACGTATACGTAATATGCGAAATTTAATACATAAGAATAGAAAAAATTGTTTTAATATAAAAATAGCTATGTTGCTAATTCGAAACTTTCATAAATTTCTAATTTTGTGCGTAGTAAACTTGTTGAAAAATATAAATTAAATTAGTAAATACAAATAAACTTAAAGTAACGTATACGCAATGTGTGCAATTATGTTTTTTTATCTTCTATGATTGAAACCATAAAATATAAAGTCAATAATCTCCGCTCTCTGCTCAAAATATATGGGACTACTGATTTGGTTGCATATGGAATATACAAATTTGATTACGTATACGTAATATGTATAATAATACATATTTAGCCACAATGAAAAAATCATTTATATGAAAACACGTAATGACGTAATATTATGACTCCTTTCTTCACTATTGAATAATATACATATATGCGTAGTAATTTATTTTCCTACCAAGTCTGCTTTACGTATACGTAATGTGTGCAATTATGTTTTTCCACAATGATCAATTGAAAACAGCCCTTAATGATATGAAAATACCTTCCACTAAAGAATTCTATTCACTTCGCTATAAAAAATATATTTGGTTGGTAATTTATTTTCTTTTTAAAATTCAATTATTAAATACGTATACGTAATATACACAGATTTTATTCATAGACAACAAAAAGTGCTTAAATGCAAAATTGCTCTTCTTTTCACATTCTTTAATTAGTGTTCCTTTTCTAGCTTTTAGATTCTTCTCTTCAAATCAGCACAGACATTATCTCAATTCGATTTCTTTCGTATATTTCTAAAGTACACAAAAACGCTGGCTTGTAGTGAATCTGTTATATTGAATGTTTATATAGAAAAGTAATTAGAAAATTTAGTTTTTCTACGCACCAACAGAAAATACTCAACATGCATTGCTGAGGTGTAATCTGAATGGCAGGCACTGCAATGGACATTACGTGTCTTTTCTATGCACGCAGTGAGTTGTAGCTAAAAGCCAATTAGCAGTTACTGTAACAGTTACTCGTATTGCTTTAGCAGCAGCAGCAGTAGCAAATGGCTAAATGCTACTTGAACTGCTGTTGCTGTTGCTGCTGGTACTTTAGCTGCAGCTGCGATTGCAGTTGGACTACCGCGTTTTGGTTGCACAAAGTCAGAAGAAATTTCACTTGCAAAGCGTTTAGAGTTCTCACTCACTCTCATTCGTTTGCTCTCTCTTTCGCTCACGGTAGTGCTGTCTCTTTCGTTGGCCAACTGCCTGTCTGTGATTTTAGCTTTTGCATAGCAAAGTAATTGAAAACTTGCACAACAAAACAACAAAACTCAACACAAAACAAAATACACGCAACCAAATGCGTGTGTTCACATCTGTCTGTCTGTCTGTCCGTCTGTCTGTCTGCCTGTTTGTGTATCTGTCTGTGTCTGTGTTAAAATTTCATTTGGCTGAAGCTTTCATTACATTTTATTTGCTGGCATTTGGCGCCTCTCCTCTGACCACCTTCGCCCCACCTCCCCTCCCCTTGCTGTGGAACGTATTAGCTTTCAAAACAACACCTGCTCGCCATTTTTGGGGGGCAGCTGCTGTGGTGAAAGGCAATTGGTACTCGGTACTCGGTTCTCTTGGTTCAGGATTCTCACTTCTCTCGGCACTCGGTTGGGTCATGGCTCCTGCGTAGTTGCTGTTGCTGTTGCTGTTGCTTTAGCTGTGCAGATTGAGCGCCCCTTTTGAAATATTTATGCATGCAAATTAGGGCCACAACAAAGCAATGCAAAACGAAATGAAAGCAAAGATATAAAAAGCCCCAGTAACTGCTGTTGCTGCTGCTGCTGCTGCTGCTGCTGCTGCTGTTGTCCGATGATATCGTATTTGGTTGAGTTTTTTCCTTTCTCATCTCTTTTATTTAATTTGCACCTAATATTATTAAGCATTTGCTCTAACTACTCTCTCAGCTGCTGCTGCTGTTGATGCTGCTCTCAATAAAACCCAAAGGCCAAATCGAATGAGGCCTCTTTAAGGCTGCATATTTACGAGTTGCCAGAAATAAATGGAATGCCCTAAACATTCCATTAACGTGCTGTTAACTTAAAGTAAACACCAATATACGAAAATTAAGTATACATCCGCACAGTTTGCATACACACATACACATACGTATTGTATTCATATATTTGCTAATGAATGCTGTTCGGTAATTAATACTTCGTCTATCGTCTGCTGCAGGAGTTTTACGCTTTAACAGCTCAGCTCAATGTCGAGATTAATTCGGAAATTAATACATTTGGCCCAGTTTAATTAAGGTTTTAATTAGCACTCAGTATGCCAAATCGCAAATTGATCTAAACTTTGAAAACGTATCGAGTATTCACTTATCAAATCAATTGTTTTCAATTAGTTGCACAATTCATCAATACAACAAAATCTGTTTGCTGCTGGTTCAGTTACGGTTTCGGTTTCGGATTCTGCTAATATTTTGATTTAATACTTTTTATTCAAGTGTCAAATGTTATGAACGCATTAATTGCTAGCCAACACAAAATATGAAATTGTTTTATTGAAATTGATGGCGCTTCGCTAGTGATGATTGAACTGCCTTTTAAACAATTTATTAATGTCCAAACCATTTGTAAACTGTGTTTTATACAACCTAACTAGTTTTTGAGTGTGCTGAATTTTATGCGTAGCACAGATTTATATTATTAATAGCAGACATTAACAAAAATTATTTTAATTATTTGAATATATATACTCTGATTTTAAGCTGTTGAAGTCTCAGTAATTTAAAATATGAATTAAGGAATTTATTTAAAATATTTTAACATGTAGATGAAGTTGTTAATGTTGCAGTCATTAAAAACATAAATTATAGACATTTTTAATACTTTTGTAATACAATTGTAAGTTATATAAAACTTTTAATAATATGTGTTTCATTTATTTCATTTGCAGTCATTCAAAATATAAATTACAGAAATCTTTAATGGAAATTGTGAGTGACATAAAACTTTTAGTAGTACTACAAAAGCATTTTTATTCTGTTTAGTAAATTTGACATAATAGATAATAAATTAATTCCAATTACTTTAACTTGCTGACGAACTCAACAATAAATAAATAAAGTAAATATTTATTCCTGTGTAAGTATTTTTACAATTTTTAGAAATTCATATTTTAAATTATATAAAATTTGTAGTTGAACCACAAAAATATTTATATTTTCTTTTAATTTTTAGTAACAAAATAAATAATAGATAATACCAATTGATCTATTATTGGCTTGCAGTCAAATTCACCAACTAAAACTTCGTGTTTAGGTATTTTAACAACTTTTAGAATGCTGCCGGCAATATAGCTGCTTTATCTGTGCGTTGTCTACATCTCTATCTTTATCACTTTAGCTAACTCTATTGCTGTATCTATCTCTGTCGCTATCTCTAGCTGCTTTCCGTTTCTCATGTCCGCATGTCTGCAACTCACGAGAGGGCAACGTTGGCTGCTGTTGCTGATGCTTGTGATTAAGCTTAATGCTTGCGAGCAGCGCACACACATAAATAAATTATGGAAATTAAACACGAAATTGTACAAAACCCCGACACGAATGCGTCGACAGGCGCACGTGCATATGTGTGTGTGTGTGTGTGTGTGTTGGAGAGACAGATAGAGAGAGGGAGAGAGAGAGGAAAGGCATCTCTTGCTGGCCTCCGTTGGCCTCTGCTCTCTGTCTGGTTAGCAGCAATTCGCAGATAACGTTGCAAATTGACGGAAGCAACACATTTGCTACTGAATGCAGCCAGGCACAGCTCTTGCTGAGACTCCACTGAGCGAAACCGGGCAGCGAGTCAATCAAGCAACCACACACACACACACACCAACACATTCTCCGTATCTGCAGACATTTCTATCGCCAGCTGCCAAGCTGCACCCAAGCTTCCAGCTAGCAGCATCTCTCTCAGCTCCTCAGGCTAGCAGCTCGCAGCTCCCAGTTGCCTATGCTTTGGCTAACAACTTTGTCAATGCGGCGGCACACAGCTGTGACCAGGAGCAGCAGCAGCAGCAGCAACAGCAGAAGCGGCAGCAGCAGCCCTCACCTGTCGCCTGTCAACGTGTTGACAGCGTTGATGATGATGATGAGGACCAACGACAACGACAACGACAACGAGAATGGCACTGAGATTGTGTGTACAGCGAGCGCGCACCTCGATGGGGGCAATCGAGTGGGCCAAAGTGGGGGGAGGTGGAGTGCAAGAACTGTGGGGTGGGGGGGGAACTGAGTACGGCAATGTGAAGCACGTTGCGAAGCTGCCGCTGTCGCTGCCCCCGTTGTTGTTAACAATGCACGACAAAAGCGCATTAGGCGTGTGGCTGCCCAATGGGCGTGTGGCCTGATGATGCCTACAGGGCACGGAAGATGAGCACAGGGAGATGAGGACAGTGTGTTGGGGTCGTCAGCTAGTCGTTCGCTTGGTTGGCTGTTGCATTCATGTCGCAACGATTTGTTGCAAATTGTCACACACACATACAGATGAGATTTTGGATGCAACAGTCTGTGTGTGGGTGTGTGTGTGTGTGTGGGTGTGTGTGTGTGGGTGTGTGTGTGCGGTTATAGACAGGAGTCTACTTGCTGTATCCTGATGCTGCTGCTGCTGCTGCAGTTGCTGCTGCGCTGTGTTGTTGCATTTAATTACGCGTGTCTGCACAGTGAAGTTTACTTTGTCTCGCCATGACATACGTACACACAGACACACACACACACCCACCCACCACATACACACACACACACATGCATTTATGCATATATTTATATGTGCATGCGTCTGTTTAAGTTTATTAAACATGTGCAGAGACGAGACGAGGACGAGGCGTATGCTGCTAACCACGACGAGAGTCCTTTGACTGACAGACGGCGCTTTTGTTCTGCCCTCTGTTCGTTCGTCTGTCTGTCCGTCTGGCTGTCTGGCTGGCTGCTGCTGGCCTGCTGGCTGGCTGGCTGGCAGGTGCAATTGAATGAAATTGCCTGTACAAATACGTAACCCAACGACAATGACGACAACGACAGCGACAACGACGTCGCTGGCGAATGGCGTTAATGTGTCGCAAATCAAAATTAAACAAGACAGCGCCACGCCCTCACGCATCACAAAGCAATTGCAGTGCAGTTCATTTAAAATGTGACATTAATTAAATGCAAACACACACGTCAATCGTTGGCCAACTGTCGCCTCAAAACCCTACACACTATTATTTATTTGTGGCGCCCAAATGCCGCCAAATTGAAGTCGAAAATTATTAAATTATCGACTCAAAATAGTTCGCATCGTAAACTGCAGAGTTCACTCGCATTTTTTTGGGTTGCATAACTCGCGACTGGCAGCCAAAGTCCCGGGCACAATATGGCCGCAAAGTTAAGGAACGCGCGAGGAATTGTGGGAGGCTGAAACTGAAGCTGAAGCTGAAGCTCTTTGGCCAGCAGCAATTGAAATATGAGTTCGCATATTTCTCTCGTTTTGCATATTTTGCAGCATTGCCCAAAGGCAGCAGCAACGAGCAGCAAGAGCAGCGACTGGTCAGGCATATTTTCCATGTTGCATGCAGAGCACATTGTTCAATAAACTAATCCCCCCGTTGACTACAACAACTACAACAAGAAAGAACAACAACAACAACAATCGTAAACAATTTATGACATATTTTTATCGAAATTATCGGCATAGATAAAGTTTCTCATGTTTTGCTCTCCGCTTTGTCTTTCAATTGTGCAATAAATAATCATTTTTCGTTTACAAGCTCATTTTGTGTTTAACATTTTGTTCGTTCGCTTCGCCTTTTGTTTCCAAACAGGTAGACAAGCACACACGTTTTGTGTTGAACGACTTTAAACCAATTTGGCAATCTTTTCTCTCTCTGCCAGCCGAAAGTGTTGAGTTATTTTTGCACGAATGCTACTTGAAAACGTAATTTTGCCATTCAGTTGCTATTGATATTTATGGCACACTCTTTGTGTTGTACTTTGAACTTTCCTTGGCAATCATTTTATGAGAGCATCAAGTGATATTGTATTTTTGGAATGCATTTTATTAAAAATATGACAAAACTCATAGCTTGTTAAACGAATTTAAATATTATATATGTGTTTGTGTGTGAAAATATTTAAATTGTCAAATATTTCAATTCACTGAATTCATACTTGATAATATGCTTTGAATATTACTTAAATTTCGTTGCTTTGACTGTTAAGCTGGTATATTTTGCACTATATGGTATATTTTAAATGTACTACTATATCAATATACCATATACAGCATATTGAATGATGTTCGCATTTTTGCGGTATATTCTAAATTCAGGTCTATATCAATATACCAAATACAGCATATGGTATATTTTGTTTATCATTTTTGTGGCATGTTAAATTTGGTACTTGAAATGTTGTTTAAATATATGATATAATTTTAATACTTTGCGGTGTAATTTCAATGTTGTACTATATGAATATACCGAATACAACATATGGTATATGCTTAGAATTCTTGCGGTATATTTTAAGTGTAGTACCTAAATGTTGTTTAAATATACCAAATGCAATATATGATATATTTGTAGTATTTTTGCGGTATACGAATTTGATATGTTTTAAAATTAATACTACGCTGTTTTGCTTGTATTGAAAATGGGCAGCGACTATCTCACAGTCGATCAGACTCGACTTTTTTCTAACTTGTTTTCTGTTGTAATTATTGCATTTATTTGGTCGAAAACATTGCCAAAAATAAAGCTTGAGAACATAATTTGAACTAAATTTATTACTATACAATTAAGAAAGGACTCAGATAAAAATATACTGTATTACAATATAAAATGTTGATATGGGGAACATAATAGTTGCTGCACTAAATCACTACTTGAAAATAGACTTCAAACTAGTTCAGATGCATTATTACTTAAGCTGCGTTTTTAGCAGCTCAAACAGATTAATATTTAAAAAAATTCTGTGCATATATATGATTAAAATGATCATTAATTTTTATGGAAACTATTGCTTCGCGCTTTCGAAATACGTCAGTGTCCATTTTAATTATATTTAACCTACAATTAAAAAGTCTCTAAAAGGATGGAATATTAACCCAAATGAATATGCGAATTTCGATTTTTCACAAGTTATGCGCTTTCACAGCCAAAATCAATGAAAATCGCGTGAAATTCTAGCTTAACCTAAGCTCGCTTACTTTCGCTTTTTCGCTCTCTCTTTCTCTCTCTCTCTTTCTCATTTTCTTTTCTCTCGCTCTATTGTGCAACGCATACAGACTGTGTGCAATTGAGCGGAGGAGGCTGGAGAAGCGAAGTTATGCATTGTGCAAAAACCTGGCAAAAGGCTGAGCATATTTTTAGGCGTGCACAAATATGCGGCACATGCCACAGCGAGCGGCAGACAGCTCGGCCATAGTCGATGTCGAGGCTAGACCTGATTGCGTCGAGCCTGTGGACAGAGTCTGGCCAGTCACGGGACATCATGGCTGCTGCTGCTGCTGCTGGGGGGATATTAAAATGTCGTGGTTTTGGCCAAGTGGTCAAAAGTTGTGCGACGCGTCATAAAAGTACAGCCGAAAAAAAAAAATAAAAATAAAAAAGAATGTGGCTGGCGTTGCAAAAAAAAGTGTGTGTAACAGCAGCTCGAGGGAGCAGCCGAGGGCGAGGCTAGTGGAAGGGGAGAAGGCATAGGGAGGGGTATTTGGCTTTTACGAGCGCTGTGGCGTGGATTTATGGTCATGCGGATTGTTTAAAGTGGAGACGACGACGACGACGTCGCTGGCAGCCAACAAAAATATGTTGTGAAATATTTTACAATTTCATTTTTCGGGCACGCTTCGCATAGTCCAAGCCCAAGCCCAAGCGCAATCCCAATCCCAATCCCAAGCTCACCCCACCATGGACCAATTGAAATGAATGTTTGTCGTGTTAAAGGCTGTGATTTTGTTGCTCTTCTCGTTGTTGTTGTGCCGTCCATTGGGACATTGGGTAAATGCATGTGCAGCCCATTTTTTTTTTTGTGTGTATGCTAGTGAACTCAACTGAAGTGCAGAGGGCTAAAATTGTGCGCCTGCCTGTGTAATTAACAGCAAAGAGAAAGAAAGAGAGAGAGAGCAGAGCAGTGCAGTGCAAAGAGGTGGCAACTCTGGCAGATAACGCTACTAGTAAGCCTGACAAATGGCTTATTTAGGCGCAGGCTCAGCTTCAGCTTCAGTCTCAGCTTTAGCTTCTGCTTCTGCTTTCCCATTACCATTTCCATTCCCATTCGCATTCACATTCAGAATTTACCCAAAACTCCTTTTGGCATGTCCATAATAGAAAACTACAATTTTTCTTGCTGCTCTTTTATGTGCCAGCCACATTCACAGCCCATTTCCAAGTTATTATTTACCTGGAAAGAGAAATAAACATAAAAGCAGAAAGTTAGTTTTAATGAAAAACCACAAAAACAGCCGAAAATTGATGCAACTTTTCAACACAATGAATAAAGACTTCACATATATCCTGTAAATCATTGTGATTTGTCTAAAATTATGGATTATTAATATACGTAGTATAACGTATTTTAATATGGAATAATCAGCAAATATATTATGAATGAAATAATATATTGTTGTTTATTCCACAGCAATATGTTGATATATTTCTTTTGAATTTTTGAAGGTTTTAAGAGAGGTGGCTTTGAAAGCATATTATTTATTATAATCATCAAATAAAGAATTATTTAGGCATTTGGAATCCTAAAATAAATCACCTTATGAGTTTCAAATTTAATGCAAATTTTGTTTACATGCTCATTTATGTTATTATCATTAAAGAGCTTAAACCAATTATTAAATTTGTTTATATTATCATTCGCTTTTAAACAGCTTATGATAGCTAATATTTTTATTTAATTTGTCTATAAAAAGAATTGCAAAATTTCCATAATTTCTTTATATTCTAATTCGTATGCGAACATCTTTTAAATAGAATCCAAGGCTTTAACAGCCAGTACTCTGCTTTCTCATACTATATATTTAATATAACAAATAAATAAGATTTTAAATAGCTAAAGACAAACATGGTGAAACGTTATAGAATATTTCTATTTAATTAGTGTCAAAGTATATTAGAAAATTTAAAAAAAATATAAAGCAAATCAATTTAAAATATAATCTGTATAAATTTTATCTTCATCAATGCTTAGCAATTAATTTTACGCTTTTGAATTTAAAGTAAAATATGCAAATAACTTCAAAGAACTATTAAACTGATTTCGACATTTAAATATTCATGTTCATGAGACGCAACACGAATGATATATGAACTCAAAATGGTCATAAATATTTAATGAAATTTCGTTAGAGACTCACGCATTTCGTTTATGAAATCTACGCATACGCCTCACAAATGCCAGGGTATTGCCGAGGAATTGAAACTAATTTGAAGCGCTGAGCTCGATGCTAAACAACTAAAGCCCGTAATCAAGTTGGGGCGCTAATCAAAGCTCACCGAGCTGCCGAGTCCCTAACATAGTCGAAGAAGGTTTTTGGCAGCTGGTGCCGCAGCTGGATGGTTCAATGAACCACGTGCGGTTCATAAAAAGAGGCGCCAGTGCATATCATAAAATGGAAATAAACATAAATACATAAAACCCCAGGCTTGGAGCTTGGGCATGGGCTCGACGCTTGAGCTCCGGTTCGTTTCGTTTCGGTTCGGACTCGAACCTGGACGTCGAATGATGAGCGTTTTGCTGGCCCAGGCCGACAACACCCCAAAAGCCATAAATTCAATTTGAAATTTACTGTCAGAGGCGAACGGGTTGATCGGGCTGCGAGAAGTGTGAGAAGTGCATGAAGTGAAGGGGGGAAAAACGTAACGTAACGAGATCTGCGTTTAGGGTTTGTTGTCGTTGATGAGCACAAAACTTGGTCTCGTTTGCCGAGACCGCTCGCCGCTGTCAATAATGTCAATCGCTGCTGCTAGTATTGTGCTGTAGTTGCCCGCGGGAGAGCATAAAAATTTGACATTTGAAATAGTGCAACAACAGCAAAACACGAACAACAACGCAGAGCAACGCCAAATGGCCAGGGTTCTATAATAAATTTCATAGTTTCATTTCTCGTTAGTTGCGCAGTTTTCACTGCTACAGTTGTGTTGCAACAGTTGTTGTTATTGCTGCTGTTGCTGCTGCTGCTGCTGATGGCGTCTGTATTGAATTTACTACTCGCAACTGGCAGCTATAAAACCCATTTTGGTTGCACATTTCTTTTTGTTGTTGCTGCTGCTGTTGCTGCTGCTGCAATGCTTTAGTTTGTTATTGTCGTGCCTGCGGTCGCTTCTGGCCATTGACTGTTGAGTGTGTGGCAGTTTACCAATGTTTTAGCATGTTTTAGCAGGAGAGCTTGGTGGGGGGGGGGAGGTGGTAAAACGCTAAGCTCAAGCATGCCAGCAAAACATGGCCATGACCATTGCCAACTCCAACTCGAAAGCTAACGCCAACGCCAACGCCAACGCCATTGGCCTAAGCCACGGCAATGGCCATCGTTATTCACGTCCATTCGCTTGCTCTGATTGCAGACGGGATTGTGTTCTGCTCTGAACTCTGCTCTTTTTTTTTTTGTTTGTTTGTTTCATTGCTTTGTCTGTGACCTGCCAATGCATTGTGCTAAGCCACAAGCCATTGAGGTAGCTGCTGAGCCACTTGCAAACTTGCAACTTGCCATTGACATTTATGCTACGCTAGCAAAAACAACAACAACAAAAAAAAAAAACAGAATCAGAATTGTATACGAGCATGTTTGCGCCACTTTTCAAATGCTATATCTCTCACTCTTTTAAAGCGAGACATTTGGCACATGCTCGATTACAACTAACATATCTGGCGAGTCCAGTATTTTGGTATTTATGCCTATTCGTGACCCCCAACACAATAACAATCTGACAGTTGACATGAGCGTGACATTGCATGGTTGCATCAACGCCATCATCAACACATTTTGCACTCAACGCAAACACAATGCGACTCTTGAGTGCACAGACCCCCAATCGAGAAGCACGGCAGCAGCAGCAGCAGCAAAAGTAACTGCAGCTACAATTGCCACAGCAACAGCAAAAAGGAGAAGCGTTGCCAAAAAAAAAAATATGATAGAGAGCAGTTGCTAGAGTTGCAAAAAGGCAAAAATGATTGGAGTCTCATGTGGCTGTCGCCTGACCAAAGGAATCCACAGGCAAAGGATCACTCAGCTTTAAATGCAGAATAAGAAAATATTTCTTTCCCTACCTTATTTTTAAATTTCACTTGAAAAACTAAGCTAGCTCTGTTATAACTCTTACTTGATTAACATAGTTTTAATAAGCATTTCGTTTTAAATTTTGTAAAAAAATAAAATATTATTTTACTTTTTTAAAACTGCAGCAACTAAGTAAGAACATATTTTTTGTTGTTTTGTTAGCGTAATTACTTTATGTAGACATTATTAAAGGAAATAAAATCAAAACATGTTAATATTATTTTATAGTTGTCGATTCTAATAAAGTTAAATTCATTTTGGAATCTGTAGTCTATAAATGAATTATTGATTCAAGTTATAAGATACTTTAAATAAGTACTGAGTAATACTATTAATACTATGAATACTATGAATACTATAAATACTATAAATACTATAAATACTATAAATACTATAAATACTATAAATACTATAAATACTATAAATACTATAAATAGTATAAATACTATAAATATTATATATACTATAAATACTTTTAATACTATAAGTACTTCAAAAACCATTATTACAATAAATACTAAAAATGCTAATAAAAAGTTCAATTCGCATAAAAAGACCAACATTAAAACAAATTAATTTTTAAGTTCTTCGATTACTGTCATTTAATTTGCTAATAAATTGAATAAAATAGTGCACAACAAATGTCTCAGATGTTTTCAACATTCCAATCTCGTACAGGGTATGAAAAGAGAAACCTGACAGAAAAAAAGGAGCAGCGAAGCCGCAACAAAAGCAGAGCGAACACAAAAGATTCACCTTTCACTCAACGTTTCCAATTTTGAGTGGCAATCCGCACATTTTGGGCAAAAAATGAAGTTGCAGCTGCTGAATAGACACACACAAACACACACACACATATGGGAAGGCAACACCTTTGCAGTACGGCTGACTAAAATTGTTTCACGCCATTTCGACTGGCAATTGTCATTATTCATACGCACCGTGGCACACAAGTGGCAGCAGCAGCAGTAGCAACAGCAGCAGACGGCGACGCCACCGCAGCGGCAACAATAACAAATTGCTTTACAAGCCCAAAAGTGCTTGAAAATTGTTTTGGGCCTTTTTTTTCGTCCTCGCTTTTTTTTTTCTTCTTCTTTTTTTTGGGTATTGTGGGAGACCGCAGGGCAAAACATTTTTCAAAACGTTAGCTACTGCTGCGTCAGTGACTGCGACTGTGGCTGCGGCATTTGCTGTTATTGTTTTTGATGCTTAACGTGGCTAATTCAAGAGGCCAACAGCAACACCGAAACTGTCCATCAAAGAGCGCTCAGTTTCAGTGTTGCTATTTAAATCCTCAACACGATTCAAGTTGAGTTCGAGTTTGAGTTCGAGTTGAGTTCTTGTTGCTGTTAATGGCCAAATATGAGAAGGCCAATTGCTAAATTTGTTGACAGACAGACAGACAGACAGGATAGGACAGGACAAGACAGGATGGGACAAGATTGGACGAAAAAGTTGGCAAACAAACTGAGCGAATGGGGACGACGACAAAAGGCGACAACTTCATGTCAACACGCACATCAACGTGTACGCTTCGTCTTCTTGTTAGTCTCATTGTTGTGCTCGTTGTTCTTCTTGTTGTTGTTATCAGTATTTAGGCATGTCACAAAAACACAGACACACACACACACACACACAGACAAAGAGAGGGAGACAGACATACGGTCAAAATGAAATGGCAACGAGCTGGAAAAAAATGTTTGCATTGCCCAGGAAAGCTCATTGCTGCTCTCTGCTCTCTACACTCTGATTGTTCTCGCTGCCTCTCGCACTTTCTCCATCACATGTCTGCCTATGGCTTTCAGCTGTTATTGCTGTTTGCAATGCAGCAACAGCAATAGCAACAGCAACAGTAACAACAGCAGCAGCAGCAGCAGAGACTCAAGTGACATTTTGTTGCCATTACGACTAAATTGGCTACTAGATTGTCTCATTCCGTTTGAATGGTAAACGCTCTGTTATTGTTATTGCGCCCTGTTTCAGTTGAGCCACTGTCAGCACAGTATCATCATCATCATCATCGTCGTCGCCGTCGTCAACACAATCATCATCATTGTCAGCTGTATCTTCATCATCGTCGTTATCGTTATCGCTATCAAGTGCAACGGCAGCCATTTTGTTTTGGACGGTTGTGACGTGAAAATAAACGATGTGTGAATAAATTGACAATTTCATTAATTTGCCACCCTTGACGTGTTTACAATTTTCGGAGCTATGCACAAAACGAGCCGTAAATGCGTTTGTCCAAACGCAATCGAATCTGATCTTTTATTAGCTTTGCGCGTGCTTTTAAAACTAATTGCAACTGTTGTGTTGTCGTTGTTGTTGCAATCCAATCTGCCTGCTATAAATGTGTAATTAACACACATCTGTCTGCCCATCATTTTGTTGTGAAGTGAGAGTCGCCATCCCAATTAGAATTTCCGATTTACGATTTCCTTTTACCAAAAACAGTTTGAGCTCAAGTCGCATCTGTCAAGCTGCCCCCAAAATCTGTCATGGCCCATCATTGGCAGCCCATCAATCAGCAGCAGCAGCCTCAGTTCCCTCCCTCCCTACTTCTCGCATTTACACAACTATCTTGCTTACTATCGTATCAATTACAGGACATTAGGCGCAGGACTAAACAGCAAAGCAGCAACACATCAGCACACATTCACATAGTCAGAGTCTGGTGCTCAGGTGCTCAACTCCAACTCTTGAGCTGATGGAGGACGGTCAGCCACATCCCAAAATCTTGGACGAGTTGCGAGGGTTGCTCATAATATATTCATGGCATATTTTGTGTTTATACTGACATTCAGCTTGCCATAGTTATGCTATAAGCAGCTTACTTGATTATTTGACTGCTGCTTAAGTTGTTTATTCAACGCTCGAGTGGCAAAAAGTTCCTCAACTTTCGCTTAAGCTGCAGCAGTATTTATTGCTAGCATTTTAATTGCTTTTTTTGTAGCACTCAATTATTTAAATACTCTTCTTTTAACAGCTTTAAGAGTTAAATTTGAAGTTAGTTTTTGTTTACAAGATTATCATAAATTTGTAAATTGACTTTTCTTAATCTTAAGCTGCAGTATTTACATTTTGCAATTAAATTCTTTTGAAGTAGCTGCACAAATAGTCAAATTAAATATGATGTGTGCTTTTTGTTTAGCTTAGTGTATGAGGTTAAATTGAAAGGGAAGAACAACTTTTGATTTATAAGCATAATTTACATTTTTCAAAACAATATTGATATCTAGGATTGTAATTGTAGTGAGCGCATAAAAATAATCGAAATACTATACTTTTAACAGCTCGGCTTAGGAGCTTAGTTAAGAGGTTAGTTTTTGAAAGCCAAGCAAGAACAGTTGATTGTAGGATAAACATAAATTTATATATTTTTGAGTGTAGGCGCATAAATAGCCATTTATTTAATTGAAGTTCCTCGACGTTTTTTTTTATAACAAATTCAAACAAGTGTGAAAGCTGGAACCAAGTGTGCTCGACTTAAAGTACCCGATACCCATTTTGAGCAAAACAGTACGGTATTATTCTTATAATCTACCAAAGTAATATACCGCAAAACTACTAAACTATTGGCATAGTACTACATTAAACATATACCAAAGAGTTAAAAATATACCAGATTGTCAGAGAAATCAGCTTACAGCCGCCATTTTTGTTTTGCATACAAAAGTATTTTCTAAATTACTTCTTTGATTTTATCTAATCGCAAATACATTTTCAGGAATTATTAATAAAATAATTATTATTGTCAAAATTCTACCAAAATTTGTGGCAAAAATGTGAAACAAACTCGATTTGCGTTTAAACATAACAAGTACAGTCGAAAAAAATAAGATTTTTATCTCTTATGGTCAGATGGACGTATACTTTATAGGGCCTGTTTCATACATTTTCTACTGGCACAAAGCTTAGGGACCCTAACACCCTATGGGTAGAAGGTGTAAACTGGTAAGTAAGTAGCCAAACTTATGTCAACACTTATTTATAAACAAATTTAGAAAAGACACAAAAATTGATCAATATATATTTTTGATTATCACTTATAAACATTATGTATAATATTTGAAAAATAAACCTAACATAATATATTACAAATTACCAACATAATATTAAAAAAAAAAACGTATTTAAAAAATCCTGCAAACGTTCTTAAAAGTTAGTCGCCTATCTTCAGCCCTTTATCAACTTATTTAGTTAATAGTCTTAATGAGCTGCCCTCGCGCGTTAGCATTTGGAGAGGATGGCTTTGACAACAACAACATGTTGAAACTGTGACGGAAGGAAGTAGCCGAGTTTTCCGTTGTATCATAAAATGTTATACATCCTGGCCAGGCAAACAGAAGCAACAGCAACAACAACACTAGAGAGAGAGAAAGAGAGCTAACCGCCTAAAAGTTGGCTAAAAGCGAAAATGACAGCAATGCATATTTAGTCCATCTTCTATGAGTCTGTCTGTGTGCGTGTGTGTGTACGTGTGTGTGTGTGTGTGTATTTTACTCGTACTCTCATTGCAAAGAGTGAATTTTTGGGCAGTTTTAAACGCAGTTTTTATGGCCCCACTTCCGTTGTGTTTTATTCATTCGCGCACAATTTGCGACACATTATTGTTTTTATTATTCAGTTATGGTTCGTTTTACTTCGTTCTGCACTTTTTTTTTTCATTTTTTGCCTTTGCCCCGTGTCGTGTTGTGTTGTGTTGCGCTTGGCTGTCAGTATTTTTGTTGTTGTTGCTGTAGCTACAAATTTGCCTGTAAATTTCGCAGTCGATTTAGCAAGCGGCATGTGACAGGGTCGACAACACCTTTTTCACCTGACACGCACACACATAGAAACACACACACACACACACACACACACATACACCCACCCACACACACACACACGTATACATATGCGCGTGGCAAAGTTTTAGCAACTTTTTCTGGTACTTATTGAGGGTCCTTTTTCTTGGCACTCTTGTGCTTTTGCTCTCTCTCTTTCCCTTTTTCTCTCTGTCTGTCTGTGAACTCAGCTCTATAGATTCCTTGCTCCAACACATTTTATGCATATTTTTAAGCGTAAAATTTAATTTTCATATTGAATGAAACACGTCGAGAGTCGTGTTGAAAACGTGGCAAAGCATTCAGGCGGGGAAGAGTGGAAGAGGGAGCAGAGCATTGTCATAAGCATTTTTTTATGACTAAAATGTTGTTGTTGCTGCCGTTGTTGCTGCTACTGCCGCCGGGTTTTATAGCTTGACACCATTTTATGATCTCTTTTTTTTTGTTTTGTTGCTGTTGTTTTTGCCATGTAAAATGTAAAATGTGAAATCATAAAAAGCTTTATGCAAACACACACACACACACACACACACACATACACGCAAAATGAGCAGACAACGATATGAGCATTTAATTTTAGGCCATTTCCGTTGCACTTGCAAACAGATACAGATACATATATATATATATATATATAGATATTTATATATATATAGAATACGTATCTATAGTTATGTTACAACTATATTTGGAGCTATTTTTGATTTACGATTTTGTTGCTTTTTAATTAACTGCAATTTGCGTTTGATTTGTTTTTATTGTTATTGATTTGAAAGCTAATTAATAAAATTTAACAACTTTCTGCTGCTGCTGCTGTTGTTGTCAACATCAATTATTTGGTATGAAATGAGCGAAAGTTTCGCCCGCATTTACCTGTCATTTTGCATAACAAGCAAGAGGGACAGAGAGAGAAAGAGAGTGAGAGAGAGAGCGAGAGCATCTAATTAAGCCAACGAAAAAGTTTCGTAATGCAATTTTCATTAGGCAGTCAGCTGATTAGTCGACTCGACACTTGGTTGTTCAAGCTTAAAGCGGCTTTAAACAACGCTGCGCTTCATAGGCTTGACTCTGTCTCTCATTAAGCGACTGAAGCTGAACAAGAGACAGAGAGAGAGATGGAGAGAGGGAGAGTGATGGAGCAAGGGCAGAAACTGGCAGCAGGAAGGCAGCTTCCATTACTTTGAGTGTCAATTAGGTAATCGCAAAATTGAAATCTCATCGGAAGTGATTTTGTGCGCATCGCTGGGCGCCTGAGCTGGCTAAATTTGTTGCTGCTAGCTTCCACTGGCTTTGCTGGCTTTGCCTTTGCACAAGTCGTCGTCAATATTGTGCATAGATATCTCCACTCGCTTTGTGGTGTATGCCTACCAAACGCTGCATTCTTACAAACTTCCGTTTCCGCTGTCTCTTTCTCTTAAAGCGTCGCTGAACCACACAGATTACAATTCAATTTGGCGACGTCAGCGTCACGTTTGTCTATGGAAAAGAGAATCGTCGTTTGCCAAACACTTTTATATATATACACCTACATACATATAGTATTGAAAGTCAGCTTCGTTTCTCCCTCTCCTCTTTCGATGGCAAATTACCAACTTTGGCGGAAATTAAGTGGCAGGCAGCACTTGCTAAAAATTGAATGAAATCGCAAGGCAGTTGCAACTGCAACTTGAACTGAGTTAGGCGTAAAGGCGTGGCAACAACAACAACGGGTGGGGAGGGGTGGAAAGAACTGCTGTATATTCGTTTTGGGGATTCAGGATTCGGGATACTGGATTTCGGTTGGAATTCTCAGCGCAGACAGTCAGTGAATTTAATTTTCCACACGAATGCCTCGAATGCACAGTCGAAAGCGAAATCGAAAACAAGAGCAGCTCTGACTGCTCTGACTGCGTTAGAATGAAAGAAGTGTGTGTAACAGGAGGCAGCAGCTGCTGCTGCTGGCACAGATTCGGAGTGCAACGCGGCAGCAGCGGCAGCGGCAGCAACCGCGCGTTGATTACAAGTTGAGGCGCGCCCCAAAAAGTAGGCAATGAAAAAGTTGACGCTGCTGCAGTGCCGATTAGTCAGACTGTGAAAGTGTGTGTGTGTGTAGAGTGTGTGGCATAGTAAATTAAAAACTTTCACTCGTTCTCTACCAAAGAACGCTGGTTGTTGGTTTCGGTAGTGGCAACGCCTTGCACTTCAACTTTGGCCTTCTCCCCTCTCCTTTTGGCCCCTAAACTAACCTGGGCAGCATTGCCACCTTCATTTGTTCCGCCTACCGCTTGCCAAGCACTTAATTTAACAATTTCCTTTTGTTTCCCACCAGCGCCAGCGCCAGCACCTGCATCAATTGCCAAAGACACTGAGACGAAAGGAAGGATAGAGGCTGCGATGCTTATGCTTTTAGGTTCAAAGTGCACTCGAATCGCAGCTGGCTTCGCATTCGTCTTCGCTCTCTTTCTCTACTGACGAAAATTGCTTTTATTTTCTTTTCTCTTCTCCTCTCGTTTTGTGTGTGTTTTTTCCACTTTTTTGATTTTGCACCATTAATGCAAACGGTGCGTCTCGAGGGCCACTCCACATGCCTCTTTCACATCCACTTCTTCACAAACTTCTCAACTTTTTTTTTTTCTCTCTTTTTGTATCTCTGTGGCTCTTTCATTTTGCTTTCGTCCTTGCTCGCTCGCGCGCACACAGCTCGTCGAAGAAGAAAAGTTTTGCGAGAAAGGCATTTGCGGGAGTCTCTCGTAAATTTTAATAATATTTGACTCTGAGGTGGGCTGAAGTGGCCGTTGGGTTTTTAAGAGCCTCCGCTCTTCTGGCCACTGCCATTGGCAACGGGCAGGCATATCGGCAAAAACGGGGTTTCTCAGCCAGCGTAAAACGTTAACGTTAACGTTAACGTTAACGTTAACGTAAAATTAATGAAATTGTTTAATCACTTTTCAGGCCAGCGGCATTGACTTCGCAGCAACAACATCGAGAACAGCGCTTGCAAATTGCCGTTAAGTGAAAAATGTGAATATTTTACGCGCTAATATCTGACATTGATAGGCGAGGCATTTTGCTTCCCCAATCATCAACAACAGAATATAGTAAATATATGCATAAAGTCACTTTCAAGCAAAGCTTTAACACAACTTTAATTTAAATGAAACTCTTTTTTTTTTTTTGTTAGCAATGAATTATGTTGTTCTTAGCAAAAAGTTGAATACATCTTAAATTCAAATAAAATGTTTTTCCCATTTTTCTAGCAATGAATCATGTTGAGAAAAGGGTACACAAATGATTTCCGCAAATTTAATTTATGCAGTTTATTTAAACTTTGTCAACTTTTAGAGCGTGCCACAAAATATATGGCCAGAAAAACGCTTGTGACTCTTTTGCCTTATCTTAACTGCAAAACACTTTTTTCTATCGCCATTCAGCAAAAAATGAAAACAAAATAAATTGCCTTTTTAATCAAGCACAAATTGTAGTCTTTGTTGAACTTATGAACAAAGTAATAAAAAAACAAATAAAGGTATTTGGCTGTAAAATATTATTAAATAATTTACGCCACGGGAATCAACATAAATTCTAACTTCTGCTTTAAAGCTGGGCAGCTAAAGATGAAAGCAACTTTTGTCTTTAGGCTGTTTTGGCTAACTTTTGGGTAAACATATTTAGCAGATAATGTTGCTTCCTGTACCTTAACTTTTCGGCAATTAATTGTGCGGCCTACAAAAGTAAATATATATATATTTGTTGTAATTAAGCGCATGTAATTTAATCAATTAATACACGATTCATGCGTTAATTATGACATCTGTTTTAGTGCTGCGTCCAGTCATCGTTCAAATCCCACAGGCAAGTAATTTTGTTTCTTTTTTTTTGTTTTTTGTAGATTACACAGCATTTTCTCAGCAGCTGCGCGAATTCTGCAAGTAACTTAATTGCATGCGTGTGTATGTGTGTGTGTGTGTGAGAGAGGGAGAAAATTTTAAGTATATAAATTTGAGCGTCTTTTATGCATGACCGCAAACATGCAACAGAGCCAGAGCAAGAGTCGAGGCAAAGGCATCGGAATCAATATTTGCTGCCATTAATACACACCGTTCACACAGCGCGCTGTGCTGCGGTTAACAGTTTACTGTACAGTGAGCACAGCTAACGCACTGACTCTCCTCTTTCTCCTTCTCCTCCACCTCGGTGTATGGTAAATGGTATATGGTATATGCTTCAGCCACGCCCACATATCAACTACCTCCCTCCCACAGTCATGGATACCAGCTTAAATCTGCATCTCGCACGCTTAAGTTGCATTCGCGATGCGATGGCTGCTGCTGGAGTTGCTTCTTTTGGGCTTTTGGCCTGCCAATGCATGGCAATTATTTAATACGCGTTTTCAACAACAAAAATAAGAAAGAACGCCCAACGCGCAACGCGCTACGAAAATGAAATGCGAATATAAAGTGAACAGAAACAAAAACGAAAAAAGAATATATATCAGCAGTGGGCCATAAAAATGCAGACGCTGTCGGCAATTTCTTTCACTTTGCTGCCTAGCCAATGCCTGACATGTATATGCGGCGTATACGCATTATTCTTGTCATATTTTTCGCTGTTCCCCACCGGATCGAATGTAGTGGATATTATTCAAAATGCTTCGAATTTAAACGCACTGCTTGTGGATAATAACTCGAAATCTTGTTAGTGTTTACTAATGAGTTAAATGTGAGAAAATATTTGAAAACAATTTCATTGAAGTGTATTTAAATTTTTCAGTTTGTCTTGCTGCTAATTTGTAAAATACTAAGTGTGATTATCTCTTTTAAAGCAACAATATTTGCAAATTTTGCAATTGTTTATTTGATAAAAATTACTAATGAATGATTATGATGAAATAAAATCATGGAAAATGAATAAAAATTTCAAATATTTTTTTAATAAAAAGAACAAATAATGAAGCTTTTCAAATTAAAACAACCATAAACAATTTCAAACTGCCTTTAAATAAAATTAACGAAAATAATTTCTAAATTAAAGTTACAAACTTTAATATTTTAATAATATTTACGAAATGTTTTAATACAAAATTGACTAAAAATATTTTTTAATTATATTTAAAAAACAGTTTGTAAATTTTTAAAATAAAATATACAAGTGATGAAGCCTTTTTAAGCTAAAATATTTCGACAAATTTTACAACAAATTTTTAGATAACATTTTCAATTTTTTGTTCAAATTTCACTAGCTTACTAAACGCTTTTGCAAATTGTTTTTGATTAAGAACTGAAAATTCCCATTCTACACTTTTGACAGTTAAATGACTAAACAACTTTGTCAAGTTAACATTCAGCGTCTTTTGAGAAGTAAGCAAATTTGATTTGTTAAACCAAAGCAACCTTCCTTTTAAAATATACCTAATTAATAATCGCTAAAACACTAAAAATGTACCCAAGTCGGTACTCGATTGGAAATATACCATGGACTGCAAAAAATACCAGATTGTCAGTAAAAGCAAATAAGATTCGTAGTAAAAAGGTATTTCATAAATAACTTTAATAATGATCGAAATCAAATTAAATATGTAACCTAGAATTGCTTCAAATAAAATAAAGTGTAAATAAAGAAATACTAATATGCTTTAATCAATTTGCTGTGCGGCATTAAATATATGTATTTTTGTGTATGGGTATTTATTTATTTATTTCCATGTTAATTATTATACAAAATAATATAATAACTAAAAGAAAGGGAGTGCTAGCAACTAAGGCCATCGACTCTGTGTATGGGTATTTAATAGTTAAGCAGCTGAGTTCAGCGTCTCTCTTTAGTTTGTTCAAACATGCATATAAGCACGTGTGCGGAAGGAGTGCATATATGTGTGTGTATGTGTGTGCATGTGTGTATGTGTGTGTATGGTAGGTGTGGCATGCCAACGTGCTTTTCATTTCTTTGCGTGCTCGGCAGTATGACAAAAATGGAGTCAACGACGCTGGCAACGCCATCAAAATTGTTATTTGCTGTTTTCGTTGCCTGTTGAGGATGTTGTTGCCGTTGCTCTCGTTTTGTTGCCGTTGCTGTTGCCGTTGCTGTTTGTTGTCCCCGAGCCATGTTTATGATAATTTTCATGTTATTATGCGTAACTTTATTATGTTCATATGTTATTTCCCCAGCAGCAACAGCAGCAATAGCAGCGACAGCGTCAGCGGCGAAATTCGCCTCTCGCTTTTGCCACACAAGTGCCTCGGCAAGTACAGTGAGTAACAAAAGTAAGTGCCAGGCAATACACACGCACATTTTTTTCACTCTTCCACTCTCTCCCCACTCTCGACCCTTTTGCTGTTCAGTTAGCTGCTTTTATCATTCTAGCTATGTTGCG
This sequence comes from Drosophila niveifrons, assembly GCA_035046325.1. Lineage (NCBI taxonomy): Eukaryota > Metazoa > Arthropoda > Insecta > Diptera > Drosophilidae > Drosophila > Drosophila niveifrons. Next base: position 7,684,470 of record JAWNOC010000063.1, on the reverse strand, counting down.
TAATCTCTTGATCTGTGTGTCTCTGTGTGTGTGTGTGTGTGTGTGATTGCCCACAACTCAATCAGAGCAATGCTTGGGGGGTAAGAGTTTAAAGTTGAAATCCCGCATGCACTTAGTCGGCCAGCGAATCCGCTTTGGGGCAAAGTTTCAAGTGCAGCAAATACGTTTAACACGTAGCTGACCTTTGTTGTAGTTGCTGGTTGCAGTCGTTGGTTGCTCGTTGCTGGCGTTGCTGGTTGCTCGTTGCTAAGTAACAAGTGTCGCCAAGTGTCGCCAAGTCATGTGCCAGTCTCAGGTGCAAGTTGCTGCTGCTCTTTTCTGTTGTCTGTCGCATTGTGGCACTTGCTAACTTTTATTTGCTCTGCACTGCCAGCAGAAAAAAAAGAAAACTTTTTACAGCAGCGCACAGCTGGCGTGCCCCAAAAAGTGTCTTGCGTATGCAATCGCATTTGACATTTACACGTTTGACAAACAGCTACACATGTCATGCAGCAACCCCAACCAACAACAACAACAACGACAACAAGAAGAACAATCTAAAACCCTTTTACTCAATATGAACACTTTAGAGAGCACGATTTTCTTCTCTGTCGCCTGCATATGATGCAAGTTTAATGCCATTCCTTCACACATGCCTATCTGAGTTATTTCCTATCTAACACTTATCCCATACTCTCTTCATTTTTTCTCTCTCTCTTTTCTCTTCCTCTAGGCTTTGTCCATTTGTCTGTGTAATTTGCAGGCTTTTCATGCACTCAAACGAGGCGTGTGCGTTAAGATATGAGGTCAGCAAGTAGGCCATTGCATCGACTGCCGTCGATAAAGTGCTTTGAGTGCCAGGATTTTTCTAAAGCCAGCAGAAAAAAGAAGAAGGACGATAGGCAGGCACATGGCAACATGGCAACATGCAACTTAAGCTCGTGCTAAAAACTTTAGCGCAAAAGTTGTCTTTGCGAGTGTGTGGCAACAAGTTGTGCAAGCTCTAAGCACTTCAAAAATATTTTCAAGTGAAACATTAATGCGTTCTATGTAATTCCTGGTAATTCTTAAGTTTCATTTATTTTTTTTGCAACATTTGTTGAGAAGTGTTGCGAAAACGTAAAGTTTAAGCTTTAAATCAAACAATTTAATGTATTACAACCTCTTTGATACTTTTCTTGCTATACAATATTACCATCAAAATTTAATGGTAAAATATGTAAAAATATCGATAACATATCGTATCACATAATAGATTGATAGCGTATGCGATATTGAAATGAAGAACGAAAATTGAAAATTTATAACAGAATCGATAAATGTTTTCTATTGAGAAGTTTAAAATAAGTTTAAAGAAACATCAATTTATATTTTATAGAACAATTAGTTTGCAGTGCTACTAATTTAATTCTCAATTTGACATTTAAGTAGTCAAAGTAGTATTTAAGTAGACATTTAAGTTGTCAGCAAGTGTCGTAGCAATATATCTTTTAAGCTATATGTCTGTAATATTTGTTATAGAGATAACCTTTGATTATTTAATATGTGGGTCATTTGATAGTTTGACATCATCACACGACTAATGAATACCAATGGCTTAGTGCCTAACGTCTTGCTAATGTCTACCGATATCGATTCCATATCTAAAACATACATATGTAGATAAGACATTCTGGTCTGTTTGCCTCATCATAAAGATGCAAGCAAAATAATATTCTAATCATTTAGCAATTTGAATAAATAATATACCAAATTTCCCTAAAAGTTTTATTTTAATTTAAAGTGTTATGGAAATTTATAGTTTAAACTTAAAGGCTACAATTCAACAAGTTAAGGAAATAACAACTGTTTGTCTCTTTCTAAGATATTTTATAATTCAATTGCTTTTTACAAATTCAATATTTAAATTTTTCGTACTATTTTTTTATACATTATTTAACTGCTTCAGCTGTCACCAAGTGCTATTGAAATTTATAATTTAAACTGCAAATTCAATAAGATAATGCAATAAGCTTTATTTATATTTAATATCATATTTTAATCAACAATCAGTTTGCTATGTGCCGCTCAATGATAACCCAATTTTATTTCGAACTAGTTTCATTTCGAATTTGACTGCTCGCCAAAGATTTGTCCCTTGGCTAGCAAAGTGTTCAATAATAATCGAACTGAAAAGAAATAAAGTTTGTTGACCAACTATAGCACACACACACATGCATGTATGTGCACACAGAATATATGTGCAATGTATGTGCATGTATGTGAGTTGGGTGGCTGACAGTGAGCAAACAGTGAGTGCAAGAATATGTGGCACAAGCTGCACCCCATTTGGAAAATTGTCATGTTTTATATCAAAGCAAAAGCCATTGGCATTGTGGGCGTTGACTCACGGATGGTAAAAGGCCGATGCAAGTTGCAAGTTGCACGAACCACGTGGCATGTGTTGCAAGACGAGACGAGACGAGAAGAGACGAGTAGCTCAAATATTTACGTATGCTGCCAATATTTACCTGCAATGACAAAGAGAAATAAAGAGAGAATATGAGAATATGTGAGCAGCAGTAGCAGGAAAAGGGAAAAAGCATTTAGCGACTTTAAAAAATTCACTCGAGAAATCGACAACGATGCAAGTTAAAGTAATGTGTTGCCCTCAATAACTCTTTTTTCCAGAGTCTGTGTGTGTGTGTTGGGTAGGTGCATGTTTTGACTGCTGTTTAAATTAAAAAATGCGACGCAGCTGCTGCCGAGCTGAGTTCACTCATGGCGCCCCTATGCCACGCCCCACACATCACCACATCACGCCGCCCCGCCCCGTTAGCGAAGTCAGCCAGCGGCCACAGCATCAACGAAATTCAATCGAGAAACGTTGCAGGTGCGTCAGCCGCCGCTGGGCATTCAAGCATCATGTGGCACAACTCTGTGTGTATGTTCCCTCTCTGTTTCGCTGCTCCCTCTTTCTACTTATGTATCTGCCCCCTCTACTTGCGCTGTTGTTGTTGTCAATGAGCTTTCTGATGATGGGCCAACACACAGAGCAAGGACAACATTCGACGCGGAGAACGGGGCGCAAAATTCGTTTCGTTTGCTGAAAATATCAATTGAAGTTCATCGTAAAACGGTTTTACCTCCCAAACGTGAACTGAAACGTGCCACGGCTTCGTGCTTCATGCTTCATGCCTCTGCCAACGCATTTTAAATGAATATTTAGATGATGCTGGCAACAATGTGGCCAGCATGTTTGCCCTCCAAAAAAACGGAGCCACCACCAACAACAACAACAACAACAGGAATGAGGACAAAATATTGCCTCATTCAATTCCCATAAACCAAAATCAGCTCAGTTTCGTTGAGGCATAAAACTAGAGGTATTCCCTGGAAAATCGCAGGTGAAAATGCTGCCAACGATTATGCTTTATGACACTGCCTGCTGGCAGCAAGACTTTCCACAAAAATATTACAAATTTTATATATTAACGTTGGAAATTTTTAATAGGATTACTTTGTGCAAAAAAATAATTTTAAAAAGTTGTTATCATAAATTTAAATTTAAGCAAATTACAAAAAATTGTTTAAGCAATATATTTGCAGAAAGTTTAACTAAATAAATTTGAAATATATATATTTTTTTTTAGAGTATTTGCTAGTTGAGCTTACTGCGCAGTTTTTTCTTCAGCCATTTTTATACCTGCTAACCATATGGTAAAAGGGTATTATAAGTTTATGCCTGAAGGAAATGTATGTAACAGGTAAAAGTGTACATATTTTCTTGATACTCTCATATCCGTATGTCCGTCCGTCTGTCTGTTCGTCTGTCTGTCAGTCTGTTCGGATGAACATCTAAATCTCAATGAGTATAAGAGACAGAACTATAATTTTCGACAGCTCTTTAATGTTTGCATACAGATCAAATTTATTTCCACCTTCAACCCCGCAAATCGACAAGAATCGAATAAAAAGCGTAATTTTGAAGCAAGCGTCGTAGATTTTGGTATATTTTGCCAATCTGGTATATTTTGCATTCAAAATATGCCAGAATGTACTGCTCTATCCATATATATCAAATATAGCCTTTGGCACACTTTTAGTATTTTTGTGGTATATTCATTTGGTACCATTTTAGTATTTTTGAGATATATAAATTTGGTATATTTTAAAATCAGTACTGCTTTGCTTTGATTCAACTCCATATACAAATTATAGAAGATATTATATAAATATACCAAAAATAACATATGGTATATGGAATAATTTTAGTATATTGTAAAATGAATACCGCACTGATTATTAGCGGGTATCTCGCAGTCGAGCACACTCGACTTTCGTTCTTGTTTATTTTTGCAGCAGCAGCTCGCTTAAGTTGATGTGGGGTCAAGCATGAAATATGAAATGTGTGTTATCGAAAATTTAATAAGTTGACGGAAACCGTTGTCGCTTGCATGAACCACAAAAAAAAAACAAACTCAAATTGAGCAAATTGACGATGAGAACTAACTAGCCTTGGTGATCAAGTGGTGAGTTCTTTTCTTTATTTTGTTTAATTAAAATATTGCCATGTTTGCTTGCTGCTCTGTAAATACAATGGAGTTGAGTCGATGTCAGTCTGTGTTGCTCTCTTTGCCTGTTGGCGATACACACGGCGAGCCAAAGCGAGCCAATTAAAATGAGAATGAAGAGCGATGGCATCAACAAACTGTCCTTTGCTTTCATTGAGCAGCGATTGCAAAAAGCATACGATGTAGATAAATCATTTTACTGTCCCGCCTCCGCTTCCCTCACCCACCGACTGACTGACTGACTGACTGACTGACATTCACTCAGTGTCCAGCATCTCAATTGCAGTGCAGTGCACGTTCCACCCTCCACAAACAAAAAAAAAAAAAGAAAAACCAAAAAAAAAGCGAAGCAAAACTGAAGTTAAAACCCAAGTGCCAGTCCGGTGCATCAGCATCATCAATGGCAACCGCATATTTCCGCTCCCGTTCCCCAGTTTGATCGAGCGAATTATGCTAACAGAGAGACAGAGAGAGAGAGAGAGAGAGAGAGAGAGAGAGAGAGAGAGTGAGAGCGGGAAAAGGTTGTCTGTAAGAAAATCGAGCGCTTGGGAATATAAAATACAAAATAATGGAGAGCTGCCAGGCGAAAAACACAAAGCCAAAGAGATGCAAAGTGTAGAAAGAGTAACCAAGGAAGTTGATGCTGATGTCGATGCTGTTGCTGTTGCTGATGCCTTAAGCTGCTGCTGCTGCTGATGCTCATACATATTTTCTGGCTTAATGGTAAGCGTTATGTAATCGAATCAGTTCGCTGAGACTGCTTTTGCTAGTATTGCCAGTGATGTGTTACCCAGCAACGCTTCGACTCGTTAAAGTGCAGGCACTCAAAAAGCGTATTAAATTCGCCCGCAAAAGTAGGCAATGCTTTTTTCATTAGCCCACGAGCCTAAGCAGATTGTCATAATGTGCGTAACGAGTGGCACTTTATCTCCCCGTGCATTCCCAGCATTCATTCTATACTCTACTCTATATAGTATCTCACTCGCTCATCGTCGCAGTGCGCCACAATTCATCCACCGCGATGAACAATAATAAATGCTGCAAAAGTAACACAGCGACTGCAGCAGGAGCAGCAACCGAAACAACGATGCGCTGCCAAGATTATCAATAGCGTTCATCACAACACACACACACACACTCACAGAATATAGGTATGCATATGCATATAACATGCATAAGTAAATGGACGTTGGGGTTGGGCAGACGGGGGCTGCGGGCTGAGAATGTTCGCTGCTTGCCTGCCTGCCAGATAAAATGCCAACGAACAGGGGCATGCAACTAAACAAAGCGCAACAGCGCCAGCGAAAAAATCATGCCCGAAACAAGACTGAAATCAGCTGACTCCCAAGAGAATACCCTGTAAATGGCGAGCAGTCATTCAATGCGATGGCAATCTATAATTGATTTGATCAATTTGATCAATTTATTTTTTATTTTATATATATATTTTTTTCTATTTATTATTTTTGATTATTATTGATTAAATGGTCAAGCTTTTTAATATTAACAATTATTCTATTTTAATTGATATTACTTGATTTTATATTCCACATTCAATTAAATTGCTTATTACTAAAATAATTTGAGCTTTCTGTATTTTAAATACGCGCTCCTTTAAAAAATGATTCATGTAGCTTCAATGTTTCTAAACATTAATATTTCTTACTCTTGTTATTATTGTTCTAAAAATTATTTTATATCATCTCCCAATACTTGATCTTGCCGAAAACAATTACACATTTTTTTTTTAAATTTCAGCGATTAAATATTCAATCTTTTCTAAATGAAATTGTAATTCAGTTTCTTTTTAAAGATTTCATTTATATAATAAATATTTTATTATACAATTTTGAAGTAATTCCCCAAAGCTTTTGGCATTTGAATTGCACAACTTAGAATCAGAATATCTTTTATTATTATTTTATAAAAGATCAAATACTTTAAGGAGTTTTATGTTTTTTAAGAAATTACTACATTTTATTAATTATCAAAAATATTAAAAATATTTCAAAAAAATTTTTTATTTTAAATTGATCTTGAATGTTTTTAAAAACATATCTACAAAATGTTAATGTTTAAAAATATCAAAACTATTTTTATTCTTTTTTATGAAAGCGTGTATTTAAACTTTTAAAACTACTTTGAATGTATTTCAAAATGTTTTTATTTAATGAAACTCTGCAATTGAATTTGTAATACAACTATAAATTTCATTTAATGTATGCAAAATTAATAAATAAAAAAAGTTGCAAACTTTTGATCTAAGCAACTTTGAAATACATTTTAAAGCCCCTAAGTTTGCCTTAAACATAATATAGCAAACAATAATGTGCTGCTCACAATCAATTTGCGCAAAGTTTTCAGTTGATCTGCCAAAGGACTTTAGGCTGCTCACCGAGCCAATATATCCCATTTGCAGGTGAAGTCTCTCGGAGACAACTAAAAAAAAAGTGAAAAAAGTAAGCGATAGGATATGAGCAGCAGCGAGCAAAGCAACAAAATAATAATAATAATAATAATAATAATAATAATAATGCGCTCGAGTGGAAAACGTAGCAGGAATAGGGTCAGTATATAGAATTTCCTTTAGCATAACGTTGTCATACGTATGTTTAGATGCGGAAACCAATACAGAAGCAGCCCAGTATTTGTTGTATACAGTATACAATATATATATATGTATATGTATTCTGTATGTGTGTGTGTGTGTGTGTGTAGTCAAGTTTAGGTAGGCGAAGCAAAAGCCATGCGGGATGATGAAGAGCTGCATAATCATAATGATGTGGATGCGCCTTTGTTGTCGCCATCGTTGTCGTTGTCGTTGTCGTCGTTGCTCTGTTGCTGCTCCGCTGTTGTTGCTCTGTTGTTGTCTCTTGTTGTCGTTTGTGCCGTGCCGTGCGCCTCAAATTGTGTGACTCGACATTTTTTGTGCGAACGCAAAACCAAACGTAACGAAACGTAACCAAACCAAACCAAACGAAACGAAACAAAATTGTTTCTATTGCAAGCAAGGGCTTTACCTGAGCCAAGTCTGGGATCTGGCAGCTGTAAAGCTGAGAAGCCCCTCTGCCCTCTGCTCCACTCTCCACTCAAAAAGAGAGGGAAACAAAAACAAAAACAAAACAAAACGAAACGAAAAGAAGCAAAAGCAAAACCAAACCAACTAAACGGCTGTTGTCCGCAGCTTGTAAGGAGCGCGCGCGGTCTCCTAAAATGATGTGTGTGAGAATGGGTGGAAAGGAATGCAGCTGATGGTTAAATAAGGAGGGGAGAAGAGCTGTGTGTGTCTGTGTGTCGCTGCTCCACATACAAATGTGTAAAGCAGGATTTGCCTCACATTGAAGCAGTCGAGCGAGCGAGCGAGTCAGTTCCCCAGCTCCCATACAGCATCGACGTGTTTTGCCAGTCAACCAAATATGCTAGCTTCAAGTGTGTGCGGGTGTGTAAAAGTGTTTGTATGTCTGACTCTGTCTGTGTATGTGTGTGTGTGTGTGCACGTTAGTCTACAAATGAAAATGCCAGTTTAATAATGCTTTGGTAACAAAGCATTTGCAGATTGCTTTCCATTGATGCGCTATCGAAACGAAGCGCCGCCATCATCCAACTCTCCAACTGCCTCCTTCTCCTTCTCCCTCTCCTCGCCCTCTCTCTCTCTCTCTCCCTTACTCCTTCATCTGTTGGCTTCTTTTTTGATGATGGCAGGAGAACTATTAGAATTGTGCGCCCTTCGTTGCCATCGCTTTTGCATTTCATATGCCGCCTCCCTTCATTCCTCCTTCGCCTTCGCCCCGCCTCAAAAATTATGCCATCCATTGCTAGAGGAGCCACATAGTATAACATTGTATAACAGCAGCAACATCTGAATTGTAGGCAGAGAGCTGAGAGCTGAGCGCAGAGCGGAGATGATTTTCTGTTGCTTTCACAGCGGAACGGAGTCGCATTTTTCCTTATCGATTATTGCTGCTAGTGCCCCACACACAGACACAGCTATGTATATCATTGTCTCTTGGTCAATTTTTGCATCTTCCGTCGCAAAAATTGAATTCGTTACATAGTTATCTCGACTATTTTTTTTTTCTTCTTTTTATAAACTTTTTTTTTGTGCTTACTGCAATTGAGAAAAAAAGCGGTTATACCAAGCCGCAATCAAGTAGTCGCCCTGTTGTCCATAAAGAGTGCAATGATCTTGGATAAAATGTTAGAAATCATATTGAAAGCCTACTCTGTTTTATTTAATGTCTTTAAATAATACATACATATAATAATCTCAGACAAAACTTAAGAGATCACAATGTAATGACAGCTTTTGCTGTTTTCTATAATTTCAATTTTCTATTATTTCATAAAAAGCGTCGAAGAGTTGAGGAAGAAAAATGTTTGACCAAGCCCTAATCAAGTAGCCGCCCTGTAAACTGTTTTCTAGCCAGAGCTGCGGTAATCTTTGCTATATTGAAGAGATCACATCATGCTAATAATAGTGTAAAAAAACAAATTTTATTTTGCATTATTTCGTTTTTTTTGTTGCACTGAAGAAAGAGGTTATACCAGGCCTCTATCAAGTATCCGCCCTGTTGAACTCAAGTCTATCAAAAAATGGAATGATCTTGCATAAAATTGAAAAGATTGTAATGTTAATAAATATTTCGTTCAGCTAGTTGCAAACTCCAAGTCGAGCGTACTCTGTGCATATTTTTTCCACTCAACGGTTTCTGTTGAAAGACAGTTTAAGTTTGTTTACTGATCGAAATGCACACACATAAAATTGTTGCACCAGGTGTGTCACAGTCGAGCACACTTAACACATAGCCTGCTTAATACAATGTGTTTTTTTTTTTGTTGTGCTCTACTTTAGCTAAAGCTCTTTTCGTTTCTTTTTGATTCGCCCCCCTAAAAATTTGCACAAGCATCCTTTCGCATTCGATTTAGATTTTTTTGTTGTTATTTTTGTTTTTGCTCTGCTCTTGTCATTTTTGTCGTATTTGTATTTGTATTGTGTGCCTTTGAACGCTTCGTTCCACTTTGCAAATCAATTAAGTGTTGTTTCCGCCTAAAAGTATGCCAAGCCCCAGCAACGAAAATAGGCAATCGCTTTTTTTTTGCCTCCTCCCCACAAACCATGTTGAGTGTGTTGTCCTCTAAGTCAAGTTCGAGTCGCCTCAGTAATTTTTGTACCTTGTAAATGAAAATGTCATTCGAGTGGAGTGGGCGTTTAAGCTAAGGGCGTGGCAAAGGCATGCACAGAGATAGCGACAAAGACAAAGACACAGACAAAAACACAAACAGAAAAAAAATGGCAACGGGCAGAAAACTCAATAATGCAAAACTTTAAAGTCACCAAAAAAAAAAACAAGAGGCGTTGAAACTTTTCTTGCGATTGCATGTTTAGAGCTGCATTTTCCATTTTCCAGTTTGCCAGTTGCCATTTCCATTTGCAGTTGTCGCTTTCGCCGTTTCAATTTTGTTTGTTTCAGTTTCTGTTGCTGTTGCTGTTTCTGTTGGTATTATATTTGTTGTTGTTTTTGTAGCCATTGCCATTGCTGTTTGCTGCCTTTGCCGCCTCTGTTAGTTTTGTTCTCACCCACACAAACAAGTTGTTTATTAAATATATGTAGTACAATTGTTTTGCGGCCTGCAGAAAATGTTTTTCGGCCTGCTGACCACTCCAACACTCCAACACTTTGACCATGGTCCATGACCCACACACACACATAACCATATCGACATGACAATACTCTCTTCGAGTCTCTGGCATTTGTCAAGCCAAAGAGATTAAGATATGCAAGTGAAACTAATATTGTTGAAATCATTTTGTGCTCGACCAATAATATTGTGCAAAAATATTGTATTTCAAAATTTCTATATTTTGATAATAATAATAAAATTAAAATTGAGAATTACTAAAATCGAAATTGATACATATTTTATTTAGTATTAGTATTTAATTATTGCATCTAATTTTTGCCCCATTGCGGCACAAAATATTCATTTTATTTTCGTAGCCGAATACACGACAGTTATTTGCATTTCAAATAAAGTTTTATTAAAATGAATGCCACAAAAGTTTGCAAATAAATTTCATATACTTTGGGAGTTGACAACACAACACAACACAACGATAAGCCAAGAAAAAAAAACAGACAGGTGCTCGAGCAGCATTTCCAGCATTATGTAAGAAGGGAAACACACAAAAATGCTGTCTGATTTTAATCGTCTTGAAATTGATAAATATTTAATGTGGACTCTCTGTAAAAATGTAATAAAATTAAGTGAACATTTGTAAACAATTGTGAAGTAAGAGCATTTCAATTTTGATGCTAAACATTTTGTAATTTTTAGTTGAAGTTGAAGCTGTTTTTGTTGCAGTTCCAGTTGCAGTTGCAGTTGCAATTGCTGCTGTGGTTGTAGTTGCTTTTTGTTGTTGTTTAATTTGCAGTTTGTGCTTTGCACAAAAATGCATTTACGTGCGTTATTTACTTATGCAATTCAACCAGAAGAGAGTGAAAAAGGGAGAGATGGTGATGGAGGATGAGCGTGTGAAGGTGGCCGAAAAAGTGAAGCGAAATGAAACGAAACTCTAATAAATTGCACAGCAATGCTAACCGGGTATAACCGAGTTAAAGGCCGTACAACCCCCCACCCCCTCCCCATCTGCTCACTCCCTGCTTGTAACACTCCTGCAATTTCCTTGGGTTTTCCTCCGAACACACACTCCGCCATAACGAGCACCGAGTGCAAATGAAAGTTTTGCATTTTTCAACAGCAGCAGCAGCAGCAGCAGCAGTTGCCATTGTCTATCTATGACTGTCTGTGTCTATGTGTGTATGTGTGTGTGTGTGTGTGTATCAGCTCGTATGCCAAAAACGGAAGTGCAAGGAAATGAGGCTTAAACCGCATACAGCAACTGGCAGCGGGACGACGGACAATTGAAATGTGAGCTCAGCTGAGCTGAACTCAACTCAACTGAGCTCTGTGTGTATGTGTGGTGTTTTTTTTTGGGTGAGAAATTTTGGGGAGTGACTGCAACGAAAACGACAACAACAACAATAACAAAAAACCGCAAAATTATGCGGAACTTTAAGCTGCAATCATTCCGCTCTCTCTCTCTCTCTCTCTCTCTCTCTCTCTCTGTCTCCCTAGTCTGGCCCTTGTCCAATGCTCGCTTTTGGCTCTCTCTCAACGATATGAATTGTTGAAAATGTTCTGAATCTGCCGCATCATTTGCCACGATTTGCATGCTCTGCGTAATTATCCATGCCAAATAATTACAAAACATTTTTCCACGTCGCCAGCATTAAATGGCCAATGAAATGAGTCAAAATGGCAGCCACATGCTCTCCTCCTCCTCCTCCTCCTCCTCCTCCTCCTCCTACTTCCTCCTTCACTGTCTGCATTCTAGTTGGCTTGCTGTGATTTTCTTTGTTGTTTCTTTTATTTTTTGGCAGCGCATGCAGACTGCATTTTTTTTGGTGTTGCCAAAAAATGTACACAAAACACTTGCGGCAACAAGCAAATAAAAAATAAAGGAAGCAAAACACAGACAGACGCCAGTCGATAAACAAGAAAAAGCGCACATTAGCTGCTAAGTAGTCTCATTTAGTCGCGATTTATTAGCTAACAGCGAGAAGAGCACAGAAAAAAGTTTAGTTCTATAAACTCTAAATATGCTCGATATTTCCTCGTCACTTAGATGGAACAATTAATTACGCTGAAATTGTCTTCATTTGCTGCACTTAAATCATTTTAGTCATGAATTCTTTTAAACTATAATTCTTAATCAATGTGATCAACTGAATGAACAAAATATAATTAAATTTCATTGAACTTTACTATATGTTAAACTAATTTAAAAATATTTATCTAAGCTGAGCAACTAACTACGAACTAAATTATTTTCTTTACATTTCAGCTTACTCAATATTTGCTGTAAGCTTTTATATTAAATTTATGTTTGAATATAATGAAATATACATTCAAATTCTACTCAATGTATGCCAATAAACTATTAGAATCTAGTTAGTTCGTAATAAGTCCAACTTATTAAATGTAATGCTCACTAAATTATTTTCTTTTAATTTAAAATATGTTCTTCCTTTTTTTCAAATGTTTTATTTACTAAATAATTTTCTTTTTAAATAAATTCTCTTTCCTTCATTATTTTTTTCTTAACTATATATTATTTCTCTTCGTTTTTAATCAAACCTTTTGTTTTTTTTTAATTTAATCTCCGCTAAGTTATTTTCTTTTAATATTAAATGAGTAGTTTTTATTCCCTAACACTTTAGTTCAAGCAATAATTACTTTGTCAGAGTAAAATCTGGTCAAAATATCAAAAGAGAAACTTGTAAGCTCGCTCGATTATTTGAAGGGTCAGCTTGACAGCTTAATGGCGAGTTCAAACGCTGGTTGAAATATTAAGTAAACGTATTTGAGATTCATGAATTAAAAATTAATAAGAATGCTTAGCGAGCAGCTTGCATTTGCTTTTCTTTCGCCACTCCACTCCACTTCACTTCAATTTCTCTCCTCTCCACTTTTCTATTCTTCTTTCCGCATGCTTAGTTAATGTTTCTGTTTTGTGGTCGTGTTTGCTTGTTTGCCTGTCGGTTAAGTTCGCTTTTCCCGCTTTCCCGCTTGCTGTTTCCCGCAGCGTTTACTTGTGTTTCGGTCTCTCTGTCTCGCTGTTTCTCTCCCTTGCGCCCAGCAGCCAAATCGTGTCCATTTGTTTGTTGTGGTTTTTTTTTCCTACACTTTTCTGGCGATTTTCGCTTTCTCTCCACATTTTTTTCTAGCTTTTTTTTTTGGGTGGAAACGAACTTGGAAAATGCACTTCATGCGTTTCATTCGCACATTGCAAATGCCCCTAGGGGCGTGGCGAAGGCGGGAACAGTGTCTGGCAAACTAATATTAAGCATACGCCACGTTTCGCAAGCAAGCAGCAGGCACGCATGCAAATCATTTGGAGAGCGTTCAAAAGTTGACTAAAAGAAAATTACATGCCGCCCCTGACGACGATGACGCGTCGCAGGTAAAGTTTGAGTATTTAAATTTGGTCGAGCCATAAACTTTTGCCACGCCCTCGTTCTCTCCTCGTTCTCTCTTTTAACAGGCGGCGCTTTTCGCTCACTTTCGCTGCGTTGCCCAACGAAGCGTTTTTACGCTAAAGCGCTTTTTGAAAAGTTCGCCAAACTCAATGTACGCGTGTGTGTGTGTGTGTGTGCTTATGCGTGTGTGTTGCACAGACCTTGAGGTGTTAAGGAAATTCAAACAGGGAATACTTGAAAAACTTCTCTCATGCTGCTTTGCCTGCAAATAAGCCAAAGGCAGCGACCACAAACTTAATGCTTCTCCAACCTCCTTCTTTGACTATTTCTGCGCCATGCTGTGCAAAGTTGTGGGCAAAAGCAAAAAGAAAAAAAAGGAACAAAATCACAACAAGCATATCATGCATAGCGCATTAGATATTGAAAGCAAACCGTGAATATATTTTCGCAACGCAGCGTTTGATGATGATGCGGCTGCGGCTGCGGCTGCTGTTTACCCTATCTTACTCCTCCTCTCTCTTTCTCTGTGTGGTTGCCAAATAGCCGCCAAAGATGGGGGAAAAATTCAACAAAATCATTCACAACTAATCAAGCGAAAGCCACAGGGCCAAATGACTATCAGCTATTCTTTATCTGCATCTCAATCACTCTCTTTCTCTTTCTCTCTCTCTCTCTCATTCTGTGTTCCTATTAAGATGTTGTAATTGTGGCTAAATCGCTGCCAAGAATATGCGTCTGGCAGCACTCTCGCCGCCTGTTGGCATACCGCACACACTGCCAGTTGGCACAACTGCATGAAGCATGAGCTTCGAGCCTCAGCAGCTTGTGCTTGCCTTCAACATGCGGCCACGCGGTGCGCCAAAGGCATGTCAAGCCAAGTCAAGCGAGCAGCCTGAACAGCCAGCCAGCACAGCCAGCAGCAATGCAGCATAAGCAGTCACTAGTCGACAGTCGACAGTCGACAGTCGGTGCTACATGGCTAGTGCAGACGTGGCAGCAGCACTTTTCAACAGAGCCAATCTGCGCAAAACTGGCCTGACTTGGCCTTTGTGTGTTTGCCTTGGCAAGACTCTCAGATCGGCGATAGCCCCAGGACAAGCAAGTTGCCATTGCCAACGAGAAATAGAAACAGGCAAAAAAAAAACACAACTCTAGAAATGCGCCTAGTTGACTGCCAAGAGCGACTTTAATATTGGCTCTTCTACAATATAAAAGTACAACACACTAAGTAAACTTATTCGAAATCTCTAAAGAGTTCAATAATGCCAGCAAGAGTTAAGAGTGCTCTACTCTGAAATACTTGCTGTCAAGTTGAGAAAAGAAGTCTAATTTCAAAATTTCACACTATGTTCCATTTGAAATACATACATAAATCAACAGCAAGCAGAATTATCGTTCGTTCAGTGAAAGAACTCTTGTAGAATAAAATATATTTGAAAAAAAATAAATGTTTTTTTTAATTTTTACAGATACCATTTTCTGTCAGTTTACAGTGACAAATTGACACTGTAAAAAATATTCATATTTTTTGCAGCATACTTTTAGGCTGCGATCATTTAATGCCTCATGACGTCATTCATTACAAAGTGACTTGCTGTATGTCTGCTTGCTGCTGATTTATGTTTGCCTGGTATTTCATCTGCTGACATTGCACTTTTTAGCCGGCCATGACAACTTGAAGTGGCCAACAACTACAATTACTACTCACTCATTTCTTGTCGCCTGGTATTTTCACACTGTATTTTCCCATTGACAGCAAGTTATAATACTCTTCTAACTTGATTATAGGTGGCAGGTATAAAGGGTATATGTATAACAGCACTATGTTACAATATAACAAACTAGCCAGTAATCAGAATACTACTCAAAATTTGTAAATACCTCAATTATGGTAGTATAACAGTAGTGTATTTATTTAAAGTTTTAAATAATGGTGTAGTACAGATGGAGGGTATAAAAGTAGTATATACCAGTGTTGTGTAACAGTTGGGTATAACAGTTGGGTATAACAGTATTGTATAAAAGTGAGGCAGCCTGGTAATTGAATGAACGTAATATTGCGAAACATTTGAACACAAACTTACACCGTATAACAGTATAACAGTTCATAAAAATAAGCACAATTCATGTATAACCACAACAACAAAACGAATTGATAAGCAATACATACTTTTAAAAGAGTTAAACTAGTTTTTTAACAAGTGAATAGTAGCTGCACTTAATTATTGTATAACAGTATTAATCCAATCGTATGTCAGTTTAACACATGCATCAAAGTTGCATATTCAGTACATATAACAGTTTGAGACAACATCGAGCAGTTGAACAGTGTTCGGGTCAATTGATTGCTAAACAAAAAGTTGCGCATGAAGAATTTCGCAAAGAAATGCACAAGTATTTCAATATTCAAGGGCTGTTAGACGCTCGAAGACGCTGCGTTTTTATTGCTCTCTCTCTCTCTCTCTCTCTCTATCTCTGTGTGTGTGTGTATTGCTGCTATCGAGTGAGCGAGTACAAAGCGCAGTGGATGGCAAGGCAAAAGCAGAGCAAAGCAAAGCAAAGGGCAACGTTGAGCACATGCCAAAGTACTGGAAAAGCCAGTTAGAGAGTGTTGCAGGTAAAGGCTGCTCTTGTACATCTTCAAACTCACACACTTACACTAACACAGACACATTCACACACTCATACACACACACACATATGAACGCCCACTTAAGTCGCCTTTTGGCTTTGCCTTAACCATTTTCCGCATTTCTGCGTTTGCAGCGTTTGCATATATTTCAATATGGAGAATATTATGGAGATGCATTTGACTGTCTGCAAATCTCAAATGTGGCGAAATCAGCTTCAGAGTTTGGCTTACATCTTTGGCTAGTCCGAGTCTCTCTGAGCTCTGAGCAAATCAGCTCACCGGGATTTAGATGTCAGTTCAAATCAATTGCATGCATGCCTTTGATATATGTTTTAAGTGCTGCACGAATTAGATTTAATTAAAAACGGAATGTGAGCGCATTTTCTATTACCATTTTAGCAACATTTTTTTTTTGTGTCGACGTTTTTGTTGTTTATAATCATGCATTTTAATTTCCACTTAATTGCTGGCAATTAATTTGCATGGTAATTGAAATGTGGCCGCAAAGCAGGGCATGAAGAGAGAAGTACACAGAGAGAGAGAGCGTGAGTCAGTTCATTTTAGCAAATCAACATGGCGTGGCGAAATCAGAAATACTAGGAATCAAAAGCAGAATATTTTACGCTGCCCACAAAAGTATGCAATGGAATGTGAAATGGCCAATTTGTTGCAATCAAATGTCGCCATTTCAAATGCCATGTTTAACAGCAACAGCAACAGTAACAGCAACAATAGCAACAATCGCAACAACAACAATGAGAACATCGAGAACGCAACTCGCAAATGAAGTTAACTTTTGCGCCATTGTAGAAATTTGCATATTTCGGTTGGCGCTCGCTCCCTCTCTCCCCCTCCCCATCTCTTGCTCTCTGTAATGTGGCGCTAAAAATTAACAAACATTAACACAAGCCAGACACACGGACGGAGCAGAGATAAACGAGCAACCAACATCCCCTCGGGGGCAGCTCTTGGCGCGCATTTCTGTCCTTCTCCCAGGGCCGGACACAAATGCAAATAAAATGTTTGCAACTATTATGCAATTTAACTATTTGCGGTTATCTGCTGCCGCTGCCGCTGCTGTTGCTGCTGCTGTTGCGGCTACTGTTGATGCCGCAGCTACTGCTTCTACACAGCACAGCGAGATTATTGTCGTCGTCAGGCAGTCAGGCAGTGAGGCAGGCATTCAGTTTCCTTCCTTCCTGTCAGAGTACTCGTCGCTAGCTGGCTTGGATAATTGCGCTTGCTAAAAACCGCATCCTTTTGCTCCTCATCCTCTTCATCTTCACATTCACATTCACATTCAACTCCTTGTCCACCTCCGCCCAAAAACTGGCACAGCATCCGTAAAGTTATGGGGTCGCTTAGCTGCCCCATGCTGCGCTCTTTGCTGCATTTGATGATTACGTTGCTGCTGCTGTTGTTGCTACTGCTGCTGTTGTTGCTGCTTATGCGCATTACGGGCATTAAACTAGCAATTGCCGCCACTCTGACAGGCCTCTCGGCAAACTGGCAGAGTGTGCAAACAGCCAGAGTCAGAGCAAGAGCAAGAGCAACAACCACAGCCAACAAACACACAACATCAGCATCAGCATCAGCTAGTCCAGCGGCAACCACAGCAATTACAACAAAGCCACCCCAGCAATAAACCAACACCAGCCAAGCGCCCAAAAACTGCACTCTGAACTGCACTGCATAAGGTAGCTTCACTGTAATTATTTGTAGAAATTTGCCCATACAAAAGATTGATTACCCAAAAATATTTGTATTTACAGTTTGCGTTGTCTTCTTCGAATTTAATTCGAAATACGTGCTGTTATTATTCTATTTGCCCTTAAATTGAGCTGTTAATAGCGCAATCAGTTTTCGTTAAGCAAACTTCGAGCGCAATTATAGGGTATTTAAAATTGAAATGAGCTCGCTTGGCAATTTCGCGCTTGAGTCTGCCAACTGTGCGCCGTCTGCTAACTGCGCTTGTTCCTGTTGCCGTTTTATGATTATTATTATTATTACAGTGGCTGCCACCGAAAAAGCCTGCTCTTCTATGTGGCTTTGGCGTCTCTTTTCTTCCCTCAAAACCACACACACAACACAACACACATACACACGCACACAGCGAGAAAGCGAGGCGCACCGCCAACCAATCTTTTCGCGCTGCACTGCTGCTCATTTTTGGCCCACGACTCTGACCCGTTAATTTCCCCATGTAAGCCTTTTTCTTGTTCATGTTGTTCATGTAGTTGTTGCTGCCTGTCGCTCGCTTGTTGTTCACTGCGTTGTTGTTTGTGTGGCGGCTGCCTTGCAAGGACACCCAGGCAGTCACTTGTGATGCCCTGTTTAGAAGCTGCACGCAAAAGCGGTTTGACTGACTTTGCTAGCATTTGAGTTTTTTTTTTAGCTCATTCAGTATTGCATCAAACTTTTATCTTAAACTGCAATTAATTTCTGATTTATGTATTACAGTATTTTTGGCTAATTTCCTTACACTACCTTTTACAGGGTATCTTTGGTTTTGCCGCTGTTTGCGCTGCCTTTGTAATCACGCTAATAACTTGGCTTTCGAAAGTAATTAGCCACATTGCGCTTTCGCGTGCATCATTGCCCTCTCTCCCACCTCCTTCCTCTCTCACGCTCCTTACCTCTTCTTCGCTGTCTGTCATGTTGCTTGCCTCCATTTTTTTTTATGCTGCTGCTGCTGTTGTTGTTGTTGTTGTGTTGCTCGTCGGTCTTGTGTCGCTGTCTTGTGTTTGGCTGGCTGCCTGCAAAATGCCTGCTACAACATTTGCTATTTTTGGTAATTTGACTAGAGTCAGACTGTCAGAGAGGGGAGAGGGAGAGAGAGAGAGAGAGAGAGAGAGGGGCAGCTGTCGACCGCCAAATCAGCCGAGTTAGCAGCACCGGCAGCAAACCAAACCACGAGAATACGACTTCGTTGTGAGAACTACTCAGGCAGTCAGGCAGCCGTCCAATGTTGGCACAAATGCTCGTTGCAACATGACAACTAACAAATGCACAAAACACACTCACACACACACACACACACACACAGACACAGAGAGCGAGACTCACACACATGCTGTGCTGTGTGATATGCAATTTGAGCATTTTGTGTTGCCTACTTTTTTGGGCTGGCCAAACTCATTTCATTTCTTAGCAGCTGCCAAAAAGTGGGACGTCTTCTAGTCACGCCCCGTCTCGCACCGTCTCCCCGGCCTATCCGCCTCCCCCCCTCCCCCCTCTGCTCACTTGAGGTTGCATGCAAATGGTTAGGCCAAAAAGCAAAAGCCTAAATGGAATTTAAAGAAAAATAAAGTTGCTGACTTGAATTATGAGTTGCATCGCTGCAGGCATGTGCATTGCTGTCTGCACCTGACACACACACATACATATACACACACAAATGTGTATTCACAGTTGCAAAATACATACACACACACATTGTGTGTGCGTCTGGCTTTTGAGTCTGCTCGGTCAGTGTGCAAATGTTTTAAATGGCAGTTTGCGGCTTGTGGCACTCGATTCAATCGTTTGCGCCCGCTGCGTTTGCAGTTGCAAAAATCAAAGCGAGACAAAAACTTCCAATTTCAAACTTGCTCCAAATGGTTCACAGTTTGAGCTATTTGTTGACAAGGATCTCGCTTAACGGCCACAGGCAGTTGGAGCAGTTAAGCGAGCAGAAGTAAAAACAAGCAAAAGTAGCTTTGTGTGGAGATATTTGATTTTATTTTGTAAGTCTATATCTCGACTTAACTCTGCATTGTTATGTTTTTATTTTATGGTATTACTTAACAAACATCTCACTTAACGGCCACAATTAAGGCAATTCAGCTAGAGGAAGTAAAATGAAGCAGCAGAACTATGTTCCATAAATAAAACTTTACTATGAGGTGATTTTATTTTAAAAATATAACTTAGTGTGATAAATTTGTGAATAATGATCTCACTTAACGGCAACAACTAAGGCAGTTTACTGAGAATTAATAAAGTTAAGCAATATAACTTTTCTCGTATATATTCTGATTTTAATGTTATACATATAACCTGACTTAACTCTGCCATGATTTTATTTATTAAATATTAAGTTAATTGGAAATTATTCTGGCCGCTAAGCGAGTAACAACCGGCTTTGCTCATCAACTGGCGCATTGTAATGCCGGCAAATGCAGTGCATTCAGCATAATTTAATTAGTCGACGTAATCAATCTAGAAAACGTAGATGCAACGTGGCTCAGAACGCAGGCAAGCCCATGAAAAATTAATTATCTGTCAAGCATGCGTGACTCTCTCTGTGTGTGTGGGTGTGTTTGTATGGGTGTGCATTAAAGGAGCCGCTGCACAACATCGAAATTATTGTGGACATCCGCAACCATAACCGAAACGGGCAACGATATGGCTGCAGTTAAATTTGGTAATATAATATTCATGATATGCTTATCACTTGTTAACGGTCATGCAGACATACTCTATCTATATATAGACAGAGAGAGAGAGAGAGAGTATAGTAAATCGGATTTGCTGATTTACAAATTATAAAAAGATTTTCAAACATGTGTATTTGCACTTAACAAAATGAATGCGCCAAGATAAGCTGAGCTGTGCACAATTTTGTTATGGTTACCGACATCGTTGAGCTCGGCATAAATAGCTAATTAGAACTTTGAGTGACTGTCTTGCTTTTTTTGTGTTGTGGGTGTTGTGTGCGCGTGTTTATGAATATCTAAGTATACAAAGTACTTTCATATATATACATATATATATTAAACATTCCACCCACACCTACTACATACACACATATAAAGCGCTTAAGTAGAAGGTAAGACATGTTATCAATTTCGACGACAACTTTTTTGCTTGAAGCGTGCAACACTCAACAGCAGCAGCAGCAACAGCAGCAGCTTCGCTCGGAGACGCCTCAAGGGTATTGAGAGCATTAACACAACAGCATTATCGCCAAGTTTTGTGCCGTGTGCCATCGACATCATTATCATCATTATTACTTAACTTAATCGCAAAGCGCAGCAACAGCCGGGTAAACAACAACCACGGGGCACATTATTTGTCACATATGCAAGAGGATGAGAAAGCGAGAGAATCGAGGAGCAAGGAGCAAGGAGCGAGCACCTGATGGCTGCAGTTTATTATGGCTGCTGTCTATGCCGCGCTGCCAAATTTAATTGCGCCTTAAATTTCCATGTGACATGGCAAACACACTTTAAAACAAACTCGCGTCAGCAACAGCAGCAGCAGCCGTCGAAAAAAATAAACAAATGAAAAAGCTGCAGTGGAGTATGCTCGATTTTGATATACCCGCTAGCCATATATCAATACTATATAAGCAAAACACTATGATAATATTCTTAAAATATACCAATTAAACCGGAATTGTTCCTATTCTTATATGCCAAATTAAATAAACTGGCAACATACTAAAATGTGCTGGTATTGTTATTAAAATATTCCAAATTATTATAAATAACATACTGAAATATACTGGTATTATTCTTTAAATATACAACATTAATATACTGACAACATACTGAAATGTGCTGGTATTGTTCTTAAAATATACCTGATTAATTTATTGAAAACTACTACGATATTCCGATATTATTCTTAAAATATACTGAAATATACTGGTATTATTCTTGAAATATACAAAATGAATAATCTGAAAAATACTGAAATACACTGAAGCCCCTATTTAGTATATCCAAAGCGAAAGACTTTGGTATTATTCTTAAACTTTGCCCAAAAATATACCAAATATACTGAAATATACCGGTATTATCCTACTTCTTCTTAATTTTTTTTAAATTAATTTACTGGCAACATACTAAAATTTACAGGTATTGTTGTTAAAATATACCTTACTAAAGAATATACGGATATTCCAGATTTAAAATATACCAAATTAATGTACTCAAAAATACTAACATATACCGAAGTTCATATTTGGTATGTCGATACACTATTACATTTAAAATACATCATCTTGTACAAAATATACATTCGTGAAATATACCAAAATTGAAAATATACTGCATATCGAGTTATTCTGAATTTGGCATACGTATAACAATATAGATTGCCAGGCAAAGAAGCTAAGAGACACAATTATATAACACTTCTGCCCTAAGAAGCAAAGAAGCTAAGAGACACAATTATATAACACTTCTGCCCTATGTTAGCAGGTGTAGAAAAACAAAAAGAAAACTTGACAAACGAAATTTCATTGAACGAAACTTAAAATTTTGTTCTGAATTTTGATTGTTATTAAATCAATGATAAATTTGTGTCAAGTAAGTTGCTTATGCTACTCGCTTGCCAAGCCAAATTACAGGGTATGGCCAGCAGTCACCACAAAACAACTCGCGTCTGTTGACTGTCGCTTGCTCTGTGTGTGTGTGTGTGTGTGTGTGTATGTGTGTGTGTTGTTTGCTGCTGCTGCTGCTGCTGTTGTTGTTGTTGTTGATGGTGGTGATAGTGGTGATGGCGGCAATGGTGGCCACGGTGGTAAAGCTGTGGCTGCTGTTGTTGCTGCTGTTGCTGTTGCTGCCGCTGTTGCTGCCGATGATACTCGCATTTAAATTAACATTATTTGCATGCCGCGCTTACAGCATAAATTTCAGAGCTCACGCGCCGCGGCCAGGCTGCGTGGACTGCGTGGTTGGCAAGGGGTTTCGGGGTTGCTTGACTGGCAATGCCGGCAAGCGATAGCAATTGTTATATGTTGGCATTGTGTGCGGGGCGGAGTCGGAATTTGTGTGCCTCTGTTGTACATATCATTCACAGAGAAGGAAGAAAATTGCATTGAAATGCACTTTGAACTGCAATTTAACAACACACACACACATTTTTCGGGAGCAGCGTTTTTTTTTTCGGCTACGTTTTCGTTTTTTGGGGCATTATATTTAGCGCATTAACATTTAAAAACATTAACCACAGAGGCAGCCACTCAAGTGTGCGCGATTTTCACATTAATTTGGGGCACATGAAGTTGCCAGAGTTGACCGCAGGTCAATTTCAGCGGCATGCACATAAACTATAATAATAATAACTTAATCAGCTGCCAGCAATAAACATTAAAAAACACACACAGTTATACACACACAACACACAGAGAGTCGACCACATGTGCACATATTTTATATAATCGTTGTTGGTTTCTGTGTGCAGTCGGGATAATTTTACACACACACATCAGGTCAGCTGCTGTTTTTGTTGTTATTCTGATTATTGTTATTATTATTGTTGTTGTTGTTGTCGCTCATGTTGTTGTTGTTGTTGTTGCTGCTGCTGTGCAGTTACATTTGCGTAATGCGCATCATATTTTAGTCCCAAACTCCTTGAAGCATTTTAAAATGTCATTATTAAAGGCTCTCGCTGCCTATAAATATGTTCTTATCGCATTAAATAAAAAACACCGCCCTCTGAGCACTTGACCCTTTAACCCACTCACCTCTCCACCTTTCCCGCTGTGTGTTTGCATTAAATACGCATACACAATCATTAATTCAACTCAATATCGCAGGGCTTTAAAACAAAAACCCTAGAACGATTTAATTAACTCTTTGATATAATACCAAGTATAAGCCGTCTAAATTCGTTTGATTAGAAGATACAAAAACATCAAAAAATATATCACAAGTATAGAACAAATCTCAGTAGAAATGTTGCACAACAAAAAAAATAATTTAATATTCATAAATTGTTTTACCGAGTGCAGCTCAACTTAAGATAGAGAAATGAAACTAACATTAATAATAAAAAATATAATATATATAATTTAATCATTAAAATTTGGGTAAATATTCGTTTGCAGTTATTGGAATGTATTTGCGCAAAGCAGAAGAAATGCAGTTAACGCTGCGTATACTTGATATCGACATACACAGCAGAAGCAAATAAGAAAGCTGCTTTATAGTCGCTAGCCATTTTTAATCAATTGGAAACAGTCATAAAATATACTAAATAATATACCAGAAAACACAAAAATATACCGAATGCCATATTTGGTATATGGTTGGTACCACATTAAAAATATACCATAGAGGCAAATATACCAGTTATGTAACTCGAGTATGAAAATACTAAATTTATTTTACGTCTCGAAGTTTTTAAGATATCCAAGAAATATTTCTTCCAATTCTTCTAATATTTAGTCAAATAAACATGAAAGTTTTAAGTAAAATGTAACTACTACATCTTAAGTGCATAAAAAGTGAGAATCTCTTGGATATGAACTTCGATTTAAATTATAAATACATTTTATTATTATATAAATTCGGTCTTGAATCTAATATTTTGTGTTGTGTCATTTGAATCCTCAAACAGCATAAATTTAACAAATTAATGCAAAATTCGGATTTAAATCAATACGAAAATACTTTTTTGTCTGTGATGAACTTCAAAATAAACGCTGCGAGTTAGTTTTCAATAGAAATGCCAAAAGGACGCAAGTGATATTTAATACCTAAAATGAAAATTGAAGTTATGCAGCGCACATAACGGTAACATAATATGCAAATACTTTAGCGATGTCAAACTGTCAAAGCTGGCGATTAGAAGAAGGGAGAAGAGAAGAAGAGAGGAATAGAAAGAGAGAGAGAGCATTGCAAGTAATAATGGCGCAATGGCAATTAAATGATTCACTTCGCTTTTGTCATGTGTGAAATAATTGGGTTGTAATTAAAGATGAGCCGCCATGTGGGCAAGGACAGCTCACACATACACACACACACACACATACACCCACGCACACACAGTCAACGCACAGACAGACAGACAGAGAGACAACAAAAGAGCGTGGCGTGCAATCTGTGAGCAGTGTCAAAATTGCCTTTGATTTAAAGCCAGAAACATTTGCTTTTGACACATTTATGACGGTCACTATCTCACAATTACACACACACACACTTACACGGAAGCACACACATACACACGCAGACTGGCATTCACACCTACGTACAGTTATTTTAATTATAATTGTCAAAGAGAAACAGGAGTTTAGTATTACCCAAATGCAGGCTGAACTTGGCTTAGAGCGAACAGCCAGCTTTGGTTACAATTCTTCCCACACACACACACACACACACGCACACACATACTTACACGACTGTCTTTCATGTTGGTTCAGTTTACGGGTTTCTTAATTTAATTAACACATTTAGCTTTGCCATAAAAACTTTTGCTCCGCTTGCGTGTCTGCATCAAGTTTTCTCTACGCTGTCCAGTTTAGGGCCACTGCCACGCCCCCTACGCCCTCCTTCGTCAACTTGGCTGGTGCTGTTGCTGCCGCCGTTAGTCAATCAGGCACATAATGAACTAATTGAAATAATTGCCAACTGCATAGTTAAAATTATAAACAATGCCAACTAAACTTGACTTAACTATGCCTTGTGCTCAACTCTGTCTCTTTCTCTCTCTCTCTATTGCTCTCTTTTACTCGCTCGCTGTCTGTCTCGTTAGCGCAACTTTTCATTGCATACTTTGCGGCAATAAATGCACAAACAAAGTCGCTGTCTGAGCGCGAAACAGAGAGAGAGAGACAGGATGAGCGCTCTCTCTTTCTCTTGCAATGCATTTCATTTAAACGTTTTTCTTTTCAGGCCAAACTAACAGTCGAGACAGCACAGCTAGCTGCAAGCAACAGCACAATAGGCCAAACACACGCCGTGGGCCAAAGAAATGCGACACAGCAACAGCAACAGCAACAACAAATGGCAACAACATTTAATGGACGCTTGCCACTCTAAGCAGGCGGCAAACTTTGCGCTTTCTCGCTTCCACTCGCTGCCTCTTTTTCTCTGTCTCTCATTTTGCAAGGGACTAACGTCTTGGCACTCAAGCCGAAAAACGGCAAAAGTTTTCTTTTCTTTCCCCCTATTTTCTTTTTATATTTCTATATATATATATATTTTGTTTTTTTGTTGGTTCACAGCGCTGCTGCTGGCAAAACTTTGCAGTGCAATTCAACGGGTTTTGCACTTGAAAAGTGCTGCTGCCGACGCTGTGCACCTATGCCAAACGAAACGAAGCACATGGTAGAGGGGATGGGGGTGGGACAGACAGGTAGAAGTACAGCTCCGTATTGAGTTTCAGGCCCTGGGCACTCAACCGTCAATACGTGATAAAAGTTGCTGCCGTCGTTTCCGTTCGCCGTAAAAATTCACTAAAATATTTCAAATGTGCGTGCAAAATTCGACGAGCTGTCTTTCTCCCTCTCTCTCTCTTTCTCTCTCTGTCTCTATCTCTTTTTTTTTTTGGCGAATGCGACTCTGCTGCATGTTAGACTTTCAAGTTTAGAGCAACCATAGAAACTTGTTAAAAGGTAATTGATACAAAATGACGTTGAAATTGAAGTTGAGTTTAGAGCTTTTCGTTTTTTTTTTCTTCTCCTTTTTTACGTTTTTTATGCATATGCTATACACATATGTGTGTGTGTGTGTGTGTGTGTTTGTGTGAGTGTGCAATTCGCTACCTTTCACATTATTTCGTTTTAGTTTTATTTCTATTTCTATTTTTTCTTTTTTTTTTTTGGCTGCACTCCTGTCAAGTCGAGCTGAAAATAGTTCAGAACCCTCAGCTCGAGCTTAATGGCAGCAGCAACGAAAAAAAAAAACTTAAACACAAGCTTTAAAAACATAAAATGAATACGAGGCTTCTCAGAGCTAGCTCTGGAAAATTTGATTTCGTTTCGTTTACAACTCTAGATGGAAATTAGCTGATAAGCTGCTCTAGTTGCTAGTTGTGGACCACTTAATTTTAGTCGAGTAAATACAGCAGAGCTTCGGCCACATGCAAAAATGTATTTATGAATTTTTTTGAGTTCCAGATTTAAGCTTAAATTTAATGCATTTGATAAGCAGCAACAATACAATTTTTGAATGAATATAAAAACTCGAAATGTTGACTAATAATTGCGCAAAAGATCAGAATAGAAATGTTATACATGTGTTTTTGTAATTTATTGTTTTTTATTTATTTATTGTTTTATAAAGCGAAATGAAATTTCCACAAAAATGGAAATTAAGCAAACTCTCTATTAATGTAAAAAAAAGACTAATTTTTCTTATTATTGTAAAAAAGTTGTAACTATAATCAAAGTAATATTTTTGGTAAGCTCAAGTTGAATAAAATGTTGGAAAAATTTAATAAAATGCATAACACTTATTGCAAATAAATATAATATATTTTCAATTTAATGAAAGTCCAAAAAACGTTTGCTAATCACTTAAACAATATCAATTAATAGTTGAAATAAAAATAAGCTAGTCTAAAAT
Organism: Drosophila niveifrons; assembly: GCA_035046325.1. Classification (NCBI taxonomy): domain Eukaryota; kingdom Metazoa; phylum Arthropoda; class Insecta; order Diptera; family Drosophilidae; genus Drosophila; species Drosophila niveifrons. The sequence goes on along the minus strand of JAWNOC010000063.1, from coordinate 7,656,986 downwards.
AGAGAATATTTATATTTAAAAAAATACTTTTGCCAAATACTCAATATATGCAAAGAAAGACTAATTTCTTTTAGTAATATCTATTTATTATTGTGTAAAAATTATACGTTTACTTAAAGTAATGTTTTGTTCAAGCTCAAGTTGTTAGAAAAATGTAATATAACATAAAAATGGAATATATTATTCAATAAAACCTTAAAAAAAATGTTTCATGAATTAAATCTTCGAAAATATTATTAATGTTATAACTATTTTTATTCAATTCCTTATTATTAAAGCAATGGCTCTTTAAAAACAATCACAAATAGTTAAAAAACAAAACAGCGTCTAAAACTGAGAATTATTACACGAAATTTGAGCAGTGTTGCTTTCCTTGAAGCGAATGTTTACTGTGGCAATTTCGTTATCTTGTAGGGGAAAGCATGGTATGAAAACAACGGCAAAGTTATAGCGAAACAATGGTCGAAAATCAAAGGCGAAAAGCAATAAGGTAAATTAAGTTTCGCCCAACGACAGTCGAGAAGATAGAGTTAGAGCAAGGACAGAGAAAGGGAGAGAGAGAGAGAGAGGGAGGGAAAGAATGAAAGGAGTTGAAGTAACTTAAATGCTGTGCTAGATGAAATTAAAAATAGTTGAGGCGTGAAAGGAGAGCAGAAAAGTGGGGCGGCGAAAGAGAGAGTGAAGCGAGAGAGAGAGAGAGAGAGAGAGAGATAGTTAGTCTGCTGCTAATTGCAGCACAAATTTTCGATGCGAAAATATTGAACGCACTTGGACAACGACAGCTGTGAGCAACAGCAACAGCAACAGCAAGAACAACAGCAACAAGCAAAAGCAAAAGCAATTGCGAAAGCAAAAGCAGAGTGACAATAACAGTAACTGGAGAAGCGAATAAACAGGACACAAAAGGATGTGTAGGATGTGTCCGATTGTTCGCTGAGACACAGAGCGGAATTCCTATACACACGCTGCAAGCATTGCGGAAGCGGCCATATTTGCGGTAGATAATCGGTTTTCGCTTTTCGTATTTTGGATATTTTGTTGGATTTCTTAAGGTCTCCGTTCGGTTCCGTTGCGTTACGTTACGCTTGGGGTCAGTGGGATCAGAAGGGATGACCCAAGTCGTGAGTCCTTTTTTGTCGCTGACACAGCAGCTGCTGCTGCTGCTGCTGTTGTTGCTGTGGTTTGCTGCGTATCTTTAACTTTGACCCAAGCCCAAGCTGAACTTTGACCACGGGACGGACTTTGCAAATGAGCAAACTCCCAGCCACAACTCAAATGCAAACTGCTGATGTACCATAATTTGATCCAACATTGAGCCATTGTGCCGCAGCAGACAGCAAAGCAAAGTAAGCGACCGGAAAGTCATTCAGCCAAAGAGAGAGAGAGAGAGAACAGAGTCAGTCAGAACAGTTGAGCAAACAGCAGCACAACTGGGGCAGAGTTGGAAGACAAGAAGGGGGATGGAGTGGGAAGGAGAGGGGCTAAAATGGGGCCATCGAGCAAGTGCGGGTCACTTGCTGCAGCCTTTTGTCTCTGTCTCAGTCTCTTTGGCTTTGGCTTTGGCTTCTACCTCTGGCCATTTGTTCGCTTGTCCGAGATGCTGCGATAACCTTTTAATCGAATTAATTGCATAAAACTCTTAAGTTTCAGTTGAATGTCTTAATACACACACACACACAGACACAAGTACCGAGTAGAAAATGAAACAGACACAAAAGGCGTACGCAAATGGCTTTGAAAGTTTTTGCCTCAGTTCTCCGCAATCGAAGTTGCACTTCAATGGTTTTCATTATGCGCCGAGTCAGAGCTAAAGCTAAAGCTGAAGCTGAAGCTAAGTTCAACTTCCTCCCCAAAGACCTTGCTTGTGTGCCATGTTTCTCTCTGCCAAGCGAAAGTCCTGACCCAGTCTCTGCGATTTCTACGCTACGAAAGTTCTTGTCGAACTCAGAGTCAGAGGCAGTCACAATCGATTGCGAACTCGGGCAAGGACAACAAGCATCAATCAGTCTCCATTAAATGTGCACCACAGCTCTTAAAGAGTTCTAATTGATTTATGTATTTTACTGCTAGCTTAGCTCAGCCTAAATGCAATTGCTTTGCTTCAAGACACGCAGCAAATTGTTTAATGTAAAAACAATTTGAATTATTATTCTTATTCACAAGTAATCGTCAAATATTGTTGGCGGCAATTTAATTACACTACGGAAATTGAGTATTTCATGCAGCTTAAAAGTATGCTACACTTTACCATGCTCTTTAATTCGAGCAGATTACGCATACGCACTGTGCACGCAATGTAAATAAATACAAAGTGTAATCTAAAGAGGATTGTAAACACATGCATGAGTCTCACAAACGGAAATGCAGAAAATGAATGATAAAACTCTTACTTGATAAGCTTGGCTCAAATTTACTTGCAAGTGTGAATTAGCTTCTGAGTGAGTGAGTGACTAACGAAATAATAATTGTTATTTCTGTAGAAATTCTCAAATTTTAATTGATTTAATTTCGCTCATTTCGCTTGCCTTGAGCGACAAGTCTGCTTTATATTTATAAGTAGCACACACACACACACTAAGCTGCAGCTGCAGCTTTGCGGCAAACAGAGAGCATATATGCAGAAGGTACACTTAAAAAACATTGCGCATACGCAGCGTTTGTCGTTGAAAGCCACAAATGTAAATTGCATTTTATATATTTTAATTCGCACATTTATGGCATCGCATGCAAAATGCTAAAAGCAAAACAATTCCAAGCCAGCGCCAAAAATGCAATCCACCCAAAAAATAAAAAAGAAAAATATGTAAAAAGCTAAAGCGAGCGAAATAAAAATAATAATAATGGAAATAATGCGCACCTTTCAGAGCGGAGCGCAGCGCAGCGCAAACTAAAGCCAAAGGCGAGTGCTGTTTGGCCAAAGGACTTGGCCGTCTGGCTTCGGGCTTCAGCTTCAGCTTCTGTGCATATTGTGATGTGGCATGAACATCAAGTTGCAAGTTGCCAACTGCAAATGGCAAACTGCAAGTTGTGGAAGCCGGGCGACAGACGGTTTTTGTGACCGCCGTAGCCAGCATGCTTGGCGAGGCTTAACTTAGACAGTTATGTGTGTACGCGAGCGCGTGTGTGTGTGTGTGTGTGAGTTGTAACTAAATTTGCATGTGTGTGTGTGTGTGCTGTGAGCTGTGTGCTGGTCAGTGTCAGACGACCCTCATGATGCTCATGCTTGTCCCTGACAGCAACTGCTCTTCAGCTGCCTCTCTCACTCTTCCGCTCTCTCTCTCTCTCTCTCACACACACTTTCTCTGTCTCTTTCTGACCCTGCATTGGCAGTCTGTGTGAAAAATGTAATTTCAACGTTATCCTGACGTAATGCCAACGTTATCTGCTGCCACACACCGCAATGCTAGACACTAGAGACAAAGAGCAACAGCGAAAGAGATAGCCACAAAGAGAGACAGAGATGGAGAGAGAGAGAGAGAGAGAGAGAGAGAGAGAGAGAGAGAGAGAGAGAGAGAGATAGAGGGAAAAGTGTGAGCTTGACTGGCTTCTGCATATGCTGTAATTTTGCTCTTGTTTTTGCAACAGTTTGTTTGTTGTTATTGTCAACTTGCTACCTCTTTTTGTCTCTCTCTCTCTCTCACTCTTTTAGAGTGTTTCTCTCTCTCTTTCTCTCATGCTGTCTGTTTATCCCTCATCTGCAGTTCTGTCACATTGTTAGTTACGGATTTTGGTTTATATTTATTGCATAAATTTGATGCCATAAAACGGAATTTGTCATAGCAAAATTGCTTTGAATTTTAATTTACTTGTTCGGCTGCAAAGAGACAACACAGCACAATGCTCTACACACACTGGCACACACACACACACACCTACCAACAGATGGTCCACACTCATGTATAGATTTAGAGATGACAGTCTAAGCTGTCAACAGAAAGCAACAACAATGGAAGCCACAACACACACGCACACACACACACACACACACACACATCAGGCATATAAACAGCTTGAAAGCTGTCAACCAGCATATCTACGTGGATGTATATTCTGAATATAACATATATATTCTTTATCTTTATAAGCGGGCGATGAATTGCTGTTCTTTTGCCCATTTCGATATTGTTGCCCATCTCTCATATTAATTACCAATTGTTAAAGATGCATTTTAAAGTTCTTTCGCTCTTGCATTTGTGTGCCAAAAATAAATACAGCAAAAGCATCAAGATAACAAACATAAAGCATGCTCTGCCTTTTATTTTTATTTCACTCTTTTTTTTTTGGGTTGGCAAGATTGCAAGATTTATGAAGCACTAACAGAGACCACAACACACTCGACTCCACTTTACTCACAACTTTTCAATTCAATTTGTAGTTTATTTAAACAAGAACGTAGTCAGACAATGCAACTTGTGTTACCCTATATAAAAACAAATAAGAAACCAAGAGTTGAGTGCGCTCAACGTTGTGATATTCGAATATATAAGATTCTACGGATAATCCTAATAGATTTTTTTTTATTTGAATGTGCCTTATTTGATATTAGTTGCAAATTTAAGTTTGAACTAAATTAAATATAAACACATGATTCAATAGAGGAACTTTTAGTTCATATCATTAGCACAACAAAAGAAAAAGCCAAAAATTAAGATAATAAACATTTTTTTTTTGGTTGCTGTCAAGTTTATCTGTGAAATAACCGCTACCCATTTTGAATTTGAGTAAAATCGTGCGGTAATTATTTTTAAATATACCAAATTAATTTACTGGAAAATATTTTAAAAATATACTAAATTAATAAACCGAAAACATATTGAAATGTTCATAAAGTCATATTTTGGTATATTTTAGAATAACAGCAAAAAGTGCGATATTATTCTTGAAAAATATCAAATTAGTACACCGTAGCATTTCTGTTAAAATATACTAAATTGATGTACCGAAAATACTGAATTGTGCGAAGCAATATATTTTGGTATATTGATATACTTTTGAATAAAAACAAAAAAGTGCGGTATTATTCTTGAAATATACAGAAAAAAAAACCCCAAAGGCAATATATGTTATATTGATATAGTAGTATATTAAAAAAATATACCATAGAGTGCAAAGTATACAAGATTCTCAGTCAAAGCAGATAGAGTCCCATAGTAAGTAGGTTTTTCTGCTCATTCAAAAGTGTTTCTTAACTATCCACTACAATTATCACGAGTCATAAAAACAGTTCTTATTTTTATATTCTTTTGTTACAAATAAAAATGTGTGATCTGTTTAATTTCATAGATATTCGATAGTAGACGCTGATCAATATAATATATATAATTCTAATTATATTGTTGCATATGCTCTCTGTTCATAGCAAATAAAAATATATATATCTTTCGTAATAGTGCAAAATTGTCAGCTGCTGCAAGTGTCTCATGTTTTATGCAGTTTTTGGCTGCCAAACTTTGATGTGCACTAATAAGGCTGTCACAAGCCGCGCGATGGGCAACAAAAGCCAAGAGGTAATTAAAATTTCGGGGGTACGTGTCAGTCTATTGATTGGCATAAGCTTACCAGAGTGAGTGTAATTGCATGTTGTCGAGTTTACAAATCGAGTAGTAGTTGTAGAAATTTTTAGTTACCTGCAAGTAAATGAAATGAATAAAGGAATTGTTAGTTATCAAATATTTGGCAAATGAAATGCAATTTCAAAAATGCGCAAGCCCCAAATATGTTTTTTCCCCCATTTTTGTTTTCGGTTGTTTTCTTTGGCCTGCCTTGGGCTCAAATTTGTTGGCAGTGCTTTTCAAAATAATATTCATTACTTATGGACCACACAAACCTGCACACAGACGAAGCTAAATAGCTTTTGGGCATTTGATATGCATATGGTTAGATGGCATTGCTTGTTTTTAGTTTACCAGCTTTAATTAAAATGTTTTCCCGTATTGTGACCGTCGCCCTAATTGCTTTCTTTAACAATGTCACAGGTGGAATGCAGGGGAAAAAGAGGAAGAGTGGAAATTTGCGCTGCCTAATTGACAGCTAATTTCTAATTTGCAACTCTTTTGTTTGCGAAACAGTTAAATCGAGTTGCTCATTAAGTCAACTGCCAACTGCAATTCGGAACAATCGGGTTAAAGTTGCAATAACAAATCTGTTTATGTCAAAGGGTTGTAGTGTGTTTTTTTTTTTTCGAATTCAAAATAAATTATATTTAAATTGCTGTTCATCAATTTCAAGAGCTTTTCCCATTTGTTTTTTATGTCACGAAATTTGCATAATTGTTATAATTGAAATTCTAATCTCTGCAGCAAATTATTTATTGAAAGAAGTGTTTTCCTTGTTTTTTGTTAATTTATGCATGTAGTTTTTTCTTTGTTTGAAGTGCAGTCAGTTATATATTTATTTTGTGTATTTACTTATAATATAGATTGCAGTTGGATTAATGTCGATAATTGGCGTTGGCAAATATGGCATAAAAAATGCAAATTGTTTGATATTGACGCCCACAAAAAGTGAACAACAAAGAATGTGATATTATACGAAATGAATGTACGATGTTATATAGTGTTAAGACTGCTCCGAAATGTTTAAGTAACTCCCCAGAGAGAGAGAGAGAGAGAAACTTTGTTGCTTTAACACGTTTCGTTATGCGTCGCCTCAAGGATGGGCATTACTAATGAAAGGCGAAATGCTGCTTACAACTAACACGACACGAACACAAATGTAGTTCGTTGGGTGGCGAATGGTGGGTGGTGGGTGGTGCCATGGTGGGTGCCAAATGGTGGTAAACTAGTAAACGCCGCTTGGCTGCACTTCAAAATAAAGTTGTGTGCGTTGTTGGTCGACGACAACAAACATTCGACGACTGCCGTCTGTGTTTTGTGCCATGATTACTTCAGTTCAGCTTAAACTTCTTCTTTCAACTCAATGCATATCGCTCTCTCTCTCTCTTTCGCTGGCTTTCTGTCTCTTTTACTAATTCTGTGCTATCAGTGGGTGGCGCTCTGAGCTGTATTAAATATTTTTCCACTTGCATTCTGTGCAATTGCGAGAGCTGCTTTCATTTGCAGTCGCAGTCGCAGTCGTTTTGAGCTTCCAGTCAACTCACACACACACACATGCTTTCATTGAAATGCGCATGTGTGTGTGTGTGTGTGTGTGTCTGCAACTAATCTCATAAATCCCAAAGGTAAATATACACAAACAAGGAAAACGTTTAAAAAGAATTGCTCAAAACTTATCTGCTGCTTCTTTCGCTTTGTGTCTATCTCTTTCTCCCTCTTTCTCTCTCTCTCTTTCTCTTTCTATCACCGCGTGTGTATGTGTGTGTGTGTGTGTGAATGCTTTTATGTGGCACTGTGCAATATCATTCACAGAAAACTTGGCTGCCTCAGTTTCGATGCTGACTGCGACTACTGCCTGCATTTTATTTCCATTTAATTTGTGGCTTGGGCGCATTTTCCATCTCTTTCTCTCTCTCTGTCTTCCTCTTGCTCTGCAAACTAATGCTTGAACTCCATTTCCCTAAAGCCATTGGGGAATATCAGGCCAGACAGTCAGAGCATTGCCGGCCAAACACTGGGCACACACTTTATTTACAATTCGCCATGAATGTTTAATACGAGATGAGAGCTTCACAGGATGCGGAAGCTGACAAAAATCGAGACATTTTATATTACGAGCCAAATACATACATTATGCCTTCTACCATTTCGACTAAGCACACACATACACACACACACACATATACACAAGCTTTTCCTTCGCAATAAAATTACATCAAATTTGTTTAAATTTTGCCATGAATATAGCGCACACTTTATTTGTGTGTTTTTTTAAAGTCAACTTGTTATTTTCGCATGAATATTTGACATTTTATTATTATAAAATTATTATGCATTATATACGCATTTTTTATGCAACATGAAATTTGCATAAATATGATCAGCAAAAAAACAAAAAACAAATTGTTAATTGTAAGCAAGTCGACAGGCGACAAAATGCGATTGCTTGACAGCAAAGATACTCAGCAAGAGCACATCGAATGTGCTTAAAATATAAATTCAATTATTATTGTCAAATAAATTATACATTTGTTAAATGTATTACTATATATAAAATAGTATGTTATGCTAATTTAAGACAAATTTATGAAGTGTAAATTTCATGCTAATATAACAGATAATTGTGTGCTAATTAAATGCCTTGCCAATAATGTTGAAAAATTAGAATTATGAAAGCTACAGTGGAGTGCGGTATTATTATTTTTAAAATATACCGAATTAATATTCCAAAATATACTAAAATATACAGAAGGCTCTATTTGGTATACCGATGTGCTATTACATTTAAAAAACAATTATTTATATACATAAATAATATACCCGAAAAATACTAAAATATACTAAAGGCTATATTTGGTATATCTATACATTATTGCGTTCAAAATATACCATTCTAAATAAAATCAATACAATGGAATATTATTTTCGAAATATTGCATATGAATATACCAAAAAATACTACAATATACCAAGGGCTTTATTCGGTATATTGGTGCTCTATTGCATTCAACATATAATGTAATATATTAATAATAAATATACCTTACGAATTATATTTGTGATATATTAACACACTATTGCATTAAAAATATACCAGAACGTATAAAATATACCAGATTGTCAACAAAATACTATAAGAGCTGAGATGCATTCTTTACCCTGGTACACTAAGTTATAATAACATTCTGTGATATTGATATGACTATTAAACTCCCGCTATTATGTTGTATGTAGTAAATAGCTGCTATATCTAGGCATAATAGATTCAGCATGTGAATTATATTTTCCCTAATTTTTGTAGCTTTCATTTGATTCGATTCTTTTCAATATGATGGCTCAAAAAGTATCTCACGTATCTCGATGGCATAGCTAAAAGAGCTATGCTATAAACGTATTGCATGGAGAGATACTTTATGCATTTTGTTAGCCAAATCATTATGAAGCATGTGGAATTGCCAAACCGCAAAAACGTAGTTTGCACAGCATGTTGACCAAGTAATGGTCAGCATTTTGGCATTGGCTTGCATTTTTGTTTCCGTTTTCAATTTCCTGTTAGTCTTTCACTCCATTTGTGCTTCAGTGTTGAACAATATTTGAGCAAAGGTGAGGCACACACACACATACACACACACACACACCGCACACCACTCTTGTGTCAACATAGTAGAGCACAAACACACAGAGAGAAAGAGAGAGATAGCGATAGAGTGAAAGAGAGCGAAATACATCGTTTGCGACAGTTGGTAAGACTTATTTGCTGAATGACACACAAATTCGATTGGCGACGACGTTCCCGTTTGCTGCGATGCTGCCGCAATTGCCAATACGGGGGTGGCGGTGGTGACAAGGGGCGTGGCAGTGGCGTGGCGGGAAGGGGGCGTGGCGGAGGGGGGGCAGCAAGTTATTGAGTCACTGGACGGCGTCGCGCAGCAAGTGGAAAGGAAGTCTGAGTTGTTAAGCTGCTTTCGGCGCGCTATCTGTTAGAGCACAAATACACACACACTTACACACACACCCACACACTCACACACACTAACATAGTCGCACACATCTCCTCGCAGATGTTTCATTTGTGGAAAGTGGTCAAAAGTTGGCTTCAATGTTTTGCCATGTTGCTTTTTCACATTTCCAATGTCCTTCTACCTCCCTCCCTCTCCCTCTCCCCACTGTCCACTTCTCAATCTCTCCTCTCCACTCCCCCGCTCTGTTTCAATCTCTTGCTTTTTGCGCTTTTCGCCATGTACTTGCGCCAGTGTCTGTGCAATTTTTATACGCTACTAAATCTTCAAAATGTGCATCGCACATCGTTGCGTATACGTTATTTTCGAGAGCGAATGCGAGCACAGCATTTGCCATAAGATGCCAGGCTGCAAATCGCCTAAGTATTTCCCCTTGACAAAAAAACAAAACAGTCTACGCACTAATCGCAATGCGCTGCTTAGTGAAATAGTTTCAATTGGTTCTGATAATTGATTATTTACTTAAGCTAAAGGTAAGAGAAAGTACAGAGAAAGTGAATTAAACAAATTGCAATATAAATTTGTTTAACTTGAAAAATGTTTACAAGCAGCTTAGAAAGGTGAAGTTTATAATTGTCACATATATTTTATGACATCGCAATTACTTCAATGATTATTCATAAGAAGCAAAATTGTTCTTCAATTTAATATTGGCAGATGAAAATAGGTTGAATTATTTGCAATATAAATATATTGTTTTGAAAAGCTAAAGGTTTCTATTTATTTCTTAGTTTCAGTGAAACTGATGCCATATTTCAATTATAAAATTAGCTATTTGAACAACTCCATTGAAATTATAAACATTTCTTTATTATAAATTTAATATTAAATATATTAAATTCAAAGACTATTGACTTGAAACTAATTCTGGTATATCGATATACTATTCCATTCAAAATATACCAAATTGTAAACTCATTCTTACCAAGATAAAAACAGTGTGGTATTATTTTTAGAATTAATATACAAAAAAATACTGAAATATACCAAATACAAAATAATATTGCATTCAAAATATACCAAACTGAAAACCCATTTACAATGGGTAGTAATAGTAAAAATCGAAAATGACCAGTATTCTTTTACAAATATTCCAAACAAATATACCGAGAAAATACTAAAATGTACCGGTACACATTTAAACACCGAAAAAATACTATATATGAAAATATATGTATTAAAAAGCCACTAAATTTTCAATACAATTTTTGAAGCACATTAGAAAATAATATTAATTCTTAAATAAGCTGTTGATGAGACAAAACAAAACGAATACCTATTCCTTGTTTATATTTTTTATGTTTAATGAAATGATATAAATTAAATTTGAGTCGATGGCCTTAGTAGCACGTACTCCCTTTTTTCAGTTATTATATTAGTTTTGTATAATAATTAGACACGTAAATAAATAAATAATGCATTAACTTAAATGCTTATTGATGCTGTTCTAGTTGGCTCGCATCCCTGGGCTTTATAAATATAGTTTGAACTGCTTTTGCATTGGCCTCTGACTTTGCTTTGCAGTGTCCTTTTCATCTTTATTTATTTTTGTCTACCAAATTATTTTTTTAGAGCGCACACAAACACTCGTGACTAAAGAAGAGAGCGAGAGAGAAGAGAAGCCAAGAGTAGAGGTAAAGGAAGACGGAGGACGGAGGACGACACTCGGCCACATATCATAAATATGCGCACCCAAATGTGTCATTTTGTCGTTTATTTCTTTGCTGCATAGAAATAACACACACAGAGACACATTTGTTGCTGTTGTTGTTGTTGTTGTTGTTGGTGTTGCAGTTGCAGTTGCTGCCATTATGGGACGCCCGAGCAATTTAGCAGATGGACTAAAAGGGCGAACAACGATGACGACGACGACGACGATGACGAGGAGCATGTGGCATGAAGAGCGAGACATTCAAGTGATATTATATTTACTAGAAAATATATAAATAAATGTAAAAAGAAGTTGCATGAAAATGGCATAAAGCGAACAGCAAATGGATTTAATGCTGCCAGCAGCCATCATTCAGCTGCTGCTGCAGCAGCTTCCATTTCCATTTCCATTATGCAATTTGGAATTGTGCATGCAAATAATACGTTGCACGTTTCGTACGCTTAATGTCAGCATTATTCCATTAATCAAATGCGAAAGGTGTGCAAAAAACTGCACAACAAAAAAACAAAAAAAAAACAAATGATTATTAAGAGAGCTCGACAAATTGCTGCAGGACAATTAATTGGCCAGCAAATTTGGTTTTAATTTCGCATTACGCATCGCTTAGTTATTAAGCGCCATTCGCACAGTCTGCACTCGCTACAGCGCCCGCTGTTCGTTCATTTAGCTTCACTGTGCAAATTAATTAGTTGCAACACACAAAAAAACTTTGCCTGCATAATTTCGCATTCTATGTTTTCGGAGCTTATTTGCTTGTTCAGAAAGTTGTGTATTTATTTTTATAGAAAATGGGAATGCAGAAAAGTTATACAGAAAACATCGATATTTTTATAGCGATGTTTTCTAATGTTTATTATTACTATCGATATTAAGCGATGCATCGAAGTTATATGAACGTGATGTTTTCCTTCGATTTTGCATCGCTTATGCAAAACTAATCATTGCAGTGTATTTTTGCGGCGACTTGGCACAATAGAGAAATTGAACAGCTTTGAACTTTCTTCGCTATTCGTTTGCACGGGGCGTATAAGTGATGTGGAGTTAGATTGCGCTGCGGCGCTGTGGCCACAAATTGAATAATTGCACGAGTTTTCTTTTTTTTCTCTTTCTCTCTGTGCGCTGCTTGTTAATTTTCCCACGCTGCTGTGGTGAGCAATGAAAGCAACAACAACAACAACAACAGCGATAACTTATTAGATGAAGAGTGAAGGAAGGGCGTGTGTGTGTGTGGGGAGGCAGTTACTAAATCATGATAATTGAATCAAATTGCATGTCCACAGTGGATTAGTGCAAAAAAAAACAAAAAACAAAAGAAAGGGAAAATGACGGAAGCGAGAGAAAATTATGTAAAGCGACTAAAGAATCAAATGCATGCAAGCGATCAACTCAAAAATACGGTTCACTCGAAATTAAAAGCAATAAACTCAGTGAGGGGGGTAAAGAAAAGTCTACGCTGCGTATGCGTAATGCAAAGAACAGCCGTAAAATAATAATATGAAATTCAAATGCAGTATATACATACATGTATATATATATATATACGTACTGTGCGTGTGTGTGTAATGGTGTGGCACGATAATAAAATCAAATTAAATAAAAACAATAAAGTGCAAGTTGAATGTCTCGCAGCAAACGGCAAAGACACTCCCAGGCGCATTAAGAAACCAAAGTGCATTGCCATATTAAGCATCGAGAGGCAACGTTGCATTTTCTTCTTCTTCTCGTTGTTGTTGTTGCTGTTGTTGTTGTTGTTGCTAGCAACGTGTGCACATTTTATTTTCATATTTATGTCTTCTCTGTTGAGAGAGTTTTTGCCGCTTGCCGCTTGCCGCTTGCAGGCAGCGAAAAAGTTTCAATTTCTGTCTGCACAATTGTTAAATTTCTGCACGCACAACATATAAAGATGAACGAAATAAACACACACACACACACAACGTAGTCTGTGTGCCATGCAATGTGCGATGTGAATGACCAGCGACCAAAACCCAAAACCCAAATCAACAATGAGACAACGACAACAACGTCGAGCCATGGAGAGCTAAACAGTAAGTGGGGTCTGCCGTCTGCAGTCAGCACTTGAACAATTTGAAGCGTCTGCTGCTGTTGCTGCTGCTGTTGGTGTTGCTGTTGCTGTTGGTGTTGCTGTTGCTGCTGCTGCTAACTTATACTGCTGCCCTTTGCTGACTTGGGTATATGCTCGCATGCATTTGAAGCGAACTTCTCGATGCTTCATTAATTAACAGCCAGTTGCGCCAGCTTGACATCTTGCTTCATTTCATGACAGGGCCAAGACATATCAATAAGCCAGCAATTACTTCAATTAATAGGTAAAAGTTGACGCACCAAATGTGCAATCATATTTTCGTATTTTCGGCAAAACAAAATGAAATAAACATTTTGTTTTAACACAGTTTATTTTCAATTCAATTAACTTATTTTCGTTTCATTTCATTTTTGTTTTCTTTTATTTAGTGTTAATACAATTTGTTTTCAATTTTCTTCAATTGATTTTTAATTATTTTCAATTTTTATTTTATTTTATATTTTTTAATATTTTTCTTATTACGCCAATGATTTTATATTATTTTTATTTCATTTAAATCATTTAATTTTATTAAACTTTAATACAATTTATATCATTTTATTTTAATTGATTCAAATGTATTTAAAAGAAAATTAAATGATTAGAACGATTAGAAAAATAAAATAATTTTATTTTATAGTTTTTATTTTTTATTTCATTATTTTCTTAATTATTTATATTTTAATCTCTTTTATAAATATTTCAAAAATAATATTATATTTTTATTTCATTTGAATATTTTGGGAATTTGTAGATTTATTTTATTTTATTTGAATGCAATTTGTTATATTTTATTTTTATTGTCTAAAATTTATTTTTATTTGTCTTATTTATTTATAATTTTTTTTTTGTTACATTATTATACATTAATTTATATTTTTAATTTCCTCCATATTATTTTAATAACTTCAATTTCAATCAAATGTTCAATCATATTTAGTTTATGAGTCCTTTTATTTTATTATATTTTATTTCTCGGTAATTTACTCTAATTTATTTAATATTGGTTTATAATATTTATTAGTTAATTTTATTTATTTTATATTATATCATTTTACTTCATTGTATTATATATATATATTTCCATTCCATTATTTATTTAAAATCAACTATAGAAAAAAATACTTTTAAGAGTTAAAATGATATATAAATAACAACTTTGGAAAATGTTAAAAATAATTTTTTCTCTAAAATATACCAATTTAAAAAAATAATTCATTTTGTAGATAATAATAAAAGCAGCGCATTAAATGCTCATGCTTAAGACATCGAGTCGGAATAATGCTAACAGAAAGCTGTTAACAGTGTAATGGAATGTTATGTAACAGCGAACTGTGAATAAACACAACGCTAAGAATAAACTGTTAACAGTGTAACAGAATAAATTTAAGAGCGAACTAGCATAGAGCCAGGGCACTGTTAACATAGCCTGGGAATGTTAATTTAACAGCAATCTGTTGCTGATCAATTTATTACGCATACGCAGCGTAATATATGTGTTTAACTAATTTTGATGTAAATTTTTGACATTTGGCATACTTTAATGTTAATCTATTAATTTATTTTGGTATGAAGTTTGTAACATTTCTTTAATTTCATTAAATCGCTTATTAAATGCCTAAACTTAATTATGCAGGGTATTTACTGCGTTACATTAAATCGTTGTGCATTGCAGAATTCTAAGTTGTATTTTTTTAGGCAGCCTGCAACGACTGTCAGTGTCATTGTCGTTGTCGTAGCCATTGTCATCATTGTTGTCATTGCCTTTATGTGTGCATGCAGCTTTTTGCTGTTGTTGTTGTTGTCGCTGTTGTTGTCATTGTCGTTGTCGTTGACGTTGTTGCTATTGCTGTTGCTGTTGCTGTTGATGTCAGTGCAGACGCCTCTTGGCGCGTACGTGTTAGAAGAAGAAGAAGCACAAGTAGAAGCAGCAGCAGCAGCAGCGACAAGCAACAACAATCAAAAATTGAGAGACAACACAGCGAACGACGAATTTTCGATATCAATTTAAATTGCTGTGCACGTCTAATTAAATCAAGAAATGCTACTGCTGCGAGCAGTTACCTTATAGTATGCATGTGTGTATGTATTTTTTGTGTTCCAGTGAATTATACAACAGAGTATAAATAACATTTGCGGTCGATGGAAATTCAATTACTCCATTAAGCAAGCCAAGTGTCAAAGAAACGGAATTATGATCGACAAATGTCAATTTCAATTAAACGCGCCAAAATATGCGTGTGCCAAAAACAAAAAGAAAAGAAGAAGTAAGTAATGAAAAAAAAACAAGAGTCGCAGACTCGCTGTGACAAATCAGTTGACCGAGAATTTAGAATTGAGAAGGCGAAATGGAAATGAGAATGAGCGAATTGAAATTGGAATGGGAATCAGGCCAGAGGCATGGCCACGTTCAAGGCCAGGTTCGGTTCGGTTCAGTTAAAAAGGCCAGGCAAACGGAGCAGGGCCAACGAGCAACGTTGATGTGAAGCAAGCGAGTTGTTGAGTGCGAGTGCAGGCGAGTCAAGTGAGTCCAAGCGAGTCGCATTCATTTTAATTGGCTACCGATTGACATTTTCTATTTTTTCGCTTTTTTTTTTAGTTTTCAATTCAGTTATGAGTTGTAGTGCTCAGTGAGCGGGGCGTGTTTGGAATGCTGCTGACAGGGCGTGATTTCTAAACCTGGCCTGGCAATCAGGTTCGAATCTCCAAGCTTAGCTTAGCCTGACACACTTTGTTGCTCCTTGCCTGGCACCCAAGACTATCGCCCAGGTATCATTAAAAAGCTGCAGCGCTGCGCTACAGAAATTAACAATTTCCGTTGCAAACTCGTTTGGAAAGCCTGTTCGTGATTAGTTATTAACATGATGTTGCTGTAGCTGTAGCTGTAGCTGTCATTGACTGTTTTCTATAAATTATCATCAATTGATGCGGACAACAACGGAAATATTACCCACTACCTCCCTCTTCCTCACTCCGTTCCCTAGCAAAAGAAAAGTGTCGCTCTCAGTGATGTTTGCTGGCAAATCAATTTGCCTGGCGCACACACACACACAAATCGAATTGAGTGTTGATTTATTGGCCATGATCTGATTTTGAGCAAACAAGAAAACCCATTTAGCGACATGTCCAGGAATAAATAAACCAAAACACACACGCACTTTGTGTGTGCCCTGAGAAAGGAGCAAGGAAAACGTAGAGGGAGAGGGGAGAATATGTCAAATGGCGCACATAAATCTAATTGAATTAGCGTTCGAAACTCAAATCACACACACACACACACACATACAAGCTGAAAGAAGGGGAATGGAAATTGGGTTTGAGCTTCAAATAGCTAAAACAAAAATTGTCACTTTAAAATCGAAAGATGTCGAGAGCAAGCAAGCGAGCGAGCAAAGACAGCGAGTTCATGTTTTTGGCGTTATGGTGTGAACAAAAGTTGAACGAACTGTGATAATGATGATAAAATGTGCGTGTGTGTGTGTGTGTGTGTGTGTGTGTGTGAATGCAATACTAGCAAAAGATACACGCGATGACGTGGACGCTTGAGTTTCGATTTCGTGTTCGTTCACTTGACTCAAACTTGCCACAACACGAAAAAAATTGCACAAATATTTGCTTTACATTCTTGAAAATGTTGGGAAAAGGGTTTTCAGATGATGAGTTGAAGTAACGAGTGGATTGCAAACCATGAAGTCGAGTCATACTAAACTAAATTTGACATCTTTTCATCAGCTGCATGGTATTAAAAATGATTTTTAAACTCGAGTTTAATGCAGAAATTTCCCTTCTTTTTCTAATCTAAATTAGTAATCGTTTCATCAACTCTTTGATTTACAATGCGAATTGAATTTTTGCTTTTCAATGTGACATCGTGTGTTTCCAATTGAACTTCAATTAGAAAGCACCGAACAATTTAAATATTTACCACACATAAATGTTAGATAACAATTATTATCATAATTTTGGGAATGTGTAACAAGGTCGAGCACTTAACTAAAACTGACAACCACAAAAAACAACAAAAAAAATTAAAGAATTATGAATTTGAAAAACATTTTTGAGGTCTAACCATTGAAACGTTAAATAGTTAATAGCAATGTCATCTGAAGCTGAATTACAAATGTGTGTGTATTTTTTTTTTTTTTTTGAGAGAGAGACATTGAATATTAATTATGATATAAATCAGCAAATAAATACATTAGTTTCTGTGGCTAGCGTGTTATTAAATGTATGGCTAAACATTAACTCAACTAATGCACTCTGCCAAATTGTCTATAAATATTACAAAATCAAATAAATCAACACATAATAAATGCGCAAAATCGACACTCAAATATTTTATGCATGTGTTTTTAGAAATTACTCAAAACTCAAAAGTAAATCAAATAAATGATGAAAATTTATGTTTCGATTTAGTTAAAATATTACTTCTTTTAGTTTTGTATATTTAAATGAAATTAAAGCAAATATTTACATAGACAAATCTTTGCTTTCAATGCAGTTCAAAGTAAATGAACTGAAATTGAAAATTCTCCTTTCAATATGTGTAAAAAATCTATGCTCATATATTTAATGTGCACTAAAATTTGTATTTTTGGAAATGACTCAAAGTGTTGCAAAGCAAATTTAATCAATTCTTTAAAGTAAATAATTGTTGTTAACACAATTAAAAAAAAATCATAAAACTAAATAATTGCGTAGACAAATCTTCGGTTAATTTGCTTTTATTAAATTATTAGCTTCAAAAAAATTCAAAGTACAAAAACTAAAATGAAGTTCACACACTCTTTTTAAAGTAATGTAACTAAATAGATATTGATTTATATTTAATATTAAACACAATTCGAAGTAAATTAACTCAACTTAAGTAAATTTAAATTTAACTAAATAGATAAATCCTTGTTTAAATATCAACATGAACAGAAATTATATGATGGTATTCGAATTCATTTCTAGTAAATATAAATTTAACTAAATAGATTAGTTTATGTTAATCGTTAATTATAATTAAGTAAAATTCAAAGTAAAGGAAATGAAACTAAGTTGAAAGTAACTAAATAGACAAGTCTTCGGTGTACATTTAATATTCAACCAAAAATCAAAGTAAATGAACTGAAATGAATATTCTTCCTTTTATAATTAAAATATAATTACAGAGATAAATTTCGTGTGTTCGTTGTCAGCTTAATTTTAGCGCACATAATTGATATTATTATTAAGCTTTAATACGACTTCCACAGCGTTTTTTTGGTTTGCTGCCTTTGCTGCGAAATCTTATTAGAATGCTAAGTACCTATTTACTATATATTTTCTCGACTGTATTCAATTATGTTTGGTTTTTTTTGTGTGTTCGTTCTTGGCACAGACAAAAGTTAAATGCGCATAGCATGGCAAATTCAATTTTCACACTCTCGAGCACAAAACATTAGCGGCTAATACGCAAAAATCTATTTAGCTAAAGACGATGTCTATTTGCTGCCACTATTCGCACTTCTTGCTTCTTTTATATTTCATTTTCTATTTAATGTGAATACAATTTTTTGCGCTTAATTATGCGCCAGCATTAATTTCATTTCACATTATATGGGTTTTTTTTTGTGCTTTGTATTGTTTGGTTTTATGTGTTTGTGTGTGCGTTTTGTTGGCCAAAAAGTTGAGTTGAGTTGAATGTTTTGTTGTATTTTTGACGCATTTGCTGGCATTTAGTTTTTATGGCCAAAACACTATTTTGGTTTTCTATTTTTGCCGGCGAATTTCGTTCGTTTATTGTAAGCGCCATTTAAAGCCCACGGCAGCTGTAAGTGTTTCTCTTCCCCTCCCTCTTCCTCTCTCATTCTCTTTTAGAGTGTGTGTGTGTGGCAAAGCATGCGTGCGTGAAACAACCGGCTTAACTCAGTTGAACTAGAGACTGGACTGTGGACTGTTGCCACTCCATATGTATCGGAAAATAACTCAGACACATTTCTCTCTCTCTCTCTCTCTTCACACTTGGCAGCGTGCTAAACTTTGGCAAAACTCAAAAAAAAAGCGTATTTTGATTCAACTCTTGCAGTTCATTTCAAAATTGCAAACAGATTTTTTACTGCTACGAAATTTACTTAATCCCTTCACGCTATCTAGCTGTCGCTGCTTTTATTTTGCAATAGTGCAAATCGATGCCATTAAAGTGAATTACTTTGGGCCAACTGTACTTTTTTTGCAGCTAAAAAAAGAAAGAAAGATTTCCCTCGAGCATTTTGCGACCATTTTAATTACAGCACATTTTTTGTGTGCCCCAAAGCATTTGTTTTCTTTTTTTTTCGGTATTTTGTGTGTGTATATTTATTTCTAGTGCATAAGTCATGTGGTGTTAAACAGCAGGAAAAGGGATTGAAAAGGGGGGCAAACCAAAAGTTGTATTTTAGCATTTTCACTCTGTGTGCTCTCTTTCACCCATCATTTTTTTTTTGTGTTTTTGTGCATTTCTTTAACGTGTTTTGCCACTTTAAAACCTTTTGCTTGCATTTTGTTGCTGCTGTTGCTGGTCAACCTGACATGTGAGCCACAGGCACGAATACAAATGTTTAAACTGCTGTACTTTGTGGCAGTGATTGTTGCTGTTGTTCTAGCTGTTGTTGTTAATGTTGATGTTGCTGTTGTTGTTGTAGTTGTTGTTGTGGCTGCTTCGGGCTTCTATGCACAACACCAAACCAAAGTCATAAAATGGCAACAGCAACAACAACAAGCAGCAGAAGCAGCAGCAGCTTGGCTCATAGACACAACTGGTTAGACATTTGGCAGCCAGCAGCAGGCGGGAAAGAGAAGCAACTAAGAGGGGAAGAGAGTGAGAGAGGGAGAGGGCATCTGGTCGCCGATGTAGCCGGTTTTTTTTTTATTATTATTATTTTACCATCCACACACACAGTCGGCATTTCTCTTAAGCTCCCGTGTGTGTGTGTGTGAAAAATGCGCGCCACTGCCAAACAAATTAACAACAACACTTGAAAAAATCTCCTCCGCACACTCACAAACATACGTGCATAGAGCCAGAGTTGAACAACAGCAACAGCAACAGCAACAACAGCAAATAGCAACAGCAACAGAGCAACAACAAAAAATAAAAAAAGGTTAGAAATTGGAACAATGACCGCCAAGTGCTGCCAACGTCGCTGCCAACGTCGCTGTCGCAGTCGCAGTCGCTGCTTCTGTTACCGTTGTTGTTGTTGTTGCTCTTTCTCTCTCTCTTTCTCTGCTGCTGCTGCTGCTGCAGTCGACGTTAACGTCGCCGTCATTTGTTGCCAACGCCCGCGTCGCGGTTCATTCACACATTTTTCGTTGTTGTTGTTGCTGTTGTTGTTGTTGTACCTATTTGAGAGAGCTTGAATTACTTTTTCTTTACGTTGCTTAGATTTTCGGTTCATTTTTTCCCCATTTTGTTCGTCGCCTCGTTTTTCTCCCTCGAAAATCGCGAGCTGCACTTGAATGTTTATTCGATGGCGGGGCTCTTTAAATATTGTCACTTTAATTGCAAGCCACTCATAATGCATATTGTAAATACTTCATTTGAAAAAGTGCATTTTAATTGAATATGCAAATATTTGAATACAACACTTCTTTGGTGTTCAAAAATATATACATACATGTATATTGAAATGCTTAAGACTCACAATATAAACAAAAAAAACAAATATATATAAATAATCGCATCACACTATCACATTTCTATATTTTATGAATGAAAAAACGAATAAAAAAGCTAAAGCTTGACAGTAGGATACCCGCCAATTTTAAAAGTAAATCAATGTGGAATTATTATTATAATATAATATACCAAATTAAGCTGAATTGCTTTGCAGCCATTGCTTTATCAATAGACAGTATTAATTTTATTCACAGCTAACCAAATATACCAAATTAGTATGATATATTGATATAGTACTACATACAAAATATACCAGATTGATAGCCATAATTACTATATTTAGTATATTGATTTGGTGCTACATGCAAAATATACCATAAAGTACCAAATATGCCAGGTATAAAAAGCAATATAGTCGCTTGCTATATTTCATGAATGGAAAAAGTATATGTAAAATGTTTTGGCAATTCATATTAAAAATTATACTTTATAAATTTTAAAAATATTGGAATTTCTTTTTTTTATTGTTTTCTTTTGTTAAATCTTATTCCATACTACATTTAAACTAGTTGCTATGCCCTTCGAATCCATATGATATTTATTTCAATGATTTGTACCTAAAAGAAATGCCAAAGCTTCTAAATAATCACTTGAAATCATAATTTTATAATTTTCTGTTAAGTTTTTCATATTATAAATAAAAATTTAGAATTTTGTAAATGTAATGTTAAAGTATGCAAAAAATATCTCTGAAATATTTAATAATTTTAATATTATAAAATTTAAAAATATATTAAAATTCCCTCAAATAAAATACATTTTCTTGTAGCTAATTGTCAGTAAGAATTCATAGTAGAGAGCAACAAATTAATCACAATTTAATGGCTCAAATATCTTTTCAATTGAAGAACCCTTTAGCATTGTGCAAAATTTATTTTCTATCTATATGCAATATAAACCGTGAAACAGTTGTTAAAACTCACAGAATTTATTTGCCAATTCGTAAGCGTTTAAGTTTTTTTTTTAAAGCGTGACTCTTCTTCTCATTAAATTACCTAACCAATTAGTTTGTGAAACTAGCACAATTTTTCAATTTTTTTTCTTTTGAGGCTGTTGTTCACTTGGCTATCACATTGAATATTTGGTGTGGCTGATTGTTTTGGTCATTGCATTGTTTATAGGCATTTGTTTATTTACTTTGCACACAGATGTCACAAATGATTCGGGTTAATTGCAGTTTGCAGTTTTCAGTTGCAGTTTTTATTTGTTTAATTTGAGCACATTTAAATTTAATTTGATTTCGCATTGAAATCAAATGATTTATTACTTAATGGACGCATTTTCACCCATCATCTTGTAAGTGCTATTATTATTATTGTTATTACTATTTGATGTTATCATTTTGATTATTGTATTTTAATTAAAATGTTTATTTGTTTCATTTGTTGCATATTTCCAATTCCAATTCCAATTCCAATTGCAAGTGCAATATTATAAAATAATGTGCAATTTATTTGCACAAGCACATTTTTGTTGTCTTTTTTTTTTGCCAACTAAACGAAGCGCGAATGCTCTAGCTGTAAATTTGATTTTTAATTTAAATTAAAATGCCAGAAAAATAGTTTTGAATTCTAATTGAAAATAAAGAATTTGTATAAAGTATTTGTAGTTAATTTGCCAACTATTTTTCATACCTTTCGCCACTTGATGTGATTATGCACAATATTTGCATATTCATTTCTCTCAAGCCATTTGACATAATTTGCTTATTTTTAATCCCACTATGGAATGAATACACATGTATAAATATGTTAACTACTTCAACAATAATTGGAAAATAATTATTATTGCAAGATTTCACATGGAATTCACATGTCATGAAATTGAAGTGTGACTTCATTGATCGACTCGCTCGATACCCTGCACAAATGCAAGCGTAAAATAGTTTTGCATGCTGTGCATACCCGATGATGGTGTTGTTGTTGTTGTTGTTGGGACAAATGCAGAAGAATGCATATCATTAATGGAGTCTGGCAAAACTTGCTGATTTCCACTGGAATAAACAAATTGTGCAGATTTTGTTGTTGTCTGTTTGTAGTGTGGGGGTGGGGGTGGGGAGTGGAAAGGAGAGGGAGGAGGAAGAGGGGACGGCCACAGGCCACTGGCTGCACATTTTGAATTTTGCGGTTGCCCGGAGTTGATTGTTCGTTAATTGGTTTCAATGCCTCACAACCACATTGACCGCCAGTCTGCCAGTCTCACTTGTCATCCACGTTATGCTGTTATCTGTCCGTCTGTCTGTCCGTCTGTCTGTCTGTCTGTCCGTCTGTCTGTCTGTCCATTCGTTCGTTCATTCGCTTGTCAGTCGCGGCAACAGTCGGCAGCAGACACTCTCTAAACTCTCCTTTCAGTTATTGCACTCGAAATGCACTTGAATTGCAGCAGTTGGCGCCTTTTGCTACAACTCTCAACTCTCAACTCAACTCAACTCTCAACGATCGACTTAACACTCAATTTAAGCTTTGTAATTGCATTAAGTTGCTGCTGTAAACTGTTGCACTCACTTGATCGCTAACAAATCTATGCAGCAAAAGTATTAAGATACTATATTTTCAAATGCAAAATGCTGTTGGAAAAGCAGCTTAGCAAATGCTTTTTTTTTTGTTACAGTTTTTGCTCATTATAAAATATCTCTAGTTGATGCACAAGTTGGCTTAGATTGAGCATCAAGCAACGATACTTCTGCTGTAGTTAGATAGATATAGAGCAACAAATGCGCCTAAAGATACAACAAGAAATTAAAGTAAAGCTGCAGCTACAACTCGAACGAAAGATACATTAACAACATGTAGTAAAGATACATTTTGAGCTAAGGAAACGAGGAAATTCAAGTACAGATACAGCAACGATATGAACTGAAGAAATAAAGTTAAAATTTAAAACTTAAATTCATAGACAACTTTTAATCTAGATACAGATGAAATGTTAGCTATAGATACATTTATTCCTTAACTGACAGCAACTTTGCCTAAAAATGCAGCATTAAGTTGAACTAAAACCACAATTTGTACTTACAAATCGATAATTTTTACGAAAGATACATTTGGAATGTTAGCTATACCTATCTTTTGACTAACAATGCAGATTCAACATAAATATGAATTGAATATGCAGCAACAGTTAGAGCAAAAGAAACAGCTTGGACTTAAGATAAAAAAAAACTTGCTGCAGCAACAAATTGAGCTGCAGATTATGCCACTTCTTTTTCAATTGAACTCACAACTTTGACTGAACTTAACTTACTTATTTTTACAACACTTTAAGCTAAAGTTGCAGCTACAAAATTTCTGAGAAAAGCTTGAATAAAATCCTTTAACTAATAACAACGAACTAAAGTTACAGCAATAAGTTGTACTAGAGATGAAGCTAACATTTTAACCAAAGTTACAGCAGCAACTTTAGCTAAAGGTACCCCTCTCAATATTCTATATAAGGCTCTTACATCTACTGCTTTAAATAAGAGTAAGTTAAACCAAAAGATACAGCTACAGTTTCTACTAAAGAAACAGCAAATTGTTGCTTCAAAAGATACAACTACAACCTCCGCGTTGTATCTTCGTTTTTTCCAGAAAGATACTGATAGAACTTTGTCGAAAGATACAGCAGCAACTTGAACTAAAGATACAGTATAGATACATGTTCATTACCTCCTCTTTTAACACGCAACAAATTGAACTACATTTTTAGGAAGTTGTTGCTGAAAAAGTTAGTATCTGCTTTACGTTTCCCTTTTTGCTTTTCAGATACAGCTACAATATTCACTGCATCTGTTGTATCTGCTTTACATCTAATATCTTATATCTTGCTTTTGATCTGCGCTTTTGATTAAGAAATGCAGCCATAACATTGGTCAAAGATACTACAGATACAACCTGATTGAAAGATACTACAACAAGGGGTACAAATTTAGCCACAACCGGATCTAAAAATGCATCTATAACTCCTTAACATCCAATTCTTGAGCTTAAAGTTATAGCTATTTACTGCATCTGTATCTGTTATAAATATACTTTCTTTTGCTTTAAAGCTGCATCCAAAACTTTGTCAAAAGTTCAGTAAACATACAGCAAAGATATTTCTACCCAAGGATACAGTCAATGAGAGAGTTACAACATTGGCCACAGGTTAGCTACAGCTTAAGCTTGCTTATTGGCCAAAGATACAGCTAAAAGATTCAGCAAAAGATGCAGATACAGCTACAACTCAAGCTGAGCCTCGGCTGAGTGAAACGTCATCTAAACAAGGCGACAAAATAATTTAGCATTTAACATAATTTATGTCAGCGCAAGTCGGCGAGGCGACAAGTTGTTCTGGCAACTTCATTAATGAAATTGTTGTAAAGAGTTTTCATCAGCAAGAGATGGAGATAGAGACAGCGAGAGAAAGAGAGAGAAAGAGAGAGCGGGATGGCATCTAGAAGCTTAGCTAAAGAAACATTGTCAATAAGCGCGAACATTTGCTAGAATTACGCAAGTTTTTTTCTGTTTTATTGTAATTGCTGCTGTTGTTTCAGTTGTTGTTGTTGTTGTGTGTGTGTGTGTGTGTGTGTGTGTTGTAGTTTGTTCTAGTTGTTGTCAAAGTTGTTTTTGTTATTGTGTTGTTGCTGCTTTAAGCAGCTTGTTGCTGTTGTTTGCTTTCTCTAATTGGCCGCAATGATTTTGTTAATTGAAATGATGCGCTGGCAAATGTAAATTGCTTGATGATGTTATTGTTATTGTTGTTGTTGCTGTTGTTGTTGCTGTGGTTCTCATTGCTGTTGCTGTTGCTGCTGCTATTGCTGTTGCCGTTGCCGTTGTGGTTGCTTTTAATTATGTGTATTTAGCTCATCTACTCGCATCGCTCTCGTTTACCTCATTTAGCCCATAATTTTGCAAATCCGTTTTGCACATTTTAATTTCTTCGCTTTTGGGCAAATATTTGGCAACAAATTGCAAATTAAACTCCCAACGCACCAAAGGACAAAACAGCCTGTCCATCTATCTGCATGTGTGTGTGTGTGTGTGTGTGTGTGTGTGTGTCTGTGTGTGTGTGATCCCTGTGAAATGCTAACTGCAATTTGTTGTGGGCCACATTTAATAGTCGTGCACATTGTATGGACATTAATCTTGCCGGCAACAGCAGCAGCAAAGCAAGTATTTTTTTGTTGTTTTTTGTTGGGTGGAGGCCAACTTATGACTCTTGGAGTTGAAGATACACACAACATACAACACACACATACATACAACAAAACACAACACAACACAACACAACACACACATGAGTGGCAACCTTTGTTTTGTTTTTGTTTGCTCCAAAACCCTTTTCTCGCATTCAACGACTTTTGCCTCAATTTAAGTTGTCTGCGGTTTTATGGCAGATTTATTTTATGGCCGACCGAGTCTCAGTTCTGCTTCCCTCACCTCTCTACTCCCCTCACTCGCCCCTTTGCATGAAGCATTTTGCATTTTGGCAGGCGAAATGAAAACCGCAAAGCCAGAGCCAAGCAACCGCCAGCTGCACAAGCTGCCGCTGCCGCTGCCACGCCCCCCCCCCCCCCCGTTCAGTCCGAAGCTTTTGCTGTCTGACTGACTGATTAGCCAGCCCAACCTCTAGACATTTAAGCCAGCCCCACCGTCTGTTTATATGTATAGTACTTCACTTTCCCCCCCAACTTTCGATGATTGTCCATAAAGCTGTGCATTGTTTATCAGCCGAAGGCCGCAAGTCATTGATACCACGAATTCGAAAAACAGTTTGACAAATAGTCAAACGCAAACACACACGCACTCTCCTCCTAAATATTTACACACACACCTGGGTAAACACACAACACCAAACACAGAACAGTCTTCGCTTCTCTTCTGCTCTCTTCTCTCTCTCTCTTTTCTTCCTGGCGTCGTATTAAATTTGTAGCTGCGTCAATTTCATGTGTCAATTAAGTTTATTGAAAGCCTGCCCCAAAAATCTACGCTCATTAGCAAAATGTCTGCAAGTGTTTCTTGCTGTTGCAAGACTAGCAGATATCCTAGAAAAAGAGTTGAAAGCCTTAACTTTGAATTGATATTTCATTAAGAAAAAGTTTCAGCTTAAGCAGATTTAATTATGATATTCAATAAGCTTGTAAACTTTTTCAATACTTCAATTTTTGTCGATTTTAATCTTTTTAAGTTCGAAAAATTTGCCTCGATTTTCAGTGTTGCTTGTGTGGCACATTTTGACCGACTAGCAGATGCCCTCGAAAATTTGCTATAATATAAATTTGTTTCTTTATTAAAAATTCTTAAGATTTTAATTTTCATATTCTTGACACACTTTTTAGTCTAAAATTCTTTGCACTTTGACCAAAATCTTGATTTTAAAACTTTATTTCGGTGTTTTTCTTTATATGATATTTACTATGCTAAATTGATTTGTACTTATTAAAAAAACCTCTTTTTCTAATGCTGTTAACAACTTTAGCTATTCTTTTCTTTCTTTTATATTCTCTGTTACATTAAACTGCTCGATTTGTTTTACACCCTAGCTATTTGTTCAACCGACTTTGGAATGTTTTCATCTCTCTGATATTTCAAACTGTTGCTGCAAATATGCTTCTGAACTTATATTGCTCATTTTATGATTGAGTGGATTATTAATGATGGTGATGACGATGATACTAACTAGGTAACAGAACATAAGCATGCCTCACACTGAACACACTGTCTGAATGTCCCGACTGTCTGTCAGACCCAAAAGCCTCAACTGGAAAAATCAAAATTCAATGTTCTTATTGCTGTTGCTGTTGTTGTTCTTTTTGTTGTTGTTGTTGGGCTGTTTGCAAGCGTTGATTGACGCTCCTAATGGACATGTCCATTGGCATTTATGCCCGACCCTCTTCATCATCATAAGGTAGCAAGCAGGCGGCACTTGGGAATGTGGCAGGGGGAGGGATGAGGAGCGAGAGGGGGAGGGGAAGCTCTTTTTCAACTTTCAACTATGACTTTTCAATTTTCGTATTGTCGAGTGAGTGTTTTGTTTCCTTTTAGCTTGACTAACTGACTGACTGACTGACTGCCTGCTGCGTTTCCATTTGTGATTGTCGATGCCTCACACACACACATACACATTTAAAAACACACACATACACACGCTTCTTTGATTTTAATTGCATTTCCATAGCAGAGAAAGGGAGCCACTGACATTCGACTTCGATAATTCAATTGTCGAGCTTCTCCATTTGGCCTGCTGTCTGCCTCCATTTTGAGCTGTCAGCGAAGTCTGTTAGGCGCACTCTAGGATGGCAACGGGGGTGGGTGGAGGGGGTGCAACATTGAATGGCGATTCAATTACTCGAGGTGACATCAAATAATTGAGTTACGCTTTCGCATAAAAATGCACCAACATTTTGTCGATGTCCACAACAGTTTTGTCGACAACAACCAAAAACACATCCAAAGCAGACCCCCAACAGAGTGAGAGGGGGTGGGGGGGAGGGGAAAGAGTGGGTGCCTACACTTAAATCAATTGATTAACCACGATGAATGAAACTTTTTCGTATGCAAATGTTTCGCAATTGATTTCCAATCGAAGACGTGGCAAAGCATTTAATTGCAACTTAATGAAAATGGAAAGCATTTGCTTTCGTTCTACTTTTCAAATTATAATTCACGACAAATGCGCCTCAAGCAACCAGCTAAAATTCAATCAAATCTCTGCTCTCTCTCTCTCTTTCTCTCTCTTTCTTTCTCTGTCTCGCTTCGTGTGCGTGCAGTTAAACATGGCAATTTGTAAATGAATCAACTTTTGATTTGAATGCACATTATAATAATAAACAAAGTGGTCAACAAGCGCAACGAAACGAACTTTTCAGTTCAGTTCAGTTCAGTTTGGGTCAGAAACAAGGTGAAATGATTACAATTCATGTGTGCTGCTCCAAATAGAGTTAAAACCCTTGTGGGACACTAATATTAATATGTGCACGCAATGAACTGCATTTGAAAAGCCAATTGCATTAGATTTGTTTGCCGCATTTTTGGAAATTAAACTGCCAAAAATAATGTTGAGAGCAAATGCATAAATGTGCACAGAAAGTTCTCACAATTTAAAGGTTAATAAAAATAAGGTAATACTTTTAAATAAATCGCAAATTTAAACTTTAAATAAAAGAAAATCACAAGTATATTATCTTAAGTATGTTTCGAAAAGTTCTTGAGACAATAGCTCAACATTTAAATGTTAGACAATATAATATAATATAATAGACATTTTTTATCAACTTATTACAATTCGTGCTAAATATTTTGCCCATAAGTCCATCAAAAATATATAACAACCAATATTGAATTGAAACTAAACAATGAAGAAAACTGTGACCATATTCGACAAATATGCCAAAAATATACCACAAATACTAAAATATACCAAAGGCTATGCTTGGTATATCAATAATGTAACATACTATCTTCAAAGTACACCATAGAGTACAAAATATACCAAAGACCGCACAAAATACTAAAATATACCAAAAGCTATATTTGGTATATTAATATTATACTACATTTAAAATAGACCACTGAGTACAAAATATACCAGAACCGATTGCATCCGTTTTTGCCTTACAAAACTATTCCTTAAATACTTGATAGGGTCGAAAATGATTCGATTTACTTATAAAAATATTTCTAAACTCTTTGTCCGCATATAACACAATCAAAGCATACAAATGAAAACAAAAAAAACATAAATGTACAAACAAGTTAGCGTGATTTTTGCTATAGTTATTGCCACTCAAACGTAAAAATAAATATATTCTGCAAACATTTAACTAAATTACAAAAATATTAGCTCAACAGTTTGCAACTAAAACACTGCATAAATGTTTCAAATCTCTAAATGGAATTTGCTATTTTTCTATTTTTCCAAAGCACTCTCACACAATACACACAATAGAGTCAAAGGCAAAACAATGAACTGCGAGAGCACTTGTCAGTTCTTGCAGCTAATCTTCACATATATGTTATTCACAATATGAGAGACACGCTGTTGATTGCCAATTCACAATTGCAATTCAAATTGCTACCAATGTCATGCATCAGCAAATTCGTGGTCAATGGTGTTGAGCAGTGCAGAAACGAACGAACAATTTCAAATTAAAAACTTTTCAAAAGGTCTTCATAAAAAATCGCAGTAAAAACGTTGTTACAATTTCCATTTGTGTGAACGAATAAAGTGGAAAATGCTTCTTGGTATTTTTTACAATATTTATATTATTGTAATATATTTTATTACATTTATATCATATTTATTATATATTTATATTTTACATTCTTGTCTTTTTCTGTTAAAAATTGTTGAAACTGTATGTAAAAAGCAGCTTTTAAAATTTTATTTAAATATGAAGGATAAAAAAAGGATAGATTAAATATTTATATTTATTTATTACAGATTATAAAAGTAATAATTATCTTGTATACACAGATCCACAATTTCAATTAAAAAAACTTGTGAACGAAAATTATTATAGCTATATTTAAAATATGTTATATTCTATTATTATAATCTGTTATATTATTCTTATATTTCATTTATTCTATATTTTAATTTTATATTCTTGTATAAAGAGATCCACAATTTCAAATTAAAACTTTTTACAATTGTTTTGTAAAAGAACAAGAACAAATCGTAATTTAATTTGAAAGGGAAAAATAGTGTAAAAAAATATTTATATATATTTATAAAATATATTACATGCACAATTTCAATTAAAATACTTAAAAAAAATTTTTTTTAATAGAACTCGTAATAAATACGTTTATGAAATGGAATTTTAAATGGAGAATTAAAATGGATATTATTTAGACCTATTTAGTATTTAATTGATATATTAAAAAGTATAAATATTCATTATTGTTATTAAGAGGTATTTAATAAGATTTATTTATGCACCTTAATCATTAAGATCAATATTAATATAATTTAATCAATCTGCAACTATTCATTATTAATGAAATTTCCTCACAATAAGCTTCTTCAATGAATTGAATCTATTTAAATTGATGACTTTATAACTTAATAAAGTTTCCTAACAATAAGTTTCTTGCTTAAATTGAGTATAGTTTCGTTTTGATATGCTCCTTGCGAAGCTAAGATCAGCAGCAGCACACGATTCACAGTGGGCACACATTAGCATATGATTAGAGTTAAATGAGCTAGGCAGCTTGCATTGTACATATTGATTAGCGAGAGTGCAAATGTATTCATTGGGGAGGTAAAGGAGGAGTAGCGACTTCGCTTGACTCTTGTTCCGGTTGCATAGAAGTCATTGCAAATTAGCTGCTGTTAATAACTTGGCGTGATCAATCAAGCTACTAAATCGTGGTAGCGAAGGGGATGAAGGGGGAAACTAACTCGCAAATGCAAATGCGGACAATTTTAATATGGGGGAAAGTGATGAGAGTTGAGGACTTAGTGTAATTGCCAAATGCAACAACAACAACAACAACAACAGCAACAATTACAGAACATAAATGTTCAATTTACAAGCAACAAGCAACAGCTGCAATGTGCAACATGGCGCATACGTAATCATTATTGACCAACTGATTGTTCAGCTTTCAATGTGTGTGTTGTGTCTGCTCTCGATTCTGATTGACTGCATGACCAACTGACTGTGACTGTGACTGTGAATGAAGCATGGCCATGGCCACGACCACGACCACGCCCACCACCCAACCGCCCCCCTCTCTTCGACCACTCAAATGTCAGCAGCAGTTCCCTTTTAATTAAACACAAACTGCAGTTGTTTGTTGTTGTCGTTGCTGTTGTTGCTTTTGCAGTGGCAGCCACAAATCTGCCACCGAAATAAAATCAAATCCCTGGCTAGTTAGCTTGTCACATGGGTGCAACGGTGTCATGTGCCACAAGCAGAAGAAGAAGCTGCTGCTGCTGCTGTACAAGAAGCTTCCTCTTGACCACACTGCGTATGCGTAATATGACAAAGCCTTTCAATTAGGCAAGCAAATTAAGTAATCTAAGTTGAAAGTATGACAAGTTTTGAAGTTCTACAATAATGGAATATATAAATATACATTTAGAAATAATATAAAAGTTTAAATTACTTTTTATATAAATAAATACTAAAAAATCTATAGCAATCAATTTCATGGATTATATTTAAGTAAAAAGTAAAATAAATATGAAATATATATGAAATTCAAATATATTAAACTAAAAGAGAGCAACAAATAATTATTATGATAACGAGAAAGTGCTTGACTATGAAATTAATTGTATTAAAATGAAATACTCCAACTAATAATCATCATGAAACTTATAAATAGCTACAGATTAAGAGCCTATCATTATGGGATTAAAGAGTGGCATAAAAATAAACTAACGCGATTTACTCGCACTTAAGTGAGGTAGCAAAGCAAAATGAATTAAGTGGCAAGCAGGTGGAGAAGCAGCAGTAAGTATGGCTTATAAATAAAGCGACTCGAGTGTATTCACGATTGTGGCCGCTTTCAATAGGGGGACACACAACAAAGGTTGATTTAAGCAACGCTTGATTACTTTCGGCAGGCACAGCGACAATGAAAGTAATTTTTGCCTCCAAAAAAAAAAACCAGAAAAAGGTCCACAATAGGCATATGGCGAAGAACTCGCCACGGAATCTTCGTCAATGTCAGTAAATAATTTTTCACAGCGCGCAAAAGAAATGTCAAGAGAAATGCTGCAAGAGAATTGTGCCAGAGACAGCGAGAGAGAGAGAGAGAGAGAGCGAGAGAAATGAGAAATGACAAACGAACGGAGCCAGAGTCCATTTCTTGTTGACATTTGAGTTCAGTTGAGTTGAGTTGAGAGTGTGAAAAGTGAAAAGTGAGCAGGCGTCGTCATTAAAACGCTGCCCGGCGTATTTTACTGTTGCATAAACACACCTCACTCCCCTTCCCCATTGTATTTAGTGGAGAATTGTCTAAACAGCCCAACTTAAATTTCATTTACGTTTAAAAGCCACTTTTAATTTGTTTCTCCCTTTATTTATTTGTTTTGTTTTTTGTTGTGAGTACTTTTTTTTATTTCAGTTGGGTTTTCGGATTCGGATTCGGAGTCATTAAGTCAGCTTTGTTACGCCTCAATGCCTACGGCGCAGCACAGACAGCACGCCCTCAACCCTCCTCCCCCAACTCAAGAGTGGGTGAGAGAAATTCACGAGTGTGCTTTAAAGTTGCGTCGTTGAAACGGCAACAATTATATGAAAATGAAAATAAATACAACAGCAATTAAAGCGCGAGCATCTTTCTTTCAGCCACAATATCTCTCTCTCTTACCCTTCTGTTAGTCGAGTTGAGTTCAAAAATAATTTGGCAACAGCAACAGCAACAAAACAGAACTCATAATTGCGCGCTAAACGCCATTCGAGTGGACATTTTTCTCTCTGCGCGAAACCTTAATGAGCAGCTCGGCATCCAGCTGGTCAGCAGCTGCAGCTGCCACATTAAATCTCGGCAGCAACAACAACAACAACAACACAACAAATGCAAAAAGTGAGAGAAAGAGAGCAAAAAAAAAAGTTAATTTATAAGTATTTTTCAGCACAAAACTTGGCAGTTAAGTGAAGTAACTGTGGGCGACCGAAACTGAAACTGTGACTGCGATTGCGATTCGAGATTCGAGATGCGAGATTCTCGGGATTGCGACTGTGGGGCGAATGCCTTTTACATGCCCAAACTCAAACCCAACAATAATTAAAAACACTTGCCCAGCCCAGCGAGTGTGCTAGCCGCTGAAGTACCTTGGCTTGACTCTTGGAGTGTACAAAAAAAAGCGACCAAGATTTATTTAAGCGGAGTCAGAATTTAAATACTTAAATAAATGTGTTGCCAGCATAAATTTACAAATTTATGCATGCGTGACAAAAGTATTTTTTATAAATGAGTATACCACATTCATATACCACAAAAATACTAAAATATGCCGAAATTGGTATATTGATATATTGATATACCATACTATATTCAACATTATTTCAGAAAAGTCAGAAAAACATAAAATAAATATGTTGCTTACACATATACATATATCCAAATTAATATACCACAAAAATACTAAAATATACCAAGGAATTCGTTTGACTATTTTAGAAGTAGACAGTTACACTTCTATTCTTCAAATATACCAAATTAATATACCGAAAAATATTGAAATACGCCGAACATTTGGTTTTAGTTCAACATAAAATCTTTGAGTTGCTTACTGAAATATAGCAAATTAATATACCACAAAAATACTGAAATTTACCAAAGCATATATTGCGGAAGAGAAATATGTTGCGCTTTTATTCTTCAAATATTCCAATTTAATATACCGAAAAATACTAAAATACTACAAACATTATATTTAATATATTAATACAGTAAAATATCGAAATAAATGCGTTGCTAGCAGAAAATCACAATTTCTTCATGCGTGGGAAATTGATTTCTTTAAATGAGTTCTAAATAAATTTATCTATGAAATACGAGATTATTTAACACTCACACACACACATATTTCTGATATATTTATTAATAGAAAACAAATATTTCACAGGATTTAGTTAAATTTAAAGTCGAATAAAATAAATAAGTTTAAGTGAGTTTAAAGCTGAATGTGCTCAACTGTGAGATACTCGCAACCCATTTTGAATAAGAGATGAGAACATTGCTAATATTTCTAAAATATACCAAATAAATGTATCACAAAAACCCTATACCGAAATCTATATTTGGTATATTGCTATAGTATAAAGCAAAACATTGCAGCATTATTCTTAATATATGCCAGATTTATATACTACAGAAATACTAAAATGTACCGAAGGCTATATTTGGTATATTGGAATTTTCTTAAAGTGGTCTTAGTTTAATAATAAAATTGTTGTAGATTTTAAGAATATGTCTTTTTTTACTATTGTGAGTATGCCAGCATAACATATATCAATGTCTGATTATTAATATATATTATTTAACTCACGCTGAGTGAGAGAGTATATTTATTTAATACACTTGCAGTTGGCATCACAAAATAGTTTGAGCGTGTGTGTGTGTGTATGTGTGTGTGTGTGTGTGTGACTTGTTGCCACGTCATACGAGTTGTCTGATTCTTTTCGTGAGTTCGCGCAAGTTGTGCCATTAATTATGCTTGTTAAACTCTGGCAGTGCAGAGAATTAAGCAGACATCTGCCTGGCTGTCTGTCTGTCTGTCTGCCTGCCAGCTATGTCATAAATATTGCACAAAAAATGCTGCCGAAAACTATTTTAATTACATGATACTTTGCCGCACACACACACAACTCTCTCGCTTGTAACTATGAGCATGTCTAAGCAGATGAACGTTGAAAAGTTTTGCATAAGTCCGATGCTGATCTCATTGCCGTAATCATATTTATCGAAAGTTGTTGTTGCCGCTCTGTGCTCTGTGTTGTGCCTCGTGTTAATGCAACTTTGTGTGCAACACTTTTGTATTATTTATGAGACTGAGCACAAAAAAAAAGAAGACACAACAAAAAAAAAAAACCTGGTTGCAAGCAATTAAAAACTTTTGTACAGCAAAATTCCCTTTTGCATGCAGACAGCAGACAGCAGGTTAAGCTGTTGTCCTCTCGCATCAGCTCTTTTTTTTTGGGCTGTCAACAGTGCGTATGCGTGATGACAATAATCAGCACTGCTGCAGTAAATTGAACTTAAATATGTAATTATTATATACATCGTTGTACTATATACATAAACACGTATGTGGATGTGGATGTGGCATGCAATTAATGGGCTAACTTGGCATTTCCATAAGCCAAATATTGTGAATAGCAAAGCAGCAACGCCTTGTCTTTAGCATCTCTCTCTCTCTGTCTCTTGACTGTTTTGTCATTTTCAATTGGTTGTCGGTACTTAAATCCATAATTGGACTACTGGGCAGCTGCTGCTGCTGCTGTTGCTGCTTAGATTAAAGCTGCCCTGGGTAGAGAGAGTTGCTGGCAGTCAACAGGCCGAAGATGATGGAGAATGAGCAGCGCATGAAAACCGGAATACCACAACAAGCTTATGGACCATAGAGACCATAAATGTCTCTCTCGGTGTGCGTGTGTGTGTGTGTGTGTGTGTGAGCTTATTTGCATAGCTGCATGCAAGAATTCTTGGCCAAGACAGCGCTGAACTAAGATGCAAACTGCACACACATCTCTCTCATACTTTTCTCTCCCTCACACCCTCTCTCTCTCACTCTCTCTTACTCTATCTTTGCAGATTCATACGCATTTCACAAAGGGTAAAATTTGCATTGCAAAATCGTTATTGCCGCCTGCCATATAGGGTATACTCAAGGGTCCATTTCAATGCAGCAAACTCTCAGGTGCATTGGACTTTTGCAACGCTCGTCTGCATATCGAGCATATCGATAAATAAGGCGCAGACAAAAAAGCATGCAGCATGCTCGACTAACAGTTCACCTATACAAAAAAGGTCTGAGTTGCTTTCAATTCGCGTATGATTATTTGAATTCTATTATTTTTAATTTCGTTTATAGCCAGTATCTATTTATAGCATCAATAGCATTTTTATTCTTTTAAGTATTTATTGTAATTTTAGTAATTTTAATATTTATTTATAATATTGAAAGTATTTATATTTTTTTTTAGTATTTATATTATTTATAGTTCTCCTAGGGTTTATAGTAGTTTAAGTATTTATAAAATCTATTGTATTTCTAGTATTTATAATGTTTCAAATTGTGTTTATAGTTGTTTTAGTATTTCTAGTATTTATAGAATTTTTAATATTTCTAGTATTATTAATATTTACAGAATTTATAATACTTATAGTATATTTAGTATATTTAGTATTTCTAGTATTTATAATTGTTTAAGAAATTATAGTATTGAATGTATATTCGATTAAATTGCATTCTTGTATTACATAATTGTTATTCTCGATTTTGATTGATATTAATCCTAATTCTTATTTTTATAAGCCAGATTTTAAATTTCAAACTTTTATCTATTTGCTGCAAATTTAACACATTTTGCGCTTATAATGTCGGAGATATAGCTGCTCAACCTAACAGACGGACAGATGAGCAGCTACACAGTAATGCAATAACTTTGCTATATTCATATCTAGAATTCTATCATTCTTTATATAAGAATGTTTCTATTTCATAAATAAAACCTGCAAATTTGGAAGATGTAGCATTTATAACATCTTAGTTATAACAGCGTAAACAAGCAGACGGACAGATAAATTACTGAAAAGTAAGGTAATCATTTTGTAGGGTACTAACAAGCAGTATAAGTTTGTGCTTTGAGCAAATTAAAGTCTTGACTAAAAAGCAAATGCTATGCACTAAGCAACTTAGTATATAAACTATGCATATGGGAGAGAAATGTGCAAAATGCAGAACGTAGACATCATTCGCATTTATTTAGTTGAAAATTCATGAAAATGCTGCAATTTGTGATACTTGCATTTGCCATTGTTTCTACATATAGCTATGTATATATAGTATAGTATGTTATATAGGCTAATGCATTGTTCACTTTTTCATGCGCCTGTAATTAATTCCCACTCTCTTCACTCGCATCGAGTTGAGTTGCAGTTTTCAGTACCCCAATTTGCACTTCGTATGTCAAAATTCGACTTCATCTATGGCTTTATTTTTTGTGTCCCCCGCGATGCAAAAAAGAGGGCGAAAAAAACAAGTAATGAAATAAAGGCAAATAAAAAGGTAAAATGAAGCATTCAGTCGACGCTACTAATTCAATATTACATAAAGCCCTCGACGAACAATTTTTTTGTTGCTTACATTTTAATTTTTCATCATTTTCATATTTTTTTTTTGTCAATTGCGACAGCTGAACGCTGAACGCTGAAAGCTTTTGCAAATGCATAAGCCGAAGCTGGAATGCACTCACCCAACGCCCATGAATTGTCATCCAACTTAATTATAAGCGTTTAATGCTCTTCCTTTTACTCTGGCTTATCCTCTCGCTCTTACTTCCCCCTGCCCATCACTTTGGAGAAGTTTGTTGAAATGTATAAATTTGCGAATTTACTTTTGACGTTGCCAGATTGGAGGGGTCGTTCAAATTCGTTTATGCACGACAGATAAAAACGCAATATATGCAAGGGAAAGGAAAAAAATGGCGAACCAAATGGCAGATCGACGCCATTTTGTAGTATTTGTTGCTGTTATTGTGATACCACATAAACACAAGAGTGTCAAAGGGTATAACATGCTTTATAGCTAGCAGCTTCTGTCCGCTAATCTAATTGTGTGAGTTTTATAGCACTCAGCTACTACAAGTCAATTTAGCTGTCTTTCATTCATAGCAATCAGCTTCTGTTCATCTCGCCAGCTGTCTGACTGTCCGTCTGCGACTTTAAACAGCTACAACTCGCTAATAAAGCAATCCAAAGCCATGAAAATTTAGCTTAAAGGTGCTCACAACTTTAATGCAATTAATATGAAAAGTATTTGCGAATTTTAGTAATATTAACGGTACATTAAACACCTTTTTAATGCATAAAACACGGCGACGCTTTTGACTATTAAGAGAAGGAATTTTTGCACATTCTGTGACAATTCAATTAATTTACTTGTTAGGTATAAATAAATGCATTATGGGCATAAAATTCGGTACTTTTTTATAGATCACAGCTACGCACAGTAAAATTAAAGAAAGTGATGCAACAGCATCGTTTTGTGGCACACAACGATTGTAGCACGTAGCTCGGTATTTTCGTTTGCGCTTGTGTTGTTGATGTTCCGCAAAACGCAATCGATTATTAGTTGCGCATACTATAAGATATTAATGCAATTGATTTTGCAGCCATGATGAAAATTATGCGAAATAAAGTGGAAATATTGCAGCTTTGCTTTTCGCTGCACTCTTTAATAATTGATTAAAGAATAATAGCACACAAAACTGGGCAAAACGAGTCGCGCTTCGCTTTATAACAAAAGACGAAACACACACACACAAAAATGGCCAAAATAAAAAATTAACTACGTTTGGCGTATGTACTTTCCCCTTTTATTCTCCCCTCCCCATCCCTCTTCCCGGTGGACAGTTGGCCTGTTTCCCTCTCTCTCTCTCTCTCGCCCCCCGCGGGGGTGAGCCAAAATCGATTTAATTCCGTTTTGTGAAAATATTTTTGCTGCCAGCCAAAAAGGGAATTTTTGAAGCCTTAATACTGTTGAACAGCATCAGCGGCAGGCGGCAGCAAAATGTTGCATGCAGCGCGCCGCCTGCAGCATGCAGCATGCAGCTTACGACTCCGCTTACGAGTTTCACATAGCATTGCTGCAATCGTGTGTGCAATTATGTGGCACATTGACTGCAGAACCTCTTCTCCATTCTCCCTCTCTCTCTCTCGCTTCCCCTTCAACCACATTCCCCTTAAAAGCTGCCAAATAAGCGCAACTCAAAAACAAATTTAACAAATACCAAAGCACAAAAAAACTAAAAAAAAACACAAATAAATGCAACCTGCATCATTGTATTCTATTTAAAACAGTTTTATGCAGTGCTCTAGCTCTGAATCATTGCAGTCGAAAACTAATTGCAAAAGAAAATAGATGTTGTGTGTATAAATCAATCATTCATTTTAAAATGCAACAACAAATCTGCATTAAAGCACAAATCAGTTTGTAAGTTATCAGTTTAAAAAAATAACAATTTCCAGAGACACTTTCAAGAATTTATTTCAAATAGAAAATATTTTTAAAAGGCTTTACAAGAAACAAGTTAATAATATTTTGGTATATTTTGAATGTTATATTATATCAATATACCGAATATAGCATTTGGTATATTTCAGTATTTTTTGAAAGTAGTTAAATTGGTATATTTTTCCATATACCAAATACAGTCTTTGGTATAATTTAGTTTTGTTTCGTTATATTTTTGGTATATTTGTAGAATATGGTTTTACTTAAAATGGGTATCTGGTATCTCACATTCGATGTATATATACCATAAAGTCTTTGGTATATTTGTGGTATATTTATTTATTAAAAATAGGTATCGGTTATCCCACATTCGAGCACACTCAACTAAAGTTTGCTTAGTTGGTTTCATTTAAAAAGCATGAAATAAATTTTGGTTTAAAAAAGGCAATTCTTGTTATAAATTTGAATTGTTAATTACCATTCAACTAACTGAGAATTATTTTGAAATAACTCAGCAAATGTTGGAATATGCAGCTGGCAACACTTTTAGTGCTTATCTGGGCACACTGTTTATAAGTATCGATAGTTTTACACAATTATTTTTGAGGTTAGAATCTTTCTTAAGTACTTCTTACAAATAAGTTATATACTTTAAAAACAACAATAAATATTACATCAGAAAATAATGATGAATTAAAAGCAGTAAATTTGTAGATATATTTTGGCTTTTTATGAATCTTTTTTAATAAAGTTTAAAAGTCAGTACTAAACCGTGAATAATTGTTAAAAAAAGAAAAATGCAAACTATCAATTAATGATAGTGTATGCAAACGTATTTGAAATCTAGCAAAGCATGTGCAGCATTCTTTATGCGCGGTGTCAGTAAAAAGCAGCGCTAAATCAAAAAGGTTTTTGTTTTCGATCGAAATTGATGAATGCCATTTTGTGTCGATTCATCTGAGATAGAGTGGGGAATGAATTGAATACCTGCAATTGTTTGTTGTTCTCTATAGATACTATATTCTATTGTGGTCATAGATAGAAGTGAATGGCGGAACCCTAATCAAAAACTCGTTATTGACGTTGATGGTCTCGTTGTTCTGTGTTTCCAATGCGATGTCGTCTCTCATTCGCATTTACTCATAATGAGTCTGCAAGTGTGCGTATGTGTGTGTGTGTGTGCGTAGGTAAGTAATTATTCAACAAACAATTAACTGTAAGTCAGCAACAGCAGCAGCGGGCACAGTTAGAATGCATAAAATATTTGACAGACAGCGCGTATACGTCATCTACAATATTACGTATACGCATAGGCACACACAACTCAATTATTCAGCTGCGTTGCGTTGCGTTGCTGTGCGAAACAAAAAAGCAACTTGGGTGCGGGTGAGCGACAAACAAAAGATTCTCGCCATTTTTTGCGATGTCACATGACAGTTTCATCGACTTGCCTCAAGGTAATTATCGCAATCGCAAAAACAACAACAAAAACAAAAACAAAGCGAAAAGGAAAATAAATAGTAAAGTCGAAAAAATAACAAACAAAAAAAAAAAAGAAAAAACAATAATGATAAAAGCGAGTGTTCGATGAGAAATGATTTTGCATTAAGCACATGACACAAGTCAACAACTGAAAGAGAGGGAGAAAAAGAGAGTGAGTGAGAGTGAAAGAGAGAGAGTGAGAGAGAGAGAGAAGTTGCGGTCAGTACTTAGCCATTTATAATGCATGATACTTATTGCTCTGTGCGCTCTCAACAGGAAATCATAAATACACAACACACACACACACACACACACACACATATTTTACCGTTCGTTTCTTCATATTATATTAGCCTTGTCATAGCAAAACATTTTGCGTATTGATATTGAAAAACAGAATTGCAAATTAGTTGCATCTTTAATGGATTGATAACGACAACAGAACACACAGAGAGCGAGAGAGAGTGAGAGATTAATGTGCAAACGCATATTACGCATACGCCATGTAAGCTGCAGCTTAGAAAAGTTTAACACAGCTGACAGCACAGCATGCATTTAGTATGCCATGTATGTTAATATGCCAGCTGCCATCAAAAAACAATTATTTTAATGCCACACAATTGAATAGTTGAGTTAAAGGTGGAAACCCTTTTAATGGCAATTGAGGCAACTATTCAATTTAACTCAAATCTTTATTGAAGATTATTTCAGTGCAGTGTTGAGAAATTTTCAAAAAAGAATTTCTATTTAAAATATTTCTCATGTGAAGTGCCGAAATGTTGAGCACACTCGATGCGTTGTTTGCAAGCAGTTGACATGTGATATG
The DNA here is from genome assembly GCA_035046325.1 of Drosophila niveifrons. Lineage (NCBI taxonomy): Eukaryota > Metazoa > Arthropoda > Insecta > Diptera > Drosophilidae > Drosophila > Drosophila niveifrons. The sequence continues at coordinate 7,615,008 of JAWNOC010000063.1, read as the reverse complement.
CACATAAATAAAACAGTTTTTGTGTTTTTTGCTTTTAATCATATTGAAGCATTAACAAAAGGATAAAGTGGCTTATAAACTGCATGCCGACTGTGTGGAAACTTTAGCCATCGGCTTAATTCTTGTATGCGATATATTTGTTGTTTTATTTTTATTGTTTATTGTACTATTTTTATTCATTTCTTTTTTTGTTGTTTGTTGCCAGCTTTCTATAATTGAAATATGGGTGGATTATGGGAAGCCGGCGTAAAGAGTTTTAAGGCACTCTTTTACAAGGCGACATCCACCTCGAAATATACGTTCGAAGAGTTGTCCACTCTTCTCGCTAAGATCGAAGCCTGCCTGAATTCGAGGCCGATTTCCCCTATGTCCGAGGATCCGTCGGATTTACTAGCGCTCACTCCTGGCCATTTCCTCATAGGTGGCCCTCTTATTTCGGTGTTGGAACCACCAATTAATCAACCGGCCACCTCCATCCTCAACCGATGGCAGCGACTGAAGGCTCTTCACCAACAATTTTGTTTCCGTTGGAAAGATGAGTACCTGAAGGAGCTGCACAAACGGACGAAATGGCAATCCCCTACCCGGAACCTTCGGATCGGTGACATGGTCGTCATAAAGGAAGACAACCTCCCCTCGAACGAGTGGCGCCTAGGACGGGTGCTGACGACGTGTCCAGGCACCGACGCCAAGGTCCGAGTGGTAGATGTGCTCACGGCGCGGGGTACCATCCGAAGACCCGTTGCCAAACTTATTCTACTCCCGATGGACAGCGAGACTGACCCCTCCACGTCAGAAAGACTGAAGGACGAATAACATCCTATCCTGTACTCTTATTCGTCGTCCTGTGTTGTCCTACGCTGTCCTGTTCCGTGTGTCATTGACACTGCAAAGAGGCTACTACAATAATCGTCTGTTTCTTTTTTTTCTCATTTCATGTAGTATGCCATCACACACATCCACCCACCAGAACCGCCCCGCTGGCACCAACTCGTTCCGGTGTCGCGTGTGCCGTGGGATCCACCCGCTCCGGAAGTGTCAGCGATTCCTGAGGCTGACAGCGGAGAAACGATTGAGAGCAGTACTCATCAACAAGTACTGCTCTAACTGTCTGGCCCACCAACACTCCGGGCGATCCTGCCGCAGCGCGGGACGGTGCAGGGTGTGTCGGGGCGACCACCACACACTGCTGCACTTCAAGGAGGCACGCAGCGCTCACCCCCACCGTCAGCGACGAGGTGAAGACCAACCGGTCTCCATCCGGTCCCGAACCCCAACAAGGCCACGCTCGCCAAGGGCGCGCTCGCCAAGGCCACGCTCGCCACGATCACGCTCCCGCTCGCCGTCACCCCATCGACCGGCCTCGCCGACGTCCGAGGAGGCCTTTCCGACGTCGCTCGCATCCTTGCTGCAGGACAAGGCTGTGAGCATACTTCCGACGGCCAACATCCTGATCGACACCGGATGCAAGACATTTGAGATGCGAGCGCTGATCGACCCGTGCGCGGCGACCAGCCGTATCAGCGCATCTTTGGCAACAGCCTACCGGCTATCCGTCACCCGCGTTGGTACGGAAGGCGTCTGCACGGCGATCATCCGCTCACGGACATCCGAGTTCCGTCGAAAGGTGCTGCTGCAGGTGGACTCGCAACTCTGCAGCCGCACCCCCCTCCGACCCGTCGATGGCGAGAACTTGGAGCAATTCCGCAGCATCACGCTCGCCGACGAACGCTGGTTCCAGCCATCGATGGTGTCCCTGGTGCTCGGCACTGATGTGTATCCTCACATCATCCTACCTGGCCTCCTGCCGAGTACCAACGGTTTGCCAATGGCCCAGAATTCCACCTTGGGTTGGATTCTGTCCGGTCCATTTGGTCAATGATACCGTTTTGCAACTCATTGCAAGGGGGGGAGGATGTTGATGCCAGATGACTGCAGGTGTGACCACTCAGGCCAGCTGACAGTGTGGTCGCGATCGAAGGTTATCGATAGCGACAAAGCTAGTATATTGTGCGTGTGACCGTGTCATACGCACAGACACACTGTTTTTTGGTTTTCTCTGAAGATGGTCACCCTGCCCACTTTAGTGCTTTTTCGACGAGCACAGTTATTCAAAATTTTCACTAGCACATGACAAGTCGTTTTCTTTCCAAGTGTTTTAATAAAAAGAAAGTAATTGCAAGTCGGCAACTTACTTACTACAAAAGTGAAGTGTTATTATTTATTCTGCGAAGACGCCCCCCTACACATTATCTATGCAATCTCACATTCATTATCTATGCAATCTCACATTCATTTTAATTAAACACACAGCTCAGACAGACAACAAGAGAGAGCGAGAGAGAAAGAGAGTGGGAGAGAGACAGCTTAAACAAATTCAAATGCAAATTCAAACTGAAACTGCAAACTGCAATTGCAACTACGAAATTCAAATGCAAAGTGCTTCACGTGTTGTGCAGTTGCCTTATGGTACGATTAGTACTCGAATTCTATTGATTTATTTGCATCTTTGTTCATATACATACATATATACACATATACATATATCATCAGCATTAAAATAAAATAAAACAAACAGCAGCAGCAACAAAAAGTGCAAAACTTCAACAAGCAATCAAAGTGCAATAACAATGACGCTTGAATTAAACTCTCTGAAATTCTATCGCATATAGTTCACTATATGTTTTGCAGTTCACAGACCCTGCATCGAATAAATAGAAAATAAATGCTAAATGGCTATTTCAATAGCCTGCATATATTTATGCAAACAAAAGAGAGATCAACTAAAGTTCGTTTTATTCGAACTTTCTTTTCTATTCTAAAGTTAAGCTATTAAATATGTTCCTTGAAATTCCGAATATAGTTAATATTTAATTAACACTTCTTTATATCTTTAAACAAGTCCATAAATTAACGATTCTTTGCAATGTTTCAACGCCACAATTTATCGACAGCACTTAAAAATAATGTATTCAACATTGTGCTGTGTTGTGTGTATTAAGGTTTTTCTTTTGTTGTGTTGTTTATAAGCAGAAATTGTGAGTTACAAGATTAACTTTGATTAAATTCTCATTATTTTTAATTTATTCAATGAGCTTGCATTAAGCATTTACTGTGTGTAGTAAGTAAAACACGAGAGCAAAAGAATCATGTGAATCATTGGGGAAATTATTCTTAAAGTCTTAAGTAAGAGGAAACACACACAAACACACATTTGAATACACTCAAGTGTATTTGTGTGTATTACATGATTATTATTATTATTATTATTATTATTAATATTATTCTTATTATTATTATTATTATTATTATTATTATTATTATTATTATTATTATTATTATTATTATTATTATTATTATTATTATTATTATTATTATTATTATTATTATTATTATTATTATTATTATTATTATTATTATTATTATTATTATTATTATTATTATTATTATTATTATTATTATTATTATTTTATTCCCTCCAAAGCGTCTTTCCATTACATATTTCCATCACTGTCTCGTTGCTTCTGTCTCTAGTCTCTCTGTCTCTATCTCTGTCCCTCTCTCGTATAGTGCACATGCACTGCGATTACTGTTGTTTGGGTTGTTGTTGTTGTTAGTGTTGCTGTTGCTGTCGCAGCTTGAAACGGTGATCGCCGGTGCCAGGCACCGAATGCTGTACGAGAAACAAAAACAACAACACAGAAAACGCAAAAAAAAAAACGAAACAAAAACGAATTTTTCAGAGGAAAAAAAACTACGGCAACAACAACAGCAAAGAGCAACAACAACAAAATGCGCACACAAAGAGGCAATAAAGAAACGCCGACAACAACAACAGCAACAACAACAAAGAAAATATTGTTTATAGCAAGGCAACGGCAAACAGCAAACAGCAACAATAATACGAGTAAACTAAAATAAAGCAAGAAAATACAAACCTTGCCGATCAAGCGCAAACGAGACGCTGAAAGAGAGAAGAGACCGACAGCGAGAGCAAGAGCGAGAGCGAGAACGAGAGAGAGCTAGCAAGTGGAGACATGTGACCGAGAGCGAGAGCGAACAGTTCGGTTGTCGACTGACGACGACCTATGATGTTATTACCGGCATTGCCCTTTATTCCGACCCCCTCCGCAGCCGACCAACAGACGACACGCCATCACGACAAACAGATCATCATCGAACCGCATCGTTGTTACAAAGCAAATTGGAGACGAAGCAGACAAATAACAAACAGCAACAACAACAACCGGCCGGCTAGCCAGCGAGTGCTGAAGGTGGGTGTGGGAGAGAGAAGGTTGTTGGGGGGAGGTATAAGGCAAAGGAGTCAACGAAGCGCAAAGCGCAGCGTCGCGCTGCTAACGGTGTATGTCGACTGCGACTGCGACAGCGACAGCGACATCGCGGTTGCCAGAAGAGCAAGAGTGAAGCTCTGCCAAAGTGGGCGGCATGTGAAACTGACAACTGAATGGTTGGTTGTGTCTGTGTGAATTTGTGTATGTGTATGTAAGTGTGGAACTTGCTGTATTGCAAATGCAGTTGAAACCCGTTTCGGCCGCTTCGTCCCACTGTAATTTGCGACGCTGTTGACACAGGTAATCTAATAGGCAAAGCTACTTTGAAGCTGCGTTCCGACACCTCTTCCCCTCTATTTCGCTCTTTTGTTCTGTGTGTTTCCCTTGCCCTTCCAGCTGCAGTTCCAGTCGAGATTTGTTTCTAAAATATCAAAAAAACAAAACGCAATATTCATCTATTGATATTGCAAATGAAACTTGAGATGTCTATGTGTCTGTGTGTGTGTGTGTCTCTGTGAAGTACTTGTATTAGACGCACTGCTGAATCAGCGAAAGTTATGCTTAAAGCTTTCCACATAAAAGTTGCTACCTCGGTCAAACTATTAGCAAAGTTATTTGTCCGCAACGCTGGCGAGCAACCGCAGCAGCTACAACTACAAAGGCAGATAGACAGACTCACGCACACACACACACACAGGCAGACACACGCATTGCAATTAACTTTGCGGTCACCAGCCACCCAAACCACCCACTAGCCAAAGCCTTTGTGCGCCTATGCGAATGGCGGCAAGCGAAGAAGAAGAACAAGCAGAAAGAGAAGAAGCAACAGAAGCAGAAGCAGCTATAGCGGTTCCTTTACTGCTTTTGTAGTAGTTGTTGTTGTTGTTGCCATTGCTGCGGTTGCAATTGCAGCTTTGCCGTTGCAGTTTCCTGATGACGATTAAAGGGCAAACGACAAAAGCTGCTGGAAATTTTGAACACCTTTAAGCACATCAACGACCTCAATAAAATGCAAGCATAATGAAGCATTGAATTAATACATAATTCAAGAACCTTTTCATCTTGTCTATATAAAATAATAATTTATGTAGTCAACATTTTTTGTTATTAATGAGAATTACCTTAGAATATGATAATTGAAATCAAATAATTCAACAACTGATGCATTTAGTAATTAGTTCACCACATAAGGCTAAGCTAATGGTATAATTTGATTGCGTTGCCATTGTCTCAATATTTTACTTAGAAAATAAAATAAAAGCACCAAACCAATTGATCCATTGTCTCAACGTATAGTTGAGTGTATAAGCAGATTAATTAAATTAGAGTTGTTAAATTGATTATTGTTCGATATCGTGTTTTGCTTTGTGTTTCGCTTTGGCTACCAAGACACCTTTGCAAAGGTGTGTGTCGGTGTGTGTGTGACCAACATGATGGCATCGCCATAAACAGACACATATGAATACACACATGCGCGCATATGCATGTGTATGTGTGAGCATAGTACAAACAGTAGTTCCAGTTGCAAAGCGTTGCGTTTCGTTCGCTGTAAATGCTGTTGGTTTGAATGGGTGTCAGTCTGTAACTAGCACAATGATATTGATGCGACCTGCAGGGACAGCAACATCAACAACAACAACAACAGTAACAACAGCGAGCAGCGACGGCGACAGCGACAGCGACATCAGAGTCAGAGAGTCAGATGCTGTGACTGCAGCCAGCTGCATTCTCGTCTCTCGTTGTCTGCCATATTGAAACTGGAATTTCAATCCGGTTGCCTTTTATCCTCTTCTCTTTGGCGCTCTCTCTCTCTCTTGCCGTCATTCTCAGTTTCTGTCTGTCCTGGGCAACGTTGCTTTGGCAAATTTTGTTGTATGCTGTTTATTAAATGTCATTAAAGTCATTTCTTCTTTTGCCTTTTGCTCTTTGGCGCCAGCCACCCATGCACTTCCATCTTTGTGCGAGAGGGGAGAGAGGCAGAGAGAGAGGCACAGCATGGATGGTGAAGAGCGTAGAAGAAGAGAGTATATTGCTGGTATTGTCAGCACTCCGCACTCAACACTCTGTTCAAATGTCAAAAGGTACAGCACAAGAGGAGCACAATAATAATAACATAGAGCGCAATCAGCAAATTGCATTAAATGACTTTGTGTTGCTATTTGATTGTTGCTGGAGTAGCAGCAACAGCGGCAGTAGCAGCAACGACAACACAGCACATAGCATAGAACTGTAGTAGTGGCGTGGGAACGGGAGGGGGGGCGATGCATGTGCAAAAGTAAGAGCAACCGAACTCTCTCTCTTGCACACTCTTTCTCTGTCCGCCTAATGTGTCCGCCTGGTGTGTCTGTCACGCTCTTTGTCACATGACTGCAATGGACTTGCACTTGGTGTTGGTGTTGTTCTTATAGTTGTTGTTGCTGGTGATCAACTGGATATGCGATTATGACGAGAATTCAAATTGAAATTCAAATCAGGCGTTTAGCGCATGATTGTCTCACCAGCAACAAAAATTGAATGCGAGTGTTGCTATGAATAAACAAAATCTACATACTTACATACATCCACAGAAAAAAGTACTTAAACAAATCAAGTATTTTCGGTTTGATTGAAGAGTGAGTTTACAACTATGCACTCGGGATAAAGTTGTTAAATTAATCAAGTATTTTCGTATTTGAAATACGAAATCAAAAGATATTGGCACCATTACTTCACTAATTCAGCGTATAGTATATCCCGGATTTCTCTCTGTGTACAAACCTACATACATATGTATATAATGCTCTGTTTTAGAGATCCACTTAAAGCAATTTGATCTGAGCATAAAGTTGTTGCCCCTGACTGTCATCAGTTAGTTGTATCGCAGTATCTCTCTCTCATTCTCCTTTCATCTCCCTCCCACCCTCTTTGCCTGCATCAAGGGCGCGAACACAAATCTGTGGCGCACATTAAACGTTTCACTTAATTAAAATCAACGGCTACAGCTACAACTACAACAACAACAACAGCTACAAGAGCAAGCAAACCAAAAAGCAACGGCAGCTGCAAAACGACGCCCCCGTATTACACGCACACACATACACGGTTTGCTTTGTCGTGTGTCTGGACGCTAATAGCTCGATACACAAACATACATACATACGTAAAATATGTACGTACATGTGTATTGTAACAACACAGAACAGCTACATCTACAACTACAACAGCCGAAGACGTGCCGAGAGCCTCTCTGTGTGACTAACGACTTGAAATTGCGCTTATTAAGACTTCCTGATTCATAATTTCAGGCGGCGTCCAGCAACAACAACTACATAGTACCAAAGAACGAAACGAAACGAGACGACAACAACAACAACAACAACAACGACGAAAAATAGCTTTAAAAGGCAACAACAAAAAACATTACAAAAGTAGCAACAACAACTAGCAAGCACTTTTGCCTTCTTCTTCAACTACTTCTACGACTATGCGTTTGTGTGTGCGAGCAGTGCTATCGTGAGTGAGTGTCTGCTCTATGTGTGTCTGAGCGGTGCGGCCATATGTCTGCGCTTTCGGTGCTTTTGCACTCACGCCAAGGTATCATCAATTGGTCATCAGCCTTATCCTGACACAAACACACACAATTAGTTCAGCATAATTTGGCGTAATGCTGCGAAAAATACTAGTAGAGCATTTATTCGTCGGCTCGGTTGTAGCGCACACGTGTAAGTATGTATTTCAATTTTTCGTCATAATTTTTGTGTAATTTTATTTGCGTCTTTCTTTTTTTGTTTGAGTTTTTCTTTTTTTTTTGTTGCTTTCTCTGTGGCGTGCTTCCACCCCGCGCGTCCCGATTTCATTTTGTTTTGTTGTAGTTGATTTTTTGCCTTTCCACTTTTCATCATAATTTTGCGCCCGCAACAAAAACTTTTTGTGGCTTAGGCGTTGCCCCCTCTCTCGCCTAGGTCGCCCCTATCTGCGCTGCATCCCTGTCTCTTTCTCTCTTGCTGGCGCTCCTCATTACACGAGTCTTTCTCCCACTGTTTTTTTTTTTTCTACGTACATACATATGTATGTATGTGTATGTGTGAGAGAGTCTGTGAAATGTTGGTCATGCTGCGGGCAAATTATAATGGCATGGAAGGCAGCGCTCAGATTTTCAAGTGACACGACACATAGACAGTCACAAACACACACACACACACACACACACACACTCGCGTTTCTAAAATTTTGACAGTCCCCACTTTGGCCTAATTCTTAGCACAGGAACGATTAAAATGTCCTTCAGACAAAATGTGTCGCTATCTCAAGAGAGCTAAAGCAATACAAGCATATGTATGTATATGGTAAATTTTAAGAAACAAATAAAATACGTGCTGATGAAAATATTTCCACAAATTTTAACGACAGTTTTTAACGTAATGAAAACCGTTGCTCATTAGTCGAAAAGATTTTAAAACAAACTCACAACGTGCATTACAAAAAAAAAAGATAATAGAAACTGGCAAATAAAGAAGAAAATGCGAAAACATTGTTGTTTTTGTATATATGAACATAACTGATATTTAATAAGAGTCTGAGTCTAATGACAATGTTTTATGAATTTTGTGACAGTACTGAAATATGCTGTGCTGATTTTGAATAAAGTTTTTTTTCTTGCCCCTATATTAAAGCCATTGTTCATTAGTCGTGAAAAAAAAATGTTAAAAAACTGCAATGTCTATATACGATTTCTAAATCGCAACAGAATGAATGTAAATTAGACTTGTTATCCATCTAAAATTTGGAATCAATTTTCAAACTCAATAAGAAAAATACCAGAAAAGTTTCAGTGTTATAAAATTTGATACTTGGAAAGTAAAATCCATTAAAATGTTATATTCAAGTGCTGTTAATATTAATATGATAAACATGTTTTGAATAAAGGGCGAAGCAAAGGACAATATTTGTTTTCTTTTGTTGGGGGAGGGATACATAATTGAAAGATGAAGATAAAGAAGAAGAAGAAGAAGCACTAACCTGTTGGACTCTGTCGGAGGCGCGCGACTTGCGCTGCTGTCGCTGGGGTCAGGAAGCAATTCAGATTGTTTAGGGCCACGATGGCCAGTAAAAGGACGGCGATTGTGCTCATTTTGGAGCTGCTGCTAATGCTGGGGATGATGCTCCAATGTTTGCTGTGAATATGTTGTTGTTGTTGTGTTTCTTTTGTTTTTGTTGTTGTTGCTTTACTCGATGTGGTTGTCGCTCTGTTGCTGTTTGCTTTTGCTCTCGTCGTCGTCGCCGTCGTTGATGTTGTTGTTGTTATTCTCGCGGATGCAGATGATGTGGCTGGTGAGGCTAATATGGAAGAAGCGGCTGACGATGGTGGCGGCCATCGGAAACGCATCTTGGCATTGTTAGGAGGTTTGCGGCCGCATTCGAATCCAATGCCCACGGGCCTCGGACTCATTTTGGGCGACTGTCTTTTCCCCACTTGTCACTTGTTTTCTTTCTTTTCTTGCTTTCTTTTCGTTTCGCTTTTTATTCGTTTATCTGTTTTGTGTTTGTTTTGTTTTAGTTTGTTTGCTTTGTATTGCAAATCTTGTCCTGCGACACACGCACTTTGCTTCTTTGTGCCTCACTCACGTTTTCTATAAATTGATTGGAAATTGAATTGAAATCGAAATTGAAATTGAATTGAAGAACACGCCGAGAACAACAATTATGAAAATATCAATTAACGATATTCAAATATTGTTGATTTATTTTGCAACGAAAATCGCATTTTACGCTGGTTAATCAGTTTTTTTTTTGTGTATTTTGTATTTTTTATATTTTGTGTTGCCGGATATCGATAGCGAGTTATTAATATTTATGATGCCCTCACACTTTAGCCAACTCTCCACCTCTCTTTCTCTCTCTCTCTCGCGCGCGCTCTCTCTCTCTCGCATTCACAAGTTGTCGTCTCGCTCTGTTGTTCGCTTTCTCGCACTCTCCTTGGTCGTCGTTTTTAACACTTTTTACAATAATTGAAAAACTTTTTGCCGCTTTATGTGAACTTTTGCCGTCGCCGTTGTCGTCGTCGCCTTTTGCGATGCGGACGGCGATGTCGTCAACTTTTTTATCAGCACTCAAAAATTAAAATTAATATTGCACTTTATATATACATATACATACATACATATGTATTTGTGTGCACAAACAACAAGAAAAAAAAAACAGAAGAAGAGAGAAGAATATTGTGCGCTTCCTTGTGCTTCACGATTTCCATTACAATTTCAAGTTTGTCCACACACACACACTGCAATGAAAAAAGATTAAAATGCATATTTAATTCAGGTTCTGGGTATTAAATAAAATGTAATTATGTTAAGCGCACAAAACTATGCTACAATTGTGCTTCTTAATAAGAAATCTGTCATGTGTAATTTCACAATTACTTTGATGCAATCAAACAATTGCATAACTTAAGCTTCACTTAATCTACTTAAAATTCAAAAATATATTTTGTTAGGGGAATTTCGTTCATATTGTGTGAAAGAAAAAGAATACCAAAAATATATTTACTTAGGGGAATTTCATTCATATTGTGTGAAAGAAAAAGAATACCACAAATAGAAATTAAAGTTCCTAATTATGAACAGTTTTAGAAAGTGTATTTTGGAAGCGACTGTTTCAGAAGAGCAGAAAAAAAAAATGCTGGTATTTTTTTGTCGTGTGTGTTTCTTTAGTGCTGGTCTCGGCCATTATTTCAGCATTAGGGCTAATACAATGGCCAATAATAAATGACGTATTTATTTAACAAAAGCAGCTCGCTTAGGAATTACGGCAACAAACTGCGAGGCGGAATGAAATAGAATAGAACATTGTGAAGATTACATTAAATTAAAGCACAAATGAAATGCATGAGTGGAGCAAAGAGAAGGAGGAGGAGGAGGAGGGGCGTGAGAGAGAGAGAGCAGCAGAGGGAAGAAAAAATAATGTATTAAAAAAATGAGCTACAATAAAATACAATAGCTGGCAAAGATCATAATAAGTGGCAGCATATGATGAGTGCATGACAGAATAGCGCAACAACGGACGGAATGGAGAAGTGGGCGTGGCAATGGAATGGGTGGCATTAGGCGGCTTCCACAGCACACACACACACACAGCCAAGTGGAAAATCAGCCTACAAAGAAGCCACAAAATGACAACCAAAGACGAAGTGGAGAGAATGGAGAGCTGTGGAGAGTGTGTGGAGCGTGTGTGGAGAGTGTGGAGCATGGAGAGTTGCGAGATAACGCAGCAACAATGACTGAAGTAGTAGGAGGAGGAATGAAAGATAGACAAGAAGAAGGAGGAGGAGCGCTGGGCGGCGGCCTACGGATGTCGACAACAAAAGAAATTGCTAATGTGCGCAAATAAAAATGGCACAAATAGACGCACACACACACACACATACACATACACACGCAGCTCTCTGTCTTGCTTACAGCTACTTGTAATGCTATCTCGTTCGCTCTATCAGCTCTAGCTCAACTTAAAAAACAATTGAAATTGAAAATCAGTGAAACCTGTTTTCACACACACACACACACACACATAGACGCAACGCATAAGCTCAGTGTTTAAGGCTCATCACGCACGCCAAGCGAAAAATTGCGATGCAAAAATACATATATATATATATATATATATACATATATAGAAAATAAAAAATGGAAAATGAAATCAAGAAAATCAAAGAGAGAAATACGTACGTTTGTAGCTACAAAACAATGCAATACAATAAATCATACGTATATAGCAGATATAAGTATATATCTTTCTCTCTCTCTCTCTCACACACACACTGAGTCCACTTGAAGTCGATTTTATTGCTTGGCTCATTAGGCATCAGCAGCAGTTGCTGCTTATTTATTGTCTTATTTTCATTTGCAAATCTCTCTAAACTGCTTATTGAAATTGTGCATATTACTCAAGCTGACCTTATAAAACCTATAGCAACTTTACTTGACTTGACTTGATAACAATGAAAATTTTTTTTTTATTTTTTGTTAAGGCTTTTTTTATGCATTACGTAAGCATTAACATTTTTATTTTTATTATCTTATTATATTTCAATTCTTACAGTTATTATATTATATAAAAATCAGTTTATTGACAAGTTTGCAAGTAAAACTTTGACCACTATATAATCATTTAATCTGAATACCACATTAGTTTATATTTCAGATATTAACTCATTTGTGTATTTAGCGGTTCGTCACAAGCAATGAATTTTCAAAATCACAAATTATTGCAGCACAATAATTCAAAATTATAATGCAAGCCAAGCAGACACATACATAGAAATGCAAGCTTTCGCGCCTTCTGTCTTGCTTTTAGTGATCGCTACAGCTCAACATCAATTCATTTTATACCAAAACAAAGTAGCAACCTCTTCCGCTAGACTTATTTGCATCTCTTTCTAACACCTTCAGCTGCACTTTTAGTTTCTTAGTAGCAACTTCTTCCGTTAGACAAATCCTGCAATGTCATTTGCTTTGCTTAGCAGCAACTGCAACTGTTAGACACGATCAACTAGCATTCATTGCTGTTAAACATGTTTCGTCTCGCTCTATCCCAGCTTCTGCTTTGCTGCTTAGTAGCAACTTCTTCTGTTAGACAAAGCGAGCAAATTCTGGAGCTACTTTTTCTGTTAGTGAGTTTAGCAACTGTTAACATAGAACAACTTCTGTTAGAGCTAATGTAAGCTAACATCGTCCTCTTCTAGAGAAATTCTATTTCTATACTCTTTTTCTATTTGTAGCAATATCTTCTGCTCTACTTTCAGTAATCAACTGCTTAACTAAATCAATTGCTGTTAATTCATATTTCTATTAATCTTTCTATTTTATTTTAAGTACTAAGCAAATAAATATAACAAATTAGCAACAAATATTATCTAAATTAATTTATCCAATATTTTCGACAGCTTAATTTGCAATTTCTTTGAGTTATCTAAAGTTCTTGAGCAAAACCTGATTTGTAGTTTAAATTCTATGCAAGGCTAGTTCAGTTAAAGAGCTGAATATGATTGCAGAAGTTTTGGAAATACTCAAAAAAAAAGTACTTTAAAAATCTCTTAACAAAAAGCTACAAAACGAATCAGTTCACAAGCATTCCACAACACTTCGCATTCAAAATAGTCCAAGCTGTGCTTTGCCTACCACTTTGAAGTGGAGGACAATCGCACGTTTCGACCAAGTCATTGTCATGGTTCGCACAAGACAGACGCAAAGCGTTACCGCAAAACCCCAACAAAAAATTTGTAGCAGGAGTGAAGCAGAGGAGCGGAAAATGTGGCGCACCTGTCCATTTTCATTAAAGGGGCCGTTGGAAATTGGAAGCGCCATTTTGGACGTCATCATAACTTGAAATTGAAATGTGCAATCGGTGATGAGGCGAGGGCGAGACCGAGGCCGAGACCGAAGAAGGAAGCCAAGAGAGAGACCAGCAAGCCAATCACGCACCAATCTGCATGTCCAACCATCGTCCTGTCGCTCCTCTATGTCTGTGTGTGTGTGTGTGTGTGTGCTTGTGCTCCTGCTCAATTTTATCCCCCCCTTGAAAATCATTTTGAGCTGGATTTATTGCGCGCCTCTCAAAGCCGCGCTAATGTGCGCGCTGAAAAGCAAAAGGGAAAGTACGCGTATCTAAGACGAGAGAGATTGCTGGCTGCGAGGATTGCGGCATTACAGGACTAAGGCCTGAGAGGGGGAATAGCCCCCAAAAAAAAAACACCACCCAAAGTGTCGGCCAATTTAGCACGCCGCCGTTGACGGCATCAGGTGCGCATTATGTCAGACTGAGAATTATGATAAGCAAAAAGAAAGAGAAAAAAAATAAAAATAATAACATAAAATATACACTTAAAAGTATGAAATTTGAATTTGCGGCACCTTGACGCAAGCCACAAAAAAAAAAAACACAAGTATTTATAGGAAATTTGGAAAATCGACAAAAAGAAATGCGTAAAATGTTTGATAAAACGCAAATGATTTTAAAGAGCAAAAGAGCGAAAATTCTATGCTTAACTTTTGATGTCGATTGCGTTGAACATTCTCTATGGACATTTTTCTGTGTGGCATGCGAAAATGTTGCAATATTACAAGCAACAAATGTTTTGCAATTAGTTTGTAGTTGGCAAACAACAAATTTATGGTTGCTTAGTTTGAGCTTTGTTTAATTTGAATTTAAGTGAAATACAGAAAAGTTGCATAAAATTTAAGAAAAATTCACATAATGGAAATTTAAATTATTTTGCTGCTCGGCTTAAGTTAAAAAATTGTGCATAAAATGCAAAAATATCAGTACAATTAAATGAAGATCTTAATTTTGCTTTTACTTTGTGGGTTTATTATTAGTTTTATTAATTTAATCTTTATAGTGTACTAAATATACATAAGATTTGTCTTTGCTTAGTTTAAAAAAAAAATTTGGTATATTTTTCACTTTTGCATGCGCCATTTTCGAGAGATAATTAACCATATATTTTAGGTATAATAATCCATATAGAGAACTCTACAGTTTATTCTATTCTTTTTTCCTTATAACATATTAAGACGACAAGTTATTAAGAATTAAAGCATTTATCTTTTGGGTTCAACTTTAATATAATTTCAGCGTGATTTAACTTTTTTCATTTTTTGCTCTTACCCAAATTTGTTTAACAGTATTTATTTGATTTGGAAATTAATTTCCGTTTTAGTTTCAGTTCATATTTTTCTTAAATTTGCAATTTAATTTCTCAAATATTGAACAGAAGAAAGAATAGCATTAAATTAAAATGCATAAATATTAAACTAAAGAAAAGTCTAGCATAATAACATATTTATCCAAATTCTGAATAAGTTTCGTTGTTTGTTAAAGGTGTGCGCTAAAATTTATTGTATTTATTTCCGCATGGAAACTGATTGTGCTACTTGAGAGTAGAGCTTCAGTTTGTTCTTCTGACACTCTTTCTTTTTGCTGTGTACTTAGTATGTTTTACTAGCCACACACTTAGTACTACTACTATATACTAACTATGTATGTGTGTGTGTGTGTGTGTGTGTTTTGCGGTATGGTTTATTTGTTGAGGCGACCTGCTGAGGTCGCCAAGTTTGCCATTAGCCAACTTGTCATTGCCAAGTTGCTTGGCCAGCTGGCCAGACTAGTCAGCACAATTTCTGTGAAGCAAGAAAAAGAAGCAGCAGAAGAAGATGAAGAACAAAAAGAAGAAGAAGCAGCAGCAGCAGCGAGAATCTTCTGCTTCGGTTTTTTTTTTTTTTTGTTCCCCCATTTCTTTCATTTGCTTTGATGTGCTTTCATTTGCGTGCGACAAATTGTGCTAAAAATTCACAGCACAAAAAAAAAAAACAAAAAGCGAAATGTAGGTAAAAAGCAAACTACGTTTAACTTTACACTATGCGGCGTTTGGTGTCGCAATGTCGCGAAGTCGCGATGTTGCTTTTGTCGCAATGTCGCGTTGTCGCCTCACTGCAGTTGGCTTTTGGAGTGTGTTTGCGCGATTCTTTTGAGCTTTTTTTCTTTGCTGTCGCTGCTTCTGCTTTTGTCCGCCTAGTGCGGTCATGTGAGTCTCTTCCTCTTCCCTCTGTCTGTCTCTCCCTTTCTGTCTGTCTTTTCTTTCTTCTTTCGTTCTTATTTGGGTTAAATACTCGCAACCACAACAACAATTTTGCACTATGTAATGAGGGCCCCGAAAAATGTGTTAATGGGTGAAGTTTATATGATTTTTACTTTACGCAGCATTTTACTTTATTTTATATTTGCTTTTCTGTGTTTTTTTGTTCTTTCTTTGTGCTTCATTATTTATGCATTTTACTGCATTTGCTGCAAGTTTGCTACAAATTTTTTTGGTAAATACAGCAGAAAAAGCGAATGAGAAGTCTGATTTTATTATTGAGTGCCAGATAAAATTCAAATTGTAAAATCATGATAATAGAGAGAACTTCATGTGTGCGGAAAGAACATTTACTTGAAAAGCGCAAAGCATTCTCTAATTTGTATTCCATTGGGCAACATTCATGACCAAATGTGAGCTGATATTTTATAAGGACCAACAAAATAAATGGGGGAAAGAAGAAAAGAAATCAAATAGACTTGGGAAGAACAAAAGACGAACATCATAAATCAATTGGGGTAACATTTTCATTTATTTATTTATTACATTTGCCAAACGCAGCAAATCACATTACTCCAACAGGTACAATCTAACTGAACCGAACCGAACCGAACTGAACGGGACACTCCGAAACCTTCTTCTATGACGACCCCTTTTCTTTATTTTTTTTTTTTTTTGCTTAGGCCAATCGAAGAGCGAATAGTGATATGGGTAACACGGAAATTTCGGATACGGATACTGATACTGATATCGATACTGATACGGACAGACAGACAGACGGACGGACAGACAGACGGACAGACGGAGAGACAGACAGACTGTGCGAATCCGAAGTGCGCTCAGTTCGTTCGACTGTGCGACAATGGGCCAAACATTTTTATTGTGTTTCATCTTTTCTCCCACTCTCTCCTCCTCTCTCTCCTCTCTCGTCTCCCACTCTTTCGCTCTTCTTCCGCTTCATTTGTTGTTGCTGCGTTGTTATATATGTATGTACTTATATTTGTTGCAGGTGTTTGTATGCCGCTTTACGGCTTCGATTTCAATTTTCGAGCCCCAGGCAGCCAACGGCGCCGAAATCCTTTCTTTTTTTTTTTTTTTTTTTTTGTTTTGCTTTTTTTTCTTTGCTTTTTGGTACTCCTTTGACACTGCCGTTTTTCTATACCTTGTCAGCAACTAAAATAAAAGGCATATACAATGCCTTTCTCTCAATGTTAATAAACTACTTTGATTCCTTTAATAAAATATAATTTGCTTTACTTTTCTAAGAAATTAGAAAAATGTTTAATCAAATTTCATTTAATTAAAAATGATTTAGTAAAAGTAAATAAAAATGTGCTTAAATTAATAAAATTGTTGTAGAAGCTGTACTAATCATTTTCGTATGTTTTTTTGGGTGGAAAAATGTGTATTATTTATTTTATATTTTGATAATGTATTGATCATGTGGTTATGTGGTTAAACTTTTCTAGGAACAGACAAAATATCAAAAAAATATCAATGATCATTTTATATTTTTTTGAAGAGGAGATTGTTTCAGCAATAATATGATTTTAAAAGCACAATTTTTGATGGTAAATAATTACAATTTTATGACAGACTCTTTTCTTTTTTATTGATACACTTGGAAAAGATTTCCGAAAAATAATGCAGAATATATTCTTGTGGTTTTTAAGAAACAGTTTATTAAAGATAAGTAAAAACTCTATTGATAAAATATTCATTTGCAGATCAAATTTCTAAAATATTATTAATACTTAATTGAAGTCACATTTTTTCAATTAGTTTTTGTATAAGGTTGAATTTTGAAAAATTTGCTGAATAAATAGAAGTGGTAAAATTTTGTAGTTAGGGTATTCACTAGTCGACTAGCTGACAGCTTGAGTTGCTCAGTTAGCTATGCACACACACGCACACACACACACACACGCGCACTGAGACGTGTGTGTGTGTGTTTGAGTATTTAACTTGCCTTTGGAGCATTACAGAGAAATGTTCGAAACGAAATCTTCGATTTGTTCGTCACTGTTTGCCAGTTTCTTTGCTCTCATTGTTGTTGTTGCTGTTGTTTTGGTTGTTGTTGTGGTTGTTGTTGTGGTAGTTGTTGTTGTTGTTGTAGTTTTTGTTGTTATATGCAAAAACCTTTTGGGACTCTTCGGCACGATTATCCCTTTTTGTGCACTCAATTTGCTATGTGACTGGGGTTAAGTTCATCAGGTGCTCGCGTCGAGCCCTTTGAACTCTCTTTTGCCCACACACACACACCGACATACACCTGACCAGAGCGCTGACTGATGGAGTGACTGACTGACTGACTGAGTGATGGAATGCCTGATTGACTAATGAACTGATATAGCCTACCTCACGATACGAGAGGCAACCCTTTGAGCCGCTGTCGCTGTTGCTGCTTTTTGGTATTTTTGCCATCAAATGCCTTTGAGCGCGTTTGCTTTGTAAGCCTTCAGTTTGTATATATGGGCACTAGTATATATATCGAGCACACACTTTGTATATATCGTACATATGTATATGGCATATGTCATGTGATATGTGACGTCGAGCTATAAATTAAAAGCCAGCCAAGGGAATGCACTGCGGCAAAAGAGCAACGCAGAAAGCGAGAGAGCGAGAGAGAGAGAAGAGTGGAAAAAGCATTTGATATGCTGCAGGAAATCGAAATAATAGATTCAAATGTTGAACAAAACGTGTGGAGAGAGTGAGAGAAGAGGAGGAGGAGGGGAACGTATCGTCGTCGTTGTTGTCGCCATCAACTGGGGACCGGAGGCAGTGGGTCAGACCATTAATCACAATCAAATCAGTGGAACAGCTAGCAGATTAGTCGATGCAAACGAAGAAGGAGAAGCATGCAGAAGGCGAAGCAGAAGAAGAAGACGAAGAAGATGAAGAAGGAGATGAAAGAGATGGTGGCAAAGCGAAATGCCAATAATAATAATAATAATAACAATAGTTTAAATGTCATTTAATGAATCTTCTGCTGCTCTTCCCTCTTTCTCTCTCTCTCTCTCTCTCTCTATCTCTCGAGCATGCGAGGGAGGATGTTGGAGATTCAGGGAAATGAATTGCAAATGAAAATGGAACTAAATACTATGAAGGTTCGGGTGAAAGGTCATTGTCATCATTATTATTATACCCGCTACCCATAGGGTAGAAGGGTATTATAACTTTGTGCCGGCAGGAAATGTATGTAACAGGTAGAAGGAGGCATCTCCGACCCTATAAAGTATATATATTCTTGATCAGCGTCAACAGCCGAGACGATATAGCCATGTCCGTCTGTCCGTCTGTCCGTCCGTCTGTATGAACACCTAGATCTCAGAGACTATAAGAGATAGAGCTATAATTTTTTTTCGACAGCATTTGTTATGATTGCACGCAGATCAAGTTTGTTTTAAATTTTTGCCACGCCCACTTCCGCCCCCGCAAATCAGAAAAAATCGAATAACAAGAGTAATAATAAAGCTGGAGTCCCGAATTTTGGGATATACATTAGAAACTATAGTCCTTGTGACTTCTGAAAATTTGGTTGCGATCGGATCAAAATTGTGGAAGTTATTAAAGAAATACTTTTGTATGGGCTAAAACGCCTACTTACTAGGGGTCTCATTTGCTTTGGCCGACAATCTGGTATATTATGCCGTCTATGGTATATTTTGAAAGTGGTACTATACTGAATACCAAAAATATACCAAATATATCATTTGGTATATTTTTAGTATTTTGTAGTATTTTTTGGTATATTTAGAAAATAATATCGCAATATTTTGCTTTTATTCAAAATGGGTAGCGGGTATCTCACAGTCGAGCACACTCGACTGTAGCTTTCTTACTTGTTTTTTTTTGGGAAAAGACACTTTGCTCCTAACAAGGAAGTTGCAATTATGCGGGCAACTGACAACGAAGTGGGGGGAGGGGGAAAACACACACACTAACACACACACACACACAGAGAAAGAGAACGAGCTGCATCCGGAAAATTAGTGAGCGCAGTGAGGAAAAACGCGTCAAAGTGAAAGCCAAGCCAAGCCAAGCAAATGATGAACTGATGGACTGACAGCAGCAGCAGCTTCAATGAAGTGTTGCTGTCGTAACTGACGACGACGTTGTTGTTGTTGTCGATGTTGTTGTTGTTGTTGTTGTTGCTACTGACCGTTTGAGGTGCGACAGCGTGCACACACCCTGAAGGAATTGTCGAGACACAAAGCCGGAAAATTTACAGCACCAGACGAGAGCAAGAGAGAGGAAGAGAAGAGATGCCTCCAAGTGGAACCAGCACTCCCCTAAACAACACACACACACACATAGACACTCACAAAGTGCTCACAAAGTGACCTTTACTCAGTTCCCTCACACCTAGATGTCGCTGCTGGCTGCAGCCTTAACCAATTAAAAGAGTCTTTCGTTGAAAGCAATCTAACACATCACACAGAGACTCTGCTTCGATCTGCTTCGACATGTTAATCCATTGATAGCAAATCACACACACACACTCGCAAGGCGAGCCACAATTAAGTGCTGTCAAATGGCAATCAGCTCAATGGCAACGCTCTTCATAAAACTGTTCACATCATATTCACAACGAATTCAAACACCAACTGACAGCACACTTTTAATATCTCAAGCTGTGAGCTTAAATATTTCTCGTTTCATTACCGAGATTTGTTTTATATAAACAACATTTATTTTTTTAAAGTAAATTCTAGTTAAATTCTTAAAAACATTTAAAATTTGCTTTGCCTAGAGATTATTAATACACAATTACATAATATTCTAAGCTTAATAGCCAAAAACATACAAGAGTAAATATTTTTGAAATATTTTTATCTTTATTATGGTCAATTATTTCTATTATAAATTTGAAATATTTCTATTTTTGTTGTAGTAAATAATTTCATAAAAAACAATGCTTTTTCATTTCGAAAATTCTAGTAAAATTCCTAAAAGCATTTTTAATTTCCGATTGTTATTGTTATTGTAAAATATGTAACTATAATTTAATTTAAAATTCAAGATTTAAAAAAAAAAATATATATATATATATATGTATATATATATATATATATACAAATTTTAATCTGTTGTTCTCTTAAATATTTTATCTCATTTCTAGAAAACTTGCAATTATTTTGCTATTTTAAATTAAAAGTAAATTGCTAACTATTTATAATAAAAATTAATATAATGCAGAAATGTAATATTGAAATTAGTGTGTACAATTAATATTACTTCGCTTTGATTTTCAATCAAAAATGTTGCACTTTAAAATATTTTAACATAATTTGTATACTACCCTATTTTAAAACCCACAGCCCAAGGGGTAAAAAGTTATTAAAATAATGTAACTGCGGGAAATATTTGTTATGGACAGAAGTATCAACTATATATATTCACGATCAGTGTTCACAGCTGAGAGAATCAGCCAAAATTGTCGAAGTTATTAAAGAAATACTTTTGTATGGCAAAATTCACCAACTTGCTTGAGGGGTTCGCTGCTTTTGCTGACAATGTGGTATATTTTGCACTCTATAGTATATATTGAGTGGAGTACTGTGTATGTATATAAATATACTAAATATAGCCATTGGTACATTTTAAGTTTTCTTTAGGTATATTTTGAAATTAACATGGGCAACGTTTATTTCACTTTCTTACTTATTTTTTTTTATATATATATTTTACTATAATATCTTGATAATGCTTTTACATTGCAATTTTAAAAGTTTAACTTAGAAGAACACATTCAAGAAAATATGACAAGAAATGTTATTAAGAAAATACTGCTTTAAATTGTTAATAGGTTGGGTTGCAATTATAAATTCCAATTTGCTTAGAAATTAATGCAGAGGATCAAATAATTTATTTACGCTCTCAAGCGAATTAACTAGTTAATATGCAGAAAACATTGAAATATTAAAGTCATAACTCAATCAGAGGAGAAATTGAAATACGCAAATGCAACTGAATTGAATAGAATAGAACTGACTGAATTTGTGAGCGACAGGCAGCTATCATTAATTCCACATAAACATGGCCAAAATGGGGCATTGAGTTTGCTGGCTTCACAAGCATGTTTTGTGCCCTTCTCTGTGCTCCAAAATAAACACAGAGTGAAAGAGAGAGTGAGAGAGAGAGTGAGAGAGAAAGAGTGTGTGTGTGTTGGTTGTCGCAAAATCCAATCAAAAATGTGAAAATGCAACTGAAATGCAAGTGAAATGTGAAGTTCGGCGAACGATTTGAAAAATGCGTACAAATGCAATTAGTAACGGTGTCTGCTCCTGCAGCTGTTTAATGCGATTTGATGGTCACATTGCCACGCCCCACGCCTCTCCAACACACACACACACACACAGAGATAGATACAAACACCAACGCCCACAGTCAAGTGATGGCGTCATGCGGCGCCGCATTCAATTAATCACGGCATTCCACTTAAAAAATAACAAACCACAAAACGCAAAAAAAAACAAAAACACAACACAAAAAAAAATACAATAAATAAATTGATACTAAAAAACAGCACAAAGCGCAAAAAAAAAGAGTACAAAACAAGAGAATTATAAAATGCGCAATAATAACACAAAATTTGTCCTCGCTAAATACGATCGGTTTCAATAGAGAGCTCGCTATCTAAGAGCATTTTAATATATTATCAAAGTCGAATTTGCGGTGCTCTAACTCACATTTCAATCAGCTCAATTCAACTGGCAAACTTTACGCAAATAATTAAGTTTAGTCTACACAATACTTTAAAGTTAAAAATGAAATGTCATGTCTAATATTAGTATTCTGAAATAAGTTTAAAGATGTTTATAGATTTATATATTATTATGAGTTAAGAATAACAGCAAATAAAATACAATTATATATTTTTAAAAGAGTCGAACAATTTTAACAGCCTTACAAGTTTCTACAAATTTGATATATTATAAAGCTATTAAAGTTGTTTAATTTATTATAAATTATGAATAACAGCAAACGAATTAAAAATTAATATTTTTAAAAGAAGCGAACAATTTCAACAGCCTTAGAATTTCTTATAAATCTGTTATATTATATATAAAGCTATAAACGTTTTTTTTTTAATTTATTATGAATTATGAATAACAGCAAATAAAAATGAATATTTTGAAAAGAATCGAATAATTTTAACAGCTTTACAAATTGTAGAAATATATATAATATGAATTTTAAACATGAGAAAACATTTATTGAGTAAATATTTTGTAATTATTTGATATTTTTAATATTACATTAAAAATATATAATAATCATATATAAGAATAAATATATTGAAATGATTCTATTTTTTATTTTTTTTTTGTTTTATGTTATATATTATTATTATTAAAACATATACATATATGTTTACATTAATTATTTCATATAAAATATATATTTTGAAATGATTTTACTTTTTGTCTATTATATTAGTAATATTTAATCATCAATTAAGAAGAACATCAGTTAAAATGTTATGTTCTATGTTATATATTAATATTGTTAAAGCAAATACATATATGTTTACATTAATTATTTCATATAAAATATATATTTTGAAATGATTTTACTTTTTTTCTATTGTATTAAGTTAAGAAGAACATCAGTTAAAATGTAATAAAGACATCACTCAAATTTCTGTTCAACTCAATTGTTGCGCTTAATGCAACACTTAGCAAAAATGATTCAAAGTGAATGTGTAGAGCATAAAACGAGTGAATAACATCATCGAAGTGATTTCAAATCACGAGGACTGAAGGTGAGAAAACATTTTCATAAATCGATATGCACAAACACACGATCGTGCTGATTTCATATTATATTTTTCGCTTTTTTTGTGTTTTTGTTTTTTATTCTATTTTTTGCATTTTTTCTTAATCATATTTTATACATTGTTTTCCTTTTTTTGCAATACTTTTTAATTTGCGCATTTCTATAAATATTTTTGTTGCTATATTTAATAAAGCACAATTATTTTGTTGGTGTTTTTCCGCAATTGAAATTTGATTGTAAATGAGCAAAATGCTGGAATAATATTGCGTCTACATTTTTTGCAGTGAGAACGTTTGGAGATCCCAAGTAAACATGCCACACAAAATTCGTGTTAATTTTATAATTTCCAGTCACGTTCGTTTATTTGCTTTGTCTTTTGTCTGTGTGTGTGTGTGTGTGTGTCTATCTCCAAAGAGGGGAGCGATGAAAGTGGTGAGTAAAGCAATCATTGCAGAGTCTAGGCGCCGCAGGTCAAACAAAATAATAGTACTTGAAAAATATTTTTGCTACCTGTTTGCTGTTAACTGTGTTCCATGGGAAATTGTTATGATAAACTATGCCAAATATTCTCAGCTGTTGTGTTTTATATATCTAAATAAACATCTAAATAAATCGCAGACTAAATAAATAGAAATTGATTCTTAAATTTGAGCTCGCACTTTTTGAACTATCAAATTTATTAAGGGGATCTTTTTCGATGACGTTTGCAAAACATTAAATGCCCAAAAATCATATGACACGCTTCGCTTGGCGAATAACATGAATAATTTATGCCCAAATTTGAACGAAGAACATCGGCAAAAGTTGAACAAGTTTAATACGTAATTATTACGCATAATTTGTGAAAGCCAAAAGAAAAAAAAATATATATTTCTAGAATCAGTTGCGTAACGGAAAATTTGTGAAATTCTAGATGGAATATAGTAAAGTGCATAAAGTGCATTTAAAGAAATGTGCAACAGGTTGTTGTTTGGCCTAGTTGGGTCTAAGATTTCAAATGGCCAAAATGAAATGCGAAGCCATGAAAATGTGTGAGTGAGTAAAAGATACTTTGCCCCGTTGCAACACTTGACTAATATTATTACGATTATTATTATTATTATTATCACATATATATGTATATGTTTGGCAAAGCAGTAAAGTTGGCGAAAAGTCTCGGCTGAAATAAGCATATGAAACGAGGCGACGCGTCGCAGCAAACGGGTCATTCACACTGCGTGAGGGGGAGGCAGCAAGTGTGTGCGCAGGGGCATAAAGAGGAGGGGAGGTATGTGTGTATGAGTGTGTGTGTGTGTGTGTGGTCAACAGGCAAAAGCCAAGAGCCAACAGCCAAAGAGCCAAACGAGAAAGCAACAGGCAAAGGCGACGGCGACGGTGGCGACAACTGGAAACTGGCGAGCAAAAGTATCTTGAGCTGTATCTGTGAGATACTCGTATCTTTTGAATACATTAGCGGCAGCACCAACAAGTGCGACAGAGAGACAGAGAGAGGTAGAAATGGCAGAGTGTGTGTCTGTCTGTCTGTGTGTGTGTGTGTGTATGAAGAGCTGAAATTGTGTAACGACAGCTTAGTAAGCAAAAATAAGGCGTCTCATTTGAGTCTCTCTCTCTCTCTCTTTTATTCTCTTGCTCTCTCTGTCTGTTGCGTGGCGACAACGAAGCGGCTAACATTATGCCACATTATGTGGCCAGCGGATGAGTATTCGGTATTCACAGTATTCACAGTATTCAGCATTCAGTATTCAGTGTCTGTTGAGTACTTTTATTTCTGTACTCTCTCTCCCGCTCTCTTTCCCCTCCTGCTTGTCTGGCGCTTTCTTTTTGGACAGTTTAATGAACAGGAAACGGAAATCATTTTCACTCCCCAGCGTCGTCGTCGCTTGCTTTATCAGCTTGCTGACTGTTCCCCCTCTTCTCTTCCCTCTTCCATGCTGACTTTAGCTCTTTTGCTTAAGCCAAAGCTGGTTGCTAAGCAAAAAAGCAAAAAGATATGCGCAAATTTATACCTCAACTTCTGATCCGCCCGTCTTCAATATCTCTTTATGTTTACTTTACACCCCCTCAACGAAATTTCAGAATCGTAATCAAATGCCAAAAGAGCTCGCGGTTTATTTATTTATTTTACACTATATATGTTTGTATATTTACCATACGATTTACCATACGGATTCTTTTATTACTCACACACACTCACATGAATGCATTCACAATACAGAATCGAGAACGGGCATTTGAAAAGTTTTACAGTGCTTCGCTTGTAGCTGTAGCTGTTAGCGTCCCCTCATTAATTAATTGCATTTGATTTCGGCAACGGATCTCCGAACGAACCAACTCAACAAAAAGTCATAAAAGCCATGCATTTCAAAATGTGACGGACTCATTTAATACCCTACACAAAAAGCGGGGGATCTGCGACTAGATATTTCAAATAACATATCTTCAAAAAAAGTACTCTTCGATAAAGTAATAAATTGTTTTGTCATTACATGTAATTTAAATAAAAAGGCGAAATAGATTAATGCAAAACAATGTATTCAAAATATACCGAACAAAATTTTAAAGTATACTGAATGCTACACTTGGTATTTCGGTATATTTAGTATGCCCAAGAATGTCTAATATACCAAGTTAATATACCGAAAGAATACAACATTTTGTAGAATAGAATACATAATATACCAAATTAATATACGCGAAATAATACTAGATTATACCAAAAGTTACATATGGTATATTTAGTATACCATAGAATACAAAATATAGTAGTTTGTCAGATTGTAAATGTAAAACAATTTCAAATTTAAACTAAAGAGCAATCATATAATATCTGACAAAAATACTAAATTGTAAAATTATACTAAATATTGAAAACGTATAAAAAATAAAACAAAATTTATTTTTGAAAAATGTAAATAACGTTTCTAAAGAATACAATAAAATTTCACTAATCTATTATATTAAATAAGAACTTTACTTTTTTAAGCTTTGAACAAAATTGTGTTTATATAAAAAAAAGAATAAATTTAAAATAATATGTAATCTACCTTTATAACGTTAATAATTAAATACAAATGAAATCAACAAAATAAAATAGTTATTCTTTTGCAGCTTCAAAACGAAATTTGAAATAAAAAAATGTTTAATTAAACTTAACATTTGCTTAAGAAGAAAGTCAAGATTTCTTTACTTGGCAAACACTTCGAAAGCTTTCTTTAGTTTATGCTGCCCCATTTGGGCGGCGCCGGTGTTCACAGGGTATTTGAAACTATTTTGTACATCATAAAAGTTCGACGTAAAGCATTTTGTTTAGCGTTAATTTCATTTTGGGTACCGCGAGCGTTTACTGTGAATACTAAACTGACTATTAATGTGCACAGCCAGCGGCAACCGCGACAGCAACAACAACTATAACAATAACTGCAGACACACAATAGTTTAGGTTTCATATGGGGGCAAAGGCAGCAGCAATAAAATATATCTCACTCGCAGCAGCAGCAACAGCAAATGGAGCAAGCGGGGAGCAGCAGCGGAAAGCACTAAACTAACTGTGAATGCCGCTCAACCCCCACCTCTATATCATCTGTCTCCCTCGCTCGTGCAGCTTTCCTTGTCGTCAATCTCGACCATAAAATGCTCTACACCCAGTAAAGTTATCAGCTTTCCACATTAGTTTGTCGGATTTCTTTGTTTTTGAAGTACTATCGATAGTCGATAGTCTGATCGATAGTACAGTTTAGGCTAAGCTATTGAATTGATCGATATATAAATACTGTGTTATTCGCATCGGTGAGTAGATTATAAATTTTTGTAAGCAGCAAAGCTTGTTTCTTAAACTATTATTAATCTTTAAAGTAAAATGGCTACTCGATAGAGAGATCGATAGTACAGTTCAAGCTAAGCTTTTTAATACTTAATACCAGTTGTTTTTAATCATTTAATTTTTAAAGATGGACTGGATCGATAGTACTGTTTAAGCTAAGCTATCGAAATGATAA
Source organism: Drosophila niveifrons (assembly GCA_035046325.1). Lineage (NCBI taxonomy): Eukaryota > Metazoa > Arthropoda > Insecta > Diptera > Drosophilidae > Drosophila > Drosophila niveifrons. The sequence goes on along the minus strand of JAWNOC010000063.1, from coordinate 7,587,328 downwards.
GCGATTTGAATTTACCTCGAGAACATTTAATTACTTTTTTCCGTTTTTAATACTATCGTTTGACTTCGATAGATGGATATACCATTTGTTTTTTTATCTTTTAAACTTTAAAGTACTTTGGATACTCAATAGACTGACTGACTGAATAGAAGGTTTAAGCAAAGCTATCGCAATGATAAGCGATTTGAATTTTATATACCTCGAGAATAGTTAATTACTTTTTTCCGTATTTAATACTATCGTTTGACTTCGATAGATGGATAAACCATTTGTTTGTGTAATTTACTATCGATAGTCGTTATGATGATTGAGAGTAGTGATCAAGATTATAATTTCATTTGTTTACAATTCTTACTTCATCTTTTTAAAACTATCGTTAGTCTTCGATAAATCGATAAGCCTTTACATATGTATTTGTATACGATAGTTTTATGATAGTTTCACGATAGTTGGCGTGTAGTAATTTGGAGCAGCAGAATTATCATCATCAGTTACATAGCTCGAAGAATTTTGTAATTGAGCTGGCTGACTGACTTTTGTGTGTCTGTGTCTGTGCGAAAAGTTGGGCTCGTTTCCAGGCAATCCTAATGCCAACAGCTATCATTGTGGGAAACTAAAACACACACACATACAACTACAGAGATGTGTGTGTGTGTGTGTGTGTGTGTGTGTGTGTGACGAGGTGTAACCTTTTGACCATTGCATACGATTCGCTTGCAGCTGCTAATAAGCCCTATTGGGATGCTGTGCATAAAAATGCGAAAACAATGCGATAGATGGAACACACACACACACACACACACACACACACCTACACACACAGACATAAAGTCAGACAATGAACAAAAAAAAAAAAGAAGAGCCCCAAACCGAAACTGACGTGCAAAACCAAAAGCGAAAACGTTGCTTCAACTGAAGAGAGCTAAATTTAAAATTGCTCCTCGGGCTATAAATAAGAAACAATTGTTTGAGAGCGTTTTGCACAAAAAAGGGAGCTAGAAACGTGCAGTGGATGAGGAGGAGGACCAGGAGAAGGCCACAACATGGGGGAATAAAGAGGAGTGGAGCGATGTCTGTTTGGATGTTGGATGCTCGGATGCTGGAAGCTGGGAGCGGCGGCAACTTGGAGGCATTCAAACTAGTTGGCGGCTCTTCATGTTGCTGTTGATGAGCTTGAACAGCGCATCGCAGTGCTTCATGGTTGTTGCTATAATTTAGCTACCTACCTATAAACATCACAAACACACACACACTCCTACACACACACACTTGTCGATGAATAGGTGTTGTTATTGCTGCTGCTGCTGCTGAGGATGCCGCGCTGTTGACGTCAACTTGGTTTGGCTTGGCTGGGGAGCACCATTAAAACTGAACGTAAACCAAAAAATTAGGTTGCCAGCATCGCACACACACACACACACACACTTGCATAGATTAACTAACACACACATAAAAGAGAATGAGCCATAGATCTCTACAGTCAGCTAACTCATAATTAGATACACTTTGATTTTTGCTCTACATTTTTGGCTATAGCGAAATGAGATTCAACTACTATATCATACATAACTATTATAATCGTTTTTTTCTTATGTACACATATTTTTACAATAGCAAAATAGTACCACATATAAAGATAAGAAGAAACTATTATATTTAATATAACAATTTGTTTTCCTTTTCATGTTCTAAGCACAAATAAACAAAGAATAAAAACGCCCAATAATTTAATTTCTACTTTACAAACACAAATTTAATAATCTTTTTTTATTGTTGTATTTCTAAACTAAAACTGAAGAAAAAAAACAATTATAAATTATTATAATAACTATAACAGCAGTTATTAGAAAAACAGAATACAACAAAAAATTATAAGTATGTTGTTAAAATAATTGCATCAGACAAAAAAGTTTTTCTAAATTCGAAATTAAGTTAAATAAAGTACTAAATAATTTTATAAAAAACCTTTTTTTAACGTAAATACTAAATTTGTGTTAATTTTGGTTAAGATAAGGCATCAAAAAAAAGCATTTTTAAATGTTTAGATATAATTAAATTCAATTTAACTCATTTCAATCTACACTTGATTATAATTTAAAGAAAAATTCATAAAAATAGCAAATTTGAGTAATTTAAATAAAAAATAAAAAACATTACTAAATTATTAAAATAATTGCAGCACAAAATAATTATAATAATAATAATCAATTTCTTCTATAAATAAACTGAAAAACATATCTTAATTTGTATGTATAATTAAATTCAATTTAACTCAGCTTTACATTATTTCATTCTAAGCTCGTTGACAATTTGCCGAATAATGGTTTTATAAAGGAAAGCAATAAATACTTAATATATAATATATAATAACCTCCTCAAATTTGCAACAATTGAAGCCAATCAAACATTTTTTAATGTTGTTCAATTGAAATGCGCGTTTTTAAATTAAAAACACTACATTTATATTTCATTTAATTGTTTGCACAAATTCCACAAACGTTGTTAATTGTCATGCTGCGCAAATTGAAATATATTTTGCTAAATTGCCTAATCAAAATTTACAAATTTATTTATATTCTGCGCAGGCCAAAAATATTTGCTAAATTTTCTAATCTATGAAATGAATTTCAAATGTTTAAATTGTTTTTGAAATGTATTTAAAATTTCATTTTATTCTGCTTTAGTACAAATATTTTTTGTAAGTTGCTCAACAATATTTTAAAATTTATTTAAAATTTATTGAAAATTATATTATATATAAAATATATATATTATTTAATAAGTTTTGCTCAATTATTTTAATTAAGCTTATTAACAAAAATGTTGTAAATTGTCTTTTCTATATTTTGAAATTTATTTGAAATATTTCGCCAAATTTCTTTTTAATTTGCTGAATTACAAATATTTTGTAAATTCGCCAAGAAATACTTTAAAATTTATTTAAAATATTTTACTAAATTGTGCAAAAAATAATTTGAGATTTTATTTATACTCCTTCAGTACAAATAATTTGTAAATTCTTAAAATTTTTTTTTTTAAATATTTCAATTATTGTATGCGAAGCCAAAATTATTTGCTCGCTTTTATCTAATCAATATATTTACTTTCTTTTTCAAATGTTTTCTTGAAATTTAACAAAAGTATTTGTTTTTTTTTTATCGAACTCTACCAAAAAAGGGGTTAACACAAAACTGTCAAATACTGTGTTGTAATTCATATGAAGCTCCACTGTATTCGCATGTATTGTGTATGGAGATGTGAGATGGAAGCAAACATAACTCCATAACTACTTTGGTATGGCAAACTTTGACTCCTCTGCGCCCCTCGCCAGGCAACCGCAGAGACAGAGAGTGCTGTACTCCATCACCAGTTAACGGGGCAGAAGCAGCAGCAACAACAGCAACGTGTAGTAATAATAACTGTTTTGGTGCTGGTGCTGGTGCTGTTGGAGCTGCTGTGGCTTGCACCTTTGCCATTTTGTAGCCCAAAAATAACGAGCATAGAAAATTTATGAAATAACTCCGCTGAACATTTTGTGAGCAATGTATGCTAGCTAACGATTGTTGAACCTGCTGCATATCTAGTATTTTTTTTTTTTGGGTTTTTTGTTTCGTTTTCTAGTTGAGTTTTGCAATGAAATGAAACAGCGAGCGAGTTGGCATAATGAGTTGCGCCAAACAGCGGACAATGGACGATAAATTGCCAGAAGTAGCTACTAATTTGCAGTTAGTCATTCAAGGAGAAAAAAAAAGAAATGGAAAAGAGAGAGAGAGAGATACTCGACTCGAAGCAGACAGCAGACAAAAGAGAACGAAGTAAACAACAAGCTGTGAGCTTTGACTGCATCTAATGACACTAATAAAGTTTTGGACCCCACTACTGATGATAATCTGTCTCTGGCACTCAAACCCAGTTAAACAGACTCTGTTCACTTTCAGCAAGCAGGATATGACCATAAAAGATTTCCCCTTTTGTTCGAGAAATGCAAAACTTGCGCTTACCCTGTAAATGTTTGAGAATTTTAATTGCCATTCAGAGAGCGTTGTTGATAACAAACAGAGAGAGGCAGAAAAAGTCCCGAAATCCCGTAACAACCCGAGCTAAGCTGATAAAAGCTCGAATCGAAGGAATCGTTGCCGCCCACATGAAATTTTCTTTTACCACCAGTGTGACCATCGCTTGCCACAGAACAATTTCAAGGTGCACTGACTGTAACAAATATCTTCATTAAACTTTTTACACACACACACACCAACACACACATCGAACAGACACAAAGAGAGTTAGAGAGAGAGAGAGAGCGCCTGAAGCTCTGGGCTTTGAGTTTGTTGCTTTGGTAAATTCTCATACTCATCATCGTCTTCATCTTCGAAGACGACAGCAACGAGCAAAACAGGATGGTCTTGCCTGGCTGCCTGGCTGCCTTGTCTGCTACTGATGCTGATGCTGATGCTGTTTTCTCGTTATTTGCATTTTATGGCACACAGTCTCGCACAGTGGAACCAAGAAAACGCAACGCACTTGCTCAAGTGCTCCAAATAATTGATTATTTTCCTTGGCGTTCGAAGTGCGCCACTGTCTGTTGGAGTTTTCTTTTTCTTTTTTGGCCAGCTATTTTAAGTTTTTGGTGCGCTTTGTTGTTAGGCAAATATTTATGATCGACTTTTATTTGGCGACCAGCAGCAGGCCAGCGGCAATACAGCACACACACACACACACACACAGAGTGAGAGAGAGAGAGAGAGAGGGAGAGAGAGAGAGAGAGGGCAGTAACTGTCCCAAAGCAAAGGCAGCGTACTTTTTGTGCTTTTGATATTTTGCAAGTTCGTTAAAGTTCAGTTTGTCTTCACACACAGCAACACAAACATGCCACTAGAAATGTACATACATACAGTATATTTTATATACTATAGTATACAGTATATATCATATATCATTAGTATATAATGATTATCATTAGATTGCTATGAAATACCACATCATTAGTATATACAATAGCATATTCAGTAGTGTATAGCATATAGTACTATGTAGTAAATGGTATATAGTATATTCTTAGTATATACTATAGCATATTCTGTAGTGTATAGCATATTTGTCTGTTTGCAGTATCTTTGTGAAATTAGAACTTTTGTCGTAGTCCTGTGATTATGTCTATAACTTCAGTTTAGTATATATTACTACATAGCAAATATACTAAATACTACAAATATACTATATATACAAATATACTATATACTATAGCATATACTATAGCATATTCTGTAGTGTATAGCATATTTATCTGTTGGCAGTATCTTTGTGAAATTAGAACTTTTGTCGTAGTCCTGTGATTATGTCTATAACTTCAGTTCAGTTCTAAACTTTTTTTCTGTTAACTAACTTTGCCGTGAGGTTTTACTCTTGATTTGGCCTCATGCATGGCACATCGTCGTACACTCTTTTAATTTGTGTGTAAACCGATGCAAACCAATATTGAACTTTGCAAATAGCTGGCCAACAAAATGTCAGCTCATTCATTAAAAACTTGCGCAAAAGGCTTTCAGTTTGGATTTTCAGTTCTTTTTCAGTTTTTTTTTTTGTTTTTGGGCAACCCAACTTCAAATGGCAGGCCACAATAGTTCAGCATTTGATGCAATGCAATTCAGCCATGGCCATGTGAATATTCAATTACAAATTGCTGCACATCGCTGAGAGTGAATACACTCACAGCGAATGATTCAAATGCATTGAAAACATTTTCGCATTCGCATTCAAAACCCATTTAATTCGCATTTTATAATTGCTAGACTCTCATTTATTTAATTATAAAATGTTAAGGAGAAAATATTTAAGTATATAATTGTGCCCACTCTTTGTTATACTTTCTTTTGTTCTACTTTTCAAGCGGTGTTTCAATAATTGTGATTTTAGTATTTCAAAATTCAAATTTAGCTTCAATTGAAAATGCAAAACAATTGTGACGAAGTCAAAGGCAATCGATGCTAATTAGTAATTATTAAATATAATGTGAAATTTGCTAGAAAATCGTTTCGACAATTTGCCAGCATTCGATTTTGCGTATTCGATTTTGTCCAGTCGAACAATTAGAAGTCCACCGAAATTAGCATAAAGTATTCATATCATCGACTGACATCGAAGCGAGAGCGAGAGAGATGCCGATGATAGGCAATGACTAAGTTGTCAGGCTGCTTTTATATTTTGTTTTTTTCTATACAGTTTTTTTTTGCTATTTTTTTTTTGCCAGAGAAAGAAGCGGCAGGCAAACCCGCAGATGGGAGATGAGAGATGCTTTGAGCCAAGTTAGAACGCACGAACCACAACAACCAACGACAATGACAACAACAACAACTAAATATCGACGCTCCATGAGGTTTCTAATTTTATTTCAACTCAACTCAACTCGACGTTTCCTACATCATTTCAGTTATTCTTTCTTGTTGTTTTCCTAGCTGCTGTTGTTGTTACTAATTAAGTTTTTTTTTTTTTGCTTTTTTCAATGCGAAAACACGTAGAGAGGAATCGAGACCTGTTCTTTTTTTTTTGTACATTTATTTGTAAATTTGTATTTTTTGTTTCTTATTTCTTTGGCGCTTTTTTTTGCCTACGTTTGGCAGGCCTCAGTTCCAGACTTGAGATTGATCGGCGAGAGACAGAGACTGAGACTTGGGAGTGGGGGTTTTTGGGATTTTCCATAGACGTGGCGTGGCGTTTATTGCAGTTTATTTGCGTTCGCTGTGATTCTAAATAATTAACAACAAATGAATACTGTTTTTGTTTATTGTGCTGCTGGCCGCCAATTCGTAGAATAATGACGAACGGCTATTCGATGGGTACAAGGCGGCTGCAGGTACAGTTGCTAATGATAATTTATGGGTTTGATTGATTTATTGCACAATTTCTCGGAATTTCCAGAATATGCAGCTGTGACACCGTATAACAGTTGTATGACAGTCGTATAACATACTAACAAAATGCATAGCAGCTGTGCAAAATGAATCTGCCACTCAGCTGACTATTTTTAATAGCTCATTTCTGCATTTGTTGTGTATAACAGTTTTTATAACATAGAAATTTGCGAATACTTTACAATTTTTGCTCAGCTATGATGAATTTTAAATGAAAATACTCACATAATATAACTATTGCATGAGAGCTGTATAACAGTAGCGCAAAATCACCACATGCGTATAACAGTTTTAATTTCTTAACAACACAGTATCACATGAATGCGTTTTCTAACTAGTCTTGAATTTAGAGTTGCAGCAGTGTCAGAGTATAACAGTTGTATAACAGGTATATAATAGTTTTGATTTCTTAACAACTCGCTTTCTCATAAATGCATTTTATAAGTTCAGTTGAAGTGACCGAGTATAACAGTTCAATGACAGATGTATAACAGAATTGATATCTTTATAACGCTTGTATGAGAAATGAATAACAGTTTTGCAAAATCAACTTTGCTTACTGATCCGTCTTACAAATGCATTTGCTGTGTATAACAGTTTTGTTTTCTGAACAAATCGTTATTACATGAATACATGTTCGAAGTTCAGTTGAATTTCGAGTTGCAACAATGACACAGTACAACATAGTGGTATAACAGTTGTATACCAGTTGTATAACTGCTGTCCAAAATCAACTTTCCTGCCAGTTGACAGTTATTTTCGACTTATTTATGCATTTGCCGAATAGAGGAGCTTTTGATTTAATAACATTTTGAGTACTTTTGCTCACTTGTGTTGAATTTTGTATGGATTTATGCGCAGAATATGGGCAGATTGGGTGGGGTGTGACAAAACGAAATGAAATTGTGGCAATGCGACTGATTAAACTGTATGCTGTATGCTGGCAATAACTAGCCCGATTGATTGCATTAGCCTAATACGAGTGGGAGTGCTCATCGTCGTCGTCGTCGTCGTCGTTGTACTTGTTTCTCAGGCTAAATCTCGTTGCTAGTCAGCTTAGTTTCTAATGCATTTGCATTCCCCAGATCCCCCCCGAGACACCACAAGGCAGAGAGAAGCACAACCCTGTCAGCCATCGGCCGACATCGGCCGGGCAACCAAGCAGCCAGGCAACCACTCAACCAGCCAACTCAGTATAACACATTCTCAACCTCGAATGCTTCAGTGCTTATCGAGCACCGGCAATTGAAATGCGCTGCCAGCTGTTGTTGCTGCTGTTGGATGTTGCTGCTGTTGTTTTGTGTGGCGTGTCATCATTAGGATGTTGTCAGAAAACAAGCGCACTATAAACTCAGTCTCAGTCTCCATCTCCAGCCACAGCCTCAGTGGTTGTCTCTACTGCCTCTGCTCTGTGTGGATTTGATGTAGCTGTGTCGCGTCGTCTGCGGCTGCTCTAATGCATTTTTCATGCATACATTTAGTGGCGTTGCGCCAATCAGAGGACTGCCAACGGAGGACGCGCCACTTCACTCAGATGACAGCCTAAATACCCTGTAATGTTAGCCAACTAAGGGTTATGCCATGCTTAGGGCAAGGCACGAAATATTTGGGAATATTTTTGTTGTGCAAGCAAGTTGTTTAAGTAAGAAACTAAGCGCATTTTTAGTGTGACAAAATACTCCGTATTTTACTTTTATTGAAAAAGCTTTAAAGGGTATGCAATAGTCTGGTAAAATGTCATTGCTTTGCTTGTTTGCAGCTGTTTAGATAATAGATACAAAAGTATAAATTTTCGTGCTTTACAACTTTGCTGAGTATCTGCTAGTCGTATACCCTGTCAACCGCTTTGGCCCGTTGAGTATCTGTCATGTTGACAAATTGCGATGAGCCAAAAGCTTCGAAGCCCCACCGAAAAAAAAAAAGCATTTCGCCAAGCAATGCAAGATTCTCGAACCCATATGCAAATGCCATTGGCAGCTTCAGGTAATCTGCATAGCGATATTTGTTGCTTCATTTTCGCTCTTCGATATCTGTCTCTCCCTCCCTCAATGCCCCTACAAATTTAGCAATTTTCCATTTTCCATTTTACTTAGCTGCAGTTGCAGTTGCTGTGGCAGTTGCAAGTGCCACTTCTTCGGCAGCGGCAATTGAGTTTTTAATTGCAGTGCAGTGCGTGCAAATTCCATCAACCAACAAAATGTTAATCAACTTCCGTGCTCACCATTGAACATCATCATCATCATCATCATCATTGTCATCATCATCGTTATCGTCATCGTCATCATTCTGATTATAAGCTAGTCGTTGTGATTAACGTTGTACTTGAACATCGAAACGTGCCAAATTGATTCGAGGCCCAAAAACTTAACTTTGCCTTGTTTTTGTTTTTGTTTTTGCTTTTGAGCAACGCGAAACCTGATAAAATCTCAACTGCACAAAATCTGTGTAGTTGAATTTTTCGGTGTACTCGTAGACAGTGAAACCTCGAATCGAAAAATTCAATTCTGCAGTGAAATTTTGTTGAATTAATTAGTTCCCGAATATAGATAGATAGTTTTCACAGCTGGCACGCAGCTTTGTGGCATATTTGCTGAGCAAGCACAGTGAGCACTCAGCATATTGAACAAAAGAAAACTTATTACATTTCAATAATACACAAATAGATGAATGTTTTGTTATACTATTTTTAAGCTTGCAATGTAAATTTGTCAATATTTTTGTAATATAATTTACTCAAATTTCGGCTACTGTGTTTTTATTTCCATACTAATTTCATGGTGACCTTAGTCACGTTTAACTGTAGCTGGGTGTAGCTGAAGTGTGTGTTTGTGTGCTGGGTGTGATTACAGCTCGCATTGCCATTGGGCCCGCTTTGTGTAGCTTTCGCTGGCTTTGTGAGATAAACTTGGACTCGGAGCAAATTTGAACAAGATAAATGCCGCTTAATTGCACACAGAATGAAACTAAATACGTTCTACTCGCCTAGACGAAGACAAAGGGAGAACTGACTGACTGATAGATGAGCGCGAGTTGAAGCTGGAGAGGAGGAGTTGGCGAAGGCGGAGATGAAGCTGCTGTTTGGGGAGTTCGAGGGAGAGAGAGACAGAGACAGAGAGAGAGAATGGAACGGATGACACCACTGAGAGATACCGCATCAAATTATAAACGAAAGTTCCCAAACAATTTAATCAGCGACGTACAACAAAAACAGTGAACACATCAGACAACAACGAGCAGAAAGTGGTTGGAGCTGGAGTTGGAGATGCTGGTTTCTGGTTGGGGGAGGAGACGAGTGGGATATGGGGGAGAAGGGGGAGGGGGGGAGATGAGCTGGGCTCTCTGAGGTGCCAGCCAAAACGTTGCTGCCTTTGGTTGCTTGGTTGGCTCTTAACATTGCTCAAAGAAAAAATCTTGTTAGATCTTTCAAATTCCTTACCATGCCAACCGAGCGAGACCGAGAATGGGAAAAGCAAAGCAAAGCAAAGCAAAGCAAGAGTAAAAGAACTGAACAGAACAGGATAGAGCTCACAACAAAACCGTGGAGAACCGGGAAGCGAGCATAAAATAGAATAGAACAGAGAATAGAGCAGTAAGAGTCGCAGTTGAAACGAACACGAAGACGAAGACGTAGACAACGATGATGAAGACGAAGACGAAGACGAAGACGAAGATGCAGTAACTGAAGGAAAATCGTTTAGACGGCTAAAGTGGAAAACTGAAAAGCGCACAAACTGCACTAACAACAACAACAACAACAACAAGTTGCTGATGGGCGAGCTGGGAACTGTGGCAACTGAGGGAAGCAGCAGTCGAAGCAGAAGCAGAAGCTGTTGAAGCTGGAGATGATGGTAAAGCCGCAGCCGCCGCCGCCGCAGTCGTCGCAGCCACAGAAACAGTCACAGCCACAGCCACAGCTCTGGGGCCAGTGTGATTGGCATTGGGGAAACTTGTTACCAAGACAAAAACAAAGACGAAAAAAACACAAAAACAAAAAACACAAAAAAAAAATAAACTAAAATAAGAAATAAGTAAAGAACACAAAAGAAAATACATGGAAAAATAGAGCCAAGTAAGCGCACGCAAAACAATCATCGATTTTTGTGCGACTCACAGATACCTTGTCACGTTTTCATTGGAAAATAGAAATAGACAAATAATCCGAGACTTTTAGGAGATATTCATTTCGCATAGTCTCAGATATATCAATTAAAAAAACGATAAATAATAAACAACGAATATTTTTAGAATGCAAGTACTAACATTTGACTTAGAAAAACCCTTTCAGATACTATAAATCAGCTATATCTATTGAGAAAAAGATAAATGGAAAAGTATTACTTAAAATTATTCAATCAGCTTACTTTGAAATGTAATCAGAGAATTTTTTTAGAAAGCAAGTACTAACATTTGACTTAGAAAGACCTTTTCGCTTACTATTTTAAGCACATTCGAGGGGAAAATTGAATGAAGTCTTTCTCAAACGCAAACCTTAAATAGAATTATAGCAATTAAATAACATGGGATTTTATTGCTAATGTTTACAAATGTTAGTAGTGGGTGAACTTTTTTTTGTTGATCATACAAAATTTGGATTATTAAGAGCGCGATATGAGAAACTCTTTACTAATAAAAATCAATTAAAAAACAAAAGATTATAAATTTAAAATTGAATTTAATATTAAGATTTAGAAAAAATCAGACCGTAATATTATTATGCCCCTATATATTAAAAACTAAAGCTCAAAGCCAAGCTGAACTGAATGTATTAAATGCATAACGATATTAAACACATCACGATAGTAATATTCTTTGACTTTTAACACATCCCTTATAATTTAGTTATAACTATTGCAAACTAATATGCTCTGTGTGCCATTGCGGTAGAGGGTATGGCAAATCTATAAGAGAAATTGGCGAGAGATGCCGAATAACCGGCATGAAGGAATGAAGCTTGAAGCTTGTAGCTTGTAGCAGCTTCATTACAGTTCGACCGGCAAAATGAAAAGCAATAGTGTAGGAGGTGCTTGAGGTGGCTATGGAACTGGTAGAGGTGGCAACGGCAGCACGAGTTGGGGGAGGGAAGAAGAAGTGTGGGAGTGGGGGAATGGGGGAGGAAGGATAGCGGAAACTGTTGACAAAGTAGCCCCTCAACGTCGCGTCGTTACAGCAAAAGCAAGCTGAACAAATCCTTGCTATATATTTTGTCGTTTAACGCCAATTGGACAACTTGAAAGGATTTTCAAGAGTGTTGTGTGATGAAGAGGTGGGTGGGGGTGTGTGGTTGAACTGTGAGCTGAAGTACGCCTTTTGTGGTCGACACGTTTTCAATTTAAAGACGGAAATTGCAAAACGCAAATCGGCCAAAAGGCGCTCTGAATACCGAATATCGAAGACTTAAATGGGTTTTGATTTTCGCTTACCTGTCAAAATCCTGGCAATCCTGTGGCAATCCTTCGCACACACTTGTCGAGCGTATAATCCCAGCGAGAGAGAGCGAGATCAAGCGAGCGTGCGACCGAGTGAGAGAGCGAGATAGTTGATGGCAAGGATAACTCACGCATGCAAATTGCAGCTGAGCTGAGAGCGCCTGCCGTAACGGTTCATGGGTCAGGACAGGTCAGTGTCGAAAGAAAAAGCAAGAGCGCGCGCGAGAGAGCGAGTGAGAGACAGAGAGAAAGAGAGTGAAAGAGAGAGCGCAGGCAGCGGCAACAGGTAAACCAAGTTCAACTGCAAGTCAATGGCAAATTCAAATGCAGACAAATGTCACTAACACACACACACACACACACACACGCAATGCAAACGCAAAAAGCAAAACCAATAACCGAAACTTGTACAAAAGACAACGCACAATTTTGTTTTTTTTTTTTCGAAAAGAACAAAAACAATGCATTAACACACACGCACACACTAATATACAAAGTGAATCAAGTAGAACAACAACAAAGCGAAACGCAAAATTGAAACATGCGCGAGCGCGATACGCTCACTCTGCAGCGTGAGAGAGAGCGGGAGAGGTATATGTAAAGAGATTTAAAGAGAGCGTAGAGGGAAATTGTTGTTGCGACGGCGACGGCGCGCCTATGAAGCAGCGTTGTCGACGTCGACGTCGACGCCGTCGTCGATGCCGGTTGAAGCGACACGTAAGTACAAGTATGTTGCCTGACGTTGAAGTCTTTTGTTTTATTCATCTGTTCTCAGTTGCTGTTCTTGTTCTTGCTGTTGTTGTTGTTATCGTTGTTGTTGCTGCTGTGTTGTTGTTCTTTTGTATAAGCAAATGCCAGTGTTGAAAATGACTCGAATTGCAGGTGTGGCTCTGCCGGCAACTAAGCAATAAACTTGAGCTAAATTTAACCTACAACTGTATGTGTGTGTGTGTGGGTCTTTTCTGTTCTGTTCCCGAATTATTTCAGATTTGATTTTGTGGCAGAGAATCGGAATCGAAATCAGAGAACCAGTTTCGATTGCTGCGCAAAATGCGTTTTTTTTTTTGTTCTCTGCTTTTTTAAATGCTTTGTTATTGTTATTATTACGTGTATCGTCTGCTTTCTACTTGCATTGCTTTTTTATTTTATATTCTCAATTTTTTTTCCACCTCTTTGTTAATACATAATTCTGACTAATTTTTATGTTCTTTCTTGTGATTTTTTTGTGTTAAATAAATTGTATGCGTATTGGGTTTTCTGTTTCTTCGCTTGGCTCTTAAACTTCTTCGTTCTTTTGAGCAACTTTGGTCGTTGTTGGTGTTCTTGTTGTTGTTGTTTAAAATCGGGTCGACAGCGGCGCAGTTTCTGCTTAGTTATTCTATACACGCTGACTGTTTGCGTGTCTCTCACTCTCGGCATCGGTGTGTGTGTGTGTGTGTGTGATACCTGTTTGTCCACACACACACACATACATACACATAGTAAAGGTGCGACAGAGATAGCGCACGCAAAACCACAGCTCAAGAATTGAGCGCGACTTGGCAAGTGAGAGAGAGAGAGCGAGAGAGTGAGAACAAGAACAAGAACAAGCAACGAGCAACGACCACCGTCGTCATCATAATAATCATCTATGTACACACACACACACACGCACACACATGCAAGCAACAACCTGCCGTCTCTTTGCCTCTTTTCACCTTTCTTTTTTGGGCCGTTTTGTCGGCCCCTGTGTGTGTGTGTGTGTTGTTGGCTTCTTTGATTTCGCTTCGCACGCTCGTTCGTTTCATTTCAATTCTACACAACATCAGCATAATTATCATTAACGCCGCCGTCGCCGTCACCGTCGCTGTCGCCGTCGTCGTCATCATCATTATTAACTGTGATCGTTTGTGAGCTGTTCTCTCCTGACTCGCTTCTAATCCATTTGGATTCCTTCCGCTCCCCTGCCCCCTCCTTTGCACCTTGCCTACATACTTCTACTACACCTACAGTTCTTCTCCTTCTCTCTCTCTCTCTCTCTCGCTCTTCTTGTTGTTGACCGGCTTATGGTCAGCATGAATTGCTGAATATGCCAGAATATATTGATTCAATATCTGGCCTTTGAGCTGCCCCACCCCACCCACATATCAACGTACATTTCCATGCATTCATATTGCATTAATTCTCAACTAGTTTTACATTTCTGTTGTATTAGTTTTGTAAATAGTGACACACACATTACAAGTACATTTTTGTACATTTAAATACATTAATGTGTGGAATCACTTTCAAATCATTTTCAAAATTGTATATTGGAAACACTCCTGATAAATGTTCTACACATTTCTATACATTTTTGTACACTTACATACATTAATGTACTTTTGTGTAGAAACACTGAAAAGTCATTTTTAAAAATGTATATTATTATATTATTATTATTCCATACATTTACATACATCAATGTACATTTGTGTGGAATCACTTTAAATTTGGAAGCAATTGATACAAATCTACTACACATTTCTATACATTTTTGTACATTTACATACATCAATGTACATTTTAGATTTGTAAGTAATCGACATAAATCTTAGACTCATTTTTAAACAATTTTTGACTCTAAAAGGAATGTACATATATTTTATATACATTTTGCTGCATTTTGGAATAATTTACAAACGTTCGCGTACATTCTTATGTGTACATTTACGTACATATCGATATGCATGCGTACATCACATGTGACTTTTGCGGCTGCTGCTGCTGCCTACTACAACAGCCTTCATTCCTTAGCCAGTTTTTCATGCGCTCTCTCGCTCGCACTGTGCGCGCGGCATGTTGATGTTGTAGTTGCAACTTCAGGCTTGGCGACCACATTTTTTTGTGTTGTTGATTTTTTTTTTTTTTGCCACGCTCAACGATCAGCGGCAGTCACAGCAACAGCAACAACGACGACGTCAAATTAGAAAATTAGTTGCTCAGTCTACAAAACTTGTTCATTGGCTTTCTAACAGAGTTGAGAAACGTCGCGACGACGCTGATGGCTTCGCATCTGCATATGTATTGTACATACATACATACATACGTATACATACATCTTACATACATACGTAAGCACACATGTTAAGTTTTGTATGACAAAGTGATAGCTTGAAAGACGCTGAACCGGCATCAAGCTCAGCTCGATCAGCACACACACACACACACACACACACACACACATGCAAATCTAGTAGTTTCGAAGAGAGCATGAGAGCGCAAAGCGAGAGAGGAGTAAAGAGAGCAAGCAAACTCCATAAATTGCATAAAACTTTCGCATGTCGGAAATAATTCTTTGTGAAATTGTCAGGCTATACACAGACGGAGAGAGAAGGAGAGAGAGAGAGAGACTAGTACACACACTAGTGCCCACACTACTCCTATTCGGGCTACTGCCAACATGATTTACGGCCGCTGCTGTTGCTGTTGTTGTTGCTATTGCTGTTGCTGTTGCTTTTGCTGGCCTACAGCCTCATTTATCATAAGCCAAAAGGCATTCTAAGCCACACTCACACTCACACTCACACACACACATTGAACTCAACAGGCAGCGAGAGGCGATTGGGCTTGGGATTTGTTGTCCCGTTGTCCCAAGCAGCAGCAGCAGCAGCCGCAGAAGTCTGTTTGTCGCTCTGTTGCTGTTGCTTTGTCTGTTTGTCTGTTCGTTTGTTTGTCAGCTTTCACCTTGGCTGCAGACTTGCAAATCATTTGCTTCCGCCTTCTTGCCTGCCGTTCACTCGCTTATCCTGCACTTAGAACTCTCTCAACTCGTGTGTTGTTTACGTTTTTTTTTCTGTCCACGTTTTTACGGCTCCCCCAAAAAATTTCATCTCTCTCTCTCACTCTTTATTTTGATTTTAGTTTTGATTCGGCTTTGTCTCAATGCCTTTCGGCCGCTTGGTCGCGGTCTGGGTCGCTGCCACAGCCGCAACCACAATCGGAGACGGAGACGGAATCGGAGCCAGTGGCAACGCTTCAAAAAAAAAAAAAAAAAAAAAAGTAGAAAAAAAGACTGGTTTTCAACGCGTTGGCCCCGTGGCTAAAAAGGAAGTTGCTCGTAAAGTGGCGAAAGCCGCCAGCAAACAGCAACTACAACAAATACAACAACAACAACAATCTACGCTAGCAAATTCTGCGACGCTTTCTTTCTATTTTCAGTTTTGACTTGAACTTATTATTATTTTTTTTTTTTTTGCTTTTTTCGGTTTCAGTTTTGCTTTTGGCCTGCATTTTGGCCACTTTGTTGCCGCTGCCTTTTTACGTTTTTTTTTTCTTTTTGTTTTCCTCGACTGTTGAACGATTCGCATTTATTTTTTATTTTATTTCTTTTTTATTTTGGTAAACATGTTTGTGTGATTTGATTTTCGCATTTTCTTTTCCTTCATTTGCACAAAAATTTACAACATTTTCTATGAAATATTTTTCCACACAAGCATTAAAAAAAATACAAAAAAAAAATTATTGGATTTGCGCACTCACATTTAAAAAAATACGTTTGAAAGGAAAACAAATTTGATATTATTTGCCGGCCGATTTGCGCATTGCAAAAAATTATTGTACTATAATTTACTTCGATTTTGATTTTCTTTCTTTCTTTTTTTGTGATATCAAATTGGATGTTTAAGAGTGTTTAGTGTTTCGTTTGTTCTTTTTGATGTTTTTTCTTATGTTGTTGTTTTTTTTTTTGTATTAGTGAAGAGGTCTCCCAAACACTGGAGAGACGACTACGAGACGCTGGGCACACGTTATTCTTTGCTGCTGGGCTTTGCTCTGCCGCGCTGGCTAACCGTACACGACAACGCTCCGAGAGCGACTGATGCGCTGGCCACAACGTCAGCCAAGTGGAACCTCCGCACACAGCAGCTCAACCTAGCAGCAGACGGCCTCGCAACACGTTGCGGCCGGCAACAACAACAACGACAACAGCATGACACGACAACAACAACTGCGCAACTGAGCACTTGCTTGATGGTCTGTGGTTGCGGTCGCCCACTGGCGTCGCCCTCAACGGGGGCCCACAAAATTTATACTCTCTTATGCCACTGACGTATTTTTTGTTATTCATATAACTTTGTTTAATAAAACGTACACAGATTTTTGATTGCAAACATATTAATTTTAACTCATTTCAATTTATTTCATTTTTTTTTATTTGAAATTAATGAAAATATACTTTTATAGATTGAGCAAGTGGAAATTAAGATATGATATACAAATTATTTGAATAAGTGATGCTTATGCCACAGATATATATATATATATATATATATATATGTCGGAGTCTGTTCTACCGAAGTCTGTTTGTACATTATCGCGAAGCGAGTTTCGATGCTTTCTCTGGCGATCTCTAGAGCACACTGCCCGCTCGATCCTTTTACTACCCACGCCATAGCCATCGAACCACACTCAGCGACAGCGACGCAACGCTGTCGCCCCGCAACAACGGTACTTCTCAAAGCTACAAAATGCAGAAAACCAATCACAGCGCAAATAAGGGATGATGCAATCTAACATGCACACTCCTAATTACGCAGTGACAATGTGCCGAAACGCTCAAGCAACTACGCAGTGTCAATGTGCCGATACGCACCTACAACTACGCAGTGCCACTGTGCCGACACGACAATGCTGCATTACTCCCTCTCCGACACGGCCATTCTGACATATACACGTCCTCGTGTCTATAATGACCATCTCAATTTATTCCAACTTTCCTTTTTATTTAATATTTCATAAAAAACTTAGCCAACAAAAATCTCAAATTCATATAACCTTTCATAACATAAGTTTACGTCTATATCTCAGGTTATATTCTCTTATAGACCATTACTTTCATTTGCATATTCAAGCAGTTGTATTATACAATATTCAGTTCAAATCATCAATTCTTTATCCAAGATATATCACTAAACTTTTATTAGCCCACATTTCAATCTAACGCCAAACAAATTATATTGCCCATAGTCACAAACATTGACTTCGCTCATTTTATTATGTTCGTCCATCGCCCAAAACTTGGCTTCACGAAAACAACAACATAGTTCGTCCATCGCCCAAAACTTAGCTTCACGAAATCAACAATCACATAGCTCGTCCATCGCCCAAAACTTGGCTTCACGAAATCAACAACATAGCTCGTCCATCGCCCAAAACTTGGCTTCACGAAAACAACAACATACCTCGTCCATCGCCCAAAACTTAGCTTCACGAAATCAACAATCACATAGCTCGTCCATCGCCCAAAACTTGGCTTCACGAATTCATCAACCACATTTCTAAAGCAACTCTCGTGCATCGCCAATCACATGACTTCACGAATTCTCTTCTGTTTCAACAGACTTTTCCAACAGACTTTCCTCTTTATGATTTACATCTAACTCTTCTAGGACTTGCACATCCGGTAGCTTTCGAAAACTTTCGTTGGACGGTCTCCGTCCAATACCTCGACCACCAATAAAAAGGTCCTCTAAACTTTGGGTCTAATATTGTTTGCTGTCTCTCACTGTATTTAAGCAACACAAAGTCACCCACATAGAACCTATTTATCTTAGCCTTACTTCTATCAAATTTTATTTTCTCATACCTAGAGGCCTCTTCCATGTTCTTAACGGCCAACTCCCTTAATTTAACTTTGTCAATCTCTCACTAATAGGAATCATTCCGAGTGGACGCGCCACTTTACCAATTAACAGTTCTAAATGTCAACACTTAGTGCTACGCTTAACTGTACAGATAAGGGCTAACAGCCCTTCGTCTCAACAGCCGTCAACAGATTCTTCAGTGTACTCAAAACCCTTTCAACTTGACCGTTGGCTCTACTTGCACCTGTTCCAATTAAATGTAATTGTATCTTTTGATTAGAATCAAATTGCGCAAACTTTATGCCCGTAAAACTGCGCCCCTGATCGGCAATTAGACGTGTTGGTACGCCAAAAATGGCAAGTTTAATTCTCTATAAATTCACAAAGTCTTGCTGATCCGTTTTTCTTCTTTACAAATAATGCAGATCTGGCAAATGGTGAACTACTTGGTCTGATAACTTTATACTCGAACAATTCTTGAATTTTAGCACGTACTAACTCCCCTTCGCTTAGACCAAATCTGTATGATCACCCTTGCACGGTCCTAGCCGGCTCAATCAAACGAATATGCAATTCCCCGGTACTCACCCGCGTTTGCAGAGTGACTTCAATAAAAGATTTTGAGTATTGCCCCAATAATGGCATTAAAACTTCTTTTTTCTTTTCCGAGCATATCAGTTTCAATCTTAGCAGACTTAGTATGTAGAACGGTTTCACAAACGTTCACAACTTTAGTTTTAACAATCTTAAAATTATCATATGAAACTTCCACTAAGAACCCTTGAGCGAATATCTCTATGCCAATTACAATATTATTCTTCATGCATTCGTCTGGCACTACATGGGACAAAACAACCAAAAAATTACCATCAATCATGATATTTGATTCAATTTGTGCAGTACAACAAATATCCTCTAACCAACTAGCTTATTAAAAACGCTTTCTTCAAATAATGAGCACTCAGCTCCAAATCAAGTGTAATTGGAAATCTCTCACCCGAATACTGGATTGAGCCTCCACCATAGCTCACAGGTCCACTCTTTTTTTCACTCATACTCCCAATCTAGAATTCTGCACTTCTCTTTGACAATTAGTGGCAATGTGTCCTGGCTCCCGACATCTGCAGCAAGTTACATTCGCCCTTCCATGACGAGACCGCTCTGATCGCCACTCCTTTCCAGATCTACAGTCTGTCTTCTTAGAACCAAGTTTTCCACACTGATAACATTTCCATAGTTTTTTTTTTTTTTTTTTTTTTTGCACGCTTGGCCTCTGGTTTTCCGCTTGACATGAACAGGGCATTCTCTCAGCGCTGAGAACGCTTGCAACTCCGCTTGTAGTTATTAGCATTGTGTGTACCCTTCTCTGCAAGCGCCGGTCGAAATTAGCCATGTGTCCCAGAACCAACGCGATGGCAATTTGTTTCGAATTCAAATTTCGCAGTTTTGTGCATTGTGATGTCACGCAGCGACTCGCAAAAACAGGCAAGCTTTCACCATTGCTTGGGCGGCTGCTAAGTGGATTCAAAAGTAACGCTGCTCATACATTTGCCGGAACTGTGACCAGGTTATTCCATTGTAACAAATTTGAGATAACCACTGGGCCGCTTAGCTTTACAAAGCTTTACTCAACACTAGCACTGTCACTTAGAGTTTTTTTTTTTACAAAATTATGTCGACCGTAGAGGACCATTGCGTGGTATCCACACCAGCAATGTCTCGATTATATTTCGGTAAACAGATCTCGCTATTCTGTTGTAACTCGCCCGCCGGCATCTGTAGCCTCTTAATCAGTGCCAAAAAATTCAGACTTTGTTCTATCAACGCAAAGACATCTCTTGAAGTAGTTTGGTCAGGGCCGAATCCCACTTCTGATGTCGGAGTCTGTTCTACCGAAGTCTGTTTGTACATTATCGCGAAGCGAGTTTCGATGCTTTCTCTGGCGATCTCTAGAGCACACTGCCCGCTCGATCCTTTTACTACCCACGCCATAGCCATCGAACCACACTCAGCGACAGCGACGCAACGCTGTCGCCCCGCAACAACGGTACTTCTCAAAGCTACAAAATGCAGAAAACCAATCACAGCGCAAATAAGGGATGATGCAATCTAACATGCACACTCCTAATTACGCAGTGACAATGTGCCGAAACGCTCAAGCAACTACGCAGTGTCAATGTGCCGATACGCACCTACAACTACGCAGTGCCACTGTGCCGACACGACAATGCTGCATTACTCCCTCTCCGACATATATATATATTTAAATAAAAAATGCACTGATTTTTAGTGATATTTATATACATTTTAGATAATAAAAAATTTAATCTGTCTGTGTTATAAAATCAAGTTGTTTATCTTAGTACTAAGAATTTTATTAGAAAATACATCTTGATTTCCAGAACATTTGATGAAGAACAAAGTTTTTATTAATGAAATTAAATAATAAATAAATAAATAGTTTTAAGGTCAAATATCGTATTTGGTTTTTCACTATATTATTTATTACGTTACTATTTTGTTATTTAATTAAATTTAGCGCATTTACCTTTATATATATATAAAT
Source organism: Drosophila niveifrons (assembly GCA_035046325.1). Lineage (NCBI taxonomy): Eukaryota > Metazoa > Arthropoda > Insecta > Diptera > Drosophilidae > Drosophila > Drosophila niveifrons. The sequence continues at coordinate 7,565,826 of JAWNOC010000063.1, read as the reverse complement.
GTATACATATGTATGTATATATTATATACATTGATCACTCATACTTGCGAAATACTCATCATAGCCTTGAGCAGCATTTAAACGAACCCATGGCCTCCTTCTCTTAAGCTTCAATGACAACTAGCTACAATTTTTTTTTTAATTACTAGGCATTACGGATTTTTGTAATCTTAATCTAGTATTTTTGGTTTTAACTAATGTTCTTGGTTATAAAAATTTGTTCTAAAAGTAGCCTTTTTTATAAACACAATTTATTTAAGAAACTTGACTTTTTCCAGTTTATTTTATTTTATTCTGGTTACGTTTCTATATTATTTTTATATCAAAAAGCATACAGTTTAGTTTATTCTGAATTGTATTATATATTAATTACAAGATATTTGATTACCTATGCATTCCTCTTATGAATTTAGAACTAAGAATTTATAGATTCAAGAAACGGCAAAAGATCTACTATAATCAATTATATCTTCTTATTTATCATATTTTATTATTATTATTATTATTTATTTGTTTTTTTTTTTTAAGATAAATTATTAAATAATAATTTGGTTGTTACTGTTGCAATTACAAACTTAGTGTTGCAATTTATTTGGATGGTACTTAATATTTTTATAATATTCCTCAATATACAATTGTTGAAATATTTTAAGTTGATTTTCTGAGTATTTGTGTTATTTAATATTTAGTAGATTTGAATAATATAATTTTGTTATTAAGTCTATCATTGAATTCGATTTGTATTATTGATTAAAAGTGCGCGTACACGAAATCAATTTGTAGCTTGTGTGTGTAGATTCAAATTTATCGAGTAAAGTCGAATGTCGCAATTAAATTTCAACTTGATTGCATGCTATTAGAATTATTATAGTTATCATTCGATTGTGAAGTAAGTAAATCCCCGTAAAGTTCATTGTATAAAAGGCTTCATATGTTTGTTAGTTTGTTTTTAGATATTGTAATTTGAAAGTGCATTAATCATGATTTGAAAATAAACATTGTCAACCGTTTGCTATAGCAAGACGGCACTGTACACGGTTCTGTATTAACATACCTAATATAATATGATAATTTTGTATATTTTGTTGTTGTTGTGGACGAATACTTGGAATAGTCAGCAAATGCAAATGTCTTTCACAATGAAATTTTGTATTCCAGATAATTCAAGTTATTTCGCTAAAAACAAAACAAAATAAAAAACAACAAAGTGGTTCCATCAGAGTTTCGAATAAATAAAAATATATGATATATATAGTATATAGTATTAATGCGGATTAAGTAGACCCCTGTGGAAAAAATGGCGACGCCTTTGACAGCGAATGTTGGAGCCACATGTTGCATGCAACATGTTGTGTGTTGTGTTATTATTTTGGACAATTGTTGCTGTCGTTGTTGCTGTCGCCGTTGCTCGCACTTAACTCGCACTCTACGCGTAATTGACACATTTGAGATCAACTTGTTGATTTGATTGTTGTCTGTACGTGTTCTTGTTGCTGTTGCTGTTGTTGTTGCAGTTGAGAGACACAACACAACATCGGAGATGATCGCACCACCCTGCATAAAGCACAGACTCTCGACCGATTACAATTGAATTTATTATTATTTAGAGCAAGCAACTTAAGTAAGTTACTCTCTTCAAAAGCCAAAAGCGAAGAAGCACAATCAAATTGATTTGTTTGCCTTGAAAAGCTTCTAGAAACTCGCAACTAGTAGAAATCATTCCATAGTACCTCAATGATTATAAATAATTAAGCATGTAATTTAAATATTTCCCCATAGCTAGGCGAGATTTTTTTTGGGGGAGGGGGGGTGGTCTATGCAAAGCAATTTGCCGGTTGGCTGCCAACTGCAACACGTTGCAAGTGGATGTGTTCGCATTGAACTCTGACACGACTGCAACAGGTTGCTTTCGCTCTTCGCTCTTCAAATGCCGAATGTACGAATAATGCTTGTGGGAGTGGACCGATGGAAAGGGGGGTGGTGACAGGTGGCAGGTGTGCCTTGGGGGCGGCTCAGCAAATGTAAATGGCGGCGGCATTTTGTCAATCGACTTTCGCAGCTGTTTTTAAAGAAATTTCACTTGAAGTGGACTTTGCTGCACACGTTTTGCAAACAACAAAAAATAAGTCAACTCTACACCGACTAGTTGCATACACTTCCAGCTGCATTGGCTTGGCACAGAACGAACTGATCGAGTGCAGCGACATGGTCGCAAATAGGTTTTTGTGTTTTTTAAGGGTATTTGAGTGCTAACAAAAATAATCCAGTTGCAGTCGAGCGAGCGTCCAGAGTTGTCCAGTGACATCACCGATGGTTACGAGTTATACAGAAAACAAAGCAAACAAACAATTTCTCGCATTCAACTATTGAATCAGCTAAGACCGGACACTTTTCCATTAAAATATTTACCAAACAATTGAAACAGAAGGTGGCTGGCTCCACACACACAACAGCAACAGACAGACAGAGCGAGACAGAGAGCGAACGAGAGAGAGGGACAGATAGAGGTGGAGACTGCGCTTTTTTATGCTCTGCATTTCGTGTTTCAAGTATCAACAAATAAATGCGAGAGACTTGTCGAAAAATCATAAGTTCAACTGCAAACCGAAGGTCAGCGAATGCGTGACCCGTTGACATACCTATCCATGCACATATATCTGTGAGGTATATAGAATAATGCATTTATATACTTGCAGCAAGTGCCAAGAAAGTCACATGCAAATATTTGCCACTAGCGGAAGCTATGCTCCAACAGCGAGGGTCACTTCGCTGCTGCTCGACTAGATTTTTGGTATTCGGTGTTAAAGGCGGTTAAATCTCTTTGCTAGAATCCCTTTTGCTGGCCACTTGATTCCAATTTATGGTCATTTTATTTATTTGAAAAGAAACCATATACATATATAAGCTATATTTTTTAACCTTTCCTTTATTTATTAACAAGTAAGAAAACTTTAGTCAAGTGTGCTTGACTGTGAGATGCTTTTGAATTAAACCATATTCTACACTTATACCAAATTAATAAGCCACAAAGAAACTAAAATATAACAAACGCTGTATTTGGTATAATGATATAGTATTATTTAAAAAGTGTACCATATACTAACAAGTAAGTGAACTACAGTCAAGTACAGTCAACTATGAAATACCCTGTACTCCAATTATCAATTGCGGCATTATTTTTCAAATATACCAAATTAATATGTCGCAAACATACTAAAAATACTGAAGGCTATATTTGGTATATTGATACAGTGGTAATATACCCTACTATAGTGTATTAATATATCAGATGGTCAGCCAATGCAGGTAAGAACCTATTGCAGTGGAAATTTTTTTCACATAAAAGATTTTCTTAAATAAATTCTACATTTTTTTCCAAAGCAAACAATTTTGCAGGAATCATACATACTGTAGTTCCCATTGTACAAAATTACGGCAGTTATTCCATTATCGGAGCCTGAAGTCGGCGTGTCAAAAATCTGGAACATACTTGATCTGCGTGCAAACATCTTAAATGCTGTTGAAGACATTATTGCAATAGTCTCTGAGATTTAGGAGTTCATAGAGACAGATAGACGGATATGGACATATATTAAAATAAATAAAATATATATTTTATGGCCCCGCAGACGTCTTCAGGCTGTTACATACATTTTCTGAAAGGTGAAAGTTGAAAGACCCTATTACCTTATGTGTAGTATATAAATAAGCCACAAAACTAATATTCTAAGTTTAACTAAATTGAATGCTTCTCTTAGTTTGGCTCGTTACTCAAAATAGCGTAAATAACTTACTTTATTTTGTAGTTATGATTAATTTTTATGGTTTCAATTATAAGTTTTAAGCGGGATGCCTCTCGAAATAGACTCGTTACTTTTGCCATTTTACTTAATTTATCGTTGCTTTGATATATAATTTTACATTGTTTTAAAATCTCACCCCAATAAATATTTCAAGTAAACACAAGCTGTTAAGGTGGCAAGCGGCCAATCAATATTTTTGTTTTAAATAATGAATGAATAAATGATTATTTTACTCACTTTACTTGCAATAAACATATTTTTTGTGAAGAGTATCACAAAATATAGCTTTTATTTGCAGTGCTGGTCTCGTGGATGGAAAGAACAAATCAATCGAGTGAATTAAATTGAGGCAGTTTACAAAATGAATGAAGAGCCGCCGGCATTCAAACTGATTTATAAATTCTTTTAGAGTCTGTAGTGAAAGAAGTTCTTGACTACATACATACTTGTATAAAAGTTATATATACAATTTAGAAAACAAAAATTTCTTAATTCCGTTACATATATATGCATTTTTGAAAAGCTTTGACCCCAACTCCATAAATACAATCAACTTAAAATACAAATTATAGTGCAATTTACAATTATACTTATCAATTTTTTGCATGTATTTTAAACATTTTCAATTTTTTACCTGTGCATTTAAGTTTTCAAATAATTTCTGATCGATAGCACGTTATTGATAACATGTGTTAATTAGTAACACAATCGTAAAAGGATATTTGATTGGAATCGATTAACAATATTAAATTAAAATGGTGGCATTCAAGTACTTATAGTCATTTTGATCACATGAAAAATAGCTTTGTCTGGAAGTGATGGTCACTCTCTTGCTTTCTTAATTTCATAAAATGTAATTCTGCTTTTTTAGAATGGAAAATCGTGAAAACTAGAAAGAGGAGAATACAATGCCACCAGAGGAACAAAAAAGACGCATTTCGTGAAACTTAAAAACAATTATTTTCCTAAAGAACATGTGCCAAACTTGTTATCAATTACTTCAATAGATACCGCTGCAGTTTTTAAAAATGTAAAAAAAAATACGAGGGCTACGAACCGTTTGATACACAAAGAGAATGCTAAAGAAATTTGACCAAACTTAATGCTGAGATGAACTGGCAAAGAAACCTAGACAATTAATTGATATTCAATTAAATTGCATGTGCATACATTAATGTCAATTAAAATACGTGCAAAACGAGTTCGATTGTAATAAGCATAATGTTTTTGTGGAGCAGAAGAGGATTCATTTCATTCCATCTCATTTGGCTGACAAATGGGCTGCTAAGACAACCACAAAACACACTGAAATCCCCAAGTCTTATGATGACTTTAATAATCACCTGCAATTCCAATGTAATCCATCGCATTGCCCAAGGGCTGCAAATTAATAAATTGCCTTTTGCCAACAAGACAACAGCTACAGCTACAGCTGAAGCTAAAGCAAAGCCGAAGCTGATATGAATTGCTTTCACTCAAAGCACAAAGCTCAGCAGACAGTTGTTGTTGTGCGGATTGGATGTCAAAGGTCATTACGTGTAATAGATGCAAGTACGTAAAACAGATCACCTTATAAAAGGCAGCACAGACTAACATATCTTAAGATGAGTTACGAGCAGTCAATTGCTTAGCTGCTTAGCAGCTGCTTGGCAACATTTAAGTCTGCCAACAGAGATTCCAACATGTGTGTGTGTGTGTTTGTTCTTTATATGGAAAGCTGTGACAAAGTTTTCTTTATTATGTGGTGTTTAAGTGAGGCATGGTCTACTCTTGATTGCTTAGGATGCGAACAAGTCAATTGCTCTCTGGAGTATTGGCGCTCTTCAGGGAGATTGCAATGCCAATACATCATTATCGAACAATGGACATGTGCAGAACATTATTTTTCTGATGCCTGCCACGTGGTAAATTTAAAGTTTGCCAACACAGAGGAGGAGAGCTCTACATACATGCAAACAAACATATACCGTACATTTAGGTATGTTCATACATACACATACAAAACAGGAAAATGGAGTAAGAAAAGCTGCAAAGAAAGCAAAGCAGAAAAATGTGACCATCTCAAATGAAAGCGCAGTCTCTTAACAGCACAAATGCTGTTGGTCACACTATTGTTCGGAGATTGTAGTGTTGGAAAATCTTTCATACTTCTCTCTTTCTCCTTTTCAGCTCATTTGTATGTAATTCACTTAATAATTATTAAAATCTGGAAAGAGAGAGAAACTTAATGCAAAAAGCTTTTGGACACACAATTTTTGGGATTTTTGTATACTTAATTTTTCTATTTTTTTACTCATTTTACTTATTACCTAAAATCGAGAAAAGAAGAGGAAAACTTTACGTCACACAATTGTTCATCAATCAATTCTTCTTTTTTCCTGCGCAAAAAAAGAAGAGCCAAAAAGAGAACGAAGCTGAAAAAAATGCGACCAAAGCGTGCAAATATTTGTTAAGCAAAGCTCTCTCAACAGAACAAATGCTGTTGGTCATACTTTAATTAAGAGATTGCAGTGACAGAAAATCTTTAACATGTAAATGGCGATAAATATATGTAAATGCTACCTAATTTTAATTAAACTAATTGTTTATATGTATTTAACGAGCAACAAAAAATAAACGGCAAGGAGAAAAGAGCCAAAAAGAAAACAAAGCTAAAAAAAATGTGACCAACTCGTGCAATTATTTGATAAGCAAAGCTCTAAGAAGAGCGGAAAAGCTGTTGCCTATACCATTCTTAATCAATTATGTGAATAGCGATCGATATTTAAAACTACTACTTATTATTAAAAATTACAATATTCAGTTAACAAAAGTTATATAACTTTTTATGGATATGTTATAAATGCTTTAAAAAGTTTCAGATTGTACAATTACGATTAACCAATACTTGTGACCAACTGCTATCTTAATTTGAGTGGCATGGAAAACATTTAGCCATTCTTGAAATAAGGTATTAACTGCAAAAATAAGAACTTTAAGGTTCAAGGTCTTAGTATATAAAATTCACATGTGATTTGCACGGAATGTGCTAATTATATTCGAATAACATGTCACGCGGCGTTTATCGCCAATATGTACTACAAGTGCTGTTATAGAGCAGACGATATTAACTCTGTTTCACTTGTAATTGTATCTCATTTTTGGATTATAAAACTGCAAGCACGCAAACAGAATGAAGGGCGCTTTTTTTTCTGTGTGCTTGCGTGCACTTTGAATCTGCCAACACCAAAGTGGCGCCATCTATGTGTGATGCACGTATGCAGCAAACTTAAAAGCTTGCAACGCGCTTGAAAGCTTTTCAACACAACGCTTAAAGCTGCGAAGGTTTGAGACGCTGTTATCCAAACAGAATCACAACAAAAGCTGGACCTCCAAACTGTTATATCAGCTGTTAGCAGAAAAGCTGCAAAATAACAGTCCACGAGCTGAGGAAAGCTTTTCGAAGTTGACGCTGTTATCAAAGGCATTTGAATATATTGAAAATGCAAAGTTCGAGTTAGTTTTAATATAAGGAAATCGCTTTCTTTATTAATGTGTGTTTTGTTTGTATGTAGTTACCATATCTCGGCACTCGCTTAAGTTTTACTATAAGTAATCGTTATAATTAATAATTAAATGTGTATTCCTCTTTGCATGTTATTTTATAATAATTATATATTTAAAATACGAGCGTAACCTTACGCTAGAGACAAAAAACACACACATTTATATTTATATTCAACTTTATGTATAATTTTGCTGACACCAAAAAAAAAAAAAAAAACAAACAACAAAAATAACGACCAAAAAATTGCATTCTCATTCCATTCAAATGATTTTTTAACATTTTCATCAAATCGGTTTTTTTCTTCCATTTGTTTGCTCGTGTAGTTTTTTTTTCTCTTTGAATTTTTTTAAATGGTTAATTTGTGTTTTTTGTTTTAATAATACATACAGCAATTTTTTTGGGTTTGTTTTCATTTTTTGTAGTTTTTTTTTTGTGTTTGTTCTCTTTTGGCTACCTTTTGACGACTAAAATACATGGCTAGGAGTAACTCTAGTATATATTCAGTTACAGATAATAGTCGTGAATTTTTAATTAATATGCTTTCCTTTATCTCATTTTTTTTGCATTTTTGCTGTTTTGCATTGTTCCTTTACATATTGTATATTGTATGTATATATAATATATATATAGCTATTTAATTAAAACATTGTAACATTTAATAAATTTAAACATTGATTGCTCTTGCGTTGTGACAATAGGTTTTTTTTGTTCTTTTCTTATTAAATATACATAACTGCATATATATATATTGTATATAGAGAATATATATGCTGCATTCAAGCGCCAACCAAATCTTGACTTTCTTTAAGGTATTCTTTGCTTCTGCATTTGCACTTTGCCTTACAATTTTTTTTCTTTTTTTTTTCATTTTTCGTCGACCAGCGACATTTTTTTTGTTTTATCAATAGAGATAGACGAAACATTTAGAAACAAAACTCAATTGAGTGTTGTAGCGTATAATTTGTCTGTTGATTGTAGAGTGCTAAGTATATGCGAAAAGTTTGCTTCTTTTATTGATTCAGATAAGGAACTAAAATAAAAAAACATAAACGATGAAAAAACGAAGAGAGAGAGCAAGAAAAAGTATGTACAAGCTAAGCTTATGATGCAAACAATTTAACTAGTAGATACACAGTAGTTAAGTTACATAGTTAAGTTTCATCTTTTCTTTTCTTTCATGTTTTATTTATGTTGTTGTTGTTTATGTTTTTAACTAGCATAATCCGTATTAGCCTAATAAGTATGCATTAATATATATAATATATGTTAATGTATAAGTATGTATGGACAATAACAACATCAAGACTCTTACTAATAAAAAATCATTTGCAATTTCAACGCTGAGACAGAGTTTGATGGGGACTAGAGAGGAAGAGGAGAGTAGAGTGGGGTTGTGGGGGCAGTGGCTGGTTAGGCGGGGGGGAGGCGTGGTTATCGGAGCTCGAACTAACCTACTCGCTGAACTGCTGGGCTGGGCAGCCAGCAAGCCGAGTTCAATGTGCTTTTTTTTGTTTGAGCGAAGTTTATCGCTGCAAAGAAAATGTATAAGGATGTGATGTGATTGACTGACTGACCGACTGATTGACTGACTCTCTGACTGACTGATTGACAGCTTGACTGACTGACTGACTGATTGATTGATTGGTTCACATGATTAATTATTTAATTGATTGATTGATTGCTTCGGTTGGTTTCTTAATTTTTTGATTTTCTCATCATCTTCGCATTTTTGATTAGTTTTGATTGTTCTATTCTCAGGATTCTCTCCGTCGTGTTGCCAAATCACTTACAAGTCTAACATTTAAAGTACACATGTAGGTGGATTAGTTTAAGTTACAGTTTAAGGTAGTAAGTATTTAGTTTTGTAGGTTTTGCTTTCTTTCTTTAGGTACATGGTACATTTTAACTCTCGTTTAAATTTTTTGTTTTTGTGTTCTCTTTATATTCCTTATTTTTGCAAATCTTTCACTAATAACTATGCCCTAATTAAACAATAACAAACATTTCAAAATTGTTTATATATATTTTGTTATATATATATATATTCATTTATATATATCGCGAATAACATAGATTTCAATTCATTTTGAAGTACTCATTCTCGTTATCGTGCCATAAAACGGGGTTTGCTGCTAATTGCTTTACATTCCATTCCACACTTTACACATTTTCTTTTTTCTATTTTCTTTTTTTGTTTGCAATTTGTTTGTTATTCTCATTACAAGTATTTACCTTATCGTTCATTTAATAGCTCGGAATTAAAGCAAACACCTGAGGGTAAAATATATGTATATTGAGAATGCAAGTGTTTCCCTTGCGGTGTGGTTAACTCACACTCACAACTCACACTCACAACTTGCATTCGCATTCGTTTTTGATACTCATACTCTTTCTCTTATCGTTTTTTGGTTGTTTGGCTTTTGGGAATTTTTGTTGTTCGATTTGCTGCTACGATTTTTATTTAGTTTTTTTTGCTTGTGCTCGTTTTTCTATCATTTTATGTTTTTCTTGTATTTGGTGGTTATTTAGTATTTCTCACAGTTATCCATAAAACAGTCAATATAAAGTTCGAGTAGGTACAAATAGGTTCGGTCGACTGTTTCGACTGCTGGTGGTACTCAAAAGCGGTGGTTACTCAATTAATCTTTCTCCACGGGGCAACTACTAGGATAATACACAGCTTACACACACTCCCACACACACACTCCCACACACACACACACACACAACACTTCACACACACATGCGAAGAGTAATATATATCAATGCGTGCTATTATGATATACATCTCTCATATTAGGTCATGTTGATTGTTTATTATGATTAAGCTGTTGTCCTTTTTTGTTTGCTGTCATCTGCCACCGAGGGTCATTCATCTAGCCTGCTCAAGGATACCGACAAACAACTAATGTATAAACAGCTGGGCAAGTGTTCATTAAAGATTTAATAAGACCAAATCAAGCTAGCAGAGATTTTGATAACGTCAAAGGTTGCAGAAATACATACAAAGAAATCAAAATTGTATTTTAATTAAAATGAATTTATTCAATTTATTAGCTATGAGTAAATTTAATAGTTGTTAAGCAAATATATTTATTAAAAAGTAAATATAACAATCGATTTCGAAAGCTATAAAAAAAAGTATTCCCTTGATAAAAAACACAATTAACTTATAAGTTATTTTATTCAAAAATTATACCTTTCGAAAATTAGTTTAGTTTAGTTTGATTAATCTCTTTTGTTGATTGAATTTCTTTAATTCTGAGTCTTATAAAATGTTTTGAGAGGCGAACAAATATTACCAGAATAATGAGAAATAAATGTTGTTCTTAAATGCAACAAAAATGTAAATAAATAAGAGCATCGATGGAGGAGAATTATATCATTTAATGAATCTCTTCTCTTGATTTAATCTCGTTAAGTTTGTATAAAAAAAACCATTGAGAAAATAACTAAATATTTAAGGAAATAAATGAACCAAATGCTGTTCATCATTGTAAGAAATTATAAGAAATAAATTCTAGAATGATAAAAAATAAATCTTCTTCTTAAATGGAACATAAATATATTTGGAAAAGAGCATCGTTGCTGGAATAAAAACCTTCGATTAAGGAGCATTATATTTTTTAATTAATACCTTTTTCTGACTTAATCTCTTTAAGTTTGCATCGAAAAAAATCAGTTGATAAAATAACAAAATATTTCAGGAAATTGAATAAATAAAAGCTGTTATTAAATAAAAGAAATGATAAAAATAAATTCCAAAATTATAAAAAATAAATCTTTTTCTTAAATGGAACAAAAATGTAATTGAAAAAGAGCATCACTGCAGGATTAAAATCCTTCGATGGAGGAGGTAACTAAACAGTTTCATGAGCTGCAAGCGAACAGCAGACAAATGTGTTTAGTGCTTGACAGATTTTGAATCTTTAAATCTAAAAGTACACACACACAGACAGAGAAAGAGACAGACAGAGAGACACACACACACACAGACAAACACGCGCGAGCGTAGAGAGAGAGAGAGAGGGAGATAGAGAATATTTGCCAACTGGAATTGCATTTTGATTGTCGTAATTAGTCAGTTAAGCAATGCAAACTAACACACACATTTCAATTAACGTCACACGACCCACACGAAATTAGCTTTGCGATGACGACGATGAGTTTCTGCCTCGCATTGTGCTTTGCCATGCCGAAGAGCAACAGGCGAAGAAGAGAGGGAGGGAAGAGAGAAGAGTTGCGAGGAGGAGATTGCTGGATTTTATCAGCGAAAATAGCGAATGGCCATCAAATGTGGCGACAGTGGCATTGGCATTGACATTGAGACGATGTGCCACATTACTCATACGACATGTGGGCCAACCACGTGCAGCAACAGTGCCATTAAATGCAATAGCCTTGCGGGTGTGTCTTACAATGTGTGAGTGTGCGTGTGCGTGTGTGTATGCGATAGTAAAAGAGAGTGAGAAATGTCCTTGACCCATTCTGTCCTTCATGTTGGTGTGGGTTTTGCTCGTCGAGGTTGCTGCAATTCATTATGTACGACTCTATATAAAACTATATACATATATAAATTTTATGTTTAGCTGCAATGTCATATTAAAAATGCAACCTCGCGCACGCGATTTGATGATTACACAGATACCTCAGCGCACATCTCTGTATCTCTCATACCTTGACTGCCAAATATCAAACGAATGCAATTAAAATACTTTTGTCGCTTCACAAATTAATTGTATTAAAGCAAAGTTTCTCTCTCCAGCTCAAACATATTAAAATTGTTGTTAATTCACCTTTTGACTTCAACCTTTTTCGACTATTAACATTTGTTTGTAAAATATGAGTTTCATGTTTCAATATTTCTATTCAACGCAAAACCATTTCAAAAATGAATTGTAAATTATATAAAATGAATGTTTTAATTTTACTATTTAAAGCAAAAGTTTTTCATCTTTATAAAATTGATTGTAAATTATGCGAGTTTAATGTTTTTAATCTTTATCAAAAAGGTTTTAAATTATGTTAGTTTATTGTTTCAATTTATCTATTTAACACAAAAATTTTTCGACTGTTAAAATTGATTGCAAATTATTTGAGTATAATGTTTCAATACTTCCATTTAACGCAAAACCTTTTTCGACTATTATTGATTGTTTCTTTCCTTTTGTATTCGCTTTCAATCAATTACCTAAATTTGCTGAGGATTTGTTTGATTTTATTAGGTTTCCGTATTTTGTTTTTATCGCACGTGTGCAAATTGCTGTTATCATTTTTCCTTTATATTTATTTTTTCGCTGCTGCTCATTTCAGTAGATGCCTCGGCACTCTTCTCTCATCCTCTGTCTTTCTCTGTCTTTTTGCGTTCTTTCTCTGGCTTTGTTTATCGCTCTTGTTTCAATTTCAACCATTTTTGGTGACGCGCGACTTTATTTTCATTTTCGTTCTTTTGCAATTGCGGTTTGTTTGTTTGTTTATTTTAAGCGTTGTCGCTGCCAAGCCAAAAAACAACAGAGAGAGACTGGGAGGGGGAAAAGAGCTGAGGCATCCATGGAAAAAAAGAAAAAAAAGGAAAAAGACAAGAAAATGTTAATAAACATGCGCTTGTTTCGTCCAGCTGCTCTCGCCAATTCGTCAATTCGCCATCCGTGTTTTGTCTTGTGCGTGTATCCATTTCCGTTTCCATTTCTCCATTGCTCTTGTGTGTGTGTGTGTATCTGTGTGTGTGTGTGCCCATTACTTGTGGTTTGTGCTCGCTTCTTTTGCTGTTGCTGCTCCTGCTGCATTCGCTTATGTCTGCACAGGCACATTGCTATCCGCCTCCTGGATCAAGGGTGCTGCCCAAACGCCGCTGCCGCTGCGAGTCTTGCGCTGCTGCACAATCCCATCCATAATGTCCAGCTGCAAGTTGTGAATGCTGCCGCGATGATCGGTCAACGGTGGTCCGGCGATGACGCTGCCCCGACGACTGCCACTGCAAGCAGATTAATATAAATTACAATAAATACATATTGCTTATAGCTGATTTTCTCCGTCGTCCTGAATTCCCTAGATGCCCACGAGTTTAATTTGAATGAAACGAGTTTTTGTTTTTCATTAAAATATATGTTTATTAAATAAAACTTCAACTAAAGCAACATATAAGTGTGCTATATAATTTTTATAAAAATAATATTTAAGTAAAATACATTTTCAGAAACATTAAAATATAATTATGCAAAATAACTTTAAGGTTTCAATTGGAATTCGATATTAAAACAAATACAATTATTAAATCATGCAAAAGTTAAAGTAAAATATAATTGTGCAAGCCAACTTAGATATAACTTTGGAGAGAAATGTATTTTTTATTTCTATTATAAATACATAATCTATTATAAATCAAACCATGTTTTGGTTTTTTAATACCCCATACCCATAATGTAAAATTATAACTTTGTCGAGGTAAGAAATGTGCATATGTATGTAACAAGCAGAAGGTAGCTCCTTCAGTCCTATAAATTATATACCTTCTTGATCAATGTAATATATATTTTGTACTTTTGTACTTTTTGTAGAGTTCGCTATTCAAATTTGGTTGCGGGTATCTCAAAATCGAGTACATTCGAATGTAGATTTCATAATTCTCTTTAATAAAAAATATACAATAAATAAAATATATTTATAAAATAAAGAATTCATTAGACTTATCTATAAAGAATATATACTTAACAAGTAAAAGTCTCGTTAAGGATAAAACATATAGAAAAATATTCAAAAATATTTCAATTTTGCACAAAAATCACAATCGTAGCATTTGAATAAAAAGTAGTGACAAATAAAAAAACAATATTAAACAATTAAATTTATTCAATTAACAAGCAAATACAATTTCAAAGAATATAAAAAAAATGCAAATATAATAAAAATGTATAAGCAAAACTAATAATCTTAAATCTTTCCCAGCATAATTTTCGTAAACTTAAAATAAATCACAGAAATTTATATATTTATTTTGTAAATAAAATTTTTAAAGTGTGCCCAAAATATTGAAGAAGAATGTTAACGGAAAAAATCAAAATCAATAAAAACAATTACAAGTATATATTTTTCACATATATTGTCAGACTTATGTAAACTTTAGAATCGTCAAAATGTTTCTGATGTCAAGAGAAGATCGAGAGGATGTGAGAGAATTTGTAATTGCAATCGTATTAAAAAGGTGCTGATTTTTCAATTTACGTTCTTTGCGTAATTCGCATAACGACACGGACATAAAGAATGAGGATGAAGAGGTGGATGATAAGAAGAAGAAGGTGGAAGTGGAACATAGGACTAACATGCAACGTATAAACGTATTTTGCGTATACGTATTTTCAATTTATATGGCATTAAACTGTCTGAGGGGTTATGCATTTAGATTGAGCCTTTTAACGACACTTGAGGGCTTGGCAGCTTCATGACAATCTCATTAGGAGGCCACCGCAATGGCCATTGCCAGGGTATCAGAATTGTTGATGGCACAGCACAAAAGCCAGAGCAGAAGCCGAAGCCGAAGCCGCAGTCGAAGCTGAAGCTAAAGGAGAAGGACAAGTAGAAGCAAAAGCATCGAACAGCCGGCGGCGCAATTCAATTAGGCGAGCGTCAAAGAAGCCCAGCCATGTTCAAGTTCTCTCTCTCTTGCTCTCGCTTTCTCCCTTTCTTTTTCTTGCTTTTGGGCAGAGTTTACTGATGCTGATGCTGTGACCCGTCCGTCCGTCCGTCTGTCCGTCCGTCTGTCCGTCCGTCTGTCTGTTCGTTGTCCGTTGGCTGTGCACTTCCGTCGCTAATGGCGCACAAAACTTCCAATTACTGGGACTAAAGTGGCTCCACTCCACACACTCGGTTGGGCGAGGCAAATAAAAATGTCATTTACCTGAACGAAACAGCGGAAATGGACTCACGCCGATTGCGTCCGAAGAGCGTTGGGGGCACCGCCGATATGGTGACCACCGAATGCCGGCGACCACCTGCGGTTGGATTGGCCTTCTGCGATAGCGTGGCCAAAAATTCAACCTCCTTGGGGCTGAGGCCACCCGTCTCGCCGCCCACCTCCGATAGCCGTCGCACCTGGCTGGCGGTGATGCCCTCGGTTATTTGCAGCGATGGCAACGAATGCTTGCGTCGCTGCTGCATGTCGGGGAAGGGGCAGAGCAGATACGGATTAACCGGTGAGTCCGGCTCGGAATCATCGCTGTTACTCCGCTTGGTCGCTGTGGGATCACACCCGCCGGCGGCGCCCTCCAGATCGTCGCCATCCTCGGCGGCATGCGACTCCTCGACAACAATCAACGGCTCTTGAGTGCTCAGATTGAACACGGGCGTGAATGAGGAGCGACGCATCTTGTCTTCGCTCAGTTTAACACACAAACTTCTGGACTTCTTCTTTCTTCTGAAATGATACAAATCAAATGGGGGGAAAGTTTCAATCAATAATCATGTCGAACACAAGCAAGAGCAACAGCAGCACAACACACACAAGTTTCCATCAAATTAAAATGAGCCGCAAACTTCGTCACAGCTGAGCTTCATTTTTGTGTGCTTTTCCTCTTTGGATTTGAGTTCTTTCTCTTCCCCTGTTTGTGCAAAACTTTGTTTGTTCACTTTTTTTTTTTTTATTAATATTTGTCTGACCTCTAGTAACACTTATAATACTCTATGCCTACAAATGTTGCTCACTTACACACACACTGTCATCATACTTATGTTATTCAGTTTACATTGAAACTTGGCGGCTGTAAAAGTTTTAGGGTTACGTGTAGATGAGTTCTCTCATCTTGTCTAAGATTATGTAGCATTCTTCAAATTTGCATAGTGGCAAAAGACTTTAAGGGCATTTGGGAACACACATTTTTTGTGGGTTGATAGATTAAAGATGAATTTATCAAAATGAATTTTACTAGGTTAAACTATAAACGCACACCCAAAACAAGAACTTGGAATTTTAAAATTCCCATTTAAATATATTTAAAACATTTTTGTTTTTAAAGAAAATTACAATTTTATTTTATATTTTATATTTAAAAACAGCGTACTTAAAGTATTTAATGTATTTTTGTCAAATACATTTTTTTTATTAATTATAAAGCCTTATTATAATTTGCCCAAAACCTCTTATAAAAATATTGCTCTAATAAAGCAGCCTATAATGCAATGTAGGCAATAGAGAGTGAGAAAGAGACAAGCTATATATTATTCTTTTCTCGCCTTTTATTTTACCTTTAACGTTAACCTGCAACCGTTTCAATCTATCAGTAACTTCTTTTATACAGAATCAAAGTAGCAACCTCTTCCGTTAGACTTATTTGCATCTCTTTCTAACATCTTGTGTTTTACTTTTAGTTTCTTAGTAGCAACTTCTTCCGTTAGACAAATACTGCAAGCCATTGCTTAGCTTACTAGCAATTGCATCTGTTAGACACGATCAACTAGCATTTTATGATGTTAAATATGTTCCGTCTCGCTCTATCACAGCTTCTGCTTTATTTATATGCAGCTGCTTAGTAGCAACTTCTTCCGTTAGACAAATCGTGTAAATTCGTCAGCTTAGTAGCAACTTCTTCCGTTAGAGATTCTAACAATTGCTTCTGTTAGACTCTTAATGTAAATTATGTAGCAAAGTGCTCTGCTCTACTTTGCGTCTTTTGCTTTACTTTTAGTGACTTATTAGCATCTCCTTCTATAAGGCAACTATATAGAGCAATGTCTTTTAATTTAGTTGGCATTGCATCTATTTAGTAACAACCTATCGATCAACTAGCAACTGACTCTGCATATTAACATTCAAAAGTAGCGACCTCTTTTCATAACTTTTAATTAGTAACATATGGTGTATTATATTATTATATCGTTTCGCTCAAATGTATAAATACAGTTTATATCATATAATCATAGGTAATTGTATGATTTCAACACAATGCAAAATAACAAAATTTCTATGACTATTAAAATAAATTTATTGTTTGCGATGTGCAAACAAATGAAATGAACAATTAGTTTGCCCCAAGACAATTAAAATAAACGAGCACATTTAAATGCAAGACAATTTCATTTGCTCTCAATACAATTGTCGAAGGTTAGTGCGAAAGGTATTTTCCGAAGCCCTGTAGCAAGTTTAATCAAATTTGCAATCGAGTTTATCAAAATATTTTATTTGAAAATGGAATGTAAAAAGCGTAAGCGCAAATTATGGATTTGTCAAATATTTGCACTTCTCAATTAAAATAAATTGTGCTAAGCGTTTTTTTTTGTGTTGTTTATTTAATGGCTATTTAAATTTAAAGACTGTGCACTTTTATAACATTTGCCCCAAACAAAAAACACGGTATTTACGGTAAGATTCCCTTCAAGAGAAGGCCAAATGCTGTTGATACTTTTCAATTAACTAAATTGGAATTAAGAGCAGGGAAGAAGAATTGTGAAGTGGCCGTTTTGCTTGAAAAACTCCCTTTGAGTTGGGCGAGAACAATGGCAAATGGGAAATCGCCTTGGTCACCCACATTAAATGGATGTCATAGAGCAAAAAGCAAAAAAGAGCTCTAAATAAGAAATCATAGCATACCTTTTCGGTAACTAAAGATAAAAGAGAGATGACGGTGAAGTGAAAAAGTGGCAGCAAGGGAAAATTACGCATTCGTCGTGTATTACGCACACACACACACACACACACATACACAAAAGAATTAAATGTGCCGAAAATGTAAATGAAATTGTTGAGCATTAGGCACATAAAAACCACAAAAGAAAATATAAAACAATGCTGCAACCAGGCAAATGACTGACTACAAGTTACTCTATAGGATAAGAAATTTTGTAATTTCATTAATTTCTTTTAACATAAATTTTTAATTCGGTGTTTTTAGCTTGCCGTTAAATACAGAATGAATTTATTATTATTATTATTATTTAAGTGTTTAATTATTATACAAAAACAATATAATAAAATATAATAAAAGAAGGGAGTGCTAGCTAATAAGGCCATCGAGTCAAGAATGAATTTAATTTGTTCCTCTTCTTCAATGAAAAATGTTTGCAATGAACATAATTTATACTAATATTAAAGTGTTGTATTGTTTATTCATATTATTTGTTTGCTAATTATTATTAATATTATAATTACCATTATTATTATTATTATTATTTTTGTTTGTTTGTTTAAATAATGTAATATTTATATGAAAACACATCTGTATTCATACGCATATTTCTTATTCGGCTTGGTTAGCCATTATCATTAATATCAGAGTAAACCTCTTGCTTCAACCCATCTTCAGCAAGGAGTTGGATCTGTGTGTGTGTGTGTGTGTGTGTGTGAGTGTGTGAGTGTGGGAACGAGTGTTTTTCGGATGACGACGCCAGCTTAATGCGTCTGCTGGGCTTTGCCGTTGTTTTTCTCACTGCTGGCGCCAACAGGCCGTCAATTCAATTGACGTTTGATATACGCACACGCTGATACACACACACAATCACGTACAATGTATAGGGGCACACACACACACACACACAGACACATTCGCACACACACACGTTGGCTTAGTAAATTTTGTATGTGTGTGTGCTTAGTGCTGACTTGGCCATTGCCAAAATGCCAATAATGAGCACTATTAATAGAACCTGACTGACTGCGATTTGCTGCGATTCATTCAATTTCGACACACAGGCCACCATATCGAACCAAAGGAACCAGGAATGTGATTCCCCTCCCCCAGCTGAGAGGGAAACGTGTCACTTAATCAGCATTAAAGTGCGCAGCATTGTAATTAGCCAGCAAACATGCCATCAAACATACGAAACACGAACGGTGGCAGTAAACCTGAAACACACAGAGATTCCAATTCACTGAAATTTAGGTTCAAGCATGCGCACCCCTCCTCCTCCTCCTCCTCCTCTTCCTCTTTTACCCCCACCCGCAGCATCATTTCCCTCGCCGCACACCTCTGTCATCCACACGCAAATCTCATTTAAATTTCCTTTTGGTCTCTACACAAAATCGAAATTCACTGGTGCTCGGCTCAAGTCATGTGTATGGAGAGCTTCAGTTGGAATTTATTTCCATAGGGAAAGAGATTGACAACAGAGTGCGAGACAGAGAGAGAGAGAGAGAGAGAGAGAGCGCGAGATAGGTGCGGAGATAGTCATAAGCTGGGACCAAACACTCTGCAAACGTTGACAGACTTTGCGTTAAGTATTGGACGTGTGTGCCGACCGAACAGAAACAGCAACAGCAACAGAACAACACAAAACAGAGATGAGAACAAAAAAATAAAAGCGGAGATCATCGCTAACAAACAAACAGAAACTTAGACGAATGTCAACTGGCAGCAGCTTAACTAACTATCCAACATCACATGGCTAATTTGATTAAAGTTGCCACACACTGCAGTATTTCAAGCATGCACACGATTTAAGAACGGAATTGTAATTTTCATTTATTTAAAATATCAAACAAATTCTTCAAGTGTACAGTATAAATGTTCTTTAATTATAATTTTGAAGAAAATTAAAACAATTTATATGAATGTCATAGTCAGAATTATAACGAAAATTGCAATCCTTAAAAACTGTTTAATTTAAGCAAATAAAGAGAATTATTAAAAGTTCAATTCAAATGTAGATCATGCTTACGAAATAATCCGCAACAATCTGATAAAAAATTGTCAGCTAAATCGTGCTTAGGAAATAATCGATACTAATTTGCTTAGGAAATTGCATGCTTCAATTTTCAATTATTTAATTCAGTTTATATAAGATGTCGGTCTTTATCATAACCACATTTTAATAGATTCTTTATTCAAGAATTATCTAACACTAAAGTTTCAAGAATGTGGAAAGGTGCTACTAAAAATAACTACTTATTTGTGTAAAATACCAAAGACATAATAATGAAATATGCTATATTAATTGAAGTTTATTATTAATCAAAGAGAATGGCAAATTTATTGTCATTTTCTTACAAATCAATGCTTTCAAAATAATCAATATCTAATTCTGATCATTACTCAATACCAAGAAGAAAAGGAAATCGGATGATAAAGTAAGTGTCTTTAAATTTGTTAATTACTAAATGCATATTCAATTCGATTCAAAAATTAGAATTGAGCTCATCTAAAATTTGTACAAAATTGTTTGTCCTTCTCTTATTAATCAATATTTTCAAAATTGGAAATATTTAATTAAGAAATTAAGGTGTCATTATATTTGATAATTACTGAATGCTTATTAAATTTTATTCTTTCAAAGTATGACATAACTACAGAAAAAGGTGTCATTATTTTTTAAATTTCTTTTGGCTTAACAATGCCGATGTCAATGGTACAAATTTGTATAATTACAGAGAAAAGTGTGATTATTTTGAAGAATTCTTTTGGCTATACAATGTCAACTGGTCGATTGATTTGAACACAATTTCCATAGCCATTGAAATGGATAATGAATTCCGATTGAAGCACGCTCGAAGTAGGCATTTAATGCTGCTGTTGCTGCTGCTGATTTGCTTTTAATTTTCGCAGTTAATGCAAGATAATTATTTAGTGTATTCGTTATTTAATTATATACGCTTTTGTGTTGGGCACAATTTGTTTGGCTGTGTGAGCGAGGAATCCATTATTATTATTCATTGTTTGGGGGGCAATTTCTATCAATATTTGTTGCAATTATTTAGAGTGTCTGCTATTTGGCATGTGATGAATGGCACTGTAATTGAGCACACTTTGTGTGCTGCTGCTGAACTGCGAACGCAACGGCAACGCAACGGCAACGAAGAAAGAGCCGCCGATAGAGGCAAAGAACCACAACAGTACAACAGTGCGTAGACGTAATAAATGAATGAATAGACCGAAAAACGCAGAGGTGAATAATATTGAGCATCAAGAGCGGCGGCGGCGGCTTCGGCTTCGGCTTCAGCGGCGGCAACAACAATGAGCCAGCATTGGCATTCAAACATTATTGAGATAAATGACAAATTTTGTCTCTCAAATAAATAAAAAGGACGCCTCAATGTGGGCAAGTTGACGCGTCAACAACAAACGGCCAAGGACAGTTACACGCACACATCTCACTTTCTCTCTCTCCCTCTCTCGCTTTCTATCTACGTCTCTATTTTTTCATTCTTTTTTTGTGCCAGCCTTGTAAAAAGAAAAGCAGCAGCAGCAGCAGCGGCAGCCGTAACAAGAAAAATGTTTGTAAATACACGACATAAACAAGGCCATGAATTTGACTATAAATCCAAATTGAATGACAGCCTAAAATGCAAAATTATTTGAAGGGCAATGTCAATGCCTAACGAAAACACACACACACACACACACACACACACACACACACACACACACACACACACACTGAGAGAGAGACTAACACACACATTTATACACGATTACACATTCATGTCTTTAGAAACTAAATGTATGTGAAGCATCAAATTAGATTCAGTTGTTGCCATTTGTTTTCATTTATTTCCTGCTCAATATGAAATGGGATTTCGATTTCCCAATAAAACGATCAATTTTCACATGATTGCTAAATACGATTATATTTATCTTCGAATTGCACTTCTAATAAATACACAATCTTTTAAAGTAAGATCTTCTCTCATTTAATTCTATTTCTATTTTAGCTATTGCAACGCATTTTCAGACACAATAATAACGCAGCTTTATTTCTTTTCAATCCAAACTTTACTCATTTTTATTTCATACAATATTTATATATTAGTATAAATTGTAGCTTTATATTTGATATTATCTTCAAATAAAAAGTAAATATAAAAGAAATAAAAGTACTTTTTTTCGGACAGAATAATAACACAGGTTTGTTTTCTTTAAATAAAAACTTGCTTCTTATTGAGTTTATCTTGCATTTTTAGTGTAAGTTTTGCTACTTACCAAAATAAAAAACAAAACATTATTATTAAAAATTTGTTTACAATTTTTAGGGATTAGCACAAAAAAAAGATTGTAGGTATAAACAATTTTCACTACAGTTTTTATGGTTTCTGAAATTGAAGCGCGATTAAATGAAAATTGTTCAAGTTGTTGAACAAATTATTTTGTATGGAAAAAAAAGCGTCCTTCCTACTGTTCTTAGTAGCTTTGGATCTAATATATTTCGGACTCTATGGAATATTTGAAATTTAGTACTATATCGATATACCAAATAAAGTCTTTGGCATATTTTATTATATTTTGTTATATAATTTGGGAATATTTTTAAAATATTGGATACTATCACTATATAGCTATCTTACTTGTTTTTGATTCTTTATTGAAACTTTTAAATGTAATTTTTATTTGAATTATTAGAAAGGATAATTGCGGTCGTTTGTGCAACTATTTTAATCGCTCGCTTTCTCCCATACAGTCTCAGAGTCCGTTCGTTATTTTCTTTTTATCTGGCCATTACTTGGGTAAATATATATGAAATGTTCTTAGACAGAAATATCTAATTTGCTTATATCACATTTTTTACGACATTTGTCACGTCTTGTTTCCGACTGACGACGGAAGTATGCCAGTGAGTGTGTGTACGGGTGTGCGAGTGTGTGTGTGCGAGTGTGTGTGTGTGTGCACATGTATTTGTCAATAAGTGATGGCGCAATGATTCTGCGTGATTGTTGCTACGTGATTGCGCTACAAATGGCATCTCCGAGTCGGCGAGAGAGAGACTAAAGTCGAGTACTGACTGGTTGTATATATCCTAAGTGTGAATGGATATCCCTGGGCATTCTTTCTGACTTTACTTCTTTTTTTTTTGGCAAAAATGTTGCCCAAAAACAACAATAACAACACCAACCAGAAGAAGTGAAGGCAACATTTTCATCACGCATTTATGAAGGTCGTTTATTTCTTTTTTCTGTTGTTTTGTTTTTTTGAGCTGTCAGCAAATGTCTGCAACAAGCAGCATGACAACAAATATGTCTAAAAAAACAGAAAAATAAAAATGTATACGAAAAAAATTGCACAACATTGAGTGTGAATGAGTGCGAATGAATGTTGGGCAGATGTTTATTGATTTAAATCGCATGCATTTGCCACACACAGAGGACGAAAAAAAAAACCGAGTCAATGCTTGTCAAATATAAACTCAAATAGAGTGGCAAATAAATAAATTGTGACGACAGCAATTTGAAACTCATCAGCACTCAAACTACCCGTCCGAACCGAACTTGGCCCGGAAGTGCTTTAGTTATAAACTCAAGCTTGCCTCAAGAGATAGAGAGTGAGTGAGAGAGAGAGGTAGGCAGGGGGAACCGAGGACCGGGGACCGGAGGTTAAGCGGCCAAGCGTGCGCATCCGGAGCCGGGATTGCCACAGAGCGAACAAGAGACAGAAAGAGAGAGCGAGAGAGAGAGAGATTCTAGTCTAATGGGCTTGGGCTTGGACTTGACTGGCATGTGCTCAATATAAAGCCATAGATTAGTCAAACTTTTCTCTTGTCGGGGCGTTTGTAATGAGTTGAGAGCCGGCTCTCTTTCTCTTACTTACTAACTGACTAACTGGTTGACGAAATGACTGGATGACAACTTTGGTTGCAAGTTTGACGCGTTGAAAGTTTTTCGTTTATCTCCGAGTGTCGAGTGCAGTGCTTTCTTGTTGTTGTTGTTGCTGCTGCTGCTGTTGTTGCCTTCGCCTTCTTCCATGCCATTGTGATTGTTACAACTATTGTTGTTTTTAATTATGCTGATGGCGAATTGAGTGCGACAGCTACAGCTACAGCCGACGCTTTGTGTATTTTTTTCTTCTGCCTTCTCTTGTTGTCTTCCAAAAAGATTTGCGCACAACAACAACAACGTTCAACAGCTGACAGTTAACTCATTAACAAAAAGTGCTGCAAGTCCATGCTCAAGACTCTGACAATGCTTGCTCTCTTTCTCTATAAATGCATTAAGCACCATTCAATATGTACGTAAGGTTTGCAATTTAATTTAATGACAAAATTAAGGCTTAAGGTTAAACTTGGCTCAAGTCATACATATTTCGCAAAAATTTAATAAAGCGCAAACATAAAACACTTTGTAAACTTTTTCAACAATGCATTTGTGAAATTGTCTAAATTGAAGCATTAAATAAAAAACGGCTAAACTTTTTTAATAAATGCGAGCTAGAAAAAGTATAGCTGAGTTTTTGCCAATTAATTTATGATTTAAACATAGATTTTATATAGGTTTTTGTAATGCAGTTTTCAGCTACTGAAATATCTACTCTCTTCTTTTTATTAACGAAAGTTTTGAATTGTCTTTTTACTAGATCTCCACGGACCGCAACTCGACTTGATGTGGCTTAAGCTCATTACGCCAATAATATTATGACGTTTGTTTGTTTGTTTTTTTTTTTTTTTGTATACCCGCTACCCTTAACGTAGAAGGGTATTTTAACTTTGTGCCTCCAGGAAATGTATGTAACAAGCAAAAGGAGTTATCTCTAACTCTTTAAACTAAAAGTCTTAGTTGCTTCTGATGACAATCTGGTATGTTTTGTACTCTATGGTATATTTCGTATATACATAGTTCTTCAGCAAAATACCAAATATGGAATATTTTGCAAGCCATGGTATATTTTGACTGTGTTTATTTTAAAATATACCGAATTATTATAATAAAAATACTGAAAAATATTCTGAGTACTAATCAATATACCAAATACTGTTCGGTATATTTTTCAGTATTTTAATTTGGTTTATTTTAAAAATAAAAATAAACAAAATATACCATGCCGTGCAAAATATACCATATTTGGTATATCGATGGCATGTTTTCCAGTATTTTTGTGGTATATTAATTTAGTATATTTTAAAATGAATACCGCACTGTTTGGCATTTTATTCAACATGGGTAACAGGAATCTTACAGTCGAGGACATTCGACTTTCTTACTCGCTTTTTATTTCAAGTATGCTCCTAGGAAATTCATTTTTATTTTTGGGCTCTCCCATTGCTTTTTATGTACTTTTGTTTTTGTTTTTGTTTTCATTTCGGTTCGGTTTTGATTCGGGTTTTTTTGTTTTTTTGTTTTTTGGTTGGCTTTCGTTTTCGGTTCGGTATTTTATGGTCTGTTGTCAGTTTAAAATCTCTGGCTTTGACATCCAGTTCGACCTCGACTTTGTCTTTGACATTGTTTTGCCATTCAGCAGCAGAAGCGCGAGTTCCATTTGAGTAAATCAAATGATGTCGTAAATGTCGCTTATTTTCGTGATGTTCATCTTGTTGCTGTTGTTATTTTTCGCTGCTACTGCTTCAGTTGCTGCTGCTGCTGCTATATGGGGACCATATAAATCCTATTTGCTTGTCTTAATTTACCTAATGCCAAAATAATCCGGCTGTCATTTGGAGCGCACAGCTTTTTATGCTGTGCGAATGTCGCCGCCTGTTATCCCCACTCTCAGTCTCAGTTTCTCGCTGTCTCTCTCTCTCTCGCCTCTCTCCTTTCAATCACCACCGCCGTTTCTTGACTAACATTAACCCCGTCTAACAGAGCAGACCAAGAAGAGCGCCTTGAACACCCTGGAACATTGGCAATCTGGCTTTGAGTGTTATGCTCATGTTAAGCCGGTTAGAAAAAACAACGACAACAGCAACAGCAACAGGAAAAAAAATAGAAAACAGTTTTCGAGGTCCTCCACAAGTCATAAAATATCGTGACAGCAAATTCCGCCTTCAATTTCACTCACACAATTCACACCGACCAGCTGCTGAGACTAATCGATAAGCTCCTCAACCTCCGCCATGACACAAAAACCAAATCTTCACCTCCTCTTCCTCGCTCTCCCCCTCGCATCCTTTTGCTTTTGACTGATTTTCCTTAATTTGTGTAAAGTTTCGGTCCAAAATGGCTTGGCTGCTCAATAAACTTGGCTCTGAGCTATCTATAAGTTTGTGCTTTGCCTTTGCCTTTGCCTTTGCCTTTGCCTTTGCCGTCGCCTTTGGTTTTGGTTTTGTGCCTTGCGCCAGCAAATTTCTTACTTTACCTTTTGCCAGACCCCATTATTATAGTTGAAGCGTAAAAGGTTTTTATTGCTCTTGCGGGGATAATAAATGCAACAGGTACAAAAACTAATCAAATTGATATGTTTTCACTTCACATACACTCGCACACACACAAAAGCACACACACGCACACACACTTTTAATGTGTGTGGCAAAAGTTTCAGTTCAAAAGATTGCGTTGACAAACTTTCGTAATTAAGATATTAAATATTATTTATCACTTAACTGTCTACTTAGACTGCAAATATTATTATACTCTTAATCATTTCTTACACACAAATATTAAGCATCCAAGGCAAAAGGATAATGCTGGATGCTGTAGACGGCTCCAAACATTGAAAGTGCTGAGCATATTAAGTGCAAGTTAATTAAAATGCTTGTGGGATTAAAAAACTAAGCTCTATTAAACTATAAAATACTCATAAATAGACACATTGAAACTTACATAAAATTGAAATAATTTTGTTGGTCAAAGAGGATATTATAAAAAGTTGGGAAAATTACTTTTCAACCCACTCAATTGAATATATACATGTATATACAATATACAAGAATAATTTTGAAATCATTTTTCTGTTTAAAGATAATTGCTAAAATGATCGAATTCATACGCAAAGCAAATAATAATCGAATTTATATATTTTATCGTCAAAATAAAAAAAGTTTCTACAATTAATCTTATATTTAAATATAGTGCTAATTCAAAAATATTAGAAAATTAGTAAAGGGTTCATAATTTATAAAATTTTTTGTTCACTGTTAATAGTGACGCACGTTTGAATAAATGCAAATAATTGCAGTAATATTCTTAAAATACATACTGAAACAAAAAAAATCCAAAATACAACAAATAGTACAAAATAAACCAGATTGCCAGCCAAAGCAAGTAAGACCCCAAGTAAGTAGGCATTTTTACGGACATAAAAATATTTATAATATAACTTCTACCATATCTATCTGAACGCAACCTAATTTTCTGCAATCTGAGAAAGCGTTGTAATAATTGAATGTACGACTCCAGTTGCCAAACATTTAAAATAAACTTTATCTGCGTGCAAACATAACAAGTGCTGTCGAAAAAGAGATTTCTATCTCTTACAGTTTCTGAGTTCTAGGAAGACAGACAGAAGGACGAACGAACGGATGGACAGACGGACATGGCTACATCATTAGCCCCGATTAAAAATCTGCATACTTTTAAATACATATATATGTATATAAGAAAGAAATTTAGTTGACAGATGCTAAATACACATTAATTAAAATCAAGTTAAAAATTCTCTTATAAATTAAGAACATTTATTATTATACATTTTTTGCTCATATTTTATGTTTTATAAAATCAAATTATTTCCGTAAATAGCAAGTTAAAATTGCAGTAAAGAAAATGACTTTTCAATTACTTACAATATGTACATATGAAAGCCATTTTACGGGCAATATTTCCAATTTTATCAATTAAAAAATGAAAGGTGACAGTTCTCTTTTTTTAACTAATTAAAAATTATTTGTTTCGTAGGCCTTTGTAGAAGTAGAGTCGAATATACTATAAAAGTGCTGTGTGAAATATTCTGAATATATTATATTAAGAACGCTGGAATTTCAGAAATTTTTAATGAATTTGAGAATATATCTCTGAGCATCTGCAATGTTAAGTATGCGAATGTGAGCACAGCTTAACATATAATCGTAGCGCCAAGCTGCCGCATTTTTTAGTTGTGAATGCGCGTGCTTATATCATATTTTGTATGAGCGTAAAAACATATTAATAAATACATCTTTCATATACATATGCGCGTGTATGTATGTGGATTTTATTTTAATGTATGTTCCAAAGCCATTTTTGTGGCTGCTTCTTTTATTGATTTTTCGTTTCTTTTTTTGGTGTGTGTTTTTGGGTGATTTACCGCCTAAGGCAGCTGAGAGCAAAGCGAAAAAAAAAGCAGAGCAATAACTTCATTATGTCATTGTTATTGCCGCGTGTTTTGATGTTGTTGTTGTTGTTGTTGTTGCTGCTGTTGTCATCATAATAATCATCACGGTGGCTCGCTGTGCTCACCATACACTAATCCCATCCAGCACATGCGTGTCCTGACTCAACGTTCCACGTGGGCTATTGCAAATGTTGTTGTTGTTGTTGTTGTTGTTGCTGGATTGTAACAATACTCGAGGAGTGCTCGAGCAATCCTCGCTTTACTCTCTCTCTCTCTCTCTCTCTATCTCTCTCTCTCTCTCTCTCTGTGTCGCATTGATATCCTCAAAGTGAATATTAATTTCAATTTGTATTGAAAACTCAATTGGAAATTGCGCCTTGTAAATGCAAAAAGCATTAAAGTGTCGCGCCTTCCCTTCCCCTTCCCCTTCCCCTACGGAGAGCCAGCATATTCTTTGGCCCGCGTGACCAAGGGCAGCTCATCAGCCCATTTTATACCCTGTACTTCAATCTCAGAAAAAGCTATGATAATTTAGTGAAAAAGCTTTGACTGCCTGAAGAATGAAAGCTGCTTAAATTTTATTATTATTATGTTCAACTTTCAATATCATTTTAAACATCATTTTGATATTTAACCCTTTTTTAAAAATTGCTTTTATTTATCTATTATAAATTATTACTTAAGTTTCTTTAACTATTATATTCAAATTTATGTTTTATTCCAATTATTAATTTTTTTATTAATTTGTTTTTATTTATATTATATATTGTATATTGCATTATTCTTTTGGTTAATTTATTTATTTTATCTTTTTTATTTTTTCATTTCTTTTAAATTTTTTATTATTTATTGCCTCTTTTTAGTTTTTTTGTTTGTTTATAAGCATAATTATAATTTTTTTAAGTCCTATTTATTTAGCAAAAAGATAAGGATTATTTCAATAGATTTGTTTTCGCAATAAATTTTTATTATTTAGAAAAATCGCTCTTATTTATCAATTATTATTGTAATTAATTTATTTATTTTAATATTATTATTACTTTTTATTTATTTTTATTTTTTTATTATATTTTTATTTATTTTTAAAATTTTTTTTATATACTATCTATATCACTTCTTTCAATTTTTTTTTTCTTTTTTTCAATTAATTTTTGTTTTGTAAGCACAATTATTACTTTTTTTTAATCCCACTTAATTTGCAATAACTGATTCTTCTAAGTTGTTTGCTATTATTATTAAATTATCTTTTTATTACTTTGTAAATTAACAAACCATATTTTAAACAAAATTTTTGAAAATATTTATCAAATCGCATTTATTTCTCGATGGGTAAATTATTCATCTTATTGTATCTTTTCTTTTGTTGTCTCTTAAATCGAATTTTCTTTTCAATTAGTCACTGAATATTTTGATTGCATTTCTTTGTAGTTATTCCACATATCTCACAGTCGAGCTGACTTGTTTATTGCGTTACATTCATTTCAGTTTGACATATTTTGCGTTCTATATGTGTGTGTGTGTGTGTGTGTGTGTGTGTGTGTGTGTGTGTGTGTGTGTGTGTGTGTGTGTGTATTTGTGCCTAACTGAATTGGAGCTGCGTTCATTTCATTTCCATTTTTGGTGTGCTTAGCACATTTAATTTGTACAGCGGTACACACAAAAAGCGACCGAAGCGAGAAAGAGAGATGGCGAGGGGGGAGTGGAGTGAAGTGGAGATGGCGAGAAAAAACGTCAACGAAGCTGGCCAAGCACCTTTCAAAAACAGGAAATTGCTCAAATTGAATTCAGGGATTTCCGTTGCTCGGTCCATGTTCAGTACTTGTGCTACGCTTTCTGCTGCTGCCGCTGCTGATGTCGATGCTGCTGTTGCTGCTGCTGTTGTTGCTTCTGTTTCTACTGTTGCTGCCGCTGCTTCTTCTTCTGGCCTGAATGAGCCTCAGTTGTCCTCGCCCTTTCGCATGACTGCCAGTTTTGCATTCGCCATTTTCCCATTCGTCTGTCGTCCCTCGCTCGTCGCCATTCGCCATCGCATTTCGACTTTCCTTCTGTTTGTGTTTTTTTCTGTTTTTTTTTTTTCGTTTTTGGACTCTTTTTTTTATGGTGCTTTTCTATCCTTCCGGACCTCAAATGTGCCACTTGAAGTGCATTTTAATAGACTTTCGATTGAAGTACCCAAAAAAAAAAAGAAAAGCACCACGAAAATTGAAATGACAACTACGCTGATGATTTTGCTCTTAGACTTCATTGCTATCGTCGTTGTCATCGTCATTGCTTGTCGTTGTCTGTGTGTGTGTGTGTCTGTGTCTGTGTAGATCTCTCGCATCTTGCGTCTATATTTCCCCGAACTAATCTCATTTCAGCTCCTCTATTCTCATGCAAATTGTGTGCGATTCATGATTTCTATTAGTTTGCCTGCAGCACTGAAACTTGATTAAATTGCATTTCATTTTGCGCCCACACACACACACCAACACACACACATGCAATTGAAATGGCGCCAAACACATCAAACAACAATCACATTCACATTCAGCAGCAACAACAAGAATAACAAGAAAAGCAAATGAATTGCTGCACTACAAAAACCAAATAACTACACACATATTTTATTTATAGGTTTTTATTATCTTTACAGAGCTGAATAGTCTCCAATCGTGTTCAGTTTTTTAATATTTACATAAGCAAAAATACTTTCAAAGTATGTTCAAAATATCTGTAACTGATTTAGTAGATCTTTGGTTAAAATATTAGTTTGAAACTGAGAGCAAAATAAATATTATTATAACCGCTTCGCATAGAGTGGAAGGGTATTATAACTTTGTGCCTTCAGAAGGTATCTCTGGCCCTATAAAATATACACATATATATTCTTGATCAGCCATGTTCGTCTGTCTGTCTGTCTCTCCGTATTAACACCTAGATTTCAGAGACTTTAAGTTATAGAGCTTTAATTTTTGTTCAACAACACTTGACGATCAAGTTCATTTTAGTATTTTGCGGTATATTAAATTGGTATATTTTGAGAAAATACCGCATTGTCTTACTCTTGTTCAAGGTACTAGCACACTTTACTGCAGTTTTTACTTGTTTTTTATTTTCTAAGTCAAAATATATTTAACGAGTGTTTACAAAATATCATATTACTTATGGTAATATTTATCATAATTTAATTAGTAAAAGCGAAGTTCATTAAATTGGTTAAAAAATAAATGAAACTATGTTCAATGAGAGTTTGAAATTAAATATGTCCATTAAATATCATATAAGTTATAGTAGAAGTTACCATCATTTTAATAATGAGTTAATTAGATCTGATACAAAATTAAAAAAATATGTTTGATGTACTTTTGAAGTTCAAATATGTCCACTAAATATCATACGAGTTCTAGTAAAATCTATCATAATCAAAATATTAAAACTTATAATTGATTCTGAATTAAATTGAAAACGCATCAAGCAACCTGCTAAGTTATTCTCAGAAAATCTTTTTCTTTTTTTTATCAATGTAAATAATCTGAAAATTCAGCGAAAAACTTTCGACTACGGACACTAACTTGCGTTTAATTGCTGAGCAAAAATTGTTGTTGTATTCAATGGAAAACTTGACTTAGCCAAGCAACAAATGATGCGCAGCAATAACAGCAATCAAAGAAACGAATTTTCCTTTTGAATCTAAGCAAAGTACAATTTAAACGCCATAAATACGCTGAATGCAAGTAGAGAGCAAACAAATATCGATACGAGCTTAAGCCTTTGACGTCTTAGCAGCAAAAAGCAGGCAGAGACAGGCCACAGATATAGACATATATATACTTTTTTTTTAGCTTAGCGGAACCGAACTCGATGCGTGGATACGTCGATATGTCGACGTCGTTATCCCCAATGCTAGATGGCTTGGATAAAAGCTTAATAAATATTGTACCAGACCAGCAGAGGAGAGAGGGAGAGAGTGAGACAAGAAGTGGAGGAGAGTGTCGGAATCGACCCAAGAATTTACCAATGCTCATTTGTGCCCAACCGAGGTTGACATGTGCTTGTGCCTAAGGTTTGTGTTCGCTTCTTCCGAATTTCGTTCATTTATCTTAAAGCTAGAGAGAGAGAGAATGAGAGAGTGAGATAGATATGAAGTGTAGGCAAATACATTTTGCAGGCACTTTTAAAGATTTCACCTTGACAGTTCATTCACAGCGGCAAATCCAATGTCGATATTAAATGAGCTGCCATAAATAACCGATAAAGTAACCGTTGAGCTCCTCAACCCAAAATATAGCATAGAGAAGAACTGGTCAGATTTCATGACAAGAAAATATATTGCCTTTTCCCACTCCTAGCTATTGCTTAATTATTTTCCCTTTTGCATATCATTTTGGAAAAAAAAAGAAGCGCGCAAAAGTTTTACAAGCCAGAAGTTTTGCGCGCAGCATTGTAAACTCAATAACCCTGAAACGAAAACCGAAACAGAAACCGAAACAGAAAGCGAAAGCGGCAATTTGCCAATTTTCATATGCAAATAATGCGCCAAAGCAATTCGCAAAAGTTTTGCCTAAGAAAACACAGTGGGGAAATAACAACAACAACAACAACAACAACGTCGACGAGAATGAGAACAACAAACAACTGAGACATGAACAATACTCGTAACATTAAAATGCAAATCAAAACGCCCGCCACACAGGTGTTCAAAAAATACGCAAAACAACAAAAGAAAAAAAAAACAAAAATAAAAAAATAAACCATTGGAAAAGCAATAAAACAAATGGTCAGCTGCGAGCGGACGATGAAAACAACGTCTGTCAGGGTCTCAGAGTTATCTCGAACATCTCTCGAAACTAAGTTTTGTTATCATCACGCAAGTTGCCAAATGCGATAACTAATATGCATTGGCTATAAAATAAGTTTGTGGCACAACAACTTCGCGACACTCTCAAACTTTATTCATGTTCTTGTATGCTGCGTTTCTGTCTGTTTTTTGAGATAGAGATAAATGTACTTAAATA
Source organism: Drosophila niveifrons (assembly GCA_035046325.1). NCBI lineage: Eukaryota > Metazoa > Arthropoda > Insecta > Diptera > Drosophilidae > Drosophila > Drosophila niveifrons. Next base: position 7,532,549 of record JAWNOC010000063.1, on the reverse strand, counting down.
ATAGACACGATTTTACTATTCAAAATTCTTTGAAACAAATTCCTTCGGATTGAATTATTAACGTATAATAAATGTGGTAATTCATTTTTACCTGGTATTGTTATTTCCACAACTTAAGTTATGTAATTTAATCGCGCAGATTCTGAAAATTTGCATTCAAATACTTTTAAGTACAGACTCCACAATAATATCGAAAAAATATCTTCAAACGACTGATATAAAATGAATTTTTGGGAATAAAAAACAACTAGCTATAACCCGGGAATTTTTAGAAAATTTAAACTGAAATTAACAACAAAGTATTAATTGCTAAGAGCTCATCGAGCTGGTCAAAGGACACTCAAATAATTGTATTTTTTATTTTTTAAATATATCAGTTAATCATTTTTTTTGACAATTTTCCTGCACATAAAATAATAACTACACTATTTAAGATACTTGAAATTTGGTTACGATCGGATAAAAACTTTTGCGTGGTAAACAAAGCCTTCTGCAATAGGGTCTAAACTGTTTTGGTTAACAATTTGATATATTTTGTACTCTTTGTTATATTTTTACTATTTAGTATATTTTAATAGTAATAGTATATAAATATACCATGTATATTCTTGAGCATATTTTAGTTTATTTTGGCAATATTTTAAGAAAAATATCACACTCGACTGCAGCTTTCTCTCTTGATAATAATGTAATACGTAGACAACAACAAAATTGCTTGTATTAAGCATTAAAAAAAACAACAATTTACACGTCATGAATAAGTAAATTTTTTTTCGGTCTATCAAAGCTCTATAAGAATTCTACAAAAAAAGTTGCTGTTCATTATCGTTGTCGCTCTTCGCTATGTATAGCTTAGTTTAAAGCTATTGCCTATCATTAGAGTGACTTAGAAAGTATCAAATTGATTTGATATTCAATATACGTCCATATATTTATTTGCAATATGCAAGATGCTTTGCAAAAGATTGATTTAAAAGTTACCTGGCTTAAGTAAATATATATCCTTTTTTATTATTTGGTGAATGCTTTTAACAATTTGAACATGTGAATTTTGGGCAAAGAAAAGTATTTGTGTTTATTTTGCGTTGTATTCTCTTTTTGTTTTTGTTTTTTTGTTGGCCTTGCTACCTTGAGTTAAGTTAAGTTGAGTTGAGTTTGGCTTGGAGGCATAAAGATATGAAAATGGAAAATGAAATGCGAAATCTGGCCGCAAACCAAAAAGCGAAAAAGCGAAAAACTTGCTTTGTTTTCTTTTGGCATGGCGAAATACACGAAAAGGAGGAGCCACAACAAAATAAATGCTGTGTTTGCAACCGTGATCCGTGGAGGCAATAAGCAAGTTTATGCTGTTGACAGTTCAATTTTGCTACGCACAATGAAACGAAACTTTTGTTTCCTTTCCTTTCCTTTTCTTTCTTTTTTTTTGGTAGCTGATTTGCTACAAAATCACCAAAAAAAGTGAGTGAGCAAAGAAAAGAAATGAAATAATCCAAGAACGTAGACGGCACATATTTGTGTAATCTATGCCATGTTTGTGCTTCTATAAAGCTAAATAATAAATGTAATATTCGATGAAAGCAAACTCGATAAAGGCGCCTGATGGTGGAAGGAATGGGGAAGGGGGAGGGAGGGAGGGAGGCACTCACCAGGCAGGAGCACTCAACGGCAGCACTCACAAGTACTTACGCTCACTTACACGCACTTCTCCCATAAAACATAATTGCAAATTAACCTTTTTCTGATTTGCTGCGCTTCTCTCTACACTTGCTCAAATGGTCGCAGCCTTAAGCACACACAAACACAAACACACACAGAGATACGCACACACACACACACACACACAGAGAGAGAACATCAACAATAACAGCAAGGACAACAACAAACAACAGACTCGACAACAGCAGCAGCAGCAGCAACACAAGCGCAAATAAGTGTAATTTTATTTTGGTAGCAGGACAACAGACAAGGACACTGCGAGTACACACACACATACACTAGTACACACTCACACACATACATGTGCACTTTCAAGATCTACCTGTTGATGAAGCTACCCAACTGAGCATTAAGTAAGCAGAGTTATTCAGTTTACTGTATTGCCAGAATAAACAAAGCACACGGCACAAAACGAGTGTACGCAACTGACTCAAGGGCAAGGGAAGAAGGCTTGCGGAAGGAGGTAACGAGAAGCAGAAGCAGAAAACAGAAGCATAACAGCAGCAGCAGCAGCAGAAGAAGAAGCTGAAAGTATGACGACCATTAACCATGTGCAACAATGGGCTTAAAAGTTGCCATAAAAACACAAGTTTATATTATATTATAAAAATGTAATCTTATTATTGCATAGTTTTTGTTATTAATGTTTTTAATTTGTAGTAAGAATATTATTTAAGTATACTTTCTTTGCTTTACAACGTCTACAACAATAAGTGAATAAATATTAAGAAATATGCTGCTCTTAATATATTTATTTTGAAAACAATTAAGATACGGCCAAATCCGTCAAAAGTATTTTGTTTGAGTACGTATGGCAGCTGTAATTTGAAATATGTATATTAATTAATGTAATTTTCTGATGATAACATTTACCAAATCTTTTTTTATTGTGAATAAAGATTAATTTTGTAGCTCTTGATCAACACTTTGGAATTATTTTTCTCTCTTAAGATAATTGCAAGAACTAACGAAGTCATACATCAACCAACTAAGGAATGAAGTCATATATTTTATTATTAGAAAGAAAAAGTTCAAATCAATCTAAGATAATCCAGTGCTATACCAATATGTTGTAGTTGTTTTGAAAAGACCCTAAAGAATTCACCATATATATACATACATAAATGTAATTATTATTTTTATAATTTTCAAAATTACTTTATATCAATTAAAAAAGCTTTTTGACTATCTTCAACATTTATAATAATATTTGAAATAAATATTCCAGTTTATTAACTTTTATGTTTATGGATGCATAACGAATTAAATCATGGCAGAAAATCTCCGTTTTATAGTTCACTTTCTTAAAACTATTATTATAATAAATTCAAAAATTATTTTACATTCGTCGAAAGAGTTTTTTAGTACTTTTCACAGTTGTCCAAAATAATTTTTAAAATAAATAAATCATTGCAATAATTGTATTCGGTTTTTCAATAAAATAATAAAAATTTTAATAAATATTTCAATTTATAAACTTTTATGTTTACAGATGAAAATTTCCAATTTATACATATATTTTATATGACTCCTTTTAAAATGTTCAAAAATTACGTTACTCACAAGTAAAACAGTTTAAGAGTAAAATCAATTAAATTTCCTTAAATCGTTGCATAATTGCGCCCACCGTGCAGTGGATGCCACTTAAGACCCCGACTCAACTCAACTCAACTCGACTCGACTCGACTCGACTCTGCAGCTGACGACGTAAACTCAACTCGACTCGACTCGATTTGAGTTAATGATTTTTATGTGCATTTTAATGTCCCAGCAGTTTCTGTGTTTCTGTTTCTGTTTGCTCTGTTGCTGCTGCTGAAAATTACGCAAAAACAAAAAATGAGAAAAAAATTGGTTGCCACACGGGGCGAGTAATGCGCCTTGAAGCTGTGAAATGTCAGGGAAAAAAACAAAAAGATACATACACATGGACACACATAAACGAATTGCCATTTGCGAGAGCAGCAGGAATCAACACGAACGAGTTAAGTGATTAACCTAAAGCTACCCTGCAACTGGATTAGCTTGAGGCAAATGCTCCTGAGTCGCATTACTTCATTGAACTTTATTCAGAAATTTTTGTATAAATGGATGAATAATTGCATTTATGTTGCCGCACAAAAAGGTTTTATGTCAAATTAATTTCCCACATGTTTCCCACACTTGATTTGCATTTTTGTTGCCTACTTTGCTGCGCTTCATCGCATTACATTAATCCCCGAGTTTATGGCTTTTTATTTGCAGCATATTTATTCATTTATATTGGATTATGCTTCAACTATTCTATCATTTGCGTAAAGTTAATTTAAAATGCACATGCATTCAACAAAGTTACTAATTTCTTCTGTAAATATGCAAATTAATAGTCATTTTAATTAATTAATATTTTCTATATTTAAAATATTGCATACATAATTAAGACAGCGCCGTGAAACATTTGATTAATGGCGAAAGCAATGAGGATGAAAAGTATAGAAAAATTCCGATGAAAACTTTATAAATGATGTCCAACCTAAATAAATATAAAATATATTTAAATTTCTGCAATTTTGATGTTATATTTTTTGAAGAAACTAACATAAGATTCTGATTGAATAAAATAAGTTTTAAAGATCATTAAAATTATCTTTTTAAATATTACCAATTCATTTCAATCTTATGTTGAATATGTGTATGGGAATTAAATATTTTTTAAAGAGAACAGTACTGTTTTAACATAATACTATAAATTTCTTTAGTTTTAATGTTGCAATTGCCAAAAAAACTGAGAACATATTATCTCAGTATCTATTGAAATACTCTTCTTAACTATTAAAAACAAATTGAATTTATTGCATTAATTGAAGTATCTAGGATTAAATATTTATACAAAAATCGTTGAGATAAAGCTGCTTCTAAGATTCAATTTCTATTTTCTTGTTTTTGCTATTGTTTAATTTCAGATTGAATATTTATAAGCAGGGTCAATAGTATAAAAATTAATAAGTGAATATCAAAGAAAACTAAAATATAAATACAGTTAGGAAAGGATTAGAAATGTGTAGAAGATGGTCAAAATGAAATACATTTTGAAATAAATTAAAATACTCTGCTTAGCTAATCGAAATAACTTTAAATTATTGTCTGTTTAATATTGCATTTGTTGAATCAACTCAGATTAAATGGTGAAATGAAATAAGTTGCTGAACTAAGTAATTCACTCTTCTTAAGTGAATTATAAATTCAGTAAATGTCTGAGCCACACATAAAGTTGTAGATTTTAAGCTTAAACGTACGCAGCTAAATAAAGAGCTCTCTATTAGCATAGCAACTAAGCTCGACAACTGCATGTTAAAATGTTAGTTAAGTGCGTTAGCATTTGTAAGTAGGACATTAGTGTTATCAGGTGCTTTGAGGCAGTTAAATGAGATACCCTGTGTATTTCATGCAACAGGATATAATAACATAAGCTCGATGAAGTAGCAGAGTGAGAGAGAGAGAGAGAGGAATGGTGGGGAGGGGAGAAGACACACATGTGCGCTGCGGGTAATAAAGTTGATTGCCTTGACAACTGCGTAAACAGGCAGCCGCCATCGAGAGACAAGGTACAGGAAGTGGCTACTGCTCTGTCTTTCTCTCTCGCTCTCGCTCTCTCTGTCTTTGTCTCTGTCTCTGTCGACATTTCTCCCACACTCTTTCTCTTTGGCTTTGGGGAACTGGGAACTGGGAACTTGGGGACAGTGAGACTAAAACCTGTGACTGTCTTCGACGCGCCGCAGAGCAATTACATCGTTGAATTAATGCAAATTTTGTGAAATTATATTTTACGACAGAGAAAGAGAAAGAGAGGGAAAGGGAAAATACCTTAGAAACACGCAGTCATTGGCCATTGATTGGCTAATGGTTTTAATGGCTCCTCTCTAACAGCCAATTGTACTACTATGTGTGCACTGTAATTTCAACGAGTTCTGCTCCTGTCTGTTGCTGTCTGTTGCTGTCTGCTGCTGGCCATTCAAAGTGAGATTGCGAAAGCCATTTGTCGGAGCGAAAATACGAGCCTACTTAGAACTTTCGGCACAACAATAGCCAGATGCCTGGCGCCGCTATTAAGATAAATTTGCCCCGTTGTAGTTGCCTGCGCTCCTGCGTTTTGTTCGTCTTGCTCCGTCTCTCGCACTTCTATCATTTTAGACTAATAAAGAAAAAAGCAACAACAACAATGACAACGACAAAATAAAAGAAGAAAACTTTCGCAATTTGAGTGATAAAGAAGTTCAAATGTTTTTTTTTCCCCCTCTCTCTCTCTCTGTTTTTGGGGCCTTGGCATTCCAAAGCGTTGTCGACTTTTAGGCACGTGTGCTGGCTAAACACAAAAAAAGGTAGAACGAGATGAAAAGTGCAGATAGAAGAACTGTGTAGCTGAGCAAATGACAAAATAAGTTTGTCCAAATGACATTTGTTTGCTGCGCCAAATGAATTTGACATGCGTTAATTAAGTTGCTGCCCAAGAATGTTCACTTCAACTCGACGCGACGCGACTCGGCTCGACTCGACTTGCTTCTCTCGTTTTCGGGGGCCAAGTTAAGTGCTGTATTATTTTTAGGCCAGCTTTTGCCTTTGCTTCTCTCTCTGTGTGAGTGTATGTGTGTGTATGCTTTGGCAGTTAAAATCAATTTGAAGCCGGCAGCAGCCGCCTCAAAGTATGCAAATGAAATGAGCGCCGACGGCAACTGCGCAGCAGATGCCACAAATGCCTGCGGGGCCAGAGACCCTTTAGGCCGACTACTCTTAATTGCACGCATGGAATTCTCATTCGAGTTTTGGGACTAAGTATGCTCAGTGCCCAGTGCCGTGTGTCGACTACCGAATGCGGCTGGAGTCCGGCAGACAGAGGCTTATAACAAGCCAAACGTGAAAACCGCAAGAGGCCCAAACCAAAAAAAAAAAAAAACGAAGCGAAGCAAAACTCTTTTTATGACCTCAACTCAACTCGAAACGAACACACAACAACAAAAAAGGCAATGCTCACACACACACGCACACACACACACACACACACGCACACAGAGAGAGATACAGTAAGATAGCCGCTAACAAATGGGCATTTAAAACGTATTCAAAATGCAAGTTAAATAACGCCCCAAAGTATGCAAAGCACAAATAACATATAAAAAATTTTGCAGCGCCATAAAAACTCAACCACAAAGCTTACACACACACACACACACACACTAGCACACACTCATAATCAGACAAAGAAAAGCCAAAAGTTGGGTCTGGGCATAAAATCTGGTTGGGTTGTGCAACTCTTCGCTAAGCACCCTTCAGTCAAAAACCCCTTCTCCCTTTCCCCCTGCGATCCCCCTCGTTAACTAACCCCGATCGGAGGCGACCCATGCAAATTAGCCCGCTGTGTGTGTGTGTGTGTGTGTGTGTGTGAAGCCTTCATATGCAAATTTTCTAAACTGGCTTACATTTACTCACACACATTACTCATACGCAGCGTGGCCGAACAACAGCAAACTACCCCGAAAAGGAAGAAGGGGGCAAAAAAAAAAACTTTTGATATGTCTCTACGTGTGTGTGGCTTGGTTTAATGAGTGCTTTTTTATTAATTCATGTGTAAAAATCAGATGAAATAAAATGACAGTCCAAACGCTTTGAATATAAAACAGCCGCGATGTATTTTTGTATCCACAATTTACAGCCTGTGCCTATAAAAAGCTCTGCGCTGCTCTCGTTTGCTACCTGCCTTTGCCGTCAGCATTGTGTATGTTTTATACGAGTATATATATACATATATATATATATATATGTACATAAGTCTGTATATATACATATCTTTGTGTGTGTGTTTGTTTGGGTTTCTCAAAGGCAACAACAAGTACGTTAAAGAGCCCGCCGCGTTCAAGTGGCTTCAAGTGCCACGAAGCGAGATAGCAGCCAAAGCCAAAGATAGAAAGAGAAAGCTAGAGAGCGAGAGCGAGCTATAGAGATGGCTTTTTGTTGCACAGTCATTCGACTTGTGGCTCAGACAATGGAGGTGGCAGCCATGTGGATTACGAACCAGAAACAGAGCAAGAGACTGCGACTGAGACTGAGACGGAGGCTGGTCAATGGCTGGCTTCAGATTTATTGTTGTACTATGATGAATTTAGGATTGATTTCCAAGAATATGAATAAATTAGAAAGCATATACTCGATGTAAATTAAATATGCTCTGCAGACTTAGCTGCATGAATAAATATACGTTCTCTATGTTGTATACTCCTGCATATATATAAAATACTTTTTAATCAAGCGAAAAACGCATGCTTCAACATATTTTTGCTCGTTTGCCATCGATTTTGTTTTGGTGCATTACCATTTGGAATGTTCTTTTACACAAAGTTGCCTTTTTCGTAAACCAATTTTATTATATTATTTTCTTTTTTATCTTGTCAATTAACTTTCCATCAAATTTATAACAAAAGAAAATATTTGGTATGCTATTGAAATGTATTTCATTGCATATTATATTCATTTCTTTTTTTACATGATTTCTTCATATTGAAGTACTTGATTATATAAATTATGTAGATTTTATAAATCAAGAAAAAAACAAATATGTAACCATTTTCCACAATCAAATTAAAAGTTTAAGTTGATATTTGGATCGTCCATATAAGGTCCGCATTGAATATTAGACTGTTCTCTAAAGACGCAAAGCATTTGATGATGCCAAGATGGGTATTCAAATACCAGGCGAATAGAAGAAAGCAGAAAGCAGTAATGCAGCAAGAAAATTTATTGCTTAATGGCGATTAACGCAGCCTAAAAGTAGCAGCCTAAACGAGCGATAGATGGCGCCACTCATTAAACAAGTGACTTGTTGCATTTTTACTTTCTATTAACTTTACTTTACTTTACTTTACTTTACACGGTGACTTGCATATTGAAGTGGTCAAGTTAAGATATAATATATTTAATTATTAATAATTAAAAATAAAGCTTAAATAAATGAGATAAATATATAAATATGAGTCAGAAAATGAATGAGTGAGAGAGATACAATAATTTGATAAACGCATAGATTATAATCGTAATAATAAATATGCGAATAAAGAAAAAACTAAGTTAATATCTTATTTATTTTACGCTATCCATCTTTGAATTCCACAATATCTGTCGTTTATTCATTTTATATTTGTCTTATAGTAAATATTAATCTCTTATTAAAGCATAACATTTAAAAAAATTATTATAAGAAAATATTCAAAATATAAGTCACGAAATAAAGATAAACTCTTATTTTATATTTCTAAAGTATTAAAGTATATTTCTGCAATATTAAATATGTGTTATTTTATATTTTAGAATATAATTATTTTAAAAAGCATAAAATATAAAATACTAAACGAAGAAAACACAAAAATAAACACAGAAATTGTAAGCCCGCACTCTAAAAAATCATTTATAAAACTTCTTAAATATTTAAGAGCATTAATACAGTAAAATCAAAATGCTATTTAAAAAGCAAAAAAAAAGTATTACAAAGAAACGAATTAAAAAAAAAATAGAATATTCTTAAGCTTCACAATACATGTTAATTCGCACTCTTGATAATCATTTGTAAATCATTTGAAATGATTTAAGAAATATGCGCGAAAAACATTAACCTCAGTCATAACTATTAGTGTTTGTGCTGCTCTTCACTGTAAAAGTGAAGAGCTGAAGAAATCTGCTCTGCGTGCCAAAAATATAACACACTCTGTGTCTGTGGATAGAAGGCGAAAGCTTCTTGGCTAATGGAAAATTGAATTGCTCGTTAGCTTTAACGCATAAACAAAAGCTGCTTTGCTTTGCTTTGCCAACGTCTTGGCTCTTAATGTGCACTGACTTTTCACTTAACACAAAAACAAAAAAAACAAAAACAGAGAAAAACAGGAATAACAAAAAACACATTCAAGATTGATTTTTTAATAATTGATATTTTAATAAAGAACGAAACTTTATAATGAAATTAATTAATTCCTAAAATTAGATACAAGTATTTTATGTTGCAAGGTGGAGAAAGTTTTGCGTAGTCGGCCGCACAAAAATGGGTTAAGTGCAGCTTATGAGAGAGAAAGAGTTGGGCCCTTAAAGTTATGCCGAGCGTAAAGCCAATAAAGCATGCTTATAATAAAAAAAAATGTTAAATTGAAAAGTTGTTGGCAAAGCAAATAGTCTTTAAAGTAAGTAAGAGACAAACGAACCAACCAACCAACCAACCAACCAACCAGTAGACCAAACTTGCCTCGTTGCTGCTCAGTGGCAGCCAATTAGGCCAAAAACAGCAGTCAGGTTCAGCTACAGCTACAGCTACAGCTACAGCTTCAGTTTCTGTCCCAAGCCCAAGCCCAATCCCAATCCCCGAGCCCAGAGCCCGAGCCCAAACCCAGCCGCAGAGCTGGGCGTAGTGCTCGTTACACTCTGAACGATGCCTGGGGCCCATCATCGAGGACAGGTTTTGGTTGCTTTCGCTTGGAACGGAACGGAAGGATACAACAACCAAAAATCTAAAAGGATGGAGGGGTAAAGGGAGACGCGCGCTCGCCAACTTTATGCATATTAAACAGTTATCCAAGCGCGCTGCTGCTGCTGTTGCTGCTGCTTCTTCTTTTGCTGCTGCTGGTGCTTCTCTTCTCTCGCTTATCTCTGCTCTCTCCTCTCTCGCATGCTGTGTCTGCTACAGAAACAAGTGAATCACAGCAAGTGAAAAACGCGGGGAGCGAGGAGGAAAAGTATTCGTAAGTTAAGTATGAGTGCGTGTGTGTACAGGAAATGAGCGCAATGTAAGCGGAAATTTCACATTACAAATTATGCAAATCACATGCGCTCTGATTATTTCGCATTTTATTTTCATTTGCTATATGGAAAGGGACCCACACACACACACACACATCTACATACACATCCGCATTGGCATTGGCAGTATTTTTGGCATTCAAGTTGACAACTTTTAATTTGCCAACACACAAAACTGAAGCTTTGAAATCAAGTATACGCATAGTATGCTATGTATTATGTGTATACGTACCTTGAACTAGCCTCTTTTGACATTGACCAGTTCTGAAGGTCTTTGCGCACACACACACACACACACACACACACAAACAAAACCTAAAAACAAAAACAAGCAAAAAATACACACACACACACAAAGTTGAAGCTCATATGTAAATTTCATAAATATAACAATGTCCTTGAGCCTACTAGCTGTGTGGTAAGCAATATTTAATTTCGTCATTTGAAACTCTTTTGTCGCATCCAAAAACATGCCTCGAGCATTGCGTATACGCTTTCTATGCTCTTCTTCTTCCACTTCATTACACAAACACACATTAAATAATTATGCTCAATTTAAAGTTGTTTTTGAGCAAAATCTAAGCTAACTAAATAGTTGCTCTTATGATCAACTTAACAATTTTTTGCAGTGTATTTGAGTATTCTCTGTGCACCGTAACAGCAACACACACGGACAAATATACTTTCTGTTATTTATTGGAATTCAGAGATTGCTCTCGTAAAATTTGTCTGCATGTGTGTTGGGGTGGGCGAAGGAGGCGTGGTTGAGTGTCAGTTGAACTGCCTTCCTGACTGCCGCTGAATGTATTTGCCGCGCTGTCAATTCGTTTCGAATCGAAGTAACTTTTATTGAACCCAATTTAATTTTATACCCACATAAGCATATATCGTACAGACATATGAAATCATACACTCACATCATCTGTTGAGTTGACTGCGTCTGAGTTGAGGACTATAAAACTTGAAAACTTTGGACAATTTAACAACACAAACGCAGCAAGATCAATAACAAGCAATTCATCTATGATTTGATAAGATCGTTGAATTCAAATCGTAATTGTCGTTACAACAAGTGTAGAGAGTAAGCAAGTAGTTTTTTTTTTTTTGGCTTATTTCACTACACAAAACTTTGCTTAACAAAGTTTTGATTTACTGCAAATCTGTTTTGAAAGTCCAAAATTGGCATTTCGCTTGCTTTTCAACTACTTTTGCTTGAGGCAAATTGATTTTCATTTACTCTGAAAGAGTTTGTAGTAGCTAAAAATATATAGACTTGGCGATAATAAAGTAGACTTGTTTGTATATAAAATTTTAATCGAAATGTAATTTAAATTAAGACATTTTGTAACACACAATTAACAAACTTTAATAATCAAGTTCTAGATACTTATTTACACATGGAAACCAACTAAGAAGTTTCCTACATAAACAAAAAATTAAAATAACTTTAAATGGCTTTTCTGGTATATCGTTTTCCCTAGAAAACATTCCTCAGCGCCCATTGTGCTGTGCATATATTTATAACTATTCACAAACATTTGTAGTATTCGAGTTGATGTTTGTGAGCCGGGTTTATTTATAGCTCTTTTCACTCGTCGTTAAATTAGACACAGCATTTAGTTAAACAATGCTTATTGCTACAAGAAAACAATTTAATTTATATGAGTTGTGGTAGCCATGTTGCATGGCGCACACACACTCATACATATGCATTCATTGCATAAAGCTGCCCACATATATGCAACGTATACGCCATGAGGGCCAAGGCCATGGTCAAATAGTTAGTGGCATACGAATGCGTATGTGTATGTGTGTGTGTGTGTGTGTGTAAATATTTGCATTGGACGCCAGCAGCGTTGCAGCTGTGCAGTTACGCTTCAACAACCCAGCAATTTACCACTTCGTCCTCAACAAAACAATGGTACTCGACCACCCCCCAATAGCTTCCACCCACCCACCATTTCAAAGCACCCCCATTATCATCATCATCAGCAGCAGCAGCAGCAGCAGCAGCAGCAGCCGTAGCAGCACATTTACAGCCCACGAATTTTGGGTATTACGCACAATTTGCAATGCTATTAAAAGGAGCAGTCCAACAATCTGCTAATGAGCTGCTCATATCTAATCGGTTTTATGCAAATCAATTTGCGTACCACAGTTTATTTGAGTGCGAGTGTGTGAACGTGTGTGCTTTTGATTAAGCTGACCTTGTCTGTGGCCAGTTGTCCAATTTGTCCACATTTGCTAAACGCGCATCGAGTGATCAAAATCGCATTAATTGCTCTCAGAGCTCGCAGCAATACAAGGGGATATTTGTGTATTGTTGTGGAATTTTATTTAATTAACAATTGTACAAAATACGCTTGTTTACATTGGCCTAATTACTATCTATTATATGGCTAAACAAAACATTTTATATCCCTAATTTTAGCAATCTATTTGTCTTTCTACATATTACATACATATGAGGTTGTATGTCCGAATTGAAAATTATACAACAGTCGAAAAGGTAAGCATTTAATGGCTTGGCACTGGTAAAATACCAGGCGAACAGAAGTGAGCAGCCAGCAGTAATGCAGCAAGTCACTTAATGGCTTAATGGAGAATTAGATTTCTCGCAGCCTAAAAGTATGCTTAGAAAACGAATAACTTCTAATCACGAACGAGCAATAGATGGCGCCACTCATTAAGCAATTGACTTGCTGTATTTCTGCTTGCTATTAATTTATGTTCGCCTGGTACATGATACGGTGACTTGATAGTTTTTTAACTGTGCATATTTAAAGTGGCTAACAACAACTAATAACGCGGACGTTTCTGCAAATTATATTCAATAATTTAAAGGTGCCCCGTTAGGGGATGAAATACAATGCAGACAGAAGTGAATCACAAGTGGAATTACCGGGTATTAATTTACTCCAAGTGGATGTAGTTATTATTGTTGTTGACTACTTCAAGCTACCATGAACGGTGGTAACAAGTTCAGCTGGTGAATACCAAGCGAACAGAAGTAAGCAGCAAGTCACTGAGTATTGAATGGAGTATTGAATGTCGCCAACCTAAAAGTATGCTACAAGAAATGACTATGTTTTGATAGCCAACGATCAATAGATGGCGCCACTCATGAAGCTAGCAATTTGCAGTAAATCAGCTTGCTATAGATTTATGTTCGCCTGATACCTTACACGGTGGCTTTGGACTTCTTTTTTTTTGTACATGTCTTGAACGCTAACGATAATATTCAATAAATATTAAATTATCATTACTAATAAACTTAATTATGTATAAATTCTAAAATAAGTCAACTGTAAAACTATTGTTAACATTATGTTTTTTATTTTACCTATCATCATTTATGTTAATAAATGTCGCCATTCAATCTGGCCAATTTAAATAATCAAATGATACAAGATAATATTTCGTAAGTCAACAAAACTCAATTGCAAAAATTGTATTTACAAAAATATCTCTCTACTTATTTACGATATTATTCAAGCACACTACACTATTAAAGCACTTGTGCTTATTTAGAATTACAACCATATTAACTGCACTCCAAAGTCATCTGAGTGTATTAAAAGATAGTCCTTCAAATAGCAAACTTTCGCAGAGTGTTTTGCGAGTACAGTTTTTAGCATACGCTGCTCGAGGTCTTGACATTTGCTGATGGCTCGTTGCCGGTGTCCATAGTCGTAAAGTGTCTTTTTATGTTCGGCAGTAAAAAACTCGTTTGGCATTCAACAGCAAATAAGACGAGAGCGTTGCCACCAGCATTCAACAACTGTGATTTACACACGCACTGCGATTATCATTGTGTAGCAATCCTGGCAATTAACTCTTCTATGATAATCATAATAATAATAACTGGATAGATCAGCGACAGTAGCAACTGCTGCTGCTGCTTTAGTTTGATTACAGTTTTAAGATTTTTGGATAATAATTAATCGTTTTGCATTGGGGTGCTCGTTCGTAAGCTGTTAAGTCTGTGAGGGTTGTGCTGAGCTCAGAGACGCAACTTGGCTGTCGACGAGTTGAGTCTCTGCTGCTTCAGCGTTTTGCCCGTGTTGTTTCTTTGTTGGCCAACTTTTGTTGCACTTGCTTTCCCCCCCATCCAGCCAGCCAGCCAGTCGGCTAGCTCTTAGCACGGTCTCAGCGCACGGCTGTCACATTAGTACTTTTTGAAATTGCAATTTAACTTTTATAGTAAGCAGACAGTGCCTGGGGCAGCAGCAGCAGCGGCAGCAACAACAATGGTGGCAAGCACCCCTTTCGCTGCTTGCCGCCTCAGTGAATGGCTTTTGCACAAATCTACTGGCAAATGCGGCAGTTCTCTGCGTCGCTCTTCCTTCTCCTTCCCCTCCTCCTCCTCTAGTCAGGCTTCAAGTCCAGACTATTTTTCAGCTTATCAATGGCAGCACAGAGTCCGACAGCAGAATCCGGACGGAGAACCGGGCAGCACAATACATAAAATAACTCAACAGTTGGCAGCACAAAAGGCAGCGGAAATGTGTGCCACATGTGTGCGAATGTGTGTTGCTTTCTTTCTCTTCTCCCCTTCCTTAAACTGGGCAAAATAGTTATTGAAAACTTTCACACTAAGCGCCATTTTCTTTTCCTTTTTTTTTGTGTCGCAGCGATTTGCGAGCTAAAATTAAAGCTGAGCGCAGAGAGAAATGTCACAAAATAGATTTTCATTTTATTCGTTTTGCAATTGATTTAAAACGTAATACATAAACAGACATTTACGTAAATTGAGGCGAAAATGAAATGAAATTCGAAAGAAGCAACAGCAATAGAAGCTGCGGCTGCAGCTGCAACTGGAAAACGCGAAATGGGAAACGCGCGAGTTGTTATTCAGGACTAAAACGGGATTACGACGTAAATTAATGTCGGCTTAGTGCGGGGGAAAAGTAAAGTGCTTTCAAGCACAGCGCACCAACCAAACTGATAGATAGATAGATAGTACGATAGTTTGAAATGTAGTCGAGATGGCCGCAAGTTTTCGTACAAAATGTCAGATGCAGCAGTTTGCAAACTGCAATCCGTTAAGACCATTAAATTTAATAGTCTTACAGCTCAAATAATTACAAAGGATTTATTGAATGGCATTCTTCCGATAACATTTTACACAAACTTTCCAGCGTTCGAATACTTTTTCGCACAAGAAATTGTGGTGATTTATGGACCGCTTATTTTCTAACTTAATTTTTGATCACAAAATATATATGCATAAAATGTAAGATGATAATAGAAGTTAATAATAGTTAATAGAAGTTCTATAGAAATGTATTTCTATAGAAATGTATTTTTACGACCATTTTATGCAGTATGAAGAAACTAAGATATCAGCATAATATTTTTTATTGCAAATTCATATTATTCTGCTTGTTCCTTGAATAATTTTTGCTTTCATGGTTTTTAATTTTATGTATTAGTTCATTTAAGCATTTAAAAACAAAAAGATTTAAAATTCGATGATATTTCGTCGATTACTATAAAGCTTTTGTTTTTTTTTTATTAGTTGTTCTTATGCTTAACAAAAAATGCAAAAATCAATTAAAATTAAATCAAGTTGGTCTTGCTTCTTTATTGCTTTCAAAACAAAAATTTTGATAATATTTCGTTTATGACTAGAAACTTTTTCAAATCTTAAATCTGTCGCTTTGTTTTTCTTTATGAAAACGAGTCCAAACAAAATCTAGTTACTTTTATTTATTAAGTTCATTCAAAACAAGAATTTTGAAAATGACTTCCAAATTATTGAATCCATTTGCTAATCAAACAAACGACAGATGGCGCCACTCATTAGGCAAGCGATTCGCTGTATTTTTGTTTGCTATAACAATAAATTGCTGTATTTCACCTTTTCATTAATAATTTCTATCCGTCTTAAAGAAAGTTCAGAATGACATTTTGATAAGCATTTAAATAATTAGTTGTTGTTGGCTTTAAGCTTTAGTAAAAATCAGTGAAGCCCTGTTGGATTTATCTCGCACTAATGATATATAAATCTTGATCTGAAATGCAAATGTGTTTTTATAGCTGTGCTAACTACCAGTAATATAATAATATATTTCGCACAGAGAGATATTTTTGTGGGTACATTAGCTGTTGTGGTGTCTTTTGGCTAAATAATGCCTGGCGCTTCCGGGTTTTGGTAGACAAAACTCAAGTTGAACCGCAAACATACATTTTGCGGCCGGGCGGCAGGAAGCATTGTCATATTTTTAATGCTGGCTGCCCCGTCGCTTTCGCTTGCGTTTTCGTTTTGGTTGTTATTGTGGGCTGCGCAGTGTAGGGTATAATGAATTTTTTAATAAAAACTGACAGCATCGGAAGCAGGAAATAATGCCAAGCAGCAGCAACAGCAGCGGTTAAAGAAAAAGCAACAGCAGCAACAGCAACAACAATAACAACAGCAACAGTGAAACGAAATGATGAAGGGCGATAACGATGCGACGTTGTTTTTCCGCACTCCAACCATCTGCCCCACCCCTCACCATCTCTTCCCTCGCTCTCATTCTCTCCTTCGTCGCGCTTTCAAAAAGTTCAAATAAACGGCGTCACCTGTCATTTACATAAGCATCGTCTCTCTGCTCTGTCGCTGCCTCGCCTCCAAACAATGCCAACGAAAACAACAACTCAAGCAGCAATCTCGAGCAACGCCACAATTCAGACGAGAGAGAGAGAGTGTATACACATTCACATCCTCGGCATATTTCCACGACTTGACCGTGCCCGAATAGTTAACGTAGCCAAGCGAAGGTTGCAGGCGCAGCAATTGTATCCACAAATTATGCAAATATTCATTTAAGCTTAACATAAACTAAGACATCAAGAAATACCTTTAAAAAAAATTAATTTTAAGACTTCATTAGGAGAATAAAATTGGCAATATTTATAACGTATAAAGAAAAATCTTAAAAAATTTAATTTCTTTATTTTGTCAGGAAAATAAAACCGGAAATTTTTAAAATTTTTAAATGTAATATTGAATACCTAACTTTTCGATAGCAAGTAAAAATGAACAAATTTTTTAATCTATTACTATAGTGCCTAAAAAGCTCTGTTATTGTAAAAGTTCATATTGACCTAAATTACGTTTACGTAATATATTAAAATACAAATATCAACAATAGTAAAATTATGAAATCAAAATTTTAATTAACTTTAAAGTAATCAATTTAACACAATGCGTATACGTAATATATTAATATACCAAAAATCCAACAAAATTTTAAGAAATGCTACAAAATTGTTAAAGTGCACATAATGTTTAAGTAATTTTGTATTTTAGTAATATGATCAAAAAAAATGATAAGAATTACAAATTTTATTTTTATTACGTATACGTGATATGTTAAGAAACAATAAGGTAAGTTTTCTTTATATAAAATACATTTTATTCTTATCAATTGCTTTGAAAGTTTAACCAGCAACAGTGTAATCTTTAAAGGTATAAAAAAGTGATTGTCAAAAATTGGCCTTGATCTGTTTCACAAACTTTGCACGTGTCTGACTAGGCGGCGAATTAAGATATGAGAGAAGGCGAGCCGGATAAGTAGGCGTGGTCCAGCAGAAGGGCTTCAGAATGGTTCATTTTGGTTAGTTATGCATGTGCATGTATGTGTATGAGTAAATATGTGTGTCTTTGAGTCTTCTATTGAACATACAAACGCAAACTTCCACGCCCACTTAGGCAATCCGCTCTCACTAACATTTTGATCCATCGCCTAGTCAAACACACACACACACACACAACACATGGCTCAGATCAAGGCAAATTTTGTAGAAAGTACTTTATCACACTTTGGAAAGTATCGAATACCAGTAACTTGACGTGTTGCAGTACTGCTCAGCTGTTGAGTAACAGTTGACCAAAGTTGACCACATCCTATGCAAGCTGGAAACTAAGTTTTGTGCTGAATTCAAAACTATAGTACTGATGGAAACAAATTAACTAAGTCCTTGCAGCCAACGCTTTATAAATAAGCTAATTAAACTGCTTTTAAAAAAACTTTATTGCTTTTATTCATAATGGGTAGCGGGTATCTCAAAGTCGAGCACACTCAACTGTAGCTTTTTCACTTATTTTAATTGCAATAATACATATGTTTGTGTATAACTATTAAAAATAAATTAACAATTAAATTGTATATTTTTATCAGCTTGACAATAAAAATTCTAATATAATGCAGAAGTTTTTCATTTATTTATATCATTTTCTAAAACAATTCCAAGCGGCGCAATGAGTGACTGCAGTTATCGTCTAAAACCAAGTGCGCGCTCTCTCTCTCTCCCCCTCTCCCTCTCTCTCACTCTCTCTCTCTCACTCTCACTTTCTATCTCTATCTCTTTCCCTCTCGCTTTAGCTGTAAACTGGCTTTTAAACTTGAAACAAAGTTTCCTCAGAGGGTTTGCTTCAAAGTAAAATTCAAATAAAAATGCCTTCCAAAATTAATTGATTCAATTTTCGTGCAACAAAAAAAATAAAACAACAGCAACGAAAAATCAGCATTGTGAGTGCCTGTTGCATGGACGTTGAGCAAAGCTGTTTTTGTTGATGGAAAAACAGAGAGAGAGAGAGAGAGAGAGTATGAGGGAGAGATAGAGAGAGGGAGTGAGCAGCGGGCTCGAGTATTATAAATGGGTCAATGCTTTGGCTTTCGTGAATCTTAAAGCGGTTATCTCCCTAGGGTAGACTTTTGAATTGCTGCCTGACTGAATGACTGATTGACTGACTGACTGACTGACTAACTGTCTGACTGACTAACTCCCTGACTCTCTTGCTTGTCGTCTAAAATTTGCTGTAGTATATAAATGTACACTTATAATATTTATATAGCCATGTCCGAGCTGCGAGCGATAACTTTGTGCCCTTTGCTGCGGCGAATTTGTTGAATTTTAAACGCGTTTCGCCCTCAGGTGACGGCACAAATGTCGTGACTTGAATTCCGTTTAGCTTTGCTTTGCTTTTCCGTTGCGTTCTTTTGTTTCATTTCTCCGCTGCTCTCAGCGTTTCGATTAGTTTATTTTGCTACGTTTTTCACCTTTTGCGGTTTTGGCCTCTTCATGATTGTTTTTGACTGGCTTTTTCGGTTACACCGAAAGCAAGAGAGCGAGAGGGAGAGAAAGAGAGATGGTTCACTTGGCTGCTCTCCTCGCTCTCTGGGTCAACAGCCTGGGGCGTAGTAATCAAAAGGAGCGCTCAAGTTACAGCCTGCTGCTCTCGACATTATTAGCATGCTAATCATTGTTCCATCACTTGCATCTCGCCATCATCGTCATCACCATCACTGGCAGCAAGCAAAATGATTTTGTAGCGTTGCAACGACTTTGATTGGGAATATCTACATATCCCACATTATTCAAGCACAAGCGAGAAAGCTACATTTTGAATACAAGCTAAGCAGTGCGGTATTATTTCGAATAATAACGCAAAAATACTATAAAAATATACCAACGACCCAATTTGGTATATCGATAAAGAATTATATTCGAAAGATACCATATTTGGTGTTATGTGGTATTATTCTTGAAATATACTGAATAATGCTGCAAAAACACTAAAAAAAGAGGATACAAACGGACCTATTTGTATTTGGTAAATCAATAAAGTATTATTTTCGAAATATACCAAAGATGTCTAAAAATACCGTATTTGGTATACAGATATTTGAAATATACGATAGAGGTGAAAATATACCATATTTGATATCTCAATTAAGTACTTTATTCGAAATAAAATATAGAACTACAAATATACCAAATTGTCCACCAAAGCAGCTAAGATCCGATTGCAGCAGGCGTAATTTGCCACACAAAAGTATTTCTCAAATAAATTCTACATTTTTTATTCTATTGTAACAAAATTCTCAGGAATCATAAATACTACAGTTACTATTATCAATATCTATACATCAATATCTTGAAAACTATAGAAATTGCGAAGAGATTTTTTACCTTATTTTAGTGTGTCCTTTAAATTGTATGTTGATTCAATTAGAGCGCTACTTTCGTGGTCAATTGCACAGAACATTGGCTAAAACCAATTGAATCAACAGGCGGTAACACACACACACACACACACACACAGATAAAGCGCAATTAATTTAATGACATTTTTCAATATTTATCAATCAAACTTTTAAAAATGTATTGATCCGTGCCGAGAACTGCGCGCTTTTGTCAACATCATCCATCATGTAGTACTATGTACATAGAAGTACAATATGTTCTATATGTACAATGCGTGTGTGTGTGTCTCTATTGGGAAAAAGATTAAATGTCGCCTAGTGTGTGGGATTTTTCATCCACAAAAAAGCTTTGCCAACTCCCACTTGCTTTCGCTCACTGTATCCCAATGGGCAGCAAAATACGCAACTAGGAATTGATTTTAAACTGCTTTCAATTTGTTTCACCTTTTTGATTATTTACCGTTTTTTCACTGTTTTACAATTATATTTAATATTTCACATTTGTAAGCAATAATCTTTAAATGAATCAAACAATTCAGTTGCATTTTTTTAATTAATAAATAAACAATTAAATATTCAAAATGCGGCTGTAATTATGTTTTGCCTGCTCTAAGAATAAATAGAGCGTATTTTAATATTCAACAGCTGCTTTTGTTTGGTTATTTATTAATTAATCTTAATTGTTTAATATTCAGCGATTACTGTTTTTTTTTTTTTTTTTGTGTTTTTGCTGTTGCTGCTTTTTGAAATTCCAAGCAATTAAATTGCTATAAATATTAAAAGACCGTATGCTGATAGTGAAGTGAGGGGAGCAGCAAGAAGGCAATTATAAAATGCAAAACATTCGCACACCATAATAATAATAATATTGATTTTAAAGGACTCCGTTGAACATAATTGAAAATGTTCTGCTCAATTGTCGCCTGCTGGCATTTGCATGTTTGATTTTGATGGCCAACATTGAGCGAGAGGTCTGGTATCTGGGAATTTAGCAACCACAATTCTGCACTCAGGCTTGCGTAAATAACATAGAAGACCTCTTCAACCTCTTCACCCTCGAGGAAAACCCAAAAACAAAATCAACAGAAAGCAGCATACAACAGTTAACGAGTTTACACACACACAACATGTGTGAGGAGTCCAGCAGTTCAGTTGAGTTCAGTTCAGTTCAGTCCAGTCTTTGGCTGAGTTGAGTTGAGCTGTTGCCTGTTTTTCTTTCACTCATACTTTGGTCGAGTTGTGTTAGTTAATTTGTAAAGTTTAGCAGCGATTCTCAAAGACTTTGGCAGCGTGCTCGAGCTGCTTATTTGCTTTTGCAGCTTTTAATTTAAACTGTAAACAAGCTTATGTGTGAGCACTGGCATACTCTTTAATTTAAATACGAATAACTAAAATATGGCGAAAGATTTATGTGTGTGGGTGTGTGTGTGTGTGTGTGAAGAGTAAACAAGTCAAACTAACTAATGGTAAATACGTGGCATGAAATTTTCACTTATGTTAATAGAATTATTACTTGCATTTTGCGCTCTAGATTTGACATCAGATTCAGAGGAAGCAGAGCCAAAATGCGTGGTATATTTTTTACACTTGTATATGTAACTAGAATCGTTGCGAGAAATTTGATTTTAATACCCGCTACCCATGGAATAAAAGCGTATTGCAAATTTGTGCCTGCAGAAAATGAAAATGGCAAATGAAGTCACTTCCGACATAGTCAAATCCATCTGTCTGCCTGTCCGTCTGTCCCTATGAACACCCATATCTCAGAGACTATAACAGATAGAGATATAATTTTTTGTCGACAACGCTTGTTTTTGGTATATTTTGTAATCGATGGTATATTTAGAATGTATGTAGTACTGAATCGATATACCGCCATCGATATATTTTAGTATTTAGTAAAAGTCATAATAATCTACCATTTTACTTTTATTTAAAATATGCTGCGGATATCTCACAGTCGAACACACTTGACTCTAACTTTCTCACTTGTTAAATTTGACTTTAGACAGTTGAAGGCACAAAAAGCGTGGTATATATTCTACTTTGAGAAAGCTAAAATAGTTTTGCCAACTTTCATATTCTCTGAAATATTTGTGGATAAATATTGGAAAGTAATACAAACATCTTACTTTGTGTCGTGCGCACACGAAATGTATTTGGGAGAATTATTTCTAGAATTTGGATTCGTATACAATTCAGAATTTTAGAATTTATTTAGAGTTAAGGTCAACAGAAGCAAAAAAGAAACAGTAAAATGCGTGGTAAATACAATTAAACTTTGGAAAAGCTAGAATAGTTTTTTCCAGCTTTTATATTTCCCGAGATATTTATAGATTGAAAATAATGCAATCCCCTTAATCTGAAAGCTGGGTATCTGCGCGTCTCTCACTGCTTTGCCAAAAAATAACTTCGTCCAATTTGGCGCCAGCTGCAGATTAATCTGGCAAATAATTTCAAGATGACGACTGCGAACGCACATTTAGCGCTTTTTGCATTTCTTTGAAATTTGTTGCTTATGACACGCCTCCGCCCCCTGCCACCCCTCTCGTTCCCCCGCCAACTGCCACGCCCATAAATTGTTGTTGCTTGACTTCATTTTTGGGCAAGAAAACTTGTGCTTCCGCAGCACAACGCAGCAGTTGCAAGACGCTATAACGAGTGGCTAAAGTTGCGTTAAGCAAATTAGGAAAGGAAACACACACACACATACACGCACACATTGAAGTTGAAGTGTGTATGTGTGTGTGTGTGTGTGAGCATTTACCGTTTTATTGATGACGATGAGGGATGTGAAGCTGAGAAGATGCGAGCAGTGAACAGTAAGAAGCAAGTGAGTTGCTTGCGTGTCAGTTGCTTGGCTATTTCATCTTCAAGTGCGCACTTCAGTCGAGTAATTTGCTTCAACACGCGCACCCACACACACACACAGACACACATAAACACGTACATTGTAGTGGCTGCCATTTTGATACACGCACGTGCTTAGATGTGCTGACATTTAGATTGAAAAACGAGCCGAAAGCAAAGGCAAGCAACACAGAGCAATGGCAAACACACACACACACACACACACGCAGGCACTCGCACACCCAAATACACATACAGATATAATCGAAAAATGCCAGACGGAATAATACAAAGCAATGTTTTCGTGCGACTGCCGCCAGAGGGCGTTACAGGCATTACAGGTGCGTTGTTTGCCGTCGCCCTTTGTGCGTATGTCTGTGTATCACTCTCTCTCTTTCTCTCAGTGTGTGCGTGTGTATGTGTGTGTGTGTGTGCGTGTGCGTGTGGCAAGTGAAGTGAATTGAAGCGTATGCAAAATTTTTATTGAAGTGCATACAAACAAACTGGCTGGAAGGCAAAGACTGACGACAGACAACAGGCGACAGTCGGCAGTCGACTGTCAAAAGAGGGACAGACATCGAGTCGATTCAAGTCGAGTCGAGTCGAGTCGCAACGCAACGCATCGCATCTCATCTCATCGCCCTGTTGACAGTGGCCGCCCTTTGGCTTAGGCAGCTTCTGGCTGTTATCTGGTAATTTTCCTGTGTCGTTCTCCAAACAGCAACAGCATCAGCACCAACAACAACAATAGTCAAAAATATGAAGCGCTACCTTCAATACAACTTAAAAGCGACGAGCAGCGTTACATTAGCTTCAGCTTTAACCTGGCCCCAAAGCACTAGCGTAATGTGTGCAAGACTCAGCTGTACCCTGTAAAATCCATGTCAAAATTAAAGCACATCGAATCTGGGTGTTTACAACAGTTTATATTTTCATTCCAGCTTTAAATCCTCTTGCTTTGGCTATATAAATGGCATATAGAACTTAATTCTCAGCATTGTGTAGCATTAATATAGTATAGAATTTGTGTATTAAAATATTTTATTATTATATAGTATATGGTATATTAAATATACTCAGTTCTCAAGCAATCTATATTTATGTATATCATTAAGGGATATTACATTCCAACTCACTTGCTTTAGCTATATTAATGGCAAAAAGAACTATCAGCTATCAACTATAATAAACAATTATTTGTAGCATAAATATAGTATAGAATTTTTATATTAAATTATTATGTAACTAATATGTTTTAATTATAGAATATTAATCTAAAGTATATAATTATTATACAAATATTTAGAATTATCATATACTATAGACAATTTTTAAAGTATTTAATATATTTGGTATATTAAATATACTCAGTTCTCAAGCAATCTATATTTAAATCATAAATAAACTATACACTTTTTATATGAAGGTATGATATTCATAACCATTCATAAAAATTAATTCTGCAATAACACATATTATAAGTTATTACTTTTATTACACAATTAAATGGCTTCAAATGCAAATTTTAATGATTTTCTAAATTACTTTTTAAATTGAAACTCCTTAGCTTATCACCCAAATTTTGTTTTACTGACTTAGCATATTATTTATATTTTCACAATTAGAGAGCTTGATTATGATGCCAAGCAGAATAATATTAAAATGAGATTAATCATTGAAAGTATAAGAGCCAAATTTTATATACGATTACTATTTGCTTACTAAATGTGATATTCAATTGTTTAAGTTGAGCTTAAGCACAGTGCTCAAAAAGTGAAGTGAAAATTCTAGGCACTAAATGCATTTAAAAAATGTATGTTACTTATTATTACTTATTTAAAACAATAGTAAAAGAATTTAGCACCAACAACTCAAACCTGTAGTACATTTTTGAATTGAAAACTACAAATTCAAATCACATATTAATTGAGCACTGCGTAACAGACACTACAGGGTATCCGGATGCGTGTACGCTCTGCAGCATGTGTTGATGCGGGCGGGCGGGCGATGCGAGCGGATGCGAGGCGGCAGCACAAAAGTTGAGTTCAAGCACTCAATCATTTTTACACCCCAGCTACTACAACAACAGCAAACATTTGTTGTGTATACACACACACACACACACACACACACACACTCACTCACTCACATTTAAGAGTGTTGACAACAAAAGCAAAAACAAGCAGAAGAACAAGAGGAGCAGCAGCAGCAGTAGCAGCTACCCGCAGCAAACAGGTGCACTGTACCGTATTTGACTATAAATAAATTTTCAATATTTTTTGCGAGCTGCCGCCAAAGCGTTTGGGCAGGCCACCAGCGACGGGGTTAAGCTAAGGGTGGTGGCAATCGAGGGAACGGTGAACGGGGAACGGGGAACGGAGAGGGTTGTTCATGTTTTCTGGACAGCCGCATTACTAAAACAAAATGGCTGACATTTAGCTAGCGGAAATGTGTATCGAGACAAAATTGTGTTGCCTGCTTTTAGGCGACCAGCGAAAAATAAATAATTTAAATTGAAATTCAACCAAAAAGAAAAACCGCAAAATAAACATCGACTAGATCATGCTTATTTAATTATCACTCTGATGAATTAGTCACCTTCTTTTTTTGCGTTCTTGTTGTTAGCAAATCGCTGAACGAAGCGCAAATTGTCTTGTGTAACACGTAATTGAATCAATTGCCTGACACTCGAGTCAATTTCAATTTTTGCAAAACTTAGCTGGATGAAATACGAGAACAACGTGAATACTAACATACAAGTGTGCACACATGCGGCTGCTGTTGTTGCTGCTGCTGCTGCTGCGAGTATTATTAAATAAGAACGATACAAAATCAATACAAATTTATTTATACACAGCAGCAACTTGGTTTAAACTCGAACGAAACGCAATAAAAAAAAAAAATGGAAATAAATAAATAAATAACATGGCAAAGGTAGAAAAACATATTCTATGACAACGCTAAATTTAGTCACACGGTTTTTGAATATTCATTTAAATATGCAAAACATCGAACACTGACATGTGAAATTTTATTTTTGCTTTAATCAATTCTTTGTGGGAAACTTGATATCAAACAGTATTTATGTAATACGTACTTCTTGCATACGACGCAGTTCAATTCTCTTTGGTCTAATTAATGTAGCCATCATTTCAATTAACAAAGCAATTAACTTTAGCATCAAGATCCATTGAATGCTCCATAACTTCTTGAGAAGGTCCGCATTCCTTACGTTTGGCGTTGCATTTGCATTTGGCAAGTTGAGTTTTGAGGGTCAGGATTAGCTTGGACTTCGATTGTTTGCGTCCGTTTTAATTGAATGAAAATTAAAGCTTGTACATTATTCATGTCATTTGTGTATTCGTTTCCATTTCGATGCTGCCCTTGCTGCCTTGCCTAATAGTAGATCCAAAAGTTTCGAGAGCAACAATAACCAAACCCGACCATAATTGCTCTCAATTTAATTTGCAAATTGCCAATTACACAAACAGCAGCCAAAAACAGTGAGTGGCCTTGTTGCCGCTGCTATCCACAAAGGCCTATTCCCAAATTAAATGAAAAGCAATCAACAATCAACAAAGATTTTTGCCACATCCCTGCAGCTGATATATTCGTAGAAGTTATATGAACGGCTACATCATCGATTATAATTTAATTTCATTAAAGCTGGCAAGTTTTCTTCCTTTGTTATACTTTCAGATAGTTTTTCAATTACTTAGAAGCCTTCTTGACATTACTTTGGATACAAAGAAATTAACGTTGCATAATTTTTACTTACTTACTAGGTATTTTAATGAAAATGTAATGCAATGTAAGAAATAAGTTATTTCATATTAATGTTAATAATTTATTATTTTTCACTTTTTCATCTAAACTTTATAGCAAACTTAAATAATTTATTAATACCTCACATTATTTAAATTTTTAAAAAGAAATGATTTGCGGGCTACACCAAATCAGATAATTTAAAGTGTTTTCGTAGATTTAGCATAACACTTTTTGCAACGTGTCAGTTTCTTTGACCACTTTATTTCTCTGGCACAATTAAACTATTAAGAGTGGGAAGTGCCACAGACATTTTTCAACTTGAACCCAACAAAGCAATTTGCACTTTTGTCAACTGCCATCTGACAATAATTGCACAATTATGCCTGACAATTATTCTCGACATACATACGAGCAATCGTAGTGTTCTCTTTATGCAAAAGTGCTGCTGCAGCATGTGATGTTTAGATTTAACTTTGTTATGCTTAGGTTCCCAACAAATTGTTTATCAAGCTCCTAAGCATGCTTGAATGAACTGTTAAATAATATAACAAATTTATTTTACTTGTGAGCAACACAAATTTGCATAAATCATGCTTACATATTTGTGCATTTCATTTGCATTTTTGGCATACACAACTAGTTATTTTGTTGCCCACTTAAAACTTCAGAATAATAAACTTCTAAGTTCGCTTGGCCTTAGAAAATTCAATTAGTCATTAGCCAATGTTACAATTTTATCAACAAAACAATTAAGCTGCTGTCGAGTACTCGGAATCAGCTCACGCAAATTATCCGGTCACTTATTCCTTCTCTTCTCCCCTGCCAAAAGGACGAAACGTTAAGTGAGAAGCGGGGAGGGAGAAGGGAGAAGGGAGGCTTGATGACGGCGTGTTAAACAGACTTGCGCACATTGTTAACATCATCCTCAGCATAGTGCTTAAGTGACTACAAGCAACACGGCATTGAGCTCTAACTGTCTCTAATGTGACAGTGTTGCAAATAAACAAGAGGCAAACGAGCCAACTCGAGCGGAAACATTGCAGACTATAAGTGTTTGTAACTGCGCTCACTATCTCTGTTGAAAATGGGTAAGATTTTAAGAGATGCTATTTAGTTTTCTTCGCAAAACTGAATATAAAGGATGTGGCTTTCATATTAGAACTTTTATATGTAGTTTTGATGTAGTAGAAGTTAATTTGAAAACGTATTCAACTAAAGATAAAATATACATTTTAAGTATGTATATAAAAATACTAAGTGCTGAGATATAATCATGCCTTTGCATTGTGTGGACACAGACAATTTATTATTCAGTTTTGTTACTTTGGAACTCAATGTATGTACATACATATATGTAACAGAAACTGTAAATATTTTGCAATATAATATAATACTAAGAATTTTGAAATGTTTTTTTTTTTCAGATATAGTTTTAACATATATATTTTCAGTATATTAATATACTAAATTCTGAGGAATAAAGATATATGGTATCTTATTGTTAAACACAGTATTTACTTAGTAACAATAAATTTGAATGATTAAATAATCAGAGATAAAGTACATATATTCAGTATATTAAAATACTAAATTATATGGTATAATGATGCCTTAAAACTTTCTTGACACAAGGTAATCATATCTTTTAACACTTGTAAGCCCTGTGTAGAAAAAGAGGAATGTATATATAGTATATAAAATACTAAGTACTATAGCTTAAAGATAGATTCATGCTTGAATACTTTTAAGTTGCGGCAATCTACAATAAAGCAAGGCGAATTAGCAGCAAGTGCATAGGAACTTTGAGTACAACGAGTACTCGTAGTAAACACACACATGGAATCACTTAATGTTTATTTATTATGTAGTAGCTTCTACACATGCTTCTTTTATGTTAATTCAGGCACAAAATCAGAGAGGCGAATAGACGCAAAATCCACATTGCATTTTCAATTGGATTCGTGGGACATTTTGACAAATGAAATGAATATGCCAATGTCAAATAAACAGGTTGTGACGCGGCTATTCGAAGTAGTCTGAGTTTATGTGTGTGTGTGTGTGTGTGTGTGTGTGTGTGTGTGTGTGTGTGTGTGTGTGGGTGTTTTTGTGTATACACACACACACACTCTTATATGTGGCCTATGGCATTTGGAGGGGTAACAGTAAATCTATTTCTCACATTTTGTATGGCATACTGTATCAAAGGGAAATCAGCTCACGTTATGTCAACAAAGAAGTGGGCAGATAAACAGACAGACAGACAGTCAGGCAGACAGACAGAGAGTGAAAGATAGATAGATAGATAGATAGATAGATAGACAGACAGTGGGAGAAACAAACAATTTGCATTGTTTGGTCAACGTGGCGCGACTTCTAACCGCAATTCAATATCAACAGTTTGTCGCTGAAAGTCCTTCTGACTGCCGATTGCCGACTGTCGACTGCTGAATGCTGACAGATCCTTTAGCGAGTGTCTGCTCGGTGCTCACTTTGGAAAACTGTTAAGAACGCTAGCCGACCTTGACGACAAGTGCCGCTGAGAGTGGCTGCCAAACGCTTTAGAGCCAAACACTTTTCGACACGCCATCGTCGTCGCAGTTGTACTCGTAGTTATCTATGCACATAGTATAAACATCTCCTTCTCTTGGTGCTCATATATACATACATGCAACAGATACACTCGTGCCGTGTTGCAAGGCACAAGCAAGCAGAAAATGCGATACACTTCTTTAAATAGACAACAGCATCACGCTCCAGCTAAACTCAACTGAACTGGGTCTAAACGCAACGTGTGTTGCGTTCTTTTTTTTTTAATATCCGATACACATAGAGTGGAAGGGTTTTGTAACTTTGTGACTCGAGGAAATATATGTAACAGGCATAAGGAGGCATCTCCGACCGCATTAAGTATATATATTCTTGATCAGCATCAACAGTCGAGACGTTCTAGCCATGTCCGTCTGTCCGTCTGTCCGTATGAAACTCTGGATCACTGAGACTATAAGAGATAGAGCTTTAATTTTTGTTTCGACAGCATTTGTTATGTTAGCACGCAGATCAAGTTTGTTTCAAATATTTGCCACGCCCACTTGCGCCCCCTTAAATCAATAAAAATCGAATAACAAGCATAATTTAAAAGCTAGAGGCACGTGTATTGATACAGAGAATGATAACTATAGCATTTTTCATTCCTTGCAATTTAGTTGCAATTGGATAAATATTGTCGAAATTATTTAAAAAATATTTTTGTATGTTAAAAACACCTACTTAGCTTGGCTGACAATCTGGTATATTTTAGTATTCTATGGTATATTTTGTTTGTTGGTATATTTTAATACTTTTTTTTTAAATAAATACCGCGCTGTTTTGCTTTGTATTCAAAATAGGTAGCGGGTATCTCTCAGTCGAGCACACTCGACTGTAGCTTTCTTACTTGTTCCTTTTTTTTTTTGCTGCCACAGTCGCCACACTTTCTACTCACTCCTCTGCTTAGCTGGCCAGTTTGTGCGTTTGACCCCTGGGCTTGGGCACTTTATGGCTTTGCGACCCCAGCCCATACACACACACACACACACACACATATACATATATATACACAGAGGGACACACCCTTACTATGCCATGAACTTATTCCTTCATTCATTCATTCATACTGTCGCCGACTGCTCACTTGGGTGCTCTCTATCTCTCAGCTCTCTCGCCCCTTCCACACTTGCTGCCTCGCTGCCGTTGCGTGTCCCCAATTCACACTCAAATTCATATCAGTTTGAATCCTTATTTAACTTCCTCCTCCATGACTGTGGGCGTTACTCCAAGGCGCACATTTCTGGAGCACAATTTGTGTTCATTATTAGGGTACGCTGCTTAGCTTAGTTTCGAATTGAGTGATCTGTAATCCTAAACTGACTGCCAAATCAATAGAGAGTTGCTCGAGACTCGCCATCAAAAGGAAATTGTTTTTTTGCACACTGAACTTTGCATTTATTTTACTACTATACACAATTTATTTTGCACATTTTATTTTATTCGGCTTGAGAATTTCTTTAAACTTTTATTTAAGTGTTTTTCAAATTGGCCTTCAAAAGTTTTATTATTCTAAATTTCGTTTATCTATTAGTATTTTAAAATTTATTTTCAATTTTTATTATATTAAATGTAGTGCTGAAATTTGTATGCTTTTGATTTTAGTATTTCAAATTGTATTGTATAGTTTTGTTTTTTAATTGTTCGAAACTTTGTTCGCTGTTTTAATATAACTTTGACTAACTTTAGTTGGAATAACAACTTTTAGAATTTTGAAATACTCAGCTGTTTGTAAGATATATAAATTATGAAGAAATTGTATAGTTAATAACTTAACTACTATAAAATTAGCATGTTAATATTTTTAATAAATGCAATTTAAAAATAAAGTAGATGCCAAAACAAGCAGTAATTTTTAGTTCATTGTTTTCTAATTTGAAAAAGTGTTGTATTTTTAGTTTTTAAAGTGCATTAACTATGCAAATAAATTGCATAGTTAACATTGCACTTTATTTATTATTTATTCCACAAAATTTCAACTTCAGTTACACATCTAAATTCGGTTGCTGTCAATTGATATTGGCTTGAAAATAAATTGGAAAAGAAGCTTAACAACAACACTTCAACAATGCTCTTTGGATTGCAAACAAGAAGCTATGTGAATTGTATTTATAAAACCTAGACACAAGTTGTTTGCCTTATATTTAAAACCAACTCAAAACTGAGATAATCTTTCGTTGCTGTTTACGTTGTTTTATTGCCTCAACCAGGCCACAGCTGCACCTGTTGAAAAGAGTCAAATAAATCACCCAATATACTGCTAATAAGTGAATTGTGCACTGCAGCAAAACTGCATTTTGTTGCCATCCACTTGGGAGCGGCAAACTAAACGAAAAAAAAAAATGGAGAAAAAATCCATACAAAGGAGGAAAAGGAAAGTCAACATTGCCAGCTGGTAGTTAGCTACGCTTGGGATTGAGATAGGGATTGGGAATTTGTTCTCTAGGGAGTTATGAACAAAAGGGTTGCACTACAATAGCAATTACACAATTGCATTTAAGAGACAATTGCAATGCAGTTGCCAGTTGCTTGTTGCTGTGTTGCTGTGTTGCTGTGTTGTAGTCCAAAAATTTCGTAAAAACCACTCAAAGTCATCAAGCATACGCAGCGTAGGCTGACGACATTTTGTTCACATCATGCGAGGCTCCCCCGAGGCAAGCCAATCAATGCAGTAGAATGCATTATGCCGCGTAGTGGAACCCAACTAACCGACCAACCAGCCAACCAGCCACGCCCACTTACTACCATACATATATCCTTCGAAAGTTAGCAGGCAAGGGAACACAACGAAAAGTTTTTGCAAACAAGCAGCAACAAGCAGCAGCCAAGTTGTTGATATTTATAGAACCTTGATTTCGATTTTCCTTCTTTTGTGTGTATGTGTGTGTGCTACATAGTTGTAGCTATAGTTGGGGCACGTGCCACAGCTGGAAAAGGGATCAAGGATAAGGGCGAGCTGCCACATAAAAACTAATTTGCACTATTGTGCGACTGTGCAAAACTCCACAAAGTCCACGATTTATATATAATATATATATATATTCACTTGATTGATGACCGAATGCTGTGGCATTTTATATTCTTAGCTGCGATTAAAATGCTCCATACAACTTATTTATTGAACGATTTAACAACAGCGAAACAAAATAAGTAAATATGCCACAACGATAAATGCACATTGAAAATCTTCTTAAATCTATTTGGTTGCAATACGCACAATATATTTTCATTTTTATTATTGAAAAATAAAGCCTCTTTGCGTCACGAGCTTATGTCAAATTCTTCGCACAATTCCAATTAAATTACTCGCAGTGTTTTTGGTTTTATTGGTCAATCGAATTTTGCCTTATTCATTTTTATTTGTGATATGCGGGTGGAAAAAAATGCGTAAGCAAAAAATGCAATATCACTACAAATAAGGTAAAAATAATAAATGAAGATATATAATATAGAATTTAAATAAAAAGTGTAGCATAAAATAATGAATTTAATTACAAAGGAAAATTCTTAAAAGTAATCAGACTTTATGTTGGGAAAAAGTTACAAATTAATTTCAATGCTTTGAGTTTTCGTTCACCGCAACTTCAATTGAAAATTTCTTAATTATGGCATATTTAAGGTAAGCAAATTCGGAGCAAAGAATTCACATTCACATTTCACATTTGAAAATGCATATTTATGGACAGCTCTCATCAGTAAGCAAACACATCGCCAATAATGCTCGCTAAAAATAGAATATTTCACTGGAATTTTAAGGCGAACAAACAATGGCTCCTCGCCACTTCCGAGGAAAACGGAAAACAATCGCAGAATTCACATTTTCTTGTGCTAATAGCTATGCACAAAATGGAAAAGCATTGTTCCAGCATTTTCAAGCAGGTGAAATGGCGAAGTGCAAGTAAACAAAGCTGATTAACTTAAATGCACAGAGCGAATATAAATATTCTATATATGGTATATAGATGTACTTTATTTTATATACGTATGTACATATGTACATATATATAGGAGCAACAATACAGCACATGCAATTAAAAAGTCACAATGCAAATACGATGCGAATGCGAGATCGAAAAGGACAAAGGCAAAGAGGGAGAGAGAGAGAGAAAGGGGAAGAGATAGTGAGATTCAAACGCTTACTGCCCACACGCATCAAGCGACCAAACAAACCAATACTCGACACACAAGCAAACACACACACACTCACACACACTCACATACACACGCAGCTACATCACCACATATACCACACGATCTGTAGTGGGGTATGCTCGACTGTGAGTTGCCTGCTAAATATTTGTAAAGTCCAAATAAAAATTATTTACTTTAACTGTCCGAAAGTTTAGGTCGATTATGTTTTATTAAATGCAATGTTGTAAAAATGTATTTATTTTTTATTTAATAATAAATTATAATTTTTATACCCGCTACCCATAGGGTAGAAGGGTATTATAACTTTGTGCCGGCAGGAAATGTATGTAACAGGTAGAAGGAGGCATCTCCGACCCTATAAAGTATATATATTCTTGATCAGCGTCAACAGCCGAGACGATCTAGCCATGTCCGTCTGTCCGTCTGTCTGTCTGTCCGTCTGTCCGTATGAAACACTGGATCTCAGAGACTATAAGAGATAGAGCTATAATTTTTTTTCGACAGCATTTGTTATGTTTGCACGCAGATCAAGTTTGTTTCAAATTTTTGCCACGCCCACTTCCGCCCCCGCAAATCAAAAAAATCGAATAACAAGCGTAATTTTAAAGTTAAAGCTGTGAATTTTGGTATATATAATAATAACAATAGTATTTATGATTCCTGAAAATTTGCTTGCGATCAGATAAAAATTGTGGAAGTTATTAAAGAAACACTTTTGTATGGGACAAAACGGCCACTTACGGGGGGTCTCAAATGCTTTGGCCGACAATCTGGTGTATTGTGCCGTCTATGGTATATTTTAAATGTTAGTATCACATCGTTATACCAAATATACCATTTGGTATATTTTTAGTATTTTGCAGTATTTTTTTTGGTATATTTTGAAAATAATACCGCAATATTTTGCTTTTATTCAAAAGGGGTAGCGGGTATCTCACAGTCGAGCACACTCGACTGTAGTTTTCTTACTTGTTTTTTTATGTTAGCTTGTGAAAATCTCAAGAATATATGCCTCTGTTATATACAGCACTTGAATAGTTAACATTCCATTATTCAGTTATTTTACAGTGCCTGCTTCTACAAGCTTACATCCGACTGTTAATAACACATATTTCCTGGTGACTTTCGACATTTTAAAGTAAAAGATTTAAGTTATGACTTCAAAAATACTTTATAAAACATAACTTTGTAAATAAATAAATTATTTATTTATACGTATGTTTAAGTATTTACTCGGTCAATATATAAATAATAAAGTTTATTACATTCATTTAGTCATTTTGGCTTCTCTAAGATATTAAACTGTTATTAACAGACTGGAAAAGTTAACTTCTGACTGTTAACATATCTCTATTTTACAGTGACTGCATCTGCATTCAACTGTTAAATGCTCTTACAAATTAACTGTTGATAACACACATTTAAGGTTTATTTTATTTTATTTATTTGATTGATGTTGGTTTGTCAAGTTCTTAAAAACAATCTCGACTGTTGACATTGACTTTACTGTGTCTGTTTCCACAAGGTAACATTACATATTATTTAACAGTGTCTGCATCTGCAGGTTATCATTCAACTGTTAGGATTTATTACACAGCTCTTACAAGTTAACTGTTAACAATACAAATTGAAGGTTTATTTTATTTTATTTATTTGTTTGATGTTGGTTTGTCAAGTTCTTAAAAACTAGTGCTTACATAAAGTTAGCATTCGACTTTTAACATTAACTTTACAGAGTCTGTTTCTATCGGTTACACATTTTTCCCATAGCCTTCTGCCTCTTTGGTTAGTGGGTATGCAAAAATAAAGCATGCCGCAGTATTCTTTGACAATTGTGAACTGTAAATGATATTTTTGCGCTACCAACTGGTGATTTGGGGCATGTGAAGCTGAGGCTGTGAGAATGGAAATGAAACAAAGACGAAGGCGGGAAGGCAGGGAAATGGGGCTGAATGTGGGTTGCGGGTTTTCGCCAGCAAATATTGGCGCGCTTTTCATGGCCATTATTGCTAGCGGCTTTCCTGCTGTACATGAGCATGTGTGTGTGTGTGTGCGTGTATGTGTGAGTGTGTGTATGATTGTGGGCGTGAGCTTGTGTATACGTGTGTGTGTATTTGCGAGCCGTGCTTACAGGTCGCATTGTGCGGCCGTCGCTGTCGTTGCCGTTGCCGTTGCTGTTGTCACTGTGTCGTTGTTGTTGTTGTTGTTGCAACTGATGTTGCCACAGTTCTTGCAAGCTCACTTAACTTTCCAATTGTTGGCGCTGCTGTTGCGGCTGTTGCTGCGGCTGCTGCCACGTCGAGCGTAAAATATTTGGCCAGCCAGCAGGCAAACAGTCGGCTGCCATATTACGTGATGCCCTTTGCTGGATTTTGCGGGGCAAAAAGGGCAAACAGCGCCCAGCACAATAACCAAAGTGTAATTAAAGAAAGAAAGCAACAACAAGTGCAAAAAAAGGGGCAATACTGCGGCAAATTAAGCGTGCCCAAAACAATAAACACAAACAACGAAGCCCAGTTAAATATCTCTCTCTCACACACAGAAGTCCAATGGCCTTTGGGCTCGACTTATTAGATATCTAAAGCCATATACATATATACATATATATATGGAAAAGATATACCTTTTCACTAACACAAATCAAATGTTTCTTTTTAATGTACTACAACATTGACAATAACATTAATCAGCGTAGAGCTTAAACCAGATAATTCGTTATTTTTAATTAAATGAAATAATACTAAATTTGTTTGCGATCAGATGATTATTGTAGAAGTTATTAAAGAAACCATTATTTATGGCAAAAAAAAAACTAATTGCTTGTTAAAAATATGATATATTTTGTTCTCTAAATATGGCATTCGGTATTTTAATATTGTTGTTGAAAATCTGGTATATTTTGCATGTTATGGTCTAATTTGAATGTATGTGTATATGTATGTCAATATACCGGAAATAACCTTCGGTAAATTTTTAGTATATTTGCGGTATATATTAAGAACAATGCCGAACTATTTTGTTTTTATTCAAAATGGATAGCCGGTTTTATTAAATATATACACATACCACAGTTTGATCAAGAAATGTATTATTTTATTTGAAATTATACTAACAAAATGTCATGTTAAGTGTGTTATGTTTATTATTTATTTTGCTAAATTAGTTGTATTTTCTTCATTGTTGAATTTCGAAGGAAATGTAGAACATTCACAAATTTTACTGTAATCTATTATTTCTAAGCTATTGTTACTAACTTATACGACATGTGGTTAAAATTTGTCGATGGAATTTAACAAGCTGCAATTGACACCAACTTAATGAATTGAAGAAACATGTAGAATTTATTTAAAAAGGTTAGTTATAATAAAAATTAACACAAACTTACTTCTAAGACACTGGCTGCAAAGGCCTTCGGCTTAAAAATGTCGAGTATTTCTGGGATTTCTAAAGCAAACTGAAGTTGCATTTAATTGTTAGTAGCAAGCTGGTAAATCTTTATAAATTTCTGCAGCTTGACATCACTTCTAAATCTTGGTCCGTCATTTAGTTTAGATGTTTACCTGCAGCTTATTTTGTCACCCACTTCTCACAGCTCTGCATATTATTATATTCACTTTGTTACCTTAACTAACTAAATTACTCAACAACTAAATTACAACTCACAGCATCAGCTCTTTACTAACAAAATAATAATTGTTTGGTTAGTTAATTTTTATGCTATATAAATATATTTTTATTCCTTTCAATTTCACTAAGATTTTATACACATATTAAGTGTGCCATTATTTTATTTAATAGTAACTGGCCATAATATTTTATTAGCTAGTTGCTATTAAGTTGAACCCTACAACTATTTAATACAAATTACAATAATTTTTCATTATACATTTTCATTACATATCCCAAGATAAATAGAATTCAAATACAAGTAAATAGATACTCTTCGGTAGTTTAAAAGTGAGTTAAATAATTGATACAAGCTTTGCAGCTATAAACTTGCATTTGGTGGCGTGCAACAAGCACTTGAAACGATTCGTTATTAATTCTTAGTGCGAGTGCACATGGTTTCAGGGCCTGAGTTCAATCTGCTGCTGTTTGGCAGCTTTCTTTCGTCGTTCGACATTCAACAGCTGCTGCTGTGTTAGTTGGCCAGGAAAGTACATAACATAACATAGAATGCAGAGAGCGTTCAAAAAGTGCATTAATGATGCAGCTCACAGATGCATTTATGCAGCTGGACCTTTTTATTGCTATTGCCACTCCAGGCACTCCACAGGACCTGACCAGATACGAGTGTGAGTGTGAGTGCGAGTGTAATGCAAACCACTTTGTACTAAGGTGCTTCGCCACCCTCTCTCTCTCTCTCTGTGTATCTCTCTCTCTCTCTCTCTATTGCTGTCTCTTACTTCCATTCACTCTCAGTCCACTCAAGCCAATTGGCCGGCATTTCATTTTTATTCGCAATTTTTTTCTTCTATTTTTTTTTTGTTGCACCGTTTCGATGTTGCAGCTACAGCTGCAGTTTTTCAAGTGCCCTACAAAGTTTTGCCATTTAGCTGCCTGGTGTCCAGTGAGAGTTGTACGAGTAAATATGGGTGCAACAACAGCAGCAACAACAACACAAAAAAAAGAATACAGAACTAGCTAACTGAACGGTTTGGGTGGCAGGTCCAGTGACCTATTGCTGAGTGTTTCATACTGAAATATTTATTTGTATATGTTTTGCTGAGTGCCTGACTGAACTCTCTCTCTCTCTCTCTCTCAAGGGGGAGAGAGGAAGAGAGGTGGCAGAAATATAAAAGTGTTTAATTGATGTTTCTCGGCCATTTAATATGCAAAGTGTACTTCAAAAATTCACTTTGTGCGCTGCGCAATCTAATGGAAATTGTTCAGCAAATACTTTCAGCTTTCAGCTTGTTCCTTTTGTTGCTGTTGCTGCTGCTGTTGCTGCTACACACTCTTGAAAGTTTTGTTGATGAAGTAAACGTTTAATTTGCGCATTTCAAAGGCAACGCTAAAACGAGAAACTAAATCAAATTATGCATATTAATATGCAATGCAACTGTACTTTGCTCTCTCTCACATGCTTTCACTTTAAAAGAAAAAAAAGTGTTGCATACCTTAAGGCGCGCCCAAAGTCCCATGGTAAGCTATTTTATCACGGAACGAAACTACCACAAATAACGTAAAAAATGAAATGAAAACGAAAGAAACGTAAAGAAATCGCTGTCGTCTTTGAGTGCAGCTTTTGCATTTGCAATTTTGGCGCCTTTAAATCGTGCAAAAAACCATGTCAGCGAGTGCCTTGAATGAACACTCACTTTAGTCAAACACACACACACACAAATCGTGCAAAATGTCTGTAAACATTTATTTCACAAATTTATGAACAATGTTCTCTCTGTGTGTGTGTGTGTGTGTTGCAAGTTTTCTTTTCAGTTTTGCAAATGTGCAGGCGTCACATTGTTTATGTTTTGTTTTTGTATGAGTTATTGTTGCGAGACATGATACTACTTTTTTTCTGTTTTTCTTTTTTTTTTTGCTCGTATTTTGTAGCGTACGCAGCAAACACACACAAACACATTACAAATGACAGCCGCCTGTCACAAGCCCACAAACAAAAACAAAACTAAGTAAGAGAAGAGGAAGAAGAACACTGCACGCATGGCCATTAGTGGCATGTTTTCTGCTACCTCAGTGAGAGACTTTACTTAGTTCCCATATAGTATAAGTGTACATAGAGTAGAGCCCGTTGGTCCCGTTGTTGACACATTTTGGTCAGTCAAGTGAATTATGGCCACATTCTCTGGTCGAGCTGTTTGTCCTAACTGGTTAAAACTCACTTCACTTCCCTCCACTTCACACCACTCCGCTTCACGCCCTGCAGACTCAACTGAACTTAACTCGACTCAACTCAACTCGTCCCAATTCGCTTGTGTTATTTAATTATCATTTTTATTTTTCGCCTCCAGTGTGCACACACACACACACACACACGTAGAAATTGTGTTGCCACCTGCACATACATTTATATATGGGTGTATTTAAGGACGAAAGGACAAATGCTTGTTCGCGTTGTATGCACACAACACACACACACACACACACACACACCTACACACAAAACGACAAAAAAAAGAAGATAAAATGCAATTATAATTTCAGTTCTCAATTAATTTGTAATAGAATGTGGCAGCAGCTCGACAGACATTAAAGCACATTATATCGTAAGTTGACCAAATTCGATTTACCTTCAGCAAAACGTGCTGAATTTTTTTGCAGTTCGCATAATAGATAGAGAAAAGTGCTGACCTCAAGGCTGCAGTTTGGCGGATAATTTAAATACTTTAAAAATTATGACAAAGGGTTGAAGAAATTCACACTAATGATTGTTCAAATCGAGTCCCTTAAGTATATATATGAACAGACAGCAGAATATAAAAACAAAAGAATCTTGAATACACAGTTTCAGAAACTTACAAAATTATTTGTTTACACATTTCAATTGTAGTTGTCATTTAAGTCTGATTTAGTAAAATAAGGTAATAAATTAAAAAAAAGTAATAAAAGTAAAAGTTATTTTAAAGCTTTCCATTTCGAATTATAAACAGTTTATTTCAAGGTAAAAAACATAAATTGTAAGTATTCATTTTGAATGAGCAAATTTAATAATTTGGGATAAAACTCATTTGGAATCAGACCGAGACAGATTCTGACTCTCAATGCAACATTATTTATTTTAATGTACTCAACTACGACAGTCACTAAAAAAAATATAATATGGCAAGTACATACAGAAATATAATGTTCAACTATTTTATATTTACAAGCTGAAAAACTTAGAATTGATTATATGAATTTTAGTGTAAACCTCAGATGGAATCAGACCAAGCGTTGAAACCTTTATGTTTTAAACAAATGGCCAAGCGGAAGGATATGTGTGGTAATATCGAGAGTGCTCGACTATGAGATACCCGTTACCCATTTGCAATAAAATCGTATTGTAAAAATATACCAATAATATATGATATAAATACAGAAGTATACCAAATGTTGTATTTGGCATATTTTTATAATACTATATAAATATACCAAATATATTTTTATGATACTATATAAATATACCAAATATAAACTTTGGAATATTTTAGTATTTTGGTATAACGCATCTCAAAAATACTGAAAATATACCGAAACACTTAAAATATACCATAGATTACAAATTTTAATGGATTGACAACCAAAGCAGATAAGATTCGATTGCAGTAAGCGTTGTTTGCCCTTAAATAACTTATTAAATAAATAAAATAACTTGATAACTTAATAAATAACTTATCTTAACGCAACCAAATTTACAGCAATCATAATTACTGTAGTTATGATTTTATGTAGCAAAAACCTTTAAAATTACGCTTGGAATTCGATACTTTTTAGATTTCCAAGTGGCGGAAGTGGATGAAGCCAACACTTGAATCAAACTGGTTGGAAATTATAGTTAAACCTTTTATAATCTCTGTGATCTAGGTGTTATACGAGCGGACAGACAGACGGACGGACTTGGCTATATATAAAGAATTGCCTTCTTACAATCACTCACTGATGACACAAAGTTAAAATAACCTTCTACTCTATGGGTACAAGGTAGAAAAATTCGCTTACTTTATGCAGCAATTGAATTATTTATTTCAATTGTGGTCAACGACAAACAGTCGTCAAAAATAAAGATAATTGGATTATGTAATAAAGATGTGAATGAATGTAAGTATATACATATATGTGTTTTTTTTTTATATTTTTATTATTATTATTTTAGGGACAACTCATTTAGGATAAACTTTATACTCATTAGAACATTAGAACTTTTAGTAGCAAACCATTTAAATGTTAAAACTTTGCAATTCACAATGTTGAAACTGTAACACAGAAATTGTAAATACAAATTGATGAATGTTGGAAAGAAAATATTTGACATACGCTCTAAATTAAAATGTAAAACTGAGTTGGAATCAGATCGAAATCGAAGGCCAAAAAGGAGCAAACTCTTGAGTTCTTTTCACAGCAATTTATTTATTTATTGAAGCAAATAATAAATTAAATAATAATTATAGTTTTTAGTTTTAAGTAATAGACCATAAAATAATTTATTTAATTGCATTTCCCAAAGCAAATAAATAAAATAAATTAAATAATAATTATAATTATAAGTTTTAAGTAAAAGGCCATAAATTGAAAGCTTCAGAATACATTTAAAAGTTGCTTTGGACAATTTGATTTATGCGAGAGCTGAGCGCAGCTGGAATCGGTCAAGAGATCGAAGCCATTAAACAAATGAACTCGCCATATATATTTATATATGTATGTAGGAAAGTGCTTTAATGCCACATAACATAATTACACTTGCAGCTATGTTTTAATTATTGTATATGCTCGCATTTCGTTACACCGTTGGGTCGTTAACAACAACGACGACGTCGAACAGAAACATTCTCGTATTTGCTGGCAAAAGAAAAAAGTGAAAAAAAGTACAAAAAAAAAAAAATACGATGCGAAAAGCGAAAACGAAAAAGAATTTCAAACACATAATCAGAGCATATTTGTGTTTGCTAAAACAAGCAAAGGTTGTGTTTGCGAAACCGACATCAGTCATTACTTTTGCCCGCAATTACTTAGCTGAAGAAGGAGCAGCAGCAGCAGCTGAAGAAACATCGGCAGCAGCAAACTGAAGAAGGATAAGCAACAGAACTTTCTATACACACA
The DNA here is from genome assembly GCA_035046325.1 of Drosophila niveifrons. Lineage (NCBI taxonomy): Eukaryota > Metazoa > Arthropoda > Insecta > Diptera > Drosophilidae > Drosophila > Drosophila niveifrons. The sequence goes on along the minus strand of JAWNOC010000063.1, from coordinate 7,489,941 downwards.
CACACACAAACATATATTACATGTGTGTGTATATGTTGTCGATACTTATACACACACACATAGCAAGATAAACTGGCAGCCGCAACGTAAATAAACGTTGGCAAGCAAGAATTTTATTTAAATTCCGCATACGCCTAGTTGGCTTAGCAAAGAGCTAACGAAGAGCTGAAACTCTCGTTCACTCGTCGTTTATTCCGCAGCACAAAACTTTGACATTACGACTACTACTACTTCCTCAAGTGCGACAACAGAGAGCGAGAGGTGATGAAGCAAAAAACTCAACTCAACTCAACTCAACTACAATAAATACAGTTCGTAACCCGCCAAAGCCAAAGCCCAAGCCAATACCAAGTTGAGGCTTCCATTGCCTATTACCAATTGTCGTTGATTGTTCTCATTGTCGTTGTTGTCGACGTTGTTGTTGTTGTTATTGTTGTTGTTGCTTTACTTTCTTTTATGTCAAAGGGTTTGTTGTCGTTGCTTTCTTTTTGACATCATCGCGCGGCGACAAAAGGCAACATTGCTTGCCGAACATTTTAATGAGATTTTCGAATTCCAAAGAAATACAAAACGCAGCATAGTATCTATATCTTTGCATCTTTACCCCACCCCCTCTCCACCTCTTTTGTTTGCGTGTTTGGCGTGCGGCGACAAGCAGCCAAGTTAATTAGCAAAAAACAGATAACGTCGCAACACAAAAATATAAAAATGAAAGGAGCAACCAGCATCTTAAGGCCAACTAAAAGGTCTTGCCATCGAGCTGACACTAACCATCCCCCTACCCCTTCCACCCCCCCTGTTGGACCCCTTAAAATTATCCATCTGACTGCCATCGGTCACTAAGCTCAGCTCGTTGGCCATGAACGCTTTATTTTTTTGGCGAAGATGGGGAAGGGGGAGGGGGGAGGCGAAGGGCAGGCAAATCAGGCGTATACGGGCGAAGAAAATGATTTATTATCTGCGAAGGCAATTAAGTAAAATTGCTTGAAAATTGTTTTGGGAAAAACGACAGTTGAAGTTACAGTTAGTCGTAACTCCTTTTTGCTGTTTACATTTTTCCTTTTGCGTTCTCTCACTCACATATTTTTCAAGCTCAAAATTAATGAAGTGGAAATGCCCCTCTCTCCCCCCCCCCCCCCCTCTCGTCAAGCCCTTAAAAAAGAAAACCTCAATCCCGCCCTCTGAAGCCAGCATACTTTCAAGTGGAATCTGTGGCAAATTTATTGGTTGTTTTTTTCCCTTCACATACAATATATATATATATATATATACACTTTATTTTCGGTAGATAGATAAACTATATGGGAATATAAAAGATTGTCTAGAGAAGCTCGAAGCATAAGCTTAGGTGGAAACTTGGTAATTTTATGCAAAGATCTTAAATAATAACCATTTATTTTGTTTTTCTGTAAATGCCAAGTATTAAGTTAATTACTTAAACAATTTTTGTTCTTGCCACTTCAACTTTAGCTCGAGTCTTAATTGATATAGTCAATTTATTTCTTTAGACTTACCGTTCTTTTTTTAGGGTTTTCTTTTTTCTGTTGTTGTTGTCGCTTTGGTTATTATAGAAGTTGTTGTTGCTGTTTTTGTTGCTGTTGTTATTTGCGGATTATGTGTCACAGCTAATCCCAGGTAGCTTTTAGATTGCCGACAGGTCCAAGCAGGAAATTGATGGGTTCCACCCGATTCTTTATTTCGGGTTTTTATTTATTTTTTTCTTTCTATTTTTTGTATGTTTTTGAAACGAGGAATTCAAAAACTTTTGACTCGAAACAGGCACAAAACTGTCGTCGAGTGTCGAATGCAAACACCTTTTTGGCTTTTGTGGCACAGCAAAAAAAAAAGAAAAGAGGAACAATCAAACAAACACACACGCACCCACGAAATTCTTTTATGTACGTTATATACGATATATATGTATATACATATATCTTTCTTTTTCAAATTCAAACCGTAAACGCGCGTTAAGTGTTTGTTGCTTTTGGCTTGGATGTTCTTTGGCTGTTGTTGCCGCTTCACGTTCAAATCGTTGACTGTCACTTTCGCTGTGATGCTCTAGTGCTCGACTACTATGTTAGTGTTTAAGCTGCTTTTGCTGCTGCTGCTGTTGCTCCTGTTGCTGTTGTTGTTGCTGTTGCTGTTGCTGTTGCTTTTGCCTGAAAGCTGACAGTCTGAGACAGACACACACACAGAGAGACAGAGATAGAGCGCTGAAGCTGAACCGAATCGCACGAGAGTCTGTTGACGAATGAATTTGAATTTGCAACGAACTTGCGTCCCCTCCAAAAATCTGTTCACACAACAAGTTGTTAACCGTCCGTATGTCAACCAGCCTGGCTCTGTTAACAAAGTCGCAACAGTTTTGAAAAAGCTTTTGCTTACTTAGTGCTTTTCCTGTTACTTGCGCCTGAATCTTTGCTACAATATTTCTTGGCTAAAAGCTCAATTTCACAATTGTGCATATTCTTTTGCAAATTTGAGTAGTATCAATGAGTATTTTCTTTCATTTTTCGTTCTATTTCTAGAGAATTTAGTTAATTAACAAATAACATTGAACAAACCCTTTTTCATTTGGGCACATGCACTGGCGCCATCTATCTGTCGTTGCTCACAAGTACGCGCGGACAATTCTAGTATATTTTGAAATGTACACATATACCACGGTTACACTTAAGCGACGTGGTGAAAATTTCAAAGACGTGCATTTTTGGATATGCTCTTAATTAAAGGTTGATCTATTAAAACGGTGTTCATATTTTACATTACCTATTGCATCATACGTGCGATCCATTTTATGTGTTATAAACAAAAAACGTATTGAAGTCGTATGCTTTCAATAGGTGTTGGCGGCATAGTCAAAGTCATAGTTAAAGACCGTCTGCATTGTCTGCACGTTACGCGCGTAGACAGAAAAACGCTGCATTTTCATTGTAATTAATCACTAACGTTCACTTATTGCACTTATTTTTATTAATTTTAATTTTAATCCGATATAATCCAACGTATAAATGCAACCCTGCACACAAATTGTAACTGCTTGTTGTGTCCTATCGATATTACATCCGCTTAACAGACCAGTTGGCGCAACAACAGCGCCATTTTGAGCATAACAGCGTATGCGTTAGATAACAGCGCATACATTCAAATTATTTTGAGCAGAAATGTTTGAAATACATACATTTCATAATCTCGAATATTGTCTAACACTTGAATTGAAGTGAAGAATGTGTTATGTTACTTTTATGTTTTGAACAGCTGGCTTGCAAAGAACATATCGATAGCTCGATAGCAGGTTGCAGAGTAATCGGCTGTTAATTACAGCAAGCGCATCCTCTTCAGCTGCTGTCTCTGCATATGTGTATGTGCGGGTGGCCGTGTGTGTGTCTGCGCGCGTGCAAGTGTGTGTGTGTGTGTGTAAGCGCCTCCGTGCAATCTATTAAGTGCTGTGGAATATCAAATATCAATTGAATATAGCTGAGAAGAAATCACAAAACAAGCGTCTTTCGCCACTTTTCGCATTTCGCCACCCCTCCCCGCGCTTCTAAATAAGTTATTCTAATTGTTGATTTTTGTGTGTGTTTTTTATTTCGCTTGTATATTCCTTCTGTTTTTTTTTTGATTTGTGGTGTGTGCAGTGTTGTTGTTATTTAGCGCGAGTGAGAGTTCCCGTTGTTTCGTCTGCTGTGCAGTGTTGTTGTTATTTACTATTCATTGGCGTTGTTGTTGTTGTTGACGCTGTGTATCTGTTGACGGCAAACGCGCAACGGCCAACTGATGAATTTCAATTGTTTTCATTAAAACAACAAAACAAAAAAGCAACAAAAAAAACGCGAAAAAGCGAAAAAAACGCAACGAAAAATTTATGCGCGCGCCGCACGCCCCAAACGACGACGTCGACGACGCCCCGTCAACGTCTCCCCCCCTGACGCTCCCTCACAGCCCACCCCACCCCCTGAGCAACAACAACAAGAACAAGAGCAGCAGCAGCGTGTAAACTAACAGCCGCAGTCGCTGTCGCAGTCGCAGTCGCCATAACAGCAGCTGCTCCATACACAAACATACGCATACACAGACGTATAGAGGATGGCCTCCAACAGTTTTGGCAGCACTGGAGTCGCTGCAGCAATGACCTCGACATCCTCAGCAGCCGCCGCCGCTGCCGCAGTTGGCGCTGACAATGGGGATTTGTGGCGCGAATGCGTTGCATGGCTGGTGCGTTGCAAGGTAATTGCCACAGATCACAAGGCGGCGCTGCCCGATGCCGAAATACGCATTCTTGCGATGACACTGCGCGATGGCGTCCTGTTGTGCAACCTGGTCATCCATCTGGATCCCACCAGCATGGATGCGCGCGACTTTAACCGCAAGCCACAAATGGCGCAGGTCAGTAAAGATTCTTTCAAAGCATTCTTTTTAGCTTTTAGCTATATCTTCTCTCTCTCTCTCTCTCTCTCCGTATTTAGTTCCTTTGCTGCAAGAACATCAAGATGTTTCTGGATGTGTGCCACAATCATTTCAACATTCGTGATGCGGATCTGTTTGAGCCCACAATGCTCTACGATTTGAGCAACTTCCATCGAGTGCTCATCACGCTCTCCAAGCTGTCGCAGTGTCGCAAGGTACAACAACTGCATCCGGAGTTGCTGTAAGTGGTTTTTTGTGACACTTCCTCTGTTTCTTTACTATTTACTTTTGCTTGCTTGCAGTGGATTTAATCTGCAGCTGTCGCCCAGTGAACGTTCGCATTCGGATGAGGCGATTTACAAGGATTTGCATTCGACGTAAGTGCAAATGCATTGATAACTACACTTTATTAAGCGACAACAACTTGTGTCATCAAATATGCCATATGTTATCTTTAGTGCGTACCCCCCTCTCCTCGCCCTCCTGTGACCACCCCCCCGCCCCTGACGTTGCCGCAAGAGAAGTCTTTGCGACGACACCTTTTCGGCTTTGCTTTGCTATTTCGAGTTGAGTTTTTTTTTCCGAGTTCGCTTTACATTTCCTGTTGCAAGAGGCAGCGTCTCTCATTATGCGTTCACCTAACTGACTGATTGTTCCGTTCACGACCCCTACGCCTACGTCTGCGTCTGCGACCCTTCTCTGTCCCTGTCCTGATAGCATTATACAACCGAGACCCGCTTAAGCCCTTGTCAGACTGCTTATCAAGAAACAACAAGCACCACAAACAGCAACAAGAATATCCAATGCCCAAGCTTTATCTAACGCTCACTCTCTCTCTCTCTCTCTCTTTCTTTCTTTCTTTCTCTCTCTCTCTCTCTGTCTATCTCACTCTTTCCACGCTGTCCCCCACTGAATGTCGCCTTGCCCTTGGCCAATGCCTTCCCCTCTCACTCTCACCCACTCTAACTCTCTATCTCTGTCTGCGTGTATGCGTATGTGTGTGTGTGTGTGTGTGTGTGATGCAATGTCCCCTCCCCTTGCCACCCTGCCAACCCTCGTCAACAACACACAACAACAACGACAAACCAGCAGCCATGACATGAAGAAGGCGAGCAGCATCGATGCCACAACCACAACAGGCTCCTCATCATCGGAATATTACGAACGCACCTCGCACAGCGGCTCACTTTCGGTGGAGGATGAGAACAGCGATATAACAATTGAGAACGGCACCGAGGACATCGATGATTACATCGAGGACTCGCTGTCGAATATGTGCGATGCCAGCATCGAGCATGATGCCATCGGAAATGAACCTCATCATCAATCCGTCCAGGGTCAGTTGCGTGCTCTCTCCTTTGATTTGTCCCTCGATGTGGAGCCCAGCAGCTGCAGCAATGATTGCGTCACACCCACACCAACGCCACAAGCGGAAGCGCCACGCGCCAGCACATCAGCTGCCGCTGCCGCTGCCACTTCTGCTGCGGCATCGGCATCGGCGACTTCTGCTGCAGCTGAAGTTGAAGCAACGATGAGCAGCTCGGCAGCAATTGGCTCATTTCCAGCTGGCAGCATCTCGTCCACATCCTCGCTCTTTGTCAGCGAGAGCCAGAGGTTGCAACGTGCCGCTGCCGCCGTTTACAACTATCGCTCGTCGATGCAAATGTCCACGGAGCACGAGTATGCGTACATCAATGACATCTACAGCGAGGACGATGAAAAGGTCTATGAGGATCTCTGCTATGTCACATTCCAGTCCAAGGTCAAACCAGAGGTGTGCTGTCACTAACTCATACTACTACTAATCTCATTCTCTCTCTATCTCTCTCCTCAAACACACACCCACAAGATAATCGTTATAACTAGTCTGCTCGTAATCGTATCCGCATAACCAAACTCCACCTACCACCCAAAAAACCAAACAAAAAAAAAAATAGTAAAATAACCTGCTTGTATGTAAAAATAATAACTGCCATGACTCTGATCGTATGTATGTATGCTAAACTCGACAACAGGCATTAGCAGTATTAACACACTCGACACCCAACAGCTTACACCTTAAACACTACACTTCATTTCACACTTTACACAAGACTCTACACTTGCTTCTCTCGCTACAATCCATACACGCTTAAAGTAGTTCACATATGTAGTTTAAACCCCTTGACATAAATACCATTTTGCGAACCTTACATTACAAATCCTACACTTTAACTCACTCCCTATCTTTCCTTCCAAATTTCGACCTTGCGAACCCTACATTACAAACCCTACACTTAAACTCGCTATCATTCCTTAGCAACATTGCAACTTCCGATCTTGCAAGCCTTACATCTCGATTTTACTCTAATCTAAACAGTTTACCACACTCTAAACTTGTCTTTTCAAACATCTTCTCAATGAAGGTATTCCACAAACTACCTTGCAAACATTACACTCTAATTTCTTCCATTATTATTCAGCCTTCCTAAATCCGGCCTTGCGAACCTTACATCACAAATCTTTCACTTTAACTCCCTATCTTTTCTTCCAAATTTCGACGTTGCAAACCTTACATCACAAACCCTACACTACCCCTGAGAAAACTTACAACTTCCGATCTCGCGAACCTTACATCGCAATTTAATTCCAATCTAAACAGTCTTTATATTATTTACAAAATTCTCCCTATTAAAAGTATTTCACATGTCGAAAACCAATTGGTGTTCACTACACTTTAATTACAACCATCCGACCTTTAAAACCCTACATCGAAATTCCTAAGCAATTCTCCTTCATTATCTTAAACTCTCCAAATGCATCTCTCCAATAATGAGCATATTTTTTTTTTCTTAACGCTCCACTACACCCTCTAAAATATTCCGCTCACAGTCAACAATGATTATATTACAGTCATGGCATTTTATCCAACTCTCCACACATTTATCACACAGTTATCTACAATCTACTCTACACGTAACTACTCTTAACCTCATTCTACACTCTACACTTTATGCGCATAGACACCACACTATACATATACATATATCACCCACCTGCACCAACTACACATCTAGACATATAGAGTTTGCTTGTCGATGTCGGATTATGCCTGCTGCATTCTTATAACGTATACTGTATTTGCTTTTGCTTTCTGTTTCGTTTTCGTTATCTCCTTCTTTCACTAACTGTCCACCACCATCCGTTACAAGACCTCGAACCTTGCAAACAGACCTCTCTCGAGTATGCGATTTAAAAAACGTGTAAAAAGAAAACAAAAAAAAAAACCATTTCTTTGAACGAAAATGGAAAAATGGCAAACGGAACAAACGGAAATGGCAACGATGATTCTTCTTTTATACGAGTATATTTTTTTATAATCGAAACCGTTTTGGCTGATTATTATATGTATAGCATTAACACTGTATTATGCCAGGCACGAATACTGATACTGAGTCATGACGGGGCTCGATGCGACCAACAGATAGGAACCATCCAAATCCACAGAACGTTGATATCGATCCAAAATTTTTGGGTCTCTTTTATTTTGTGGCTGTCGTGTTTTGTATTTTGTTTGCCACCGGAGGCGGCGACCCTTTAGATAAGAACCAGTCCAAACTGAATATGCATATCTGTGAACCCGGCATTTGTTTCATATGTAAACACAGTTGATAGAAGAACATGTATCGTGATATCAGCGGGACTACAACTCTAAATTACATTTAGGATTGACATTTTTTCGTTCTTTGGTAGCCCCTTTTATTGCAGCTCAATAGCTAATTTCTCGTCTCTAATCGCAAAACTTTTTACCCTTATAGCGTGATATACTGGATACTATAATTTCAATAGCAATTGGATAGTTTGTGTCGTTTCAATTTTGTCTACTTTCATTCTGATTTTTCTTAAATTAATCGCAAAGCTGGTTGTAGTCAATTTATATCATGATTTATGAGATACTATAGCTCTCTCTAAAACTGTTGAAATCTTAAAAATTCTCTTCATTGATTTCCTCTTTTTCAATCTAATTACCAAAATTGTATATCTAATCTCTAAGCTGATATGTTTCCTAAATTTTAGCTGTGATATTAGGGACGGTTTATTTTCTTTATTGATTTCTCAATTTTCCCAAAGCTGTTATTCTTATTGCTTTTCTAGTGATAAATCTAAATACTCCTTTTAGAATATTTTTTGATTGATAGATAAAATGTGTATTTTAATTTTTTCTTTTTCTGTCTCAATTTTGTTCTTTAATTGCGAATATATTTAATTCCTGTTGTTGGTGGTATAATCGATACTACTATTGGAATAAGAATCTTATACATTTGCGTTATTTGGTTTCTCAACTTTTCCAACTTCTGATTTTTCTCCATTAATCTGGTTATTTCCATCATATATAAAGAAAATACAGCTCTGCAATACTAATGGATTATTAATCCATTTGTCCAGTTCGTGGGTTCTACTAAAATTTCAATAATTTGTTTGTCGTCAAACTGCTTATGCATTTAAAATTTTCAGCTATTTGTTTATACAATTAACATGTTGAACATGTTAAAAGCGCTTTTTCGACCCGGTTTTGCTTTTATTATTCTAACAAATTCCCAGACTTATTTCATCATCAAATTTCTCTCGGTTATTGTGTATTTCTATATACATACATATGCATATATGTATATAGTAACAGATTTATTTGTTGTTGATATTATGTATATCTAGATTCCAAATTATAATAATAATCATCATAGGGACTATGTTTCACACAATGTTCTCAGCTGTTAGCGCTCTTTCAATCCGTGGCCTATATAATATATGTATGTATATTTGATAAGTGTTTCTTGTTTGTTTTAGTTTTAACAATAAGCGAGTATCTATAATAATTCGTAGCGATGCTCGAAGAGATCGTCTTTTTGAACTATCTAGCGTTTCGGTTTCGGTTTCGGTTTCGTGCTTCATTCTCTCTCAAGTCTTTTCTGATTATCGAATTGAGTGCGATGATGTCGCCTTGCCCTTTAGGAGATGTAACAGCCTTTTGTTTTGTTGGGCGAGAGGTGAAAGTGTTTCATAGTATTTGTGTGTTTTGTGCTATATATATATAGTATACAAATATACTCTTTATATTTGTTTTGTCGAGCAGTAACAGTTGTAGCAAAGTTGTAGCTCCTCCTCCACTCATTGATCATTCACCTCCTCCTTCACTTCATTCTCCTCCCCATCATCATCGTCATCGACGTCATCGTCGTTGTCGTCGTCGTCGTCGTCGCAGCTGCTGTTGCACTTGAACTCCTCGTTGTTGTCGATGTTCATGAGCAACGGCGTCACATTAATATCGGGCACCAAACGCTCCAGCAGCTGCCCGGCAACCGCACAAACCGCACTCAGACGCAACTCCATGCGATGATCATAGCGGCGTCGATGGCGATAATACTTTTCACGCTCCGTCAATGCCTTACGCTTCCTGCGATTGTCTCCTCGCTCCTTGCAAGGCGCTGTCGCTGTTGTTGTTGCAATTCGCTCTGCGGCTACCGGCTCAGCTGCCGGCAGCTCCGTGGTGGTTTCATGCTTCAACGAGACAGCAATTGAATCGGTTTCCGACAAATCAGATATCTCAATGGCCACAGGATCCGAGGGTTCAGAGGTCGTGGCCAGCGAATCCAGTGAATCGGTGAATGCATCGTCCAGTGCATTGAAGTCATCATCATAGACAATATGCTCTGCTTTGATGATGGGTTGCTCCTCGGCTATCTGCTGCAACTTGTTGCTTGTGGCTGCCTGCTGCTGATGCTCCGCAGTCGTGTCCGCCAGCTTGGGCAGACGCAACAGGGGATGACGTTGCATGACAGCCGCCGCCTTGATGGCAAGGCAATCGTGATCATTGACCAGACCACGCATGGCCACAATGTTGTTATAATTGTTGGATGCATCCACATTGGGTTCTTTGAGGGCATAGGAATGCAGGTCGGTGGTACGTTGCGTCATATAGGCGTGTATCTGGCCAAAGAACTCCCACTCCTCGTTGAGCAGCGCGATGCACTGTTCATTCAACGGAGTCACCTGCATGTTTGCCTTCTGGATGCGGTAACGTTGCACCATGTTAAGCCATTGTTTTCTCAGCGCTCGCTCGCTGTAATCGCCGATTCTTGTCATGTCCTTGAACTTTCTGCCAATGCAATGACAACACACACAAATTTGAGCAACAATAGTAAGAATACGAATATTTGGCATACTCACTTCCATGGCTCCGCCTGCTTCGAAGAGTATTTAGAGAACAAATCTTCGGCTTCAATGCGTTTTGTCACCAGCAAACGCTTCTCTTCAGCTGACCCTGGAAATTATTTTGAAAATGTCATTTCATTCACACCATTATCGTCCTTTGTTGTGCTTACACTTCTTGGAGCCACTTTTCGCATAAGTGTGATGCTCCATTGCGCAGACTTTTTTTTGCTGTTGCTCCACAAATGCTCTTTCAACGCACGTGCAACGAACAAAAAAAAAAAACAAAAAAAAGAAGAAATTGGTTGGTTGCTTGGGCTGCTGCTAATGCTTTTGCATTTGCCAGCCCTGGTGCTGTACAATGTCTGTTAAGTTAACATTCGCTGTTAATGTCGTACGACAAACCTATCGATAAACATTATCGAAATGTGGCCAACACCCGGTGGGCGCAAACAATTGGTTTATTTGATTATAATTTAAATTTTATAAACATTTTGCGTTATTTTATGTTTTCTTTTATTTATTTTAATTTCTTTTGTGTATTTGTGTATTCATTTAGTACCACCGACAATATTGCATGCAATGGAACTGTTTATGATCACACCAACACTAAAGAAGAGGAGGTCTATCAAGATTTGTGCGCCCTGCACAGAACGAGTAGAGGCCAGGTAGTAATTGATTATGTATTATTATTTTTCTTTTATTTATTTTGATTTTGGTTCAACTCAAATGTACCATCCACAAAAAAAACAAAAATGCATTAAACAAAAGCCTGCAAAAAGAATGTTTAGCTATGCTTAGTTGCATGCATCATTTTGTAACGAGGCTGCAATGCTGTTGCCTATGCTCCGTCCGATTAACTTGATTATGGACATAGCTAACTAATGGTAATCTCTTCCCTGTAGACACAATCGACGACCAGCTTCGAGCAGCGCGACTATGTCATACGCGAACTCATCGACACGGAATCCAACTATTTGGATGTGCTCAATGCGCTCAAGGCAAAGTTTATGCTGCCACTGGAAAGGCATCTCAATCAGGAGGAGCTGCGCATCATATTTCCGCGAATACGGGTAAATTACTTAAGAATTCGAAACATTTACATACGTATATTTATTCTTTATTTGTATTTCTCAGGAATTGGCTGACATACATACCAGATTTCTGGAGAAACTCCGCGAATCGCTGTCAACGATGGCTAAGCAAAAAATGGGTCAAGTATTTTTGGAATTTCGCGAGCCATTTCTTATCTACGGCGAGTATTGCTCGAATTTGCTGAGTGCCATCGACTATCTGGCTGATATTTGCAAGAAGAATCAAATCATCGATCAGCTGGTGCAGAAATGTGAACGTGAATATAATGTGGGCAAATTGCAGCTGCGAGACATTTTGTCGGTGCCCATGCAACGCATACTCAAGTATCATCTGCTGCTGGACAAGCTGGTGAAGGAGACATCGCCGTTGCACGAGGATTATCGATCGCTGGAGCGTGCCAAGGATGCGATGATCGATGTGTCGCAATATATTAACGAAGTGAAACGCGATTCCGATCATCTCGTTATTATACAAAAGGTCAAAGATAGCATATTCGATTTGAATTTGCCCCAAAATGGCAACGATCTGCTCAAATACGGTCGCCTGCTGCTCGATGGGGATCTGCACATCAAGGCACACGAGGATCAAAAGACCAAAATGCGTTATGCCTTCGTGTTTGACAAAATCCTCATACTGGTCAAATCGCTGCACATCAAAACCGGCGACATGCAGTACACCTATCGTGATTCGCACAATCTCGCCGATTATCGCGTCGAGCAAAGTCATTCGCGGCGCACGCTCGGTCGAGATACACGCTTCAAGTACCAGCTTCTTTTGGCCCGCAAATCAGCCAAAACTGCGTTCACTCTCTATCTGAAGTCGGAGCCGGAACGCGACAAGTGGCGCAAGGCGCTTACCGAAGCCATGTAAGTTGAAGCAATGAATTAGAAGACTTGTCAATAACTGCGACTAATTAGCATAAAATTTTATAATTCGTTGCGGTTTAGTTGCTCTAAAATTCTTCATTGTTTTGCATAAAATTGCACATTTCGAATTATTATAGATAAAACTGTATATTATAAATATTTTTTATTAATCGACTTAATGTTTGAGATCCGATTTAAAAAGTGCCGAGATAGAAGGCCAAATACCAGGCGAACATAAATGAACCGCAAGTAGAATCACGTGGCATTTAATTACTCCATGTTTTTGTTGATAATAATCACTTCAAGCTGTTAGCTAAAATAAACGTATAGTGTCAGAAGATGAAAGACCAGGCAAACATAAATCAACAGCAAGCAATAATACAGCAAGTTACATTCTTAACGATGGCGCCATCTATCGTACGCTGTATTATCGGCAGCCTAAAAGTATGCTACACAATTTAAATTCGTTGTCACTGTCATGTACTGTTACTTATTATTGAAAACCCACCATAGAATTTTATTCAAGTGATTGATAATGTGTTTCGTTTTTTTGCAGGGAAAACTTAGATCCGCCGGGTTGTCGCAATACGGATCATAAAATGGAAATCTATACGTTCGATGCGCCCACCACGTGCCGGCATTGCTCGAAATTTCTCAAGGGACGCATACATCAGGGCTATCGCTGCAAGGTGTGCCAAATAAGCGTGCACAGAGGTTGCATTTCGTCCACGGGTCGCTGCAAACAGAATCCGGTTAGCATACCGCCGCCAGTCTGCGATCGCCAACTGTCCGAGTTCAACTGGTTTGTGGGCAACATGGATCGCGAGACGGCAGCGAATCGATTAGAGAATCGACGCATTGGCACATATCTGTTGCGTGTGCGTCCTCAAGGTGCCTCCTCGCCACACGAGACGATGTATGCGCTCAGCTTGAAGTGAGTGCCTTACAAAGAAATTTATGTCACTTCAAGTGTGATAATAACATTTTACTTAATCTCACTCGCTTGCAGAACGGATGATCATGTGATCAAGCATATGAAAATCAATCAGGAAAACGATGGCGAGTCCATGCTCTACTGCCTATCGTCGCGACGCCATTTCAAGACCATTGTGGAGCTGGTTTCCTACTATGAGCGCAACGATCTAGGTGAAAACTTTGCCGGGTAAGTAACATTATTGAATTATACTATTAATATGCATACAAAGAAAACTTAAATAGCTGAATTTAGTTGATTGTAAACTAATCGTTTCCCATCTTCACTATTTACAGGCTAAATCAGTCATTACAGTGGCCCTTCCGTGAAGTGATTGCCACCGCGCTTTATGACTACGAGCCAAAAGCTGGCAGCAATCAGCTGCAGCTGCGCACTGATTGCCAAGTACTTGTGATTGGCAAGGATGGCGACAGCAAAGGCTGGTGGCGTGGCAAAATTGGTGATACGGTGAGTCACAAAAATATTCTTCTATATAGTTCAGTTAGTCCATTTCCTGAGCATAAAAGTGATCTGATCTAAACATTTATAACAAAATTTCATAGTCACATAATTTCATAATTCAATCGAAAACTCATGCCAACATAAGACTTAGTCAACTTGTTAGAACTGTTCGCTTACCAGCGTGTGAAATGTTTTCGTCTTCTATTCTGATTCTTTAACAATATTCAAGTTTTACATACATAATTTTGTTAAAAGATTTGTGTATATAAAAGAGAATTCATACGCAAAATAGTTCATTTTATTACAATTCCAACTTAAATCTAAATGTAACAATCATTTTTATACAGACATTCTTATAAATTGACCGGCTTTTCAAACGTCTACAAAATAGAGACATTCATTACAACAATTTCATCTCATACATTTGCAAATCAAAAACCTTCAAACAAGGAATTAATGAGACCTATATCTTTTCCTTGAACTTTAAAGATAATAAATGGAATAGAATAATTAATCAATTTGGTTGCAATTCTTTGGTTTAGGTTGGCTATTTTCCCAAGGAATACGTGCAGGAGCATCCTGTGACCAGCGATGAGCTTTGATATTACAACTATGAGGTTTACTTTGCACCCAAGGCGAGCACGCCAACTGCGGCCATTTCTGAAATACCTGTAGCTGTACAACAACAACAACAACAACATCAACAACAAACACAACTCGCAACAAATGAGGAATCTATTCACAACTATCACCACAACAACAATAACAATAATAGCAGCAGCAGCAGCAGCAACAACAGCAATAACAACAACGTTAGTTAGACGAGATTTGCTGCTTCTGCTGCCTGAGGATGCGCGATATTTGTTGCACTTAGTAAAAATATACAACAACAACAAACAAAACACAAAAGAAACAAAATTAATTTTATTATTATTAATTATTATGTAAACTATTTTTTTCCAATTTTTTTTTTATTGATGATAACGATGATGATGATGTGCATTTGATTTAGCGTTTGCTCGAAACATTTTTTGTGCCAACAACTGAACAATTATGAGAATGCATCACTGAATGTTCGATTCGCGTTTGTTTTACGTATATAATTCTGTTTTGTATTGCAATATATAAAGTGTAAAATCGATATAAGTACGTATATGTAAACTGCACAGAGATGGTGTTCAAACAAAACAAAACAAATAAGAAAAGAAGAAAGTTTTATTTATTTTTTTTTTTTTAATATATTACGTGTGTGTATTTGTTACTACACCTCCAAACTTCCATTACAAATTTCCATGTTGTACACTGCGCTGCGTATTATATTATATGTTTTATTTAAGTCACACACAAAACATAAAAATAGAGAAGAAATGAAAACGAAAACGAAGAGAAAAACTTTAATCGAATGCGCTGTGCGGCATTTCATACAAGAAGCTTTAAACTTTATATACATACTTGTACTTTATAACGAGATAAATATATACATATATATATACAATATATACTTACAATTGTAATGGATGTGTTAACATATTATGCATGTATAATGATGTATTATTTGGAAAGGAAAAACAAACGTAGTAGCAACAATTTGTGCAGCCACAACAGAAATAAAGCTTTAGAGAATTAACAAACATATACTACTTATATATACAACATATATATACAATACTAACTTTAATGTACCTACAGCCAACGAATGCAACTCTCTTTGCAAAAAACAAATTTAGTTAGTCGACTTTGAAAACAATAATTAACGAATGTTGTGCATACTTAAGATACAATACATACATATATATACACAAAAAGAAAAAACAAAAAAACGTTTGATAAATTCTTCACAAAAGTTGCTTGCACAAATGGGAAAAAAGATAACAATAACTATTCTTGCGTTCTGTTCTTTTGCACTGGGCACACACACAAACACACTTTGAGCAATAATTAATTAATGAGAAAACAATAATAATCGACAACGACAACAAGAACAAATTGCATTAAGCATCAATTAATTAATAATCAAGCAGCTCGCAGCAAGTTGGTTTCAATCCTAAGTAAGAATATATGTATGTACTTTGTGTATGGTTTCACACACATATAAATATAAAGCATATATGTTTAAACATTTGATGCACTTTGCACATTTGTTTCGCTCTCTCTTTCTATCTCTCTCAACACTTCACTTCAACAATTCCGCAACTTGCATTTCTGCATTTAAAAAACACAAACACATTTTGCACTCCACACTCTACTCTTAATCTTTTTGCCTTCCTACTCTGAGCTATTGCTATGCCTTTCTCGCTCTAACTCTCTCTCTCTGTCTCTGTCTTTGTCTATACAGTACAGTTTATTTTATTGTTCGGCAGCTAAAATAAGTGAACACAATTTAGAAATCAATTAAACGAAATGAATAGAAAAACAAAAACAAATGCCACAAATTGTGTATCAGGCCCCAAAAATGTTGTGGGGCTGATGAGAATAAGAGTAATTAATAATTGCATAAATTTTAAATGAAATTTGTCGCTTCCAGTTCAATGCCAATGTAACAAAATGTATCAAATGTTAATGTTTTTTATTTAACAAAACACACGCACACAAACGCGCTAATAAAGGACTTTCTATGATTTGTTGTTCAATTGTAAACAATACTCGTTTTTTATATTTTACAATTCAAAGAAATTGTGCATAAAGTTCAGGATAAAAACTTTCAAAGATGCTTCGATGCTTTCAACAACAAAAAAAAGCAAACAATGCTAAATATGGAGCTAATTTGGAGCACTATCTAACTGAATCAATGGATAAAGTTTGTGGAAGAAATGACGATATTAAAACGTACCTTGGATATTCAAAATCAGGTATTCAAAACAGTGGAGCAAGTGAATTTACCAGGCACACATAGTAGAAGAACTGCTTAGAGAGCTGTGATCATCTCTTAGAATACATTGTGGATCAAAAGAGAGTTAAATAATAAATACACTCTGTTTTTATCGAAGCACATGGCACTAAGAAATTTCTGCGTGGTTGACATCTGGTGAACGGCTAATATATTTGCACATTTATTTGGAATAGTAAATAAAATCAAATTAAATAATCGGATGTAGCTTACTTTTAAAAATGTTTTTATACAGAGAAGCGTATTATAAGGAAGCATCTCCGTCCCTATAAAGTATATACATATATTCTTGATCAGCGTCAACAGCCAAGACAATCTGGCAATGTCCGTCTGCTGTCCGTATGAAAACCTAGATCTTAGAGACTATAAAAGATAGAGCTATAATTTTTGTTTGACAGCATTTCTTAAGTTTGCACGCAGATTAAGTTTGTTGGTATATTTTCCACTCTATAGTATATATTGAGTGTAGTACCACACCAATATACCAAAAATACCATATACCGGTATACTGTTTAGTATTTTCGTGGTATGTTATTTTGGTATATTTTAAAATGAATACCGCAATTGTTTGCTTTAGATTCAAAATGGGTAGCGGGTCTATTTCTTACTAGTTTTATTCTCTTTCTATCATACTGACAGAAATAATAACTAATTACGCATTGATTTATGATAATTTTTAACTTTATCGTTTAACACTATTTAAACTCTATTTAAAAAAAAGGTAAGAAAAATTTATTTTTACTTTATAACAATAATATTTCAGAAAATTTGAGAAATATAAAATTAAAACTGGTAAGAAAACAAAACATTTAAATAATAATATTAATATTAAAAACATAATGTAACAAATATAATAAATATTGTGCAGCAATTGTGTATTTTATATTTTTGTATGATTTAAAACAAATTCATTTATTTTTTTAAAGCTTAAATTTTTTTAAATTGAGTTTTTAATAGTGTTTGCAATAAAATAAAAAAAAATTGGGTTCATTTTAATAGTTGAACGTAAAAATTGTAACTCATACGCATACGAAAGCACAGCGCAAAGAAATACGCTCTTGCTCATCGTTCCGCGTTCGAACTGCGAATGAACTGAGTGTTTGACGAACGCTATGCGCTGCTTTCGAACTTCGAAATCCGAAATGAACCGAAGATGTTCTGGGCATCTAATTGCAGCGTTCGGCTCTTCTGGGTTCGCAATAATGCTGTTGCGAATTAATGTTTTTGTTTCAAGAGTTGGTGTATCTATGTATTATATGGTTAGTGATTTTTGTTAACGCCAGCTAGTGTTGCCAGTTTAGCTTATTATCATGTAATTCAAGCATATTTGAAATTCGAAAAGCTTGACAAATTTGCATCTAGCATACAGCTTGAAATATGTCTTACTAAACGGGTTGTTTTGTAAGAGAAATGTGTCTTATGGCATAATATCGGAGTTTTTCTTATATGATTTTAAATTTATTTTAAATCGATGGCGACATCGAAGATCGACATGTTGGCTGAAGTGTTACCAAGTGTGTGAAATTAAATAAAGCGTCTGATGAAATGCAGAAAGTGGTATACAAACCAATTTTTCGCGATGCTTTCATGTTTTTTCCCCATTTAAATTTGAGCTTATTTTAGCCTTTTTTAAATCTAGCTTATATGGGCGCTCATCGCCTGGCAACACTGACGCCAACTTAAAGCTAAAAAGCTCTGTTAAGCTTGTGCAGCAATTGAGCAGTTAAATAGAATGTTAAATTTAACAGAGCTGTTAAACTGATCGTCGTGGCGGCAAATTTAAAATGCATACTAAATGTGCAGAAAGAGCTAATTTACATATTGGGTGAAATGAATGTGAAACTGGAATGCAGAAATGTAAAGTTCAGTAAACAGATTAAAAGCGAAAAGTGGCAAATCAACGATATTGTGTCTAACAAAGCATTGTCGACTATATAGAATGATAACATTAAGATGATAACATAATAAACATTTCTAAAAATTGGCTAATTGCTTTGAGCCTTAATTTTAAATGCAGTTTGTGTTGCGTTGAGTTTGTTGTACTGGAAATTCGAAATACAAAAATAATCGAAGTTGCAGTTATGTATGTGATTGTTGATTTTCTATTACAGCTAAGAATGTTTGCTATTTTGTTGTAATACTGTGACGTTATTTCATTGAATTTCGCTATATCAGTAATTATCTTACTCTATACTTCGCTATAACTGCCGTGCAGCGTTTTATTTAACTTGTTAAATCACTTAATATAATTTACCACAATCTTAGCTTAATACAAATAGTAATTAAATAGTTTTATATAACAATTAATATATTAATAATTTTTAAAGTTGAATAGAAGCTTTTACATACATCCAACAACTATATTATAGCAAGTAAGAGTGTGCTCAACTGTGAGATACCTACCCTCTACCCATTTTGAATAAAAACAAAATATTGCGGTATTTTTTTTAAATATTTATACTTAAATAATATAACACAATAATACTGAAAATATACTCAATTGTATATTTGGTATATTTATATGGTGCTACACTCAATATATACTATAGAGTGCAAAATATACCAGATTTGTCAGCCAAAACATCTAAAAATTTTAGCAAGTAGACGTTTTTGCCCATACAAAAGTATTCCTTTAATAGCTTCGGCAATTTTCATCTGATCGCATCCAAATTTTGCATAGACTATGAAGACTGGAGTCAATTATTATTACGTCTGCGTCTGATCATCGGGCACCAGTTGCAGCATAGCTGAGCTGATCTGTATCCAGGGGCCGTAATCTAAGCGAGAGGTAGCCACTTTTCTTAAGAACTCTCCAGCATATTGCGTATACGCACCATTATTTCAATAAATCACATGAGTAATCATATAAACATGAAGTATAATCATTTATGGAATTATTCAGCTTAATTTTGTCACATATTTTTGAGCTATCAAAGTAAGCTGCCTCTCAATTCAACGAATCCAATTTTCTCAAATTACAAAACAAATTTAAGAATTGACGCCATGGATCAAACTAATTCTTTCCCTAATCGCAAGCGGCATCATTCAGTGGATTCCGCTTTGGAGCCACCGGAAAAGAAAAAAAAGCAAGAGGACATTTCACGAAACGCTGCGTATATTGAACGCCTGAAAGCATTTCGCAAGAAATTTCCAAGATTTAAGCCCTAATATGGGCTTTTATTTCCGAAAAGTATCAAATTTGAATTGTTGCGTTTATTTTATTTTCAACTAGAACATTTTCTCTCTTTTCCAGACACGTTAATGTTCTTTAAACAGTTGCCCTTAATTTTTGATTGCAAAAGACAAAAAAATATGTGGAATATAAAAAAATACACTTCAACTCTTTAAGTTTAGTTAGTGTCCAAAAGTGGTCTGGTGATTTGGAAGTGGGCGTGGCAAAATTTAAAATAAACTTGATCTGCGTGCAAACATAACAAATACTGACGAGAAAATTAGAGCTCTATCTTTTATAGTCTTTGAGATCCCGTGTTTCAGACGAACATGGCTAGATCGCCTCGGCTGTTGACGCTGCTACCTGTCTACCTGTTAATTACATTTCCACCCGACATAAAGTTATAATCCCCTTCTAAAAATGCCAGGACACTCCTTTTTATTTTATTTTATTTATAACTTCAATTGTTTACAAATTTGTCCCCTCTCACTCTAATACTGAAAGTACCGAATTCGAATGAAAGTGTAAAATTTATGTGTTCTGCGATTGCGATTGCCACCAACTTATTATACCCTACTACTATTAAAATTGTGCTGTGTGCAATGTTTTGCCCGCTGTTATGATTCTCACTGAACACTTAAAATCACGAAACTGTTGGGAGTATTTATATTATGCAGAGCTGCGATAACTTCTTAAAAGCAAAGACAGAGAGAGAACACATAGAGCGCGAAGCCCTAGAGAGAGGGAGAGAACAGCGAGCGTTGCTAAAGAGAGAACAAAGTTCAGAAATATTGCGTATACGGCGAGTGGTCAAAGCTCGCAAGCTTACACTCAACTTCTGCTGGCAAAAGCTGCTTTAGCCTGAGAGGTTTTTTTTGTTCTTTTTTGTTTTGTATTAACAAACGCCTCCGCATCCTGGCCAACTCGATTGCCTGGGTTTGTTTGTTGCTTGAAGTTGACGTTTCTGTTGCTGTCGCTGTCGCTGTCGATGTTGGCAGTTGGCAGTTGGCAGTCGGTCGACAACAGTGCAAGTCCAAAGACGTCGCCGTTGTGGACGCGCTCGCCTTCAGTTTTGTATCAAAGAATTTTTTTGTAGTAGAAGCGCGAAGTATAAACGCGACAAACAAGCAAACAAATAAATAATTCTTGTAGGTATCGCGAGACACCGACTTTATATTGCCATATGAATAATATATAAATACACATACATACATACATAAATATATTATATATAGTATGTATGCAAGAGTAGTATATTTGTGTTTATAATTTTGCTGCCTGTCTCTGCTTCTGCCTCTGCCTCTGCCTCCGTCTCCGTCTCCGTCTCTGTCTGCCTGACTGTCTGTCGGTCTGTCTAGTCTGTTGTGTAAGTGTGCGGACATAGCAGCAGAGCAGCAGCTTCGTCGAGTTCGTAGACTCAACAGCGGCAGCAGCAGCAGCAACAGCGACGTCGTCAAAAGCTCGCTCTCTTAACGCGCCCCTCCCGCTCGCACTGTCATCACTTGACTCGGTGACTGCGAGTCAGCTGCGCAGATGTTGGCGTGTAATAAAAATAAAAATATAAAACCAACTCACACACACACACACACACACACGCACACACGCAGGCATACAAAAGCACACACATAGATGGATAGACGCTACTTGCTGTTGAAGTTTTTGTTTTGCTTGTGGTTGGAGTACGTTCTTGTTGTTATCCTTTTAGGCAAGGCTTTGGCCCAACGTCAAGGTCTCTCTCACGCTCTCGTTCTCTCTCCCATGCTGTGTATGTTCTTTTGATTGGCAAGCACAAGCTTTCCAAACAAGCGCCCGCTCTCTCCCACTCAGACAACGGACTAGTGCTTTTTGCACTGCACAATGTACACACATTCTCTCTCACTCTCGCTCGCCCGCTCGCTCGTTCGCTTGCTCTCTTCCATCAGCTGACTCTCTTTTGCGAACGAAGCTCGCTCGCAGCAGCGGCCCTTGCTGTGCTGCTGCTGCCTTGGCTGATTAGTTTAGTTTGTGATTTCAATATAATTAATTTCTGTTTCTGTAGCGGTTTGTTCGGACGTCGAACGTACGCTCGCTCGCTCGCTCGCTCACGTCGACGATAGCTGACTTCGTTGCTTCAGCTTCAGCTTCAATTGTTGTGTTTCAGTTTCTGTTTTCTGCGTTCCGTTCATAGTCGTCGCCGTCGTCGTCGTCGTCGTCGCCATCGTCTTCGCGTCATTTATTTTTTGTATTATTTTTTTTTTTGTATGTAGTTTTTGTTGTCGTGTTTTCGGTTTCGTGGCCGCGCGCTCCTCAAATGTCGAATCGAAATCGGCATCGAAATCAGCAAGAGAATTCAAATTGCAATCGTTATCGAAGAAGTGGCAAATCGAAATCGCAAATGTGACAAAGTGATCGAACTCTAAACTTTACACGCATTGCAAGTACACAAGTGTATGTGTGTGTGTGTGAGTGTGAGAGAGTGCGTAAATCTGAATGCGCTTGTGACAGTGTGTGTGTGTTTGCCAGGTGGGTGATTGGCTGACAATCAGCTGAAGATAACGCCATCTTGGCTTTGCTGCTGCAACAATTGTTCTACTACATAACAACAAGACAGCAGCGCATCACACATACCTATACATATTTGTATGTGTGTGTGTGTGTGTGTGTGTGTATTACTTGTACGTGCCCATGTGCGCCTGCCGTTTGTGTGTGCCAGTGTGTGTGTGTATTTGTTAATTTTTTTATGGCAGCCCAAGCCAAAATTAACATATTAATGAATTTCCAGTTTAATTTTGGAGGTTTATTCGCTTTCGTCGTCGTAGTCTCGTATTTGGAATTGATTTTCATTTTTCATACATTGATTTGTATGTTATTTGTAGTTGTTTCTTTTTGTGCGTTAAACTGCCGCCAAATCAATCACAAAATACGTATTAAAGAACTAGAAGAAGAAGAAGAAGCACAATCAAATGTAATAGCAACAACAACAACAACGGCGAGCACACATGAGATTAAAAACAAAAGCCAACTATAACTACAACAGCCACAGCAACATCAAACACAACAACAACATTAACAATAACAACAACAACAGCGAACAAAACGCACTCATTAAAAGTCTAATAAAGTTTTTTTTTCTCTTTTTCGATTTTTGTTGCTGTGTCGTTTTCAAGGTTTTATTTTTCGTTTTTGTTACTGTGCGTGTGTTGGTTGTGTGTGTGTTTGAGTGTGTGTTATTCGTATATTTTTATTTTATTTCATTTGCGTTCGATTTTATTTATTTTGTTGTTAGTTTTATGGTGTGCTCCTCTTGTTGTTGTTGCTTTATATTTTTCCCATTATTTTATTTAATTTTTTCTTATTTTTTTGGGGGACATGTTAAAGGGTCGCTGCGTCGCCGGCGACGTTAAAAATGGTTGACAACGACAAACGCGCTATCGTTTAAAAAGTGATTAATTTTAATAATAATTAGCATAGCGCATTTGTGTTGCAAAAATATTCAATTTGCAGCAGAAACAGTTTTTATATTATTATTATTTTGTTGTCTACTCGAATACAAAATATTGCTGACGTCGCATCTGCCGCCGTCGCTGCGGCAGCGACGTCGCGTCGCATCGCTCGCGCCTCGCATACAAAGCACGAGTGAAGAGCACGGCGCTTAGCTAAGCAGCGTCGGGCGTCAAGAGAGAGTGAGTGAGCGAGCGAGCGAGAGCGAGAGAGAAAGAGAGTACATACACGTATTCGCTCGCATACAGCAAGTGCTTACCAATACCGATGAGCGAAGACAGTCGCAGCTGTGACTGTGACTCTGGCTGAAAAATGTAAGCGCAGATAAGCAAATGAGTTGCGCTTTAACTGTAAGCTCAAGCTCGCTCTCGCTCTCACTCTCGCACTCACTCGCTCTATCGAGAACATTCGCAATCATTATCATTATCAGCATCGCTGAATGAACTGGAAGCTTTCGCAATCTGATCTACAACATGTCAAGCGCAGTCGGCGTCGCTGTCTGCGTCGCCAGCAACAACAACAACAACAAGTGTGTTCGCCTTAAGCTTGCAGATTACGCATACGAACTGTTGGCCGTGCAGTGTAAACAATTAGCGAAAACAATGTTATGCAGTAGCAATAGCAACACTGCAAATTAGAACGTGCTAAATTGAGCAACTACAATTGCAAATGTGTTTGTGTGCCTGCATTCATATACATGTGTGTGTGTATGTTTGTGTGTGAGCTATTTTTGGGTTGTGCGAGCAGCTACCACCTGATGTCGCCGTCGCCGTCGACGTCGAAGTCGCTGCCTCGGCACTCAAGACAGTCGTTAGGCCAGGTCGAGGCAGTAGCAGCTGAGAGACAGAACAAGAGAGAGATTGAGAGAGAAAGAAGAAGAGAGCAAATTCAAGATAAATACAATAACAAATACAAAATAGGAAAACGTAAAACGGCGCGCAATTTTCGAGACGGCTTTTCGAAGGACGAATCGCCTGCGTGTGGATGTGTTTGTGTTTCTGTATATGTGCATGTGTGTGTGTGTGTGGAACAGGTGTTCTTCAAAGGCAGCAAACGAAGAATATTCACACAACGCTCAGCTGCGTGATTTATCAGTTATATTTCGTATATTCAATCATGCGCTCTGAAAAAATGTCACATCTTTAGCGCTATTTATAAATGACTCGTCACATACAAACACACAAACACTCACACACACACACGCATACGTAGGGGAGCTGACAGATTTGTGCTCCATGGCGTATACGTAATATGGTGACGCCTTCAAAACTCGCACAGTTTTTGCTGCTGTTGTAGTATTTTATTTTTTTGTTACGCTGCAATTAACTGATGTAAACAAATGTCGCACACAAAAACACAAGCAGCTGCCCAAGCAAGCCCGTGAGACAGCGAGAGAGAGAGAGAACGAGAGAGAGGGAGTGTGTATTGAGGTAGTACATTTGTATGTATGTAGGTGGCGGCACTGTGCTCTGTGTACTGTGGCTGGGCTGGGCGCCAGACGAGAACAAACGAGCCAGCAAATTATATAATTTATTTATTGTTTTGCGCTCTGCTCTGTTGTTGTCCCTGTCGCGCCGCTACTGCTGCTGCTGCTGCTCTTGTTGTTATTGCTGTTGTTGTTGTTATGGTTGCTGTTCTTTTTGATAATCTGCGTCTCCGCCTAGCCTTTGCATTTGCTCGACAGCTTTTACGGCACTTGAATGCTTTGTTTTTGGCATTTTTGTTATTGTTTTTTTTTTGTTTTTTGTTTCGCTCTTTCGTATGTGTGCTTTGCTCGTAATGCAAATAAAGCGCGAGAGTGCTTAACACGAACCGCAAAAAAAAACGTCGTTGTCGTTGTTGCTTTTATTGCTTCGTGACAGCGACGGCGACAGAGACGACGACAGCGACTGCGACCCAGGTGATTGACCCAGGCCAGTGTCACTGTCACTGCCGCTGCTGCTGCTGTTGCGGTTGCTGCTTCTTCTTATTCTTATTACATATTTCACTTTTTTTTTTTTGGTCGTTGCTTTTGCGTGTACTCGTAATAGAAATTATGCCACATTTATGCATGGTGAATGAGGGGGGGGGATTGGGGGCAAAAGGAAGCAGTTAACCCCGCGCAGTTTACTTGCGTCGACATATATTTTTCATGTTCCTTGCTGTGCGTGTGCGTGCATGCGTGTGTGTGCGTGCCTTGAGCTTTTTTCGGCTATTGCGAAAAAGAAAGAAGAAGAAAAAAAACAACAGCAAACAGGAGAAAAGAAGAAAATCAGGCTAAAGTGGAGTGTAACAGTTCATGTTTCATGCTCTCTTTATCCATTTGCCAGCCTCGTTAATTTGCTCGTCACACTGATACTTGAGAGTTGATTTAAGCAGCTACACACACACACACACACATGCCGCAAGTACTTACTCACACACACATAGACGGAAATGCATGTGCCGAATAAAAACAAAAAAAAATGGCTGAAACTCAAATCAAATTTTGAGATGCGGCTCGTCGTCGACATCGCAGTCAAAGCTCTGCTCCTTCACAGTCTTTCCCCTTTGCCCTCCCCCTTTTGCCCCCCACCGCCAGCCTAGCCGCGCAGCTTTGGTGCTAACTAAACCAGCGAAGACGCAGCTTCAACCGGTTTCTTCTTTACAAAAGCTTTTGAATTTGCTCATGTACACATGTATACGTGAGTGTGTGTGTGTGTGTGTATGTTTGCTTAAACTGAAACAACAACAGCAACAGGTGACAGCACAAATAAACAAAAACAAAAACACAAAACACACACAAAAACGAGAGAAACAAAACAAAATGATTAGGTGTATATTTTTTTGGGTTTTTAATTAGCAATAACAACAATATCAACAACAACAGCAGCAGCAACAGCATTAAATGCGAATTAAAAGTTCGAATGAAGCCATATAAAAAACAGACAAACAAACTGACAAAAAACAAAAACCAAAATACAAAAATATGCAAAATGTAATTTAAAATAAATTAAAAATCTATTTAAAATGCTCCGCAACAAACAACAACAACAAATTAATCAACAGCGGGCGCAAAGTGCGCGACTTTTTTTTATGTGTATTTACTTAGTGTGTGTTTGATTTTATTTTTTCCATGACAACATCAAAAAATGTTGCACGTGTTTGAGGAATAATTAAGAAAATATTTGGCATAATTAAGTGTTTTTTTTACAATGTTTTTTTTTTGTTTGTGTTTCTACAGAGTTCACAATGAGTTAATGTAACAAAAACAACAATTAACCACAGTGTAACAATAACAAATTACAACAACAACAACAATTACCTCCGCACCGCAACAGCTGTACAAATATTATTAACAAAACAACAACAAAAATCGAAAAAAAAATTAAATACGTACAAAAAAAAATAAAAAAACAAAATACAAAATAAGAACAAATGCAAAACTAAAATAGCAGCAGCTGCAGTAATAACAACAACAAAAATAACAGAAAACAACAACCAAATAAATACCAAAAAAGAAAAAAGGAAAATGAAAGCAAAATATACTGTATGCATTTCTATGGTCGAGTGTATAAAACATTAAAAGCTTACACATTTTTATACCCACAAAAAAAAAACAACAAAAAAAACCTACACACGCACAAACAGGAAAAAACAACAAAAGCACGGCAGAGTAAACAGTGTCAACTTGTAAGCTGCGACGCCAATCCGCCCCCCAAAAGCCACCTTCAGGAGCAGAGCAACAACAATAGCAAAGCAGCAGCAAAAGAAATAAACAAACAAATTGTGCGGCGTGTGAGCAACAGACAAACACAAAGCAAAAGCAAGAAAAAGTGACATCGGCGTCGTCGTCGTCGTCTTCTTCTTTCGCTTGCGCTGCCTCTGCCGCAGTCGCAGTCGCGGTCGCAGCTTCAGCCTATAGTCAAAGTCAAAGCTTAGCAGAGCAGTAAAAGCTTCAAATCGACAACAACAACAACAAGAAGCAGGCGACCAAGCACTTCATGCAGCAAAATAAGAAACAGCGCAAAACATGTAAGTGAAATTGATTTTTTGTTGTTGCTATGTGTGTGTGTGTGTATGTCAATGTGCGTGTTTATGCATGTAGTAAGCGTGTGTGTGTGCGTAGCAAATTGTTGG
Organism: Drosophila niveifrons; assembly: GCA_035046325.1. NCBI lineage: Eukaryota > Metazoa > Arthropoda > Insecta > Diptera > Drosophilidae > Drosophila > Drosophila niveifrons. Next base: position 7,462,315 of record JAWNOC010000063.1, on the reverse strand, counting down.
TTTGCCCTTGTTGCTACTTTTGTTGCGGCAGCTCCTAACCTACATAAATATTTAATATTTTTCTTTCTTCTTCCACCTACCCGTTTGCACACCTGTCTCACTCTCTCTCTCTCTCTCTCTGACTCTCTCAAATGTTCGCTCGCTCACTCGCTTCCATAACCGCTAAATTGCGCTCGTTGTGCGTCTGGTTGAGTTAAGCCTCGCACAGCAACAACAAGAAAAGCAGCGACAACGACGACACAACAATAACAACAACAACATTAAGAGAGCTAGTGGGCGACTTGGGTTGTTGGATCGTCATGGTAACACTTACTTATCTGCCAAAAAAGATAAAGAGCGTGCAAGCGAGATAGAGATAAACTCTAAAAAATATACATATATACACACACACGTACATATGTATGTATGCACTGAATATGTATACGTCTGCGGCTTATTAAAGCAATTCCATGTTAAATGTCTGTATTCACGCATATTCACTCACACACATTGTACATGATGATATATGTATGTATACTAATACGTACACATGTATTGATGTAATGGAGTCCGGGCAAAACACAAGTTCAATTGTTCGCACTGTGATTGATAATGGTCACACACAATGCGAACTTCTCATGCGTAATGTGGCCAGTGTGGCCAGCATCAACAGCAGCAGGGTCAAGGCGATTGTACCCTCCTTACCCCCGCTCACCACCTCATCACATCCACCAACCATATCCATTCATTGGCAGCAAAGCTGAATGTAGCATGCAATTAATTTCGTGTATCGTGAGACAACTTTCTCCACTCGCTAGCTACTCGCTACTCATTAGCCAGGCATTTACAGTCAAATTAAACAGACGCTAGGTGGCGCCAGTCAGACATCTCCTGTTGCAGTCGTTAATAAATCGAAACAATAAATACACAAAAAGAACAAAAAAAAAACATTTTCGAGAAATAAAATGTGTAATTGATACACATCAAGTATACGTCATAGATTTCAAAGAGTACAAGAGTATTTCTGCCATTGATTGTTACTTGGAACGTATGAAAGTATAATATTACACATCTGTTTAATAGTGAAATCGATTTCTTTAGGCAACAGCAATGAAAATGTATTTAACTTCATAGGAAGTCGTCATCTTGGATTGCAACCAAATATTTCTTTATTAAAGCATACTTTTATGGGCTCTCGAGTATCCTAAATGCAAGAGGAATTCTTATTTGAGGACGGCAGAGAAGTGAATAAAATACACCTGGTAAATATTTGTCACAAATAGTTGAAATAAGCAAATACACACTCTGTTGAAAATTGAATTTTATTATTGTTGTTAGTAGTGATGGGTCTTATTTGCTCAACACTTGAAAACAATTACATGGGGCAAATATTCAGAGACAGAGACTGCAAATGCGATGACGATGATGATGATGATAATGCATCATAACAAGTACACAACATAAGCTCGTATCGAATGTTAGATACACTTTGCTTTTAAGAAGACGGAAACCAACGAACTTCGATAATATTTCATAATAATAATTGTTTATTGCCATTCCATTCGATTACCTATCTATATAGTCAGAGTATTACGCGATGCACTCGCAATTCAAATTTCATGTTGAGTATTTGTTCGTTCTCATGTTGTTTGTTTACTTTTTTGCAACTTGAGACTCGAAAGGTTTGTTTAAATAACCATTCACATAGCGAGTGCGGGTAATAACAGCATTTTCATCATTTACTTATTTGTTATTCGCACTCACTCGCATTAAGTAATAATAAGGTGCTTAGCATAAGTATACGACATTCCATTAGAATTGCTCTGGGACGTTTCCCACCGCCCCCTCCCGGAAAACCCGATGAAATACGTGTTGTCTGCTTTTGGGAATTGTTTTGACTTTCGCTCAACAACTATTCCTCAGTTCCTCCATCCCAAATGCGTCAAAAATATGAAAATAGATATGAGAAAACAACTTTTGTTTTCATGGTGAAACAACAAAGTATGTATGTTTGTTTTTATTTTTGTATTTCTGTATTATTATTCCGGTGATTGACCCGGCACCAATAAAGCATGTGATGATATGCGATCTGTCAATTAAACATTTCTTATTTTAAGCGGCAATTTGCATAGATCTCGCGCTTCTTTCAGTTCTCATTTGCAAGTCAAGGGAAATGAACAAAACAACAACAAAAAAAAAAAAGAAAACGAAAAATGAAAAATGAAAACGATGCGACAAAAGGAAATGCGGACAGAGCAAAGTAAATATAAATATAGTTCAAAGATATCATCGGGATATATCTTGTGTGAGTGTGCGTAGTATTGGTATTATTTATAGGCAGCACTTGCCTATACATCTATATAATATATAGTGGCATATATGTAGACTGATGTCTCCGACTGTATAAACGACATTCCGACCCCCATTACCACCCCCCTTCTCCATCAATCCGTTTGTCCATTGCCCAGAGGCAGCACAGAAAGCGTTAATCGCTTCTAGAATTTTACGAGCCTAATCATAAAATCTGCAGAATACCACAACAACAACAACAACAACAGCGACATCGATAGAGAGCACAATTATTGAGCAACAAATACCCAGTAAATAAATAAACATATTAGAAACGGAAATATTTCAAATTGTTAATTTGTATAAAAGAATAAATATATTGTTAGGATATTAGAATTATAAGTAGTAATAATAATAATCATAATCATAATCATAATCATAATCATAATATAATTTGAAAGTTTACTTGAAATACCCTGTAAAACCTATCTCTAACATCAATGAATTCCTCAAAATAGAAACAATAAAAGCTTGAATGAAATTTGACTGTAGATAGTCAAATAAAAATTAGAAACAACAGCGCAAAGATTATCTTTACATCAAGATTTCCAAAGCGCATCTACTAGTCGGGCATACCCAACACTACAATGCTCATTTTCCAATCTATTTTGAATTGAAAACCTTGCACGAAAATAGATTTACAAAGAGACCCGACAAACGAAAATAAAAACAAAAAAAAAATTAAGGCGAAAGATACAAAAATTTAGTTTGTCTAACGAAAATAATAAAAACTAACAATTTATGTAGTAAACATGACACGCAACAACAACAACAACAAAGCGAAGAACAACAACTTGTACGATAAAAAATAAATTGTCTTGTCCATAAAAAATAGATCTCAAATACACAATAAATTAAATCGATCGAACAACAAATTGGACAAAAATCTAATTAGTTTTCTGGTTGCTGTTGATGTTGAAGTTTGTTTTTGTTATGATCTCTCGACCAATCCCTTGAGCTCGTCCAATTACCTCAGCTGATTTGGTTTAGGTTTAATCTTGTATCTCGTTTTGTGGCATTAAATGCACCAGATCAGTCAAATAATAATAAATAAATAATAATAACCTAAATGATGCCAACTCAATTTATGCTAAAATGTTAATGTGTATTTCTAAATACTTAAATGTATTTTTTATTGTTGTATATTTTTGTAGTATTTATAAACATTTATGTGATTTAATTAATCTATTACTAGAATACACATTTAATATACTTTTGTGTTGTTGGTCGATTCTGAAATACTTTTTTTTGTATTTGAAACTTTGTTTCTTATTTTTCTGTATATCTAGTAAAGTATTCCTCAATATAGTTTTCTTTCTCAATGCATTTAGCTATTTATTTAACAATCTAATTATTGAAATACAAGATTAAACTTTAATGAGATTTGGAAAATAAACAATAAGCAAATAATTTCTTTACTTAAATTTGTTTTAAAAATATATACAACAACTGTCTCATTGCTTTTTATAAGTGCCAACTTTCTTTAATTATGATTATGTAGCACTTGGATTGCATTTGTCGAATATATATATATATTCTAAATCAACCTAGATCTCGAAAATTGTAAACAAACTTATTGAATATATTCATGTGGTTTGCTATTCTGTGTGACTTTATTTTATAATTCAAATTTCTTATTCTAAATTCACAACAAAATCAATAATTCGTAGACAGCTACAATATTTTTTTCAATTTATTCTCGAATTTATTTCGATCAGAGCATAAATAAGAAAGTGAAAAGCTACTGCTTAATATTTATTGCAACTTTCTGTCTTCTTAAACCCGCTAGCCACAGGTTAGGTATGATTCTTGAACATTTGTTTGCGATCAGATAATAATCTTGAAAGTTAATCATTAAATAATGTTATATGACAAAAACCGGCTGCTGATGACGTGCTTTATGTGTGTTGGTTGATGGGTTAAATTATTTTTATAGTATATATTATATTCATGTAAAGATTGTAGTATATTTTTTACGCTGTAGCATACTTTGAATGCTGTAGTATTTTAATATACCAATTATAGAATTTAGTATATTTTAATATTCTTGGAATTTTTATAGCGGGTTTCTAGTTTATTTTTTACCTTCTGGTATATTTGAATGCTTTAACTTTGCAATATACCAAATATATGATTTCGCATATTTTAGTGTTTTTACAATTTTGTTTATTTTAAGAAGAAAAATATATTGAAAATACATAACGGGTATCTATTATATTTTTACTCTGTAGTATATTTTTATTGCTGTAGTATTTTAATATACCAAATATATAAATGCCAGTATATTTTCAGTATTTTTTAAATTTGGTTTATTGTAATATTTAAGATTTATTGAAAATGCAAAAAGAAAGTCTGATATATTTTGTAGTATATTTTGAATGTAGTTGTGTTTCAATATACCAAATATAGACGTATATAGTATATATATATTCTAACAGTTTGCATAGCAGGCATCTAGTATATTTTGTGCTTTCTAGTATATTTTGATTGCTATAGTATTTCAATATACCGAATATAAAATTTAGTATATTTGTAATTTAAGATTTACTGAAAATGCATAAAGTGAATCTAGTATATTTCTTACTTTGCAGTATATTTTGAATACAACTGTGTATAATAATACCAAATATAGACTTAAATATAATTTAATATTCTTACAGTACATTAATTTTTGGTACATTTTAAAATATGTATACTCTGCTCTGTTTGGATTTTACTCAAAATGCATAACGGGTATCTCACAGTCGACTTTACTCATACTTGATTGTATCTCTCTATCTTATTAAGTATTTAATGCGGGCAATTCATTATCTTAACCTTGTACTTTCGCTTGCTCTTTCTCTTTGCAGCCCCCCGATCAAAATGAGCGCCCTCGACTCGTACCTGAAGCGTCCAGCGAAGTCGGGCGCAACTTCGACTTCGACGGCGATCAGGACGAGCGGCAGCCAATTGAGCGATGCGGCGACAACGGCGAACGTGGATGATCTCAAAACAGACATTCCCTACTTTGATGATCCACAGCCACCAGAGCAACAGCAAACAGAGCAACAGCAACGGCATCGCTATGCATCCGCCTGGTCGCCGCCGGATGAAAATGTGGATGACGATGATGCGCCAGAGCCTGAACTAGAACGGGAAACGGAACTAGAACTGGAACAGGAGCTGGAACCGGAGCTGGGCAACGACAATGACAACAACGAACTGGGCAACGAGTTGGACGACAGCTATGCGGATGAGGATTACACGAGTGGCGGCAGCAGCAGCTATTATCAAGCGCCCACGCCAGCCAATAGCGAGATTATGTTGCGCCCGCCATCCAACTCTAGTTTCCATTACAACTATCCAACGCCAGCGCCCGGTGCCGGGCCAGGACCAGGTGGCGGCGGTCATAGTGCCATCGCTGGCAGTAGTGGCAACGGCAACGTCAGTGGACAACAGCGACTCCATGCCTCCGGCTACACACATTCCCAGACAACGTTGGCGGCGCCGCCACCGCCGTCGCCAGCCGTCAGCGGTTTCTATCCCAACATGTGGTATCCCAATGCGCCATATGGCAGCGGTGGAGGCGGCGGAGGAGGTGGAGGAGGAGGAGGCGGACCAGGACCAAGCTATGGGCGTTATGGTGGATTTGGTGGCGTGCCGCCTGGAGCAGCCGCATATGCAGCGGCAGCAGCACACGGCATGCTCCAGCATGGCCATCATCCGCATCAACATCCGCATCCGCATTCGATGCATCCACATCCGCATCCGCACCATCCGCATCCGCACTCGCATCATCCGCATCCACATGCGCATCATCAGCATCCGCACGAGACGATGATGGAAATGTTTCAGCTTTCCAATAGGTAAGTGCACAAAATCAAGTCTTTTCCTCTTGATAATCTCACTTAACGGCCACGTGAAAATGATTTTGAATTCTTCTGGATGATGATGAGTTTTGAAGGTTTTATTTAGCTTTACCTTAGATTTCTGTATTCCAAGTGATAAAAGTATTCTTTCTTCACAATACAACACTACACCTCTATCTCACTTAACGGCCACATGAAAATGAATGATGATGAGTTTTTAAGGTTTTATATAGTTTTACCTTAGACTACTATATTCCAAGTGATAAAAGTATTCTTTCTTGGAAATACAACACTACACCTCTATCTCACTTAACGGCCACATGAAAATGATTTTCAATACCTATAAAAGTTGTGAAGTTTTGAAGTTATTACATAATTTTAATTGATATAAAAGTATGTGTACTTTACTACACCTCTATCTCACTTAAGGACCATAACTGCAACCCCGAAACTGCCGTTAAGTGAAAAACAAATAGTTTAGTGGAGAAACCCAATTTTTTATGTATTACTTTTTTTTTGCGTGTGCGTTTATCAAAAAATAAGTCGCCAAGCTAACTTTACTTAGAAATTCATTGTGGCCATTAAGTATAAATGACTTAACTGCATTAGACTGCATTAGTCAAACACTTGCATTTTATACACTTGGTTTTATAACCAAACTACTCAGACTATTTTAAAACTTTAAAAATTAAAAATAATAATATATGTTGTCTTTACTTTTAAGCATTCAAATTTTCCTAATGCTATCAATAATCAATGTAAAGTTTACCTAAAGTTTGGTCATTAAAAGTACATATATTCAAAAGATAGTGGGATGAAATTCAAGTCTCTTCTTAACTGAAAATTTGTCCTCAGTGCATTTTCAAAGGCTTGATTTTAGATCGCCATATTTGTGACTTATTAAAATAGCATCACCAATTCGAAAATTGAAATCAAAATTATTTATTGATTAAAGTTTCGTTGATAACACGTAACTTCCTTCCTTTGATTCAAGAATTTGTTTACTAAAGCTTTGCTTGAATTTTGGAAATGCGTCAAATGTTTAAAGTGAATTTTGCTCACTCGATTTTAGAGCGTCATTCTTGTGACTATATAGCAACCCTCAGTCGGACCCCTTCACTCAACCCCCCGTTGGCGATGCTTTGTGACCCGTGCGTCCAATTTGGCCACATTTTGTTGGTCGGATCCCCCGTTGGCATTGTGCGTCTGTTTGGCTGCTGTTTGGCCCTGATTGCCCTGTTGATCCACGCACCAACTAATTGAACCCACTTCAGTCTACTAACCATCCATTCTCCATTCTTCCCCTTTCGGGTACCCCATTCCCATCCTCCATCGCCCCATCCCCTTAAGCACTGCAGACCCCCCCTGAGGCGTATGCTCCGATTATTTTTGTATTTTTATCAACGTTGTTTTGTAAGGTTGTTTTTTTTTTCTCCTTCATACACGTATATTTATTTTCGTCGCTCAATGACGAGACAACAATTTGCCCAGTTGGCCATTGACTAAACAATAAACCCATCCATTCCCTTTATTCCCCAATTCCCCGCTGCACTTGCTAGCTGCACTTTGTTGTTGTCGTTGTTGTTGTGGCTGTCGCCTACGATATACACTGAAATTGATGGCACGCGTGCATCGGTGGCCAACAGACCACTGACCACCAGTCCAGATAGACAGAGAGAGGGAGAGAGACCGGAGAGCTGAAAGAGTTAAGGGTTGAGGTTGGATTGAGGTTAGGGAGGAGCACCCCTCCAATTTGATTGGCACACCGTAAACAGAGCAACGATACGCAATATACTGACTAACTGAATTGATTTCCTTATTTATATTGCGAAATACCACGCAGTAATCGTAATTCAATGGGTAGAGTCGGTCTTCTCACGGTGTTGTGTCATCACGTCCACCGGAGTCCCAGACATACAATATTCGCATAATACATTGTCAACAACAATAAATTACGAGCGTTAAGTATATTGAGCTATCAGCATTGTCCAGTGTGTTGTTCTATCAATATCAAGTGCAAATTTCGATCTATCTCAAGTAGTTGCCACTTTTTACGACTTTAACTAATCCAATTAGCAAATTTGATTCATTGCTCAACAAAAAAAAAATAGACTATTGCAAAAAAAACAAATTTGTTACGCTATTTAATTTGAGTTTGAGTTGATATTGATATAATACCATAATATTTTCTAGATTGTATAAATACAAAAATACAATTTATTTATTTATTTTCTTTTCTTAAATTGCAAATTCTTCCACACGGAAATTAAAGTTTATCGAATTTATCAATAAATCAAACATACGCAGCGTTATAAATATACATATTTGGATTTCCCTCTCCAACAATATGAAAATTCCCGGTCTTTATGTCATTTATTTCCATAGAATTCATGACTAATTTCATCAAATTGATTTTCAATACTTCTTCTTTGTGGACGATGATGATCATTTGCCTGATCATTTGAAAAGGAGTTGTTAAAAAGTTAAATATTACATTAAACTGTGCTCACCATAAACTACATCAATTTAATGATATGCTGACATTGAACATTAATTATTATAATAGTTATGTACGCTATTTTCTCAATTGTGATAGACTACAGGGTATATCGAAATTCGTGTCAGCTGATATTGTAGTGCGTCGTCCCTTGCGTTTCGCATTTCCCTTTTTGACGTACGTCTGTTGCATTCGCCTCTGACGCTTTCTGCGTGTTTCTGCACAGCGTCAAGGTCACACTGGCGATAGTGCGACAAAGACAGCGCAACGCAGGAGAGAACGAGCACGAAAATTGGACAGCAACGATAGAGAGCAATGTGATTGCAAGTACAGTAATCGACGACGACGTCGACAGAGGTGGAGACAGAAACAGAAACAGCGACAGTGACAGCGGCAGCGGCAGAGACTTCGACGTCGACGTTACATTGTTGCACATTCAAAACAAATAAACAAGCAAACAGGCGAGAGCGCAATCGAGCGAATGAGCGTGCGAGCGAGAGGCGACGAGTGGACAGCTAGAGGGTGCGAAAGAGTGCGAGCGAGGAGGCAATATGGAGAGGTTAGACTCGGGAAGTGCAAATGCAACATGTTAAATAAACAAATGCAATTGCGAATGTGTTTATGTGTGTGTGTGTGTGCATTGATAGAGACCCACAACTCACAATCAGCTACAAAGTTGGCGCGTCGAGTGGCGTCAAGACCTTGCACTTCCTCGTCTGACCACTTAATATGGGCCCATTGAAAACAAAGTGAACGTCTCAAGGGCAACACCATCAACGAAATACTCGTACTACAATCGCACCACTCCCTACACCCGCTCACCACACCCCATTCACCACCCACTCTTTACCACCGAAATCTATGACGACCTTAGCTAACGTTAGTCCTACCATCAAAAGCAATTTACGAATCGATGCGCCCATTAGCATACTGAATCAGCTGCTACATAGTACTATATTATATAGTCTAATTAATTCTGAATACTTCGCTTGGGCATGCTAATCAATTGTCAAATTGAAAACAATACACACATTTCACTTCTCTTTCTTCCGCAAACAATTCGCAAATATTTAGTACTTAATAATTTCATAATTATAAAGAAGCACATATTCTCATTCATTTACTAATGTATTTTAATGAGCAGTGAATTTAAGACTCTTCAATAAATGATCTCAACTCAACAAAGCTTCGTACATATATTTCAAACTGAAAATTTCCGAAATTGTTTCATGTACTGCTACGAAAATCAGCCATTAAAAATTTTTTATATTTTGGTTTTGTTGTCAAGTTTGCATCATCATCATCACACACACATACACACACACACACACAATGGTAATACTACATAGAATATTAATTATAGCCCTACGTTTGCAGTGACGTGACAGTTTTCAGGTTTCATTCTATTTTTATCCATCATTACAATCTAAACGTTTTTTTATTATTATCATTAGTTTAGCATTTCATTATTATGTGTTATGCAATAATGTTAAGTAATTCTTAATTGAACTTAATTAAAACAACAACAACAACAACAACTGTTGCTGCTGCTAACTGATTCTAGTTAATCTTTGGTACTGACAACTGCTTTTCTTGATTTATCGAAAGCAGTGCAAGCAGTGCACTTTGTACACCCTAACTGACCTTGTGCAATCGATAGTTGCGAAAGGCTAGCTTGCTCCACCCCAAGAGCTAAGCTTTTAAGCATCAAATAGGATTTGCAAATGGAAGCTTCATTTATTATTTACAAGTGCAAATGCACAGTTCTTAATGCAGTCGTGCTCTCTCACTCGCTCATCAGATCTCGCAGTCCCTGTGCGGGTTGCACACTTAAGTAAATAATCGGTGTGCTACATAGTTTTTGCGCCTTTTCAGTTTTTGCATATGTATGTTTGTTTTGTTTGATTTTGCTCTTTGCGCTGCTTTTGTGCTGTTTCTTTCGGTTTCGCACTTGCTGACCGTTTGTGTATATATTATTAATTTGTTTTCTTTACGTTTTTGTTTTTTTTGTTTGTTTTCCTTTTTCTTGTGCAATTGCGTTTTAAAATTGCATTACATCAGTGGTAGGGGTAGCAACAACAATGTGGCAGCCATTGCTAATCGAACGTATAATTCTCATATTTCCGTATGCATTACTCACTCATACGTTCCCTAGGAACGCTAGAGCGAGTGCACAGTAGAAGGAGGGGAATTGCAATCTTGCTCTTTCACTCTCTCGTTCGCTCGCTTGTTCTCTGTCGCGACTGAAGGAAGTTGGCGCCACATTTAGCTAGTCAAGTAGCCGACGCCGACGTCGACTGCATTGTTGAGGCTCATTTGCGGTTGATAATTATTGACAGTTATTGAGCTGTTTGTCATTCTTATGGGCACATGTGTGTGTGCGTGTGTGTGTGTGTGCTAGACTGCCATGTCATGCCCTGTATGCAAGTAAACAACAAAAACAACAGCAATATAAACTTGGTGTACTCCACCCATGCCCCACCCCAATGCAATCAAATATTATTACTCGCATTGCGAAATATGCATCAACACTGACTAATCCCTGCATTTCCTGTTTACACTCTCTCGCCTGCTTTTTTAGCGGTCGCGAGGCACGCAACCGGGCGGAGAAGAATCGCCGCGACAAACTGAATGGCTCCATTCAGGAACTGTCCACAATGGTGCCACATGTGGCCGAGTCCCCGCGACGTGTTGACAAAACGGCTGTGCTGCGGTTTGCTGCACACGGTTTGCGGCTCAAATACGGTAAGTACTCTCTCTCTCTCTCAAATATACTCATGTTATCGATAACATTCAATTCGATTGCCATCAGTGTTTGGCAAAATGCTGCACGAGCATCGGCCACAGGTGACGGATACGCTGATGGGCATGCTGGATAGCTTTTTCCTGACGCTCACGTGTCATGGCCAAATACTGTTGATATCGTCGAGCATTGAACAGCATTTGGGCCACTGTCAGACGGATCTGTATGGCCAGAGCATATTGCAGATCACACATCCCGAGGACCATGAAATGCTCAAGCAACAGCTCATACCCACCGAGCTCGAGAATCTCTTCGATGCGCACGCTGAGGCCACCGAAGCTGGCCCCAGCTCAGGTGGTGCCTGCGGTGATGGTGAACAGCGTCAGCGCAGTAAATCCGAGGAGGATTATATCGATCACAAGTTGCGCGATGATAAGCGCAGTTTTCGTGTTCGGTAAGTATCGCATGGCGACTATCGTAACAGTTGCATTTTCGCCGATGTGGCCACACTGCTTCTGGAATGTGGTGGTCAACCGATAAATCATCATTAAATCTATCGCACTTTCAACAGCTTGGCGCGCGCAGGTCCTCGCTCCGAACCCACTGCCTACGAGGTGGTCAAGATCGATGGCTGCTTTCGGCGCAGCGATGAGGCACCGCGCGGCGTGCGCTCCAATACATTTAGCTCCAGCCTGCAACTGATACGACGCACTCGCGGACGTGACGATGCCATTCCATTGCACACAATTAGTGGCAATGATATTGTAAGTGTTTTGCCAGAGCCCTTGCCTTGCATTTCTTGGGCATTAATGTTATGTGTATGTAACAGGTGTTGACGGCGTGTGCGAGGATCATAAGGCCACCAAAGATCGTAAACCGACTGTTCGACGCCAATACGCTGGAGTACCGGACCAGGCATCTGATCGATGGTCGGATTATTGACTGCGACCAGCGCATTGGCATCGTGGCGGGCTACATGACGGATGAGGTGCGCAACCTGAATCCGTTTACCTTCATGCACAACGACGATGTCCGCTGGGTGATTGTCGCGTTGCGTCAGAGTGAGTTCAACTTTCTTTCCAAAACAATCGCTTCACTAATTGCTCACTTGTTTTTTGTCGTTGTTGTTGTTGTTTAGTGTATGACTGCAACAGCTCGTATGGCGAGTCAACGTACCGGTTGTTCACGCGCAATGGAAACATCATTTACCTGCAGTCCAAGGGATTTCTCGAGATTGACAAGGAGACAAACAAGGTGCACTCATTTGTTTGCGTCAACACGCTGCTGGACGACGAGGAGGGCAAGCGACGGGTTCAAGAGATGAAAAAGAAATTCTCGGTGATTATCAACACACAAATACCGCAGTCAACAGTCGATGTGCCCGCCTCCGAGCATCCCGCCCAGCTGGAGAAAGCGGTGCTCTGTTTAATACAAAATCTGCAGAACAGTGTGTCGGACAACGACACCGATCAGCAGGATGGCGACGATGACGAGGACGATGAGATCGAGGAGGGTTTCGCCAACATGTCATCCTACGGTCAGTTAACCTATCGCCAGCTAAACGAGCATCAAACCCAGCACGAGCAACAGCATCAGCTACAGCTGCAGCAGCAGCAACATCAACAGCACCCTCATCAGCAGCAGCATCATCATCAACAGCAGCAGCAACAGCACCACCATCACCATCAGCATCCACATCAAGCCCGCTCCCATCACACGTACCTGGAGAGTCCCATGTCCCAGGCGCGTCTGAGTGCCGGACATGGCATGAGCAGCGCCAAGACGCCGCCACTGGCGTTGGTGCCACCTGAGACAGCGTCTGTGAAGTCATCGATATCGAAGAGTGTCAGTGTCGTCAATGTGACGGCCGCAAAGCATTTGCGTGGCATCCACGCCACAGCTGCAGCTGTTAAATCGCCCAGCTCGAAGTCAACGACGTCCACGATTTTGGACAGCTGCAGTTGTCTCGATGCCGGCGACATGGACTGCGATTACTGCCAAGGTGGCCCCCTGACGCCCGAGACCATCGTCAGCAGCAGCAACAACAGCAGCTCGACGAACAATCTGAAGCGCAGCGGCAGCGTAAGCGGAGTGCCAAATGCCCAGGAGTTGGCTAAGCGACGCTTCATGAATAGCACCGGAGATGATCTGACGGGTAAGTAGATAATAGATTAAGGCATCGATAAAAAACTGGTTAAATATGAATACGACATTCTAAGCAAAACTAATTCATAAATTGTATAAAGCTTGAGAGTTGATCAAGTAACAAAACTATCAAGTTATTTCATAATTAAGTAACGTATTTATTATTTGAATAACTTTCAAGTTTACATTGCAATCGTTATGAAATTTGGAAAACTTGTAGCAGAAATAGTTATAATCATTTTGATTTTCGTTATTTTTATATATTATCGATCATTTGTAAAGTAAAGGTTTATTTCTCGAGCAACTTCAAAGCTTAAAAAGTCAGAAATTTGTATTGCATTTCTATTAAGTGATAAATAGGTAAAGTTTATTTCATAAATAACTTTCCAGAACGTGTATAGCATAACCACTTATTATGGGATATATGTTTATATTACCTATAACTAACTCTGGGCATTACTTTGTGCATTCACAGCTGAAATTGAGGATGTGCTAAGCAACTCGCTGCAACAGATCGAGCGCAATCTGAACCATCAGCTGAACATGGCCGCCCAGCTGCGGGATCAAAACAATCGTTTCGAGCTGCCGCTGGCCAACCAGCGAATGGATGAGCTCATGGTATAGAAGTATACTGTAATAATTGCATATATTGTATATATAATTTCGATCATTGTGTTTTGCAGGAGGAGCACGAGAAGCAGAGCAAACTGTATGTGAACATTAAAAGTGAATATGAGGAGCATCTGCAAAATAACAAAGCCAGCACAGCAGCAAAGTCCGAGAGCGATACAACAAGCCCCAGCGGAGTGGGAGGAATGGGAGGAGGAGGAGGTGGTGGAGGCAGAAGCAGTGGAGCTGGTGGAGAGGCTGCTGGCGATGCGGGCAGCGAATTGGAGCAGTTGTCGCCACGCTGAGCCTGAGCATTGGAAAAGGGGCAGCAAACAAAGGGTTTCAGCTTCAGATGTGATACAAAACAACAAGAAATGAAAAGAACTTGGCAGCCAAATAGCCCAGAAAGCGAAAGAGAGAGAGAGAGAGAGAGGGATGGAGTGAGAAAGTAAGAGTGAGAGAGAGAGTCTAACGTTGAGTTGAGCGACTACTTAAGAGTGTTACTTTAGAGTGCTACTACAACTATTTACATGATTATATATGAATGAAGAGATGGAAGAGAGATGGGATGAGAGCATATACATACATACCTATATATATGTATATATATATTTGATCCTAACCAAAACTAATGAGTGAGCATGCAACAAAACTACTTTACGATGTGGGAGTCTTGGACTCGCCCCGGCGGCTGTTTATTTAATTATTTTCGTTAACCACATCTACGATTACAATTTAATTTTAATTTTGTACGCACACACACACACATAGTTAATAGTTAATATATTATATGTACACACACATACATATAGAGTGCAAAAGTGTTTGTTAATTCATTTAAATTTATAGTCACGCACGACAACAACAACAACATTAAGTACAGAAACCACAACAACAACAACAAATTACAACAATTATTAGCTTAGGCATTATAAACTACAAACTAAACGTGATAAAAGACTGTTACTATTAATGTTAGCATTACAATTAAACCAAGAAGAAGAAGAAGAAAACCACACAACAAAAAAAATTATAACTTAAATCTATATAAATTGAATGGCATAGTTGCAAATTTTTAAATAGCTATTAAACGTACTCTATACATAAATGTTTTAAATGTCTTATGCTCTAAGAGAATCAATCTCCCCCCTCCCCAACCTTTACCCCCTACCCCCCTTCTCACCCTAGCAACAGTTTGTTATGTGAATAGGTGAATAATGAATGTTAGTGTTACACTATGTGGAGAATATATACAATGTACATGATATATATATATATGTTATATATGTATATTTTGAAGCGAACTCAGTACCAAAATATGATTGCAAATTGTTGTTAAACTCAGGGCAACAATAATACTATAAGCGCCAAGTACAATTTACAACAACAACATACAACATATAAATAACAAAGCTTATAAATAGATCCCTTTCAGGGTCGAGAACTACGATATACCACTATTAAAAAAAAAAACAAAAACCAACCCTAATTATTAAAATGAAAATTAATTGGATATAAGCAAAATACAAAATACAAAAAAAAAAAACGAGAAAGTAAGAAAGAAGAACACACATAATTGTTGAATGTTTGTTATGCATTTGTTTTATATACATACATATATATATATAATTTTCATTTTGTTTATTTTTTTTATTCTTGTTTTTTTTTTACATTTACTATTAGACTAATTGAATAGTGAAATAAACTTGTGTACCTATCTATATGAAATATATGTATTTTTAGTGTATATACAGCTGTACACACACACATACATATAAACACTATATACATACATATATATATATATATATATATACTATATGCTAAGTAGATCCATTAAATGTTACGGACACGTGTGAACACTTTTAGGGCAAAGCGCACTCGAGTGCCGCAATCATCCACAGAATGATGCTGCACACTCGTTTGTGTGTTTGTTAATCGCCACTAAAAGAATAAAAACAACAACAAATAAATTAATAAATAACAACACAAAAAATATATATACATATGCATTTACAAATCCGTAAACAACAAGTGATTGGGTAAACAGTATTTGAATTGTGGCGCGCTTTAGCGCACTTATCGATTACCAATCGATTGGCAATATCGCTGCACTGCTCGCAGTCGGAAATCGGATTTGTGTGAATGGTGCTAAAATACGTTCTAGACAAGTTGTTTAAATTGACGTTGAAAGTTGAATCGGTAAATAAAACAGCTCTCAAAAGGATTCTTGCTTTTTCTACAATAATATAGTATTTGGTATATTAGTATTTGGTTTGTCGTAGTAAATTGATCGACATCGATGCATCGATTTGGCCGAAAAGTGTATTAACAAATACATATGTATATAACTACATGTATACGCGTGTTTTCAAGCCCAAATTAACGCCCGTCACAGAGCGCAGCACCAGTTTAATGGAGGGCTTCACCTCCTTGCCCAGGGGCAGCAATTCAAATTGCCGCAGCACCTTGATGACAATCGTCTTGAGTTCGAGCAACGCAAATCGCTGTCCAATGCAATTGCGTGGTCCGGCACTGAAGGGAATAAAGCTGGAGAAGCCTTCGTTTGTTTTGTTTTCCGCCAAATGTCGCTCCGGCCAGAAGCGTTCCGGATCCTCATAGAACGTCTCGTCGCGCAGCAGTTGCCAAAGCAGCAGAATTACATTGGTGCCAACGGGCAAAATGGAATCACCTGCACATAGAAGTGATTTATATCTCACATATTTCCTATATTTATGTTTTTTTGTTACCTATAACTAAATCTTTTTCAAGGCAACGTCCCACCGCTGGAATGGGCGGAAACAGGCGCAACGACTCCTTGACCACAACATGCAGATACGAGAGCTCCACAAAATCGCCATAGACAACAGGGCGCTTCAAATCGCAGCCGTAGTGAGTGTGCAGCTCCTCGAAGAGACGTTGCTGCACTGCGGCATGCCGCGACAGCAGATAGAGGCAAAAGGAGGCAGCCGAGGTGGTGGTGTCGTGACCCTCAAAGATGAACGTGCTCACCTCGTCGCGTATTTGGACATCGGTCAATGGCGCATCTGCATAGCGTGCCTGCAACAAGGTGTCCAATAATGCAGCTCGCTTTGGCGGCTGTTGTTCCTCCTCCTCCTTCTGCTGCCCCTGCCCCTGCTGCTGCTGCTGCAGCAGTTGGTGACGGCGACGCTCGATTATGTTGTCGGTGAAGTTACGCAGCAGCTGCACAGCAGCCACCTGCTTGCGATAGCCACTGGGCCAGCAATAGCGAAATAATGTGGGATGCAGCAACAATGGACGCACAAAGCGGGTGGCCAGCGTATTGGTTACGCTGCAAGCAATAAAAAAAAGAACGAACTTGGATTGCTTTACACATGATAAGAGAGTAGAATATTCAACAAATTGGCAATATTGTCTTAAAAACATCTAAAACTGTAATTAACAGCACCCGTTACACTTACTAACAGTCGCTCAGTTAACAGAGCCATCGACTGCTAAACAACAGTGGCGAGCCTCACGACTGTCTGTACACCTCTGCTGTTAACGATTTGAGGACAACTGAAGCGGCACTTAACAGCACCAGTTACATTTACATACATTGCAATCGTTTAACAGCTTTGTTCAGTTTAGTCTGCTAAACAACAGAGGTGAGCCTCTTAACTGAGCGAGCACTTCTGCTGTTAACAATTTGAGGACATCAGGAAACGACAGCACTTTACAGCAACAGTTACATTAACATACAATCGTTTAACAGCTTTGTTTGGTTAACGAAACGTTGTCTGCTAAGCAAAAGATATGTTAAATATCAGCAAGCAAGCTATAAAATAATGGTTATGATTTCGATTTGCTGACTCAAAAATATTAACATCTGCAAAATTGAATACTTGTCTAAGGATAGCAAACCAATGTGAACATACTCTTTGACAGCCTGCACCACCGGCGAATCTACATCCAGCTGGGCATTGATGCTGACACCCATCGCCGCTTCGCCAATAATATCGAGAGCCATCAGTCCTATATACGGATATATATTGATTGCCTGCTGATCGTTGGCCACTGGCTTCAGTTTCTCCACAAGCACATTGCACTGGCGATCGAACACATCGATGTACTGTTCCAAAATGTTGAAGTGAAAAGTTGGCGTTATGATTTTGCGCATCGAGTGCCAACGTTCGCCACGACTCAGCAACAAGCCATCGCCCAGCCAGCCACGCAATGCACCATAGACGATGCTCTTGCGCAGCTGTTGTTTGCTCAACAGCAACGTCTCCACCAAATGTGGCTCAGCGGTGACAAGAACCATGCGACCGCATGTGGTGGCCACGAAGCTGCGTCCATAGCGCTGCACGTATTCGGCGAACTTCTCATGTAAATCTGCAAGGGAAGTGAATTGAAGTCAGTTAGTCAAACTGTGAGAGATCTGATCAAATTTCATGTGAATCTATGAAAAATCTGTATTATATTTTGTATTCACTTAATACTACTCTTTAAACTAGTTTGGTTTATCTACATAATTCTTAATAGCGATCTCTAAGATTTGTACGCTTCTGAAAAATTAACTATTTCGTTATATTTCATGACAACAACAATTTATAACAGTTCATAAAAATCATCATAAGAGTTGATTATTCTCCTGAGCCAAAATAAAAACTTTATGTTCTTAAAGAATAAGTAAAAAAAATGTCAATTTGTACTAATTCTATAAACATAAATATTTTTTTATTCTTTTACTCATTCACATTGAAATAAATTTTATTTTACCGCTTTCTTTTCTTCTACTTATGAAGTTTGTAGTGGAAAAAAATGCTTTGGTTTATTTCAAAACAAAAAAAAATAAAAACAATTTATGAGAATCATTATAGGAGTTGAAAGCGGCGATTATTCTCCTGCCTAAAGGTCGAGTTGTAACTTAAGAACCAAACCGGAAAAATTTGTTTCTTAAAGGAAAAGTAAAAAATGTCAAATATATATAATATACATTTTTTGGGTTGTGCCATAGAAAAAAAAAAATTAAAATAGGTTCTTATAACAAAAGAGAATGGAAATAATATTTATGGAATCAAGTCTATGCTTTGGCTACCAGATATTGAATGCACTTACTATCCGGCTGAAAGTCACGCATCTGCCAGAGGGCTCCAATTATGGGCACATCGGAGACGTTGGGTGCCAAACCGTGTAATTGTTGGCGATATTTCCGCTCCTTTAACGCCAAATTCAGAAAGAATCGCAGCAGCCATGCCACCAAAACTGTCACTATCAGCATAAACAACATGATTGCACTGGAATCACACAAATATAAACTGCATAAATAACTTTCGATCGATAATTTCCGAAAAGTATTTCATGTGTTTACCTGTTTAAGTCAAGTACTTTTTATATAGTCCACTCTAACCCATTATTTTATAAATACTTTAAGAATTCGTATTATCTTTGCGATTAAGCTCAATAGTTTACGTTATTTTTATACCACAGTGGAGGCTGAAAGTTTACTAACTACAAAACAAATGAAAAAATATATATAGTTTTAAAAAGATAGAGTATTAAAAAATAATTTTAAAAATATTATATTATCTCCGATTTTAATTTGCAATAATTTACTTAAAATTGAACAATAGAAAAAGATTGAAATCTGACAGAAAGTAAATTAGAATATAAAATTTAAGTCACTTGCATTATATATGTATCTATATTTATAATTTTTGTTTGTCGATTAATAATAATTTTAAGTAATTTTTAATATCACTTATGCACGTATCAAACTAAAACTTCCGATTTTTATTGCCGTATGAAACGTAAACTTTTGGGACTCACTGTCTTTGTTTTTATTTTTGAAATTTTTGTGACTTTTTACGGTCTAAAGTCGGCTGACAACTGCACAAACGTAAAAGCTATTGTTTTCTTTTATTTCTTGCAAATTACAAATGAAAAGTGCACACAAAGTCGAATTCATTTTTGGAGAATGGAATTTACGGCTACCGGCATTCAAGCGCATTCCGGGTGAACTGTCAATTGTTTTGTAACAACAAACGCAAGAGCAGTGCTCGACCATCACATACCCTGTAGTTAAAGGAGAAAGTACTTGATAACTTACTGCAAGGGGATAATGTCAACACGGGTATATCAAATCATCGATTCGCACTTATTGTGTAATTTACTAAACAATCGGTTTTGCTAGCGATCCTATCGAAATTGTTGACAAAGTGCAACAAATAGAAACAGAGACAAAAACAAAGATAGAGTGAGAAAGAGCATAACAGCTGATTAACTCTTATCTAAGAGAATTAGTGCGCAGAACCTAAATACATAAGAAATATTTGGTATGCAGTGAAGAGTAAAATAATTGATAACGAAAATGTTGTTGGTCAATCAAGGAATCCAATGCGGGCAAATTCTATTGGCAGCTGAACACCGATAATTCCTAATATATCGATAATCTCTATAGACCGTTGCAGCAAAGGTAATGAAATAGACAGAGACAGAGCGAGAAAAGCGGAACTGCTGCAGAACTGTTGATTAGCTCTTTTCTGTGAGAATAACTGTGCAGTTAGTAAACACATAAATATGCATTAATTGAAAGTTGGCAGAAAATATATAGTTAATATATTAACGACATACGGTCCTGTTCGATGCAATGGGTTGCAGTTACAACTGTGCAGCAACGATGGCTACCAATATATCGATATGCTCGATAGCAGTTGGCAAAGAAAACGAATTAGACAGAGACAGAAATAGACCAAAACAGCTGTTCGTTGAGAACAGCAAAATGTGAATATTATTTATTGGTAATGCAAAATAACTGCTAACGCCGTCGCAGACCCAAATGAATGCCATTGGCCGAGCGCAGGACGAGACTAAGCATGGGTCGCGGCTCTGGCCCTAAAGGCAGCAGCTCAAAGTGCTGCAACAGCCTGCAGATGACACACTTCATTTCGAGGATCGCATACTTTTGGCCAATGCAATTGCGCGGTCCCGCCGAGAACGGTATATACGCATACGGATGTGGCTGTTGAGGTGGAAGCGTCGCCTTAGTCGATACTAACGTTGCTGCCTCGCCGTTTGCCGCAAACCGTTCGGGACGAAATTCATGAGGCGACTCGAATTCCCGTTCATCACGCAGCAGCGCATACAATCCCACTGTGTAGTTGGTGCCAGCTGGAACGAGTTTGCCACCTGTTGAAGCAAAAACAAAAAAATAAAACGAAAACATGCGAAAAAGCAGCTGGCAAATCAAGGCACATAACTCACATATATTGACATCCTCGGTAAACTTACGTCCTATGATGGGCACGGGCGGATGCAAACGCAGCGACTCCTTAATCACACAATCCATAAATTTCAGCTCATTAAGATCACGCAGCGTCACCGCCTCTCCCTCATTTCCCTTGCCCAGCACTGTGTGGATTTCGTGAAGCAAACGTTGCTGAACTGCCGCATGTCGCGAGATCTCGTAGAGACAGAAGCTAATCCCACTGGTTGTGGTGTCATGACCCTCAAACATGAATGTGTCCACCTCCTCACGTATATCCTCATTGCTCAGCGGCTCGCCATCAATTGTGGCCTGCAGCAGCACATCCAACAAAGCCATGCGACGTTTCTGGCCAAGATCATCGCATTTATCGTTATCTAATAGTCGCTGTTCGTTGACGAGCATCTCGCGACGTTGCTGTATGACCGCCTCAGTAAAGTCATGCATCGTTTTGATTAACCGATCTTGCCTGGCGGCCAGACGCGGCTCTACCAGTCGAAACATCCATTCAATGCGCTGCCATGGCTTGATGAACCGCACCGTGATGATGTTTGACATGCTTTAGAAAGAGTGAAATTATCAGCGTGCAGAAGGCTAACAAAAACATGTTCAGAAGGAAGGCTTCCGCAGTCTTTTTCCCAGTTACTCACTCGAAGACGGCACGCACGTAAGGCAGCTCTGGACTCTTTTGGGCATAGACCTTGGTGCCCATTGCGGTCTCTGCAATGAGTTGATCACGTAATCACTTAAACTATTTTATGTCCTTTAGATGTCGCTTTACCTGCAATAATGTCCAAAGCCGTAAGGCAAACGATTGGAAAGATATTGAGAGCCGTTTTGCCATCCGCATACTGCTGCAGTTGCTCCACCAAAATGTTGCTCTGCTGATCAAAGATGTCGACAAACTGTTCCAAGATCTTAAAATGAAACGTGGGCGTTATGATTTTACGCCGCGAGTGCCATTTGCGGCCGGTGCTCATCAAGAGGCCTGTGCCTAGCCACGGCAGCATCAGATTGTACAAACTGTTCTTCGTAATGTGTTGGGGACAGCTCAAGATGACCTCAACGTCACGCGGATCGGTGGAGAAGACAGCCAACTGATTGAGGATCCATACACGATACATGTTGCCGTACTTATGGCAATTTTCCACCGCATAATCCATGATGCCTGCACAGCACAGATTGTGGCCATCGATTTAACACACTCTCGATAGAATTCATTTGCTTGGATTACTCACGTTCGCTGTCGAGTCCACGATAGAGCAGCACATTACCCAGAAATGGCAACGCCGGTGGACCACGCATATAGTGTACCATATCATTGCGTCGCTTTCGAATCAAATAGTCCCAGAGCAACAGACAGGGAATGCCAAACAGGAGCACCATTAGCCAGAGCATTGTGGCCAAGTGTAGCGAAATCAAGACAATCCAACCCAAAATGCAATTGACAACTGAATGGTTGCCTCAATTAGCACTGCTTATAGATTAAGTTGTCACCTTTGCCACCCACTAATAGATGCATTGGAAAAACCGGATTCGCGTTTATCATCTGCCAGTCGACTAGCTTGACTTATTTGCAATATTTATACACGCCAGAAGTTTGGATTTTGTTTTTAAAGCCTCGTCAAATGGAGCAATTTGTCAGACACCAACTAATAGACTAAGCAAACATATTTGTAGCAATGTTGTAAATCTAAATTTACGAGACCTTTGAATCTGCAGCCATCAAATTACTCATAAAGCAGCAATAAATTTGAAATATTACAATCATTAGCATAGAAATGAGTCTGGGGATTCCCCCCAATTACTAGAGACTGGCGACAGCATTTGGTGGATTTGAAATGTTTTCTATTTTAAGATAACTAGAAATGTAATAATAAACACAGTTGGCTGTGTGCATTCATTTGCCATATATCTTCGCCAGTTGCATCGTTGTCTCCTTTAATCCCATCCATAGACCTTGCCGGGCGTTGGCAATTTGTTGCCAGCTGGCTTCGCTGCATCTCCGGCGGCTTCCAACAGCTGCTGTTGCTGCACCAGATCGATAGGTGGATTCACTTCACGGCGTGCATCGCGTGTGCAGTAATAGTTGGCCGAGTAGATGTGCGATGGGCCATCGGGGATCTCTGGCGGTGGCTGTGTGCGATCGGCCAAGCCATCCTCAAAGCGCAGGGCAACGGTGTGTTCACGCTGGAACACCAAAAACAGTAATATATAATTGACAATTCCACACTTACATAACGTACGACACCGCAGACAGATTGGATCGTCATTTACGGTAGTTTTTGTGGCATACTTACGCCCAGCAGAAAGGCGCGCACGCGTTGCAAGAACGGCGCTATATCACGACGAATGGCAGCCATGTAGAATTGTTGTGATTTGCCAAAGCGACTCTTCAATTTGTCAACAAAAGCTGTCAAATCAAAATATTGCACAGTTCGTTTTAGTGATGACAAAGCGAGTAGCGATAGCCGATAAAATCGATTGTAGTCAATCGCACCAGTGTGTGACCAAGCTAGTGTTTGTGGTATACTTTTTGGTATAGTTGGTGGAACACAATAAACGCGCTTTGGTTACACTTCGGTTACACAGCACATGGCATTTGTTTTTGTATTCAATTTGTTGGGGACATAAGAGTATTAAGGAAATATTATGGGTGGCCAGGGAAAAGTAATAAACCGCAAACGGAAATTTGTGGGCCGCAAAGCAGACGATCCGGAATTCGATTTGGACAAGAAACACTTCAAAGTACTCCACGTGAATGCTGCCGAGAAGCGTCTGATCATAGTGCTCGAGGGCGCGCAGCTGGAAACGGTGAAGGTGCGTTGTATGCTTAACAGTTGCCATGAAATGAACACGTTTTAATTGACAACAACAATTTACAGGTGCACAACACATTTGAGCTGCTTAACTGCGACGATCATGCGGGTATTATGCGCAAGAATCAACGTGATCCCGGCTCATGTCGGCCCGACATCACTCATCAATGCCTCCTCATGCTCTTCGATTCGCCACTGAATCGCGCCGGCCTCTTGCAGGTGTTTGTGCGCACCGAACACAATGTGCTTATCGAGATCAATCCGCAAACACGCATACCGCGCACTTTCAAGCGTTTTGCCGGCCTCATGGTGCAGCTGCTGCACAAGTTTCAAATACGCGCCAACGACACATCGCGACGTCTGATGAGCGTCATCAAGAACCCCATCACGGATCATTTGCCTGTGGGCTGCAAAAAATACGCCATGTCCTTCTCGGGTAAACTGGTCAGCAATTGTCGGGAGCTGGTGCCTCATGGCGAGGAGGGCAGCAAATCGTATGACGAACCCGTGGTCATGGTCATCGGTGCCTTTGCGCATGGAGTGCTCAAGACAGACTACACCGAGGAGCTCTTCTCCATCAGCAACTATCCGCTGTCGGCGGCCATCGCGTGCTCCAAACTCTGCAGCGCCTTCGAAGAGGTCTGGGGCGTGGTATAGAGTTCAAATAATAGACTTAGTTTTACGTTTTTGTAAACAAAAATAGTTTGCTTTCGACTAGATTATTGCTATAAATATATATATACATATATTATATACAAAAAAGATCTTTCAATCTGCGAGAACTAGGGAATCTGTGTTCAGCTTATCAGCTTACACATCGATAATCTATAGGAAAGCCCATATATAAAAAACTATTAAAAGCAATGGATTAGTGCAGAAAATAATATTGAAATTCACTTTTATTATTTAAAATGTAAAAATCATTATTTTGGGTTATGGCTAAACAAAAATTCAACGTAAACAACGGACATCGAAATATGAATATGAAAAATCAATTGTAAGACATTAAATTATGATAAAAAAAAAAAAAAATCTTAATTATTTTAGCAAGAGAAATTCGATCATGAAGTCGAGAATGCTGGCTGAGCCAAAAATTAAGATTGTTCGCTGTATACATAATTTTGTTTTTTGTTTTATTTAAGTTGCACTTTGGTGAAACATTTCAAATCTCCGTAGCCCAAGTTTTATTCATACAAAATCGCTGCGTATTCAGTATTCTTCTAGCCCGAACTTTAAGCTAAAGGCATATTAAGAATCTTGCTAGTTCATATACATGTGTATATATAATTTTATTTATATAATTCTCAATTACAAAAAGACTGCGTTAAAAAATAATAGGGAAATAGAGAGATAGAAAATAGCATTTAAATTTGTTTGTCGTAGGACATTTGGGATTTTGAAACTGAACTATATTAATTTCTTTTGTTTACTTATTTTGTTATGTTTCTATATACCAATTATTTGATGGATCATGATAAAGGAAACAAGAAACGCGAACTGATCTTAACTAAGCGCCCCAATTGCCACAATCCCAAATTGCGAGACTGTTTTTTATTTTGTTTTGCATTTTGTTATTAATTTTTCAGTTGTATTTTGCTGTTTGCTTGGTCCACAACAAGGCGACTACTTGGAGAGCGGCTTCTTGCCCAAATCGGTGGCCGCCTTCTTCTCCGCCTCACGTTTGGCAGCTGCCTCCTCGCGCTGCTGCCGGATCAGGGCGAGACGCGCCAGATCCGCCTTCGCCTCGGTGGTTTTGCCAGCCGCATGCAGTTTCTCGTAGCGCTGTCGTGCCTTCTGCTTTTCGATCTGTTCACGTTCGCGACGCGACAATTCGGGTTTGGCGCCGCCGCCGCCACCGCTGCCGCCAGTGGAATCATCGATTTTGATTTGCGATAGCTTCTGTGTGGCCTTTTTGGTCACACGATTGGGATTCTCGATTTCGATGAGCGAAGCCACGCCCTTCTTTGCATCACGTGCTTCTGCCTCCGAATCATCATCGGAATCATCGTCATCATCGTCCGACTCCTCATCCGATGAGCTGCCATGTCGCTGCTGTTGCTGCTGCTTTTGTCGCTGCTGTGGCCTTGCGGGTTTGCGGGCTGATGATGTTGCTGACGCTGCTGCCGGCTGTTTGGAGGATGAGGTGCCGGCCGCAGTTTGTTCCTCCTGCTCGCTGCCACTGGAGTCGCTCTCCTCCTCGGACTCCTGTTGCAGCTCTTCGGGCGATGTAAAATGACGGCTGCGGCCTTTGTGGTTAACATACTTTCCTCGTGGCATGACGATCTACTGCTGCTGCTGCTGCTGGTCTTATTGTTGTTGCTGCTGCTGCTGCTGCTGCTGTTTCTGTTATTCGCTTGCTCTTGTATTGGTATTTTGTGCGCGTGTATGTGTATGTATGCGCACGCGTTTATATATTGCCGCTAGAATTTTCGCCTAAACAGCAAATGGCGTCGTACCTTGTGCTGAATTTTGTTAACAGCAAAAAAATGTTAAAAAGTAAATATATTGTGTTTGTTTGTTTAAGCCTTTGGTTACTATGCTTCTACAATTTTCGTACACTCACTAGATAGATGAGTTCAGTCACTTTTTTCTTTAAAAAACAAAAAGAGCTTTCTTTAAAGCTGCTTTATTTAACACCTGTGTCGGGGTGTGACCACAAAGCTACAATTCGAAAATATACGCGCAAATATACCAAAATTCTGAAAACAGACTCCTCATTTGTAGTATGGCGCTTTGCAGAAGCTACTTCTGCACTTTTTAGTATTTTTATGCTTTTGTTAACGTACCATCTACAACTTTTCTAACGCTTTCGCAGTTTTGTTCTAATTGGACATTAACAGACTTTTTGTTTATCGATTTCGAGTTACTTGCAACTGTAAATTCTAAGCAGCTGGTTAGCGATGACACTACAGCACTCTATTATATATAACGTTGCAGGGCTGTTATATACTTGGGCTTTTATCCAGACATGAAATAAATGATTAATTTATTATGTATCATTTTATTAGGTTTGAAAATGAAGAAATAGTTGCAGGCTTTAACATAATAAATAAAATACGCTTTACAAAAGTTTGTAATTCTATCATAAAGCAGTACTTTCTATGCGTTTTGAAAATATTAGGTTTCTGTCCTTTGGTTTATTTTGACAAGCACGACAAATACTCACACGATTTTTAAGAAAAACTGTTTATACCAAAAAAATTAAGGCTGCACTCATCCAAGAGAATTTATTCAATAATAAATAATTTATGACTATAAAAAAACATCGATGTTCCGCTTAAGAAATCGATATTAAAACATTTTCGAAAAACATCGATATGTTTACGGGTTTGACCGATGTTTCTCCACCTCTAGCGGTCACGCTGGTGCTGAAATGATCACGAAAAAATGTGCTAGTCAAAACTAAAATGTAGATAATAAATATATGTAAATGCTGAAAAATGGTACAAGCGGCGCACAAAAATCTAACTAAATGGATATTCAGTTAATTATAGTTTGGGCTTTTAGGTTGCATAGTTGCTTAGACTGCAAAAAAGCTTAAAACAGCATATTTCGATGCAACAAAAAATATTGTGACAGCCATTTTGTTTCCGTCATTACGTTTGTTCATCGTGCATTTTTTCATGCGTGCTGCTGCTGCTCGTCGCTTTTGTCACACACATACTCAAAACACACATACAGATTCACAACACGTACACATCGAAAATCCACAACCACAGCCATCGGCAGCATTTGGCTTTGCCATTGCCACCACCACCGCCACTGTGACTACGAACGAACAATGAGCGAGATAGACGCTTTCGATATGTCGCACATGCACAGTGTCCGCTCTCGCGCTCTCAGTACCTTACGAAGCGTTAGTACGTCGGCTGCATTTACACTCACTTCCTAACAGCCTTGGGTGTGAGCAGTGTCGCTATATGGTAGTTGGTGTACGCGTGCGCTCGCCTTTGCTTGTGTTGTGCATGTGTGTGTGTGTGTATTCGCATTTTGAGTAATTTCGAAAAATTTTTGTATATTTGATGGCGACAACGACGGCTGCTTTACTCACAAGAAACGCGCGTATGTCGAAAATTGTAGCGCGTACGTATATCGGTGTGTAGAAATTGCTAAAAAATTGTGGTAAAAACTAAAAAAAATTATATAAATTATTAAACAAGTGTTAATTTAATATAACGCGGTGTGAATTTTACTCAAATTCTATGAAAATATAATGAATTTTGCGCCAAAAATGCATTTGAAAATGTGAGACTTCAATGGACATGACAATTTTTTTCATTTTACTTTTTTTTTTTTGGTGGTGGCAACGAACAGCGCAACCAGCCACAGCACTGTAGAAGAAGAAGAAGAAGCAGGGCTGACTATCTGTCGCTGAGTGTGTGTGTGTGTTGTAGCGTGTGTTAGTGTGTCTTCTGTGTGTGTGCGTATGCGTGCGTTTAGCAGCAGCAATAGGCAGTGAATATTAACAAAAAGAAGAAAAACGAATCAAAAAAAATTTTAATGAATATACACGTACACCAACAAACAACAACAAATTTAATACCAAGCAACGAGAGAGCGCGCAAAAAGTTTCACTTGAAATATAAATATGTATGTGTTAAATATATGTATATACATATATATGTGTATATATACAAATATATATGTATTTATATTTTTATTATTATATTATTACGTGTATGTACCGTGCATACGTTAATACGTTATGTAGCCGTTGCGCGTATGCATATGACTGTTAATGTATACGTATCTATACATGTGTGTGTGTGTGTATCGCGCTGTTTTTGCCGCCGCTGTTTTTAACTTAACGTCTCGTAGTTTGTCGTAAGAGCTCGCATATCGGCTACGTTATGCCGTTACGTCGTGTGCACACTTTGTTGACGTTCTCTCTCTCATTCGTTCGCTCGCTTACTCTCGCCGTTCCCGTGTGAAGGCAAAATCAACAATAATATTTTTGGTGCAGAAAAGAAACAAATAAGAATGCAATTCAACTAAATAAGCATATATATAAATATATTATTTTTTTTACAGTTGCACTTTAACAATTGTGTGAAATTTGCGTGTTGTATTTGTTAATTCAAAAATATTACAACCAAAAAAGAAATCAAGTCATCGACGACGACGTCGAAGCAAATTACAAAAGTTCTCCTATCTAAAATAACAAGTAGCCCGCAATAAATGGAAATCGCGACCATCAAAGAAGAAAAACAAATTTAGGATACGCTCATAACAACAAAAACAAGAACAACATCAAAACTCAAATGTAAGTGAAGTCGCCTCCAAAATGAATGCAGCACGTCGCACGTGGCGCATGCCCCACTCAACGGAGTATCGCGCGTTTCTACCTTTCCTCCACCCTCTTATTTTGCCTTCTCTTAAAACAACAAGGAAAACAAGTGCTAATTTATCGATCGATCGAGTTTTGGTAATACTGAAAACTGTTGCTATTTAATTATCTTGTTTTATATTCGAGGACAAAGTATCGTCTTTGATATTTGCAACACATTTGTTGCACGCGCGTCCTCAAATACTAGCAACCCTTTTTCGGTCAAAAGAGAAGTAAAGAACTGTATGACAGCTGCGTTTCGTTCTTTCTTTTTCTTTGCTACCCTTCGACACTAGATTGTCAATTATTTGCAATTAATAGCAGAATCAACATTTTTTTTTTTTTGGTTACTTTGCATTTTTATCTGTAAATTCGATTGTTTACAAAATAGAAGTTGAAGTGTTAGTGTTGATTTATTACGTTGCTTGAAATGCAACTGAATTCGATAAGTTTGATGTCATATCTAAGTTATCGGCAGAAAATATGATTGGCAGAGGGAATGCAAAATCTAAGCACAACCAAAAAGTGTAAACAAAAATGTGGCCGGCTTTTTGCGTCGTGTACGATTAATGTGCTAATTTTGCCGGTTCTTCATCTCATGACGTCTTTCTGTCTGTATCACTGTGTGTGTGTGTGTGCGTGTGTGTAAGATGTATGTGTGACAATTGCATTTGGCGCGCAAAATTAAATATCTTTAGCTGCGCTACATTTTAGTCCGTTTCTGTTTTTGTATCGTTTATCTGATAAATTCAATTTTCTTTGTGTTGGTTTTGATTTCTTATTAGAAGGCAGCAAAGTGGGTGAGTTTTGGGGAGGTGATGTGGAATTTCATTGATGCTTTTGCTGCTTTCTGTCAACGTCGACTGCAGATGCTGCAGTTGGCTATAAACCGGCTTTAAATTCGTGCCACTATTATCACGATTTATTAACCTAGAGGCGCAGCGGCAGCGCAGCATTCCACGCTCTTCTCTCTGATTCAATTCGACATTTCGACTCGACTCGTGACGTAGTCGGTACATACTTGCAGATACAGCGAACACCACCACCACAACAGCAACAACAACAGTAACAGTTGCTGCTTTTGCCGCCTGGCTTTTTCACTTTCGAACTCTAGAATCGAAAAAAGAGACACTCAAACCAACAATGTTCTCTCGCTTTGCGGCTCTCTCTGGTATTTGTGTATGTGTGTGTGTGTCTCGTGCCGCTGCCATGCCGCCATATTTGCATTTGGAATACGTATTACGTAGCGCACTGTGTTGTCTCGCTCTAACTCAAGCTAGATGCCCTAAGTGCTCAGTCACGACATTCTGTCTGTGTGCGTGCGTGTGGCTCACTTGTATTTTATTTATTTAAATAAATGCTTTTTTTTGCGCGTAGTTCAAGTGCATGAAGGCGCAAAAAAATAATAATTAATGAATGTGTTGTTTGTGCGCTTCTTGAGTTTGAATGAAATTCTTGTACGTCGTCTGCTTGTATTTATAGCGCACATTTATTTTGCTTTTGCAGCAAGTGACGATGCGAGAACAGAACAAAACACACTATGGTTGACCTTTTGTTGATAAACTAACTCATGGCATCGTCGTGCTTTGAGTGTGTGTGCATACAAATCATTCTCGTCATCGTCTGTACTTAATAAATCGAATAAACGTTTTTACATTACTCTAGCGAAATTAATAACATGCTAGTATTTCTCTTTTTTGCCGCTTCTCTTTTTCACCACAATCCCCAGCCCCTTGCCCATTTGCGGCGCCCACAGAGTCGAATGCATGCCATTGCTAGCGGCCGCTTCTTCTTCCCTAATTCGACGTCATCGTGTTTGCCTTGAATTCATATTCACACGCGAATGTATGGCGCGGTCCGTTACATACACAAATGCAAACACGAAGTGCGACGAACACTTGCGCGCCTCGGTCATCGGGTCTCGGCTCGGCTCGGCTCTCAGCCGAAACACACGAACAAGCTCACGTTCGTGTTGCGTTGCTGTTGCTGGATGTTGTGTTGTTGCGTTCTACGTAAAATTTTTGTTGAAAACTCAAAGTCGTCTACTGTACTACATAATTACAACAGCGCAGCGCGGACATCAGCACGTTTGCTGTTCGTGATGGCTGTGTGTGTATGCGCGCGTGTATATATGTGTGTGTGTGTATGAGTTGTCAGTAAATGTTTTGTTTTGTTGTGAGAATGAATGAGATAGTGCAAATGAGAGATGAAGATAGAGAGCGAGAGACAATAGAGAGAGCTCAAATCGTCGTCTGCTCTGCGGCTACTGCATTTGACTTGCGTTGGCGTTTTTTTTTTTTTTTTTTATTTATTTACTTTTTTTTTTTTTGTGTTTCTTAACATAACATAAATAATTGCGCGTTTTAAAAATATGCATTTGTATGACAGTCAAAATGCATACGTCATTTGTTGACGACTCTGTGTGTGCGTTGTGTTGTTATTATTTCTATGCTCTTCCGTTTTTCATTTCGCGTCACTGAATTTTTTTAAGCGGTCGGCAACAAACCGTAACCGCAAGTTACAGTCGTGCAAATACAGATCAAAAGCAAAGTAGCAATCATGTTAACAGTGGTTTAAGTTGCAAATTTCACGTAATTAATTTATGCATTTGAGATTTTTTGTTTATGTATATTTTTTCGAAGTTGTTAAGGTGAAAGCCCAAAAAAATGTGAGACTTGCCGGCCGGCACTAAACGAATTAAAGGCACAATGTATTTGTCATTAAATAACACTTATGCGTTTTGCGAATTACATTGTTTACCATTTGTATGCAATTTATGATTAGCAGAAGTTGCTAGGCTCAAACCACTGTGCGGCCAAAAAGGAGTATTGGTGTGTGTGTGTGTGTGTGAGTGCAAGAATTATGCGTGGAATGAGCTACGTATGTGTTTATGTGTGGGTTTAGCGGCCATCGATGTTTCAGAGAGAATCCCTCATGCTCATTTCTTAACCATTCTTCCCCAGTTAATAACTGCGAGGGTGTTAAAACCCAAATTACGTATGCCTTTTTTGTTTTCTTGTGCTTACGTTTGTATATATGTATGTTTGAGGCTGTAAAGTGCAACAACAACAAACAAAGAGATTTTATTATGCATGAATCATGTTGCTACTGCTGATGGAACGGAACATAACCAAGTTAAGTTGGCGGCGTGGTGAATTTCTCCCATCATCACCAATACACAGACACAGGCGTGCCATTCAGCGCCTTACAACTGTGTGTGTGTGTACACACATACATACGTGTAGCTACATTGATGAATGTTCCTAGCGCATTTTTTCACTCAATGCAATTTGTTAAATTTATTGGATAAGTGTTTGATGTCGAATAATCGCAAATTAATTTGCTAAATATTTGTGTAGTTGCTGCTAGAACGTTCTGCTTTTAGTCAGTTGCTTGGTTGCTTTGCTAAAATGAATTTTATTTCAATGCGTCTGCTGCTGCCGAACACCATTTGAAAGCCAGACATGTGTGAAAACGGGACAGCTCTATGCACGGCATGTATCTTTGTTTGCTTGTGTGAGTGTGCCGCGCTCTCGCTCTCATTTTCGAATTTCGAAAGTTGTCTCGCCGCTCTTTTCGAACTGTGCTGTTTGTGCGCTGTTGCCGTCCGTAAGTGCCAAAACGGCGGCAAAGTAACTACACACAAACACTCACACAGTGAGATAAACACACTCTCGCAGTGATACGAAAAAACAAAAAAGAAAAATAAAGGCCAAGCCAAAACGTAATACAAAAAAAAAAAAAAAAAAAAAAAAATGAAGAAGAAGCAACAGCAGCTGCAACAGCAGAAGCAGCGCGTGTAAATGAAAAATTGTCATAGAAATACGGCAGAAGCAAATCAAAAATTGCAGTGTGTTGTTTTGTTGTTGCCACTTAGTTCGTTTTTGCATTTTGCATGTACAACGAAACGCGGGAAGAAGACGCGAGAATCGAAAAACAGTGTGCGAGCGTGCGTGTCTATGTGTGTGTTTGTATTTTGTTTATTTTAACTGCACATTGTAGCTGGCATTTTGTTGTTTATGTAACGAAATAACAATTTAATTTCGCGCTCCTATGTCCAACAAATGCAACAACATCTAGTACTGTGTATGTGTGTGTATGTTGTGAACGAACAATTATTTTAACTATTGAAAAAAAGTGGGAAAAGCCGAAGCCGCTGCTATTGCATTCGGATTTTTTGGCCGTCGCTCGATTTATTCGATTCGATTTTGGCCGGCCGGCATTTAAAAAATAAAAGAGAACATAGTAGGCTCAAAAATAAAAAATATATATATATGAACTATTCTTGACTGCCAATTGCAACAGTTTAATAAAGTGTCAACTGTTTTAATTTTTGTTACAGTTTCGCTGCATTTGCTAAGCGATCCGACCAATTACAAAAATAATAACAACAACAACAACAAGCACAGTAATTAAAAAGAAAACTAACAGCTGGAGGTGCAACTAGAAGAAGAAGTAACAGCATCAGCTCGTCGCAGTTCCAAAGCTGGCCCATAAAATGCCAACTAGCAATTAAAACCAACTGACCATCTGGAGGAGCAGCGCCACGACACCGGCAAGTGGTGGTACGTAAATGAGCTAAATTTGAAAACTTGAGAAGCTAAAGTATATGCAATACATTTATTTCTCTCATTGGTTCACAGTTGACAAGAATTTGCTGAGCATGCAACGGACACAAAACCAAACAGCAGCCGTTGACGAAGCAGCAGCAAGATTGGAGCACGTCTGCACCATCAGCAGGAGCAGCAGCAGCAGCAGTAGTAGCAGCAGTTGCAACAGCAATAAACGAAACAGCAATCAAAGGAGCAGCAGTAGCAAGCAGAGGAGCAGCAATTGCTGCAGCAGGAGCTGCAGGAATAGCAGCGGCAGCATCACAGTCAGAGCAGCACATCATTGGCTCCTCTGAGCGGGTGTACGAAAACAGGACGCTAGACCAGGACGAGACGGCCCCAGGCGTGTGTGCGTTGTGTGTGTGTACGTCGGCCGTCTCAGTCAATTCGAGGAGCAGCAACAACTTGAACTTAAGCTTGACGTGGAGGATTAGTTGATGATCATACCATATAACAAACTGTTAACTGCAGCAGAAGAGCAACAAGCTTGCAACTCCAACTCCAACGTCAACGTCAACACCCAGCACCCAACATCAACAACACCCCCAATACAATAATTATCAATAATAAATTTGTAATTAACAAGGATAAGCGCAACTACAACAATGTCATCCAACGAACCACCGCCACGTTATGAGCCCGTTGTGGAGCCCATCAATGGCATCGTACAGCCACCGGTTGTGCCGCCTCAGGAGCGACCCGGACGCAATACAAATCAATTGCAATACATCATGAAAACGGTGATGAAGGTGATATGGAAGCATCACTTCTCGTGGCCCTTTCAACAGCCTGTCGACGCCAAGAAACTCAACCTGCCCGACTATCACAAGATCATCAAGCAGCCAATGGACATGGGCACGATCAAGAAGCGTCTGGAGAACAACTACTATTGGACGGCCAAAGAGGCCATACACGATTTCAATACGATGTTCACCAACTGCTACGTGTACAATAAACCTGGCGAGGATGTCGTTGTGATGGCCCAAACATTGGAAAAGGTATTTCTGCAGAAGATTGAATTGATGCCCAAGGAGGAGCTCGAACTGGAGCCGGTGACGGCCAAGGGTGGCAAGAAGAAGGCGCGTGCACCGCCTGCCCCAAAGGTGGCAAGCAGCAGCGGTGGCAGCAGCAGCGGTGTTGCTGCAGCCGCCGCATCGACGACATCGGCGGTGGCCACAACATCGACAGCGAGCAGCACACCATCGGCGCCGGGCGGCAAATCCTCAGCACAATCCTCCACACAGTTGCCTACGATGGGCGGCGGCGGCGGCCTATCACAATCAGCGGCGGCAGCGGTAGCAACACCCACATCGGCGGTAGCAGCCGCCGCTGCAGCCGCGGCCGCAGCAGCAGCAGCCACACGACCCGTATCCGCAATTGGCGGCATGGTTTCATCGACGGCCGGTGGCGTGGCACCGTGCATACCACCGATCAGCACAATGCCACCGCATACGGTGCCGGGCAGCACGAATACAACGACCACGGCAATGGCGGCGACGGGTGGCGGCGGCGGTGCAACGAATGCAGCGCTCAATGCCATGGCCAGCCTCTTAAATCCTGCGCAGAGCGGCGGTGCCGGCTACGGAGCTGGCGGCGCCCAACAACAGACATCGTTGAACAGCAGCTCGCTGCTGGTCGATGGCAACGCTGCAGCCGCAGCGGTAGCTGCCCAAGCGGCAGCTGCTGCCGCCGCCGCAGCACTTGCAGCGGGCTCTGCGGGCGGCGGTGGCGGAGCCGGTGGCGTTACAATACCAACGGCAGCCGTAACAGCGGCCAATGCGGTGCAGGCGTATGTGAATAGCACCGGCGGCGTGGGCGTTGGTGTCGTTGATGCCGTGATACCGCCACAGCAGCCGGCCAAGATGAAGAAGGGCGTGAAACGGAAGGCGGACACCACAACGCCGACAGCGAACGCGTTTGAATCGCCCTATGCCCAAATGGACTCAAAGGCGGCCAAAATTGCGACGCGGCGGGAATCGAATCGTCAGGTAATTGGCAAGAAGGTAAGAGGCAATTGTCAGACGTTTCTTGCGTGTGTCGTCTGTTGAGACGTGTGTACTATATTTTGTATTCAGCTGTGTGCGTGTGTTTCAAAATCTACTCGCAAAATGTGTAGTTGAGATCTGTAGAACCGAAAGAGTGTCCCTCTTTATTCTCCGTCGTCCGAGGTACAAATATATGACTAATGCTCTGATGGAAATGTCGAGTGCTACACTATCATCTAAAGTGAAAAAAGCATTTACCATTATTTTGAGTAAAGATGCATCCTTAAGTTCATGATTAGTACTTATGTTATATCAAAACTGAATGAACCAAAAACTGAAAGATTTTTTTTATATATTTATTTTATTGTAAATCAGAAAGAGTTCCTAAAATCAGTCTGAGAATAACCTTTACTTATTTTTAACATATTTTCTGTTTGTTGTTTTTTTTATTTCACTCTAAATAGTATCTCACACGACAAATTCCCCCAGATAATTCCCCATATATAAAACCCAGCACATTAGTTTATTAACGTAATATAAAGCACTGTTTGTTTTTTTGATAAACTTTTCTGTTCTACTTGAAATTTTGTATTCGAGCATAAAAGGGTCTCTTGCAGCCGAATGTTATGAAG
The DNA here is from genome assembly GCA_035046325.1 of Drosophila niveifrons. Classification (NCBI taxonomy): domain Eukaryota; kingdom Metazoa; phylum Arthropoda; class Insecta; order Diptera; family Drosophilidae; genus Drosophila; species Drosophila niveifrons. The sequence goes on along the minus strand of JAWNOC010000063.1, from coordinate 7,425,545 downwards.
TTACTTCTTAAATGTACGATTTTAGTTTCTCGTTTCTGCTCGATATGCACACCTGGGTTCTTTATTTACATCTAAAGATTTGTTTTTTTTTTCTGTACACTTTTCCGTTTTATTTGAAATTCTGCATTAGGGCTTTAAAGGGTCTCTTGCAGTCGAATGTTGCGAACTTATTTTTTGAATATAAGATTTTAGTTTTTCGTTCTTGCTAACTTTGCACACCTACACACAAAATAAAATCCCCCCCACACACACACACCATACACAACACGATCACAAAAACAACAACAACAACAACAATATTAATCAAATCATGTATTGAACGCTGCCTTTGCCTTTTACACTTTTACACGTTATTTTTTATTTTATTTTTGAGATCATGAAATTGCAATCTGCAGATGAATGAAAATGTATTTTAAGTCTAGGTTCAAGCTATGAATAGTTTCATTGGATTAAGAAATAATAGCACCACTTTTTCCAAATTTAACATTTCAAGATATTAATAAGAAAAAGGAAAACTGTTGAAATGATATTTTATCGAGAGGTTTGCTATTACAAGTACTATAAAATATTTGTTCCACTTTTAAACTGTAATATATATATAATTGAAATGCGTCTAACCCATTTGCGCTTTGCTTTTCTCTTTTCCTTTCTTTTCTTTTTTTGTATGTTTCGTTCTATTCGTTAACGTTTTACGTTCGAACATCGTGCGCTGCTGCATCATCGTCATCCTCTTCGGTCATCGATCGTCTTCATCATCTTCATCATCAACAACAACCACCACAACAACAACAATCCCACCGCGATCAACAACAACAACCTGAATCTGAATTTGGGCCACAATATTCTGAATATCAGGATCTTACATTCCAGGGCTCGAGCTATCCAATGTCGCCAATGGGCGTCGCTGGCGTGGCTGGTCTTGGTGCCGGCGGTGCCGTGGGCGGTGTGGCTGGTGCCAAGTCCAAGGAGAAACTGTCGGACGCACTCAAGTCATGCAACGAGATACTCAAGGAGCTGTTCTCGAAGAAACACTCCGGCTACGCTTGGCCCTTCTACAAGCCGGTGGACGCGGAGCTGCTGGGACTGCACGACTATCACGACATCATCAAGAAACCGATGGATCTGGGGACGGTGAAGCGTAAAATGGACAATCGTGAATACAAGAGCGCGCCCGAATTTGCATCCGATGTGCGATTGATATTCACCAACTGCTACAAATATAATCCGCCAGATCATGATGTCGTTGCGATGGGACGCAAGCTGCAGGATGTGTTCGAGATGCGGTATGCCAACATACCCGATGAGGCGGTGGCAAATGCCTCGCATCATCATCATCATGGCTACACGAGCACCACGAAGCACGATGCCAGCGATTCGTCCAGCGAGGACTCGAGCGACACGGAAAACGAATCGAATTCCGATGAGGAGCGCAATGCCAAGCTGAAAATGCTCGAATCGAAGCTGCTGGGACTGCAGGAGGAGATACGCAAACTGGTCGAGGAGGCGTCCGCCAAAAAGAAGGCCAAAAAGAAACTCAAGGGCAAAAAGAAGAGCATGGGCTCAACGGGCGCCAGCGGTGTCGGCGGCGCCGGCGGTGCTGGCAGTGGCAATCATTCGCATGCCCAAAGCGCTGGCAATGCGGGCGCCCACGGTGGCGTCACCATGCCCGGCAGTGTGGCGGCCCTCAATGCCAGCGGCGCTGCAAATGCCGCCAATTTGTCCGCCCTGCTCAGCGGGTCGCTGGTGGGCGCCGGCGCTGGAGGCGTGCCCGCCGGTGTGGGCGGCGCCTCGGGACTGCATCATCCGCACGATCTGGCGCTGGCCATACAGTTGTCGGGCGGCGCACCCGGCGGTGGACCTGGTGGCTACGGCGCTGGCAGCGTCAATGCAGCTGGCGGCGTCTCTGCGGGCGGTGGCAAGGCGGCGGCAAATGCATTGGCCGCCCTGGCGGCTGGAGCAGCGGCTGGCGCTGGCGGCGGTACTGGAGGCGGCGGCGGCGGCGGTGGCAGTAAAGGTGCTAAGTTAAAGGGTCAGCGTGGCGCAAAGGGCGGCGCCGGTGTCTCGGCTGGCGGAGCGCCAGGCGGCGCATCTGCTGGTGCAGGCGCCGCTGTGGGTGCGGGCAGCGGTGCGTCTGGAGGCGGCGGTGCTGGCGGCGGCGGCGGTGCCAATGCGAAACGCGGCAAGAGCAGCAGCAGTGCCAGCGCTGGAGCTGGCGGCGGAGGCGGCGGTGCTGGTGGAGCTGGTGGCGCTGGCGGCGGAGCTGGTGCGCGCGGCAGCAGCAAAAAGAAGCCCAGCCAGGTGATGAACTTTGATTCGGAGGAGGAGGACACCGCCAAGCCCATGTCGTACGATGAGAAGCGACAGCTCTCGCTCGACATTAACAAGCTGCCAGGTAAGATTCGAAATAACGAAGTATATCTTTTTTGCTGTTCATTCCGTTGCTAAACATACTCAACAACAACATCTATCTACCCAAAACAGGCGACAAACTGGGACGCGTCGTACACATTATACAGAATCGGGAGCCATCGCTGCGCGACTCGAATCCGGATGAGATTGAGATCGACTTCGAGACATTAAAGCCGTCGACGCTGCGCGAGCTAGAAAGCTATGTGGCGTCGTGTTTGCGCAAAAAAACACGTAAGCCATATTGTAAGTTTGTAACTAAACCGAGACCACAAACATCAACAACAACAAGAACAATTAGATGCAATGCTCCTCATTGCGCTCAATTATTTCAATCAAAACGAATACGTTTTCTTTTTTTTTTTTCTCTCTCTTGCATATTTAATGCAACAACAAATAATATTTTGTTGCTTTGCGTTGCCGCGTTTTGCTGTTTTGCATTTTACAATTTTTTTGTAGTTTACCGCAAAGCAACAAAGAAACAACAAACAAAAAAAAAAAAAACAAGAAAGCCAAAGCTCAAAAAGAGATTATTTTACAAACGATTTTTCCAAATTTTCATAATTGATATTATATCTATGCAAATTTTACTTAGTGGTCATGTTTAGTTAGCTAAACTCTCATAAACCAAAACCAAAACAAAAAAAAACCAAAATCAAAAGAAGAAAAATTTCTTAATTTTCTCTGTATCCATGTTTATTTCTCGTTAAGTCTTTTTTGTCTGCGTCTATCTATCATTCTTCAATTAGTTAAACGAATTTAAAATCAAAAATGGAATGTTGTAAAATAAGTAGAGTAGTGAACATTAATAATAATAATGCATGCCTCCTTCCATAATATAATGATAATGACGGATTGATGAATCAACATAAATACTTAGATTGTGAATGTTTGAATCTTTCAAATGTCGAGTCAAGCATGCTGTATTTGGAAAGCGATTGCGATTGCGATTCTTTAAGCTAATTCTATTTTCTTCTTGGAATTTTCATTGGATGAGCTCATTTATCCCTCATTATCTCCCCCCCAAACTTATCCTGCGTCTATCTATATAGTAAATTGTATCTATTTGGCTTCTATATATATATAGTATACATATATATATAAATATTGTGTGTATATACAGCTGTCTCAATCCACTAACAGCTATGCGAAAATGGTAATAAAATGGATGGCAAAAAAGTCTAAATTTGTGAACGTTTCTGATTACAGATAAAAAGCCTTCCGGTAAATCAAAGGATGAGCAAATGGCGGAGAAGAAACAGGAGCTGGAAAAGCGATTGCAAGATGTCACCGGCCAATTGGGCGCTAGCAAGAAAACAGCCAAGAAAGGTAAGTGACGAAATCAGTACCCACCTGGACCCCAACTGTTTTTTAACATCTCTCTCTCTCCTTTGTCCACAGATGAAACGACATCGAGCAAAGTTGAAGCTGTGCAGCCAGCAAATCCTGTGTCATCTAGTTCAAGTTCCAGCGATTCATCGTCCTCGAGTTCGAGTGATAGCAGTTCGAGTGACTCGAGCGATAGTGAAGCAGGTTAGGACGCCGTTTTGTTTGTTTGTTTGTTTTTTTTTTTTTTTTTTCTAATTGCCCCTCCCCTCGACAAAACAAAAAACCTATATATACATATATATATACACATATATATATATATCTATGTGTTAAACGAAAGTTTTACGATTTGAAAGAGAACAACAAATGAAAAGATGGAAAGGAAACAAAACAAACCAGAACATAGACACACACAACACAACACAACACACACACACACACAACCCACACACATATATAGACGCACCTACACATACACACTCACATGCATACACACATTATCGTATATGAATTACATATATGGGTGTGCTTAAGAGTTGAAAGAAGAACAACAGTAACAACAACTACAACTACATTTATTCTATATAAATTCATCTTTTTTTTTATTAATTATGATTATTATTATTATGTATATGATTATGATAATTTAAATTTTAACTAATTGCAACCATAAGTTGAAAAGGTAGTTGAAAGTCGAGAGAGAGAAATCATCATCAGTTTTAGTCCCAAAGTTCTTTTGTGTAAGCCAGGCTCGCTAAAAACAGTACGAAGTTAAACGGAAACAGTGGAATGGCAAAAGCCACACCCACACAATCACACACACATACACAGACACACAAATAATTGAACAGAGGATCTAGCATATAGAGAGAGAGAGAGAGAGAAGAAAAAGAAACGAGAAGAGTGTATAGTCCGCAATGAATAAGATAACGAAATGTTGCAAAATGTTTTTATAAGTAGAGTATCCGAGTAATGGGAATACAGTGAAAACTCCCTTAGCGTGGACACTTCTCTTGGACGGAAACAAATCGGAGTACAAAATCGAAATTAAAACCCCTCTTTGGCCGGACACAAATTTCTTGCAATCATACCGTGATATATTAAATTTCAACTTAGTCTATGCGTGAATCAATTAATAACCTAGAAAAATATATTTTAGATAACCGCAATATTGGCGATGCCAAAGAAGATAATTTTGTGTAATATTGCAGAAACTCAAATTTTGTGATAGTAAATACATTAAAATTATTTTTTTTTCTCGATTATATTTGCAATTCTATTTACCGAAAAATTCTAAATATCAATCAAATCGAATATAATAAAGTCATAGTTTTTTTTTTACCGGTCACTCGTCTTGGGCGGACGAAAGTTGTCCTCCTAAGAGAGTTTTCACTGTATATTCATATTTTTATATATATTATGATTACAAATATCTAGGAGTCTAATTAGTGGGAAGCGAACGAATTGAACAGAGTTAAAAAAATATATAGTAATTTTTGGTTTAATCCACTTTTTCGATAGGACACTATACATCCATATATATCTGATGTATAGTTCATATTTGCATATGTATATAGATATAAATATATATATATATATATGTATATGTTTAGTTTAGTTGATAAATTTTGTCACTAAGGTCTAGATCAAAAAACAGGATGAGAAAATTTACAAATTTTGGGCGCGTGTAAGTTGTGAATGGAGTAGACAGAGAGAGAGCGATACACATAGAATACGTTAGAGCGAGATAGAACATCAGCAAGTGAAAGAGCGAGAAAGAGAGAGCGTTAGTAAGTGAGCCATGCCCTAGATGCCGCTTTAGTGCAGTGTTGTTATGTTGTTTTTTTTTTTTTTCGTCGTCCCCCACCACAATCGCATTAGAGTGAAAGTCCTGAAATCCTGAAATTTCAATTCGAAATTTGTTTCCAATTTTATGCAAATTTTGTGCCATTTTCTGAGAAATCTGACAAAATCAACAATTTTTTTTTTTTTTTTTTTTTTTTTGTTTTATATATATATACTATATATACCTAATTTAAACGTTCACTCTTTTTAATAATGCCGAGAACTAAGTTCAAGACAAAGTGCAATATGCGTTTACTTAAATAAAACTATACAGAATTCTTTACTATCTATGAAATTTGGGTAAAACGCTAAATAAGGCTTATTGTTTCCATTGTTTTGTTTCTGTTTAAAGAAAAGTCCGAAAATCTCAATGCAAACTGCAACTCATGGAATATTCTTGAAAAAAAAAGATCATAGTTAAATTGCATTGACAGCATTTGAATTTGTCAAACAAATTGTTGCTTTAATGCTGACGATTAGTGAAAATTAATAACCACTTTCAAGATTATCTCAGAAAAATGGCACACAATAAAATGTTCTTCAACCTTCCCCGTCTTGGAATTTCGTAATTCACTTTTAACTAGCTAAATTAACGAATGTCCCATAGTACAGACACACACACACATATATATACACACATACAGACAGATTCAGATACAAATATACACACACATACAGACAGACACACACACACACAAAGACACAGAAATTCGCTCACACAACAACTGGAAATATGATATATTATTGAGATATATATGTATATGTATATATATATTTCTCTATACATATATAAATACTATTTAGGTCTAGTTATACGTATATATACTTTATTATATATGTATATGCATATAGATATTATATTTAAGCATTTTCTAGGTATTAAACGAATTGTATTTTTAATGAAAAACAAAACAAAAACAAATGAAAAACTTGTTTATATATACATGTAGATGCATATATATATTTACATACATATATCTATATACATTTATATATGTATGTATCCATATATTATGTATGCAACGTTACTACAATATGTACGATATCCATTCAAATATATTTGTCTTTGTATGTATACGTACATATTTGTATGTCTGCAACAACAACAACAACAACACAGTTATAACAAAAGAGTTAACCAACTTCAACAACAAAGAACAACAACAACATCAACCAACAAGTTTTACGTACTATCTTAAAGAATAGAAAAAAGAAGAAAATTCATGAAAAATGAAATAGAAGCTTACGAATCGGAAGCTCTAATAACTTTTAAGTCTTTTGAAAAAACAAAAAAAAAAAAAAACAAATATGAAAAAAAAAACAATATTATTACCAATATTATTATATGATTATTATGAGAATATGCTGAAAAAAATCGTGAAGCAATTGTGTATTGGGGGCAGCCAATCTGAAAAAGCAAGTAATGAACCACAACCACTCTACCAACCAACCAACCAACCAACCAACCAATCAATCAATCAATCAACCAACCAAGTAATCAATCAATCTAAGCAAAACAAACCAAATAAGGTATTTATACTATATGTATAACGAAAAGGGAATTAATAAGACAAAAAAAAAAAAGCAAAAAAAAAATACATAAAATATCAAGCAACTTAAGAGAGAACCACACAGAGACTATAGAATGCATGAATGATCATTCAACATATGACGCATACATATACAGATTATATATATTTGTATATGTGTGCATGTATGATAGACCAAGCGTCTTACCATTCATCCAGTAGTGCATAGAGATCTACGAACTACACACAACTACAACACACGCACACCCGAATCATATAATCAATCATTTAATAGATCAAACTCGAATCATTGTCTATCTGTATATCTATCTATTCTATTTGTTGTGCAATTTTTGAAAGTTTCCCCCTAAATGTGTATGCATTGTGTGCTCCTGTTGTCAGATTTTTAACAGAATGCAGATTAAGAATATGCTTTACTCTGCTCAATCAGCCATCAATCATACTTCAATCATAGCTATTCAGAATAACACTAAAATATGACATTAATTTATTTATTCATTTGTACAGAGTATTATCTGTTAGACGACATACCATATCAATATATGTTTATATTTAATCATTTCTAAGCATTTATTTATTTGTTATTGTTGTACGTGATCATTTAAATGATCAACAAATAAAACCAACATACATTCTGTATAATATTTTGCATTAGAATACTGTTTCTTCTTCTTGTTCTTCTACCAACCAAATATATTTCAACACAATAAATAATGCAAGTCCGTTTCGTAGTTATCGCCTTCCAAATTGGGGTTTTCTCATTCACTGGGTTCGTCCGTAGCGTCCAGCTTTCGACACACATACACACACTCAGACACTCACACATGCATAGCCACAAATCCAACACATTTCGTAGCATACTTTTTTGAGCATACACATTTCACTCGTATTCAAAAAATATTCTCCATGCTCATCGCATTTGCATTCCATTCGCATACGGACAGAAGAATGGTAGGGAGATATTGAAGTGAAAGCAGCATATATATTGTACATATATTCCAAAATATATATATTCTATATACTATATATTTCATGCTTAGAATATATGATGTATATCTCATAACTTTTAAAAGTAAACAACCCCAAAATAAATAATAGAAATTAACAAAATCAAAAAAAAAAAAAAAAAACAAAAAAACACCAATGAAATGCAACAAATCACACTCAATTCCAAATGTGCATTAAAATAAATAGAAATAAATGATGAAACAAGCAATACGACCATATAAGAAAACCAAAACAAAAAAGTAAAAAAACAAAAAAAAGTAATTAATTGAAATCGAATTTGATATTTAAAAAAATACACTTGCAGACAATGTGTAAAAATAAGAAAGTATGATTATGAAACACTCACAAAAAAAAAAAAAAAAAAAAAACTAAAAATACCACAAAAGCAACATCCAACAACCAGAAAATATTACAAAAATAGCGAATACGTAAATTACTATTTAATGAATTGTAAGAACAACTATTCCAAGAAGAACAATAACAACGACGACGGTAACAGCATCGTAATTATTTCCATGTAGCAGCAGACAGGATGGGTCGTTAATGATGGAATTAAGGGGGGTCAAGTAGTAGCAAGCGAAAGAGTTAACATTTAGGAATTCACACATACACGCGCACCAATTACACAAGAATCAAAGTCGAGTATGGGTTCTCAAACGTGCTATTGTTTGTTTTTGTTTGTTATACCCAGCAATTATAACAAAAACAACTGTTAACTTATTTTTGTTGAAATTATTAACACAATACACTGCGCCATGTGCACTGCTTCCTTCTGTTACTACTTTGCTTTTTTGGCATATACTGCTTGTAAGCAGTGCATCAGTGTCCGAGGAGGGAATATTGCGGAATGAAACGAAACGGAATGAATTTTTTTGTTTTGCCTTTTTTGCTGATGTCATCTCGTTTTTCTTTTATGATTTATTCGTAATTATCTTTTTTTAGTGAACTGTTTTGATATAACACTTCAAACAACAACAGAAAAAGAGTGAAATAGACCTGATAAAGACTTCCAATGTCGTTTAGTCAACTAGTGCAAAATACGTAATACACATAACACCCACACACACACACACACACACACAAACACCGTTAACACACACATACACATAACTACAAGAAGAAGAACAAGTAACTGTTACTACGTGTAGAGATTAATGGAAACTAGGGAGATAAAGATCGTTAGGCAGTTCAAAAGTGGCTTATAGGGATGCAATTATCAACTTATGTCTATGTATCTATGAATATATATAAAAAAAAAAAATATTTATAAAACTACAACAAGAACAAGCGATGAACAACTACAACAGCATGAAAAGAAACAACACCAACTACAACAACGTCATTTTCGTAACGAGATGTGTCAACTCTTCTTCGGCGGAACCACAATACCAATCTTCAAATCAAAAAACAACGAAAAGAAAAAGCAATTCAAAAAATCGCAAAAAAAATAATTGAAAATAATTGACAGACCCTTACAGACACGGCAACAAATTGAAAACAAAAGCAAATATTGTCAGACACAAATACATACATATGTATATAGGGAGACAAATTAGAGAGGAGAGTTTTAGACCACACATGCATTGAGTTTGTTTTTTTTGGCTCTTTGCATGCCCACATCTATCACATCTATGTACATATTATACACATACATATATGTACGATCAGAGAAAATGAGAAGAAGGAGAGAGGGAGAGGTATAATGAAAACGAATAATTAAATGTATTTCGAAAGCATTTTATTATTTATTTTTCGGCTGTCGGCTTTCCCCTTTACACATTGTTTGCACGTTTTTTCAAAAAAAAAAAAAAAGATAAAATAAACTAAATAAAAAAATGAAAACTGAAAAAAAAATGGAAAAATGGAAAAGAAAAATATAGAAATGAATAAAAAGTAAACAAACAAATTGCATTAAATAAATTTAAATATATAAAATTTTTTAATATTAAATTAAATAAACAGCAAAAAGAAAAGAAACGAAAACGAAAACAAAACAACAGCAACAATAATAATATAAATACAAATACAAATAAACAGCAACAACAAACACCATGTTTCAACATTAATTTTAAACACAACAAAACAGCAATGAAAACAAAAAACAAGAAACAAAAGAAAAATCAACGTTAAACAAAATAAAGAAAACAAAAAATTGCAAACTCTTTTTTGGAGCGTGTGCTTTGTATTTAGCTGATAGAAGACACACAAACACATTCACACACACACACACATACACACATATATAAATACACACACTTACACGCATATTTGTAACAACAACAGTCTTATGCTCTTAAGTGTTTTTCTATTTGTTTTTTGATTTTTGTTAAAATTCTTTTTTTTTTTTTTAATTCTATTTGCTTTTGCTGTTATTTATTTTGACGAAAGTCAACAAAACAAAACAAAAAAAGAACAAACAAAAAAAAAACGAAAAAATGCGCAAACAATTTAATTTTTAATTGATTTCTTTCGCATCGCTGAATGCCAGAGAGCCAAGAGCCAAGAGAAAAGCCTTAAACCATTGTAGTTCCCCTGCCAACAATTGTTTTCTATTTACCCTACCCCTTTCCTCCCTCCACTATTTAAGTCACTTTTGTTTAAAACTAGTTAAAAAGAAGACTTAACATCAACAACAACCACAACAACAACAGCAACAAAACATGATTAAATTAAAAAAAAAACTGAAAGAGAGAAAGAGAAAAACCAAAACAACAACTTACACATACATGTAAACACGCTCAAAGTCTTGTAAAAATAAAAAAAAAACTTAAAAAAATTATTACAAAAAAAAAAAAAAAATAAACGCATTTTTGGTTTCACAAAGATAAAGATAAAGACGGTTTACAACTGGAGCTGCTTTTGTAATGCTCCAAAACACAGAAGACACACACACACACAGACACACATACTTATGAGAATGGATATAAAGCCAAATTATAAAAATAAATATAAAATAAAATAAAATCGAGTAAAATAAAAATAGTAAAAATCTTAGCTAAAGGCGACGCAAGGCATAAAAATGATTAGAAGAAGAAGATGAGGGCAGGAAACTTACTAAGCAAAACGCACAAATACAAATACAGCAGACACACACACACACACACACACACACACACACACACTCAAAGACAAACAGACAGATACATTCACACACAGACATACTTAGCGTTAAAATGATATGAAGGTATTACACCAACATATACACATACACCGACATACACACACACACACGCATCAAACTTATATCTAAAAATATTTATAGTAAAAATAATATTTAATATTAAACGGCAGCTGCTAAGAAACAAAACAAAAAAAAAAACAAATAAGTTAATGAATGAGAAAAAAAAACAAAAAAAAATGCTGCGCAACAACAACAAAGCCAATGCATTCAACCACAACAACAACAACAAAGAAACGTTTATTAAAAAGAAACAAAAAAAATCCAAAAACAGTGTTTCTTCATTCCAAATTGTTTGTTTCTGCTATTTTTTTTTTGTGTGTGGCTTTTTTGCTTTTACAGAAGAAACTCTTGAAAAATACCGAAAAAAATATAAACTACACATAAAGAAAAAGAACCCCATAAAAAAAAATCAACATGAAATAAGATCACAAGGAATATTATATATATATATATATATATATATATATATATATCAATTACAAGAATTACTTTATTATATGTTACTGAGATGTATTTTGGAAAACGAAAGGTTGGTTGGTCCTCCCCTCCTCGCTCGATGATTTCCCCAACAAAAAGGGAATTTTGTCGCGCTATTTTTCTTACATTTCCAGCTAGAGAGGGAAATTAAGGGAAAGAGGGAGGTAGAGTGATGAAGGGTAAGAGTGGGAGAAAGAGGGATAGAGTGATTAATGGTTATCACACATTCGAAACTACAGCTGTCCGCCCCGTACCACAATTGCTTCACATTGGTTTCAGCGATCCACAATTTTCATAAGAGGTATTTCTTGAACCAAGAACACGTTCTTAACTTTTTCTTTATATTCTACCATAAGTGCACCATCCATCCATCCATTCATCCAACTTTCCGGAAATCCATTATTTGAAAACTTGACTAACCCATTTCAATTACAATCATCAATTCATTTCGTCAATTATTATTAATCATACCGCATTATTTTGCTCCTTTTCATTTTTGCACCTCTTAACATTTTTCAAATTTGTTTTTTTTTTTTCAATATTTAACACCTCTACAAATATTTGTTGCAATTGTGCACAACATTTACTTATTGCTCAATGTGATTTCATAAAATTTCAGGCGATGATATTGAGCGGCCACCACGCAAGAAAAAATCACGTGATTCAAATGGAAGCAATGTAAGCAAGCACTAAACTAATAACAATATCTCCTTAAAAACAAATACACAAGCTATTAACAATGCACACAACACTGCAATAATTCAGTTCTCTTCATGAGAGATTGAACACTGATCGATCATAAATAAAATAGTATTATGATTTTAAGACTCTTTTCTTTTAAAATGATTATGATTTAATATCCTCTACAAGAGAGCGAACGCTGATGAATCATGGAGTCAAATAGTAGTTTGCTCTTTTTGCAAAACTTGAAAAATAATCGTCTAAAGATTTCTATACTCCTTACTCTTAAAGTGATAAGGGTATATATTCAAAATATTCGATGATAACTTAACAGACATCTAAATTAAATCGATTCATATTTAATATTCAAATTTCATGTCGATATTAAGAAATGGAAGTTAATAGAGATATCGCCAAAAAACTGTCCAATAGAATAGAAGTCATATCTTGACAGTATCTTCCTTGATATCTGACATTTTAGTACAATGTCAAAGAATGCTCAATATAGGGATATAAAATAGTATTCGAAATCTGAAGAAAATTTCGATTTTGTTTTTAATAGTAAAAAGTTTGTGTGTCTGCAGCATGAAGAAGAGAAAAACATTCACCTAACCAAAACTGTGTGCGTCTTCCTCTCAGTCTGTATTATAATTGATATATCCTATTAATTTAAATTGCATTTCAAATTTGTCTCGCCTCATGTGTGTTTCTGTGTTCTGTCCCATCGACAACTGGCAACACTCACAGGTAAATAATAATCCCAGCTTGGTCAGCAATCTGCTTAGTCTGTCCGTTACTGGCGGCAACTCGAGAATGGAGCTGGATCGGGTGGAACAGATGATGTCGGCCGTGCACAGTCGAGTGTCGGCCAATACGCCCACATCACAAATGAGTGAGTAAAAAAAAAAAAAAAAACGGAACGGCATGCCGAAGATTGAATACTCTAGCAGAGACGATAAAGCCACTAAGTAGCATTTATAGTAGGTTTAACGTGAAGAGAAAAAGCATTATTTTAAACTAAATGTATATATTGAAACTTGGTTGCTAGAGAAATTCACGCAAGGAATGTGAGTTCATCTGTTTCTTTAAATTATTTGATTAGTTTAATAGGCGAATGTGTGTGGCCATGATTTTTTGGGTTTTTATACCATTTTCGTGCCACATTTAGGCATAAAAAGATTGCTTAAAACGGTTACTCTAAAATTTTGTGAAACTTGCGAAATAAGTATATAGCTTTTTCGCAGGTCATTTACTATATTTCGTTCATCTGAAACTGCGCTTTACAGTCTCACCACAAAATAAAGTTAGTGTGGCCATGAATTTGTTGTTTTTTACCACATCTGTGCACAGCTTTGTGCAAACGGTCGCACTAAAAGGGATGCAACTTGCGAATATATATATCAAGCATCATTTATTTCGTTCATCTGGGGACAGCACTTTGGATCCGCAGTCTCAATTCTTTTGCTCACAGTAGTTATGAGTACAGATTAAAATTATAAAAAAAAATATTTTTTTTTATAATAATGAATGCAAATAAAATACTGCCTTAAGTTTCATTAAAATTAAACTTTACAGTGAATCCATTTGGAACATTTCTGTTGCCCTAAAAGTTATCTATCATCATTTAGCTAGCTAAGAAAGAACGTTTTTTATTTTATTTTATTAAAGTTGCTTTCCGTAGATTTTAATGGTATATAAAAAAAAGAATTCTTGAGCAATAAAATGTTGAATTTGATTCTGTTGATGTTAGCTAGTTAGTTGGTTACAGAATCGGAAAGTCTAAATGAGTAATCAGTAATTTTTAGCATGAAAGTCGCAGACGAAAGCTGAGTTTAGTATTAGTATTCTAGAGTATATATAAATCGGATGCGATCATCTCTGATTGTGACTAACTCTCTATATCACTTTGTGCCTTTCTTTCCTCTCCTCTTTTTCTCTTCATTGAATGTGCCTCGTGTGTGTTGCCTCCGTGTAACTTGTTTAGACCTACTGGACAATGTGAATCCGATGGCTGCGGCAGCCATGCTGAATAACAACAACAAGACAGCGCCAGCTGGCAGTTATGGCAGTGGCAACATGTTGCATGCCCAGCAGCAGCAGCAGCAACAACAACAGCAGCAACAGCAGCAGCAGGTGCATCATAAGAATGGCCTGGCAACTGGAGCTGCTGGCGTTAACGAGCTGCTTGCTGGCGGTGGCAAGGCGTTGGCCGGTGGCGCAGCAGCAGCGGCAGCAACTGCTGGAGGTTTGCCTCCACATGCTTATGGTGGCTCCGCAGCAGCAGCTGCAGCGGCAGCGGCGTCGGGAAGCATTGGTGGCATACGGATTGCCAGCAATCTGCACAAGCAGCCCGAGTTGAGTGACCATCATGCGGCGTTAAGCGCCGCGTTGGCCTCAACCGGTGGTGCCACCAACAATAACAACAGTACCAACACCAACAACAATAACAATAACAACAGCAACAGTAACAATAACAACAACAGCAACACTGGCACACACAGCAACACAACAGCAACGGCAGCGGGAGCACTTGGCACTGGCGATGCGCTGTCAAGCGATTCGCTGGCCGCAGGCCTCAAGCAAATACCGCAATTCGATGATCCTGTGGAGGAGTCGCTCGCCTCTATGGAGAGCAGCGCCTTCTCCACGGGCAAATCTTCGCTGGAGGATAACTTTTTAATGTCCCACCATTCGCATTTAATGCATCAGCAGCAGCAACAGCAGCAGACGGGTAATCAGCAACAACAGCAACAGTTTGGCCTGCAACAGCAACAGCAGCCGCATCAACAGCAGCAGCAGCAACAACAACAGCAGCAGCAGCAACACATTGATTATATGACAGAGCTACTGACAAAGGGAGCTGAGAATATGGCGGGAATGAATGGTAATCATCTGCTGAACAATACCATCTTTAATCTGGATATTGCGACAGCCACAGCTTATCAAAAGCAGCAGCAGCAGCAACATGGCCAGCAGCATGGTCATCAGTCACAGCAGCAACAGCAGCAGCAGCAGCAACAACAGGCGCACAACAATGGCTACAATGTGCCAGACTTTAGTGGTATGCCAGGCTTTGATAATCTCACAATGTCTGCGACGCTGCTCGATCAGCTTATGATGAGCAATGTGACGAGCAACAAGCACAAGGATAACGATCACCAACAACATCAGCAGCAGCAGCAGCAACAACAACAGCAGCAGCAGCAGCAGTTGCAGCATCAACAGCATCTGCAACAGCAGCAGCACTTGCAGCAGCAACAACAACATCACCAGCTGCAGCAACAGCAGCAACAACAGTTGGCGCAGCAACAACAACAGTTGGTGCAACAGCTACAGGGCAGTCAAGCGGCCAACAAAATGCTAATCATACCGAAACCCATCGAATCCATGATGCCCAGTCCGCCCGACAAGCAGCAGTTGCAACAGCAACAACAGCAGCAACAGCAACAGCATCAGAAGGTGTTGCCGCCACAGCAATCGCCCTCCGATCTGAAGATGCATGCCGCTGGCAATGCTGGCTTTGCGCAAGGCTTTAAGATGGCCGTCGAGCCGAATCTGAAGAATGCCAGCTCGTGGTCGTCGCTGGCATCGGCGAGCTCGCCGCAGAATACGGCGACAACGTCGAGCAAGGCGAAACCCGCAATGGACTCATTCCAGCAATTCCGCAACAAAGCCAAAGAACGCGATCGCCTCAAGTTGCTCGAGGCGGCCGAGAAGGAGAAGAAACACCAAAAGGAGGCGGCCGAAAAGGAGCAGCAACGCAAGCATCACAAGTCATCCTCCTCATCGTCGTCATCATCGTCCTCGGCAGCGGCCGCAGCCGCGGCAGCAGCAGCTGCAGCCGCCGCCGCAGTTACCACACAATCGGCCGCAGTGGCCGCAGCAGCGGCAGCGGCTGCTACAGCGGCCAGCGGTGTTGCCTCCAGTCACAACAGCAACAATGCCGGCGGCGGCGGCGCTGGCGGCGGCGGTGTTGGCAATGCCTCATCACAGTCGACGGCACAGCAGCAGAGCAGCAGCGATCGGGAACGCGGCGGCAGCAGCGCAACAGATGCGTCGCGCATCGGCAGCGGCAGCGGTGGCAACAACAGCAGCAACTCCATCAACAGCAACGGGCCCGGCAGTGCGGGCAGCGGCAGCGGCGGCACTTTGGGTGGCGCCAATAGCGGCGGCAGCCTCAGCAGCAGCGCCCTCATCAATGTCAGCAGCAACAGCAACAGCGGCGTCGGCAGCGGTGCCGCCAGCAGCAACAGCAACAGCAGCCTTGGCGGCGGAGGCGGCGGCGGCGGCAGTGGCCTCATCACCGGCTCCAATAGTCAAGGTGGCAACAGCGGTGGTGGCGGCGGTGGCAGCGGCATTGGCATTGGGGCTGCCACAATGGGCGGCACGGCTCCCGGCAACGGACATCAGGCAGCCAGCAATGCCCAGGCGCAACACGCAGCCGCCGTGGCAGCAGTTGCCGCTGCACAGGCCACAGCTGCCGCAACAGCAGCGGCGCTTGCTGCCTCGCCGCTGGGCGCCATGGAAAGCGGACGGTAAGAAAAAATATCTATCAACGCACGTTTAGAAACACGTTTGTTGTAATTACTCGGCAAGCGTCTTTCTAATCCGTTCTATGTCAATTCCAACTTTATGATGTAACCTTTTGCATTTGCACTCTCTCTCTTTTTAGGAAAAGTGTGCATGATTCACAACCACAAATATCGCGGCTGGAGGACATCAAGGCATCGCCCGGTCAGGGACAGAATTCGCCAGCACAGCAATCGCCGCAGGATCGCGCGGCTGCTAAGCGTGCGGAACAGCGGCGAGCCGAGCAGGAGCGTCGTCGACGCGAGGCGGTAAATAATACATACAAATTAGCAATTTATACTGAGCACGTTTTCATATGGGAATTTCTTTCAGCTGGCTGGCCAAATTGACATGAATATGCAGAGTGATCTGATGGCCGCCTTCGAGGAGACGCTGTAGGCAACGGCCGTGACGGCTGTGTCGTCCTCTACCAACAATATTAATAACAGCATCAACAACAACAACTACAGTCATAACAGCAGCAACCACAGCTGCAAAAGCAACAAATCCAAATCGAACAGCGGCGGCAGCAGCAGCAGCAGCAGCTCAGTTGCCAAATCACATTCGTCGAATTCGCATAAGCGTCGATCGCATGGAAAAGAACATCATCAGCATCATCGCAAGGGAAAGTGACAGCAGCAGAGTCAACAACTTATGAGTAAGAACAAACGTATCAACAAGGACAACAGTGCGTTGGCAAGACAACAGCCTGATCAAAAGGCAGAGCTGGCACTTCAACAACAACAACAACAACCACAACAGCGACAACAGCAATACATATTTACACATTAAACGCGCAAACATCAACGTCGACAACGACAACAACAACAGTTGGTTGTTAGACATAAGCAATGGTCTATGCGTAACTATACGTTACAAGTTACACGTTGCGATACATACATACATACATAGATATATAAATACGTACTACAATTAGCGAGTATAAACACTAGCAACAACAACACAAAACAGCATGTATGTGTCGCAAATGTATTACTTGTGTGTCCATGAATAGAGCAGCGCGCACACACGACAACAACATAAGGAAAAACAAAACGTAACACACAATCAGAGCAATAAATTTGAAGCTGAAATATAGATGACGACTTCTCGTCTTCAGCTGAGGGAGAATGAGATCGAGTAGCGGAAAACAAATCCTAACAAAGAAGGCATATTTCCTTTGGTTACACTAAACAAAACAAAACAAAAAAAAAACACAAAAAAAAAGAAAAAAAAAACCAAGTAGTTTTTTTTATACATTATTATTAATATACATTTATAATCTATTAATATATATAAAATTGTAATATTGATAAAATTGTAATATTGATTATTGATTTGTAGGCGTTTAGGTTCTAATATTATGATAAAAAAAAAAACAACCAATACGATTAATTTTTTTTTTTTTTTTTAGAATTGTTACCTAATTTAATGTTTTAAGTGCATATATACAAACAACAACATCATCATTAACAACAACAAATAATAAGAGAAGTCCAATTTTAAAACCTAATTTAATTGATTGTATAGTTTTTGGACACCACCAGTGATGCCAATTTGACCCTTTTCCGGACAGATTTGTCCCGCGTCTTCAAAATTCTGGGAAAATATCAAACATCGCCTACCCGGATATTTGTTACCTTTCTTTAGAATTAGATAATTTATCATCAATTGTATTTTATTAAACCATTTCTTTCCATAAATAATCTTCGCAAAAAGAAAACAAAAAAAAAAAAACAACAGCTTGGCATCCCTCTATTTTGCGCACTATTATCTCGATTTGGAAACGATCAACTGCCAGATTTTTATAAGCTATCGATGCTTCGGACCTATTGCAAATCGATCAAGTCGAGGCCTTCACAAAAGCTGAATGCTTAAAAGCTGCGGAAGCTATGTTTAAAGGCTCACCATTGTGCGTTAGAGCCAGTTGAACACTCAAAACCCAATTCGATGCACAAGTTTGATTCATAACGTATTCATTGGCTGTGCATTTTAATGACGATCAAATGACGATAATAATCAATAATTGTTTGTCTACTTTTTTAATCCTCTTTTTTATGGAAAATATTGGCATCACTGTTTGACACACACACACACACACACGGGGGAAAAATTGGCCACGCAAGCGAGAGAAATAAATGTACATCATATTGTGACAGCATTAGACAAGAACAACAAATTTGTAATTTATCACTTGTAATTAATAAGCAACACACATTCACACACACACACACACACACACACACACACACTGATACATAGACAAGACACAATAAAGAGAAGCAAAAATGTAGTTCTTAAGTAGTATTGAAAATTGTTGAATGAAACAAAGTCAAATAATTCATACATCTAACATCTTTTCTTTTGAGCGTATGTGCATGTGTGCGTGTGCGTGTGTGAGTGCGAGTGTGATAGAAATAAAACTAGAATCAAAGAACAGAATGCAAAAACAAAAAAAAAAAAACGAAAACGAAAACAAAAATATCATCGCATCCAACAATTGGAAGACGCAAAACAACAGAGTTCATATATTATTTGTTTAGCCAAATCCCCTTTCTTTCATTTTAATTTCAACTCTGATCTGACTTGAGCCGATCTGCCGTGGATTAACGGACGATGTCGTGAAATCGAAGAACAATCGTTATATAATCGATGCATGCAATATGTAAATAGAACTCCCCACTCTTATTTTTTTCTCTTATTTCTGGTTATTCTAAAATATTTGTTACATCTGCATAAATAAACAAGAAGAACATACATACGTATAGCTTATATAGCCTACTAGCTGCCATAGAATATGATGATGCTCAAAGTCATAGAGACGTTTCCCTTAGATAACGATAACGATACAACTCGAATTCGAATCGTCACTCGGGTTATGTGTGGGGTGGGGGGAAGAATGAAATAGTTATTTTTCTACATTTTGCAACTTTTGAAATTAGGATCAATAAATAGTAGTAGCTTGGCGTTGAGGACATTTCTCTTATACCGCGTCTCTTATACTTCATAGCTGCATAGAAATGTGCAAAGATGTGAATGTGAATGTACTTCCATGATGCTCTTCAGTTGAAGCGACAAAAAAAAAAAAGAAAACAACAACAACATGTTTGTACATAATACTATATGACTATGAATAGCAATAGCAATAGCATAGACCATAACCAGACCAATATCAATAGCAATTCAAACACCAATACCATTTTATCTCTTACATATACAAACATATATACCGTTTGCTATACATACATATAGTATACATATATATACAAAAATATATATACATATTTAGTTAATATAACCAGTGTGTGGCTTAGTGGCGCGGTCAGCAAATGAAACAAACACAAAAGTAATAACAAACAAACACAGAAGAAAAGGGTGAAGAAGAACAAGATGCGCAGAATCGAAAACGGAATCGGAAAGTGAAAATGAAAATAACGACGCAATTTGCAATGCGGTCCAAGTAAATTTGTATAATGCACATGATAATTTAGTGAAAATTCAACTTGTATAATTATGCTAAATTATAGTTATAGTGTTTAGCGTTTAGAGACGGGGGGCGAGGAGCTGGGGAGCATACGACACGTTGCATATGTTTTTATCTTCCCTTTTAATTGTTTTTAGGTGGCACTGCACTTCAATTTGTTTTGTCTACAGCTGCATTTTGTTCTTAAGTGCATGTGTAAGTGTGTTTGTATATACATAATCGATCAGATGGTCTACCATATATGTCTGTTTTGTCTGTGCGAATAATCTACCGTTTATCCCCTTTCCTCACTCACACACACACACACACACACACACAGGGCAGCGACTGTTCAGTACCGCCCTAGTTACACGCCCTCTTACTTATGTTGTTATCCCTTAAAATGTCACTTGTATTTGTGTAAATTAGCTTTCTTTTTAGATATATGTTCACCCTATCTCTATATAAACATACACATGCATACACACATTATACATATATATATACTATATATCTATACATATATATATATATATATATATATATATCGATAAATACACATCTTTTTTTTTGTATAATTAATTTTAGCATTTAATTGAGAATAAAAGAAAAATATCATTAAACAAATATATACATACAACAAAAAAAATAAATAAATTTACGAAAAAACCTAAAAAAAAAAAATAAAGATACAAAAACAAGAAAAAAAACAAAAATATATAAAAACAGTTTTCCTTACTATCCATACCATACATGCATACATACATAAACTCGTATACTTAATACCTTGTATTTTAACAGAGATGCTTACATACATACAAGCACATAAAGTAGTACGAGAGACGAATGCGCATCAAACTAATTGAGAAATTGTAGCCTTGTCCATGGGCCAACCGCATATTTGCTGGTCTGGCATTTTTAGCAATTAATTGTTGTCAACATTTTGTTAAATAACTTGAGAGAACGTGAACCAAGTTTCGGAGATCGTACAGATCCCCCATGTAACATACATGCATACACACACACACATATATATTAACATACACAAACATATAGCGAAAAATCAATTTAGTAAACGATTTAGCCTTATATAAAGAAAATAAAAGAAACTCAATAAAAAACAAGAAGCAAACTAACAAGTAACAAAATACATAACATACATAATAACTATTTAAATACGAAATGGAACCACATACACACAAGTATATACTAATTATGTAAACTAATTAACTAAATGAAAATAATATAAAACAAACAGAAAACAGAAAATTGAAAACCGAAAAATGCAAATGCAAATTGAGACGATGCAAGCGTTCAGTAAGACTAGCATGTAATATTATATAATTGAAGGACATGAATGAAAACCAAGAAAACAAAACAAAAAAAAAAGGAAAAACAAAACCTAACATTTTTAGTGAACCTACAATTAATGAATGACATGAACATTAACAATTAACACATATTTTATCTTTAATGCGTACACTTAGTATTAATATGTGAGAATGAACGAGAATGAAAGAAAATGAACGACGTCGATGAAAGCAAAATGAACAAAAAAAAAAAAAAAAATAACAACACAAAAAAAAAACGAAAAAAATAAACAACAAAATAAAAATCGAAATGAAAACAAAATAAATAAATGCGTTATGTTTGACTATTGAGAACCTAGGAACAAAAAGAGAAGTTGGCAGGGTGAGAGCTTTACAATCGTTACGAAGGCCCAAATGTACGAAATCATCAAGTGAAATACGAGGCGAACATAAATCAGCAGCAAGCAATAATACAGAAATTAATTACACCACGTACTCTCGCAGTGAAAGGATCACAGATCAATTTCACATTAGCTTAAGGTGTTATTTTAATAGAAATCTTACCCAGAATTTTGATAATTTTCTCTTATTCTACTTGCCCAAAAGAAGTGCTTAGGAGGTGGCTGTAGACAAAGTTACTTGAGCCACTCCTGCTCTTAGGCTCCACATACAAGAGCACACATCCTAAGAAACTGACCAATCGCAGCAAGGCATATTTGGTAGCATTTAAGAATTAATCCACTTGCCACTCAATTATGTTTGCTTGGTATTTCACATGGGATAATTTGCATTAGTTTGAGGGACTTCAACTCGCTACGAACTCCGAACTGAAAATGAATTGTACCACGTGCTTAAGTCGTGAGAGGATCATCGAGTTTTCAGTTCCTTTAGAATGAATCCACCTACTTATTAAATATGTTCGCTGGTACTTCAGTCGCTGCCCGTGGCATTTTACTAG
Source organism: Drosophila niveifrons (assembly GCA_035046325.1). Lineage (NCBI taxonomy): Eukaryota > Metazoa > Arthropoda > Insecta > Diptera > Drosophilidae > Drosophila > Drosophila niveifrons. The sequence goes on along the minus strand of JAWNOC010000063.1, from coordinate 7,402,768 downwards.
AAATCTTACCCAGAATTTTGCTATTTTCTCTTATTCTACTAGGCCAACAGAGGTGCTTAGCAGGTGGCTGTAGACAAACTTATTTGAGCCATGTGTACCATCAAAAATACGCTCCCATACTCCCGCTCTTAGGCTCCACATAGAAGAGCACACGTCATGACAGCAAAGCATAGAAATTAATTCACTTGCCGCTCAATTATGTTCACGTGGGGTTTTTATTTTGGAAATCCAATCCTGAAATACCGAAGCTTTAAATATTCTACTAGGCCAACAGAAGTTATTAGTAGGCAATGAAATGAATCTCATATTAAATCAATCTCATATTCCCGCTCTTAGAATCCACATCTAAGAGCTTATTGCAAGAGAGATTCCCCAATGAAAGTAAAGCATATTTTGCTGCATTTCCAGATCAATCTTCTTGCTACTCTACTATGCTCCATGATTAGATTTTTATAGTTGTTGCTGAAACTCGTTGCGAACCCCAAAAAGTCCAAATAATCATTTTAAGAATTAGCAATCATTTACTTGTCAGTTTGACATTTAGCAAAAAAATGACATTTGCAGTTGTCAAAATTGTAAGTCATTTTTTTAAGGTGGCAACTCTAAGCAACCCATATTTTTATTGTTTAGTTAGAAAGTCTCAAAAGTGTCAAAAGGGTCATTGGTGCTATTCAAAATTCTGTGCGAATTGACTCTAACTTAACTTTTTCTTTTTGCTTTTGTGCTACGTTTTTGACTTTCAAACATCGCGTATCGTCACCGTCCTCGGTATCGTCTTTATCTTTTATCAATATGGCATTCCGTAATCCGCACGCAAATGTCTCGCAAATGTTCGGCGAGGATGCAAGTGACTCGGATAATGATTCAAATTCCGATAAGGAGCGCAGTGAAATGCTGAAAGCCCTTAAATTGACGGTGCAGGAACAAAAAGAGGAGATCAACAAATTGGTCGAGGAGATGGCCGAAAGAAAGAAGGCCAAAAAGAAGCGCAAAAGCGTCAGAAGCGGCAGCAGCGAAATGAAGCTAAGCCAGAACTTAGATTCCCAAGCGAAAGAGGCAACTGCCATGCCCATGTCGTACGATGAGAAGCGACAGCTCTCGCTCGACATTAACAAGCTGCCAGGTAAGATTCGAAATAACGAAATATCTTTTTTGGTGTTCATTCCGTTGCTTAACATACACAACAAATCGACCCAAAACAGGTGACGAACTGGGACGTGTGGTGCATATAATACAGAATCAGATATTGAGATCGATTTTGAGACACTAAAGCCGTCGACGCTGCGCGAGCTTCAAAGGTATGCGTAATCATATTTGCGCAAAAAAATACGTAAGTCATATTGTATGTTTTTAACTAAACCGAGACCACAAACAACAATAACAACTACAATAACAGGAATAATTAGATGCAATGCTTTTTCTCTCTTGCAGACTTATTTTATAATTTTTTTTGTAGTATCTGTGCTGTAGACTGTGCTACACACGCACTATAGATCAAAGCCAATAATCAATATCGTGTATATATCTTTTTACAACTTTTGCAAGTCGTCAAGTAGTTCTTGTCCATAGCACAAATCCTACATATTGTGTAGCATACTTTTTTGGGCAAGCACTTTTGCATGCCATTAATTATACAAGTTAAAATTAATTAATAAATATTACCAATAAAATGCAACAATAAATAAATAAATTACCAAAAAATTCAACAACTCATTTATTTTAATTAAAAACACCTATTTATTTGCTTTAATCTACCACATTATTTGTTCTATGTATTATTTCACAACTCTTTGTAACTTTTTTTTTTTGTATAATTTTTGTAATTTTTGAGAAGCACCTATATTCAGATTGTTATATTTACTTAAACCTACTAATAGTTTTTGTATTTTCGTAAAATTGTAGGCGATGATAGGGAGCAGGCGCCGCATAAGAAAGATCACATGAATGGAAGCAATGTAAGTAGTTGTAAACTAATAACAAATTTCGAAATGCAATGAAAAACAAATATAAAAACGATAAACAAAAAAGTTGATATATTTGAAATCAGCATCCATAGCTGAGTCTGTCCGCTCTTATGAATGCTTAGACTTCACACCCGCCGTGTAGAAGGTGCTGTCTTCCATGGAAACCAGCGGCATAGCGACATATCTCCGCGCGACATATCTCCGCTCGGTACAATTTTTGAGCGGAATTATGTCGTTTTTTTTTGGCGGAGCTATGTCGTTTTCAAAACGTCATATCTCCGCTGAACAAAAAGCGACATATTTCCGCGCGGAGATATGACGTTTTGAAAACGACATATCAAATTTCAAATTGGCGCGCGGCGTTCACTGCAAAAGTATTCATTTTTTGTGGCATACTTTGGGGGGCACATTTTGATCGCAATTTCTAAACCGATAGATGGCGTTGCTGAAACTCTTTCTGTAATTCTGCTTGCTGCTGATTTATGTTCGCCTGGTATTTCACCTTCTGAAATAACATATTTTAGCCATTCATAGCAGCTGCAAGCGACCAACAACAATATCAATGATCTTTCGGTCGTGTTCAAATTTTAAATTGGCGCGTGGTGTTCATCGATCTCTCGCTTGCTTTCAAATTTCAAATTGGAGCGCTGCGTTCACTGCAAAAGTATTCAATTTTTGTAGCATACTTTGAGGTTCTGCCAAGGACAAATTTTCGAAAAATTGCTTTATCTCGGCCATGTAATGCCGCATAATCAAGGGACACATATTGCAAGGATCGCAAGGACGAACTCTATCGACAGGCATCAAAAAAGTACGGAATTACCTAAGGACTTAAAAGTTGCCAAAGCTGAAATCACAAATTCCAGGATAATTGGAGAACCGCTTGAACGATTGGAATGTCCTTCGGCCAGCCGATAGGTCTCATTGATATACACTGTTTGGCATATTCATTGCCAGGATACGCAAGGACCTTCGCAAGTTATAGCTTATTATCTGGTATTCCTTTTATTCTTCAATTCTGTAAGGATTTTTGTCCTTTTGAAAATGTTAGTTGGGTATTGTTACTCAGAGCTGTCCTTGAGCCAAAGGACATTCCGATCGTCCTTCAAATGACCGAGATAATGCAGATTTTCTGAATTTTTGGCCATATTTCTATATCTACTCTTCAATAGTTTTTCAGTGGAATTAACCGAAAGATCCTTGTCAGATCCTTGAGGATTTGACATATGTATATGTTACAAAAAGACCCAAAATAATAAACAAACATTTTTTTTTTTAATTTCAACTGATTTTGTATTTTGTCCGTTGTGCTAAAATTTTAAATTTGAATTGGCGCGCTAAATTCACATCAGGTATATTCAATTTCTGAGGCATACTTTGGGGGGCACATTTTGATCGTAACTACAAGGCCGTTAGATGGCGCTACTAAATGCGATAGATGGCGCTGCTAAATATGGCAATGATTTGCTGTAATTCTGCTTGCTGCTGATTTATGTTCGCCTGGTATTTCACTTTATGAATTCGCAATTTCAAGCATTGTAGCTTCAAGCGGCGAACACCAACAATTGATGCGTCAAATTGGGGTAACGACATATCTCCGCTGAACAAAAAACGACATATCTCCGCGCGGAGTTAAGTCGCGTTAAAACGTCATATCTCCGCGCGGAGATATGTCGTTTTTTGTTCAGCGGAAATATGTCGCACGGAGATATGTCGTTACCCCAAACCAGCGACTCCTCCACGGCAAGCCTTTGCTGGAAGATAACTTTTAAATGTTTCACCATTTGTATTTAGCAGCAGCAGCATTATCAGCAGCAGCAGCAGTATCAGAAGATATTGCCGACACAACCATCTCTTCCCGATTTAAACGCTGGCTCTGCTCAGAAGAATGATTCCTTATCGTCATTGCTGGGTTTAGCTGAACCAATGGACTCTCATACTCATTCCTAGAATTCCGCAACAAATTGGTCGAGACCAAAAAGAATCAGGAACGCAAGCGTCGCATGGCTCTTGCCGCCAGCAGCAGCAGCAACAGCAGCCTTGGAGGCGGCGGCAGTGGCCTCATCACCGGCTCCAATAGTCAAGGTGGCAGCAGCGGTGCTGACGGCGGTGGCAGCGGCATTGGCATTGGGGCTGCCACAATGGGCGACACGGCTTCCGGCAACGGACATTAGGCAGCCAGCAATGCCCAGGCGCAACATGCAGCTGCACAGGCCACAGCTGCCGCAACAGCAGCGGCGCTTGCTGCCTCGCCGCTGGGCGCCATGGAAAGCGGACGCTAAGAAAAAATATTTACATATCAACACATCATGTCGGCAGCAGCAGCGGCAGCGGCAGCTCAATCACAAAACAAATATTACCTGACTCCAAAGTACATAACATGTAAACTAACTAAATAAAAATAATATCAAACAAAATAAAAACCGCCGAAAACAGCAAATCCAAAAAAATATTGCAAACAAAATATAAATCAAAACTAGAACTGAAAAAATTTTGCCATTCACCCCTGCAACTGCAATTAAGCCGATTGCTACAAAATTGCAGTTAGTTGCGTGCACAACAGATGGCGCTATACAAACATAAAAAAGTTAAAAACTAGCTGTTATTAAATCTCTGCCAATAAATAAACGATACATATTTATATTAATATTTGTTATATTGGAGAATATAAAAATGTCCATTATATAAGTTATACGTAGTTTCAAATTTGGTTTTCGAACGTTGTTTATTATTTCTTATAGGATATGAAAAAAATATCACTTACGAACTAGCTTGTACTATACAAATTGGATAATTAGGTATACAGAGTGATTCGCATATACATGTTCATACATATTAATTAACTGGTGAGATTTTGCGAGAATCGCTTACAAACTACATTTTACAAACGCAAGAACTTAAAGTACTTAAATGCATGAAGAGAATGAGAAAAAAAAATGTGCTTAATGCGCTAATATGATTTTCTTATGTCTGTGTGTGTGTGTGTTTGTGTGTGTGAAGTTGAAGTTTGAAATTATTCACAGATAAGCTGCCCCTTTGACGCAGTAAAAAGCAAAAAAAAAAAAAGAAGAAATTTGGACTCGCACGCGTTCAACGCAACAAGCAGCGTATCGTTATCGTTATTGTTATCGATCTTGTGTTATCGCTGCCCCCTTAGACCGCCACCTTGGCGGTAAAGGCGGCCAGCTGCGCCTTGAGCGCATCGATCTGGCACAACAACTCAATGTTCTGACGCTCCAAGTACGCAGCCCGAATGGCGATCTCATCCTCCTTGATGCGACGACGATCACGCGATTTCTTGGCCGCCGCATTGTTCTTGCGGCGTCGCTCATAGTAGGCGGCATCCTTCACCTGACCGGGTCCGCCGCCAATGATGGCGCTCAAGTTGCCCGCCGCAGCAGCAGCTGTTGTTGCCGAACTGCCGATTGCGGAGGAACCAGAGTTGCCGGAGTTTGTGGAGAGCTTCTCATAGTTGCCACCGGCATGGGAATCGCAATCGCTGGACTCTTCGGCGGCGGCACGATCCTCGCTCTCGCTGTTGTTGTTCGAGGAGCTGCCCTCGTTGACGCTGCCGCTGCGCGAGTTGGTGCGTCGCATCTTGGGGTTCGTCACGGTGCGTGAGCCGCCATTGGAGCTGCGGATTTGCTCGAGAACACGCTTGCGATACTCCGTGTAGCGTTCCACGCGGGGATTATCGAGCAGCACATCGGTGGCGGCAAAATTTGCAGCAATCACCAATGGATCGCGTGGAAAAGCCTTGAACGGGCGTGTGCTCTTGCTATCGGCAGCCACAGTTGCCGCGTTGCTGTTGTTGGCCAGCGATGTTGCTGTTGTGCTGCTGGTTGGTGTGCTTGTGTTGCTGTTGCTGCTGCCGTTGTTGTTGTTGTTGTTTGTGGTTGGCGCTGGAGGCGATTGTGGTGGCTCGAGCACATCGATTTGCATGGTGCTTGCATTGCTGGCCGGACGTGGCGATAATGGCAGCGCACCAGCCGAAGCAGCGGCCGCTGCTGCTGCTGCAGCCGAAGCGGCCGCAAACGTTTGCAGCAAGCTGGCGGTTGCTGTGGCGGTGGCGGTGGCGGTCGACTTGGATGTGGACGACTGGCTGCAGGGCTCCTGCTTGACGCCGTAGTACAAGGCAGGATAGAGTGTGGCCAGCTGTTGTTGCTGCTGCTGCTGTTGTTGTTGCTGATGCTGTTGGGCAACTGCTGCTTGGGCGGAGTATAACAGATTGCTGGGTATGGCTGCTGTGGGCGAAGCGGCGGGCGAGCCGCTGCCATAACTGTAGTTGGTCTGATACGGCGAAGGCGTCTTGCGTGGCGTCTCCACGCTGTCGCAGCGACGTGACAAGTCCAGCACCTCAACGGCTGGCTGCTGTTGTTGCTGCTGCTGCTGTTGCTGACTGAGAGCAGCGGCGGCGGCAGCGCTGCCCAGCAACTGTTGCTGATAGGCGTAGGCGGCATACAAATCCATTTTGGGCAGCGCTTGTGGTTGCTGCTGTTGCAGATGTTGCTGCTGATGCTGTTGATGGTGATGCAGCTGATGCGATTGCTGCAATTGGCTGTGTTGCAGCTGATGATGATGGTGCTGATGGTGGTGATGATGATGTAGCATTGGCTTGCGATCTGCACAGGAGGAGAGCAAGAGAGGCAAAAAGGCGGTCTTAGTATGCTGGCAAAATTGCAAGAGCGGGGGCGTGGCTAAACTTACCAGTCTTGAGATCGAAGAACTGCCCGGCCATGAGTTTCTCGTGCATCAGCATGATTCTTGCTGTCGTGTGAGTGTGTGTGTGTGTGTGTTGAAGTCGTGGTTATCGATTGTTATCGTTGTTGCTGCAGCTAATCCAAAGCGTAGCTTAAACAGTTGGCAAGTGACTCTGACTTGAACTCGGAATCGGAATCGGACTCTGACTCGATTGTCTGTATGTGTCTACGCTGACGTTGTCGAACGCTAACTGATTTCGACTGCACGTTGCGCTCGCCTTTTATACGCCGACGCAGCAGCCTCTGCCGCTCGCTTCATTCATCTGCCCTCACACTCACTCACACCACACCACCGCAGACGAATCGCAATGGCGGACTATGGCAGGTAGTCAAACACACAAACACACACACACGCATACACACAAAGCCAAAGGGGTGAGTCGCTCTCTGTATCTCCCTCTAGTCGCTCGCTCTCCCTCTCACACGCCCTGCTGCTGCTTTGACTGCTGTTGCTGCTGTTGCTGCTTCATCAAAGGGTTTTACGAGGGTTGTTGAGGTTTGCCCGCTTCTCGCACATCTCCCAGACCCTTTCCTTTCCTCTGTTCATTTCTCCTACTCATACTCCTACTCCGATTCCTGATTTCTTTTTATTTTTGCATTAGTTTTATGCACTTTTCGCAAACATTTTTGTGTTATAGACTATTGCATTGTTCTTAGCCCATTTGACGTATTCTAGTATTTTGTTAAGTTTGCGTTTCAATTTTTTGGGAAACAATTTTCGGTTTCTGCTTAAAAATATGATTGTTTGTTTATGGCTCGAATTTGACTAAATGTCATAAAAGTGGGTTGATGAATAAAGTTAAAAACTTATATTTTTAAAGTATGTGATATGATATATCTTTTTTATTTATTGAAATTGAAAAACATCACATTTGTTGAAGTCTCCTATAGTTACATAAATATTGATTGAATATTACATTTCGAATGATGAATTTTCCATAACGGATATTCACGTTCATCAGGCTTAACTTCTAAGAAGTTTTACGTACAATTCAGAGTTTTTTTTTTTCAACTTTTCCTTCCGGTACTTGTTTACTATCGGTCTCATGGTTGTATTTAGTTTTAGATGGAGCTAATCACCTACTTACTTTGTGTACTTTCTTGCCCAAGATTTCACATATTTTAGAAGAACTTTAATAATATTCTTTGTAATGCAAGCATTATAAATACAACATTCCTAAATTGTAGGAGACAAAACCGATAACATTGCTCACTTTTAAGAAAACTATCTACAATTTTTCTGTGTAAAACTGTTAACAATCATTAATCAAAATAACATACCAAATCTAACGGGGATCTTACTTAATTAATTAACGATCAATTAACTAAAAGGAATGTAGTACTGCTATTTTAAGGAACAAACGGCTCGAGTCTTTAGTTTGTCTTGTTTGTGGTCAATTAATAAATATTTAAAAGTGCGTATAAATAATATTTAGACAATAATGAAAGCACAATAGAATTGAGTAAGGCAACTTGTTTAAAATCAAAGTAAATAAATAATAGAAATTCATTTGGCTAATTAATTTTATTGATTTATAAATGTAATAAAATTATACATTATAAAATCAATGTTCAGTTTTTAAAAAAAAAATGTATGATGTATACATAAATACAAAATGCTGAAAACTTAATAAAACACCATTTGGCTTTATAAACTTTGTACATGGTTGGGTTAGATGTGAAAGTTTTGAAGTAATTTGAGCAAAGTAGTGAAAATGGTTGCAAATATGTATATTAGCTGTGGAAGAACGAGTAATTACGGCAAATCATGCTTTTCAGGCTGCAAACTGGCCACAGCAGGGAGTTGCAATTGCAACCGAGGCAAACGCGAAGGCGGAGAAGTGAGAAGGCGAGCCAGTGAGTGAGTGAGATAGGAAGTTAGGGATAGCATAGGGTGCTGAAGCCAAGGGTTAGGAATAGTTAAATCCGTTTGTTTTGCGCTTTTGTCTTCAAATCCTTTTGCTGACCAGCCCCGCCTTTGGCTCAACGCACACACACACACACATGCACACACACACGCATACAGAGATATGTATGTTTGCGAATTTCGTGCGGATCTTGCACAAATGATTGTGCGTGACAAATTATGAAAATTAGGTTGGCGAGTCTTTCGCGCGTTAGCGCATTTCTTTCCCAATCCTTCAACTGCCTTCATTATGCACGATATTTGCGATCCTCAAAGTTTCAATGCGATGTCCATGTTCCTCCTGCTGTGGCGTGGACGTTCCTGGAAGACGTTGTGCGTCGCATGGCAAGGTCAAAGGACTTGCATCCTTTTGCCGATTTTGATTATCGATTGATGTCGCCAAACATGGCAACGACAACAAGTGTCCCGAGTATTTACACATCACTCATCCGGCGCATCCTTCCCGCCCTGCCTTCTGCTAAGTATAACTCTCTTTCTCTCTCTCCCTCTATCTCTCGCACAGAGTTGAGAGTGGGATAGTCTAAGCCTTTGTTTAACTTTACTTAACTGTTTGGCCTAACGGTCACTTTGCCTGCCTTGCCCAGCCTTGCCTTGCATTCGATTTTCAAGAGCTGCGACTCAACATTTATACAATGTCGCGACAGTGCAGCAGGAAGTGCTCTGGGCCCAGTCTCTTCGAGTGTGCAAATAGATTGCTCAGCACAACTTATAACTTCGGTTCATCAAACAAAACTAATAAATCAAAAGTGCAAAAGCAGAATAAAACGATAGTAACAATCGATAGTAATAATAGAGCATTTATTATTATTAGCATTAGTTCGTAAAGTTCTTTACGCCATTTCCCAAATCGTTCGCTCAATCAATTTCGCTTATGAATCAGGTTCATATCCCTCGAATTTCAAATCTCATTCACTTTTTAATGGTCCATTGAAAAAAAATGCCACAAAAAAGAATTTGCATAGCACTCTAATCTCTTTGGCAAAAAAAACCGCGAACTTATGCTAATCCGTTGCTAATCCAACCGTAAAAATGGTGGATTAAACTAAAACACACATTCACCCACAACTACACACACACACACACACACACACACTCAGACGTCTCAGCCGCCCACAGGCCGAAAATCCGTCATTGAGTCTGACTTTTACCTGGTGGTGGCGGTCATAAAAAGACGCGACGCATCGCCAAAGAGTTGCAGTTTTCGCAGTAAAATTCAGATTCAGCGAAAAAAACGAGGCAAACCCTTACGTCTAAAAAACACATATACATATGTACGAGTATATAGAGAAAACAGATGCCATAGAAACGATGATAATATAATGAGTTGGCCGCCGTTTTTTGGCCGCGAACAAAGATGCAATATTTGTGCAATCCTTTACCTCCTATTCGCCCTTGCCTCTGCCTTTGCCTTACGACCTTGAGCGTTTTTTTATGCGCAAGCACAAAAAACGAACAGCAGCAGGTAAGGCGCTCCGAACGGGTTGCTGCTTCACATATTTGCTAGCACATTAGCCTCTATTGCCCAAAAAAAATGAGTGACAATAAAAACAACTAAATAAACATGAAGCGTTTTTTTTTCCTGTTCGTTTTTTATTGCATAATGGAAACTTCGTGCGAACTGCGAACGAAGTTTTCCTCAACATTTCTTTCTTTCTTGCCGTTTTATTTTTTAACATCGTAAAACGTGTAACGCGTTTTGTTTGGGACTCGTGGTTGCCTCTCTGCCTCACTCGGTTAGTTGGTAGTGATAAAAGGGATAAAAAGGGTTCTTGCCTTGTGCCCTTTTCATTGTGGATGCGTTTTTATAATTTCGGCCAAAAAGCAGCAAAACGTCACAAAGAAAATCAGCGACTAATTGACTGAAAGGGGTTTTGCAGTTATTGGTCTTTGGTTGTTTGGTCATTTGGTTCGATTCCAAGTCTTCTCTCTCTCTCTCCCTCTCATTCTATAACGTTAGCTTCTCGGAATTTGCCCAAGATATTGCTTTAACTCCTTGCCTTCTATTTGAATGCCTTAATAGTTTGTCAATCTTTTTATTACTGCCTACGCCATGAGCTGATTTTTTGAATTACCCTTTAGAGACCTTGTGGTAGGGTAGGGTTACAACGAAATAGTTTTGGTATCGTAATAGAACTTGCTGAATAATAATTTAATTTCTTACGGAAGTTCATTTAGAATGCAACAAATTATAATACATAATAGTAAAAAATAAAAATTGAAATTGCATTTATATAGCAATTAAACTACGATCTAATAATCTAATTGATAAAGATTGTAATCATCATAAAGAAATAGATATTATATTTGTAATGATTTAAAAATAATAATATTTGAATTAAGATCTAATCATCTAATTATTAAACCTTGGAAACCGATGGAAAATTCCTTAATCAAATTCGTTAATGTAATTGTTACTTTAAATCATAAAGTAAATCATCTAACAAAGAAACTTGAAAAGTGCACAAAAAATGCGTTGATTTCAAATATAGTTGGATTTGCTTCATTTTCAAGTGAGCTCAATCGGACTTATGCAGTTTCCGCATTCAACATTCTTAAAGAATGGCAAATTAATGAAGATGGTTCCGTTTCGGTTTTGTGTGTTAGATGAAAATGCCTTTGGTAGTCGTCTAAGCCTATCAGACAATTCAGTTGTTCAGTTCTGAAGAGCACAGCTTGCATGCTAATGAGGAAGTAGTTACTTGATGTTCAGGTGCTTGGAACAGTTCGAACGGGTCGAGGAAATGACCGGGGATTACACGTGTCCGCATCCGAGTTTGGAGTGGAGTGCATTTTTGTGTGGGTTCGGTGGCAAAAGACTAACAGAGGCATTGGGCCAAATGGCTATCCGAAAAGTCTGTCTGCTTCACGTTGTTTGTTTTCGCATGCAAAATGCACAAACAGTGAAGAGTGAAAACAGAAGACAGACAGACAACAACAGAGACAACGGATAACACTTGCCGCAGATAATGGCAACGCAGACACACACACACACACACACACAGAGATCGAGGCTAAGAGATATACATATAAATATATATAGAAGACAGGTTAAGTCGCACGAACCCTTGGAGAACACTTCCGTCACTCGGAAGTGGACAACACAAATAGCAAAAGGACTAAAACTGAAAAAAAAAACTAAAGAAAAGACACAAGTTAAGTACGGTACCGTGTTTAGCTTCCGTCCTGGCCAAATCCTTTGGCTAATTGTTATCCTATACAGAGATGGAGAGGAAGAGAGACGAGATCTATGCATAATCCCAGCAGAATGCTGCTCAATTATGGCATTTTTTAATTGACAGCAGACAACTCCAAGTTTTTCATTCATGAATTTTTTGTTTGCCATGCAATGAAGCGCACAGATCAACGATATCCCAAAAATTACCAAGATATGTTAGATCCTGCCAGTCTCACTGTCTAATGGTCGTATTGCATTACAATGCCAATTATTGTGGTTTTGATGACATTTCAGGTTGAGGTTCAGGTCTAGACGTGAGACATTAAGACATTTGCACTTGCATTTGCGACCTCGCTCATTAGTCGCGATTATGCGAGAGACAAGTTCAAGTTTGTCCAGCAAACAAATGCGAGACAATGAATGTCAGTTAATCGATGAGTAAATATTAGAGGAAAGAGTTGAACTTTCCCAGGCGATAAGCGATAAGTTCAATAAGACGACTTCACTCCACTTCCGATCCTCAACATGATGATGGATGCGTCGTGGCCCACCCAAGTCCCATAAAAGTCAAGTCTAAGTCAAGTCTGAATAGTTTTGTGAGCACTATTTAAATGGGCACAACTAACTGGCTACTTCCTTACGCCGAATGCATTGTAACTGATGTTTGGCAACGGTGACGCCTCTCTTCCCCACACAACTGCAACTACAAAGGAGATGCAGTCACATCCTTCGGGCCAAGGACCACGACTTGGGAGGAGTAGGAGTAGCAGTTTGTGTGTGTGTCAACGCCCATCGCACACATTTGTTGGAAATGCACGTACAAAGACGCACAAGGAATGCAACATTTCATGGTGCATCAAAGACAAAGTCAAAGATGCGAAGAAGTAACGGGTTCGGTGCAATATAACCGACTACGGGATGCGCTACACTAAATGTTTCAAGAACGTTCTTTAATAAAGAAAGAGCAAGACATTATTATGAATAGCATAATTTTTAATAAAATTATATAGTAAGAGTATGATTTACAAAATGTGATCATTTGATTAATATTATAAAAATAACAAATGTGTAAAGGCCATACGAAAAAAATACATTGATATTTTGTTTGAGTATATTTTCGAAAAGACAGATTAATATTAATTGGATTAATTATCGAGCTCTTCTATCGTTCAAGAATATATTAAAATTTGTCAATAGATTTTTTTAAATTTAGCCTTAAATAATTGAGGTAAAATATTGTGAATCAAAATTTGATAAAGCAAACCGTTTTAAATTTGTATATTTTATAAAGCACAATTTTTGTATTTAAATTTTAAGCTTTTAAATTTGTTAACAGATTTTCTTAAATTAATCTCAAACAATTATTATAATTATGGTAAAATATTACCAATTCAGATTTGATAAGCCAAATAATTAACATAATTTATTTATTATGTTTTTAAGGTTTTTGTAATTAGAAAGTTCTGAACCGCCAAAGTAAGTATTAATTTTGTATATTTTATATAGCACAATTTTGGAGACAAATAAAATAAAGGCTGCATTTGAGTGCCAAGATACCTAAGAAAGTGTAGGGTATTCTTTTTTTGGTTGGATTTGTATGAGCAATATGCATTTTGCATGCATCATTCGTTTTGATGAACTGTCAACGTTTAGGGGCATTGTCTGTCGCCAAATGCACGCACTCGCATCAATGTGTGTGAGAACTGTTAGTTGAGCAAACGAAAGGGAAAGAGAAAGAGCAGAGAGGAGCGAGCGAAAAGTCGAGACAGATAGAGATGGAGTGAGGTACAGTTATGCTGATGGTGTGAGCTGCAATTGCAACTGTAATTCCAAATCAAATATGAAATATTTCTAATAACTCAGCACACAACAATATAATAGAATAGACTATAGAATAGAATATAAAAGAATGAAAAGGAATAGGAATTGATGTTCCCCCTCGTCCCGTTCTTTGCGGTGGCTCACTTAATTTTATGCATTTCGACGTTGATTAGCTGCCAGCAGCCATTGTCATAAGCCGTTAGATGTCGAGCTGTCTGTCACGAAGGCCGAAGGTCTGAAGAGTTAATCAAAGTAGGAGTGTGGCCAGGCCCACATAAAAAGAGTTATTGAGTAGTTTTATGAGGCTAAATGCGAAACTGAATAGGAAATCGGTAATGGGAATGGGAATGGTAATGCGAATGGACAGCGAAATCGAGGATGGGAACGGAGTTGATGCGAGTTGATGTTGGAATTCGCTCGCACAATCTATCAAGCGGCTCTCCAAAAACCTTTAACACCTTTTGCCTTTACTGTTGCTTTTGCTGTTGTTTTATTTTGTTTTGTGTCGTCGCATTGTTGTCAACGACGCAAAGCCGCCTACAAAACCCCATTATGGTTGGAGGAAGGAGTAAGGCACAGAACAGAACTGAACAGAACCCGTTGCCTTTTTTGTTAGCCAGGACAATTGTGTTGTCAGTGGTGGCAGCGGTTTACCGTAGCACGTTACGGTTCTCGAGTCCTCCCTTTTGGGTAATTGTGTCAATTGTCAATTCGCACGATCTTCAGTCACATCGAGTGCACATCTTGATCTCTCTCACTCTCTCTGTCGCTTAGCGGAAGCGTGCGATAAGAATCCAAAACAAAAAAAAAAAACTAGAAGGCCTAAGGCGTTAAGCCCCGTTCCACATAACTCTTTTTGGCCATTCGAATGACTCCTGGCCACTGTCAATTGTCAACTGTGAACTGCCAACTGTCAATTGTGAGCTGCCAACTCGTAATATGAGCATTAACCCTCTAAAGCCGCTGGCCAACTTCTTCGCTTCTCATTGTATGCTGATGATGAGAGAGTTGAGTTCCGTTTTACGTTTAATTCCATTGCTTCCTTCCTCATTTTCCTGATATTTTTTTGCCACCTTTCACACGAAACTAAAAACTCGAAAGTGTGTAACTGAAATCCATGAGATTAAACGGTCTTTAAGCGGTTTAAGCCTTTTGTCAGTCGAGTTTTGTAGGTGGCAAAATGTGCGTCAGTATCAACAACTGTTTCACCATTGTTCACCATTTCTTCTTCAAAAATTATGAGAGACAGAAAAAAAATAACACATAAAATATTAAATATCATTTGATAATATTTGACGACGACGACGTCTTCGTCTTCGTCTTCCACTCGATTCGTGGAAGTCAAATGCAAATATTTGGCTAAGCAACAGGTACAGCTACATCTTTAGCTTCAGCTACAGGTACTCTAAGAGTCCTGCGACTGACTGTGACTACGTAGAGTTAATCTCGCATAATATTACGTGAGGATGCCGCGTAATCCACGCACAAGTGCATCGCGATCCTTTGCGCTTGAGCCAAAGCCGCAGTCGAGGCCTCGATACCTCTTAGTCCCCCGACTTAGATGTCTTTTTAAGCCAGTGCTTAAAGACTTGCAAAATGGCAGACACAACAGCCTCTGGCTTGTCAACTGCCGCGCTGACTTTTGTCACAAAGCCAACTACAAATTTCAGAAGAAATCTTCGATGTTCCACTCCAAGCACTCAAAGTGATCTGTATGTGTTTGTGTGCTTTTATGTTAAGCATTCATTTTGCTAGCTTTTAGTCATTGCTTATATGGGAAAGCTGAAGGATAGCTAAGAAATATTTCTTATTCTTTCTTTTCATTAACTATTAAGGAATATATTTTCACTAAAAGAACTGTAAGTTTGTGTCGCTAAAGTATTCAATTATTAAAGTAATGAATTGATTAAACAAAGGTATCATTTTGTTTTTTTTTTCAAACTCCTTTTAGTTGCTTATATGATGCAAGTCAGATTTATAAGGTTTACAATTCATTACTCATATAATAGATGAGAAAATGAATAAAATAAAAAATGAAATTTGTTACTTACTTATTTTAGGACATGTTTACTAACTATTATCAATTTACTTCGCAGTTGCGCATTTTTAACAGTTTTACTACACATTTTATCCCATAAAGTATCTAAACTAATCAGGAAGTTATTAGTGCAATTTGCAAACTTCTTTAACAACACCTACAAAATATATTTAAATTGAAGTAAAATTGTAAAATTTGAGAAATGGTTCTTTATAATATATATTTTTTTTTATTTCGGTAAGCTAACTTTTTTTACAATCTATCATGCGCTCATGGCATTATAAACTTATATGCTATATACATTAATATCTTAAACGAACTAATTCCGAAGTTAAACTATTTCAATGAACCAATTAAACAGTTTTCCCATCGCTGATTTGCGCCATGTTTTTCGAAATGATCAGACTCCATTTTGATTGCCAAATTCGACAATTACCGATTGTTGCGCCATTTTGCTGCTTTGTTACGTTGATCGTAAGCTGAATATCGTAGACTGACAAACGCAATCAAAGAGCTGCGAAGACAGCCAATCAGCGTGGCTGCAGCAACCACCAGAGATGCCAGAGGCAACACAACTGGCACAACAACCACCACAAGCAAGGCAAAGCAAAGCAAACCAAAGCAAGAGCAGTCGCTACTTTAACTTCATTTTGTGAAAACGAGTTTCAGCCGCAGAGCGACTTCATTAAAGATGCGTTGCAAGGGGCTTAGGGAAAATGTGACAGCTGTGCCAGCTGACCCTCTGCTTCATTTTCTCTCTACAACTCCAACTTCATCTCATTTCCCTCGACTCTCGTCCATTGTCCAGCAGTTTTGTGTGTGTGTGTGTGTGTATTTGTGTGGGTGCATGGTTAGCTGTTAGACTGGGGGCTGGTGAGATGGGCTCACATTTAATAAATAAATAACAGGAGACAGGAGACAGCATCGCATCACAACGCAGGCATTTTCATTATGCGGACAAACCCCGTCAAAGAGTTCGACCCCGACCCAGATCTCACAGCCAGAGGGACACACTGCAAGGGTTGGCCACGGCTAGCCATGGGTTGTTGCTTAATGATAACAAACCGGATGCTAGTGTCATGATTAACAAGTAAGAATCTTTTACGCGTGCTAGAGGCGATCGACTATGCGATACCCTGGATGCAATTGTGAAACAGTAGTTGAGTATAGCTAGAGAGCTGCTAAAAATTTGAATACAATAATTTTATATGATTAGTAGTTTGTTGAACTATTGTGAGCATAACTAAAACAAGTAAGAAAGCTACAGTCGAGTGTGCTCGACTGTGAGATATCCGCCACCCAATTTTTAAAGGATTTGAAGACTGTAGTCATTATTGTTTATACCAAAATTCGCAACTCTAGCTTTAAAATTGCACTTGTTCTTCGATTTTTTCAATTTGCGGGGGCGGAAGTTAGCGTGGCAAAAATTTGAAACAAACTTGATCTGCGTGCAAACATAACAAATGCTGTCGAAAAAAATTATAGCTCGATCTATTATAGTCGCTGAGATCTAGGTGTTCATACGGACGGACGGACAGACAGACGGACATGGCTAGATCATCTCGGCTATTGACGCTGACTTTATGAGGTCGGAGATTTCCTGCCGGCACCAATTTATAATACTCTTCTCCCCGAAAGATAATTAGTAAACTAAATTCATTCAGAAGTTAGTTAATAAAAAAATCTATAATTATAAATATGATTCGACGATTTGAAAATAACTTTAGCAAGTTCAACAAGTCATTATTAGGCTAAATTGATTCAGAAATAAGTCAGAACTTATTGCTTAATTTCGATCATTTCTAGTTAATGTTAAATTCAGTTATATTCAGTATTTTTGAAATACTACTTTATACAGAGAAAAGCAAAAGTAATGCTATAAAACTATTATGAAAATCGTATTGAACTATATCATTTCATTACATTTGGCGAGAAACACGCTTGTAATCTGAAAATTTTATAAAGAATTTGCAAAGTTTATGTAAATCTGGAATATTTATATACCACATTTGTCGTAGCTATTAAAATATACTTCAACATGCCGAAAACTATTTATGCTGTCTTTCACGCATTTTGACACAGCTGATACACCCGGTTGTCACCTATTTTTAATAAGCACAGGGTATAATAAGGCAATGCGATGCGTTGTGGTTGTAATTGTGGTGTGGGTCACTTTGTGGTGAGGCAGCCGCAATGCTGACCGCTGTTTTGGTCACTTTTGGCAATTGCCAACAATTGTTGTCAATTCCCAGCGACAACCCTTTTTCGTATTTCGCCACACATCCATGACGTTCGCACTTTGGGGGTGGTCGAGTCGCGTCATGGGGGCGGGGGCGTGGATTGGCTTTTGGGTTACAGCCTTATGGTTGACCTTTTGTTGTCTGTGTGGTCACTGCGAACGTATTCATCAATTTGGCGCGTTGACACATTTATAGCACAGACATCCATAGAATTAGTTGGCCAAAATTGGGTTGCCCACACCAGCAATACTTTCCCATCCACTTTCACTACCATCTCCTTCTCCATGGCCAAATCCTGACACCATCTTGACTCCCACACATCCCCTAACAGCACGAGCTAAGCCAGACTAAGGCGAGTCGCAATCGATTTGTTGTGCAGACATGTCTGCTGGACTTTTCTCCTTGCCCCTTTTGCTGCCTCTTGGCCACCTTGGGGGCCTGTTGGCTTATAAAACTTTTGTATTTGCGGCGATTCGCAAAACTATTTATAAATCGAGTATGGTGAAATCGTTGGCGAAAATGTGAGGATGACGAAATGATATCGGAATGTTTTATCAGCAAATTTACAGTACTTTATATAGCTCGAATTTGAATAAAGTTTCGGGATTTGAAACTAAGATTAATGTAATGATTTTATAAAAGTTTGATGTAATTAAAATATTCTCTTCTTAAGTAAATCTATGAAATGTGTTATATAAATTTCTAAAAGGAAAATACATTTTTTTCACCAAAAATCAAGGAAATAAAATTATAAAGATTTTTAATTCAATTTCAAAGTACTGAGACTTATGTTAAATTTATTATTTTCTTCTAACTTGAATATCTTCATTTTATTAATTTCAAATATTTACAAGATTAAAAAAAATTTTGTATACAAAAGAATTTAAAAGTAGCTCTTACAACATTTTTTTTCCAAGATAAACTAAATAGTCGATAAGGAGTTGCTTATAATATATGACAGATTGCCTTGAACTCCATAAAAAGATTTCAACTTGAATGCATTTTGAAGAGTGTCCTTTTTAGCCTTGTGGCTTAATTGATGTGCCAACTGTCATCCTCCTTTTGTTGACATCGATAGGTGAGAGAGCGAGGCGGAGAGTGAATGAAAATGATCTAGAAAAATATTTGTCAATAAGCTAGAAATTTGAGCAAGGTAAATTTGGTCAACATTAGAAGATAATCGGACAGCGGGCAGCCATAATTTTGTGGCCAAGCAAGTGGAATTGATGCGGTTTTTTCTTTTTACCATAGATCATAGATCGCTGCTCGGTCCGCACTTCCTGCTCTTCCTTTTCCCCATCCCCGATCTGCAATCGTTTCCCTTTCGTTGTTTATCTGCTTGCCATAATCGCGAGTAAATACATTATTTGTTTTGCCCAACAAAATAGAGCACTCGGGCGTATTGAATAAAAAGAGTTTGAGTTTTCAAATGGACCTGATTGTATCCGGTATTCAAAGGGTAGAAAAGTATCAAATATTGCTGCGAATCGATGCTGTATTTAACAAACAGTAGGTAGCATCTAAAAAGAAAGTATGTTCACAGCTAATGCATTATTCTAGTCTTGTCCATCTGCCTGTCTGTCCGTCTTCATTAAGGCTTAGATCTCAGTATCAATGAGAACAAGTGTTACCAAATTTTTGGGTAGAATACTTGTGTTTAAAAACTTTCTATATTCAAAAGAAAAAGTTCTAAAATCAAAAAAAAAAAAAAATTTCAATCATGATAATAAGATGTCTAATTTGTACCCAGAAGACAAATTTAGAAAATTTCTACACTAATCTTAGATTGGCAATTCTTTAAATTAATGAGTATAGTATTATTTCAAGAATGCAAAACTGACAACATTGAATGACAAATCTGTAAGAGATTAAGTTTGTTTCATATGGAACAAAAAATAACTATTTTACGTGCACATTTAATTATAATTACGTTAGGTAGTAACACTTTGTTTAAGTATTAGCTACAAATTTGCCACTAAAACTTTATATTCAAGCCGACTAGAATATGATCCCAGGGACAACGAGTACACCTATAATTTTTGAACAGCGAATATATTATAAATTTGGTTCTATAATTAGTAGAAGAGAATTAAAACATTCGCTCTGCCAACATTAAAAAATTTAAGTTAGAAGAAACAGAAACAAAATTCCCGAACTAAAGTCAATCATAAAGAATTAAAGATAGTTTTTTTAAAATGTATCAATCTGGAATTCTTGTTGCAGAAATTTTTCATCAAAATCGAAAAGTTGTCCAACTCAAAGTTTTGATGCCTGTTTCTAGAACATAATTTTATCGTTCTGTATACCAATGGTCTTTTTTGTGATGCTGGATTTAAGATGAAAGCAAAGTCAGTGACTGACAGCAACTTTCGCTATTCAAAATGTGAGCTATTAGCGTTAAGATTTAGGGGTTTCCCATGTGTGAAAGAAAGCACAACTGTACGCAATCGATCTCCCACAGGCTGCCTTCGCTGGGTTGCTGCCTTTCTTCGCTGCTAATGATCATTGGTTCCGGTTCTACAAATTGCCAGTTTGATTAATTAATGTCGCATCTTATGCATTTGCATTTGGCAAGCGAAATGTGTGCGCTTCATGTTGCGTTCTCTGTGTCATTCGAGGCGCTCAATTTGACAACGCATAATTAGAAAAGTGCTGGAAGAAATGGGTCTGGGGACCACTTACTGTGGAATTGTTATGGACACACGAGCCACAGTCACAGCCACAGCGGCAACGGTCGACGATCGACGGTTGAGAACGAGGACGAGGACTGTCACTAATTGTAGCGCTACTCTCGATGAGCAGTTAACAGTTAGCCTAGTTTGTAGTTCATGGGAAATGCAGAGGCTGAAGAGAAGCTCTTTCACCATTTCACCAAGATTTCGCTCCGATTTTCTAATATGTGTCGCAAGGAGTTTGTTGTCAAATTTCAGCTCAATCGCTGCAGTAGAAGCCGAGTTACAACGAGTCATTTATCATCACAGTTCGAACTGGGAAAAAAGGCCGACTCATGGTTAAGTGGAATGCAGCTTAATGAGCCCAATGTCCAGTGTTCAGTGTGGTCAGCAGCTGAAACCCATGGCCATGGACATGTGTTGGTGTCCAGTGAAAGGATTCGGATGCGGATTCACAATTCACAATCGAATGTTATTCAGTATTCGTTCGTTACTCTTCTGCAGTGAATAAACAAACGAGGCAAACACACACATTCTCTGCCTTCTCTGCCATTCTCATTAATCTCGAGGGGGCGTATTCGTAACTCGCGCACGCGCTCAATGAGCTCTAAGGGACTGAATTGGGTTTGGGCTTGGGATTGGGATTGGGAATGGGTTCTAATACACAACATATTGCAACTTTATGTAGGGGAAACAACAATTTGAGAAAGACTGAAACAACTTGAGAATCTTTTGTTGTTTTTCTAATACACATATACTCTATATGTGAATGAAACGTTTCCGATTTTGGTTCTTCGATTCTCAATGTTCGTTGCTAGTTGTTTTCAACATCTAGAGAGATATTAAGTGGGCACGTGTTTCTCAACGATGGATCAACAAATGCATCGTTGTACATACAAGCGATTTGTTTTTCTATGGCCAAACAGGCCCTTTTTCTCGACTTGGAATTTTACTGACTGCGTTTGTTTTTCGTTTTTCAAAATCAATATTTGTTTTTATTTGCTTAAGCGCAAAATTGCTGTGGCCAGCCAGCCAGCCAGCCAGCCAGCCAGTCTTCCTAGTAACCACATCCATCGACATAGGCGCCAATGTCCATGCCCATGACATGCCCTTGACATGCCCCGCGTGCCTCTTAAGCCTTTACAGCTGCGTATTTCCGTGCGTCAACGTGAACACATGCATTATTCAAAGTACTCACATCCACATGATTCACTTACATGCAACGTCTCTTCTCGCTTCATTTTGCACAAGCGTAGCTTTCGAAAGCTCGACTGAACTTTCAAATCGATTCATCTTTCTCATTTTTAAATCAAAATAAAAGTTATAAGTCACAGAGGTGTAAGTACGCCTATATCTCACTTAACAGCCACTTTGTATGCAGTGCCAAAATTCATTTAGCGGCATTACTTTGTAATCAAATAGTAAAGAAAACAAGTTACTCAGTCCCCTTGTCATTTACTATTTCAAGTATTATTAAGTTTTTTGTAATATTCTTAGAAGCTACAATCAATAATGCAATATCTTTGATTTTTTTTTATCAATAACTTTATGCAATGTTTGCCCTGGCTCCATTTTAAATTTGCGCTTACAAAACTTAGTTGTGCTTGCTCATTAAGAGGTCTCAATCATCTTAATCTTTGTTTGTCATTAATGTCATTATTTTTTATTAGAAGTACATCCCACTTAGCGTCATATTCTCCTTTTTTAATAATCACAAAATTACATAGTGACCACAAGTTTTATTTATTTAGATTTTTTCTTATTCGTATAACATCGTAAAAAACCTAAAAACGCAATACATGAAACTAAAATTTTGTAATCACATATTAAATAATCTATTCTCGCTCCATTCGAAAAAGCGCTTTCAAGACTTAGCTACGCATGCGCATTCAAAACTTGCAATTCGCATGATTTTCGCTCACCGTGGATCTTACTTAGTGGCCTATTCTCCTTAATTATAGGCAACACAATAAAGAAAACAAAACACAATGTTTAACTAACTTTTTGTAGAGAATCAAATGTGTCTAAGCCTTGTTTCCGTTTAAGTTTGAATTCACTTACTGCAATTTTTGTTGCTTTGATATTCATTAAAAAGCAATGAGTTCATTTTTATACATTTTTTTGTTGCACTTATGCGCAAAAAAAAATAAAGAAATAACAATCAAATTCTGACCCTTACTTTAAAATTCATCTTCTAACTTGTAAAATAAAAAAATGGTGGATGAAATAAAAGTAACGTGAACAATTGAATCGAAGTCTTAGGTAAGTTTGCATTTAAGAGCTAATTGATAAATTAAGTACGATATTTTCGTTGATAAATGCGAAGACTATTACATAAATGATGACCTATAAAAAAGGAATATGGGCCAATAAAAAGAACCACGCTCCCTTTGTAGAGCAAGAGAGAGTCCATTGTGTGCTGCTGTGGGTTCTGTGGTTCGGCGATATTTGCATAGGCTAATTGCATGGCATTTAACGGGAATGTGAGGCAAGGCAAGGTTATAGAAATTGAGGGAGTGGGAATCAAGAGAATAATAGGTGAGACAGTCAGACAGACAGGTCAGGCCGTTGATAGAGTGTTCGTTCGGTAGTGTCTTGGCCCGTGGATTAGACTAATTTTTAAATAGAATTTCAAGCTGCTCGCTTCACACGTTTTGCCTGCCCTCGAGCTGTGGGCGTGGGCGTGTGCGAGCCTACGATTACATACACATACAAATATATGTATGTCTGTACATACATCGAAGTACTATTGTAGTAGTAGTTGTGCAGGATTCGAAGACATCGGCGAGGGCGAGCGAATGGGTCGCAGCATGACGAAAGGTAAATTTTGTAAACAATTGTGCTAATTAAGCCAGCCCAATAAAAATCGGATCAGAGGCGGCTCAGTGAGCTAGTGGCCTAGTCAGCGAAGATTGTGAGCCATGAGACATGGACATGGACATTGGCAGGACATCGTCGCAGGTCGCACTTGAACTAAATCCGGTAGCTTAAACGAGTTAAAGGAACTTGAACGGAACTTAATCCCATAAATTTGGGAAAAATACAATTTTAATCAGGTTAATTCGTGTGTAGCGAGCGCGCCAGTTGCATGCAACCTCGCCTCGCCTCGCCTCGCCTCCGCTCTGCCTCAGGTAGCATTCGCTTGGTTTTTGACGAAAGGATTAGGCGCGCGGACTGGGCAGGATTTACGGGATTTAGAGTTATGCCTCTGCCTGTGCGCGTTGTATTGCTTGCCCCGATTATGAATGCGCGCCTGCGACATTTTAATTTAATCTCAGATTACGCTCGAGACTGAAGAAAACCAACAACCGGGGAGCGAGCCCCGGATCAAGGCGCGTACTTAAGATTAGGCCACCAGTTTCTGCTCGTATATTGCCAAATAGTTCGGCCAAGTTTCAATTTATTGTTATGCGCTACTTATTGCAAAAGTTTCACGTAAATCCGGCGATTACTGCCAACAGCAACAGTTACTCTAACTGTTACAGTTACAGTTCCCTACTTTGTACAATGTCAGACTCTCATTCCTCATTGCTCTTCGTGGCTTAGGCAAATTTGTAGGTCAATTGCAAAATTACTTAAGCAGCCTGATCAGCGGGATTATTAGCTCTACATTTTCTTTTTTTTTTTTTTGTGTCATTTTGGACTAGACTAACGCTCGTTTATGGAATCCCTCTGCCATCCTCTCTCAAGCCCCTTAAAGCCAGAAGTCTTGTATAGGGCGCGACCTTGCACTTTGCGTGTCGGCCTCTATCAAGGGATCACTCTGATCTTCAATTGGCAAACTACTTGAGCAGAGCCTGATCAACGGGATTATCAAGTCTGTAGCGAAATCCTTGGAGTGGGCTAACGATCGAGCCTTCTTAAAGCCAGAGTTGATAGAGGCGCGATGTTGCCTTTACAGTTAGAAGATTATTGTGATTAAAATAAGCCCAGGCAAAAAATTGGTTAAATATAGATTTTAAATACACATAAAGTAAGTTGTCTAGAATTACATGTTTGTTCATTTCATAACGCCTCAAATATAGTACCATATAAGTGTAAATATATTGCTATATATAATTTATTTGTCCGACATATTTTAACTTGAAAAGATTGCACATAATTGTATATTTAATACAAATGCTTCGTTTCTTAAATATCGGGTTTTCTTAATTTTAGTGCAATACTTTCAGTCAAATTTTGTTCTTAATGTTGATCACTGACAAATCATTTGTTATATAAGGAAAAAGTAAGAAAGCTACCTTCTACATATATTTAATGAAATCAAAACAGTGCGTTATTGGATTAATATGTATAAATATAATATAAATTTTTATATTACAAATATATAACAAAATTTTTAAAAATACCGATGGCCATACTAGTATTTGGTCATACTGGTATTCGGTATATTGAAATACTACTACTAAAATATACCGTAGTGTACAAAAATATACCAGGTTGCCAAACGATAGCAATACAATTTTCAGAAATCATGAAGACTTTAGTTGCTTGTATGTACCTAAAATCGCTACTCGAGCTTTAAAATCGTACTTGTTGTTAGATTTTTATAGATCTAAAATAAAATTGATCTGCCCGCAAGTGCTATCGAAAAAAATAAAGCTCTATCTGAGATCTAGGTGTATTTACGGATAGACGAACTCACAAACAGACGGACAGACTATATCGTCTCGGTTGTTGACGCTGATCCAAAATACTAATATATACTTTAGGGGATCGGATATGTCTCCTTCTGCCTCCCATCAACATTTACTGTAGGCAGAAAGTTACAATACCCTACCTAATCTATGAGTAGCTGGTATAAGACACTTACTTTGATTTTAAATTAAATCAGTGTCGATAGTAATACCAAAATGAAACGATGATGATCAGAAGATAAGCAAAGCCCCAACGATATTTGAATTAGAAATACAAAAGAAGCACAAGATCACTTTAGTAAGAGTTACAAAATTAAGTCTAGTTTGCGCTAACATAGAAAACTTGCTTACAATAACATACATATTCTCTTAGATCTGCGCATAAAATGTCCTTAAGGTTGGACACGTGCTTGGCGAGCGCTAGACGTGTGATCATCAAACGCCTGATCGATCGTGCCGCCACATCAAGGATTATGGCGATGAGCAAACACATTTTCAAATCGCCGTCTGGCATTTTTGCCATTTCTGTGATATGTCAACAGCGATAAAGGTGTGTCGCCTGCTGGCGAATCAGGATGAAATCAGGGCCCACGATCGGCACGATCAGCAAAAGGGTTGAAATCAAGCCCCATTCGAGGAGAGCTCGTTGCATTTTGCACCTGGTCATGCACCCTAGATGCTTCATTGCCATTGGAGTGTGCGCTACACGTGGCCAACAACAACACACGCACACACTCCTAAGGGAGGGCAACACAGCCAGAAGGAGATGAAGAACTCAATAGAAAGAGAGAGATTGAGACTAGAGAGAATTGGCTGCTGGCACACGATCGTCCTTTTGTGTGGTTAACGCCCGCCCGTTGTTTGTTGGCCATCTTCGGAGATCTCTTGACATTTCATCTGAATGCCAGTTTGATCTCGTTTTTTTTTTTTTTTCTTTTTTTTAGCATTGTGTTGTGCATTGATTACAAGTAAAATTATGTTGTACGTTATGGATTATCTGGCTTGCCGCATCTCGCACTTGTGTTTGCCTCCTCTCAGAGTTATGCATCATTATTTGACTTGACACTTGGATTACGATCGATTCTTGTGAACACACAAAGAACACTCGTAATTAGATGGGTTTCCATTGTTTTGTCTTTTGTTTCTATATTCGTCTTCACGATCGGTCTCCAAGGAATTAAAAAATAAAAATAAAGATCAATAATGTTGCAAACGCCATTTCAATGCGAAAGTAAATTTATCGCAAAAGTAACTCCATTTTGTGGTCAACTCTCGATGAGATGCTGTTACGACAAGGGTTGTACAACTTCCAAAAAGGGTTGAAATTGCCGCACGACTTCAACGATGACAACGGGGTTGCGTTTCTCATCTCATAAGTATTCATGCAACCGAGTAACCGAGCAACTAAGCAACCAACCCCAAAGCCTAGCGCACGTGTCAAAAATTAAACAAAATGTTTAACAATCTTCCCCATTACAATTGCAATTAAAGATTCTAGAAATTGCACTCTCATGAGGAATATGGCAGTATTAAAGCAATCTTCACGTAGATCGTAAATGGTTATGTTTCTTTCGCGAGATACTTTATTAGTTTCTAGCAATCAATATTTAAGTAATTGACTGAAAATAAAATCTGTATTTTAAAGTTTACAGAAGTTTAACTGAGATTTAAAAAAAATATATTTATTTAAATTATAATATAATAATTATAATTATAGGTAAGCATTTTATATTTATTTACATATGAGCAACTCATACTACAAAAAGTTATAAAACATATTCGAAAATTTATTTTTAACGTTTCAAGACTTTTTCTTCAAATTATAGAAAATTCTACGTTCTTTTTTCGCTGTATACCTTTAACATTTTACTTAACCAACAAACCAAATTACTTGGTTGCTTCTTTATTAAACCTTGAAAGCAAAGTTCGAATATCGTAAGTTTCTTTGTCGTATTATCGTAACTTTATTATGAAGAGGAGTGTAAGAGTAAACGATTTTTTTGCATTTAATAGTTTGGCAATATATAACAGATTGTTTTTAAGAAATCACTATTTATTGATTGTCATTTATTTGGACAAATTATAAACAGATTGATTTTCATTTTGAGAACTCTAATACCTTTAGTATAATTATTTGCTGGTAAATTTTCAGTTGAATATGCTAAAATATAAATACGTTAATGGAAATTAGAGTGAATTAAAAAAGTTCACACGCACATCTCTCAAAGTGAATCGAGACCTGAAAAGAATTACTATAATACATATAGTATTATAGTATTCGAGACTGTTGGTGAGTTGTGGGAATCTTGGACTGACCAAG
Source organism: Drosophila niveifrons (assembly GCA_035046325.1). Lineage (NCBI taxonomy): Eukaryota > Metazoa > Arthropoda > Insecta > Diptera > Drosophilidae > Drosophila > Drosophila niveifrons. Next base: position 7,375,214 of record JAWNOC010000063.1, on the reverse strand, counting down.
CCGTGTCCATCCAATCATTTATCATTTAACAAATTTTACAGTTATTACGAAAAAACAAAGACGCCAAACGCCGCTTTGGGTTCAACGGAAGTGTCAACGTGTCCTATGCCATGATTAGTGGCAATCGTATGTAGATACAAGGATTTATCCTTAAATATATGAGTGAGCAATGACATTTTTATTGATAAAAATTATGCACGCTTGAGGACAAAGGCATTTGGCAGCATGTTAGCCAACTTGACTCAGCAGAAAATCAGCGAACGATGCTAAAACAATAGGACAGCACCACAGAGAACAATAAAAGTAAATTGTCACTGTCTTCGTCGTTCAACGTTCGACGTTCGTCTTCATCTTTTTCTTCGGAGACTGCTGTCATAATGGCTCAATCAGGCAGCAGGAGCAGCTTGGGCATTGTTGACCCCGACTGTCGCCTCGACTTTGGCCAACGACCAAAAGGATTTTCTCGTGGTCAGCGCTGGCCATGAGACCGCAATGTCGTCGTCCTCGTCGTCGTCGTCGGCTTACATAAAACGATCGAACGAACGTAGTTCGTTTGTTTGTTTGTTTGCTTAACTGTGTTTCCGTATGTCTGGCTAACGGTTAACCGTTAGCATCCGTTGGCATTTTGATGGACGCCGACATGAAAGAGTTTTTCGTTCTCACTACCCAGAATAAAGGTTCGCAAAAGTGCTTTGTGTGCACATTTTGAGGCATACAAGTTGACAAAGTTGCACGTTCAGACCTCAACCTGTATTCGAATATTCCAAGACCAGCAAAATGGCTTGAAGAGTTTTAATAATTTCGCAAATTCCTCTGTTTTACAATAATAACATGGCTGCAGCTTCAAGAAATATCCGATTTTCATCTTGATTTTCTTACTTCCCTTTTAGCGGGCGGCCATTTTGTCGACGACGCCATCTTTATTTACGCTGCGTAACTGTTGCGCAACGTGTTGATCAAGTGACCCCAGATTGGAGTCTCCTCGATAAAGATATCGATAAGTATCGCCATCAGCATGCAACGGCAGCTCGCATTTCAAATACGTAAAATAACCAATATGGGCAAATATAAAAATAAAATATTTTTCAATAAATGGGGATAATATCTAATAATCTTCATAATGTTAACACGGTTTAATACAAAAAAATGAGTCGACTGTGATCATTCAAAATTATTATTTTTTAAATGGTGCTGCTTTTCATTATTTTGTAAAACGTTATAGTACGATCGGTACGTAACGCCCTTAGAAATGGAAATAAAGAATGCAATTGTATTGCTGTGTTAAATAAAAAAATAATTACAAAATTGTTAAATATGTATTTAAGAGCTTAGAAACATAAAAACAATGTTGAAAATTGTTATATATGTATTTAGGTTCTTAAATGTAACACAACAATTACGATTTATTTTAGAATTTAGACCATTATTTTTCAATCTTTTAGTGTAAGGACTTATAAGCAATCGATAAAGAATATAGAATTATGTAGATCTACCCACAAAAACATCTATTTTTTTAAAAAAAGTCATCAAAAGTTTAAAAAATAATCATACTCTGCATTGCCTATAACACTAATCATATTTTAAGGTCTTGTTTTTACCCATCTACATAAAAAATAAATGTGTGAAAACACAAGAAAATAAAATGTCCCTCTTAGGAAACTGCCAATATGCATAAAGATGAATTTAGATGTTGGCGCTTATAAAGAATACATCGTCATATATATAGAATTTCAATTAATACTCAGCTACCCAATAAGGTAGCGTGCATAATCATTTAAGGTGCCAAATTCAATGATCAGGTTTTGCTCGGCGCACTGTGAAAACGGCGACGCCCCGTTAACGATTTCAGTTAACGATTATTTGGCATAAAATTTGTACAATTCTGTTAAAAAGTAAAAAGACTAAAGAATGCCCAGCACGATTCTTAAAAGGGATTTGCCAGTTAAAGCGTAAAAATGCAGTTACAACTTGATTTTACACAAAACTCTCTCTCAGTAAAGATCCTTTTGCGTTGGGTTGAGACGGCCCCGCCTTTTGTGCTGTTGACTTAAGATTACGACTACGACAAGACATGGCTGAAGTGAAGTGAGTCCTCACCCAGCATGTGTGTGTGTGTGTGTGTGTCTGTTGTCTCAGGCTACTTACACTAATCCGGCTGAGCTGCATAATTTTCCATAAAAAGAAAATAACTACTTGTCTAGCACTTGCCACAAGCGAACAATAACAAAGTTGTGCATTGCGATTGAATAATTGGGCAATTGTTTAGCTTTATACAAAGTAAATGTAAATGAAGAACAGAATTGTACACTACACATGATTAGAGTTTGTCTATTTATTGGCCCTTCTTGATGACATGCGCCAGATCGTAGACACCGCGCACCGCCTTCAGCTTCACACCGGGCACATCCTGCAATCGTCCCACACGGCACAGAACAATGTTATGCTCCTGCAGATTGTGTCCAATGCCCGGTATATAGGCGACCATCTCTTTGCCGGTGGATAAGCGAACAAGCACACATTTTCGATTCGCTGAATTGGGCTTCTTTGGCTTCTTGATCAGCGTCTTGAGCACAACGCCCTTGGCAAAGGGTTTTCCGTCCAGTGGTTGACGTGGCGGACGCTTCTTGACGTGTGGTCCCGTGCGATGCATTTGATTCAACGAGGCCATGCCTCGCCAAGCTGCGGCAGCACAATTGTTATAACTGCTCTGCAGAACTGCAAAAAAAAGAATGAAAAAAGAACTGATTAGATGCCAACACAACTGTACGAATTAAATATACAACTATTTGCGCACATTGCGGACGGCTTAAAGCATTTGACAGCGGGACAGACTGATGGACAACACACACGCACACATATACACAGTCACAAAGAATAGACAAAAGGGTCAGCCAGGACAGTTGGCACACTGACAATGCCCACTGGCCTTTTGTTGTGGCTAATCTCTGTGAAAATCGCAAAATAATTGTTATGCTGCTGCTGCAGTCGATGCATTTGCTTCACCAAATAATTGCAGCCAAATGACGCGCAATGCACAAAAGGATATGAATGTGGATATGGATATGGACTTTGATTTCGATGTGGCTATGGGTCACTCTCAAGCCTTTTATGCTGACTGACTGACTGACAAGGGGTTTTGCTTTCATTGTCTCTGGCCGTTCCCATCATACTCCCGCATCCAATGATTGACCATTGACAGCAGCAGAGCAAGCACTCTTCTACTAAAAAAGGACAAAGATTTTAATTAAATGCCACACACACATACGCATACAGGTAATAATTACCATAACGCTGCACAATAGCGATCACCAAAAGCAGTCCGCAAGCTGGACGCATTGTGACACCTGTGTCCCTTTTTATTGTCAGTGGTGATTATGGGTCATGCAAATTCTCATTGTTGATGGGAAATGTCATGTTAGGTGGCCATAGTTTTAATTAAAAATTCTCGCCGCTTTTGATGAGAAAAGTCCTATGAAAATATTCACAGGACTTGCGATAAATGAACTGGTCTTGAAAATAAGTGTGCCAACCACGCGCAGACAAAAAAGGGGGAACGGAAAGAGTTGAAATCGAAGGCAAACACAATTTATACAAATCATTGTCCACATGAATCGGGCGAAAGGATCGCTAGATAAACATGAGACATAAGAGCACATCATTGCTTGGCAAGAGGGGAAGCAAACATGCGCGGGTGGCTGCCAACGACGAAGATGATGTGCAAATAAACAGGGCGTGTGTGTTTGCAGAGACATCGACCGAAACAGACTCTTTACATACATATGTAGATAGAATTATATTAGTTTTTAACTTGTTTGCAACTTACCCTGTGCCGTCAATTGTTTCGTAACGTTAAATGTTTGTCGCAGGAAATTCATTTTGCCAAAGTCGTTGCGTTTCCGGTTGGTTTGTGTGGATTGCTCCAATCAATTATACAAGGCACAACAGCAGTCCGCCTACTATTTATGTTATAATAAACTTTTAACAATAATAATAAATAACAATAAAACTCAGCAGGCAAATGCACAATTGGAAGGCATGCCGTCAGTGTGACCGCAGATGAACCGGTTAAAAATACCAAGCGACCAAATGAAATATACCAAGTCCAAGTTTGTTGTTCATAAATTTGAAGTCTAATAAGAATAATTTAAGTAAAGAATTACTTCTGTTAATGTATATACTTATAACATCAAAAAACTAATTCCCGCAAGATTTTTTCCTAAAAACCACGATGTGCCTTTTGTACATCATATAAGCAAAACGGTCACGCGGATACCGGCAGCTTGAACAGCTGTGTGTGCATAACGATAATTGTTATCGATACATTTATTCAAAAAATAAAATTTTGCTTAGACTACCTAAAATACAATTGTTGCTTATAAACATTACGCTTTTGTAATTTCTAAAATCGAGGGTGTTGGAGCTGGAGCGGGTGACGAAGTAGTTGATGCTACCGATGCAGTTGGAGTCTGTTGTCGAGCGGGCATTATATTCCGTGTGTCGGTGCCGCTTTCTGGATTCAGTTTGGCTCGCTTGGGCAAAGTTGCTGCTCGTAGATAGGGATTGTCAATGTTGGGATTTTCCAAGATCGCTTTGTTCGTGGTCGAATTGGGCTTGATCTCCAGCTCGAGCTTTTCCTCCTTGGATTTGTCGCCATCGTCCTCATTGTCGCTGTCACCTTCCTCGCCATCCTCTGCCAAAAAAGAAAGAAAATTTTAAAAATTGTTGCATAGGGCAATAGAAATATACCTTTGCTGGGCGCATCCTCTGTCCGATTGGCCACCAAGTAGTGGTACTCCAGCTCCTCAAAGTCAAACACTTGATCTGTGGGATTCAGGGCAGCGAGATAGGGCGGAAATCTTGGTCTGCAGGCTATTACTATTGGCAAATGCTAATATATAGATAATTTTAAATGGGAAGAATGTTGTCAATGCTTACGTGGAAACATATTGTCCTCGGTGGGAAATAGATTGACAGTCTCAGATGTTTTGCACAGAAATTTGGTCAACGCCTTCTCCACATCTCGCTTCTGGCTAGCGGCTTTCTCGCGAATTGCCTCGTATTCTGTAACAGGCTGCTTATGTGTTGGCGTCCTAATGTAGGCATGAGGATCAGGCATCGCTGGGAAATAGCTGGGCACGTAATGCGGATGGGCGGCCTTACTGCCAGCCTGCAGCAAACTTAGTTGACGCTGTTGGGTCTGCTGTGATGGTAATGGAATGGACACATGATTCGTGCGTCGGGTATACGGTTCCAAGCTGGTGATGTTTATGCCCATGTTGATTAGCGCAATGCTGACGTCGCCCACTGTGGGCATGGTTCGTCCAGCCAGTTCACAGTAATTGTGTGATGAATTCCCCACCTCCACAATCACTACAAAGCAAATGTTGCTCATTTAACGGATTTATGTTTTAATTCAATATATGATTAGATCAACTTACGCGCCTGCATCATTTGCGTGAGCGTCTCGACACATTGATTGCTGGCCGTGGCGGCTCCTTTGTCGAGCAACAGTTGAGACACCGCTTTGTTGAGTAGCCGGCGATATGCATCGATGTTGGTTATTGTGACTGCTTCAGTTTTCTCCATACTAATTTACTGATTTATTACTAAACGAATACATTTACATACATATGCCGAATATTATTAGTGATGGCAAGTAGGTGAAGAATTATCGAGAAATTGATATGTTCGCAATTTCTATCGATTTTTTTTTGTGGGAGATACCAAAAGTTTTTGGACTCAAGTAATAATATTATTAATTTGTATCTTTGATACTTTTGTTTCCTTCTATTTTATATATCCATGTCCGTTTACACGGTCGGTCAAGGGAAATCGATGCAATGAATGCAAGACACTTAGGTCCTACTATTGTTTTATCTGTTATTCATACAATTATCTACTTCTAATAATTTTTTATTTTTGACTTAGATTTCCCGAAATTTGTGCCTTATGATAATGGGAATAAATTTAAAATAGCCTTATTTACAATTTCGTTTAAGCAAATATTGTCTTAAAACTTAACGAAACTGTCTTATCGAAAGATAATGTCATAAAAGCCAGTTTTTGGTAACTTCCACGAGTGCGCATATGGTCACACTGACGTTAGTTAATTTTAATTATCCACAGCTGACGGTTGTGCGGGCGGCGGGTGCTGTGTAGAAATCTCATTGTTTTTTTTTTTTGTTGGTGTATTGTGTTGTTGCTGTGGATGTTCTATTGAAAAAAGTGCAGCAATTTGTGTATTAAAAATAGCAACAAGGCAGCAAATAAGTGTACTATTTAATGTAATTTGTATGCCAGGTTCAAAATATTGTAAAAGGTATGTACAAAATTGAACGACTCATTCAAAAACATCCACAGCAATTGAATTAATTGTATTGTTATTGTGTGCTGCAATTGTTATTGTTCTCAGTAGCAACAGCAGTAGAGCACAGCATTGAAACTTCAATTCCAATATTGTAAGAAGCTTGCTGCAGCAACGGCAACGAATGCTAACTATGAGTATACAACAAATATGCAGAGTTCATAAATTGTGTGTGTGTATGCGTGTGTGTGAAATGGAGTTCTGATGCTGCCGCCAACAATGCCGACTGCACACTTGCTGCCTTTCATTTTCGATTAAGTGGCATGCAATTTGCGTTTATGATTTGATTTGTATGCTCCACAAAACCGGCACTAAAAACGTTTCTATTTTCGTATTATGCCCATTGCGAAATGCGCCTAATTCTGTGTTCGTTTTTGTTTTTTCTTTCTTTTTCTCTCAAAACTTGAAATATTCGTGAGTTGCGAGTGTAGCCACACATTCAACATAAACATGTATGTGTATATAGCAGTGTGTGTGTGCGTATGTGCATAAGTGGGAGAGAGCGGGTGTCACGAGTAAACAGGAGTGCGAGTGAGTTGGTATTATTATTGTACTATTTGCTTTTGTAACTGCTGCTGCTGCTTTTGCTCTGCTTGTCTTTGCTGTCTTACTGTCTGTCTGTCTTCCTTGCACTGCCCTTGTCACGTACTGCAGTTTGTTTTCTTTATTCTTGTAGTTGTTTTCTCTTTGTTTCGCACTTGTCGCTGGCTGACTGACCAAATCTCTCCCCACACACCGACACTATGCAAGTTGTCGTTTTTGGTAAAGTCTTCTTAGCGCTGTCCATCTATATGAATTCGCTGCGATTGCGAATTGTATCAGTTTCATTGTGATGATGACTCAAAGCGTTTGCTCTATTAATGCTGGTGGATGTGTGTGAGTTTATCACTTGTTTTATTAACACCTTGACTCCTGACTCTTATCAGTTCCACCAACAACAAAATAAATAATAATAATGAGAAAGTTAAGACAGTGTGCTTGACTTCAAGATACCTGCTAAACAATGGATTTCAAATTGCTGCCTAAATTTATGTCAAACATTTGTAATTTACATTTAAAAATAACTTGTTTATACTCGTTGCTACAAAACCTGAGCATACCCGTCTGCCGCTTAGGTAGTGGGTATATTTGATGCTGTCGCTGCTCTCCAAATTTATTATCTACTTCCCTTTCCTCATGCTCTTCTTCTTTCTCTAGGTTGCTTTTAGCTTGTTTGCTTTGTTAGTCAATACACACATGCAAACAGACACTCACACACATGAGCTTTCGAATAGTTGGCAATGTTTACACGATTTCAGTTCTTATCTAAGCAAAATCGCCAATTATGTTATTATTGCTTCTGATAGAGGTATCAATGCAATTGCTTAATAAGCAACACCGAAGTGCAAATGCCCTTGCATTGTTTATATCAATTTATTGCCTTTTCGCTATTTTGATTGCCTTTGATTGAGAATGCCATGAATGAACTTGCAACTTGGGCTCAATACACTACGAAAACTCGAAGAAGAACACAATTTCACAATTATCTATGACTCAATGAGTTGTTGCTCTCTTTGGTCACTTTGTTTTTTTGATGAGTGTGGTCAACGCAGGTCGCTGAGAAGAATGCGAAGAATCATTTCGAGAGATTTTTCTAGATGAAAATTGCAAGCATGTTTTTCTGTTTGTGTTGTGTTAGTATTTTTGGTTTTTTTGAGCTCGTGATTTTGGCGTTTTTTTGGTAAATGTTCTAAAAATATAACCGGAAAGAGAATTATATTTGGGTCGCGGTGGCATTTAAAATGGTGTTAACTTTGTCGGGAGTGAGATAAGAAAGCCGTAAAGCGAATGATTGATAGCCATAAACACACAGGAATGCATATAAGCATGCGTTTATTTTTGTTTTTGTTATACCCGGCTACCTATGGATAAAGATAGGGTATGCTGTATTTAAGTAGCTAAAAATAAAGTTATTTATTTGAATCACCAAAATTTTTTTTTATTTTTTTGTCACGTATTTAATGAGTAGAATAATAGAAATAGCGCAAAAAAAAAAACAATTTATGGAATTTATATTCTTAAGAAAAATAAAATTATGAAAACTTATAAAAAATTTTGTTTACAAACGATCTCATTTTAGGTAGAATTAAATGCAATGCCAATTTTCAGTTATATCTAATCTATTATCAAACATTTAAGAAGTGCTTACCGGGTATTTTGCGATCGAATACTTTGGCGCACACCTTGCTTTGTTTTCTTACGTTTATTCGTGGGTGCTGATGTTGTTGTTGTTGTGATTGTGAAAAGAGAAACTCTCGACATTTCGCAGATTTCGAAGAGGGCGAGCAATGTAAAAATGTGCAAATTGTGTTAGTAGTCGTAAGAGAGCCACTAAAGTTATAAAGTGCAGTTTTTGTTTCTGGTTTCTTGTGCTGTGGCTAAGCGTGAATCACGATTTGGGAATTGCCCGCAAAGGTCGTTTAATTGAAATTCGAACTGCTGTCGATTGGAAACATACAGCGTAAAACGCGGCGTATGAGTAATGTGTCAAAACTCACTAATTATTTATGTGCATACGTTTCGTTTGTTTATTTGTTTGTTTATATAGTAGGAACAAAGCAGAAGCACGTCAACGATAGTCAAGTGTCAGCTGCTGTAGGCGTTTATCTGGACATGAACAAGGCCGGCAAGCACATTCAAAGTGGCGCCACCACAGCCATCGGTGGCGGCAACTCCTCGCTGGCCAATGCCACCGCATTGCTTGGCTCCCCAACGCCAGTGACAAATGCATCGGCCGCTGGAGCCGCAGCCGGAGCAGTGCTCAATGGCACTGCGAGCAGTCCCATGAATGTGTTCAACTCCATAATGAGCTTTTTGCCAGACAATCGTCCCATCACCTCGCTGCACATTGTCGAGGACTTTGAGCGGTAAGCGGAGATCACTTGCACTTGCATTTCCAAATTACTCATATATGTACATACGAATTATTTCAGTTGCCCGAAGAACTTCAATGCCATACATCGCACTTATGATCAGGACGCCGATGCAGATCTGTGGCGTGATTACAACATTCTCTTTGGCCGCCAAACCACGCGCTATCTCTGCCTCTCAAAGTCCGAGGGTCTGCCCGACTACGTTGTGGAGACGCTAAAGTAAGCAACTGACGGAGACATTCAACTAATTAAGTCCCGCAGACAGACAGCCGGTCAATGGTTAATTAAATGCATTTGCCCTTTTACACACAGAGTGATTGCCGAGAAAGTGCCGCCGCCCAAGGAGTTCTCGCTGTTGTCGCGCACTGCGGACAGCGATCAGAAGGCGTGGCGCAAGCGGCAAATCGCCTACAAGTTGTCAAAACGCGGCACAGTCACGCATGCGGTCACCGATGTAATACTCTGCTCCAAGCTGAAGATAGCGCCCGATGGCTTTAAGCTGGCTGGCGACATAAATGGCGTTTTGATCTGCTACAAAACCGGTGCGATTCCTGTGCGTCTGCCACCGCCGGTGCCACTTTCTGCTGTGGTTGCTCCAGGTGGCAACAGTGGCAGCAACAGCTGTGAGGTGGAACAGGCGCTCAATCGTCTCAATTTACACGGCCAACGCAATTCGCGCGGACCGGTGAGTGTTGATATCAATTTTAGTCTAGATGTGACATATGTAAATGAATGTGCATGGCTTTGTCCTGAGTCACTAAACAAAAGAAAGCGAGATGTGACATTATTAATACCATTTAAAAGAATAGTTAATATTACAGTTATTATTGTATTACATTTTAAAGAGTAAATTAGTTTTCATGTAAAGTCAGCGTGTATTTCTTTGTAAGGCTAAGCGAAGACACAATCCATAGCATGTATTTTAACCAGTGCTTATCAAAGACACGAACCACATGCAGGACATTAGATAAATTCAGCTTAAGCTTAAATGACTGTATACTCAAATGAATCTAAGAAAACTTCAATATTTAGAGCGGCTTAAGAAGCAGAAATAGTTTTTATTAAACTGTTATTATTGTATCACAGTTTAAAGAGTAAGTATTTCTTAGTAAAGCTAAACAAAGACACAAACCATAGCATTTATTTGAAGAAGTGCTTATCATGTAATGACTATACATAAAAGAATATAAGAAAACTTTAATATTTATGGCATTTAAAGGAGCAAAAATAGTTATTATTGTATCGCAGTTTAACTAGTGAATTAAATGTTAAAGTGCATTTCTTTATTAAGCTAATCCAAGACAAAAACTATAGCACGCTTTTCAAGCACTGCTTATTAAAGATACGAACCACATGCAGCTCATGAGATAACTTCTGCTTAAGCTTAAATGACTGTATACTCAAATGAATCTAAAGGAGCAAAAATAGTTATTATTACACTGTTATTATTGTATCACAGTTTAAAATGTAAGTAATATATCAGCGTGCATTTCTTTAGAAATATATGCAAATACACAAACCATAGAATGTATATTAAACAGTGCTTTTTCAAGACATTAACCACACACAGCTCATTGGCTAATTTCAGCTCAAGCGTCGATTGTACAAACAGAAATAAATATGAGGGAACTTAAGATAATATTAAGAATAAAATGTATTTGTGAATATAGTTAACTAATTGCAAAATGATCCGATTTCAGCTGCCACAGGTGCCGGCAACAGCTGAGCACCATGACTACGAAGAGATACAGGCGCACTTTCAAATCAATTCGCCACAGCGACCAGCACCACCGCGTCCAGCAACAGCCGCCGCAGGTGGAGGTGGAGGTGGCGGTCGAAATGGCAACTATGGCGGCACTGGCACTCTAGGAACCTATACTGAACTGGAAGGCGTGCCATTCACCATGCACGCCATGCTACAGCGCAGCCAGCCAATGACTGATGTGAGTATTTTGCTAGAAAATGTGTGCAAACAACGTAACTGAAACCAAATCTCTTTCTCTTCAAAACAGTTGCCCACATTGCCTGAAATTTCAACGCTGCTGAAGACGCTGGACTATGACTTCCAACTGGAGCGTCAGATCTTGTGCACCATGAAATCATCGGCCTCCAAGAATCCATTCTTTAAGTAGTCGCCCAGACCCAAGCCCTTCCCATGTAGCATTCTTCGCATTGCTATGCGATATGCTAAGCAATAATCTAAATAATTCAAATTACGTTTAATTAGCGTTAACTAATCGAAATGTACTTATCGTGTGTGTGTGTGTGTAAATGAATAACCTGAATAACACTGCCAAACAGCAGCAGCACGTTTATTCATTTGTCAACTCAGTTCGATTCGTTTTCGGATTCAGATTCAAATTGAAATTCAGTTATACATACAATGATATATCTATGTAAGTTCTTAAAGGACCTCAACCCAGATGTGTGTATGTGTGTGCGTGTATAGATTCCTGTGCCTTTGAATGATATGTATCTACTGATTTTGATTACTTAAACACAAGATATGTATAGTATATTATATTTACCATACATATGTATGTATGTACGTATCTCTGAATCATTTATAATATATATATATATGCGTACACATAATAGATACAAATACAAATGAATTACCCAGCATTGTGATCGTGAACGAAATGTTTGTCATTATTATTTTTAATTTTTTCAATTGAATGTCGTACACACATCAATAAAAATAAATCAATTGAAATTCCCCAATTTCCCCAAGCTATCTATCTACACACAATATATATATATCTATATATATGTATACACCCCACTCACACTCATTGTTTAACGAGTAAAATAATATCTAGCTATATATATATATATATATTACGCAAATTGAATGCGAAGCATAGTTTTTAGTTACTTAGTCTAATGTTAATGCGCTGAACAAGTCAAGCGAAAGCCAGCGAAAGTATTTCAATAAACCATAAACAATAAACAGAAATATACAAACACTGATATAGACATACACATATACTATATACAAAACACAATATATACATACAAATACAAATACATATACATTTACAAATTCATATACATACATATATACTTACACATGTAGGGCACGCCAGTTGGTATTTCAAATATTATATGGTAGAGTTCTAGAGACCCGTAGACTGTACAACTATGTTAAACAAATCATTGGTTCTTCCCTATCTCCCTATCTTACACCCCTCTCTTCCCTCTCTTATTCACACCCAACAACAAATAATTGCAATGTTATGCAGATGTTCGAAATAAAATTATATATATATACATACATAACTACAGATTGTCTATATGTATTATATTGTATTGTATTTTGTGCACTTCGTATAGCGTCTTTCAGATGTTATCGCCGCTGTTGCTGTCTCCTTTCTCAGGCCATCTCTCTCGTTCTCGTTTCTTATCTGCATCAAGCCATGGTTTTTGTATATATATTATTTATTGCAATGAGTTAAGCGCCTCTTTATTTCATACTAACCGATCTGTATTTTATAATATAGTTAATTTTCAATTCGAATATATTTAAGTGTAAACCTATTTTTAAATTATTTTTTTGCGCTAAATTCAAATTCGCCTCATGAAATAAAAGATAAAAACTGAATATAAATGAATTTCGATTTATTTGACATTAAACTTATGATGAGGGGCAAATCATGTTATATAGGGTAGCAATACATGATGATGAACAAGAAAATATCCGACAGCTATAGTATAATATATATTCAATATTTTGTATTTATGTACAGTATAAAATCGTAAAAGTTACGTGCAAAATATGTACAATAGTTATGTATGTATATACCGAGTACTTAATGCATAGCGTATTGGTCACGTTGAGCTCTGGCACTGGCATCGATTCCCCAATTCCCCGATCCGGAATCAGAATAAGTTATGGAACAAATCCGGCTGGGATAGCGTCTTCTTCAAATTGCGCACACTGAGACGCTTCATGCGACGATCGGCCGTGCATCTGTGTGGAAGATGAGGAGAGGTGGAGAGGGAAGGAGAGCAGAGCAGAGCCGAGGGAAGGAGGAACATGAAGATGGGAGGGTTGTTGGAGGAGGCAGCGGCGGGGGGAGCGAGTAATTAGCAACGATTTCGAGACAAGTTTGGATTTTTAGAGGCAGCATTTTTGATGAGCATTTGAAGCGATTTTTGGAGGGGGGAGGGAGGCAACCGTCACCAACAATTTACATGTCGCATATGTTTTTTTATCCAGCACCAGGTACAAAAGCTTTCCGCTCACGACTACGAACACGAACATGACCATGACCACGCCCACTTCCATTCCCAGGTCCACTTACTCGAATATGCGGGCCTGGTACTCGATCATTAGACGCACACAATCGGCGAGAGTTTCGCCCTCACGCAACAGCTCCTGGATATCGTGCACATGCGCGCCTTGGGGCACAGTGTGAAATATCGATGGTGTTATCGATATCGATAACGTCTCGGGGCTTATCTGCTGCAGCGGCACCTTGGTGAGCCTGAAAGTGGAGGTCCAACGATTAGTTGGGGGCATTTTGAAAATTCAAAATATAATAACAAGTAAGAAGTCAACAGTCGAGTGTGCTCGACTGTGAGATACCCGCTACCAATTTTGAATAAAACCCAAATATTGCGGTATTTTTCAAAATATACTAAAATAATATACCATAAAACTACCGACAATATACTGAATTCTATATTTGGTATATATACATGGTACTACACAAAATATATATACTATGGAGGGCAAAATATACTTGATTGTCAGCTTAAGCAACTAAGACCCCGAGTAAGTATGCGATTTTGCCCATACAAAAGTGTTTATTTAATAACTTCTACAATTTTTATCTTATCGCGACTAAAATTACAGAGGTCACGAAGACTATAGTCATTATTGTATATACCGAAATTCGCGACTGTAGCTGTAGCGTGGCAGAAATTGTCTCGGCTGTTAACGCTGATCAAGAATAGATATACTTTATAGGGTTTGAGATTTCTACCTATTACATACTTTTCCTGCCGGCACAAAGTTATAATACCCTTCTACCCTATGGGTAACGGGTATAAAAATCATTTCCGAAGAGTCAAAACCAAACCCTAATCCTAATAATCGATCTCAAGTTAAGTATTTATTCTAGCTACCACTTGCTTGACTAATTTGCGTATCAAATACTATTTATAAGCCACACTCTAATTCACCACAAGGACTATAAACAAGAACAAAAGCTACAGTCGAGCACACTCGATACCCGCTGCCCATTTTGAATAAAGGGTATCAAAGAAATATACCACAAAAATACTAAAAATATACCGACGGTCATAATTGGTATCATTGCAATACTGTATTTGTAAAATATACCATGAAGCACAAAATATACCAGATTGTCATTCAAACGTTTTTTCTTAAATTTTTCTGACCGCAATCAAATTTATAAATCATTAAGACTATGCTTATTGTATGTAGCAAAAATCGCAACTCTCGGTTCATTGCTTGCTAACTTCTTTTCGATTTGTCCCAATTTGTGAGGGGCGAAGTGGGCGTGGCAAAAATTTAAATCCATATCTTTCTCTTATAGTCTCTGAGATCGAGGTGTGCATATAGATGGACAGACAGACGGACATTGTCTCGGCTGTTGACGCTGGTCCAGAATATATATGTATACTTTATGGGGTCTGCCTGTGATATACATTTGAACCCTATACGTAGCGGATATAAAAGTAGAATGTTACAAATTTGTGACAACCACAAACTGTACTTAACTCGCGGTGTTGCCACATTTCGATAATAATCTGCTGATCGATACCTGCTAAATTTAGTAATGTGCAATTTTAATTCAACTGGGGTTAGTCGAAAGCTTTTTATAATTTGTATAAACTACATAAAATAAATAAATAATGAATTGTTTACAAACTGCTAAACAAATGTGAAAATCTTTTGATTAATAATATAAATAGATTTATTTTTTTCGTATTGAAATGGGTTTGAAAAGATCTCCATTTATATGATTTACTAATTTTATTATTAATGCAACTGATTTGCCAAAGATTTCAAAAGTAATACAATTGAAAATTTCTTGCTGAGCTTTATGAAGTTAACTGTTTTCTGTACTTTCTGTATATAGTAGTTTTTTTTAATATTTTTGCTCTAACTTTAGCTCAGATGTTATTAGAGCATTTAATCAGGCAGAACAAATGAGTGTAATTTGATCCGACTTCCGTCTGACTGAACAGAAAGCAGTTTCTTATGGTAATAACTATGGATATGTCTAACTTTTGCTCTACCGATCGGACGGTGATCGGCGGACTTTCAACTTACCGATTAAAGTGCGCAAAGAGGTAATCCATGGTGTCGCGATTGATCTCTGGCAGCGAGCGAATCAGTCTCTTCAGTGTGTCCAGCTTCTGGTGGAGCTCGGTGAGCACTATATGGGAATGGTATAAGTACAAGTATTGGAACAATCAGCAGCAGTTCACATTATCTACTACTACTTACGCCACTGATTGGAGGGACCAATGAAGGTCTTGGCCTCGTTCACGCTCACCAGCGGACTCTTGATCTCGCGCAGAAATAGCTTGAGCACGCCGGTCAGCGTGTGGATATCGACGCCCGGTTGACGCAGTGCGTCATAGTCGTTGGCATCGATGTTGAAGCGCAGCGTCTGGATTTTGTTGTAGTCACCGCACTGCCGGTAGACGCCCTCAATGGGCTGCGTCGAGCGTCGATACTTGTGCTCGATGAGGTCAC
Organism: Drosophila niveifrons; assembly: GCA_035046325.1. Lineage (NCBI taxonomy): Eukaryota > Metazoa > Arthropoda > Insecta > Diptera > Drosophilidae > Drosophila > Drosophila niveifrons. Next base: position 7,359,202 of record JAWNOC010000063.1, on the reverse strand, counting down.
AGCAATCGACCACGATCCGGGGCACGGTGCGATGCTGATCGTGCTTCAGTACCAGCTCCAGTTCGGTGTCGAAGCACGGCTCGTCGAAGAAGATGCGCTGCTCGCGCAACGTTTCCACGCTGGGTCGACTCTTCCACCAGTTGGCCAGGTTCATCCAGGCCGCCAGACGCGATGGACGCACCGGCGTTGCGCCCGAGCGCTTCCCCAGATTGGATGTGGGCGCATGCGGCGGCACCGGCGGCGGCGGCAGCTGGCGACGCTCTTGGAGCAGTTCGTGCAGCTGACTGCTCATCACGGCCAGCTTGGCCTCCAGCTCTTGGCTGTAGCTGGACTGGGCCACCAGATCCTGCTCGAGCGTGTGCAGCCGCTGCTTCAGATTGTGCCAACGCTTCGAGCAACTGGCGCAGCACTCGCGATTGCCACTGCGCGTCGGTTGAGCCGGACTTCCAGCTGACGAGTTGGAATTGGAGTTGGAGGAGGAGCACATGTCCAGGCTGGTGTTGGACACCAAGACGGTGGCATCGTCCAACAGCAGACGCGTCAGATCCCGAGTGCTGCTGCTCTTCAGCAGCGTCAATTTGTTTGGCTTGCTGCGCAATTCACGCAACAACACAACAGCCTCGGGTCGTCCTGCGCCCGCTGTTGTCGCCGTCGTCAGGCCAACCATGTCCAGTGTGGTGGTGGAGCCAACGCTGCTGCTCCCGCTGCCCTCCAGATGCGCTGTGCTGCTCGGCGAGCGCACATACGCGGCTGATGATGCGGGCGTTGAGCGATCGCGAAAGCAATTCATGAGGCTCTTGCTGGGTTGACGACGCTCGTGGGCCACGTAGCCGGCTGCTCCAATGATAATGTGCGTCGAGTCTGGCGTGCCAGGCGTCACTGCTGGCCCATAGCTTGTTGCCTTTGCCTGCATGCTGGCTTCCTCTCTCTCTCTCAGCCGCAGCCTCAGCCACAGACTCAGACTCAGCTTCGATCGCAGTCGCAATTCGCTTCGTTTATCTTGCTTTCAAGTTGGACTCGGGAGTCGAACACGGCTTATCGACTTATCGAATTCTTTGTTGTGTGTTATTCTTACTGTGTGTGCGAGCATGTGTGACAGCCACGCCTCCGCCACCGCCACCGCTTTCGCCGCCTTCTTGTGGCCTTTGCTTCTGCAGTTGCAAGTGCCGATGACGTCAGACGGGGACAATCGAGAATCGACAGACCACAGACGACTTATCGACTTGAGCTGTGTGCGGAAAAGGCAACCATATAAATATAAGGCCATACAATTGCCACAGTGAAACCTGCCTATGTTACACCTACTCACTACAAACACATATTCATTTCAATTCAAGTCACTTCTTTTATCTAAAAGTTGCACTCGTTAACTAAATTTGAACTACCAACTCTGAAATACGCATTTGAAGTACAAAACATTTATAGATCTATTTTTATTTCAAAAGTCAACAGCTATATACAGAAGAAGGCTTCCTATATAAATGCTTAAAATTGATTTAAGAGCAAAGCTTATTCAAAACACTTTTCTAAACGTTGCAAATTGTTTAATCAAAAATTGAAAACTTAAATGTATTTGATTTCTGCTAAAATCAAAATATTTGGTAAATCTAAGCCGAGGGCCAAAGCTTTTGAAATAAATTAGTGTTTATTTCAATTAAATCTAAACTTTTTAAATGAAATAAACTCGGCAAATCTTTCACTTCGTCACCAATTTTTTTTATTCTAAACATTTCTTTTTAATTGTTAGTTAAAGTGTAGAAATTCTTTTTTGAGAGCAGCGTCTTTGTTATACTTTTAAATTTCACTGTAGATAAGTTAATTTTTGAATGTTTTTTTTTTTTAACTTTTAAAAGAATTTAAAAAGGATTCACTGTACTTCATTATCAGTCTAAAGGGTTTTCACTGTAAGCTTATGCATTACACTGTGCACTATTAGATTAAGAATTTAAGTCCTGGTGAAATACGTTTCTCAATTGAAATTATATCGATTTAAAGTCTCTTCACTCGGATTAAGCAGTTCACTTTAGTTGGAGGTTTCACTGTAGCTGCGACGAACGATTGTTAAAGGTATTATTCCATGTGCATACCTCCACAGCCGCTCCCTTAGTTCCCCTTGCCAAGTGCCAATTTCCGTTCACTACGTATGTGTGTGTGTGTGTGTGTGTGTGTGTGTGTAACTTTGCACCACTGTGCAAATTGCAGTAGCCGCTGTTATTGTTTTTGTTGTTATTGTTGCTACTGACTTGACCACAGTCGATGGCGATGCCTATATTCCAACAAATGATTGTTGTTTCTTCTCTTCTCTTTATTATTATTATTTTTGTTGCTGTTTTTTTTTTCAGTTCTTTCTTTTTTTATGCGTGTTGCTGCATTCCAGAAATATGCCAAACTATGACGCAGTGGGAGAATTGTTGTGCTTATATTTCACAGGCAGCTCGCATTTCACTTTGTCGCTCTCCGGTCTCCACTCTTCACTCGCCACTTGCTTCGACCAACTGCGAATGCCAATTGTTCTGGAGTTTCTTAGTGAGCTGTGGACTCTTATCGGCAACGGTTGTGTCCCGGTTGCGCCTCAGCGATAAGATAAAACCCCTTTTGCATGTGTATTGTACTATCGCTGAAGCGTAAGCGGCCGGCGAGTATGCGTAACTATGTTATACCCTGTACATTTTAAATGCAATTGCATTGATATTTGAGAATTTAAAATAAAAGTGTCTTGTAAAAAGTTCTGGTATTACAACTGCATCCCCAATGAGCGAGTAGATAACTGAGAGGAAGAGAGAGAGAGAGAGCGAGAGAGAGAGAGAGAGATAGAGAGACAGGTGAAGAGAGATCATCTCTTATCTATCGGGAAAAACGGATGCACTTCTCATTTACATTTGCGTCAGCTCTTGACCATGCGCACTAGATGGCGCCAGCTCAACTTCCGCTGCACTGCTTGACGCGAGACAAAGCAGTGTCTATGTAACAGCTAATTACACACAACTATGCAATTATCTGAAATGCGCAATTGAAGCTGAAATCATTTTCCGATTTATTTTTATTTCAAACGTCACTTTGTTTGTACAACACTTTTGCTGAGCAGATAAGTGGTGTAACTTAACAGCTGTGTTGTGGGTTTAGCTAAATTTTTCATACAAAAATCGATCTAACTATGTACATATGTATCGATAAAAGTTAGCTCTTTTTTCGCTTAATCTAATATTTATACATGGCTTTAAGCATAATCGTTTTTTCGAGAAATTATTTAATTCGCAATTAAATATAGAAGAAACTAATTACACAGTATATCATTCGATGACTTGGAAAAAATTTAAAGTGAAATGTTAAGTATAATATAATATAAAGTTTTTACAGGTTGATAGTTTCGATCGATATCTATTCTGCGTGTAAATAGTGAAATTTCCTTTTACTATAAATGTTATTTACAAAATGCATTAAGCACATAATTTCTATATAAAGCAAATAGGACATTCTTTGGCTAAACTTAATCAGTATTTAAATTTCAAATTCGATCCTGTGCAACTTTCTTTCTTACTTTTTTACACTTATAATTAACTCAGAATTACATAAGATTCATTCGTTTTCCAAACTTACTCAGAAGTGAGGTCTCAGTTCTTATCTTGAAGGACATGAGTCATTATTAAAAATTAAATAATATTGCCTTCATGGCTTATCTTTGATTATAGCTCTAAGAAGTATGCTATAGATTTGTGAATTAACTGCGAATTGCAGTTGAATGCAACATTTGCTATACAACTGAAGTGGTTGCATTTTGTTGCGATGCTAAAGAAGTCACTTCTTTCACCATCTCTAACTGCGCCTCCGTCTCCGTCACCTTCACCTTCTCCTTGGCCACGCTGCGCACTGAGCCGTCATGCGACTTCATGTGTCCTTTGAGTCCGGCATATTGAGCGAATCGCTTGCCACAGACCTTGCAGCAGTAACGCTTGATTGCGGCATGAATCTCCTTGTGCTGGCGCAAATACTTGGCGCTGGTGAACGCCTTGTTGCACACATCGCACACCTTGTCGCGCACATTGAGATGCCCCTTCATGTGATCGTTGAGTAGCGTGCGCTCGTAGAAGACCTTTCCACACACCTGACACTTGCCCGCTGGCCGTTGTTCGTGATGGCGCTTGTGGCGCTCAAAGAACGAGCAGGTGGCAAAGCGACGGCCGCAGACATCGCAGCAATAGGGCTTCTCGCCGGTGTGCACCCGTCGATGCACCTGCAGATCCGTGGTGTTGGCAAAACGTTTGCCGCACTCGTCGCACGTCTGTGTAAAGTCCTGCGTGTGGCGGCGCACATGGATGATGCAGTTGTCGCTGCGCGTGAAGCCGCGCTCACAAAACGGACACTTGAACGGCAGACTGCCGTCGTGCTCCGCCAAATGCACCTTGTAGCGATCCATGCTGTTCAGCAGCTGATCGCAATGCTGGCACTGAAATGGGGGCATGTGCGCGTCCAGAAACTGCAGCTGCTGCTGGTAGCATCCGCCGCGTGCCTTGTACGTCAGTCCCTTGCGGTTGCACTCGTAGCGACGCGACTTCTCCTGCAAAAACGAGCGTCGCATGTGCTTGATGTAGCGTTGCAGTTGCGACGGCTGCAGCGTCAGCTGCAACTCGGTGCGGCACAGCTGCAGCAGCTGGTTTTTGGCCTCCACACGCACATGCCGCAGGCGGCAGGTCAAGTCCTGCATGTCCCACAGACGCTGGCAGCGTTGATACAGCTCAATGAACTTCACATTCTGCTCAGCGGTCAACTGCGGCACGGGCAACGCTGCGTTCAGCGTGTGGTTCGCTTTGCGGCGCGCATTCTCGCCCAGAAAACTCAGCGCTTGGCAGTACCAGACGTCAGCAGTGTCAGCCTTCGCTTGCAGCCGCTGCCTTCGACGCTGTTCATCGGCGTAAGCGGTGCGCAGCTGCTTCGTTAGCTCGCCAATCTGCTGTGGCTTCAACTGCTGCTCGAATTGTGCATTCAATTGATTGGCAATCTGTTCGCAGGCCTCGCCACGTTTCTTGTAGTTGCGATACTCGAGCAGACCGCGATCCCAGAGCAGCTGTGCTGCCTTGTACTGTGCGATCAAGGCGTGCATTATGGGATGCTCTTTCAGCCAAAAGTGCGAGACATCTGTGGACTGCGGCGAAGTGTTCAGTTTATGCGGCAATTTGGCTAACTACATATGTACATACGTCTGCCACTCACCGCGATGTCCAACTGCTGCTCAACGGCGTCTTCGCTCTCACTTTCACTCTCACTGTAGCTGGACAAATCGAGCAACTGCTCCGCTTCTACATCCGACTCAGACACTTCTTTTTGGCATTCCAATGGATCCATCTCCTCCAGCTTTAGAGATTCAGTGCGCGATTCTGCTTCTACTGCAACAATAGGTTCACATTGATTCCTTCGTTCCGCCGATTCTGTCACATCGACCTCGATTTTGATCTCCTCAGCATGATGGGTCTCCAAGTGTCGTTTGAAGTTGTGAAAGGCGGTCGCTTGATGATCACAGTAGATGCACTTGAAGGCGAAGCTGCGCGCCTTACGTTTGTACTGCCACACGATCTCACCACAGCGCTCATAGTGGGGCGGCATATTGAGGGGCTTCACTGTGTGAAACCTCAATTATTGTCAACAAATTCCAATCGTTGAATTTCCAACATACGACATCAACGTGACCGGTGCGCGAAGTTCAAAAAAGTTACTTTTTTTCGACGAAGAATATACCAAAATATACTACACGTTATGGATAAATTGCAGTGCGATTAGTATCGCATGCGCTGATAAGTATGCTAATCGGATGCAAACAAATCGAAGATTAATCGGCAATGTTATCGACACACCTTGCATATAATTGTTTAAATTTAAAAATACATATTCAAAACAATGCTTGGATATATATTGTAAAGCTTTTCAGTTAAATAGCGAATTATTGCAATTAACTGTCAATTTCTTTTTGACATTCGCTGATCGAACGAAAATAGACGTTTTCTCCCTCACACGCCTGGGCAGCATTTTGGCGACTTTCATGCGCAAGCGTCAAGGGTCAACATCGCACACACTGAGTGTTGTGTGTGTGATTGTGTGTGCCTGCTGCGTCTGCTGTTGGAGGCGTTGACAGCGACGCAACGCGACGCGCGACGTTTTCGGCGTTGACCGTTGCGGTCACCTGTTACTTTCACTGCCAAGCAAAAGGCAACAACGAACACGTTTTGTATTTGTCCAATGGCCAAACAATGCAAAGTTATTAAAATTACAAAAACGCGTCTGGCTGGGAGCTGTTTATGGAATGGAAAGACAGTGGAACAGCTGGACAGACGAATTTCGAAGCTTAACCAATAATCGTATGTACATATTAGCGATTCTCTGTGCAACGGAAGTCTTTTCACTTGTGGCGCTCTCACTTTCGTTGTCAAATATTTAATAATATTTGTGCTAAAATGTGGCATTTAATACTGCCCCCATCGCATACATAATAATCAAGCAGCCGCAGCCACAGCCACAGCAGCAACAAGCCAAAACTGGCAACAACAACAACAACAACTTTGTACTTACCACAAACTCGACGCTGTGGAATGCAAACGGCATGTGAAAAGAAAACGAACTATGGACAAATTGACAAGCACACAGGCACACGGACAGACTGCTTGACTGAGTGACTGACAGACAGGCACAGACATGTTTTGGCCAGCGTCAAAAGCAACAGCAACAGCAGCGACAACAACAACACCAACAACTTTAGCAGCGACAATTGAGAATTGCGCCTATCCTGTTTCATGCTGTTGTCATACCCGCTACCCAAATGCCAGAGGGGTATTTACAGTTATGGCAATTGCAATTAATAATAATTATATTATTTTTATATTGTTTATTTTAATAATGGTCAGCTTTACAATTCAATTTCGCCATATAGAAAATAGAAAAACTTTATACATTTTTTTAAAAAACTCTTAATAACTATTATGAATGAACTAACAATAAATGTTAAGGTACTTCTGTAGATCTGTAGCAAAATGTAATATATTTTAATAATATAAATAAAATTGATTAAGGTTTTAAGTATTTATGGCTTAAAGAAATTTAAAAAAAAAAATTTCACACATTTAAACGAAATTAATAAATTTTAATAGCTAACTGACTATTCATATCAATTTTAATGATTTTGAAGTTGATGTATGATTGCTTTCTTCAATAATAATAAGCAGTTTTAAGTAATTTATTATTCTGATCGTATTTAAGAAAAAAATATAAATTATAAGTAATTATTATTTATTATTTAATCATTAGAGTTAAAGAAAAATCTGAATATTGTATAATATTATTGAAAAAACATATCTTCTATACATTTTAGTTACGCTTAGATCATCTGGTAACCTTACGTCGAGCATACTCAACCGTCGCTTTCTTACATATTTTGTTTGATACTTACTTATCTAGGTAATTCTGGTATTTGACCAAGAATACACTCACACAGATCTGTGCACACGCATACACACACACACATACACAGATGCATTGGCATCGAGAGCGCGCCCAAAAATGCAATTGAGAAAAAACCCACGCAATAACTAAAAACCCAAAATAGAAGACAACTATAAAACTACTGATGACAACAACAATAGCAACAACTGAGAAACGGCATGCCAATGCCAAACACACACACACATGCACACTTATATGCACACACACTTGAAGAAACACATACCACTTGCTGTGCTGTGAGTTGTTGCTTACCTGCGCCGTCTGGCAGAGCGACAGCAATATCGACGTCGACGCCAACTGCGCAGCCGCAGCATCTCTTGCTGCATACAGCTGCAACGCCATTACATTATTTGGCATTACACTGCGAGAAATGCTATCCAAATACTTTAATACAATATGTCAGTAACAATTAATTTGAATCGGTGATTTATTTTAAACACTCGTGAAATCGATATGCAGTCATCATTTCAAGCCAAACTATTTGCAACGTTTATTTATCCTATGATTAACATGGGAAATATAATTAGACAAATAAATCTCCAGCATTTTAGCTAAATATAATAAATACGAACGCCTAATATACATCCCACACATAAATTAAATGTTATTAAGCCACAAATCAAAATAGCAACATTTTATTAAGATATAAACTACTTAATGAAAAATATAGTATGCAATAAATATTAATAAGTCGACTATAAATGTTGTTTTAAATTATTTATTTAGTATTTATGCATTCAAAAATAAAAATTTAAATAAAATATGAATATGGGAATTTTTAGCTAATTTACTACTGTGTACACTTGCTGATGTAAATAATGTGAAATGAAATAAAAAAAAAAAAAATTTGAATAAATCAACACAGACAAAAGTCGAGCAGTTTAATGAAAGTAACAAAATGAATTTAATTTGTTAAACAGAAACAATTCTAATGATGTTTTGTGAATTTCAGCTTATTAATTAGAAAGTGAACAATAAACTATAAAGCTACTTAAATAAACACATGTAAATTGATTTCTTGATTAGAAAGTCAACAATAAACTCTGAAACCTACTAAAATAGAATCCATCCTTCTTTCACCTTTTTAAAAATCTACAGAGTTTCATGAATTTGTTGCTGTGTACTTTATAGTTCACCCTGCTCCTGTTCCAGCAAAACAAGAAAAATATCAACAGGCTGTTACAACAAAAGCAAGTCCAAAAACGCCGTCGTCGTCGTCGCCGCCGTCGCTAACGAACCAACAACGATCGAGTGAACATTGTTTTTGTGATTTTCTTCTTGGTTGTCGGCCGTAGTTGTTGTTGTGCGCTGTCTTATCCAGCAGGTAGAAGAGCCGGGTTGCATTTTCAGTCGCAGTCGCTGTCTGCGCAGACGTCGACGGCGACGGCGACGTCGACGTTCATTTGTTCGTCGTTGAGCTAAGCTGTTGAAACTTGGCTCAGACTTTTGGCGTTCAGTCCGCTGGCGAACGTTGTCTTGAGCGCAGTTTGTCGCTGTTTCGTTTGTCGCATTAGCAACGTCTTTAAACGTGTCTCAGTGTGTGCGTGTGGTATTTGTTGTTTCTATTTCTGTGCACTACGTGAGTGTGTGCGTGTGCGTGTGTCGGTTACTGTGCCTGTCTTTACTTTGGCTGCGGCTCATTCCCGTTTGCTATTTGCCGTTTGCCGTTGCTGCTGCTTGCTAAATCATTATACACGTATTTATTTTTTTTCGTGATTTTTTTTTCTGTGTCGTCGCTGCCGTAGCAGAGCAGCAGAGGAAGGCAGAAGAAGCTAGCTGTGAACACAAAAGCAACAACAGCAATAGCAACAAAAAGCAACAACCGTATTTTTTTCGTGCGGAATATCATCGAAGACGCAACGCCAGAGAAATAACCGTTTTTCGGGCAACATTAACATCAACATAACAGAACAGAAGCAACAGCTGCAGCAGTCGCAGCTTTAACAGTGCATTAACAGATCAGCAAAAGGAGCATTAACAGTGCATTAATAGCTGTAACAGAGCAGAGCCCAGATACGCATTAACAGCGAAAATATTTATTATTCAAAATGCCCTGCTCGGCTGTAACGCTATCGATAGCGACGATCTGCGCTATCATCGCCACAGCGCTGCTCGCGATCGCCTTCTCCACAGACAATTGGCTGCATTATGATGTCAGACGCAATCAGATACAGGTTAGTGTAAAGCGTCAACAAAATGACAGCAGCGCTGCTCTCTCATATCTTATATGCATCTTCAATCTCCCATTATATCTTGTTATGCAAACACATCTTTGTATGCGTGTGTACACACACACACTCACACAAACGTATCTTGTATCTCACACCCCCGCTTAAAAAGACGTAACACAATAGGTTCAATCGAATCAAGGCCTCGGCTTCAGAGAGAAGTATAATAGTACACAAGCCATAGTCAAAAATAAAGAAGAACTCAAAGTGGAAGTCACAAAACTACTGAGCTACAATGGGCACAAACATAATGTCCAGTTATGAAATTCAAAATGAGTGGTTTACAAGCTGCATTTTATTCACATTACTTTTTCATTGAGATGTAGAAGTTTATTTGAAAAACTTAAAAAAAAAAATTAAAACATATTGTTATAAGTAGTCAATTTAAATTAAATATGTTTTTTAAACAAATGAAAATTCTCGGAAGAGGTATTGAGAATTTTAATTATGAAGCATTAAGAACAAATAATAGACTCTTCATCACTTTATTTTTAATTAATTGTAAGTACTCGTGAATTTCATTATACATTTTTTATTATATATTGGAGATTTGTATTTAAGAAGTTATTTAAATGTAAATAAGCTTTGGTAAAAAAAACATTGTACAAATTGTTAAGCTGGTCATCGACAGTACTATTGTGTCGTATCAACTGCCCACATGTAGTACAGCTCGCCCAAATTTGGCATACAAATTGATTTCGGTTTCACAAGGTTCTTTTTTTGTAATTTGCGTTTATTTGTCAGTTTTGTTTTTTTTTAATTTGCTGGTGTTGAATTGTGTTGTATTCGCCTTTAGATATATTTTTACTGTTTATGATCATGATAAGTACAGTGACAATTGAAAACGACAAAAGAATCGCAAGTGCTGCCCAGACAAATTGGAGAAATATAAAATCGTTTTGATCTGTACGCGTAACCGACACCTAACTGAAACGGGGATCAGCGACCAACGAACATGTCCAAACATGTTGAAAACGGGCTTGTACAATTAGTGGAGTTGGCACAATTACAGCAATTACACCAGTTTTGGCGGGCATTGGAGCATTTCAAAGTTGCCAAGATAATGAGTTTTGTGTCCCACTGTGCCTTGCAAGCGCTGTTCGCTGCAATGTTGAACGACGGCGACGTTGGCTGCGACAGCCACAGAGACAGAGATAGCGAGAGCAGTAACAGTAACAGAAGAAATAAGGGCATGGCGCAGCGTGTGAGGCATATGAAAAGAAGAAAGGTCGAAAGCAAACAGAAACAATAACAGCAACAACAACTACAGCACGATCATGTGAATGGGCTGGGGGAGTTGGCAGGGGGGGGGGGGAGGAGGTTCGGTTGCTTGTCCGTTAACGCTAAAACTTTCTACGCGAGCGCTTAGCCAAGCCAAGCGATGCGACGCGCCAGCTGGGAACAGAGGCGGCATCACGAAGAAGAAGAAGAGGCAGAAGAAGGCGTCGTTGAGGGAGCTGCAGAAGAAGCCGCGGCAGCAGCTTCAGCTTCAGCAGCAGCAATTTCTCATTTTGCATGTAATACACATGAAAACAACAACAACAGCAAAGAGCACTTGTGGCTGCACTAATGCGACAGAGAGCGATCGAAAAGGAGAGAGGGAGAATAGAAGAGAGCCAAGTTGAGGGAGAGCGCCTAAATTAACTTTACGTCTGCTTGTGTGTGTGTGTGTGTGTGTGCTCAAAGTGTACATACTTCGCATACCTGAGCAAGTTAAACAGCGTGTGCTGAAAATATTTGCACGTTTTGCGACTTTGGCTTTGCCGTTTGACGTTTGGGCTACTTGGCGCGCTCGCTTAAAGGTTAATCCTAACAGCGTTGCCAGCTCTCTCTACAATCCAAATAACGAAGAGCGAGTGAAACAGACGAGGAAGCTGAGCTTTCTCAAATGCATTTTGATAATTAATGATGCAGTTGTTCTCACTCACACACTGCACTTATAAAAAGATTAGAACCCTTTCGAAATATGTACTATATGTGTGTAATTAACAGTTGGTATATCGATAGCATTATCCATGTCAAATTCAATTGGTTCGATCAGATCTGCAGCTGGCAGGTGGCATGACTAATGGATTCCAACTACCTGAGCAACAACAATAGGGGATGTTAAATTTTAAAGTGAGGTTATGGTTATTATTATTCTATTTTTAGTCTACTTTTATGCACAATTATGTAAAAAGCATTAGCGCAGAAACTAACTGATTTTTTGTTGTTGTTTTTCGTTCGTTCTTTGTGGTTGCTTCATTTTATTGTGTTCTTAGAACTCCATCTTGCGGGATTACTGTTATCAGCAAAATACAATTGCGCTCTCTCTCCCTCTCTTTCTCTCTCTTTGGCTGCTTTGAGTTGCGTTCAAACAAAGTTCAAGCGCTTCATAGAAAACAAGAACTTCAACTACAGCAACAACAACAACTTCTTGTTTTGTTGTCGGATTGTCTCTGCTTCTTTTTGCTTCTACTTCTACCACTGTTGCTTCTTCTTCCTCTTTTGATTCTTTCTGGTTTTTAGTAGCAGTCGTGAGAGAGAGAGAGAACGGAGGAAGCTTATAGATAAATGTGTGTTGTGTTGTAGCAAACAAAACTGGTTTTGAGTTTTCACTCGCTTCGCGTTTTCAAGTTGCTCAAAATTGGTATGCAATACCCGTTGTATTGTTCCTAAACCGACTCGGCTCCAATCGGATCGGATTGGATCGCCGGCAGCCCTAAGGCAGAGCTTGTCGTCGCTGTCTTGGTTGTCATTATACCCGGCACTTTTTGAGGGGCTTCTTGGGGTGTTAATAGGTTGGGAAAAAATGAAACTAATTTTAAATTTTATTCGTCTGTCCGCATGGAGGAATATATATATTTAGCAACCTTTAAATTTGTTGATTGAGTTGCCTTAAAAATATACCCAAAACTAGAAAGTACTTTGCAATCTTAAGTACCGGGTATAAAGCAGTTCATCAGTGTCACTTGTCGCTACGTTGCTTATTGTTTGTTTTCTTATTTTGTCAAAGCCAAGTCGCTGCTGAATCCACGATCCACGATCCCCGATTCACAATCCAGTCCGATTGCCCGCCAATCCAATTGATGAAACTGCGCTTTTGGCCAGCATTTTTTTTTGTTGTATTTCTTTTTTTTATTTTTTGCTTAGCTCGATCACTTGCTTGGTTCGTTTCATTTCGTTTCGTTTGTTTCGTTCGTTGGCTCGTTAAAAGAGAAAACCCTTCTATCCATTGCACTTACTGTCTTCGTTTTGCTTGTTTTCTTTTTTTCCCCCCATTTCTTTTCTTTCATTTCATTTCGTTTCGTTGCGGCTGCAGCATTGCAAGCGCCATGTGTGAGGTGAGAGCAAAAGGGAGCGGAGAGAGAGCAAAGAGGAGCTACCCACCTCGCATTTGGTGCTGCTTCGCATTGTTGTCTTACGGGCATTGCAACGATCGTCAACTTTTTTCTTGTGTGTATGTGTGTGTGTGTGTGTTGTCTTCGCGGGGACTCCGAAGAAACGTAATGAGAAATGAATAGAAATGAAAAGCTGCTGTTGTACTTACTGACTTGTTGTTTTTACCTTTTTCCACATGACGTTTTCATCTGTCTTTGTCTTTGTCTTTGCTGGCATTAGTTGTTAGTTTTGGGATTGGCGCAATGCTTTTTTTGTTCGCCGTCTCGTCTCGTCTCGTTTCTTTCATTTGGTTTTCAATGAATGAATTTCGTGTCGTATGTTTACGCTTACTAAGCGCTTTGATTTGTCAAGACGAGAGCTGCGAAACACATGTTAATTTGAGACACCCAGAGATTAATTAAGCTTTTGCCAAATTGCTCATACGCCAAGTGTGACCAGCACTTAAAGCTGAAACAGCAAAAGCAACGACCCAACGACCGCAATCAAGCTAAGATTTCATTTGTGTTTCTCTTATTTTCTTTTTTTTTTCCTTTGTATACTTCAAAAGTTTCTCAGGGCTGCTCAAATCAAAAAATGTGTGTAGCTTTAATACATTAAAAATGTGTGCTCTAAAGATGGTACAAGTTTCAGCAAAGTCTGTTGATAAGGATCCTAGAATATTGTTCTGAAAGTTTCGGGAATATTTCATGATAAGCAGCAAAGATCTATTGAGTTGGTTCGGATCATCTGCTATATACAAAACATTTCCTAAAGATTCTACCAGTTTCAATGTCTTAAAGTAGTAATCGTAGGGTATCTGGTAGTTAGGAATTGTCTCGACTAACTAATTGATTATTAATAAATCTCATAAATTCATTTGTGAAGCGTCAACAAGCGACGACTCGTTTGAGTTGAGAGAATGTCTGCGCTGCGCATCATTAACTGGTTAAATTGTATTTTATTTTGCTGACATCATGTGAAATTCCAAAATGGTATATCACCTCTATAAGTTCCGCCCATTGGTCAGCCTCTCTCAGCGTTCTCCCTGGCGAGAACCGCGCTACAAAACGCATTTGCATAAAGTGAATTGCATTTGGCGTTGGGTTTCAGCTGACAACTGACAACTGGCAAGTGGCGACTGGCTTAATCAGCACCTGGTGTTTGGTTAGCTCTCTTGGCCAACTCCAATGACCACGCCCCAAGAAAGGAATGTTGGTAATTCCCATTGCTGTTAGGTTATGTTACAGTTATGTTAGGTAACAATGCTTCAACTTCTGCACTCTTATTTCCGCAGTGAAATGCTGCCAAAAACCCCAAAAACAGAATTGTGCTATTAGTGATTTTTTGTATTTCTTTTTTCCGTTTTTGGCATGTTTAGAAGAGCTTTCGCTATGATCATCATTATCATAAGCATGCGATGTTCTCAAGATTCCCCAGATTCCAATCTTTCTCACACACATCTCATCTGCAGCTCACTTCAATCGTAATTATTTTGGTCACTTGAGTGTGCGATTTCAAACGCTTTCGCTTCCTACAAAAAAAAAATCACGACCACAAAAAAAAAACACATGCTTCGATAAGCAATTTTGTTGCTTTTCTTTTTGTAGCTCTTCTATGATGGGGTTTTTTTTTTTTTGGGTTGAACAAACATATAATTGAAATTGAATCGTTTGGGAGTTTTTGTGTTTAATGCGCGGCTTTTTATTCAATTTTTTTTTTCTTCTTTGCTGCTGTTTTTGTTGTTTGATTTGTTTCAAATTTGCGCAAATTTGGCGCCGACTTCCGTATCGGAGCTGTTAACTCGTTATAATTATGGTGGTTATTGCTGCTTCGATTTGCGGCTTGGAATTGGAATTTCGGAATTTGGAATTTGAGTCCAAAGTACGCACATTGTCTGCGCGTGTGGAGGTAAAGATGCGATTCAAGTGGAAAATCTATTGTCAATGTCGCGCTCCCACGACCTTTGCAGAGTCAAGCAACAACACCAGCAACAACTAGACTCTCGAATGGCAGAGTTATAAAACAAAGTCAAGCCAAGTCAAACAAACAAAAAAAAAAAACAACTATAAAAACGAGAAACGACAACCAGCTGAAATATGTGCACCAAAAATAATTGCCATGCATTCCAAGCCAAATAAATTATTCAGAGACGAAGCCAGCGACAATATTGGGAGTGTTTATACATACTATATATATATGTATATATACAAATGTGTTTTTTGTTGCTCAGTTTTCTAATGCGCCGCACCCAAAAAATGTGTCGCCTGCATTTTGGAGCTCTCTCTCTCTCTCTCTTTGATAGTTTGTGTGTCTCTCTTTCTTGAGAGTTATTTCGCTGGTGTCATACTGTGTCTTTTAGCGGCCTTGGATCAAGCTTGGCATCCTGCACCACGTAGAACTGATCTGATCCAGTTTGCCAGTTGCTTGTTTGCCAGACTTGACTCCGCTTTTATCGCCGTCGATTGGCTAATCACCAACATCCGCTTATCTACCCGTCTCCCTCCCTCTCTCTCTCTCTCTCTCTGTCTCTCTTGCCCTGTCTGACGTTGCAGAAACTAGTTTGGCCGTGTCATAAAAATAGTTGTGCCTTATTAATATCAGCTAGAGCTAGAGCTAGAGCTTGAGGTAGAGCCGCAGCTGCCCAGGCGCCATGTGCTTGCTGTCTATGATCTGGCAAACTGCAAAAACTGGTAACAATAGACCCTGCACAACAGTAGACACACATATGTGTATATCGCATATTTATTGCGTACTTGTTTAGGGTCTGTACAATCTCTGGAACTTGTCTGGAAGCTCAGCTTTTGCTTCCTGATCGCGCAATATGTAAGTTGAGACATTGCTAGCAAGATCGTTTGTTAGCTGATCGATCGATTCCAGATTGCAAACTATATTTTTAAATTTCTTTAGCATTCGATTTAATTTAAGATTAAAGATCGTCTTAACATTCTTTTAACAGTTTTGCTGTCTTCAAATAAGCCTCTTTCTATAAGTGGAGACATTGCTAGCAAGATCGTTTGTTAGTTGATCGATTGTTTCCATATTGCAGACTATATGTTTCAATTTCGATTCGATTTAAGATTAAAGATTGTCCTAATATTTATTTAACAGTTTTTTAGCGTAGAAATAAGCCTCTATATGTATGTTGAGATATTGCTAGCAAGATATATATTTGCATTTCTTTAGCGATCGATTCAACTTAAGATTAAAGATCGTCTTAACATTCTTTTAACAGTTTTGCAGTCTTCAAATAAGCCTCTATCTATAAGTTGAGACATTGCTAGCAAGATCATTTGTTAGTTGATCGTTCGTTTCCATATTTCAGATTATATATTTGCATTTCTCTAGCGATCGATTTAGTTTAAGATTGAAGATCGTCTTAATAAACAGTTTTGCAGTTTCTATATATAGGATTAGATATTGCTAGCAAAATCGTTTGTTAGTTGATTGATCGTTCCCATATTGCAGACCAAATATTCATTTTATATTCCTGAAATAACGCTCTAGAAAATCGAGATCCCCAAGAACTGAATCTATTGACAACATAAAGATTGCAATGCGTTGAACGCTTTTAGATAGATTTCAGATTTAAAGTTTATGCAAATATACAAATAAAACGTAAATAAAAGCCAATAAGTTTAAATGTTAGATCATAAACGAAGATCGGTTTGCTAAGTAGTTCTAATAAAAAGCTTAAATTATGCAAGTTTAATGAAGAAGCGAGTAAATTGGGGAACTAATCTCTCTAATCAGCTTAAGAAAAGATTTCTTATCTTCTAACTAAGAAATGAGACGTGGTATAATTTAAAGATTGGCTTTGCGAAATATTGAATAGTCTTCGATGGTCTCTAATCTTGGGCTGTCGATGGAAGAACACGTAGTTGGCAGCGAGTATTTGGCTCTCTTTTAGGGGCTGAGTCACAAAATATCCAACAATTTGAAATGGAATCACGTTTCACACGTTTTGCGTTTGCCACATGAGATTCTACATTTGGTGTGTTTCATTTTGGGAAAATGTTAATCAGCTACTTGAGTGGCGACTTTCTGAACCTCTGCCCCCTGCGCCTCACAATCCCTCTCTTTCTGCTTGTGAAAAGAGAAAAGTGTTTTGTCTGCCACCAACCAAAAAAACTAAAGAAAAAAAAAAGTAAAAAATAAACGCGAAACGTGTTTTACTTTATGTCCGGTACTTAAATAACAATGAAACGAAAGAAAAGTTTACAAATTTGTGTGTTTTCATCGACAAACTCAAACTGGGGCCCAAGTCTCGATTTCAGTTCCATATTGAAAACTCGCAATCGGAACTGGAGAACTACTCGACTTATGTAAATTATTTTTGGATGCTTGTGAAAAAAGGTTTTTCGCTTACGCAACACTCACCAAACCGAGGGCTGAGTTCAAAATCATAATAATAAAAAACATAACAACAACAACAGCAGCATTTTTATGGAAAAAGAAAAGGAAAAGCAAAGAGAAAGAGAAAAAGCAACAAACCCGAACTGGGAACTGGAAGGTGTTGCCCATCGCCCATCGCCCATCGCCCATCGTCCATCGCCCAACAGCAAAACAACACAGAGATCTCTTATGAAATGCTTGACGCGCCTCGCTTAACATTGGCCAGGTCTTGTCTTGTCTTGAGCTGTGTTGTCTTGTGTTGTCTGGACTGGTCTTTTATTAGCGCATTGCCTTCCACACCGGATTAATTTTGTAACTTTCTTATGAAAGTCTTGTCAATTAAGGGCTCCCAACTGTGGATGCCGCCTCCTCCTCCTCCTCCTTCTCTTGGTTGGTCATGGCACTTCGAATCGTTTAATTTATGGCTGCTTGGCAACTTGCAGTTGCAGCAAATTTGTTGCAAGCATTAGAAAACCATTCAACTGAAGAGCGAGTCGATGGAATTAGTCGTGTGCAGCAGGCCGCAGAGCACAGCTTAGAGCTTAGTGCTCCTACAAAACGAGACCATCTTCCATATTCCAACTGTCTTCTTGGCATAGTCAGCTAATTGCTGGGGTTACGCACAAGTGGGCAAGTCGAATAGGCCGAGGAAAGCTCGAAGGTCGCTTGTTTGTAGGCACTGTGAAAGCTCAGACAAGATCAATTGAAAAAGTCTTTCAAAGCTTTTTTTGGTCAAGTAACCACTTTTAAGCGAAGGTCATAGAATACCATATCTTTTTGAAGATCAACTGAGAAAGTTTTTAGCCCCACGAAACAAAGATTTGAAATTAAACGCTGATAAGATCAATGGAGAAAGCTTCTAGGGAACATTGTCTTTAAGTGTAATATAAAGGAATGAAATGGAATGGAATAAAATGGAAAGAAATGGAATAGAATGAAATGAAATGAAATTGTATGGAATGGAGTAGAATGAAATGGAATAGAATGGAAATAAATGGAATAGAATGTTATGAAATGGAATTGTATGGAATGAAATGAAATGGAATGGCATGGAATGAAATGGAAAAGAATGGAATGGAATGGAGTGGAATGGAATGGAATGGAATGGCATGGAATGAAATGGAATAGAATGAAATTAAATGAAATAGAACGTAATGAAATGAAATGGAATAAAATGGCATAGAATGTAATGAAATGAAATGGAATAAAATGTAACGAAATGAAATGGAATAGAATGAAATGAAATGTATTGGAACTAATTGGATGAAGATAAGATTTAAGGAAACTTGTCATGCCTAAAAGTGATCTATCGTATTGATCAACCGAGAAAGCTTTTAGGGAACAATCTGTCAACTCTCAGTGTCGGTTATAAAAAATCTCATTTATATAATATGATCAATTGACAAAAATGTTAAGGAACACTCGCTTCTAGTACAATTGAGCGGAATGTCGTGTCATTTAAAATATGCAAAACTGAACATGAATAAGATTAATTAAGCAAGTTTTCAAGAAACAATTCAATCAAATTTTAGGACATAGAATATCATTTCATTTCAAAGATTTGTAAATTGAACTTTTTTAGATGAATGAAAAAAGTGTGGAAAGCAAGGTAGAGCAACGCTTTGTGCACCTTTCTAGATCTAAACTGATCGAATTTTGACAAACTAATCTAAGATTGACCTAGATCAATGGTTGCGACCGATAACGAAAGTTTCGTGCTTGTGACTAGTGTGAAATGACTTTCAAATGCAGAAGATTCGATTTCTCGCATGAAAGAGTTAGCAACTGTGACCTCCAAAATGATTAGCTGAGTTCTCATCTTAACAATGGAGACAGATTAAGAGAGAGAGAGAAAACCTTCGGCTGTAAGTCTCGCAATGAGTTTTGCATGCATCAGTACTACGACTATTGTGTATAATGACGTATGAGAACGTCGAAACGTGTTTATTTGCCACATGATCTGATCACACATACTTCTCAGTATTTAGTAGTGGTTGTAACACAGATGGGGCCCATTGTCAGAGAGCTATAGTTAGGTACATCCGTGTATCATTAAGACGAAAGATGACCGGATGATGATCGACAGTCGGTAGTCATCACATTAACAATAATAATAATAGTAATAATAAATGTTGTACACACAAATACAAAAGAGTCTAGTTGAAATCGTAAGCGAAATCTTTTGTTGCGACGCCCACATGCGGAACTGGTTCTCGATGAGATCGATCTCGATTGTCGATCTTTAGATTGTCGTGAGTTACCTGTTCGTTGATAAACAAAGCAACCACCAAAGCAGGTGGCAATGATACGCATTATATGTTATGTGTGTGTGTGTATGTATGTATGTGTCTCTATACCCCCTCCGACCTCATCTCCCCTCCCCCCTACACAATTTTGTTGTATCTGCGCATAATGTCGATATAATGTTTAATCTTTGGAGAAGGTTAACCTGATGTCTAAACTCGTTTTCTTGTGTTTCCCTTTAGGCCTTTGCCGCCAAGCACTCGGATGCAGAGTCGCTGCTGCATAACATGAATGTGAAGTATTATTACTATACGAGAACCCGCGGATTGTTCAGGATATGCTACCCCAAGGAGCGACCACCAGCATCAGCAGGTAAACCCAACTAATTCATCCTAATTATAGCATATTACACACTTTTTTTTTTTGTAAATTATTCACACCGAATGAAATTTGCTGAAATTGGTTAACTCCATCATATTGTAATATAATTAAGTATTGATCATGAAATTAATCATAATATCTATTTAGGGTATTAGTCAATAGTCAATTATATTATAATCGGATTATTAAGATATTAAAGTTCGTCTATATATCGCTTTAAATTTATTAGTCAACAAATTTATTATTTCTTGATTTATTTAAAATATTAAATTTTAATTTACTATTAATGATTCGGATCGGTCAACTATATCCTAGACTCCGTTAAATATTAGATTTGATTAAGATATAGCCACTGAATACAAGAATTCAGTATTATACAGATCTCACATTTGACTAAGATATAGCAATTGAATACAAAAATTCGCCATTTTATATATAAGAAATAAATATATTGTTTCTATTTATTAAAATAAAATATCATAACTAAATTGAAGCAACAAGTTGTACATGTTAGAGGAATATCCCTATATATAATATATATGTATCTTGTTAATCTACAGATATTTTGTTTTTGTGATTTATTTTTTAATTTTTAGTTTGAAATAGTTTGCTCCATAAAGCCATTAACCAAATAATTCTTATGATTTTAAGTTGTGTTTATAGAATAATGTTTCATATACAAGTATTCTATAATAAATATTATAAAGTTGAAGAAATATTTTAGAGTTGTACTTATTACCTTATTGTTACCTTAACTTATTCTTTAATAAAAATCATATACGTTTAAGAAATATTAAGAATATTCATAAAAATAAGTTTGACTAATTCTTAAGAAATACAAATCTTATTATATTGATCTATTTTCGCATTGTATCCCGTTAGTTCCCACGTATTTGTCGCCGATTGAGACGCACTGCTCGAACATTGACTATTTCCCGCAAGTGGAGGAAGACAAGATATCGAATGAGGATGCCACATCAAGACTGCACTTGGCCCGCTCCTGCATTGCGCTGTTCATCATCAGTTTCGTGACGATCTTCTGTGCGTTCTGGACGGGATTGTCGGGCTGCTGGAAGCGATCATCGGGCGCTATAACGGCTACATCGATACTGCTGCTGGTCACATGTCTGTTGGCTGCTGGCGCCATGGGTCTCTGGCATACCGTCGAGTTCTTTGAGAAGGAGAAGGTTGTGGGCGAGGATTACTTCCAGCAATGGAATACGGTATGTGACGATGACCAAAGTTGATCGCTTTGATTTGATGCTAATATCTCTTCAAATCTGTAATCTGCCCAGGTGCTGCGCGACAACACAAAGGTCGTCTACGATTGGTCGTATATTGTGGCCTGGACAGGCATTGGCACTTGTCTCCTGGCTGCCATTCTGTTGTCCGGCGCCGCTGTCTGTCTGCGTAATGAGCGTGAAAAGGAGGAACAACTGAATCTGCAATATCTGATGCCAGGTAAGTGATGAAAGCGACTCGAAATCGAATTGTGTGTTGTGCTAACTGTCTTTCTTTTACTTGTTTTGTGCAGTGTACTCGCAAAAGCAGCCCCCGTATCCACCCTACGCCAACTATGCGCAGCCACAAATCTATCCGGGTCCCTACTATCATGGCTCCCAATACGGACCGTATAATTATTAGGCGGAGGCAAAGCAGTCAGTGGAGCGACATCGACAACGAAATGCAGCTTATAACGAAAGCAACGAGGAAAGCAACATCAACAACAACAACAAATGAAGCAAACAACAACAGCTACTTTGAAAGCAATATTCGTTTAGAAATCACAAAACAAACAAAAAGATCAAAAGAAAAAGACAGCAGAGGTCGGGTTAGGTCGAATTTCGAATGTCTCCTTCTCCACCAGTTTAAACTGTAGTACTGTCAACCTTACGATTAGCGACGAAGCAACGGGACAAGTTGCAAAAATATAAAATACCCATGTATTGCAATAATAATTAATTTTTGTATTTTTGTCGTTTGTCTCGCTCTCGCTCTCGAAAGCTAAATTCCCCCACACATACAACAATTAAATATAACTTCTATATATACATACATTTTTTTTTACTTTACAAAACATATAAAAAAACCGAAAAAAAAATGAAGAAAAGCTAAAAACATTAGTTCATAGTCTATGTAGCGCTATACATACTTACATTAAACATATACAACTTATAAACAATTGTATAGAGTCAAAATGCGTCAAAGTACGACGATGTATTTGGTGCGCCAATTTCGAAAGCAGCATAAAAGAGAGGAGAAGAGAGAAGAGGAGAACAATAAAGAGTTAATTTATTGTAGCATGTAACACGTACGTGTGTAGCTTATAATAAATATATATATTGTATGTAATAATTAATATTTTTGTATCTATAAGCATAATTTTTTGTATATGTATATGAATGTAATGAGTATATCTTTACAAATGTGCGCGCATCCAGCGTCATTTTGTCTTCCAAGTACATCAAGTGCGTGTGCAAGTGTTAAGCTGTACTTAAATAAATAAAAGTTTCTGTACGTTATAAAAATGGCTAATTTTGAATTTACACTTATCGATTCTCACACAATGCGATGATGTATGAGCATTATATCGATAGCCATATACTATATATCGATATGTGATAGTTTCCTCCGTACCTAGCTATCGCGTAATCATCGGTTAATTGTTGCATGCGTATTGAGCCACTTAGCGCATGCGGTCACACACAATACCATACAGCGAACTGGTCACATCGAATCGCGCAACTGGTCACATCAAATTCCGAAAAATCGTCACTCAAAAGCAAAAAGAAAAAAAATAAGAAAATAGGAAAGACAGCAGAAAAATAATTTGGGTGAACAAAAAAAAGAAACATAAGTGCAAAAGTCGTGTGGCACAAAAAAAGGAAGAACAAGAAGTAACGACTACAAACGACAACAGTAACAATAACAATGTCAGGCAACCGTCCCGATAAAAATCTATTTGGCGAGCCCAATTTCGATTTGGATAATCCATTTGCGGTAAGAAGAGTTGACAACAACCCGACACACATACACGACGCATAGAACAGTTGGAAAGTGTGTGTGCCTGTGTGTGTGTGAGTTGATGAGTGTTTTAGCTGCAACGACGACACAACTTGTGCATATGTGTGGTATATAAGTGTGTGTGCATGTGAGCCGCCTACACACTGCTGCTTCAAGCTAAAATGACTAAAGTTCTCGTTCTATGTATTTTGTTTGCATTAGGATCCCGCCATACAGCAGGCGACACGCATGTCCACCAATGTGTCGCTGGAGGATTACAATCCGTTCGAGGAGCAAGCAAAGCCACAGCTGCAGATCAACTCGACGAACACGGCGGCCGTGGTGCAGCCGCTGTCACAGAATGTGCCGCCCCCGCAGCCAAGTTCGTTGGGCGCATCGGCGCCCAGCACCAGCATACAGATCACATCGGAGGAGCTGCAGGTAATTGAGAGCAGTGCTCCAGTTAGAGCAACGACGCCGACAATGACGATGACGACGACGACTCGCATTACACAAATATGCGGTTTTGTTGCATTGCTGCATTGCTGTGGCTTGCCACACATATTGGCCCGTCTCTCTCCGTCTCTGTCTCTGTCTTGCATTTGACACCCACACCCACAAACACATATTCACATTCTGTTGCATTTCTTACAGCGTCGCCAGGAGGAACTCGATCGCAAGGCCGCCGAACTGGATAGACGCGAACAGCAGCTGCAGGGCAACGTGCCACAGTTGAACAATTGGCCGCCGTTGCCCGATAACTTCTGCTTGAAACCTTGCTTCTATCAAGACTTTGAGGTCGAAATTCCGCCCGAGTTCCAAAAGCTGGTCAAGCACTTGTACTACATCTGGATGTGTAAGCATTTCCATTCCACATTTATTGTTGCTATTATCGCCTGCGTCTTTGTTATATTGCTATATATATGCACACATACAATATACGCTATGTATATTGGGATGCCAATGCTGATAAGACAGCATTAGTCATCATCGGCCCTCATAATCGACAAGCTTTTGAACACTATGAGTGAGCGATGATGGTGACGATTATAGTTAGTAAATATTTACTCATAAAAGAAACTCTTCATCCTGACTGAACTGTGAACCAAGCAACCAAATAGCAGATACAGGAGAGCAGTAAAGCTCAGAAGAAGAATTGCTTAGCTTATGATTGAAATTTTCCCAAATGTAAATTGATTTATGTATATATCCGATTGCTGAAACCCAAGCACAATGTTTATGTGCGAAGATTTGTTTATCATCGGTGGATTTCGATTGAAATTCAACACCGACATGATCATAGCTTTCGCTTAGTTTAGGTAAAATATGGGAACTCATTTATTTGAACTATAACTAACTGACTGAATTCCTGCTTGAACTCTTAACCCAGAAAGTAGACAGCTAGAGATCTGATATTTCTAAACAGCATAGCTAGTAGGTTTTGCCTTGCAGTAAGCGAACTTTGTCCAATATAAATTTGAAGTGTTGGAAATAAATTTTAATTAATTTAAATTTAATTTACTTCTCTTAACCTTTCTCTCGTTGTTTCTTCACACAGTTTACACTATGACGCTGTGCGCCAACATTATTGGAGGTCTCATCTTGCTCTTCCGTGATGTAAACATTTCCAATCTGTTCTTGGCCATCTTCTACACTGTGCTCTTCACGCCCGCCTCCTACGTGTGCTGGTGAGTCGATAAAATTGTGCCTTCCATCTCTCAGTCTCTCTCCCTCTCTCTGTCTTTCACACATTATTTCATCTCTTTCGTATTGACGTTTTGCAGGTTTCGACCGGCTTATAAGGCATTCCGCAACGATTCGAGCTTCAATTTTATGGTCTTCTTTTTCGTGTACTTCTTTCAAACGGTCTACACGGTCGTCCAGGCCATTGGCTTCAAGCAACTGGGCTACTGTGGTTTCATCACGGCCATCTCGCAGTTCGATAGCTCAGCTGCGGGCATCATTGTCGGCCTGTTGCTCCTGATCATTGCGCTCGCGTTCGCCGTCACTGCGGGCGCCAATGTGCTGATGATCATGAAGATCCATTCGATTTATCGCAGCACTGGCGCCAGCATGGACAAGGCCAAGGCTGAGTTTACCACAGAGTTTCTGCGCAATCAGCATGTCCAGGAGGCGGCCTCCTCGGCAGTCAGTTCAGCGGTGAATTCACAGTTCAACAATAGCAGATACTAAACAGCAGCAGCAGCAGTGGCAAGCAGTAAGCAGCAATAATCAATCCGATCAATCAATCAATCAAGCAAACAAAGCAAGCAAGCAACCAACCAATTAATCAATCAACCAAACAAAAACAACAAGCACAGCAAGCAGAGCTAAAACCAGACCAAGCTGAGCCACAAATTGAAGCGATGATAAACACCAGCGTATAACAAACGTACACACACACACACACAAGAATATAAATATATATATACATGGATATATATTTCTATATAGACTTAAAAGCAAAACAAAAAGAGCAGCAGCTAAAAACTAATTGCTTTGTGCATAAAACAATTCCTACAATGCCGTCGTCCTTATTACAATTAGCAATTATTGTAATGATTAATCTATGATATAAAAACACACACACACACACACACACACACACTTTAAAAACACTCTTAAATAATCGATTATGATGAAATTAATCTGCAAGCAACTGTAATTTTGTAAACTGATACTTAAACTACAACTTGGAAATGGTAATCGCAAAACAAATGAGATAAAAACACACACAAAAAAAAAAGACAAAAAAGAAAATCGGCTCACGTTGCCTTCGTAGACATTCTGGCCTAAGATTTGCTGAAACGCAAAGATAAAGCACTTAAACGCAAGCAAAGTAAATTAAACTAAATGAAAAACCATATAAAAAAAAAAAAAACAAAAAACAAAATTAAATTATAAGTACGTATATTTATGCAATGATGCTTACAGATTTTGTGTTTCGCAAAAAGTGTCCTAAGAAATTACTAAGTTATGAATTTATAAATGCTTTATTCAAAACTTTATCAAATCAGTGGATCGAGAAGGAATTTCGGATACACTCCTCTCCTCCCAACAATAACAATGCGCAAAAACGAAACGTATAAAGTTTATTAAAATTAATGCTATTTGTATGTATAATGAAAACGGAAGAAAAGAAAATGATAACGATAAAGATGCTGATGATGATGCAGATAAGGATTATGATAAATGCTGCTGATAATGATGTTTTCTAGTTGTTTAAGTCGAAACATTTATGATATGCATAAACCATAATACACACACACACACACTCACATACACACACACTATACACATACATCTCTACATCTAAATGTATTTAAAGCGTAAATTATACAAACTTTTATCTTTATACTACTATATAGCAACAGATTGCGCATAGTCTCTCTACATATGTATGAGTTATTATTATTATTATCATTGCTGTTGTCCAACTCCAAACTTCCACCACCCATTACCCCACCCCCTCTTCATTTCCTATATACCCTTATTACCCTCCCCATTACCATTCCCATTCCCATCAACCGCGCCTCCACATCGCCTCACATGTAATGTCGTGTCGTGTATTTTGTAATTGTAATTGTTATACATATATAGTATATATACACACATTTAGTATATACACATATATACTAAAATATCTATGAATACAGCATATAAATATTAACGACTCAATTGTGTTTCTTCTCCTTGTTTTGTGTTTTCGTTTTGCTCTTTTTTATGCGCTTGTCTCCATTATTGTGTTTTTGATATTGTGTACTTGATGTGATTCAAGCAAAATTCATTGTATTTAATGCAAAAATAAACATCAATATTTCTAGACATCATGTGGAATGTGCTTTAGATAAAATTCAAAATCAATTTTGTTGTCAACTTATTTCGTTAACAGTCAAAGTCAGAGACGATCATCAGTTCAGTTTCAGAATTCTCATTTAACTTTAGTGAAACTTTTTCCACTAGAAATGTGATTCCCACGATGACTGAACTGCTTCTATAAATAAAGCTAGTGCGAAAATATCTTTCAAACTGGTTTTTACTTAGATGGAAGGTTTAGCTTAAGTAGCGAGCAGTGTCTGCAAAATTGTGAATCATAAAATTTCTTAATTTTTTTTCTCAATCTGCAAACATTTTAAATGTCAGTAGCTATAATATTTATAACTGCTTCTTAGTGTGTTATATTATATATTTACCTTTTCTTTTAAAATGCGCAACTGAATCAATATTTAATCATGAAGTATGTTTGAGGTATTTAAAGGTTTTTATGTTTCTCACTAAAATTGAAAGAAATTCTTATCTCAGGAACAACTTTATTTGATATATGATGGAGTTATATCGTTTCCCCTTCTGAATTTCTACTGTTAACTGAAGTCGATAAAAATGATGTATACATTTATTAAGAAACGTCTTCAACTGATTTGATTGAACATTGATTGCTAAGTCTAAGCGTAAATAGCACTAAACGGAGACTTAGACAAAGCTCTGCAACAACTGTTGTGATTGCAGCAATTGGCCTCGGATTCGATGTGATTGGTTTGGTATTGCGATAAAAAATGGCAATGAAAGTGGGAGAAGATAAAACAGATTGGCATATTTATAACTAAAAACGCTCGTTAAAAGCATTTTTTCTCTCTTCTTTCCTTCTTGTGGTGCAGCAAGAGACTCGTATGAAATGCAAATTTCCATTCGCATGCGAATGCGAAATTAAATCAACAGCAAATGATTTTGCCAATTCATTGCCCCAACTCAAGTCGACAGACCCAGAAATTCGCTCTAACACATCCTATCTGCTACTGCTCCTGTTGTGCATAACCCGATGCACATTTTCAAGCTATTTTTAAACAGGCAACAAAGCCACAGACAAATGGAGTTGACAGAAAGATATCCTCTATTCAAGATGTAGATGTAGATATAGATATAAATATAGATAAAGATATAGATATAGATATAGATATAGATATAGATATAGATATAGATATAGATATAGATATAGATATAGATATAGATATAGATATAGATATAGATATAGATATAGATATAGATATAGATATAGATATAGATATAGATATAGATATAGATATAGATATAGATATAGATATAGATATAGATATAGATATAGATATAGATATAGATATAGATATAGATATAGATATAGATATAGATATAGATATAGATATAGATATAGATATAGATATAGATATAGATATAGATATAGATATAGATATAGATATAGATATAGATATAGATATAGATATAGATATAGATATAGATATAGATATAGATATAGATATAGATATAGATATAGATATAGATATAGATATAGATATAGATATAGATATAGATATAGATATAGATATAGATATAGATATAGATATAGATATAGATATAGATATAGATATAGATATAGATATAGATATAGATATAGATATAGATATAGATATAGATATAGATATAGATATAGATATAGATATAGATATAGATATAGATATAGATATAGATATAGATATAGATATAGATATAGATATAGATATAGATATAGATATAGATATAGATATAGATATAGATATAGATATAGATATAGATATAGATATAGATATAGATATAGATATAGATATAGATATAGATATAGATATAGATATAGATATAGATATAGATATAGATATAGATATAGATATAGATATAGATATAGATATAGATATAGATATAGATATAGATATAGATATAGATATAGATATAGATATAGATATAGATATAGATATAGATATAGATATAGATATAGATATAGATATAGATATAGATATAGATATAGATATAGATATAGATATAGATATAGATATAGATATAGATATAGATATAGATATAGATATAGATATAGATATAGATATAGATATAGATATAGATATAGATATAGATATAGATATAGATATAGATATAGATATAGATATAGATATAGATATAGATATAGATATAGATATAGATATAGATATAGATATAGATATAGATATAGATATAGATATAGATATAGATATAGATATAGATATAGATATAGATATAGATATAGATATAGATATAGATATAGATATAGATATAGATATAGATATAGATATAGATATAGATATAGATATAGATATAGATATAGATATAGATATAGATATAGATATAGATATAGATATAGATATAGATATAGATATAGATATAGATATAGATATAGATATAGATATAGATATAGATATAGATATAGATATAGATATAGATATAGATATAGATATAGATATAGATATAGATATAGATATAGATATAGATATAGATATAGATATAGATATAGATATAGATATAGATATAGATATAGATATAGATATAGATATAGATATAGATATAGATATAGATATAGATATAGATATAGATATAGATATAGATATAGATATAGATATAGATATAGATATAGATATAGATATAGATATAGATATAGATATAGATATAGATATAGATATAGATATAGATATAGATATAGATATAGATATAGATATAGATATAGATATAGATATAGATATAGATATAGATATAGATATAGATATAGATATAGATATAGATATAGATATAGATATAGATATAGATATAGATATATACCCTTCTGTTGCAATATTAATGGGCATCAAAATGCTGTTGAGTGCTTCCCACACCTAATGTGTGTGTGTGTGTGTGGGAAGAAGAAGAGACACGAAATCTCTAAAATCTTGCACTTGTCATGCATTGCTGCATTGAGGAGCAGCAGAAGCGTCAAGCGTCACACAAAAAAAAGAAAGAAAGAAAGAAAGAAGAAAAAAAAAACAAATTGCGCATACGCCACGTTGAGCGATTGTTTGTTGCAGTCATGGAAGACTGGATGGCTGAATGGATTGGGATGCGGCGCATATGTAATTGTTGAGCAAATACACTCGAGAGTGCTTTGCTGTGCTTGTCGTTGTTAGCGGCAAATCCTTTTCGGCCCACACTTGAGCCAGATGATTGTGCGACGGGGTCACGTGTTGCAGCAGGCGGCAGGCAGCAGGTGGCAGTTGGCATGTGGCATGTGGCAGGTGGATATGGTGGCAAGCAATGGCCAGCGGACTGGCAGCTCACTTGCGCCACTAATTGCTGGTGACTATTTGCTATTGATTGCATTTTCACGTTGCTTGCGTGCGAAGGACATGAAATCGACAGGCAAGAAAGAAGGAGCAGGCTTTAAAGCAAATGCCATAACGAGAATCGAGTCGTCGCATATCGATTTAATGTCCAAGCAACTCAAGCCGCATGCCAAGAATAGCTGCACTATGCCCCACTGCCCCAGCCCCTTATAACAAAAACTGTGACTCGACTTTGCCTCTTTTTTGCCTCTTACATTGCTTATACTTTTACATTTTCCTTCTCTATTTCTTGTTCTTTTTCTTGTTCTTTTACGCCTGCCATTTGCTTTGATCTCAAAGGAAGTTGCTCGCATGTTGCGCCGGACATCCGTCTGAGGCTCACATTAATTGCATTTCACAAACAGTTGCAAGTTAGCTTAATTGGTGGCATGCCACTCCACTGAAAGATGCACCTTTTCCCAGAGCTCCATTCAAAGCTTCACGGAACACGGAACACAGCAAGTTACAATGACACCTGAGCTCTTAACGTTCGAATGCTATACAATTATTATTATTATTCCAATTTGTGTCATTTATGTGTAATTGAATCAATTTCTTGTAATTATTATTCCTAACCAAAGCCTTGCATAGTCATTTTCTAATCAATAAGTATTTGGAGTACTCGAAGTTCTATTTTGTAATTCAAAATGCTGTTCTTTTAATAGTAGTTATTCAAACTAGGCATATTAACGGTATTATTTATTAATTTAATAATCAAATCGTCTTATTTGTGTCTTATTGAACAGGAATTTGTATTTTAAATTGTCAACAAGTTTATCTCTAAAATTTTTCTTATCCACATATTTTGACTTTAAATCTTTTTTATAAAAGTGAACAATTAAATTAAAAATTGTTTGCAAAATTCACTGGATTTTCCTATTTTATTTGTATTTGTTTTATATTTACATATTTATATAAATAATTCGGGACATTTTAAATAGTTATCTATAACGAAAATCAGTGTAGACCGCTTACCGCTTTCTGTTTTTTATTTTTATATATAATTTTCAATTTATTGGTATTTTATAATTAATTGTGTTCCAGTCCAGTTCTGAATAAATTGTACCATAGAGTGAACATGGTTCTCAAATATACTTGTTAATCAAATGTTCTTAAATTACCTGCGGTTAGATTTTTGGGTTTAAGGCATGCAAGCTTTATGAAATATAAAAAAACACCCTTTTAAGGATAATTCAAATATTGAATTGTTGCAAAAATGTCTTGAGTTTCCTATTTGCATATTAAAATTTATTGTTATACATTAAAATTTAGAAATTTAATTTCTTCCAAATAATGTACAAATAGAAAGTAAATTCAAATAGCTTAGCATACTTTTTAGGGCAGTTCGAATTTCGAAACATGGCCAATCATTAATAAATAGAATAGCATACTTTTTAGGGCAATGTGGAATCAAAAACTTATGTATGTATGTATGTGAGTACATAGGTTAATATTTTATTTTTTTTATATTGATTTTGTTAGTTGGATCGTAATTTGCTTCTATACTTCTATACTACTATACTCTTCTAAGCACTTGCTTTAATTAAAAACTTAATTTATAGTAAAGAATTTGGTTTCTTCATTCTTGTTAACTAATAAATAAATATGGGTTTTCCTTTATTTTTAGAAATCGTTAATCGTATAAATAGTAAATCATATAAAGTTTCTCTTTTTTCGCAGTATGTATTCTATTTTTATGCAAATTTTTAATATAAACGAAGTTACATTTGTAGGTTAATTTTCACAAATTGTAATAAAACATTTAAAATTAATTTTTAACAATTTTTATTTTGTTAATTTCAACAATTTATTAGAATATGCTAAGGGATATTTGCAAGTGTTCCTGTTTATAGAGAAGAAAAAATGTGCACTCTTGTCTATAAGGAACATGATATAAATTCTGTAGATTTAACATTGTTAAATATAGAATGTAATGAATAAAAAAATTGCCCCACGAATTAAGAGCTAAAAAGTCGTGATTAAGAGAAAACGTGGATGACAATATATCGAGTCGAGTCGAGTCGAGTCGAGTCAAGCCACATGCTAATATTCCGCACAGAAAGGGAGCTATTTAATGGCGTACTTGGAGCTCTTGGAGCAACAGGTTGCGTTTGCTATTAGAGGCGGAAAGGGGGAGGGGGGAAGGGTGTGGGTGAGGGGTTGATGCGAGATAGAAATGTGAGCTTGGAATGGAAATGTAAATGGAAATGGGAATGAACAGCGAGTTTATGAGCGGAAGATACTGCTGGCAAAAGTTGGCGATGCACATTCAGTACGGTTGATGCTTCACATATCCACATGGTGCTCCTCAGGAATTATGCAGGATGCTTGCGTCAAATTAAAACGTTGCTCAACTGGAACAACTAATTACACATTCTCTACAGTTTTTGCTGTCCCACAGTTCACAGCTCGCAGCTCATGTCCAGTGACTGACTCCAATGCAACATTCAGTTGCTTCCTCCTGATCACCGCTTGCTGGGCGTCAAATTAGGCAGCAAATGAGCAATGAGTGTAGGACTTAACAGTGATAGAGAGAGAGAGAGAGAGGGCGCTGCAACACAAAGTTGGGGCAATTTTTCACACTATACGGAAGTATTATTTAGGTCACATTTCCTGCTGCTTTTAATTAAAATCTTCTACGGCCGTCGACGCCGGGCGGAAGTACAAATTTCTTGCCGTTACAAAGCGCAGAAAAGTGCGCCCTACAGGCGGCTAAAGCCCCTCTCTCCCTCTGTTTACTCCCCTCTACATAACCCGCTGTGAGGTGTGTGGTATGAGGGCTAGAGGGAGAGGGAAGGACAGGGGACATCATCTCTTTAACCTACTGTAGCAATGCCTATGCTTGTCTTTCATCTCGTGGCTTGCTGACTTCAAGCGCAGCCCATTCACAGCCACACAACGATGTCACAACGACCCACCCGAGCACGACCCGATCACGACCCGAACGCGACCCGAACAAGAAACGAACCCGAAACGAACACGACCGCACAACCTATTGCCCTTCATAATACCAAGGTAGTAGAGTAGTTGCCGCCGAGAAAAGAAAGAAAGGAGAGGGAAGGCGGCGGGGGAAGTTGTTCAAGCACCACCTACTTACTACACTACTTTCAATGCTTGTTCGTAGCGGTGTGTAGGCTGGGTTAGATGGGGAGGGGGACAGTTAACCGTTTCGTCAGCGGCTAGGCCAGATGATTTCAGCTGAGATTGAAGATAAAACACATGCGCGCATCACGTTTGCCGTTTGTGGCATTTTCTGTGTCTCTGTGCTTCTGTTTCTGTTTCGGTCTCTGGTTCTGTTTCTGTTTCGGTTTCTATTTGTGTTTGTGTTTGCGTTTGAGTTTGCCTTGTTCGTTCTGTTGCCGTTTTGCTCTTATCAACATCGCACAGTGGATGCAAAATATGCATCTTATATCGCTATTACTCAAAATATCCTCCAACTAAATTGATTAAATAGCTTAATTATTATATGTTCCAACATTTCATACCATAAGCCACTTAATTACAAAATCCAATTATTATTTCACTGAAGGAAAATTATTTCACTTTATTATAACCACTGAGTTAAATGGAGTCTATTATTATTTTTTAAAAGATTTATTATAACTATACTTTATTTCAATATTTAATGATTGTTTGAAAATATTAGAGAACTGTATTTTTGTTTTGTTATTTTATTTCTTTTTTATGCATTACTTGTTTACAACTTAAATATTCTATTAATGAAAATATAAAGAAAAAATATATAATTATTTTTAAAATCTTAACATTTTCTAATTAATGTGATTGATTTATTAATAATTTATTTATAATAAGAATGTATTCATAATAAATAATTATTTTAAATACATATGTTGAAAAATGTAAATATACCAAAAATATGATATGAACATTATGTTAATTTTAATTATAGTTTCACTTTTATTTGAAGATTACAGATTAATTAATATTTTGATTGATATCTTAATCATGCGTAATTTGCAATGTCACCTTGAAAAATGAATTCAATTTTAAATGCGAAATGTATTTATTTTGTCAACAGTGGACAGTCGACTGTGTGCTTTATTACGTTTTTTATTTCCTCACACGATAATATCACGTAAAGGGGGTCGATATTATAATTTAAATATATTAATTATCCTTGACAGCCTCATCCCACTGTGCGCCGTAGTCGCAGCTTTGCAAAGCTCACCATCGCAAGCATAAGAACACGCACGCAAAGAGAGTGACAGAGTGACATTGAGAGCGTCAGAGCGGGAGAGAATGAGCGCGAAAGAGAGAGTGAGAGAGAGGGATAGAGAGAGTGAAAGAGCGAGAGCGAGAAACAGCATGGCCGCAAGGCCGCACACTGTTCGGCATTGGATTGCCACCATTGTCATAAGTGTGTGAGTGTGTTTGCTCACACACACAGACACACACTCATACACACATACGCATTTGCAGTCAGTTTGAGATTCAGATTCAAGCGGCGCACATGGCACTTGGCGTTTCCTTTGGGCCACTGGCTGCTGCTGCCGCTCTTCCTCTTCTTTAGTGTTTTTATTGTTGTTGTTGTCGTTCTGCTTGGTATTGTTGTTCTTGTTGTTTTTGCTTTTGTTTTGGGCACTTTTGGCCCCAGTGGGAAATGCGCAGCGCCCGCAGCGCGCAAATAATATTTAATTTTTCGTATTCGCAATTTCTCAAGAGCTTTTCTGCCGGTCACATTGGCAAACTTTGGGATTACGTTTGTTGTTTTATTTCTGCTCGCATTTGGCTTTCATTAAAATTAATCGAGTGCTAAGTAACTGTGAAAATTTAATGACTATTTCAATGGCAATCAACAAAGCGCATCTAACAATCATTTAATCAAATGCAAATAAACAAGTTTTGTGCCAAATTTCGCTTCAAATGTGTGTAGCTTCTACAGAATTTTTGTATTTATGGTTAAGGATATTTTTTGTTATTTTATTTCAGTATAATTGCTTTCGGATACAAAAAATAGGTTCACATAAAAAAGAAAACAATTTATTGAAATCACGATTTTTACCAAATACTTTGAATTTACGAATGTAAGTGAAATTTTATTTTTATAATTTTTTTTTTTGGTTTCTTTAGGTAAATATATTTAAATCGAAAAACTATTTTTCTTTTCAATATTTTGATGTCGATCTTCGACATTGTCCACATTATATTAGTTAAGTATAAATTATGGTAATAACATCTTTAATGTAATTATTTTATCCCAGAGTTTCTAATTGTATGTAAGAATGCAAATAGTAAATAAATAAAATATTAAAAATAATATATATATGTTCTCTTTAAATAAATTAAATGTATAAACTAACTGTATTTAATGCATTGATTTATTACTTAAATAAATTCCGCCAAATCGTCTTAGTCACAGGATCAGTTGGAATAAGATCACACTGTATTATGAATCTTTCGTTGCGTGTCGAAGTGAGCGTGCTATAATGAGGCAATTATCAGCAGTTATTTCTCTCTCTCGCTCTCTTTCGTTCTCTTTTCAAATAGTGTGTGTGTGTGGGTGAGTGTCTGATAAGTTATTCTGGACACAAACCCATCAACACATGCGCGCCATTTCCCAATGGGTCGTCGGCTGCTTTCTTCAATGAACATGCCTAAAGTGCCTGCTTGGGCGTTTGGCTACAACATTTGTAACAACTCCGTCTGACACACTCTCCGCACACGCACACCAACACACCAGCACACCGACACACAGACGGAAATGCAGAGAGATAGTGACGTGGCGCTCTCAGCAGCAATAGCAACAACAACAATGCTCGTGTATCGGCATTCGGCTGGCAGGCTCGGCCTCAGCTTCGGCTTCGGCTGCTCCTTCGGCTGCCGCTGTGACTGCGGCTGTGGCTGATAAGCTCGCGAGCTCCTTCAGTGCCAAACTGTCAATCGTGTAGTGCGGTCATGTGGAGCGGAGCTGTTTCGTGCGCTCTCCAATTGTTTTTTTGAGTAGTTTGTTAAAGTTGAAAACAGCATCAGCCGCCGCAGTGGCAGAGCACCAGCCTCAAGAAGCGTCAAGAAGCACAGCTGAAGAAAGCCCCAAAAGCAAGAGTCAGTTCCCAACAATTATTTTTTTGTTTGTTTGCAACAACAATAACTACAACAACAAAAACAACAATAATAATAACAACACTACGAAATCTACGGCTGACAACAACAACTATAACAAAGTGTACAACAGCATCAACAACAACAGCTACAACGACAACAACAACAACAGTAACAACAACATCAACAACAACTACAACAGTGCGTATCTCGAGTCGAACTCGAATGTCCTCTAAAAATCGAAAATCAGCGAAATAATATTGAAACAAATCATTGACACTTGTGCTTGATTTCAATTTTGCAATTTCAAAATCATTTTGTTAAGTGTGTGTGCGTGTCGCTGCCTCTCTCTATCTTTTTGTCTCTGTGTGTGTCCCTTTTATTTATTTTTTTTTTGTGTGAGTGTATGTGTGTGTGAGTGTTGTTCTGTTGTTGTTTTTAAAAAGCGTGTGAAGAGCAGCTAACATATACAAATACAAATAACACACGCAGAGCAAGCGAGAGGCGAACAGAAGAGAAGAGCAAAGAAGAAGCGAGAAGAGAAGAGGATCCCAGCCAAATATGATGATGAGCTGCTGTAAATGTGCGTGTAAACTCTGTATGTGGGAGTGTGTGAGTGTGTGACCAGCCCAAAAAAAAAATACCACCTTCTAAAAATACATATTTGTATATATAGCAGTATGTTTCTATGTATGCTGTATATTTATTAAACTAGCATTTTAAGCTGTTTTTTTCATGTGCTGAAATCGCGCGAATTATGAAAAACTTTCATTTGATGCCATGCTATGTGGTCGTGTGAATGGTGGGTTGGGCGAGGAGGTGAGGGGGCGGTCCTGGGCTGGGATGTCAACGTGCTGTCGCTAGTTGCCTTTGTGTTGTGTCGTTAATCCAATTTGTATGACACACACACACACACACATAAGTAAGTCAAGGCAATGAGTGTGCGTGTGTGTGTGTGTGCCAATTAGTTGACAAATTACGCAAAACTAATGCCAACAACTAAATTTAACAGGCCACAGCAGCCATTTTCTATTTTTCTTTATTTTTTTTTGTGTTGAACTGCTCCTGTTGTTGTTTTTAATATATTATTTTTATGTAACAAAGCAGCACAGCAAAATTGTCACATGCGGTGCAAGCAGCAAAGCAAAGCATAGCAAAGCAACTGCCAAAAGCAGTTGCGGACTCATTCCATCTCGCTCCCTCCTCCCTCTACCATTCTACGATTCCCCCCGCAGCACATTCTCGCTTCATCTAATGAAGTTGTGTGTGGCCGCAGCAAGAAGAAGAAACAGTACTAGCAGTAGCAGCAAGACAAGCAGAAGACGACGAAGAAGAAGAAGCAGCAGCAAACACAAAAAAAATTACTCAATCGTTTTGACTCTCTCACTGTGTGTGTGTGTGTGTGCTTGAGTGGGGGAGTGTGTGTGTGTGTGTAAGTGTGCCACCCTTGAGCTAGGAATTTGCCGCCTCCGAGGATATGAATGTGGATGCTGCCGCCGCCGTCGCCGCCGCCGCTGTTCTAGTTGTTGTTGCCATACCGGCCTCTTGTCTGCGCCTTGTTATTTTTCGCTGCCTCTGGCATAACCAGTGTGACCAGAAGACAAAACGAGAGCAGCGGTAGAGAGTGTGGAGAGTGGGCACTTGGCACACAGCTAGTGACCAGAATACAATTATTGTCGTGTATTTGATTGGCTTTTGCCCATTTCTGATTTCTCGACGCCTGCATCACTGATTCCCAATTTATTGTGGCCAATACAAATACAAATACAAATACCCAAGCACCAAATACCAAATACAAATAGTCGGGGATTACTTCACCCCTCGCGATTGCGAAAAGGTTAAACGCGGCTTGTCATTCCCCCCTTCGTATATTGAGTTATCGATACATTTATTGATACGAGTGTTTGTTATCAGCAGTTGATTTGATAGCGCTTGACCAACAAATGTCCACCAATTGCCACTTTAATATTTTTTCAACGTTCACTTTGCCATTTTCAAAATTGACGCTTCCTCTTCAATTATTGTCAACTTGACTGATGCATTTCCCTCCGATTGATTGCACACTGTGTGTGTTTTTTTTACTTTAATTTTGTACAAACTAAATTACATTTGAGACTTTATTAAATGCCTGAATGGTTTGCTGTATTTACTCAATAAATTTCCAGGTGAATTCTATCTCTTTTAATTTAAGCATTTCGGATAGAATGAAATTGCATTTGAAATTCCAACTTTGCAGCATTAAAACTAAATATTTTTCTCTAAAAATTCCTTGACGTTGTTCTTGGTATTGAACAATTTCTATATTAAACCAATAAAAAATAATATTTTAAATATTAAATAAATGGAATTTTTGTAGTTGGGAATTATAGTCAAATTATATACACTTTTATACACAAAGTTTTTATAACGATAATAACAAATTCTACGCATGTTAATACATAAATACATTTTTCATTTTAATTAATTTACAAATCCTCTTATCCAACTGCTTAAAATTATGTTTTCTATTTTTTTGTTTTTAAATTGAATTAATGAAAAATAAGCGTTCAGATTTTTTAAGCTGTTTGTTTTCATGCGATGAATAATCAATGAATATGCATTACATTTAAAGCCCATAATATGACTTAAAATTAAGTGCAATTTTGCGATATCTGATTAATGAATCCGACTCCGATGCTTGCCATATATAGCATTATCATACATATGTATGTACATATTTATATTTGTGGAAAACAAATGCATTCGAGCTGTTGTGTTGTTGTGTTGTGTTTGTGGTAAACGAAACCATTTGTTATACCAGCTGAATGAAAGGATAAACAATATTTTGATTCGGGTAATTGTTTTTCCACACACACACATACACACCCCGAACCATGGCATACAACAAATTGAGCAAGCCACTAACAATATTTATTCTGATAAATGGCTGACGATGGCAACAAGGGTTAGCGATAAGTAGCGACGATATGCTCGGGTTATTGCCAGGATGGGGGAGCATAAAAAACAATGCGTAACAGCTGACTGGCTGAAATTTATATCAATTTCACATAATGCTCCCATTGTCGATGACAATACTGATCGATAAACGATAAACAATACTAAGGAAGCGCACAAGGAACAACTATCGCAATTGTGTGGCGAGTTCTTAAAGCGCGCACAATGGCCGAGATTTTAAGCTCACACACGCACACACACATACACAAAGACTGCGAGTTCGACTTCGAGTGCGAATGCGAGAAAGAGAGAGTCAATTGACTGGTTCGCTGAGTGACAACTGACACCACCCACAGAGTGTTACACATACGCCCCGTAAGCTCAGAGTTAATGTTTGCCAGACCGCCTTCCTCAGCCTCACTCAGTCAGATTCCGTTCGTCTGTCCGTCTGTCTGTCTGTCCATCTGTCCGCCTGGTTGCCTGCCCGCTTGTTTGTTTGTTTGTTTGCTGGCGCTCGTTCGCTGCTCGTTTTGTGACTTTGATGGCAAATACTTGGCCATTGGACAAGTGGTAAGTGGAAAGTGGCAAGTGGCTCGCTTTGCTTTCCTATTTTCGTCCCAACCAGAGAGAGAGAGAAAGAGAGAGCTGTGAATGAATGTCATAATCGATAATTGAATGCTGAAAATGTCCGCTGCGCGTCCGTTCTCTGATGACTGCTGCTGCTGCTGCTGTGTCCACTCCATAAATGTGTTTAATTAATGCCAATGGCACACAAACAAAACAAGTAGCCAGAGTTGAGGTGGCTCGACTATGAGCTACCCTCTACCACGCTTGGTGCTTCATTTAAATTGTAACTTTAACGTTTTCAATACGATATTTCCGATTTTTGAAAGTTAACTTAAACATGAATGTGCTCCATAAATTTGGTGTCGCCAGCTCTTATAGTCTTTGAGTTATAAGGTTTGGAACAAGCAGACGGACAGCCAGACAGATCATAATTTCAACTTATATTTAATGTGCTTTTCTCGAAAACTATACCCTTTAGCACATTGTGGAACGGGTATTGAAAAAAGAATGCCCAAAATGACGCTCGCTGGTCACATTTGAAATGGCGAAAAATAAACACTGAAGCAAAAGCGGCAAAAGTAACACACTCACACAGACACGAACAGAGACACAGGCGTAAAAGAAAAATGGCAAAGCAAAGCTAAGCAAAAGCAAAAGAAAAGGCGAAAGCGAAGGCAGCGTCGCAGCGGCAGCGTCAGCAGCAGCAGCAGCAGAAGACGCCAGCGATGAGTTGGACAAAGGCGGCGACATGTTTGTGTGTCGCTGTGTGTGTGTGTTAGTGCGGCTGCTGCGCGCTCTCTTGCTGTGTGCGTGTGTGTGTGTTTGTGTGTTTGTAACTCGTGCTTGTGTCGCTGTGTTTTTTTGTTTGTCTGTGTGTGTGTATGTTAGCGAGCGATAATAATAAAAACGTAGCAGCAGCGACAGCGACAGCGACAGCAGCATGTCCATGCATAAGTATGTATGTATATTATACGTACGTATGTATGTCTGTGTTTATGTGTGTTTGTCATGACTTTGCAAAGCAAAAGAAAATGCCAAGAAATGAAGTGTCTCTCTCTCTCTGCTTGCTGCCTTCTCTGCGTTGCGATGCTGCGATGCGATGCGGTGTCGTCTTTTTGCCTGTGCTAGCATTCTATGCTCTCTATGTATGTGTGTGTGTGACGCGCCCTCATCTACACACACACACACAGAGGCAAACAAACAAACAAGCAAGCATACATATGTGCTGTGTCTGTGTGTCCTACAATTACATAATATGCGCGGCGCAAACTTGAAGACGACGCCAGGCGAATTGTTAAAGCCTTCTCAAATACCGCAAATTTCTTTCATTTCTTTCCTTCTTCCTCCTTCCTCCTTCCTTTCGCTTAATTTTCGTGCAATTTGAACGTGCTGCTTTTGTTTTTTTTGTTTTGCGATTTCGATTTCCATTTCCATTTCGTTGTCGTTGTCGATTTCGGTTTCGATTCGTATTGATTGCAGCGCCAATTGAAAGCGAAAGGCATTCAAAATTGTTCTGTGATTTTCTACGCTTCTATGTGTGTGTGTGTGTGTGTTGGCGGCATTAGTCTTTGTCTGCGAATTTGTGTGGGTGTATGTATGTGTGTGTGTATGTGTGTGTGAGTTTGTCCTACTGCCCTAATGAAATTACATGCGCGCCCCAACAAGCTGCCAGCCCGCAGAAAATGCAGCACTCACTACTACTGTACTTCATGCATGGGCACAGCCACTTCACACACACACACAAATACACACACATACGTACACATGCACACGTATTGTGCTGCAGCAGAAGGACGCTGCGCATTATTGCAATTTTGTAAACACACACACACACGCACATGCATACACAGCTAATGTGTGTGTGTGTTGTACAGTAGCAGCTCCACTTGAGAAATTGTTCCACACAGCACCAAGTGGAGGATCAGCGAAATGCAAAAATTTCGCTGCATACTTTTAGGCTGCAAGTATTAAAACTTTCTCAGCTAAGCCGCCATGCAAATACTTCTAGTATGTGCATATGTATGCATGTATGTGTGTGGATTTATTGCAAGCATCAGCTGCTTTTGCATTTTTACGCTGTATTTATTATTAGCAAGCTATCTAAAAGCTGCTTGTGGTGAAATCTTCAAAACTAAAACCTCATTGTTTTCAATTTATTTTAGATTTACTATTAATTTTCTTTAATATTCGTAGTTTTCGCATTTTTATTGCTACTATGATGCGCTTTAGATTAACTTTTTTAATCCTACGCTGGATATTCAAAGAAAGAAACTTAAATTTATAGAATTTCTACTTGCTGGCAAGCAGCTTAAGCTTATAACGAAACATAGTAATAGATTCACCTTATTTAATATTGTTTGCATTTAACAAAAATTTACATAGTTAATCATACATATATTTGCTATATTGTTACATGAATTACATCAAA
This sequence comes from Drosophila niveifrons, assembly GCA_035046325.1. Classification (NCBI taxonomy): domain Eukaryota; kingdom Metazoa; phylum Arthropoda; class Insecta; order Diptera; family Drosophilidae; genus Drosophila; species Drosophila niveifrons. The sequence continues at coordinate 7,316,957 of JAWNOC010000063.1, read as the reverse complement.
ACATGTGTCTATTAGGCTGAACCTGTTTGTGACATTAATTTAGTCGCTCTTTTTGTCCCTTTACCTTCAGAGGCGTTGGGCGAGCATATTTAGGTAAATTCCTGACAGTTTAAGTTATTTATTATGCATTTTAAACATTGCAAAACATCGTAGTATTTTCTTTTATTTTTCACTTAATAAAAAATGAATAGTTGAATGTCATCTTTATTGTCTTTATAAATATTTATAAAATATTATTTATTTTATTTAAAAGAAACATTTTATTCAATCAGAGCATTTGAGATTTTGTCTATGTTTTGGTCTTTTCTTCACTTATTTATTATTGTTATAAATACTTGTAAAATATTATGAACCTTATTCTTAAGAGAAGCATTTATCGCTATAAACGTTGCTGTTGCTTTTCTCTTGACTATCTTATTACCTTACCTACGCCAGACTACGAAAAATTCCACCACAAAATTGAGATATGCACTTAATTGTGCTAATAGTCTCTGCATAAAGAATCCAGGCCAAAGAATTCGAAGTGAATTTTCTGTAGCATGCTTTTGGGCGCGAGCAAAAAATGTGAGCTCAATTGTTTCTCACTGAGCTACATTTTTATATATGTATTTTTAATTGAATTGAATTTGAAGTGCGAAGTATATAATTGCATTAATTAGTTTGAATTGCATGTGTATTGAACGGTGTAAAATGCGGTAGAAAAAAGGCAACTTAATTAAAGCAGAATATTTGACGAGTCGAATTGATGCTTGTTGAACTATAAAAAAGTTAAATTATTATCAAAAGGCTTGCTTCATAAATTGTCATTGTAGTGAGCTTTGTTTGCTGTAGCGAGTGTTCACTTTACGCGTTCGTAGCGAAGCTGTCGCGTCCCTCGACAACGCTTTTGTGCGCCCCTCTTTTCGATTCTCAAACAGTTTTGTTAGCCTGGTGTGTGCATTTTCATAAATTGCATTTAGCTGGCAAAGTTTTTGACACTTTGAGTTGATTTGATTTTTATTTGATGGGTGAGTTGCGGTGCGGATGCGAATGTGAATGCGGGACGCGGATGCGGATGTGGGGCCAAGGCTGCACACACACACACACACACATTTACATCAAGGTGTCTGTGTGTGTGTGTGTGAGGGTGTGTAAACAAGCTAGAACGTAAGCTGGACAAATGGTTTGTAATGCACTTGCAGTTGAGAGTTAGTTGAGTGAAAGTTGACCCAGTTGGTGTTATTTTTTTTCGCTCATGCTATCTTTCTCTTTCTCTTTCTCCCTCTCGCTCACGCATTCTCATATTTCTCTCAATGCATGTTCCTTCGTCTTTTATGGCAAATCCTTAATTCACACATACACACACGCATAGCAAAACCTTTTGGAAAAAAAACACGCATGTGGCATGTTTTCTTGCTTGCCCCAAACGAGGGAAAGTATCTGGGTACACTTTGTTAAATTAATAACCGAAAGTTGGCCAAATGCTCCTTGTGAGCAGTCGTCGCACACATGGAAATGTGTCAAACCTTTTGAGGCACATGGATGTTATATATATTTAATAAGCCTCATATCCATGTATAACCAAGTTCATCTATCTGTCTCTCTGTCTCTTGGTCTCTCGGTCTCTTGGTCTCTCGGTCTTTTCATCCCTGGGTCCATCTCATAAACAATATGAGTTAAAGTCGGGCAATTTGTTATGTAGAGCTACTCATATATTTATTCTTCAAACTTTCCTCCAAGTGCCTTCTTCCTAACAAACTCTACTCGTTCTCTCTCTCTTCCCGCCTAACGTGGCATAGCATAACGCAACGTTACGTATACGCCATGCTGGCCACGCTGACCTTTCATTGCATGTGTTTCATCCGTATCAACGTTCCTCGCCACATTTTTACTACTTAAGTACTTGCCAAAGAAACTCGGGGCTGACCTTAAAATGTTTGCCATCTCAGCTGACCACATTTTTGGGTTATAAATCTCAAAGAACAAAAACTTTTGCGAGTGCATTCAGTATATGGCTTTATTTCCATCGTTTCACATCTCAAAGTAAAGTAACTTTATCACCACCACAGTTGCTTTTGAGTCAATAGTGATAACAGAACAGAAACGACTGGAATAAAACGATTTTTGTTTCTTTTATTTAGCAGTCGCAAATGAGAAGAGTGTATTTAGGCAATATGGAATGAAATTTTGCAAATTAAAATTGAATGAAAAAGAGTTCAGTCCAAATTCATAACTAAATTAAAGCAACATATTTTAAATATTCTAGATAAAAACTTATATGTAACCCTATAAACTAGTAATGAATCTTTTCATTTATTAAAATGTCAAAGGTTTCAAAAGTATCTACTGATTCATTAATTTAAATATTAAATGTTTCAGTTTTTTATTGTTTCTTTTGAGTAAATACAGTTGTGAACAAAATTTTTGCCGTTCAGTCTGCAAGCTCATAAAAGTCCTAAGGAATTTGTTTCTCGATTGTTTCCCAATTTCAAGTGTTCCACTTACTAATTATAACTATATCTATAAAATCTACGTCAATTGCAAAGTGACAATTAAATCAGAAAAATATATTTGCAAATATGTTTATAACATATATATGTATATTAGGGCCAAATTCAGAACTCATTCATTTAATACCAATGTTTTTTGTGAAAAATTATCATAGTCAATATTGCGTTCAGATTGCAGACTCATTATTATTGATAATGAAGAAAATACCATAACATATTGAATAAGTTGACCAATTTTACTATTTCACTGTCAGTTACAGTTAATCACTATCAAAAATATAAATTATGTGACTATTTTCATAAGATGTTTTCCACCATTCCTATGTTTCACTATGTTATTCAGTTAACAAGCTCGAGTGATCAATTCCACTCTCAACAAGCTCTCTTGTTGATCAGTTCCACTGTATTGCTTGCACATACAGTTAATCTCTTAACCAGGAATCAATAGAAAGTAAATATTAAATCGTCAAAGAGTCAGAACTTGTCAACTCATTTATTGGCATAAAAAATTAAATCAAAGCGGTATTATCATTAAAATATACTATATAAATATACCAGAAAATTGCATTCATAATGGAAATATACTAAATATATGCCAAACACTGAAATATACCAGCTGTTGTATATTCATCAACGAAATATACCAAATATTTTTGGTGCACTAATTTGGTATATTTTAAGAATAATATACCACTTTAGTGCTTTATTGAGGGTGCGGGTATTCATAGTCTATCAGACTTGACTGTAGTTTTCTAAGATATTCCAACAAAAACAATGTAATTTCCCATTTTGATTATTGAGGAAAGTTTTTCCTTATTATATAAGTAAATTAAATTTAATATACCGAGCAAATACTAAAATACAGCAAACGTCTATTTTCTTTAAAAACATATACCACACATACTCTTCAGTATATTTCATTTTTATTTTTGGTATACTAATTTGGTAGTTTTTAAGATAGTTATAGCGCTGTTTTGCTTTTATTGAATATAGCTAGCGGGTTGCTAACTTGTTCGTACTAAATAATTCTCATTCGCATTTTGATTACTAAGAAAAGTGTTCAGTTATCGTAGAAATATGTAGGTTGGGTGTTTCACCTGTAAAGTTCGAATATCAAATAAATGATTCGTGTAAGTCGAGGCACAAGGAACAAATCGAATAAAGTGGAAAGTGTTTGTTAAATGCGAATCGAAGCTTTAATATCCTCTAGGATATCCCGTAATCTTTCGCTCATGCTGCAGATAGTTTGTCAACTCATTTCGATAACTGAAATTTATCGAGAGGAATTGAAAGCAACAGCGCTGGGCCATAAATAACAATACGAGACGATGTCTCTCAACTTGTTGTGTGACGCCACACACACACACACACAGACAGAAAGAGAGAGAGAAAGTAAGTAAAGTAAGACTAAGAAGAGATGATGAGGACAAGTAATCGCACATCGAGCTGTGACACCGATAGCGAGCTGAGCGAGCCGAGCTCTGTAATCCACTTTATCATTTGGATGAGCTCTGCTCTGCACTCCTCAAACTCAAACTCTGAACTCGACTGAACTCGACTCAACTTAACTCTCTGCTTTACTATGATGTGATGGCGTTGTCTTGGAAGGAAGAGAAGGAAGGGAATTAAAGGAATGGAGACGAGGGTTATTTGCACGTTTCGGCCCCGTTTCCGAGTGGCGGCGCTGTGCAACCGCGTGTGGCACCACCGCGTGTGGCAGCGTGGCACAACGTAGCTCATTTGCCACGTTGCTTTATTGCCATCTTTATTTGCCATTGGCCGTTGCCGCTGTCGTTGCCACCGTACGTGCCTATTAGCTGGAACGTGTTTCATTTCTCTGCCTTCTGACTTCTTCTCAGCCCCTCTCTGCCCTCTGTCCTGTGCCCTCTAGCATCGTTGCAACTCGTTGGACTCGATGCCACGACTCCTAGAGTGTGCCCAAATGAGCATGCCAATGGTCTTGTAATTCTCAACTGATTCTGATTAGTGTGCGCTCTCCAGAACGTAACACACACACACACAATATAGTACAATGATTTCTCGAGTATCTCAGTTCTAAGTTCTCATTTCATTTCGATTCGTTTCGATACGATTTCGATTTCGTTTTCATTTCATTTCATCTCGTTTAGCATTGATGCATTGAGCTCTTTCTATCTCTCTCACTCTCTCTCTCTCTCTCGCTCAGCTACATTAATAACACATTTTCATTTATGCTCTGCAATTTTACGCTTCAACATCTTTCTATCTCGTTTTATTTTTCACTTATGAAACTTGTTAATTTTGCACTTTGGGGCACAATTTGGTTTTCCCTTTCACAATTTCTGAACCTTTTTATTATGCCTCAACTCTATTAAAAATGTGCAAAAGGGTTTTATAAATAGCCAGTCAACGGCCTCACTTTAACATAGCGTTCAACAACGTGAATTTATTCGTGCTGCGCATCACATTCTTCCTCTTCTTCTATATTTTTTCCCCCCAATGTTTTTTCTGACCACGTTTATTTTTCGGCGTTTGTAAACGATTATTTTTAGCCAAGTTTGGTTTGTTGGTCTCTTTATGCTAGCTGGCGGCAGATTAATTTGCTTTTTAATTGAGGAAGTCATTGCTCCTTTTATGTGCAATCCAATTAAAACTAATTTCAAATTATATTCCAGCGCACTTCAATATCAAAAATAATTTCATTAAACTATAGATGAAACAACATCCATAATTAAATGTGCAATTTTCAATAGTTGTACCTTAAAGCAATTATAAAATTTAAGATATTGATTATAGTTGGGGAATATAATTAAAATTAGTTTCAAATTATAGACTTGCTGCGGCATTTGGAGTTTTAGATGACTGAGAAGTTATCTGCATAGGCCGCAATAAGTGCTTTGAATGGAGCTACCAGATGTTGACTGTTTTGGTTGGTTATATCATCAGAATACATTGAATAGAGCAACGGTCTAAACACTCTGCACTCTGTGGTCCTTCTGCTATCATACGATAGTTATAAGAGTAAGTAAGGATACATTATTGGCCTTAAACTCTCATTCATTCAGATATGATTTTAAAAGTCTAGAGAGCAGGTAGGAGGTTTTTAATTTTGTACAATCGTGCCTCATCTTATCGAAAGCTTGCTTCATATCTATAAAGATTGCGTTGGAATTTTTCTCAAAGGTCTGTAAGATATGCTTTACTAATCTGTGTACTTGCTCTACAGTATCGTGTCCTCATCGAAAGCCAAATTGATGGCCTGGCATGATATTGCTTTCAGTAATAATCATTTAAATCGCATCATTAAGTGGAGTAGACGAAATTAAAGAAGTTTGACTAAGAGTTGGAGAGTAGATTGTTGCAACTCAACTGAGTATTGGAGAAGCAATATCAGGTGAGATTTGCATAAGTTTTATCCATGCTCGCGGTAGAGCAAAACACTGCTACTTGCCGTAGTTGATGTATAGTCAAAATTGCATTACTAGTAGCACTAGAGAGTGGGCGTTCATCACTGATGATTTCCGACCTTATCTCTTATCAGAGAGCGCAAAAGGGAAACTTGAAAAAGAAAACAAGAATTACACTTGTTTTGCTTTGATTTGTGTTTGCTTATCCACAACACAACCGATCTGATCAAGATCAGATTAGCAACATTAGGTTAAAAAAAACTTAATAAATTAAACGAAATTTAAATAATTACTGACTACTTATATGACTGATATTAATTTCAAATAAAATACATGCAAATATTTACTAATTTCTCTTAAATATCGATTGATATTAAATCAATATTTTGATTTCATTTTGCATTTTCCTATTTACTTGTATTTAGTTATTTGCAAAGGAAGCATATGATGAATTTGTTTCGTTTCCTATTTTGTTTTTTTGTTGGGTATCTCAAAGATACTTTGTTGGTTGCCTTCTCGGCTGATTTTGGACTAAGTGAATCAATTGGGACGCCAACGAATCAATCAAATTTCCATTTTTCTATCCCTTTTCTGCTGCTGCTGCTGTTGATGCCGAACATTTTTGGTGAATCTTCATTTAATTATGAGCCTGCAACGGCAAATTGATTGTACTCGCAGCGAGAATGAGGGGAAGGAAATACTTGACAACTACTTGGCTACCCCTTTTCATTTCATTCATTCTTTTTTTTTTTGTATCTTCTTGTTGGCCTGCAATCAATCACATTGATTTTGGTCGCCCGGAACTGAAACCGGTTATCAGCTGGACCCAAAATGAAAGGGCGCAAGTAACAAAAAAAAAAAAAAAAAAAACTGAAAAGATGAAAAAAATAAATAAATAAATGTACATATACATGCAGAAAATTGCCAACTTGTCTTGTCTAAGTATAAGTATGCTGTGTTTCCATATTGTCAGCCTGCCTCCCACACACGCACACGCACACACAAAAAGCAAGTAGGCGCATATTAAAGTCATGGTAAATGCACACTTGGGACTGCGCCTTCGACTTCGCCTCAGACTCCGTCTCCGATGCTGTCTCCTTCTCCCTCTGCCTTTATCGCTTCATTCAACTCCATTTCAGTCCCCACATCTCCATCTCTGTTTCGGTCTACGCCTTCGTTTCGCATGCCTTCTACACTGAACAAAATACTTGGCTAACATCGAAACATTTTAGAAAGCTATAGTCGAGTGTGCTCGACTGTTAGAAACCCTTTAACCATTTTGAATACGAGCACAACATTGTGGTATTATTCTGAAAATATATCATGGAATATACTGCAAAAATATTTGGTATATTGAATACTAAATTTACCACATTGTCTGCCAAAACAGTTAGGATTTTAGCTTTTTTCCCATACAAAAGTATTCCATAATTAACTTTTACAATTTTAATCAGATCGCTTTAACATTTTCTGGAATCAAAAATACTATTTGACACAAACTTGATCCTAAAATAACACAAAATGATTGAAAATTAAAAGCACTAGTAAATATTAATAAAAGACTTGATTAAAATATTTTCAATAAAATCGATATTCAAATATTATTCTAAGCTTTAATAAAAGTGACAATCTAGAGCTACAAGATTTATCTATACTAATAACAAACAAATTTTTTAGTATATATATATTTTCTTTTCATTTTACATAGTTTTGCGTTATTTTTTTTAAAGAATAATTTATACATACATAATAAATAATTATTTCAAATGTGGTCTACAAAAGTTAAACATTTTGTTATCTTATTAATAAGAACTTGCTCTTATGTCCTTTAAAGATTAACATTCTTGGCACCAAGATCAAAAGCATGACTTTGTAACTTATTGTTTTTCTCAGTGTAATTCTTGCTCCTCTGCGTTTGCGACTTGTGTTTTCTGCTCCTGCTCCTGCTTCATGCTCAACTCTGTCTCGGTTGCTTTGGCTTTTTGCGTGCGTCGGACATGAGGCATGTCAAATAGTTGTCAATTATTTTTATTACAATTTCCCTTTTGTGTATGTGAGGAGTATGTGTGTGTGTGTGTGTGTGTGTGTGTTTGCGCCTTGACTTGACTTTTTATGCTCTGAACGCCGCCGCCGCCCAACTTCAGCTGTGCTTTGCAACTTGCGGCAGCCTCAACTTTTCGGTGTTTTTTTTTTGTTGGTTGTATTTTTAAAATTTATTATTTGGCTGCGCGCGTCCTTTGTTGATTGCGCTGTGCGTTGTCCTTGCGCCTTGTGGTTGAGTTCGTGCCGAGTTCAGGCATTGGCTTAATTGGCATTCAGCACTGCAAGTGTGTCTGTGTGTGTGTATTTTTTATAATTCTGCCATTTCTTTGCGCCTCACATTGCATACACATTTGGCACTTTTCTTTTTTTGTGATGTGTTGTTGTTGATGCTGCTTTCATTCGCATTGTGCGCCGCTCTTCCTGTCATTCGCGTAATTGTATGACTGTATGCGTGAGTGTGTGTGTCTGTGTGTGTGTAGAGTGCGTATGCTTATGTGTGTGTGTGTGTGTGCCATTTCAAGCGGCTGAGACTGCGAAGCGCGTTACCTTTTTGTTGGCATCCTTAACAACAAAATTCAAATCCAGCGGAAGTAATTTGACGCACACGCGAAAGGGGCAAGGGGCGTGGCCCTCTCCACCTCCCCCCCTCCCCCATTCAGCCACTCGACATCTGTAATGCTTTACACAAAGAGAGGCAGCCAAGCAGCAGCAGCAGCTGAAGCTTCAAGTGCCGACCGAGTCCACGTTCATCATTTTGAATGGGAATTGACAGGCAGCGAACGCCAACTGTTGGCACTCGGAACTGACGAATTGAGGAACTGCGGAACTGAGCAGCAGCTGCTGCATGGGATGCTGCCAATTATGTGCGTGCCACGCTGCCAGCTGCTAAGTGCCACACACACACACACACACACACTCACACACATATAGAGAGAAAGGTTCACATATGTTCGCACATTTTGTGCTGCATACTTTCAGGCGTCGTTCAGATTTTATTTGCCTCAATTAAATATTTCAGCTAATTAGCCTACACTTTGCACACATTCACAGTCGCAGTCGCTGTTGATTGATGTAAACCGTTAAATAATTATGTCAGTCCAGCACTCATTCAGTCAGTCAGTCAGTGAGTCAGTCAGTCGCTGTCTGAAATGCAAATCTCTTCGAACTCTCTCACACAAAAGGCACAAAAAAGCGGCGTCGTTTTGCAAATGAGGCGTGTGGGCTACGCATTTTTTACAAATTCCATTCGAATGGCAGACAAATACCGTCTCTTCTGTTGCTGTTTCTGTTGCTGCCGCCTTTGAGTGGGTGATTTGCTGATTTGTGTTGACTTTTGTAGGCGCTCAATGCTCAAATGATTCGATTGAAATTTGATGAATACAAAACGCACGAGTGAGTGTTATTCACAATCTCATTATCACATTCGCATTTGCCAGCTCAAGAATGTCATTGATTACACCAGCTGTTTTCTTTTCTCTCTCTCCCTTCTCCCTTCTTCCTTCACTCTTCACTCTTCTCGCTTTTTGTCTTTTAATGAATATTCCAAGTACACGCATACATATTTAATGCGATGAATTGCTCATCGATTGCATATCGATAAAATATGCAAGTACTTCAAATGCTAACACCGAAAGGGGGGCGATGAACACTTTAAAGAGAATACGAGACGAATATTTGAATTTAATTGGTAGCTCGTCGATTCGTGTTTGTTAAGCTTAACTGTTGCTTGACTAAACCAATAAATTCCAAGGCAGAAATATGTTTTGTTTGTGATTAAATGTAATATTATTATTTTAACTTATATTTAAATATTTAAGAGTAATGTTTAGTATGTACACTAAGTTGATTGGTATATGCATCATCATTCAATTCAAATTGTTCGTAATGATTTTATAATTTAAAATAAAAGTGGCATTGTTTTTCTAATCGATATGTAAACTATCGATACATGTACTATCGAATGCAGTCGAGTCTTTGCATTTGAATAGTTTGTTTAGTTATTCTCTTTTTCGCATCTCATCCTCTGCGGTGAACTGAGAGCTAGGTGATTGGTGATAATTGATGATTGTTGAGTATTTACAAAGGTAGCTAAAGTAGTTATTTTATCGCATCATCACCAGCTGAATTATTACTTAATATTTGTTATATGGTCGAAAGATAGATTATAGCTAGCAATTAGCAACAATTGATCGAGAATACTAATTACTATCGACGCATACGTTTGTGCTATCGATAACAATCGATTTCTTGCAACTTCTCAACTGAGTTTTTATATAAACCTTCTATAAAGGTGTTCTCTCTCGTAGTATCGAGACTACTATTGGAATATGAGTATACTATCAATAACAATCGATGTGTTACAAATTCTCAATTTTAGTATTCATATTAAGTACGATTTAAAACTTGCTTGTGTATTGTCATGTGTAATATCGATAACAGTCGATTTCTTACAATTTATCAACTAAGCATTTATATTAACCCTTTGTGTAAATGTAAGTCTAGTTTACTCAACTGGGGGAGAAAACTACTTATTATCGATTTGTATCAGTGTAATGTCGATAAAAATCGATTTCATACAATTTATCAACTTTAGATTAACCTTTAGTTTCGTCTCTTTTCTGTACAGAGTTATGTTATTTAATTTAAGTAATTGAGCAAGTCCAACAGCAATATAGTATTAAACAAGTTCAGCAGTATAGATTAAAACTGAACTTATGCTATTTGCATAGTTTTCGCAGTTCACTTGCTTTTCTCCAAACGACTTTGAAGGCATTCCATCAGAGCATAATCGAATAATCGAGCTAAAAATGAACCTCAATTGATTGCGCTGAGCGCAATCTTAATTGTGACTTCTGGTCATTACTCAGCTGAGTGCAGTTTGCAGTCACCTGCAGCTTGGCAGCTGCTTGATGTTGCTGCTGCTATCGCTGTTATCGCTGTTAATGCTGTGAAGCTCAGGCTGAAGCAGAAGATAATTTAAATAAATTTAAGTCGCCTGCTGCAAGCGGCGATTGCATTAGTTTGCCGTCGTCTGATGAGGAAAATTGTGTTCGCCAAAAGTGAAAGCAAAGGCAAAAGCAACAGCAACTCGCAACTGGCAACGAGCAGCCATTAATTTTCATTGCCGCTCGTTGCCGTTGCCGTTGCCGTCGCCGTCGCCATTAAAATACTTTTCAATTTTTCAAAAGGGGGCACGAAATTTCTGACATTGAAAAATTATCCGGGCAAGGGATAGAACGGACAGATAGACGGACAGACGGACAGACTGACGACATGCACCACGTGGAATAAATAGGAGCTGTGTGCAAAAAAGGGAAAAACAAATAAGAGAAAAATGAAAATGTTGAGTGAAAAACAATATGGCAAAGCGGCGACTGCGGCCTCGAACTGGATCTGCAAATTACTGCTGCTGCTGCTTTTGCTGCTGCGATACTCTGTGATACTGCGATACTTACTCGACGTCCTAATGAGGGGGTCAAAAACGAGGCAAAGAGCTGCCCGAACCCGATGATAGGTAAATAAAACCAAAGCACAATCAGCCCCAGGCTATCGGCTATTGGAGAAAATCGCAGCTGTTTAAGATGCTGTGGTTCTCTGCTGTGTTGCTGCCCTTTCTCTCTCTCTCTCGCTTCGTTGTCACCCCTTTTCGATAGAGAAGAGATGAGAAGATGGAAGGGGAACAACGGCTGTGTTACAATTCCATCAAATGGATGGCAAAGTTGTGCTGCGCTGCGCTGCGCTGCGCTGCGCTCAATTCAATTATTCAGCAAACTAGAAAACTTTAATGGATGCGCTCGATGAATCGAGTGTATACTGAACCTGAGGAGTGGGAGCAACTCATTTTCATTTTCACGTTTTACGTTTCACGTTTTCAAATGCGAAGCGAAAGACAAAAGGCTTGACGTGGTTTATGCATAATTTCACAACTGCCAACTTGACCTATATAATTTACCGGCTACCCAAAGCGTAGAAGGGTATTATAACTTTGTGTCTGCAGGAAATTTATGTAACATGTAGGAGTATATATATTTTTGATCAGCCATGTCCATCTGTCTGTCCGTCCGTCTGTATAAACACATTGATCTCAGAGATTATAATAGATAAAGATATACTTTTTAGCAGTTCTTGTTATGTTTGCACGCAGATCTAGTTTCTTTCAAATTTTTGCCACGCCCACTTCCGCTACCATCTTAATTTTGAAGCTAAATACTACTGACTACGGGTCTTCGTTGCTTTGTCCGACAATCTGGTATATTTTGCACTCTATTGTATATTTTGAATATGGTATTATACCAGTTCAGTATTTTTTACGGCATATTAGTTTGACATACTGTACGGTATTAATTAAAAAATATACCAAATTAACATTCCCCACGACGCCTAAATTATACCAAAGGTTGTATTTGGTATATTGATATTACACATTAAAATAATCAGGTATCGGGTATGTGACTGTCGAGCACACCCCACTTTAATTTCTTATTTATTAATATTTCAAATTTAGCGCTGCAATTGAAGCGGATTTGATGAGCAAAACTTTTGTGATTTGCTTGAATAATGCACAAAATTCGAGCTGATTGTTAGAGATGTGCTTGACGTGCTTTCATGCTTCTGACTACAATTGAAATAACAATCCATTAAATAGCCTACATGCATGCAATATTACGTATACGCATAGTTTGAGGTTGATTTTCTGTTGTTCTTCTGCCAATTGCACAGCAATTTATTAAGTCGCAATTCATTCTTTGATTTTCCTTGTTTACGTGCATCACTTGCAACTAACTGCAAATATTACGTATACGCATTGCTGACCATGCACTGTGCAGTTGTGGTTATCCTTCATTTATTCGCAACTAATAATCTCGTTAAGCTGTCCAATATTCAATTACACAGCATTTTGGCCGATTTGTAACTTAATTGATTATTAAACACATTAAGTATACGCCTGGTTATGCAGTTGATATTAAGTATACGACCTGTGTGTGTGTCTCCCTTTTGATGCACTCTTCACTTTGCAGTTGCAGACCATATTCCAGGGTAGCTTTAATGCAGCGATTTATCTCTCGATGGCGGCATTAAGTATACGTCTGGTGTGGTTAGCAGCACTCAAGCGACGTCGGTAGCCAATTGGCCATAAACATTCCATTGGCATCCTTTGGGAAGCAGACACCCACACACACAGAGAGAGAAAAGAAAGACACACAGACACATACATACGTGCAACAAAGAAGTTCAGAGGGGGCACTTAAAGCGTCAGAGCCACAGGAGTGCCATCCATCCGATGGAATCCTTGAGGCAGCAAGTCAAAGCCGCAAGCCGCAAATCGAAGCGGAAAATGCATTAAAAATTCAAACGCCTTTTTCACAAAAATAAGAACGAAATGCTCTCACACTTTCTCGCTCTCTCGCTCTCTCTCTCTGAAATGAGAAGCGCGTTGATACTTAAGTAATGTGGCGCCGGGCACATCATGCATCATCATGTTGCTGCATGCAGCAAAGCGAATCGAAGCCGAAACCGAAACCAAAGCAGAAAGAGCAACTGAAAGAGAAACCGAAACTGAAACTGAAACGAAAGACAAGCGATTTCCCAAGAGTTCACTTTATTTTCGGAGATGATAATAATTGTATTGTGCTCCGTTACGTTACGTTACGCCTGCCTGACTGCCTCTTGTCCTGCTCCTGGTCTTGGTCCTGGTCTTGTGTCCTGTGTCCTACGTCCTTTGCCTGGGCTGAAGAATGTGCAACGTCTTGGGATCATGTAATTGCATTAATCTTTGCTCCACACACTGGCAAAAACAGTTTTTTAATTGAATTTGCCCATGTGGATGCTATTCACTTATTTGCATGCAAATGGGGATGAAAAGAGAGAGACAGAGAAAGAGAGCAAGCGAGAGAGAGAGAGCGAACCTTTGAGAGCACATAAATCAACCTCAACTCAGCTGTAGCTAAGCATTACTCAGAGCAATTCACTTCGATTCGATACGCAACACACGAAACAAAAGGCGTCAAAACAGTTGCGAAATCCAAGCATCCAAAAGCATCGCATAACATTAAATAGGATATAGCGGGGATATTGCAGAGTAGACGGGTTGTCACATTTTATTTATCACTTGCTGTGTAACAAAATGAATCTATTTGAAACACACATTTTGGGAAATTCTCATAAAAGTCAAAGTCTTATTAATAGTCTGTTCAAAGAGCTTGCTATAAAGAATGAAATGCAATAAGCAAATAGAAAAGCGCAATGTCAAATGCCAAGTAAATAATAAATAATAGTGACAATAAATGTAAATAAATTTTATACAAAATTTGTAGTTGCAATCTTAGTTTTATAAAAAAGTTCAAACTGAAAACTGCTCCGTTCAGAGTTTATTGCCCAGGCAAAAAGCTGATGCGCTAGGCAAAGAAAGCACAACATTTATTTTATGGCTGCATTACAGATTTGATGACAAAATCATAACATGGCTCCGTCCCCCGCCCCCGCCTCCGCCCCCTCCTCATCCACAGTTCGTGACCCGGCGACAAAAAAAGCATTAAAGATATATAGCTTTCGAAATAAACGTATAAATGCGAGATCGTAGGCCAAGGCGATTGCGAATCTCTTTTGCCCAAAAGCCTTTTTCAAGTGCCAAAATTGATTACGCGCGGAAGCAAAGCGTAGCGAAGGAGAGAGAGAGAGAGAGAGAGAGAGCAGGAGGGCGGCTTATGCGGCGTATGAGCGATTTGGCTTGAGGACTTCCGTTGGCAAAGCAATTGATACAAAATCATGGCCACAATTTGTGCAAATTGCTTTATCGCCGAGCACTGAAAGTGAAAGTGGCAGGGAGAGTGAAAGTGAAAGTGGAAGCCTGGGCCCAAAAAGCGCTGACGAAAAATGTTGTCATGTTTATGCATGAGCATCAGCAGCATCAGTGTTTCCTTCCACCTTCCGCTACTCTGCACCCTCACTTATTAGCCCCAGCAACTTTTGGGGTCTGCTCGACTAGCTGTGCTTTTGCTGCGAGGTATTTGTGTGTCGTGCATGCTTTCGCTACACCTTTTTTTTTGTGCTGTCCGCGACTTTTGATATTGTATAAAATGGTTTGTTGATGCTGCTGCCGTTGCCATTGCCGTTGTTGCCGTTGTTGGCTGGCAGCTTCTGTTTGTGGTTGACTGGTTGAGTAACCCGACATCAGGCATCAGGCAGCAGGCATCAGCAAAAACCATCAGTCGACTTGTCCTTGTTGTTGTCCATTCCCTGGCCCTGGGCTCATGCAAATGACGCTCCTAATTTATGCTGCGGTTCGGTTACACATTTCCATGGAGCTCGCTGGGGAACGGACAGACAGACGGACTCCATTGGACGGACGGCAAGACTGTGGGAACTGCGGGCAGCTGCTGCTTGACCTACTGCGGCATTTGGAATCACTTAAGTCGCTCCACATGCACGAGTCAACATTTGGCTAAGCTTCGGGATCTCGCATGTCTCTCTAGTCTAGTGTGTGTGTGTGTTGTAGTTGGTTGTGTGGTTGTAGTCTCAATTTGCGGCTCAGGCTTCGTCTTAGGCTCATCATATTCATAACTCAAGCGATGCCCTGACAGGCATTCGAATTGATGTAGACGACAATGCGACGAACACAAAGCCAGCGCACAATTGAAGCAGAGAAGACAACTAGACAAGGGTAACAGCAGCAGCAGCAGTTGAGGCAGCAGCAGCTCGAAACAGGCTACTTAGTGGCCGAAGCGTTTGACATAATCGCTGATGAGGGATTGCTTCTATTCCCCTAGCAAGGAAAAAGCAAAAAACACAAGTAAGGAAGTTACATTCGAGTGCGCTCGACTGTGAGATACTCGCCACCCATTTTGAATGAACGCAAAACAGTGTGAAATTTTATTTTAAAATATACCGAATTAATATATGAAATAAAATGTCCCAAATTAATATGCCGCAAAAATACTAAAACGTTAACAAAGGTTACATTTGGTATATTAGTTTAGTACTACATTTAAAATATACCATATAGTGCAAAATATACCAGATGTACCAATATACTAAGAATCGTAGAAAGTAGGCACAATATTTGTCGCATCACAACTAAACTTTTGGGAATCTTACAAGTTATAGAGATTATTCAATGTACAAAAAATCGGAACTCCTAGCTTCAAATTTACGCTTCTTTTTCTATTTTTGTCAATTTGCGGGAAAAATATCTGCAACAAACTTTAACTGCGTGGAAACTGCATATAAACTGCTGATCAAGAATATATCTACTTTACAACGCCGGAGATGCCTCCAGCCACAAAGTTATAACTCCTCTACGCTATGGGTAGCGGGTATAAAAACACAGAAGACAATCACAAAAAGCAGCAAAATGAACATCGAATACGCTTGCTACGGTATCAAAGACAGTAAATAAAATATAAATACAAAATATGCTGCAGAATTCAGTTCAAAAATGTTTTTCATTAAACAATTTAACAAAATTAAAAAAAAAAAACCTAGAAAAACTTGTTAGTTAAGCAAAACATTGAGCTGAATTTTGAAAATACACAAATTTATAATATAAATGCAAAATATGATATAAAATTCACTTAACAAAATAGTTGTAGAAACGTTCAATGGAAATATTTTTAGTCGAATAAAGTTTAGAAATCTAGAGCTCAAAATATTGAGCTAAACAGAATTTAAATTTAAAATTAGTTTGTAGAGTATGTTGATAAACTGCTTAACCTGGATTTTATAAAACAAATCTGTTAAGCAGTTGTAAGAAGTGCTTTAGGTGAAGCTAAGGAATAAAGACAAAGCCATCAACTTATGGCTGTGGGCACAGCAAAGACAAGAGATTATTTTATGGCAATGTAAATTGCGGCGAAAAAAAAATTCAATAAAGAAAATAATTAATCTTGTATTACATTTTTGATAAATTTTCGCAAACGTGTTAAGAGAGCAAAAACTTTGTTTGCAAAGGTGAAAGGTGAAATGAAAGTATTTTTGCATTTAATCCAAGAAAAGTCAGCAAAGTTTTGTTAGATCCCCGAAAATGAATTCAGTTTGCACAAAAGTTCGAGTATGTTTTAAAGTTTTTAATGGGGCTGCCAGCTTGCGTGGATTTGCATAAGCCCCATCTGGCAACGCTGCATAAATCAGTCGCAACTTATCGACGCCAATTATCGATTGGAAATTGATTATCGCCAAGTAAACTGACCTCAATAACTGTGCAGAACAGCAACAACAACAACAACGAAGAGGAAATTCGAGTTCAAAGTTATTTTGAAAAATCAATTCATGAGGCATGCCGCATGCCGCATGCTGCGTGATGCCTGCTGCCGCATGTGTCTTAGGGGGATTCGATTTTAATGAGCCCATTTGAGGGCAAGCTTAACGTAATTTCTAACGTTTAATAAGCAAGCCGCAGGCAAGTTTGAATAGACTTATTAGTTGAGCAAATCAAGTGTCGTGCCCCCAGGGGGTGTGGCCAAGCTATTGGTCAGCTGATGAGGCCGATTAGCAGCGTCTGCTTGCCCACTTGCCACTTGCCGCTTGCCACTCGCTGTGGACTGCCCAGCGCTCTAATTAACCGCAATCTCGGCGAGAGTGTCGTACTGGAAATTGCGCATACGCCGCGTGCGCCGGCACTTATAACATTTTCGGTCCACGATTGCAATATGATGATAAGTTTCTTGTGTTCTTTTTTTTTTTTTTGTCGCTCGTTGTGTCAGTGAAGTGAAGATGAGAGGCGAGGAGAGGCGCAGCACCAACGACTTTGACAAGTGGTTACCATTTTTTAATGTCGCATTTTGTGGCCACGCAACGAGCGGAGGCACCGAAGAGGTTTTACTGGCCAATGAAGCGTAAATTTTGAAATTGAAATCATGAGTAGCAGAAGAGCAGAAATTGAACTGGCTGCGAGGGGAGCCAAACGCTGTCTGCTGCTGCTGCTGCCTGACTGTTTATCTGCCACGTTGCCGACTGTCGTTGGATGCTTCATTGAGTTTTATGTATACAAGCAGCAGCAACACAACACAACACAGCACAGCACAGCACAAAAAAATAAGTAAAAGAAAACAGGAGGAGAACGAAGGAAAGTAGCAAGAAAAATAAAATAAAATAAACTGAAGCGAAATACCAAAAGAGCCAAAGTGTGCGGATGCTTACTATGTCAATAACTGTGCACTCTCCGAGTATGTATCGTATATATGTATATTGTATATATATACTGTATAGAGAGAGAGAGAGAGAGGGGCATAAACTCATGCTCATCAAGTCATCGTTGTCGAGTAACCTGGTCGACCGTGGCCAAAACTCATAAAACTTGTAGCGGCGACCGCTTGGCCTAAGCCGTTTAAGCGGCTGGTCACAAAGTGTTAAGTCTGCTACACCCTTCTCTCTCCCCCCCCCCCCCCCACCATACCTGACCTTCCATCCTTCTTTGAATGCTTTATAATTACATTTTATGTGCGCCAACGTAGTCCGCATACTCTCGTTATATATACAATATACGATATTCTATAGCATTTTGTGTGCAGACCAACAGGTGTAGCTGGAGCTGCTCTCCTTTGTTTGCCTGGCCCAGCAGCAACAGCAACAGCAGCAGCAGCTTATTTAGTTTCGAGTTTTATTGAATGTCGGTGCGTATACGTAATGGATTTTCGTTTTGTAATTGCTGTGCGAGTTTTATGTGCGCCTTGCCGCCTCTTTAATGGCAGCAACAGCATCCTTAGGCCGCTTTTAAGCCTTCACTCTGCACTCGGTCTTATGTCAATGCGCATAAATCAAACAAAACGAACGAACGAACGAACGAAACAAAGACAAAACACACACAAAAACCGAAATTAAAGTAAAAATGTTAATCCTAATCTTATCTAGCGGCAGAGCGACATGTTTACAGGTTGCCCAGCAGCGATTTGCTTCCTTTACTTATTTTAATAAATTTTTGGACTTTTGGCCATGCTACGTGTCTTGTTCTATCTCCATCTCGAAATGCAGAGAGACGAAAGACAACCGTAATAAATCTCGATGTCTGCTTAACAAATGTGAAATGTGTTGGGCATAAAATGAAAGGCATGTTATGAATGCGGCTTACAATTTTCCAGTTTACATTTTGCCAATCCCACGCTGCTTGTTTCTGTTTCTATTCTCCTTCCCCTGCCCCTTCTTATACACAGCTTCTGCCTTCTCACTCTCCCTCTCAGCGTGTGTCTGTGGGGAAGCTGATTGAGCTGAATGGCTGATTGTTTTGAATGGTAATCGGATTGATAATCACTGATGCAGTTAGCTCCATTGTTAACACTGTTGCCCTCTTTGAGTGCTTTTGCTTTCCTATTCTCTAAACTTGTTGATTCGCATTCAATACAATTTGATTGGCTTTCGATTATTTGATTGAACGCTCTGCGCTTCTCCAGGGATAGTGTGAAATTCGTTCAATTGCTCAATAACTTTTGATCGTTGCTAATTGCAATATACATATGTACTTGTATTTCCAATCACGCGAAGATTGGAGTACAGAACTCAGCGTTTTTAATGTTTGATTGATTGATTGACTCAGTGATTGATAAGAGTTTTTACGTATATAGAATACCAACTATTTTATGCTGCATGATTGAAAGTGATTGGCATATATTATACATGATTTTATGCTACGTGATTGATAGTGATTGATGTACACACATGATACACAATTAAGCAATAATTTTATTGCAATACCTTTTTAATGAAGAAAGCTTAATTCTGTTTGATTGACAGGGATTGAGAAAGTAATCAATATGATAGCAAATGAAATATATTATATAATAATATAATATTGTTGCAGAACGTATGATTGACATACTGATGTGTAATATATAATTATAATGCAGAAGCTTTAATGTTACGTGACAATGATTGATAATATATAATATAAATAAAGACGATGTAATGCTGCGTGATTGATAGAGATTGATATAGAAAGCAATTTGATTGCAAAACAAATTTATTTAAAGAAATAAGAGGATTAAATTATTTACTAAGCTCTGCTTCAACTCCCATTTTATTTTCCGACAAATGATTGAAGTAATGATTGACGATACATAATATTAATATAGAAGATTTAATACTGCTGTGATTGACAATGATTGATAAGCAATTTCAAGATTTCTTGAGTGCTAAGAAATGATTAACAACTGATTGATAATTCATCACATGACATTTTGCTAATTCAATCAGTCTGCCCATCAACTATTCAATTCAATTACCCGCAAATAATTGATAAACATCTTGATTGAACTCTATGCCAATCGTTGAGTCGTTGACTCTGTGATTTCTTGTCGCTCAATTAACTGCTGAATATGCAATACTCAACTGGCATGCCAATTGATTGAAGCGCGCTAGGTGAAGCAGCAGGTGTTGATTGATGCGGTTAATTGTGGCTTGTGATTGATGTACGATGCTAAAATATGCGTGTAATAATTAAGCGGATTAATAGATGATGCATGCGGGTGTTTGACATTGGTTAAAGTCATTAAGCAGCTATAATTGGTATTGTGGCCAAATGATTGATTGCCTAATTGACTGCGCAACTCGGTAAGAGACAATTAAGTGCTGCATTTACTATATATTCATCCAGTCATTTACTCGTCCACTCAGTCGGCCATTCATTCATTCAGTCAGTCAGTCAGTCGTTTAGCCATTGACTAATTTGTGAATTTGGTTTTGTGTTCAATTGCACACAAATCAATTTGGCAGCAAAAGTTCCACCAACTTTGCTATAAATATGTCAGCATAAACACAAACACACATACAGCACGTTCACACACACACACACACACACACACACATACACCTATGTAGATAAATAGAAGCTCCACACAGTCTGCGCTTCAGCATTGGGGCATTATTTAATTGGACCAAAGTTGCGTATTCAACTGCATATTTATGATCATTGCGGGAAATGTGCTGCCCCTGTGTTTGTGTGTGTGAATGTGTGTGTTGCCATTATATTAATTTAAATGGGCAACACTTCAGCATAATTGAGATAGATGTACGAGTTTTGCTCTCGTTGCCTTAAAACTTGCTCCTCTTCCTGTTTCTCTCTCTCTCTCTCGCTCTTTCGTACACCCTTGTTGTTTGTGTGTGTGTTTTTATGAGTTGAGCGTTTTGATAATTGTCTGTTTTGTGAGCGTATAGTGAAGCTGCTCGACAGCTGAATTAATATAAACTTTCAACTAAACTGTTTTTAAACGCTTTTTCTGCCGCAGGCGACAACAATAGCAGGAACAACAAAGCGCAGCAGCGGCATCAACTTGTAACTAAAGTGACATGAGGCCTTAACAACAATAACAACAGCAACAACAACAGCAACAACAAAAACATCAGCAGCAGCAACAGCAATAACAACAACAACAACAACTGTAGAGCACTAAAAACCCAAATTACAAACAATTAAAAACGAGCACAACGCAAGAATCCTCAAAGGCGCTCGAAATAATAACATAGGGCGACAGACACGCCCACACACACACGCACACACACACACACACATACACCCACACATCCAGACATACATCAACAACAGCAGCAACAAAAGGTGACGGCACAGCAACAGCAACAACAGCAACAGCAACATTTATGGCCACCTAAAAACTGAACAGCGGCCGCAGTCAGGCCCAGAAGAAGAAGAAGAAGACAGACAGAGAGACAGAAAGACAACATCAGCAGCAGCCCCCCGTCCGTCCCCCTGCCACGCCTCTGCTGAGGGGGGCCACAGCAGCTGCAGCAGCTTCAACTCCAGCAGCGTCTCACATCAACAGCAGCAGCAGCAGCAGCAACAACAAAGGCAACGCAAACAAAGCGGCAATAAAAAAGTGCGCATTGTTTTTGCCATTGTCATTCAACTGCCTACTCACACACACTACACACACACACTCTACCCACACACACACACACACACCAACACACATTGGCTGCTGTAACGGTGTCAACACTGCCGTCGTCATCCAACGCCTCTGGGCACTCAATTAAGCCCCAATTCAAAAACGTTGAAAGCGACAGCTTGCCACGCCCACCACGCCCACGCCACCACTGAGTGAGAGAGAAAGAGAGAGCGAGAGGGAGTGAGAGCGAGCGAGACATCGTAGGGGCGCCCGTGGTGGCCGCTTTGAGTTGATGTGACAATGAAACTGAGCGTCAGCGCGTATCGGGCGCATGCATCCGCACACAAGAAGATCCTCTCCAGCGGCTATCATTCCCAGCTCAATTACGGCAGCACTGGCGCCGCCGCAGCATCCTCCTCCTCATCGTCGGCAGCAGCGGCGGCCACTGCAACGGGCCTATATACGGTGAGTACAACTCCTGCTCCTGCTTCGGCTTCTTGTTCACCTCTTACCTGAGTATGCTGCCACCTTCATTCGAGTCGTCGTGTCCTAAGCCTGTGTTTATCCCATTAACACCAAATGCCGCTTGTTGTGTGAAGCACTTTCTCCATTAGCCGTTGTCCATCTCACAGTGCTCATACATAGTTTCTATTGTCTATTGTCTTCTACCATACATTAACATATATACGCTGGAGTCAGGCTCCTTTAGGAAGCATCACATGTCTCTGCAGGATCAAACGACAGCTGTCCCAGCGAAGGTAAAGCGAGCGACACTCTACACTCTACACAATACACTCCAACACCCTTATCCTTGACACTCAACATTCTATACCTCAACACTCTCCATTCATTCCAATACAGTCTACATTATACATTTTCCCTTTACACTCTTTATTCGCCCTGAACACTTTACATACACTTAAACATCTATGCCTTTCATTATATAACTCTACACTCTTTATTATACAACTCTACCCCCGTTATCACGCATTTTACACTTTAATTAATTTTCTTTCTGTACTTCTTTCTGTACTACTCTACATTTTACACTCTCCACTCTATACTTTTCACCCATACTAATTTCACATTATACTACACACTCTCCACTGCATACTTCATTCTTAATTCCATACTATCCACTCTACACTTACGACTTTATACTCTCCACTCTTACATCCTCATTAACAACTCTTGCTTTTCTACTTGCACATCATGTAGTCCACACATCTATAAACTTCATTATGCACTCTACACTTCCTTACCTTCATACTCTACATTCTATTCTCCAACACTCAACACTATTTTCTTCCTCTATTTTATACTCTTCACTCTATTCTGTCCACTCCTTACTCTACACTCTATTTACACTCATTATTCCATAACCTACTCTATTCTTTTTACATTAAACTCTACAATTGTCACCTGTACACTATACTCTCCAAATTCAGCATCTCTTCACTCTTCAGTTTTCACTTTTCTTTCCATATTCCTTACTCTACACTATCCCTATACCTCTACACTCTACAATTAATACTCTACACTCTACAACAAGCTTCTCTCTTTTGCTTCTTGTTTGACTTTGCTCTTTTTAAAATTTGTATCATTATACAGTTATCTTTGATTAGTTCGCTTACCTTTTTGCTGTTTGCTACTCGTTACTCTTTGCCTTTTGCTGCTCGCTTTGCTTCTCGCTTCGCTTCTCGTTTCGTTTCTCGTTAACATGTATCAGAGTTTACGATTGAGAAAGTTGACATTGTAAATTGATTTTAGGTGACCCAAAACTTTAATTTAAAAACAAATTAAATAGATTTTAAGAATTATCATAAAAATTCAGACAGTTAAAGGCAAGTGAGGAGTATGTAATATTATCATCACTTAATGTATTTCTTCTCGATATAAATCCATATAATACAATACAAAATACTCCACTGTGAATAGACTTAATAAGCCCATATATTTAAATTAGAAAATAATATTGTGACATTATAAAATTAAAATAAATTATTGAACACTTAAGAATTTAAACTAAATTGGAGACAATTAAAGGCAAGTGTAAAATACCCGATACAAAATTGAATTTATATACCTAGTAACTTTTTGGGCTGTCAATTAAGCAATAAGTCAGAGCCTACTAAGATAGATAATATAATTTTAATCCTTTTTTTTTACAGTTTTCTTAACGTGAAAAATAGAATCGGTTTCATCAAAAGCACTTCTTATCGTTAACCCTTAACAGTCGATAGGCCTCTAGTCGAATCAAGTCATAAAGCTATAGTCAAGTGTGCTCAACTGTGAGATACCCGCTATCCAATTTTAATAAAAGCGTTATATATGTAGATGATTTTTTATCTACCCAAAATATTGGAAAATATAAAAATGTATCAAATACTTTATTTTATATATCGATATACCATAACATTCAAAATATACCATATATATATATATATATATATATATATATATATATATATATATATATTTCGTTCATTTGCCAATACTTTGCTAAGTAAATTTGTATTGATTATATAATATTTAAAAATACTAAATAAAGCAATAAAAATGTGATGCTCGGGATTGCTTGTTTACTTCACAGAATTCTACTTTGTTCCTCTACAACGAGAAAACCAAACAAAAAATACTTTTATTTATATTGGTGTTCGCTGCACTCGTTTGCCACCAAATGAATATACCCCATTTCACCCTATTTGCTGGGTATAAAAAGTGCGCTGTCATTGCAGCTTAGCTGACATTGTAATTGAGCTGGCTTAAAAGCTTTTCGATTAATTCAAAGTTTAGCTGCCCTTCTCCGGTCGCTCGCTTTATTGTCAATTTGCTGTCAGCAAAGCTGAGTTGAGCTGAGCTGAGCAGTGAGCAGAGAGCAGAGCATTTAGCATTCGGTGCAATGACCCAGCGCAAAACGTTTCGTTTGTGGTTTATGTGGCTCCAATAAAGTTGACATAGTATCGACAGTTAGGGTCAGAGTTGCGACTTGGAGTTGGAGTTGGAGTCACAATAAAAATGATGCACAAATTACTGGCGTGCAGCCATGCAGAAGTTGTTTGCTATGAAACTGTGCTACTTTTTGGTTTTATGCGACAGGATATTAACGCAGGATATGGGTCGTAATCGCAGTGCCAGTATATGACAGTCGTGCTTCCATATAGTATATTCGATATGATGGCGCTTAATTGAATCACTTTTCACAGGGATCGAGAGTGTGAGAGAGAGAGAGAGAGATGAGGTAGCATCACTTTTTAGCAACTAGAAGCCATAAATATTTATGGAATGGAATATTGCACTCGAGTGGCAAAAACCACAACGAATTCCAATCAAGTTCTGTGGCACATTTAATTGCCCCACGGTTTCCACACGGCATCCCAACAATCCGCCATCCCGCTTGCCGCTTACCGCTGACAAAGTGTAGCGCTTGTTTACCAGAGACCAGAGACCGGAGATTTGAGAGCTGCCAGCTAATTGGCCGACACACGACAGACGAACGAACGACGAGCGACAAAACCAAATCCCCAACCTCACACAATTCAATCCAAACCAAACGAAACGAAACCAAACCAAACCAAAGCAATCCGATTCGGGCCCAGGTCTCAATAGCAATTCATATCCCAGTGGATATGTTATGCGGTTAAGCCTCCTCATTCCCCTCCATCTCCCCTCTTCGCACTCCTTCGCTTAAAGCAGCCCAAAATTGAGAGAGAATCTTCGCTGCATTTGTTAGTTTCGCAATTAAGCAGACAATTTGTCCTCAACGGAATAAACCACCAAAGCCATGAAAACTTAGCCAGCGAACATTCTTAAACCCAAGCAAATTTGTCTCCCGAGCCACATCATTTAAGTATGCGCTTTTAATTGCCATTTCTGGTTAACAATTTCAATTCACTTCCATAACATATGTTGAAAAGTTAGCAAGATCTTGAAGTAGCTGCAGACTTCGCCTGCTTTTGACATCAGCTTGATCACAGAAGCTGCAACTTGTTGAAGAGGTTCTCAAAACAAGGAAAACAAATTTAAATGCCAGCCGACAGGAAATCAGCTTTAAGCTTTTAATACTTATAAACACAAAGTTGTGGAAAAATATAAAATTAAATATTTGTAGCGTTATCAAAAATACGACGTAAAACAACTAGACATTTGGTAATTGGAATTTTGTTTGTGCTACAATTTCAGTTTATAAGTAAAACTGAAAATACATTCGATCGAAAAATTAGGAAAAAGTATTTTAAATTTTCAAGTGTTTTTTTATGGTAATAAATTTTCATATTTTTAATAATAAATTAAACTAAATTTTTCAAATTTAATGAGATACATAGTTTAAAAATACGTTTCTTCTAGAATTGGGTTTTAAATGTTTATGTTAGCATTTTATCTAAAAAATTAAAATTAAAATTAAAATCAAATGCAATCTCCACTTACATTTAAACTTTATTTTATTATACCAATAAATTATCCTATATCTTTAACGAATAATATTCTAGACAATAAGTTTAAGGTTTTATTAACAAAAAACAGCTTAAAAAATAGAGTGGAGTGTGCTCGACTGTGAGATACCGGGTACTTATTTGTATTGAAAGCAAATCACTGCGGTATTAATTTTAAAATATACCAATTCAATATACCACAAAAATACTAAAAATATACCGATTACTATGTTTGGTATATTTTTATAGTACTGCATACTACATAATATACCACAAAATACTAAAAATATACCGAATGCTATGTTCGGTATATTGCT
Organism: Drosophila niveifrons; assembly: GCA_035046325.1. Classification (NCBI taxonomy): domain Eukaryota; kingdom Metazoa; phylum Arthropoda; class Insecta; order Diptera; family Drosophilidae; genus Drosophila; species Drosophila niveifrons. The sequence goes on along the minus strand of JAWNOC010000063.1, from coordinate 7,290,463 downwards.
ATAATATTACATATTATATAATATACCACAAAAATACTAAAAATATGCTGTGTTTGGTATATTGATATAGTACTACATGTAAACTATATCATATAGTACTACATATACCAGATTCTCAATCAAAGCATCTAAGATGTTTTTGTCCATTCAAAATTATTTCTTTAGTAACTTCTATCATTCTCACGAATCTTACAAAATATAGTTATTATTATCTGTAGCAAAGATAATATGATGATTGATGATAATGATATGATGATTTTTGGAAATGTCTCCTTCAGCCTGTAGAAAAAGTTTTACTAAGAAAAATAAATTTATTTGCAAGCAATTTCAGTTCATAAATTCATTAATTGTAATTTCCACATAAAATGTACAGTTTATTAAATTCAACCAATAAAATTGTGACGCATTTTCTATAATACTTGTATAACACTTTGGTCAGCAAACAGAAGAATTTATTTAAGTAGAGATTTATTGCTGGCAACTGAAAGTTTTCTTCAAGTAAACCCGCTTAGACACAGTTATTTTAGTTTACCCTGTTTTGTGCCTGAACTTTGATTACCAATTCATGCTTAAGTAACTGAAGACTAATCCCTCTTCGATACTCTGATACTGAGAGGCAGAGAACACAAAGCATAAATGTGAAGGAGGAGGGAGCTCTTAGTAAACTAATCCACTATTGAGCTTATTAAAATGCTTAATTCCTCTAGTGTCTGTGAGTGAGTGAATTAGTGAAGAGCAGAGAAATTCCAATGCAATTGAATGCAATACATACATAAGCTTGGTAATCGGAGAATTTAAGCGGCATTTTGTGGGGAAAACTTTAAATTTCGCCATAAGATGAAAAGATGAGTTTGAAATAGTATTTAATTTGCATAGTACTACTTTAGTATGTTATTCTCAGTCGCTCCATGGCAACCGAAGCGCACAAGTTAATTTCTTAACTTGACGCAGTCACTTAATAAGTTTGCAACTTGCCTCTTTCCCTCTCCCTCACACACTGTTGCTATCACTTTCAATTTTGCTGTGTGCTGTCAGCGCCCATGGCTGCTTTATTTTATGTAGAAATTTTAATACTTTTGCTTTGGTGCCAAAAGCAATCAAAATTTAATTTTAATTATGATGCGCAGCTCAAAAGGCCGCAAAGGGAAGAGAGGTTTGAGAAAAATGGGGGAGAAAGCTGGAGGGGGCGTGGTCATGTTTGCATGCCAAATAGTTGGAAAAGTTATTATTTCAGCAATATGCGTAGTTAAATGATTAATTAAGATGTTCGCCTGATTGATTAATTGTTTGATTGGCATTACACACACGTTTCCCACTGCTTTATTTTCATTCTCTTTTCTCTTCTCCCCTTCTTCCTATATACAGATGGAAACGCATGAGCATGGCGGCAAGTTTCCAAAGGATATGGCTCGGCTTGAGTGCAACAGCGACACGGACGTCATCAGCCCAACGGGCACAAGCAGCTCTGGCGGAGGAGGAGGCGGAGGCGGAGGCGGTGGAGGAGGCGCTGGGGATTCCTCTGGCCACAGTCACAAGCGACACCACAAGAGCAGCAGCAGCTCCTCGGCAGCAGCGGCGGCGGCGGCAGCAGCAGCAGCTGCTTTGGCCAACGATGATGACAACAACAGTGCGGCGCATTCATCGGATAGCAAGAGTCCCAGTCAGCGGTAAGTTTGGCTAAACACTCTACACACACACTCTACACTTACTCTCCAAACACACAAACTCTACACTTACTCTTCACTCACACTACACTTACTCTTCACACACACTCTACACTTACTCTTCACACACACTCTACATACTCTCCAGTACTAAATGTAAAGAGTGTACACATACTCTCCACACACTCTCCACACTGCATACATTCTCAAACACACACACACCTGCCGCTCACTTGCATTTACTTGTTGTGTACAATCCAATTGCGAAGGTTGAGCAAAGTTAAGAGCTTGACAAATAATAATTACAACAAGACAACAACAATAACAATAACAGTGACAACAAGTATAACAACAACAACAACAACAACAACAACAACTACAACAGTGACAACAAAACCCAACCACAAAATGTGTAAACAAAAACAATATAAAAAAGCAACACACACACACAGCTCTAAACAGAGTTAACTTTTGGCATGCCAAAGTTCAAATACCCTTGCAGAATCTTAGATGCAACGTGGCTCTTTTTTTAGAATAAGCAGAGTGGAAATGGAGAGAAGAGAGTTTGTTAAGAGCTGAAATGATCTCTAATTAAGAGAGTTTAGTTATTTGCAACTTAGATCGGAGCTAAGAGAATATAGAGATTTAAACATATGTTTCATCGTATGATTTTAACCAAATAAAGATCTGAACCAAGATACCAATAAAGTTGCTTTCTTAAAGAGCTTTGCTTCTGAAGTTGATCAAACTAAGATCTGAACTTTTTTTCTTAGTTCTGACTTACATTTTTAAATAATAAGAATAAAGAATAATGGAGTCTTCAATTCTTTAACTTCTTCAAAGCACTGCATATAAAGTCTTATAATATTAATACAATTTTACTCATAACTTAGAGCAACTCTTTTCTTTGGTCTCAATTATAAGGATTCATATCAATCTTTAAGAAGAACAAGATTTTGGCATTCTTTACTAGTTCAATATGTCATTTTATAAGCGTTTATTTTAACTGGAATCATAATTAGAAAATCTTCGTATTTTTTTAAATCTTAAAGAGAGCAAAAGCAGGAGTGGAGACATATTTAAAGAATTTCTAAAAATGTATTTAATCGGAATTGACTTAAAATGTTTAAAAGCTAAGTAATTTGGTAGGCGTTGTAAATGGTTTGTGCAATATTTAAAGGTAAGTTTATTAGTCTGAACAGAAAAGCGCATTGAAGCATTTTGTTGTCGTTTTTACGGTATGAAATCTTCCGCATATGGGGGCTATAAATACAGCAACACTTCATTCTGCAAGGGTATTAAGTTATAAAGCCGATAAAGAGGATGCTGAACATGAAGTTGAAGAAGACGTTAACAAAGATGGAGTCAAAGCTGAAGCTGAGGATGAGGATAAAGATGAAGATGAAGATGGAGTTGAAAGCGTTTCGTTTTGTAAGGCGTAATTGAAATGCGTTCGCAATGTACAGTTCACACGACCATAAAGCATAAACATAACCTGTCGTTAAACCCGAGCAATGTATACAATTCATCCACACACACACACAAACACACATATACAGCATCTCACCCACACTCCAACACACACACACACACACAGTCACACATAAGTACAGCAGTAAGCGCATAATTGATTGCTAAAGGTAAATGTGTAGCGTACTTTGTTGGGCTTCGCAGATGCTTTTGATTTTCTCGTTTCGTTTCGATTCGTTTTGATTTCGTTTCATTTCGTATCGTTTCGTTTCGTTTCGTTTGTCGATTACTCGTTTCATTTCCCTCGCAGCGTATTGTTGTCGCATATACAAGTATGTATCAAGCATATACATATATACATACATAGTTAAATATATATATATGCGTATTGAATCCGTAATATTTGTATACATTGTGATTTTCTTTTTGGTTTTTGTTTTGTTTTTTGTCGTCGTCGTCGTCTTCGCCCTTGTCGCCCTCGTCGCCGCATCGTTTGTATGCATTTTGTCTCCCCCCCCTTGCTGCGAACCAACACAATCGAAATCCAAATCCAAATATGTGTGCACGAAAAGAGCAATCACAAATGTGTCATAAACAAGTCGAGTCAACAGCAATTAGCGACCCATTATGCTGTCAACAGTCGCTGTTAGATTCAACCACAAGGATTATGCTACAAATAATTAGGCAAAGGCCAAAAGCATAACTGTAATAAGTTTCTATTCATAGGTAATTAGCTCAGGTTGTGATTGCGGTTGGGGGCGAGAGGCATATCTAACAAAAGACTTAAACGAAATGTAATCCAATTAAATTAAGAATAAGATGTTAATTTGAACAAATCAATACTACAGCAATTGAATTTTAGTTAATTTACTACTACAGAGAGTAGAATTTTAAATGATAATGAACATGATTTGGAGCAGCCAGTAGCATTAGATTGAACTAATTGAAGAGCCGTCTAATCAGTTCGTAGTCAAATTAGTTAAAGCAAAGTTGAGCAAAGTTTTAATGAGCGTTGGCAAATGCAGCCGAGATTCGAGATACCAGATATTCCGATTCGGATTCAGATCCAAGAGAGAGAATGTGCTCACATGGATATAGTATATAGTATAGTCTGGTTGGGCCACTTGGATTGTCTTTGTGTGTTGTGTGTCTCTAATTTGTGGTGACAAAAGGATAATTTAGCTCTAACGACAATTAGCCGGGCATTGTGTGTGTTGTTTTGTTATGTGTTGAGAGTTTGTTGTTTCGCCGCTGCGTTCATTAATTAGCTAAACTTCCATAGAGAGAGAGAGATCCTCTTATGGGCGAACTCGCAACTCGCATCTCGCATCTCGCAATTGGCAACTGGAAACTTGCAACTCGTGTCCATAGAGACCAGTTGTGGAGCAGTTAGGACGAGTGCTCGACATGGATTTGTCCTCGCCAGCATTTTGGTGGCAATTGTGGCCAGCTTTACGAGCTTCTGCTGTGAAAATGTCCTCTCTCTCTCTCTATCGTTATCTCTGATTCTTTCGCTCTCGAAATCCGCATCCAAAATGGGTTTAGTTAACTGAATTATGACCACGCAATGTGGGCCAACATTGAGTGTGTGCTTGTTGCATAGCAACAATGGTTGCTTCTGTTTTTTTTTTTTTTTTTTTGGATTATTGCTTGATTGGGTTAAGCACTTTTCTTTCTACTCGTATATATTTGTTTTGTTTCTGTTTTTTTTTCGTTTATCGTTATTTTTGTTTCCCGTTTTGCGGAGGGTTTTGGGTTATTGCAGCGATACGTGTGTGCACACTAATCCCAAGTCTAAACAAATGAAATGCGACACACACCGAAGCGGTGAATACCCTTGTAGCCAGTGAAAGGATCAAAATTGAAGCAAGTGCGAAAACAATAGGCAGACTTTTACCTCAACTGATTCACCTCAATCGCCGATCAAATCTTAAAAAAAAAGTAAAAAAAAGACTTGAATTGTATTTAGAAATCAATTTTATACAACAAAAAATACAAAATTCTGCATAAACTGATAATAACAAAAAAATAATTGTATTTTGTCATCTCCAGTTTCGCAAAAACTTTATCCAATTTATTGTTTTGGCTTTCAAATCGCATTTAAATGCAAATCAATTGTCCTTTTTTATTATTGTCGAATCCAAACTCAATTCCACACTGAATGCTGAATACTGAATACAATCATGATTCATTGGCATTTGAATACTTATTTGTCGGCACTTAACAATGCAATTAACATTGTGTTTATTTTGAAACTAATTATGCTCAGACCTCACTTTAAATTGTGTTTCATCGAAGTCAAGGCAACACGCGGCCTTTTAAATCTGACCTTAGTGCTATAAATACAAACGTATTGATTTGCCTCAAAAATAGCAAGGAAACAAAAGCTACTATAAAAAAAATTGAAGAATAATTCATGTTGCATGTTATAGCTATGAATATATCATACAGTAGGCTGATTCTGTTTTTAGGCGGAACTGACAAAATGTGAGGAGAGTTTGTAGTCGTAATGTCTTCAAAGAGAGAACGAAAGGAATTAATGATTTTGACGTAAAGTTATTCGAACCGATAAAGCACACTTTTTCCATATTTCGAATTGATTACAAAAAGAAACCATGTCTCGCATTAGAAGGGCTTGAGATTTTTTAAGTTTTTTTGAGATAATATTATGAGTAGCGACATCTTATTGATTTTAGAGTTTTTCATTAGAAACTAAACTATGATTTTATAGGAAAATGGAGTTAAAGAAAGAGCGAAAAAATAATGTAATGCCGATAACTGAACAAGAAATATTGCGCTTATCTGCAATGTTCATTTTTTCCATAGATATATATTTTTATATATCATTCAATATTTCTGCCGATCTAATATACGTAGAAACCTAACGATTGCTGTGCTTTAAACTTAAATTGTGCATTAAAAATCATAAAATGCATTTGATTGTGCCTTTAGCTGCAAATTCTTTTTGCACAATCTCTGATGTTAGTAAAAGTAAAGTGTGGAATAAGAAAAGGCGCTAAACACTTCAGTTCAAACTTGGAGTGAAATTAGAAATGATGCCGTTATCTTAATTGTGAAGCTATCGCCATTTTACTGTGCGTTCACATTCTTTTATAATACAATAATTGATGTGAGTAAAAGTATAGTATGCAATAAATCAAAGTGTGAATTTATATGAATAGCACTTATGTTAGCACTTGAAGTTAAATTAGAAATGCTGCAGTTATCTTGTTTGTGCAGTTATCGGCAGTTTACTGTATTATTCATGAAATGCAATTACAAATCGTATAGAGCAGAGCCCACATGGTAGCCAGAATTGAACTTGAGGAATCCTAATCTGATTAACTGAAGCAATGCAAGGGTATACCCGACTAGCCAGATACTCTGACCCACTCTCTCTCTCTCTCAATTGTCTTTCGTACTCGAATTCGTTTGAGATGCTTTCGTGTATTTCGGAATGTATTCAACATGTATTGTATATGTATGTGTGTATATATTGTTTTATGTATTGGTATTGGAAATGGAAATGCAAATGGAATGAAGGTCGGCCAACTCATCGCTGACCAGTGGGCAGAGCAGCAACTGCAACTGCAACTGCAACACGAATGCGAATGCGAATAGTTTAAGATTGTACACAGAGAGGGATAGACTTATATTAACGCCAACGTCGACGCAGCATCAGCATCAGCATCAACATCTAAAGCCGAGACAGCAACTGCAACATCTGCTGCACGACAGACAACAATTCAAATCGAATTATGAGGAGCAACCGCAAAAGCAACAACAACAATCACATCAACATCAACAGCAGCAGCCTGCCACACGACAGCGACGCCAGGTGCGATTGCATGTGAATAGTCCGTCCTCGGATTGCAGCTCAGTGGGGCAAGGGCAAGGGCATGGGCAAGGGCATGGGCTGGGACTGGGCTTGGGGTTGGGCCATGGGAGGCTGATGAATTCGGCGAGCTGCACGCAGGTGAAAACGCTCTCCTCCTTCATCAGTGAGCATCCCGAGGAGCTTCTCAGCATTGCCAGCAGCCATAGTCATCAAAGTCAGACGCACAATGGGCACGGCGGGAACAATGGGAACACCTGCAATGCCAATAAGAATGCCAGAGATGGAGATGGATACGAGGATGGAGATGGAGACGGGGATGGCAATGGCAATGGGAACAACAACAATCAGACAACCAAGTGGAAGAGCCTCAGAGCTGTGATGGCGTATTACTGTTCGTTGCGACGCATTAAGAGGAACGGTGCTTTTACAGTTATACAGTGTACACATCCAGCTAATCTAATCTACAATCTTAAACTTTAACTAAAGCTCAACTCAATTCAATTCAATTCAATTCAATTACTAACTAATTCAATTAAAGCCAACAACTGTCTAACTAACGTTATGATTGCTAATCGTGTACTACTACTACTACTACTACTCTCTTGCATTCAATATATGTATATGTGTGCGTATGTGTGTGTGCGTGTGTGTGTAATAAATAATGTAACTCCCCTCACTCCAAACCCCACTTAAGTACCACTCCCCATTTCCAAGTCGTACTCGATTCCTTGAAAAATATAACAACTAACTAACCAACCCGTTTTCTTTAATTGCCAACTTAAAAATCTACTAACCCGTAAGCAATAAAAAAAAGTTTGTAGTCTGTGTACCTTTCTCTCTCTTTCTAACTCTCTTTCTCTCTCTTTAACTATCACTCTATGGAGTCTCCTCAGATGTACGTGTTATCCACACTTATGTATATGCTACACATAAAAATACTTGTGACCGTGTCTATCAATTGATGTGTAAATCGAATGCATCTCTCTCTCACTCCCTCATACACAATCTTGTGCTCTCTCTCTGTCTCTATTCTCTCTGTTCCACACACTCAGTCAATCGTACTGCCAACTCGCTCACTCGCGCTGCAGCGTAGGCTGTATTTCTTTTGTACTCGCTCTAGTTACAGGGTGTTTGCACAGGGTGTCTTGGCCTGCCGCCAGGTGTCGCTATCTTCTCATCTTTGCGCGCTTTATTTCAATTTCGGCAAGAGGGCAACTTATAAAACTTTTGCCAAAGTGCAATTGCATACACACATCCATCCACACACACACACACACACTTACTTACACAAACTGTGAGAAGCAATGAAAAATCTCAGGCAAACAGCAAAAGTTAAAGTGGCATGTGAGAGAATCGATATGTTTAAGTTGCGACCGCCCTTTTTGCTGCTCAGTTGCATTCTAGGCGAACTTTTGACACAAATACACTCAGACACACACACACACACACTCATATGCACGGACATGTTGAAGTGTGCGTGCGCCTATGCATATGCTACTATAGTTTGGCATTGTGCATGCCAAATGAGAAACTGCCTTCTGAATGACAACTTACAAAGAATTTGAATTTAGAAAATTGCAAATTTATGTAGACCCCAAAAACAGCACAGCAGCACCAGCCTAGCAAATGGCGTGGCAAGGGGGAGGATGTCGCTGAAGGAGGTGACCTAGAAACTAGACTGCACTCGACCTCCCCCTCCCCCTTCAGCTACAGCTAACTTTCTATGCATTTATGCAGTGTCAACTTTGCCAAGTGCCAAAAGAGCAAAGCAACACATGCATATGCAGCACTATCACTATCCCGCTCACTCTCGCGCTCATTCGCTGCCAAGCGGTTAGTGGGACAGGCCAGCGGCGGAGGTAGGAGTTAGGTGGAAGCACTCGTAATTCAGTTACAAGTGTCTTCAGCCCTGCAGCAATCGACATTCATTGTTCGATCTGCTGCCGCCGCATTGCCAATGTGCCCAATGTGTTTTAATTCAGTGTCACTTGAATTGCCAGTTATCCACACACATCACAGACATATACACACACATCTTGGCTGGCATTTGTTGCATTTGCGTCATTGTGTCACACATACACACGCATACACAATGTGCGTCTGTGTGTGAGTGGGACAAGAAGAGTCTGTCTATAAAGACCTGCCCCCAAAAATAGCAACATGTTTGATCGCATGTCAAGAACTTTATTTCCTTTTAGCCGGCGCCATCTAGCGGCGTCGTTAGCATATCAGCCAGCAGGCCTGTCCTGGTCAGCACTTGGCGCCAGTTTAGCTTTTATGCATGCATATCATTCAATGTGCGACAATGGGGCATCTTTGAACCTATTGAGAGTATTCGGCTTATTTTGATTATTGCCAACTAGTTGAATTTATTTTTATATTCTCGTTGTTGCTTTGCAGCTGATCGCTCACAGGGGGAGGTGCAGCCTAGCGGTTGGCGCTTGCGCAGCACGCCATCTATTGGCAAAAGTAGTGTTAGATACAAAACGAAATTCGAAGATGGCAATCGATATCGATAAGCGATAAGCTAAGTGTGCAAATTGCAATTACGAAGTCAAGTTAAAGTTATGGAAATTAAAGTAGTTGTCTGCTGTTGCATTATAAATGAAATTGATAAATTTGTGCATTAATTACTGCTGTGCTGCAAGCTCTTAAAGGGTTGCTAAAGTGCTGGGCAAGTAAAGTGCTACTCTAACATTAACTACTTGTGTTAATATGTGTTTATGCAAGCATAAGATTGTGTGCATGTGTTAATGTGCGAATGTGTGCGCATATTTGTGTGTGTGTGTATGGGTTAAGACGTTTGTCTGGCAAATGTTGTTTTTGGAGATTGAGCCTTTGGCTTGGACTTTGGACTTTGGAGCTGGGCCAGGGCAATTAAGAGTTGAGCAGCTGGTCAAAATGGTGGCCAAATGACTGGACAGAGTTGTCGAGTGCACACACACACAGACACACACATACAGTTAACTCAGAATTGGAGTCGAGTGGAAGTCAAGTAATAGATTGAAATGATGAGGAAGATGGAAGGGGACTGAGGCTGGGGCACTTGCAACACGCTGTTCCACATTTCCCGTTTTGTGTGGCGGGCGCGTAGTGAGAGGCGAAATTTGTGTGGTCATGTTGGCGTGACAGTTGCAAAGCGATGTGGCAACCAAATTACCAATGGCCGTTCATGCAACCCAATGGGGCACAGCTGTGTCTGCATGTCTGTGCGCTTGTGTGTGTGTGTGTGTGTGTTTGTGTTTGCTTATGCGAGTGTGTGTGTGTGTGTATTTGTGTGTGGTGCGGTGTCGAGGCGTTAATTGAAATCTGAAGCTTAGGAGAGCAGCCGTAGCCATGGCCGCAGGCAAAGCTTAAACCGACATCATGCAGCAATTAAACAATTTGTATGTGTTTGTTCTCAACGTATGCATGTATGTGTGTGTGTGTCGATGATTTGTGGTGCAATAAAAAATGGTATTTAATAGGTGGAGCAAGAACCGCAAAGCTTAAAACTCGCTCGGCTTTTGTGTTAAAGCCATACAAACTAACAAGCTCATTTTCAATTTATAACAAATCGAAAGAACTCAACTGTGTGTGTGTGTGTGCATGTGTGTATGTCTGTGTGAGCGTAATCTTATCGTACAGCAAGCCTTTTTTACGCTTCATGGCACGCAGCCCGCATGTGGCCCAAAAAGCACAAAAAAATAACATAAAATAAAAGGCCAAAAGCCAAGTCAACGAGCTGACCGTTAAATGAATTGCCAGACGCTCTCTTCAGCCCACTCTCTCTCTCTCTTTCTTTCTTATTGTCTGTCTCGCTCACTCTGCGGTAACCCCATTGTGTGGTAGCCAGAGCAGCACGATGAAAGGAAATGCGTGAAAATGGTCCCTTGAGCAATGCGTGCAGCAGCAAAATGAGCGCAAAACCAAAAGCCAAAAAGCAACTTGGAGTCGTATCTGCTCCGAAAAAGGAAACGATTGAATATTGCAGACAGGCAACTCGAACTTCAACTCGAAGGACAGTTCCGATTCCGTAATTCGAACCGTGTTGAAATTTAACAAAAAACAAAAACAGCTGAGAAAACAATCTGATTTCCACTTTTATTTCAAGCTCGATTATCGCACTTAACTGCTTGTTGTTGTCGTTCAACTTGCAGCTGAAATTAACAGTTCATCATTTCATCCCTGTTAAAGTTCAAATTCCTCGGCGAACATTTAACTCGTTGTCCTTGTTTTTTTGACCTGCACTTTAAACAATCAATTTTGGTCAATCAAAAAATTCTATTGCAACTAAATATTTCAGCCTGGGTCATCAATGGGTTAATGTTACTTTATTTATATACACAATTTGAACATAATAAACACATAAATACATAAACATGATGAAAATATAAAATGAACTTCAATAACAAATACCAAAGTCATGTTTAAAACTGAATGTTAAATACGTAATAAAATAAACGATTGCAAAAATTTAATTAAATAATCTTATTATGAATTACTTTATATGTCGAGTGACTTAAAGGGTTCAGAAATGCCTCATTGAATGCGTCAAGAAATATGAAAGCAGCTTGCAGCAAAGGCTTTTCTCTATCGCTCGCCCAACTTTCACTCTTTCTCTTCTCTTCTTCTTTTGTATGTGTGTCTATCTCGGTCTATTGTTACAACTATGTTACATCTGACTATCTCTCTTTACATTCTTATTCCGCCCTCCATCTCTATCTCTGCGTTAGAACAAACTCTCTCTCTGTCTTTCTCTCTCTGTTTCTGTCTGTCTCTCTCATTCTCTCTGTCTCTGTTTCTACTATATACTATGTTATACTTACTCGCAAATTAAGCAAATGACCCAAAACAATAACAATAATAATTACAACAACAAACAAACTAGAACTAACAATAATAATAACAACAAACAACAAACAAAAATGATGTTTACAAAATGAAGACAACAGAAATAAAAGCAATTCAAATTCAAAAACTCGTTTAGGAAATCGCGTATCGGAGATGGAGCTTCAGATCCAGATTCCGATTGGTAAGTCTCTTGCGTTCTTTCACATTTTTGGTTCAACTTTTTACTCTCTGCACAAACACACACACACACACACACACACACACACTTACACACACGCAAACGTACACACAGATACACAGACACAGCTACGCTTATTGATTATGTTGCAAAAATTCATTTGGATAATGATAATGATGATGATGATGATGATTTTGCTGTTGATGATATTGATAATGATAATGATGATGATGATGATTGAGCTGCATCTAATTGGCATGCGTGCGCTTCTTTTTTCAATTGCGTTGGGCCACGAAGAAACCCCCCAATAAAAAAAAAATATACAGAACAGAACAGACAAAACGAACAAACACAATACACTCACAGTTTTTTGTATAGTATACAATTTAGCTTAGACAGGGTTAACAGCGAGCCAAACCCTAATCACACACACTCACACACACACACACACACACACACCTATGTAATCAAATAGACCACAAGAACACAAGTAGTTGCCATTTCCAAATGCTTCTTAATGCAACCCCCAGTTGAGCATTTGGCAATCTACACACACACTTACACACACACACACACACACATATTCACATACACACATCACACGTGTAAAAATAACATGCCACGCCTAGTTTTTGTTTCTGTTTTGATTTCGTGTTTATTTTTGTTTTGTTCTCTTGATTTTTTTTTTTCTTACTTTTAGCTAGCCGCATTGCAAGCTGCGTTCTTCTTTTGTACCACATGACGTATGCGTTATATTTGGTAGCGTGAAAGCAAGCAAAAATACAAATACAAATACCAACGAAAAAATACCAAGCAAATGCTGTAAATAGTACGCAAATATTTTGTTGAAAATATAATAACAATTGTTGTACTTTGCTTGCCATAAAATATTGAAATATCGAAATAAATTCCAAATCAAATAAAAGCGAAAATAATCGAGAAAAAAAAAACCAAACAATAAAAAAGAATAAACACCAAATTACTCATCAAATGCGTTTTGTAAATACTATAAATGAAAATAAAGCACACACAAATCGTAAAGCAAACCATGTATATATAATACGAAAAATATTCTATATTGCATATACATACATATATAACATAGATAACGTTAAATCACAATATCGTAATCGTACTATGTATCATTCGTAGAAAGGCAGTTCCGCTTTGACTTGTAAATTGAGCCACCAAACAACAAGTAAAATCAACCCAACAACAAAAGCAGCAACTACAAATTATTTAAATGCTTAAACTCCTCTCCTGCGCTTCCAAGTTTCCAAGATTCCACAGATCCCGCATTACATTTTCATATGCTTGTCTAGCCTGCACGCACAATTAATAGCCTCTATACAATTTGAGTTCCAGTTGATATTTTCCCCCAACTTTTGTGTCTAGTACAGCGTGACTTCATGATTACGCTTGACTGTATCCCATTTATGACTCTATCATTTTGTTGTGTTTCTTTTTTGTGCCCCTCTTACTTTGATTTAACTACCGAAATTTCCGTCTGCATTCTCAGACAAATGCTCCCATAAGTAATGTCATTACAACCAATGCTATATACCATACTAAACTATACTGACTATCCCGAAACTGAAACTGAAACGGAAACTGCTTTGAAATTCAATTTTCCGCCCTCTTGCATTTCATTTTCATGTGTACGTGATTTTTGTTATTCCGTTTTCGCTGTTTATTCTGATTTTCTTTTCTCTTTGGGTTCTTCCGAATTCCCTCGCTTCCATTGCATGTGGCTAAATGTATTATTAAGAATCTTAAGGCTTAAGCTAATTAAATAACTATAATATTAACCATCTCTCTCTATAAATAGAATTCACTAACTTTAATTAGTAGCAACTAAATATACAACAGGACACCATTTTGCATGCTTGATGGACGTTAGATGTTGTCGTTGAAATGTAGATGGATGGACGCCGAGGAAGACAGGAGGGAAGACAACTCCCCAGAGAAACTGTCGCTGTCAGTTGTCTCGCCATCAAGATGTCTTCCCTCTTCCTCTTCCTTGGGCAGCTAGACCAAAGAAACCTTAACACTTGATTTCCCCACTCTCTACTATATACTTACATATATGTTTTTAGTGCGTGCTTTTCTAAGTGTCTGTAACCGTTACCGTTACCCGTTTACCCGTTACCCGTTGCCCGTGTTGCCCGTTACCCGTTAGCGTTGCCATATCGTTGCGTGACATTTAAGTGCGTTTACGTTACGGGTTTTTGGGTTTAGCGTTAAATGAATGTTTATTGCTCCTACCACGCATTGCGTAAGTGTTTCGTGTTGCGTAAGTTATAACCTTAACCTTATAGCAAATAATTGAGCACAGTCCACAGCACCCACTAGACTTAGACCTAGACATAGACGTAGACGTAGACACAAGTAGATCCAATAATGAACAGTATGTGCACGCTTGCATTACTCTTGCCTCTTTGTCTATCTGTCCTCTTCTGTCTTAGATTTTTCAATTTCTATAGTCATCTCTAGAAATTTCTTCCCGTAGTATTTGCTTGATGTTTTCAGTTCTAACCCGCAGTAGCTCTCAATAGTTGTAGTCTAGTTTAAAGCAACAGCCACTAAAATCAAACACTTGTGAAGACTTGTGATCATTGAACATGGTTATCCTCGTACAGGACACGGTCGAACCAACGCTGGATGAAACTGCGCACCACCGTTCAGATATCATCGGCCATACAGAAGAAACCACCGCTCAAGCGCGAAGACTCATTCCTGAAGCGTTTCTCAACCAGACAGATACCCGAGACACAGGTAAGTACTTAAGAAATAAGAGAAATAATAAATAATAATAATAAGTAATAAAAAATGGAATGAAGTGGAATAGAATGGAATGAAGTAGAATAGAATGGAATGAAGTGAAATAAAATGGATTGAAGTGGAATGTAATGGAATAAAGTGGAATAAAATAGACTGAAGTGGAATAAATTAGAATGAAGTGGAATGAGATGCAATGCTATGGAATAAAATGGAATGAAGTCAAATAAAATAGAATGAAGTAGAATGAAATGGAATAAAGTGGAATAAAATAGACTGAAGTGGAATAAAATAGAATGAAGTGGAATGAGATGCAATGCTATGGAATAAAATGGAATGAAGTAGAATGAAATGGAATGAAGTGGAATAAAATTAAATTAAATGGAATAAAATGGAGTGAAATGGAATAAAGTGGAATAAAATTGAATGAGTAGAACAAAGTGGAATGAAATGGAATGAAAGAGAATGAAATGAAATGAAAGAGAATCAAATGAAATGAAAGAGAATGAAATGAAATGAATAAAGTGAAATATAACAAAATAAACAAAATAAAAAGATAATAAATGAATGGCAAATAGATAAAGTAAATGTAATTAATATTAAATTATTTACAATGCTCTCTGTTGCAGGAAACTGTTGAAGACACGGGTTCAGAAAGTGCCTCTGGCGACGTCGACAAAACAGTTAAACGTAGACGGCGCTATCTGCAGAAACGACGCTCCGTTGTTAATCCAGATGAAAATTTTTACTTCTATTGGTTAATGATGTTAACTATATGTGTTCTATATAATCTATGGACCCTTATTGTGAGGCAGAGCTTTCCTGAACTGCAGGTGAGTTAATCTCCCAATCTCCCAATCTTGCCATCTCCCCCCCTAAACTCTAAACAAAGGTCAAAGAAATGCACACATAAAAAATGAAAACGCAAACCAAAACCCATCCCTTACTTTGTTCGCACTTTTTGTGTGTTGTTGTCACCCCTCCTGGCTCTGGGAGAGAAAGAAAACACCTTTTGTCATAATGCTCGAAGTTTTTGTAATGCGAGTTGACTTGGCTGCCATCGTAATAATGCCTAACAACCATAAATTTTTGCTCAAACAATGAAGTTTATTATGTATTTGAGTCGACTCTCTGTGGCATGAAGTTGGCCCAAGGCAGCCCCAACTTGTGTGTGTTGACAAGTGGCGAAGAGTGTTTAGACTAGCGAAGCACGTAGAGAAAATCTTCAAAACATAAAAACAAAACAATTTGCTAAACGAGCATAGCCTTAAAGTTTGATTTCAATTATATTAAAAGATTGTATTTAATAATATGATTATGATTACATTAGAGGCATGCAAATATTACAGGGTATTTGGCTGGTCGCTTATGCCTCTGCTGCGGCTGCTTAGCTTACCTTTTTTTCTGGCCTTTGCCTCGTAATGACTCAATTAAAAGACACGCAGCCATCTCATAAGCTAAATGGTCGTTTGGACGGTTGGTTGGTTGGTTGGCGGCTTGAATTGCTGGGTGCTGGTTCCTTGTTCCTTGTTGTTTGTAGGATTGCTCTTCCCGCAGCACTTGGTCAGAGGGACCTGTGCAAATGTTTGAACACCAGTGTGGCCGCCAGTTAGCTAGTGTTTGCCATCAGATTAGAGAGTGCCGGGAGTTTAGATGGTTTGGAGCCGGATTGCCAACAGCTACAACAAAAGCCGGCCAATGTGGGATAACTTTGGCTTTTCAGTCATGCCATGTGATACACTCATCTCTATCGTCATCGTCGTTGACCTTTAGCCCCATAATGTAGCTATTGTAGTAGCTGCTGTTGTCAGCCAGCCTTTTTGTCAGCCTGTGCTATTTGCGGAGAAGCAGAAAGCGAAGGTGGTGGAGCAGGAGAATGCCTTCATTACCATTTCCATTTTCATTCACATGCCCCATCCATTCTCATTTGCAATTGTGCAATGCATTTGCCAAAATAAGTGCCCTTGACCTGAGTTTTTCTCTTTTTTTTGTTTTTTTTTTTGTTGTTGTTAAATGTGAACCGAGCGAACTGAGTGACTAATTGAAAATCTCAACTAATTTCCCAACTTTCCTTTTTTGCATTTTACCTGTTTTTTTTTTTACTTTTTCCATTTGGACAATTGACAGCAATCTGTGCCTACCTTTTGGCTCATCTGCGATTCAATGACAGATGTTGTATTTATCTTAGATATAATAGTTCAATTACGCACAGGCTACCTGGAACAGGGCCTTATGGTAAGTAAACCCATCCAAATAAATCAAGATCAATATAAGTGCATCGCGTTTTCAAATATTGAATAAAATGTAATTGAAAATTTCTATAAATTCGCCAAAACTAAGACAACTTTGTAGCACACACAACTTTACTTTTAAATTAAATTTACTTTACAACTTTACTATCAACTATAGGTATATGATGACAGGAAGCTGGCCTGTCATTATGTGCACTCGCGTGAGTTCATCTTTGATATGATAGCGCTGATTCCACTTGATCTGCTGCAGTTAAAGATGGGCACACATCCGCTTTTGCGTTTTACGCGCTTTTTTAAAGTAAGTGAATGCGACACTCTTTCAATTTTGATCACGATTCATTAATCTCTTGACTTTTGCAGGTATATCGATCTGTGAGATTTTATTACATCGTAGAGAGTAGAACAGTTTGGCCAAATTTATGGCGCGTTGTTAATCTAATTCATATCCTGTTAATATTGGCCCATTGGTTCGGTTGTTTCTATTTTTTACTCTCCGAGGCGGAAGGCTTTCAGGTGAGTTTGCAAAACCTAGTAAAATCGAAAAAGATTTCTTTTATAATTGTCTGTTTAATGTTGTGTTTCAGGGCGATTGGGTGTATCCCTATAGACCGGGCGATTATGCTACATTGACCCGCAAATATCTTGGCAGCTTATACTGGTCAACGTTAACGCTGACAACGATCGGAGATCTGCCGACGCCGGAGACGAATGCAGAGTGAGTATATATAGGTATATAGTGGAGAAGAGTATTCAAAGGTGCTGAATTGCCATTCGGGGTGTACTTTTTGTGTTGTCTTCCATTTTGCATTCTCCTCTCTCCATTCACACAAATCGAAATCGAAATCGAACAACAGACCGAACTTTTCGGTGGACGGCCCCAGATCAATACCAAGGCGTGGCATCAAATCGCGACTGCTACAATTTGGCTCTAGCTATGGGTATGATACGATATATCGATCACCATCTCTTACAACTCGAATCTAATCAAAGCTAAATCGCAAACGAATGCAATTTAAATATTATGAATATCATTCAATTTGTTGGGGGCTGTCCACCAGTTCGATCTATTTCTACTCTCAAATTCTTTTTGGGTCAACTGTTGCCATCATTTCCATTCGAAAAAGAAAAACAAAATGAATACAACCCCTGATTAAGCAAGTTTCAAAGTTTTCGAAAGCGTGCGACAGCCTTTAACAATGCCAATGATATTTCAATTTGATGCGAAAGCTTAAAGCTGGTTTCCCAATCAAGCAATGTGCTTTCGAAAACTTTGATGGATGCGAGTGAAAATTGTGAGATACATTTGATTGTAACTTGAAGCTTCAAAGAGCTTTAACTTGCATTCAAGCTGCTGCCTTATAGATATCGAATTACTTTATCTTTCAATTCATTTTTCTCTCTCTGAATTCTATCTAGGTATATTTTTACGATAGTCAGCTATTTGATCGGTGTTTTTATCTTTGCGACAATTGTGGGCCAAGTGGGCAATGTGATAACCAATCGTAACGCCAATCGACTTGAATTCGAGCGTTTGTTGGATGGCGCCAAGACCTACATGAGGCATCACAAGGTGTGTACCGACCACTTACATAAATTTGTATAAATGGAGATTGATTAATGGTTAAAAATTTTTGTAGGTGCCTGGGGGCATGAAGCGGCGAGTGCTGCGCTGGTATGACTACAGTTGGTCGAGGGGTCGCATCCAGGGTGGCGGTGATATCAACACGGCTTTGGGCCTGCTGCCCGATAAACTGAAAACCGAATTGGCCTTACATGTTAACCTAAGCGTACTGAAAAAGGTGACCATATTCCAAGAGTGCCAGCCGGAGTTTCTGCACGATCTGGTGCTGAAAATGAAGGCATACATCTTCACGCCAGGCGACTCCATATGCCGCAAGGGCGAGGTGGCCCGCGAGATGTTCATCATTGCTGATGGCATTCTGGAGGTGCTCAGCGAGACGGGCAAGGTCCTGACCACAATGAAGGCTGGCGATTTCTTCGGCGAGATCGGCATACTGAATCTGGACGGTCTCAACAAGTGAGTGCTCGTTACTAGATGTACTGGATACAAGTATATCATGCAAATATATATTTATTATCTTGTCAGACGTACTGCGGATGTGCGCTCTGTGGGCTACTCTGAGTTGTTCTCGCTGTCGCGCGAGGATGTCCTCGCCGCCATGAAGGACTATCCCGATGCGCAGGAGATTCTGCAGACGCTCGGTCGCAAACGCCTCATGGAGGTCCGTTGTGTGAACAAGAAATATGCTAAGGCGCAAAGCGACAAGGAAAATGCTGCCTTTGCGGCAGCGCATCCACATCATCAACACCAACATCAGCACCAGCATCACCATCAGGTGCATCAGAGTGATAGCAGCGAGAACAGTGCCTCCAAAAAGATTGTGGACAAGCTGAAACATGATGTCAAAGGCTTCCGCAATGTGCTCAAAAAGTCCAGGTAAGTGCAGTTCCTAACCTATTCTATCGTAAAGTATCCTTTGCTTTCCCATCCTAACCTGTTCTTTTGTATCTTATCCTAGTCTACCCTATTCTATCCCAAGCAATTACATCCTACCCAATCCCATCTCATATCTTGCTATATTTTCCTTTCCTATTCTATGGAACTCTACCATATCCTTCCCTACCCTATACAATTCTATCCATTTTATCTTATTGTATCGTATGATTTCCTATCGTATCCTACCCTATCATTTCCTTTCTTTCCTTTCTAATCCTGTCTTAACCTATTCTATCCTATCCTATTCTAACCTATCCTGTCCTAACCTATTCTACCCTATCATTTCCATTCTTTCCTTTCCTATCCTATCTTAACCTATTCTATCCTATCCTGTTCTAACCTTACCTATCCTAACCTATTCTATCATATCCTATCCCATGCTTTCCTTTCCTTTCCTTTCCTTTCCTTTCTTTTCTTTTCCTTTCCTTTCCTTTCCTTTCCTTTCCTTTCCTTTTCTATCCTATCCTATCCTATCCTATCCTATCCTCTCCTCTCCTCTCCTCTCCTCTCGTCTCCTCTCCTCTCCTCTCCTCTCCTCTCCTCTCCTCTCATCTCCTCTTTTTCTCCTCTCCTCTCGTCTCCTCTCCTCTCCTCTCCTCTCCTCTCCTCTCCTCTCCTATCCAATCCTATCCTCTCCTCTCCTCTCCTCTCCTCTCCTCTCCTCTCCTCTCCTCTCCTCTCCTCTCCTCTCCTCTCCTCTCCTATCCTCTCCTATCCTATCCTATCCTACCCTATCCTATTCTAACCTAACCTAACCTAACCTAACCTAACCTAACCTATCCTATTCTAACCTAACCTATCCTATCCTATCGTATCCTATCCCATCCTATTCTGTGTCATCGTTCGCTATCCTGTCCCATCCTATCCTAACTCATCCCATTCTACTCCACTCAACCCTATTCTATCCTACCCTGTCCTACAACTCCCAATCGTACCCTATCTGAAATGATCTAATGAGTATCTTCCAATTAGAACCTCGCGTAAGAGTGACGAGTCAATGGAAATGCAGCCCCTGCACAATACCTCACCTCGTGGCAGCAAGATCATGCTGAAACGCATGTCGCGAGTGCGGTCAGATGAAAAGGATGCGGACAGTGCCGAAGCCAAGGACGAGCTGCACGACAAGACGCCCAGTCCGATTGGGGCTGGATTGCCGCTGTTGCAACGGCTGCGGCTGCTTAAGGAGAAGCAGGTAAGTTACAATTCAGAGCTGAGCTGACTTCACAATACACCTAACCACAGCCACAATTACAACCACAAACCACATCCAGCTCTGTTTTATTCACACACAAATTTTCAATATGCATTCGCATTGAACATATTCTAATCGCAATTCATATAATTCTCACCGCATCACATCGTTCACGAGCTTTAAATGGTGTTTCCTGCCACAGAAACCCACCAGACAATTATGAACTGAACAACACAATATACAAATACACCTACTATATACATATACAACAGACAGTTGAGATACTTGAACACATTGAATATACCCGCTCTTTGCGTATTCTGCATACGTTGATCGCATTGAGTGCTGCTTTCTCTTCTTCTTGTTATCAGATTCTCCAGTTGATTTCTACTATATTAAATTTATAATTTCATTTTGATCGTTTCGTTTGAAGTACTTGTAATATTGACTTGTTTTTTAGTGCACCTTCAAATAACACGTTCTATTTATTAACTCTAACTCGTAATTCAATTCAATTAATCATCTTGTTATGAAGCACGTTTTGCAATGAAACACAAATCCAAGATACAAAAGGAACTCAACTCTTATAATGAAGCTGGACCAGATAATAAATGAAAACAAATTTGGGATAATTTATTTTCCCTTTACTTTTGGTAATTTATTAAAATAATGTAGAAATCTTGACAGTTACATGATCTTATTTATATTTCTTGATACATGGTCTTTTACCTAAGTTCTAGTTTATTACATTTAGCCTAAATTGACAAAGTTTAAACAAGATATATTTCCAATGGTATTTACTATCCGAAAACTAAATGTAATTCTGAGTAAGGAATCTCCTGAAGGAATTCTCTTAAAGGGATTTAAAGAATAGGAAACTTATTGGTATCCCCTGTTGTCTGATTAAAAGGGACAATCTCAAAAAAAAAAAAAAAACAAGTCGATGCAATTGAAAAATGAAACGAGTTCAAAACACTGCAATTTAATTTGCAACGAATACTTTACCTCGATGTTCGTGAGCTTATTGTGTGCTGTGCTTTATTGCTTGCTCTTGTGCTATCCAAATTGACAGAGATAAAGAAAAAGTAAGAAAGAGAGAGAGAGAGAGCACGAGAGTGAGAGCAAGAGAGAAGAACTGCTTGGCTGCTTGGCCGTTAGACCCTTCCATTAGCTGCCTGCCTGTGCATATTATGTAACTTTCTTGCTTTCTCATTTTGTTTCGATGGAACACGACAACAAGAACACACACAAAAGAGACCGTTCAACAGACACAATCTACTTCACACACACACACAATCTCCTTCACAGACTCACACACACACACCACAACGCATTTGTCACATTTTTATTTGGATTTTCTGTTTGGAATTTCATCTGATTGATTTGACTTTCCGTTGATTCTTTAGCTTCAATCCAAAAATCAAAAAAGCGCAAAAAAAAAAAAGAATCCAGCAAATTTTGTTGTCGTGTTGTATGTAATTAAATCCCCGGCTCCTAAATAGTAGTTTTGTATGTGTCTTTATGTGTCTTGCACTAGGATCGCGAAGAGCGAGCTGTTAAGTCCACACCACCACAGAAATCTCCACCTCACTCACATGTAACGTGTACGTTATCGCCGCAGGAATCGATACAGGAAGAGCCCGAACGCGAGTTCAACGAAGGCTTTCCCCTGATCCAGAGATTGCAACAGTTGAAAATAAAAAACGAGCCCCAATCGAACGCCTCTAGCGAATCCTCTAGCGTCGCCATGGTAAAGCCAAATCCAGTTAATCCTCAACACAAACAAACAAGAAAAGAAAAAAAAAAAAAATACATAAAATCGAAAAACCCAAAAATTTTATTTAACAAAATTGTCAATACCATTTTTAGATACCACCAAACCAAAATTCTGTCTGTCTCGTTGTCTTGGCTGCACTTTTCTGCAATTCTTCGCTAATCTCTGAATTTTTCAATTCATCTAGGCCAACACACCATCTAACATCAGCAGCAAAGTAGACGCCGGGACATCTGCACTGACATTGGGAGTTGCAACCGCAGCAGGAAATGGAGGTGGAGCAGCTGCAACAACGTCAGCTGCGAGTGGCGCACAAACGTTAAGCGTGGCACCCATCAAGCCCATCATGAAGGTCTCCTTCAAGCAGAAGATCCAGCAGCTGCAGGGAATTGCACCAACCGCTGGTTCAGCCTCAACATCAACGGCGACGGGATCGAGCGTAAGCACGGGCGCCATTGCCAAGAAAGAGCCGCCCAAGTCGCTGGCGGTGATTGCCAAACATGCGACAACATCAGCATCGGAAGCAACAGCGAGTGGTTCGGTGGCGTCGGCGCCAGGCGGACTGCCGCTGGCCAAAAAGCTGGTGCAGCACAAGCTGAGCACACCGACAATGCAATCGGACACGGACACCGATGGCACACCCATCAAGCCCTGGTCCAAGCTGAAACTGGCCACGCTCATGTCATCCAGCTACACCAGTCTGACCAATTGCCAATCGCCCGACGGCGAACTGGAGACGCCGCTCAAGAACTATTCGCTGAGCAACATCCCCCAGCACATGATGGACGCAAGCGCCGCGGGCGGAGCACGCGCTGTCCGGCATCACAGTGCGCGCAGCTCACGTTCGCCCCGACATCACGGGCATCATCATGGACACGGGCACGGGCATCAGCATCAATATCACGGTCGCGGCTCCAGTTCCAGCACCTGCTCATCGAGCACGCGCAGCACGCTGAGCACAACGCGCGAATGCCTGCGACTGCAGAAGCCGGAACAGAAGTTGCCCGAGGGCGGCGATGTGGCCGAGTCGCAGGGACGAAAGTTCTACTCGAGTGTGTTTGATCTGTCGCCGGAGTATTGCGGACTGCCGTTTGTGAAGCGCCTGAAGATCCTCAATGAGCGACAGAAGCTGGCCGAGCTGGAGAAGGCGTTGCAAACGCGCAGCTTTAGCCTCGACTGCTCGAAGTCGACGAGCAACAACAACGAAGTGCCCATCAGCGAATCGCTGTATCGCTGCTACAGCGACACCTCTGGCATCTATTCGCAGTTCCTTAGCACTTATGAATCGACGACGAGTTCCGCATCGATATCGACGAACACATCCGCCTCCGCATCAGCATCCGCATCCGCATCGGCGTCAGCTTCGCAATCGGACAGCAATTGCCAGAGGCAGCAGCAACAGCAGGCAACGCAGTTGCAGCAACATTTGGAGTACATGCCACTGAGTCCAGAATCGAATGAGACCGTCGAGAGGCGCAAGCTGAAGAGCATACTCAAGAAACTGCAGAAGGGAGTAGTGGGTGGTGGGGGTAGCGATGGTAACGGCGATGGCAATGCCGATGCTGCTAGCCAAGATGAGGCCGTGATGATGCGGCGGGGCCTGCTCACGGAGCCGACCTTGGAAGGGTACGTGGCTAGGCACAGTAAGCTCTTGAAGAGTGTAACCTTCCATTCAACTCTTTCTAGCCCGCCCGCCAGTGCCAAAGAGGAAGCTCAGTTTGCTGCCCTCGGTGCTGTCGCCGGCGGCAAGCAACAGCAACAACAACAACAACTGCAACAACAGCAACATACGAACACGAACCTCGCCCCCATCAACAGCAATAGCAATAGCATCAGCAATGGCAATAAGAAATTCGCGATCGCGATCGCGCACGGTAAAGGCAACGGCAACGGTAACGGTAAAGATATGGCGACGACGCCTGAGGGCGCCACATGCCACGCTGCAGCGTGGTCGCCGACGTTAGCTTTGGTAACGCCAACGAATTCGCCGCAAGAGAGTTTTGCCTTTGAGCCACAACAATTGGGCGGCGTGATCGCTGGCGTTGGCAGCGTCTCAACGTCTTCGTCGTCATCAGCGTCGGTTTCCGCTGCCGCGTCCGCGTCCACAACGGGTTTAGCCACAACATCGGCATCCACATCCGCATCCGCTGCCGTATCGGCTTTGGCCTCCGCTTCCGCAACCGCCTCCGCGTCGTATGTGGTCGAGTGTTCGTCGATGTCATCGTCGAATAAGATACTCTCACAGAACACCGAATTTCATGCACAATCCACAACATCCACAGATTTGAATTTGAATTTGCAGCTCCGGCAGAACACGACGAGTGCACTGAGTCAAGGCCCCAAGTTGGAAGGTAATTTCTATCTATCTATGGATCCCACACACATTATATACTATGCATTATTCGAATGACACCCCAGCTACTACTACTAACATACTTAAACTTATGTATATAACTTATAAATGCTACTTACTACCAAATGTTTATTTAAATCCAAACATATGTATATCAAATGGCAAATGTTCTTTAAACCTTAATTTATAGACAGAGCAAAGCTTACGCCCTCGATAACATTTCTTTTAAGTGTCAACTCTAGAAAGCATTAGCGGTATTCCTTTGAATCGAAATTTTGCGATTAATGATCGTTTAATGTTGATAATAAAAACACACACACATTTTCAATTTGATCTTAATAATAATTCAGAAAGAATACGAAAATGTAACATATTGAAATGAAACAATATTTGAAAGGAAAAACGATAACTACAAATTGAAAAACGATAAATGTTTAGCAACAATCGAATCGATCTGCTAATGCCGCTGAGAGTCATATTCACTGCATGCCATTTTCGCATTCTCCATCGTCAAATACGATCATCACTTGCCTCGCTATGCTGCTGCTTATCTTGCTCTAGCTATTTCTAATTCTTCCTCTCTCTTTTTAACACCAATTTTATAATATTCTTAATAACTTTCTTATACTTTAACTTCATTACTCGTATCTTAACTCGTTTGCATGTTGACATACAATTTCAACTTTCATTTACTCAATATCATTTCAATTCAGAATGCTTCTATTACTCAGAATAAGATTTGGTAGCATAGCATTTACATTTAAGTTGTAATTTTAAGCAAGTATTGATTACAATATAGGTTTCATACTTCTGTAAATAAGCTGAGCTAAGTTTGTTTAAGATCATTGTTTATTTTCGTATTTGCTTTGTTTCATCTCCTTAACCATAACCTTCAATTAGTGAATAATAATGGCATTTAAATAGATTTGTAAGTACACACACACACACGCAATATTTGCACAGCCACAGAAAAAGCATTTTCAGCCAGTAAAATTAAGAATCGAGCTCGTGATCGATAACGATAACGAGCACGAGCACGCGATATCGCACGCAGTAATCGCCAGGGCACGCACGCTTTTGGAACGCAATGGAATGAAACAGGCGCTCAGAAACAAAATGGGTACAGTCTGCTCCGCATGTGACAAACAACACGACAAAATGATAAACAAGCCACACACAATCTCACACACTTAGTCAACGCTTTTTGTAAATACATTCAAGAATTTATTTATCAACCGCAGCGAGACGTAAATTTCTCCAAGTGGAAAATGTTGTACCATATAATTTTTTTCCCTTTTTTTTTGTGGGTTGATTTTTTTTGTTATTTTGGTTATCGGGTTGTGTTTCGGAAGACGCGTCGCAAGGAGGCCGCTGTATTGTGTATGGGAATGTGTGTAAATACTACTTGTAACTGTAACTGCGTATGTATGCATTCTTTATCATTTGACAAGCTCCACCACAACAACAACAACAACAACAACTGCAACTGCAACTTTAATAACTTTAAACAAGCAACACAAGTTTGTAGTGCTAACGTAATAGCAAAAAAAAAAAATAACAAACAAAAAACCGCTTTGACTCTTACAGCCAAATTGTGTTGTAGTTGTCGCTGTCTCGCTCTTTCCTCACACACTTTCTCTCTCTCTCTCTATCTTGTCTGATACACACGCACACACACTGTGCTAGCTGCTGTACTGTTGCACAGCGTGTTTGCAAGCCGATACCATCGATTTCCATTTGTTTCCTATTAACACTTCATACAATGTTTGTGCTTCAAGGATTTCCAGAGCCGCAGGATTACTTCAATCAGATCTTGAGCGGCATAAATCAGGTGATCAAGACGCACATGAACGAAATGCACTCCAAATTCGAGACGCAATTCTCCAGCATGGCCGGAGAGGTGCGTCGCCGTGATGCAATCATTGCCCAGCTGCAGCTCAAGCTGCGCACCATCGAGCAGAAGTCAACGCTGACGGCGAGCACAGCACGACGACTGAAGCGCGAGAAGCTCTCACAGATCTCCGTGGACGATGATGAACCGGGCGAGCAGGACAACAGCAGTTCTGGCAGCTCAGCGGAGCTTCTCTTTATGGTAAGCGCAAAGTGCTGTTCTTTTTCATTTATATAAGAACTGTTTGTGCTGACTGAATGAATGATTGAATGATAGTGTACAGCACAATCGGTAGGACCTAGAAGGCTACAATGTAAACACAATTTTGAACGTGAAATTAGGCTTGGTATCTTAAATTTCCTATTCTTATCATCCTAAATCATATTAAATGCCTAAATGGTACGAGTAGGGAGGCTGTTATATATAGGTAATAATATTATTGTTAGTTAAATTGACATTATCATTTAAATTAGAAAGCGAGCAGGAAAACAGTAGTTCCGGCAGTTCTTTTTCATTTATATGAGAACTGTTTGTGCTGACTGAATGAATGATTGAATGACAGTGTGCAGCACAAACGGTAGGACCTAGAAGGCTACAATGAAAAACACAAATTAGGCTTAGTTTCTTAAATTTCCCATTCTAATCTTCTTAAATGTCCAAATGGTACGAGTAGAGAGGCTGTTATATATAGGTAATAATAGTATTGTTAGCTACATTGAAATTATTATTTAAATTAGAAAGCGAGCAGGATAACAGTCATTCTGGCAGCTCAGCGGAGCTGTTCCTTACACTGACATTCAATCAATCAGTCAGTGTGAAGCACAAACGGTAAGACCTAGGAGGCTGTAATATAAAACACAAGATAGTCTGGAAAATTTAGTGTGCAATAAAATATACATTTAAAAATGTATATTTATATTTATTATGCTAAATCGTTTGAAATGTCCAAACGGTATACGTCGGGAGGCTGTAATATTATATTATATGTATGTAACAATAGTATTGTTATATACTACATGGAAATTATTAAGATAAAATAATAATGATTCTTTGAAAGATATAAAAGGTTAGTATAGGAGCATAGAATGAAGTTGCTAATAAAATATTGTGTCAATATTCGCTAATCTCATGTGACTCATATTAAGTATACGCATATTAGGTACACTCATATTAAGTATACGCAACCGTTTTCCTTTTTTGTGTTTCTCTCTTTAGCGCGGTGACTCGCTGGACACGGTGTTCACCTCTTCGCCGCCAATTCAGGGCGGCAGACGCAGCATATCGCCCGGTCCCAGCAGGCATCATGCCGCCTCCGCCAATGCTTTGAACTGTCCCAGCAGCTACTACAGCGGGCCCGGCACGCTGGCTCTCTCCACACGGCACGCACAGAGCCATCCCAGCTTCTATGCCGCCCACGGCAATGGACGCTACAGCAGTCGCGGTGGTTATCGCGACTGGGATGACCGAATGTTGCCCAGCAGCAGCAGCAGCTCCTCAGCTGCTGTTGCAACTGGCAGTGGAGTCCTGCAGAGCGATGTGGTTGGCGGCAGCGGCATGATGGTCTCCGATGTGACGGGTAATTTGACCAGATTATCGGACAGCGTTATACTCGACATCGGCGAGAGCTCCAGCTCCAGTTCGTCGTCCAGCAAAATGAACATTGCCGGCGACGATGATGACGACGACGAGGCCGAAGATGAGCTCAGCAGCGCCGCCTTGGTCACGTCGGCCAGCAGCAGCGGTGGCGGCGGCGGTGGCGGAGGCGGGGCTACCAACGATTGGGAGGTGCAGATGCTGGCCGCCGAAATGGAGCGACAGGAGCGGAAACGTGGCCATTCGCTCTCCGACAATCTCGGCGAGCTGCGGCACTGCAGCACATTCCTGCGACGGCGACGCAAGTTCAGCGACACTGAGACCGAGTACAGCGAAACGGAGGCGGATGAGCGCCAATCGAGTCACTCAGCTGGCGGAGCATCTGGCGCAGGAGGTAGTAGCAGCATTGCGGCTGATGTGACCGATTTGCCCGGTGCACATCTGCAGCTGCAGCAGAGCGGCAACAGTCGACCGCGTGCCTCAAGCTTGGATCAGTTCAATTTGCGCTATGGCATCGGGCGAGGCATCTTTAAAGCAATGAGCATCGATCGTGATAAAGACAAGCTTTGAGAACTATAATCTCAGCACAACTAGCCCAAACACACACAGCAATAACTGAAATGAACAAGGACTTACACGCACACACACACACAGTTACACCTCCACACACATACAGTCACACTTCGTTATACTGCAGAGATGACATACAGATGTATATCTACATATATTCTATACATGTTTAGCCCCTGAAAATCCCACAAACTCAAAACTAAAACAAAGCAAATTCCACAACAAATAGAAAATAGCAAAAGAAACAAAAAACAAACAAAATATATATATATATTATATGAAAAACTTAAATAAGAATTTAAGAAACGTGAGCAAGAAATTGAAATTAAGTAGTTTTTAAAGACAACAAAGCCACAACAATGCAATCCACCTCTTATTCCAATGCTTCTATTCACTTTGATCTCCAAATCGATCTCAGTTCGCATATTATATTAAAACCTGCGCCTCCACTGTTAAATCTTTTATTTATTTAGCTAAATTCAAATAGTTGATTTGATCTTTCTTCGTACATTTTAATTTAGTACTGTTCTCCACATTTATAAAAAAAAAAAATTAAATGATTTATTTTCATAGTTATTTATGCATCTTTTTGTATTCGAATAGTTAATAGTTAATAACGTGATATTGACGGCGAGTTCAAGTTTAAAAAAGCAAAGCTGCATTTTCCATATTATCGTTATCGTTATCGTTATCGTTATGATTATTGTTGCTGTTGAATCTACCGTTATCGTTGCCACAGTCAATCAATTGGCCCATTTACCAACACTGGCAGCGCCTTCAATGCACAAATTAGCTTTACATTTGATATTCGATCTACACGACTCGAGTGAGTGAGTGTTTGAGTGTATGAATGAGTGAGTTGTTTGATTGTGTGAATGCGTTGAAAGTACCCACATTATACCGTCCTATATATAGCGTCCATGCCATTGGCGCACGTTAATTGTTTTGATTTTAACATAGTATTTGCGTGTGATGTGAGATTCGAGATGCGTGTGTGTGAAGAGTCCTGTCGCTCTTGTTATTACGCTTTACTTTTGCTTCGTTCTTGGAATATGGTGGATATGCTCTCGATAAAGAAATGCAAAAAAAAAAACAACAACAACAAGAAAATTAAAACAAAAGAAAACAAATTAAAATGTATATACCTCTTATCCTTAGACGATTATTAAGTACCTAGTTATATTTACACATACACATACACACAGATATACTTATATATGTGTATGCATAAGTATATACATAGAGTATATGTTATGATATGATATGAAATAGTGTAATGAAAACCGAAAGCTTTAATAACTTATATAGAGAACTATTTAAGAAACGTTTTAAATACTAATCAACCGAACAAACAAACAACAACAACAACTAAATTCAAATAGAAAAAGAAACTAAATGAAAATCTTTAATGAAGATACGATCCACATACGATCCACATCGACATACGGACAGACAGACAGACTGACGGATGGACGGACGGATGAACAACTACAATTATACAACTTCATACTGTAATAGAGCCTTTTACCAACTGAACATGAATTGAATCAATTTTATGAGCAAAGCATATACACATACATAGAAACTTACATACTTACATACATATATGCATTCTGTTGAGATTTATTAGTGCTATCTATAGCGTTAGTCAACCTATTTAAAACTTAGCAATCTTAGCCTAGAGAATCCAAGGGAATAGAGCAATGCGTTAAAATGCCCGAAAAAATAACTTTATACTACTATCGTATACACACACGCACATACTACATACATACATACTCGTAACGTATACTACTACTATATACATACATATATATATATAGCGTAGTATATATGATACATTCATGCTATGCATCATGCATCATGCATCATCATTCTAGTCTAGCAATCCAATTGGCAGTTCTCGACTTGTAAAATTCCTCATTACATACATATAGTACTATGGATGTAAGCTAGTCCATTTAATAAAGACCTCCTCCTAAGTAATAGCTATTGAGTTAGTTGCATAAGTCTCGCCGCAGTACAACTTAACATAACATACTACTATATGCGTTCTATACATAGCTTTTGCATAACGCCAGAGAATTTCGTTAGACCCACAAAGGCTTTTAAAAGGTCTCTGTAGCTTAATCTTTAGCAAAATGCAATCGGTTACCAAATACATATACACACACACACACAACCACGCCAAGCAAAGCAACAACAACAACAAACAAACAAAAAAAGCTTACCAAAAATCGAATGTTTCATCTATAAGCTAAGCGCTATTTAAAATGTAATTCTTAAGCAAATGAAAAACGAAATTAAAACAAAAAACAAAAAGCAAAAACAAACGGAATTTTGAAAACAAATTAATATATTGTGTTATGAAACTGTTTTTAATGTAAAGATTTTACCAAAACACTTGTTGCTACAATTAAGCGAACGAAGATGAACAAAACAACACAACATTCTGCATTATACAACACTGCAAGCACACTTCTTGAACACACACTAGGTAGAGACGAATGTTGAGCTATTTTCCAACGCTTACGCCCGACCTCTCGACCCACTCTGCTCTTGGAATCCCCCGGAATCAAACGTGTAGATCGAAGACAAAGGCCACGCCTACACGCCTACGACCATGCCCACAATTTTTGCCAACTGTAGAGAGTTTCGTAGCAAAACGTTAAACTGTACTGTACTTACTCAATGCAAGAGCTATCGTAGAGCGAAATACTATCGTTAACTATCGCATAGTGTGTTCCCGTAGTTAGCGCACGAGTCGAGACTCTATTCAGATTTACTATATATATTCGCTATATACGCAAGATATGTTCTATACACACACACACACACACTACTTAACAATATCTACTATAACTAACTAACTAATTACCAACTAACTAACTTACAACTAAACTAAACTAAAAACGAAGGATAACAAAACTATCTGATCGTAGCCGGCGATTGAGTTCTGCGCCGTTTGCATTGTACAAAAGCACCACGCGATAACGATAGACGTCGCTATCGATAATTACAAATTCAAAGGAACAATTTCAATGGGTTCAATAAATGGGTCACAGCCAGCTAAGCAGTCCAACTAAATTTAATAAGCGAACCAACCAAACAACTAACAAAAAAAAAATGAAACAAACAAAAAACGAAAACACCACAAGCACAACTTATTACAAATTTCTTAATCATCTATATATATATATATATAGTTAAGAGAATATATATATATACACACACCTACTATATATATACCACAAATATATAGTATAAATTGATTTCCACAATTAGTTTTACTCTTTGGGTTTTTCATTGTTGTAGCATGTTGGAGGCAATTGAATTACATACATACGCCAGGGACCACAAACGTGTTTTTTTTTTCCTTTTTATAAATAATAAAAATAAATATAATAACGATGAATTGAAGATAGAAATGTGACACGACACGAAACTAGCAATTATGATAACTAATCGGATTCGACTCAATTCAATTCGATGACCGAAAATCGATTAACCGCAAAACTGTTAAAACCATCAAACTGAACTATGATTTGCAGCAGAGCAAAAGACACATACACGACACCGTTGGGGGCATGCCACAACACATAGACACACACACACACACACACACACACACACACACACACACGCACACACAGTCAACATGTAACTCTGTGAGTCAATTATGTATATGAATACTTTTAATGATTTTAGACCTAGCCCCGAATCAATCGATCGATCGATCGATCACCAGATAACTGGATCACCTGATCAGCCATGCGATACCCTGTACTTGTGTACTTCTCTTATGTACTGTATATGGTAGTAATAAAAACCAGTTGATGTCATTGTTGTTGTTGTTTTTACATTTAAATTATTGTAATCGCTCTTAAGTTATCAATATTTTTGTACACTAGTTTAAGGTAGCCTGTTAAGAGTCCCACGAGTCTAGTCTTAAATTTGGAGCTAAGTTCATTATGATTTCCGCTCTCTTCTCTAACTCTATCTCTCTCTATATCTCTCTTTATCTCTCTGTCCCATTTACTTGCTAATTTCGTAAATGTCAGCAGATGCGATCAAGTATATATAGAGACATATATACATATAAATATATATATACATATAGTTAATGCAAATGTATGAACTACGTAATGAAAACGAAATGAGATTAGCACATGTTAAAGAAGCGCAAATAAAGAAACGAATGATACAATAACTAAAACAAAAAAAAAAAACCAAAAAAAAAAAATAAAATTAAAAAAAAAGTAAACAAAAAATATTAACTAAAAATGCAAATTACTGAATACTTGCAAAACGAACCGCAAGTTAATTTTTAGTGTGCCAAAAGCAAAACATAAATCAATCGATATATGAGTATGAACACAAGTCCACATCATATCAATTTTATTCACCATAAGAGAAGGTATGATGTTGCAACATGAAATTGAAAACAAACACCAAGAGAACAGTTCATAAATGATTCCCAGATACAAACAAACAAAATCCAAGAAGAACAGAAATCACTATTGAAAAAAGAACAAAAACAAATGCAACTAAGGTGAAATATGAAAGAAAAAAGAATAATTATGAAAAACAAGAGTATTGAATAAAAACAAAAAGAAAAAAAAAACACACAAGATAAGTTAAAACATAACGCCATTGCATTGTTTTTCAACTTGAATCTGATGAGCACTGAAGAGAAGGACTTAAGGGATGCGGCATAGCTTAAAAGCTTTTCTATTTTTCTGATTTCTTGCGTCTTTCTCATTACACATACCTATTCTACGGACTTAAATTAAAGATAGTTATTTCAGACGACTCCTTTGTCAACATACTTGAAGATAATTTGATTAATTTATACTACCACCAATATCAGGTAAGTTGAGGCTTATTTATTTACTGCCGGATGTCAGAATGTATAAAAGTGAAATAATTGATAAAGTTGAGCTTTCTGCGATTTGTTTACATTCAACATCTTGTTATCTATAAAACTACGAAGCTTTAGTCAGTCAGGGGTAAACGCAGCTGATGTGAACAGCTGGCGCAAGCAACGCTGAAAATGCCGTTACACATGGACTTGGGCTATCTGGCAACACTATCGACCGCAAGAGCTTTCGTCGTGGTAGCGAGAGCTTTGCGGCCAGCTTTCATCCCCCCAAAAATAATGCGATGCTGGCTCTGGCTCGACGGGCGCAGTCAAAACTTAACACGGCGACAAACGGTCGAAGTCGAACGGCAAACAGCAAAAGAGCAAACAGTTAGAAAAACAACAAAAAAAAAACAGGAAACCCATAAAAATATATAGCAAAGAAAAACGTGAAGAAAAAGAGCAACTAAATTGCTTGCTGTATTTGTGAAAACATTCCGAATTTTGTTGCTGTGTTGTTGATGCATGTTTATAATAAAAAAACGGGACGGCAAAAGAACGATAAAAATTGAAAACACATTGGAAAGCGCAAAATGTGCTGCTGGCAGCGGCAGCGAGTGCCAGAGATTCGCATCTGTTTAGGGATTCTGCTGTGCTCTTCTGACATGTAAAGCTGATAGCGCGCGCTGCCCTAGTGTGTGTGCGTGTGCGTGTGCAAGCGTGCGTGTGAGAGTTGTTTCATCATATGTGTGTGTCTGTGTGTGTGTGTGCGTGTCAAGAGAGAGGAGAGACGCGCCATCGGATTCGGTAAGTGAAATTGCACAAACAGCACAGCCAAAGCACACCAACAAATTATTTGTTTACATTCGCCAAGAGCGCATGTGTATGCGTGTATGCGTGTGTGCGAAAAGCTTGTGGGAAAATGTTAAATGTTGAGATTCATTTTATGGGTCGCCGGGGGAGGCCAAGGCGAAATACACATTTCGTTTGTTTGATTTGCAGTTTGTCCATTTCATATACACACACACACACACAAACAAACACACTCATCACATTTGCCCCTCCCTGCCACCCACAGTCACTCATCATTTTAATAATTATGTAAATAGCAGAATTTTCACGTGTCCAAAACTGCAGTGCCGCAAACGAAGAAGAAGAAGAAGAAGAGCGGAAAGAGAATTTACTTGGGCGTCAGCGCCCATTTGTCGACTTGTCCAACATTAGCACCTGCCACTGGTCAGTGGGGTGACTAGCTAGGGGACAGTGTACAGGAGAGGGATGGGGTTGGGGGGTTGGGAAGGGGTCGCTAATGTGCGTGGTCTATCTGATTTATGCCGCAAAACAATCAAATTATTGTGTGATATTCCCTCTTTTGCGCTTTTGTTTTTGCCCCTTTCTGATATTGACGTCGTGTTGCTTTTTTTTTGTTTTTTATCCACCCTGCCATTTCATTATAATGGGCTGACTATACATGTATGTATGTATATAGCATGGTGGCATTGTCAGTCGGGTTTGTTGGCTTCTGTTTCGTCTTGTTTCAACATGAACTAGTTTTCGGCTTAATGCTGCCCCGGGATGTTTCAAAATTGTCCCAGCAAAATCTTTCGGTTCGTTCTCTTTATCAGCAGCAACTTTAACCTTTGTTCCGATTAAAATGTGCCTAATACGTGGTGAGCACTAGTCTTAAGCATTCTGATTAAAGCGACTTATAAATGGCATTGAAATTACAACAATTGTTGTTGTTCAATGAGATCAGATTATCACTTTAATCCATTCAAATTAGCTTGCGTTAATGTGCTCTGTATTCGGTGTCGTAAAACTACAACAACCAATTGGATCTAATAGTTGGTAATAATAATGTTTATGAACATGTCGAACATGCAATCAATTTACCACAATTTACGATAGTATTACTCGTTGGTACTACTATCTAGATGTGACAACAACTATTCAGTTAATATGTTTTGCCTATAATACACCAGCATGCAAATAAATGATATCTCGCTTAACAGCCAAATTATACTTAGTAGCAAAATGCAAGCATTTAACCACATTTTACGATATAACTTGTTGGTACTACTATCTAGATGTAGCAGAAGACTCTTAAGTTAATTTGTTCTGCCTATAATACACCAGCATGCAAATAAATGGTATCTCGCTTAACAGCCACATTATACTTAGTAGCAAAATGCAATCATTTAACCACATTTTACGATATAACTTGTTGGTACTACTATCTAGATGTAACAGAAGAGTGTTTATTTAATTTGTTCAGCTTATTATACATTACAATTCAAATAAATAAAATGTTCACCCTAATCTCGCTTATCAGCCACAAATGTGTGTGACAGCATAAATTCTTCGTTAAACATATACAATAGGAAAAATATAAAACGTATCAAAAATATACTCGATAGATTGTTGTTGCTTCAATTAACTTTTCTCGATTAGCGGCTTCTTTTTGTGCGGCAAGTGAGGCCACTAAGCGAGATGAGCTTGTGGCAAAATATGCTGCACCCAAAATATACAATGCTGTTGTTGTGCTGTTGTGTTGCTCACCTCTGGCAAACTGCTCGAGCACCTCTCGCCAAATACTTAGTTGATATGCCCAGCTGTTGCATAAATTTTCGCATTTTGTTGCCTTCGCTCGCTGTCATCTGTGCGAATGTGTGTTATATACATGCATATATGTATGTATGTGTGTGTGTTTGTGTGTGTGAGTGTTTGTGTACTTTTTGTGTATTTCATGCGCGTTTTATGCAGCTCAAGGAATTTCATAGCTCCTTGTGGCAAGGCAAGAGAGTGACTCGACGTTCGGCCTTTTCAGCTGTTTTATTCCCCTCTTCATTTTCTATTTTTATACCCGTTTTGCAACTGGTTGAAGGATGTAACAATTTGGTGGCAACTCAAAATATGTTTGTAAAACGCAAAAACGACCGCAAATTATTTGATGTTCATTCCTGATTAGTCGCTTTAATAATAATCGTGTTGATTATGTCGAACATTTCACATATTTTGTACTCGATATACGAAATATAGTCTTTGGTTTAGTTAAGTATTTTTCGGTACATTCATTTGGTATATTTTAACAATAATAATAATAATACATAACATAAAGTTCGTCTCTACAAATACTTATATTCCTGTTCTTAAATTAATTTCATTTTCTTGTATCATAGAAAAGTATCCTAAATAGCAAAGTTTATTTTCAGTTTTTCTAAACAGTATTTCTTAAAATGGTATCGGGTATTCAACCGGCAAGCAGACTCGATAGTTGTTTGCGTACTTGTTTGTTTTTTGCTTTTTTTTGTGTGCTTCTTCTATATTTGGTTGCGGTTCAAGTGCGACCCCGATCCGGGGGGGATACGGGAGGCAGAGGGACATCGTTGTCCGGGTTACCATAGGCCTGACTGAATGCGCCGGATTCAGGCAATGGCAACAGGGAGGCAGAAGGCAGAAGGGCGATGGCGTCGCTTAGTCCTTGCGCATTTCTGTAGCGTCGTCATAGCAAAATCAACAAAGTTCAGTCGCGCACGGCTTTTTGGTTTAGTTTCATTCGAGCTGAGCTCGCTTCGGTTTGGTTTTGGTTTTGGTTTGGTTGGGTTCGGTTTATGGTTGATGGTTGATGGTTGGCACTGGCAGTGCGACTTGGATTGAGGCTGTTGGGGTTTTGTTTTTGCTGAGACTGCGACTATGAATTGGGCCTCAATTAATTGGGTTTATCAATGAAACGCGTGAAGCTCCATTCAAAAGTAAGCGTCAATCAAACGAAATGTATCTTTAGCTATAACTACACATAACACATGTATATCCGTATCCATATCTGTATCTGTGTCGCGAATTAATCTTTAAATGCTTGTTTCAGTAATGCAAAGGTGGCGTTATGGCACTGCAAGGCTGGCGCTTTTTCGGTGTCTCGGCAACAATCATCATCTATATAGGCGGTGTGCTATTTCTATCCATGAACAATATACCCGGCTCTCATCCAAAACGCACGCGCATCGAGCGCTTTGCCGAGGTAAGTAATCCGTTCCATAATCTGATCCCTAAGTGCTCTTGAAGTCGGTTTTGAAAAAGTGACGCTAACTTAAATTATATGAAATGTATTTCGTTTTCTACTAATCTTTTATAATGCTGTTATAGTCTTGCCTTTTTTTTTAATATCTTACATTAATACTATTCAGTTACTAATCACAAATGTGGTACATATATTTCTAAACTACAACCTGCTTAATTGTGTATTTAATAAACATAAAAATAATATGAAGTATAAAATCTAAAAAACAACAATACATATTCTGATTTATAAGATTCTTGAGAATATTTTTTATATTAATTTAGTTCCTTGAATTGTTTTTCTTAAAATTTGTCCAATTAAGTAGAAAATGCCAAGTTGGCCTGGTTATTTATCTTGTATATTTTATATTCTTTGGTATATATTATTATATCAATATACCAAACATAGCTATTGGTATACAAAAAATTTCGGTGGATTGATTTTGTATATTTTTTTGTTTTGTAATGTATATTTTGTATTAATTGGTATATTTTGTATGTTTAGTATGTTAATATGCTAAATATATATTTTTTGGTATATTTTAATAATATTTAGGTACATTAATTTGGTATATTTTCACTTTTAACAATAAAAGGAAGCGCTTATCTTGTTCTTAATTCATAATTCGAACATATCCAATGTATTGTAATATAAATTATTTTAGTAGAATTCGATCATTTTATGTTAATCATCATTATTCAAATTGGTAATGGTTGTAATGACAATTGTTGTTTCTTCTGCGCAGTTTTCCAGCTTTCATAGTCCCCGATTTCCGATGCCCAGTCGCAAGATGACGATTCGCTGGTGTCGCGACCTCAAATATTTAAATCGCGATCTTCCAAATTACACCGACGACAAAGCCGGCGATTTCTACAGTGAGTACAGGCTAAAGCGGACCAGTGTGAAGCAGTGTTTAATCAAGAGCTATCTCTCATTTCAGCTGCTGTGCCCAGCTCGGATGTGAGTGCCAGTCTCCAGATGCCATCGGCTCCGATGCTGACGGCGCTGGCAAGTTTCCCGGGCAGCGGCAACACCTGGCTGCGATATTTGCTGCAGCAGGCCACGGGCATTTTGACGGGGAGCATCTACAAGGATTATGGCCTGCTAAAGACGGGCTTTCCAGCGGAGAACGTGTGCAACAGCTCGGTGCTCCTGGTGAAGACACACGAATGGGGCTCCAAGGCGTGGGCGCCCTTCTCCAAGGCCATACTTCTGGTGCGGGATCCCGAGAAGGCGATCATAGCCGAGTTCAATCGCCAAAGTGGCGGCCACATTGGATTCGCATCCCCCGATCGCTACAAACGCACCAAAGGCAAATGTAAGGCAACGTTACAAAGTTACATAGTGTATAGTATAATTTAAACGCTTCGTTTCTCGTAGATTGGCAACAATTTGTGAGCAACAAGCTCAAGGGCTGGGAGCTCATGAATCTCAGCTGGGCACGCAATTTTACGGGCAGTATTAAGGTTGTGTTCTACGACGATTTGGTGCATCACACGGAACGCGAGCTGCGCAGCATTCTCGACTTCCTCGAGTTTCCCGTCAGCGAGCAGCTCATGCGATGCGCCATTATGCGCAAGGAAGGCATTTTCCGGCGCAAGAAGCGACTGCTATCCTTCGATCCCTACACGGATGCTATGCGGGCCGAGCTGCTGGCGAGGCGACGACTCGTCTACGGCATGCTGGGCAGGCTCAAAGACAACGATTGACGACGATTGCAACGAGTTCAACGAGTTCAACAAATCAATGCTAAGAGACCACCTAATAACGATTAACAAAACAGTTCAGCAATGCACTCCCCGAAGAATCTCCTGCTTAACATCAACAACGACTGCAAGCATTATATTAGCACACTATATATATATGTATACTATGTAGATCTGAACAGATCGAGCTAAATCATCCCCAGACAAAGAACCACCCCCGCCTTGCGCAATGTTTCGTATTCGTATTCGTATTCGGTTTGCTGCTTGAACGCATCTTAGTTCGAATATAAAACATACGATATGCGATATATATCGTATGTTGTATATACAACATACAATTTGTGAAATTTGTCTTAGGTTCGTTTTACATACTATATGAATAGGGTAGAGAGAGAGGCAGCAGTAGCTGCAGTCATAATTCCGATTTTGATTGCAACAAGGTATTATGATTCCTGAACGAATTTATGAAATTCATTATACGCCATGTTGTGCTTCATCGCTCATATCCGTGTGTATTCCATTGATATTACTCGATTCGTACGTACTCTTACTCACAATCGTAATCGTACTCTGGTTATATTGAAATCCAATGTTAGACTATCCCTTGTAAAAAGTTTTATACACAATTCTACAATAATTTATCGAACTACAAACAATAATGAACATATTAGATAATTGTACAAAACGACGACGACAACAACAAATATAACAATGAATACTTACAACTTTAAAGTAAACCGCGTTTTCTTCATTTCAGAGAACTAAGGGCGGAAAAACTAGTTTCATTTTTATCAAAGTATTTTCAATGGTGGTGACTTTACAAACATGTCCTGGCAAACAGCTGAAGCAGGAGCCAAACTTCGCTTAGCCAGCTTTGGGTTTTCGAAATAATTTTCACCACCAAACGATAAAATTCCTTTCATTCTCAACAGCAAGGATTTGAACCCTTGAGGGCTTAGCTGATTTCGAATTTCGAGCATTTAAAGGAATTTCGATACGCCTTGCTTTGCTTTTTTTGGCTTTATGCTTTTAAGCTCTGTTCGCAACTTTCGACTGAATGTCCAGAGCTTTGTCTTAGTTTGTAAGGATATCAAACATAGATGGCGCCAATAATGCCAAAGCATTAAACAACGACTTGAGATTCTATGCTGGCTAATTAATCAAGTACAATAATTTATAAATAAACACTAATTGCCGTCGATGGCGTTTAAGAAAACAAATAAATTTTAAAAAAATATAAAAAGTCTTGTGAGTTGTGCTATTATGTTTAGGTTAATGTCTGGATGCTCCTAGAATGAATTTAAAGCATCCTCTTGCCGTGTTATTCTCAGCTCAAGAGCAGCATAATTTGCAGTGTTTGCTTCTCGCTCTTGCGCCTCTAAACTGCAGCCTGGACACCCTGTATGCAATATGGAAACGTGCATGCATTTAACAGTCGCACTCTTCATGCAATGTACAAGTTGCCACCCAAAAAACAAAAAAAAAAGTAGTCTCTCTCTCTCCTTTCTCACTCCCTCGCTGTAGTACCTACTCTCCAACCCCCCCCACTGCCCCCGCTCTATGCACTGCTGACCATTCCAAGCATTGTCGATGCCTTTTGTTAACCGTTACGTTCCACTCCACTCCTCTCTTCGTTTAGCTTCGCTCTTCTTGTGGCCTGCCTGCCAAAAAATTGTGCCATATGTATGGCCGACGACGAACATTGCGATGCTCTACGCAGAACGAGCAAAAGAGAGAGAAAGAGAGAGAGCGAGAGCTTGTGCATGAGCGAAAGCGAGAGAGCTGAATTAAGGTTTTGGGTTTTGTGAGTGCTTGTGCTTTTTTGTTGTTGTTGTTGTTGTTTTTGTGCTGGTCGTCGTTGCTGCTGTTTGGGCTCGACTGGATGAATGGCTGAACCCCGCTGCCTGAGAGAACGCAGTGCGCAGTCGCTGGGAATTGTCGCCACCGCGGCCACATTGGCTTCGTCAAGTTTGCCGGCTGCTGCCCAGATACACACGTCGGCAGCGCTGCCCAATTCCAGCTGAACGAAGCCGTCGGCGTCGACGTCGACGCTCGGGGATTGGCCAATCAGAGTGCGGCCGTGTGTCTTATATAAGGCGCAGTGCTGCCATTTTGTAGGGGTGGCCGCCAGGGCCACGCCTACGCCTGATAAATAATGAAAACATGTCCTCCCCATTTGAAAATAAACTCTGAAGTTAGCGAAACTCATCATAGAATTCTTTATCACAACACAACGCGCGCTTGTCTAGTTGTGAAATCTGTTCGCTTGCGTTTAGTTTTCAGTTTTCGACAATAGTTGAGCGCAGCGAGCGACACAGCGACACAGCGACAGACAAGACAGACGACAGACGTACACACAGACACAAAAACACACACATATACACACACACGCACGCACCACATACGAACGAACAGCTGTGAGCATATTCACACACACCCACACATACGCATACGCATACACTGAAGCGCGACTCACTGATAAACAGAGTAAAAGCGAACTGCCAAAGCGGCAAAACGGACAGCAGCAACAACAACAACAACAAAAGCAATAGCAAGAGCAAAACAGTGCAAACTGCAAGAAGGAGATAGGGCGAGCTTTAAGCGCGGCTTAGCGACAGCTGAAGCTCCAGCAAAGGCTTTTGGGCTCAGCGCGAAAGCGCGGCATCTGCAAACGGTAAACGTTAAACGGCAAACGGTAAACGGCAAGCGGCAAACGGCAAAACGGTAAACAGTGCTTACGTAGTCAGCGTTCTCAACTCAGACCCTCACGTTGCCTTTGCGTCGCATTCGCGTTCGTTCACGTTCACGTTGCTCGTCTCGGTCATGCGGTCAACATCGGTCATCGGTTATCGGTTATCGGCCAACCAATTACGCACAAATTAGAGTCAGTGAGCAGAATTGTTTTACAATTGTTAAACGCGCATTTCGTTTTCTTGTGCTCCTTCTTATTGTTGTCTCCTCTTTACCGTACAATTATCACACACCACATACACACACATTCACCACACATACACACACACAAACAAACGCGCGGATTTGGCGACGGCATTTTTTTGTTGTTGTTTGGAGCCACCAAAATTCCTAAACAATTTTTTTCTTGTGCTTTTTTTCTCAGTTTTGTTGCGCGCCGTAGACAAAACTCCACAACACCAAATCCAAAAGAAATACAAAAAAAAGTAATGCAAATAAAATTCAATGAAATCAAGTGCATAATCAAAACACAGTGAATGGAAAAAATTGTTATCAAAATATAAAAGTTAATCAAATCTCAAGCGAGAGCGAGCTAGAGAGCAGAAGGAAAGCTACATCGAAGCACACATTAACAAAAAAAAAAGAAAAGCAAAGAAAATAACAAAAAGAAAAAGAAAAATATACAAAAAATAAAGTCTCAATTGCTCAATTGCCAAAGAGTCGACGCCTTTTTGGGTACGCATAGTATTTGACGTCCTGCATTGCAGGACAGTCCTTAAAGTTGTCAAAGTAAGTGCTTCAAAATTTACTCGCCAACGACATTTGACGCCTCAAGGGCGTTCAAGCTGGAGGAGGATTTCGTCGGCGGCTGCATGACAATGTCGATGTATTCGACAACGGATAAAATGAAAATGTCAGCGCCCAGTTGTTTTCCAGGACGCTACAGTCCATCCTATCGAAGTTCTGAGCAAATGCGACGCTGCATGCCAAATCCATCTGTAAGTAAAATAAAGAGCACAAACACTTCCCACTCTTGGCAAATACTGTTAGATAAGATCACCCAGATTGTATTGTGAGCATTGCCATCATATCACATAACTAATCGTATGCTTGAGCAGTAAAGGACTCGCTCCTG
Organism: Drosophila niveifrons; assembly: GCA_035046325.1. Lineage (NCBI taxonomy): Eukaryota > Metazoa > Arthropoda > Insecta > Diptera > Drosophilidae > Drosophila > Drosophila niveifrons. The sequence continues at coordinate 7,247,109 of JAWNOC010000063.1, read as the reverse complement.
CAGCTTAATTCACTTCTCATCACTCTCATTGCTTTGCCGACGGCATCTATAATTTACTTTAATTGATAAATACATTGAAGGAAACTAGTTAATATTTTAAACAAATAGAAGACTTACTTCTTAGCACCCTTATAATATAATATATAATGATATGATATCATGATAATTAACTTTACTTGATAAAAACATTGAAGGATACTAGTTAATATTTTAAATAAATGGAGAAGTTACTTCTTAGTACTTCTTAATATATAATGATATGATATGGTATCATGATAGTATTTTAATACTATATACTATATAAAATAATAAATTATTTTGGTACATTTTTAATCTTTTAATTGACTTAACTCTTAAACAAAGTTCAACAACTTTGCTCCCAGAATAAAGCAGCTCTAAAAATATGCCCATGACATATGTCGATAATTTCAATATCTAAGTACATAACGGCTTTATTTTGCCCTCCGAACTAGGCTTTGCATATTGGAATGGCAAACTTAAATGACAATCAAATTGGCCTATTGCCATAGTAATTATAGATAAGTGGATAATTGTTAGTTGCGCTGTTCAAGCGGGCGAACAAATCATGAAGGTGGACAAAGTTGGTAGTTCTGCAAATAAAATATATATCGCATTTAAAATCAGCTCCAAACATGAACCTTAAAGTTTATTGTTTCGAAGTATTGCAACTTTTTAAACAATATTTTGTAATTTTGCAAATATTCAAATCAGGAATAAATACTTTTACCAATTACATTTAATATTCATCAAATAACTACTTAAAATTTACCAATTAAAATAAAAGTTCAAAGCTGAAATTTTATGTATTTATTAAAAATTAAAAAAAAAAAAATGTTGAGTTATAATAAATATTAATGCTTTATATAGTATCTCTATCGGCATACAAACTTTCTTTAAGATTGAGTTTAACGTTATCAAAACAAGCTTAAGAACTTGACAATTTGAATGACAATGACTAAAAAGAAAGACTAAAAAATAAACTCGAGACATGTACAATTGAAAATTTTATACAAAATTAGGATTGTTTCTTAAACCTTATGATTGTGATTATTGACTCTGTCAATTAGGCATTTCTTACTTTCCCCCCAAAGGTATTTTTATTGGATAGAATGAAATGTTATTTTGAATAACATTCAAATGTTGCTTTCATTATATTTATTATTGAATCCCATTGAAATGTATTTTAAATGTATGTTTAACTGAATCACCCAAAATATTCTAGACGTTTTCTTTAAAAAGTCAAACAAATTTGATTGTACTTGGATGTGCTTTAGAGATATATTTTTATTTAAGCCTCTGTTTATTTTATCTACAATTAAATTGTTCGACAGCAATCTCATTAATATAAAACCCTCGGGGCTTTGAACTTTGGACCGTTGAGGAATTTATCATATCCCACTCGCTCCCTCTCTCTCTCTCTCTCTGGTTTTCTGTGTCTGTCTCTGTTTTTCATGCCACTGAGCTTGTTGCAATGGGGGTTTGAACTTTTCAGAAAGTCTGAGTCAAGAAGTGCACACAAACAAACACGCAGACATGGTTATTACTCGACCTGGGCTCAGACATGTTTATTTATAAATATGACTACACACCGACATGTCCATGCATGCACATAAATGAGCGTGCATGTACAAACACCCACAATAAGTGAAGCGAAAACGGAAATGGAAGAGCAACAGCAAAACAAAACAAACCCCAAATAAAAAAAAGCAAAAAAAAAACTACATATAAAATGCATAATACATATTAATGCAAAGTAAAAGTGCTGATAGCGAATTGTATGCACCTACAGGATACTCTGTAAATGACGTTGCTATTTCTTAGATGGATGAATATTTGAATATACTTTTTATTTCTTAACATACTTTAATATGACTTATATTCAAAGTTGTGTTTCTTTGGGATTAATGTTTAAAAATGGAATATCTTAAAAATGCTATACATTAAATCAATTTTGATATTTGGTCTTAAATTTAATTGCTGATCAAGGATCATAATTTGAAAGAAAATCAGCTCCAAAAATAATTTTTTTTTTAATAGTAAATTTCAGTTTTTTGTTTTATAAAAATTTGATTTTGGATTTATTTGTATGGAATACAGGTTTTTTCATTTACGAACCAAAAAGTATATCTTAATCTATAATAAAAATTGATTAGGTAGTATTTTGTATAAACGAAAGATATGTAGTATAAAAAGTATAACATAAGCAAGACTAAAAGTAAATTTGTGTATATAATAAGAGATAATGAAATATTCTTAGCATATTTTAAGAATTCAGACTTTTCTATGCAATCGAACAGTAAATTACGATCGAAACTATCTAAAAGAAAATTGCACTTCAATTTTAATAGTAGATACCACAGACCCATAGTAGTTTCGAAAACACTGATTATTTTGCCAGTGCTTTTGTTAAAAACAGTAATGAAACTTCACTTTTATGTAAACATTTTATTGATTCACTTAAAGAGTGTTCAATTCACGATTAAACTGTGTTTAAATAATAACATAGTAATAAATATGTATACTTATTTTATACATATTTATTCAATATAGATATCAGATTTCATATAGGTTTTTGCTTAGATCGTAATTATGTTAAAGATTAGAATATAAGAAAAACCTACCAAGGATTATTATTAATGCTTATGAATGAATATGTGTAAATAATACAGAGTTCAATAATTATACATATATTTAGTGATTCAGTCAGCTAATCTGTTAAAGTACAGGGTATAAAAAAGGCGTCCAACGCTTGTCGCACTTTTAGTGCAGTTTCATATGTGTGCAAGAGTGTGTGTGTGTGTGTGTGTTTGCGCCACTAAAAATAAACGGCAAACGGTAAATATTTGTCTTAATTATTGCATAAATGTCACTGTTGTTCTGAGGAAGTAAAAAAGAGAGAAGGAAAGAGAAGCAGAGAGAAGAGGAGAGAGGAAGAGCGAAGCAACTTCTTGGCGATTTCTCACTCACGATAGATTTATGAGGTTTTGTTTTGCTGGTTTTCTGTTGCCGCTGGTGGAAATGGACGTAACCTTGAAAAGCGTTTTGTAATTTATTTACATTAAATATTTATTAACTATTGTTGGGCTCCCACTCGGACCAACGAGACAAATAAAAAACAGCACCCACACACACATACACAGAGAGAGGGAGAGAGAGAGAGAGAGAGAGTTGGGTTTGGGGAAAGGAATGTGCATGAATAAATGAGTGAAGGAAACGGCCAAAAGGCAGACAGAAAAGTTCTGCAAATGGCAAATTGCGAGTCGACAACAAAAAACAGAAAACAGAAAAAAATAAACGTTGATTGCACACGACACGCAAAAAAAAAGGAGAAAAGCAGGTGAAATGCAGACAAAGAAGAAGGAAAAGCAGAAGCTGGACGCATTCCACCTGCTGAAGCTGCTGTGCAACCCCATCCACAGATATACCCTCCCCTCCCCTCCCCACCCCCCACCACTGAGCAGTCCTCTCAAGTGCCACGCAGCTCATTTTAATCTGGCACAGGGCACTTTAAAAACACTTACTGTAAATAAAAACAAGAAGCGCGTCGCCTTCTTAAAGGGACAGCGAGAACGAAAACGCAGCGAGTACAACTACATTTGCTTATCGGATTTAACAGCAGCCACTTCACTTCCTCCCTTCTCTACCAGCAGCTAGGGCAACTTTTCGGCTGCACAAGAGAGAGAGAGAGAGAGAGAGAGAGAGAGACCGATAGATAGAAAGAGAGAGCGAGAGCAGAAAGCAGAAAGCAAAAGGCGAATGCGAATGATCAAAGCGGCGGATTTATAGGATTTATATGCGCTACCCTTGGTTGGGCTGAGCGCATTAGAAGCCCGCTTCCTCCCCTCGCCCCACATGCTCTGAGCTGCCGCCGCACCCCCCGCTGACAGCAGTCAGAATGTCAGGGAAGGAAGGAAGGAATGAAACGCGCTTTAGCTGGTTACAGCAAACACTTAACGCCTTGCAGTCCATTAAATGGAAATTTGTCACAGACAAGCTGACAAATGGACAGTTAAAGCAACAAACATACACAGAGAGAGGACGGGGGGAAGGGAGAAGGGTGGACAGCGGATAATGTCGCCCACTTGAATTGTTTGAATGGAGCGCTAAATGGACGGCCGTATCCTTAATTTGATTTAAATATTCATAAACTGCATTAAATGGCCGCAACAAATGTGCCAATTAAACGCGCCGCAAACCAATCAAAATGCGATCACAGCAACAATAACAACAACTACAACAAACAACAACAACAACAACAGGAGCAGCAAAAAAATGCCAGCTGCTTGACCCTAAGATATCCTGTTGTGTGCCAATTAACTCTGCCGATTTATAATTAATACTCATCAATTCCTATTTCTAATGCAGTTCATATATTTTCTATATGTCTCTCTACATATCTCTATTTCAGAAATTTTCTAGTACATTTATGTAGTCCCTTTTGTAAATCCTTTACGTCAGGGTATATTTTATTTATTTTGAAAATTAGGCTCTATAACTTTTCCAATCTTTTACCAGTTTGGCATACTATAGGCTATGTAGAATTTAAATCAATTATTTATAATTCTCTAAAGACTGCAACCGCCGCCGAAAAAATCAAAGTCTATAAAAGTATGTTTTTCACATATATTAAATTTAACTAAAATAAGCGTATTTAATATTTACTCACAACACATTTTGAAATATTTCAATGCAAAGTATTTATACTTCTACGTTTATTTTGTTATTAATTTATATTATTTAATTATGTTATTATGTATTTCTAATGCATTTCAATATTCCATGTTTATTAATCTGTCATTTTCCAAATGCTCTTCTATGAATTTTTCAATATTTTATCAAGCCCTAGTTTTGAGACCATATTGTCATCAAAATTGGGTATTCTTTTAGTATAAATTTATATTATATTATTAATTATTTCAAATTATATATTAAATTTTTTAAGCGACCATTTGTCGAAAGCTCTTCTATAAATTTTGCAATGTTTTATTGAGCCCCAGCTTCGTGTCCTTTAGGACTTCACCATTGGGGTTTCTGTTATTATTTACTTTATTATTTATTTCTGTTGCAGTTCTATATATTTTATTTTTATTCATCTACCAACTGCTGTTTCTTAAATTTCCCAAGTTTTTATTATTTACTTTATTATTTATTTCTGATGTAGTTCTATATATATGTATTTTTCTATTCATCTACCAAATGCTCTTTCTCCAATTTTCAATGATTTTATATAGATTTTTACTATATGCCAGACTTGACCATCGGACTGATTACATTATATATTGATTTATATTATTTCCATTATTTTATTATATATTTCTAATGCATTTCAAGTTCTACTGCCATTTGTTTGCCATTTTCAAAATGCGCTTATATAAATTTCCCAATATCCCAGTTTCGAATCCTTTATGCAAGACTTCACATTCGGGTTTATTTTATTATTTATAACCGCAGCGGCGGCAGTCGGAAATTAGAACGCGCTCTAATTTGCATATCTGCAAGTGTTTACCAATATTTCGCATGGCATTTATTCAAATATAAATCTATGTGCGTGTGTATATGTGTGTGTGAGTGAACAATTAATGACTCTTTTAAATATTGGCAATTATTTATGTTGCACATTTAATAAAATGGTTAAGAGGATTTGTGTAGCAAACTTCTCTAAAGAGTTATACTTTTGTATATTGGAATCAGTTTGTCAGTCACAAATATAGAAATTCTAAAATATTATTTTACTTAGCAATTCAACTTAAATTTTTGCAAATAAGAATACAATTGCTTTTGTCTTTGCATTGTATTAATTAAAATCATATATTTGAATCTCAATTTACTATTTATTTGTTTCCAAATAAAAAAAAGAACAAACTATGCCTTTTGAATCAAGCCGACGGCTTTTTAATTTGCAAAATTCTAGTAGAAAGTTCTCATTTAATATTAAATGTATTTGAATATGGCAATATGTGAATTTGGTTTGAAAAGTAAAAGGAAAGTTGAGTGTAATACACAGCTGGAAATTAAAAAAAGAACATACTGATTGCTTTAATATAATTTAAATTACAATTACAATCATGTAAATTAAGTTAAGCTAAAAATAAAACTGATGCAAAACTACAGACAATATCATATTTATTTTTGAATATATTTGAAGCTAGCTTCAACTGTATTTATTTTTATAGTCGAAATCAAAGTATTTGATAAATAATATGTTAGAATAGAATCTTGCTTGAAACACTTTAAAATATAAATAAGATATTGTCATCTATTTTGCTTATGTTTCTTTTTCTTATTTTTTTATTCTTATTCTTAGATAGATTAAATTTGTTTCATAGCTGTTACGACTGACAATCTGGAATGTTTTGTACTCAGTGGCAGATTTTAATGTAATCTAGTACTATATATATAAATATACCAAAAATAACCTTATTATTATTATGATTATTATTATTATTACTATTATTATTATTATTATTATTATTACTATGATTATTATTATTACTAATCAAATTAAGATAATATGCAATCCGACAAGACATGGAACAACTCTAAATCACGTTGGATTACAGTCATAAATTATTTTCATTACTACTCTTAATTTGAAAGTGAAAAACAGCTGTCTGCTAATTATTAGTCTTTAAATAGAATTCGCTTAGTGGCGCTGGGTCTGGTAATGAGCTGGCTGCAGGCCCAACATGGCGAATGATTAATTTTTTGGGCATTGCGCTGAAAAGTAGGCAACAGTTTACTACAGGCACAGAAATGGAGGCAAAACAAAGGGAATACAAAGCGAGCAAAGAGCCGCAGCATAACAACAAATTAATTTATGAATTAATATGCGCAGTCATTCATCAAATTATCACCCAGACCACCAGACCAATTGGTCTAGGTAGATAAAGCGAGTTCTCTTTTTCTCGCGTTCTCTGCCCCAGAATGGAGTTTGTTATTTTTGTGTGTCTTGACCTGCTCGACGTGCCGCACACAAGGCGGGGAGAAACAGAGAGAGGTAGAGAAAGGGAGATAGAGGGGTGTGTGTGTTGGTGTTGGTGTTGCGGTGCTTTAAGGCCGCAGTGCAGGTTGACACTTGCACATAAATTCTTTATTAGTGTTATAAATTAATCAAGTGAACTGCTGCCTGTTTTTTTTGTTTTTTTTTTTTGCTTTTGCTCTCTCTATCATTCTCTGTCGTTCTCTGTCGCTCTGCCTGTGTCTGTGAGGTTGCTTTTTTCAGCTGTTTTCTTTTTTTTTTTGCTTGTCATGCATTTATTATTTATGATGTGTGTAAACAGATACGCACCAAATGAATGTTGAATGAATGTTGAATTTGATCGATTTGTGCAGCTAAACTAATGCAAAAATGGGACACAACAATTCAACCACAACAACAACAACAACAATGTTAATAAACTCATTTAAGTGGCTTTAATATCAATAATTGGACAAGCAATAAGAAATTGTTTTGAGTTCCAGCCGTTGTATGTCAATTAGAACAATTTTCATGAAGTGTGTATCTATGAATTAGTTTAAAATATTCAAGAAATGTTTAAATATTTCTACGCACATTGCTTCAAATACACTTAATTTTATTAAATGGATATTATAAATAAAATAATATTTAATATGTAAGCTTAAAACACAATTAATTCTATTGAATGGATATTGTAAATAATATAATATGTATATAGAAATATTATATTATTTACAAGATCCATAGAAGCAATGCTTTATACATGAATACATATGTATATGCATTATTTTCAAGCAAGATTCTACTCCATTTATTTTTGAAGAATAAATTATAAGAATGAATGAAATTTTAAGTCATGCATATGGAAATATTTATTTATATATATAGTCAGCCTCAGATACAGAGGCGCATGGCTATATCATCTCGGCTCAATAGCGTCAATAGGGCGCTAATACGCTCATCAAGAATATATATTTTTCATAGGGTTGGATATGACTCTTTCTGCCTGTTACATACTTTAACTGCAGATACAAAAACCCTTTTACCCTCTGAGTAGTGGGCATAAAAAAACAAAGAAGTAATCAAATATAAATTAATATTGAAAACCAAATATGCGTTAAAGTGAAGAGTGTAACAAGTGATGCGTCAGTCATAAGAGCGATATTACAAGTGTTCATATTAAACGACAATCTCCGGAATGTACAATAGCATACCATAATTTTATAGATTAAAAATTAATCGCAATTTCAATAGAATATTATGTATTCTTAAAAAGAATCAGAATTGTATTTTCTTGCTTCAAAAATTTGTCTCAATATAATTAAATATAATTTAATCTGGTCTGAATAACTATGAAGCTGCAGTCTCAATTATATTTACAATTTTACATTTCTTGTCTGATAGCAAGTAAATTTTTTAGGAATCATAAGGACTATAGTTGTTATTGTGTGCACCAAAAATAGTCTCTGAGATTAGAGTGTGAAAAGTGACTGACTGAGGGAAAATGTAAACTATTCGCCATATTGAGAGTGTTGTGCCTGCAATAGTCGAGCAATAAAATAAGTTACAATATCTCAATGCATACTGAGGTATTCACATCCCTTAGACACCGCAGACATTCTGGTCTTATCTACGACCTGTACTCTGTGTGACCTTTATGTGTGGTGTATGCGTGTGTGAGTGTGTGTGTGTGTGTGTATCGTGACAACTTCTAAAGGGGGAAAGAAAGTAAGGTAGGAAGAAGAAAGAAAGCATGGGAAGCAGAAGGGGAAAGTAACCTGTGACCATTAATTTGTCCACGTCTGCTGTCCATCCGTTTTGTTCTAATGGGGCAAACAGGGCAAACAAACAGTTGGAACGCCTGGCGACCAACTTTAAGGGTACAATTGACTGTGGCAAAAGCAAGGATACGAACGTCTGTATGTATGTATGTAGTATGGACGTGGAACGTGGATAATGTGAGCCGCATTAAAAATGCGCAACATTTTGATTTCTAGAATGGCCGCCGCACAGCAATTGCGGTCGAGTCGTCATCGTCATCGCCATCGCCATCGTCAACGTCTTTGACAACGCATCCTGAGCCTGCGCTCCAGTCAGCAGCAGCAGTCCTTGTCGAAGTCCTTGCTTGGTTAATGGCGACTTGTCGCCGTACTCCTTTCGCTTGGCAAACTTTCGCCCACCGAAATCAGCGTCAGCAATGTGAGCGATGTCCTTCGTCCTTCGGCCGACGTCGCCTTGTGTCCTGTGTATCCTGTTTGCCACCGTCGCCGTCACATTTTGAAGTTTTGTGCGCATCTAAATAATTGATTAACTGTAAAATTCGTGCGAGTTACACACACACACACTCGCATGGAGAAACATTTTACGTTTACATAAAATCGATAAGACTGGAAAAATAAGGACCACGAAGGCGACATGAAGACTTCACCGAAAATAAAACAAAATATAAAAACACCAAACAAAAAAAAAAACCAGCAGCAAAAGTTATAATATCATTTATTTAAAACCCCACACGGCGACGGGAGGCAAACAGCAGCAACAGAAGCAAAAGCGAGCCACCGAAAATCAATATTAAGTAGCAAATGCGCAAATGATGTGACAGCTTCAAAACATGCCAGAGAATGTCACTTTAAAGACTGCTCAAAAGGATTGCCACCTCACAATGATATCTCCCGCTAAGCTGCAATTTTACAACATTTTCAGGATTAGCTTAAGTAGCTAAATTTCTACAACTTATACGTAGTAATTTAGATACTTGAGGTGTTTGTGTTATAAAATTGTTATACTAAAAATAATAAAGAATAATATATAGAAATATTTGTAAGCAAAGTTTGAAAGTATTCTTTGATTGATTAATAGAACTAAAATGAATGGAAATTACAAAATTATAAATTGGAACTAGAGATCTAAGATAATAAAAAAGTAATTCTAATATTTAATAATGGAAATAATAGGTTTTTAAATAAACAAATAAGAAAACTACAGGCGAATGAGCTCATTTTTAATGAAAAAAAAAACAGTTCGATATTCATTTTAAAAAATACCAAATTAGCCTACCACAAAAATGCTAATGGCTATATTTGGTATATTGAGTTCTATATCATTCAAAATATACTATTGAGTGCAAAATATACCGCATTGAAACAAACTTCATGAAGACCCAAAGTAAAATTGCCCTTACGGGTATGAAAATATATTGTTAGGGAAAAAAACTTGAGCTGAATTGATGATTTTCGATTCTACTGCTTTTAATCTTGATATTGTCTCCTGCATTTGATTCCAGCGTGGCTTAAAAACTAAGAAAACGTTTTTTGCCTGAATACTGCATACATTAGAAAAGATTTATGCTAAAAATATATTACATATAAAAGTAAATCGATTTCAAAATGTTTGATCGTTTTGTTTATACCAAAAATATCCTTAATAGTGGGACATCAGAGCTGAGACAAACATTTCCCCTAAAGAAATGATATCATCGTTGAATTGCAATTGGAATTTGGAGTGTTTGCAGTGTTGCATTTATGCGTACTTATAACTGATGCTTAGCCCTGAATAAACTCGTACATATACTATCGTTGTTTGTCTCGTCTTTTCAGAGTCGTTTATTAGAAGATGCTTCCCTATTATGCAATTCGTGGTCAGCACGTCAGAATGTAAGTTAAAGCACACGCACACACACACAAACCTACAACATTTGAATTGATTTCTATGTAAAACAAAATAAAAAAATTATTGAATTCTTATTTTCCACTAAATCGAAAATTTGAATTGATTTGCTGACCTTTGTAGGTATTTTTCCTATGAACTTAGTTTTATTAGATGACCATGCATTACCAAATTGAACTGGGCTGAATTCTTCTCACATAACACAAATATATATATATTTATATATGTATATATTCTAAATACTTAATACTTAACTTATATATTTCTCATCATTTTCGTCCTCATATGCTTTCGATATATTTGACATTTGTTCTAGTTTCTAGTTCTTTCTAGTTCTTAATTCGATAATGTTAACGATTACGATTACGATTACTTTTCACTTTCTGCTAATCTCTAATTACGTTTCTGCTTACGTCTCTTTGATACAGGGTGATATTTTTGCGGGTATCAACGACGGCATACTCAGTAGAGCGGAAGCTCTTGCCGCCGTCGACATTCAGAAGCACCAAGCCCAGCATGTACATAGCCAAATGCCCTCCCAAATCAAGCACGATGTGATGTACCATCATCACACAATGAGTGGCCCCCCGCAACGTCCACTACAGGTGAGTCCATCCTTAACTCGATCTATCGATAAATTCTTATCGCAATGACTGTGTGATCTATCGCTCGATAGTTGGCAGTTACGATGACGTTTTGAAACACAACACAAGCTCAATTACATACAATTTGTACATAATCGATCTAAAATAGCTAGAGAAAATGTTGTACTATTTAATCAAAAAATTTTCGAGAGAATGGGAAATTAACTGCTAAGAATATAAACCACCTAAATCTTAATCCAATTTGTACTTCGTCAACAATATTTTCAATAAGCATATGCTGAGTAAACATTTATGTTCAATTGTTCATTGAAATTTATGTGAGATTGCAATGAACTAAATAAAACCCAGTTAAAAAACTTCAGATGACTCGAGGTGCAACTCAATTGTGAGATATTCTGCTATCTATTTTTAGCACAAGTAAAATAGTGAGGTATTATTTTTTAAACATATATTAAATTAGTATACCAAAACTAGAATGAACTAACAGGTATATTTCGTATATCGTTATATTGCTGCATTCAAAATATACCATATATGCAAAATATACTAGATTGTTAAAATTAAGGCAATAAAAACAAGTCACAAGGCTTAAGTCGAGAGCGTTTGAAAGTAACTCTTGTGAAATTCAGACGGAAAGAGGCGAGGAAACATTTCAAGAATTGAAATTTCCAATTATTATGAAAAGTTACACATATAATCTCTAGATTCTTTTGAGTTCTTGGAAAGTTACAAAAGTTTTAAAAGTCTCCTATATGTGTATCTATTCTACATTTATTTATTGGCAAAATAGACGCAAGATAAAGTTGCGAATAATAAAATTTATGAAGAGTCATAAGTAATTGTATGAAATGAGAGCAGAGTAAAGTATGTTGTTGGGATTAAGAAATGGAGAACTCAAAGCTAATAATAGCAAAAGTAATTGCAAGCAATCGAAATATATATATGTATATGGTATTACTACTTATACTTCTTACGTATAGATGACAATAAGGTAATTGTTGAAATTGCTTGGCCTAAAGAGGATTGCAGCGAATTTACCGGAAATTTTGTCAATTGGTTGATTGCATTCGTCCGCCTTGTAATTAGTTGCCTCTTGAGTGTATCTGTGTGTGTGAGTGTGTGTAAGTGTGTGTGGGTGTGGATCGGATATGGGATATTATCCCTGTTTAGCTGCCGTTGCAAGGCTTGTGCTGCATGCAGCATTTTATGACAGTCACTTTGATGGCAGCAACAACGACAACGACAGCGGCGACAACTTCAATTTCCGCTTTGGCTGCGTGTGTGTGTGTGTGCTGGTGTGTGTGTGTGCTGGTGTGTGTATGTGGTTAATTTGAAATGTTTCTTTAATAAAATTAAAATTGTGACGTGTAAGCCTTCTGGGAACGAGCCACGTGACGGTCGTTTGCCAGGTAAGCACATCATGATTCGTGTCGTTAATTGTATCGTACCGTTAGTTCAACTACAGCTCGAGGCGAAGGCGGTGACGGTGACGGTGGCGGTGGCAGCGGCGGTGTGCCAGGACAATTGCCAGCGAGTCCTGTGGGGCGCAAATAGGCAACAGCAGCTGCCGGTGGGTTGGCTGACAAGTGGCAACGAGAGTCGAGTCTCTCTCTCTCTCGCTCTCTCTCTCTTTCTCTGTCTGTCTATCCCTCTCGCTTTGATTGACTGACTGACTGTCGCGTCTGGTGGTGGCTTTGGAACTCTATTAGAAGTTGATTGTAATCAAATTACACAAGCAACCTGTTCTATGCCCATACCTACATACATAGTATGTTCATGTTCCAGCTAGTTTCGCTGGCTAGTTTCTCTGATTCCTTTTCCATTTCCATTTGCCATTGCCACTTGTTTTCGACACAATCGAGCATGACGAAAGTGCGCGCTGTCCACAGTCGACAGGCGACAGTCGACAGTCGACAGTCGACAGTCGACATCGGTGGTTGTTGTGGTTCCCCTTTCCCTTTCCCATTCCGATTTTTGTATGCCCTTTCCATCATCATGCGCAATACTCATTTTTCCCGCTCCGATTCTTTGACGCGTGCAACCTTTAATTTTTAGCAAACACTTCACAAAGAAAGAGCTCAGCGCTCGGCGTTTACCCCATTTCAATTTCAATTTCAAGTTCGAGCTCGTGTTCGAGTTCGAGTTCGAGTTACGCTTTTGGTCTCAGGTGCAACAACCTTCTACACTTAGCATTACAATGAGCTATCGAGGGAATTGTGCATCACTGTCTGCCTCCTCCCTTCGTCTACGTGTTCCCTTGTTAGAGCAATAAAAACTGTTTTGGCTTAATCAAAATTTGATGTCTGCTCTCACGGTTATTGAAAAAGACTCTTGCAAGCGAACATAGTGTTAATCAGCTTACATTTATTCAATATGATTTCAATGTATTTTAAAATAACTATAAGTAGCGATTTCTTGAATGTTGATTCGCCTTCGATAAACGACAGTTAATTTAGCATTAACTTAATGCTCAGAAATATAGAATATAATATAATAATATTATATTCAACTTATAGATATAGCGAGCATGTTTCCAATTGGTGTAATTTGATTCAACACCTTTAACAATCGTTCCTTCCGCTCTTAAAGTAATCCATGATTTGGCGATTTTAAAAGCTAGTGTCTTCAATTTTTGATTTGGGTTCAGAGCTTAAGCGTTAATTATTCAACAAGAGCTATTTCAATTAAGCTGTTCATGGTTTTCAGTCTGTTTTCTCTTTAAAGTTTAAATAGATGAATACGAGAGCTAAGAAATTTCATGGACAATACTTTATTTTAGAATTCTATTTAGTTGCCGGGTACTTCTCAGCCAGGTATCCAACGAAAATTAATGAATGGACAAACGAACGAAAATTATACATTCATCATCGTTTTGCCTTGTTCTCTTTTTATCCTTAGTTCGTTCTTGTTCAAATTTTAAAGTATTATCCATATAGAATGATAATCAAAAACGAACCATGCCCAACATTGGGAACAAAAAACGAACGAAAGAACAATCTAGTTCCTTAAAGCAAAATCAATCTTTTTGAGAACACTGCCAGGAAGGCGCTCATTACCAGCATCATATAAACGACAAAATGTTGAATAGAGTTGAAGATTTGAATAGTACTCGACTTTAAGACATGTTCTAGCTTTCTACCAAAAATTTCAAATGAATCACGGAACAGCATGTGATAATTTCTCAGTCGAAAAGTGCACACAAGGTCAACGAGGCTAATTCGAGCTCAGCAAGTTGAGATTGACACGTGGTTTGGACATGGACATGGATATGGATATGGATATGGAGACATGGAGAGCTGTTCCCTTTTTGGTGGGAGCATTGACATGTGTGTCCAATGCACATTTTAACAATTTTGCCCATAACTTGTTAATGTCTTTATTTGGTTATTCCGAATATTTTCAACGTGGACACCTGATGTGCTGTCTCACGTCAAATATTTAGGCTTTCTGCGGTTTGGCAGCAACTTTGACAATTTCTCAAAAATGTAGAATTTACTATTTAGTTTGTGGTTGCTTTTGCTGTGCTGTGCTGTCCTGTGCTGTCCTGAGTTTTACTACTTTGTATTTGGTTTAGTTCTAGTTTTTCCTCCTTTTCCGTTTTCTGTAGTGAGAATGACCTAGTGGCTTGCAGCTGTCTTCCGTTCTTTGTGGAGTAGGTCCTTCTACCCCTCAATTCTTCCTGTATCCTTCCTCATACCGAACTGCCTGAACTACCTGACTCATTTGTGTGCTCTATATACTGATCCGCGAGGAGTGCCACATCCATGCCATAGAGCAGCTCCTCATGGCCACAGCCGATGGCCGCGTATCGCAAACGCAGCCGTTCAAAGTTTGCCAAAAAGAGACGCCAATGACGCTCGAAGAGCTCGAAAGCGAAGTCCGTGCTATCGTCATCGTTATCACTATTGGTATTTCGATCCATACTTGCCAGCTTGGCATCGGACTCTGAGTTTGCAAACAAGTCAATTTCATTTAATGTCATGCCGAAAGTCTCAGTTTTCCCTATTGAAAAAATGCTATGCTTAGAAATGCTCAGATTGCAATTACTTAGGAGAGATCTGTCTATCCATTCACACTAGTTATTTCTACCTTGAAGGTAAACTACACGACTACTTGATAAGGTTATAGACCATTTCATTTAGGTACGAAATAGCAACCTTTATCTACTTCAGTTTCAGTTTCTAATATGCTGTGTTTTTGTTAGCGATCTGGCAAACAGACTTTTGTTTATATACAGAAATTAATTATAAGTTGTACGATTTATAGTATATAGTATATAGTATATAGTATATAGTATATAGTATATAGTATATAGTATATAGTATATAGTATATAGTATATAGTATATAGTATATAGTATATAGTATATAGTATATAGTATATAGTATATAGTATATAGTATATAGTATATAGTATATAGTATATAGTATATAGTATATAGTATATAGTATATAGTATATAGTATATAGTATATAGTATATAGTATATAGTATATAGTATATAGTATATAGTATATAGTATTAGTATATAGTATATTCTAATATACCACCATTTTTTTTATTTTCAAAAA
The DNA here is from genome assembly GCA_035046325.1 of Drosophila niveifrons. Lineage (NCBI taxonomy): Eukaryota > Metazoa > Arthropoda > Insecta > Diptera > Drosophilidae > Drosophila > Drosophila niveifrons. The sequence continues at coordinate 7,231,289 of JAWNOC010000063.1, read as the reverse complement.
TTTAGGCATCTGTTGTTTAATTCCCCTAAGTTATTTAATTATTTATGGAATCCAACAGTCTAAGATATTAAATTATCTTTTAGCCCCTTAACTCACATTACTTAGGTAAATCAAAGTCAACTACAATCCTTTGCGACTTCCTCCCCAAAAATTGTCCATGTGCCGGCATCGCATTAACTATATTAATAATTATCATAGACCTTTGTCAAATTCAACCAGTTTCGAATCGTAAATGTAACCACAACATTCCAATCGGGTTTTTATGGGCAATGCGGATGGATTGAGAGTTCGAATGGTGAAGGGGTAGCGGAAAAAAGGGGTAGGGGAAAGGCTTTACACCTGTCTGGGCTGTTCCAAAAGTGTACTTTAGAATTTGCCACTTGATTTGATGGCTGCTGTCTATCAATTCGGGTAACATGTGTCATAAGCGTTACGAGCATGCCATAAACTCCATCTGCCCCTCGCCACACACACACACACACACACAGACACAGTTGCAAGAACATTACAAAACTCATTAAATTAAAGTAATTTATGGTACAGCCCCCCCTTCGGTTTGATATCTGTCGGTCCTCTGGCTTCTGACTGCTGTCTCCCCTTTCGCTTCTGCGTTGCCTTACCTTGCCTTGCCTTGCCTTGGCACGCAATGAGCAAGTTTTGCGAGCATATGAAAAGCCAATTATGAGTGTTCGTAAAGGGTAAATGTGTACGAGCAAATATAATGCTAATTAAAATAATCATATCCATCATAAAACTCGAATGCCAAATGGGGAGGGATTTGTAACAATTACAAACAGTAGCAACAACAACTACATAAACACAATATTATCAATTTTTCCAACTGTGCAAATGCGCAAGCGGCTATTTAATGAGCTGGCCGAGGGAAGACAAAAAAACACGAGAAGAGAAGTGGCGGGGAATGGATGGCCACTTTGCAGGCATTTATCACAGATTTCGTACCCAGCTTCGGCCCTCTTTATGCTAGCAACGCATCGTGGTACCAGCTAGAAGGTCGCCGCAAGCGAACAGTTTATACACAGCAAGAAAAGGGGGTGCAATTGCGAGTAACTCAAATAATACAAAATATTAATGTTAGGATCATAACAATATAAGCCACAAATAATAGTAGTGGTCCTTCTTCATATTTATTAGTATATTGGGCACAATGTATTACTCTAATTTTCTAAATATATAATTGGAAAATAATAAGTAATGAGTATCTATATTTAAAGCAATTCTAAACTGTATTGCCACCATTTAATTAAAATGTATTTATTTCGAACTTAACCAAAATGATATTGGAATTTTGAAGTAACATGTATTACGTCAAGTCTTAACCTTTCAGAATGAATACAAATATCATTCACTAACTTGAGAATCAATCACACTTTCTAGCTCGCTTCCTTTAGCTATCAAAACATCAAGCTTGCATAACTCAAACTTGACTTGATTTTCTCTCGGTGTAGCATCCCCTGGAAGCGCAGGCGAAGCATGTAGCATGCTAACCGAAAAAGTACACTTAATTCAATTTAAATTACACTTTCATATTTCCGGTAGTGCCTCCGCCCAGAAGAGAGTCGAGAGCCAGAGACCTGCACTGCACTGCGTATCCATTAGTATTCGCAACATATGGCTCAATTTCCCTCAAATCATTTTCCACACATACACACACAAACAAACAAGCACAAACACACGCAACCACCCCGCGCACAGCACCTGAAAGTAACTCGCATTCATTCATACACTCACACTCGCATTCATACCCATACTCGAACTCAAACTCAAACTCGCACTCGTTGCGGCAACCACAAGTGGTTTATCATATTGAAATTCATTTAGTGCACCTGTTTGATTTTTCCTGTCGTGACCGCACCCCGCTCCATTTTTCCCGTTTTCTGCTCCCCACCAACAAAAAAAAGGAACAAATTTGAAGGAAAACCCAAAACAAACTAGAGCGAGCTGCACTACATTGTACATAGTAACAAACTCGTATTATTTAGTAAATATCGTTAACTTAACATTGCCACTCCACCCGCAATCAAATTCCACTTAGTCAGCCAGGGTGGATTGCTTAGTTCCCTTGCCTCCACAACAAATATTTGCCATGCCAGACCACACAGAAAACAAAGAATAAAAAAACAGGGAATAGAAAATGCAGATACTATCGACATTGAATTCGCATCCATCCGCAATTAGTGCTCGTATTATTCCAATATTCGTAAAAAGCACTTCTTGTTAAGTGATTTAGCTGCTTTTCAAGTTTATCAAGAAAACTAACTAACTACTCCCTTGTTATATTCCGATACTAGCCAGATCGAAGTACTACCCAACCATTATTTCATTTGTTACTTCCAAGTATTTGATTGTCTTTCGTTCGCCCTTTCCCTTTCCCATTTGTTGTCAATCGTTGACGGACGCTCTTTACCGCTTGTAACCGCTTTGCACACTTGCATAATTAATCGATTGACCGCCACACAGTTATCGATTGTCAGTATATTTATCACCACTAGATTAACACTATTAAATATGTAACCATATTTAATATGGCACCATAACAAAATGATGGGCACAAACAAGAAGTACAAAAACACCCACACAACAATTTGATCATTAATAATGCATTAACTTTATTTAGTGGCTACACTCAGTGTTCTATACCCTAGAACAGTTTGCGAGTGAGCTACATAAAAACTAGAAAAATAATGTTACTTTCTGCTTTAAATGTTTCCTTTCATTTTTTAGAAATCACTCTTCAATTAGTTTTCTAGTAATTAGAACGATATAAAATATATTCTCAACTTCAAATTTCCGAGGATTACAAAATTATTTTTTGCATCATATCGTTATTAAATGAGCAGCGGATTACAGGGTATCTGCTTAGCGAATCTAGCGCGTTGCAAAGTCTTTTCTTTTTATTGTTCTTTAAGTTCGCATGCCGAAAGTTTGACAGCAATTCGCTCTCTCTTTCTCCGTCCCTTTCTCACTCGCACCTCACTTAAAATATAGTGTGTAGTATTGAACAAGATACTTTTTTTTTTTTTGCTCAGACGCTGTGCAATGCGACTGAAGAAAGCTTTGTGTCATCCAGTGACAATTACGTCCCGCTCTCGTCCATCTCATCCCGTTGGGCTGTATTGTGTCCTGGCATCCCATGTCCTGTTTGTCCCTGTGTACTGCGTCCTGTGTCAGTTGAGCTCAGTTCAATTTAGGGGATTCTGTCGGTGTTGCGTCGCTTTCGGTTTAGTTTCGTTGATTCATTTATTTATTTAGTTTTCTCTTGCTCATCAATTATTTAGCTGCGTCTATGTGCGTTGTCTGTTGTTTGTTGCAAGGAAAAGGACGAAGACGCTGGACAGGCTAACAAAACAACGGACAGCGACGACATTTAGAGCATTTTTTGTGGGTGGGTCGCAGGTTCCGAGCGAGTTCGGTTTCGGTTCTTTCCTTCTTTCTTTATGTCCAAAGCATTTGTCAATACTGTCGACGGCATCGCGTATACGCCATGATAGCTCGGCGCTTAAAATTAGTTTCACAATTACAGGTGAAGAAAAGTCGAGAGACACACAGCTCGACACAGCACCTCCCACCGGGTTCATCTATTTTGCAACGGCATGCAAAGTGCATTTAAGCGTAATTCGATTCGATGTCAACGGCCAAAAGTCGATTTAAGCTCATACAACTTTGAGTGCACGTTTAAGCCATGATTGCCCCAAATTGGAGCTTACAATTGTCTACAACTTTTGCTACTTAAATATCCAAATACCTTCAATGGAGCCCGCAATTACCGTGTTCCACTGCGCAAAAAGTGACACAGAGCAGACGCGAAATGCGAATTGAGAAATGCTTTTAAGGGTCGTTGGTAAATTATGGCAACTTTGCTTTGCTTTTGTTTTTTGGCAGCTTGTTTTAATTTGATTCAAGCAATTATCAGCAAATCAAAAAGATGTAAGCCATCGAAATTATTACAATTCCACTTTACTTTAACTCTTTTTTTTTTGACTGACTATTTAATTCATTAATAGTTGAATCACTTTACTTTATTTTATCGGTCAATAAGTAACGGTGTTTCTTTTTGTTAGTTTCTGACATTAAATCACTAAAACGGTTTTGTAGCTTTTATTTTTTTTAAATTTAACTCTCTTCTACAACAGTTGTCGATTACCACAACTCTGATAATCGTGCAATAAGTCTGGCATTATTTTCTTTTTTTTTTTTGTGTTTCCACAATTTATATTAATTGTTAAAAAACGATGTAGCAGCTTTCATCCTTAGTTTAACGCTATCCTATACATCATCTGAGTATTACGAGAACTCTGTTTATCAAATTACTATAAAAGCTAGAAAGATTATTGACTAAACAAATCCAATTAAGCTTTTGAGCACACTTGTCGTAAGCCTAGAAACTTCTATTGTTGGTAATAATTTTCTTCTTTTTTTTATTACTTTATGAGCGCGACAAACTGATTACTCATATAATTTTAAAACATATTTTAATGCTAATAAGAAGACATATTCTAAAAGTATATACATATGATGGGAGACAAATGACATGACTTGATTGACTTTGAAATTATGTCAAACCCATGGGTGGCACTCAGTGCTATTTTGACTCGCAAATCTAATCTAGCCATGTGTTGAGCTGTTCAAACATAGTACGTCCACCTGTCAAGTCTCTTCCCACTCGAGACATTCAGGGTGGAGAGAGGTATCAGTCATACCCTTTTTGTTGTGATGACACTTAACAGGTTAACCTGCTTAAAATGCACATCAACGCATCAGTTGACCCGTAGAACGGACACAGATCTCTCTCTGAGCGGAAGAGAACCCTCTGGAAAAACCGAGCATATGTAAAACTTAATGCATAGGGCAAATGGTAGATGGTAGATGGGAAAAGCGGAATGGGAAATGGTAAATGGGCAATGAGGATAGCTCGAAAAACTGGCAACAACTTTGCAATTATCAGTTACAGATACCCGACCAAAAAGACGGGTAACAAACACCATTAGGCATATGCCCAGTGAGCAAGGGAGCGAGCAGAGGGTTGTGTTCGGATTTTTTGTTGATGTGCTGTTGTTGTTGTTGGCAAATATGTTTTGAACATTTTCAATAAGATTGTTATTTACTTTCAGCGAAGTGAGCATCAAATTGATCGTATTAATGGCCATAACTAGTTTATCCCGCCCATCTTTTCAATTCCCGAGGATTATACGCAGATTTCCATTATCAGAGGGGTGACTTATGCCCTCTCTCTCTCTCCCCCCCATTCTATCTGACTCTCTGTCTGGTGATATGAATACGTTTGTGCTTACGAAACGAGCGTAGCATTAATGCAATTTCAATGGTCAATGCTGCAAACACTCTTTTTCGATTTGCCATTGTTCTTATTTTGCTTCTCTTCTTCTCTCGCTTCTCGCCCCTCTTCATGGCTGTTGATCCGCTTGTTTTTTATGCCCATTTGCCGGGTATACAATTTGTTTTAGCTGGGGACTCAACTGCTGGCGGGCTAAGAGAACTCCCACAGGAATTCGCAGGCAATATAACTGAAAGCAAAAATGAAGATAACAGTCAGCGCGGCAAGTGCAAATCCACCCGTCCATTTAACAACTTTTTGCCCCATCTCCATCTCCGTCTCCGTCTTCGTACCCGGCTCAGTGCCGCACCTGACGAGTCGCCCCCGCACCACTTTCCTCCTCTATCCATATTCTCCATCCAGCACAAATCCAAATTCACATCGCGTACCTTTTGCCTAACCAACTAACTGCCTTTTTGCTCGGCGCACTTGTGGGCAACTGAATGGGAGTTCATGCCACGAGTTCATGACGAGACTGAGTTGAGGCAATGAGCTGGGCATACGGAAAAGGAAGGGGGAAAGGCAAGGCACTGGGGCAGGAAGCAGGCAGGAAGCCTCTTACGCCTCTGTTTGATGCTTGTAAAGACCACTTTACCCGCTATAATAAAAATAAATCATAATATTTTGCGCCCCTTTGTCGAGTGCGAGCGAGATCGACACTCGCAAATTGTGCGAACCCTTGCACAGTGGCACCAGAGCGACAAAACCCCTTGTTTAAGCAATTGAATTTCTTATTATTCTTTTGTATAATAGTGGCAATAATAATACTATAAGTATTAACACGATTTTAATATTAAATTACTTTTAATTTTGCTTATATTTTGTTTCTTTATTTTATTTTTAGGTATGTGGGTCCAAGACATAACAGTATTGAATTCAACATAAGATTTTATTTATTTGTTTTTTGTTTTTTAAAATTTGTTTTTTTCTTTATTTTATTATTTTTACTATTTTGTTTTATAATTGCATTACTGTTATTTAGCTTTATAGTAAAATATGTTTTTTAATTTAATATTTTTGTATATTATTAAAGGGTATTGTAATTGAAATGGTTTCTCTTATTTAATCAATTATTATTTTGACTCTTATTTTAATTCTTTTTGTGTTTTAAGTTGTGTTTAAGAGTTTAGTATTAATTAAAAGTATATTTTTATCTGTATTTCAAAACTAATAGTTTTGGTAACTATTATTCATGTATTCGATTATCAGTTTTAATAATAAAGTTTTTTTGTATAATAAATGTTAAATTATGCTTTTAAGTTTTGTATCAAATGAAATACATATTTTATTTACCTTATTATTATGTGTGGAATATAATAAAAAACTGTGTTTCTTATGGACTTGATAATGAAGACAAATTTTATTAAATTGTTTGCTATACTAAATTAACAGATTTTATTTTGTTTTGTTCATTCTGACTTTTCTCAATGACTAAATTTTGGGCTATTACATATTTCGTATGCTGCGAAGTCGGCGCATAAATTTCGCTGCGATTTCAATAGATTTGGTCCCAGTGTCGCACCGCACTCTGGCACACTCCGGCGTTTACCTTGTTTGCCGGTACTCAGAGCAGGGCACGAGCCATGAGACATGAAACATGAGGCACGAGGCATGGGTCACGAAGGCTACTCGGCTGCTTCGTCTCTCCACTCTCCACTCTTCGCACTCCGCTCTCGCCTCTTGCTGTCGTCATCCTTGTTGCGAGGTTGTAACCCCGGATAATGTACTTAATGCATCTACATATTAATGTCGCCCGAAAAACCTGTGCAAGCAACCCCACTCGGCATGGCCTACAAGACCTGTCCTGACGTCCTGACGTCCTGTAGCAAATCCGCACCGGATAGTACATGAATAGTATTTTCTATTACTGGGCCGTGTTGTGGTCCCCCGTGTCCTCGTCGTCCTTGCCGCTGTGTCTTTTATTTTCTTTTTTTTTTTGTCTTTCGCTTTTTTTCTGACTCTCGCTGTAGTCGTTTTTATTGCACAGAGGACTTGAGAGCTGCGCAAGGGTCGCTGCCTCACCCTCCATTCGCCTCGCAATGCCCAGAGCCGTGTGATTGCCGGTAGCACCCCGACGCCCGCCGCCCGCTCGTCACCCTCGCCACCTGTCGAGCACTACGATTACACTTGTTCGCAGTGCGTGTGTGTGGGACACGGTTATATTGATATGTCTCCCAGTAGAGCAAGAAAAACAGCCGGTAGCACAGTTAAGCTGGGACCGCAATGTGTAAAAAATTACGAGCTACATTGAAAATAAAAAAGCAAAAAAAAAACCAACACAAACATACGCAGCGAGTCTCGACTCGAGACGTAACAAAGGGGCAAGGGAACCTGAGGCTGTTGTTGCAGTCGCAGTAGCAGCAGCAGGTGGTGTTGAGGGTGGTGCAGAGGGAGCTGTTGCTTTTACTCCTGCTGCTGCTGCTGCTGCTGCTGCTGCTGGTGCAGTCGGAAGTCCACGCACGATGAGCCAGCAACAATATGTTAACCCTGAAACTTGAGCAAACTCCGAACAGACGACCTCATGAGTCATGGCATCCTCCTTCCCCATCCCACACTAAAATATTGTTGGCTGTTTGAGCTACTTTACAACTCCGCTCGCAACTTTTGCCCTTTGTCTCTAATATATATTAAGAACTAGTTGCGTCGCAATTTTACCAATACAAAATATGGAATTAAGCTGACGATGACCAGAATAACTAGATCAAACTAAAATAGACTGTTAGTTTGACAAGCTGTTTTCAACAACCAAGTTTAGTATTGTTAATTAGTCACATTTATCTGCATCTTAAAATAAATTAAATATTATTTTTAAAAATTTTGTTATTTCTGTCTTATTATTTGGTCTCAACTCTAATCAATGAACATACAATAATTTTAAGTGTTGATATAACACAGTTTGTAATAGTAACAAGTAAGAAAGCTGATGTTCAAAGTGTTCGACTGCGGAGTAACCGCAACACTTGTTTTATAACAACAAAGTAGTCTGGTATTAGCATTAAAGTGAACTAAATTAACATACCAAAGCTACTAAGACATACCGAAACTATAATGTAAAGCTGATGGAGAAGTAGAAATCTTAGGAGTACAATAGATCCTAAATTTCGCAGTTATTAGAGTATAATTATAATACTTGATTAAAAGTCAAATTATGTATTGAAACTTCTCTCGACATTCTAATTGACTTTTGTTGCTCTGGAAATAAGATTTAATATAAAATTGAAGTCATAGCTTACATAGAGAGTTTCATAATTGGAATCGTTTCTCAAATGAGTTGCGAGAATGTTTTGAATTTGCCGCAGTTTCACTTTCCGTCCACACAACATCGAACCCTGTGTCCTTGTAGGCAGGTGCACTCCACTCGCAAGCAGGATGCGAGTTCTTGCAGTGTGCTGCAAATGTCCTGGGAATTCCTTTGGCGAAAATGTAGCTGACGGCGTCGGCGATGGCGATGGCAACGGAGACGCGAGCAAAAGGTAAAAGGCAAAAGGCAAAAAGTAAAAGTAAGTAAAGACACGTCCTGCGTGCGACATACGTCGTCATTCGGCTGCTTCCTTCGTCCTTCGTCCTTAGTTCTTCATTCTTTGTGCTGCGCTGTTGCGTTATAAAAATAAAATAAAATCTATTACGTGGCAAACCACCCCACATTTATGTGGCAATTTGTTGTTTCTTGATTGTGTGTGCAGCAGACATTCCCCTCTTTGCCTCTTTGCTCTGCTCACCGAGTGCAAAGTAGAGTAGAGTGTATCATTTTCCCATTTGACGGCGACCCCTTTTCGAAGAGAGGGGGTCCAAAATGAACCAGCACTTCTCGCCTCTCACCTCTCGCACTTTGTCTCAATTCCCAACTGTCGTGCCCCGCACACACACACACACACACACGCTTGCAATTTATGAAGATTTGTGGCAAACGAGGGATGGAGGCGAATGATGGTGGTACAACCCAAAAGCAGCGCAAGGCTGAACAAGACCGAGCAGGGTTGCTCCGCCCAGCCAGTTAGACGCCCTAGTGCACTTGTTTTGATTTGTTTGGAATAATAACAGATGCTTACCGTACATATTATTCATTGTTCAAATTATTAACGCTTGACAATAAAAATTGTATTTAAACAGCTCTCGAAACGAGCAAGCAAACATCGAGCCTTCCCAGCCTTACCGGGGCAATACATAAATGTATGTATATAGAGGCCATATAGGCCTGTGGGCGCATTGCTCGCAAATTGCAATTTGTGCAAATATTTATGTACATTGAAAATTACTCATTTGTGTAACACCAATTAATTTCAACAAACACAGAGGCGAGCGAGCGACCAACCATCAATTTATAAGGTGGCTCCTTGTTGTTGTCCTTATTGTTATTGCTGCTGTTCTCTCTGTCTCTCTCTCTCTCACTCGCTCTCGAACTCTCTGGTTAAACAAATGGAAAATGAGGTCTTTTGTTTCCCAAAATAAACGATGTTTTGTTTACGTTCTTTGGGGCCCAACCAAAGTTTGCCAAGTCTCTTGTGCAGGTGCTTTACACTACACTAGGCTGCAAGAGGGTCGCTCGATGCATATGTGAGAGTGTGAGTGCTCTTGTAGTTAGTCCATCCGACCCGCACTCCATCATTCCCCTTCAACGATGCATTTGATGATTTCGGTTCACAAATTGCCACTTCAACTTGCTGTTTACATTGCAATTTTTCAATGCCTCCCCCAGCCCTGAAAAGTGTGCAACCCTGCCACCAACTTCCGGTAACAAATTGCAGCTAATTAGACAAAAACTAAAGCACACCACAGCCACCAAAAGTCCACATAATGAGCTCCCACAACTTATTATCAGACTTAAAGGCAACACACAACTTTTCTCAAGTTTTGCAGAATATTTCAAATAGCATACAAAGAAAAGCTTGAGTGGTTTCTTAGGTTTTGCAGGTGGGAATTATGAGGACTCTATAAGCTCATTTCAAACTCAAAGTAGCCAAAGAGCATTTTAATAAACTCAAGTTTAATAAGCTTCTACTTTTTGTGCTTGCAGTTTTAATTGATGTTCTTAGGAAAATTCCATTTGCGGTCAGCTATTTTTTTCATTCTATTTTTTAAATACACCAATACAAGATATAAATGTATCTTAACAACTTAAATAACGAGAAGATGAATTAAAACGGAAAATAATATTAAAATATGTTTCATCAGATTGTCATTAGATTTTATTCGAAGTTAGTAAGTAACTTAAAAAAAAGTTACTTAAATACAGTCAACTGTGCGTACGTTTTCATTCAGTGTGTTATGAGCAAAACAGATAGAAAAAAATATATACGAAGATCAATTGAAAGGAATTTGTATTTGGATCCCGACAAACAACAAAAAAAAAACCGAAAATAATCCGGTTAAATACAACAATAATAGCGAAAAAAAATAACAAAAAATATAGACCTATAAGAGAGTGAAAAGAAACGAAGGGACGACACCGATCGTGATCGTATCTCGCATTGTGGGTCCGCTCAAGATCGCTCCGACGGCGTCCCACACGATTTCCCTACAGACGCAGACCGGCAAGCCCGGCCAGAAGCCGTCATCCGAGATGGCCGAGGTGCTCAACCTGGACAGCATTATTGCCCGTCTACTCGAGGTGCGCACCGCCAAACCGGGCAAGAATGTCCAGCTGAACGAGTCGGAGATACGCGGACTTTGCCTCAAGTCACGGGAGATCTTTCTGGCGCAGCCAATACTGCTCGAGCTGGAGGCACCACTTAAGATTTGCGGCGACATCCATGGCCAGTACTACGATCTGTTGCGGCTCTTTGAATACGGCGGCTATCCGCCGGAATCGAACTATCTCTTTCTGGGCGACTATGTGGACCGTGGCAAGCAATCGCTGGAGACCATCTGTCTGCTGCTCGCCTACAAGATCAAGTATTCGGAGAACTTCTTTTTGCTGCGCGGCAATCACGAGTGCGCCAGCATCAATCGCATCTATGGCTTCTACGACGAGTGCAAACGTCGGTATAGCATCAAGCTGTGGAAGACCTTCACCGACTGCTTCAACTGTCTGCCCGTTGTTGCCATTGTGGACGAGAAGATCTTCTGCTGCCACGGCGGCCTGAGTCCCGATCTCACCTCAATGGAGCAGATCAAACGAATTATGCGACCCACCGATGTACCCGATCAGGGCTTGCTCTGTGATTTGTTGTGGTCCGATCCCGACAAGGACACCATCGGTTGGGGCGAGAATGATCGCGGCGTTAGCTTCACCTTTGGCGCCGAGGTGGTGGGAAAATTTCTGCAAAAGCATGATCTGGATCTGATTTGTCGTGCGCATCAGGTGACCGAGGATGGCTATGAGTTCTTTGCTAAACGCCAGCTGGTTACACTGTTCTCGGCGCCCAACTATTGCGGCGAGTTCGACAATGCGGGCGCCATGATGTCCGTCGATGAGACCTTGATGTCCACCTTCCAGATCCTGAAGCCCTTTGGGAAGCTCAAGAAGTAATCATCCTCATTGTTACACTTTTTCATTCCATTATGAATTGTTTAATTTGTTTTCCAACAATTATATTGATTATCAAGCGTAAGGAGAGAATTGCATCAAATTAATTACACAACACAAAGCACACGACTTTTTATACCCGCTACCCATAGGATAGAAGGGTATTATAAGTTTGTGCATGCAGGAAATGTATATAGCAGGTAGAAGGAGGCATCTCCGACCCTATAAAGTATGTATATATTCTTGATCAGCGTCATCAACCGAGACGATCTAGCCATGTCCGTCTGTCCGCCTGTCTGTCTGTCCGTATGAAACACTGGATCTCAGAGACTTTAAGAGATAGAGCTATAATTTTTTTTCGACAGCATTTGTTATGTTGGCACGCAGATCAAGTTTGTTTCAAATTTTTGCCACGCCTACTTCCGCCCCCGCAAATTAAAACAACTAAGAAAGCTACAATCGAGTGTGCTCGACTGTGAGATACCCGCCACCCATTTTGTATAAAAGCAAAATATTGCGGTATTATTTTCAAAATATACCGAAAATACTACAAAATACTAAAAATATACCAAATGGTATAGTGGGAATATCGATATAGTACCACATTCAAAATATACCATAGACGGCACAATATACCAAATTGTCGGCCAAAGCAACTAATACCCCTAGTAAGTAAGCGTTATTGCCCATACAAAAGTATTTATTTTATAACTTCGACAATTTTTATCTAATCGCATCCAAATTTTTAGAGGTTATGAAGACTGTAGTCGTTATTCTATGTACCGAAATTCGCAACTCTAGCTTTAAAATTGCACTTGTTATTCGATTTTTATACCCGCTACCCATAGGGTAGCTGTCTGTCTGTCCGTCTGTCCGTAGAAACACCTAGATCTCAATGAATATAAGAGACAAAGGAATACTCTTTTCTCGATAGCACTTGTTATGTTTATACGCAGATCAAATTTGTTTACATTTTTGCCACGCCCACTTCCGCCCCCGCAAATCGACAAAAATGTAATAACAAGATTAATTTTAAAGTCATATTCTCAAATTTTGGTATATACAATACTTAATATAGTCTTCGTAAGTCCTAAAAATTTGGTTAAGATGGGATAAGAATTGTCGAAGTTATTTAAGATTTCTTTAATGTATGTATAATGTATGGCAAAATCGTCTTTCTTTCTTTATGGGTAGCTGTGGCTGACAATCTGGTATATTTGGTATCTGGTATATATATTTTGAATAAAGTACTATATATATCTACATACATTTTTGCGATGTAGTAAATGGTATATTTTAAGAATAATACGGCACTGTTTGCTTTTATTGAAGCTGGCTAACGGGTATCTCACAATTGATCAAACTCGGCTTAACTTTCTTACTTGTTTTAAAATATATTTCGTAATACTAAGATTGCCGTTAGATTTTACTCAAACTTAGGAAGTAACTTAATGATAGTTACTTAAATACAGTCGACGGTGCATAAGTTTTCATTCAGTGTGTTATGAACAAAAGAACTAGAAAAAGGTATATACAAAAATAAATTGAAAGGAATTTCTGTCTGGCTCCCCATAACAAAAACAAAAACAAAACTGAAAATAAATTCTAAATTTTTTCAAAAACAACCACGAAATCAGTTCGGACAGCGATTGGCAGAGCAGTTTCCGGATCCGGTTAAACACAACGATAATAGCGAGAAAAACTAAAAAAAAATCATAACTATATAAGCACCCCTTTAAGAGAGTGAAAAGAAAAGAAGGGGCGACACCGATCGTGATCGTGTCTCGCATTGTGGGTCCGCTCAAGATCGCTCCGACGGCGTCCCACACGATTTCCCTACAGACGCAGACCGGCAAGCCCGGCCAGAAGCCGTCATCCGAGATGGCCGAGGTGCTCAACCTGGACAGCATTATTGCCCGTCTACTCGAGGTGCGCACCGCCAAACCGGGCAAGAATGTCCAGCTGAACGAGTCGGAGATACGCGGACTTTGCCTCAAGTCACGGGAGATCTTTCTGGCGCAGCCAATACTGCTCGAGCTGGAGGCACCACTTAAGATTTGCGGCGACATCCATGGCCAGTACTACGATCTGTTGCGGCTCTTTGAATACGGCGGCTATCCGCCGGAATCGAACTATCTCTTTCTGGGCGACTATGTGGACCGTGGCAAGCAATCGCTGGAGACCATCTGTCTGCTGCTCGCCTACAAGATCAAGTATTCGGAGAACTTCTTTTTGCTGCGCGGCAATCACGAGTGCGCCAGCATCAATCGCATCTATGGCTTCTACGACGAGTGCAAACGTCGGTATAGCATCAAGCTGTGGAAGACCTTCACCGACTGCTTCAACTGTCTGCCCGTTGTTGCCATTGTGGACGAGAAGATCTTCTGCTGCCACGGCGGCCTGAGTCCCGATCTCACCTCAATGGAGCAGATCAAACGAATTATGCGACCCACCGATGTACCCGATCAGGGCTTGCTCTGTGATTTGTTGTGGTCCGATCCCGACAAGGACACCATCGGTTGGGGCGAGAATGATCGCGGCGTTAGCTTCACCTTTGGCGCCGAGGTGGTGGGAAAATTTCTGCAAAAGCATGATCTGGATCTGATTTGTCGTGCACATCAGGTGGTCGAGGATGGCTATGAGTTCTTTGCTAAACGCCAGCTGGTCACACTGTTCTCGGCGCCCAACTATTGCGGCGAGTTCGACAATGCGGGCGCCATGATGTCCGTCGATGAGACTTTAATGTGCTCGTTCCAGATCCTGAAGCCCGTTGAGAAGCGCAAGAAGTAATCATGCTCTTTGTTACACTATTCCATTCTATTATAAAGTTCATCTGCCTCGCAAATTGTTCAACTTTGTTTTTCAACAATTATATCGATTATCTGGCGTAATGAGAGAATTGTGACAAATAATTTGTACAATACAAAGCACACGACATTCTTTTATTTCTTTCAAGCAATCTTGTAGCTTTGCGTTTCTATGATGGAATGTGGACCATAAAAAATGCATTTGCTAAAACCAACTTTAGACAATCGCTTTTTTTGAGGAATGAAGACAATAGATATAATATAAATCTTTTCGAAATACACGGTATATAACATAATGTTTAATTTAACTCATTAAATAATAGATTCAAGGAAAATGTAGCTTCATTATTTGGTGATTCATATAGTGCGTTAATTCTTAAGCCGGGAAATGAGTGTTGCGCTTTTTCTTCTCTTTTCGCATGTGTTTTGTATCTAGTTTCGTTAGGTAACCGAGCATATAATCTCAAGATTGGTGTTTAGTTATAGCTGTGCGCACGTGAATAGCTTATTTTCATTATACAAAATATATTTTCAGTTCAAAATTTGGCAACACTGTCACCATCTACTTTTCGTCACATCAGATTCTTGAAATTTGTGAATAGGGAGAAGAGTTTGCCCTATGAATATTTTAAAATTAGAAACTATTAAATAATTTAAAAGATAAACTACAAAGAATAAATCTGTGTAGATGTTAGTACTAGAAATTATACATATTTTGCTTTTTACATTTAGATATGAACAACGTTTTCTATTATAGTTTTTTTATAATCAAATCCAGTAACTTTTCAAACAGATTTATAGTTTGAATAAATATTAGAAAATGAAATAATATTGAATACTATTGTCACAGTTATAATTCGTACATGTATTAATTGTGTAAGCTTTTTTCTCTGTCAAAAGCTGATATCGGTATGAGGTAGCCCAATAATTAAAACAATAAAAATAGGTTTCATTATTTAGTATGAATATGTGGTATGTGTATTTATAAAATACGATTATTGTAAAATGCTTAGACATTTTGCTTTACTAAAGATGACAGCAGTAGCAGCACCTCTGACCCAGTCGCAGGACAAGCTGATATTATCAGTTGTCTGTCTGTCTGAGGCGGGCGCCATAACAAATTAACAAAATGCTAAAAAATTAATGCACATCAACAAAGCGAACACGAGACGACGAAGCAACCAAACAAAACAAAAACACTAGCACAAATAAAAATAAGAGTACAAAAAATGCGAAAAGCACATAATAATAAAAAACAAAGAGATAGAGAGCAAGGAAAAGCAAATGAAAATGCCGGCAATGGCGCCAAAAACGCTTTATTATGCCAAAAGCGAGTAATAACAAATATAAAAATAAAAAAAAAGAACAAGCAAGCAAAAAACAAAAAAACGACGCAGGCGGCAACAACAAATTATATTATATGTAATGAGGTCATTTGCGCGTAAACAATCAGACAGACAGACGACACGAGTCGAGTGAACGTGCGAGCGAGCGAATAGAGGCGAGTGGGGCCATGAGTTAGAGCAGGAGAGATACACATTCACATGTTTATCAACAAACTGGCAAATAAATAAATTATGTTGGCAAAGTTTTTAATAAATGATGAAGCGACGCGAGCAAGAAGAAGAAGTACTATACAAAAAAAACAAAAAAAAACGAAACAAACTCACATACTGCGAAATGCAAAGCTGAAAACAAAAGCAAAATGGCGGCTGACTGAACGAAACTCGCAAACCCAAGCAGAGCAAAGTGTTGTGGAGGGGGGAGCTGGGAAGTGGGAGAGTGGGAGAGAGCTCCAACGAGAGAGAGTGTGAGAGAGCATCAACGACAGCGACAGCGCGTGTGCTCATGTGTATGTGAAGTGCAGCACATTTCGTTTAGGCCTCCGCCAGGCATTTGTTGTGTCCTTTTTTTTTTGTGCCATTGCCAAAATGCATTTGATTTGCCTTTTTGATAATGCATTTCGCACACACTCGCACACACACACACATAAATACGGTAGGGCAGTTGGACGGACAGAGAGATAAACGCCACACCCACGTGCAAAAGCATGCCATCTCGCTCTGGTGCACACGATGGGGCCATTGTCGCTTGTTTGTCATCATCACAACCATTGTGCATCGCAGCTTTGCTCTTTATTCGTTCGCCTTTGTGCTGGTGTTGGTGTTGGTGTCGTGTTGATGCTGCTGCTTTATCTCTGCTAGGCTTGGCTGGCGCCATCTAACGCTCATAGTCTTGCCTCCTGCATTTATTGTGTTGTATAATTTTATTAATTACAAATTATGCGCTTAATGAAATGGGCCAGCGCACTGGCCTCAACGGCAAGGAGTTGCTGTTGCTGCTGCGCTGCGTCGCAGTCGACGTTGACAGCATAGAGCAAACAGCAAACGATGCCGCATCGGCTGCTTTCGTGGGCACTGCCCAAATGAATTTTGCATAAGCCTCAGCCAACCACAATGCAGCAGCAGCAGCGACAGCGGCAGCAGCAGCAAAAGCAGCAGCAGTAGCTGCTGTCACAGCCGCAGTCAGAAGTCGCAGCCCGGACGCTGCTGTCCCAAAGACCCAAGAGCCACAGGCCAAACGCAGCTTGCTCTCATGCTCTCTCGGCGCAGGGTGGTTGCGCAGTGTCCACGACAGAGACAGCAACAGCATCAGCCGCCTGCCGTGCAGCGGGTGCGAGCGAGAGGCGACTAGCCAGAGCGCCAAGGGTGCAAACCAATAACAGTCAGACTAATTTTGGGATTGGTTTATAATTGAAGAGTTTGCCATTGTGTTTGCTCCGACAGCAGCAGCAGCAGCAACAACAACAACAACATCACACAGACAGTGGCCACCTCTTGTAGTTTTTATACTATAAACCGAAATGTTTCCCCCTACTCTCCACTCTCCACTCACACTCACACTCTCGCTCTCTCGCTCTTGCTCTCATCCTTTTGCTGGCTCTCCGTTATGTACTGTGCGCTGGTCACACACTGCGGCGACGACGACGACGACGACGTCTTATTGTTTTTCGTAGGCCTCCCCCATGCGCCTGCTTATCATTTTAGAGTTTTACATAATTGGCACAGCACGCAGCACAAAGCTGCAGCTCAGTCACGTACACACAAACACACACATCCATGCAATACATATAAATATGTATATTGTATGTGTACATATCTATGCATGTATATACATACAACTATATATATATATATATATATCATATATATATATATATATATATATGTGACCACGTTTTCTGTCCATTTCTAAGCGTCGTCGTCGTCGCATGAGGGGGCGTGGTATGTTTTGTACATACACACACACACACACACACACACAGAGATAGAGTCATACGCATAGATATGCTAGTTTTTCGGGCTGCGGCACATTCAAAAAGATAAATAAATATGAGTGCGCCCCACCCACAAGCAAAGTCAAAAGCAGGCTGGCAGCCCTGCCTATTGACGTTTTCTTCTTGTCGTCGTTTTGTTGGTGTTGTTGTTGCATACTTTTCAGCTGTAATCAGTTTAAATGCTTAACAAAGCAACACAAGCCAAATGACCGCCGCTGCTTAGGCGTAGATTCGACGGCGGGGGGAGGTAAGGCACAGACGCCAAAGAACACAATTCAATGCGAGAGAGAGCGAGAGCAAGAGAGAGCTTGCAGCAGTGCTATGCTGGCATGCGACATTGCGAATGCTAGAGTGAGAGGCAAATAGCGTGAGAGCCAAAGCAGCAATGGCTGCCTCCACCCCACCCACCACTCACGCCCCACTCTGCTGCTGCTTTTTAGTTGCTATTCATATTTGTTTTAATAATTGAACAATTCTATAAATGTTTGATGCATAGACAAAAGAGTTGTGTGCCAAGCGAGTGTCCATGTGCCGCTCTCCCACTCGCTCTCTCTCTCTCTATCTTTTTGTTATGTATGACTGTATGTGTGTGTGTGTATGTCTCATGCAGCTAAGACCCTTTCAAAGTTGCCTGCTCATACATGTATGTCTAGCTAAGCGTCTGTATGTCTGTGTGTGTGTGTGTCTTTCGTTCAATTAAAGCAACATGACACAAAAGATTTCGTAACAAGTGCTTGGCCTCCCATCTCCCTCTCCATTTATCCATTTCTTACCACTCCTCTTCCCTCTTTCGAGGCACCGTTATCAACTCGCTTCCAAAGTTGCGCCAGTTTCTCAACTTGAGTTTCGCTCAAGTTTCAAGAATTTTGTTGTTGTTGTTGTTGCTGTTGGTGCTTTATACATAGTAAAGGGTTTATGCAGCCCCAAACTTGGGGAAATGGACTTTAATTAGGAACATTGTTTGTCGCTCGTTCATCGCTCGTTCTTAGTTATTCGCATTTCTTGCCACTCACTTTGATATTCAACTTTAAATGCAATTTTTATGTTAGATGATAAAACACTGAATTATTCAGACATCTCGGCTAAGCCATTTAATTGAATGGGCCATAAGCTTCACTACATAACATAGTATCGATAATCGCACTCGTTGTGGCTCATCTATATAATTCATATTCAGCGTTTTATGCGACCTTGCGAGTTCATCTGAATCTATAATGCGTATTAATTCTGACACGATACTGGCGCTCAATTTAAATTTACTTTGGTCATGTTGTGCTATGTAATGCTCGGTATTATATTATTTTATTTATTATTACCTACCCTATATTGTATATATATTCTTTATCAGCATCAAAAATAAAGTTGACTTAAGCCTTGGAAAGCTTTCTGACATTAATTAAAATTACTTTGGTCATGTTATGTTTTGAAATGTTTGATATATTATTATGGCTATCTTTAAATTTACATACCAACCCTATATTGTATACATATATATTCTTGATCAGCATCAATAGTGGAGTTGATTTAAAGCTGGGATAGCCAAATTTGGTATGGTGGTTACTGCATTTATTAGGCAGATCAATTTTAATGAATTCCATTTTAAAGCGATTTTCAAATAACTGAAGAAGTTCTTAATGAAATAATGTAAAATTTAGCAAACCATGCATGCTCCTAAACAATATAACTGTTAAACAATTTCATTAAAAATTAAGACAATCAAATATAAAATAAAAATATAAAATGAAGTAGTTATATTGTCAATCAGATATGAAAAAATTATAAAAGCCTTAAGCGTTCTTATCTGTTAATCATAACATTGGTTTATATCTGAATTATGACAGCAAAATACATTTAATACGCAATCATTGTCTATCCTATACATTTTTAATAATGCGTTGCAAACTTTCAGCAACGCCTGTTTTATTTTTATTAATGATTATTGGAGCATAGCATAAACTTTATTTTAAACAAAAAAAAGGAGGAGACATTGGTTAACAATTTTGAGAAATGACTGCCTCATAATTGCCATAAAAAGTATTTAATATTTAACATTTTATCGTTTATAATTTTACCTTTTTGCATTTATTGGTTAATTATGCACAAGGTGAACAAATGCAGAGTGCAAATATAAAATGGGAGGCATCAAATGTTGACAGAATATAATATAATATATATATGGTAAACTGTTTTCACAATCGAACAAGCGTTGCATCAACGATAGTGGCGCCATCTAACGTTCATGTACCGCTTGGTATTGTGAGAGTTAAGTAGAAAAGCTTAACTCATATTTTCTGCGCAGTCGATATTGTTTTTGTTCCTTTTGATGAATTAGAGTATAGCGATAGCAAATAAATAAAATTAAATGAATTCCAAGATGTAATATTATTGAGCTTGTGTGTGTGTGTGATGAGAACGTCATTAAATGGATTGCATCAGAAGTACTTGACCACATTTTTGTGTTTTACCTTTCAAACCAACAAACAAAAACAAAACCGAAAACACAAAACAAATACAGATGCACCATTCAATGGATCAACTGGACATGCTAGATCCGACGGGCTCGATGACAACGTTAGCGCCCATCTCGGAATCGCCATTAACGCCCACACACCAACACCTGCACGGTTCCTATCACAGTATGAATCACATGATGAGCCATCACCATCCGGGCACGTTAAGTGGCCACACGGCGGGTAAATATCAGTTCAACCAGCAGCAACCACATCCCAACCACTGTGCTGATTACCAAGCATTTAATGCAGGGCACCATGGGCATTCAGCGGTACATCATCCTGTCATCACGGCGGCTGTCGCAGCCGCTGGCCTGCATCCCGACACCGACACCGATCCGCGAGAGCTGGAAGCGTTTGCGGAACGCTTCAAGCAGCGTCGCATCAAGCTTGGTAAGCATCTGATCCAACAGATTACAGCTCAATTCTAATGAGCATAACTATGAATCGACTCTTCACTTCAATTAAAATTATTTACACATTATTACCATTACCATTTCTCCTAATTAGCTCAATTTTTATTCCGAATTTACAACAAAGCCATCCAAATTCCAAAAATTCCTTAAATTTCCATTTTGTTGACAAACACAATCACTATAAGACGCTTTAAATCTTAAGATATTAATCTGCGAAATGTGAAATAGGTTTCATTTATTTTGTGAACGATTATTTCGAAATTTTAAAATTAATTTAAATAATACAAATTGCTATATTATATTGCTATTATAAACATGATCTACAATGATTATCAATTACTTTGAAAATGCAGTCTATATAATAAGTTGAGACTAGGCATATAAGCATTAGATATATTTTTTACATTTCGTTTACGATTATTTGTGATTTCTATGTTTATAAATTCACAATGATTATTTAGTATCTCTAGTTTCAAGTTTAAAATTGCTGTCTCTAGTTTCAAATTAGTTTTAGCTTTAAAACAAATGCATTAGTATAAAACCATATTCTAAATACATCTGTCTCGATTTTCGGTTTTTAAATTATGCATAATCTTCATTATTAAGACAGAGTTGCTTTTGCATTGTACATATATTGACATACCATCTTAGGATCGTAATCTTTTCCTGATATATGTCGACTCGCATTGAAATGAATCGCATTATATATTGACACATCATCATTAGGATCGTAATATTTCCTTGAATCAAATTATATATTGACACATCATTATTAGGATCGTAATCTTTCCCTGTGCCATGTCGGCTCCCATTGAATCGCCATACCAAGGATAACCCATCATTTGACATTCGAATTTGCCTCTTGCAGGTGTCACGCAAGCCGATGTGGGCAAGGCCCTGGCCAATCTCAAGTTACCTGGCGTCGGTGCACTGTCGCAGAGCACAATCTGTAGATTCGAGAGCCTGACGCTGTCGCACAACAACATGATCGCACTGAAGCCCATTCTGCAGGCGTGGCTGGAGGAGGCCGAGGCGCAGGCGAAAAACAAGCGGCGGGATCCCGATGCGCCCAGCGTGCTGCCGGCGGGCGAAAAGAAAAGGTAGAAAGTGTTTTGATTACAGCGGTAATCCAACAACCAACCAAACCAAACCAAACCAACCAACCAACCAACCACGACTGCTGCCAACTTTCCCCCCAGACACCCCAAAGCACATCAAACCTCAATCCCAGTCCCAGTCCCATAACCTGCATAATTCTCCAACAGCGACTCCAACCCGTCAATTGGCAGAGTGTTAATTTGGCTACATAGCAAATAAAGAAAAAAAAAAGAGAAATGAAATTTACAAAAAACAAGTAAGAATGCGAATGTGAGATACCCGTTACCCATTTCAACAGAATGATAAAGAGATCAACAAAGAAACCCCTAAGTTTTTTATCCGATCAATATGAAATTTTTAGAATATGATGTATAATTTATAATTAACAAAATTCTTAGTTTCCTTTGATTTAAAAACTGAATTATGATCACTAAATTTGATATCACCAACTTTTGTAATCCCAGAGACTTGAAAGTGCTTCTGCAGAATGGGTAGCGGGTATCCCAATTAGTCATCGAAAGACAAATACGAAATTCTTCTCCTCCGGCTGAAACCCACCAACAAAGAACCATAAACCATGAACTAGAACCACAACCAGTACAAACCAGAACAGACCAAAACTTCGCAACGTTAGGGCCCATTTCTAAAGTAATCTATATCGAGTCTTTTTTCAAGAAAAAGGACTTCCATTGCGGCACCTGAAAAGCGTTCCCTGGAAGCCTATTTCGCCGTCCAGCCGAGACCGTCGGGTGAGAAAATCGCTGCCATAGCCGAAAAGCTGGATTTGAAGAAAAACGTGGTACGCGTCTGGTTCTGCAATCAACGCCAAAAACAAAAACGTATGAAATTTGCCGCACAACAACACTGACAATCAAATAATACAGCCACACAATTAGGTATAGTTAGTAGTGTAACACCATCAATGACTGGACACGGTTCGGCGGGATTCGGATACTGATAGTCATTTATGACGGCAGCGGCAACAGCAACAGCAACAGAAGCAGCAGCAACAGCAGCAGCAGCATCAGCGGTGGCAACAGCAACTACAACTACAACTATAACAGCAGCAACAGCAGCGGCAACATCAGCAGCAGTAGCAGCAGCAACAGCAGCGGAAGCGATAGCGATAGCGACAGCAGCAACATCTTCAGCATCATCATCTTCTTCTTCTTCTTCTACTTCTTCTTCTTCCACTTCTTCTCTACCCATTATGGGCGACTATTATCTTTAGTGATTCGATTCGGATTCGGATTGGGATTCGGATTAGCATTAGGATTCGATTCAATTGGATGATGTTTGGCCGGCAACAACTACAACTACAACAACCACAACAACAACCACAACAGCAACAACATCAACAACAGCTACAACAATCTCACTCTACTTCTCATTTTACAGTCTGGGCAGCCCACAAACACACCTACACCTACACCCACACACACACAGAGACACTCGAAACACACACACGATTAAAGCTATAACAAAATCATATATAAAAAATAAGCAAAAACAAAAAAAAAAAAAAACCAAAAACAAAACAAAAACATGAAGAAGAACTACAAGAATTTTTTAGGAACGAATAATGAAACAATGGACCAACATATCAAATGCAATAATTTATTCAATTGTATAGGAGAAAAAGGTGGGTAACAAAAATAATAAAATACACATTAATGCAAATATGCGAAAATCACAAGTCAGCAGGATAGAATCGAATACAATATGAATACAACATCGATTGTAATGCACTAAAGCTTTCACATCACACACACTTGCAATTTATTCATTTCGATTTGAGTGGGCGTTGGGAGCAGCGGGCAGGGTGCAGTGGGGGGCGTGATGAAAATTTGAAAACCAACTTTAGCTGTATATAAGCTGTAAGTAAGCAAAATATCATAACTCTAGCTGTTATAGTCTCTGAGATTTAGCTGCTTAAACCAACGGACGGACAGACAGACAGACAGACGGATTTCACCATAAATCTCTCGCTCTTTTTCGGGGATCAATTTGATCCTGTCGCTGAGGATTTACTAGCATTGAACTATCTCTGAGCCTAACACTTAAGTTATTTACTAATGTCCTTTGATGTGTGCCCTACTAATCATCAATTTTGCAATTCACTTTTTTTTATTTTTCAGATTTTAAAATTAAAAAAAAAAAAAACAATTCAACAAAAAATGCAAAAAAAAAAAAAAAACACTTGAAAATGATGAATTAAAGAAATGGCAGAAAAAGCCGAATAGATTCACAAACACATTTACACACACACACATACACACAGAGCCACATCAACACCAACACATACAGAGAGAAAAGCGACCAGAAAAACTCCATGAAATTGCTTCAAGTGATCCGATAATAAGAATTGCGCTCTTTAAAAAAAAAAGAAAAGAAACTATAACTAAGCTAAACTGGGTAAACTAACTAAAAACAAACACACACACACACTCAAACAGAAACAAATACTTGAGAGTTATATTAGCCTCTGTATATGTAAATATATTCTAGAGTTTGATTCGATTGTAAATACCGCAGCGATCTCTTTAAAAAAAAAAAAAAACAAACCAAAAATAAAACAACACGTATAGCGACGAAAACGGTTTTTGGTAGCTTCAAAAGACAAAAACAACAACAACAAAAAGAAGAACTTCAGTAGATGCAATAGTTAAAAGTTTAGCCTAACCCTCGCCTGATCCAACAGAACCAGCTCCCGAACCAGAACCAGAACAAGAACCAGAAACCCGAACCGGATCCAATCCCAGCGGAACCTCACCCAGCAGAAAATGTTTTGATGCTTCCTTCAGTGCGTTATAGTGCTTAGTTTTGTTTATGTTTTGTATCCAGTTAGCGACATACTTAACCTTAGCACACATACACATACACTCACACACACACACACACTCAAGCAGGAGAACAACAACAAGCTAAAGCGAGTAATTTTTTTTCCTAATTATAAGTAAACTAATGCGAAAAATGTTAGAAGCAACTGAGGAAATTGCAACGAATTTAAACTGTTGCCAAACTAAACTAACGAAAACAACATAAAAAATGCAAATGCAAATGCGAATGCAAAAAAAAAATAACGAAAACACACACACAAAAGGAAAAGCAACCCCAATTGATTAATAACTAAAACTAACTATAATATTACATATAAATATATATATTAAATTATAAAGAATTTTAATAAATATATTATATATATATATTATATATACATTTTTTTTGTTTTTTTTTTTTTAATTTAGCACATTTCATAGTTCTAACTAGACTTGTACATATGCAAAATGATTAAAAAAAAATATATATATATATAGTCTATATATAGATACATATATATGGATTATCTATACAGATGCGTGTGAATGATTTTGAATGTGTAGCAGCCATAAAGAATCGCAAAAAATAAACATGCGCAAAATTCAATAATAATTTTAAAGTAAATAGTTTTGTATCAAATAAAAAACCAAAAAAAAGAATACAAAAAACCCAAAAAAAAAAAACATATAATTACATTGCCGACAAATTAGTGCATAAACAAACCAGACAATTTTTTTCAAGCGCATAATAATAATTATAATAATACGAGTAAATGCAAAAACAAAAAAAGAAAAACACAAAACGCAAATAATTGATGAAAATGAAGAAAAATCAAGCTCATAACTACATTTAAATTTAATTTTAGTAGTTTCTAGACACAAAATATTGTAGCATGAAAATCAATTGATAAGCGCAACGGGCGATAAGTAAATAAAATGCAGCTAAATAAGCTAAAACTCAAATATACAAAAAAAAAAAAAAAATTAAAACGAAAACAAACAACAAAAAAACAAACATTTTAATTTTGTACAGCATACGTGAAAGATCTTTGAGAAATAAAGTGAATAAATTTCAATGCCAGTTCAGGATTTTTCAACCCACGTTTATCGATTGCAACTATCGATAGTATATGACATCACGTTCGTTGATTGCAACTATCGATGACAGATCAAACATTTCAAACAAGGCGCATTTTGCCAGGGGAATAAATATCATTTATTTATCCTCGTCTCTTACATACTTCAACAACTGACATTATGCACAAATATCAAAAATTTCTTGTTTGCAAAAAGGAAAACATATTTTACTGTCGTATGCATTTTATATACATATGTGTGTGTATGTTTGTAAGCCATTCTTTAATTTTCTTTTTTGTTAATGAACAGTAAAGTATTGCTTAGAAAGTTAGGGGATTGCAATTGCAGTTGTATAAAAAAAACATTTAGAGTTAACTATTTGGTATGGGATTTGAGCAAATTTAGCATACAAATGAAAATGCAAAAGAATATGCATGCCAGATGAAAAGTGAGAGTCAGAGAGAGAAAAGGTTTATTCAGTTAAAAGTTGAATCATTTGAAAAACGATTTATTTTAATATCGGATACAGGTGTTTTGTTTTGTTTTTTTTTCATCGTCATTTATGTCTGACAACCAAATTTCCAATATTGTGTTAACTTGGGCTATACAACAGCATTACTATACTACAGTATCTGAGTCGGAAAATGGGGGGGAGGGGGGAAAGAAGAAGCAAAGGCTGGTTGGTGGCTTAAACCACCTTGTAGCGCCCCTTGTTAAAGACGTGATGTGCCGAACTGAGCTTCAACAGCTCCTCCTTAATGAGACGCGTTATCTCACGCTTGGCCTTCTGCACAGCCAATTCGCTGCAACTCTCAATGGCCAGATACAGTTTACGCTCGCCCTCGGGCGGATTCTTGCCCTGGGGCACATAGGTGCCGCGCACCGTGAGGCCAGCTTCGGAGTACTCGGAGATTTGGGCGAGCGCCTCCTTGGAGGTGACCTTCCAGCGTGCCTGTTGCGGGAAATCGTTAATCTCGAGCTCCTCCTCGTATTTGGTAAACGAATTGCTGTTGCTGCCCATCAGCGCGGCGAGACTCTCCTCATCCTCCTTCGGCTGATAGTTGAGCTTGTTGTTCAGCTTCGCCGCCAGCTGCTCGACCACTGTGCGTGCCGTGAGCATCGGTTGTGCTGCACCGGTAGCACCCGGTTGACCCTTCATAATTGACTCGTTGGCCGCCTGGGTGACCTTTGTGTCCAGATTGCGACTGCTGCTAATCTTGGAGGCCAATCTCTTCGCCAGCTCCAGTTTGTCCGATCCCATGCCAGCGGCAGCCGCCAGCTGCTGTTGCTGCTGCTGTTGTTGTTGCTGTTGTTGTTGCAGCTGTTGTTGCTGCTGTTGCTGTTGCTGCTGTTGTTGTTGCTGTTGTTGTGCAAGCGCCAGGGATGCGGGCGTCGTCACATTCATGGCATTGGCCACAGCGTTGGCGGCAGCCAAAGCGTTGTTGCCACTCAGCGAGGTGTCCTTGACGGTGCGCTTGGCGGCAAAGATTTGCTCGATCTGCTGATCAATGTCCTGCTCGATGTCCTCCTCATCATCGGAGTCGGCCAGACCCAATGCGGCCTTCTGCAGTTTCTTGCTCTCCTTCACAGCATTGAACTCCTGTTCATCGAACTTGAATCCCTTGCCACTGAAGCCGCCGCCCGTGTGCACCGTTTTGCCCTCGGCCTCCTGTGCGGCCTTGTAGTCGTTCCACAGAGTCTGCAGCTCGGCGGGCACCGGTGTGCCGGACAAGTCGAGGGCGCGTATCACGTCGCCGGCATAGCGCGACTGCTCGGGTGTAATGAAGGTGAAGGCGCTGCCCTTGTTGCCAGCACGTCCAGTACGTCCGCATCTGCGAAAGCAAAGAGAGAAATGAGTGATACAATGATGATGGAAAACGTGCTGAATGTGTCAGTCACCTGTGCACATAGTCCTCGTAGTGATTGGGCACATCGTAGTTGACCACCAGTATGAGATCCTTGACATCGAGGCCCCGGGCCGCCACCGAGGTGGCAATCAGGAGACGCACCTTGCCCGACTTGAAGTCAATGATGGTCGAGTCGCGATCGAACTGATCGATGCCACCGTGCAGACTCATGCACGGATACGATGCCTTCATGAGGTCACGCAGCAGTATGTCGGCGTTCTCCTGCTTGTCCACGAACACAATGATGCTGCCCGTCTCCTGGTAGATGCCCAGCAGCTCGAGCAGCTTGAAGAACTTCGCCTCGTCGTTCAGTATGACGACATTCTGTTCGACATCCTTGCACACCACCGACCGACCGCCGACAATCACCTCGACGGGCTTCTTAAGGATGCGACGCGCCAGCGCCTCCATTTGACGTGGAAATGTGGCACTGAACATGACCGTCTGTCGATCGGGACGCACGTTGTCAATGATGCGCATCACCTGCGGCTCGAAGCCCATGTCAAACATGCGATCGGCCTCATCGAGCACCACATATGTGACACGACGCAGATTTGTCACACGTCCCGAATTGGCAGCCAGCATATCGATCATACGCCCCGGTGTGCAGACAATTATCTCGGCGCCACGCTTCAGCTCGGCAATCTGCTCGGAGATGCCTGTGCCGCCATAGACGCACACCGGACGCAGTCCCAGGGAGCGACTGAACTTGCGTATGTCCTTGCCAATTTGCATGCAAAGCTCGCGTGTGGGCGCCATTATGATGGCGATGGCACCGTCGCCATCCTCCAGCGTCGGCTGGTCCAGAATGTGCCTAAACATTGGTAAAATGAATGCCAACGTCTTGCCACTGCCAGTTTTAGCAATACCTATCAGATCGCGCCCAGACATGATCGCCGGTATCGCCTGACACTGTATCGGCGTTGGCTTCTCGAAGCCCACTTTGCGCAGCACGTCCATCTCCTTCTTGCTGACGCCGCACTGCGCCCACGTCTGCAATGGCATTTCAATTGTATGGCATTAGTGTTGTACTTGATTAATCTCTACAGCTAGTAGTTTGCGAAGTGCTTTAAAGCTTACTGCACATTACGAAAGTTCAGCTGGCAATTAAGATTGAATACAACGACTTCAATAGGATATTAGTTGTCATTCTCAATAGGTAACCTGAATATATATTTCCTGTAGCTTTCATTAAATAGAATAATAAAGCTTGCAAAGCACATCAAAGCTTCATTAAGGCTTTCTGCACACTACAGCAGTTTAGCTGGCAAAAAATATCGAATAGAGCGACTTAAAAACTCCATTAGCTAGAATTTTCAATAAGTTATCCAAATATAGAACTACGATGATGAGCTGAGTACTTATTTTCTTTCGCTTTCATTAAATAGAATCATGAAGCTTGCGAAGCACATCAAAACTTCATAAACAGGTTCAAGTATATATTTTCCGTCATATTCAACAAGTAATAGCATGCAATTTTAATAAGATTGAACTTCAAAGTTAATTTTAGCTTATCAAGTTCAATCAGAAAAAACATTTTAAAATACTATTTGCTGTTACTTTTAATAAGTTCAGGATGTATGAATGAAAAATGAATGAAAAAGCACATGCAAGCTTTCTACATACCAGTTTAACTGGTGGCAGAAGAGCTTAAATCAAGAGCTTTCACAATGATCTGCACTTTGAGCTTCAGTGTTTATAGGTTAACTTTGGAAGCTCATTAAAGTTAGCTGGACGGCTTCAAATTAAACGAACTCTAAACTCTTGTAACTGTTTCAAAGGTTAATAGCCTGGACATTATGTTACATAAATTTGCCAAGCAAATATTAAGCGAGCAGATGTTAGCTTAATTATAACAATTTGTTGACAATGCCATAATAAAAGTTACTGGTATAGGTTTAGCAATCAATATGATCAAATAGCGAATGTTAAGGTCAAGAAATGAAAGCACTGGCAATAAGTAGCAACCAATGAAAGCACTAGCAGTAATCAACAACCAATGAATTTACAATTAGATGGATTTAAAAACACTTCTGATGAAATCAATTTTGTTACTTAAACTAAATGAACCTAAAGCACTTCTAATCAAATCAAATCAAAAGACCAATTTTTTCTATGTGATATGTTGCCGCTTAATTGTAAGAATACATACCTTGATGGGCTTAGGGCAGCCCTTGCCCTTAACTTGAACTCCCTCCAGTTCGGTGCGATACTTTTCCACATCTGCACTTGTCATACGCGCCAACTCCGGCACTTCCACATAGAAATTCTTGCGAAACGGAGCATAACGCACTGAGGAATGATCAATTTTGGCGAGTTCTTTGCGATGCTTCATGGCCAAATTAACGGCCGTGTCGCGAATGTCCTCCAGCTCATCCTCACTGGAGTACTCCAGACTATCCATATTCTGTTCAATCAGTTCGCCCTTCTTCACGGCCGTCGACTTCTTCTTGGCCACGCCCGTCAAGATGACAACGCCTTGAGCTTTGGCTGGATTCACAAAGTTATTGACGCGACGCATTTCCTTGTTCACCTCCTGCATATATGCATCCAGTGGATCGACATCATCGTCCTCAGGTTCCGTAGTTGCAGCTGTGTCTTCCTCTGTTTCCATCGCTGTCGGCTTCGATTCACTATCCCGTTCAGGGACTGCGATTAACTCGGCAACTGGCTCAGCTTCGACCTTCATTGTTTGCTTGACAGGCTCAGGCGACTCCGCTTTGGGTTCTGGGTCCGACTTCACAGCTGACGCTGCTTTTGCTGATGTTGGTGCTGTGGCTGTGACTGTTGCTGTTGCTGCAGGTGACGTCAGAACCATGCCCAGCACTTTGGTGAACGTGGGACGCTTGAGGGGCGAGAACTTCGATTCAACCATGTCGTCATCGAAACGTTTACGTATGCTGTGGAATTTGGAGGGCGGTGAATCGGGCTCCTCCTTTTTTCCAGCGTCTAAGTCGATAATTGGACCGGGATTGCTGTCATCCTCCTCGGACTCGGACTCGTCCTCCAAACTCCATTTCTTGGCGGATTTCGTAACTGCTACGGCCACCGGCACCTTTGTATCCTTCTTGCCAGCCTCCTGTTCACGCTGCTTGCGCTCTGCCCTCCAACGCTCGATGCGCTCGCGCCGCTTGATCATCTCTTGTTCAAGGCGTCGTTGCTGCTCCTCTTTGTCGATTTCCTCCTCCTCGTCATCGGAAGAGCTGCTCGATGAGCCCACTGGGATGACAACTGGTTGTGCGGGTAGCTGACGTCGAGTCTCTAGCTCCCGCTGCCGCTCCCGGTCACGTTCCTTATCCCGCTCACGCTCCCGTTCCCGCTCCTTCTCACGCTCCCGCTGTCGTTCGCGCTCCCTGTCTCTGTCCTTATCCCGTTCCCGTTCCCGCTCGCGCTCCCGTTCCCTTTCCCGCTCACGATCCTTGTCCTTGTCCCGTTCGCGCTCCGTTTGACGTCTGCAAATAAAAGTAAGATTATAAGGCATATTGTATGTAAGTGCAAAGATTACATGTAGCTACTTTTCTTTGTCGTAGTCCTTGGATCTGGAACGCTTGCGACGCTTCTCTTCGCGTCTCGAGGAGCCCAAGGCACGATCATTGTCTTTGGACGGTTCCTTCCGTTTGCGCTCGACGCGCGTGCTGCGCGAGCTGCTGCTGCCAATGCTGGCGCCGTTCCTCGACGATGACGACGACGACGTCAACTTGCCGCTTCCTCCTCCGCCATTGTCATAATCTCCGCGAGCGCTGCGACTCTCATAATGCTTGTCGCGCTCTCGTTCCCGCTCCCTTTCTCTGTCCCTGTCGCGCTCTCGCTCTCGATCACGGTCACGCCTGTTACGGCCAATTGGAATATTATTTATTTAATGACCACATAAGACACACTCACCCAGAACTTTTGGACATGGCCAATTACAACCAACCAATGACAACAACAACAAATCACACACTCGTTATCGCTGCAGCCCGCAAAATGCCGGCAGCTCTTTTTTAATTCAAATATTTCCGTAACTCAAATAATTGTAAAGTCTCTAAAGCGCTATTAATGAAATTGTCAACTTTTTGTCAGCACTTTACTTATAACTAATAATTTTGTGCTTGTGCCTTCATTAAAAAAAAATGTTGCGTTAAATACGGCACAAAAATTGTAATCGTTTGCCCCAACAGGGCTGCAAAAACAAAACGAGACAAGGTGGCACCACTCTACACAACACAGTGCTGCCTGACAGCATACAAGTTGTGGCAGCGCCGACAATAATACAATAAGAAAACAAGTTTAGTTATATTTCTTAACAGCTTTTAATAATTATAATAATATATATTATAATATTTATGTATAACTTGTCTGAAAAGCACACTTTTCAACAACAAAAGCATTTATTTTTATATATATTACAAAACAAGTAGAGCAACACTTATCGATAACTAGCCAGCCAATCGATTGTCAGCTGTGTTTTTGCGCTCCGCACGTGCTGTGCCGCATATAAACAATTTTGAAATATGCTGCCCGACATCGAAATTATTGTGGGCACCTACACAGATTTTCTGCTTGGCTATCAGCCCGCCCAAAAACAGAATGAAGGTGGTGAGCAACAAGTGTATCTGAAACCTACATTTGCCGACAAGTCGCACGCCGGCTCCCTCAAATGCGTGGCTGGCCAGGGACAGTGGATAGCAAGCGGTGGCAGCGATGATCGCATCTTTATCTATGATATGCGCACGCGGAAGCAAGCACACATTGTCACCGCTCACGCGGGCACCATCAACGCCCTGGAATTCACGCCAGACCAGTCACATCTGCTTTCGGGCAGCGCCAATGGCCTTATGCTGGCGACACGCGTGGGAAGTTGGACAACGGAGGGGAACTGGAGCAAGGCGCACGCTGGCAAGGCGGTCACACACATTGCCTGTCATCCCAGCAGCGGTCTGGCGCTCTCGCTGGGTGCTGATCAAGTCCTAAATACGTGGAATCTGGTCAAGGGACGTGTGGCCTATAGAACCAATCTGAAAAGCAAGCGCACGCTGGGCAGCTCACCCGAATGCCTCTCGTGGTCTACAGATGGCCAGCACTTTACACTCAGTGGGCTGCTGCTCGTGGAGATCTGGAGCATTGAAAAGGCGAGCGTGGTGCGCAGCACAAAGACGCCATCGAAGCCAATTTGTGTTGCCTGGCTAGATGAGATGAACGTCGTGGTGGGACTGGAGAATGGCAGCATAGCCTGGATAGCATTGGATGCAGAGCAAGACGCAGCGGTAAGTAAACTGTAAATGTTTCTAATGAATACAATTGATTGAGGTTTTTCTTTTGTTTTGTAGCCGAAAATAATTGCTGCCCATGACACACGAGTCAAAGCGATGGCCCATTTGAATGAGACGCTGGTGAGCATCTCGAGTGCGGGCGAAATCAAGATGTGGAGCACCGAGATTGAAGAGCAGCAGCTGAGCTTGATTGCCAGCGTAAATATCGAGTGTCGTCCCACGTGCTTAGCGCTGCTTGATCTCAAGCAGTTTGGCAAGAAGGTTGCAGCTGTCAAGCCGCTACAGCAAGCTAAACCAGTCTCCGAGGAGGGAGAGGAGGAGCAGGACGAAGAAGAGGAGGAGGATGAGGACATTGCTTTAATGAAGCCGCGCAGCTTTGTGTCCATTGAATATGAGCAGGATGCCAAAGCAAAACCCAAGGACAAAGCCAAGCCAGAGAACGATTCATCCAACAGCAGCAGCAGCGAAGAAAGCGACGATGGCGGCGCCAAGAAGAAAAAGAAGGCAGCAACACCAAAACGCAAAGCCAACGGTAGCAAAAACAAAAGCAAACAAGACAACCAACAGTCCTCCAGCGACAGTGAGAATGAAAGCGACAGCGACGACATCGATTTTGGCAGCAGCAGCGAGGAGGAGAAACGACGACCCAACAAGGCCAAGAAGACGCCCAACAAACGGCAGGCGAACACCAATCACAAGCAGCGTGCCAAGCAAACAAAAAAGAAATAAACCAGTCTCCCACTATGTTTAATTCATTTTACACTCTTTTTGTTTGTCAATAAATAAGAATTGTTTCTTTTCTAATTAGAAATTTGTGATTTCAACTCGGTTTTGCTGACTTGGCAGAACTCTAAGCAATTTGCAGTTCATTTATAGTCCCTAATTGAATTATAGGCTCGCTTGCCAATAAGAAACAACCAAAAAAGATACTGTCGAGGACACTTGAGATATCCTTATTACCCAATTTGAATAAAAGTACAACAGTGCGGTTTTACTCTTAAAATATACCACAAAATACCCAAGATCATATTAGGTATATCGATAAAGTACTACATTCGGAATATACTATATAGCACTGTTAGCCACAACAACTAAAACTTGATTGCACTAGGTTCAATTTGCCTTACAGAATTATTTCTTAAATAACTTATATTTCTTCATATGGACAGAAAGACATTGGTATATCGTCTCGGCTGTTGAAGAATATACGTACTTTATGGAGTCGGAGAATTAAATTTATTAAAGGTCGTAAAAAATGCAGTGAGCTTGCTTAAATTTTTGTTGTTTATTACATATACATAGTTTTATAGTCAATTGGTGATATTGATAACATTATTTGTGTAACAATCTTTATATGCATATACTTAGAAGGGACAACAGGGACAAGTTTGGATGCCAACCATCTCTTGCATCCGCCTCATCGGCATCGCCTCCGAATTCAACAACAATTATTTGTGGGCCAGCGTGCGCTCGCTACAGTGAATTTTGTTTGGTTGCTTGGCTGGAGTGTCTCAGTTGGCCAGAAAGTATTGGAGGAGCTTAAGGTAAATGCGTTCGAGCAGCGGCCACATGTACTCCACAAGGAACTGCAACAGGTGTCGGAGCGGGGGACACAGCGTGCACATGTAATCCGTTAGGGCGTCCAGCACACGCAGCACCAAGGGTCAGTTGTTGCGCTCCAATTGTATATAGAAACCATGGCCATGGCCATTGCCATTGCCATCATTGGAGCTGTCATCGCTTGGGTGCTTCTTTGCCTCCCCCGGTTGCACTGCATCCGTGGAGTAGCAGCCATCGCTGCGTCTCTGGCAGCTGTGTGTCCAAGCCATCGGCTCGTTGAATTTATCCAAATGCGCCAGATTCTGGTAGACATAGAGCAGCGGATGATCGATGTAGGCACTGCACTCGTAACACCAAACGGACAAATCGCTGAAGCTCAACACCAGCGGATGCTGCTCCCGCCTGCAATGCTCCTCCATGTGCTCGTTGATGTAGCGACCACAGCCAATGGCCTTGCAACTGAGGCACATCCAATTCTCCACCGTTGAAGCGCAGACGCCGCAGGCGCTGCTCGTCTCTATTGCTAAATAATCGATGACAAAAAAAAAACAATAAATTAGTATCGAACAGATTGAAGTGTTTAACAAAAGCAGAAGCTCTTTTCTCAGCCGATCCCATTCGGAATGCTTAGCTATAGCTTTAGTTGCTATTCCGAATGGTTTAATAGACATTCAAGAAATTAAACAATGATCAACAAAAACCCAAAACAGCAACAAAAATATATTGGCAGAAGCAAAAGCAAAAGAGAAATATAGAAAATAATGCCAAAAATTTTAGAAAATAAGAAATTAAAAAGAGGAAAATATTTAGAAATTAAAATTAAGTAAATATATGATATATATACAAAATTATGAAGAAACAAGTAAGAAAGCTACAGTCGAGTGTGCTCGACTGTGAGATACCCGCTACCTATTTTGAATAAAAGCAAAATATTTCGGTATTATTTCCTAAATATACCAAAAAATACTACAAAATACTAAAAATATACCAAATGATATATTTGGTATATTTTTGGTATTAAGTATAGTACAACTTTCAAAATATACCATAGACGGCATAATATACCAGATTGTCGGCCAAAGCAAATGAGACCCCTAGTAAGTAGGCGTTTTAGCCCATACAAAAGTATTTCTTTAATAACTTCCACAATTTTGATCCGATCGCAACCAAATTTTCAGAAGTCACAAGGACTATAGTTTCTAATGTATATCCCAAAACTCGCGACTCCAGCTTTATTATTACGCTTGTTATTCGATTTTTTCTGATTTGCGGGGGCGGAAGTGGGCGTGGCAAAAATTTAAAACAAACTTGATTTGCGTGCAATCATAGCAAATGCTGTCGAAAAAAAATTATAGCTCTATCTCTTACAGTTTCTGAGATCTAGGTGTTCATACAGACGGACGGACAGACGGACAGACGGACATGGCTATATCGTCTCGGCTGTTGACGCTGATCAAGAATATATATACTTTATAGGGTCGGAGATGCCTCCTTCTACCTGTTACATACATTTCCTGCCGGCACAAAGTTATAATACCCTTCTACCCTATGGGTAGCGGGTATAATGAATACAATATTGCAAGTGAATTCCATTCTCTTTCTCATAATATTGCGTTCTATATTTACGTAATTTTTTTATAAAACCAGTATTATGAAAAATGGGATTGAAATTACATTTCATTTTCCTTCTCATAATATTGTTTTCTACATTTACTTAATTTTTGTATTTTTGAGAAAAAGTATAGACTTTTGAAATTACATTTAACTTTCTTTCTTATTCTAGTTTCTTTGAAAAAATGATTTGTTTTCGTTAAATTCTATTAAATATCAAAACAAATATTGAAATTGAATAAAAATCAATAAAATTTATTATACAGAAAGCTAAAATATGCTTTAACTTAAACTACATAAATAGTTTTGTTTTAATATGATTGTAGTCTGATCTTTATAGCAAATGGAAATATTAATTAAAAATCAAGCAGAAGAAGCCTTTGAAGGAACAATAACTAAATCTTTCAGAACTTTGAATTAATATTCACCATGATAGATAAAGTTAGAAAGAAACACAAAGATAGATAGAGATAGAGAGAAACACAAAGATAGATAGAGATAGAGAAACAAATGGACAGATAGAAAGGATAGAGATAGAGATAGTTAAGAAGAAGCAAAATGAATGCACACAAAAATATTGTAAAACAAATCAAGAGCAGTAAACACAAGCACAGCCATAAAGAAGCGAGAGAGCGAGAAAGAATAAAGGGAGGGAGCGACAATAACGGAGATACATAGCTGAGATATACGATATATGGCAGGGATTATAGCTTACATTGCGGCGCCTCCTCCGGGCGCAATTGGCTCAAATGTGGGCAGCTTTTGAGCGGATATATGGCAAACATTTCCTGCTGCTCGAGTGCCTGTCGAGCGCAGTGCGGAAAGAGCAAAAGGGCAGGGTGTGTGTGTGTGTGTGTGTAAAAGAGATAGTGTGAGGCGGAGTTGGGGGGGAGAAAGAGATAAACGAGGTTAGTGATCTGATGCTAGAGACAGGGAATTTAGAGTGCTGCTCTGGTTGATCGTACCTCCTTGTGCTCGGCCATAAACTCGGTGAGCGTTTTTACCTTGACTTTGGGCTTGCTGCCGCTGGGCCGCTCCTGGCCACTGGCGTGCTCAATGCCAATGGCGCCGCCGGTCGCGGTTGCGTCATCATTTGAAATATCCAACTGATGCATGGTAGCAGCAAGAAAATCCTCGTTGTTGTTCTCGCCCAGCGCACTCTGCGGCAACTTGCAGCCAAAGACCAGCGACTTCCAGTGCTTGCGCTGCACCTCCACGCACTGCTGCAGCGTCTCCATGCAGCTCTGGAAGGCCACCGTCGGCGGTCGTTGCGTTGTCGTCCCAAACTGTGGCGTCGGCACCGGATCCCCGAGCAGCGTCTTTGTGCACATGGTCATCGCATACGCTATCGAATTCACATTATAGCCACCCTCCAAGCACACGAGCACTCGACCGCCGGCCAATGCGGACAGCCAGTGGGTGAAGAGGCCGTAGCCCTCCGGCGTCACCTTGCAGCCGCCCAGCGGATCGCCAATTGCCGCATCGAAGCCGGCGGAGACGAGCACGAGTTGGGGATTGAACTCATAGGCGATGGGCATGATCAGCTGCTGGAAAGCCAGCGCGTACTCCAGGTCGCCCATGCCCTTCTGTAAAGAAAAGAATTGGGAGGGGGTTAGTGAGTAAAATCCAACTTGATATTATAAATTATAAATTGATATAGTTAAAGAGCTCAAAACTTAGAAGAGTATTCAAAAGTAAGGTACGGTGAGTGAGTAAAAATTAAGTTGATATTATAAATTAGAAATAGATATAGTTGAAGAGTTTCAAGCGTAGAAGAGCGTTAGCAAAAGTAAGGTGATGTATAAGAGTGCGTATAAATACATATTTATAAGGTCCAGTATATTTCTAAGAATCAGTTTAAGTGCGATAAGTATAAGTATAAAATAGTTTTAAGAATCAATATAAGAGCGAATATAAGTATAATAAACAACAATTAAATATTGTTAAGAATTGAAGTTAGATATACAATAGTAAATTCAAAAGTAAAGTATAAATACATTTATAAGAATTTCAGAGGACAAGTGTATTATTATAAGTGCGAGTATAAGTGTGTGGTATAGTAAAATTTATAAGGATCAAGACTTCAATGTGGTGTAACTTAATCAGTATATTAGTATAAGAGGGAGTATAAGTATAATAGTAATTTAATTTTAAGAATTGGAATAAACAAAATTGATGTGAAAGAATGAATATAAGAGTGGTATAGGAAAAAATATTATTACAAGTGCGAAATAACGATATTCATAAGAAAGATTTAGATATATAAATAATTAGTAAGAAACAAGAAACAAGCAATATGTAGTATAAGGAATGATGAAATAAAGTATATGAAAATGTACAATAACCTAACTATAAGAGCAGATACACATAAATATTTATAGGAATGAGCAAGTGATTGATTTTAACTATGAGAATTACTAGTAGTAATGATTAAAATATATGCGCATAATGTATATTTCTGAGAGTAAAGCAAAACAATAATTCGTTTGTGTAAGTATAGACCAAATAAATTTTGTAGTTTAAATAAAGTTGTATAAGAATGTGAATAAATATAATATTTCGAATAATTTACTAGTGTTAATTAATGGATACTCGAGCTCAGTACTATTATAGGGCAACAAGTAGTATACATTAAGAGTGTTCTTAAAATTGAAGAGTTCGTTAAAAAAATAATGGCATACGAATTATGCAAACAGTGAATTACAAGTTGAGCTTAGAAATTGCACAAAGCAAGCA
This sequence comes from Drosophila niveifrons, assembly GCA_035046325.1. Taxonomy (NCBI): domain Eukaryota; kingdom Metazoa; phylum Arthropoda; class Insecta; order Diptera; family Drosophilidae; genus Drosophila; species Drosophila niveifrons. Next base: position 7,192,343 of record JAWNOC010000063.1, on the reverse strand, counting down.
GTTGTGGATGCTTCATTAACAATATAAAAAAGCTGGATAATAAATGAATAGAGTAAAACAGTTACAAGTATAAAAGAAGTTGAGTTTCACAGCAGTGATTAAATAGCAGAATTAAGTAAAAGTAAGACTAACAAGTGGTCGAAAGACAATTTGTATAAGCAGATAGCTCAGTGGAATTGTTAGACATTCAGTAAAAGATAGTTACTAAATGAATACAGCTCAATAGATACAAAAGATAAGTTAACTAAAAGAATACAAGTAGTAGAACGAATTGTGAATAGACATCAAAGTGCAGTAGAAGCATAATTCAATAAGTATAAGATAACTATTAATATAAGTAGAAGATTGCAGCTCAGTCAGAGTTACTGACTGAGATGAGCTAATTGAGAATATAAGATAAGCAGTAGCAGCAACTGTAGAGTATGAACAGCGATCGTTACCTTATTCCAGGGTATGTTGACGTTGAAGCCGCGTCCGGCATTCTTGCCCACCACATCGAAGTTGCCATCGGGTCCCTTGGGGAAGAAGGCGCCGTGCTCGTAGCGATGCACGCTGATGTACAGCACCTTGGGATTGGACTCGAAGATGTGCTGCGTGCCATTGCCATGGTGCACATCCCAGTCGACAATGAGGATGCGCTCCAGCTGGTACTCGCGTATCGCATACTGTGCGGCAATCGCCACATTGTTGAAGATGCAAAAGCCATGCGGCTGATCCGGTTCGGCGTGATGTCCCGGCGGTCGCACATTGCAAATGCCGCTGCGCGATTCGCCGCGCAGAATGCTGTCCACCGCCTGGAGGACAGCGCCCGAGGCGAGCGAAGCGCACTCGTAGGTGCGCGGATGCAGGTACACCGAATTGTAGCCAGCGCCCAGCTGCTGCAGCTCCTCCTGGTTGCGTCCCTGCAATCGACGCACCGAATTCACATGCGCACGCGTATGTGCGAGACACACTTCGTCCGTGGTGGCTGCGCGGGGCTTGAGCGGATGCATGCGTGCCAGCAGCTGGTAGTCCTGGTGCATCTGATGGATCTGGCGAATGCGCATCGGTTGCTCCGGATGCGAAGTGTCGTGGAGATTGAAATGCTGCAGCATTTGCATGTCGTAGGCATAGCAAACGCGCATCGCCGGCACCGAGAGCTGTGTGTCCCGGCGCAGCATTTGGAGACGCGCCGCATTGCTGGCGACAACCTCCGGACTCAGCTGAGCGGAGGTGCCGCGCGTCGGATAACGCTGTGGTCCCTGTGGCAATGGGCCACCCAACCAGATGCGTTTCACGCGATGCAGTTGCTGTTGAGCCGCCACATCTGTGCACTGGGCCAGCTCGTTGGCCGTGTACGTCTGCTGCAGTTGCAGGCAACGCCAGTAGGGCCGATGCACGAAGATGCAGTTGAGCAGTGCCTCCCGCAACTCGGCGCTGGGCACTTGCAGGGGCTCGACCAGCGGCGGACAGGGATCGCCGAGCAGCGCACGCAGCGTCAGCGCCGCGCCCTCCGACAGCGAGTCGACACAGTAGCCGCCCTCGAGGACAACGGCGACGCGTCCGTTGGCGAGACGCAGCAGCGGATTGAGCAGATGCGGATAGCAGGCGGGTGTCACCTCCATTTCGCCCTCTGGGCAGCCGAGTGCCGCATCGTAGCCGGCGGAGACAATGATCAGCTCCGGCTGATACTCGACTGCAACGGGCAGCAGCAGTTGCTGAAAGATGGCCATGTAGTCGCCGTTGCCCATGCCCTTGGCATTGAGGGGCACATTGAAGTTGTAGCCAGTGCCGGGACCAGCGCCAATCGCATGGTAATCCGACTCCGGCAGATTCGGCCAGAAGCTGCCATGTTCGTAGCGATGAATCGAAAAGTACAAGACCCTAAAAAGAGTAGTAATAGAATGAAGTGCTGATCGACTCGACTAATTTAGCAACTCTCTCACCTGGCATCGTTGTAGAAGAAACGCTGCGTGCCCTGGCCGTGATGCACGTCGTAGTCAATGATGAGAATGCGCTGCAGCTGATGGTGATCGAGTGCGTGTTGAGCTGCCAGCGCCACATTGTTAAAGTAACAGTAGCCATTGAATTCGGCCTTCATCGCATGATGACCCGGCGGACGGATGATGGCCATGCCATTCTGTGCCTTCCCCGCCAGCAGCTGATCCACCAGCTCCAGGGTTGAGCCGCTCGCTAAGAGCGACAGCGTGAAAGTGGACTGCAAAACAAGATGATGGCATAAGTTTCGACATTAAGAGACTGTTCAAGAGATTACGAGTTCTATATTCAAAACTGTTGCAGAAATTAGCAACTAGTAAACTATTAAATTGAATGTGTAAAAGAAATAAAATGTGATAAGTATTTGACATCCATAAAGCATACAAGCAAATCATTCTTAAATTAAAATTGCAATCTCACATTTCAATCTTCGTCATTATAAAGATAAAACGTTAAGTGTATCAACTGTAACTAGACCAAAACAATAGCATTTTATAGATATCCGGGAGATTTGAAAACGATCGTGCAACTAATTGCAATTTAAATTAGGCTAACAAGTAAGAAAGCTACAATCGAGTGTGCTCGACTATGAAATACCCGCTAGCCCTTTTGAAAAAGCAAAAGAGTGCGATATTATTTTTACAAATACACCTATTAATTTGGTACCGCAAAAATATAAAAATATGCCAAATTCAATATTTGTTATATATATATAGTACTGCATTTAATGTTTTGTACTGCTAGCAAGACTTGTCTTTGTAGCTCTGACTGAAAATCTGGTATATATTTAATATATAATACTCTATAAATTTATACAAAAGTATTTCTTAAACAACTACAATTTTTATCTAATCGCAAACAAATTTTTCGGAATCATAAAGACTAGAGTTATTATTGTATGTGACAAAAATGCAGTCTATCTTCAAAATTACGCTAGTTATTCGTGGAAGGTAGCTTAAAATAAACTTGCAATCATTACAAGTGTTGCCGAACAAGTTTTCTTATAACCTCTGACTTATACGGACATGGCTAGATCGTCTCGGCTGTTGAGGCTGATAAGGAACATGTAGACTTTATATAGTCGCAAATGCCATCTTCTGCATGTTGCACACATTTCATGGAGGGACAAAGTTATAATACCCTCTTTACCCTATGGGTAACGGCTATACAATTATTCTGAAGGCCTTAGTCGCTCTGGTTCATTTCATTGCAATAAGCAATTGTACTCGTTATTACAATAAAAATAAATAGGTGCAATTTAAAGCAATACAATGTGAGAATTGCTTTCTAATTACAATCAAATCACGACCTTCGCTTTATGATAATCTCATCGTTATATGAATATTCAATACACATTGATTGACAGTTGGAATCTAGAGCCTGTGTGCTACTTGCGGTTTTAAAATGCAAATGCAATCTTCATTGAGAAAATTGATACAATTGTTTGCTGCTTGGTTGATATGCAATCTGCTGCTGATAACCGGTCGCCAATCGCAAAGATAACCCGTGTTCCCATGTACAACAATAAAGATCGAGATTGTGCACAAGCTTTCTCATTTTGTATTGTTTGGCTCACCGGATGAATGTAGATCGCGTCGTAATGGGAGCACAGTTCCTCCATTGCCGCCTCGTCCTGCACGCCCGATGTTTGCTCGAGGCACTCGTAATGCGCCGCCGAGTGCAGCTTGAGGATCTCCGCTTTGGTGGCCAGACGCGATGGCAACGGCAGACAGCGTTCAATTAGGTTCAACTCCTTGCAACTGCAACAAAGAAATTCAAATTTAAATTCGGTAGTTAAACAGCAACTGTAACAACTTACCGCTCCAGGGTTCGAGTGAAGCGTTCGGGTCGCTCCTGATGCTGCTCATCCCAGAGGCAGCGATGCTGGGCCATCGACTCGTCGTAGATAAGCGCTGTGGGGCCGCGTTCCATGTTCTTAGCATTGACGGCCTGCAAGAAGTCGCGCATTTACAAATGTGACCCAAATCATATTGTAGAATGTTATATATATATATACTCACATTCTGAAAGATATCGGTTACGGTCTCCTGCATGGCAACGTTGTTTGTCTGCGACTTGAGCATATTCCGTGCCCTACGTTTTGCCTCCAGCAGCGATGGACTCGGTTTGCGTGTTCCGCTGTTCGCATTCATCGAGCTCGCCACTGCCGACGACGACGACGACGCCGCCGTCGACGTTGCGTTGCTCGACTCTGACGCTAGCGCCGCTGTCGACGACAACGATGAGGCTGAAGTTGATGCCGATGATGATGTTGGAGCCAGCTTGGACTTGACCATGGCGCGAGTCTGTATTTTGGCCTGTTGTGCGCCGCGTCGCGTAACGATCGGAGAGCTCTAAAACACACAGAGAGAGAGGAATACTGAAAATGAGTGGTATGTATGTATTAGTGTGTGTGTGTGTGGGTCTGTGTGAGTGAGAGAGTGGGCTGAATTTGCAGATAAGCAGCTAAGGCAAGTCTTCATACATTGAGGCGCGCGGTTGTTCCAGCAAATAAATTCGCTTTACTGCATTCAAAGTTGGGAGCACAGATTATTCAAACAATTTTGCCAAGGAATACAATAATAAATGATAATCCAGTTTACTCTAACTTTGATGCACTTCATATAATTTCATTTTTTTTATTTTGTATAAAAAATTTGCATTTAAAAGCAACAGTTTATTTACGAAATGTTTCAGAATCATAAACATACTTTGATTTTGTATTTCGTACTTTTCAATGTTATAATGTTACTGTAAATTACTGTTACTATCTTAACATAACATAATTCGTTTTGCAGCCTAACTTTTACATATAAATTAGGTAATATATTGCTTTTCAACGAAATTTTTAATTTAAAATTTTTGAATCTGAATTTCTATAACATGAAACAGTTAAGGGATAATTCATAAAATAATACAATACGAATTTCTTTTTCAAATAAAAATTAATATTTGAAATCATAAATTTAGCATATAGAAATACAAAATTGAAAAAGTTGTACGTATTTTTTAAGGAAACTTGAATTTTGGTCAGTTCATTTATTTTTATTTAAATTTGAGCAATCTTTGTTTTATTAATAATTTTTCTATTGGATTTAAATTTTTTATTGCTTGTGCAATATTACCAATAAAATAGTTGGAGAGAAAACTATATAAACATGAAAACTACTAATAAACCAATTTTATTACATATTAGGAAAAAGTATAACCTAAGCAAGTCTGAAGATCCAAGTTGCTTTATACTTTTATTCTAATCAACAATAAATAAATGAATAAGAGTAGAATTTATCATTTTAAATATATTTTATTAAAATACTTTAATGCTTTTACGTGAATATTATTTATTAGAAATTACATTTTGTAATTTTAAGACTTAGTTGTATTCTTTATGATCAGATCACGATCATTTGAAATAACATTCTATAGATTCTTTTTAAATTCGAAGCGCTTATTTAACGTAATCGCTTAAATACACAAACAAATGTATGGCGCACACATTAGATTTGTATTACAATTGACCAAATAATTCATTCTTATCACAGAGATTTGACAAAGGGAGGTGGAAATGTGTGTTTAACTTTTGTAACCAAAGTGGGTCGCTAAATTTTGGTACATAAAACGTGACACCCTGTATTAGTGCACTTCAAGCTTTTTGATAGATAAGCCAAAGGTGTGGAGCAAAGAGAGAGAGAGGGAGAGAGGTGGGTAATAAACTAGAGCTGCTGTGGTGAGGCGAGGTGAGTAATTAGCAAACTGTTTAAGCAGGAAATGCCATTTGCCATTTTGCATTTTGCACACACAAACGACAACAATTACACCACATGAACAACACTCACTCAACACACAACAATTGCAATACCGTTGGCCACAAAATCAGCGCGTTAACTGAATGAACGGATTTGTGAATATTTTTTTTAAATGCGCTTGCCAGGCAACTTCTCTGCTCGTTGAGCTTCGACTGCGGCTTTACCTATGACTGTATGTGTGCAATTGTGTGTGTGTGTGTGGGAGTTACTTGTTGGTGTTAAGGTTGTTGCTTTTGCCGCTTTTGGTGCGAGTCGAAAAAGGCGCGCAACGTCATTTCTGGACTTACCATGATTATTGTTATGCTTTTTTTTCTTTTTGCTGCTGCTGTTGCTGTTGGTGATACTGTGGGAGCTAAACTTGAAGCTGCTCTAGTTTGTTGTGGGCGTCTCTTTCAATGCAATCCGTGTTGTTGTCTCTTTCGCTCTAGCTTGCGTTGGGCGCAACAACAATGCGTGCGTGCGTGCGTACGTATCTAAGTCTGTGTGCGTATGCGTGTTTTGTGTGTCTAGGTCTATGCGTGTGTGTGTAATACTTTTTCGGCTGAATGTTTGTTGTGGCTGTTGCGTGATAAGCGTTTACGAATTGGCAGCGTATCGATTTGAATTTGAGCTATAACTCTGCTCTTATAAATATCTAAACATATTATAGACTAAATACAGCTGCTTCTTGCATTAATTATAGCTTTATTATTTGCTCTCTCGCTCGCTTTCACGCTGTCTCCGTTTCAGTCTCACTCTCTTTCTGCCTGTCTGTCTGTCTTTCTGTCTGCCCGTCCCGCTGCCCAACTCTTCCTGCCTTTGCCTCTTTTTTTGCTGTGGGTCGCGCTTCAGTTGATTTTATGTTTAGTACTTCTTCCTCTTCCTCAGCTGCTTCTTCTTTCACTTCAATCTCTTGCTGCTGTTATTATTATAAATAAATAATAGCTATGCTATACACATGGTTTTGTTGTTGTTGTTGTTCGCAAAATAAAGCACACGAAACAACAAAAGCAAAGTGAATTACACAAACACACTCTCAAAAAAAAAGAAAGAAAGAAATGAATTAACACCGTTCTATTACACACACTGCAATAACACAATTCGAGCACAAGGCCAAGACGAAGACGACGACGGCGACGGCAACGCGACGATGACTGACGGCTGGATGCAACAATGATTAGCAAAGCAAAATGCAGAATGCAGAACAAGAACTCGGACCCAGGCGAGCGACTAAATCAATGCGATTCTACTGGCTTGCTTGCTTTGCTTTGCGCGCGGGCGGGAGGGGCGGTTGGCGGTTAACGGCAGGCGGCAAAAGTAATGTTTGTGTGCCGTCTTCTTTTGTTATTGTTTTGCAGTTACAAGAACTCAATGTGGCTGTATGCATCGAGTACTCAAACACTGTCATACTAGAAAAATACCAAATATTTATCAATATATCAATTCATTTGACGCTGATGCAAATTCTAAAATGTACTTTATTTTTTCTAATTACTTGATTTAACTATATCAAATTAAATTCAAACTTTTAAGCAGTTTAATTAACCAACAATTAAATGCCAAACAATAAAGCAAGAAAAAACGGTCACCCTGTAAACAACACAACATTGCTTAATACGAAAAATACTATAACGTATTTTATTCAAAATCAATGTGATGTACTTTTGCCATTAACTAACACTAAGTGGAGCAGCTGTCTTACTTTTTTTTCTTAAATAAATGTTTGTGTGCATCTGCTGTTCGAGCTGTTCACAGTATGTTAGCAGAGAGGAAATGGTATATTTTCGAAATCGCGCATGGTATATTTCGAAATTCGAGCTATGGTCAGCTGCTCTGGTTACGCAAGGTGATCAACAGGTTTTGTGATTGTAAATTAGATTCAGTTAACTTTTGATCTTAACACGTTGAGTGATCGTGCACCTCTAACTAATCCTGCAACATGTCCGCCAACCTGCTGCAAGCCACTACGCGCCAGCTGTTCGCCCAGGCCCGTCGCTACAGCTCCAAGATCAACGATGTTGTTGTCGTCTCGGCTGCCCGGACACCGATCGGCAGTTTCCAGAGCCAATTGGCTCCACTGTCGGCCACCCAGCTAGGTGCAACGGCCATCGAGGCGGCCATTGAGCGTGCCGGCATTGCCAAGACCGACGTCAACGAGGTGATCATGGGTAACGTTGTCTCTGCTGGCCTGGGACAAGCCCCCGCTCGTCAGGCGGCTATCTTTGCCGGTCTGCCCACCAACGTATGCTGCACCACAGTGAACAAAGTGTGCTCGTCGGGCATGAAGGCGGTCATGCTGGGAGCCCAGTCGCTGATGTTGGGTCAGGCTGAGGTTGTTGTGGCCGGCGGCATGGAATCCATGTCCAATGTGCCGTACTATCTGAAGCGCGGGGCAACACCCTATGGCGGCGTCAATCTCACCGATGGCATTGTCTGGGACGGTCTCTGGGATGTGTACAACAAGTTCCATATGGGAAATTGTGCCGAGAACACAGCCAAGAAGATGCAGATCAGTCGCAAGGATCAGGACGATTTTGCCATCGAATCGTACAAGCGTTCGGCCAAGGCTTGGAGTGAGAATGTCTTTGGCGATGAAATTGCGCCCGTCAAGATTCAGCTGAAGCGCAAGCCAGAACAGATCATTGCCAAGGATGAGGAATTCACACGCGTCAACTTTGATAAGTTTGGACAGCTGGCGACGGTTTTCCAGCGTGAGAATGGCACAGTGACCGCTGGCAATGCGTCCACATTGAACGATGGCGGCGCTGCCGTTGTGCTGATGAGCGCCGAAGCCGCGCAACGTGCTGGCCTTAAGCCCCTGGCTCGCATCGTTTCGTTCCAGGATGCGGAAACGGATCCCATTGATTTCCCCATTGCACCCGCTTTGGCGGTGCCCAAGCTGCTGGAGCGCGCCGGCGTGCGCAAGGAGGACGTGGCCATGTGGGAGATCAACGAGGCCTTCTCGCTGGTCGTGCTTGCGAACATCCGCAAGATGGATGTGGATCCCGCCAAGGTCAATATCCATGGTGGCGCTGTTTCCTTGGGCCATCCCATTGGCATGTCGGGTGCTCGTCTAATTACACATCTGACTCATGCTTTGAAGGCTGGTGAGATTGGTTGTGCCTCCATTTGCAATGGCGGCGGTGGAGCCTCCTCCATTTTGCTGCAGAAGCTGTAGATGTGTTGAGTTTGAACTTTGAACCAGAATTGCATTTAATGGTTAACGATTATCGGTTATTGGTTATCGATGTTGATCACAATTGAAACCCCCATTCGCCATCTTCTTCACACTCGCGTGGAAGTGTTTTTATTTTTGTATAGCATTTAATTCAATTTCTTGTGATTTGCATAATAAAATTATGAAGCATTCGAAAAATACAAGCATTGCATAATACACGCCAAGGGAATGGGAAGTGTTCAATGAGTTTTCATGGGCGTTGATCTCGACAGAGTGAAAGCGCCATCTGTGAGCGCAGTTTGGAAAATCGCGCTGTAGTTACAAACAGGAGTTTTAAGTTGTGAGGAGTTACTACGCAAATGTGATTATTATTGTAATAAGTTAAATGTTTGTTTGCATTTGGAAGTTTAGTTGTGTTCGCTATTGTGATAATAGCATCATTTGTGCAAAACTACACTTAACAGCAGCACAACTGCAGGAGCAGTTAAGTTTGAAACGGTTGAAAGTGGTTGTATGCCATGAAGTACAATATTTTGTGGTTTGCAAAATGAATGCAGGTATGGCATGCAAAAAATATAAATATGCGTAATTAGCAGCCATTTCCCAAATTGACTGGCATGCGAAAATATAAATATGCGGAATTAGCAGCCATTTGCCTAATTGTCAGTGGCGCCATCTATGTATAAAAATTGCAGCAGTTTAGACTACATTCCAGTTAGAATCCTGAACTGTATCAAATGCACAGTCGATAACATCTGATATCGTTATCGATAAATACTCAAGTGTTTAGTTTGACGGCATTTAATGCAATATTTTGTTAAACATTAATTGGAACGGCGCCAACGCGCCACAGCGAGCTCTACAAGAAAGACAAGTGTAGCCAGCACATAGAAGACGCCACTAATGACGTAGATGGCCCAAAGATCCGGCTGACGCAGTCGTCGATCACTTAGCATGAAGGTGCTCCGAAAGTAACGCTCACTGCCCAGCTGCCCGGCCCAATAGTTCATCAGGCCCACCGCCTGTATGGCCATGACGAGCTCATCGAACTGCTGCAACAGATGCGAGTCGCGCTGCAAATAGATGGCCAACTGCTGGTCCAACACATGCTGGGGCAGCACATAGTAGGCGCCCGGCTTGTGCGTCTGCTCGACCACCTGGAGCAGCGTCTGTCGCGAGAGTACGCCAAAGATGCGCTCATGCGGCTGCTGATCCAGCTGCAGCTGCAGCTGCTGCTGCTGGACACGCAGCTCCATCTGCTCGAGCACATCGCGTTCCCACTCGTTGCCAACGACAATGGTACGCACGTTGTGGAGCAATGCCTGCAGACTGCTCACCTCACGCACGTCCAATGCCGTGATCCGATTCATCACAGCCGTGTAACTGTCCTCGCCCAGCTCCTGCAGCGTACGTGGCAATCTCTGATGCACCTGCTGGCGCAGCAGATGATAGAACAGGGCCGAGTACATGGCGCGGATGAGCAGCGTGAATCCCAACCAGTTCACATAGAGCAATTGCTGTGCCGGACGCGTACTCGACGCTCCACTGGGCTGGCCATAGGCCACGGCTAGGATCGAGAGCAGAATGGTGGCGCAATCGCTGCGCCGGTGACTGCAGAGCATAAGGCCGGCGACACTGAGGAAGCTGGCAAGCACACAGAGCCAGGTGAGTGACTGAAAGGGAAAGCGCAGTATATCGAAGCTGTTCAAATTGTAGTTACTCAACAGCAGGCAGCACTCCAGTCGGCTGGAGTAGTATGGAAAGACGGTGGACAGATTGCCCGAGTGCTTGACACGCTTGCGCAGATAGCCGATGGCCAGGTGAGCACGCTGCTGCTGCAGCTGCAATGAGAAGTGCATCAATCAAGTGTGCAATCCCTTAGAGCTTTGTTCTCCTTCAGCTTACCAGCTGCAACACCTGCTGCTCCGTCTGATTATCCGGCTGCTCCGCAACCAGATGAATGCTGAAGTTCATGCGCTTGGCTAGCAGCTGCATCAACCGATCCTCCAGCCCCAGGAACGGCGTCGCCAGCCGCTGCGCCACTTGCAGTGGACACTGATGCAGATTCTGCAGCTTGGCGGGGAAGTAGTTGGCATGCTGCCAGGCGTCGCCCAGGAAACGATTGATTTGCCGCTGCACCACGGAGCTGCAGTGCTGCGCTTCGTAGGGGAAATAGGTGTGCATGATGACCTCGCCTCGTGAACTCTGCGTCATCACGTTGCAGTTGATGAGCTGATGTCGCCAGCAATACTCGAAGACGCCCAGCATATCGGCTGGTATGAGCGCATCGCGTTGCTGCAGAAAAATGAAGTAATACCTGCTAGCATCGTGTTGCGTGGCATACGTGTGGATCTCGATGTCACTGTAGAAAAGTTGAAGAATGATTCAACAATGAGATAGAGTCAGAGTCAAGCAACAATAACTTACAGCAATGCCTGCAGTGAGTCGACGAGCAACAGATTGTGCAAACGCAAGCCGGCAACGCGCTGCGGCTGGCTGTGATTGTGATGCACCAGCTGAAGGATCATGGTGTCCACGCTCTCGTACAACAGTTGCATAATGTTGCGGTAGAAGTTCATGGGACTGGGACGACGGCACGAGATGATGAGCATAAACGATGGTGCGATGCGCTGATAGAAGTCCTCGATGAACACACGCAGCGAATTCGCCACGAAGCGATTGATGATCATCGATTGCGTCTGGGCGCCATGATAATGCATCGACTCAAACTGCAGCAGGCTGCTAATGTTCATCTCGTTTGTTCGTTTGTCTCTTCAGCTGCTGCCAAACTACTCAACTGGTTGTCAGCTGGACTGCAGTTCAAATGCTGGCAAAACTATATGCGGCTTTCGACCGGGCCACCATTTCCACACCGCATCGCTGACCTTATACTGACATCCCATGGAAAGTCTCTCATTAGTGACGACCGCACTTTGCTTGCCTCAATCTATCTGCTGTATGCTCATTAATTTCTAATTGGTGCCCCAAAAGTCAACACAAAGTCAACACGACGTCAGTCACAGCTGGCGCCACCGATATAATCAATAAGTCAGTTCAGTTTTCTATATCAACGATACTAGACGTGGTCCAGTTAGGCTTACTGTAAGAATTTCGTTATCATAAAATGTATATTAATATATTATATGCAGTAAACATTTCCTTATCTCCAGTTTCACATTTTTATATATTGGAAACTTTTTATTTTTGAAAGTAGTCACAGAAGTATTTTTTGCACATCAGCCTGAACGCCTCAGTTGCTTGGATACATATTGTACTGTAGAATTAATTTTAATAATAATAATAATAATTATTTACACACATTTCTTCCGACTATCAAGTTTTTAAAAAATCCGTTGGCGGAAAATGAAAATTGAATTTAAATTCAGTTTTAGTGCTGCCCATTTGTTAAGTGTAGAGCTGCCAACTGCATTAACATATGAATTGTCAGTTTATATATAATCAAGAGAGTTGCCTATGGTGCCAGTGATACCAAGAGTGTGACCAGATAAGGTAGCTGCTTTGGAAGCAAACAACAATGTTCAGCTAGCTACGTTTATGACCAAAACAGTTCTGAAATGAAATATAGCGAAAGAATTGTCTTTTAATTATGTGCTATTGTAATCAAAACATTCACTCAAGAGTCAATATTTTGGACAATTTTCCATAGCAGTGTGACCAGCTTTATAAAGTAGTATATTTGGTATTTAGCTGCTTGACCAAATAATACATATTGAACGCAGTGGTGCGGTCACACTGACGAACATACCTAACAGACGGCGAACAAAAAAAAAAAACGCTAAAGTTTCGGACAAATCAAAACGGCGGTGAACAAGCGCGGACCGCAACAGTGAAAGGAGACACCAAACAAACTAAACGTAAATATTGAGGCAAATCTTTGTTTAATACGCGCGTCGTTTACAACGCATCGTTGACATAAACTACATCGCCATCCAAGACGAAGAAGACCTACCAACGCACTCCGCGTCGCGTCGCGTTGCGTTGCCCAAATCATTTGTTTGTGTTCTCAGCGGTGGTGCAGCAGAAGCAGCAGCTAATATGAAATCAAAATTAACCGTTTTTATAGTGTTTTGCGCGTAAAGAAAAAGTTCCAAACAATAACAAAATACAGGATCAAGTAAGTGTGCAATGAGTGTATGTACAGTGCACATTCGAAAATATTGTGCAAACTGTAGAACGACGGCAGTAAATGACAGTTAAAATTCAGTTAAATACGTTTTCCGCTATTTTCTACTACTGTACATTGTGCGCGAGAGCGAACGAGAGAGCAGAGGGAGCGTGCGTTTGTCTCCCCTGTCCTGCCTGCATATGCATATGCAATGCCATGCATGCGAGTGTGTGTGAGTTTGCTTGTATGCAGCTGGCCTTTTGCTCTCATCATATCTCTCTCCCGCTCTAACGGTGCGTGCGTTTCTAGTAGTGTAGTGTGTGTCGGTGCACAATAGGAAACATAACAACAAAACGCAATTACTGCAAATTGCTAAATTAAATATTTAGTTATTGGCTACAAACACAACGAGCGCAACGACAGCCGCTGCGTCTATTACTGCCTCGCTGTGCTTTTGGCCATTTGGAATCAAGCAAATGTCCTTGACATTATTTCGATTTCCGATATGCTTCTGCAGTTTTGGAGAGGGGGCACGCGCGTGCTTCTGTGAGTGTGTGTGTGTGAGAGTGTCTATCGATTACTCGCTGCTCCTGTTGGCCTCTCGCTCTCTCGCGTGCTGTGCTCTATTATTCAATCGTTGACATTCGCTGCTTTGCTCTTCAATGGCTCAACAAAAAAGGGTTCTTTTCTAAGTTCACATATGAGTGTGTTGTTGTTGCTGGTGTTGTTGTGTTCTCAGCGCACATGTGGAATCGCTGTTGTTGTTGCTGTTTTACTGGTGCGTGTCTTTATCATGTTCCCACACATGAAAACTACGCTAGTTGGCTGGCTGATAAGGCAAAGCTAACCACAACTTGTTCCTCTATTGTTGAGGTGTGCGGTTAACCCATTCCGATAATATCCCCATGCATATAATCTACATAGTTATTTACATAAATACATACTTATGTGTGTATATGTGTATTATTTATATGTTTATTTATAGTCCCGTCAAAGTTCAAGTGCAACGTCGTCTATCGCTGTGGGAGCCACAGCCTGGCAGCGGCAGCTGTTGCTTGCTTGACTGTCTCCACTTGGAACCGGGAGCATTATCTCAGTGTCTATAAATGTCGAGCAGCGACTTTTCTTGACCTTCGCTTCGCTTCGCTTCGAAATTAAGCAGCAAACAGTCAGCGCCACAGAACATATCATTTTCATTGTTCAACAAGTCCAAAAGCCTTCAGACCCCACCTCCCAACTCCCCCCTTTGCCATTCCCCCACTGCAAGTACAGTGAGGCAACGCTGGCAATGATAAGAGCTAAAACCATTTGTCTTTAGTTTTGTTGGCTAGAAATAGATCTAATCTCCGTGAAATATAAATATTTCGTATTTCTTATTATTATTTTTAGAACACTATTTTTAAAAATTGTAATTTTAATTTACTAGTGTGCGTGAATTAATATTAGAATGTATATTACTTTCAAAAACCTTAACTATTATACTACTAAATAGTTGAAGTTATTAAGGAGAAAGGTATAGATAAAAATAATATAAATTACTTATATTTTGTAGTAGTTTTTTTAAGAGAATTTGTACGGGTTGAGGTCTTTAGGTGACTTAGAATCTTAAGGAGGGTATTGCCCTTTTAGTATTGAAATTATATTCCAAACAAATTTACGTTTCTTAAATATTTTTGAATTAGTACATATATATAGATATAGATCTTTATTTCAAATTAATCAATGAAATTAATTAATAATTCAAAGTTCAATGATCTTAACTATTTTTTGTTTTAACAGGTAAGATTTGTGCTGGAAAACGTTGACTTAAATTCAGTTATTATGTCTAACAAATTACCTTTTTTTGTTGGTTATCAAGTGCTTCATTGTTGAGCACGCTCTGTGAAACATGTTTTAGTCGCAACAATCATTAATTTTGTTTAGAATTTCTGCTGCATCATCTTTGAAAAATACCCACATAGATTTTGCACTATGAATTTTTGTATTTAATATTACACACTTGAAAAGCAATTTTACTTCGTTTTCAAATTTATACAATACGAAATTAACTAAACAATTCCCTATAATTTATAGGTATTGGGAGCATTGGGAGCAATCTTTGGAAAAGTAATTAACAAATTTATACGTAAAATCTTGAAAATGGAATTATATTGTAACCTAGCTGAATTTGATGTTGAAAACTATGCGGGTTATGCGATTGCCAGAGTTCTGCAAATGCCGTCATAAGTTTCAACGTTGTTCTTAATGTGCTAGGCTCTCGGAAACATTTTTTTTTGTGAATTTCCCATGGCATTTGGTAATGTGAAGTGATGTGATGTGGTGATGTAACCTGTGCTTCTTCAGAAAGCGAAGCGCAAGTGTTGTTGGTCTCTGACCCCAACGTGCAACAAGAACTCCACTCCACTCCACTTCGCTTCCCCACTTCATGCTCAACACTTGTTGCTTATCGTAAGCCAAGCTAGGGCGCGACATGTTCAAACATGCAAGCGGGGATTGAGAGTTGACTCATTTAGCCCGCATTTGTTTGCTTAGCGATAAGGTATTGGGACTTTTATCAGCACCGTTGGGCTGAACACAACCAAGCCCTATCCCGCTGTTCTTTTCGGATCTCTCCCTAAGCACCAGCAAATTACCTACAAGCCACGTAATGACTGACGCACTGACTGACTGACTGACTGACTGACTCGCTGCCTGTTGTCTACCTGTGGGTCAATTGATTTTTAAAAGCAAAGTCGCAGTCGTAGTCAGAAGTCAGTCAGTCAGTCGATTGATATTCACTTAGTCAGTCGAGTCAGTGTGTCGAGTCGGTCGGTTGTCAGTTGATAATTTCTCTTTATATATTTTGTATTTTAAATCGAACAAGAAACGTGTATGTGTGTAGTAAATGTGTGTTTAAGCCAGGTTAGTATCAATGACCAAATAAACGCGGAAGTGTTTCGAGTCGTTGCGTCGAGTGCATTTCATGCTCTGCACAATTCGCTTCCTTATGGCCTAAAGCAACAAGAAGCAGTAGCAGCAGCAGCAGTTAACGCCCATTAACTAATTACCGCAAATCACGCCAACTATTGTCCGTCTATTGACTCAAGAGCCGCGTGCGAAGGGACTGCATAGACACATGGCATCGTAAAAGAGCAGCCTTAGAGCCTCTTAGACTCATTAGTTAAGCAGCAGCCGTGTTGGCCAAGTTAAACAATGATGATCTGAGCATCTTGTCAGTATGCGCGTCGCATTCCATGCGAATAACATTCGAACAACATGACAGGCGATACAACTGGACAGACGGACAGATAACACACACACACACATATAGAGAGAGAGGGTGTGTGAGTGTGTGTGTGTGTGATTGATACGCCCACCAGACACTCGAGGGGCCAACTGATTAGCCATGCAGCCAGCATGTAAGCGCCAAACATAGTTCGCTGCTATCTCCCTCTCTATCTCTCTTGGGTTTCTCTTGAGAGTCGTCTGTCTCACACTTTTTGGCCATAACTTCTAAGCCTAGAAGAAAAAAAAAACAAGTTGACTGTTTAGACCATGTGGCAGACGTTGATTAATGAGCTGGCTTGCAAACTGTCGACAAAAATAAATTACAATTTTATTCAAATTCGAATATACCAGGCAGCAAAAGATGCCCAACCAGCGAGATACCCTGTAAAGCAAAACATTTAGAAGATCTTTTAGGTAAAACTCTTAACTTGACTCTTAATTTATATATATACTAGGTTACAAAAGATGGACAACTATGTGAAACAACAAATTTAAAAGATCTTTTAGATAAAACTCATAAAAAACATCCCAATTAATTGTCTAGTTTATCATACCCCACATGATATATGCCTTGTGGGGCATCAAAAGAAAAAACAAGCAAAGTACAAGTAAAAAAACACATTTAAATCGATTCAAATTAACTCATTCCCTTTCCTTCTCTCTTCTCTCTTTCTTTACAGCACAAGTTTTATCGCCTGTATATTTCATAGAAGAAGAGATAAAGCAATTACATACACACACATTATATATTTTGTACTTGAACGTTTGTTACCAACAAGGAATTTGGTATTTCATCGATCGAAATCAATCACGTCAGCACAAGAGATCAGTGCTGATCATCATCAAGATTATTTTCGTTATCCCATTTGGCAGCGCCAAGAAACTAAAGTTTAGTTCCTGTTTCTGTTGTTACTGTTCGTTCTGTTGTTTGTTCCTCAAAACAGGATCAAACACAAGGTCAGCGAAATAGAAGAATTAGAGTAACAAATCACAACACAACACAACACAACATAGCACACAAGATGTTTAGTCCGGAATATGAGAAGCGCATTCTGAAGCATTACAGTCCCGAGGCGCGGAATCTATTTGGCAATATTGAATCATCGACGACACCAACATCGCTGGATCGCTTCATTCCCTGCAGGTGAGTGAACTCTTCGACAACAACACTACCTCCCCACTCCCATCCGTTATTTGTTGTTGTGCTACGTCATCTTTTCCGCTTTCAAACGTGTGCAACATAGCAGCAGCAGTGGCAACAACAACAACAAGAGTTCTACAACATTTGCCGCCTGGTTGCGCCTCGTTTAGTTAACGGAACCACAGTTTCCTGCACTCCCCAAGCTAGCTGCCTCTATCTCTGTCTCCGATTCAGAGGAAACCAGTTGCCTAGACGACTTGTTTTCCCCCTCTTCCTAAACACAACACAACATACTTTGTATCTTGTATCTCTCTAATTACAGCTTTTTCTTCAAAACATTTGCGCACCTTTCACTTAACTCCTCATTTTTTGTAGTCATTGCTCTATGTTGTCTTTTGTGTCTACTTTTTGCTGTTCTCACCTAGAAAACAAAACAAAACAAACGAACAACGAAAAAATAAAAGAACAACACTTTTATTTATTAGTACTTCCGCAAATAGTTCACTTCAATTTTACCCCCTAGTTGGACAACTATTTTTCTTTTTGTGTTGTGTGCGCACTTCATTCGATTAGCTTTCAATTGCTCTAGAAATAAGTGCGGCTAAAAATAATGCGACACATGTTTTATTGATCACCTCCTGGATTGAATGCGATGAAAGTTGGACGCATCAATTTATTTATTTACGGCACATTCGATTAGGGACAGCTTTTTGAAAAGCGTGATCAGCCTAAAGTAATTCCAAACTTAAGTTATTTTCGGCATCAATGGGTTAAGGGGAATTCTTAAGGAAATTCTTGAGATAGCTTTTTTTACATTAAAATCTTTTAATTGAAAGTTCTTCTTCAGTAATCTAAACCAATTCTTAAATTGTTCCCTGCACTGTTTAAGAATAGTAATATTTCACAAATATTTTATATTTTTGTTTATTTATCTAAAGCTGCGATATAATTTTTTGCTTTCGATCATTTAAGAACATTTGGCTTAAAGTATTTATAATTATTTTGAAATTTTGTACCTTTTGTAAATTTGTACAGCAGTATTTATATATTCAAATACTTTTTTCCTGTGCAGTAAAAAATTGTAAAATTTAAAAAATATTTTCGATTGTTACATTACATTTTGAAATATTTTTCTAAAGCTGTGTTAAATTTTATGATTTTCGGACATTTAAAGTTTTAAGTATTTGTGCAATATTTTCATTTGAAATATTACATTCTTAGTATATTTATATAGTACATTTTCAAACATTTTCCTTCGAGTAGAGTATTTATTTTTATTTTGTTGTAACTGAGAGATACTGTGTGATAGTTTGTGAATGTAATGAGTTATAACTGCTATTCCACATTTAAAACATTAAAATGGAAGTTCATTCTGAGCACTCTTAATCAACTCATTTCCATTTGTTAGCTGAGCACTAAAAATTTCATTTACCAAATATTTTGGATTGTTACAAGATTATATTTTCCCAAATACTTTTTTCTTAGCATTCCAATATTAGTACATTGTTTAATTACCGAATGTTTCTTTTTTTTTCTCAAATTAAAACTATTCTCTTATAGCTAGAGTACTATAAACTGAAGTAACACAAAATAGTAAATACATATTTAACCTATTTATTTCTGTATAAATGCTATACGATAGTTATATCATTATCATCAAATGTTACAATTTTTAAAGTTCTAGTGCCTAACTTTTGTTTTGCTTTCAAAGAACGAAGACAAAAAGCAATAAGGAATAACGGTGTTTTAAACTTTACCCCGTCTAAAGGCGATCTTGGGCACTAGAGGGTTAACCCTTTAGCTTCTCAAATAAAATTGAAACCAAATAAATTGCAACTTAAAGTCAATGCATATTCTGTTTGCCACAAAGTCATCAAACTCTTTCGTGTTTTCCTCGCTTCTTGGCTTGTGGCTCGCTTTGTCACCTGTGTAGATGCAATTGTCATTGCTCCGTGCCACCTGCCTCCTTGTGACCCCCTCAACCCGATTGGTGCCACCTTGCCCCCAAAGTGAAGTCTGCAGCTGTTGCTGCCGCTTGCCTTGTGCATTTGATTAATTGTAGGTGGAAGTAGGTGCTTCAAATGCGTTTGCCAGATAAGAGCCGCTAAAGCTAATTGTGAATGGGACACACGGGAAGTGGCAACGTGCCAGGGGGGGGCAGGGGGGCTGGGGGAAGGAGTTGAGGGGCGGGAGAAGAGAAGCATGTGTTGCATGCATAAACAGTTGTCGTGCAATGCAATCCACAAATGCGTCTTACCTCCCTTCGGAAATCACGTTTTTGGGGGGCAGGTTAAAATTCTCTCACACTTGGCCAAATTTCAATGGCAGATTTGGCAATTTTTGTGTTTTTTGCAAGTTAGCAAACATTTGCGAATTTATATTTTTGCGTGAATTTGACATTCAATATTTTTTTGCACGTTGCACACGTTTTTTATGTTTTATGAGCAATAATAATAACAATTGGCCGTCTTAATGTTTGCATTACTTGGCGGCTAACCAAGGTATCGAAATAGGAGAGAGGGGAGACGGGGGGAATCGATGGGGATGGGAATGTGGGGAACCGTCGCCGTCGTCGTCGCCGTCGCATTGTAAGCAGACACGAAGGGTGTTAAGAGTCATTTGTTGAGGTCCCCTTGCGCCAGACACATCGCACAATTGAATTTGAACGCGTTTGCATAAATTTATTTTGCAGTTGCGATTGTTGCTCTTCCTCTCTCTCTTCCTCTCCTCATGTTTTTCCCCAGTTTTTGCTATTGTTGATTGTGTATAAATAATTTATATTTGGCAAAAGTTTTTGCCATGCTTTGTGCTTGGTTTGCGAAAATAAATACAAGAAATCCAACAGTCAGTGAAGTTATCATCATAGCCTTCTATTGAAGGAAAAGGAAACAGAGACGGAGACGGGGAAGGAGAAGGAGGGGCAGGCAGGGTGGCAAGCGTTTTGATTTACATTAATTGCATTAATTATTAACATATTCATTTAATCTCACATTTCACATTTCGCATTTTTTTGCAGGGCGCACAACAATTGGCAGACGAGCTTCGCGTCCATTAGCAAGTCCAATGATAACTCGCCACAGACGAGCAAAAAGCAAAGGGATTGCGGCGAAACGGCACGCGATAGTTTGGCCTATTCGTGCCTCTTGAAGAACGAGCTCCTTGGCTCCGCCATCGATGATGTGAAGACCGCAGGCGAGGAGCGCAACGAGAACTCATATACGCCGGCGGCGAAGCGCAGCCTCTTCAAATACCAATCACCCACCAAGCAGGTGAGTTACTTCTCCATGTCCCACCCAGACACAACACAATTCGAGCAATTGACAGAGTTATTTCATGCTCTTTTGTTGTTGGGTTGCACTAATTGAATTTGCAGTCTCTGATCTGTGTGTGAACTAATTGAGCCAACAGGCTTTTGTAAGAATGCGTCGCCGTTAGATCGTCGAGGCGAGTCAAGTGTTGAGTGTTGAATGTTGACTGTTGGGTTGAATGCACTTCTCTCTTTAGCGGGCAGCAGGTCATGGACTCGTGCGAAAAGACCCTGGGAATTCTCTCTCTCTCTCTCTCATCGACAGTTGCAATCAATTAACCAGCAACTTGTGCTCCCCTCGTATTTACCTAGTTACCCTTGCCTTTAGATTTATCACGACGACATCCATCAATGTCTTGGCATCAAAATGCAAACAAATGTTGGTTTATGTATCCAACAATCTAGGGTAAGAAGGGTTTTTATAATATTGTGCCTCTAGGAAATTGGGTCTTAGATGCTTTGACTGACAATCTGGTATATTTTTTTATTGCATGGTATATTTTGAATGTAGTAAAGGTACCATTCGGTATTTTATGTATATTAGTTTGGTATATTTTACAATTCGCACAATTTCGGTTGCATTTAAAACGGTTAGAGGGTATCTTATAGTCGTGTGAGCTTTCATACTTGTTTAGAATCTATTTTCCAATTGCAATTGTCTGTGTATCATTTTATGCTGTGCTTTTTGTTTCATTAATATTCGATTTTTGTAAGCTTTCTATTGAACAGGAGGTTGTGTATCTTCTTGAATCTATTAGATACTATATAGATACATTTGGAGACCTACTCTTCAAACTGTTCTTTTTCATCGAAAGATCTCTACTAAATAGGAGATTGTAAATCTTTTGTTAAATGTGACTCTCCTTTTGCTTAATTAATATGCGACTTGGTTATAACACAAGTTTGCCAATTTGCGCCTTTACTTGTACACTTTATTTGCCTTTTGGCATAGCCTATCTGATTCGAAGTATCTTTAGCTATTAGTTATGTGTGGCATAGTTCTTCGAACTGTCTTCGAATTGTCTTCAAATTGTTTTTCCCAGACAAGTGTCCTCTATTAAGTTGAATATCTTTTGTGGCATCTAAACAAATCTATCTCATTTAAAGTGTGTGTACATATTTGTATCTCATGCTGCCAAATATGTATCTAATGCACATATTTGTCCATCTTTCCCTCTGTCCGTCTGTCTATTAATCTATGGCAACCGGTTTAAGAAAAACTCTGACCATGGGAAGAGGGTGAAAAGCATTCAGTTTCGTGTCTCTCTCTCTCTCTCTCTTTTCTATTGTTTCCTCTCACGCTCTCTTTTTGGCCTCGTCGTCGTGGTGGCTGCCTTTGATGATGGTTAGAGACCGGATCGGTTCAGCTCGATTTGGGGTTAACACACTTTGATTTCAGCTACAGCTTTGCCTTCTGCTGAAGCGTCGTTGTTGTTGTGTTGGTACAGCCGGTTCTTAGTTGATTTTTGTTGCTTTTGTTCCTCTTCTTGTCTGTTTGCACTTTCCCATTTATTATTTATATTCCAACATTTATTCCACTTTTTTTTTGGTGGCTTTTCAATTTATCTATTTCTCTATGTTTTCTATTCAACTGTTGCCACTTGCCACTTGTCAATTGCCGCTGAAGAGGCAAGTGTTTTTTTTTTTTGTTTTATTTCATTTTGGGCCAAATTGTATTTGGTTAATGTTAATGGCGATCGTCATCATTTGAGCTGACATATTTGCGCGCTTATCAGATTTATGTTCGCTTCAATTGCTCCAACGACGACGGCGACACGTCTCACAGTGCTGCCTCGTCTCTGTGCCCATTGTCCGCTTTGCTTTGACTAATTTCTGACAGTTGACACGTTGCCAACAACAACAACAAAAACGATTCGACTACCAAGTGAGCAGCAGCAAGAACAAAAGCATTTCTCAGTCCAAAATGTGAACATAAATATGAATATGAATCGCGGTCTTGAATTCGAGGCGACATCGATTGGGAATTGAGGCTCAGTTAACAGCGCCGCGTGACACGAGCAATCACGACGAGTCTGTTAACATCACTAAAAAAAGATATCAAAAATGTTCGCTAGTAAAAGTCGCTAAACTATAAACATGAAATAATCAAGTTCGATTTATCATCCCATTTCTCCCTTACCCTTTAATGGTTTCTTTAATTTATATGAGTGTCGACTTCGTACTTCTGCTAGAAAGAATAGAAAGAATAATTCTTTCAATTAAAAGTAATATTCATTTGTGGTGTTCGTGCTTCGTGCTGCGATCATGCGATCATCTCTAGCACATAGAGAAAAAGACAGTAAGAGAAATATAGAGAGAGATGGAGAGATGAAGATGAAGCAAGTGAGCAATTGTGTGGAGCTCGCGTCGTCCGTTTGCCCAACTACTTCAGTGGTCTAAAACGACACTTGAGTCAATAAGCGCACGCAATGAATAACCAGACCTCTTCTCTCATATCCCACAGATCTTGAGGGAAGCGAGGGAGGGGAGAAGGTACTTGTTTATGTCCGCGGGCAAGTTTAGCTCAAGCGCTCCATTAACGTGTCATTCTGACCATATTCGTCTTGTGCCGATGGCCGCAAGACTCACATTTGGCTATTTGGTTTTTGATTAATGGGCTCAGATTGTCTTAGAGGGAGTCGGGCAGCTTTGTGGCCAGAAGTAAAGATCAGGGGGAGGTTGCTGCTACCTATGAAATTGTCGCCTCAATCAGTGGCCATTCATCTACATCACGCCCACACAATTAACGCACAACAACTTTGTGGTGTGTTTGTGTGTGTGTGTGCCACACCCCGCTCCAACTCTAAACATTTTTTGACTCATTGTGTTCGTCTGGGCTTTTGGGTCTTTGTTTTTTTGGGCCTGGCCATAACAAAGCAGCTAAAGCTAACCAGGCCAGACCCCAAAACCCAGACGAACACAAATCACAAATAATAAATATAATTCAATTATGTGCGGTCGTCGTCATAAATAATAGCCAATCCATCCATCCATCTATCCATCTATTTTGCTGGCCACACGTACTTACAGTAGTCCCCATTGAGATCCAAAACTGCCAAACTGCCAATCTGTCAGTCGCTTTATATATCGCCCAAACTGAAATAATTGCTTAATTCGCATTTGAAGATCTTTCGACTCGCATTCAGTCGCAAAATTCGCACATATTTAACATGTTTTGATCGCAGCTTGACGTGAGGTTTGACCACGCTAAAGACTAAGAAGAACTCGCTATCATTTTCTGATATATTTCATCTGATAAATATGAAAATTGACAGCTTTGTATGAATAATCAACACGTAGAATTTAAGTAGCTGAGCATCAAGCTGTGATGTGTGTAAAGAATATATTGTCTGGATATTTAATAGTCATGTTTAGTTCTGTTGCTAACTCTTACTCTACTAAAAATAATAGTAAAAGAT
Source organism: Drosophila niveifrons (assembly GCA_035046325.1). Lineage (NCBI taxonomy): Eukaryota > Metazoa > Arthropoda > Insecta > Diptera > Drosophilidae > Drosophila > Drosophila niveifrons. The sequence continues at coordinate 7,168,143 of JAWNOC010000063.1, read as the reverse complement.
AATATAAGTATATAACTCATGAGTAGCTCAATTTCTGCCAGACCGTTAGGGTGCTTGGAGATATTTCCCAGGCTATAATCCTTTTTGAAACTTGAAAAAATACTAAAGGCTGTATTTGGGATTTCGACTTAGTATCACATACAGTATCTAATTAACCAGATTGTCAGCCAATGCAAAGTTGTAATACCCTACTACCCTATGGGTATTACAATTTGTGACACCGCTAAACAGGCAGAATAAGAATTTAGAATTTATTAAGAAATAATTTTCTATGTTGCTTAGTTGCTTTGGTTGATAATTTGGTATATTTTGTACACTGTGGTATATTTTGAATGTAGAACTATATTGATAAACCAAATATAACCTCCGGTATACTTTAGTATTTTGTTCAGTATAATCGAGTATACTCGACTGTAGCTTTTTTTTAATTTTTGGTATTTTATAAAAATACCACAACATCGTAGCTTAAAATGCATATTTATGAACTTAACCACATATGTAGGTGTGAGGCATTAGTATGTGTAATTAAGATACTACTAAATAAATCTGTATATAAAGACATGACTCATATTTGGCTTTTGAGTCCTCGAAGTCGACTGCACAATAATGAAGCATTATTCAAATCAAAATAATCAAGTTCTAGTCTGAAGCACAGAGACGCCTCAAAAGTTGTGCGTTTCAAATTTATTGGAGCACTTTGAAGATTTATGAATCGCAAATGCATTTACCTGGCCAACATATTCGCAGTGAGTGTGAGTCTGAGTGTGAGAGGTGCTTTTAAATGAGTCAGTCAGCGGCATGGAAGCATGAATGATCAATGAGTAGACGATTGTTATATATTGCATTTAGAGGTAGGCGCAGCTTTCTCTCTCACTCTCTCTCATATATAGTTCATTGTAAATGTTTCTCACACTCTCTAAAATTGTGTCTAGCCTTTAATCATGAGCCAAAAAAGAAAAAATGAAAAAAAAAAGAGAGAAGACATCGTTATCGTGTTGTCGTTTCGCTTTCATAGTCCGATCGTGCACCTGTTTGGGGGCCATTTGGAATACCCATTAAAGAATTATACAAATACAATGCTCTTGGGTAGCTTCTCAGCTATTTTTGGCTGGCCGCGTCTTTCCGACATTGGTTTGTTTTGTTGTTTATTGTATTATTTTTATTATTATTGATATTAATTTATGCAGCAGACTTGTGGCATTAGCATCGCATTAACTTGAACTCTTCTTAGCCACGCTGAAAGCCACTTGACCAGTTGGCTATTTAACCATTTGGCCACTTGTTGACTACTTGGCCACAGTGATTCAGTGATTAACTAAGCAGCAAGCAAAGAGCTTCGTCGCGACAGGTTCAAACTCACATTCGCGAGCATTCATGCTTGTATTTTTACTCATATTATATATCCATATCCATATCCATATCCCATTCGCATGCTCATTCGCTTTCCCATTATCGTGATCATTAACATTCTCACTCGTCGCCTCTCTTACCCCCTTTCCCCCTCTTGTGCTCATTTTGCATTACTGCCGCTGGTTGGTTGTTTGTTTGTTTAATTTATAAGCTGTCTGTTCAGCTCCGCCCCCAAATGGGATAATAACAACAGCAACAACAACAACAACAGCAACAACAACAACAGCAACAACAAATGCCGGCCGGCAACTTGGCCAATGACTTTGCCATTTCTTTTGCGCCATTCAATTGCCAAACTGAGCTTGATTTGTAGCTTTGTTGCGACAGCTTTCCTTAAGCTTTTCAGCTCCGTCGCCATTTTGCAGAGGAGAGACAATCGTAGATCACTCGGCAAGAGTACTTAATGAATCGCGGTGACTGTACTCACGACTGGCTGCTGGCCTAACAAAACGATCGATATTTTTATACACACTTTTTTAGCTAGAGATGTAATATTGTATTTAAACGTCAGATCATTATATAAGTTAAGAAATCGATGATTAGTATATAATGTGTCTACAACAGCATTAGAGAATGGTATAACATTGAATATATAACTATATATGAGCAGATAAAGTTGATAAGCTAAAAAGTTAAAAAAAAAGGAGAAAAAAGTCTGATGTAGGTGAAGAACAGTGAATTAGATAGCTATGTTATATGGTTCGAATTCGTATTTGCGTTGAAATTTGTTAAGTATTTATTGTTTCAATGGGAATTGAATTGAAGTTGATGATATGGCCATAATATATTCCAGATCGTAAAGTAATTGAAAATGTTTGGGACTGGCTAAAACACAAGGTATACAAACAATACGAAGATAAGGAAACATTAATTGACGCTTTAAATGTGCGTGGAGTGAATTTTGCTTGAGCTACATTTATTCCGCATATAATTCTATTAAGTTATAACTAACAAAGAAGACAGTACTCATTACTGAAATTATTATTTTTCATTTTTAATGCATATTATTACTTATCTTATAAAAAGCCTAAAAAGCTCCAAAAGAAATGCTTCTTATGTTGAGTAGCTTTAAGAAAATGTTTGAAAAACAATAATTTGTTAAATTTGTAAATCATTTTCATTTAAATTATAAAATACCAAATGCTTTTGCATATCAGCTTCATTTCAATTTGCATTAATCCAATAAATATTAAACACAAGCAGTAAAAATTGATTTTAGTATTTTTTGCTATGTCTAAAATTAAATTTAAATTCAAACTTAATAATATTTCAACTAATGAGATAAAAACAACTCAGTTGTACAAAAAGAAATATATTTCGAAGGATGTTCATTAATGATCATTGAATCAGACATTCGATAGTCGATTTAGTCGATGTTCGATAGTAGTTGGATACTATCGATAGCTTTGTCGTTGCTCTCTAGAGCATGTGTTTCACAGAATTGCGTAGATGTGAAAGAACTTGATTATGTTGCGACTTGACAGACAATTTTTTGGCACAAAGACAAGCAGAGTGCAAAGGGTAGACTACTAACAACAAAGACAACAACTGATGATGATGACTGCTGCTGCTGCTGCTGTTGACTGATGACAATTTCAAATGACAACAACTACAGCCGGACAGACAACATAGCAACGACGGATACAACAAGCGGACAAGCCACTGAGAAAGAGAGATTTAATCGAAAGAAAGACAACGTGAATATTTGTTGGCAGTGGCCATTTGAACTTGGTTTGTAGCGGAGTTTCAATGCTCTCTCTCTCTCTCTGTCTCGCTCTGCGAGATGTGTAGTTGTTGGTTGTTGAATTGAATTTCTAATAGGCTTAGCTTGGTACACACAACACACTCGCACACACACACGTGGTTGGCATCCGGACTTGGCATCGAAAAGCATTTAAATTTAATGGCAGTTGCTTGTACGCTTTATGGGCCCACAGAGGCACTCGCAACACAGAGACTGACCACAGAGCTCCAGAGCTATTTAACTGCCACATGTGTGACGGTATTCCCAGAAAGCAGTTGAAACAAAAAACGAAGCCAACTCGAGTTGAGTTGAGCCATTAAATTGCTGCCGCCGCCTGCTGGCCCAAAAGTGCAAAGTGAGCCATAGAACACACACATCTCTATCTCCCGCTTCCCTCTTCCCTTCGCTCTGCGACTGCGACTGCGTCACGCAATTTGAGAGACTTAACTCTCTGGTCTCTGGTCAATGTTATTAACGTTCCAAGTACCCGCTCTGCACGCGCTTGTTAATTGAATTAAATTTTAATTTGCCAGCGGAATTAAAAGCGCACACGGAGCCAAGCGTCAAGTGAGTTGACCCAGACTCATTCCGCATCCGACTCCTCCTGCTTATCCATATGCCAGGCAATCTTATCGCGAGCAAACATTAAATAAAAAAATGAAATACAAATACGAATGTGAACTGCGATCAGCACGCTGCTTGTTGTCTGTTTGTCGGGATGTTTGTCTGCTGAATCAGAATCGAAAATGGGGTGTGGACAGATCCCAGAACCGAGACCCAGACACTGACTGACCAAAGCAAAGCAAAGCGATGACAAATCCGAGTCAGTTGCAAGTGTCAAACGAATTAGTCCCATATTTTAGAAATTAGCTAAGCAGATGTAGAAATAGTTTGTAACTATCTGATTAAGCTACCAAACATGTATCTTTTTATAGCTGCTTTTTAAATCTGAATCTAGTAGTAATAAAGCAGCTAGAGATCTGCGGTATTAATAAGTGTCACTCTTTGCATAATCTGCTTCAGCTACAGCTCTATCTTATCTATAGATGGAACTACTGTATCTTTGTATTCGTTGTCTCTAGTTGCGTATATTGAAATGTATCTATTGCATTACTATCTTGAAGCCTACTTCAATTGAAGGTCTTACATTTTGCATGGGAATTGTGTTGGGCAGTAGTTGGACACGCACAGAGGCAGCTACAACAACGGCTTGGTTGTCAGTGCGTGGATGCCTCTTGGCTCGGCCCACGCATTCGTAATTGCGTCGATTGCGTAAGGCACCGATGCATGGCGCAGGGGAAATGCGGAAGGGCAAGAGGAGATGGAGGTGGAGGAAGAGACGCATACGCTTAACACACTTCTGTTTTACGCATTTTCTATGCCAGGGAAGCTCTAGCTTCGCTTCGAAGAGTTGCTTAGGAAGTTAGAGGGGTAGAGGCAATGGCAATGCGATTGCGGACGCGGTCGCCGCTTTTAGCACCGTGGCGTTAATTGACGCGCCAAGTACGCGGCGCGCAAACAAAGCTCGCCTCACTCGCACTCGAATTTGCTTTGGCAATTTGGTCGACTTAACCAGAGCAAACTAATTGATATATGACTCGGCGTTTCTTCTACTCCCATATCTGCAGGACTACAATGGGGAATGCCCGTACTCGTTGTCGCCGGTGAGCGCCAAGAGCCAGAAGCTGCTGCGATCGCCGCGCAAAGCGACGCGCAAGATTTCACGAATACCATTCAAAGTGCTCGATGCGCCCGAACTGCAGGATGACTTCTATCTCAATCTGGTTGATTGGTCGTCGCAGAATGTGCTCGCCGTTGGTCTCGGCAGTTGTGTATATCTCTGGAGCGCGTGCACCAGTCAGGTGAGTGTCAACAACTCGAGCAACGATCGAGCAAACAACTAACTGTAACTCATTTACCGTCTCGTTCTGTAAACAGGTAACCCGCTTGTGCGATCTCAGTCCCGATTCGAATACAGTGACATCCGTGTCATGGAACGAACGTGGCAATACTGTTGCCGTGGGCACACACCACGGCTACGTTACCGTCTGGGATGTGGCAGCCAACAAGCAGGTGAGTCTGCACTTCCGCACTGGATTAGAGAGCATGTCTTAATCACTCACTTCTTCATCCAACAGATTAACAAACTCAATGGGCATTCGGCACGCGTGGGTGCTTTGGCCTGGAACAGTGACATTCTGTCGAGTGGCTCGAGAGATCGTTGGATTATTCAGCGCGACACTCGCACACCTCAGCTGCAGTCGGAGCGACGTCTGGCCGGCCATCGGCAAGAGGTGTGCGGCCTCAAATGGTCGCCGGACAATCAGTATTTAGCCAGCGGTGGCAACGACAATCGATTATACGTGTGGAATCAGCATTCGGTGAATCCGGTGCAATCGTATACGGAACATATGGCGGCAGTGAAAGCCATAGCTTGGTCACCGCACCATCACGGACTGCTGGCCAGCGGCGGCGGCACTGCCGATCGTTGCATACGCTTCTGGAACACACTTACCGGCCAGCCCATGCAGTGCGTGGACACTGGCTCGCAGGTGTGCAATTTGGCCTGGTCGAAGCACTCATCGGAGCTGGTCTCCACACACGGCTACTCGCAGAATCAGATACTCGTGTGGAAGTACCCGTCACTGACGCAGGTGGCCAAACTAACTGGCCACTCGTACCGTGTACTCTATTTGGCGCTGAGTCCGGATGGCGAGGCGATTGTAACGGGCGCTGGCGATGAGACGTTGCGCTTCTGGAATGTGTTCAGCAAGGCTCGCAGCCAGAAGGAGAACAAATCGGTTCTCAATCTGTTTGCCAACATCAGGTAGACGACGCGTCGAGTGAGGAGGGGACACACACCAATCATACATTGACTGAGCGAGGCGCCAAAGGCAACAGCTACTAAGCAAGCAAGCAAGCAACCAATCAATCAACCAATCAATCAATCGATAACCTGGGGCTAATAACTGTGCACTCTCATCTATATGTGTATAATGTGTGCGTGGTTTCACTAACCATATTTACTAAATTTATGTTAGCATTGTGAAAATATGTTCATCTTCTACTATTACGAGTCTTAAGGTTTGTTCGGGAAAAATTAATTGGTAAGCCAAGAATGATACAAGATACAAAGCTAACATTTTAGTCACGCTCTCACGCTCCTACTTTGCAATAACCCAAAAATTTGTATATCTTTTAAGTAATGTATAGTGATTATTTAGCAGTTACTTATACTGCATTATATTTACCATAATCTAATGTTAGCTTTAGAGCTAAGAACCAGAACTGAAAACGGTTTAATTTAGCTAAGTCTATCACAAGATCGCATAAGCTTAATTGAACACAATTTTTTTTCTTTGTGTACTAAAAATAACTCAATTATTTTTTTGTACTTAGCTCCTAAGGTCTTATTATTTGCAAATGCAATATATTCTATTTGTTTTTTTTTTTTTTTTGTATGTTTACATATACATATTTAATAAATTTATACAATTTCAAAGCTACTTGATTGTTTCAATTTTTTAAATACACGCATCTTTAAAGGCGTATCGATCTCAATGTGCGCTTGACGTCACATATTTTTAGGCTTAGCGAAGACGCGAACCATAAAAAACATACTTAGTACACTTGGCTTCCACACTCCTTCATCACAGCTGAAGAGTGCAGATCGTAGCACACTTTTAGGCTTAGCAAAGACGCAACCCATTAATACACTTGGTATCCACAGACTGACTCGGTTTCTTTGCCCCAAACGCTGAAAAAAGCGTCATATCATTACATGAAATGCCATGCGGAACATTCTTAAAATAGGAATAAAATAGGATAACAGGAACATTTTCAAAATCCTAGAATGTCAGCTAATAGAACTATTAATCCTAATTATAAAAAGGTAAGTCCTGCTAAGATAAGATCCCAAAGGATTTGGTGATAATAAATTGGACTAAAAATAAGAATTATTTTGTAAATATAACGGATTTGTTTCTCTGTCAGTAGCTTAAAAATTTTAGATTTACGCTGATCTCCACATTTTTGTAGCATACTTAATGGATGCAGTAAGTTACATAGTCATTATGATAGATAGCGCCATTTCAGCAGGTGTCTGATTTATGCTTGCCTGGTTTTTCACCTGGTGAGATGAGACTATCCGTGGTGACATCGACTGGACAACAACAACAATAACGTTACTATGTGTTCGACGGTGCTGCAGTTATTCATGTTAGTTTATCTATTGTTGATGGTGTTGTCTACTTAAAGGCGCGAACGCTTAAAAAGAGACAAAAAATAGGCGAACATAAATCAGCAGTAACTGGTTGCATTGAAAATGCGATATTGTTCGGTATTTATTATTAAAATTTAACGGAAATGCTTTTTTCGGTAACTTTGAAATTTGCGCTTTAAAATTTAAATTTTTACAGCATACTTTAAGGGTGCAACATGAGTTCTTTTTCGAAAACTAGCTATATCTCGGCCATATCATGTCGCATTTTCAAGGGACACATATTGGTAAGATCGCAAGGACCAATTCTATCGAAGGACATCATACAATATGGGATTGTCTAAGGAACCAAGACTTTCATATTTAATTCTCAGGAAAAATGCAATCAGCACAAATTGCAGGACATCTTCAAAACTATAAAGACGATTTCAAAATCGTCATCATCAAACAACTTTGATTGACACAGAACTTGCTAGGATACATGCTACTTTATAATTATAAAAAAGGCCTTAGAACTTTGCTGCTTGCACGACATTCGTCCTCTTTGTTACGCCAATCGATTTGAATTGATTTGAGCCACCCGTGTGTCATAGGACATCACGATCGTCCTTCTAATGGCTTAAGTACAGTGATTTTTCTGATTCTAGGAAGTAAGGCTGAAACACAATGCTTTTGCTACCAACAGTCAAATTAGAAAAACAAAATACTAGCTTTTCTAAGAGATGGCCTATTCTTCTTAATATATACTTAACGTTATTCATTTCTTACTTTATTTGTCTGCATATTCATTACAGTTCTTACCTTTTTTATATTGTACTTACTGATTTCATGTATTTGAGAATTTTGTTATTATTGTCTTTTAAAATAATCCAATTCTTGTGCTCAATATTTTCGTAACTTAAGAACAAAGAGTGTCTTCCTAAATGTCTTACAAAAAAAAGCATTCAGTGAAAATCGTCCAAAGACTGAAATGAATACTCAAAATAGAATAAGAAGTAGAAATGGGAAATTGAAATAGTGATCAGAGTAATTGGTCTGAATACATGACCAATTACTCTGTTTCTTTTTGCACGTAGTTTCAAGTTTTCAGGCAAATGTAATCTAAGCGAAGACACGAACCGTGCACACTTGCCATCCACAGTGTGGTTGCAAGCTTTGCTGAGCCAACACTTATTGTTTTTGCGAAACTTTTGCAAAAATGTTGAAAAGCTCCCATCAAGCTTTTAGTTGTGTAAATGCAATTAACAGCGCTTGGCATTTTCGGCTTTGTAGGTAGGCAAGCTGCAGCTTCCGATGGACCCGACGTACACACGCACACACACACAGAAACAAGCACGCAGTCAGCTAGACAGCCGCCCCCGCTTGTGCCCCCCTGCGCAGACAAGCTTCTAGCCGCGTCTGCTTCTGCATATCGGATGTGTTAGTGTGTGTGTGTGTGTGCGTTGTTGTAGCCGTTGCTGCTATCGACGGTTGCTTTTCAATTTGGCCAAGTCCAAGTTTAACAGCGCTTAGCGCGCCAGAATCAAGTTCAGTCGCGCCGCAAACGCGTTGCGGAAATGTTTTGTTGTGAGCATCGTCGGCAACAGCTGCAGAGGAAACGCATCACATTTAAATCACATATCCTGCTCTTACGTAGTTCTGCTTCGCGCCGCTAGAATCACTCGTGTTAACAACAACAGTCAAATCCAGAGGGAGTAACGTTTAAGTAATCGCAGGTAAACGGAACCGGGCAACGGTTAATTAACCTACAAACGTGAAACTGTTAATGCCGGAATATACAAATGTGTGCGAACGTGTGTGTGTGTCATCCCAGGAGTGTTTCATTATTATTTTCTGCATTTTTTGTTTCTGTGTGCGAATATTGTGAACCTGGCACGTGGTTTCGTGTCCTTGCCACAGCTGCTGCGACTGCGACTGCGGCTGCTGCTGTGCTGCTGTTTCGCTGTTGCCTCTGACTGCCTTTTGAAGGTCATTACGCACGAGGACTGAAGGCCACAACAACAAGCTTAATGCGTCAGAATGAAACAGCAGGCGTTTGTGCTAGTGAAAGCAGCGCGAGAGCAACAGAGAAAGCACGAGTCGGTGTCGAGCCAAATGTCAAGAGGTGTTGCTGCTGTTGTTGGCGACAGCCTTGAGCGGCAAGCGGGTGTGAATGCGACGGTTACTGTGTTTGAGTGTCTGTGTGTGCGTGTGTGTGTGAGAGGGGGCCAATTACGATGTAAGTGGAAAATAGAATAGAAATGTTTTGTCCTCGCTCACAACGAAAGTGAAAGTAAAAAGGAAACAGAATACGTTCAACTGGCAATTGAGCAACTACGAGTCGATTCTATGCAAACTCAAATAGCAAACAATTAAATAAAAGCAATTTCCACTGTGCAATTGAACTAATCACAATAAATTGCACTTAATGATAAAGCGCAACTGACAAATCTATTAAGGAAAAGCATGTGAAGCGCGAGAGTAGGCAAAAAGCTAAGCACAACTTTGCATAGGGAAAAATGTAGCCCATAAAACGTCAGAATAAGCAGGCTCTGCGTGCATACAAAAAGTGTAACCCATAAAATGTCAGAATAAGCAGGCTCTGCGTGCATACAAAAAGTGTAACCCATAAAAGCAGAGCTTAACAGATTTTTTTTAAAAACAGAAGACAGCTAAGATATGAAAATAAAGTACTCGGATAGTAATCAGTTAAAAAGTATTTGATTCTTGGTTCTTTAAACTAAATTTACGCTTATCAAAATATAATATATTGAGATTATTACGCTAATGACGAAAACTTGTAGTCCTATGATAAATACATTTGTCAACCGATTTATTTTTGTTGCTGTTGTATATTAAGATTAAATTAACATTAAATGTCAAAGGTAATATTGCAAATCCTTGAAACGAATACAGTTGCTAAGATGATTTTACAAGAATTGCAATAATAAGATGGACAAAGTTTGCTGAAAACAAAATAAACAAAAAATACATTTTAATAACAACTACTTACAAGTTAGACCGCCCCCTTGAGTATGAGCGCAATGGCTCTAACCAAAAGATAGACAGATAGAACTCTTGTCATCGTGAGTTAGACAAATCAAATATTAAATATTTGAATGAACGATAAGCTTGGCCTCGAGTCTCAAGTTTGACCTGGCTTTTGAGTGATTCTCGCACAATTCGCATGTGTTCACACCTGACATGAAGACGGGCGGGCAGACGGACAGACGGACAGATATACAATGAGAATTGGCGTTTGTTAAATCTGCATGACTTCTCGACAAGTTGTGAAATTTACTCAGTGATTAGCACAGCTAAGGAGAAGGCCGAGACACGCCCGTTACCAACTTGCAAGTTCTGCGAGTTGAACAATCACCGATGTCTTGAGGTTGACATAAGGCCTCTTTGTATCCTCACTTCCGAATGGTGCTGACAATTAGCGCAGCAATGAAATCGAAATCGTACTACGAAATGTCGAAAAGATAAAAAAAAGTCTCTAACATATTTTGGAATATAATTTTTCTGATAAACATATTCTAAGGCTATCTTCGCTTTGCCAAGTTTAGCTTCTAAAATCAATCGGGAGATCGAAGATTTACCTTTGCTATTAAAACAGTTGACAGCACCCACAATCAGCTGAGGGGCAAAGTGCAGCGAGTTGCACTGTGCTTGGGTTTTGTCTTAAGGTTTTTAGTCAAGATCTCATTTGACCTTCGCAGCGTGACACGTTCAGTGACCGCCACAGTCAATGCCATTGTCCATTACAAAGCTGAGGCTCTGTTCCACTTCCCGACTCTCCAACTTTCCAGCTCTCCCCTCTTTTTGAAGACAGCTGCTCTTCAACTTGACCCCATTTTGTGCTGGCTTCGATTTCTGGTTTTACTTTTGTCTTTTACGGACAAGGACTTAACGAACGATGAAGCTGGACTTGGACTTGGACTTGAAGTTGAAGCTGGAACTGAAACTGAAACTGGAGTTGCAGTTAAAGTTAGAGCAGAGCACGTAGGGCCTTTGTGTGGCCTTTGACAAGGCGATTAAGATCGCTTTGTGAGACAAGCGGTTGGTTTGTCGGCGCAATTACACGTCCGAAAGGTAACAACTTGGTAACTGGCTACAAATTAGATGTCGGCCAGCTCTTCAAGTTGTCATTGCAGCTTGCCAGTGGTGGTGGTGGTGGTAGATGGTAGATGGATGGGGCAGGGAGGCGGGCTTCTTGCTGCCTTTAATTTATAATTTTTATGATGTTTTCCAGTTTTGTGTCTTGTTTGTTTTTAATGTGGTATGATGTGTGTCTCAGAATCTCGAGACACTCACAATGCAAGGGGAGCAGCAATAACAATAACAATGTATCAAAAACAGCAGCAGCAGCAGCAACAACAACCGCTTTAATAATAAATAAAATAAAAACCTGTTACAATGCGCTTCGCACGGCTGAAGGCAAGTGAAGGGTAAGGCAGATGCAGAGCTAGGGACAGACGGACAGACAGACGGACAGAAGAAGAGGGGAGGGAGGAGAGCAACTATCGAGTTTTTGTACCCGCTACCCAAATAACCGCAGGGTATTATAACTTAGTGTAAAGTATCCACAACCGACATGATATATGTAGATCCGTCCGTCTGTCCGTCTGGCTCTATGGCCAGCTATATCTTAAAGACTATAAGAGCGAGTGACAATTTAGTGATAATACTTTTATTATTAGTATTACCGTCTTCTTAGTAATTTCGCGACACTTCCGGCAAATAAAAAATTCGCACATTTTTAGTGCACATAATCAGAACAATAGTGTGAATCGTTTTCGTATTCCTAGAAAAATGAATCTGTGGTATCTCAAAGTCAAGCCCATTCGATTATAGTTTTCTTACTTGTTTTTATACCCTTGCTGAGGTTATTTTCCATAATTTGCAGAAGTGTGGCCAGCATGACCCATTCAACCACATACAGTTTCAGTTTGTTGAATTTGGATGGAAGTAGTCATAGTAAATACAGAGACTAAGAGAGAGAGTATTTGCTCTTCGGAACTTCGTGATTTGCTTTGTTTGTCTTGTATGTTTTTAGATTGGCTTGGTTTGGTTAAGGAGCAACAGTAGCTGCGTTTGCTTTGATTGATGATCCAAGCGACACGCCTATTCCAACGCCCCGCGACCTCAAACGACCCCTCGCCATCTCTCTCTTTCTCTCTCTGACTCTGTCTTTGTTTTGGGCTGCTCTTGTAGCATTTAATTGCAAGTTGAACAAGTTTATTGAGGGCTAACAGTAGCTTACAGCTTTGTGAGCGATAAATGCGAGTTACACGCGGATTAAACAGATTGGGGCATGGCCTATAGCCTGACCCCAGCCCAAAGCGATTAAAAAGGCTAACTGACTCGACTGTTGAGTCGACATTTAACTGAACAGTATCAACTGCTATGAATTGAAAAACAGTACAACTCGTATTTATTATGTATACAACATTATGTATGTAGATCTCTTGACACTTTGGCGCCGCGGTCATTGTACTTGACGTACTCCGGAGCCAAAATCAAAGCCAAATGCCTAATAATACAATCACAATCACAATCGCAGTCACAATCGTATGCTATCCAAAAATCGATTCAAAATGTTGTTTGATTTTGTTTTCATTTTCGTTTCGGTTTTCGTTTTCGTTTTCATTTTTTGGTTTTTGTTTTCTTTCTGCAAACAATGAGAAGACAAAGCCATCAGTCTATGGCTAGACAAGATCGAGCCAAACCGCCGGCTTGATGCCTATTTATGCCATCAAATTAAAAAGCATTGACATTGAAAATTATGCGAACGCTCTGCGAGACGCAGACGCAAATGGAGATCGACAGACAGTTCAACGGTCAGATCGTACAGAATAACATTCAACTATATATGTACGTATATATATATAGACATATGTTTAGCTATAGCTGCAGATCACGATCGAGATCAATCCGAAAATTGCCACTGACAACTTGCGAATTAAGATTGATCGCCGCATTGTCTCCCTGTCTGTCAATCTATAGTTCGTTGGATTGATCGCCCCCACAAGATCCGACATCCACTATCCAATATCCGACAACCGACAACGACCCGACACTTGTTTAACAATCCGCGATCGACGATCGTCGATTGTATCTATGAACCGTATACCTGCCCTCTATGTCAAGTTGCGGCTTGTACAACACACAATGCAATGCGAGCATGAACATGCTCGTAAATAATATATTTATAATACTTATAATAAGCAGCTCTCAAAATGCCATCATTAATTATTTTCATTTGCGACACTTGCGACGTTAAATGTACCAAGTTTACGCCTTGGAATTCCACGTCCCTCCCAACAACAACAACAATAACAGAAAGAAACTCCAAGTGACACTGAAACTGAGTGAGAGAACTGTTTGTTTATGAAGTGCTTCCAAAACTTGCACTTCAATGGCATTTCTGATGTTTGCCCGAGAAGACAAAAACAAAAAAAGATTCAAATAAAAAAAAAAAAAACTGAAAAAATGAAAAATAAAAAATAAAAAATTGATTTGTGCCCATTCAATAAACCAACAACATCACAGCAACAAAAATGCCAAAGTCGCTGTCATAACTAAAAATAACTGAAAAAACATAACAGAAAATAACTTTTCAAGTGGATGCCAAACTTGTTCGCACCCAAAATACTCTAAATTTTGCCAGTTAACAGCTAAATTTCAATTACAATTATGTTTCGGACAAGGCCAACAATGTTGTTGCCATTCTTTGCGAAGCTCGCATTCAGTTAGCCATATTCTTGTTGGCCAAACTGCCTATTAAGTTGTAATTGAGCACACAGTTTCATTCAACTGATAAATTGATATTCAAATAAAACGTTTTTCACTTGATTGGCAGCACTGAACTCAGTGCCGAAAGTGATGCCAATTATTTAACTACTTCAAATGGAAATGCAGAAACCGTTATGTAGATAATTAACAATGTGAAATCGCCAAGTAATAAAATATTATTGTTGCATTAATTCTTTCGCTTTTACAACACACTTGCAAACAAATTGCACAGTCATGCAGTTACTACTTGCCCTTGAAAGAATTCGTGGCTTGCAAAAATCGTTGTTTGTTTGTTTTGTTTATCAATTTAATATTGAGAAACAAATGACCAGCCAGCCTTGCCATATCGTTGCCCCACACACATACACACACTCACAGTTATATTGAAATGTTGCCACCTTATATTATTACACCATGATTGCGATAGTTACGCAAGCGCGTCGTCTCGCCTACTCTTACAGCATCCGTGATATAGGCGAAAGCGTAGAATTTTATTGGGCAAAGAAGAAGAGCAACAATGAATGGGTGCAAACAACCCGTTGATTTGTTGCTTGCTGCTCTGCGCGGCAGAGTATTGCCGAGCATAACTGTTTATCTGTTGTGTTCGATGATCAAACACACAAACAGCACAGTTGCTGTTGACATTTTTGGGCTGTGGCCATTTGCCACCCGCGTTGTTTTCCTAATTAATGCAAGGGGCGTGGACGGGGGCGTAGCATGAGGTGCGCTCAAACCTTCACCTTTTGCTAATTTACTCGCTGAATTGGGTAATCGAGCAGTTGGCCATAAAGAATTGGTAACAGACCAATACTTAATGATGGCACACACTTCTGCGCAATGCGCATCCATCAGACTGCGCTCTCTGCTTCCTCTCTTCCCCTTCGCCTTAACCCTAGAGAGGCAACGACCCACACATTGATATTGATTGAAATGCGTATGCGTATGTGTAAGTTCATCAATATTTTCAATATTCCTTTTTACGGTATGACAACCTTCCATCAATTTTGTATAGTGTAGAAATAAAATCACCGATCTAGGGTTAAAACTAACGTAATTAGTTTCCGTTTTGCATTCATTGTTGTTGTTGCTGCTGCTGCTGCTGATGCTGCTTTTGTTGTTGCTATCAACGCCTTTGCCTTTTTTTCGCAAACTGTTTTGTTATTTCTTTTCATTGACTTTGTTTTGATCGCCACATTTGGCGCTTTGGCGCCGCTCATCGCTTACAGTGGCGCAAGTTTGTCGCTTCGCTTTGCGTTTTACGCCGCAGTTGCGTATTACATTTCACGCACTTTTCGCCGACCTGCGGCCCAGTGTGTCATGATGCCATAGCAGAGGTCAACTGTGCGCCATAGAAATGCTAAATTCAAAGATGCGGGTGAGCTATAGCGACGACGGCGCTATTCAGCTGCTAATTAACTGTGCGCTGTGACGCTGTGCTAATGATGGCCCACATTTGGTTTGTCAGTCCTTCAACAGCATCTCGCATCTTCGAGCTCAATGATGAGTATCAATTCTTACACACTCTCTCTATCTCTCTCTCTCATTCTCTCCCGCAGTGAAGACCTCTGTCGTGCTCTCGCCCTCGTTCCATAATGGCACTGGCGCTAAAGACGCTACTGCTGACGCTGCTGCTCAGCCAGATGCTTCCGTCGAGCATTGGCTCCGCAGTACTCATCTCCGATATGACCATGACCATGATGGTGGAGCTGTCGTCGCGTCATCCCTTCTGTAAAATGCACACGGATCGGTGAGTTCAATGAACAACGAAGTTTTCTGTGAATCCTGGCTAATAATTTATCGTTTCTCTCTTCATTAGCGGCGACATTCAAAGGATGCTACTGCAATCCGATCCTCGTCGCATCCGCCAGGTGCCGCGCGAGTCCGTCGTCGAACTGGAGGAGGTTTGTCGTCGGCAAGGATCCTATGGCCATGAGTTTCGTGGCGGACTTGGCTTTATCTATCCGGGCACCAAGTGGTGCGGTCCCGGCACCTCGGCAGTCAACTATGATGATCTGGGACCGCATGTGCGCGAGGATCGTTGTTGTCGCGAGCACGACATGTGTCCCGACGTGCTTAACGTGGGCGACTGCCGGCGTGGTCTCTGCAATCGCGGCACCTTTACACGATCCCATTGCGATTGTGATGCACGCTTCCGGCGCTGCTTGCAGGCGGCCAACACGGAGACGGCCAATACGTTGGGAGCGATCTTTTACAATGTGGTGCAGGTGACGTGCTTCCAGGAGCGCAGTCCATGCTCGGCTCACCAGAGGTTCGAGGATTACTTTTATGCGACCAACCATTGCCCAGCCGAATATCGGCAAGCCGATCTCTATGTGCCACCGCATGCCGACAATCTCATTTCCAAGATCCTCTCACATCCCCAAGGTCGTTCGCTGCTTCCCGAGCCCGTCGACGCTCCCTCGCTCAAGCAAAACGCACGTCGCTTTGGTGTCAAGTTGGCTAGCGTTGGTCTGGCGGCAGTCAACATTCTGCGTGAGGTTGTCCACCGCCCACGCCTGATCTGGGACAGTCTGCATGCGCCTGTCAGCCGTGAACTGCCGCCAGGTCAGCCTGGTCCTCCTCCTAGCTCCAGAGGAGGGTATTATTACCAGCGACCCGGACCACGGTACAGCTACGACTACGACTATGGTTGGAGCTGAGAGGAGTGTTAAGGAAAGACTGTGTCCCATTTAGTATTAGTAGTTATGTAGAGCACAAATCCAAGCCAAGCCAAGCCAAGCACAAGCACATATTCACGCCTCACTTAGTCATCTTTAGTCATTAGATATGTTCCCAAAGCATGTGCATGTTTTTATCATAAGACTTTGTTTTTGTTTTTTTGTTCAATAAATTAAGTCAACTGTCACTCGTGATCGCCGTCTGTCAACTAGGCTTACCTTCTCTCTATTTCTCTCCATCACGATCTCTCCGGCAGAGCGGGCTATAATCAAACCGAGCAGGAGGCCATCTGCGCACAGTGGCAATATCAGCCATCGGAAAAATATGTGCCCAGCCAGCCGCGCACGTCGTAGATAGCGATGACCTGGAACGACGACCTGGAACTGTTCAAGTGACCCTACCTGGAAACGAATACAAATCTACAATATCACTTTAGCAATTTACTATAGTATTTTATGTATTCCACCGCCCCCCGAAATTCTGTGCACCGCGTTCTGCCCACAGAATCACTGTGCCAAAAATCAAGAATACAACATGGCGAATATATTTTTCATAAGCAAAAAAAAAAAAAGAAAAAAAAACACAAAAAAAAAATAAAGAAAACATTATATATACATGCATATATTTACCGAGATCTGAGAGCGAATAAAATATCAAGCAAAACTCGTTGAAATGTCGTTACCTCAAAAGCAGCCGCAGCCTGTAAGTATGCAACACTTATTTAAGAGTTATATTTCATGCCGAAAGTTGTCTCAGCCTGCAAATATGCTATAGAAAATTTTGTTCCAAATCAATAATTGAGCGCAGTGATTGTCAAACTGTACAGAGTTTTTTCGATCTGTAGCACAATGGTAAATTGCTCTCGATTGATGAATACCCTGTCTGTCTGTATCTTATACAGTCCCTAATAATAAACACTGACTGATTGACTTGCATTTTTGCATTATTTCTTTAATTCTAGCCCTTTGTTGGTTTAACAAATGAAATTATAAAATTTGTCATTTGATGTTGTTCTGCTGTTTGTGTTTGTGTGTGGGTGTTTTTGTTGTGTACTTGTGTTTCTCTGTGTGTGTGTGTGTGTGTGTGTGGCATGTTGTATAACGTATGCAATTTTGGACAAACTAAAATCTTAAAACTGAACTAAAGCGCAGATTGCCAAGTGACTCTCCAACTGTTGTTGTTGCTCTTCATTTCCACCATCTGCTGCGTGTTCGACCTGCACCGAGGGAATTAGGCGCGCAGAGCGACAAACTGCTGGAACACCTCGAGAATATGTGTGTCCAGATCGGAGGTGAAGAGCAGCGTTTCCAATGTGCTGCTGTATTTTTGCACCTGCTCGTGATGCTGTTGACAAGAATGAGAACAATTATGCAATGCAAATAGATAACATTTTCAACAGCTTAGTTTACCATGAGGAAAACCTGTTGAAGGCGGCCAATTGTCCAGCGATACCAATCAGTGTCCGGATCACGGCCATCTGTGTCGGAGCGTAGCAGATGCTCGGATAGTATCATAATGAAGCGCTGGAAGACAATGAGAAACAGACGCTTCTGATTCACATTGGCTGCCTCCAGTTTCTCCTCCATGCGCTCCACAACCTGTTGATGAAGATTAAAGTATTTTGAATGAATAGTTCTTGAGTTTGATAATCACACAAGTTACCTCCTCGGATGGCTTGTCCGCATGCGTGATGGGTTTCTTGCGCTTGTGCGGCGTATCCTCATCTGTGTCGCTGGACGATGAGTCTGCCTTGGACAGCTTTTCCTTTGCATCGCTCAGCTCGGTGTCTGTGACAAACAAAGACAGAGAGAGACATAATTATTTTCATAAATGTTATGTGTCGCAGGGATTAGGCGGTTTCCACTTACTTAGCTTGATGACATGCTTGTTCATCTTCTTGATGGTCAAGTGCAGTATTTCCCAGAGATACATTTTGGTGAATTCACCAGTCATCTCCTTGGAAAATATCCAGGTGGCCACAGCCGAGCAGTCAACCACTTGCAGCTTCAGCAGCTTATCGATCAGCACCACCATCATCTGTTGATGCGATGACCACAGCTCATAGATGTTGTGCAGTATGTAGATCTGTGCCTCCTCCGTCTCGGCCAAGGCACGGAACACAACATGGAATTTGGAAATGGCCGCAAAGCTGTGCGAAAACGATTTCGAGCCCAGGTTGAGCAGCGTCTGCACAAAGACATCGATTTTAAGGGCATTGAAGCTGCCATCGGACATCTCCTCGCCGCTGTAGCCGCTGCTGGGTATTTCCTTCAGTATGTTGGCAACCTCCTCGGGTGTGCACTTCTGTCGGATGGCGACCACCAGTTGATGTGCCACCGCAGTGCCTGGCAGATTGGCTGCAAGAGAGAGACAAGCGACAAGAGACGAAATGGTAAATTAAGTTGGGTTGAATGTAACCACAGAAGATAAACGGATTAGCGAGGGGAGCGAAGAGTGCGCTACACTAAGCTGGACGGGAATTGCGCGACTTGTTTGACACTTTCGCTTGTGCCAATTGCCAACTACAACTACAACGACAACTACAACAACCGCAACTCCCAACTACAATTGCATTGCGTTTTGTGCGCCGTCGCGTGGAACCAAGCGGCAACCGCAAGCTGGTGCGTTACTAATGATGTCTTCCACAACTGCTCCGCAACATCTTTGTCTGCTCCACAGTTTGAGGAGCCGCGCTCTTTGCGGCTATTACATGCAATTTATTGGCACTTGCCTCGATTATGTCAATGAAATGTGCGCAGGTGACAAATTAAAGCAAAGGGAACAATGCGGAACTGCTGCAACGCGACCCATTTGCCAACTGTAGAAGATGCAACCATCTTCTGCCGGTAAAGACAAAGACAAAGACCACATTGTGCACAGCGTGTCAAGATCAGCGGGTAAGGTTCACACACTTCAAGCGCCGCCATGGGAATCAGACAGACAGACAGACAGACAGCTCAATGACTCGTGTCACGTTAGCTAATTGAATGACAACAATTTGTCGCTTCACTCGACTTGACTCGACGCATACCCCGTGAACTATGACTCTGCCTCTCACTCTCACTCACACTCTTCCATTTCACTTTTACAGGGTATAAAGCATTTATTAGCATTTGCTTTGTCACGCATCTTTGAGTCGCAGCACAGCAAATTGAGCATGTCCAAGGCAGGGCGGAGAGATACTTTTGTGCATAGTCTAAAGATCAGGGCACTGCTCCATGAGGCGTATAGCAGATTGTCCAGCAGCCGCCTTCTCAACTCTATCAGAGGTGAGCGCGTGACACGGAGGAACTTTTTGAAGGAGAATTGGCACAGTCTTATCTAATTTTTTAAGTGAATGAGTAGTCTCAAATATATTACAACTTTAGCTTTAACACTCGGTAAATTATGCGGAATAAATTTATCTAATTTGATTCCGACCACTTTAATTCTCTAAAATCGTATATTATGTTTCATAGTAGATGTAATTAGTCACTCGCTTTGATTAATTTTTCTTTATGCATATAAGGTGTTGTTTTCTTTACAAATTATTCTTTCTTCGTTACTTATATATACAAGTATTATAAATGAAAAATAAGAGTAAAGCCCCATTTGTCCTTTTCTACTTAAATAGATTAATGCAATTAAAACACAACAATGTAAGGAACATAAATAATGAGCTTTAGTGGAAAGTATTTCGAAAGTACCCTTCAGCAACTACTCTAAAAAGAAATGAATCGTGTGCCAAGTTGAATTATGCCCCTAAAAGAAAACAAAATTTCTGCTCACAATCTTTTGTTCTTCACCTGACACTTTCCCTGCATGCTTTTCTCGAATTCCATCTCCCATCTGCAAAGCAGCATCTGCTAAACAGTTCACGCTCAATGACATGACCTGCGTCTTAATCGCTGACTTGATCTTTACCCCCAAGCAGCAAACAAGCAAAAAACAGAACATGAGCAAGGTGAAACGCCACTTGCAATGCAAGAACGACAACAATCAGATGGGCAATCGAACAAGGGCAGGGCATAGCAAACATAATAGAGAGGGGCGGCTGAGGGTGGAGGGTGGAGGGTCTTGGAGTGGAGGTGGAGGAACCACTATTGAACTTCAGCGAAGCGAACCGCATATCTGGTGTAGGGAATCTCATGTGGAGCTGCGCCAAAAGTTGCCAACCGACAAAAACGAAAACAAGTAAGACAACAGTTAAGAGTCGAGTGTGCTCAACTGTTGAATACTTCAAGAGCAAAGCATCTTAGCTTTGTAATCCGAAAACAAACCTTATCTATTCTACACTTTCTGTAATACTCTATTACCCTTTAGCATAGTGGGTATAACTAGCCCTCGTTGCCAGCAGCTGAGCGATAGAAGTTTGACTCGCGGGGTGGAGGAGCTCTAAACATCCGCAAGTGTTGCATAAATGCGCGTTTGCTGTCAGTTGGCGCCCCCGGTTTGCTGCCAGCCCCGCAGCTGCCACAAAATGCGGCCGCCGCTTGCGAAATCGACGGCGCACCGCTGGCGATGCGTCGCTTGGCTGCTCCAATGAAAGCAGTGGCAGCAGCTTCTGCACTAGCTTCGTCGAGAGCTACCTGTTGGGCCGACTCCATTCTCCGTCTGTCTGTCGGTCTGCTTGGGTGGGTGTCGCTTCGCCTTCGTCTGGGGCTTGTTATTAGCGTCGCGCACGTCGTGGACGCGTTTCAGTCGAGTTTACGCGCGCGCGCAGAACGTACATCGCGCGAATCCGCAAAAGATTTGGCCAACGTTCATCATCATCGACGTTATTTTCTGTGATTTCTTTTTTGTTTATGTGAGAATGAGAAACTTGTGTTGGCCCCGCTTAGTCAGCGTTCTGCTGGCACTCGCAGTAAGTGCAGCAGCTGCTCCTCCACCTACTGTGTGAAATACTGTGCACCTAAGGAGTTCAAGGGTATAATAAGTTTGTGACAAAGTGTGACAACAAAATGCGCAAAATGCCAAACAGGAAAAAGCTGGCCAACTTCCACAATGTCACAGCCCAGTTTTACTGTCAGTCTGTCCGATTGCAGCTAATTATATCTAAAGGTTAGAGAGAGAGCGAATTTCAGTGCATCTGGTTCGTGTCTTCATTAAGCACTGGTGGAAAACCAAGCAATAGATTGTGGCTTATTATATACAAATTGCAACCTTATAGCTCTTATAGTTTGAACTGTTGTCAAAGAGTAGTAAACGAATTGCATATTTGCAGCCACCTCAAATTTCATTTTATATAATTGCTTTTGGTTCATGTCTTCGTTGATCACTGGTGAAAAGTCCATCTATGGCGTGTGACTTATTTGCAACCTTATAGCTCTTAGAGTTTTAACTATTGTCAAAGAGTTAGCAATTGTAAGCAATGTTCTAACTTAGTAGTAAACGAATTACATATTTGTATCCACCTTAAATTTCACTTTATATAATTGCATCTGGTTTGTGTCTTCGTAAAGCACTAGTGGAAAACCAAACTACGCTTTTTTGTTTATTATATGCAAATTGCAACCTTGCTTATCTTACAGTTTTAACAGTTGTCCATCCGTTAGTAATGGTAAACCTAGTACTAAACGAATTACAATTGCACTTTATGTATTTAGATGGCATGTATTTTTTTGAGGTAGGGTGTCTCACTTTGATTGACATTTTCTCGCTGGCGTTTGCTGATTGTTATTCTCATTGTTTGCGGTTGTGCGCAGGCGCAGCAGGTGTCAGCGATTGTGGGTACTGGCAGGGATGTGGTGCTGACGCCCAAGCAAACGCTTCAGCTCAACGGCAAGCGTCTTTTCTACGAGGAGCAGCAGCAACAGCCAGCCGCAGACAGATCCTGGGAGCACACGCTCAAGCATGTCACCTACGTGACGCTCTTCACCGACGCCGCCCTCGGTGCCGCCTCCGGCAATCTCAGGTAGGTGCAAGACACATCATCCGCAGCCCGATCTACGACTAAAACGTTACTGCGGCAGCCAGCTGCATGACTATCATGACTTTCTGCAGACGCCGTATGTGCCAGCGACCGCTGGTGGCCAGGCACAGGCGCCATCCTCGCGCTTTGGCGACATTGTCACGCTGGCAAGCGGCCGCCTGGAGCAGTTGTCCAGCAATGGCAGCTATCGTTTCGTTGAGGGCGCCACCGATGCCAGGGATGCAGTGCAGCGAGCAGATCCGTCAGTGGTGAAGACGCGAGCCGTGTGGCGTGTACAGCGTATTCGGCATCGGGATGGCGAGCAATCGCCCAATCCCCGCTATCACTACGAGATGAAGTACAGTGTGTCGCCAGTGGCGGCCAGTCTTGGCTGGCCACCGCAGAGCTACATCCAGAAGGAGTCCGACTATCCGCAGAGCTTTGGCCGCATTGCTTATGAGGAGAAGCGCGACAAAACGTTTGCCCAACGTCGCCAAGATCGCCAGCCGCAGGCAACATTCGTCCGAGGCATATTCCAGCCTCCTCCGCCGCCACCGCCTGCATCCGCTCTCAACATCGGTGAGTATTTAAAGGCTGGACCGGAGCCACCAAAGACTTCGCCAAAGATCGAACTGTTTCCGGGCCTCTTCAATTTGGGTCTGCGTCCCAATTATATTCCCGCCACCACGTTCCGACCGAGCTATCCCATCAAATTCGCTGCCCATCCAGAGCTAACGGCTCCCCTGGAGCGCTTCCCTCTACCCAATGAACTGAGCGGCACTGCTGGCGATGCTGGCGGCGTGCCAGCTGCTGCTCCCCCAGTAACCCATCACTTTCATCATCATTTTTACATGGCCACTGGCCATGGCAACTCTCAACCGGAGCTCGGATACCGCCCCTCACTAAGCACGCCTGTTCCGCCCACTTCGGCGCTCCCCCTCCCACACC
This sequence comes from Drosophila niveifrons, assembly GCA_035046325.1. Taxonomy (NCBI): domain Eukaryota; kingdom Metazoa; phylum Arthropoda; class Insecta; order Diptera; family Drosophilidae; genus Drosophila; species Drosophila niveifrons. The sequence goes on along the minus strand of JAWNOC010000063.1, from coordinate 7,144,476 downwards.
CCCAATCACATTCCCATTCTCACTCCCATTACCATCAACATGAGCATAGCGACGAAGGCCATCGAGAGGTTCAGTTCCCAACGAATCATGCCTCAGGCTCGACCGAGTCCCTGGAGACGGACGAGGACTTGCATCACAGCCAGGACCAGCACGCGCTGCGCTCTCCTCATGTCTACTCAGGTGAGAGCTCCTCAACTCCCTAGCCCCTTAAGACGGATATGCACAATAGTTTTGAGAAATATTGTATACTAAATACATTTCTATTCATTTACTTCATTTGAGTCTACAACATAAGTTTTATAGCACATTTCTTTTATATTAATTCGCTTTAGACACAATGATTATTGGTCAAAACGTCGCTTTGAAATAATAAAAGTAAACCTCAAGTTTTTACTTAAAGTGCTTCCAGTATATAAATAAACCTCAACTTTTACTTAAAGTTCTTCTACTCTGTGGGAACTAGGATAAAAATTATATAAATTTATATTAATGTTTTAAAGTTAGTTTATATATTTAATAACGTGTATAATCAGAATACAAGAAACAAAACTAGTATGATGAAGAATAGTACAATATTCATTCTCTCTGAAAGCCACTGAGAATAAACGATATCTTTTTGAGAATATTCCTGGTGTAGAGTACACATACATGCATGAGAGCAATGAGAATCAAAAAAATTATTGACTCAAATTCTAAAATAAGTTTTGAAATTACATTTTTGGAGCAGGGGAATCAACTGTGATTTTTTTTTGCATGTGGTCATGATCAACATTGCTGCTCGATCAGTGTACGATCCAGCGTCCAAGTATCAGTCATCGAAACTGACGACGCCATTGCTCATTTATGCTGGCGCCGGAGGCGAGGCAGACTCTGGTGATGCTGGCGAGGATCACAAGACATTTGTGCACAGTGAGCCGTTAGAGGAAACCATTTATCGCTATTCGGAACCGGATCCACTCTATGTGCATCAGAATCCAGTGGATGTGTTGCAGCTGGAGACGCCACAGCAACAGCCACAACCACAAGCACATCACGCACAAGCAGTGCAAGCAACAACGGGCGACGAAGAGGAGCCAGAGGATCAGCTAAGCGAACCCATAGAAAAAGGAGAGCAGCGACCAGCTGGCAGTCAGAAGCAGGCCAAGCTTGCAACGACACCAGCAACTACAACAACATCATCAACAACAACAACGAGTTCGACGGAGACGATGATGTCTTCGACAACAACAACAGCGAAGCCAACAGCTGCGGCCACGCCCAGCAAGGCGAGCTTTGTGTCCACCTCGACCAGCTTCACGCCGCTGCGCGCCTTGAGTCGCTATCGAACCACGCCACGCATCACGGCTGGCAGATCGACGACAAGCACTACAACATCGACCGAGACGCCATCGTTTGCCAAGTGGAAGCAGCGACGCAAGGAGAATGTCACCAACGGACCGGACAGCAAACCCAAGAGCAGTCTGCGCCATGAGTCCAAAGTGGTCTTCATTCCCACCACAACTGCAACGGTAACGAAAACGACGACAACGACAAAGCCGCCAGCTATCAGCACAGAGTCACCAGCTACGACACCAACATCAATCACAACTGCTGCTGTGTTAGATGCAGTGAAGCCGGCTCCTGGGCGGGAAGTAATCGAGGTGCTCACCCAGAAGTCGGTTAGCAAATCAGTGAGCATCAAGGTGGGCGAGAACGGCGAGGAGATACCCATCATTGTGGATGATGATGAGAACGAGGTGAAGCCGAGCTAAACGAGAATTAAGCATCTAATCTTTAAAGTGTAAACTTAATCTTAAGAGCCGCGGCACCCCAAAGAAGCAGCAGCAGCCGAAGCAGTAGAAGAAGCCACAGCTTCACTCACTTCTAATCTTGGTTATAATGAATGCTATCCGACAATTCTCTTACATAAAAGACAGAACTTGGATACTGTTCACATTTAAGTTAATATTTGAATAAATTTGTAAGTCAATCAGTTCACTCAGTGACAACGTTGTCACGTCTTATTGTCTATTTCTACTTAAGGAGAGAGAGAAAGAGACTCACCTGCGTCCTCGTTGGCGTACTTGTAGTTAGGCACAGGCGTGACCGGAATAAGCTTGGCATATGTGGTTGGCATCATTTCAGTGATGCGCTGATGGTACGAGAGTCTGTACAAAACAATTAAATTTATTTTACAAATCAAAATACTTGGACGATTGTTAGTCTCGCACTTACCGCAGACACTTCTGCAGCACCTCTTGTATGAACTTGGGACGCGGATGCTCGGCATCGAGCAGCAGGCAACTGTCCCATTCATCCCACGACCAGGTGAACTTAAAGTTACTCAAATGATAGCTGAACCAGTTGACAAAGCGATCAAAGCACGACGTGTTCATCGAATCGATGCGCATAAACAGAATCTCCGTCGCCTGGGCGAGCACCTGGGGCAGCGTGCCCGGCTGCAGCTTGCACAGCTCGATCAGTATGGAGCCGTAGCAGATGTCCAGGTAGCGAGGCGTGGGCATGTGAAACAGCTCCGCAAAGATCACCTCCACAATGCAGTACTCCAAGGGGATCTTGTGCTTGAACGGGAAGTTCAGCAGCTGGGCGGCGCAATCCTTACGCTCGTGATGATGTGTCTCGATAATGTGATGCAGATGCTCCTCAATCAAAAAGCGCTCAATTGAATGCGCACCCGGCAAATTGGGGCCATCGGGACAATCGGTGTAGTCAAACATGCGATACACCACCCACGGCATGGGATATTCGAAGGCGTCGTGGTGTGGCGGCGGCGTAATCTGCGGCAGATTGTGCTGCAGTGCCTCGCACAGTATGGAGTCGAAGACCAGGTACGGACGCGGTATGTGCTTTTCGGCCCAGTTATCCTGACGCAATTTGCGTATTTGTGCCCACAAGCAATCCAGATATTCCTCCTGGGGATGTGGCGCATCCGATGACCAGACGCGCAGCGCATTGTGATGCTTCTTCGAGCGTTTATTCAAATAGACCTCAATGCGCAGCAACAGCGATTCCAGGGCCGATTCCTTCTTCTCGTAGAGATCACGTCCCACCCAGGGCAGTGTGGAAAGGACGGCAAAGACAAACCAGTCGCGACGCACCTGAGGCACAGTGTCCTCATTGGACACGTCAATCATAGTGTCGAGCAACTGCAGCAAACTAGTCGCCGATATCACATGACAATTGACCAGATCGGCAAGAAAGCGCAAGGAATAGCGTGCTGCATCCCAGCGACACAGCTTCAACGACTCCTTGAACGTCTTTACCATGTGATCGACAAACTCGCCACCGAATTTATAATTCTTTGCATTGAGCAGACCCACTAAGGTTGTGTAAACGGTGCATTTCTCGGGCATTCGCACCGCACAGTCGGAGAGGATGCGCAGGATCTTCAGACGGAATGTGCCCAAATCGGCCTCGAGCACGGACACGAGACCTTCGAGATTCGACTCCACCGACGATGTGCTGCGCTCGCCTACGCGCAATATCAGCGACTCCAAACGATCCTCAATTTCTTGATTTTCTGAGACGCGACGACGTTTATTCCGTCGATGATCTGCAATTTATTATTGTTGTAATTATAATTAATATGTTGTATAAATTTGGCTGATGTACGCACCATAACTCTCATCCTCCGTATCGTGAGCACGTCGACGACTCATAGTGTAATTTACAAGATATCAACAATTTGCAACAATCGTGTTTTCTTATTGGCAATGCAACGTTTTTGGCACCCGGCACAATGAAAGTTGTGGTTACAGTCCTCCGTATATTGTTTGGGTCACTAACTTGCAGCGTGTCTTTTTCGAACGGATGTGCTACGCAATTCACGTCAAATTTAATAAATTGTACGAATGAAATGTGCAAAACCAAATTAAAACGTAAAAAAAAATACTGCCGACATGAGGACGCTAACCCGGTTTAGACAGGCTGCATTTGTGAAAAGAATAGCTGATGAGAAGGCCCAACTACCCAAGTTCCAATTGATTAATACCCGAGTACGCCGTGTGTAAGAGAGGGACAGCTGGTGTAGCCGCAACATCAATGTTGCGGCGATGATTTTGCAAATGTGGCCGTATCTTGGCTACTATTTTGGTATATTTATAAAAAAAAGTGTGAATTCTATGGATGATCAGCTGTTCATCGAACTTACAAATTTGGCGCCTTGAAAATATTTCAAAGTACTATATAATTATTTAAAACAAAAAAAAAAACCAAAAAAATAAAAGGAAATGGACAGAAACATCAGTAGGCAACTGAAGAAAATCGCTATATCATTAAAATTAACATTTTTATACAGGAATCTAACAGTTTGAGAATGAGTTGCCTAAAACGGAAATATTTCGAGTCAATTAGTGAATAATAAATTTAATACATATAAATATCAACTTTTTGAATGCATTATTAAATAAATTGCTTATAACGCGTTTTTTATTTTTATTCCTGCCTGAGTTCAATTATTTTTGCACCAGCGAACAGCTGTTCGACTATGCAATTTGGTGTAAGCAGCCCAACTGCTCAGCACAGAGGTTCAAGTTGCCGGAAACAAGTCGTGTTTCATATTTTGGTATTTTTTCATTACATTACAAAAAAAAGCAAAATGAAAATGGTTTGCAAAATAATTATTTATTTATTAATGGAAAGTAGGTGCTGCAAATAAATAGAATTCTAAAAGAAATAATAGAGCAACTCTGAGCTTATCGATATTCACAACGATTAAAATGGAGAAAGCAGTGAAGTAAAATTATCGAGAGTAGATAAATCGATATTGCTATCGAAAGAGAATTTGCCTTTGGACTATTTTTTTTTTTTTTTTTTTTAAATTTTTCGCATAAAGGCATTTCTTGCCAACAAGAAGTAACTAGTTTAATGAAACGCAATTGAGTCAAGGTGCGTGCGTGTGTGCTGTCTGTGCAATGGATCAGTTCTCGCACGACTTGACGCTGGCCCTAGAGGAGACCTCACTGATGGACAGGGCGTGCGGCGTTGGAAGGTGGGGCTCGCGTCGAAGAACTCGATCAACGGGTAATTTGCGTAAGTATAATTAGTTGAACTTTTGGGCGTTATCAAATAGCCACTGCACCATGCACCTCCACTGCTGCAGCTTGTGCGCCGCAGCCAACTGAGGATTCATCGAGCAGCCCCACAGACACACTGAACGCACACGGACATCATCAGCATAATCCCGGTGCCTGTGGCAATGCCAATGTCGATGGCCTGGACTCGAACACACACAACACAATGCTGCCCGCAAGTGATTCGGATGAGAAAGCCGAGGCAATGCTGCCGCTGCGTCTGCCAGCTAAATTATTAAATGCTGCTGCAGCTGTACGCATGGGAATGGGAGCCTTGGAGTCGGACTCGCTCAACGAGACCAACTTCAGTCCAGCACGGTGAGGCAATTTCACACACAAGCTAAATCGGCTAAGTTAAATGCGTTCCTTTTTTTTATAATTTGCAGTTTCTACAAACCGAATTCACGGCGGAAACGAAAGATTAAGCGCATGTCCATGGAGTTTGAGTTCAGCAAGGACTGCAATGTGATGATGGTATCGCCACACAGTTTCACTGAATCGCCACTGCAGCCGGGCATGCTTGGCGCAGCTGGAACAACAACTGCGGCTGGAGGCGGAGGCGTTGGCAACGTTGGTGGTGCAACTGCTGCTGGCAATGTCACGGGCACAGTGCGCAAACGTGTGCTGAAAGCGGATTGTGGCGCAAATCGCTCGAATCTATTCTTTTGTGGCAAGCGTAAGCGCTCCAATCGCGATCGCTACAATGAGCATGAGGCGGGTGTCGTTGGTCATGCGGGCAGCTGCAGTGGCTCGAGTAAATTGCATTCTTCGAGCATGCCGCGTTACACACATATGGAAGAGTTTCATCGAATGCGACCGCGCAGCTATTCGTCCACATCGAAGCCACACAGCGATCGTCTGTTGCCGCTCAATAAGGGGCTGCTGTCGAAGATCAATCGTATTGCGCAATCGCAATCACAACAATCACAAAAGACTGACAACACATCGAGCATGGAGCAGGGCTTGGATCAGGCTCGCACCACAGCGCAGCAGCTCGACACGAGTACTGACGAGCTGCATCAGCACCAGCAGCAGTTGGAGCTGCGAGATAGCCGCGCAGAGACAACTGAAACAGCTGGAGGTGGCGACTTTAGCATGGAGATGCTTGTGCCTGTCAGCGACATTGAGTCGCTGCTAAATATGCCCTGCAAGTTGCCGCTGGAGAATGCTGGCGCGGATTATCATGCGCATCGTAAGAAGTCGCATCATCGTCGACGCCGCTTTTGCCAGCCAACGCATCCGTTGCATGTGCAGTCGATGGACTGCGGCGAACTCTACGATTTCTCGAGTTCGTTGAGCTCGTCATCGGACAGCGAGGACAGCCATCGGCTGCATGACACGGATCGCGAAGGCGACGACGAGCTAACTGATTGGCCAGGCAATGAGTTTGGACCCGGCGGCAAATACGATCCGAAGCGCAAGCTAACCAAGAAATCTCTGCTGCCCCAGATACGCTCCGATGATACCATCGGCGAGGATGACACGCTCATGTCTGGCACTGAGGCCACGGCGGCCACAACGACAGTGGGGGCGTCCACGTTCTGCGACAGCTATGGTATCTCACAGTCGCCCACACAGCCGGCAGATGCTGTTCAGGATCTGTCACGCTTCCAGCCGGCCGCCAGTTCGAATCCCATCGAGATCTGTGGAGGTGGCGCAAATCGCGGCAATCGCAGCGTTGGCTTCATGGGCGTCAACGTTTGCTTGGACATGGAGAGCACGCCAAACGGTTTGCCAGCGGTGCGCCAGATCGAGAGCGAAATGTCCGGTGAAACGTCGAATCCATTCCTCTCGTCGTCACCGCCTATGCAGCTGCAGGAGGTGCGCGAGATACGCGCCGGCTGCCGGCGCATTAACGGTGACCGCCCCGGTTTCAGCATCAAGCTAAGCGTGAACGAGCGGCTAGCGCGCTTTCTACAGGATCCACGCCAGACGCAAATACGCTTGCCTGACATCGAGGTCTATGAACAGGACAGCCTTGTCAATCTATCCACCCTCTATTCCCTCAACATGGTCGTGGAGAATGGCTGCACGGTGCTAACCAAGACAAGGTAAGTGTTCAATCCCCATTACAATTCGATTTGTCCGCAATTAAGTTCACCTCTCTCTGGTGGCAGAAATACAACGCAAGCGGTCAACGTTGATCCGCAGCGCAACCTGCAGCAGCGCCAGGATCTCATCGGTGACTTCAAGCGACGCTGCTACGGCGGCGGGAATGTCGACAATGATGCGTCGACGGCCACAGCAACGGGTCCAGCCTCAGCTCCAGTCGATGACACTGCTGTCGAGCAGCTGCCCAACAAATGAAATATAGTGCGAAGCAGTCAAAAAGTGAAGAGAATTTCATGCAATTACCAGCCAATGAAGATGATGGAAGAGAGAGTAAGATAGAGAGAGAGAGATCGCTGAAAGCTTATCCTTTCTGTCTCTCCTCCATCCATTGGCGTCATCTCGGGTTGATCTGTGCAAGTTTTTAGCGTATTTATTAAGCTGCTTTTACTGCGTTTGTATAGTGTCGCTTCCTACTTGAGTTTCGTATCGTAATCGTAATCGTATTGTACATCGGTCTATGTATATAGTATCTGCTATATATTCACTATCTCCATAACCCCCCAACACTATTGTATCTGGATTGAGACACAGTGCATGCGAATACTCTATCCAATCTCTATTCAACTCAATTGGCATATCTTGTTCCCACAAGGTTTAAAACAAAAAAAAGAGAGCAACAGCTTTGAGGAAATGAAATGGATAGAGATGGAGACAGAGATAGAGATACTTGACATACTATGTTAAACCATTTGCCATGCTCTTGTCCCACTGTACAAATATCATTATTAATTTATTGGCATTTGTCGAATGCGATATGAGAGAAAAACAAAACAAAACAAGACAAGACAAAAATGCAAAATTGGAAAATGTGAATGTGTGTGCACATAATTATAATTGTTTTATATTAAACCTAACATGAATATACATACATAACTGGTGTAATTCGAATTATGCTCGAAATCGAGAGGGTTAAGTCATTCGTTGATTGACTTTTAATAACATTTTGATATTAAAATATTATACACTGGTTACCACACTCTAGGATTGTCTTAATATGTGTCTTACGCTCGGGTTCCAGAATTCTTTTGTTACGATATTGAAAGAAAGAGAAAATAATTTTGTTTTAAGGGTTCGAATTACAAGCAAATCTCCAAATTTCCAGCTAAGACCTCTGTTGTTATGTAATTAACTATTATCATATCATTGCAATAGTTTTTGAAGGTTGCTTTTGGTATATCAGGTTATAGGATTCTTCATTAAAAGTTATTTAAGTTTTTGGTTGAACCTATTCCATCTTGTTCACTAACTCTGAACAATGTTTTTAAACAAAATAAATATACCTTTCTTAAAAAAAAAACATTTATTTTTTCGTTTAGTTTTTAAAAAAATATTCCAACATTTTATTATTTATTGTTAATTGATTTTGTGAATCAGTTTACAGTTTTCTTTTCAACTAAAGTAGCATTATTGTATATTGAATCTCCTCGGAATATTTTAAAAATTTCTTTAAGAACAGAAATGAAACTTGGTATTCATAGATTATAGACAATTTGCTATATTTTTAGAGCAGCAGATTAGCAATATATAATTTTGTAATGGTTTCAAAACGGAAATACTTTAAGCAAATATATCCGGAAATACTTAGTTGAAGATCAAGGAGGTTAATCATCGATTTGTACTTTTGGGGCGTCTCTGCTCTAACGGGCAATCGATAGAGCGCGTTATTCGAAAACCAAAACACTGGGCAATGGAGGAGAGGGTTGTGCTGGGGTCATGAGATGGGGGTAAGGCGCATGCGCCGTGGCGCAGCACCTGGTGAGCTCCACTGGGTTGCCAGGCATGCCTGATGATGTGACATGCGAATGCCATGCGAAAATATGTTTTGGCAACCCTCGACCGCAACGACGCAGAGCAGAGAACGTTCTCTCTCTCTGTCTCTCACTTTCTCTCTATCTCTATGTGTTTCGCTATAGCTTTCGCTCGCTTGGGGGTCACAGGCACAGACAGAAGCCAGAAGAAGCTAGAAGCGCGTTGGCCTGCCAGTATAGCGTGGATAGCACCATCGAAGTCGACGCTGTCCTCGTCCGTCGTCAGCCCCAAAAGAAAAGAGACCGTCGTGAACTGTTGTTGACTGAGGGCGCTTTTGGAACCGGAAGAAAACAAAAACGCAGCTGCTCAAAATTATTTCAATACTATTTGAGATTAGCGAACAAATTGCAGGCGACAAAATCAAGGAAATCAACTTGTACAAAACTAACGGTAATTTATGACACACGCATAACTTGCAAATGTGTGCGTGTACGTGTGTGTGTGTGTGTACGTGCGAGTGCACGTATGCGCGTGTGTGTGTGTGTGTGTGTGATTAGCTGCGATTACTCCACACGTGAAAAGAGCGAGAGAGTGCGAGAGGAGATGGCAGCGTCTCACGTCAAGCGAAAGAGAGCCGCTTGCTTATTGATTTTTCTATGCTGCACACACACACACACAAACACACACGCATACGCGCACTTTGCGATTGCATGTATGTGTATGTGAACTAATCTCTTATCAGAGCCGAGTGTAGAAATTTGCAAACGTTGTTTTCGTTTTCTATTTCGTATTGTTTTCGTTTTCGTTGTCGGTGTCGTTGTCGCTGTCGCTGTCGGTCTCACTGTCGCATTGCAAAGGGCGCTGCTGCAATGGAGGAGCGTGCACTGCCGCATTGTCGTCTCTAGGGGCGGCGTCAACTCTGCTGTGTGTGCGTGTGTAGGCGTCTCAGTGAGTGTGTGTGTGTGTGTGTGTGTGTGTGTGTGCGTGAGAAGTGTCCACTGCATGCGCCGGGAGCATGTGCAGCCGAAAGCAGCAGCAGTAGCAGCAGCAGTTCCTGCCTTTGAGTCGCAAAATGAGCGCGTGCGAAGCGCCGTCCGCTGAGGACGCTTCACCGACGTCGCCAGCCAAGGAGTCCAAGGCGCCCACAACGCCAGCAGCAGCAGCAGCAGCAGCCACTGCGGAGTTGCCCGCTAGCGATGTGCTTGCTAATGGGCATGGCCAGGACCACTCCGTGGAGCATCCCAAGTGCAAGGCCAAGGTCAAGTGCAAGCCCAAGGAGCCAGTGCCATCGCCAGCACCAACGGAGGAGTCTCCTGATATTGCAGCGGAGGAATCAGAGCAACAGCAACACCAACAACCGGTGCTGGAAAGCACACGGAGTGTGCTTGATGCGGTGGCTGCGCCATCGATTGATGCCCTGGTCAGTTGCAAGGAGGTGCTGCTGGCGCAGAAGCTATTTGCCAGCGGGGGCACGGGACCGAAGGAACTGCTAAAGCTCAAGGAGCCGATGCGTGTGGGCTTCTATGACATTGAACGGACCATTGGCAAAGGCAACTTTGCTGTGGTGAAGCTGGCGAGGCATCGCATCACCAAGAACGAGGTGGCCATCAAGATCATTGACAAGTCCCAATTGGATCACACCAATCTGCAGAAGGTATATCGCGAGGTCGAGATCATGAAGAAGCTTAAGCATCCCCACATCATCAAATTGTATCAGGTGAGTATATCCTAACTCCTTATCTACAATACTCGAATGCGACCAGGTCTAACTTGTGCTATTCGCTTCAGGTGATGGAAACCAAGAATATGATCTACATCGTTTCGGAGTACGCCAGTCAGGGCGAGATATTCGGTAAGTCCTTGTTCTACCGATCGAAGACAATCCCAAAATAAGTTCAAGAATCAAACGTAGTCCTTCAGCAATCTTTGTTTATTCCTTGATTTTACTTAATAACTAAGAGTGATTTATTTATTAAGCAAAATTCTGCAATGTTAGTATTATTCCATGCATGTCCTTAGGAAATCCTAGGCCAAGTGTTTCAGTATCGTAGAGCAATCGATTTTCAAGCTCCCAGCCTCTTCAATCTAGTCTTAGTCAATCTAGTCTTTGCAATAGGTCAGCAAAAATGTTTGGTCTTATTCCTCGTTAAGCCAAAAAAAATTCAATTCAAGTTTTCAATTAACCCAGGCTACTTCTTGACAATAAAATAGCAGAAATCCCAGTCTTTTTCCTCGCTTAACCTAAGCTCCTTCTAGTTAACTTCAATATTAGTGTTATTCCTCGTCTATCCGAAGAAAATGTGCAGCTTACGAGTAGTGCTACTTGATCTATTCTTAGTCCTCAGTTAGTTAACGGATATTCCAGTCTACATATTCCACACTCCTACTCCTTGCCCTAGACTAGACGTTGTTATGCTTTTCGTTGTATGCTCCGCAGATTACATTGCCAAGTATGGACGCATGTCAGAGTCGGCGGCCCGCTTCAAGTTCTGGCAGATCATCTCGGCAGTAGAATATTGCCATAAGAAAGGCATTGTGCATCGCGACCTTAAGGCCGAGAATCTGCTGCTCGACTTTAGTATGAACATCAAGATTGCCGATTTTGGTTTCTCCAATCACTTCAAGCCGGGCGAACTGTTGGCCACCTGGTGCGGTTCACCGCCCTATGCAGCACCCGAGGTTTTCGAGGGCAAGCAGTACACGGGTCCCGAGATTGATATCTGGGTAAGTGTTGATGTTGTAGCTCTGCCTCAAATTTATTAATTAATCCATCATTATAATTAATCCATTGACAGTCGCTGGGGGTAGTGCTCTATGTTCTGGTTTGTGGCGCTTTGCCATTTGATGGCTCCACACTCCAGAGTCTGCGGGATCGTGTGCTCTCGGGTCGCTTTCGTATACCGTTCTTCATGAGCTCGGAGTGCGAGCATCTTATCCGTCGCATGCTGGTGCTAGAGCCAACGCGTCGCTATACCATCGAGCAGATCAAACGGCATCGTTGGATGTGTCCTGAGCTGCTGGAGCATGCATTGATTGCCAAATATAACGGGAATATGGAGCGACAGGCAGTGCTAGAGCCGAGCGAGGATATACTCCGAATAATGTCCGAGTATGTGGGCATTGGACCGGACAAGACGCGTGCCAGCTTGAAGAAGAACACCTATGATCATGTGGCTGCCATCTATCTGCTGCTGCAAGATCGCGTCTCGCACAAGAAGGAGCAGAGCAAGCCGGGTCTGCTCTACAAGAGCAGCAAGCAATCGCTGCTGCTGCTGGATCAGTTGCCCCCACAGCAGCAGCTTCTGCAGCAGCAATTGTTGCAGCAACAGCAACAACAGCATCAACAGCAACAGCAGCAGCAATCAAAGACAATATCCACCACGGTCCTGGCCAAGGAACCGATACACAAAAGACTTAGTCGCCACCAGACTGTTTTGATGAGTGAGCGCTCCACTGCCGATCCCTACTATGCAGTCAAGCAGCAGGCCCATCCTCATCCCCATCCTCATCCTCATGCCCATGTCCATGGTCACAGCCATGGCCATGCGCATGGTCATGGCTATGCCCGCTATATGAATGGCGACGATGGCTCCCATGGCCCCGTCTTGGCCATGCCCACAAGGTATACGCCACTGCCGGTGGGCAACAGCAGCTCCCGCGTGAGTCATCACAGCTTAAGCTCGCCGCGAAGCATGCAACGACCGGTGGGCATCTCGTTGAGCATCGATAGCAGTAGCGGTGGTCAGCTGCCATCGCTAGCGAATTTGCGGTGCAGGGAGTTGCTGCTCAATGCTAGTCAGCAACTGGAACAAGGTGGTCATCAGCATCTGGCATCGCCGGTGCCCAAACAGCTGCATCAGACCATTAGTGAGTACATCATCAAGCAGAGCACCGAGGATTGTCGCCAACTGCTGCAGCAGGTAACACACAAACACAACACTTCTACTCTATTTCACTTGCATTGATTACTTATCTCTCTTGCAGTCCACTGCCATTGCCGAGACAAAGAAGGAGGAGGAGCAGCAGACGGCTGCTGGTGCGGTACCAGAGCATTCCACCACCAACGCCGCCTCGACGCCCACTGCCGACCAAATACAGCATCAACATAACAGCAACAAGACAATAAAGCCGATGTCTAGCTCAAGTAGCTTCGACTCCACCACCAATCTCAATCAGAGCTTTCGCTTCAAGATGTCCGCGGAGGCCAGTCGTCTGTTCCAGACTCTGCAGGAGAGTCCGCTTCCCATAGAGGTAGGTGCTACAACTTTGATTGACCTTACTTTGCTCCCCTGCCTAAGCAAAAGGAACTTGTTCTTGTAGTCCCTGGCTTCTTCATGATTGGTTCATTCACTCCTTGACCTTCCCTTGCTTAAAGGAAATACTTTTCCTTGTCCTTCTGCAAATGTCATTTGCAAATCTTAGGATTCATACTCCTAAACCATATTTCCCTGCCTATATTTGATATTATTCCTAAGGGGATCTCTTGCCTGCTCACTTCAAGCACAGATCGCTAATTTCAAATGTTATTCGTACTAGAAACCGAAGCGAAAAGGCGCCACAACGAACGGCAACAGCAACGGTGATGTGGGCAAATCAACTGAGGATGCTGGAGGACAGCAGACTAAACCGAATGGCGATGGGTAAGTGCAGCAGGTTACCAGGAGCAACCGAAATGAAACTGTTTCTTGCAGGCGCGAAAAGAAGACTTTTGAGAAGAAGGTGCTGGCGCAGGGCAGCTCCAGCACCGACGAAGGCTGCGATACAGATCAGGGCAACGAGGGCGCTAAGGAGGGCTCCCAATCCTCTACGGATTTGACCAGTGCGCAGGCGACCCGAACACGCTCCTATGCAAGCAGCAGCAGCTCAAGCGGTGTGCTCGCTGGCAGCTATTCGAAGAGTCTCAGCCAGAATTTGAGTCGCGGCTCCTCGAAGAGCAATTGCAGCGCCTACGAGAGTTTGGACTTTGTGTTGCCCTCCGGCAGCTTGCCGTCCTGTATGAGCAACTCGATGCTGGCGGCAGCTGCAGCAACGGCCGCATCAGCGACTGCAGCTGCATCCGCTGGCATCTCCAGCGGCCACTCGTCGGAGATCTCGCTGTACAGCAGCCACAACTCGTGTATCCATATGCCCAGCGCCGTGCAACAGTCAATGGCAACGGGGCAGGGATCGGGATCGGTATCGGGACAGGCTCAGGGTCAGGGGCCGGGACAGGCACCGGGTAGCAACCAGTCGCCGGCGCCGCCGCCGCCGCCACCGCCCTTTGTGGACAAGCGTTCGCCGATCCACTTCCGGGAGGGTCGACGCGCCAGCGACGGCCTGGTGGCCCAGGGTCTGCTCAGCTCCAGCTCTTTGCTGGGCGCGAGTCGTGTCTATGGCAGCTATCGCTATGAACAGGCGGCCAAACGTCATGGCTGGCTGGAGATACAGCAGCTGCAACAGGAAGCTGCTATCTACGGTCATGTGCATCATCCGCACTCGCATCCTCATCCGCATCCGCATCCGCATCCCCATCCACACGGACATCCACATGGACATACCATGGCCCATCACGGCCAGCTGACGCTGGAGGAGCTCAGTCTGGCCAATTGTCAATTTCCACACGGTCAATTCTATGCGATGCCCGTGAAACCATCGCTGTCCTATGTGCCGCCAGCGCCGCCCCAGGCGCTGCTCCTCTCGGACGCCGCACCGAGTGATCTTTTTGCCGGCCATGCTGGCAGCTGTTATGCACCGCCACCGCCGCCGCCAGGCGTCTATCCTCCGCAGCATCATCATCAGCAGCAGCAGCAGCTTCAGCATCTGGCTGCCATGTCGCCCATGCAGAAGCCACCGCTGCAGCAGCAGCTCCTGCAGCATCGTCTACTCCAGCAGAAGCGTCAGCTCTTCCAAAAGCAGTACGCCCTGGAGGCGCAGCTGGCCGGGCGGCATCACCAGCAGCTGCAGCACTACAATCACAGCCAGCTGCATGCGCTGGCCACGCCACCGGCCTCGGAACAGCACCTTGCGGAGGAGCTCTACGAATTGGCCATGCTCGATCGGCCGCGCAGCGGACCGCCACGACTGCAGCACTCGCTGACCATGCCGGGAGCGCATGCCTTCAGTCAGATGAACCTGAAGACGTCGTACATCAGTCAGCCGGCCAGCGAGTCGCTGCCTGGTGTGGCTCAAGCGCCAGGCGCAGTGGGAGCGGCCGCTGGGGTGGTTGTGGTAGGAGCTGCAACGGGAACTGGAGCTGGAGGTGCTGCATCAGCGCCACCACCGTCCACGACGCCTCCAGCAACACCGCCGCAATCGATGCATCAACACGCTCATGTCCATGGTCATGGGCATAATCATGGTCATGGTCATCATCATCACGGTCATGTGGTGCATCATACTGCGGTGCTGGGCGAGACAACGACCACGTCCGAATACCATGTGAGATCGCAAACAACGACGACACCGGTTCTGAGTCTGTTCCAGCCCAGCTGGCAGACGCTGGTCAAGCCACTCAGCGAGAGTCCGATACTGGAGATCTCTGAGCATCTGGAGTCCGTCTGATGTGAGCCCTTTTCCTACTAGTACTACTATTCTCCTCCCCTCCCTCACTAAGGACGCGCGGCACAGTGAGGCAAAATCGATTTTTTTATTACGCTCGCAATCGCAATTAAAACAAATTTAAATTAAAAGTAGAAGTAACATTAACATACAGAAGTTGAATACAAATAATTTTATCCATATACATTGCATAAAAAGTACTATACAAATATACATATATACGATATATTTATCGATATACGATAACACGATCACACACACACATACATACATACATTTTTAGGCTTACATATACATAACATATATACTTACATATACATATATATACCATATACATATACATATACCGTTAGCGATCCAAAAACAAATGACCATAATAATACTGAATACTAGAGACAGTGCTTACTGTATACTGAATACTGAATATGGTGAATGCTGGATACTGGATACTAGATACTGGATCATTTAGTTGTGTTATTAGCCTTAAGTAGTCCAAGTTTTCGTACACATTAACAAACACTGGCATATACAATATGTATCTATTGATAATAATTATGTATTAAGTGCTCTCTACTCTGTATTGTCTGGTTGGTACTAGCAAAGATTCTAAATTCACCATACGAAGCCATGATAATGATAACGGTAACGATAACGATGACGATTACGATGTCGATTATGATAACGACGATAACGATAACAACGCAAAAAACTACATACAAACATTCATACATACATTCATACGTATATCAATTATTCGAAGCATTTATTGAAGGCATAGGGATATACAAAATTCCTATTTCTATATACATATACACGCATACATGCACACATACTTATATGTGTGTCTGTATGTATTCATATTCTGTTACAGATATGTATGTATTGGTACAATAATTAGCGACAAGCAGCAAAAACAAAAAATACAAAAAAAAAAACAAAATAAAACATCGATTGTTCTTAAACATGGAATTCAAATGTAAAATCCAGATATTACAAAAAAAAAAAATAATAAACAATCAAAACCAAAGTCATTTTGCATAAAAATGCATTTCAATCTATAGATTTATCAACCTTGAGGCTTATGAATTTCTTTAGTGGCGAGGTTTAAGGTGAGAAAATCGAGTATCTGGAATTTATTATATGAATATTTTCACTAAGCTTGGTAGTTCCAGACAGATAAACACATACTATAAAACGCAAATCCATTGAGCAGTAAATGCACTTATAATTTTCTGAGCGACACATTAAACGTAATCGTTACAATCCCTATATAGTAATATCGATATGTAGTAAAAGATTCGGAAAAGTGAATATGGAAATGGATATGTAGTGGATATACATATCAATGTAGATGGATTATGGCTTTTGCTGGAAGAATTATGCCGTTCTCTTCTGGTTCTCTTCGGATGCTCTCAATGTTGGGGACGGAACTCGGTGCCAGGGCAAGGGGATCGTGTTGCATGTAGATCATGTTTTGGCCGCCCGATTCGATTCGAGATGCTTTTTCATGGCTCGTTGATGCTGCTGTTTTTGCTCTGTCTGATGGCATCGCAGGAGATTCCAATAGGCGCGACGATATTCGGAGCTCATAAGTACATAGATGAATGGATTGATGCAGGTGGTCAGATAGATCAGTAAATAGCCCATGATGTTAAAGACATGCACATTGTTTGCACTCTTCCAAATCTTGGACACTGTGATTGGCAGATAGCAGATGACAAACCACACGAATATGACCAGTATCATCTTCAGCAATCGACGATCCTTGGCACTCATGCGACCCGGATAGATCGATGAGGCATTCGATGTGTTCCCCATGGACACATAGTGCGATTTGCGTGGATTGAAGCGTGTGAACGAGGTGCGCAGCGAGGTTGTTATCGGGTTCTTTCTGCAAAAGAGAGATTAAATATTAATATGTTACTTTTGCGATCAAAGATTAAAGAAGGATTGGGTACGTTTCTAATCATGGACTGTAGCGATATTTGTAATAATTAGTACCTTCTATTTAGATGAATTCACTAGAAAAACTGGTAAATAACCATTGGATTCAAACGTGTATTTGAAACATAAATCTCTTTTTATCGTCAGAATTTTTTTTAATCTTAAGAACAATATACTTTTTGTTCATGCCTATTCGAAACTTAATATTTGATCTTTTTATATGCAAAAATTAGAATAAGTTTGCTGCTAATATTGGCATAACGAAGACAAATCCTTTTGAATATTATTTCGATAAATTGCTTGAAATTATGATCTGCTATTTAAATTTAGAAAATTTACGAAACGATCGAATATAAAATTGTTTATATTATTCTTTAGCATTAATAATAATACGCGATCTTACGCTTTATCTAATGTGATCTTTTGATTTTTCTCTCTACCTTGGGCTCTTTAATTTGTTTGGGACTACTTACGAGTTTCTCGATTGCTCGACGAGCGTCTGTGATCGACTTATGGCATTGGTGTCGTTCAGGGGAGAGTCCGTCACGGTGGCAGGACTTGGAGCTGCTGATGTGACGTTGGAAGTGTTCTTGCTGATGTTATCTTGCTGCAGCACCACATTGGCATCAATAGGCGGCTCCTTCTGGATGCTGTAGGAGATGGGGAAATTGTCGGTGGAGACGTTGTCATCGATGTAGGCGAGACTCTCGTTGACCACAAAGGGACGCAGGGACGTGTCCTCGCTGCTTGAATTTGTCTCCTTGTTGCTCTTCTCCTTGTCTTTATTCTTGTCCTTGGCTTTACTCTTATCCTTGCCTTTGCCTTTGCCTTTGCTCTTGCTCTTACCCTTATCCTTCTCTTTATCTTTATCTTTCTCCTTTTCCTTGACGTTGTCGGGCGGCTTTTGTGCGGCAATAGGCGGCGTTTGGGCAAACTCGGAGTTCTTGGCAGCATTGGCGCCCGCCCGAATAGCGGCCTGGCGAACTAGGAGAAAGATGCGCGCATAGCAGATGACAATGCAGATGCAGGGCAGCAGGAAGGCGGTCATGAAAAGGAACTCTTTGGGCGATCGATCGTTCTTGTCGTGCAATATTGAGCACGAACCGATGCTCGTATCCAGGCCAAAGCGCCCCCAGATGCCGCGCCACGTGGGAATCATGATCGAGAAGGTGATCAGCCAAGTGCTGGCCACCATCAATGCCAGATAGCGTCGCTGATAGATGCTAGATGGATAGTGAGAGAGCGTTCAAAACAGAGATTACCTAGGAGATCTATGTATATGTAATGCAATCACACTTACCGCGGATACTGTCGGGGATGGGCAATGATGATGTATCGATTGATCGTGATCAATGAAACGGAGAGCAACGAGACAGCCATTAGGCCATAGCGTAGCAGGGGAAACAGACGACACAGCAGATCACTGTGTGTCCAGGCGCGCTCCTTGAACGTCGACGTTGCCAGCGGCAAATTGAAGCAGCCGAACAGTAGATCCGAGCACGACAGATTTATGATAAAGATCGCGGTGGAGTTGCGCGTCTGTTTGCCGCGCGAGAGCGCAATGATCGTCAGCAGATTGCCGGGCACACCGACAATGATGAACACAATGCATGCGATCCATGCGAATGTTAGCAGCTCATCCGAATAGCCCTCGAACAGCTGATTCTCCAGCTGATTCCCGGCCGCCGGCTCGTCCTCGACATCGATGTCGATGTCGACCTCGGTCGCCACCAAGCTGCTGCTGCTCCTGTTGACGCCTGCCTTGCGGCCAGCCAAGGCGGCCACGCCCAAAGGCGGCACACTCAGCAGCTGGAACTGCGCTTGCGCCTCGCTATCTGCCAACTGGAGTAACATGCTCCCTCCGATCGCCGCCGCCCCCCACTTTCCCCTACCCAAGGGCCGAAACGTGGCTTGAGAATGTGTGAAATGCGTTGTCCGGTGCGTTGCGCTGATCTTTCTGCCTGTGTGTGTGTGTGTGTGTGTGTGTGTGTGTGCGAGTGTGTGCGTGTGTGTGCGAGTGTGTGCTCTTAGGGAATGCGGCGTTTGCAACTATGACGCGCTCGTTCCTGCGCCGATTTTGTACTAAACTAAATTCTATACATCCACAACTAGCCCAAATAGCCCAAATCATCCAGCTAGAAACAACAGCTAGAGCACATACAAAAAAAAAACAGACATACACAAAAATAGAGTGTTTTGGCAAGGTATGCACGACTTGCGGATACTCAGCTCAAAATATATTAAATTTCTTTCAATCTCAAAAATGTTGTTGATAAGCTCTTTAAGAAATCACGCATTGCCCTGTTTAGAATAAATCCTGAGATACTAGAGTTAGTTTAAGAATCTTGTAAACTAGTTGCGGAAAACACATATTTTTAAAAGATGCAATTTCAAATTAAATCAGATGTTTGCCAAGATTGTAGCGTTAGTAGTAAGAAATTTAGTGAGATGAATATTAATAATTACTAAGTTCTTTGGGATATTACTGATGTGTATATTATGCTTTCACAATCTCTTATTAAAAATGTTGTAATAAAAGGCTTGTGTGATTCCGTATGCGAAATTTTGCAGCTTCAGTCGATGTAGTTGCCGAGTTCATTGGGTTATTGCAAATATGAACGAAAGGATTATACGCTATTTCTGATACTTCAACGAGTTACAGGGTATGGAAAATGAAACGAAACTTTCGAAAAGCAAAACAACACAATTTTTATTGTATACAACAATTGACTTCATCATCGGGTAATTTGAAATGAGCGGACCGCTTTGTTTACATTGTTCTTATACATACATTGGCTAGATATTTTTTGTTTTTTTTTTTTTGTTTTGTTTTTGGTATTGTTTCTTTTTTGGAATTCTCAAATACAATACAATATGCGAGGGCTGCATGCAACAATTCTTCGCAGCATGTGTTGCAAATATATCACGAACAATGTATTTCTATTGCCCGTTGCCCTGAAGAATTGAGGTCTCTCGCGATTTCCAAATTGAATATTTGTACAAATCTTGCGAGCTGAAAGCGGCAATAGTCATGCATACATAGTACGAATAGTACGAGTAGTTTCTTCCGCCTCACTGGCGATATTATAAGCATGATATGGCCACAAAACAAAACAAAGCAACAACAAGTAAGAGAGAGCATCACATAGAGACACAGCATCAGATTTATCGGAATTGTGCACGGGCAAAGGGAATATTCCCGGTAGAGGAACTCACTGAGTAGGCGCTACTAAAAGCATAGCATGTGGAGGAGGCACTCACGGAGTACTCAGCCGTGTGCAATGAGGAATTCTTCTGGCTAATTTACGAGTTTCTTGCCACTACTACATTCAGCGGAGGGAAGAGAGCTTCGCATACGGTATTCTGTATTTTTTACTATATTGTCTAAGTTCAAGTTGGATAAAATCTTATTAACATATTATTCATTTCATTTTCTTTGAAATTATAGAACAATTTTCATTTTAATCCAAATACAATTAATATTTTCTTTCATGATCACAATCAATTTTTATCAAGCATTAACGTATTTCAGTGCTTATTTTTCAGTGATGCTTAATGCAAAAAATGTATTTGCATAAAAGATTTGCTAATTAAACATACATACATATATGTAAATGTATCTCGAGTCTAGTAGAATCTGAAGTTGCTTTTGAAGCAAGAATAATACTACATAGAACATAAAGTATGAGTTTTCTGTGTACACACATACATACATAAGACAGAAGACCACACAAACTAAAAGCAGAGTGAGAGGTAGAGAGAGCGAGAGGGACACATACTTTCTTGGCATGTGAACTCTAGAATGACCCGAGCTCCAATTGGAAGTGCCTATAAACTCGATGCCATCATAGCAAATGGATTCGATTTGGGATGGGAATGGGAATGGTGCTGCAACTGTGGCTGGGTCATGATGGTCTCGTGGTATGAAATGGGAGACTTAATTAATTAACCAGGCAAAGAGCAGCAGCAGTAAAAAAGAAAACAACAAAAAGCAAAATCCAAGCGAATGCATGTACATATACAACATATATTTATAAGTATGTACATACATAAATATAAAACAGTGGCAGTGGAACGCTGTCTGCGGGCAACGGGCAGCAAAAGTTCATTGAGTAGAGCACAAATGGGAATGGCATGGGAGGCGAATAGGAATGGGCTGGCAAATGGAATGAGAGTGAGAGTGAGTGTCATGCATAGTGTGTGTGCGTGTGTGTGTTCAACTGAGTCAGAAGAACTCTTTAGCAACAATTGAAAACTGACCGCGACGTCGCGACGTCTTGCTGCCTTTCTCATTCTCCATCTTCCATTCTCTCCACTCCGCTCTCTGTAGAGTGTGAAATGTTTGTTTTAATGCAAGCGCACACATACACATACACATACATATGTACTTATACTCATAGTTCTATTTATTTATTTGTAATGTTGTGGATTGCAGTTGGTATCGCGCTGACCACTAATCAAATGCACTCGGTAACTAGCACTCACAATGTTTAGAAATCAAATCGGCGATACGATCATGTTATTGTATACCCGACCCTTCAGCCTATCGATTTCTGTAAGTAAATGTTTACTTACAATAGAGCCCGAGAGACAGGCAAAGAGAAAGAAAGAGAGAAAGAGAGAGAGAGAGAGAGGGGGATGGTGATAGGAACTCAAGTCCCAAGTCGCGACGTGTTATCAGTATCAACTCAAGCAAAGCGTGTAATTCCATGTAATGTAAACACCAATAACTATTGCTTCAAAGTATACATCTATTAATCATTGTAGATGTGTATGCCGTATGTGTAGAACTTTTAAATTTTAAATTAAAATATAGAGAATTCAAAGTTTCATTAAGTTAAGTTCGTATAACAAAATATTATAACGTAAAACTTAACATGACTGTCGCATGAAAATACTTTGATAAGTCCTGTCGAATACTTTATAAAAAACTATATTTTGTAGAAATCGATTTAATTCAAAGATATAGTACAAACACATATGTAATACTAATAATATTAATAATAGTAGTAGTCATAATAATAATAATAATAACAATAATAATAATAGTAGTAGTAATAATAATAATAATAGTATGAATATTAATAAAATTATAATTATTATCGTCGTTTTTTTGCCATTTGTCAAATTTAAATATATATATATTTTAATAAATAAGCTCAGATGTATACGGATCAATGTTATAATATAAGATTAAAATATGCAATGTGTAAATGGTTTTATGCAATATAGCTATTGATATTAGAAATAGTTCCGACGTTTGAGCTGACATCCCAGCTCGAGTTAAGTTTTGTATATGCTCCATTCCGAGACATTGGTTAATTTTGTTCAAGGGAGTCCCCGATAGCGTTTTCAGTCTGACCGACAGACACCTCGTACCATGGATTCTGCTTCTTATCTCCAGACGAAAGATAAGGAGCAAAGCCCTCAGCTAGGATCTGCAGTTCCTGAAACGTCGTCGTGTATTAGAGATCTGCTACCCGTAGACAATGAGGTAATGCAGATCCTACCCAGCCGGCACCCTCGAGGAGGGTTCAGTAGAGGATTTTTGCCAGCCTCAGGACAACATTGTGAGGAAGAACAATTTGGACCGAAACACTTAGAATGCTGTGCAGAATATAAACGGGATACGCGATGCGAATTTTTGTTCCTGTGGCCGATATTAACAATCATCATGCTAATATTGCTTAATTCAAGCTGCTTGTTTGGAGTAAATGCCCCAATGATTTGGAAGAAACTAAAGCGTATACTACGTTGGTTTCGAAATTGGCGAGTCCAACGACGTCGCAATGGAAGCGTAGATGAATGCGGTGATGTACCTTATAGCATGAGTCCAAGAAATAAAATCGATCAAGAAGCCGTTAAAGAAGTCAAACAAAATGGCGATCTGGAAGTCGATTAAAGAGGCAATCGAGATATTGACAATCCACAAAAAAGATACCGTAAAATGAGATCATCCCTACAAATGATATCGAAAACCCCAATAATTTGATGAGATGCTTAAATATAGCCGATAATTCGGTTTCTGATGATTTAAAAACAAATTATTATTATTATTATTACCCGATGACCAATCTTCTGCTGGGCTAAACACCGACTGTCAATAGTTTGATTTTTTTCCAGTTGCTTTTCATTCAGATTTCTTGATCCGATACTAAACTCCCAATTAAGGATTTATTTTCGAATAATTCGCTTATTTGCAAAGCATGTGTGTTTTTAGTTTCTGTACGATTTTTGATCTGTTGCACAAGCAACTCATTTAAGTCTTTATAATTCATTAATCCGTCAGTGGCTGAAGTAATTTTGAGAACCTTTGTATTATTTATGTTATTAACAATGATGAGTTTGGGTTGCATCAAGGTCGATTTCTCTTTATTTTGGTCTTCTTCCTGTATTTTTTGCTGAGTTTCGGATAATGAAGCTAAATATTGAATTTTGCGTATATTTGAAACGTTATCTTCTTTGGCATAGATATCATCATCAAATGGCCACATCTCATCAATTTCATTGTTTGTTTTTTAATCATAGGAAACCGAATTATCGGCTATATTTAAACACCTCATCAAATTATTGGGGTTTTCGATATCATTTGTAGGGATGATCTCATTTTACGGTATCTTTTTTGTGGATTGTCAATATCTCGATTGCCTCTTTGATCGACTTCCAGATTGCCATTTTGTTTGACTTCTTTAACGGCTTCTTGATCGATTTTATTTCTTGGACCCATGCTATAAGGTACATCACCGCATTCATCTACTCTTCCATTGCGGCGTCCTTGGACTCGCCAATTTCGAAACCAACGTAGTATACGCTTTAGTTTCCTCCAAATCATTGAGGCATTTACTCCAAACAAGCAGCTTGAATTAAGCAATATTAGCATGATGATTGTTAATATCGGCCACAGGAACAAAAATTCGCATCGCGTATCCCGTTTATATTCTGCACAGCATTCTAAGTGTTTCGGTCCAAATTGTTCTTCCTCACAATGTTGTCCTGAAATCATCACAACCGACACCATTGAAAAAATGAGTAGTCTGGATAGAAGTAACATTTTAATAATTTTTTTCAGCTTTATAGTTAAAATAGTTTGAGTTGAACTGACTCTGAGTTCTGGGATTATATAGCCTAGGTAACTTTACTTAGATTATGTTTGCAATGGTAGCTGAGTTATTTTATAATATTATTTAACTTCATTTCGACTTGTCATAAATTTTGATAGATTAAGGTGTGCCATTTTGACTTTTATGAACAAACGAAACGATGACATTTATATTTAAGAATTAAGAATATTATTATCTCGAATAACTTGTTTTTTTTTTGGCATAAGTATATACATATGTCATACCTTTGCTGAGATTGTTCATCTAAAATTGTAGAAATTCTCTCCATGACTGTCTCTTCTTCAAGTGTAATTGAATTATGAGTAACAACAAATGTAGCAATTAAATATTGAAATAATATGTTGCAAATGGTAAATAATTCAAATAAACACATAAGCAAATTAAGTGTTGAAATTCAGGGGGACGTATTCATATCGGTTGTCTATAGTATAGCTGACTAATTTCGATAATAATTTGTAATACGCTTCTAACAAAATAAAAACAGCTTGAGAGCGTTGCGCAAACTATACAGTAATACAGTAAAGCTTCCCTTAGCGGAGAACTCCTGAGATCAAGCATGTTCAGTCATGCGTGTCCCTCCGGTAGAGGTTTCACTGTCTTATTAAGTTCATACGCCGCTCCTGGCAATGAGTGTGTGAGTATCTATGTGCATATGTGATTCACTGGGCCAGACTAGATGCAACCATTCCAGTTGATGGGAATGTGAATAACGGGTCACGCCTAGTCGTGCGTGTCGTCGCCTCGTTTATCTCCCAAACACACATACATAGCGCAACAGGCATGCACACACACATACAGACAGTGAACCTAAAGCGATCGCAAATCGAGCACCCCCTCCAACGCCCCACCAATATGGTTTCAATGCTGTCTAACAAATACATATGTAAGTACAATAACAATGACACTCAACAATTGTGAGCGAATGACAACAACGACAACGGCAATGAGAGCGAAAGCGATTGATGACGAGCACAAAGCGAGAGAGAGCGCAGAGCGCACTCATTGTGCTGTGTGGGTTGTGTGGAGCATAGTGAGTAAAGAATGGAGAGAGAGAGGGAGACTGCGATTGAGAGCGAGCCGCGCGCGTGCGTTCATTGAAGAGCAACAATTGTCAACAATTCTACGGGCAATATCATTTGCGACATCAGCAGCGACGTAGACGCCGACTGCAACAGCGACTGCGGCAGTGTCAGCGACAGCGATGCTGGTAACAAATGGAGCGGCGCGCCGATAATGTGCAGTCGTTGTAGACAAACGCAAGCGCGAAGGCGACAAAACGCAATTTGTCCGTTACAGTTAATTTGCCTTTTCTCCTTTGCCATTTGCCCGATTTAACTAACGCGAGTGAGTGTGAGTGTGAGTGCGTGTGTCACAGTGGATTTCGTCTGTGTTTCTTTATTTTTTGTTTTGTTTTGTTTTGATCGCGCTGACCCGCGTTGATAAGCCGAGCGATGGCCGAGTGAATGCCGCAATTTGGTTGCAACACTTTTCTACCTGCCCGAAGAAGCAAAAGCAGAAGACGAAGTCGCAAAGTCTGCAAATGCTTGAATCCCAAGCGTATTAGTCATGATCGTGTTGTGATCAACGAGTCGCTGCGGCATTTGAATCACCGGACAGGCCCCTTCCTCTCTTCCCCCGCAGCCGCCTTAAACCCTCGCGCCTTGTATTAATCGCAGCCTCAGTCACACTAAGAGAGAGAGAGAGAGAGCGGATACTCGTTTGCGATGACAACTGTTTACATTTGAAGCTCAGTCGAGTGGTGTCTCAGTCGAGTTCACAGTTATTACTCATAGCACCTGAACGCGATTTTAGTATTTAAATTTTAATTTGAAAAATAACATTTATGAAACACAATTGAACGCGATTACGTGAACGGAACAACACAAGCAGTACTCTACTCTAATCGAACTCTACATTCGTGTGTACGCTGATAAGAAGACCGACTGTCCGTTAGTTGTTGGATCCCAGATCTCCGATCTGTGATCTGTGCACTCGCTGTGAGTGATCTGAGTGTGTCGCAATAATAATCGGAATTAGATTTGGAATCTGAAACTGAATCTGAATCGAAGCGTGTGTCAATACAGCTGTGTGGGAAACCGTCAACATCTTATAGCGATCGCATGTGCAGCACACAAACACAAGTAAACCAAAACCAGGTACGAGTCAGTTCCCCTAGCACTGATAAGATAGCGTCTACAAACACAAACACACACACACACACACTGCATGCCTAACTTAATAATAACAAACAATCCAGAGATTGTGTGCGCAAGCGATCGATAGCTGTTGAACAGTGCGTATACGCAACCAGCGATCTTTACCTTTAGCAATTAGTGTAGATCGTTAGATGGTTCGAAGTGTATTTCAAACTAACTATTCGCTGTGAATGCCAACTGATCTTTCAAAGTCATTTGAAAGCCCAACAATTTTATAATATTGAATATTATTTAAGCGTCGAATCGAATCTATAAACAACGTGTGTTTGTAATGTCATAATCTTTCAATCAGTGCTTTGATAGGGAACTCACTAAAATTCTCGTTCACGATTTTCTGTTAATAAACTTCTAGTCTAAATAGCATCCAAAGTGACTTAATAATAATAAAAATTAATTTCTTGAATCGAATTTGATACAAATGAATACAATTTTATTATCATATCTAGAAGACCCACAGGTCAACCAAATCGTTATTTCAATATATACTTAGTATTTTCCGACTAGGGAACCACCAAGAAACTAGCATTGAGTCATTTTTATCTAGTGGCGGCAACGATATAACATATTGTGCAAAAAAATAACATTGCAATCTTTCAAGTAACTTACATTTTTATTCCGATTTCGAGCTGTCGCATTCCAAATTCGTGATGTTCCATCGAAGTTAAAAAGTTCTTCGTATGAATATGAATGGGCGTCGACTTCTCAGAAATAGAAATGTATAAATATATATGTGTATAATATGTATATAGTATGGACTACATGATCGTAAGTAGTCATTTTTCAAGTGTTCCGGCAGATGTGTGTCGCAAATGTCGTGTCATATTGGTAGCGACTCGAGAACACTCAATTAATTAAGGTTCGGTGTTGATCTTTGCACCCAGAGCCAGAGTCAGGCCCAGAGCTAGAGCCCAAAGAGATGGTGCATGGCATGGGAGATGCGAGATGGGTTCCAAGTTCTTCTATGTGAGACTGTGTGTGTCTGTGACCTCTTTAAATTATTTAATTGACACTAATTTGCTGGAACAGCAGCCAATGCGAGGCGAGTGCAAAACAAAAGAGAGAGAGACCCCGCATGTAAGACTGAGATCCCCGGCTGGGGTGACACTTGGTCAGCGATGTCTTGCAGATCATGCTGCGACAATATTAGAGTTTAGTTGCCAGTTGATGGTGGTTGCTTGTCGACAGTCTATTGTCACTTCTCGCTGCTTGCCCGGGATTGTTGCTCCTCGCTCGGGATAACGAAGGCAATTTAACTCTAAAGTAAATTTACCGGTTATCATTTATTTCTACTCGCTGCTCTTTACTCGTTACAAGTTACTCGATAATTGCTTATCGCTCGGTATAAAACTGAATGTTAAGGTTTAGTTAACAGTTGTTTGACTACAAGTTACTCTCTAGGCATTCCTCACTTGGAATTAAATTGACAATAAGACTGTGGTAATATCATAGAACCTTCTCACTTCTCGTTACTCGTTACGCGTTCGGTATAAAACAGGAGGCTGGATTAGTGTTATAGTTTTATGGACAGTTGTTTCGAGGCAAATTAATCACTTTTTCTTTCTCAATCGTGATTAAACAGATAGCAGAAGGCTGAGGTAATATCATAGAACATTCTCACTTCCCTTTAAATAATAAGCGTACGGTATATAACAGCGAGTAGAAGACACGAGGCTCTTGACCTTATCAATAGTGTGTGGCACTCCACTTGAAATGCGTAGGCCTGCCTCAAGCACAAAACTGATGCGTATTTCTTTACATTGTAGCATGAGTGACGACACAACAGCGGGACTGGGGTATGGCGGCGATATGGATCCGCAACCGGGACCAACGATTGCACTGGATGCTGCCGATGAAAGCGGGTAGGTTGCTTGCCCTCGACCCTATCAGTTGGCCTGGCGTGGCCTGCTCTGGGCTGGGTAATTATAGATTGGCACCAGCTCAATGCAGTGTGAAAGGTCTGATAACAGATCGTTAATATTACGCGCACCATTTCAAGCGGCGATGATCATCAGCAGCGAGAGAAAGAAAGAGCGGGAGTCACTCGGTCAGCTCACACAAAGGCATTCGATTCTTGGGCAACGGAAGTGCTCTGCATGATAATATGATTGAAGAAGGCTAAAGGTCGCCAACGGACGAGCAAAATATGTATTAAAAAATATATACATATATATATATGAATAATTGACTGCGACTTCCACTTTGACTTCGACGATCACTTATAGTTCCATCTTGTTTTCAGCTTCTCACAATCACTGCTAACTTTTGCAGCGATCATGACCTTTCTGATCATGATCGTCGGCATCTGTGGCAACTTTCTCACCGTTGTAGCATTGCTCAAGTGCCCCAAGGTGCGCAACGTGGCCGCCGCCTTCATAATTAGGTAAGTCCCACTAAGAGTGTACGAAATCTGTCAAGCCTGATCCTCGCCTTTTTCATTGCAGCCTCTGCATAGCCGACTTGCTATTCTGCGCTTTAGTGCTACCCTTTCAGGGATTGCGGTTTGTCCAGGGCACGTGGCGCCATGGCGCAGTCCTCTGTCGCCTCATACCATTCATACAGTATGGCAACATTGGTGTCTCGCTGCTCTGCATTGCCATGATCACGATCAATCGCTATGTGATGATCACCCATCATGGCTGCTATGCGCGCATCTACAAGCGCCATTGGATCGCCGTCATGATAGCCGCCTGCTGGCTTATCTCCTATGGCATGCAGCTGCCCACATTGCTGGGCGCCTGGGGACGATTTGGCTACGACGATCGCCTGCAAACGTGCTCCATTATGAGCGATGATCACGGTCACAGTAGCAAGACAACGTTATTCATCACGGCGTTTGTGATACCCTGTCTGGTGATCATTGCCTGCTATGCCAAGATCTTTTGGGTGGTCCATAAGTCCGAGCAGCGGCTGAAGCGTCATGCAAACAAGCAGAATTCCATACCCAATAACTTGCGACCCGTGGCGACGGCCACATCCTTGCCAACTGGTGGCAATCCTGGCGATAGTCAGTCTCAGACGGCAGCTGGAACTGCCGGTCTGCCGGCCAGTCGCGTCTCCTCGGACAGCAGCAGCAGCTTCTCCACCGACGTGCCCGAAGCAGCGATAGCCACGGGCGGGGGCAAACAACCGGCGATCCGGGTGAAGGATCAGCGAGAGGTGCGCGCCAAGCGCAACGAGTGGCGCATCACCAAAATGGTGTTGGCCATTTTTCTGTCGTTCGTCATCTGCTATCTGCCCATCACGATCGTCAAGGTGGCGGACAAGGATGTCGATCATCCCAGTTGGCACATCTTCAGCTACATCATGCTCTATCTGTCAGCGTGCATCAATCCGATCATCTATGTGATCATGAACAAGCAGTATCGCAAGGCCTACAAGACGGTCGTGCTATGTCAGCCGGCGCGTCTTCTTCTTCCATTTGGCAAGGCCAATGGGGGGGCAAGCAGTGCGGCAGGTAGGTGTCAGAGGGAGCGGTTCAGTTGAGAGGCGCATGCGAACTCCTAGGACTAAGTCACGGTCACCATTCGTTTCAGAGAAATGGAAAGATACCGGATTGAGCAACAACCACAGCCGCACCATCGTCTCCCAGATGTCGGGCGGCGCAACAGCAACAGCAACGGCAACGGTATCGGGAGCGGGAACGGTATCGGGAGCGGCAGCAACCAACACGGTGCAGACATCCGATTGCCAGCCCTCTGCATCGCAAAAGTCGACACAATCGCTGGAGCTAATGTCAAGGGGCCTCGATCTGATAAGCAAATCGAATCTGCCGACATTGGTTATGCCCACGTCCACGCCAACGCCCACGCCAACGATCACGTCTCCGCCCCCGCCGCCATCGGTCACGTTGGGCAACGCGGCGGGCAGCAGCCGGATGCTGCCGCTCAAGAAGAACAATCACTCCTATATCAACAACGGCTTCAACAGCAGCGCGAACAGCAACAACAGCAGCGTGAGCCAGAGCAGCGCCATCTATCGGCCAGGAGCTGGCTCAATGGGCAGCGGCTCAGCGCCATTGCGCCGCATCACAATGGTCGGGGACGACATCATACTGGAGGAGGAGGAACTACCCGCCACGCCCAGTCCGACAGCGACGTCGCCGCCAGAGAGTCCAGCGCCACCGCCACCGCAACAGCAACAGCAGCCGCAAACAACAGCGCATTATCCCCTCGCTCCCAACAACGTGGCGGCGGCAATGGCGACGAGCAAAGTCACGAAATCGCCCATTTACATGAACGTAAACAGTCCGAAGCGAATGCAGTCTTATAGCGACGCACACATTCCAGCCAAGGATGCAGTGCAGCAGGACACTGCTAGCGCCAGCAAAGTGCAACAAGCAGCAATGTTTCCCAATACAAAAGACTAACGAAATGCTTTAATTCCAAAAAAAAAATTTGCAATACGCTTGCGTTACAAACACACACACACACGCATATGCTGTGTAATTTGCTTAGCTGCGCCGATAACAACGAATTCGATAGATTTCAAGTTCGATAGGCGATTGATATTTATGCGTAGAAGTAACAAGTTCTCAAAGTAGCTAAGCAAATTACACTGCATTTGCATATATAGCATATAATTTCACATACTACTTCATAATCGTAAACATATTTATTTATCGTTGCCCACACAATTAGTATTAATCAGTCTTTAAATTTGTAAGCGCCGCAACATTTTACATTCAGCGAACGTTAACAGCTGCTGTTAACTTGACAGTCTGCATTTAACAGAGATTCTGTGCTAGCTGTTACCGGTACACTGATGTATAACAGTAAAGGCTCTGTTAAGCTGGATGCTGAGCTTATCTACAAATCAGATGGTCGCGCCCACACGGCCATAGCTTTGCTATATATTTATATGCCATTTTTTTTCTAATGATTTTTTTTTACTTTGTCACGTATGTACGGTAAGATCTGATTGGTTGGGGACACGCCTGGGACCTTGATCTTAATTGATAGCTAGTTTCTTATATGAAGCATTCCATATTATTTATGTATGTATATTTAAAATGTATTGTACCTACAGACGCACTCTAAGTAATCGAATATATAGTACTACAAATAATAAAACACACATTGTTTACATATTTAGCATCGTTATCTTTAGAGTTTAGAGAAAGACAGAGAGAGTGAAAGAGAGAGAGGAAGATAGGAAGAGAGTTTGCACACGCCCAGTGATCCATCATATCGGAATTGACACAAATTCCCGAATTGGGTTATGCCTACATCTGTATGTACATAAATATGTACTCTTAAATTCGATTGAATGATGATTTAGCAAATAAAATCACTGCACTTGCTTCGGAAACAATAGATGCTGATAAGCCATGCACTGTACTCGTATAATGCCACTGCAATAGTTAATGCTAGTTGATCAATTGCAACGATGAGTGTCACACGCAGTAGCAGCAGCGGCAGCAACAACAACAACAACATTATTTGCCAAGTGCGCTGTGGCATCTGCTTGGAACATTATACGGCCACAGATATCGTCCTGGCTGCCAAATGTGGACACCTTGTTCACGGCACTTGCCTCAATGAGTGGCAAAAACAGTAAGTAGCCCAATAGATTACCTCCTTTTTTATAGAATAGCTATAATATTATACTGAAACAACCATTCTTAAATCACTTAATCTCTAAGCAAGTTCTGATTTAATATTTGGTACCCATACTAAAAATTTTCAATAGAAAGATTGAGCAAAAACGGAATCAAGTTCATCTTCTTTACACATTTATGGAATATTTAATGGTATATTGCAGATCAAGGGATTGTCCTATTTGCCGCAAGAGAAATGACGACTATTTTCAAATCTATTTGGACTTGGACGCAACTCCCTCGCCTTCAAGCGGGACCCGCAGCTATAGTCAAAGACAAAGCCAAAGCCAAGGACAGTGTCAAGGTCTAAACCAAGTTCATAGCAGTCACAATCGAAAGCAGAGCCAAAGTCGCTATCAGAACCAAAGTCAACCTCATCGCAGTAGACACACTGATCGATTTACAGTCTCCAGTGACGATGAAGAAGATGAAGAGCATTCGTTTGAGAATATGATACTGCAGCAAACCCTTTTCCGGTCCGAAATAGAGTATTTAAACAATCGCTTTCGGGATATTACGTCAATGTTTGATGATTCCGATTAGTTGCATTCAAATTTTCATAGTGTTATGTCAAATTCATGTTAAATACATAAATAAATTGGGGATTTCCGAAATATCGCAAAGTCCGTTCGGACATATTAAATCGGAACAAGAGTCAAGAACATTTCTTCTCTATGACACTTAACATTCCCTCAATATTTTGCGTAACTCAAAACTCAAAGTTGACTAATAAAATTGAAAATATATAAATTAAACATATGTATACGAATAGTTTGTTTACTTTTAATTTGATATTGCTATAAACACATGCATCACAGAATCGAAGCTTTCAAACAGCTCACAGTGGGCGATTTGGTTTCGCTAGCGGCATTTAATTCAAATTCTTAAATTTAAAAAGCGTTGATATTTTTTACAAGTCAACAACAGATGCTTTGATTAGATTTATCAAAGCGATTTAAAAGCTCTACGATTAACTGATCATTAGCTGTGAACGGACAAACACCCCGTATGATTTTGCAAAGTGCTCTACAAAATTATTTCTTTTTGTGCGCATTGATTTCGAGTTCCTCGGAAATTTACAATTTTTAATAAATTAATAAAAAGTTTGGCTTTTTATTATCTTCAAGGTATGCATTACAAAAAAAATCAATGTTTGTGACCGGTCTATAAATGTGTAGCTCATAAAATAGTGGTAATTCAGTATATTAACAACGAGCCCGGATTAGGGTTCACCTGTTTTTCGTGGAGTCGAACTAACTGGATTCAAGTGGATTCAGTCTAATTCTTTTATTAGACAAAAGTGTGAATCAGTGGCCAAAAGTCCAAAATATGTAATATGAACTGCTATTACCTGCTAGCCTTCAAACTATTGTACTTTTTAAGCATATTGTCAGTAGCAAAAAGAGATCTTTTTTTAGTATGGCACTCAGAAGTTTTTCCCATCATCCCATAATTTTTTAGATAAAGTTTTTTTATTTTAAATTTGTTAATTGAAGTTAAAAAAGATAAAAGTAAAACAAATTTTATATTTAACAAACTTTTTTACAAATTAAATTAAAAATAAAAAAAAATTTATTTTTAACTTAAAAAAATATGATTTTTCTCTGATCAGTGAGAAAACCCCAACTGAATACATCTATTTTAGTTTAGAAGTTATTAATTAAATACCGCAAGCGAGACCAAATCGCCCACTGTGCAGCTGTGGGAAAAATAATGAACGATTTGGATTTTTATGGTATATTTAGCTAACGGCGTGCAGGTCACACTGTTTCGGTTTAAGTTTCGTGTTCAGTTCGAGTAAAAAAAATACGGTAATTCCTTCCCACTTAAAGCGTATCAAAAATTAGTTAATTATTTGTTATCATTATTTAGTTAATAATGCACAAAAGCGTACATTAAAAAGCTTAAAATTCGGTATAAATTAGTATCAGAATCAATTGTCTGCACTTTAATAATTTGCAATAAGACTCTTTCTTTGGAAAAGTAAACAAATAAATGTACCTATGTATATGTAAACATACAAATATATGCATTTGTATGGAAAGCTGGATTAAAAACGGGTCGAGGAGACAAACCTATTTAACACAGTACAATTTATACCACTGATAAGGACTAAACCAAATCGATTGGGCTATATTTCTTGGCTTTTCTCGGTCTTCGTTTTCAGATTAATCGTTGATTGGTAAGATGAGTATGAGAAACACCGGCAAGTCCATTTCCATAGTGCGTTGTTTCGTCTGCTTGGAGAATTATACAACCAGCGATGCATTGTTCGCTGGGCAATGCGGACACTTGTTCCACAAGAGGTGCATAAATCGTTGGAATACGCAGTAAGTGATCGCGCATCTCTCGGATCATTATTAATGTCATTTAACACATTGCAGGCCAAAAATTTGCCCAATTTGCCACACGCGAGGCCAAAGCTCCTCTCAAATCCATTTGGATGCTTCTCCAGGGGACCCAGATGAAAATAATCAGCCACATACATCTCATATTGGCATTGTTAAAGATGCTAGTGATGTTGGCGAAAACATCGAAAACGAGGATGAGGATGACTAGAATGATGATGACGATGATGTCTATAATGATAATGAAGTCTACTATGATGAGGACGATGATGACTTTGGTTTTGGTGATGATCACTTCGATTATGTCAATGATGACTTCGATTTTATTTAGCTGCACCCATAACATGGAGTTCTATATATTTCAATTTCAATACGGGATCAATATGTGTGCCTAGAGCTAAGCAAATTACACTGTATTCGCAAATATATAATTGCACGTACTACTTCAAAATCTTAAACATATTTATTTATATATCGTTGCCTACACATTTAGTATTAATCAGTCTTTAAATTTGTAAGCGCCGCAACATTTTGCATTCAGCGAACGTTAACAGCTGCTGTTAACTTGACAGTCTACATTTAACAGAGATGCTGTGCTAGCTGTTGCCGGTACGCTGATGTATAACAGTAAAGGCTTATTGTTCTGTAAAGCTGGATGCTGGGCTTAGCATCAGATCAGATGGTCGCGCCCACTCCGCCATAGCTTTACTATATATTTATATGCCATTTGAGGCACTTGCCTCAATGAGAAGCAAAAACAGGTCAAGGGATTGCCCTATTTGCCCCAGGAGAAATGACGACTATTTTCAAATCTATTTGGACTTGGACGCAACTCCCTCGCCTTCAAGCGGGACCCGCAGCTATAGTCAAAGACAAAGCCAAGGGCAGTGTCAAGCTCTAAACCAAGTTCATAGCAGTCACAATCGAAAGCAGAGCCAGAGTCGCTATGAGAACCAAAGTCAACCTCATCGCAGCAGACACACTGATCGATTTACAGTCTCCAGTGACGATGAAGAAGATGAAGAGCATTCGTTTGAGAATATGATACTGCAGCAAACCCTTTTCCGGTCCGAAATAGAGTATTTAAACAATCGCTTTCGGGATATTACGTCAATGTTTGATGATTCCGATTAGTTGCATTCATATTTACATAGTTTTATGTCAAATTCATGTTAAATACATAAATAAATTGGGGATTTCCGAAATATCGCAAAGTCCGTTCGGACATATTAAATCGGAACAAGAGTCAAGAACATTTCTTCTCTATGACACTTAACATTCCCTCAATATTTTGCGTAACTCAAAACTCAAAGTTGACTAATAAAATTGAAAATATATAAATTAAACATATGTATACGAATAGTTTGTTTACTTTTAATTTGATATTGCTATAAACACATGCATCACAGAATCGAAGCTTTCAAACAGCTCACAGTGGGCGATTTGGTTTCGCTAGCGGCATTTAATTCAAATTCTTAAATTTAAAAAGCGTTGATATTTTTTACAAGTCAACAACAGATGCTTTGATTAGATTTATCAAAGCGTTTTAAAAGCTCTACGATTAACTGATCATTAGCTGTGAACGGACAAACACCCCGTATGATTTTGCAAAGAGCTCTACAAAATTATTTCTTTTTGCGCGCATTGATTTCGAGTTCCTCGGAAATTTACAATTTTTAATAAATTAATAAAAAGTTTGGCTTTTTATTATCTTCAAGGTATGCATTACAAAAAAAATCAATGTTTGTGACCGGTCTATAAATGTGTAGCTCATAAAATAGTGGTAATTCAGTATATTAACAACGAGCCCGGATTAGGGTTCACCTGTTTTTCGTGGAGTCGAACTAACTGGATTCAAGTGGATTCAGTCTAATTCTTTTATTAGCCAAAAGTATGAATCAGTGGCCAAAAGTCCAAAATATGTAATATGAACTGCTATTACCTGCTGGCCTTTAAACTTTGGTACTTTTTAAGCACATTGTCAGTAGCAACAAGGGATCTTTTTTTAGTATGGCACTCAGAAGTTTTTCCCATCATCCCATCATTTTTTAGATAACGTTTTTTATTTGAAATTTGTTAATTGAAGTTAAAAAAGATAAAAGTAAAATAAAATTTTATATTTAACAAATTTTTTTTTTAAATTAAATAAAAAATTTAAAAAAAAAATTATTTTTAACTTAAAAAAATATGATTTTTCTCTGATCAGTGAGAAAACCCCAACTGAATACATCTATTTTAGTTTAGAAGTTATTAATTAAATACCGGAAGCGAGACCAAATCGCCCACTGTGCAGCTGTGGGAAAAATAATGAGGGATTTGGATTTTTATGGTATATTTAGCTAACGGCGTGCAGGTCACACTGTTTCGGTTTAAGTTTCGTGCTCAGTTGGAGTCAAAAAAATACGGTAATTCCTTCCCACTTAAAGCGTATCAAAAATTAATTAATTATTTGTTATCATTATTTAGTTTATAATGCACAAAAGCGTACATTAATAAGCTTACAAAATTCGGTATAAATTAGTATAAGCAACAATTGTCTGCACTTTTATAATTTGCAATAAGACTCTTTCTTCGGAAAAGTAAACAAATAAATGTACCTATGTATATGTAAACATACAAATATATTTGTATGGAAAGCTGGATTAAAAACGGGTCGAGGAGACAAACCTATTTAACACAGTACAATTTATACCACTGATAAGGACTAAACCAAATCGATTGGGCTATATTTCTTGGCTTTTCTCGGTCTTCGTTTTCAGATTAATCGTTGATTGGTAAGATGAGTATGAGAAACACCGGCAAGTCCATTTCCATAGTGCGTTGTTTCGTCTGCTTGGAGAATTATACAACCAGCGATGCATTGTTCGCTGGGCAATGCGGACACTTGTTCCACAAGAGGTGCATAAATCGTTGGAATACGCAGTAAGTGATCGCGCATCTCTCGGATCATTATTAATGTCATTTAACACATTGCAGGCCAAAAATTTGCCCAATTTGCCACACGCGAGGCCAAAGCTCCTCTCAAATCCATTTGGATGCTTCTCCAGGGGACCCAGATGAAAATAATCAGCCACATACATCTCATATTGGCATTGTTAAAGATGCTAGTGATGTTGGCGAAAAGATCGAAAACGAGGATGAGGATGACTAGAATGATGATGACGATGATGACTATAATGATAATGAAGTCTACTATGATGATGACGATGATGACTTTGGTTTTGGTGATGATTACTTCGATTATGTCAATGATGAC
Organism: Drosophila niveifrons; assembly: GCA_035046325.1. Classification (NCBI taxonomy): domain Eukaryota; kingdom Metazoa; phylum Arthropoda; class Insecta; order Diptera; family Drosophilidae; genus Drosophila; species Drosophila niveifrons. The sequence goes on along the minus strand of JAWNOC010000063.1, from coordinate 7,106,525 downwards.
TTCGATTTTATTTAGCTGCACCCATAACATGGAGTTCTATATATTTCAATTTCGATAATTACACTGCATTCGCAAATATATAACTGCACGTACTACTACAAAATCTTAAACATTTTTATTTATCGTTGCCCACACAATTAGTTTTAATCAGTCTTTAAATTTGTAAGCGCCGCAACATTTTGCATTCAGCGAACGTTAACAGCTGCTGTTAACTTGACAGTCTACATTTAACAGAGATTCTGTGCTAGCTGTTACCGGCATGCTGATGTATAACAGTAAAGGCTTATTGCTCTGTTATTTTTCAATAGAAAGATTGAGCAAAAACGGAATCAAGTTCATCTTCTTTACACATTTATGGAATATTTAATGGTATATTGCAGATCAAGGGATTGTCCTATTTGCCGCAAGAGAAATGACGACTATTTTCAAATCTATTTGGACTTGGACGCAACTCCCTCACCTTCAAGCGGGACCCGCAGCTATAGTCAAAGCCAAAGACAGTGTCAAGGTCTGAACCAAGTTCATAGCAGCCACAATCGAGAGCAGAGCCAAAGTCGCTGTCAGAACCAAAGTCAACGTCATCGCACTAGACACGACGACTGTAACTATGATGCTTATATCGATGGTGATTATGATTTTGATTACTTTGATTACTACGGTTATCGTGATAGCGAGGATTTGGATGACAACGACTATAACTTTTATGCTTATATCGATGGTGATTATGATTGTGATTACTTTGATTACTGCGGTGATCGTGATAGCGAGGATTTGGATGACAGCGAATATTATTTTCTATAAAATTCCTTACAGCATACATACATATATTAAAATTTGCTTTTTACCAACAAAGTTATCTCGCTCAGTTTCTTCAGCCTAGACATGCTAATATCAATGGGGAGGAACATATCTCAGCTGTAAAGTCAAAGTTCGGCCTATCTCAACACAAAAAACTTGTAATTAACGGCCAATCGCGAATTGCAAATAAGAAAGAACAAAGTTTTTGAATTTGGGTCTATATACAGGGTAGACTTTTATTTATTTAGAGGTATGTATATTTTAAATTAAGACTATAATATAACTATTTTGTGTAAATAGCTAACAACTAGTCTAGCTTACGAACTACAACAGGGAAAACTCTGGGGGAAGCAGACAAAATAAAAAAAATATGCATATACTAAAAAAAGATTGACTTACGGATGAGGGAACGAGACTTCATTTGTAATACTTGGCAGACATCATACATAGTATATATAATATGAGAAATAAATATCGAGCATATATGTGTGTGTGTGTATGGGTGCGTATGCTTCCGCTTTCTTATAATATTATTACGAATGTTTAATGTTAATAAAATAAAAAAAAAAAATAGAACAATTTCAACATCACAAGACCTAACATAATTCAGGTGTTAGAAGGTTCGAAGGGTTAAACATTATTAAGATAAAAAAAAAATTAATTTCAATAATATCTCTCAGTTAAAATGTTTGAGTTCTCTCTCTTTCTCTTTCTCTCTCCATCTTCATCTCCCATCTCTTTCTCATTTGTGAGCGTTCTCTGTTTTTTCATGTACTTTCCGTTGAATGCATGGAATTAAATAGTGACGATAAATAATACGAATACTTTGCTGAAGACGTTCGAAGAATTCGGGGGCTGGGCTTGGTCCATAAAAGTTTTGGAGTGTCGCCAGCGAGGCCAGCGCTAATCCTTCTCCTGCTGCTGCAGCAGCGCCGAAATCTCTTGAAACTTATGCCGAAAATCAACGCTGCTTTCACTTATCACCGACAGACTCGACGATGGATCCTGCAAAAGTTTCATGAGTGTAATCAGTACATTGTTCATTGCATAATTGATTGCAGACATTCGATTTACCAATATATCGCGTGTGGCATCGAAATCATCGAGATGTCCCAGCAAACTGGTCAGCGAGAAGTCATTGATGTTTTCCTCTAGCCAGCGGCCATTCGATGTGGAATCTCGCAGCAAATGCATCGGACTGACGCTGCCAGTGAAGAAGTTTTGGGCTGTATGCAAAAGATCAGAAAGTGTTTTAGATAAAATGCTATATTATTTATTACTATAAAGATGACTTACTGGTGCTCTCATCTTGAGCGCCATCGGGCAAACTGGCGCCGCTGATGCTGCTGGCGGGTGTTAGGGCGGAACTGAGGGTCGTTGAGGTCGTCTCCACAAAATCCAAATTTGGCATGTCTAGCGTACCGCTGACAATGCAACCGCTATCGCTGCTGTTGCTGCTGCTCTCAAGCTGTGGCTGCAAACTTTGACCGCTTCTATTTGCTAAAACAGAGCTGATATGACCATTTCCGCTGCCGTTGCTGCTGCTGCTGCTGCTAACACGCTCGATGGGCTCGAAGAGACCGTTTTGCAGATTGCGCAGACTGAGAACATCGTAGGGTCGACTCACATCCGAGCCGGCCGGCAGGATGCAGCGTTGCACCAGCACCTGACGCGACATCTTCTGTCGCGTTAGCTGTAATGGAATTACAATGTTAATCTCATTGCATAATGGATTCATTCCATAAATCTAAAATCAACATTTTGTACAATGCGTTGCTTAATTTTCAAGTTGTGAGTAAAAGTTATTGTGAATGGCAGGTTTAAGAGTAGGAATTAACTAAGTTGTGAAAAGTGTTACCATTTGTATACGCAATATTTTAGCCAAAGCTTTTGAGAACTAATTTGAATGCCTAATTTAAGAGAATAAGAGTAGGAATTCAAAGAAAAACCCGCAGCCTTATTACACGATAAATTCCTAGTTTAAAATAGTTAGAATAGAATTAAAAAAAAAGCAGCCTTAGTGCACATTTAAATATCATAAACTAAGTTGTCTGTAGCCTCCTAAATTTACTATTCGTACATGCAAAATTTCGGCTTAAGGTTTTGAGAACTAATTTGAATGTTTAGTATAAGATAGGAAGAGCAGGAATTAAAAAAAAAAAAACACAGCCTTGTTGCACGATTAAATATCGTAAACTATGTTGAGTAAATAGGGCAGCATTTTAGCATTTACTATTGGAGTCTTCACCATTTGTATATGCAATATTTAAGCTATAAGTTTTCAGAAGCAATTTAAATGTCTAGTTTAAGATAGTTAGAATAGGATTTAAAAAAATCCCAGCCTTATTTCATGATTCAATATTGTTGACTATATTGTGTAAACAGTGCAGCATTTTTGGATTTACCATTTACCATTTGTATATGCAATATTTTAGCTTAAGGTTCTTTAAACTAATATGAATGCCTAGATTAAGATAGTTGAAGTGCGTTCACACTTTAATAAGCTACCATTTTTTTTTTTTGCCTATCAATGCTGTATATAAAGTCTGCTAATAGGGATACGTAACATACCTTGGACAATTGACGCACTGGATCCATGAGACTGCTAATGGGTCGACGCATTGGTATCATGGGTGTGCGGAAGATGGATTCGTTGCTCTCGTGGCTGGCCACACCAGAGGCAGCCGCAGCCCCAACTGCAGCCCCAGCTCCCGCTGCAGACGCTGTGCCATTGGCCAGACTGTTGAGCCACTGGGCCTTGGTGATGAGATCGCGTTTGCGATCACAGCTATGGCCGCAATTGCATTGTCGCTTGCGCACACGCTCGCTGAGATTGGCCACCAGCAGCAGATGCTTGAGCTTATTGCTAACCGTGGCCGTTTGTATCGCCTTAACGCGTTCCACGCTATCACAGTCATTGGTATTGTATGGAAGCGATGTTGACGATGCCATTGATGATGCCGCCGACGCCGGCGACGATGTTGTGTTTGTTGTTGTGGGTGCGATGGTGGCACTGACACTTGTGGAGCTGCTGGCTGTGCTCAGCTCTGCATCGCACCAATAATACTCGAGTTCCAGCTTAGAGTCTTGGCCCAACACCACATACAAATCGCCAATTGTGATGTCCGCCGATGTGGACACCGTCCAACCCTTGCGTATGCGTTTGATCACCTCATCGCTGAGCAGCGGCTTAAAGTTGCGTGCCGCTGCAGCAGCCGCAGCATTTGCAGCTCTCGAACCCTTGCCACCGCCCGCACCTGGCGCATCATTGCGTTTGGCACGTGTTGGCGCTGCAGCTGCAGCAGTTGTTGGCGCACTTGCAACGGGAGTTGTTGTTGTCGTTGCAACAGTTGTGTTTACAGCATTCATCAGGCTACTGCTGCTACTGGTAGTGGTCGTGGTGGTGGTGCTGGTGGTGGTGGTGTTAGTGTCTGCTGCCTCGCTGCTGCTGACTGCATGACTGAGCAGCTCATTGATCTCCTCGCTTAGCTCATCGCCGCTGCTATTCTCCAGCTTTAAAGCGAGCTTTTTGGCCTCTGGCGAACGCTTCTCGGAGCCGCTTTCGGTGCGCGCTCTCTTCGCACTGGCGGCCGCTGCTGCTGCGGTGCTTTCCACCGTCTCGCTGCGCACCTTGACGCCCAGACGCTCCTCGTAGGCAGTCAGACAGATGTTGACGCTGCTCAGATACGCTGTGATGCTCAACAGGGGTCGATGTATTGGCACACCGGGCTTAGGCAGTAAACACATTGCTGGCTCTACAATTGCGGGCTCCACGGCAGCAGCTGTTAAGGTGGTTGTTGGTTCCACAGTGCCAGCGGAAGTGGGGGGCAGCAGCTGCTCCTCGGCGAGTCGCACATCGAAGCTGCGCCATTTGTACTGAAACGTTTTGATGAAGCTTATCAGCTTCTTGTGCAGCGGCACAATTGCGCGAGCGCGTGGATTCTGGGCCAGCGATTGGACGCGTCCAAAGGCTTCCATGTTGGCGGGCGTCACGAGCACCTCGATCTTGCTGGGCAAGCGTATGTCCTCCAGCGTATCTGCAAATAGTACAACACAAATGGAGTTCAAGTTGTGGTTGTGAAGCTATGCGGGGTTTAGACGCACCATCGAGCTGATTGAGGCGACGCAATGCTTTGCAGGATGGCGTCTTGATGCGTATGTTTTTGCCCTTGCAGCGAACTATGATGTGACCCTGATAGATGAGCTGCTTCAGCTTCATGAAATGCTTCTCCGTGAGAAACTGCAGCTTGCGACGCATTTCGCCATAATTGATCAGCGTGTACAGCTCCTGGGCGGGCTTCTTAAGCTCTGCAAAATAGTACTTATTTAATCATTTAAATATGCAATGTATGTGGATTTACTCACCATCCGAGTAGCGCACATATTTGCTTATCTTGTGATATGTTTGATAGTAATGCTGGCGCACTTGATCCTTACTCTTGAAGCTGTACTCGCTGTTCGCATTGCGACGCTTCAATTTCGAATTGATGCAATTCGCCACCGCTTCGAAGTCCTTGCCAAACTCATTGAGCGCATCGAAGAAACAATTGCGCTCCACATTCGTCCATGTCGTCTTGTTCGCCGCTCGCATCTGTGACGGCGTCTTCTGGCTGCCCTTCTCCTCCTTTTTGCTATGCTCTCGCTCGGCCGGCGGCGGTGTCATTGGACGCGTCAAATCCAGTTTCATTTTCTGGATGACACGCGCGCTGGCACGTGTCCCGGGGCAATTTTGTGTGGTCACCGAGCCGAGCAGCTCCTCGGGCTCCTCGGCAGCCAGCTTAAATTGCATGGCTGCCTTGCAAGATGACGTCGACAGTGATGGTGTTGTTGAGGGTGATGGTAATGATGATGATGATGATGATGCTGTTTCGGGTACAGCAAGAATTGTGGTGGCAACATTCTTACACATGCTGTTGGTTTCTTCCATTTTCTGCCAATGGCACTGGCTCTCCCCCGCTCCCCCCGGCGTGCGACAAACCAATCAAACACAGCTGCAAAAACAAAAAACAAACAAACACACACACACACGATTTAAGATGATTTGCTGAGTTCGCGCAAATTAACAACAACGAGTAAATCGCATAAACTTTGCACGACGCCTAGCGAAAAAATGGCGCTCGTTAATGGGTCATAAAGTGGATTGTGTTGCGATGCAATTGAGATTTGCATATTTTGTGATATTGTCGCTTGGCTACTAGTTGCATTGTTGCACTACACTACACACACTCACACACAGCCACTTACCCACAAACTATGTATGGTTTTTAATTAGTTTTCGTATGTTGTTTTGTTTGTTGTCGTTCTGTTGTCTCTTAGAGGTGCAGATACATCGTTGGCCCTATCGATGCATCGATGTTTTCCAACTAGTTTTATCGGTCATCGGTGTTTTCTATACCATCAAAATAAATAGTCTGAAATTACCAATTATTAGCCAAATCTTTATTATTTATTCTTTTTATTGTATACCATTAAAGTATTATTTGCATTTGTATGCCGTTGCGATATATATCATAAATAAGAAACTCCGATAGCACGTTACGTTACGTTGTGTGATTTGATACTTACGTTGCTGATTTTGCGCTACGTTACGCATTCTGCGTTAATTCCATAGCAATGTTATGAATGAACGCAAATAGAACAGAATTGTGCAAGTTATTTTGATTGTTGGCATTGACAATTTATATAAATCTATATTTTTATTAAAATAGATTTGATGATTTGAAATCTGTCAATTGCAAAGCGCACAAATTGCGTTATCTTGCAAAGGAAAAATATCGGTGATTGTTTGTAAACAACAATCAGCTGATTGGCAATGCTGTTGCGCAAGGCGCGACGTAATGAGAGAAGCAACTCTGCGTTGCCGTGGTGAGTTTTGTGTTTAAATACCGAAAACCCATTAAAATGCAAAACGTTGTAGGAAATTACATTTTATTTAGCTTAAAATTAGAAAAAAAAAAAACAGTTGCTTGTGGTTATTTATATCACAAATAAATACCGACGAATATTAACACTAACAGTACTGCGACGAGTATAGCAATGATCATTAGTTTTCTCTGCAATAAAGAAGAGAAACATTGAGCGTTATTACCAAAACTGCTGAGGACGAGAGGCAACAGATTTAGAATGGAATTACAAAATATGCAGTGTTACTCACCCTTCGAGCCTTCTTTTTATATTCTTTGGCCTGATCCAGCTCTGTAGCTCCCTTGTCCGTATAGAGCGTCGCCTGATTCGCATGGAACTCGACGCGTTGTATCGTCTCGCTCTGTTCCATGACGAGTGTTTGGATGCGCATAAACAAAGCGTGCACATCCTCTATGGACTTCTCTAGCTTCTTAAGCTCGTTGAAGCGATCCATGAGATCCCTTAGCGTTTGCCGTTCCATTTCTGTTTCTTGCAGGATCTAAAATTGTTTGTTATTGAACGAATATCAAATATATTGATGCGGTTGATTACAACTCACATTGTCCACAAAGAGTTTTGTGGTTTTGTTTTCTATCAGCAGCTCAATCTCCTGCTCACTGGCTTCTGAATTGACTGCGGGTATAGGGAATCTAATGAAATCTCTGTCAATATTAAAAGAATCTCATCGCTTTGCTTACTGATCTTGGAATGCATGCGCAGGTTCTTTTTAACCTTTGTCTCGTAGTTCTGCAAGAACAGTTCGTTCTTCTGCCAGAGATTAATGTAGGTCTGATAGAGTCCATAGAAGAGGGTCCGTTTCATTCTCGCCTCCAGACTATAATCCGTTTCTGGCGGCAGATTTGCTTTGAACTCCTTGAAGCGACTCATTAGCTGGTTTCCCAAACGCAGATTCTTGTTGTGCAGCTCATCCATTTCGTTTTCTATTAATGATCACTTTTATTATACCATATCTTCAATGTCAACAGAGCACACTTACCGCAAAAGGTGCGCAGATGAATGGTCTGCGACATGCGATTCATTGCCTCCAAATTCGCAGCGATCTGAGCTAGTTGATAGCGAATTTCTGAGTACTAAGAACAGAGGTAGAAATTGTTAGAAATTATTGCAAATTATTTGATACATATAATATTTAGTTTATTCAATAATTCACTGACTAAACTGTCAACGTTTAGTGTAAGAAGTAAGAGCTCGGAGGCTATACTTTTAATTCAGTTCCTATTCAAACTATATATCTTAAATTACTAATTAAGGTATTTATAAAAAGCCTCTACCAATAAGTTAAGTATAGCTCTATTGAATTGTCAAATTTATGAATTAACAAATTTGTGTTTTTTTGTTACGTTGAATTTATTTAATATATAACCTACTTTGTGGTCTAAACAAATTTAAACTAATGAGTATGCAAAAAAAAAAACTTTTAAGGTATGTCATAATAACAATTTTCTCATTTTCCTTAAATTGAATGTAATAATATATTCTGCTGAAATAATCTGATCTGAATAAATCGATCACAAGTCAAGGACAAACAATATCATATTGATTCAGCACTTAACTAATTTTGTATTTCTAATTTGAATTTTCTAATTTGATAGAGTAATAAAGACACTAAAAGAATTAAAAGAGAAATTAAATTTTGCCAAAAATGAGACCACTAAAATTACAGAAAAATCATATTAAAGTAAAAATATTCCTAATATGAAATTAATAATTAAATGAAGAAACTTTAAGAAATTACAAAAAAAAATGTATTAATTCTGTAATAGTAATGTGTTTTTTTTTATATTTGATGTGTCATACCCTCTTCATTTGTTATCTTGTCAGCAGTGTAAGTTATTCTAAGCTATGGAGCTTAATAGCGTTAACGTTAGTTCTTCGAGTTGACAATTTCTGTGAAGGACGTGACCCAAAAAGCAATAGAATGTATTCCATACATTTATTTTTACATTATTGATGGCACTGCTAAAAATGATTTATTTTGTAGCTAATATTAAACGCTACCTTAAACGATTATCTGATAAATATGATTATATGGCAAAATATATTCCGTGCGAAACTATTTGAAGTAAAACCATAAATTGAAATAATTTGAAAATTAAATAAAGGTTATTCTTATAGCTTAGGATTAGCTTTATATTTAGAGTCAATATTGATTTTGAGAACTTTTTCGCTTTTACGATAAAATATAAAGGGTCAATCATTGCTGTTTTTTTTCCGTACGAATTTGTTACTTTTTGCAAGTAGCTTAATTCAGATAAACTAATTCTTATTAATGTACTAATTAAGAGCTATAAGATTCATCTTTATTCAAAACGAATATAATTCATTGGTATTCACTTTAAATAGTGTTGCATTTTCGACAGAGATTTACAGATCTTAATATAATCAAGAGAGCAAGCTTAAAATGCATTGAGATGCTTTGTATTTCGGGAGTTCACTGATCTCTTTGCTTTCTCGCTCTATTAAACTATTGCGCTTAAAAGCTAAAGTTCAAAAGCTCTCTCTCAGCAGCCTGGTTAGCAACTCTGTTTTGATGATGCTTCGCAGCTTACATTTCAATGAGATAGCAATTGTGTTAACTAGTTGATACAACAATGGCACCGCTTACTAAATGTCTATGTATATAAATAATTAGAAGGCGCTGTAAGCTTTTTTTTCTATTTTTTTTTTTGCTTATCACGGGTTTGCGGCGATACAACTCGATTGAGTAATGCGCCGCTGTCGCTGTCGCTGTTGACTTGTTGACTTGTTGTCTGATTCATGCCAATTGATTTTGGGATCCACAAACACACAAACTCACACACACACACACACTGTAGCAATACTTACTGGATTCAGAATGGCATCCACATTGGTTCCATGTTGCGCCATCTTGTCGCGATCCTTGTTGTTGTCTCCACTATTGTTATTATTGTTGTTGTTGCTGATGTTGTTCAAGGACTCGGTGGTGGCGTTATAAACACTGAGCAGCAACGAACCGTTTGAGGACGACGACGTTGAGTTGGCGCTCAGCGAACGCTGTAAAAAATTGAAGTTGGCCGGTGAAAACGATTTGAGCCAACAATATTCTACGGCATCGCTGCTGCAGCGACGCCGTTGCAATTGAAACTAAAACTTAACGCTTCACACTTGGTACAGGCGATCTTCTCGCCGCTCTCTTAACGCTTTGGTGCTTTGCTGTGGTGTTTGCCAATCGGGACAGTGTAATGAGCAATAAAAAGCGACCCCAACAAGTGAAGCTACCGCTGCCCAAACAATTCGTGCGTTGTATGTGAGAATACTACGTTATGGCGAGTTATATGGGGGAATACGATTGCTCGGCCCTTATCTATGGGCAATCTATGTGCTTTCTGATAAACGAACGCAACACTCTTCACTCTTCCACCCTTCACCCACTTCTCGCTTTCCACGCTCCCAGCGGACGCGCCCAAATTGTTAACGTAATATTACGTATATTTGTAATAAAACAAAAACAAAATCATAGTACAACAAAAACCTTCAACTGCAGTTATGAATCCAATTGGAGCTTTACAACTGCTACAGCGAAGCTTTAGTGCAAGCGCAAAAATAAGTAGAAAAGTTACAGAAATATCTACAAATACGGTTCAATTTGAAATGGTATTGGCAACAAAGTTGATTTCAAAACCATTTAGCAAAGTCATAAAGCTATAAATATTTAAATTTAGAATGAACAACTGATAAGCGTGTTTCATAATACAAATTTAAAGTTAAACTAAGTAGATTACAAAGAATGGAAATAAATCGCAGAGAAAAAAACAAAATATTTCACCGTTTTTTATATTTTTGTTAGCATACAAATCTTTTATGAAAGCAATGTTGTTTTAACAAAACTGTTAAAACTGTAAAAACTATAAAGATTAAAATTTAACGTGAAAGCAATAAATATTTCAATTTCGAAAGATTATCTTAAGCAACTAGAAATCGCAACAAAAATTGTTAATCCAAATAAATTTGTATATCATGAAAAAAAACAAATAATATTCCTGACGAAGTTTATCTTGCATAAAGATCTATCTTAGAGGATTTCTGAATGGGAAACTAGCAGACTTTACGATACTATTCAAAACCGTTAAGTCTATAGTGTTAAACGAAGAAATTGTATTCCCAAGAGTAACAAGGAAAAACAAAAAGAAAAATTAGTGACTCCTTTTGTTTGGTATGAAGATTTTTCTCTCGATAATACAAAATGGAGAAGTTAGAGACTTGATTTGTTATAATAAACCAATTTATACCCAAAATGTAAACTAAGAATTTGCCAAATTTGAGATTTGAGAAATAGGATCTACATTTAATTTAAGTGAAATATTATAATTGAAGTAAAGTGCATGCTAATACTTCGTTATGCCTTAACTTCAGTTTTTAATTGAATGCTGTGTAGCATGAGGAAATTTTCATATGCGTTTTCTTTCGTATTATTTTTTTTCGCCACACTGTGATCGCACAATTAGCACCATGGAGCCAATCATTTTTGAGAGCATTTTGGAATCTGGACTGAAAAGCATTTAACACTTCAATTCAACTCACCTGCAAAAGCTCCGGCAGCCTATCTCTCGCCATTGTGCGGGTGTATAAGTGTGTGTGTGTGACTGTGGGTGTGTATATATGTATGTGTGGTCGTTGGTATTGGAACACTGCTTGTTTGTTATAGTTTATCGTTGGTTTTGTAAGCAGTGACGCGTTTCATTTATTTTATTTTTATTTATTTTAATTTTTTATTGTTTTAAAGCACTTTATTTGCACATTGTTTCAATTGCTTTTTGCATTGCCGCTTTGTTGTTCTTGTTCTTGTTTATTTCCCGTTGTTATTGCGGCGCCTTTGCATAATGGACGACGTTGCTTGAGCGCAAGCTGCGCTTTGAGCTTTGACATGCGTTGTAGTTGTAGTTGTAGTTGTAGTTGTTATTGTTTTTGTTTTTGCTGCTGCGCCTGCTGCGCTGCTACTGCGTTCACTTCCTAAACTTGCAAGTTTTGCACGCAGCTGTGTGCTTTAACGGTGCGTATTATTCGCAGCCTAGCAGAACAGTGACGCGTGAGAGCAAAGTGGCTATAGCATGCGTGCGAGCGGGAAAGCGAGAGTGAGAGCGAGCGAAGCACGCGAAAGCGATAAGACATCAGATAAGATGTCGCCGCTTATCACACAAGTCAGAGAGAGAGAGAGAGCGCGAGAGAGAGGGAGCGTGCTCAAAAGAGAGTAAACGTATGCTCAATATTCAATATTCCAATATTGCAATAAGAAAATATTGTATTATTGAGATCTCTTCGCGCCGTACGTCGCCCGCCAACTGAAAGTACCGCTCGCGAAATAAATGCCATAAAGCGACGACGAGTGTTGCTTTTGCTTGCTGCTGCTGCTGCTGCTGCTACTGCTCTTGCTCTTCCTTTTCCTCCTCCTTCGCCTTCTTTCTGTCATCGTCACCGACGTCGACGTCGCCAGAGGCTGTCACTGAGATTTTTTCAATTTAAAGATTAGCACACACTTCCACACACACACACACACACGCTTGCGCATCGAATAGATAAAGTTGTAGATGATGTGTAAGTTTGTTGTATGTTTTCTGCACTATTTAGTTGTGTTTCTTTTCGGGGTTATTTCTAGTTGTAGAAATTGAACCGGTTGCGACGCGCTGCGAAAAATGTGTTAATTGTCGCGTTTTTACAACTATAACTTAAGAACAACAACAATAACAACAACTGCGACGTCGTTCAATTGAAGGTAGACGACAGCGACGCTGACGTTGACGTCGGTTCCAAAAGTCACTTGCGCTAATTAGTTAAACTTTTTTTTTTTCTATTGCTTGTTTTTGTTGTTGTTGTTTTTGATGTTGTTCTTGCGGTTGCAAAACACTCATAAGCTGAACGTTGACGTCGGCTTCGCATCGCATCGCATCGCTTTACGTCGCGTCGTTTCGTTTCGTTTCATTTCGTTTTGTTGCAAATTCTTATTTCTCATTCGCGCTTCTCAAATTGCCAAGCAAAAAAAAAAAAGTAAACGACGCGTCGCCTTGTCGTCGTGGGTCACAATTCGCATTTCAATGCATTCCAATTGCGACAATGGAACAGTGTGAGGGCAAATTGATATCGTCCGATAATACTCACACATATGCACACCATCACACACACACACATCTACATATACGTGAGTATTTACATAATAAAAGTGCTCATATGCATGTCAGTTGTAAGCTCTGCTCGTAATTGCCATTGATTGTTTTACTCGCTCACATATTTCTTTCAATAGAACTTTGCCCTTTGTAAAACGAGCTTTGTTTTCGCAAAGAAAGCTTCAGTCTGCATTACTGTTAAAGGATCAATTAAGCTTAATTCTGTTGTAAGCTTTTTTCGTTAATTCTTTTTAAAGCTGTGAAATGTTCGCCTTACATTGAAATTATAGGATTCATCATTTAAGTTGTTGCTTTTTTCGTAAATACAGCTTTGCTTGGTATTTGATTAAGTGGATTAATAATCTAAAGCTCAAGAAAGCTCGGCTACGTATTTGTATTGATTTAATGAAGTTCAGCTCAGTATACTATAAGTCTTAAAATATGAGTAATCTGTAATCTGTGGTCTCAGAATCAATATTAAGGTGTTGATAATCTAAATTCTTAGTCTTTGTAGTTAATCACATTAACATAGTTTTAATCTAGGGCATTCCCCAGTTGTGCATACCCAAGCCACGTTTTGAACTTTGATTTATCAGCACTAAGACGGACGACAAAGCTGATTGAAAGAATATAAATATGTATGTACTCATATTATAAATACTATATACTGACGCTTACTCGCGTCTGAAGCGCTCGCTTTGTGTGCAGTCATGACTCAAGCAGAGTGATTAATATAAAACTTCCCGAAGAATCGTAAAGCTCATTGCCATTCCAGCGAAGTGAAAGTTGCCTTGCAAGCTGAGATTGGAAGGGAAAGGGAAAGCATAAGGGAGGCAGTTAGAGAAATCCGGTGATTATTGAAACTGGAACTGAGAACAGGGCAGGAAGTATAGTAGAGCTTTAAATCATATTAATTGAGTCTACATATATTGTTGCTAGGAAACGGACTGTATAAAGCGATTATCTCACAGCAATTAAATGACAAATATTTCATCATTTTTAAGCGACAGTCAACGATCGCAAATTAGATCCACTTTGTATTTAAGGTGATTTTAATTTCTACAAATATATATACTCTTTACAATATTTGTGTTACTAAAGTGATATTCAACATAATACATTATTTTATCACTTTTTATTTTTTGACTTAAAGTGCAGCAACATAGAAAAATTAATTCTTAAAATCTGTCTTTCGAATTTCAGAGCATACTAATTTCTAAGCTCTTTAAAGTAATTGGAGCATATAATGATTGAAAATTTGATGTTTTTAACATGAATTAATTTTCTAGTTATTATTTTTCTTCCTTTGCCATCCTAAGAAAATTTGAATTTTGTGGGCACTTGTTATATCAAATATACTTCAGTATTATTGTATTTGGTTATATTAATTCGGAATATTTTAATAATAATACACTGTTTGGGTTAACAGGTATCTCATGATCGAGCACACTCTTTTAAAATGTTTGAACTTTTTTACTGGATATTAAAATTCAAAGCTTAACCTAGCAAACATTTTGAAGGTAGTTGATTTTAAAATATGCTTTGAATGTAGAATACATATTTCTGGATTGTTAAGTGTATTTGGTGTAATTGTTATACCCCCGTTCAGTGTAGTGTTCGCTTACAGGGTATGCGGCATTGTAATTGCATTAATAACGCCAGCATTCGCTGGCATTACGATTGTATTGTGTGCTATGTTCAGATGATATGCATCGCTGTTTGGCGTCTTATCTTGAGTTTAATTCATTAAAATGAATGCAATTGATTTGGACTATAATAAGATGATGAATACACTGAGCACAGCGCTTGATTTGCATTGCCTTTAATACGCTTTAAATGAGACTCTGACTGCCAGCTGCTGTTGCTCTCCTCCGCTCTGCTCTGCTACTATATAAATATATGGCACATATATTGAGAGGCACGATATGTGTGTGTGTGTATGTGTGTGTTTTGTTTTTTGCTTGTTGTGTGTTTGGTTTTAGTCTCGATTTGCTGGAGGCGCTGCTAGCTAATGAAAAGTTTGCAGGCCGGACTGAATGATGGAGCTGTTGGCACTTTCAGCTGTCGCTCACTCCCTTCACACCCTTCACACCCATGAGTTGTATGAGGAGGGGACAAACAAAAATTTAGCTTCAGCTGCAGCTTCATCGGCTTTGTAGAACACGAGCGGCGTATGAAAAATATTTTCATACGACGTGTGGGCTGCCTTTGTTTTTATGTTTGTTATTCATACTGTTGCTGCCGCTGCCGCTGCTGCTGTTGTTATTATTATTGTTTTTTGTTGATGTCGTCGACGTTGTTATTTTTGTTATTGCTGCCGCTGCTGCTGCTGCTTGGCTCTTGCTTTGGCGCAGCTTTGTTTACAATTTATTTTGTCATGTGTCGAAAATTGCAAATTTATGAGTTTTTGATGAGTCTTTTTGTGCGCCTCGTCGCTAGCAACGCTCGCAGTTATTTGCTGGTGTTTGCTTTTATGTGGGTCAGCACACACGCAAACAAACACACACAACGCACACACTCGCACACACACAGCAATACACTTTCAAATGTAAGCACACACGCATCGCACATGTCCTGACGCATCCTCTTCGCATCCTGCCGCATGCTTTTGACTTTTGATTAAATTCGCACGCGCAAAACTATGAATGGCACTCACACAAACAAAATATGTACATTTATCAAAAACGAAGAACGAAGAATGAAAACAAAATAAAACTATATGCATAGGTGATGCGAAATATTTTTCGATTTTGTTCGACGTGGCGCAAAACAAAAATAATATATATACATATACAAATTGCTTTTAAAGCCTTTAAGGCATCTGCTGTATGTGTGTGTGTGTGTGTGTGTGTGTGTGTGTGTGTGTGTGTGTCATGATTGGCTTCGCTGCCTGCGCCGGATATAAATGACGCGTCAATTTAAATGCGCGCCCAAAACTATGCAACACTTTTTTGTTGTTTGCACCTTGTAAGCAATTTGCATAAAAGTCGCACAAGCATTCTTATACCCCCCTTCCCTCCTCTCCCTTCCTCTTCACTCTATCTTTCACTCTCTTTTCTTACTCAGAGCTCAGGCTCTGGTTTTTTGGCACGTCATCGTGTGGCCAACATCGTCAACGTTATCATAATGATGTGAATTATTCATTGTTTATGCTTCAGTTGATGTTTTAATTAAAGAGCACACACGTCAAAAGGTAGCAGCTACAAAACAGGCGACAATAGCTGCATTTCATAGTCCTCTGCTCTGCTTTGCTGTGGTCTACATACATGTGTCTGGTTGTGTGTGTGTGTGTGTGCAGCTGTGTTTGTATTGTATGTGTGTGTGTGTGATCAAGTTCATAAATAACAAATTGCCAGACCATTTTTGTACACTCTTATTACTCCTTTCTGTCTTTAGCTTGCTTTTTTTGTGCTTACTTCGATGGTCTATTGGGCGTATGATTAATATTCTGTTTGCAGCAAACAATTCTCTTAAGCACAAATCGCTAAATATGCATCGAGGAAATTAAAAATAGCCATAATTTGTATGTTTCACTTCTTGCCAATAACTTTGTCTACCTTTAAAATAAATATTCAAAGACTAGTTTAGTAATTTCTTAATAATATACAAAAATTTAGCTGTTATGTTAAGCCATATTTTTTGTGATGCTTTCTTTTGGCGTAAGAATTATTTTGAATATTTAAGATTCATATTTTACTAGCAGCACTAATTATGAATTTTTTGCCATCATTTATATATGCAGCTAAGAAATTCAAGATAGCACCACTTTCAAAAATTCTACTGCTCAAAATTTTGTGCAAAAAAACAAACACCTAATATAACATCCTAATTTAACTTGTATTGCATTAAGAAATAACTAAACTTTATTAAAGAAAATGATTTTATGCAATATTTATTATTAAGACCTTTAGTTATGTGATAAACAAGAAAGCGTATAATTAAGAAATGGTGCTATTTTTATTATAGGCTTTTTAAGTTAAGTCAAAAATTTAAGCCAATAATTTTCGCGTCTAATACCCATTTTTTTTGCTAGATTTTTTTATTTGCCATATTTTTTATTTGCTTCGCAGCCTTTTTTTTAAATGTAGTTTTCAGTAATAAAAGCTTGCAGCTACAGTTGCTTAAATGTGTGACTATTAACTGCACTCTTCGATGTTTATGCGACACAAGGCGTATACTTAATTTTCAGTTCATTTTGAAGACTGTTTAAAAGCTATAAAATGTTGATATTAATCAAGCATTGATGCATTGACTTGTGTCCCACATTTTGGCGAATTTTCCAATGAAAAATACAAGCACAAAATTTAATTTGTGCCATCTATTAAATAATTGATTGCGAATGTGTGCCGATTTTTATACCCGCCACCAGGGCTGAAGAGCAGAAGGGTATTATAACTTGAAGGTAAAATTTCATTTTCCAAAGTTGCTTTGAATACAAATCTGGTATATTATATTAAGGTATAATTTTGTATTTTTTTGGTATATTCATTTGGTATATCTTAGGCAAAGAGCTGATTCATATAGATATCATAAATTTGTGCTGGACGGAAAAGTATGTATTAGGCAGATGAAGTCATTTTTGACCCCATAAAGTATATATATTCTCGATCAGTGTCAACATCCGAGATGATATAGTAATGTCGGTCTCTTCGTATGAACTGCAATCGGGTCCCGGCTGACAATCTGATTCATTTTGACCTCTATGGTATGTTTCGAATGTGGGAATTCAACAGTATACCAATTATGGGTATCGGTATATTGTAGTATGATATATTTTGAATGTAGTTATTCATCGATATACCAAATATGCTTTTGGTATATTGTAGTATATCAATTGGTATATTTTAAGTATAATCATTATGATATATTTCGAATGTAGTAATTCATTATTATATCAATTATGGGTAACAGTATATTGCAGTATTTTTGCCGTATATTATTTGGTATATTTAAAGAATAATCTTAATGATATATTTCGAATGTAGTAATTCATCGATATACCAAATATTTCTATATATTTTAGTATTTTTGCGGTATATTATTCGGTATATTTTGAAAATAAAACGGCACAGTTTCGTTTTTATTAATATGGGTAACGGGTATCTCACAGTCGTGTTCACACTACTGTAGCTTCCTTACTTATTTTTCTTTTCTGCTCTGGTTTTTTTTGGACTATATTGAAAATGTATGCGTTTGGTGAGGGGGACGTAGTATAAATTGCAAGAACGTCATTATGTTGTAATCGAAATGAATGATAAAAATAATGCAGCGCCTTGAAAGAGAATATTGAGAGAGAGAGTTGAGAGTTTTCAGTTTTCAGCGGCAGTTGTATTGTTTTACTTGCAATTCATTTTGATTTCATTTAATTTATATTGTGCGAACGAAATGATGCGATTGATGCAGCTCGAATGCAAATCAAATTTGTAAATATATATGTATGTATATATGTATATTTGTTTGTTGGCGCATCCGACGTTTGGGATGCACCTTTAAAGTGCACTCGGATGTGATGCAACAAGGCTTAAAGCGATGCGCAGAGCGCAAAGCGTTGCCAGCCATCCGAAAGGCATAAAAAACAGAGAGAAAGAGAAAGAGAGAGAGAGAGGAGGCAGAGAGATGTGGGAGGAGGTTTGCAACGCCAATTGCCAAGCCGCATTATTTATCGCATTCGCGTTATTTGCACCGCGTTGTGGCACCGAGGGACGGAGGACGTAGGAGTGGCGGGTGGGGCAAAACAAAATGGCGCTTCTGCCATAATGGCGGTCGTTCTCAACGTTCTCAACGTTCTCAACGTTGCCGTCGTTGGCGTCCTTGTCGTTGGCGCAGCGGATGCTTGGCATTTATTGCAAGCGACAATATTTCGCTGGCTGCATCAGCAAATGGCAGCCATGGATGGAGCAAGCGGACGGTGCAAGCGGCGGCCTCCTGCGGGTGGCGCGTCCTGTGCACATCCGTTGCCTTGGCGCATAGATCCGCGACTTCTCTGCCTCCTCCTGCTACCTCCCCTCATGCCTTACCATTATGGCGAGCGTGTCATTGTCAGCAATTGGGAATGGAAAGCAAGCAAGCAAGAAGCTTGCCATCTCTTTCTCTCTCTCTCTCTCTCTGTGTCTGTCTCACTCGCTTTTTGTTTATAATAAAGCGAGCGAATTTTTCACAACACATCGACGACAATGGGTGGCAAACGACAGCGCTCAAACGGAATGTGGCGTCCAGGATGCGCAAAAGCGAACCGATATCCAAGGAAGTGCAGCGGCAGCGACGGCATCGTCTCAATTCAATTGAAAGCCAGACAGCCAGACGGAAGGACTGACAGACTGGCAGACAGACGGGCTGCTGACAGGCAGTCAGTCTTTCTACTTATTTATTTATGCAAACACATAATTCGTTATATCTTCTTGCTCTCTCGTTATTTTGTCATTCGCATTCGAGCGTGAGCCATGATGATGTCCCTTGGCCATCGCAACGAACAAATGAGCGAGCGAGCGAGCTCTGATTGTACAAAAGGCAACCTAAGCTCGGCTTAGTTTCGTAATCAAAGTGCGCCTCAGACAATGCCGCAGACACGCATGCATAAAAAAGAAGAAGGAGAACAATCCAGTAAGAAAGAGTATTCTCTATTGTGAAATACCAATTATTCTTATAATATACCAAAATCATTGATATATTTAGTATATTTATATATTACTACATTACAAATATACCATATAAAGTACAAAATATACCAGATTATCAACCAGCGCAATAAAATTCTTAAATTGTATCAAATAAATGTGCCGGGAAAAAAACGTAGGCTATATTTGGTATATCGATGTACTCATACTCCTTCTCAAAATATACCATTAAGTACAAAATATACCAGATTGTTAACCGCTGCGGTATTATTCTCACATAAGTCGAATGTGTTCGACTTTGTGATACCCGCTACCCATTTTTAATAAAAGCAAAACATTGCGGTATTTGCCTTACAATATACCAAATTTATATACTGGAAAAACTTCTAAAGTATACCGAAGGCTGTTATTGGTATATCGTTATAGTAAAATATATACCATATTTTCAATCCGTACGGTATTATTCTTAAAATATTCCAAATTACTATACCGAATAAAAATACTAAAATCCACCGAAGCCTATATTTCGTATATCGATATATTACTATATCCTCTCTTCTGTTGACGTTGATCAAGAATGTATATACTTCTACTTTATACGGTTAGAGATGTCTCCTACTGTTTGCTACATACATTTTCCGTTGCACAAAGTTATTATACCCTTCTAACCTAC
Organism: Drosophila niveifrons; assembly: GCA_035046325.1. Lineage (NCBI taxonomy): Eukaryota > Metazoa > Arthropoda > Insecta > Diptera > Drosophilidae > Drosophila > Drosophila niveifrons. The sequence continues at coordinate 7,086,396 of JAWNOC010000063.1, read as the reverse complement.
AGGCAGCGGGTATCAAAATAAAAGTGAAACAGAACAGCACGACAAATCCATTTTGCTGAGACACATGGCGTGCACACCAACACCAACACACACACATATCGAGAGAGGAAGAGAGTGTGTGTGTGTGAGAAGATGGTTTTCTTTGTAACGACTGCAACTGCAATCAAATCACTCACAAATCTCCTTCAGCAAATCGCCTTCATTTCATTTTATACTTAAATGTGTTTTGCCAGCTTTTAGGGGCCACGACAGATGTTCTCCGCCCTTTTTGTTCTCAGCTGTTCACAATTGTTGCTCGCCTTCGATTGCTGCAAATGCAATTTATGCGTGTGTCTATCAATGATGCCATTAAAGGTGGCCCAAAAAAAAAAAAAAAAAAAAACAAGGTGAAAGAGAAAACCAACAACGTGGCAAGATAATAGCTTGCAGCTTGAGTTTATTGTATCCGTCTTTTAGTTGTGATATTCTCTTTGTGTGTGTGCTGGAAAACTAAAAAATACCTCTTGCTATTTGGCAATTTTATTGTTCATAGCGTGGAATTTTTGTTGCGTCACTATTTAGGTAAAGAGATGCAACAATATGCTAAGTTCTATTGCAATATCAACTGATTGCTCATGCACGCTCACATATTTACAGTCTAATGTTAAGTATTATGTTAATTGCATTGTTATGTTGAGCGTTATGTTAGATCTATAATGTTATTTTATGTACGTACTCGTATTTACTTCATATTTAGTAAAGCGAAATCACATAAAATGAAACTGGCTGCAGTTTTATAAACTCTGATATTTACTGTCTTGCTTCAAAAACAATTCAAAGCATTTGCTGTTTTGCTTAATGAAAGTAAATAAAATGGACAAAGAAAGCTGAAAAAGAGATTTGAATATGTCAAATAATGTAAGTACTTTCAATTATTTAGTGCTGTAAATTTTAAGCTGAATGCATTTATTAACATTACTATTATGTTAACTACATTATTATGTTAAGCATTATTTTAGATCTGGAATGCTAATGTTTATATATTTACTTTTATTATCAAGTCATTCCAGCTACAAAAGAAAGCTGAAAGAAATGTGATTGTGTGACATATATAAGTACTTCAAATTGTATACGTTCATTTAATTATTCAAATATTACTTCTTTAATAATATACATTCACATTTTGAAATTGAACCGTTTTAGGATTAACGTTGCCTGTAGACAACATTGTTTTTAAAGCTAAGCAAATCAGAGTCGCAATTAATTCCTTGAATTCTTTTGATTTCTGATTTATTCGTTTTTATATATTCTTTATTTAAGTCAACTGTTCTATTATCTGAATTTTAATATTGTGAAGCTGGTTAATATTCTTTATATAATATCAACATTTTTGTACCAATTGGTTATTTACAGAATTGCCGGATGTTAACATAATTACGTAACATATATGAGAGTGCTTACAAAGCACTGTTAATTATTTAATGTTGTCAAATCGATAATATTAAACTTTGCATTATTTCTTGAATTTTCTTATAGTTCCGAAATTTAATTCTTTAAAGGATAAATAATATTTAGTGATGTAGTATATATGCTTTATATTTAGTGAAGAAATACTTCGCTTCCAACTAGAATTTTCAATAATCACTACTTCTAATCTGCGCAGTTTCCATAGCTCAGCTTGATTTTCTCAGATTTTTTACTTATATTGCGTTTTTCTATATGAAACTTCCAGGCGTTTAGTCGATGTTTTGCTCGCGGCTGCTCTTCAAGTCTATATATGTACATATATGCATATGTATATCTAACCATTTAATTCACATTATCCCTTGGCGCTCGCCGCCTTGCCAGACAATGGAGCAAACTCCTCCATTTGTAATGTGCAGTTTATTTATTTATTCACTTTAAGCCGCTTTAAGCATTTACTCGTGCCCGGCAAGCACATAAAGTCAATATAAAATCGGATTAAATAGCGAGCCACATTTTTTCGCCATTGTTGTTGTTGTTGTTGTCGTTGTTTCTATTCCTGTTGCGCCTTGGAGCACACATAAAGTATGGCCTACTTTTTGGGGCGCGTGCTAAATCGTTTTGAACTCGCAAACAATGGGCGATAACTGCGAAATGACTTAATAACCAATACACTTTGTTTTATTTATGTGTAAATAAAACGTTAATCAGCATAATAACCGGTTGCGAGAGCGAGAGAGAGAAAGAGAGAGAGAGAGGGAGGTGGGCAATACAATACAGTTGGCGATTAACGCCCCGGCGACTACTTAGCGGTAATTGAAGTTTTTGAATAGTAAATAACAAACACACTCAAGCATTGTGCGTGTGTGTGTGTGTGTGTGAGTGTGGTTCCCCCCCTCTTCGTTGTTGTTGTTGCTGTTAAAGCTAAGCCAGTAATATATCAGTCGAGTCCGGCAGGTTTTGTTCCTCTCTTTGTATGTGTGTGTGTTTGAGTATGTGTGTGTGTGTGTGTGTGTCCTGGCGCTGATTGTGTGCGGCTCACGTACTCGAACCCCAATAAATATTGATGAGCACACAAACACAACATTAAAACGCTGTGCGTAAAACAGGACGCTCTATCTAGCCACTGGTCAGCCAGCAAAATAACCGACAATATACACACACTTCCTCTCCTCTCCCCTCCTGCCCTCCTCGAAGGAGAAACGTACTTTGCTCTCTCCCACCTAGACGCTCACTAATTTGTCTTCGGCCCCAGCAACAGTTATAGGCAGTAAAATTTAATAACAATAATAACATCGGCCCGCCTAGGAACAAGGGCAGCTTTATTTTTATGCCACTCGTGTGTGTGTGTGTGTGTGTGTGTGTGTGGGTGTTTGCTTGTGTATGTGTCTGTGTTTGTGTGGATGGCAGCAGGTCTTGGGGGGCAGCAGTGGCCGAAGGTTTATGAAAATGACCAAGCGAATGCATTAAATATTTACAGCCAAAATATATGCCTTGAATTACAGCGTCCACAGCATAGCCGAGCGAGGGGCGATTAAACAGTTTGCGAGCAATTACATTTAGCATTGCATACTATAATTTTCTTTTACTTGAATTTATTTTTTCGTATTTTTATTGATTTTTTAGAACACTAAAGCACAAACTTCTCAATTATTGCCTTTGTACAAATTCCTTTGTATAAATGAATTTGACTTTTCCTATTACAATGACGTTTAATATTCAATAGATTTTTTTAAAATCTTTTTTAGTAAAGAAAAATTTCAGTTCAAACGATGTTCAACATTTTAAAACTTTGATTAAGTATTTTTTAAAATTTAAATTCATTTTGTCGGCAACACTTCATTAATTGATATTATTGAATTTATTTATTTTATTTATAGTTACTACAAATAACAATTAGAAACTTTAAACATTTAATATGCGAAGCCGTTTTAAAGAAAATTCCATTTTTATTTCATTTATTTTATTTGCTTTGGTCTACAATAAAGGCAAAGTTTTAGTTAAGAGGTAATTTGTTTTGTTTACTAAAGTCGTTATTGTAAATTAATAAAAAAATATAAGATTTGCGTCTGTTGTCTTATTTTTGCTTTAAATTAAGTTACGTAAAACAAACTTAAAATATTATTATAAAAGGATTCCGTACATACATAGAAATAAATAAATCATGTTAAAAATTTTAGATTTCCAAATAATTTGTTATTGAATTTTGCTTATCTGGTAAAAAATAAAACATTTTGAAAATATAATACTCTTATTGGGTATAGGAAAATTGCTTTTTAAAGCGTTTTTGAATGAATAAATTTTTAAAGTAATTTGCAAAATAAATAAACCTTTTTTATATGTTAAGAAAGTGTTTATTTTCAGGGATTCTTTTCTAACATTTTTAATTAATTAACTATTAAAATATTTTACAAAATGAAAACATGAAATGATCTTTGATGTTGATGTAAATAATTTATTACTATGACTTAATATATTGAATACTGAATGCAAATATGTTTTTTTTTCAAATATTGTCAATATTGCTAACTCTATTTTGACACTTGTCTTTTGGCAAGTTTAATGCTTGATTATAGATTACAAATGGAAACATTTATCAACTCTCTTTTTGACAAGTTTCATGCTTTCTTTCTACGACAATTATGTGTAATGTTTAGAGTAACCCTCGCGTGTGGTCAATGGACAGTGTTAGTAATTGAATTGACCTGCGGATTGGCCTTTCGGCCAAGTTGCGAGCTGCGAGGGCTTCGGTTCATTTCGTTGGTAATTTCTCTAATAGGTTTACACTCAATCTGCGCCTCCCGCCACGCGTAACAGCAAATAAAATGCCGCACAAAAGTAGGCAATGTTTTTTTGCCTGTATGTGTGTGTGTGTGAGTGAGTGTAGTATCTGTGTGTATGACTGTGTGTATTTGTTTGGTCTTTAATAAAAATGCAAAACACTTTTGCGCACTTGTCGCTTCTTTAGCTTTATGAATTTATGAAATATTTCGTTTCGTATGCTGTGCACTGATTTGTGGTTAAAATTAATTAGAGAAATATGACCGCGAAAGGAGAGAGAAGGAGTAAGAGGAGAAGGAGCAGAAGGAGGAGGACAGTCGGAGGCATTTGGACATGTTAATTGCTTGGTGTGCATGGCAAATCAGTGAGACGTTGACAGCGTCATCAACTGCGATGCACAAGTAATTTCAGTAATTGGCCGCGTTGACAAAATGGAATGCAGGCAAGATGACTAACGAGGGGAAGAGAGAGAGAAAGAGAGAGAGCGAGAGCGGAAGAAGATAGAGGATACTCAACATTATGGTTGTGAGTGTGAGTGTGTGTGCGAGGGTCGCAACAATGCAACAGGATAAGCCTAATTATGTTGCCTGCACACAGAGAAGCAAATGCAGCAAAGAGCGAGAGAGATCGAGAGTGAGACGGAGATGAAGAGATGAAAGGAGGGACAAATGAGGGGCAGTCAGAGTTGTTCAATGCAATCCGAGATGATTTTGCTGATGATGCAGCACTTGCGGAGGATGCTTGGCATGCGGTTGGCTTGAAGTTGTTGCAGCACCAACATTAAAGCCTCAATCTGAGTTGCGGTGAAATTAAGGCTGCTCAACTTGAGCTCATGCAAAATAAAGTCAGCCGAGGAGAGTACAAAACTAAAAAAAACAAAAACAAGTAAGGAAGCTGTAGTTGAGTTTGCTCGGCTTACCTGTTATTAATAAAAACTGAATTTGGTTTTATTATCGTCGAAATATACCGAATTAATATACCAAACAAAAATATACAGAATTAATATACCAGAAAAAATAAATTGAAATTTGTAGTTGGTATACCTCTTATCATTACGAATTCCGTATACCAAATTTATAAACCGAAAATACGCTAAAATATACCAAAGACTATATTTGTTATGTATATATATACTTATTTATTCAAAATATACTATTCAGTCGAAAATATACCAGCTAACCATGAAAGCAAATATCATAGTTTCTTAAATAACTAATACAACTTTTATCTTTTATATTTTATATACTTTATCAGGTTGGAGATGCCAATTTCTGCCTGTTACGTACATTTCCTGAAGGCAACGCCTGTGATATCACTTAACAATTAATTCTTATTTGTTTACACAGTCTATTTTTTTTACTTTTGTATTTCCTCGCTTTCAATCCGCAGATTATTAAAGCTTTAATAGCTTGCGTTTCTTCCTTTTACTTTTAAATGAGGCGTGTTATTTTTTTTTGTTCGCTTACTTTTGACGATAATTATTTATGTTTAATGATTTCACTGGCTCGTTGAGCTGCCCTTTTCTTGTTGTGATGATTTTTGATTACATTCATTGAACTTAACTTTTAACTTCATCTTCACTTTCTTCTTCTATATAGCTTATAGTTTTTTGTTCTCTGTGATATCTTTTAAATTGTTGCTACATCTTTTGCATTCTTCTTCCTGTCCACCTTCTACTTATGGCCAACTTAATTCCATATTAAGAGTTGAATTTTTTGCTGGCTTAGATAAAAATTGTATAAGGTTTCTAATATTTTAATATGGCAAAAAATGGCTGCTTGTGAGGGGTTTTAGTTGACAATGTGGTATGTTTTTTACTCTATTGGTATAATTTGATATACCAGAAATTGTTTTAGAATATTTCAGTATTTTTTGGTATATTCATTTTAATACGATTGGTATATTTTGAATATAACATTGGTGTACCAGAAATATTTTTTATTATATTTCAGTATTCGTTGGTATATTAATTTGTACTCTATTGGCATAGTTTGAATAAAATAGTTTTTTGATATCCCATAAAAAGTCTTAAGTTTTTGTACTCTATTGGTATATTTTGAATTTACCAGAAATTGTTTTTATGTACATGAAATAGTTTTTGGGGTATTTCAGTATTTTTAGTCTATTAATTTCTATATGATTGATATATTTTGAATGTAATAGTATATTGATATATCATAAATAAACGATGGTATATTTCAGTATTTTTATTATATTAATTTGTACATGAATGGTATATTTTTAATGTATTATTATATTAATATACCATAAAAGGTCTGACATTTTCAGTATTTTTTGGTATAGCATATTGAACTACTAAAAATAGTCTTTGGTACGTTTTAGTATTTTTGGTATATTTGTATACTATAGTATACAGTATATACCAATTTAGGATTTATTTTTTAGTATATTAATTTGGCCGCAAGCAGCAACTGCTTTCAAGTCTTTGCATTCTATCATGGCTGCTGCTAAACGATGATCTGCCTTGGGTTATTCTAAATTCGCATCGATGTGCGACATGTCATCAGCATCAAATATGTGGGAGGAGGAGGAGTAGGCTAAGCTTGAACAAATGTTGCACATTAAATGCAAATTTGCTGCTGCTGCTGTTGCGCACCCGAGGCAAAGAGGCGTGAAGGCGGCAAAGCCAACGTTATGCTGTGGCGAATGCTGCCCAAATGCCAAATGCTCAAATTCCAAATGCTCAAATGCTGCTGCTGCTTGCTGCGTGCTGCTTGCTGAGTGGCAATCGTAATGGCGAATGCTAATTAATCGCAAATCGCAACCGTTCACAGCATATTAGGCACTTGTGAGCACGCGTCGCTTTTGGTCAGCAAATTGATTTCGGACAGTTAACAGTTTCACAGGCAAGTTGGCTAGCAACAAAGCAGCGAAGTGGCTTTTCACTTACTCAGCGAGTGGTTGAGCGCTTCGCATTACACAGCTAATTAATGCATTCAATGCATGAATAGCAAGAGGCACACACAATGTTAGCTAATTAAAAGCGCTGCATTTTCGGCCACAAAACATCTTCCGTTCATTCTCCATTCTCCATCTCGTCTCGCAGTCGCACTCGCACTCGTAATTCAATAATAAACAGGCGGCAATGCAATTTGTCAAAAGAGTTGCTTCGCTTTGTTCATTTGCAGTCACTGGTCATAAATCGCCACAGCACAGAGAAGCGCAGCGCAACGCGTCGTATGAGTTATGCACCTGACGCACACACACACACACACACATACACACACACAGAGAGTGAAACGTTGGCTACGCATGTGGCATGTGGCACGTGGTGCGGCAGAGTCTTTGCAAGTGGCAAGTCTTGCCGAGGCGTCTGAAGAGGCGAAGCGAAGCGGTCATGTCGGCAATTTTTCATGCATTTAACAATAGAAGCGAAGCTCTGGCGACATTGCCTTGTCCTGCTCCTGCTCCAGCTCCATTCATTCAAGCATTCATTCACGCATTCACTCATTCATTCAGTCAGCCAGTCAGCCGTGCATCCATTCATCTACACCTTGTTAGATACCTGCTCTGGGGCATTCTGAATCATACGATGATTAAGATACATGCTTGTGGTTAAGATACATTTGCTCAAGGTTTCACTTGCTCTTCAAATATGAATCAATTTCTGAATTTCTTTTAGCGTAACAACTGCCAAGTCTCAAAGAATCTAGCATTAATGTTACATGCTGAATTTACTTACAATTCTTTTTCTATTATTATTTATTATTAGCCAGTAATTCATTAATTTAAATTACATCTTCATATAATGTATATTTTCTTTCTTTCTTTCTTGCGATCATAATGTTTTATTTACTTGAAACCAGCTAATTATTCAAACTTATGTTTATTATAAAAACATTCAAGCCTTAATTTTCTATATAATTAATATTGATTCACATATATATATTAATACGTTTGAATTTCTATTTTGTAAAATGAAAGCTGTAAAGTTATAATTAGTTTTTGAAAATTTCCATTTGGTTAACGTAAGTTAAATTATTTAGTTCTAATAGTTTTAGAGTGTCAATTTAAATTGCCATTAAATTGTAAATAATAAATAACAAATTGGCAAGCAGAAATGCAGAAAAAACAAATCGTGCTTAGAATTCTTTGAAATTTGCTGAATAAATAAATTGAGATTTATATTGCTTTGGGAATAGTTTTAGTTGCAACACTCTTTGAGAATATTTAATTTGCAATTAATCAATTATAAATGTATGTGTGTGTGAGCAATTGAATTTAATTGATTTAATGTGCCCATTTAGAACAGTCGAAAGTTCGTGTATTGCCAGAGAGAGAAAGAGAGAGCGACACGAGCATCGTTTTGTTGCTTCTTTCTTTATTGCACTTTGGCCTCCTGCAATTTGCAATTCCGATGGGCGGCTGGCTTGGCATTTGCCTCTGTTGTTATTTATGCGTTGCCTTGGCAGACGAAGCAGACGAAGAACATGGCCTAGATGATGCCGAAGAACAAACAAGAAAAGCAAAAAAGGCAAAGCAAAGCAAAGAAAAAAAAATACAGTTATAGCTTAATTTAGTTTGCAGCACTAATTGAAACTTGGCCCAGGCCCTTGATAAAGCCCGCTTCATCTCTATATATCTATATCTGTCTCCCTTTCTCTCTCTCTGCTTCTCTTCGATCCATATGGCCATCGCAGCCTTCGTCTCCGATTGTGTTCTGCTGTCGAAAGAAGTAGAAGGCGTTGTAGGGCATTATATCTTCACACATGTGACCTTTGTCTGCTCTCGGCATTGCATTTCTTTGTTTTTTTCCATTCGTTTTCCGTTTGTTTGTATCGATACCCTGCGTTCATTTGTTGGCTCAAGGGGCGTTTGATTGATGAACTTGAAGAGACTTTTGCAATGCAACCATAAATTACAGCACAGATTTGGTTAAAAATTTCTTTCGGCAAAACTTGTCATCGGGATAAAATGTGTTATTTTGCAGGGTATGCTGTCTGTCAGTTTTGTGTTTTGGAAAATTATTTAAAATATTTTCAAATTTCCTAATGCTGTTTTGGATATTTTTTATTTGTGTTTTGTTGATCGCAGTCAGTTGATCGACTATCGATAACAGTTGCCAAATGATTTTGGTATTTTGCAGTATATTGTACATGGCTCCTTGCAACGACACATACACATATCGAAACACATGTGTGCTTATTTGATTATTTAATGTGTGCAATATTTGGTAAAAATAGTACAGTTTAATTAATCTTAAATAATGCTGCTTTCTACTGACAATTTTCTGCTGCTGTTGCTACTGTTTCACTACTGATAACTAAAGATATCGACGGCTTCGTGCCTATCGACTTGCTAATGCCAACCGATATCGATAGCGTCTATCGACTTGCCGCCACCTGTGTTTAACACACAGTGTGTTACATGTTTATGCAATTGTTTCTGCATTTGCAATTTTTTCTTTAATAAAATGGCAATTTGAAAATACCAAACTACACTTTTAATTTCTAGGATATCGTTTAGTCGAGCGCTGTTTACCTTATTGTGCTGCTTGTTTTTAATATTGCTGCGTATTGTCCTTAGCTGCATTGCAACAGGGACTTTGTTGCCTGCCTCTGTAGTTTTTTTTTTCATCGTGTTGCTGTTTTTTGTTTTTGCTCATCTCTCTCTCTCTCTTTCTTTGCTGTCATGACGCATAGAGAAGCTGTCCGGCTCGCATGTCTCTGGCTTTTTGATTTCAACAAATGCTTTTCTAATCTCAACTGCTGCTGGTTGCTGCTGCCTGCCTGCTGCCACAGCCACTGCCACAGTCAACGCTGTTGCCTGCAAACGCTTCTAGCTGCTAGCTGCTAGCTGCAAAATGCCAGCATATTTCTCATTTCGTTTTGTCGCCTATTTGTCATTGCATTGCCATTGGGCGCAGGCGACTTCTACGCACAGATGTCAACAGCAGCAGCAGCACACATACATATATGTGGATGCTACAGAGAGATGGAGGGGGAGGCGAGGTGGCATGTTTCGTGCCTAAGCCAAATGCTTGAAGGCATCTTGTATGGTTTTGCTTTTGGTGCAACTAAGACGCTTTTAATGGCTTGGCCATGGCTAAAGATACGGCAGATACAGCTGTAGAAGCTGTGCAGCCTGGTTTTGTGGCCTGCAACATATGGCAACAAAACAACACTTGCAACACTTGCCGCACACACACACAAGTCAGCAACTTCAACTTGCTGCTCGACTGCCAAGTGTTGCCTACTTTCGGGGCGAAACTTGAATTTTTTCTTGCAATTATTGTCGTCAGTCTATCTCTGTCTCTCTCTCTCTCTCTTTCTATCTCATTCTTGTTAGTTATGTTTATATGTATATTTTTTCTCTTTTTTCCACAATTTAATGCACATGTCCCACGGCCATTGTTGCTCGTTGAGCCAAATAGCAACATCTAGCTTGTAAAATATGCTAATTTGCCTGCTTGAGGTGTTTTGTGGCGCATCCACTAAAGATAGCCCAAATAACTCGATTAACATTTCGTGCGACCAAACTTAAAATGAAAATAAAAATATGATGCAAATCTTTATTAATATTTTAGCAAAATTGCCTTTTGCTTCAAGCGACAAAATAATATTATTAAAATCTGAATGCTTAGCATTAAAATAATTGTATAAAAAGTGATATTAAATGTTTTCTTTGCAGACAAAATATTTTTAATATGCTAAGTATTAGAAATAGAAAAAAGTAATTCTTGAAGACAGTTTTACCAAGTGAATTAATAATTATTTTTAAACTATAATATTAAATTAACTTTTGTATGAAATTACTTTCAATTAAAAATGTATTATTGAAAAGTTGATGTAATAGTGCATTCAAAAAATACCATAGAGTGCAAAATATACCAGATTGTCAGCCAAAGCAACTAAGATAAATAACAAGGCAACGCAGCTCACATAAAAGTATTTCCTAAATAACTTCAACAATTTTTATCTAATCGCTACCCAATTTTCAGGAATCATAAAAACTATAGTTATGAAAAAAATTCGCTTTTTTATTAAATTTTTTGTCGACTTCTGAGGGAGTAAGTGGCGTGGCAAAAAATATAACAAATGCTGTCTACAAAAAATTATATCTGCAAGTATATCTCTTATAGTCACTGAGATTCAGGTTTTCATACGAGCAGACAGGCAGACGGACTTTATAAAGTCGGAGATGCCTCATACTCCTTATAATACTCTATGGGTAAAAATATAAAAGAGGGTATTCAATGTTTGCCTTGTCAACAAATATGTTAACAATGGAACAACTTTAAGTAAAGCTTAAATTTAGATGTCTGACATGTGCTTCTTGTAGACAATGTGGTCAATCCTATGAGACAACTTGGAATTAAAAATACATTGTTATATAGTAGTTAGAATGCTATTTCAGCTTAGAGAAATTAAATGTTCTCCTTGTAGAATTATTTGCCAGTTCAATCAAATCCAGATTTTTGTTGTGAATTAATGAAACAACTCTTAACTAAAAACTAAATAACTTAGTTTAGTTCAATTTAAATGTTGCTTTTAGTGTAGAGTAAGTAATAACATATTGTGCATAGCTGTTGATTTGAATTCCTATTTAAAAACTGTGCTCAACACTTTGGCAGACAAAAAACACATTTAGCGTCAAATTGAATGCTGTCCAATGAAGTTCACAATGGTGAACAAAGTTGTTGTGTTTGTGTCTGCCAATAAAATGGAATAAAAAGTGTCACCCAAATGAGCTGAGAGCAAAAAAAAAAGAGAAGAGGACACTTTTAGTGGTGCTTTGGTGCGAGCTGCTGAACGTTGCGTTCGACTAGCAAACTAGAGAACCGACCTCAACCTCCACTTTAACTGTGTGTGTGTGTGTGTGTGTTTGCTTACCTCTATCGAAGTGAGCAGCAGCTGTTGTACGCTTAGTGAAAGTTGCAAGTCCCCATTCGATTTGGTTGGTAGCTTGGCAAAAGGTCACGCGACCGCACAGACAACCGCAAAAATATCACCAGACAGACCAGAAAACCCAAATGCGGTTCGTCTGGGGGATATAGCCAGAGAAGCTGGATATTGCCAACTCTGGTGGTCATGTGGTGGCCTGGCCTGGACTGGTCTGGTCACTGCTGCCAACTTTTGCTATGGCTACGCGAATCAGAGCAAAAGTTATGCTCGCCACTCTCTATTCCTTTGGTCTCTGCTGTTACGTGCAGCATCCTCTCGTATTTTATTTGGTTTTATTGATTTTGTAAAAAGGATGTGTCTATGGTTTTTCTTGTTTTTCTTGTTTTTTTTTTGTGCTTGTCTTGTCGATTTTCGAGCTGGCCTAAACCGCTTGAACTCGACTTGAAGCATTTGGCTTTTAATTTCAATTTGACAAGCACTTGGCAGTGTTGTCGTTGCCGTTTGTCGTTGCCGCTTGTCGATGTCGTTGTCGATGTCGACTTCGAGTTTCGACGTGCACACGAACAACCAAAACGTAACTGGAATTTTACAATAACTCACGGCATTTGATGACGACTTTTGGTTTGCCATCTCCCTTCCGTCTCTCATTCGCTTTTAACTTGGGACTGTCTCTCGTGTCTGTCTGAGCGTTTTCTTTCTCTTCTAGGCAGCAACATCATGTACGTGCGCTTAAATCTTCGATAACTTTCGTGTTTGTACGTGACTAAAATGCAATGCACCCACAGGCCGAAGGTAGCTACAAAATTTACTGTGGCATAATATAGCACCACACCATACACCATACACAGCATACAGAAAGCAAAGGAAGACCAAAAAAAATAGGAAGCGAGAGATGCCAAAAAATATAAAGCAGCAAATGCCTTGGCCTCTATTTGAGGCTGGGGAAAACCGCCTGCGGCTTTTGTTCAAATCGTTGGAGTAGAGTAGAGACCATCAGCCAACTGATGTCGACTGTGTGCCATTGGCATCTTAAAGCGCTTTCAAAATTAAGTGCAAAACGGCAAACATTGATTTTTAGTGCGTCATCGTCATCCAGCTTACAGCTTTAATACATTTTAAGTAACTCATTCAACAAGGTAATCTATGCGAAGCACCTCTAGTAATACACTATATCTCTCTCTCTCTTTCTTTCGCTATCTCTCTCTCTATGTATTTCACTTGTTTATTATTTAGCAGCTTAAGAACAATATGCAGCAACTTATAGCAGATTTTAAGGTGCTCCAAGTTAATCACCACTTGATGCAAAAGTAGTTTCAAGTATACAGATGTGACAAGCTTTTAGGCTGAGAAAAACATTGTAAAATTAGAAATTATTGGTGAATAAAACTTTACGATATAAACAATCTGAATTTATTTCCGTTTAATTACTATTCCAATGCGACTTCTTAAAGTATTTTTCACTTGATACCTCTGCTTAGCATAAATTAGTAGTTTCGATTATGAAGATGTGCCAAGCTTTTAGGCTGAGAAAAACTTCGTAAAACTAGAAATTATTTGTGAATAAAACTTTAAGATATAAACAATTTAAATTTATTCCCATTTTATTACTATTTCAATGCAACTTCTTAAAGTATTTTTCACTTGATACTTTTGGCTTAGCATAAATTTTATTCCTCAGGTTTTTCATTAACCTTTTTGCTTTTATATCTAAGTAAAATTGTGTTTATTAAAATATCAGTGCGACAGAGGTAAGATTATATAAAGGTTTCTTTTTTATATATTCCTTTATGTTAGTTGATCGTTTGCACATTGCACAATCGAAATAGGCAAAAACTCGATAAAATTTTGTTTATTTTTCTGTTGTTTTAACATGTGGCTGCTCGCTGAAATAACAGTTTTTGATTTGCTTTCACGCAATGTGTTTACAATAGTATTTTTTCAATTTTAAACGCACCTGTTGAGTAACAGTTCATCAAAAGCACTCTAAGAAATTTGTGAAATCTTTGCGAAGCTCGCCTGCTTAACCACGCCCACTTATCTGATCCGCCCACACTGATTTCTTGGTCCGCCGCCTAGTCAAACGATATGACTAGCAAATTTTTCAAATATTCGCAAATTTTTGGCATTGACTTTTTTAGTCACATACTTAAATCAACTACTAACAGCAGCTTAATTTGCCAAATGTTTTGCTTTTATGCACAATTGATGAGTAACAGTTGATCAACAGTTCATCAAAAGTGGCCTAAGTAAGCTTGACAATCTTTGTGTAGCTCGCTTGCCTAGCCACGCCCACTTATTTGATCTGCCGCCTATGCATTTGGCAGACATTAACAACAATTTTTGTCAAGTCATCGATCGTTCAGCAAGCAATTGCATGGAGTGTCTGCACAACTGTTGAGCAACTGTTGAGCGTAGGTACTCTAAGCAAGCTCTGCAATGCATTGTGATCATCTTTTGGTTGACCACGCCTACTTTTGCCATCCGCCTTCTCAAATATCTCGGTCCGCAGCCTAGTCAAACACACACACAGTATATGATGCACATACATGCAAATTTTTGGCAATGACTTTTTCAGTCACTTGCTTTAATCAATTGCCTGATAATTGCTCTGTCAATGTATTGCATAGGTTTTCAATTCTGCTCAACTGTTGCGCAACAGTTGAGTAGAAGCATCGACAAGAAAGCTGTACACAATGCATTGTGTAGCTCTTCTTCTGACTAACCACACCCACTAAACTGATCCGCCCACACAAATTACTTGCAAAATTCTTAATTATCCGCAAACTTTTTGCAATGACTTTTTCACTCGAATCGATTATCAGCCGATTACCAATAGCTTACCTTGAAAATATCTTGTAGTTGTGCATATTGGACACTTTAAGTACTTTTGGTACAGTAAATATTCAATATATATACATGCTACAATATCTGTAGATATTTTAGACTATAAATGCAGAGGAGATATCACTTACAATTTCACGTTTAATTTATACATAACTATATATGTATTTTAATTTTGGCTTGTCGTACTTATTCTTTCATTTTACCATGAATCAGAGGCCGTAACTGTTGTGAGTTTTGTTTAATATATTGAAAGTCAGAAAAATTAAGTTGAATTTGCTTAAAGTAATTTATAAAATTATTATTAAATATGAGCAATAAAATGTTATAATAGTTTTTTGTTTTAAATGACATTAAATTATAATAATTATTTATGACATTTATTATTTAAATTAAATTGAACTTGTCATATAAGTTTCTAATCTTACGAACAGAAAAATAAAACAAAAGAAAATTGTTTTTTTTTTTAATTAAAAAAAAGTTAATTAAACAAATTTCAAGCAAAGGAAATTACAAAAAAAAAATGTTAATTAAATTCACTTTTGAGAAAATTAATCTAAAACAAGAAGAAAAAAAATCAAGAAAATAAAAAAAAATAAATTTAGTCATGAGAAAATTCATTTAAAAAAAGAAGAAAGAAAAATAAGAAAATAAATTAAAATGAAAATACATATCCTTGAAAATTAAAAATAATTAAATTTAAATTAAATTTACTAAGGAGAAAATTCATTGCAAAGAAGAAAGTGAATGGAAATATTTTTATTTAAATTTCCTAAAAAATTACAAAATATAAAATGACAACAAAATAAAAATAAAAATTGCATTTTTTTTAGGAGTTTGTTTCCTTCCTTCATTCGCTTATATTTATTAATTGCCGTGTCTGCCATAATGTGTATTAGCTACTTACTAAAGCTGAAGCGTTTGCTGCATTGTCATTTTCATTTACAAAAACAAAAAAAAACTAAAAACAAAAGCTTCAATTGTGAGTTGCAATCTAATTGCAGTTTGTCAATTTGCCCTTTGAGAGTGAGCAGCGTATAACATATTTAGCTAATGTCGCGTGACCTGCGCAACCTTTATTCGCATTCGCATTCGCATTCACATTTGCATTCAAATTTCCAGATTCAAATTTCTAGATTCAGATTCATGTTGAGCGAAGCGCGGCTGCTTTGCGGCTTGTTGCAGATTTTCGTGAATGTGGCAACAGCATTTTGCTAAATTGTGGCAGCAACACCAGGCAGCCCCGATGATGATGACTTTTGCAATTATTCATGCAGCTAAACGCAGTGGGGCAATGAACGATGTTTAAGTATGTGTGTGTGTGTGTGTGTGTGTGTGCAATTAAAGTCCGCTGTGTGCTACGCATTTTGTGCTGCGTTCGCATTATGGCATTTATCGCGTTTGCTTATTAATGAGTTTTCCAATAATTTCGCCAACTTGGCGAGTGCTGGCAAAAGGGAGTCAGGGAGCAAAGAGCTGGCACTTAGAGTTATTGTTCATCCTGGCATTTAATCATTTATTTCGACACCAGCCAGACACAGGACACAGGACAGAGGAGGCGTGGCTGGCTGGCTGACAAATTTGGGCCGCCTACATGGCTGGCAAATGCAACGCAACTCAATCAACGGCAACGTTGCCCCAAGCGGCACTCTTCCAATAGCCCCCAAGTCAGACAGTCGCAGCTGAATATTCTACATGTCTGTGTGTCTCTCTGTGTGTGTGTGTGTTCGAGTATGTGTGTGTGTGTGTGTGTGTGCGTGCCCAAAATCGAGCTGTGCACATAGTTTGCCGCAACTTTCAATTGTTCGGGGAATTCGCGTGAACGTTTTGTGCCATTAGGAAAGCTTGAAGCGAATCCAACTGAATCGACATGAGCAACTGAGCAGCAGAAGCAGCAGCAATATAAGATTGGGGTGTAAAGTGTCGAGGGGATGGTGCGGGGGCCAGTTGCTTTGGGGGCCGCATTGCTGCGTGTTAATGTTAATGCTGTTAATGTTAACTTTGGGCTTGTAATGTATGTTTGATAAGTTAATTTTCGCTTTTAGCACCTAACACTTACGGGCCACGACATGGCATCATTCCCATTCCCATCCTGATTCCCATTCTCATTCTCATTCTCACATTCGCATTCCGATTCCCACTTCGAAATGGCCTTATCATCAATGCTACACCCAATTTTCGAGTGCTGCCACGGCTTTGGCTTATTTCGCTAAGCGAAAATGGCAATCCCATGGCAACAGAGCCATTAAAACGTTTCCTTTGTATGTGCTTGTGTGTGTGTGTGTGGCAGCTTCAGTTTGAGCGAAATTTTGTTGCCTTAACTCAACTCTGAACTGAGTCGAACTGAACTTAACTGTACGCTCATCATTGGCATAGCCATTGATCAAATCATTTATTTTCGATTGCGTCAAGGGCGCAGCATTTTGATTGCCTCAAACAGTTCTTTACACAATGGACAAGATACTAAATGTATAGTATGTAAGCAACCGCTGAGTATTAATGTGGTAACATTTCTTTCCAATTTGGGGTCAATATATAAATACATAATTACAAACATAATAAAAACAAGTGAGATAGCTTCAGTCGAGTGGATTCTCAATAAAATAAAACAGTGCGGTATTATCAGTTAAATATACCAAACTACCAAACTACCAAACTACCAAACTACTACTTAACACAGACACACACGAATATCATCACACCATAGGTTAGTACATTTTGAATATAGCATATTTTTGTATTTTTGGTATATTAATATGCTATATTCAAAATATACTAAACTATGATGTGATGATATTCTTAAGATTTACTAAATTAATTTTAAAATACAAAAATATACCTTAGTTTGCATTTGCTGTATTAAAATACTGTTATACTAAAAATATACCAAACATTTGGTGCAATGATCTTAAGATATACCAAATTATTGTACCACAAAATACAAAATTAAAAAAATGAAAATATTCAAAAATATGTCAACCTGTTGTGCGACACTATTCATATATATACCGAATTAATATACCAAAAATACCTTAGGTTGCACTTGCTGTATAAAAATACTATTATATTAGAAATAAACCAACCTGTAGTGTAATATTCTTAAAATATACCGAAAATACTAAAATATACCTTAGATTGCATTTGGTATATGAAAATACTGTTATATTTAAAATATATCAACCTGTGGTATATTAAGAATATACCGTAGAGTACAAAATATACCACATTTCTAACGAAAACAAATATGAAAAATGAAAACTTTAATCCCGCCACCTTTTTGGTTTTTTAAGGACTTGCATCGATTGCGATTGCAATTGGGATTGTGATTGAAGGGGACGGGGGCGGGGCGTCGTATTGCAACATTTGGCATGAAATGAAAGCATTTAAGCCACAAGTAGTAGCTGAGTTAAGTTGAGTTGAGCTGCAGAGCAAGCACATCTCTCAAGTGGTTTCACTTTTGGCTCCATAGCTTGTTATCCATTGCAGCTTTGCTTGCTCGCTCTCGCTGTAATCAATGAAATTACTTTTTTTAGTTCAAGGCAGCCAATAGTGTTGCAAAATTAAATTATTGTTGGCCAAGGCAGCAAAAGCAGCCGAGGCCCTTGCTCGATGACTTTGCTCTTAACGTTTTGCTAATGAAGTGTTGCCAAGACGAAGATGACACTGAAAGCAGAACAAGGTTGGGGATGGGAATAAAGATGGGGTTGGAGATGGGGTGGAACATGAGTAGCCCCCGTGGCACTGTGTCTGACATTTTTCAGTTATTTCGCTCGTTTTTTGGCTGGGTGTTGCATACATTTTCGCTTAATGGCTTTGGGGAATTCCGATGACGCTTATAGCCAGCCAAACAGCCAACTGAGCGCTGGAGATGGAGCTGCTGCTGCTGCTGATGTTGCTGCTGCTGATGGTGAAGCTGAGAGGCGGCAGCAAGAGTCATCTGAACATTCAGCCACTACTCGTCGTCGTCGTCGTCGCGGCGCATCCTCGGGGAAATTTGCTTTTGAAACTTGGCTGCTTTGTTTCTGCCTTTACTTCTAGTTTTCTCTCTCTCTCTCTCTCTCTTTCTCTCTTTTGCTCACTTGCTTTATGGAAAAGGAGGACACTTAAAGCGTGACGCAAAGGATACAAGCGTCGGCTGGACAATAACTCGTTGATGGTCAATGATTTGCTGATGGATGTTCCTTTTGCGTAAGCTTGCACAATACGAATTGCAGCATCGCAGTCTGGGCAAAACTTTGATCTATTGCTTGACGTTTTCTCTCTATCTTATCCTGCTTTCTTTTTCTTTAGATTTGCACTTGGTTTTGTTGTTGGTGATTTTAGTTTAATGTTTTTGTACACCATAACCTCAATTGTTAAGAAATTGAGAGATTTTCTCGCTTTTTGCTTTGTCAGCAAGTTGGCAGCACTTTTTCTTCGATTTGATAGACTAACGACATTTACAACTTCATTATTAAGACGTTAGCTCAATTGAGCTTGGGGGGGTATGTTTTTTGTATTTTATGTCAACAGCTTGGTAGCACATTATTTATATTCCTTATAAATTGCATTGAGTAGCTTCATGTTACATTTTGGTTAAGAAAGTTGGCAGCTCTTTTGAATACAGTTTTAAATTTGTGAGCAAATCAAATTCAAATACTTTTCACTCTAATTTGTTAAGTAAACTTTATTATCATGAGACATATTGTAATCGGCGTGATGTGTTCAACTATCGCTTCGCTTGAGTTGTCACACGAGTTGGCAGCACAAAGCGCAGTTACTGCTATAAAGACCATTTGGCAGCCCTTATTGCAGCTCTGGCAGCACATCATTTATATAATTTATGAATTGCATAGAGTGTGT
The DNA here is from genome assembly GCA_035046325.1 of Drosophila niveifrons. Lineage (NCBI taxonomy): Eukaryota > Metazoa > Arthropoda > Insecta > Diptera > Drosophilidae > Drosophila > Drosophila niveifrons. Next base: position 7,066,624 of record JAWNOC010000063.1, on the reverse strand, counting down.
AGCTTAATCTGGCATTTTGTCTAGGAAGGTTGGCAGTCCTTTTAAAGAGAGTAATAATTTGAAATACTTTTCACTCAAAATTTGTAAGGTAAACTTTATTTTTTGGCATATGGTTGTCTTGAAATTGGTCACATCACATTGTAATTGGCGTGATGTGTTCAACTATCGCATCAATGGAGTTGTCATCTCAATTCAATATGCACGCGAGTTGGCAGCACTTAGTGCAGTTACTGCGATTGATATAAAAACCATTTGGCAGCCCTCATTGCAGAGTCTGTGCAGAGTCATTAAATCAAATTAAGTTAATTTGCCGCACGGCGCACACAATAATGTCATCAGTGACACCGCGAACTGCAAACTGCAAGCAGCAGTGGAGGAGGAGGAGGAGGAGGAGAGGGAACGTGGTCCGGATCACAGCTACCAGGGGAGGAGCCAAATGGAGTGTGTGTGTGTGTGTGTGCATGTCTGAGTGCTGCTAATAAACGTCATCAATGCATTGATGCATGCCAATTAGCAGCGCAGTGCGACAACATCGACATCGACATCGACAACGACATCCTCGACTGCCTCCTCGATGCTGGTTGCATCTTTGCCAAGTGCAGCAGCAAAAACTGCACGCCGCATTAATTGCAACTGTCAATTGGTCGATGATGGGGGTGAGGGGTGAGGAGTGAGGAGTGCTGCAACAACGTAACAACTGCAGAGCTGCAGCGCACAGGTTACACTTGCCACATCAGTGCTTGGAGGCGGCAGCAGCAGCCAGTCAATCAACCTGATGGCAAATGACGCCAATTGCCAATGCGGATAAGTAGCTGCAACAGCAGCAGCAGCAGCAACAACAACAACAATGTCATATTTACAGCAATTTACCGTGAGAGAAAACTGCAGCATCTGCAGTTAATCAGCCATGATTCGATTCGAGCTCAGCGGACAATATTAATTTTTGCTCCGCATTCCATTTCCACTTCTAATTATTATTTTATGTATTACTTGCTGCAATCATTAGTTAAAAGCAGCAGCATTGTTCAGAATGCATCAGCCATAATTATTATTTCTGGATATTTAACGAATGCATTTCTCCGGTTTTATTCAAAACTCATTTGTTGACAGCTCTTTTCTCTAATTTGAACTCTAGGATATAGTACTATAATAGTATTCTTTACTCCTTTAAATAATTCATTATTCGAATTGATAAATGTTAGTATTATATCTGAATGTTTATCCTAATATATCGTATATATAAAATACATTTTCTTCTTTTAGTTAGCGTTGTGATCTGTCAATCTGGCTGGCAGCAATAGAGAAAATGTTTAAAACTAAAGTACCAAAGTATTAAATTATTTATTTTGCTTGTGTGGTGTAATACTTATTTGTATTATAACTATCTGTTTCAATAGCATGCTTATGAGTTTTATTTTACAATTTTTGTCTTAACTGATTTAAATCAGTTTCTAGTGGACATTTCAATTTCTGATTTTGTTTGTTTATTTGTAAAAATGTTATTAAAATGGGTTAATTGTTTTATATTTCAAGCTTTTAATATATGCGAAATAAATCGAGCTTTGTATATTAGCAGATTTTCATGCAAATTTTCTTGACAATATTTTAGCTAATTAGTTTTCAAATGAAATCACTCACATATTGAATATTTTTGAAGCTTGTGTGTTTTCAGGATAATCACGACTAACCTCTGTCAAATGGAATCCAGTTGCGAGTAAGGATAAAATATTTGTGCGAGTGCAAAACATACTTGATTAGGGAAAAAGATGATCCAGGTTACGCGAATCTGTTGAAGTCTTGTCTATGATTTCCTTGATGCTAAGACACTCTCATTTTTTTGTTTTTTGTTTTTATAACTACGCGTACTTGTGCAGACAATCGTTGAAAAAGAAGAAGTAGAAAAAGTAAAGTAAAGTAAAGGAGAGGAGAGGAGAGAAAAAACAAGCTGTGTGTGTGTGGGGCGCTGATTTAGCGTCGTCATCAGGTCGAGTGGCAGCATTTAATGAGGTGCAAATGAGCTTGTCCCGGCAGCGGCTTCAACACCGAGTGCGAGTGCGAGTGCGAGTGCGAACGCGAAGAGTCGCAACACTTTAAAAGGAAATTAGCCTGGCAGGAGTAGGCCAAGTGGCAGGACGATGACGACGACGACGATGACGACGAGTGGCAAATGTTGTTGCCGTTTTACGTTTTTACCTTTTACGTTTGTCACTTGCTAATTTCTACAGTTGCTTTACTTTTTCTCTCCGTCTGACTGTCTGTAAATTTTACATATTTTGCTATGAAAATTACCATAGACAGGCTGAAGAAGAAGAAGCAGCAGAAGACGAGTCGCCATGCGAGGCACGTAGACGTGGGTGCACCCACTTAACATGATAAGCGACAAGACACCTAACATGTTCAACACGACACCTTCACGACAGCGCCAGATGTGGCAAGCGGTACAACAACGAAGCGAGGGGGGACAGCAGCATCTCTTTGTGTGTGTGTGTGTGTGTGTGTGTGTGTGTGTGTGGCTGCCTGCAGCATCTCCAATGTATGTGTATGTGTGTGCTCCTGCTGCGCCTGCTGCTGACTTGTGGCAAGGCAAGGATGAGTGTCTCCCCACCGTGTCGTGTCGTCGTGCTCTCTTCTCTTCACTTCCCTGCCCTGCCCTACCCTGCCTTGTCTTTGGCGTTGTCGTTGTCGTCGTTGTCGGTTTTGCGGCTCCGGCTACGCCAGCATATCTTGCCGCAATATTAAGCAAGTGCGTATACGTGTGTGGCATAAGTTGCCGCGACATTTACACTCAATTTCGACAGCTTCCCTCCCTTCCTCACCCACCTCCATATTTGCCACTTGAGCAATCGCAGCAGTCGTTGAAGCACTTACAGCCACTGCTTGTTTTACACGTCTTGTAAAGCACACAAATAATTATAATATTGAATCATTTTGCATTTGAGTTCATGCCAGCAGAGTTCCCTCTCCCTCTCGACCATTTAAATCCTCACTAATTAGTTTGCATACTTTTCAAAAAACATTTTTCATCACTCTGCGGCCTTTGACTCGACAGTTTTTGTATGTTGCATAAAATTGATGTGCTGCTGCCATTCAATGTGCTCTGCATTCAATGTGTTGCAATGTTTTTCAAAATGTTTGACAAAGAGCTGCGTAAGCTGCTTAAATCATTTCGAAGCAAAAACAATATGCAACATGTAACACTACCCAAAGAGAGAGAGTTAGTGAGATAGAGAGAGTGGGTTTGTAAACAACTTCATAATTGCAACGACTTTAACATCTAAAGCCACTTTCAAGTGCAAGAGTATTTCTATTAAAATTTTCAGTTCTTTGACACGCAATTTAAACGGCAACATTTATACAAATATCTCTATTCATTTATTTCGCATACTTTCGATGCAACCCTCTATCAAAGCTCTGTGGAAATTTATGCCTATCTACCGCATACAATGTGCACTATGTGTGTTGAAGGTACTTAATCAATATTATTATTTATGATTGCACATATATATTTTGCACCTAGATTCGAAACAGATGTTGCGATACAAAATGAACTACGATCTACAGTTATGCAGTTGTAAATTATGCAAAAATCCCTTTTTTTTCTACACATATTTTCAATTACTCTCGCAACTCCTGACTATCGATTTGTTTATATTAAATGTACATTCATTTTTTGTCATATTATGTGATAGTTCAGTGATTTCTCCATTGGTTTATTTTCTTTACTTGACTCGCATATTCTATGTTCAAATGTAAATGTAAAGTAAATTTCACAATGCACGTTTTGAAATTTTAATATTAAACCTATTAAAATATAAAACATAAACCGAGTGTGCTCGACTATGAGATACCCGGTACTCATTTTCTATAAAGCCACATCATCTAATTATACCATAAATATACTGCAAAAATACTATAATATACTAAAAGGGTATTTTTGGTTTATCGATATTGTTCTACATTAAAATTATACCATAGAGTTTAAAGTACACTGAAGGTATTTGTGGCTTATCGGCATAGTAATAATTGATCAATATGCCAAAGGGTATTTTTGGTTTATCGATATAGTATTGCATTTAAAATATACCATAAAGTATAAAATATACCAAAGGGTATTTTTGGCTTATCAATACTCTACTCCATTTAAAATATACCAAAAAGTACCAAATATACCGAAGGTCATTTTTGGCTTATCGATAAATATACCATAATGTTAAATATATATCAAAAATATAATAAATGTATTTTTGGTTTCTTGAAATTGTACTTCATTTAAATTATACCACAAAGTACAAAATATACCGAATGGTATTTTTAGTTTTTCGATACCACATGATAAACATACCACAATGTAAAAAATATACCAAAGGATATTTTTGGTTTCATGATATTGGACTACATTCAAAATATTCTTTAGAGTACAAAATATACCAAAGTATCGCTATTGTAGTATATTTAAAATATACCATAGTGTGCATATGGTATAGGCTTTTCTTGCCATCTAAAAGAATTCCATATATAACCTCAACAATTTTTATAGTGATTATGATAAATGCTCTAGTTATTAATGTATGCATAAAAAATCACGACCCCAGCTGGTAGCGGGTTTGAAATATAAAAATATTAACATTACACCTTACACTTACACTTGAAACGAATTATATTCCTTTTTTATTGAACCAGCATATTTTAGCTACTTGTTTATTGTGAAACATATTTTTATTTGGCATTACTGGCAAGAAGAAATATAAGAACATTATCTTTGGCTTAACACAAGCTCTTTTCATACTCTGTAGTCAGCAGAGACGACAACGAACTTGAGAGAATATGCATTGTAGAATGTAAAGCCAAGTTTTAAAATAAGTTTTGTTGTTTAAGTCATTGACTAGTTGAACGAATGAATAACGTATCGCATAGTCGAGCATTCGTTTGGTGCGTCTTAAACATCAAACAAATTGTCGGTATTTAATCGGCTTAACTTGTGTCCATGGAGACGCTGAGATTGAGATTTAAATAAATGTGACTATACAAAAGAGAGAGAGAGAGAGGGAGAAAGAAAGAGAATGAGAGAGACGAATTCTTACGTTCTATATAAATTTTTCGTAGTATATTCAGATTTTGAATTATTTCCATTGATTGAAGCATAAGCACTCAATGCGCACAGACAGAAAATGCATTTTATTGTTCGAAGTGACACAGAGAACAACATGTGGCACGTACAATCTCGGTCACAGACAGAGAGAGAGAGAGAGCTTGCAACTTGATTAGATTTTCTCCCATATATGGCCTAATGGCTTGAACAATAAATAAAACCCTAGACAAATGTCCAGCTACATTTTCTAATTGTTTTGTCTGCTTTGCTCTGCTGTATTGTGTCCCTTTGCTTATTTTCTGATTGCCGACCAGCTGCTCGGTGCCCATAAATTGCTAAACCTCAATATGAGGCGTGTGTGGCATTGGCTTGACCGCAACCAAAAAAAAAAAAAAAAAAAAATGGGAACTTTGCATGCAACAATCGCGCAACTGTTGCCAGTTTTTTGCGTTGCGTTTTTTCGGCCCCTTTTCAAAAGTTGTATGTACAAAATTAACTCTATGTGAAAATGTGCAATCTGAGTATATTTTTTTAACCGAGCAGCACAGATCATAAAATAAGCGATGAAATAAAATAAAATTGTATTCATAAAAAAGTTTGGTTAGAGGTACTGTAAAAAAGGTTTAATAAGCTATCTCCAGGAATTTTTTTTAACCCTTTCATTTGCCAAACAATATTTAGTTTGTGGTTTCGTAATGAATCCAACTTATACGACGCTTTTATCGTGTTGAAATAAAAATACTTTGTACACACTTAAACCTTAATCCAATTAAGTCTATAAACATATAATACGAACTCTTTGCAAAAAATATTTGCAGGCAATGTCAGTATTGAGTCAAGGATCAGATGAAATAAAAACTTCTTTAACACACTTTTATATTAATATTGGATAGCAATAAAAAAAATTAAAAAATTTAAACAAAAATGAAATTTTCATCATTTCTATTATTTCAACATCATTGAACACTTGTTATAGTAACTATATTTATTTTACTTGCTTGTACGTTAATAAAAGTTTTAAAACAAAAACTAACATAGGTCCACTCTTAATATTTCATAATAACGATTTATATTTGTTTTTTTTTTCAGAATGCCAAATATGATGAAATAGGATGAATCTCCTACAATCTTTAAAAACAATGTTTAGTTTTTCACATTGTGAAATAAGTATTTGAAGTTTTAAAAAACTAGTTGATTGAATTACAAGAAAAACTTCACTTAGTTTACCGGCAACTTGATGAAAATAATAATATTTATAAAACTCACAATTTTCAAATTATTTTATTATATTGTTAAAGATTGATTATTTGTTTTTATATATAAATGTATAATATATCTAATATATATTAAGATAGTTATAATAAAATGTAAGATTTACAATGTGAGTTGCATTTTTGTAACTAGTTCCACTATTTTTGTTTTAATATGAAATAAATAAAAATAAGTAAATGGGAAAATAAATTTGTTTACAAAATAAGTTAACATTTTGATTGATTTTGGTTATTTATTTTCAATTTTTATTATTTGTTTTTCTTTTCTGTACTTTATATTTCAATTTCAAAATTTTTTGCTACATTTATGAATATCGAATATTTTTGTTTTACTTGGGTTTCTTTGTTCTGTCTAATTCCAGCAATCTGTACACGTTGAGTTGGAAAGTGGGAGAAGCAAGCTGAAATTGCAGAGCTGCTGCAGATTGTTAATCAGCTTGAATTTTACGAATCTTGAATGGAGCAGGACAATAGCATAAGCTCTCCTAGGCCAGAGAGAGAGAGAGAGAGAGATGAATAAATGGAAATTTGTGTCAGTTCGAATAGCCCAAAAGTATGTGTGTGTGTGTGTGTGTCTGTGTGTTCGTGTTGATGCCATTGTCGTGGGCAGTTTTGTGGCATTTTGTGTTGCCTTAAATGTTGCAAATTGCATGGGGCAGCAGTGATGTCTTGCTGCCACTGCCACTGATGGTGCGGCTTGTGGCATGTGGGATGTGGCATGTGGGATGCGGTATGTACAAGTTGTCCAGCCAATGACTCGGAATGAACACCTTTAAGCCGCTTAGAAAATTGCAATGGCCAAAATCACAGCAGCAACAATGAACTCAACTGAGTTGAATTGAGCTGAGTTGAGTTGCATTGCATTGAGTTGAGAGATGGGGGGCATCATTCGTTCGTGCCACACGTTCAACGCTTTTTGGCTGCAGTCGTTTTCAAATTTTGCTTCAAAGGATTTCCAAATCAATTTGATTTGCTCGGCGACCGTTGCATGGCAAAGTGAGTGCTACAGAGGGGAGTCGGAGTCGGAGGGGGAGGGGGAGGGGCGTCAGAGGCTGAGTGCAGCTGTTGAGGCGTAAGGTTAGCTGCCTGCAGTTCGTTCGCAATCAATATGCAATGACAATACTCCCAACTGTTGTTGCCTATTGTCTCTCTCTCGAGCTTTTGATTTGTTTCGCTTTTGTCAATTTCCACTGGACGCTCTTTTAGCCAAGCTCCCGCTGTCGCTCTCTCTTTCACACACACACTCTCTCCCACTCCCACTTGGACTCTTCCCCTGTGGCTTCTCCACCCGTTCTCCTCCAGGCAAATACCCATGTTGCTGTTGTTTGATTTCATTGCTTGGTTTGTTTGTTTGCTTGCCCGTTTGGTTGGTTGGTTGCCTCGTTGGCTGCCTCACAGTTAGACTGTCTAACTGACTGACTGACTGACTGACTGACTGACTTGGTTGACTGCCTGCTTCATTGGTTACCCACAGCAGCGACGAAATCACATTTGACTTGGCATTTTAATGACGTTGACAAACAGGATTTGCATTGTCGCTCCTCGTAAGCCGAGCCTTAGCCACGCTAACAAGCTAAATGAACAGTTTTCCGCACTAAATTGCGCCTTTTCCTCTATCCTCTTTTCTCTCTCTCTCTCTCTCTACATTCAATAAAAACGTTTAGATGCGATTTGATCAAGCCCACGACATACCGGAAACTTAAGCTGTGTGAACCCAAAGTCAACTGTTCGCAGGACATTTTCAGATTTTCTTTTGTGCATGTGTGGGAAAAGATTAAAAAAAATACAAGTCAATACTCGAAAGGGTTCTCATTAGCTTGTTATCTACAAACTGAGTGAAGAGTTTTAACAATGATAGGATTATTAATAATGACTGCATCACGTTACACTAAATTGCTTTAGAATAAGAAATGAATCGAACCCAAACTTTAAATTAATAAAAAGAGTAAGAAAGTGGTCAATTTAAACTTATTCGATTGTCATTTTCAATGAATGCATACGAATACTGTATTATTCTTAAGATATACCAAAATAGTATAAAGAAATTACTAAAATATACCAAGAGCTATGTTTGGTATATAGATATACTACTGCGTTCGAAAAAATTTATAGTCAAAATATATAACACTTGTTGTTTCAATAAAATGTACTAAATTAATGTATCGGAAATGTGGATATATTTATTTAGTATAAAGATATACTACTGCACTCATAATGATATGTACTTTATTATACACTACTGGTTTTCATTTCAAAATATACGAATATGTACAATGAAATATATCATGAAATATACCGAAATTTATATTTGGTGTATAGATACAGAACTGCATTCAAAATTATATACATAGAGTACAATATATTCTACTGGTGGCCTATATTATACTAAATTAATATACTTGAAATAGTTAAGTATACCAAAAGCTATATTTGGTATATATTTAAACTACTACATTAAAAAAAAATAAGCAGTACAATATATACTGTTGGTTTTATCGACAAAATATCCCAAATTAATATATCACAAATGCTAAACTATACCAAAATCTATATTTAGTATATAGACATATGACTAGATTAAAAATAATGTAGAGCACAATCAATAAATACCAGAATGTCATGCAAAGACAAAAGACTTGACAATCGAAGCCATTATTTTTTCCTATTATAGCATTAAAAATAATGGCTGCCTTATGTTGTGCTGACTAGTTTAAGGCTTACATATCCAAAGAGAACATAAATGAAATGAAATAAGATACATATACTTCAGCTATTTTATTTATAAATGTTAGATTATGTTGACTCCAAAGCGTTTCACGGTTAATTTGAATATAAATATACAATAAATTTATCGTATTTTTAAAAAATTGAATTTTTATTGAACTGCAACAAAGGAAAAATGCATATTAGACAACAATTAAATGCAAGGGATGTTGTTATTTTAGTTTTGAGTTTGTTTTAACCGTAACAATGCACTGCAAATAACAAGTCTAAAATAATAATGTTAAATGTTTACATACACAATAATTTGTTGCCAACTCATTGATACTAAACACGAAAGGCAAAACAATGCAAAACAAATAATAAGCAAATGAACTAGCATAAAAAAATCTATGGTGAATTTAGGTACTCTTATTTTAGAATGTTTTAAAGCAATTAATTTAAGTTGAGAGTATTAAAAGTTCGTTGTTTTGAACTCTATTCATTTGGGATGCCAAATTAATAAGTGAAATGGAATATTTAAATAATTTAATTATTATTAAAGACAGACAATATTTAATGCTTGGGATTGGAGTTGGGCTAATTTTTACCCAGAGGAATTTCTGGAAACAACAGAAAAAAAGAGAAAAGAGAGGTAGTTGAGATTTCTGCTGAAGACTAAATATTTGTGCAAATTATTTTGTAATAGAAAATCAAATTGCAACAAATTCGCACACAATTGCAACAAAATGAGCAAAAACCAAATAAAGTGAATGCCATCAGCAAACGGCATTGCGTTGGTTCGATTTACGTCTTTCCTCCCCTCTGACCACACCACACCACACCTCGACTTGTCTTGCCTTGTGTTGCACCGCAGCACTCGACACAGCTGTTGCAGCAATTGAGCTTTTTGGGGGGAGGGGGTGGGGGGGTGACACCCCACGGTGCTGGCAGAGCAACAATGTTGTCGCATTTGTAACTGTCTTGCAGTCGAGCAGGTTCCCCAAAAACAAAGCTGCAAAACAACTGAAGACGAAGGCGAAGAGGGCGAGGCGTAAGACAAAGGCCACAAGTGTGGCAGGCAGAGAGTACAGTATACTGTGGGGTAAGGTTACACTTTGTGGCACGGTGCATTACGGGCATGGGGCATGGGGCATGGGCCAGCACAACCAGCACATGCAGCGAGTTAAAGAATTCCAATCAGCAGAGCTATTGTTCTTGAGACATTTGCTGAAAATTGAAGATAATTGAAGTGTAAAGCGTGGAGCGGAAGTGCAGCAGTCAGCAACAGCAGCAACAACAACAGCAACAGCAGCAACAACAACGACAGCTCTTGCCTTGCCCCTTGGTGGTAGCATCCGGTCTACAAGGAACACAAACCCGTTGCTGAATGCTGTCCGAGGCATATTATACAATACAATTTTGGCTGCTTGGCTTTTGTCTATTTTGTGGGTCACGTCGCTTTGTCCTGAGGCACACTCGCATTTCTATGGCTTTACCCCAAAAAATACACCATATAGATTCGATATATATATATATATATATATATTTAGTAAACCTTCCATTATAAGTTGGCATTCAAAACGATTTTTAGTGCTTGCCAGATTAATCTTAAGTTTAATTTAAGTTTTGAATAAAAGCAAAATAGTGCGATTTTATTTTAAACAGTATTTTACCACACAAAATACTAAATATATACAAAAAGCTGCATTAGGTATATTGATTTAGCATCACATTCAAAATATACCACGATAGCAAAATATACCAGATTGTCAGCATTTGAATTAAAGCATTAGTTGGCTTTGAAAACTATTTTTACTGCTCGCTAGATTAATGGTAAATTTAAAGATTAACAAGTAAGAAAACTGTGATCGACTCTGAGATACTTAAAAAGTATTTTACCAAATTAATATACCAACAAAATTCTAAATATATACCAAAATCCGAATTTGGTATAGTGATATGGCACCACATTTAAAATATACCATGAGTGCAATGTTCAAAATTATTTTGCCAAATTAATAGATCACAAAAATTCTGAAAATATATCAACAGCTGAATTTGGTATATACCATCACAAACAAAATATACCATATGTGCAAAATATACCAGATTGTTAGCCAAAGCAACTAAGACTCGTAGTAAGCAATGGTTTTTACCCATTCAAAAGTATTTCTTAGTCAACTTTTAGCAAGATCATTCGATCTAAATTGTTTCCTCAGTCTATTAAGACAAAGCCTTCCGTATGCTGCAATGTTTTGTTGTTGCCACAAAATCTACTTTCACTCTACTTTCTCTCTCACCCTCTCTTTGTGTCTGTGTTTTATGTAATTAAACAATTGAAATGATTTCAAGCTGAAACAATCCTCGACCGCATTGCAAATAGTGCTTTGAAGAGATTTTGTGGCATGCGCAAAGATGACGCCTTTAGACTGAAAAGCCACAAACCCGCAATATGCCAAATAAAATAGGGCCAAGAGACACAACGCAAAATGTCAATAAGATGCATGAATAACTGAACTGAGCCTTCTCGCTGTATAAATAATGTCATATGGCAATTGTATAAATAGTCAACTTGTTTAATAAGTAATACATATTTTTCATTATGAAAGAACATAACAGAAATATTATGATTATAAATTTGTTTTATTTATTAAAGTATTTTGTTGCAGTTTGATTAAATGCAGAGGTACAAAAATATTGAATTGAATATAACTAATTTTTATCTCGAAGTTGCTTTTATAATATAATTTTTCAAATTTATTCGCGTTGATCTTAAGCACTGCTATTTTGAAGTTCACAGCTGTATCCAAATAATAAGTATTATTTTATTCATTAAATTCTTCGCTAATAAAAATTGCACTAGGAAAAACGACTAAACCTTCCAGTTAAATAAATGATATAAAAAAATATAGTTTTTACGATATTTTTTACAAAATTTATTAGTTATAATATTTATCTTTTATTAGGTAACGAATAAGTACAAACAAAAGAAAATAATAACATTATATTCAAGTTTTTAAAGTGTAATGTGTGTTGACATTATTTATATCTAACTTTTTTAAATAAAAAAGTTAAATAATTTTATTAAAATTAGCAACAAAAAAGGTATCAAAACTTTTCATATTTTATATTGCTCAATAAAGTTGAAAGGAGCAGCACTTAATATAACATTCCTATTTTACTTGTATTACATTAAGAAATAATTAAATTAAATATATAAAATATAAGTTTTTCAAATGTTTAATAAAAGTTATGTTTTTCGCTCTTTTGTAACGTGGAGAATTCGTAATGGCAAAAGAAAACATAATACAATATAAGACCATAAATTGTTAAATTCATTAAATCATTTGTTAATAAGCAATAAAAATGAAGTCAACATAAAAATTAAATAATTATTAAATGAATTTATTTATGAATGATACAAAAATAGAATAATTGAAATGTACGCTATTTTAAATTTGGTAGTATTATCATGATTTACCTCCTCTGTGATAAGATGCTTAAAGTTTGTGTCTAATAAGTTTTCCATAATGTGATGCTATGATGCTATACTGCATAAATTTTGAAATCTAAAAAATAAATGTAAACATGACTTTTCACACACACAGACACACATATTTGATAATGTGTTTCATACAATCCGATCGAGTTGGCAGAAAAAAAGTGTAGCATACTTATTTGAGCACTGAATGCCTGCAGCTGAAGCGAGCAGCAAAGTGAGCAAGTAAAGAATAGATTGAAGAGCGAGGACGGGGGAGCGGGCCTCGATTTTAAACATTTCCGTTATGGTTTGAAATTGGAAAGGTATAACGAAAATTAATGTTACGTTATTTGCGCTGCGTTGTTGTTGTTGTTGATGATGTTGATGTGTTGGGTTGGGTTTGGGTTTTGTTGCTGCTGCCACTTGGCGCCGCTTCGAGCCAAAACAACACGAGTAACATCAGCGAAAATAAAAATGAAAATCAAAACGAAACGAAACGAAAATGAAAATGAAAACGAAAATGAAAACAAATCAAATGCACGGCGACGAAGCATAAAAAATTGCTTTGCCACTGTGATTGAAGCTGCCGGCGGCAAATTTTGTTGGCAGCGCGAATACGAAAACGAAATATGGATGGATGGATGGATGGATGGATGGATGGAGGGATGGAGCGAGGGTTGGAGCGTTGCTTGGTTGGCTGGGGCATGGTCGAATATTGTGCTATGTTTCTCTCTCGCGGCTCTGGGGCGGAAATGTCATTGGCAACACACCGGCAAAACAGAGACGTTGACGCTGACGTCGCTGTTGCCGTCGACGCTGGCAGCGACGTCGACAGATTGGCAACAGTTGTATAAACGATTCGGATGTTTACTTGATAATACGCGAAGCATGTGGGGCCAAGCTCTGTTGCTGCTGCTGTTGCTGTTTGTGCCAACGGCAGAGGAGAAAGGTAGAGAGAGAGAGAGAGCGAGAGAGAGAGAGAGGAGAGAGGGGGCAGCAGGTAAACTGAGGCAGCGACAGCGAAAATCAAACGAAACGAAAACACAGCCCACAGGGGCCAACGAAAAACCGAAAACGAATAAATGAAATTCCGCTGTGAAATAGCACAACAACAATTCACACACACACATCTACTATGCACACACACACATACAGAGAGAGAGAGCGAGAGAAATGTGCAACTATGTAACTATGTATACATGTGAAATTGCATTTGTGCATGCAGATGAGCAGCAAACTCTGGAAACTCCATTCCCTCCCTCTTCCTCCTTCCCTCTTCCTCCTTCACTCTTCTCCCCATTCCATTCCATTGCTGCCGCTCTTGAGGATTCGCTCAATGATTGCATGAAAAATGTAGATGCATTTCATGGCAGGCCACATAAGGCAACAAGCGACGCAGCCTGTCAGCTAGAGAGCTAGCAATCGACCATACTTTACGATATATGGATATATGCATCGCTTAGCTGAACCCACTTCAAATATCACATAAATCGACAAAATGTTTTCTTAGCGAATGCAATGCAATTTTTTGCATTTTTCACTTTATTTGCTAAAATGTATTTAATTAGACATATTTAATACAATTTTATATTTCCTGATAAAATATGCTTCACTTATTCATTCTTACTTTATTTACTCAAATTTAATACAATCACAACATATCAAAAATATATATGTATAAATATATTGCTTAAATCAAACAATTTTATAAATCATAAATCGAGAAATGTTTTCTTAGCGAACGCAATGCAATTTTTACATTTTTCACTTTATTGCTTATTTGCTAAAATGTATTTAATTAGTCCTATAAAATTTTCCACTTCATCGTAAAGTATGCTTCACTTATTTATTCTTTTATTTACTCAAATTTAATATATCCATAACATATCAAAAATATATATAAATCAAAAATTCAAAAAATCATTAATCGAGAAATGTTTTCTTACCGAAAGCGATTTTTAAATTTTTTACATTATTTGGATATATCGCTTAGCTTAGTCTCCAAAAATAGTAATAGGGAAAAAGTTTCTCAAGTAAATCCGCAAAATTTTCTAATTCTTATTTTATTTTGTTAATTTAATAAATGCCCAAAATATCAGAGCTTTATATGGATATAACGCTTAGCTAAAGCTATTTTAAAAATGATAATTCCAGAACGCCTTCTTAAGCCAAATGATCTAGTTTTTTGATGTTCCAAATAAATTTAATGTTAACTAATTATTAATAATTATTTTTTAATTTATTTCAATTTGAATATGAATATGAATTTATAAATATATCGCTTAGCTTACAAAATAAATATAATAAATAAAGAAATGAGATTTGCTAAATTTTATATAAAAGTTCTTATTGTTTAGTTTAATTTAACATTTCGGTAATACATACCATATATGTATATAAAATAATATGAAATCAGAAAAAGAAAAAGCACAATGTATAAAGAATCATAATGGAAAAAGCGATGCAATCTTTCAACAAACCACTTTATTAGATTATTAAATATTTATATATTTAATTGTTATTTATTCTTTATTTATTTAGCTAAGCTTAATTGATCAACAAATAAAAAGAGATATTCTATATATTATATTCTGCTTTCTAGATATTATATTTTACTTCTTAAATATTCCATCTCATTGGTTCTTTATGATTATTATATTTTCTAATATGGCCATTGAGTGTAATAAGTATATACTAAGTTGGGCAAATTTAAAAAATCATAGATCGCAAAATGTTTCACATTTGAGTATGCTAAATTTTACTTATTAGTATTTATCTATTTATCTAGAACGCAGAATGTTTTACGTTTAACTTTATTAATATTATACTTCAATATATGCTACATTTTACATATTAATATTTATCAATTTAGTTAAATGGAAAACATTATGAAAAGATTTTAGACTCTCCACTGTGCAGCTTATTGCAATCGAAAAATTTCGTTTCATTTTATTTTCTTGGTTTTCATTTTTTGGCGTTTTTTGGCGCTTGTGACTGTGTTATCTATGTAGTCATGTCCCGGTTTTCATTTCTCTTGCTATCCCCAAAAACATCTACCTAACGCTAACTCTTTACTTTTTTTTGGTTTTTTTTTCTGCAGCTGTCGCTCTGTGCTGAGCTGTCGTATCTGTGACTTTTTCAGCGGACTGTCAACAGGTCTGACGAGGCCAGTCAGTTGGCCCAGCCAGCTAAACCAACAAGGCTTCGATCGGGTATGCACGACTGCAAGTAACCATATATAGTGACATATCCATTACCACACTCATTTCTCGTACGTAACAAATAAACTATTGCATTCACATAAAGATCGTATTTTAAACATAAACTCATCGCGACGATGACCAAACGTCACAAACAAAAAGATTCACTTCACACCACTTTCGAAGTCCAAAAGTCCAATTTTAGGACTCAGCATAAAAACATTACACATATGCTTAGCTCTAAGTCGCAGTAAGAAGTTTTTTGTTCAAACTCAACATATTGTAAAATTAGTTTTTAGATACATTTTTCTTAGACAAGACGCGTAGCTCGCTTTCCTGAAACCCAAATAAAATTCGTCTATAAGTGAATTAAAATAAAATCGTTGTTTCATTAATTTATAACCTTCGTGTATCCCGAAAACATAATTATATATATATAGATATAATCATTTTAATGCGTTGATCATTTTAAAGTTCACAGCTGTATATTTTATTTATTATAATTTCTTATCTAAAAAAAATCGCACTAGGAAAAACGGCTAAACTTTTCAATTGAATTTTTATTACATTAAGAAATTATATATAAAAATATATTTTTTTCAACATTTATTACAAAATTCAGACGTTATATTTTTTCTCTTTTATTAGGTTAAGATATAGTACAAACAAAAGAAAGTAATAACATAACATTAGAGTTTTTAATGTGTAATGTGTGTTGATATTAATTATATTTAACCTTTTATAAAGGAAAAACTGGCGCAGAAATGATTTTTTGTATTTAACTTATGAATGGTATTCAAGAAATAAGTATAATTGATTATAATACCATATATAGAATACGGTATTAAATTTGATTTACAATTTTCAGCATTTCGAGCTTAAAAAAAATCACGTTTTTATTTGTGGTTGGCTTAAGTCAATCCATGATTATGCAGTCTTTGATTGTTAGTTATTCCGTATTTGTGCAGGGTATGCTGTAGTCGATCACTGGCACTTGGGCCGAATGGGAACATGTCATGTCTAAAGTTGTAGCTGTGGCTAACAAAACTATCGCAATATGTGCGCATTTCGCATTCGCGTTCGCTGTTGAATATCTATTGCATTAAGAAATGCGATACGCTTCAAAAATACGCATTCCCCCCACCCTCCTCCCCTACCCCCTCGACATATTTAGGGTAGCTGCTTACTCCCCTTAGGCAATCCGGTTGTGTGTTAGCTGCTGTCCGATGCAACTCAGCTGCGTTTTGCCGTGTGAGGTTGTTACTTCCCAAAAAAGTACTTGCTGCTGTCAGTGCAGTCAGTCAGTCAGTCAGTCAGTCAGCTTGGGGGGTAACGGTAACTGCATACGACCATAAATTGAGTGACAGTTCACGAAAGTCTAGCTGTGTGTGTGTGTGTGTGTGTTGCACCTTTATGGCTAACGAAGGCTTTGCTGACTTTCAGCGAGTTTAGTTCAAAGGAAATGTGCACTCGTTTCGCTTTTTTGCTTGTTTTGTATAACTGACACACACACACTTGCACACACACACACACACATTGTCAGTTGCTTAGCCTCGCATGCTGTGCACATGTTTTCATTCTATTTTTATCAGCTTTGGCGTTTGTTTGCCGCAAAACGGAAATGCGATTTAAATTATTTGATTTCCGCTTTTGCCAAGCAGCCGCAGCCAACGATGCGCTGCTTCCTCCGCTCTCTCTCTCTCTCTCTCTTCGTCTATCACTATCTCTGCTTCACATTGTCTCTTGTGCACTGTGGACATTTTGTTTTGTTCTCTCTTCTTTTTTTCTTATTTTTTTGTAGTCATCTTCTGCTGCTACTCTTCTGTGTGTTGCATCCATCCATTTGCTGTGCCTTTTAATGATGGCCACTTCAGTGTTTCCGGTTCGCGAGGCGACCGCTCAGTGGGCGTTGGCTGGCGTGAATGTAGCTCGTAAATTTGTTAGTTTATTAGCACAATTTCCGTTGCTAATTAATTGCTAGGCCACACACACAGACACACGGAGCGTATACGCGATTTAGCTACTGCTCCGCCTTCACTCGCTGCTGCTGCTGCTGCTGCTGCTGTGAGATATTAGTGACATGTAGCTGCAGTTTTTAAAATGCCGGATATATATATATGTACAATATGTTGTTGTGGCTCCTCGTTGTCACTGTCGTTGTCATGCTTTCACTTGCTGGTTGCTGGTCTCTTCGCTTGGCCTCAGCTGCCACTCAGCTTCGCTCGCTTTGGCTTCACATAATCCAAGTCAATTTGCTCTCTTGCATATTTCTAATTAATTAAGCTGCCTCCTGCAATGCATGTCTTATAAATACTCCCACTCTCTCACTCTCACTCTCACTCCCTCTCTCTCAGACATCCTGTGTCTGCTTTTTCGAATATACACTTTCAATTTCCGGCTCACAAAAGAAAAATCATCAGGAAGATAAAAGAAATGCAAAAGATTAATATACTATACCCCGAAGTTTTCATCTCTCGTGCTGTGCTAATTATTAGCATTTTCTGCTCTACACACACACACACATGCTTATGTGCACACACAAACACACACACACATAAGTGTAGTATATCGATAATTATGAAATTTTAAATTCGACAGAGCAAAGTTTGGGTTCTTGGCAACTCTTTAAAAGCTTTTCATACTAAAGTGTTATGCTCGAAAGCAAATCATTTAGGCAAAGTAAGTTCTATTTAATGTTACCTTATTGTTTTTGTATATATAATTATTTATTATTAGTGTTTACTATACTATATATAACATATTTCGAAAATGTTTTAAATAGTTGGGAGTTCACTTTCATGATTATTTCTTATTTAATGTTAATTATTTATATTTTAAATTGGAACTTTTTTATTACAATTGTTCTTTGCAAATATTTTGTTAATAAATAATTTCCTTGATATTTTATTCCCAGTTGCTTGATTGTTTCTTATTTTGTTTTTATTTATATCCTTTAAGTTTTGCCAGCAAATATTTTCATCACTTACGTTTTTAATACTTGATTTGGAATTGTTTCTTATTTAATTTTTATTATTTCTTTTTTAATTTTAACTTTATTTGTTTTTATATTTGGTTGCAAATATTTTATATTATATTTCTTGTACTCTCTAGAGTTATTTGAAGACATAGTGGAGTTGTTTTTGCCTATGTAAAGTTTGAAATACATATTTATATATTTATTTATTGCACACTTTATTAGAAAATGTGCAGTTATATTTATAGGTTTTGTGTGTTCCAAGAGAAGAGAAAAAGAATACAGACAGATTTGTACATAAATAAATATACGAAAAATGTAATTATTATCGCAAGATATATTCTAAAAAAAAGTAAACATAAAAACAATAAATTAATGAAATAAAACAAATGAATTTTAAGAAAATAAACAAAATAAATGTTAAAAGCAATCGCTGATTATCGACTTGGATATAATTTAAATTTACTATTGTTTGTCATCACTAATTTTTAGCTTCAAAAAAGTAAAAAAGAATTATTTTTCACTTAATTGCATCAACTTTCCAATATTAATTATAAATTGTAATGAATCGATTACAAAACACACACACACACATTCACAGCTCACCTGTTTGGCGGGGGCGCGTTTTAAAGCCAAGTTAAAGACTGCAAAAGCCTCGAATGGAAAGGCAACGACAGCGGCGACAAGCTATAAATTATAATTTCCAAGACACGACTGCCAAACAAATGGCAGCCGTTGAGCCACTGCTTCACTATGCATAACTTTCAGTGTAGGGCTGAGAATGTATTGGTGTGTCTGTGCTGGTGTGTGTCTGTGTGTGTGTGTGTGTGTGTGGAGGGCTTTGACAAGCTTTTGTTGGTGTGTGCCCAGCGAATAGAATCGTGGCACAGTGTCGCGATGTCTATTTAAATGGTGGGTAATTATATTATTAAACATGTCAAAAATTGTGCTTAAATAAAAGCCAAACAGTGCGGTATTATACTTAAAATATATCAAATAAGTACCATCATAATACTAAAATATACCAAAGACTATATTTGGTATATTGACATACGAATATATGTAGAATTACTTCTACTTTTACCTAGCAGTTTTAGACTAAACTGGAAAAAATGGTTCTAAAATTAAAATAATTATCTTAATACTGAGAATTGATTTCTGAAAAATGCGTTAATAGAAAACGAAAATCTTAAAGTTGACAGACACATCTTGATTTTAAGAACTTTTGATTTAAGATGAAGTTCTTCTTAATAAGAGGAAAAATTTTATAGATTTAAGATTCATGACCAAAAATCTTAACATAAAAAAAAAAATATTTGTTCTATTTTATAGCGTAATATTTTAATTTTAATATTTTAATTTTACCTACGAAATATTTTTGTTATCGATTGACGCAGCATTTGAACACAAGAATGCAATAAAGAATGGTTTGCAACAGCTCAACTAAACAAACCATAAAACATTATAGAATTTTGTAACAGAAATTTAAGATGTTTTTTTTTTTTTTTTTGAGAATATGACATTTTTCAAACAAATGTTATTAGTGTTAAAAGTTTTCTCTTCATGTCTTATTTTAAGTATACAATTTTCAAGTCGAATGTTCTTGATTAAGAAATTGGACTCATTTTCGTGTAGTTTGGTGCCACTGTGCAGCAGCGCAGCGGCATCGCCTCATGTAGCCAACATTTTTCAATTAACAAACGAACGAAAAATGTATGACATGCCACAGAAACACACACACACAAGGATTGGGCACACACACACTAATACACACATACACACACACACACACACACACATAGATACATATCATTTTTCATAGGCGCCCATTTTTGGAGGCAACGAATCAAAGCACCAAAATGCCGCTGTCAAAGAGGAGTGTCAAAGGTGGGTGGCAACCGTGAGGGGGGAGAACGGGGCAAGGAGTGTGTGGGTGAGTGTATGTATGTGTGTGTGGCATGACAGCAGTGGCAACGACTGGCTGGCAACTATAACGACAACAACAATAACAATAAGGAGGACGCGCTTGAAGAGAGCCAGAGAAGCATGTGATGTACTTGTCTCATTCGTTTCCTGGCAAAATGACAAGCGAAATGTTTGCCACAAAATTTCATTTAGAAAAAGGGTTATTAATAATATCAAATTTGACGCCGGGCGGCCATTATGCCAACCCCTCTATCTCCTTCCTCTCTCTCTTTTTGAGCACCAAACTCATTTCCCTTCTACCTCATTTGGGGCTCCTTTGGACGTTGTTGTAGAGCGCTAAACACCTGCTATTTTATGATTTTATTAGTCACTCAACACGCCACAGACAACCTGAATACTGAACACTGAATACTGAAGTGGCGTCTGCTTTTTGCTGCTTTTAGTGTTGTGTTTTTTGCTCGACCTGCTTGACTTTGACCAAAGTTCAGCGTTGTTAAACAATAAAGCAAGTTGGTTCACAAGCTGAGTCGTTGTATTAACTTTAAAAAGATAATTTATGGAATAAGCAAAATAATTCAAAATAAAATCCTATAGTAGTTGGAACCGAAAAGATATCAAATCTTAACTATTTAAAAAACAGTCAGAACATCTTTGATCCAATTTGAAGACTAGAACTATTTTTACTAATGATTAAAGTTAAATGTTATCTCGAAGATTACAAATAATCATAATATTTATTGATATGAAAAGCTCTTTTTAACCAACTATGCTAAAAATTAGATTTACTTTGCACTCTATGGCATATTTTGAATATACATCAATATACCAAATATATTCTACAGTATATTTTTGTATTATTGGGTATACCAATTTGGTATATTTTTAGAATTTGGTTTTATCTACTTGTTTTCATTGAGTGCAGCTTGAGTTCGCATATTTTATGAAGTTTTAGCAACTAATTTTATTAGTAATCTTCAATTTTTATAAAGGTAATACACAAAAATATACAAAGTAAAACACAGCTGAATACGTAAATTCAGATAAATTAAATTATAGATAAATATCTATATTATTTATTTAGGTTTTTAAGAAATTACTAAAAATAATTTATATCATGATAGTAAATATTGTTTATTACTTTATTCACTTTCATTTTAGTTTAGAACAAAATTCGAAAATACCAAATTAAAGCCAAAACTATTTTGAACTTTTGACCTTGTTTGTTAATTATTATTATTATTAAAGCATGCTTGGAATTTTATTTTTAACGTAGTGCAAATAAACTAATTATTTTAACTGATTTATATATATGACTGCAAAGTTTTAGGAGCAATGAGAAATGTTGAGAACAAAAAAATGGAAAATGCTAATCGCATTTAAATACTAAGAAATAATTGAAGTATTAAAATTTTGTGTTAAATTTCTAAGCAGAAACTTCGCATTAATTTAGAAATAGAGGAATATAATATATTAATTAAATTAAAATGGAGCGATTAATGCCATTCAATAAATTTCGCTTTTATGATAAAAAGATAGATGCACAGATTTTAGCTATGCTAAGAAATACGGCAAATTTTGTAAAAAAAAGTGATAGTCGTAGTATTTTTTAAAAGCTGTTATCTATGAGTGAATAACAATTAACTTTGCTGGAAATGTTGAAACTCAAAGCAGATGCAGTTTAACAAGTGCTTTTGCTCGAAATCCCCAATGAGTTAAACATTCCACTTAAGTAAAGACTGCTTAAAAAGCAGCAACAACAAAAACAACAAAAACCTGTCCCGACTATTAAGAGATATATGTGTGTACGTGTGTGTGTTTGGGTGTGTGTGTGTGTGTGTGTGTGAGTGTGTGTATGTGTGTGCTAAAGTACAGTCCAAAATACCCGTAAACAAAATACCCACATAAATATATAAGCATATATAAAATATGCATAAGAATGCTGCTTCACAAATACATGCAAAGCACACAGACAACAGAGTATCACACACTCACACACACACAAATACACACATACACACTCACGTATGCAGGCATCAATTTAAATTGATCCAACACACTGCAAAGTCTGTGAGCAGTAAACATTTTTAAAGGCAAAACTATTTGAATTAAATGAAAATTCGGGGATCAACAAAAACAATAACAAAAAAAAAAAAACGAAAAACGAAAAAATGAAAACAAGAACATGAAAAAAACATTTGCATACATGTCCGGTCACACACACACACATCCATACACACACACATACGCACCCAAGGAAGCTGTTATAAAACTGCAGGTCCATAAAAATTATTGAATAAAATGGGCGAGAGTAAGAGTTGGTTTAGCAGTGCGGCCAACCAGATACCCTATAAATGCCAATTTATGTTTGCTAAGCAAACTTTTATTGTTGGCTTATCTCGATTGTTATTTTGTTTGATTGTGGTTGTATAAAGTTAACAGAAGTTGAAAGTGAAAACATCTTTCATGAGTGAATTACACGAATTAGCATCGAAAAGCTTCGATTGATTAAGTCGATAGTATTCTGAACGATAGTAGTTCGATAGTTTGTAAAATACCATCGATAAGCTGGAAAAGCAACTCAATTAACTTAAACGAAAGTTAACAAAGGAGTGAATTATACGAAATCACTTCAGTCGATAGTATTCCGATCGATAGAGGTTTAATAGCTTGTAAAAAACTATCGATAAACTGGTTAAGCAATAGATTTTTTAAAGATAGTATAAACAGAAGTAGAAAGTAAAAACATCTTGAAATAGTGAATTACACAAATTAACATAGCAAAGCCTAGTTCACATAAGTCGATGGAATTATGATCGATAGTAGCATGATAGTTTGTAAAATACTATCGATACGCTGAAGAAGCAACTGAATTAACTTAAACGAAAGTTAACAGAAGATAAATCTAAAAACATCTTTAAAGAATGATTTAGGCGTATTCACTCAAGTCAATAGTATTCCGATCGATAGAGGTTTAATAGCTTGTAAAAAACTATCGAAAACTGGTTAAGCAATAGATTTTTTTAAAGAAAGTAGAAATTTAACAGAAGTAGAAAGTAAAAACATCTTAAAACAGTGAATTAGACAAATTAACATAGAATAGTGAAGTTCACATAAGTCGATGGAAATTTGATCGATAGTAGCACGATAGTTTGTAAAGAACTATCGATAATCTCGATAGGTGACAGCTTTTACTTGCCCAACGTCGAATGCTTTCCCTCAGGTGCCGCGTTTCCGTTGACGGAAACAGTTTGCTGGCCGAAAGTATTTTGTTGGCATTTTCGCAACCAAATTGTTAAAACAAAGGTATTGCAAGCATATACAACGAAACTTAAAAAATAAAACAGATATTCGAATAAAATGTGTTTGCGGCAAGGCAGATAATTATTAATGGAAATATTATTCCTGGAAAACAGTGTGACCAGGTTATTGAACACTTTCCTTTTTTTTGCCACAAATTGATGTAGCGAAAATATTGCGAACAAATATTGAAACAACAAGTTCACAATATTGTCACAAGTGAACAGTGTGACCAGCTTATTAACTTGTGTATTATTTAGCTGATTATTTTTGTTGCGCCTGTTACTAGCAAAGTTGACAAGCATTAGAAATTGTCGGAAGTGAAGCTGGTAGACACACTTCAACTCGAACATTTTATCCACTCCATGAACAAGGCGGAGACGTATTTTCGTAAATTTCTAGTTGAATTTGTAATATTTGTCGCCTTGGCCTTTTGGGGGTCTCATTTTAATTGTCAGCGGCATGCTTGAACTCCAACTCCAACTCCAACTTCACCTCCAACTTCATGTCGAACTCCAGGTCCGACTCCCTCATAAAAACATATTCAAAACAAACATAATAAAATGTTGTTGTTGTTGTTGTTTTTGGTCCAGCTGCCCACAGCTGATTTCCTTGGAGACAAATTAGCCAGCAGTTGACACCAAAAAGAAGTTGCCGCAAAATATGTGGTTGCCTTTTTTTTCTGTAAAAATTTTTATTTTATTTTACTTTTGTTGTCGTTTTTTTTTGTTTTTGGTTTGTTCTGTTTGGGGCAAAACATTAATAAAGTTGGAGCACCGGGCGAGAGCCAGCAGAGCAGAGCAGAGCAGGTCGAATGTTGTCGCTGGCAAACAGTTTTGCATTTGTCTTTATTAAAGTGCTTGCCACAAATAGTCGCCCCCTCTTCAGACCCCGCCCCCCCTGGAAAAAGTAAAAGTGAGTTGACTGCCGCCTGGGGGCATTCAAATGGTGTAAAGGTGTCAGTCGGTCTCTGTCCCTCTGTCCCTGTGTCCCTTTGTCTGTCTCTTGGTCCGTTTTGGGATGATGACTGCGATAATAAAACAGAAGTTTGAATGACAAATGATTCATGTTTAGCAAGTTTATTGATAAAGTGCGAGTGAATGCGGAGAATGAGATGTTCTTAGTGTTAGCGTCGTCACAAGCGAAATGTGAAAACTTGTTACAATCCATTTGGAAACTTTTTAATGAACTCAACATCTATATGTATACTTATTGCATATTTGTTAAGTTTTGAGCTCATTTTTACACTTCATCCTCATGCCTCCTGCTTAAGGTGTATGGCTTACAATAAGTGTTGACATTTTTATAAGCTGCTCTCTTTTCTTACTTCATTTTCGACTACAGAAAATAATTCACCTGTTAGGTGATTGTGTTTGGGAAAGTTGAAGATAAATATAGTTATTTTTACATTTGTTTAGTGTTGATTAAGTGTGGTTAAAGTGCATCTTTTGATTGAGCTAAACAATGAAAGCATAGAAAGAAGTATTAAATGTGGGGAAAAAAGTAAAATTATATAAATAAAATCAACAAAACAAAAGAAAGTACGTAAAATTATAATATTAATCTACAGAAAATGTACAAACATAAAAGATTAAGTAAGTATAAATAAATATAATGTATTAAACTTGAAAAGAAAGTAAAATAAAACTAAAGTATTTAAAAAACAATAGAAAATAAGATAAAATAATAATATTAAACTTGAGAAAATGTACGAACATAAAAGATCAAGTAAAATATAAATAAATATAAATGCTATTTTTGTAATAAAATATTTTTAGCCTTGAAACAAGCGTTAAGAAGAATTTGCTTGCAGTGAACTGAAGGAATTTCAAGATCATTGAAAGTAAAGCAGAATACCTTCATTTCCATATAACAGATAAGAATAAAAGTGTCTAACGGAAGAAGTTGCAACAACACAGCTAAAAGGAAAGAACAAATCGACGCAAGTCTAACGGAAGAAGTTGCTACTAAGCACATATAAAAGCAAAGCAGCAGACGCTGCTCTTAGTAACGTAAGTCAGAAAGGGATGCCAGTATACAAGTAGTACTATGTTAAACAGAAGACGTTGCTATTAAGATAAAGCAAATGCAGATCATTGCTAAAGGTATAACAGAAGTCGCTGCTGCTAGTTTAGCGGCAGCATTGGCTAGTGATTCGAAAGTATAACAGAAAAAGGTGCTCGGATGCAAGCACTTATAACAGTGTATAAGAGAACACAATGCCAGCTTCGTTTTTTTCTAACAGAAAAAGTTGCTATTAAGCAATAAAAAGTATAACAGAAGACGTTGCTCGAGTAGAAAGACATGCAAACAACGCGTAACGGAAGAGAATGCTAGTTTGTCTAACGGAAGAAGGTGCTATTATGGCAAAGTATAACAGAAGACTTTGCATGATTACAGTGAGTAGCAAATGTATAACGGAAGAGGATGCTACTTTAGTTACGTCTAAAAGATGAAGTTATTACTAAGAAAAACAACTTAAAATAACGCAGAAGACGTTACGTAAAAAAGCATGGAATGTAAATTTTGATTATGTGTAACGGTTACTACTAAATCGAAGAATACTTAGAAATAGCTTAGAGTAAAGCAGAAGCTATTGGTCGAATACAATGGGCTTTCACTTCATTTGCGTTATTTTTTAAAAACATTAAATGTTTAAAGACTGTACGGGGAAATTAGCATTTAGATTACGTAAGAGATGAGATGAATTGAATTGAATTAAATTTAGACAGAAAATTTTTATGTTAAAGTCGAATTTGAGATTGTCGGAAATGATGGTGCTATGTCCAATAATACTATGTCGAATGATTCCGTTTTTCGAAATTTCCAAAGATTATCTTTGTTTCGTAGACCTGCTACCTATAACCAAAATCATCTGTTATTCAGTTACTTCTAGTGGATTCACTTATTAATGTTGGGTAGCTTCTTGAAGTTGACAGGGCATAGCCAAGGCTAAAAAGTGGAATATCGACAGGTGAAATACCAGGCGAACAAAAGTGAGCAGCAAGCAGAAATGCAAAAAGTCATTTGCTCAAAAGGTGGCGCCATCTATTGGTCGTTGAACCAATCACATTTTAAATTACCGCAGCCTCAAAGTATGCCACAAAAATCTAACAACTTTAAACCCACTCAGTAAGCAATTGAGTTTTTGTATTTCTGCTTGCTGCTGATTTATGTTTGCCTGGTATTTCAGATTATGATTTGTCTATGTTAAGTCAGCTTGTGAAATACCAAGCGAACATAAATGAACAGAAACTAGAATTATCTTGTATTTGGTTACTTAAAATTGTTCGCAACTTAAAGTTGTTGATTTTGTTTGTTATATAGAAATATACTTACATACATATGTGAATGCTAACTAACTGCATTCCCGTTAGACGCACACAAAATGTTGCTTGAAAGAGTCTTATTAGCCGAAGTGCATTTGTGGCAGCTTGCAGCTTGTTTTAATGCTATTTGCGATGAAAGGAAAAGTAAGCAAAGCGCAGCCACACAACTGCGAGCAGCTGCAGGAGCGTTGCTTATATGCAGCGCTGATTTTGCATTAAAGGTGAACAAGAAAGCGAGAGAGAGGCAGAGAGGGAAAGGAGGGGAGTGAAAAAGAGAGCAATATGCAAATGCTCAATGTTACTTCAGTTAATGGTTTGTTTTTGCTTTTGTTTTTTTTTTAGTTAATGAAA
Source organism: Drosophila niveifrons (assembly GCA_035046325.1). Classification (NCBI taxonomy): domain Eukaryota; kingdom Metazoa; phylum Arthropoda; class Insecta; order Diptera; family Drosophilidae; genus Drosophila; species Drosophila niveifrons. Next base: position 7,039,003 of record JAWNOC010000063.1, on the reverse strand, counting down.
TTACCAGGCGACATTTCGTTTCGTTCTTTTATTTTACCCGCTGCCATTGTCTTTTGTTGCCTTTGCTGATGCTGCTTACTGCTTGCTGCTGCAACTCCCTTTTATTACTGTAAATGTTGTTGTTGTTGTGGCTGCACACATGCGTGTCTAATTTCAGTTGGCAAAAGCAATTTAGTTACTTCGCTTGAGAACTTCAAAACGAGTCAGGTAAGCTCTCCTTTTGCTCTCTCTCTCTCGTTCTTTATGGCACACTCGCTAACGCACTAACATACAATACATACAGCAAAGCGGCGTTGGGAATTGTGTGGGCGTGGCCAGTCATATGTTCAACGCAGAAAAAATATATACATCTTGCGAAAGACAAAAGCGACAACTCGAGTGAGATGCGTTGCTGCGTGGAAGACGATTTAATGCATACAAAATGATTTACATGCCGCTGGCCAAAAATAATACTCGAGCACGTTGCAACTTAGCGCTGAAGCTGTAGCTGATTCTGAGCTGCGTGTGCTCTCTAAGCTCAACCACCTCAGAGAGAGGCAGACAGAGAGACAGACATTAAACGCATGCACGCAGTCACGGTTTGTTGTCAACGAACCCAACTGGCGACTGCTTATTTGCCCTGCCTGGTCTGTTGCTGGTCTGCCCTCGTTTTTCCTACCACATAATCAGCAGACGCAGCAGCGCTGAAAAGTATGCTACACTTTTGCCTACGCTATGTGTACATGCAAGCAGCTAGCCAACCAGCCATCAAGCTAAAATCTCTGATGATACGAAATCAACATAAACAACAACAGCAACAGCAACAACAGCAGCAACAACAACAACATTCAACAGTTGCAGCAGTGCAAACGGTAAGAGAAACAACAGCTTTGGGCTTTGAGAGGAGGCGCGTGACGTGAGAGTTGGGTTTGAGTTTGAGTTTATGGCACAAAAGCAACTGCAAATAGGGTTAACAGCCAGTGCAATTTTCATATTACCCAGCAGCAGCAGCAGCAGCCAGAACAGCAGCAGCCAGAGCAACATCATCCAAAGTGTAGCTGCACCCTATCTCTAAGCCAGCTTCGCAACTAACCCAACTCCATACTCAGCCTCATCTTCCCTATTTCTGACCCGGCCAATGCTCCTACTTTTCCCTACGTGTGTGTGTGTATGTGTGTGTGTGTGTGTGTGTGCTGGCAATTGAGATGCGACCTCGTGAGGAGTTCGTTGAACGGATTGCAGTTGGTTTTAAACAGCTGCCAAGAGATACATTTCTATAATGAACACACACACACACACACACACACACACTAACATACTAACACCACAGAGAGCTATGTAAATGTGTGTGTGTGTGTGTGTGTGTATTTGGGTAATTGTTGCTGTGGAACAGCAGCAAGCAGCAAATGCATTGCCACAACTGCCAACTGCAACTTCAACTCCCCGCGGGCCAGCTCTAATTTCATTAATGGCACATTAACCAATACACACACACACACACACACTGCTTTATTGATCTCACTTTCATTTTGCATAAGAGCCAGGCTGAATATCACAATTTATTGTGTGCCCTTTGACCTGATTGTGTAGTATAACATATTAACAAATTTAGTCAAACATTTCACAACTACAATGTTTATGACTACCAAATATTTGGTTGGATAAGATGTAGAAACACTATTATATGGAAGTATTTCTAAAATAACTTTTACAATTCTACATCTAATATAATGTTAATAATAAATATATTTAAAATTTGATTGTGCGTTAGATTTATTTAAAATCATAGTATAATTAATGCAACACATACTTAACGTATTTTCTATTCCATAGATGAAATCTGTTAATTTACTCTGTTTTTTCAGTCACTATTAAAACTTTACAAACCACACGAAATGGTAACAAGAAACTCAGATCATGATATATGTATATATCTACTATACAATACTATTTGCACCTATACTATGTAATCCTCATACTTTGTACTGATGTTTGGTTTATTTTCTCCGTGTTGTTAAGGTAGCTATTAAGTCGGATAGGTTTTTTATTTAATAAGAATATTAAAGATAAGAAACTTTTGTACGGATTTCAATTACTTTGGCTGACAATCTATGGTATATTTTTAATGTTGTAAATATATCAATATATTTTCAGTATTCTTTGCGGTACATTAATTCGGTATATTTTAAGACTGTTTTACTTTAATTTTTAATATATATTTTTAATGTAGTATATTTTTCGGTAGGTCTTCAATATTTTTTGTGGTATATTAATTATGTATATTTTAAGAATAATACCACACTGATTCGCTTTTATTTAAAATGAATTAGCGGGCATATCATAGTCGAGCTTTTTTACTAACAAAGTTAGCCACTTCACTATTAAATGAGTTGTAATCAATTATTTACAAACTAAACTGGCGACATTTCTCTGCTTCACTTTGTTTGCAAATGTTTATTTAGTTAATTGCACAACTAACAGAATGAATTTGTTTATTATTTTTGTCAATAATATGAGAACTAAAAAATGAAATAGAATTGATTAATTTAAACGAAATGCAATTAATTTGCTTAGCTACGATTTTAATGCTTAGCAAAGTATTTTCTTACTTTTCTTTGACTTAACTTTCCAAATTAACAAACACTTATCTATTTCAAAGACTTTTAATAAATAATTTGGAAATTTTATTTACCCATGCTTACCAAATTGATTGCACAGCTTGCATTGATTTATTAACCAATTGAATCATGAATAGGCAAAATGTTTTCTTTGCTAATTCTTACAACATCGATTAACAATAGCTTTAGTTGCATCTGATCGGTGTTCATTCATTAAATATCCTATTTCTTCCTTTTTTTACCTTTTGTATGGCTTATAAGTTTTTAATCAGTTGCGTAGAAATTGTGGAAAAGCCGCAAAACACTTTTTGCCAGCTCGGCAGCTTGACAATGTGCTATCCAAATATCCAAATGGCCAAATTAAGCTATGCCTAGTTGTCACTTCCGATGCACACAAAAAGTGTAAGAGAGTGAGACAGCAAAGCAGAAAGAGAGAGAGAGAGAGAGACATATGTGGAAAGCTGTCTTCATTAATAACACAAAATGTTGCTCATGGGGCTGTTTCATCCGTCCGTCCATCTGTCTGGCTTTTTGGTCCGATACGAACGGAAATGCAAAATTGACAAAGTCAAAATGCTTTAAAGCCCCGTTTCTTTCGTAATTTTTGTTGTTGTTGGCATTATTGCGACGGTCCCGAACATGAGCAGAAAATGCCAAGAAGCCTCTGCATATGAGCTGTGCTGAGCTTAAAAGGCAGTCACTCGATTGCTCCCGTTGTTGCATTGCATTTTTTGTGTTATTTTCGTTTTCCTCGTTTTCTTCATCTATATATATATTTTTTTTTTGGGCAACAATGGAGCAAAGATCTGACTAGGAGCTGCTGCTGGGAGCTCGCTGGCAACTGGGACCTGCAAGCAGAAGAGTAGAGAGAGAGAGAGAGAGAGAGAGAGAAAAACAGCATAATACAGCTGCAACTGTAGAGCAAGCGAGATAGCGTACGCCATTAAATCTCTTTAGAACTCAATTCTTATTCCCAACGCAATTTATACAACAAAACTTCACAAACACACTCAAAGTCATACACACACACACACACATACAGAGATGCACATGCACACGCTAACAACGCTGCAAATTCACAGGCCAAGAATGAAGAAGAAGAAGAAAAATAAGTGATAACAATGCAATGCGCCAGAACAGTATCCAGAAAATACTCTTACCGTTGCATCTGATTAGTTTGCTAAGCTCTGGCTGTTGCACTCTGTCTCTCCCTCTCTCGCTCTCGCTTGATAGCTTCAGACTTCTTCTGAAGTGTTGCCAACTATGTGCACTCAAATTAGCTGGCCAGCGTTGCCAACTGCGTGAAAGTGACGCCATATTTGCCTGCAAAATAACACGACATCAAATAAATATAAATAAATAAATCTAGTGCGAACAAAATACAAATTTAATTGTGCAACAATTTGAAAATAAGCAAACTTAAATTGATTTTTGATTTTTAATATACTATATTATTTTTCGCTGTTAAGTTATTGTAAATAAATTGAGCAATAAAAAATGTGTGCTCTAAAAAATACAACTAAATATATATTTCCAAAGATAAGTTTATTACTAAACTTTTTATTAAAAATATATTTTTTGGAATACTTATTACAAAATAACATTAATCATATGATTAACAAAAAATACAAATAAAATTCGAAATCGGTGCTATTTTATTTTAATTATTTATCATATTCCTATTATCATATTATTCATATACCGGTACTTAAACAATTCCAAATTTCGGTTCTTTTAATTTTTTATAAATATAATAAAATAATATGTCAACTAATTCAAAACATAAACAAAGTTAATTGCATATTTTATTGTATTATTTATTTTATTAAATCAAATATTAAAGAGAGAAAGAAAGATAAAGAGAGAGAGAGAGAGAGAGTGCTGGCTGCTGGGACCTTCGATTTGACTTCGCTTTATGTTATTATTATTTTTTTATATAATAGAATCGTTAAATAACACGAATGAACTGCTCTAATTTCTTTTATAAGAATAACAAAATAAAATGTTTAAAAAAATCGAGAAAATGTAAAGTCATATGCAATTAAAGTATAAATAAAATTATGTTGGAAAATACTTCAAAATAAACTATTAATAATTATATACGAAAAGTAAATGAACGATAATAATTTTGTTTACGTTCACAAAATAATTGAATTGTTACAAATGGGACTTCCTAATATATTATGCCCAACTCAAAGTGTGTTCAAGAGGCGAAAGAATGAAAACGAACTACAAAGTGTGTACATATGTTTGTGTGTGTGTGTAAAAGTGTGTTTGTGTGTGTGTGTGGACAGCAAGAACTGAGAGCTGGCATGACATATGGAGCGGAATAGAAAATACGCACACGTCAACTGCATAACACAAACACATAGAAAACACACGACGCGACAAAGCCCAAAAAAAAAAAAAACGAAAGGAAAGCGTGCAAGAGAGAAAGAGAAGGAGCGAGAGAAAGGGAAAGGGAAAGGAAAAGGGCATAAAAAGAAGAAGAAGAGGCAGCGGCCAGGCGAGCATTGAATGGTCCAAAGACGCTGTGTCGCCGTTTACCACCGGGAGGCGTGGCACATCGTGGTAAGCGGTGAGTGTATAAAAATGGCGTAAAGCCGTGGAACATATTTATATTTCAGGCACAAACACAAGCACACACACACTTATATATGTGTGTGTGTGTGTGAGTGTGTAGCACAGATAAAGAAGAAAACAACGAGCTGCAGCAAAAGAACGTTGAGAGCAGAGGAGCATCGAGGCAGCGGCCATGACAGCAAAATAACAACAACAACAATAGCAACAACAATGCCAGCTGACAACAACAATAATATAAAGGTGCAGCAATGCACAGCACAAATAAAATTAGAGTTGGGAGATGCTGCAGCATACACAAAGGCTAATAAAAGCGAGCGGGCATCATTCCAGCATTCTAGCTGCAGAGCGCCAGAGTGGAGAAGTTCTTGTCCAAAAAATAACATTCAGAGATAAAGCAAAACACTATTATGTCGAAGTTTAAATACTCTGTAAATACTAAATATCATATATACGTACAATAAAGGCTGTCACTAAATTTGATATGGAAACAAATTCGTGTGGGAAAATAAAAATGCAATCCATTTAAAAAAACCTTAACTTTTTTCAATAATCTACAAATTTATTCAACAGAATTTCAACTTAAACGTTGCATTTAATTATAGTTTTCTATTTATTCTACAATTTGTATTCATTTTCAATTTTATAATATTCTAAAAATATTTTTTTGTTTCTAATTATTCCATAATTTCAATTCATTTTCAATTTTATAATTGAGCGTTCATATTATCAAAGCAAATTAAACATAATGGGTTTATATATCATGTCATATTTAAAAATTCATATGATAAAAAGTAAATACGATCCTTAATTTGCGAAAATATTTCGATATTTTATGGATAACCTAATAATTTTGTTGGAAAGAGGATTTGTGATATCATTGTTAAATAATTCACTGATTTTTTTTTTCAAAACTGAGCAGCAAATTTTCTCAATAAATAGGAAGAAATTTTGTAGTAAGAGAAAAAAAAATATTAATTCACAACAAAATTCTTTCAATACTATAAAATAAAACAAACATGCTTAATAATAAACGAAAACGTTTCGGAATTTTGAATTCGACTGTGAATTCTGATTTAAACTATTTCGCAGGCTTCTTTTGCAAAGCTGAAAAAACATAAGGATATTTATGGATAGAACAAATTTTTTTAGATAGAGAAGAATAAAGATATTTGTTGGGAAAAAATATGTATTCAATAAGTTTTCCTCTACTTAAATAAAAAACAAAAAAAAATAAGAAAACAATATGCGCACAAAAGTAAAGTTGTACTCACGGTAAGAGTATCACAATAATATTGCGAGTCGAGCAGAAGTTAACTCTATAAAGTGGATAACGGATTCAAATCAACGCAGCTATAAAATCAATTAGAGATATTTTTCGGCACCCGCCCAGAAGAGCGACAGCTTGATGTGCAGCTAGTAAGAGAGAGAGAGAGAGAGAGAGAGAGAGAGTAAGAGAGAGAGAGAGAGAGAGAGAGTAAGAGAGAGCAAGAGAGTTTATAGCCAGGAAAATAATAGGAGGAACGCTTCCAAATATGAAACTTCATAAAAATGAAATGAAATTGCAATTTGAATACGAGTTTTTAAGAGCCAAAATAGGATACGGGCATGCTATGAATTCTCAGCTGCAAAATGAAATTTTGCTTTCATTTTGTTTTTTTTTTTTTTTTTTGTTTTTGTTCTTTATCGAAAAGTATGCAACGCAAAATTATTTGAAAAGCTCAAGCTAAATTTGATTAAAGCCAAGGGAAAAAGCGAATATTTCATGCATAAATATACGAAATCATAATTTGTTGAGCAAAAACTGGAAAATATGAAGCAAAAATAATAAATTTTTACGTGTTTAGTCAAGTTGTATATAAGCAAGTATTTCTCTTTAGAAGATTTAAAAATTGTTTGATTTTTGAAAAATATTAAAGTCTTTTATTTGTAATCGCTTTGGCAGATTATACGAGAACAGTTTGATTTTGTATAAATCTCTTAACGGGATTCAAAGGTATTGGCAAAATGTTGAAAATGTTTGCAGCTGAATTTCAAATTCGAAGCACACTCAACTATACACACACACACACACACACAAACTAAAACACACACACACACACACACACACACACACACACGAAAGCTATTGATATACGAAGTGAAGTGGAATTTAGCTCTGGCTTTCTTCGTTCTTCGTGTTGTGTTATTTTGTTGCATACTGTGTGTGCGGTTTATGCTGCCCATCGGTTATTATCGTCGTTGTACCTGTGCTCTGTGCTCTCTCTCTCTCTCTCTCTCTCTGTCTAGTCTATGCTTCCATGTCATTCAGCGACACGCCACTTGGTCAAGTGGTTTGAGCTTAGACTTGAAGGCGGTTCCCCCGTTCAATTCTCCTTTCGTTCCCCCGTTCGTTCTTCAGTTCGTTCCACCGCTCGATTCTCAGTTTGTTCCTCAGTTCGTTCCTCCGTTGGTTCCACCGTTCCTTTCTCCATTCGTTCCTCTGCTCCTTCCTCCGTTCGTTTGGTTGCCTGTCTATCAAATGCCATCAGTGCAGCAAGCATTTGCTTCGCTTTGCTTTTGCTGTTATTCCGACAAAACAACACGCCTCTCCCCCCCGTCACATTCCCATCCTTAGTCGATACCTTTCGAATTCTTGTTCTAGTTCGGTTCTCCTTGTTGTTGTACCGGCTTGATATTTGTTTTCTTTTTGTCTCGTCGCTTGTTTGCTTTGCCTTGGCTGGCGATGGCCTATCTCTTGCTTGCTCCTGTTATTGTCCATTATTATCGCTGCTGCTGTTGTTGTTCTTCTTGTTGTTGTCTGGCTGTCTGGCTGTTTGGCTGTTTGGCCGCCCTATTTATGTACATGTCGCATTGCATTGCTTACTCGATGGGGCAGCTCAATGATTATAGCATGAAACCAAAGAATGCATAAAAAAAAGTGATTTTACTGTCAACAGCATTATCGGAAGCACACAAGCGGAGACTAGAACCTTGAGCGTTCGACTGATTTTGAATTTCGAGTATCGCTGTTGTATTGCTTCACGACATGAGTATGCCTTATGCCAAGGAGCATCTCTGAGGTATATCGATATTACTAGCTCTTTTGATTTTAAAAATGTATGGTTTGGCGAATTGTTTCCAATTGTAGCCAAGTTATGGCTAGAAAACGAATAGCTTATTCTCTTTGCGATAATAAACGATAGGTGGCGCCACCCAGTAAACAAGTGACTTGCTATATTTCTGCTTTTCAGTAATAAAAAAACTAAATAACAGATTTTTTGCATATTCCTTTTAGTTAGTTGATCTCAGACAGATTATATTTGTATGTGATGTACTATACTATGATAAGAAACTCTATTGATTGGAATATTAAACAAAAAGAACCAATTATTTAATTTTTTTTTTAAAGAAAGGAATAGTGTGCCTAATATTTAAATAAGCACTGCATTGATTTTGAGCATTCGCATATTATTTAAACATTCGGATTGTTCTTTTTTGGTTGCCATGTCGACAATACGCACACACACACACAGCACACATATACACACACACACACACAATACACACAAACAAACAAACGCCATCTTTCGTGGCACCCCAGAAACGCGCAGAGCATTAAATTAATTGTGGGAATATCTCAAGGCGGCCTCGACGAACTTCGCCTTTGTTGGCAGTAATTTGTTGCTGTTGCTGTTGTTGCTCTCGCTTTTTACATTTAAACGGGGCAGCTGTGTCTGAGACGCGTCAACATGATTAACGGAAATATTCATTTGTGTGCGCGTCCGTGTGTGTGAGTGAATGCGTGCTTACGCATATGTGTGTGTGTGTGTGTGTGTGTGTGTGAGTACCTTGGCCGCCTCTGCGTAGTTTATAAGCATCAACTGGAGCTCAGTTGCAACCATTTTCAGCACTCTGCCAACCGCCTTTGTACGTTTTTAAATAAATGTGGGTCCTTGCAAAATACCCTGGAAAGCAGGCCTAACAGGCATACATAACTTTAAAAAAACAAACAGCGATAAATCATTTTAATTCCCAGCAATACAAATTTCTGCAAAACTTAAAGAATTCAATTCAAAATACTTAAAGCTGCGTTTTGAAAATATGAAATATGATGAGTGATACTCTTTTTTTTTTATTCCCTTTAAGTACATACATTTCAGCAAAATTAAAAAAACTTAAATTCAACACTGCTAATTTTATATTCAACTATAAAGTAGGTAAGAATAAATAATATAAACTGTGAGTAGCATTAATTTCTATAAGATTTATCGAATTCATTTTAAATTTTTAAAAGTTAACAAGTTAAATAACATATTTAAATAAATAAAAGAAATGCTTGATATTTAACTAAACTACTTCGATTTAAGACTGGTATTTTTTTCCTTAAAAACTATTAAAATTTATCGAGTTCCATTAAAGTACTAAGATTTTAAATAAATACTAAATACTTACAACTAAAGTTACTTAGACTTTACAAGTATTCAAATTCTCTCTTTTTTCCAACCATTTGTTGTGAGCTACTTAATAAAGTAAATGCTTAGTAACAAAGCACACTAATTAGATTCATTAAGCCAAATAAAAGTGCAATAATTGCATTAAACATCAATCATGTTTTAGCTTTGGAAATATATTTGATCAATTAAGAGCGTGTAATTGATTTTATCTAAAGGGTATTTCTGTGGTCGTCACTACCTTTTGGTTTGTCAGCGATTCATACTTGTTGTTTTTTGTTTGTTTTATAATTAATTGACACATGTGCAGCGGCAGCGCTGGCCGCGGTCGCATGCCACGCCCCCTCTGTAACGCCCTCGGGCAGCGTCCATCAACACTTGGCGCATCGCATTAACTGTTATTATTATTTATTATTTTCGCTGGCTTTTCACTCGCTCGCTTTCTCTCTCTCGCTCTTTCTTTCACATGCTGCTGCTGCTTTTCGAACGATTCTCCTCATTTTTGTTGTTGTTGTTTTTGGGGGCTGCGCAAATAATTAAACTAAAGCGGCCTCGACTCTGACAGAGGACAGCGGTCGCTGTTCAGGGAATCGCCGCCAATTCATTTTGCCGCATTTTAAATGCTGAAAGTCATTTACAAAAAAGGGATCAAAAGGATATCAACAGTGTGTTGGCAAACGGCAAGGCAAGGATGCATCAGCTGCGAAGACTGTGTGCGTGTGTGCTCAGTGAAAATTTATTGTTTTTGCCATTAGCGCTTGGCAAATGCGCGTCGAACAGAGGAGAGAGAGAGAGACGGAGAGAGAGAGCGCAGCAGAGTCGTAAACACCGAGCGAGGCAGAGAGAAAGAGACAGCGAGAGAGACAGAGCTCGTTAATGTGCGAATATTCATTAAGCGCATTGTGGGCATGGTCACGATGCGATGCGAAGCGAAGAAAACGCCCACGTTTTGTTAATTGTAAACAACAAACGTCAGAGCGACGCGAAATAACACAATTTAAGCGGCGAAAATTAATGCAAATTATAAGAACACAGCACAATAAAATGCATTACAGTTGATCAATACGAGCTTTCACTTTATAGTATGACGAACCTTTGAGCATTCAATTATACAAGAGTTATAAATACAAAGAAACATCCGATCTACCATCTAACGAATGTGTATTGACATTCAAATTAAACTAAATAACGGACAACAAATGCAACTCTTATTTAACTCCTTCAATTATGTAGCGAACTCAAAAATTAATATAATATTAATTTGTTGCATTTAACATTAATCAAATAATCATTAAATTGGAGGAACATTTTTGTTAAAGAAGATATACTGAATAGCTAAATAGTGCGGTATTTTTTCTTAAAATATACCAAATGTTGAATATTTTTGTACTTTATGGTACATTTTGAATGTATTAGTATAACAATATACGAAATATGACATTCGGTATATTTTAGTATTTTTGCGATATATTCAATAATAATATCGCACTCTTTTGCTCTTATTGAAAAAGGGTCCCATAGCTTTTTTATTTGTTTTTTTTTTATCATAGGCACTCGTTTTATATTTATAAAATATAATTTGTAGAATTCACAGTGATTTAAAAAAAAATCGTTTGGGAAAATCCGAAATTTAAAAATTGTTGATTGCTTATAACGAAACTTTTTTTATGTTTATTTTACTCCCAACATTAAGACAGCTTGCCCATAATTAAAAAATATGAAAAAAGAATTTAATTCTGATTGTACAATTAATATAACTAAATAGATATTTTTTGATTCAAAGACAACCTTTGGATTGCATTGCTTCTTATTTTCAATAGCTTACCTCTTGATTACTAACCAATTGTCTAGCTGGCCTAATTATTATTTTTAACCTGAAAGTTATAAATGAATTTAATTCCAATTATACAATTATATTATTTTTTCCATTCAAATACAATCCTTGGTTCCCATAACTTCTTACTATTCATAGTTATTCATTACTTACTATCAATAAGTTAATTTTGTTGCCCATTTAAAGTCTTTTGATGCTCCTTAACCTCTTGAAAATTTTAAATCCTCTAAAGAATTAAATTCTAATTGTACAAAGACAATCTTTGGCTTGCATAGCTGCTTACTATCGATAGCAGAACTCTTGTTTACTATCGATAAATTAATTTGTTTGCCTACTTGATATCGCTTTATGCTTTTTAACCTATCGCCTCATTGGTAAAATTATTTATTTTCACCTGAATGTCTTATATGCTTTAAAGAATTTAATTTTTGGTTTGTTTCTTACTATCGAATCCAACCTCTTGCTTACTATCGATAACTGACTTTTTCTGTTGCCTCACTTGAAGTCGCTTGCTGCTCGTTAGCCAATTGTCTGGCTGGTCGTTTGTCTGGCCATTAACCGGCTTGAACTTTACCTGCATTGCCGCGAATGTGTCCCTTTTTGTCTCTCGCCCCTCTCTCGCGACGTTGTCTTCTCGGCTCGGGCTTGACCCGAAAACTTTTCCCACTTGCTGGGCCATTGTTTGTCGCTTTGTAAAATCGACGCATTGCCCCGATCCCATTGCGGATTGAATTGAGTCTGCAGCTTGGGCTGCTGTAGAGTCGCTACAGCAATTAAACACCGGGCGGTCTGGGAGCGCGTGACAAGGTGACCAAGAGCCATCGAAGTTCGTTGGCGGCGACAATCAATTTACCTGCCCGGCCTTTGTCTATGGGATGAGCGGAGAATAGTGCTGAGGAGCAGCAGCAGCAGCAGCAGAAGAAGAGACGTCTGATAAATGAGAAAAGTTTTAATGCCGGGCGCTCAGGTTGGCTCATTGGCATTTTTACGATGTCGGAGATGTCGGGGCGATGTCGGTGGCTGGCCTAGGCCCAGGACAAATAGGCAACAAATGAGACGAGTCCAGGATGCTTAATAGAAAAGCGCAGCGTATGCAAGATGAGTGGAGCTGGAGGGCAGCTAACCGAAATGATGAGAGGGGGGACGTGGCAAAGGGAGCGGAAATGGACAACAGACCCGCCGCTGGCCGAGTGGGGCACTTAAAACTTTTTAGCATGCAACCGCGGACGCTGCTGCAGCAGCTGCAAACTTTTTGGGGCCGCAAACAAGACTCGCAACTAGCCGACATGCGGGTAAGGACGAGAACATGAACGTGAACGTGAACGAGGATGCGAATGCGGATGAGGATGAGGACATGGAAGTGGAAGTGGATGCGGACACGATATGAAAGGGCGTTGGCGTTGGCGTTTTTGCTGGCAGCCACCGCTAGCAATTAAATGCAGAGCAACAAGCTGAAAGGTTCATCGCTGATATGAACTATGTTTGCCAGCCAGCCAGCCCCCGATGAAAGATGAAAGCTTTATTAAACCAACGAGATACTCTAACTAGCATTGTCCAAAAAGAAAACATTAAATGAATCTCTATTAAAAATTACTGATGAATCAACTTTATTTTTTAATTTTCAAATGTTTTATATATTATATTTCTCACATTGTCTTATCAATAATATAATAAGATAGACTCAATAAGAAATCTCTTTACTTAAGCACGTTTTATTATTTTATTGCAATAACATATACAATTCCTAATTGCAATGAAGCTAATTTTCTTTTTAATTATGGCATAACTATTAATTGACTTAAATTAATTAATAACATTGCATTTTATTGCTCTGTTCTGTTCACAATTATGCCAATAGGGATTTATATACAAGTTGTAATTTAAGTTTATTGTATTATATCATAAATAAGAAAAATTATTTTACTTTCTATATATTTGCTTACATTTTTTTGTTTTTTTTTTATGTATTATGTAAACTTCTTCACAAACTGAGATTTAAGATTTAAATACGCTATTATAATTTCAATAGTTTCTGTTAGAAATATATTATGTGTGTTTTCTTCTAAATATTTACAGATTGCTTTTTATAAAAAAACATGTTATATTCATTTACTTGAACAAAAAATTTGTTAAATTCTAAATTCAGAAATACATTATTTAAAACTTCAAATTTCAAACTTGTCTATATATTTTTTCTTATCTTTATAAATTAGTAATGAACTTTCAATAAATTCAAACAAAACAATATATCAAGATTTTTTACTATATACAAATATGAACCAAATATTTGCCTTCCTTAAAATCCCTTTAATATATGCAACTATTTAATTAAATACATTTCATAGAAAACATGTTATGATCATTTATTTAAATAGACATAGATATGAACAATTAAAAATCAATAACTTAAGTACAGAATTCGAAATAAAAACTCTAAACATCACTTTTTAATATACTCAAAAAACATTATTCAAAGCCTCCAATTTAATTTACTTGCCTATTAGAAATCAACTTAAAATTTAAATTGATTGCTTAAAACATTCTTAGCGTATTCCAGCTTCGACAAGCTTTAATTAGAAACTTGTTCTCTAATTTAACTTATTTTGAATTTCTTTTTTTTTGTTTTTTGCAGGCGCGCTCATTCATAGTTAAACAGGTCATTGAATACAAAAGAGGAGAGAACACAGTTTCATTTAACAAATACGAGTAGAAAGAAAGAAAATATAGAATTTTGTAGTCTGTAGAAATAATGAAATAAAATGAAATTTGTGAACCGACTGGAAACATGATGGATTTGAAAAGCGCTTTAAGGCAAGGCGATGAGTTTATTTCTTTTGGAAATGTAATTCCACTAGAATAGTTTTTTATTCCTAGAAAATCGCCATAGGGTTGTCACGTATTCGTAATTGATCTGTATAAAGGATATTTATGCTCTCGAGTTAGAGTATGTCCTAGGCATGGGAAAATTAACAATGATTTCATGGGGAGACTTGTTTTTTTTTTGTCGAGGCTGAGTGAGTGGCAACCAGCAAAAAAAGAAAACACAATGCTTTGAAAAGCCAGAGAGAGAGAGAGAGAGAGGGGGGGGGGGGGGGGGGCACAAAAAAAGGAAACCCTAAAACTATGAAAGCATCTGACTGTTGACCGCCTGTGCAATTTTTGGTGACCAGCGAACGCAGCGCGCGGCAACAAAAGCGTGACAAAAAACGTGACCGAGAAACTTTTTCTCTGATGGGATGGGTTCTTTTTTTTCCTTCTCTGTGGGGGGAGTTGGATGCGCCTCCACTTTGTGGCGGGTTTGTGTCTGTGCTCGTGGCTGCGCCAACAAATTTCAATAAATTACAGTTACATTTGCCAAAGTCAGCAAACGGAGGAGCAAGAGGATGACGTTCTGCTCGCTTAATGGCTCCGCCGTCAACTCTAGGTTCCTCTTCCTCCTCCTCCACCACCTTCTCTTCATTCCCCTGGCCATGCCACTGAATGCATAATTCAATTTGTGTTAAAGTTTTGTGAATGCGTGGCACTCGCGTTGTCGCCGGCGGCGGCCCTCGTAATGCGGCACATAATTCAAGCCAAATTCCACTGGGTCCGACCAACCGCACTCTGCCCTCCTTTGCCCCTCCCCTTTTCTCACCACCCCCACTTTTGCTGGTGCTTCGCCTACGCCAATGGATGGGTCAATGTGTCTCAGTCAGTGCTGGGTGCATCATACAATATACAACTCAGATTGTCAAATTATATTCAAGTCTGGCTTCTGGCCCAAAAGATCACAAAGCTGTAACGCTTGCCGTGCTGTAATAGCGTTATTAACATTGAAAGTAAAAGTAAAGTTGAAAGTATGAATAATAATAACAAATACAATACGTTTAGATACATTTTAGATATGAATAACATTAAACGCAACTGTAACTGGAGGAGTAATATTAACAGTAATAGTTAAACTAATAAAAAGAATAAGAATAGAAGAAGAAAGAATAAAAGTAGCATATATATTAACATTTAAGAAACCAATAGTAAAAAAAAATGAAAGTTGCAGCCAGATTAATAGTAAGAATAAGAATAACATAACAGAAGGAATAAAATAATAAGAATAACATTAGAAGTTACAGTAACAGTAAGGAGTTAGAGTAAAACAGTAACAACTAGGCTAATAAAATGAATAAAAGTAGCAAGTAAATTAACATTAACCAACCAACAATAACCAGTAACACTGTGCTGTAATAAAATTACAGCAAGAATAACAGAAAAAAACAAATTAACAATCTAATTAACATTTGACTTATTAGCAACAAGAGTATGCTAAGAGAAAGCATATGAATAACCAAAAGATAAACTAGCTAGAAGTTTTCCATTTAAGTAATCAGTCACTTTCGGTGCAACACTAACATTAACAGTAACATTAACACAACATTAATAGTAACAGTGAGCAAACAGTCAGTTCACAGTAACAGTAAGAATATTAGTGAGATTAACTAACAGAAAAAATGCTGAAAGAAAAACTGTACTCTGGGTATAAAATCTTTTTCATCTTAAAATCAAATACTTGATACATTTCTATCTAGAAAGATTTCAATTTTCGATAATCATTTTGAGATTAACATTGTTTTTATCTCAAAAGGATCTTAAGTGCAAGATTATTGCTCTTGATTCTTAAAATGAAAATTAAGAATATTGTAGTTACCTTACTTTGAAATTGATATCTAACTTATTAGTTGAGTAAGTAGATATAACGCCAACTATTCTGAATGAAGTCTGATGGTCCTGGCTTTAATCTGTAAACTATTCGGATATTGAATGCCTAACTTTACTTTATTAAAAAAGAGAGTAGAAGTAAATGAAGTATACTTGCTAAATAGTAAAATTAACTTACTAAATAAAAATACATTTTTTTTGTTTTTAAAATCTTAAATTAAGTTCACGTAAACTTAAATTGAAATGCTTCTACTGGAGATCAATTTGGCAACCTTGAAATAATACTATGTTCTTGGGTTTCCCGATTATTCCACATTTTGAATCTAGATTTCAGTACTTATATTCTATGTCATGTTTCAAGACGTTCTTGATTTGAAGAAATTTACTTTTCTGTTTAACAATAACAAACAGAAGATGACAATAAAACTTGTAGTTAAAGTTGAACTAACAGTCAGCTAACATTTGCAGTCTCGTTAAAAGCAGCAGCAACAGTAAAAATAACAGTATCAGAAACATTAACAGTAGCAGTAGCAGTAAAAATAGGATCAACAGCAATAGCAAAAGGGAACAGTTTCCTGAAATAGTCAAATTAATTAGGTATGAGACGTATCGCTTCCTGTTGATTTGTTGTTGAGAGTTGCAACTATTGGAAAATTGTTTTCTTTCCTTTATGTGGCGTGGCGAGGAGTGAAGGGGTGGGTAGAGGAGAGAAGAGGAGAGAGGAGAGGATGGTTGAACTACTCGTGAGCGCAGGACGTGAAAAGCAAGTGAATAAATGCGGCAGCATCAACGATACGCGTGTGGCGGCCATAAATCAGAAGATCCACAGATGGAGTCAGAGTCAGAGTCGCGGAGCAACTTTGGAGCTGATTACGTAGCCAGAATTGAGCAGAGAGCAAGACAGAGAAAGAGAGGGAGAGAAAGAGAGAGAGAAGGAGAAGCCACTGGGCAGGCGAGAGACGACAACGAAACTAACAATTTTGTGGGCTAACTGTGACGATGTTGCCGATTTTACGCTACATTTGCCGCACGATTGTCGCTGATGGGTGCTGGATGCCGACGTTAGTACGATGGGGAGGGGGAGTGGGAGGGGTAGAGGGAAAGCGGAAACGGATGTGGAACTGGGAACTGGAGCAGCCAGCGATGCTAGCTAGACATTGTCTGACCAGGGTCCGCCTTGTTGTTGCCCATATTACATACTTGAGTGCACTTATTTATTTGCTTGTATGTCAACCTGCATACGTATGTGTGTGTGTGTGTATTGGTGTGTGTGTGTGTGTGTGTGTGTGTGTATTGGTGTGTGTGTGTGTGTGTGTGTGTGTGTGTGTGTATGTGTGACTGCCATTTTTCTATTTTGCGATTTCAATTTGTCTATTGTGCGGCACGGCCAGCAGACAAATGACTGAGCCAATGGCAGGAGGCAGACGCAGAAAAAGAAAAACCGAAGCAGAGGGAGGAAAAAAACCCCGTCCCTTAAAAAGAAAAAAAAAAAAAACACAGTCTGACTGAGACCGAAAGGCCAAAGGCAAAAGGACGCCCGGCTCCTGTTCTTGATTAACCTATTATGATCATTTGATTGCTCGATTTAATTTGCCATCGTTTTTTCGTCGTCGTTCGTATTCTTACATCTTCTTTTTGCGTTCGCCTTTGGCTTTGCTTTCAAGTCACAAGAAGGAAGAAAACTTATTTTTATTTTGATTCTTTACGAAATTGAATTTCTTTGATGACTTTTTGGCCTGCACAGTGTTTGCCTCTCGTATTGCATTCAACAGACAGCAACAGCAACAACAACAGAAGTAACAATTGACCCTAAATTCATTTTCATTATAAGCTTTTGACCTCCTGTCTCCTGCCCCTTCTTTTTCCTCTTTCCTCTTTGCTGAATTCGAGCTGTGTCCCATTTCGTTTTTTTTTTGTGTTCGGGTCATTTATATTTTTGAATTAATTTCCGTTTTTTATTGTTGGCATTCGTAATTGTTGTTGCTTAATATGATTATGTCTCCTTTTTTTCTTCTCCATTTAGCCAACGTGCATAACGATTTGTTCGAATTTCCAACAAGTTGACAAATAGCTCATAAATATAAAACAAGTATGAAATGCTTGAACAAATCTCTGTGTGGTTAGCTTTAGCTGCATATGTATATATAATATTAAGTATACGCTTTTGTCAATAAATTATTCATTATATATTTGCAGTATTATATCAACATGGTCTACGAATTGAAACACACTTCATTCGCTATGTATTGCAGGGTATTGAATAAATCAAAAGCTGATTAAGTGTCATTTTTCACGCATAAATAAATTTAATTTGAATTATTGAGCAACAACAAACAACGCTCATCGAGAAACAATGTCCACGGCAGCGAGGAGAGCAGCAAATGTTACACAATGTTTCGTTTTTGGCACCCGATTTTAAATGGAGCACATTTCAAAATCGCCTTTTACTTCTTCGATTTGTGTTATTGAAATTTTTATTTTAAATGAAACATAATACACAAGTAAAGTAATGTTGTTTAATCTTAGTTGCAGTTTTTGATCCAATTATTTAATTTCTTTTCTTCGTTTTAAATATTAATCTTATTAAATAAACATTTCTTATCTTATGTGGAATTAAATAAATATATGTTAAAAATAAAGCTAATTTGATCTAATCTATTTAAACACCTAATTTTTCTGATATATCATCTGCACATCTGACGCAACTGATAAAAAATGCAAATCCCTTTAAATGGATTAAATACTGGTTGTAGCTAAAGCAACATATGCATTATTAAGTGAAGTTACCTCAACTATTAGCAACTGACAATATAACCAATTAATACAGACTTTGATTAGAACAAATTGAAAAAAAAAACTTGAAATTTGAATTCCAAATTCTGAATACAAAATTTAAAACATGAACTATAAACGTCCCGTTGCCAAAATGATCGGAAAAGATTCAAGTCTGAAAATGAAATTCTTTATCAAAATATGAAACATGAACTATGAATGTGAAAGAAATTTTACATTGCTAAAACGGTCTGAAAAGATTTTAGGCAACAGATAAAAAATGCAAATCCTTTTAAATTGATGGAGTGAAATAGTGAAAGTAAGCAAATAAGCTTCTGTATTATTGCTTGCTATGCACTCTAGTATGCCAATATATTTGGCTGCTGATTTGTTGTTATTTAGTCGCTCATGGCAATGATATATATTTTGTAATTAACACTCACTTTTAAAGCAACCGAAATAAGGAATGCGTTTCTGGTGATTCACAAGCTAGGCAAACCGAAATCGATAGTACGAATGGATTAGAATTCGGGATAAAAGTATGAAATAGCTCCTCAGTTTCACATCAAATGTGATAGAGGGAAGAGTCCTTTACATTCTGCTTTACGCCCTATACACTAATAATCAACACTTGCCCAATATATGGTGATGGAATTGCCATCTGATACAACTATGTCAAGTGAGTAGAAGCTGTAAATAAACTTCAGGCATATCTTCTGGAATTTGCAATCTCAAATTTAATTTCACAAAAGAAAAACTTCAACTACACATGGTATCGATTGTTAAGGAGTGACCCTAGTATCCAAGTAAAATATTTTGGCATCGTCCTGAACAAGAGACTCACTTTTGGCCACACCAAAAATTGCATTGGCTGCTAAAGCAAAAAGCAACGACATATTTATTCTAAATATATTGATATAGTTCTATTACTTTTATGACTGCAATTATTACTTACATACATATATAACTACTTCTATTACTTATATTACATTCATATATTATATTTTTGCTTACTAGTTATATTAATGTTGTATACAAATTTTGTAATAGGGACTTTAATATTTTCCCTTCTATTTGATTAGGCATAAAACTCATGCAAACTTGCCGATCAACCCTCGGAGCTTGGACGGGGCGCCCCCAAAGCTATTGGTATGGAATTTCTGTTGGCCAGCGAGCCGGCGGCTTTAAGCCAAATGCCAATTTTTGTTGCCATTGGTCAAATGCCGATGGGCTTTTCAATCGACTGTTCAACATGGCGTATGCTTATCAAATTAACGAATTACGCGCTTCACAATGCCAATGACATTTCCCGTATGCGGTTGCAATAAATGATAATCGCACGGACACAGAGCAGAGTGGTGAGGGGGACGGGGAGGTGATGGTGATGGGGTAGGCGACGCTGCGGCAACGACGACCGAAAGTCGTAAATTCCAAAAGTGCCACAGAAAAACAGGCCGAGCGCAAGCGAGTAACTGGCTGCATGGCACAACAATGCAAACAATGCCACAAATGCACAAAATACGCCCCCCCTCCACCCTTTTGGATGCCTCACAGTGAAAGCTAGAGACTGAGTCGCGATGGCAATGGCAATGGCAATGGCAACAAAAACCCAGCTCGGAGGCAAAGAGGCAACGGCCGCCGCCGTTCGACATAATTAAAAGCGCGCGCCGTTTACGCAATTAATGAACTCTCGCCAAATTAGGCTGTGGCAGCGCGACAAGCAAATGGCCAGGACGCGACGCGATGCGACGTGGACGTGAACGTGGATGAGGACGACAAGCGAAGGATGGCCAGCCCAGGATGTCCCCTCAATGACCGCCTGCGCGCTGCGGTTGCGGTTAGTTTCCCCCTCCTCGCCGCTGCCTCTTTCAGCAGACCATTCTCGTCGTCCATATGCCACATCCTGCATCCCACATCAAGAGGATGCTGGAGGGGGGTGCAAATGGCGCCCAATGACGGTGCAGAAAAACCGCCGCTTTTGCCGCATTGCAGGGCCTTTGTTGCAGATGGGCAGACGACAGCCGCAGTAATGGCCGCCAGTAAAACAAGTGAGTTCTCTACCTCCCACTCCCTCTCTCACTCTCTCTAACGACACGTCGTCTGTCGTCTAAGCACTGAGCTGAATGCTGTGCAAAGCTGAAATCACAGCATGCACTAGTAATTTTAAGTTCCTCCTCCTCATAGAAAGCTCAATGAGCTGTTGAGCCAACGATTGAAATTGATTGCAACAAGAATCATATACGAGTAGCATACAAAAGTTGTGTGGCAATATTAACGACACCAGCCATCACAATTATCGATAACAATCATAATCGATTCAGCTGAACATGCAAATACTACATGTCGTATACGTAATATGCCATCTGTGAACGCATTTGTCAAGTTAATGAAACGTAACGAAAACTAACAATTTTTTTTTTTTATTTTTATAGTTTTTTGTTTTTATTTGCTTGTAAACCAACTTGCGGCAGCTTTGAACCGGTTTAGCTGCAGAATATATAATTAAATACTGGTTGTAGCCAGTGAATGTTTTTTTTTTCTGCTTCACCCCAACTATTAGCAACTGGCAATATAACCAATTCTTATAGTCAGTTAAAACATTGATAAGAACAAATTGAAAGAAAACTTGAAATTTGAATTCCAAACTCTGTATAGAACATGAGCTTTAAGCGTGAATGATTTTTTTCCGTTGCCAAAATGATCGGAAAAGATTAAGTCTGAAAATGAAATTCTTAATCAAAATATGAAACATGAACTATGAACGTGAAAGAAATTTTCCATTGCTAAAACGGTCTAAAAAGATTTTAGCATAGATTTTTAATATTTTATAGAGATGATGTTTTTTTCTTCTCTTTTTCTATATGTATTAATTGCTTTAGCTGACAAATTAGTATATTTTGTACTCTATAGTGTAGTTGGTATGTAAATTTAGAGTTGTTTTTGTATTTTATGCACATCAGTTGCTCATCTACATAATCAATATAAATACATTCCAATCTATGTATTTTTCGAATTATATTGCACTTCTTTGCTTTTATTCCAAATGGGTGAAAAAAATGTAGTAGATTACTACATTTGACTGTAGTCTTCTATGTTTACTATGATTGGAAAGTTATACAACAAATTATGAAAAATCCGAGCTATAATCAAGATGCAGAAGACAGTTGAAAAACAGTTTAAAGATCTTCTTGACCTTCTTACTAATAAATACGAAACTTGAAAGCACTTCTCAACCATTTTATTTTATAATTGTTACAGTCATGAAGGAGACTCAATCGATTTAGATGCACAATTTGTCAGCACTTTTTGAACAACGTTCACTACTAATCTATATATCAATGTTGGCCATTTTTGTCATTCATTTATCAAGCACTTTACGCTTTCTGAAGAACATTTCAAGAGACAATGGCAAATAGTTTCGCAGTTGCTGCACAACAGTTTTTGCATTTTGTGTGTTCATATAGAATTTTCATTAAAATCGGATTAAATTCGATTGGCAATTGCGGCGCACTTCGTAGAGGGGAGGAGGGGAGAGAGAGAGTGGGAAGAGTAAACCAATGAAACATTGACAAATGCCGAGTTGCAATCGAAATGTTTGAGTACGCAGGAATTTGTGATGATGATTTTTCGGAGGGGGAGCAGCACAAAATGCCATAATGGGGGGCAACTTTAAATGCCGCTGCTTTACACGCAATTCAATAATTTGTGGTCAATGTCATCAATGTAATTACAATTGCCCCACAAACCATGCAACACACTCCACACTCCTCCTCCTCCTTCTCCACTTCCACCACCCACGCACACAGAACAGAAACGAAGCAAACCCCAAACGCAAAAACCAAACCAAGCTGAAAAGTACATAGAGAAATTGAAACAGACTTCGATTGCTGCAGTTGTTGTTGTTGTCTTTTTGTTGTTGCCATTTTGCCACTGTTTATTCTTGTTTATTTTCTTGTGTAGTGCAATTTCTTTTCATTCAATATCAATTCGCTTCTCTGGCGCACAAAACTTTACAATTTCATTTCACATTTCACAATTTTCTCCATCACTTTTCTTCCTCTCTCATTCTTTTCTTCTGACTACAAGCGAGGATAGCAATAATAATAGTAATAATAATAATAATCATAATAAAAAAAAAATACTTATAAACACGGAAAAAAATGTATAAATATACATAGTTGGTATATAAATTTACAATAGTTTGTCGTTTTTTGTTTGCTGCTGCTGCTGCTGTTGCTTAGCTAAAAAGAGCATAATCAATAAACGCGCTATAAACCGAAAGGGGGATGAAAGCTTCCAACTTAACAGTTAAATTAATAAATTAAGGGGTCGCGAGCGAAAGCAAAAAAAAAAAAAAAATGTATACATTTATTGTATATTATGCATATAGTGTGATTGAGAACTTGAATCTCTCAAAATGCCACAGTTTCTCAGTGTTCAGTGTTCAGTGTTTTTAGTTGGCCTTCTTCTCGGACTCCGTTGGCGTTGTTGCAGCTTCTGTAGTTGTTGCTGCCGCTGCAACTGTTGGTGTGGTTGCTGCTGCTGCTGTTGGTGTTGCCACCGTGGGGGAACTGCCCGAAAGGTCCAAGTCACTGGCGCTGTTCTGTTGTGTGAAAGATAACAAAGAACAAAAAACGGCAGAGTTGAAAGTTGTAAGAGATTAGTGAAATTGCAATTGAAGTCGATGCAAATAAATCAAAAGAAATCAGCGAAATGTTCACGAGTTTTTCTCTTTCTGTTCTCCCCGAAACCTACCTTCATCTCCTTGCGCAGCTTCATCGACTTGCCCATGGACTGCAGGCGATAGCGCTCCTTGGCACGCTCGCGTATCTTCTCGGGCACCACCCACAGCGTGGTGGCCATGTTGCCGACGAAGAGCAACAGGAACAGACCGGACATCACCGACACATGCCACGGCGCATCGGGGGGCGTATAGGCGAGCTTGTAGAGCGTCCAGGCATTGTACGCCTGGAAGGCGTAACCAATGAAGAGGAAGGGCAAGAGGAAGCTCAGACCACGCCACATCCACGAATGGAAGCCCTCGATGGTGATGTCCATGTTGTGACGCTCGCCCAGTGCCTTAAGTCGATACAAGAGACCCTTCTGGTAGCCAAACTGCAAATACTGAACAATGCCTGCAAGCGGAGAGTAAAAGTAGATACAAAGCGAAAGAGATACAGATACAGATACGTTATAGCTGGAAGAATATATTGTTGTATTTACTTACTGATGTACACATTGAAGTACATGAACTGCTGGCGAAAGAGTTGCCAGTGTTCGCCTTGGGGCCAAACGAGCAAAACACCAGCGGCCACCGTCGATATGAAGTGATGGGCACGCCACCAGCCCTTGATCCTGGAGCCATTCACCTTCAGTATCGACTCGCGAATGGTCAGTGTGCAATAGTACCAAACCAGCAGAAAGATGAAGGCCAATTCCAGAGCTCTGTGTGGAATGGATGGATGATGCTGTTGGTAAAAAGTGCGGCGATTGAGAATCGAGATTAATGCCACTCACCTGTAGTTAAATATCAAATTGAAGAATGCCATTATCAGTCCAATAACGTTGAGTATTAATTTAAACTTTTCATAGTCATCTTTGTAGCGAACTTTGTCGTTTCTGTTCAGAATTGAGACGTTCACATCGCCCAGGATAATCTACAAGTAGTAAAAAAGAAAATAAGTAAGCAAGAAAAAAAAAACACACACAAATTGTTGAAATGAAACGAAACGAGACGAAAGAAAAACTGTAGAGTAAACGCAAATTGGATGCGGAGTGCGGAAAACTGGTTTCAAGTAGCAAATTGTCGCTAGCGCGCTCGCTTGCTCGAAAAAGTAACTTCGCAATGCAATTTGTTGTGCAAAAGTGTGCCCAACTCTCACCTGCAAGTAACGACCCGATTTTGCCGGCAGCGATTGCTCAATTTCATGCAACTGCGCCTTCCGCTTCAGCGACATCTTTACCAGATCATCGAGCTTCTCCTTATCCGATGGCCCACCGGGCGACGGAAATCTGCAAAAAGTCAAAACAAATCATTTGTTTAATTCTGTTAAAGTTTGCTGCTGCTGCTGCTGCTTTTGCGTTAACCTTATTTTATATTAAGAACTTTCAGCTAAGGAATCGAGTTTGAAAGTAATTGCAAAATGTGATTAAATCTAAATTTTCTCATTTAACTAAAAGTACGATAAATACGGGCATTTAGATTTATCCAGCATATAGTTGCATGACCCATAAATCCCTCATAATTCAATTTTCATAACAATATTTGAACAGCAAAACTTTCATCATATTTTCATGTGCTTGAACTTTAAAAGCAAGTTGAAACAAAGCACAGTTAATTGCTAAAGTGTGATGAGATATCATTAATTATCATCAAACTTTTTTGTCAGAGCTAATTATTGTCATATTTGTGCACCTTGCGCTTAAAACAAAAATTAATTTGTTTTTACGCAACAAAAGAAAACATATAATATTATGAAGGTCAAAAAACAATCAATTAAAATTGCTCGACTGTGAGATACCGGCAACACATTTTCAATGATATCAAAACATTGCGTAAAATATATACCAAAATATATAGAAATTACTAAAATATTCTATGAGCTATATATGGTATAGATTTAAAACTGCACTCAATACACATTCAAAAAATAAAATACTTGTTGAATCAATAAAATATACCAAATTAATATACTATTAATGTCAATATATACAAAAATCTATATTTCGTATATGTATATAGACCATTGTATTTAAAATAATATAAACAACAATGGTTTTCACCATAAAATATACTAGATTAATATGCCAGAAATTCTTAAATATACCAAAAGCCGTATTAGGTAAATATATACTTCGGATTTCAAATAATATGAAGTTCGTCAAACCAAGTTATAAAGATTCGGAAGCATAACACAGTGTAAAATTATACCAAATGAGTATACAAAAAATACCAAAAATATACCAAAAGCTTTACTTAGCATATTAATATACTATTACATTTAGTATAATAATATAAGTATAAAATTATGTCAAATAAGTATGCAAAAATACTAAAATATACCAAAAGCTATATTTATATATATATTTATATATATATATATACATATATATGTTATTACAATTAATATAATACCATAGAGTACAATATAACTGAATGTGATGGTTGACATAAAAATAATAAATCGAGTATGTGCCAAATACTTAAGCTAAACTTAAAAACCTGACTTTTTTATCAAACTAAATATAAATTAATTGCCTTTAAGAAATATCAAATAATTTTTAGTAATATCCAGAAAATGGTTAAGCATAAGTTTTTGGGGGCAGAAGCAAAATAAATTTGTTCCACAACTGATTGAATTCGGAATTTGGTTTAAAATAAAATCCAAATCAAAATCAATTCACCGCACGGCGCGGCCCACGCGGAAATTTCAATTTGGCCGCACGTCAAAGTTCAATTTAGACATAATTGATAGTTATCTACATAAATTATAGATGTACCCAAAACCTATATACATCTGTGAGAATATTCACAACTAACATATACATCAGTCTGAACGACGCTTTTGTTGTTTCACCTGTGTGTTTCACTTTTATTAGTGCTGGGGCATTTTATCAATCGCTTGCATAATTCATGTTTTTATTTTTAAACACCAAATAAACGATAGGGCAACAAAAAAAGTAACGCTGATAAGCGGACAAATACGACACATACGACATTCGATACGGTTCGATTTCCCGTTCAGTGGGCAATGCGAATAGCATTTGCTAAAACTGGAAAGTACTCGAATGGGGCTCGTCTGATAAGTGACATTGTTAGAACATATGTACGCATTTAACCATAATCAATGGAATTACTTGCAAATTTTCAGAATCAATTATGTAATGCACACACCGGAAGTTGAAGACGAAGAAATGTGGCTTATGACATCAAAGTAAAGCTCGAGGTGCGCAGCTTAACTTATCATGATTATATTTTCATATATTATTGACATCGCATGAACAAATTCAATGTCAAGTGGAGTTCACGTAGCATTTGTAATATTTATACCCGATAACCATAGCGTGGAAAGGTAATATAATTTTGTGCTGGCAAGAAATGTGTGTAGCAAGTAGAAAGAGCATCTTCGACCCCATAAAGTATATAAATTCTTAATCAGCGCCAACAGTCGAGACGATCGAACCATGCCCGTTTGTCTATCTGTCCGTCTGTCCGTATGAACACCTAGATCTCAAAGACTATACGAGATAGAGCTACAATTTTTCGACAGCATATTGTTATGTTTCCACGCAGATTAAGTTTGTTGCAAATTGTTGCCACGCCCACTTCCACCCTCGTAAATCGACAAAAATTGAATAACAAAAGTAATGGTAATGCTAATTTCGGTATGTACAATAATAACTAAAGTAATTTGCAATTCCTGATAATTTGAGTGCGATCATATAAAAAATGGCTAAGTTATTAAAGAAATACTTTCGTATGGTCAACAACGCCTACTTACTAGGGGTAATTTGCTATTTTTTGAGCACAATAATACTGCAGTATTTTGCCGTTATTCAAAATGGGTAGCAGGTATCTCACAGTCGAGCACACTCGACTACAGCTTTCTCATATGTTTTTTTTTTATATAAGACTACGTTTTATTTATAAAGCATTCTATAGGCATCATCATATGTGCTTTTGCTTTCGCTTGAAAATGTGCGCTAAAAATATCATTATTTCTGTGTGAATAGTTTTTTGTTGTTCCTACTTTTTTTTTGTTGTTTTTTAGTCATTTTCTCATTTGCACACGCGCCAAAGTCGAGGTCATAAGCGTGGCACTTAAGGCAATGCAAATGCTGATTGTTTATGAACATTGCACACCTCCAACACACGCTCTCTCTCTTTCTCTCTCTCTGTCTCTCTCTCGCTCTCTGTGTCTCTGGCTAGCAAATGAACTAAATCAACGAAAACAACAATAAAGATCAATTATCAGGGTGCTTGACAGCTGTCAACAATTTGCATATTGCAATTAAAATTAATTGTTCGAAAAACTGTTTCAAACTCAATTTTGTGGTGTTGCACCGAAAAACCGCTCACAAAATTATTTCATTTGCACTCCGCGCAACAAAAATCGCATCAAAATTATTTCATTTATTTTTCATGATGATATTCTCAAGTGCTCGCTGTCCATCTCCGTCTCCGTTTCCCTCTCCGTCTGCTTTTGTTTTTTGTTTATGTTTGCATAATATGCGCTGTGCTGTGCTGTGCGTAGAATCAATCTGGCAAACAGCTGAGCCCAAGGCCAAATTCATATATATGTACATACATTGTATACATAACATATATGTAATAATACTTAGTAGGGAGAGAAGTCCAAGACCCACAGACGTTGTGACAGCGATACCCTGGCGACTAAAACCGCTTCGTAAGCAACTCACACACACACATGTATGCATAATTGTGGCGTCAAACAACCAACTCCACATCAACTGCAGCAATTTGGCCTTGCACAGTGGTACAAAGTTGCAAAGCATGCATGCAGCTATCAGCTGTTGAACTTCAGAATAAATTCATGCAAAATACAAAGTTCAATTGCAAATAGTTGAAATTGAATTCCCATCAGTCAGATAATAATCAAAATAATTCAATAATCGTAGCAATAAATATAAAACAAAACTAAGCTAAAACACTTAACACAACTAATCAGTTTGAATATCGCCTGCTTAAACCAAAACACAAGGTAGTCTAAACAAAGCGCGATAACGATTTGCAAAGCGGGAAATAAATGAACTATGCAACCCAAGGCATTAGTTTTATGATTTGGTACGTCAACAAATAGTTTCGAATTATTCATAAATAATATATGATATCAATTGGGAGAAAAGAACAAACATTTCCGTTATGGAAATCTTTTCAGATGTCTGAAGAGAGTAGACATAAACTAAAATTAATTATTAGTGTAGTTAAGATAAAGATTTCAGCAACTTAACATAACTACTCATTAATAATTGGTAATAAAAGGTTATCTGAATTGGTAAATGAAAATTTCCGATATAGAAAATCGTAATCTCAAGAAGTCTGTGACATAAATTTATACTAATTATAGCAGGAAGTAACTGATATGAAAAAGACTTCAGTAACTGAGCACAATTATTCATAAATAATAAGTACAACAAGATAATCTGAATAAGAGGGAACAAAACAATAAAGAAAATGTTACTATTCAGACTTCTATTATTATAAGATTAATTAAATGTATTCAAAAAGATTTCAGCAAACTAAAATAAGGTATTAATAAACCTTTGTACCTTGGAAAATAATAATAAATTATGAGAATTTTTTTGTAGTTGCTAATCGACTTTGTTCCACTGTAATACAGCTGGTCATTCAACGAGTTTTGTTTTGTTTTTTATTTGCGCGCGCGTGTGTGTGTGTGTGTGTGTGAGTATGTGTGTTTGGTTGGCGTTTCAGTTTACGCTTCATGCAACAGCACAGGGTCAAGGGCGACTGGTTGGAGAAGTCAGAAAGAGAGCGCGCATAAAAGTGGAAGAGAGTTGCCACACACACATACCAAGGGGGCAAGTGACAGGTGCTTGGGGTGGGGAGAGGGTAGAGTAACTAGCTGACCAAAGGTTAACATTCAATTACAAAACAAAATAGTTTATGACATCGACGACTTGGACGACAATAAACACGCCCAGCTCAACGCCAGTTGCGGAACAAAGTCTACAAATAAGTACGTGAGTTTTATCACAGGTTTTATCAGAAGAAACACACAGCTGTAAAAGCTAATTGGAACCGGCAAAGCAAGCAAGCAGTAATCGTCAACAGCATACATATATCGACCTGTGTAGAAGACGAGCTATGCACTCTATAGGTGTACTATATAATAGGTATTTAGTGATAAGCGCGCCTGTTGCTCGGCGGGTGCTATCGATAAGGTTGCCTTCCTGACTAATTACCCAAAGACATGTGTTTTCAACTGTTTCAACTGATAAGCGGCGAGCAACCAACCACATAGGTGTTGTGTGTACTGATTACAATACCTGGGCTCGAGGCTCTCACAGTAGCTTTAATTGATGGCAGATCAAATTCCAAATTGGCGAACCTTTAACGGGGGTTGTTTACATTACCAACGAAAGTGCATTGACAATTTGGAATTCGAAATGTTAAACAACAACAAAAAATAATGAGCGCGACTAAAAATATAATGACCGTGTATGTGTTTTTAAATGCAATACACACAATTGTTTATTTATGCAGATGTAAATTGCAGCTATAGATAAAAAACAAAAAAAACGCTAAACAAAAACACAAAAGAGAAACTAAGGAGAAGCGACAATCAATTTGCTAATTCATTAAAACATTTCTACGAAGTTTGTGCGAATTTCTTTGGAAGTTATTTCCGATTATTTATTATATGACTAAGCTGCAGTTGTTGTTATTTGTGTTTCTATGAGCAATTGATCATCGCGTCACGCACGCAGTTGGAACTGAATGTATGCTCGTGACACGGTGCCATCTTTAGCTAAACGTAAATGCAAGTAAGCATATTTAATTGAATACAATTTTTAAAGGGTTGCCTTTTGCATACGTGTGTGTTTGTGTGTGTGAGCGTTTAGTTACTGTTTTTGTACTCACTGTCGTAACGAGGCCGTTATTTGATTCATGCGATAGCGTTGATGTTTGATCTCGTTGAAGCATTTTTGTTGATGACTGTACAGCTGTTCCAGCAGCTCAATGTAGCGTCTGTTGCACGTCTGCAAAGAGTAACGAAGGGGTGGACAAACATTAGCAGCTGTTCGCAGTCAAACATCAACTTGCGACCGACCCGACCCGACCGCAAGCAAGCAAACAAAACTCACCTCAAGCTCTGTGTACTCGCGATTGAGTTCATTCCATTCATTGCACAGCGCTTCGATGTCCATCTTCATGATGATGTTCCTATTGTTGCTGTTGCCGCTCTTGTTGTTCTTATTACAATTGTTGGTTGTTGTTGTTGCCGTTTCACTTATACACTCTGCCTATTGTAGCGCAGCGCAACAGCTGTTTTGAGGTTATGGACTGTGTGCGTGGGCGCAAGGGCGCATGGAACGTTGCGACGGGGGACGCGCGGCGAGCCAAGGGGGTCAAATAGACGCCGGCTATTTGCTGTGTGGGGATAGCTGGCTAAATATTTTGGTGAAAAATCAATTGGTCGCAGACAGAGTGCAGACACTCGTTCTCTCTTGCTCTCGCTTTCTTTCACAGCCACAAAGGAATGTGTGTGTGTGTGTTTGTGTTATTGCTATTACTTTGTTGGGCACTTTCCAGCGTTTAACACACTTTGAATTGCAATTGGAAAACGATGCCGCTGTTTTGTTTCTAGTCGTCGATGTTGTTTTGTTTAAAAATAAATGTGAGCGGAGCGGAGCGTCGCTTACGCCGCGATACGCTAACTAAAACTGAACTGAACTGAACCGCACAACACACAACACTGCACACAACACATTGAATAGAAGAGCCAAGCGATCCAATTGCCCGCGCTCGCGACGTTTTTGTTTGTTGGTTGCTGGCCGACAGTTAATTTTAACTACTTGAGACTTAGTTTTTGGCGACGCGTCTGCGATTAGATTATAGTTAAACACATATACACACGCACTCTCGCAGACAACACAAAAAAAAAAAGCAGCAGCACGACAGCAAACACAAAATATCTCTTGCGAGAATTTTACCAACAACAAAGCAATGCGGTGGAATCGCGACAACAGCAGCAACTCCGGTCGCCGCCGCTTGTTGCGTCGTAACAACGTTATCTAACTATAGCCGTGCCGCTCTTTTCAATGCTTATGCAGTTGCGCTAGTGGTGTCACTGCTGCTGTCCCGTTCGCACCAATGCTGTGTGTGTTACGTAGCGCATTGTGTGTGTTGAATTTCTTGCTGCGATGGTGAATTTCGAGCGCGCCAAGTTTAAATTTACAACACAATTCAAATTGTACGATGCTTATGTTAACTGGATGAATGAGAGATTTGAAATAATAATATCGTTTGCGTTGCGTATAGAAAGCATATTTAATTTAAAATGCCAAGCATACTAAATAGTAAATATTGCTTTTCTCCAGCAGTTTTGTGGTTTATGGGCTAAACAATTTAACACAAATAAACAAATAAAAAAAAAAAAAACAAAAAAAAGTATTTATACATATAGAGTGTATAGTGTATGCATGTGTATATATATATATATGTATATATAGTATGTAAATGATGTTTGTTATTCCTTGCGTCGGGCACGCAGTCGCAGCGCTAAATAGGCGAATCCTCTAAAGCTAATGATGAGCAAAACCAATCCAATGTAATCGATGGGCAAATCTGCAGCCGAAAAGTTGAGCGTCTCCAGTATGACTTTGCCAGAGCTCGGACACGTCGTATTCGATGAAGTGCAGCTAATCTCGCCAGCCTCCACATCGGCCCATTGATTGATAAGCAGCCCCTCGTTGGCATAACGAAACCACGACAGATACGACAGCCACTTCAAATAGATGGGCACCGAGCCCGAGTTGAGGAAGAATCCGCCGAAGAGCAGGAACGGAATGATGACAGGCGGACCCACGGACAGGGCCATCGATGTGGATGAGCTGGCGCAGGATATCAGATAGCCAAACGAGGTGGACACATTGGCCACCAGTGTGACCAGAGCCAAACAGTTGAAGAAGTGCAAGGCGCCGGCTCGCAGTCCAATCATCGGATACGCAATCGCCGTAAACACAAAGGGAACAGTGAGAAAAAGCGGCAGCTCCGCTATAGTCTTGCCCAGAAAATACGTGTCGCAGCGATAGAGTCGACTTCGTGCCTCACGCATAAACACCGGCAGCTCCGAGGTGAAGACCTGCGGTGTGGAAAGAGTGCGAAATGAAATAAGAAAATTGGAAAGTGGCAGATAGTTGAGAGGACACTCACGTTGATGGTGGCAAACACATTCTGGAAGGTCATGTTGGTCAGGAAGAGAAAGATGGCGCCGTTGATGTTCATCACGCCCACTTGCGTCAGCTGCTGCCCCAGAAAGATGAGCCCAATCAACACGGCCACCATCTGCAAGAGTGAGATTCATTTCGATTTTATTTCTCTGCTTTTCTATTTTCAATTTTCAGTGGTTTCCTTATACATCACAAGCTTAAGAGTTAAGAATATTGCTTTTAACATTTTGGTTGTTAGTTAGGAAATTTTTGGATTAAAACTGAATTTCGAACGCTAACTTAAAGTTGAATAAATAACTACGAAAATATTTAATTATATTTTATATGTATTCATTCATTTTTTTTTTTACTATTTTAAAGTTACTCTTGTATAAAGTCATACAAAAATAATATAATGATCAAAAAATGTAAATAACCAAGCAAACAAAATGGGAAAAAGAAACAATTAAAAACGAGTAAGAAATCTAGAGTCGAGTGAGTTAAACAGTATTATTATTTTTTATAATTATTAAATCAATATACCGAATAAATAATACTAAAAACTGGAAAGAAATTCATGGTCGAGTGTGCTCGACTGTCAGATACCTGTTACCCATTTTTAATGAAAGCAAAACCATGCGGTATTATTCTTAATATATACCAAATCAAAATACTTATAAATGCCAAAGCATGTATTTGGTATATTACATTACAAATATACCATAAAGTACTGAAATATACACACATGATTGTCGACCAACAACTCAAGCGACTTACCGTGGTCTGAATGAGTCGCACTTTGACCAGCAGCGGCTCCTTGAGCACCGACAACCAGGATCGCCAGAGCACCGCACGGAACTGCATGAACCAGGTGGCCTTGTAGGTGTAACCATTCTCCGGCTGCTCCAGCGGCTGCGTCTGCGTCTTGGCCGCCAACAGCTGTTCCATATCCCGAGCTACTTTGCTGATCGCAAAGTTGTCGCAGATCTTTCCAATGCGCTCCCTCGACTCCACTTCGCGACCTGGCACTATCGCCAGCACCTGGACATAGAAATCCGCCGGATTGTAGTTGGTCGGACACTGGGCGCCCACACTAAACGAGACATCGAAAATAGATAAATGATATAGTTATATGTATATGTTTTCTGTATTTCACTTGGATAATCTGATAATTAAATTATAGATCTATAAATTATAACTTCTTAATTATAAAGAGTTATACACGTTTTCTCTATTTTACTTTGATTATTTATATTATCGATCTATCTATCTATGATCTTCTAGTTTTTATTTTAAGTTAAATACATAATGTTGATTATTATTTTTAGCTTACATTCTTAAATGGTAAATTAAAAATGTTGTTTTGCAAATAATTGTGGCTTTCGTAGATTGCTAATAAATATTAAAATAAATTTTTTATATTTTTTGGTTGCTCAATTTTTCAAATTTATA
The DNA here is from genome assembly GCA_035046325.1 of Drosophila niveifrons. NCBI lineage: Eukaryota > Metazoa > Arthropoda > Insecta > Diptera > Drosophilidae > Drosophila > Drosophila niveifrons. The sequence goes on along the minus strand of JAWNOC010000063.1, from coordinate 7,004,729 downwards.
ATCATACTATTAAAATTGAACTTTGCATTTTCCTATTGCTTCGAGTTGATCCTAAAAGATAATACCATAATATTTTATACTTTCTCAGGTGTTTTTTGTTTCAATTGAATTTTTCTGACTACAGATAAATTATTCAAATTCTAATTCGGCAATTATTTTGATGGCTCATATTTTATTTGTGTTGTGACTTCCATTAATTTTTTTTTATACATATAACTTTAATTTAAGAGTTTTCCAAGTTTTAAAATAACAGATTACACTGATAATATATTTAATATAATTTGATTCAAAGTTTTTAATTAAATTCTTGTTTTTGCTCTTAAGCTACAATTAGTTGATGTTAAAAACTGATTTTTACTACCAGATCTTTTGTTGATATTTGTTTATTATTTATAATTGATGTTAATAAATACCATTTTTTGTTTAAAATTATTTTAAGAGGCATAGACTAAAATGATTACGATTATTCAATTTGATTGCAAATTTTGTAGTTTTACTTTAAATGTTTAGTGGCTGTTAATAAAAATATTGTTAATTTAGAAAACATAATTTGATTCCTACTTTTTAATATTTTATGCATTTTTTTTTTTTGTTTTATTTGATTTAAATTTAATCTATTTCTGTCACAAAAATATAAGATGAATAAATATTGGTTACTTGTTTAAATATTGTTTGACGTACATAACAAATTATTGTTTAAATATAATTTAATAAATTCACTCTCATTAAAATTGTAACCACCCTTGATTGTGGACTCTTCATGAATAATATGTTTATTTAGTTGTATTTATTAAGCATCCACAAAGAGAGAAATTTTGAAAATATAAATTACCAATCATATTGTATAGTGGTAAACATTTGAAGCATGTTATTGATGAAGAATATTAATTGATGAAATAGTAATAGTGTCATAATAGTAATGGCAACGAAAGCAATTTATACTCCAGACTATTTATCTGGTTTACTCACTAGGAAAAGAAGTCAACGGCCTCGCTGGGCGTGCCAAGGAAGGCGACACGCCCCTCGGCGATTAGGAGGATCTTGTCGAAGAGCTCAAAGAGCTCCGACGACGGCTGATGGATGGTCAGGATGACGGTCTTGCCCTTCTGGGAGAGCTTCTTCAGCACCTGGACGACACTGTGCGCAGTGAACGAATCCAATCCCGAGGTGGGCTCATCGCAAATGAGCAGCGGCGGATCGGTGAGTGCCTCGGAGGCGAATGCCAGACGTTTCCTCTCGCCGCCGGATAAACCCTTGACACGTCCCGGCACACCGATGATCGTGTGCTGGCATTTGCTGAGCGACAGCTCCTGGATCACCTGATCGACGCGTGCCACACGCTGGCGATAGCTCAGATGCCGTGGCATTCGGACCATCGCCTGAAAGATGAGATGCTCTCGTGCCGTGAGCGAGCCAATGAACAGATCATCCTGCTGCACATAGGCGCAACGTGCCTGCATCTCCTTCGCATCCACCGGCTGACCGTTGAGCAGACGCACACTCGACGGAGAGACCTGAACTCCTTGAGGCGAGCGGAAGGCCAGCGCATTGAGGAGCGTTGTCTTGCCTGCTCCAGAGCTGCCCATCACAGCGAGCAACTCTCCTGGATAGGCGACGCCACAAACTGAAACGGGGAGACAACGAGAGAGAGATGTTAGAGAGATCTTGAAAGTGGGGAAAAGGATACCCGAAGAGAACAAAATCTAGATTGAAAAGAAGATTGCAAATCTTGATTAAAGATATTTTTGAGTATACTTAATTTACATTTCACGATTAAAAACATCTTATTTTAAGATAAAAATCTTTCTTCAGCAATGTTTTTTTCCAGATTGAAGAGTTGATTGTAAGTCTTTATTTAATATTTTGTTCTATATCAAAAAGAAAATAATCTTGAAATAAGATTTGTAGGTTAAAATATTAAATCAAGATCCTGGTTGTTTATTTTCTAGACTGAAAAGGAGATGGCAAATCTTAATTTAAGATATTTTTGATTATATTTAATTTACATTTCACGATTAAAACATCTTATTTTAAGATAAAAATCTCTCTTCAGAAATGATTTTTTCCAGATTGAAGAGTTGATTGTAAATCTTTATTTAATATTTTGTTCTATCTCAAAAAGAAAATAATCTTGAAAAAAGATTATAGGTTAAAATATTAAATCAAGACCCTGGTTGTTTTTTTTTCAGACTGAAATGATAATTGCAAATCTTAATTGAAGATAGTTTTGATCCTAGAAAATGTTATACTAAATTTACATTTTAATATTAGAAACATTTTATTTTAGGATTAAAATCTTTCCTCAATAATATTTAATTCTAGATTATAGAGTTGATTGTAAATCGTTATTTAATATTTTTTCGATCTTAAAAAATGTTAAACTAAATTTACATCTAAAGATTAAAAACATCTTATTATAAACTTAAAATTTTTCTTCAAGAATTTTATATTCTACATTAAAGAGTTGATTGCAAATCTTTATTTAATAGTTTTTCGATCTTTAAAAAAACAATCTTGAAATAAGATTTTTAGGTTGAACAAATCTTAAATCAAGATCTTGATTCAAGAATATTTTATTCTAGATTGAAAAGGAGATTGCAAATCTTAATTTTGATCTTACAAAATGTTAAACTAAATTTAGATTGCAAGATTAAAAACATATTATGTAAGAATTCAAATCTTTATTCAAGAATGTCTTTTTTTCTAGATTTCAAATCTTTATTTCATATTTTTAAAATAGATATCTTCAAAAAGTAAACAATCTTGAAATAAGAAGTAAGGTTCAAAAAATTCTTAATCAATGTTATACTAGACTGAAAACATGAATGCCAATCTTGATTTTAGAGATTTTCGATCTTTAAAAACAAAGAAGCAATCTTGAAATAAGTTTGAATAAGTTTTTAAAATGTGTATTTTTAAATTTAAGAGTTTAAATTGTTATTAATATTAAAAATCAATTATTATTGTTTTATTTAAGGCAATCTAATTTAAAGACTGTTTGATCTTGATATAAGATTTCGATTTATTTCAGGTTAATTGTGAAACTTTTCCTTTCATGCAATAGGATTCTTATCTTGAATCTTATTTGTACAATTGTGATCTTGATTGAAGAATAAAACTTGACTCAATATTTGATATCATGCAATCTTGATTGAAGATTTCATACATGATTTGAGCTCGTTACTCTTACCATTCTTGAGGAGATGCTTGCGCGGTGCTGGAATGTGGCGCTCGTTGCAGAAGAGACCGCGTGTGCGATTGACGAGCTGGCGCCAATTGGAGCCCGGCTGATGGACGGCCCCAAAGATGTCGACGTTGTGCCAGGCGTAGGTGAGGGTCTCGGGCAAATCGCCGCTGCTGCTCAATGTGCCATAGTTCTTGCTCTGGCCAAAGCTTTGGCTAATGCAGCTCTGCGCTGTTGCTGCCACAGTGCCAGTGGCGCCTTCCCCAGGCTGTGTGTGAGAGAGAGAGTGAGAGAGAGATAAAGAAAGAGAGAGAAAGAGAGGAAGAAGTTAGAGAAGGGCTGCGGCATAAAAGGTTGGCGAAACTTTTCAATTTGAGTCGCAACCATAAAAAAGGGCGACGACGCGTAAATCTTTTCGGCGTGCTAATCCCGCCGCCTATTCAAGCAGTTGCCCTTCCTCCCCTCCCCTCTTGGAGCGTTTAAAATGTGCAAATTAGGGTGGCCATAAGCCACAGACGGTGTCGACTCCCCCAAAATACGCGGGGGCCATGTTGCCACTTCGTAAGACAATTGCCCCGGCGTAAATGTAAATCGTTGCCTTTGCCTTTGCCTTTGGATTTTGTCCTGAGCTTCTTTATTTTTTCTTCTTCTCCATCTTTTGCTGGGTTTAAGTTTCACTTTCACTTTCAGTTTCGAGCCGAGTCGAGTGGAGTCGAGAGTCCATTCTCTAATATAATACGCGCGTATTATGCGACCCGCCATTTGAAGGTGACTCTCCGAAGCAGTCTTCAAACTTTTTGCGCTTTTCGTATTTTATTTTGTTGTCCTTAAAGTGTGCTTTGCTCTGCTGTTTGAGTGCAGTGAATCAGTTTGAATGACCGCATGAATATGCTAGACAGACAGACGGACAAGCGAGTGAGTGGCTTAGTGTCAAGTGATTGAGCAATTGCGCATTTTGTAATTTACTTAACACCGCCCCCAAAAGTGTCTCTCCATCATTTTAAGCTAAGCTCCTAACCGGAACGGAATATGAACTATGCTTGTAGTAAAGATGTGTGTAGAGATATGTATAACTGAATATTTGTTAGCTAAGTTTTGATAAGGTGTTTTAATTAAATAACACGCATTTAGATACTTCGAAAAGGTATTACCATACGAATGGGTTTATAAAGAGAGTTAGTTTTCTTAATTTGATTCATCTATCTATCTATCTATCTATCTATCTATCTATCTATCTATCTATCTATCTATCTATCTATCTATCTATCTATCTATCTATCTATCTATCTATCTATCTATCTATCGATCTATCGATCTATTTATCTATCTATCTATCTATCTATCTATCTATCTATCTATCTATCTATCTATCTATCTATCTATCTATCTATCTATCTATCTATCTATCTATCTATCTATCTATCTATCTATCTATCTATCTATCTATCTATCTATCTATCTATCTATCTATCTATCTATCTATCTATCTATCTATCTATCTATCTATCTATCTATCTATCTATCTATCTATCTATCTATCTATCTATCTATCTATCTATCTATCTATCTATCTATCTATCTATCTATCTATCTATCTATCTATCTATCTATCTATCTATCTATCTATCTATCTATCTATCTATCTATCTATCTATCTATCTATCTATCTATCTATCTATCTATCTATCTATCTATCTATCTATCTATCTATCTATCTATCTATCTATCTATCTATCTATCTATCTATCTATCTATCTATCTATCTATCTATCTATCTATCTATCTATCTATCTATCTATCTATCTATCTATCTATCTATCTATCTATCTATCTATCTATCTATCTATCTATCTATCTATCTATCTATCTATCTATCTATCTATCTATCTATCTATCTATCTATCTATCTATCTATCTATCTATCTATCTATCTATCTATCTATCTATCTATCTATCTATCTATCTATCTATCTATCTATCTATCTATCTATCTTTCTATCTATCTATCTATCTATCTATCTATCTATCTATCTATCTATCTATCTATCTATCTATCTGTCTATCTGTCTATCTATCTTATTATTCACTCATCAACACTTATACATCTAAACATTTTTTGACTTCATTCGGCAGTCTATTAACAATTGAATCTCTTCCCTCTCCCTTGTTAAGATAAAGTTCTCTGGCAAGCGGATCTCATAATAATTCCAATCGAAGTACAATTTGCTTGGCACTTGCTTGGACAACAGGATGTGGAATATCAACAAAATTAATGAGTAGTGCTGCTCAAGCTTAGCTCAGACTCTGATTGAGAGAGAGAGAAAGAGAGAGAGAGAGAGAGAGAGAGAGAGAGAGAGAGCGCGCTGAGTTCATTGTAATAAGCAAAAGTTTATCCATTTGATATTGTGTGCCAAACTAGTTGCGACATCTGTCGGCGAGTAGATGCCACCAGCCACTCTGTGGCTGGTCAAGAGCGATGTCGATGCCGAGATGCCGTGTACTCACTTATAAGTTATTCAAAAAGGAAACAACAACAACAACATTAAGAGGAGAGACAAAGTAGAAAGTACGCGAAAAATTAAATAAATATGAAATGTAAGAGACAAGCAGCCAGCAACACACACACATACACACTTAAGAAACGCCAAAGAAGATGAAAATAACAACGCCAACAACAAGGATGAGCAACAAAAAGAGAGAAAGTGGAGCAACAACAATGCGAACATAACACAGGCAAATAAATACAGGAAAAACTTTTTAATAACATTTTTCGGCCTCATTTGTTGTGAAAACAATTTTGCTTGGCTGGCTGTGGGAGACGTGCGGGGAAAGGGGCGGGGCAGCATGCTATTCCCTCATGCCACGGCGTCGAGCCGAGTCGAGCGTTGTTGCCACATGTAACGGATATTAAATTTTTCGCGTTTACCTCGACGGCGAGTCTCCAATTTCTCAAGCCAAATTGAAATGCAGCAGACAACGTGTAAGAGAAAGTGAGACGTGAGAGTGTGCGAGAGAGAGAGAGAGAGAGAGAGAGAGAAAGAAAGATAGCTGGACTGGACTTGGACAACACGGCGTATTATTAATAACCAAACGCGGCGACATTTTCAACATCGAATGCTACAATTTGTCCTACAGCATTTTTCTTTCCTTTTTACATTTTCTCAATTTTCATAATTCCCACCTCTCTTGCCCTCCCCTCTTCACCCCTCTCCATGCAGCTTTTGTTTAATTTTTATGATTATTTATATAAATGATTATGATTCAGGCGGAGGTAAAACGCAAAATGCTTTCAATATTGTGGCCATCATCTCGCTGTGGCGCCAATTAGCGTTCCTCCCCACAATTCATGTTTCACCGCTTTAGGCTCTGTGGAAACCCCACAAGCGGGACACAAGCAAGAGGGCAGAAGGGAGGGAGGAGTAGCGACATTAAACCGCAGTGGACGAGCTTTGGTTTCACTCAGTGGAAGCCCCACGCATGGGTCAAACTTCCCAAGCCAAATCTTGACAGCTTGCGAGCTAATGTTGACCTGGCCGTAAATGCCGTAAAGAGTTGCTATTAAATTTGGGTTGACTCGACTCGGAAATTCCAAAGAAAACCCACTTTCGAAACTTGTGCAAATTATTAATTTACGTGCCTAATTTTTGTACAGTTTAAAATATGCTTCAAGTTTAAAATTCAGTCTGAAACTTGACTAATCTGTTAATGAGCGTAGACAAGTTACTTTAAAGTAAACAAAGATAATAATAGTTGAATAGTTGAAATGCAATGCAAACGAGAAATAATTGCTAAACTATTTGATATAATTCTTATATTGTAGAGAATTTACTTTGAAATAAAAACATAATTGAATAAATGTATGTTCATTGACATACTTTTTAAATTTTTCTAATATTCATTGTTATTATTTTGTTAACAGAGTTTCTATTTGGTATAATTCCTAAAGTATTCATTTGTATGCCATAATTTGAAGAGAATTTCCTTTGATATAAAATAATAATTGAATAAATGTATGTTCATTGCAATTGTTGTATATTTTTCTAGTTAGTTTTCACATTCCATTTCCATATTCACTTTTATATTTACTAAACTGCTAGAACAAGTAAATTCTTTGACGCTTTAATTGTCAATTTATAATTTTCTTAACAATTTAAATCAGTTAAAAATGTCAAACCAAAACTTTATGAATATAAAGAATATCAATTACAACATGAATCAATTACTTATTTATCGATCCATACGTTCAGCATCACTTTAATAAGTAGTTATAAAATACATAAAATAAATAAATACATTAAAAAAAAACCAAGAGCACTGACAACTAAAGCGTTGACTGCTAATTTATAATTTGTGTGTCAAGTAAAAATGTAAGATGAAAAACTTTATTGATTTATCAATGAGACAGACGATGACTTTGAAGTAAACAGAAAACAAATAAATATGGGCAAATAAATATGAATGTATACTTCTTTGGAATGCTCTTTGATTGTGCTCAGCCGAAAAGTGGGAATAAACTTGCGTTTTCTGAATAAGTTCTTAAGTCGAGTGCGTTTGATGGCGGCTTCTGCATAAATCGAAGACTCCGAATTGGAATAAAAAACCATAGTGATAACTTTGCAAATTTGGTTATTCAATTTATGGAATTTTTGCTTGAACTTGTTTCCGTTTTAAAACAATCTTTCGGACTGGGAACGCAGATTGCAGGTGAAATCTTTTAAGCACCCCCCAATTTAAATACCAGCCAGAAGTTAGACAAAATAAATACAGATTGTGTGTGTTGTGTTTGAGAAGTGTGAAGTCAAGTGAGAGAGAGATACGGATACGTTGACTGGGCAGTCAAATAATGACCTAGATAAGAGCGGATTATACAATATCAATAAAAAACGTAAAACAAAAAAAAACTGAAACTGAAACAGAGACGACAACAGCAGCAGCAGCGAAAGAATGAAGCCAAGACAATGACAGTAAAGTAAACAAGCATAAAACATGCGTTAAGCACTTGTGAGATACGCGAGAAGAGATATAGATACATCTAGAGATACAGCTACAGCTACAGATACATGCAGAGCATCAGCTTCATTTACAGATAGCTGTAGATACAGATGCACAGCTTACTAGCAACGACAACGACAACGACAACAGCAGGTAATACTTCGCTCACATCTATAAAGATTTGTTATGCGACACTGCGAAGCGACACAGTTACTCGACTTGCTGCACTTGTTACGAGCATGTGTTCTTACCTCACCTTCATCCCCTCCCTCTCCTTGTGTTGTCATCAATCTGTGCTGCATTCATGTGATGCACGACTAAAGCCATAGATACCATTAACCGTTGGCCAAAACCAAACTAATGCATTTGTCTGTGACTGCTTCAGGGTCATAAAATAAGATGCTCGACAACAACACTGCGAAACCGTGTGATATCCATCTAGATAAACTACTCCATTATAATATTTCTTTCTTCGTTTTGTTACGCTATCTATTGTCAACATTTATTTTCAACGGAGATATGCATGTTTTTTATACCCGGTACTGGTAGCGGAGAAAGGTATTATAACTCTATGCCGGCAGGAATGTGTATGTAAAATGTAGAAGGATCAGCGTCAACAGCCGAGACGATCTGGCCATGTCCGTCTGTCTGTCTGTCCGTCTGTCCGTATAAACAATTAGATCTCAGAGACTATAAGAGCTAGAGCCATCATTTTTTTCGACAGCATTTGTTATGTTTGCACGCAGATCAAGTTTGTTTCAAATTTTTGCCACACCCACTTCCGCCCCCGCAAATTGAAAAAAAAAAACGAAAAACAAGTGTAATTTTAAAACTACAGTATATACGTTAATGATTATAGTCTTCGTGACCTCTGTAAATTTGGTCGCGGTAAGATAAAAATTGTTAAAAATGTGTTATTAAAGAAATACTTTTGTATGGGGACTTATTTGTTTTAGCTGACAATCTAGTATATTTTGCCCTATATAGTATATATTGTGTATATTACCATATATATACCAAATATACAATTCAGTATATTTTCGGTATTTTTATGGTAAGCTATTTTTATTATATTTTGAAAAAATACCGCAATGGGTAGCGAGTATCACACAGTTGAGCACACTCGACTGTGGCTTTCTTACTTGTTTTAAGACTATAACAGTTGACTAAATAAATCAGTACAACAACAACATAATTTTAGTCAAATGAGAAGTTGAATACCGAAACTAAGACGTATTTTGAAACAAAGGACAAAACGTACTATAAAAAAAGTATTGAAAAGTTGAAAGTTCATCAGTGCATCGCTCTTGAAGACAATTATGCTAATTAATGAAAACGAAATATACCAAAAAATGGGTTTTGCGTTAGTTGGGAATATAGGAAACTTATTCAGGCCAAATCTTAGCCATGATGAGATTGTAAAACCTTTAGTAATATATTTTATTTCTTTGCAGAATAATAACAAAATGAAATATATGTCAATGTTGTCAGCAGAGACAGTGAGTGCAATTAGTTAGCTGCAACAAAAGGCTGTCACTGTTGATTTGTAGTATGCCACGCTATGATTGAATACAGATCATCGTTCTATGGTTGACTTGTCTCCAATTACATGATGTTGCAACATTTGCAGCACATAATGCGTGCCTCTGTTTAGCTGTGTGTGTGTGTGATCAACTACGTCTGGGTCATGTTTAAGCTAAGCAAATAGTTAGATTTAGCTATTTTTTTTTGTTGCATTTTTCATTTTTTGCCAAGTGTTGCATTTTGGCTGATGCAATGCGGTTGCGGTTTTCGTTATGCGGCATGTCATGGCTGCAAATGTTGATCGAGTGGGGGAGTGGGATGAGTGGAGAGGGGGGAGGGGAGGAGTGGGGTCCAAATATGTTCTCACGCTGCTGGCGCCTGAAAGTATGCAACGCGTAACTCACACTGTGATGCAGCTGCTCAGCGGAAGTGTGTTTGCTGCCGCCTCCTCGTATCAAAAGCTCCTGATCCTCTTGTCCCATTTTCGCATGCACTCACACACACACACACTAATGCACTAACACAGTCACACACACTCACGTACGCAGAGGAGTTTCGGGTTTTTTTTTTAAACTCTTAATTTCGATTCTCCTTTTGCCGCTGCTTTGTTTATCTCGCTTTCGCGGTGCTGCGTGACGAACGCGCTGACAAAACGCAACTGACGCTCGACGACTGAGCGACTGAGTGACTGAGCGATTGACGACGACAACGGCGACAACGGAGACAACGGCCATTGACGCTAGCGTCGCTCTGCTTGCGGTGCTGCTGCTGCTGATGAGTGAAATTTGATGAGTGCAAGAGATTAAAAGCTGAACAACAGCAACAGCAACAACAACAACAACCACAAGCAAAGCTAACAACACAGTTCAAATGCTTCGCCTATTTGCATGCTGATTAGAGAGCGAGTGTCGCTGTCGCTGTCGCCGTCACCGTCGACGTCGCTGCTGACGTCGCTGCCCAAGTGCTCGTCTCCGTTTTCATTTGATTGCCGTCTCCTCTTCCTTAATTCTGCATTTCGTTTATCAACGCATTCGCTTTTACCATTATTGCTTTTGTTTCTTTTTACAGCTCTTTCTCTTTCTCTTTCTTCTTGATTATCGTTTTCACTGCTCTTCCTTCTTACAGTTATCGTTCGTTAAGTGTAAACACAATCTCGATCAGCGCAAAATAAACGTGTTTTTAATTTTTTGAGACTTTACTGAGTGCAAATTTTTGAGGTTAAGCAGAGCAAATGAAATCATTATCATGATAGCAGCATCTTATCTTAGTTACATATAAAGAAATTTATAGGATGCTAAAGCTCTGTTTGATAGGTACATTAAAAAGGTAATCTAATGCAAAGTATTATATTATTTCAGATATTATTGTTGGGCTTGTTAGGTGCTACCCAAAATACATTTATTTAAACATGTTAATAAAATAGAATATTCATCGAATTTCGGATATTAAATTTCTGTATTTGGCTTATTGCGTTGGTTAAGACAGATTGCACATAAGATAAATTGAAAAAGGATTTGAAATAGAAAATTTATATTATTTCAGATATTAAAGTCAAGCTAGTATAGTTTAGTACTGTACTAAAATAAATTAGTTACGAATAAAGAAAATTTAATTACTAAAAAGAAAACAAAATATATAAAAAAAAGTAATTAATCTTAGTTTAGATATCTAAACACTTTTTGTTAAATATATTGAAAACAAATTGGTCCATTATCTTAATACAGATTGTAAATACAAAAAAAAAGAAAATAAGACAAGTATTAAAAGCGATTGTGTATCTTATCTTAAATACATTTGACTATTGTCTTTATAAAAGATTAACAATAAAATAAACAAAAAAACAGCACAAATATATTAAAAGCGAAATGTAAATAAAAAAAAATTGATAATATTATAGATATTAGGAGTAGCCAATAAGTTACACTTGAATATATTACAATAACATACTTATGAAAAAAAAGAAGCCAAAGTCCATAAGATTATAATTTGCTGATGAACAATAATAGATATAATAAAGTATACAATTTTGAAGAATGAAATGGATTAAGTCAAATTTTAAAGAAATCAAAATATACATAATAATTGAATTCTTTTTTTTTTATATTATTATTTTATATATTAAATATATCTTGAATAGTTTTAATAGTACTGTTTTATATAATTCAAAACTATAAAAAACTACAATAATGTTGTGTTTTTTTTATTTTTATGAAATCTTTCCACTACCTGAATAACTAAGTTAAGGTTAAGATTATAATAACAAATTTATTTGTTTCATTATATCAATTTTTGCCACTACCTAAATAATTAAGTTAAGGTTTATTCCATACAGTAAAGATTATTATATTGCAGGGCATTAAAAAGATCGACTTTAGGCTGCAACAAACAGGCAAATTGTCGTCTTGTGTCTTGTGGATTTGAAACTTGTAAGTTGCTCGCTTAACTCATTTGTGGGCGCAGTGCCATGCCCACAAGTTGTTGCTGTTACTTTTGTGGTCACCTCTAGGGCTTCATGTGTCTTTGATCGTCGCTGTGCTGCTGCTGCTGCATTTCAGTTGAGTTGCGTTGCGTTGAGTGGAGCTGAACTCAAGCTGAAATCGACTTTCACACACAGAGAAGCGAAACTAACTCAACTTAACTCAACTCAACTCAACTAAAAAGCCCAAGTGGTTTGACAATGTGTTGTTGTTGTTGTTGTTGCTGTGATGCGCTTTAATGTGTCACAAATTTGGGGCATGTGGCGCGTGGCAACGTTGCTGTTTTGTGTTGCACACACAACCGAACATCAGCAGCAGCAGCAACAAACACTAAATCCATCTGCGGAACTTTTGCTAAGCTCAGTTTGCCAGCCCCAGTCGGATGCCATCATTTACTCACTCAAATGCTGTAAACTTTTTACACTTAACAATTTATTGTCACACTGCCAGCGTCGACTGAGACTGCGACTGCGACGTTAGCGTCAGCGTCGCCTTGCAACTTGCAGCAGAGAAAGAAAGAAAGAGAGAGAAAGAGAGAGAAAAAGTGCAAAGAAGTAAGTCGAGCAAAAACGTAGAAAGTTTCGCTAACACGCTTTTACACTCTCTCCCACACAAACACACACACCCACACACACACAAATACTATCACTTACACACACTCACACACACACACACTAGCACACACTCTTAGACCAGGTAAAGCTTTAGGAAAGCGGCCATTGACACTGGGCATCAAGTTGGCAGAGTTGCTTGCCGTCGACTTTGTCCCTGGCCCTTGACGTTGGCTGAGCCCCTGACCTGCCACTCCCCCCTCTCTCTCTCTGTGTATCTCCTCTCTCTCCACTCTTTCCCCTCTCTCTCTCTCTCCACTGCACTCCTTTGAGCCCAACCCTCTGCAGCCTCGGCAACGCGTTAGTCCATGCAAATTATTGACGCGGACAGCGGCTTCAATAAATCGGTGTGTAGGAGTGTGCATGTGTGTGGGTGTATGTGTGTGTAGGTGTACGGGAGTGTGTGTGTGTGTGGGTGTGTGTGTGGCAACTTTTGCTGTGCCTCATGCCGCATGCCTTGTGCTAACTTTATGCCAAGCGCCACGCTAATCAGACAGCTTTCTAGTTCATTGCATTGAACGAGCGCCACGCCCACATAGGAGGAGGAGGCGTGATTCAACTGTAAACGTAACGCACCAAATGCTGTTGGTGGTGCAGCAGCCTCAGCAGCAGCAGCAGCAGCAGCAGCTGCACCATCGTTTGGCTCGTCCGTCAAGCAGCCACTCAACTGGCTGTAATTGCCAAGTAAATCAGCGCGCTGCCACTTGCCATGCCCCAAAAGTATGTATGAGGCAGGGCAGGGCAGGGGTGGGGGAAGGGTTAAGCAAATCGTGGCGGGAGTTTTGTGCTAAACTTTTGAGAAGTTTTAAAGAGGAATACTTCATGGGGCCAGGATTCATGCTCGTAGTTAGTTAGTTAGTTAGTTTGCGGGGTCTCTCGACTCTGCCGCGGGGTTTGTCGTGCGTTCAACAAACTTTAAAAGGGGTCGAAGCGGGGCGGGGCGGAGCGGTTGCAAAGGTTGTCTGAGCTACAGCAGACATGCTTGTACATCGAGAGGTCCTTGGGTGACACACACACACACACACGCACACACTCACACACACATAGACGGATAACATAAAAGGCATCTCAAAGAGGCCAGCAGGAAGGAGCATAAAGGAGGCGCGTGTAAAGTGGCCAGGAATTTGTCGCTACTCTTTTGAGGGATTGACAACGATATGGATTGAATGTGGGACAAGTTGGCTCTCGGATTAGTATAGCTTGATCAAGCAGAAACTTGATATACTACTCCACATAGTGCTACAAGTCAAGGCTCAGCAGCTAAAGCTGCAAACGAGACTTAGGGAATATCTAGAGAAAAGTTAATACTTCAAACTTTGCAGCTCATACTTCAGATACATAAAAATTGAATATATTACTAAGTAAAGATGTACTAAAGTAAGGAAAAAAGACAAATACGAAGGAAGACGTGAAGGAGTAAGGAAGTTAAGTTGTAATAAAGTAAAGAAAAAAGTTGAGAAAAACTGAAATAGATAAATAAAGACGCCAAGGAGTAAAAAAATAACAAAATTACAAAATACAAAAAAAAAAATTAAATAAATGAAGAAGTAAAAAAAAAAACAAGAAATAGGTTAATACGAAAGTGGCCATGCCAAAAATTTTAAACAAACTTGCATATTGTATTGTCTCTTAGATCTAGGTGTTCATACAGACGGAAAGACGGCTGACGGACAGACTCCGGACCGACTTCGGACAGACTTCGGACAGACTCCGGACAAACTTCAGACAGACTTCAAACAGATTTCGGACAAACTTCGGACAGACTTCGGACAGACTTCGGACAGACTTCGGACAGACTTCGGACAGACTTCGGATAGACTTCGGACAGACTTCGGACAGACTTTGGACAGACTCCGGACGGACTCCGGACAGACACATGGCTATATCGTCTCAGCTGTTGATGCTGATGAGGAATATATATACTTTATGGGGTCGGAGATGCCTCCTTCTACCTGTTACATACATTTCCTGTTTATGTACAGTCATAATTTTCAAATAAAGCTGCTGTATGCATACATCATACGACAATTTTGATCTGATCGCATTCAAATTTACAGAGATTATGAAGACTCGGGACAAATCGTTGGCCAAATAAATGAAGTGCTTTAATTGGTCGCCTAATTGAAAACGTTGCGATGTTTGCTTGGCTTAATGCCGAGGCAGTCGAATCATGACTAGCAAAGTCCAGCATAGAAATAAGGAAAATATATGTAACTAATTGAGACTTGCCTTAGCTTACTTGAAATATACTCAACAATTGCGTAATAAATGCAGTCAGTGGAAATTCATTTTATACAAATACAACAGTCGATATATACGATTACATACTCGTATATGGCTGACGTAGTGCTCAAGCTGATGACCAATTGGATATGTAATTTTGGGCTATGCTGGCAACCCTTGAACGCTTCAACTTTATGCGATTGAACCCTTTTGCGCTTTTATTTTTGTCTCTCCCATTCTTGAAATATGCATAAAAATTGCTGTCATCAATTCGTTGATGAATTTTTCTATGCATAATAAGCTCAAGTGTGTGGGCGTGGCAGTGGGCGTGGATGACTGCGATTGTTTGTCGGTTTGTCTCGATTCGATTCGGTTCGGTTTGCTTCGGTTCGGTTTGATGATGGTTGCTTAGCTTAAAAAACAAAAAAAAAAAAAATAAAGCAAAGGGTTGAGTTTGCTGCAGAGTGTTAGAGCAGCCAAGTTGCCAATTTCGCTGCGTGCTCCACTGACTGCAATAAAATGAAATGGCAGCGGCATATTTTTCTATTAAAGCGCATCAACTGAATGTTCAGCTTGGCGATAAGACACACACACACACACACACATATACATAGAGGGGGGAGAAAAGAGGCAAGAGGCACAGATGGAGAATCGCCTACGAGTTTTTGCTCCGCTTACAGCACGCGCGCGTCTCATAAAAACGTATCAAAACATCCGCTGGGAGTCATAAAAATTTTGCACTTTGCCCGCAGATGCAGGTCGGGGCAACTTTTGTCTTACACAGGCTCGACTCGAAGTTGAAGCTGTGGCAGACGCGGCGTATGTGTAATCTAATAAAATGTACTGTTTATGTGGCAACAGGCCCGCATCCAGTCAGAGCTATACAGACAGAGAATGAGAGAGAGAGAGTGCCCGAGCATGGCTGCTAGTTAGCCGCAACTAGCTTCCAAGTGGCTTCCGACTTCAGTAGTTCAGTTGCGCAACAGTTGCCCTGCTTTATGGCAATGCCGTTGCCGCTGCCGCTGCCGCATTGTGGTGTCCATGCCACGTACCCCAACACAGAACGAGCCAGCAGCCAGCAGGCCAACTTAACTGCAACTTATGTAGCAGCATGTCATGTGGATGCGCGGCTCCTAGATGTGCTTGGACTCGTTTGTCTCTGGGCACCATAAAGGTAGATACGAGCATGTATCTGTGTACGAGGCGAGCTCGACCCCGCTCTCTCTGCCTCTTCCTCTCGCTTGATTGAAGATTTCTTCCTTTTAAGCCAGCTCAAACAAATAGAATTTAATCCATAGAGACGCAGCTATACATTTTTATAGTTTTTGCTTTAAATTAGAAATTACTATTTTTATAAAAAAAAAACGGATATATTCATAATAACAAACAGATAAGCTACAACAATAAAATGCATAAATGTAGATATATATATATATATAAGAGGCTCTTTGCCTCTCACTTGCTTAAAGATTTTTCCTCAAAAATAAGAAAGCATACGTAACAATATTTAAGCTACAATCACATACATATGTTTATAGTTGGAGAGTTCTTTCGCTTCTTTCTCGCGCTTGATTGAAGTTTTTGGCCTTAAGCAAAAGTTACAAAAATTGAATTTAATTCATAGAGAGATTGAGGTATACGTTTATATGATTTTTACTTAAAATTAGAAATTATTAATTTCATGACAAACAGCTTTCTTCAAAATAACAAATGGACTTACAGAAATGTAGATATAATAAAACTTATTTCCATACGTAACAATAATAAAACCACCATCAAATAGATTTGCTTTTAGTTGAAGAGCTCGTCGTCTTCTATCTCTCGCTTGATTGAAGACTTTTCCTTTTAAAACTCAACAAATAAAATTCAATCAATAGAGATGTTGCTATAAATTTTGACTTTAAATTAAAAGTAACTAATTTCCTTGTAGTTTTTTCTTTAAAATAAAATTTAGATGCAGATTAATATTACAATGGTTCAACTACCATAAAAACAGATATGTATGAAGTTATAAAGCACTGACTGTTCCTCTTGTTTTCAAATGTTTATACCCGCTATCCATAGGTATTATAACATTGTGCCACCAGAAAATGAATGTAACAGGCAGACGCTCTTGATCAGCGTCAACACTAGACGATATAGTTTATATATTATATTTTAATTTTAGTTTATATATTATTATTTACAATGGATAGCGGGTATCTCACAGTCGAGCACACTCGAAAAATGTATTCCAATTATGAATTTCATTTTCTAAATGCATTAAACGAATTTCATTTATAGTACTTCCAAATTATTAAGTTCCAATGCACAACTGATGAATGAATTGCTGAATGCCAAGCAAGACCTTATTTTATATCGTGTCGTGTTTGTTGTAAATATAAATTGTATTTTACAAAATGATCAACAGGACCAAAATAATCTCTTCTTTATTATTTACGCAAATTATGGTTGAGCATAATTTACATTAAAATGCATACCATATTTTATTGAAGTGCAATCAGACAAATTATACGATTTGCAATGCAATTTTCATAATAATAATGAGGAGTCTTTTCAATAATTTGCAAAAATTATGCGAGTAAGCCGCAAAGAAGTCAAAGTTGCTCAACGTTGAGATACGCATTGCAAAAATAAATGAATGCAAAAAAAAAGTGTAATTCTTATAACATAAAAAGAAATGCATTAAAAGATGATTTATATACAAAGAAGATTTTTCCAATAGGATTTTATTCACTTTCCAGCAGATTTCTTGTAGAGCATTTTATGGATTAACAACAAAACATTTTGAATGATTTGACCGAAGATTATGGGAATTAAGGCGTCGGCTTAAATGAAATGCGCTCACATTGAAAAGGCGGAGAATGCGAATCAATGACACCCATCGATATAATTCACATATCTATCTATTATACATACATATATACAACATGCGAGTTGTGTAACCATTTATAATATATAGTGGGTAAATAGGGCAACGGTGTTTAATTATAAATAGTAGGGAAAGTCTCTGTTTGGTTGTTGCTGCGACAGATTCGCGATTAAAAATGCATTTAATTTATCACAAGGGGATCCAATGTGTCACAGGACATAAGCCAAAAAGTAAGACAAAGCTGTCATCTCCCATACTTTCCACACACACACACACACAGACACACCCTCTCTTTCTTGCTCTCGCTCTTGCCGTTGTCTGCGCTCTAATTGAGGTTGGAAATAAAATAATTAAATTGCATTAAAAAATAAGTAAATATGCATATGAAAGGAGAGTTTAACTGTGACCCGCGAGGCGGCAATGAAAATGCGCTGCTAATTAGCAAACTGACAGCGGACACAAAGGGACACGACGAGCAACGGCAGAAGCAGAGAGTGTGTGTGTGTTGGAGGGGGAGAATATAAAGCATACGCACCGTTAGACAAGCCAATGAATTATGCAAAATAGCAAACGACAATGAGCTCTAAATGGAAGGCGTTGGCGGAGCAGCAGCCTCTGTGACACTGCGCGTTGCTTTTGTTATTACATTTCTTTTTTGTTCTCTTTAAACATTTGACGTGCGAGGGGTGGGAGAAGGGAAGAAAGGAAGATGGGGGCGGGGACATGAGCATGACTTTGTTTAGGGCTGATGCATCCCTTTTTAGCTGGGGCACTAATATGCCAGCTAATTTGTTATTCATGTGATTTAAGCGCGTCAAAGAAGATTAATGACTAAAGCAAACTAAAGGAGACGACAAAAATTACACAAAAAAATATATAAAGAAAAGTGAAAGAAATACAACAAGAAGAAGTGAAGCAAAATGACAGCTGACTCACACACACACACACACACACACACACACACACACACACACACATAATAATAAGGGCAACTGAAAAGAAAACGAGGGGCAGCCAGACTTTGGACCCAGCACGAGGCCTCTCTAAGGCCAAGGGACAATTCAATAAAGACCCAACAACAACAACAACAGCGAGTCAAGTCCCCAGTCAAGGTGGCTGTAACAATAGCAAAGAAAAAAATATAAAATAAAAAAAAAATGCAAGCTGAGGGAAAATGAAAATAAGTAAGAGGGAAAAAAGTACAAGTAAAAATATAAATAAAAACAAGTAAGAAAGTTAAAGTTGAGTTAGCTCGACTTTGAGATACCTGCTAATTATTCCTAAAATATACTAAATTAATTTACCGCAAAAATACTTTAAAAAAGTACGTCAAAGGCTACATTTGGCACATTTACATAGTACTATATTCAATATATACCATAGAGTGCAAAAAATATACCATATTATCAGCTAAAGCAACTAAGACCACTAGTAAGTAAGCGATTTTGCCCATGCAAAAGTATTTCTTTAAGATCTTCAACCATTTTTATATGATCGTAACCAAATTTTCAGGAATCATAAATAGTATTGTTATTATTATATACACCAAAATTCGCAGTTTTAGCTTTAAAATTACGCTTGTTATTCTATTTTTTGATTTGCGGGGGGCGGAAGTGGGCGTGGCAAAAATTTAAAACAAACTTGATCTGCGTGCAAACATAAAAAATGCTATCGAAACAAAATTATAGCTCTATCTCTTATAGTCTCTGAGATCCAGGGTTTCATACAGACAGACGGACAGACGAACATGACTAGATCGTTTCGGCTGTTAACGCTAATCAAGACTACATAAGCTTTATAGGCACGGAGATGCCTCATTCTACCTGCTACATAAATTTCCTTCCAGCACAATCTTATAAAACCCTTCTACCCTAAGGGTAGCGGGTATAAATATAACAGAAAAATAAATAGACCTGAGCAATGTACAAGAAAAAGTCACGAGTTAGCGACTACAAAGGCGGCAACAATAATTGCTGCGGGAGGCAAAAGCGTCAAAAGTGACAAGAGGGGAAAGAAGAGGGGATGCAAAGACAGCGTACAAGGGCGGTGCAGATGCTTCAGTTTGTTATTGTGGATACTCTCTCCCTCTATCTATGCAATGTCTTTGAGAGTCGTATTATGAACGCTTTGCTTTGAGCACATTTTACTATATAACACAACAGCGATAAGCATTAGCATACTATCGCATATATTTTGTTTACTTATATTTTATAATAATAAATAAATAATTTCAAACTTTCAGAAATACCTTTAAATATCTTCAGCAAACAACTTATACATAGATTTATACCAATTCAGTTTTCATTAATCTATAGTATACATTTCGGATCATAGTAAGAGCAGACTACAGAAAATTGAAGGCAAAACATCTTTGTAGATCTTCTGAAATTAAAAAAAAATAAACAAGTAAGAAAACAACAGTCGAGATATCTGATATGCATTTTAGTATATTTAAACTTCAGGCTGTTTTTGGTATATTGTCCTGCATTTGAAATATACCATAGAGTAATAAAAATACCAATAATCCATTATTATATGCACCAAATATCGAGATTCTAGCATCAAAGTTACGCATGTTATTAAAGTTTTTTTAATTTGCAAAGCGGAAGTAAACGTGGTAAAAATATTAATATATATAAATCTATTATGCATATATTTTTGCTTTACAGAATTTCATAGTAAACAGATAATTAAATTCAAATGTATATAAATAATAATAACGTCCTAGGGAACGGTCATAAATATATATTCATAAATAAAATATGTAAAATAAGTAACATAAATAGTAAGTATAAAATAGCAAAAATTATTTAATAAATTAAAAATAAAAAATATAAAAAACGAATTGAACAAATAAAAATAAATATCATTAGAAAAATAAATAGCTTAAATAGGAGCGGGAAAATAAAATGAAATAGAAATGAAATGATCTAAAATATAATATAATAAAATAACATAAAATGTTCATTCAATTACCAAAGTAAATAAACATATCCATATATATATATATATGCCCTCTAACTTAACTATAAAATAAATTTGTAGCAAATGTAAAAGACAAATAAAACAATAAAAATAAAAAAAATAAATAAATAAAATAATTTATACTCTGACTGAAGATTAAGCAAGCAATTGAATAACGCAGATAAAAAATATTTGGATTTGTATGTAAACAAATGCGCTGTGGTAATTTGATCAAATTCTGCTGCTGCTGCTGCTGCCCCCTCAAGCAGTATCCCTTGGCAAATACTCTATCACATTCTTGCCTCTAATTTGCAACAAGGTGCGCCTCAGCATAAATACTAAAATTGAGAGACCAACAACAACAGAAACAGAATAAGAAGAATAAGAAAAAAAAACTATTGCAAAATTGAGCAAAGTTGCAACGGCATTGTGTTTGTGTCTCTGTGTGTCTGTGGCACAAGGGCTGTGCAACAAGCCGCAGCAATTTATTATATTTCGTTTAGCAAATTTTTAATTGAGTTTGTTTCTTGCTACTACTATTAGCGTGACATTTCCGCACTGCCGGGCTAAATGAAAGATCAACAAGAGTAGGAAAAGGAGCGAGAGGGAGGAAGTGGAAGAGAGAAAGGGGAAAGGGAGAATCGCGGTATAGCTGTTAGCTTTTGTCAGAGAGCTTTGCCCAGCTGTAGCTTTGATGCGGTTGGGCGGCAAAGTTGTGAGTTGTGCTGCCCCACCGCAAATTAAAGTGCACAAATGGAAAGTTCCACTGAAATATGTGTGTGTAGTGGGTTTGTAGGTTAGGCCAAGGACTTTGGACTCTCGACTTTGGACACGGTTACGGCCACGGCTACGGCTACGGATACGGATACGAATACGGATTTTCGGATCTTTTTGGCGAATCTGCAGCCTCTTTTCCGGCACTCGCACTAAACGTTAGAGTGCGTTGCGCTAAGATGAATACCGAGTGCGAGTGTGAAAGCGAGAGGAGGTTGAGGTTGAAAAATAGCCTTTCAGCGGCAACTTTCCAATAACAAAATGGCCAGGACTCGGTGCGGTTTTCACTGGAGCAACAGTTCAGAAATTGCAGTCTGCATTTGCCTCGACTCTTTCTCCTGCTGCTGCTGTTGCTGCTGCTGGCTGCTAAGCAAAACATTCTTGGCAAAGCCGCTGCTGCTTTGCTGCTTCACCTCAGCTCAGCTCAGTTCAACGTCGTCTTTTCGTGCTGCTCCGAGAAAATGTGCGGTTTTTGCGGTTTACTCGAGAAATCTAATTAAACGAATAACAAAGGCTGCAGCCCAAGCAGATGCCAGCCAGCCAGACAGCAGGACAATGCACAGAGCCACCATCGTAGTCCTTAGTCCTCCCTCCCTTTCCTCTTTCCTCTTCAGTTCGGTTCAGCTGCTTCAGAGTCAATGTCGAAAGTCAGCTTGAATGCAAGTGGGCAAGTAGCTGACTCAATAAGAGCTAATAATTATAATAAGACTGTTAATAAGTTGCCTTCTCGCAAAGTTTTTAGCCACAAGACACAAGCTTTGCGCTAATAATATTTGCAGAATCAATAACCCAATGGATTAGCGTTGTAAGCCGGAAAGTTTAGAAGCACAAATTTGTAATTTTGATTTTTGTGACCGCTAAGTGAATTGTGTGGCTGCTATGTGAATTCTACTTTGACGAGTAAAACAAATTTAATGAAATTTAATATAAATATTGTACAACGATTATGGTTGATACATATAAGATGGGCTCAACGAAATTTTGTGTTTTGTTAAGAGCGATACAAAAGATAAAATGTATTTGATAATATTTAATATTGCAGAATTAAAAACGAAAGAAAGAACTAAAAATAATTCAGATTGTTGTGACCAGTAAGTGAATTAAGCGGTTGTTATGCGAAATCTAATAAATCACGAAATTAATTAAATTTAATATTAATATTGCAGAATGATTATTTTTGCTAGATATTAAATAAGATCAAATAAATTTTGTTTAACATTTATTTATGTTTTTTTGTTGAAAGCGATGTATAAACATTATGTGGCTATTATGTGAGATAAATAAAATCAATTTAATTTAATACACTTTGACAAATAAAATCAATTTAATTTAATACATCTATACATAAGATCAAAGATTATGGCTGTAAGTTGTGAAGTTTACAATGTGTAACCAATAACAATATTCAGATTATTGTGACCGCTAAGTGAAATAAGTAGCTGTTATGCTAAATTTACTACAACAAATAAAAAAGTGAATTGTGTGGCTCTTAACGTAAGATTAATGTAATTTATGGAATTTATTACAAATATTAAAGAATCAATAGCACAAAGATGTAATGTTAAGAATATGTAAACAAATCTTTTTGAAGAAATAACAATTTACATATTTGTGACCGCTAAGTGAATTGTGTGAATTTAGGTGATAAAACTAATTTAAATGTTTTGAATTCTAGTATTGCAGCTTTAATAGGGCAAAGATAGTCGAAATGATTACAGAGATAAGAAAAATTCATATATGTTTTCAATTTTTGTGACCGCTATGTGAATTGGCTGATAAAAATATATAATTTTATTTAATTCTAATATTGTAGTAAGACTAAAGTTAATATAAATTTGAATCTATAAACTGTGTAAAGTTTATGTGAAGCAGTTGAAACAATTAAATTGCTTGTTGTTTTTTTATGCAGATAGCTTTGAAGGTTGCTAGGCCATTATAAAGTTGTGACAACTATAAAAACCGAAAAGAGAAAAGTGAAGTACAGCAAATAACTGCAGAATATTGAATAGTTCTTCGTCGCTTTACGTCTCAGTCCGGCAAATTGGTCATTGCTCGTATTCCAACCAAATCCAATTTAGTCCGAAACTCATTGTTCCATGTACTTTTACTGATGTACTTCATCCCCTCTCCTCTCCTTCCCTCCCCACCTCATCCGCCTCGCTCTCTGTCTATCTCTTACATATCATTTGCACTAACTGAGTGACACAGTTAAAAATGGAAGTTGTGTTTGGCACTGCAAAAGGAGAAGACAAGGAGATGAAGAGGAGATGAATCGGAAGTTAAGAGCTACATGCGGCACTCGTTAAGTTTCTGTTTTGAGCACACGACCGTTAGGTGTCGCTTTATGATGCCTGCAGTCGGAGTAGTTCGACTTGGCTTCACTCTGGAATTTCATTTTCATTTCGAAGCCAAGCAAGAGAGCGAGACGGAGATGGAGATGGAGTAGAGGGAAAGACGAAGAGAGGCTGTAAAAATGAGAATGGCGTAACAAAAATGAGAAATGAAGAATGACAACATCAAATTAGCTTCATAAAAATGTCGCTTCGTTCAGCGTGTGCTAGTGTATGTGTGTGTGGGGGTGTGTGTGTGGGGGTGTGAAACAAAACAGTTTATAAAAATGCGAGTACAAAATATTTTTATGATAAATGACTGTAAACGAGCACGTGAAGCAACAGCCAGCGACCATAGACATAAACGTGCTGCTGCCAACCACATACGCACATGACACACACACACACAGTCAAACTTACATATGTATGTGTAGGTGTGTGTGTGTGTAACCATGTGTCTGGCAGCAAATTTTGGCGTCGACGTTGACATTGACGCCATTTCCGGCCGCCGCAACCGAGACACGAACCAACAACAACAACACACACACACACACAGCCAGCAGCAATAGCAACAGTTGTCCTTTGTCCTTGCCACCAGCTTGGCGACATGTGTCAAATGCGCGTCGTCACACGCACACCCACACACCCTCACACACAGAACCTACACACACACACACCACAATATCTTCCGCAAAGACTTTTCTTTAGCGTTTCAGTCCCGAGATTAGTTAACATTAACTTGATACGTTTTTAGCTCTTTTTGCTTCGCTGCGTAATAATGTTGTATGCGCTGCTTTTTGCTGCTTTCGTGTAATTTTAAATTAAAACAACTATAATTTCAGCGCTGTGTAATAATGTTGCTCTAAATAAATTCGAGAGCTGGAGTTTGTTAGATCTCAGAATTAAGCCAAGAATGAATATGAATGGGTATAAATATATAAATGTTAAAAATAAGATTGATTTATTTTAAAAGTAAGAAAACATAAATACATTTATTAGGAATATTATAAAGCAAATATGAAATTTATGATTATAGCTAATAATAAAAAGAATAATAATAATGTTAAATAATACGAAAGACAAAAGAAAAAATGTTGGAAAATGTGTGTGAAATAAAATGTAAATATATAATAATAAAGAAGCAATTTTCATAATTTTAATAAAAAGAATATGAATGTTAAAAATATACTTACATATGTAAGATAAATAGAAAATATATCAAGAATTGAAAATAAATAATAAATCTATTATCGTAAGGAGCAATGCATATTCGATAGATTATTAATAATATTATTAAATAATAAGATATTATAATTTTGTGGGTACTAAACATTTTAAAGTTAAGAATATGAAACTCAATTATAATTAGGAAATCTTAATTTCATTAATAAATTACTAAAAATACTACAGTCGAGTCTGCTAGACTGTGGGATACCCGCAACCGGTTTTGAATGAACGCAAGACAATGAGGAATTATTCTTAAATTAGACCAAAATAATATACTGCAAATAATCCTATAATATATGGAAAGCTTATTTTGGTATTACATTTCAAATATACCAGATTAGCAGACAAAGCCGCTAAGTTATACCAAATGATATTAAAAGAATATATACATATATAAATTAAAGAAATATAAATATATATCTCTTATTGTCTCTGAAATTTGGGTGTTCATTCGGAAGGACGGACATAGGGACAGAATATATATGTATATGTACATAGATTTCCTACCGCCACAAAGATATAATACCCTTCTATCCTATGGGAAGCGGGTATGATAATATGAACTCTGTCTAAGCTGGCCTCGCGATGACTTATTTTAATATAAAATTATGTAACAATAATACGGCGATTAAAAAAAAAACAGGTCAAGTATAGATAACAGAGTTCAAGAAGTTTGGGCCTGGCACACGTGGCATTTCTTTGGGCTTCGACTTAAGTTGCGAGGATGTCGCCAAATTGGATGTTGGCCTGAGTCAGAGTTGTTGTTGTTGTTGTTGTTGGTTGCCGCAACACAACACAAAGTGGATCATTTCAAACAATGCTGATTAGGTTATTAAGATGCCTTCAGATGCCTTTCAGCTGCATGACAAAATCCTCTCATATCCACTTAAACGAAGCGCTAGAAAAGCGCTCTGAAGCCCGAGCCAGCAACAGCAACAACAAAGGTGCGCAAAAGGTGAGGGGAGAGGGGAGAGAGAGGAAAAGAGGGAGTTGGGGAGGGGAATACGTGGAGGTTGTTTGTGTTCCGGGGGCCATGGCCCTGGCAGTGTCATGAGGGCGTTGTTCGGCTGCGCACTTGTGCATCTCATTTTTATAAGAGAATGCCACACACACACACACACACACACAGTCACACACACTGATATACGTACACACAGTAAGAAAAAAGCTGGCAGTAAGGAAAATAAAAACGACTTCCTCTTAGACGACGCTTTTAGCTAAATTGCGACAAAAGTGAACAACGGATGCGGGGCGGACAAGTCAGTGAGAAACGCGGGGAAGCAGAGCGGAGAGAGGGGAGGGGGGGAGGGGAGATGGGCAGTGGTAGGGGGTGTGTGACATGCCGGTGACTAAAATAATAAAAGAACGTCAAAAGGAGCAGGCACATAAATAAACTGCCCCGCTTCCCTTCCCATCGCAAATGCGTGAGAGAGACAGAGTGTGTGTGTGTGCGAGTGTGCGAGTGTGCGAGTGTGTGTGTGTGTGATTAGGATAAATGTCCACGCGTCCAAATTGATGTGGCCTTCTTTTGTGAAAGCGCGGCGTGCGTGCTTTCTCAGTCGCTGCTGCTGTTGGCAGCAATGGCGGCCAAACCGGAAGCGGATATGCGCTGCAATTGTCATCCGCCAACAGAGAGAGAGAGAGAGAGAGAGAGAGGAAGAGTGGGAGAGATAGAGATGGGGAAAGGAAATGTGCCAAATGCGGCCCTCTTTTCTAGGTGGGCATCTTCATAAAGCGTGTCCTTTATCCGTGTGTTTGTCATGTGCGTCATTTACTTGTTCACTTTTATTTTATCTTTTGCCTTCTGCGCGGTGCTTTTCCTGCTCTTTCTCTCTCTTTTTTTCTTTCTTTCTTTTTTGAGCCACTTAAAGGCACTCACTGACACGCAAACACACTCGCACACACTCGCACACACACTCAGAAAGAGAGAGAGCTGAGCAGAATCTACTGGGAGCATATGTCGCATCTGATGTTTGTCTAATTTGGCGTTCCGTTATTATTAAGTGGCCTCGCACTCAATGTGGCACGCTACATGTGGCAAGTGGCAAGTGGCAGGTGGCTCTTGGAGGCTGCAAATGTTGCATGAATCATTCACTTGATTACCAACTTGTGCTCCAAATGTTCTTTGAATGAACTCGTTACGACTTTCTGCCCAGTAAATCTAAGCAACTACGCTACAAACAAAACAAAGAAAAACATTTCTTTCGTTTTTATTTATTAAAACAAATATATGTATATTAAGAATATAATTTACTAAGCAGTTATATCCCATATAAGTATTATATTCCATTATTTGAGATACATTTATTTCATTTTTTTTCTTTTTTTTTTTAATGTTCGTCAAATAATTGGTTACATAATTAAATAAATAAGTTATATCAATATAATGTATACACATTTAAAGACTCAGTTGAGTATCTGCTTTTTTAACCGACTCTAAAAATAAATTAAAATACAAAAATATTCAAAACTTATTATTATTTTAAAATATTTCAGATTTTTTAAATATTTTGTTCAAGACCAAATAAAGATTTAATTATAAAAGCTTTAAGCATTATAAATGATCATAAATCATTATTTAATGCAATGTACTTAAACAATGTGTAATAATTGGTAAAATAATATTAAAATTAATCAATTATAAATTATAATTTATTATATTAAGAAATAACATATACAAATATACATATAATCATTAATTTTAATGTTTAATGTCAGTTGATTAACTTCCTTTTTAACTGACTCTAAAAATGGAATAAATATGATGTTGAAAAATAAATTAAAATATATTTAAAATTCATTAAATTTTAAGAAAATTTTTCAAATTTTTAAGTCTTTTTTTTAGAGAAAAATTTTAAATGTTACAAAATTCACATTGATATTTCAAAAATACGCTCAATGCAAATATATTTAACTTTTACATAATTTAGTACAATAATAATAACATAATATAATAATATTAAGTATTATTATTATAATTAAGTATTAATATTATATAAGTACAATTATACTAAAATAGCATTATACAATTTATAATAAATAGGTAATCAATAAGATAATTGGATAATGGTTATATAAAATATATCAATTTAAAACTTAAGATTATTAACTGACTCTTGAAATTGAATAAAATTCTTAGTAGGAAATAAATATAAATATATCTAAATGTCGGCTTAAACTTCGTTATTTTTTATTAAAAATGTTCATACCAAAACAAACAAAATTAAAAATTATTATGTTATGTTATAATAATGCTAAAATGTTATAATGTTATATATAATAATAGGAGAATTAAAAACTAAATTATAATAATAAAGTTTATTAATATTGTTAAATTATTGTTTAAATAATATTGTCATTAAAAAAATGTCGTGATATTATATTTGTTCGTTACCATAAAAATTATTATTAATTTAAAGCTGCATTAAATTCATCCGCTGAGGAGCTGCGTGAACTCTCTCTGAAGATATATGAAAATCGTGAATCCTTTAATATAATTCAACATTTTTATTGAGCAATTTTGTTGAAAGCAAATTGTTTGGTTTTATGAACTCGCTGCAGCTGAAGCCAAGCCGAAAACAATTAAGTAATAAAAATATGATCAATATAATGTGTGGAGAAATCGTATGTATGTAGATTCTCGTTGCGTGAGTTAACGAAAGTGGAAAACTGGATCAGAGCTGATTATGCGCGAATACATTATTCATTTTTGAAGAGCATTCATCATGCGGCAGGCAGGCAGGCAGGCAGGCAGGCAAATCAATCATGGAGTGAGGCGCATATTCAGTTTGGCAACTGCCAATGAGCGAATTGATTGGATGTCACATTAGACGTTGCTCATCGTCTCATCTGTCGTCGGTCCTTTGTCCTTGGTCCTGTGTCATGGAGAGTTGCGGCACTTCTCTGCCAGACGATGCTGCTGCTGCTCAAGCAGCTGTGTGTATTTCCGTCTGTTCACAGTTAATTGCGGCTCAGCCGCAGTTAATCGCATGTTACGCTTGGCAACAGACAATGAAAGCGAAAGCGCAGAAGGAGGTGGAGGGAGAGTGAGTAAAGAGGGGGGAGGAAGTTGCCTCTGGGGGTCTATATCAGTTGCAGACGAGATGCGAAGCTGGGCCGCTTCTCTGCCATGCCGTTTGTCTGTTTGCGGTCTCAATTGTCACTTGATGTGTTGTGATTATGATGTGTGTGTGTGTGTGTGTGTGTGTGTGTGTGTGAGTGAGTTCATGTGCGAGTGTGTGTGCAAGTGTGTGTGTGTGTGGCACTTTGATGCGGTAATATGTGTAAATGCGCTTGTCAAATGCGCCCGATTATGTTTGCTCAGGTTTGACAGACATTCAAGCTTCCTCGCTCCTCTCTCTCTCTCTCTCTCTCTCTCTCTCTGTCTCGTCCCTTTTTCTCCCCTTGCCCGATTCTTTGTGGCGGCATTGCGCATACGCCGCGTGTTCTGGCCTCGTACTAGGCCAATTACAATAACTTGCTTTAATGTGCGAAATTTATGCTCTCACCTGCTGCCAGTTGCCAAACGATAACAACAATGACGCACTCTACCTTTCTCGCTCACACACTCTCCATCGCTTTCTCCCTCTCTCTCTCTCTCTCTCTCTCTCTCTCTCTTTCTCTCGCTCATCTTTTTTTCTTTTGTGTATTTTGAAACTTTTTCGACAAAAGTCAAACGAGCTTAGGCGCTTGCTGGGCAGCAGGTGCTTTCGATGCTCTCGACAGCGACAACTTTAACTTTAACACTTGCCTCCTCCCCCTTCTCCGCCTCCTTCCCTCCCCCTCTTCATCTCCCTACTCAGCGCGACCTTCTTGACACAATTTATAGCGCCGCTAAGTAATTGAGATTTTCAGTATTCTTATACCTGGTATATTTTCAGCTGTATGGCATATTTAGAAATCAGTACTTTATTAATATACCAAATATGGCCTTAAGTATATTTTTGTATTTCTTGGTATATTATTTGGTATAAGCTTGCCCGTCCCTCCGAGACACTCATTTGAACCATTTTTTAGCGGCGCTAAGTAATTCAGATTTTCAGCATTGTTATCATCGATATACCAAATATGATGTTCGGTATATTTTTGTATTTTTGTGGCATACAAGTATGCCATTTTGCAGAATATGGTATATTTTGAATATAGTACTGTGTCAATATACCTAAAAAGCCTTTAGTATATTTTCAATATTTTTGTGATATACTAAATTAGTTTATTTAAAGTAGAATAATGTGTACGAGAATTTATATCTTGTATATTTTTCAACCTATGGTAAACTTTGAATGTATCTAAATAGTCTTTGGTAAATTTAGAATAAATTCGTGGTAATAATTTGGTTAATTTAAAGTATAATACTGTATACAAGATTATACATTTAGTATATTTCTCAGTGTATGGTATATTTTGAATGTAATACTGCATCATTATACATATATAAAGTAGTCTTCAGTATATTTTTAATATATAATATTTGTAACATATGAACTGGTACATTTGAAATGTAAGTCCGCACTGTTTTGCTTTCATTAAGAATAAATACCAGGTAGCTTATAGTCGAGCACGCTCGATTCTATCTTTCTTACTTGTTTCTGTTTTCGTTTTTTGTTTTGGTTTTTTTTGTTTTTGGTGAATCGAACTTGGCCACTTGCCTGACAGCTGGCAGCAAAGTTTTTTTTTTTTTGTTTTGGGTTGGGTTGGGTTGAACTTAAAGCTGCTTAACAATTAGACGCTTGTTGTGCCGCCAACTGCAATATATATGCATGCTGTGAGGCGGGGGGCGTGTCTGAAATGTTGCCTATCTGTGCCACGCCCAAGCATGTGCATATTTGAATACCAACATGGCTCATATTCAACTAATTAGGCGAGTTTCGCAAATACATTTTCATTATTGTAATTTTACCCCACACACACACATAGACATACACACAGACATAGACACAAGGAGAAAAAACTACAACTACAACTACAACAGGCAAATATCTAGGCAAAATGCGAGAGAGAAATGCGAGAAGGTGGAGCGAAGAAATGAGCGCATAAAAAAGTAGGCAACGTGGCAGGCAAAACTTTCCTACAGCGTGGCAGGGGAGAAGAATGGGGGGAAGGGAGATGGAAGAAAAGAAGGGCTAACAGACACCGACACATGTAGGCCGAGGCATTTGCATACGAGTTTGCATCTGCACATGCACATGCATAAGGAAAACCTGGAGCTAATATGCAAAAGCAAAAGCAGAGGCGGAGGCGAAGGCGGTTGGAGAAAAAAAACGAAACCTAACGCAACGAGAGCTTGTCAGAGAGACAGTGAAATGTGAAGAGAGTCGCTGTGTGTGTGTGTGTGTGTGTTAGTGTGTGTGCCTAGTGGATGGGCATTTAACAAGCCAAGTGCCTCGGCTGTCTAAGCTAACTTTGCTTTTGCATAGCCAACAACAAAATTATACAAAAGCAAATTAACCAAGAACTGAACAAAAATTTAATTCATTTATTAAAAAACCAGCAAAGTTTGGCACGCTGTCATTTTATCTATGCAGCTTAGTAAAAAAGGGAAATTTCAAATAGTAAAAGTAAATCAATATTCGCCAAAATATACGACTACAATGCATATTCAAATATTATAACATTAAAATCACTTCAAAAAAAATACAAAAACTTAAATTACTATGTATTACTCCATTAAATTTCATAATCCAAATTAAATTAAACTTGTAAATATTAATAAAAAAAAAACAATAAACTACAATTTGCTTTAAAACTGCAAAGCAATTTTGCAATATTTTATTAGTTGATTAATTTGAGAACACTATTTCAAGAGATTTTGTTGTTTCACAAGTCGGTGTGAATTTATAACACAAAACAAACTTTTCCTTTTAAACTTTTCGAATTTTCGTTCTTCAACATATTTATAATCTGTTCATAGTCTGGCTAAAAAGAGCCGGAAAAGGTAAACAGAGTAAGACTTTGATGTCTATAAAAGTGAATTAAGTCTAAAAAACAAATGAAAACTTACAACTAAAAACGTAATAAGAATATTGAAAATAATTTTGAATAATCATTTTGTTCTTGTTAATTTTCTTAATACGCAAATGCATATTTAAAAAAATCAGGTTTAAATGCTATGAAAGACAATTGGAATTAAAAAAATTTAAAAAAAAATAATAATATAAATGAAAGTAAGCATTGAAATCATAACTAACAAATAGAAAACAGTCGAGTCTGCACGACAGTGAAATACAATATACTATTACTTTATAAATATACCATTGAATATCAAATATATATACTTTTCAATCAAAGCAGAATCTATTTTTGCCAGCCATTTCTTGGCTAAAGCATTGAAAAATATATATCCAGAGACTGTCAAGGTTAAGAACAACTCATGCGTTTGTTTTAAGTTTTACTTCGTTTAATATTTACTCATCAAAATAGAAGAGCAATACACTTTTGGTGTTACCAGTTTGCGTTTGGTCAATTATCTATTGCCCCTAGAAAAATTAAATAGTTATTTATTCATACTTTCCATGTTTTTCCTCTGAAAATAATCTAGAATATAAATAACAAAAAAATAAAAAATTATTGTTTATATCATATTCATATTTAGACGATAGTTTGAGGTATTCTCCTGAGCCTTTTTATAATGTAGAGAATATAAATAATATACAAAAATGTGGAAATAAATGCAACATCTCTTTAAGAGAAAAATGAGGTACCTAATAAGGAAAATAATTGATTTTACAATAATATCGATTGAAATGCAATTATTTCACTTACGCAGCATTGACTGTAGAGTGACGCTCTCCATTCTCGCATTGGCCTCAAAAATACACCAGTTGCAACAAACTTTAGTTTCCTGCCATCCTCGTATACGGTGTAATTCTTTTTTTTTTTGCCTAGTTTTTTTACACCCGCGTATCCCGCGATGTTGCTGCTGTTGCTGCTGCTTCAGCTTTGAGCCTAAACCCAAAACCATTAACACTTGTTTCTGTCATTTTACATGAAATGCGGAAGCGCTTTTGTTTCTGTGCAACAAACAAGTTTCCTTGCGCCTGCCACAGCCACTGCCGCAGCCCGAGCTTGCCCCTGGCCTAGAGACATGCCACGTTTTCAGCCTATCGTCCTGCCGCCTCTCCTGCCGCCCACTCACCTAGAAACGCGAATATGTATGCGGTTGTTAGTGAGCGGGGGGAGGCAGGCGTATGCAGGACTTTTATATTTTGACATGGGTATCCGTATCCTAGATTCATTTGTAGCTTTGCCTGTTTGCAGCAGCAGCAGCAGCAGGCGCCCGTTTATTTGCTTGTTTTTCACTTAGACGAGCGCTTCCCCTCTCTGTCGCTCTCCCTCGCCACTCGCTCTGTGTGCAACACGGTTGGTAAGCCAACTCGATCCCGAAACCCGGCAGCACTGTTAAATACTTGTATGTACATTATAACTCGACTCTGGCTGGCATGTCAGCCAGCTGGATGAGGGTGCCGCTTGCATGTTGCCCAGAAAACTTTTCTATTCTCTCTCTGTATGTGTGTGTACGGCTGTCAACGTCAAGGCGTGGCTTTTGCCTACTTTTCACTCCCTCCGCCTTGCTCTTTCCCTTCTCCAGCAGTCCATCCGTCATCCGATTGCCCCAAGCCTTGGCCACAGCTCTACAAATTTAAAGGTGTTCTCACATGCAAGACTGTTTTTGTTTTTTTTGTTTTTTCTTTTTTAAGCAAATGTGCACGCTTTCTGCTGGAAAACACTGATCTTTTCCTATGGAAACGGGCAGTGGTTATGGAAACTAATTGAATACGCTCGACATTTGAGGTTTCTGTCGATAGTATTTTGCCTGTGCTAATATTTTCGTGTGGATCATGATTTAAATTTAAACCTAACTCGGCTTTTCATGCAGATACGTCTAGTCAACTTTAAGGCGTGGCTGCTACATACTTTTCTCACTCCCTTCCCTTTTCCTTTCCTCTTCCTTATTTCATACCCTATTTAGCCCGTGTTCATATTTTTTGCTTTCCCTACTCCAACTTTAACTGCCCCAAACCTTAGCCACAGCTTTAAAAATTTAAAGGTGTTCTCACATGCAAGGCGGCTTTTTCCACTAGAAGTCATTGATCTTTTCCTATAGACACGGGATGTGGTAATGGAAACGAATTGAATACGCTCGACATTTGAAGATTGTATCGTTAGTATTTAGCCCGTGTTCGTAATTTCTTGTGAATCGTGCTTTAAATTTAAATCTGACCTGACTTTTCATGCATATATACGTTTCTCTACATACTTCTCCCACTCCCTACCCTTTCCTCTTCCTTTTTTTTCTCTATTCCAGCTGCAGTCCATCAATCCTTCGACTGCCCCAAGCCTTAGCCACAGCTTTAGAAATTTAATGGCATTTTTTTTTGTTTTCTACTGGAAATTATTGGTGTTTTCCTATGGACACGGGATGTGGTAATGTGAACTAATTGAATATGCTCGACATTTAAAGAGTGTGTAGATAGTATTTAGCTCTTCTGTGATTTTCTTGTGGCACATGTTTTACATTTTGAACTCGGCTCGTATGCATATATAAACATATAAGACTGGCCACGCCCACAAAGAAAATCATAATGAGCATTCATGCGCTACGTGATTCGACGAGATTTCGTATTGAAATGCTTTCAAAGGTGTTTCGCAAGTTGCGCAACAAAATTAATTTATAAATTTATCATAAAACCGACACCAGAAATCCACACACACACACACACACACACACAAGATGAAATCGAAGACATTCAAGAAATTTGTGTTGAGCCCAATTTATCGACGAACTCCGCTTGATACGATGATGGCGATGATGAGGTTGATATGATTGCGATGATGACGATGATGATGATGATGACTGCGCTTGCATAAACGAGTTTGCTCTTAAGTGCGTGTGTGCGGCATCGAAGAAGCTCCTTCTAAATGTCTGTCCATCAATGCGAATGCGTGTGTGTGTGTGTGTGTGTTTCGAATCAATGCGTGAGCAGCATTTTGAATGCCATTCGACCAACACAAAATATCCTTCAGCATGCTCCAGCCTCGGCTTCGGCTTCAGCTTCAGCTCCAGTGTATATCCTTCATATCCACTAAAAACATACACCTCATGCTCAACGTGGGGATTTCACGACTCAAGTTATTTATGCAGACTCACATACACAAAGCATGCAAAGATTTTCCAGCTCAGCTCCATTCTACCGCCCCATCCCCCCCACCTTGGGTGATGGCCCAATCGTTCTCCTTCCTCTTTCCTCTTTGTGCCTAGAGCATCTGCCCCGGCAAGCATACAATTAGCTGCAACTGTAATTAAAGCAATTGTACCATAAATCTTTTGCCAATTTAATGGCAACTGCTCCAAATGGGCGTAGCCCTCGCACTAACATCAGCTGCCGGAGGGACAATCTTTCCCGCTGTCCCCTTCCCTTCCCATCAATGCAAAGCCAGGGGGCGTATGTGCCAAGTAATTGTAGCCAAAAAAAAAAAAAATAGGGAAAAGAAGTAGAAACAACAACAAAAAAAAATGCCAAATTAATATAAATTTAATAGTTGGCTGGCATTTATGGCCCACATACAAAGCATAAAAGAGACAGAGAGAGTCGAAAAGGGAGAGAAAAATAATGCGAGAGAGAGAGAGAGAGAGAGAAGAGTGGAGCAGGAGATGAGAAAAAGAATCATTAAATGCATTTAAAAACACTAGAAATTGCAAGACTAGTCAATACCCTTTGCAAAATTAAGAAAATTGCAAAAATACAGAGTGATGGAATATTGCTTTATTAATATACTAGAAAATATTCAAAAATACCAAATGCTATATTTGGTATACATACCAAAGTAAATTTAAAAACAAAAGTTAAATTTCTGTTCCAATTATTCTAAAATTTAAACAGTTTAATGAAAAGAAAGCAATGATAAAATCTAAAAGTTTTGTATATAATTGTATTGTTTCTAAAATGAATATTAAAACAGCGAAAATAAGTGATTTTTTAAGTAATAAAAGAAATCGAAGTTATATACATTTCTTAATTAAGTTGTACACAAGCGAGCGAGCTGTAAATTCTTAATACTATTTCAGTTTTCTATTAAATTACTATTTATTTAATGATAAGTTTATGAGACAATCCTAAATTGAAGTAAAATGCGTTGAATATAAAGTAAAAAAATGGAATCAGACTTTATTAAATATTAGGAAAAGAACTTGTCATTTCGAATCTTTTAATTTTTCAAATTATTTGACATATATTATTAATGCATTATATATAACGTATTATTTTTAGCTTAACATTATATTTACTTAGATTTAATGTTACTGAATACGACTATTTAAGACTATTTAATATGTAATCCAACAATTTCTTGATGTAATATAAATTTAATATAAATAAATTAATTAGTGTTGCTTTAAAATAAATAATAATAAAATAAATAATCTAAAGTGCACTTACAAAAAACTAATATAATACTAATACTGATAATACACAAAAAATTGTTATGTAAATAATATGAACAAAATTGAGCATGCAACGCTTAAAAAAGTAGACATTATTAAACATTATGTTGATTCAAATATTTACCAAATATTTGGATAACATTTTATAATCGAGATAATGAGCAATGAGAACAAATATACCCAGCGAGCAGTCGAAAAGTGTTGAGGGGCAAAAACTATTTAGTCAGCTCTGCTGCGCCTGGGTAAACGCCACACTTGGCTGCCATTCAAAAGCAATTGAAATATCAAATTAATAACTGTAAACCGGATTTTGTTGGGTGCCATCCAACGAAATAAATAAGCCGTAAGTAGGCGGTGCAATTAAAGGAGAACATTGGAAATTGTATTTTTTTCATATACAATCCAAGTGTGCTCAACTTTAAAAACTGTTTGATTTTAAAATACTGACACAGGATTTTCTCTCTGTATATCTCCTTATTAGTGAAATGAGTGATGCCAAAGCAAAGTCAAAGTCAAAGCGCAACTCGCCGCGTCTCTTTGAAGCGGATGAGCTGGCGCCGTTGATGCAACCGCTGCAACTGTTGCAAGCACGCAAGCCAAGACCGGAGACTGTGAAGCATCGCCCCAAGTCTGAGATACTGCGTGAGCTGAGACGTTTGCGTGCCACGCCCACAAGCCCCGACGATGAGGAGGAAAAGGAGGCGCAACAGAAGGGATTGAGTGCAAAACCTTTGCGAACGCTGGAGCAGCTCGATGCACTGCGTCTGACGCGGCATCGCATCAAGCAGCTGCTCGGCTGCAGCAGCTTCGATCAAGTGGTCAGCAATTGTTTTGTACGCCTCAATGTGAGTGCCCCGAATGCGCCGCCCGAGTATCGCATTGCGGAAATCGTGCTCGTCGAGCAGCTGCCGGAGGGTTACTACGTGGACAAGCTACCCACGAATATTGCGCTGCATTTGCGCTACGAGGATCTCGTGCAGCGGCACGAACTCAACGACATCTCGAACATGGCATTCACCGGCGAGGAGTTTGAGCTGTGGCGCGACAATTGCATTTGCCAGGCCATCGAATGGCCAACCAACGAGTTGGTCGCTCGCAAGAAGATCGAGCTTTATAATGCCCTCAACAGCGAGGGTAACAAGCTGCCTGCGATGATGCGCAGCAAGAACGGATTACTCACAATGGTCAGCATGCCAATGCGACCCTTGCCACGCGTCGGTTTGCTCGAGCGATTCGGTGGCAAGTATCCCTGGAAGTTGCAAACTCCGTCTCGCAATGAGGAGCTGAATGGAAGCGACGATACTAACTCGACTACTACGGCTTCGGTTTCTGCTGTTTCCTCGGGGAATCGCAACGTTGAGCTGGAGGCGATTAGCAACGATGGGGATGAAACATTTTGAATTTTCTGACACCAAATTCCGAATTCGAATAGTTCTCTTTCTTGGTTCCACTTTCTTAATTTAACCGTAGCAAATAAAACGAAATAGAATAACGCAATGCAACTAAAATGTGTTTCTTTATATAGAATTGTGCAATTTGGCTGAATCTGGCGCACTTTTTTATTATTTTATTTACCCGAAGAGACTAAAACAAAAAAGTTACAGTCGATCCTGCTGTTCGAGATACCCGCTACTCATTTTGAATAAAAACAGAACAGCGCGGTATTATTCTTATAATATACCAAATTAATATACCGCAAAAATATAGTACTATATTCAAAATATACCATAGAGTGCAAAATATACCAGACTGTCAGCTAAAGCAACTAAGACCCTTCGTAATTCGGTGTCCATACACAAGTATTACTTTTATAATTTCAACAATTCTTAACTGATAAAATTCTCGGGAATCTTAAATACTATTATTATTATTATTAGTACCAAAAATCGTGACTCTCTTAAAGTTACGCTTGTTATTCGATTTTTGTCGAATAGCGTGACAAATGTTTGAACAAACTTGATCTGCGTGCAAACATAACAAATGATATCGAATTAAATTATAGCTCTATTTCTTATAGTCTCTGAGATCTAGGTGTTCATACGGACAGACAGACAGGCAGACGAAAATGGCTAAATTGTTACGCTGATCCAGAATATATGTATAGACTTTATGGGGTCGGAAATGTCTCCTTCTACCATACATTTTCTGCTGGTACAAAGATATAATACCCTGTTACCCTATGGGTATAAATAGGTTCCTCTCAGTAACTGCTAAACATAAGTATTTTGTAATTTGTAAATATAGATAAAATTTACTTAAATAGTTTACTATTTTTTAATGTTAAATTATGTAATTTGCTCTTCATTTCCAGTATTATACAATACAAATTAGTAATTGTTGCTACAAGAAGGCTACACTTTTTTTTAATAACTAGAACACAAAATTAAAGATCCCAAAAGAACTTGCAATCTACTAAGATAAACAAATTATCTGCCTACAAAAGATTATAGGCCAAATTCTTAGGTGTTCATACGGTCTCGGCTGTTGACACTAATCAAGAATATATATACTTCATGGGGTCAAAGAGGACTTCTTCTGCTTGTTACATAAATTTCCTGCAAGCACAAAGTTCTAACCATCAAAATTTGCAGCTAAACGTAAAAGAGTTAATATCAAATTGGAGAAAAAAAAAATGTAGGCAAATACAATATTATGAACAAATTAAAGGCAATATTAAAGTCATCAAAGTGTGCTTTGCAAATAGTTTGTAATTTTAAAATATCCCAGCAGGCTTCTGTATTTTCCTCTTTCTTAGTCTAGAATTTTTATTGGAAGCAGCTCAGCTTGTTAGCAGTTAAAAAAATATATTTCGAGAACAAAAAAAAAACAAAAAGAAAAATTGTTAAGCAAACTGTGCGCGTTCTTGTTAATTATTAACCATTTGCAGTGTTTGCAAGCAAAACAATTGTTTTTAAAATCAAAATCATACCCAAATTCGCAGAGTACAATAACAGATAGAAGAACACAATATGGAGAGCTTGTTGAGCAATCAATTGATGCGTCTGCTGAAGGACATGACATCGGCGCATCCGGAAACAGTTCGCAAATCGTTCGACGAGATGGCCAAAGATTTCAACGACTCGGCGAGTACGTTGGAATTGTGTGCAGTGTTGGGTAACGTGGAAAAGCAAAGCGGGCCGCGCAAATGCGCTGCCATCGTACTGAAGAGACGACTTGCGGACAATGAGTCCTGGCCCAAGGACATTCAGCAGCAAACTCAAGCTGCGCTCATGGCAGCGTTAAAGTCGCTGCGCTTGCACGACGATGAGACGCTGCAGAAGTTGATAATACGCAGTCTGAGCGTGATGATGCAAAGCGCCGAGGCCAGCGAGTGGAATGAATCGGTCTTTGATCACGTGGATACGCTGAGCAAATCGCAGGACAAGCAGCAGCAGACGCTGAGCGCCATCATCGTTAAGCTGCTCGCCAAGATGTCGCCGAAAGTGTTGCAAAACTATTTGCAACGTGCGCAACGCATCTTCATGCACATTGTGCAACAGGCCGAGGCTGGGGGCGAGCTCTTCTCGCCGACAACCGAGCAGATACTGCATGGTTGGTCACTGATCGTACCATTGTATCTCAAGCTAGGCGAGTCTGGCAATCAACAGGCCGAAACCGAATTGGCTGCCATGCTGCCGCACATCATAAAGCTGACGCATGCCGCCGCCTATCAGCAAACGGAGCAACCACATGCAACGTCGCTGGCATCGTGTCGCGGCATCGCTGTGATCTGCAAGCTGAACGAGCAGATGTCCAAAATGATTGCGGAGCATCTCGAACTCGTGCTGGACGAACTCTGCGTGCTGGCGAGCGACACCAAGCTGAACGAAGAGGTGCGTGTTCAGGCCGTTGTGGGTTTGAAAAGCTGCGTGCGCACGATGCGGCGTGACATCATTCGGCTGGGGCTGATGGACAAGCTTCTGATGACACTCTACGGTCTGCTGGCCATGCAGACGCCGCCGCTCGACGACCATAGCGAGGAGCTCTACTTTGGCGACAGCAGTGATGAGGCCACGCCCCTCTCAGAGGCCGCCGACATCATAAAATATGTGGCCGCCCGCTCGGATACGAATCGTGTGGCCGATCGAGCGCTGAGGCTGATGCTGCCGAAGCTGGAGGCAACCGAGCCTCCGCTCCAGCGTCTTGGCGCTTTGCTCTTTCTCTCGCTGATGGCGAAGGGTATCAACGATATTCTGCTGGACACGCACCTTGAGCGCTTTGTTGGTGCCGTGGAGCGAGGATTCCATGACACCGATCCTCTCGTGTGTCGCGGGGCGCACTTTACATTGTCCGTCATAGCCGAGAATCTGCAGCCGGAGTTGACGCGTCACGCGAATCGCGTGTTGCCGCTGTTCTTGCACTTCTTCGACGGACTCAGCAACGTGCAGCGTCTCTTGGCCGAGGATACGGAGGTGTACACGCGCATGTTCTGCGCTTTGGAGATCTACTGCGAGAGCCTCCAGCCGAAGGTGTTGCAGCCGCATCTGGCGGACCTGATGAAGCGTCTGATGCCCCTGCTGCAGCCGAACAGGAATTCGTCTGCTTTGCGACAGATGTGCTTGACTACGATCGCCACTCTGGCCAAGGTGAGCAAACACCTCTTCGCCCCGCACTTCGATGAGGTCATGTGCGCCACTTTGCCTCTCGTCAAGCATTCCCCCGATGAGGATCAGCTGCTGATGCGCACACACGCCATTCAGGTG
This sequence comes from Drosophila niveifrons, assembly GCA_035046325.1. Lineage (NCBI taxonomy): Eukaryota > Metazoa > Arthropoda > Insecta > Diptera > Drosophilidae > Drosophila > Drosophila niveifrons. Next base: position 6,963,408 of record JAWNOC010000063.1, on the reverse strand, counting down.
AGTTTACTTTTTGAATAAGTCGCAATTGTGGGGGGTAATACTGCATGGTTGCATATTATTCATTTTTCTAGAAAGTTGCTAGATTCGTACTTCCATCAATAGTCCAAATTATATGTATAGGTGTGCCTAAGCAATTTGATAGAGATATGCTTTGATTACTTTATATATGGGATAGTTACTAATACGCATTTGTACAGTTTGATTGAAATTGATTGTTGCTGATACTGCTCTACTTTTTACGACTGATGATCCAAAATCTTCTCACGATTGTTGCTCTACTTATGACAACCAAAAGTTTAGTGACCATCGACTTGCTAATGCCAACCGATACAAAGATGGTCTATCTATATTCCGATACCTTATATCGACTAGCCTCCACCTCTGTTGCATTTCTGTGTTATAAAAGTTTTTATTGGCTGCCATCCAATTTCGTTCTACTTTTTGCGACTGATGATCCAAATACTTCTCACGATTGTTGCTCACGACAACTCACGATACCAATAGTTTAGTGACTATCGACTTGCTAATGCCAACCGATACATATATGGTCTATCGACTAGCCTCCACCTCTGTTGCATTTCTGTGTTGTAAAAGATTTCATTGGCTGCCATCCAATTTTCACGTTTTTTTTCAAGGCTTTCCTTTTATATTCCACACTCACAACTTCTCATTTTTATCTACTAGCTATCAACATTGTCTACAACAGTAGAATCAAAAAAAATTTATAATAAAATTAGGCTTGTCCTCAAATAAAATAATTAAAAGCTACATACCTTAGACCCTAAGATAAATTTGACGTTTATTTATCCATATTTAATTTCTTATAATTATATTTTTATTGCATTTTTTTGAAAAAAATGTTATTTAGGCTGAAATGATCTTTGAACATATGTTTGCTATAACGTATTTATGAATTTCAAAATGAGACAGAATCTGATTCAAATGCATTTTGCATATACATTACAATAAGATCTTAGACCATAATAATTTATTCAATATTTGTTGACACAACTTAATTAATAATTAGATTTCATCAAAATTATTTAATTAATTTTATTTTGATTTTATTTCAATATTAAATATCAATTCTGGTTATACTGTAGCTTGCTTGATTACAAGAAAATAAAACAGCCATGCACTTTCTATATTCCTAAATCAAACTTAACAATAATTTAATTGAATAATTTAAATATTTACTGCGCAATTGTTATAAGCGAATACATTTTTGTTAATACACACAATCACAATTGAAAACCTTCGCTCTAAACTTAATATTTTTACCAGAAGAGTTTGACAAATACTTTCTTGCTTTATGTATCTACTGCTCAATTATTTTTAGCTATTTGACTGAATTTTCTACATGTTTCTGAACTGCTCGACAGGTGATCAATCCGCTGGGTCAGGTGTGTCCGGAAAAGTTTGAGAAGGAAGCGTTGAATCTGTTTGCCAGCTGCCTGGACATGATCAAGCACATGACCGGAGCACAAATATGCACCTACGAACTGCTCGGCGTGCTCTCCAGATACGTACCCGAGGAGATCAATGCGCACTTTCCGCTCATAATGAACGGACTCTTGACTTCCATCAAGCAGGCAGCGAACGTGGACAAAGCCACCGACGACGATGATGAAGACGACGACGATGATGATGAAGACGATGACGATGACGATGATGAGGCTGCTAGCACCGATGATAAAGATGACAATGAGGATGAAGTGAACGAGGATGAGGCCGAAGATGAGTCCGAGGATGAAGACGACGAGACCAGCACAGAGGAGAAGACGGCGAGCAGTGTGCACGATGGCCACGGCGATCAAACGGAGGCGAGCACTCGCAGCAGCGAAAGTTCAGCCAACTATATGAATGGACACGAGGAGGCTGTGATGTGTCTGAAGGCGCTCGCCATCAATATGCCCAGCACACTGCTGCCTTATCTGTCGGAGGCGACGCAATGCGTCCTCACATCCACCGAATACATGGAGGAGGCGGACAAATGGTTCGCCTACGAGACGCTCACGCAATTCATTCTGCTGTATTCGCGACAGGGCAACGTGTCGGAGGCAAAGAAACATTGCGTCCAGCTGCTGCCGGCGATGGTGTACTTTGTGCAGAAGGCCAATGAGACGGTGAACGTGGTGAGTGTGATGAAGAGCATCCAGCAGCTGCTGGCGGTGCTCAAATCGGACGCCTTGGCAGCCAGGGGCTATGCGCAGATGGTATTCGAAATGCTGCAACGCACGCTGCGGCGCAAGCTCAATTGTCAGTTCGACGTTGTCATCGAGCTTGAGATGGAGATGAAAGCCCTGCAGCAATGCAGCCAGGCTGTACACGCCGAACGGCAGGTGATGGAGGCCGCTGGCGATCTGATACCCGTCTTTGGGCATGCGCTGACCAAGCGAGAATTTGCCTCGTATTTGTACGCGTTGTTCAAGCGTTTCGTACGGAATCTGCGACAGAGTACGCCCGGCGGTCAAGTGCCGCCTGATACATTCTTTATGTACTCGCTGTTGGGACGCAGCATGGAGGCGCTGGGCGTCATGGCCGAGCAATACTACGATGTGTTGAGCCATAGCGCACTCGATTGCATGAAGGACCAACGACGGCATATACGCGACTTTGCCAGGCAACAAATCGATCGGCTGCTCACACACTCGACGGAGCAAAACAACGCGGAGACAATCATTGCGGCCACGTTGAGTGTCTTTGTCGATGCCCTCGCTGCTGGTTCACCGCTGGAGAAGGATGAGCGCGATCTGCTGATCGCGATTCTGGCACGCATGATTCGCATCGACAGCAAATGTGTGGCGATGAACACGCTGATTCCCTTGTTCCTCGACACTTTGCCGCTGCAGCAGCGATTCGAGTGCTACATCGATGTGATGCCCGCATTGCATGTGATCTTCAAGGCACGCATCGATCTGATGCGTCCCCGTCTCGCCGAGATACTCGAAGTGCTGCTCGCTGCTCTGCAGGCTCAGCAGTTGCCTAATGCTGCGCTGAGGCAAATGACCATTGAGCTCATCAAGTGCATCAAGCTGGTTGATGAGATGCTTTATCAGCAGGTTAGCGACAAGTTTGTGGAGGCCAAAGCGATCATTGTTTAAACTGAGTTGGGAAACGTTACGAATGTTAAGCGAAATTCCAAAATCCCAAATTAAGTTCAATTTGACTTTTCTTGCGTTCGAATAAAGTTATGAAGTTCAGAAGGTCTCAAGTCTCTTCATTCTCTTTTTTCACGATCATTCGATTCAGACTGTTGCTTGTTTCTATAAGAGCTGCCAACTTTTTCTAGTACAGTGCTGCCAACTCAAGCGAACTATCGAATGAGAGTTCAAACTATTGTCCGTTGCGAAATTCTGGTGCGTTCGAATAAAGTTAAGAAGTTTTATTCGGTTTCTTTATTCTTTTTCCCTCGATCGTTCTTTACAGACTGATGTTAGTTCATCGGCGAACTGTCAACTTTTTCGTGAGCTTAAACTATCAACAGTTACGAAATTCTGGTAGGAAATTTAATGAGGCTCTTTCAACTTCCCTTCTCGATCATTTGCTATCGCTTATCGATGAGATGCCAACCTATCTTACTGTGTAGTGCTGCCAACTCGAAAAGAACTATCGAGTGAGTGCTTAAACTATCGATATATTTCATTTACAATTACTTAAACGCTATAACAATATGCTGCTTACCAAAGTTAGCAATAGTAGCATGTTTAAATTGATGAGCAGTGATTTGAGTTTACCGAGTATATTCTATTTTGCCCAGAGGCCATCGATCAATGTAAAGTGACATCGAACTATTAATGTACGAGTGCCAAGCTATCGACTAGCTAATCGCCAATGAAACTATATCGACCACTGCAGTGGTCACATTTTCCTTAGGGTTTGATGGATTGCCGCAAGTCACGAGAGTGACGAGAGCTGAGCTCCAAGTCCAACAATTAGTTGAACCGAGTTGATGGCGTTGCTGGCGCCACCTGGCGTTCAAGTGCAGTTTACGTTTCGTTCGGGGTGTCGTCGAGATTGCGTCGTTAATGTGCAACAAACTTAAGGCAAACTTTTCGCCAATAGCACAAACAAAATTCAATTCAACGCGACAAGAGGGAAAGGGAGAGAGAGAGTGGGAGTGGGAGAGTGAGAAAGAGAAAGAGAGAGAGTGGAAAACACGTAACAATCACAAAACTAATGAGCAATTACAAAATGCAAAATTAGCAATGTGGCAGGCAAGGTGACACAGACAGTGGTGGGGCAAAGGGAAGGGCAGGGCAGGGAAGGGAAGTAGAAGCCTTGAAGTTTCCGTCGTCCTTGCAGGATTCACGACAGCGGCGGACATGCCAATTAATTAATATTTAATTTATAGCCTGAGCAATTGTGCCAACAATTTCATTAAGTTTCGCTGCGCTTACAGCCGTTTTTTTTTCTTTATTTATTTTTTTTTGCTTCTTGTTGTTTTTTCTATTTTTTGTGTGTTGTAGATTCCATTGGCATGCGCTGACCATTTTTTATTGTACTTTTCAGCGGTATTTTCATATTTCTTCTCTCATGCGACAAACTTTGCTTGTGTTTCTTATTTTTTTTGCCCCGTTTTCGTTTTCGTTTAAACCGTGTCGCGTTGGTTTTTTTTTGCTTTGTTTCTTTGCGCTTTCGTCTAATTAACTTGAAATGAGTTTTTCGCTTTCAGTCTCATTCTCTCTAGCTATCTTTCTCTTTCTATTTTTCTCTCCCTCTCTCTCTGTCTCTGTCGTTGTCTGTCTCTTGATCTTGATGTGTGTGTGTGTTGCTGTCCGACAAATGTTTTTATTTTGCGCTGTTTTTGCCTTGGCAAAATGTCACTTAATAAATTTGACGACTGTTTTATGTTGTCGCTTTGGTCCTTAAAAAAAACACACACACATAACAACAACAACGAAAACGTAAACGAAAAACAAAATTTCGAGCGAGGGGAAAGCGAGGAGAAGCAGGAAAACCAGAAAGCAACACGCCCATTACAACACGTAGTGGCCATAAATATAAAAGCCAGCGCCACGCCCACAAAAACCTAATAAAACATGGTATGTGCGTGTGTGTGTGTGTGTTGGTAAGGGGGGAGAAGCGATGCGAGTCACACTCATATGCAGAGGCTGACAGCTAACCTTGACCCAAAGGCTGGGTTAGCTGGTTAAGTTAGAATTTTGGCGGCGTGTGCGTCAGGATGTCGTCTACTTCTCCCTCTCCCTCCCTATCGCCATCTCCCTCCCTCTCCATGTTGTCCTGGCAATGCCTTTTGATTTGCCATATTAATTGCTCATCAGCCTGCAGTTTAAAGCTGCAAATAATTAGAAAGCATCGCATTAAATTCAAGCTGTTGTCTAGATGCCTTAACTCCATTTTCTCGGCTGGCTTTGCGACTTGTTTGCAACATTTTAATTTCTCCGAGTAAAGTATATTTTACATTTACTTTGCCAAGTACAGCAGAAGCTCACAAATTTGAATGCGCTGCAAGTTGTTTGATGAAGTAACTTCACTGAATTTACAATTATACTTGCAATATGTATGTTACTTCAAAAAAGTTGCCATATTAAGTACAAAATAAAAGATACTTCACATTAAAATTTTTTAAAATTTAACTTTTACATAAAGCACAAAGAAATGTTATGCTGATATGTTTCAAGTGTATGAGTATTAAATAAAGAATGAAAAAGTAAAACATCTTTTGTAATTTTTTTAAATAAGTTTTATTTATACTTTATATTTATATATGTTGTTTAGTTTACTTTCTTCTATCATATCAAATAAAATGTGAAGAACATGAATCTGTATCGAATTGGATTGTTGAACAGACATGCTTATTTAAGTTTACCGATTTTACATTAAATCTTGTCATATATCTGCGCTACTTTACTTTAAACTTAAGTCAGTAATTTAGTATTATTACTTAACTATATAACATTAAAATGGAATCTGTTTAAATTATGTTTAAGGAAATATTTCTTCATATTTTATATATTTTTTTAAAAATATTTCTATATACATATTTGGTTCAGATATATTATAAAAGTATAAAACCAATAAATATATATAAAATTAAGAAAATAAGTTTTCCTTTAATTTTATATTTATATTTAGAAAGAAGTCTTTATATACAAAAAAAAAACTGTTTTATTTTTTTTCAAATAACATTTTTATATTTAAATAATTAGTGGATAAAGAAAGTGCTTTCATATTTTATACTTATCTTAAAAAAAATATTTCTTTACATCGTTTAGGTTTGTTTGTTAGTGTAACGTATATACATTTTTAGTTTAATTTTTGTTCAAATAAGGTTTATCATATTTTGGACTTATTTTTAGCTTACATTTTTATATTAAATCGATAAATAAAGAAAATAAATATTTTGTATATTCTTTTTTTGTTATATTTATACTTTTGCTATATTTAGTTTTCATGCATGACAATTAAATCACAAAATCACGTTGCACTAATTTGCGAGCGTTTACTGTATGCTTCAAGTTTTATTGGGCCATGAGGCGTATGAGTAACATGACACACACACAAATACGCATAAGTTCAAGAGAAAGTCATTTCGATTGTGGACAGAGTTAACCGCCATTGAGCTGAAGCTGAAGCTGAAACTGGAACTGGCTAGCGGCACATGTTACAGCTTCCCCTCATCTCCCTCCACACTTCTGCCAGCCATCGCATTTGCCTCTGCTGTCTGCTGTTCGACTTTTGACTTTTACAAGTGCCTGGCGGGCATCCATGGCCGTGACGATGACGATGAGGATGAGGATGACGATGGAGACGATGATGATGACGATGACGATGACGATGACGATGATGATGGCGGTGGTCTGTTGGCTGTTTTTGGCTGTTGATGTTGCGACTTTTGGTCGGATTAAATGCGCAGCTACACCTGGTGACATATCTTTTGGAAAACAAGTGTGCAGATGGGTGATGGCAATCAACGAACATCAAAATTCAACGTTCAACGTTCAACTTTCAACCAGCAAGCAGCAAGCAGCAGGCAGCAACAACAAGGAGGAGCATTAGAATCCAGTTGGATTCTGATGCCAGTGTGGCAGCAGGACAAGGACATCGGTGTGGCAGCATCAGCATCAGTCAAAACTTTGCCAGCAACTGAATTATGTCATTTAGTTGACAGGACGCGCACAGATGCAGATGCCTCTTGGGTTCATCGGAAGAGAGCGAAGAGTGAGAGGGGGGGAATAGAAGGGGGACGAAAGCAGCCTCGTGGCTTCTAGATTTGAATGGCGCCACATGCATTGCAACACGACAATGCGGCAAATAGCGGTAGCTTAAGAACGCAATTCGCTATTCGCCACAAAGCACAGTGCAAACAAACAGTTGGAAATCCAACGAAATCCACTCAATTAAACTCTTTGAAATTGAATAAATGAAGGGTAATTTGGGGTGGAGAAATGTTGCGGGCTATTCAAAATAAAGAAACTTCTAAAATAAGTTATCCTAATTTAAACATTTCTTAGAAGTATTTTATATTCTCTTTATTTTTACTTTACCTTTATTCTATATCTAAATAGCTTATCCTAATATGAACATTTCTTTATAATATTATATATTCTTTTCATTTTGACTTTTCTTATTGTTTACCTTAAAATATATTATTAATATTCTTGCTTTTTTGTTAATTAATATTGACTTTAAATAGAAGTAAAGTGAAGTAACTAATATGTCTTTTAAAATAACATATTTTAATTAAAATACAATTTAAGAGATGCAAATATGTTTTATATATCAATTTCGAATATTACTTTTCCTTTAGCTGATTATTAGAATTCACATGAAACATAATTTAGTAGATAATGTATTATTAATATAGTCTTTGCCACAATTAGCCAAGCAAAGTTAAAAATCGAATACTTTATACAGCTGAGCTTTGGCAAAATAACCAGGCTACCATATTCTCTAGATCTTGAAGGCATTGAACATGTTTTGGGCTAACTAAAACGGAAGGTACACGAAGGCGAAAAACAATACGATAAAGTAACATTAACTGAAATGTGCTTGGAGCGAGATTTTCGTGAACTTCATAGATATTTTGTATAATTCTGTGATGTTATTACTAACAAAGGAAGCAAGACTCATAACGTAAAGTATTAACTTTTATTTTTCTAAGAAATCAAATACTAACACCAACTAAAAATTTAAATGACGAAAAATTACTTTTCTTATTATGAAATTAAAAAGCTTAATGACCAAGAAAAATGTCTCTTATTTTGAGTAACTTTAAGAAAATGTTAGAAAACACAACTTTGTTAAATTTTGTATAATCATTTGAATATTATTTTGGTAGTAACATTAAATAGCAAATATTTTTGCATATCATCTTCATTTCCATCATCATTGAAATGCTAAATATTAAAGAAATTTTAATGGCAGCAAACGTGTGTCTAACTTAAGACCATCAGTGTATACATATTAATATGTATGTTTCTTCTATTAATTATTTTTACCATAAAGAACTGCATTCAAGTTTCATAGGCTTAAACAGCGAAATCCCCTTGCAAGACAATGCGTTAAGTATACGACCTGTCTTCGCCAAATTATTGCATTTTATAGCTGTGTGATTTTCCTTGATGAACTTCAGTCTGAATTGAATAATTTTACAAACCATACGACAAATAACCAAATTGTTTTGCAAGTGGATTAAAATAACAATATTACGTATACGTAAAAGAGAGACATGTGAATTGTTCTCAAAAATTAAATGAATTTTAAGTTGCTCTTCAATTAAATAAATGCAAAGCATTCGAAATGTGAAATTCTGCAATTTAGCCCTTTTGATAGGCTTTTGTATTGCGTTGACCCAACTCAATTCAGCTGCCAGCAAAAATGTGACGCTGCCAACTGTGCCACACTGTGTGGCAGCAACAGCAACAGCAACAGAAGTAGCAGCAGCTAGCAGCAGCAGCAGCTAGCGGAAACCGTTTGCTCAAGCAGTCATTACATGCCGCACATTTTTTGCGTATTCCATTTACCAATTTTGTATTCGACTTTCAGCTTCTTCTTCTTCTTCTTCTGCTGCTGCTGCTTCATTTCGGTTTTATTTTCTTTTACTACTCTCCGTTTTTTTCGCTTTTTTTTTGGCCTGCGTTCTTCGTGCCAGCGCCTTGAATATTTTTCTTCAATTTTATTAAAATTATGGAAATGAATGAAATACTTATACGCTGATGCTGCTTGTGCTGCTTTTGCTGCTTTTGCTGCTGTTGCTGATGCTTCTCCTCTTTGCTTCGCTTCGTTTCGTTTTATGCTCTCGGCGACATCCTTTAAGCGAACGAATTTATCGAAAATTGCAGCAGCCGTGTCACGCCCCTCCCCCCTCTATCCCCTCCTGAGGCATTGCATTGCGGCGGGGGAGGGAGGAGGACTTTAGTAATCCGTTTCACTGATGCGAATTCAATCGATGTGCAGAATGTTACCTGCAGCAGTCGTTGCCCCCTAGTTTTTCCCCACCCCCCTTTGCTGATCCACAATCCTCATTTGCATGGTCCAAGTTTCATCTATGATTCAGCTTCAGCTGCAAAATTTCAATTCTTGTTCAATTTTAATTTTCATTTCCCTCTTTCTCTTTTTCTCACTTGTGTTTTTCTTGCTAATTTTGTAATGTTCTTGCATTTAGTTTAGTTTCTAATTGCATTTCACTTAATTTTGTTACTTTTTTGGGCGAATATTTTATTGCCGTTTCATTTTGCCACAATTTCTACAGCTGTTGGACAACAACTGAAGTTCTTCTCTCATCCTGCTGTAGTAGTAGTGGTAGTAGTAGTAAAAGTTGTTCAAGTTTGTTGTTCATTAGCGAACAAACTTGACACCAAAGTCGGCCTCGCAGTTCTGCTGCTGGCGCCACCTGGCGGCGTATTTAGCAGTCTGTCACTAATTGCATCGGAGAGGTTTCCGTTTTCATTTTAATGGGGGCGCCACATGGCGCTGCATTTCACCTTCCAGCCTTTCTGCCCCCCCTCCTCACTTCCTCCACTCACGCGCCCTCTTTTTACCATTTGGCAATTTGATTTGTCGCAATATTTTTCGCATTTTGCACATCAATCACTCTGCAGTTGTCGCCCAGTTCCGCATCTAATTCGATTTAGTTGCAATTCCTAGTTGCTTTTTTTTTGCGTTTTTTTTGTATTCGCACGTTGCCATTTGCCATTTATTTCACTTCGTCGTTTTTTTTTTGTTCTGCTTCAATTACTCCAATTTATAACGATATTCCTGTGTGTGTGTGTGTTTTTGTTTTGTGGTTTAGAATAATTGTTTAATTGGAATTATGAAATTCAATAAATAGCTATGATTAAGCACTTAAGCCTTTAGCGGATCATTTTCATATTCGCATATAAGCAATTTTCCATTTATTTTAAGTTAAATCAACTGGAATTGTGCTGAAATTCCAAAAACTACGATTTCACTTTCTCGATTTTTGATTTTCGATTAAGAATATCCTTAACTTTTTATGCTGCACAGCCACGGCTTCTTCACTTTAAATTGTAGTTGCAAAACAAAATATTATTTATGTGTGTGTTGTGTATTTTATGTACAAATTATTTGAAATACCATTTCACTGAGATTATAGATTCAGAAATTTATCTGCAAAGAGTTTGAATAATATTTATTTACAGAATATGCACACAATAATTTACTGCTAAGCTTTGTGGAGGTATAACGAATAATAATCAAATGATTAACACGTTTTTTAAGGAGATGGGAAAAGGAAGAACATATATTATTTATACGATAAATTTTACACTTACATGGTTACAGTATAAAAACTAGAAATATTTTCAGAATTCTTTTGCTACATTTTTTAAACAAAGATCGACTTCACATAGCATCCGAATTTAACTTTTATTAAATGCATTTACTTAAAACAAGTAATACTGTGAAATGACCTCTAACTCTTTTGCATAAGAGGAGAACACTGCGGTTTTATTCTAAAAATAAACCCAATTAATATTCTGCAAAATACTAGCATATACCGAAAGCTATATTTAGTATATTTATATAGAACAAAATCAGTAGTGAAGCTAAAGGAACAATTTTTAGTTTTTGTTTAAAATATAACATAGAATACAGACTATATATATATATTTACAATTTACAATTTGGTATACTCTGTTCTCTATGGTATATTTTAAACAATATCGAATAATTTTTCCTTTAGCTTCCCTGCACTACTAGCTCTGATTACTGATCTATATATTTAGTATTTACTTTATATATTTTGATAATATACATTATGTTTACCTTTATTTTTTGCATTTACAGTATACTTTTTATATATATTTAGTAAATACTTTGTAATTATTTAGTATATATTTAATATTTACCAGTGTTTTTAGTACAATTTTTATATGTTTGGTATATTATAATATATATATTTCTAGATTTTTGGTATGCAATTTATATATATTTATATATATACTTTCTATATTTTAAATCAAATGAAGAATCCGTACAACAAGTTTGTACTTCACCAACATGTGCGCAATATTTTATTAACCAGTCAAACTCAATATTATTACTTACTACTCTTATTACTTGCTCTCTTCAAACACTTGCTACTTTTACTAGTACGACTACTACAACTTTTTATACTACAACAACTACTCTAATTGCTTTTCTCTGGCACAAATGCTCGACCGAAATTCAGCTGCTGGAAAAACAGATGGCGGAACATCATTTGCAGTCTTCAGTCTTGTTCAGGGGCAGAGCGGGGCGGTGGGCATAGTTTTTGGCTGACAATTAGCGCCCATGAAGTGCGTCTCTTTGTCCAGTGCAGATGACAGCTTAGAAAAATCACCAACCAAGTACTCACACACACACACACACGTACGTAGAGCATTTAGCAGTCATTTCGTCACCTCTCTCTCTCTCTCTTTTTAGCACTCTCCATTCACTCAGAGGGCAGAGAGCGAGTGTGGAACTTTGAAGTGGTCATGGGCTGTCGACTGTCGACTGTCAGTAGACAAATGTGACATATTTGGACGGCATATTGCCATCTCAGTCAGTCAGTCCGGGGCTCACTCGGTCGGTCCATCATTAGTCATCTTCAAGTGGTGGGGGCGTTGAGTGGAATTATGCAAAAGTTGCCTCAAAGTTGACCAAAATCACGCGCAAAACAACACAGCGACAATAACACAACTGGCATTCCACTTGAAAGTCAAACTGAAAGCTGCAGAAGATGATGATGATGACGACGCCGACGATGTTGGGGAGATGGAGACGCAGTCTTGGCTACTCTCTAAAAAGTGAAGAGAAGGGAAAGGAGAAGGAGGAGCAGAGCGAAGCGAAGCACTTCAGTGGCGTCAGGCAAATTAATCTTATTTAATTTGAATTTTTATATAAATAATGGAGAGCTCAACCAAAAAGCCGCCAAAAACTTTTGTTCAATTTTTTATTATTAAATGGCTGCGGACAGCAAGAGGAGGAGACCGTGGAGGGAGGGAGAGTGGGGCACGGGGCACGGGGCACGGGGCATGCGGCATGGGTATTTGTGGCACGTGCGCGGCTACTTGTGAACACTTTCCAATTTGTTGAATACTCGCCAGCAAAACAATTTGTGATCCCCAAAAAGTGCAAACAATGCGCAAGAGGGCAGCGCACACACAAAACAAAACAAAACAAAAAAAAAAGGGGCAGCTGGGAGCGTGGACAGGTAACCGGTGGCAGGTGGCACCTGCTGTTGGCTGTTGGTTGCTGCTGGACGAGGGCAGCCAACTAGGCGTCCAACAGGCTGGCTCGCTGGCTGGCTGTCTGTCTGTCCAAACGTGTGTCATTCTGCGGCAACGCGGCACAAAAATGATTTATGACAAAGCTTTCGCGCCCCTTGTCGGGATCGGGAAGGGGAATGAAGTGGGAGACTGAGGCAGAGGCAACGTGGCAGCATGTGGAATGTGTTTTTGCCAAGCAAGAGAGCCAGAGCCTGAGCCAAAGCCGAAGGTTGAGGGCTCTGACCGTGTCGCATTTGTCGCATAAATGCAAAGTGTTTTAAAGTTGTTGTTGATTTTTCGGGACAGGAGCAGCCCGAGATTGACTAAATGTGTGCGTGTGTGTGTGAATGAAATATGCATGAATCCTCAACAGGAGACCAATGAGAGACAGCGGTGGTGATGGCAGTTCACAAAAGGTGACACCAACTTGACTTGACTCGAGCCAAGAGGTTAAGATGGATGGGCATAAAAAGCATCAAGGTTATGGCGGCTACGTGTATTATCATGATAAATACAAAACTAAAGTACATTTATTTGTTTCACCAACATAGCATACATATATTTATGTTTATGCAAATGCTGCTGAATGTCAATGACTTTCTGCAGATTGTTTAACATGATAAACTATCTGCTCATCAGCATCAGAGAATCTGGCAAATATTAAGGGTTCAACTTTGAAATATTCAACTGATATTTTAGTGAAAATCAAGTCAAGTGGAGCAACGAAATGAAAAACGAATAAGTAAGAGAGCTACAGTCGAGTGTGCTCGACTGTGAGATATCTGCTAACGGTATTAATTTCAAAGTATACCAAATTAATATACCGCAAAAAGACTAGAATATATCAATTGTTATATTGGGCATATACATATAGTGAGATATCCGCTGTCAATTTTTAAAGGAAGCGAAACGGTATTTACTTGAAAGAATACCAAATTTATATACCGCACAAATGTAAAAATATACCAAATTATATATTTGGTATATAGAAATCGTGAAATAACCGCTGCCCATTTTTAATGAAAGCAAAACGGTATTAATTTAAAAGTATACTCAGTTAATATACCGCAAAAAGACTAAAATATATCAAGTGCTATATTTGGTATATAGATATAAAAGTATTGAAAATAAAACGGTATTTATTTTAAAGTATACCAAATTAATATACCGCAGAAATACTTAAATATACCAAATGCTACGTCTGGTGTATTGATATAGTACTACGTTCAAAATATACCACAGATTACAAAATATACCAGATTTTCAGCCAAAGAATCTATGAGCCCTAACAAGCCATTTCATATAGCTTAAAATTTCATGAAAGTAATAGAATGCAAAAAGTTATTACTTAAAACACTTTTAAAAGGCTATTGCAGAAATATTAAAAAATGTTGTTGTTGCATAAATTACTAGTTTTAAGTGAACTGTGAAAGTATGCAAAGTATAATAATGTAATTATTATAACACGTTAGATTGTAAATCATGTTTACAATACATTTAGATTTTTTAATTAATGAACCAGTACCATAAAATTACATTTTTTTTAACTTAAAGAACTCTTTAGAACTCTTGAGAGTTGTTGTTTGAAAAAAAAACATAACAAAAACAATTTAATGTTCAAGGCTTTAAGCCAAATAGTTTGCATATATGTATTTTTAGTTTATTTTAACTTTATTTACTTTCGCTATTTTTGATTTAAAAACGAAGAAATGTGAGTAAAAACACTTTAAACTAAATTCATTAAAATTCAATTTAAACTCAATTTTAATATTTGCTAAAGTTGCATTTTTACTATTGTTTTATTGTTAATAATTTGTTTTCTGTTGCCAATTGGCAGCTTCATCTTAACTGTTTAATCAACTATCTCAACATGCGTTGTAATAAAATAACTATATATTTTTGCAGTTTTTTTCTAGGTTTTGATTTATTTATTAGTTCAGCAATAAAGTACCATAGCAACACATTTCAGGGAAAACTCATTTAGGCCAAACCTCATACCTATATTATGAGAATTTTGCAAGTAAATTAAAGATTGTTTTATTACTTGTACCTACAGGAGAGCAAAAAGTTTTTAACTCGTACTTAAACGGTATAAAATAAACTAAACTGTGTAATCAACTATTTTACATAAAATTGCATCACTTTTATGCATGCGATATAAATAAATATCCAAATGTATTGCTAGCGAAAATTACTTATACGTTAAGGTGAAAAGATAGTTTTGAATTCGCATAAAATTATTTAATAAACTTAATTGTTTAATCATTTATTTCACTTTATAAATTATTGCGACTTTTTTGGGCAAGTCAATCATTATATATTGAGAGAAAAAATAGTTTTGAATTCGTTTACATTTATAAAAAAAAAAAAAACTGAATCTGTGTAATCAACTATTTCATATTATAAATTGTAACCAATAGTTTTACAAGTGAATATCACGTATACGTTAAGGAGAGCACATAATATTGAATTTGTACAAATTTATAAAATAAACTGAAACTTTTTAATCAACTATTTCAGTCTATAAATTATCGTTATATAACATGTCTTTAAGCGGCTGCTTCAAATGGTCATTTAAGAGCTCAAACCGCACTTTTGGCGCCCAACTTGTATTGAAGGCACGCCTTGGTGCCTTTACATCTCTAGAGAGCGTAGCATTAAAAGCATTTTTAATTTCATTTTCATTTCATTCTTGTGACTCGTGCTTTGCCCCGTCGCCTGACAGGTGGCCGAAGATTCATTGTCCTAGAATCACCGATGCCTGAGCCGACTTTTTAATTGTATTAACACGCTAATGTAAATCGCATAATGCCGCAGCGTCCACCCAGAAGATGGGAAGTGGGAAATGGGAAATGGTGAATGGTTCCCACTCTCAATCTCTCGCCTCAATGTCTCGCTTATTACATATTTATGTTTATATTTTCTTCAGCCGCGCTTTTAAGAGCGTTGAATAAATTTTAATTGTCTTCGGATGTCGCAATGTTTTCAATGTTTTTGTTGTGCTCCTCATTCTTATTGTTGTTGTTGTTGTTGTTTCTCTTTACGCCCCCGGGTGGGACATTAAAAAATATTGCAGCATAAGGTTCCACCCCGAAACAAAAAATGTTTCACCAGCGCAAAGAACAACAACGAAACGAAACGAAACCTGAAAGAAACGAAAAAAAAAAACAGCGTATGGCCGACATTATGCTCGTACTTACACTTATATATACGATGTTCTTTGGCCCTTGGCCTTTGGCCGGGCAATAGTAAAAGCGAAATTAGCCGAACGCAGGAGGACAACAAATTTTCTACCTGTTGGCCATAAAATAAATTCCATTATATTGTGACAAAAAAGAGAAAGCAAAACGAACACAACAACCAAAAAAAAAACTGAAACGAAAACACAACATTACACCGAGAAAAAAGAAAAGAAAATAAAAGGAAAAACAGAAACAGAAAACCGAATGGAAGACAGTACAGAACGGAACGGAAAACGCGCTCGTAAAAATAATAATAATAAAAGTCAAGCCAAATGACGCAGCACGCAGCGAGAGGAAAGAGAGCAGCACAAAGCTCAAGACAATAGCAGATGGCAAACAAAACCGAGAATATGCCACAATTTTGACATTCTAAATTACCAAATCGCCAAGCACAAATTCAATATGCAAAAAAAGATTTAGAAAAACTTAAAAAATTTAGAACTTTATATTGAAATTAAACGAGCGATTTAGAAATTTGAATTAAAAAGTCAAAGAACAAAACATTTTATTAATAAGTAAAACAGGTGTGCTAGTTAAAATGTAGAAAATAAATAAAAAAATTTGAGTGTGAACTCAGGAAAAACATCACTTCAAAACAATACGTAATTGTCAAAAAAGTAAGATAAGCATATGATAATAAGAGCAACCAAAAGTGTTGCCTACTTTTCAGCTGCAAAGTAAAATAATCAAATTTAAATAGGAATTAAATGAACTGTCGTTGAGAACATTTTATGAAAATATGTATTAACATTTTTGTATTGCCAGATAGCTAAATGAACGTTATTTAATTCTTTCTATAATTTAAAATAAGAAGCAAAACTAAGAAATGTTGCCTACTTTTAGTCATCCTTACTCTCGACATTTTCTTCAGCATAATGGAGTCACTATCCATGTAGAAGGAATGGAAACTGGATTCTAGAACGCCACAAAGCGATTTCGAACTTGAAAAGCATCTAAATGGTGCCAGCAAATCAGGCAACTACTATAAAAGACGCACGGACGCAGGCAAACAACAAACACAAAGGACATTTGGATCAAACCGGGGACAAAACGGAGCAGCAGCAGCAGGTGGAGCTGGCAACTAAAACAAAACACATCCCAGCTTCTCCCTTCTTGAAACACGCTTGCGCCCCTCTGTTGCCCTTGATAGCGCAGGCAAGCGCGGAAATTTTTGAGCAGACAATGCGAGATGAAAAATTGTTAGGCCTATGGGACGATAACAGCCAAGCAGGGCAACGACAACAACGAGCTCACGAATGATGGCGACCTTTGTTTAAATATTAACAAAATCTCATTCGAAGAAGACACACACACACACACACACAGCGAGAGTTGTTAACACAAGCGCAACGCTAGAGCAAACAAAGAAAACTTTTGGCAAGGTAAAGTTTTCGCTTTATTTTTTTGTGTGATTTTAATTTTATCTGTGTCTTGGGCGAAACAAATATCGTCTCGCATACATATACTTTCCCTCACTCACACACACACACACACACACACACACACACACTGGACAATCATAAAGCGTCGCGTTTACTCCACGAAAGCGCTCGAAGGTAATCCTAACTTAGCTGCGGATTTGTTGGACAAGCGATGCGTGCGATTAAAGCAGCTCAATGCGAGAGTAGTTAAGCTCCTCATTCAACTGCTCAACTGCTCCTCTTTCCTTCTCTCTCTCTCTCTCCTTCTCACTCTTGCTCTCATGTTGTCAACGAATTGCTTTGCCATGCTGTGGTCAATCCTTGCTGCTTAAGTTGAAGCACTCTCATTGAGAACTGGAGTTAGAGTTAGCGTCGGAGACGCAATCACAGCGAAATGCCATGGATAGCAGCAAGGCAGCATGGCAGCATGGCAGCAAGCAAACATACCAATCCGCTTACATGGCAAAGTATTTGGCGGCAAGGTGGCAAAAGTGTAGCATGCAACACAATGAGAACACGCAGCAGAGAAGCAGCGGCAGCATCGTCAGCATGTGCAGCAAATCACGCACATTCTTTAGTAGCCAAGTCGTCAGTCTTACAGATTTACAGATTTACAACTCGGAGTCGAAATTCTCAAAGCTGCTGGTGAAACCTGAACTGCAAACAGGCTGTCGAAAATCTTTAGAGTCTGCAGAGAAAGTGTTTTGATTTCAAACAGCTTAACACGTAAATATAATAACAAATTAAATGGAATTTACTTCATTTCATTAAAAGTGTCAGATATACCTTTCAATATTATAATTATTGTAAATTCAAGTTAAGAGAGTCATTTTGTTCAAGTATTTAGACACATTTTAAAAGTAATATTAATAAATGATGCTCAATAATCACAAATTTTTTAAAATCTTTCATTTTAATATTCTAGTTTTTTTATTAACTCGATTTAAACGAAAATACAAATTGAAGAAAAACAACATAAGCGTATCACTAAATATCGATGCAGATGGAATATCAATGATATAAAAAGAGAAGTCGCATAGAAGTGAAAAGACAAGGAGCACAAAAATATAGAATTGAATAGAGAAATGTTTTCAACACATATCATAATGCCAATAAAAATCAAAAAACCAAAATAATACAAAATTATTCGAATTCTTCATATTTAATATATTTTTTTTATATTCACTTAAATTCCATTTAAAAAAGTTTAGGTTAATTTAACACATGTTGAAAATAATGCCACAAAAAATGAAATCGTCTGTCTATAAGTACTAATTATATCATTTTTTTTTTTTGCTTAGACTAAAGCGATTAAGTCTAGAATGCTACTGCATCAACTGTAATATAAATAATACTTACATAACATTTTGTACAGATAGAATATCTATTGAGTCTAACATTGGGCAAATGCCATCAGAGAAGTTAACCTTCAGTAGGGAAATTCGGCTTTGAAATTAACAAATTGACTAGCTGAAGTGCAGCATGGCTTAGAAACTTCATAATGAAGTCGATGATGATGTGATAAATAATGTAGCAAGAGCTGCAGTTGCTGCTGCTTCAGCTCATGATGAAGATGGTGTGTGATGGCATGTTTTTTTGGGGCAACTCAACTGAACTGAACGAACACGAAGAGATGAGAAACATTTTCATGTTTCCACAAAATTTAAGCATCACAAATGTTTTAACATTTTGTGTTTGGCTAAAAGTCAGGTGTTGGCCACAAACACATACACCCACTACACATATATATGTGTGTGTGTTATTGGGAGCAGTTTTTGCTAGTAGAGGAGTACTTAGCATTTGTATTTAATTTTCATTTTGCATTTGAACTTTTTGCTCTTACCAACCGCTGGGCAAACATGGGCCAAAAGCTTTGGGGCGTATTAAGGCACGTAGCAACCACATCGAAGTGTGTGTGTGTGTGTGTGTGTGTGTTGAAGAGAGGCAAAGAGGAGAGGGGCGTGGCATGGCCGCGCTCTGGTTGCCAGTAAGCTGAAGGCAGCACAATTGTTGCCATGTAACAGTTTATGTGTCATAAAAACTAGTTCCCATTGAATTTGCACAGCATGAATGCGACAGGTGTGGAGTCAGGTGAGTGTGTAAGGGGGGGGAAGGGAGCTGGATGTTGGGGCTTCGATTCGGGTTGCCCTTGGACAGCCAAAGAACGACAAAGAGAGAGAGAGAGAGAGAGAGAGAGAGAGCTTGGGGATGGGAGAGTAATCATCTGGGCTGGTTGCTGGTTAAAACCCAACGACAGTTGGACAAATTACACACTACTCTATCTCGCTCACTCCTCTCGCCACCTCTTTCTAGCCACGTGTGTGTGTGTGTGTGTGTGAGAAAGTTACGCCAGACATGTTTGGGCATGCAAAGCATTTGAAAATGTTAATTAAATTTTTCGTGCATTTCGAAACAAATTGGCCGCAGCAAAGAACACGTGCCAGGATCAAAACTAGTGTCTAAAATTAGTATAAAAAAATACTATATTTGTTATATATGCAGTTAATATATTCTGAGAAAAGCGCAAGTTAACATTGGATTTATCTATATTTACTCCAAATAGATTGCACATCACGTAAACATATATTTTCGTTCTCTGACATTTATTTAGTGCTTAAGATTAGTATACAAAAATATTATACAAATATATGAAACTACTTTCGGTGCAGTTTCTATATTCTGAGAAAACCGCAAGCTTACATTGGATTTATCTTTATTAACTCTACATAGATTGCTCTTTATTTAAATATATATTTTTTGTCTAAAATTAGTATTAAAAATACTATAAACTTATATGAAACTACTTTAAGTGGAGTTTATATATTCTGTTAAAATCAAATTAGCATTGGATTTGTTTGTATCTACTTTGTATAGAATGCACTTCATTTAAATAAATACTTTCATACTGTAACATTTATTAAGTGCCTGAAATTAGAATTCAAAAATACTATACTACAACTACTTTCAGTCGAGTCTATACATATTGTGGGCTAGAAGTAAGAAAAAAGCAGTTTAATGGAAAATCTTTATTTATTTTTCTTAATCAATTTCATCCCAATCGACGCGAAAAGCGTTTTGAAGTTTTGGGAATAGCCAGAATTCGATTGCATATTCGATTGTTGTCGAACAAATTCTTCTAATTTATTTGTGAAATAGAATAGATAGAGTTCAGTGTGATATTGTTTCCGGTACAAAAAAGATTTGACTTATCGTAGACCAAAATGGTCTTTCAAAGTGGTTTTCACAGATACTTCGGATAGTTCTAGTATTTTTTAATAGTCAACTGACGATTTTTGAGCTGTAATTCTACGTGTTGTTCATCTGTTGATGTCGCCAACACGTTCCCGACCTCTTTGAAGTCTTTGTGGCACTTATAAACGTTTAACTACGATATGGTAGAATCACCAAAAGTGATCCGCAACAGCCTCAACGTTTCCGCAGCCGAAAATGCAAAATTTGATGTCACTTCTTTGCTCAATTAAATCAGATATCGCAAAAATCGAAATATATTTCTGATAATGACATTGAAGTGCAATTTCGCCCAGATGTTATTAACAGTCCGGCTGACTTAAGAAAAAAAGAACTATTCTGAAATGTTGAGTCCGCAAAGTTTAAATTGAACTTTATGTCTTACTTGTTGTCCACAGTAGTATTCTGTTTTTTAAGCCGCTGCCAAAGTCGCTTTACATTATATACATATATTGCACTTCATTTTAATATATTTTCATTCTGACATTTATTTATATTTGTTTTGTTTTGCGTAATGAGGAAATTAGCTTGCAGCATGCATTTAATTTATTGGCATAATTTACACATACGAATTTATTACAATTGTTTTGCTTTCCCATTCCCATTCCCATTTTCGATCTTCTTTGGCCTTAACAAAGTATTATTAAAATTAACAACTAATATTATTATTATTGCTGTCGCTTCTTGTTGCTTCTTGCTGGCTTGCAATTGTAATAGTTATTGTTGTTATTCAATTGCCTGCGAGGCATGCTGCAACATTATTTTGCAACAATTACGAGCGACCACGAGAGAAATCGAGTACGAGTAATGAATATTGCGGCTGCAGCATCAAATGTGCATAAATTATAAGCAATTTATGCCAAAAGTTCAAAGTCTCCCTCTTCCCATCTCTATTGTCTTAAACAAGCCAATTGGAAAGTCGTTAACTTTAAGCGCTCGCCTTTCTCTCCCCCTCCTGGACTTAGGGGCAAATCAAAGGCTGCAACAAAGCCAAATTTAACTCTCAAAATTGTTAAATTTCATTCAGTTTATTGTTATTACATTAACCCCATGAATCGATATATCGATTTCAAAGATGTGTCATCCGTAATTAACTTTACAACGCTATTACTATGACTATTATCTGCGCTGCGTATACGTAATTTTTTACACATTAGTCTTTCACACTAATTATGTATATGTAGCAAAACTTTTCCCAACATTTCGACAGCCAATAACTTGAATTTTACTCACAGTTTTCTCATTATATAAATGTGCAAAGTTTTTGTGACATTTCTAAAGTCTATTACTTTTGTTACACGATTTTTTAGAGCACTAAAGCACAAATTTCTTTCTATACCCGATACCCCGAGATATT
Source organism: Drosophila niveifrons (assembly GCA_035046325.1). Classification (NCBI taxonomy): domain Eukaryota; kingdom Metazoa; phylum Arthropoda; class Insecta; order Diptera; family Drosophilidae; genus Drosophila; species Drosophila niveifrons. The sequence continues at coordinate 6,941,420 of JAWNOC010000063.1, read as the reverse complement.
ATAGCTTTGTGCCTGAGAAAATGAATGTAAAAAGCAGAAGGAGCCATCTTATATATATTATATACATTCTTGATCAGCGTCAACAGCCATGTTTGTCTGTCCGTCTGTCCGTGTAAACACCGAGATCTCAATGACTGTAAAAGATAGAGTTATAATTTCATTTTTTACAGCATTTCTTCTCTTTGTTTTAAATATTTCTCACTTCCGCCTAGCAAATCGAATAACAAGCGTAGTTTTGCAACTAGAAGATACAATAATAACTTTAAATTTAATTGTGATCAGATACAAATTGTAGAAGTTATTGAAGAAATATTTTTGTATAGGTAAAAACGGATCATTTGTTGCTTTAGCTGAGAATCTGGTATATTTTGCATATATATGTGGTATATTTTAAATGTAGCACTTTATCTATATACTAAATAAAGTTATTGGTATATTTTTAGTTTTTTGTAGTATATTAATTTTGCTTAAAATATTTTAAAATTAATAACGCGATGTTTTGTTTTTATTAAACATGAGTAGTGGGTATGCCACAGTCGAGCATACTCGACTGTTGCTTTCTTATTTGTTACATGTAAAATAGTCTGTACTTTTTCCAATCCAACAACATACATTATATACATAAAACAATAATTGTGCAAATAGCAGCATAAGAAAATAATATTTGATGTAATAAATACAAAATATGTGACAGCACATCAAATAATCGCTGTTTATTGAGCTTTGCCAAGTCGCCGCGTTGCTAATTATATGAATTAACTATAATACAAAGTGCTTCCTTTAGCCTTTCGCCCCACATAAGTATAATAAATAGTTGTTTGCTGAGCAACAGTTTGGTTATTTACTGGCTCAAAGTATAACATTTGCTTTCCGCCTGCCCCGTCCACACACACACACACAATTTGAATTCAAATGCAAAGTGCTCAATTTGCTGGACTTTGTTGCATGTGGCATGAATGATGTCTGCAGAGCAGCAGCAGTACAGCAACAAAATGCTGCTTAAGATTTTTATGTTGTGAAATCTTTGTTCATTTCCATTTTGCAGTTTTGTTGCCTTGTTTTTGCTGCTTCGTTGCTTTTGCTGTTTTGCTGCGATTTTCTGGCATTTTACACTAAAAGTTAATTATTTTTATGATCGGAAGTTTCGTTGACTTCAATTAGAACAAGTGGCCCTCGCTCCGAGACTAGGTCTCCAGTTCTAACTTCGACTCAGCCGTAAATGTTGCCTGCTTGGTGTCCGTCATTAGGCGTTGTGGAGTTGGAGGCGTTCAATGCTGGGCCAGGTGAGCTCTCAGGCTCCTCGGGTCTGGGAAGCCATTATGGCCAACCTTCATATTTGTTTTGCTTGCCACATTGTTGTTGCTGTTGCCGTTGTTGTTGCTGTTGCTGTTGCTAAAGTTGTTGCTTTGGCTGTTGGTCAAAGGCTTTTTATTAGTTTTTCGTTTATTCGCCAGCTGCTTTAACTTTTCCGGTGTGTGGCAGGCACTTTGCCACTTCACAACCCTCCCACCCTGCCAACGTCGTCCCCCCTTCCGAACTTGGCTTGTGTAATTTCTTTATATTTGTGGCTTTTATTACAGTCAACCCAACGTCGTGCCGCCTTGTTGCTGCCATGTTGTTTGCTTAGTTGTGTTGTTGGTTTTGCTAATTTTTATTTATGTTCTTAAATGTTCCCTGCCGTGCCAACGGGCCACGCATTTTTATTAATTTTATTTCAGTGTGATTATTGTGATTAGTTTGTTGGTCAACGCCCAGACGACGCCTTCTCCTCAACTCAGCTCAATTCAACTCACTCCCCATTTCCAGCTCCATTTTCTTCTGGCTGAACACCTTCTTTTTGTAACTGTAACTGTTTCTGCTTTTCCGCTTTTCTGCCTTTCTGGCTTTCTGCCTTTCATTCGCTTTCTCTCTCGCTCTCTCTCTCTCTCTCTCTCCTTCACTTGCCGTTTTATTTATTCGGGCGACGACTTCACCAAAGTCATTTTCATAAATTTCGGCGCAAATTTTCCTCTTTTTTCTACTGCTGTTGCGTTCGCTTCGTTTCTTTTTTTCTCGCTGCTTTGTTCTAAGGAAATTGGCGTCCATAAAACAGACGACGCTTAATTAAGAGAAATTTGTTGAAAAGCAGTCAATGGCCAAGTCAATGTCCAAGCCCATATGCGACTACTCTAACTTTGCCATAGGACAGGTTCAATTTCCTTCATTGACTCTTTCACCTATAATTTTGATTAAAATATTCTGTATTTTGCGCTTAACAATAAATATTTTACATTTCGTTACATAACATTTTTTCAATTTGTTCTGCCTTCAGTATTCTCTTAATATTTATCTTTTCCTTTTTTCCTTGACTCTTTAACCCATAATTTAGATAAATGTATTTTTTTATATTTCTTTTATTTTTTACCGACATTTCGTTTCTTTCTATTGCTTCATATATTTATAAATTTCCCTTAAATTTTTCTAATATACTTTTGATTAAAATCTTGTTTATTTTGCGCCTTGCAAATATGTCATATACATTTTTTTTTTCCGATTTGTTAAGTCATTTGTTTATAAATTTTTTACTTTTCCTTGATTCTTTCTTCTATTATTTTCACTAAAATTCACTTATTTGTCTGCTTTGAATTCAGTTTTGCGATTTGTTAATTCTTCAGTCATTTGTTTATATTTTTATAACCTTTCCTTGACTCTTTCTTTCTATGATTTTAATAAAAATATTCTTAACTTTTTCAGTTTTTCTTTTTATTTTTTCGTCTTTTGTTAATATATTTATAACTTTTCCTTGACTCTTTTAACATATCTTTTGCAATTTTTCGACACTTTAATTTATTTCAAATTTTTGTTCTTTTTCACGTTAGATTTTTCTTTTACTATTCTTAAAAATTTTCCTTTTGAAATCATTTGACACATCTTTCACATTACTCTTACCATTTTTTTAATTGCAGTATTTCGATTTTTTCGGTCGCCATTCTTTATTGCTTCTTTTGTAAGCTTCACACTCTTCTCTACATAGGCAGCACCTGTTGCGGTGGCAAAAGGCTGCAAATTGCGACGAGAAATAGCTTAATAAATAAATAATGAGAGAAAACCTTTCGCTGCTTTTGGGATTTGGCGTCGGCATCTTGTTAATTTGAACAACTTCACAGCCAAAGAAGGCGAGTCAGCTTGTCAGCCATCCAGCCACTTAATCACAGTCAGTCATTCAGTCAGTAAGTCAGTCAGCTATGCAGTTTGTTAGGCAGTTGAGCAATCAGTCAGCGATTCAATTAGTTAGTTATTCACTCACTTATTTGTCACACTCCTTCACTCTTTCTCTCTCTACGCATTCATTAGCTCATTGCAAATCTAAAACTGATATACAATTTACAGACACTTCTTATAGGCCATGTACTTCTGCGATCTGACACAGACTACAAAAAGAAGTATTGATGTATTTGTGTTAAATAGTCTTATTAATGTTAGAACTCATTGACGTTAAAATTCAGTAAACAAATTGCAATTCTTTTTACAGAAAATAGTGAAAAATAAAATGAATGAAATTGAATACTATATGAAGTATTTTTGGCTAAAATATATATAATTGAACTTGTAACTCAATCTAGAACTAAAGGCAGGAAGTTGAAATTCAGTGCAAAAATGTGTAGCATACTTTTCAGTGCTGTTCGAAAGATGCTCAATTGATCTCTGCTTAAATGTTCGATCTGTGTTTGCGAACTTTTGACTTTGTTATTCACGCAATTATTTGTCCTCTCATTCCTTCTCCGTTTATTTTGTCGGTTTTTCGCTCTGTTTAGTTACTTACGCATTCTTTAGCTCTTCGAAATTTTAAAGTTGCAATACAACTTTTGCTCGCTTCTTCTGCAATCTCACACACACACACACACACACGACGAATAAGCTATGAAACCCATTTTGAAAAGTAAATCGCCTCAATTTCCACCTATCAACATGTCTGCCATCTGGCAGCTCCTTGCCCCTTGCCCCTTGCCCTCGCCCCATCTACTTCGTTGCCTTTAGCCTGTCCAGAGTTGCGTGCGTGTGTGTGTGTGTGTGTGTGAGTTGCTCTGAGTGGGCTCTTCAGCCGCACAACACTTCCGGTTGCCACTTGTGAGCGAAAAGCCTTTCAGCCTTTGAGTGTTTGTTGTGGCAATACCTTGGCAGGCGCATTCGGCGCAGTCAGGACAGTCGGGATATTAAAACTCATCTAGCATATTAAGCTTTCCTTAAGTTTCAAGACTAATGCATACCCTAAACACTGTGAATAAGCAAATTCAGTGCGTCAAGTGGTGAAAATCTCTTCAACTGCAATTCTTATGTTTTAATTTCCAACACACTCCAGGTTGAGCATGCCTGCTTTGTGTGCCTAATGAGTAGAGGGTAGATGAGTAACACAAAAAATAACATGACGCTTGCAACATGTTTCTGTCTTCCGCTCTAATCGCATGCTCGTGGCTCCGACTAATGCTAACCACATAGTGCAACCAAGCACTAACAACAATAAACTAGAAAGACACACACTTACACACTTGCACACTCACACACTCGCACACTCACACACCCCAACATGGTTGCAAGTGCATACAGAGAGATTGCAGTGTTTGCTTTGACGTCTGTTGCTGCAACAAATTCAACACTGAAACTGGACTCGCCAGAGGGTATGGGAAATATGCTTGCTTTGGCCATTGGGCCATTTACTTGGCTATTTACCACTTGGTTTAACTGCTTAGAATGCATCTCAGCTGCTGCTGCCGAGAGAGAGAGATCAAGTCTCGGAACTCTGCCGCGAGTCGCACAGCAAATTCCCAAAGTTCTTCAAAAAACCCGAGTTCAAATATCAAAAATAATCCTAGACCTCCCAGGGCTCTCTTCTCTCTCGTTTAGCACTTCACACTCTGCTCATTCCATTGTGTGTGTGTGTGTGTGTGTGTGTGTGTTTGGTCTCAAGTCGAGACATAAGTTTGTGAAGTAAAGATGCACAGATTTGTTTCCATATGGCTGCATCTGCTTTTCGGGCTGCCGCTTAAGTAATTTCCACAGTGCAAGGCTTAATCGCCGAAAGCCTTAAGCTCATGGTCCCCTACTCTCCCTCTCCCTCTCCCTCTCCCTCTCCCACCACCCCTTTTTTGGTAGCACCATTGCAAAAGTGCCCTTGTGTCCACAATTTGTGTGGCCCAGTGACCGCCGGTCGTCGTGGTGCCAAAGCCAGACGACATCCAATGCCAGTTACTGAGACGATTTGGCAAACAGTTTTCGAAACGGATTTCCTGGCCCTAGACCATATTCATTATGTGCTGACATTAGGCACGCACTCTCAATGCTCTCCTCCTCCTCCTCCTTCTCTAGCACACTCTCTCTCTTTCTCCCCATTACCATTACCGTCAGCATCCGCATCCGCACTCTAGCTCAATCTGGGGCGAAAGGCGAAGCTCAGTTCTCTTCAGGATAGCACAAATGATGTGCTCTTAGGATTTGACATAATCGATTGCATTGAATACTCCTCCACTTCTTCGTCTCCACTTCTGCCTCATTCTTATCTCTCTTCTCTTGTTGCTGTCTTTCGATCAAGCACCTTTCGTGTCAGCCTAACCAAAATCCCATACTATTTTCCCACTCATTTTGATGCCATTGACAATGCTCTAACATGAATGCAGTCGCATTTATTTCAAATAGAAATTCAATAAATCGAAATTTATTTATTTTTCTTTTGTTTTACGAAATGTTGCATTTGAAACGCAATACAAATATTATGAATGTGCTAACAATTAAGTTTTAAAATCGTTAAATTAATTAAACTCTTTGAAAGCAAATTTTTATGTCAACTAAATTTATATTAGCGCATTTTTTTCATAGCTTATGCAATACTTTAAAATTCAATATTTTAAATTCTATTTAAATATATTTTTTTCAGCTCTTCACTTCTTTTAATTTGGCAGAGCATTGAAATCTCGTTGCATCTCGCTGCTGATTTTCTATCACATTCTGTATCTTCTGCTTCATCATAGTCTTATATTTTTTTTGGCGCCCCTTTTTTGCCTATCGTTCATTTTGTTTGCTGTGCGCTTCGTTTTTATTGTGGGCTTAAGCGTTTTTATGGCCAATTTGACGAATGACCCCCTTAAATGGGTTAAGCGGGAATAAGCCCGAGGCGACCAGCTAAACAACCGAATAACCTAACGCACGTTTCAACTCACTCTCATTTCTCTCTCTCTCTCTCTCTCTCTCACACTTTCTTCTTGTCTTTCACTACGTATGCATGTGTGTCCTTTCTGTCTGCGTATGTGTTTGTGTGTATGTTGGAGCATTAGACGACCGATAAGCGTCGTGTGGAACGCCTGCCAGCCTCCTGCCAGCCTGCCTGTGCCTAATTTATTCGCTTGTATCGCTCATAAATAAACCAAAATTGGGCGAGCGACAGAAACTTGAACTTGACTTATTGAATTTGCAAGGCAGAGACTTCTTCAATTGCGTTGAGGGTCCTGTTGCCATTCCTATTCCAATTCCAATTCCTATTCCTGTTCTCTGGCTCAGGCTCTGACTCTGGCAATGTTTCCCCTTTCACAACAAATCAATTTGCTGCTGGCGCACAAATACCGTGGCAACTTTTTACAATGCGCTACACAAATAATTACTCAAGTTAGCTGACGTTTTTGTGCTACAGCAATGGAAAACTATAAATAGAAATAAAAACTTAAAATAACTTGCTGAAAGAGGAGAAGAATTTGTTGTTTATTAAGCTAGTTGAATTGCCAAATATGCAATTTAATTCAGAAACGAAGATATTCAAGTTCAATGAAAAAATGTAGCATACTTTTCAGTGCTGTAAGAAAAACATCGTTTAATCTTCTCATGCCTCTGAAGCTCTTTTGAAAGTAAATAGTTTACAATGAAATTAACTAATTGAATACTAGTATTTGTATTAAAGTTGTAACTCAATCAAGAAGGAATAGAAACATCATTTGATATGTTTGTTATATAAATAAACACATCTGAAACTGACTAATTAAATACCTGAAGAGGGTTTTTTATTTGAAATGGTTTCTGCAACTAGGAACTGAAAAAAACACATTTGTAGCATAAGATGATGCTTGATGTTTGATCTGTGTATACCCGCTGTTGACAGCCTTAATTGCAGGGTATGTAAACACACAAAGCTGCATAATCATTGCGCCCATGGCCAGTGGGCGGGGCTGCTAGCGCTGAGGGGCCGCCTCTAATGCGCGTCTAATGGCGCAAATAAATTTCAACTAAGGAATTTTTATAGAGAGAGCCATAAAACCAAATGGCTGCCAATGGTTGACTCTGCTCTCGCTCCCCCCCTCGCACTTCCTCTCCCTCTTTGGCTCTTTCGCAGTGTTCTTGTGTCGCACTGTTGCAAGTCTCGCTGCCCATCCATGCGTCTGTCCTTCTGTCTCTTTGTCCGTTTGTCTGTGTGTGTATGTCCTTGTAACGTTAATAGCCTTAATTGAGCGTCTGTTTTTACGCGTGCCACGCCCACTTATTTGTTTATTAGCGCCCGTCAACCGTCTGCCTTTTGGCGTACAGCATAAAAAACCGTCACCGTGGAATTTTCATTTGGCTTTTGGGATAATAAAAACCGAAAACGTGAATCGTGAGAACCTCAATTACACACACAGGTGTGCCAAATGTGGGCGTGGCACACGTGATGCTGCCCTCCTAATTTTCCTGTGTTTTCCTATTTTTTTCGTTGTTTATTTTTAATGCCCCATTGAGATGCCATGATGCAACTGACAATTTTCTGGGCACCTCGAAGTCACATTTAGTTTTTCCACCGTCGCGACGATTAATTTCATTTTCAGCGCTTTTAACGATCATTTCCCAACCATTTCGACCTTAAGCTTAATGAGCTGTCGCCAAAGGTATGTGAAGAAAGAGAGAGAGAGAGAGAGAAAGAGAGTTGCTGCCAATGATGCAACCCTAAGAACACAGTTTTCTCTTGCCAGGAAAGAGGGAAGAATGTTTAGTATCTTATGTCACTTCTAATTGCTGCCAAGTACTAAGACAATTCACAATTGAAAGAAAGCGAATTACTTCTCATAAAAGCAAATTAACGTTAGAAAATGATATATGAAATTATTCATGTCTTACTTAAAAAATTTAAAAAAAAAACAAGAAACTTGCACTAATTTTATTCAAATAATATTTTAATTTTTGAGATTCAAACTTTAATTATCTCGTGTCAAATAATTTAGCATATACAATTTGCAAATAAAGTTGCGAAATTTCTATGCTATAATTTCCAATGCAACAAGTGAGAAAGCTACAGTTAAATGTGAATAAAATCAAAGCAGAGCAGTATTATTCTTAAAATATACCAAATGATGTATTTGGTATATTTTTAGTTTCATAACTTTCTAAATATACTATAGGGTCAGCTAAACAAACTATGACCTGTAGTAAGTAGCCGTATATCTAATATAAATGTATATCTTAAATAACTTCTCAAATTTTTATCTCATCGCAGCCAAATTTTGTAATCCATATAAAAACTTTACTAAAAGTCATAAAATAATAAAAAAAAAAAAATCAAAATTTGCAAACAATTTTGTTAAAATTTCAACCGTCAAAATGTAAACATACTTTAAATACAATTTGGCATACAAAATCTGCCATTTTCAATATCATACAAAATGTAAACACAAATTATTACTTTTGATAAATTTTATTATTTGAAATTAAAATTTTTATTTCAATAAATAATTATAATTATCCATGTCTAAAGAATTTGTTATTTGAATTTTTTTAAAAAAAGTCTTTTTTCATTTTCAAAAAGATTGCAAATACTTGAAAATATTCAATTAGCTGAACTATTTTACTTTAAGATAGTAAAGGAAATACGAAAGCAATTTGATTGAAGTGAAATGCTGTTAAAAGTTAAAAGACGCAATTGACAATAAATGTGCAAAATGAAAATAATGAAATTAGTCAAATGAATGAATGAACTGTGAGAGGCAGTAAACGCTTTACGCCCTGAAGGTTTCCAAACTTAATTGAAATTTACAAATAAATGAAATAACGAGATAGCATCGCAAAATGTAATTAAATTTTTGAGAAATGGCCAAAAAGTTGAGAAGCGAAATCAATCTTCTCGCTGCAGTTTAAAGTTGCAATTTTTCTCTACTTATGTGTGTGTGTGTGTGTATTTGTGTGTGTGGTGTGTTGAAGAAACAGTGGCAAAGTGTTTGGTAAATCCATTAAAATTTTTAAATGCAACGTTGGCACTTTTTTCTACTAATTTCGCAACGTGCTGTTCACACGCCACCAACTGCAAATGTATGTGTGAATAAATGTGTGTGTGTGTGTGCTGGTCGGTCAGGTATGACGACAACGACGACGACGACGACGCCGCTGGAGTCCGGCGCTGCAGCAATTTGCTAGTGAGTCAAATGGATTTGACCTTAGCCACAAAGACGACAAGCGGAGGGTGGGAGAAAAAGAGAGAGAGAGGAGAGCAAGAGATGTAGACAAAGCACATGAACTGGCCAGGAACCAGCAGCCAAGCTGCACTAATGCTTAAGCTGATTTTAGCAGACATACACACAAGCAGAGCAAGGCAGGGAAAGAGAAAGTAACAGAGACAGAGACAGAGCGAACAGACTTCATTTGCAGGCATAAGCAAGAAGAAAGGTTGGCAGGAGGAGGAGGAGGAAGAGAGTAAGCAGCAGGTGCCACTGGGCAAGTGTCACGTAATGCAGCGCGGCAAGCGCATTAACACATTTACACACGCACACACACACACACAAATACAGAGAGTAAGAGGGAAAAACAATAACAACAAATATGTATGGGGGGCAACAAACGCGACACTCTTAAAAATCTTTGCAACTTTCTTTTACGCCAAAAGCAGCAAATTTCATTTAACACCCAAAGCTCCAGACGATGAGAAAAAGCAGCAGCGTAAAGCACAGATAGAGAGCGAGAGCGAGAGAGAGGGGCAGCTAGGTATGTACAGTGAGTGCAAAAAGTGCATGGCCGCGAAATTAAAAAGGTCATTTGGTTGCACTTTGGGCATACCTCTTTTTTAGCTATGTGTGCAACTTGGTCAATGGGCAGAGCACAAAAACGAAAGAGACAGACAGAGAGAGAGTGAGAGAAAGAGAGATGGAGATGGAGAGGGAGAGGGAAGCTGTTTGGAATGAGGTGCAAATAAAATAAGTCTGCAGCTGGCAAACGCGGCATTTGGCGCCGCTCCAAATGAGCAGCAATCCAACGGCGCGTGCCGAGCGCGAACAACTTTCGATGCGATGCGGAGGTGCGAAAAGGGGGAGTGAAGGGAGTGAATGTGGAGGAACAGCTTGGCAGAGAACTGTGTAGCACTGGCCAAAGATGCGCTTGACATTGTTGTCGCACAACAGAGGAACAAATAAGTCAGCTGCCTGAAAGTATGCAACGAAATTTGTAACACATCGAACAACTAATCCACAAGCGCATAATAGAAGTTTAAAAACGTTAAAGTACTTTTAGTGTTATTTAGACTGTTTATTTAATAATTAAATAAAAATATGAAATATTATTATATTATTATTACAGCATACGCTGCTTCCAAATTGTTTAATGAATTTTTGTTTTTGTTGATTGTACCAACAAATAGTATAAAAATGTGGCTCATAAACTTATTAATATAAATGCCCATTAAAGTTTCATACATATTTTTAATTTAAATTCCTATTTTATTTAAAGTAATACTCGTGTTGCCTCAAAAAAAAAAAACAAACAAAAATAGTAAGAACTTCAAATGTCGAATGGAGAATTTTATCCTTAGCGTCCATAATGTAACAGAATTATTTTATTCATTTATGCTTACCAACACTATGAAAAACTTTATCGAAAGCTCGATGAAATTATGAAACTCCACTATAAAAGAAAAATTCAATGTAGGATCTCACATTCGCTCATTTATATACAATTTAAGTACAGGCAATTGACAAAGTTATTATAAAAAGAAAAGAAAATTTTGTGTTTAAGTGTTTTAAGAAATCGTATTGCTTTCTTACAAAAACAACTGAGCTTTATCATATTATATATTACTGTATTATTGTTATTAATTTGTATTTAACGATTGCGGAATTGAGAATACGCCACTCAGCTAACTAATAACGTAATTAATTTCTGTAATTGTGTGTTTTTTTCCTCAGTGCATACCAAAAGCAAAGAAAAAAAGTAGGAGACAAAAGGGCCTAAAGTAGCTTATCGGCCTGCTAGCTGGGAGAAGAAGAAGAAGAAGTCGGGACTGCGCAACTCTTGGAGACCGATAAGAGAATCGCAATGTTATTAAACTAATTGAAAGACGATAGGCAGCCCCAGCTGTGGCTTGGCTGGGTTCTTGGCTGGCGCCTGGCTAAATGCTGGCTTATCCTTATCGCTGCCACGACAGCGAACAGTCCGAGCACCAACAACAACAGCAACAGCAACAACAACAACAACAGCTAACGGGGATAAGTGGAGAAGGAAGAGCAAATGGTAGACATGCAAATTGCGAAGCTTGCGGCACATTTGCATTCAGCGGCAATGCGTTGACTTTTGCCGGACAAAGGCAAATGAAAAGCAAACAATTTCCCAGATGGTAAACAAAAATTAGCGAAAAACCAGCGACAATTGTTAAGCTGATGGGCTCAGCAATATCTTCCCTCTGCTGCTGTTTAACGGCGAAAAGGGTTTCGCAAAAGGGATCGAAGCAAATTACAGAAAAACAAATTCGACAAATGAAAAAGAAAAACCAAGTTAAAAACAAGATCCGAGCGCATTAGTTGAATTTAATTAATAGATCATGGGTAAACTTAACATTCTCAACATCCGTGTTCTGGGCTGCACTTTCGCTGCAATTTCGTTTGTGTTTGGTTGCTAGCTACTTGAGTACAAACTTTTTTTTTTATTTTGTTAAGGGTAAAACACACTTAGTTAGTTCGCAGCAAATTGAATTGCTACTCGAGGTAAAGTCAACGGCTTCCGCTTTCAAACACTTTATAGTTCATTTTCTTATTTTTATTTCTGCTTTTTCTATATATTTTTTCTCTCTTTTGTGCGTCTTACTTCTAGCCCAAGTGTTGCTTTTGCCGCTCGTTGACTTTCTTAACACACACACACACACACATATCATAATTTATTTGCGTATGTGTGAGCTAAGCAAAAGTGTTAAGTTGGCAACACGAAAAATTGTGCGCGCCGCAAGATTTTGGTTTTCCACATTTCGCTTCCCTTTCGCTTCCACCCAGCTGCCACCACCTCCCTTCCACTCCACACACACACACATACACAAAAAATGAAGCAAAATGCCACAAACAGGACAGCAGGCGGGGGTTGCCGAAGGATGTGTTTAGTGTAGTGCGTGGCCAAGACGCACAGTGAGGCGACAACATTTTAAAATGTAAACAGCCCAGACAAATATGTGTTGTTGAGCTAAACCGAAATGTGTAATCGAAGCAAACACGAACTAGAAGTGAAAGTGGAAGTAAAAATGGAGATGGAATGCACACTAGAAAGAATATCCAGCGATTGAACTGTTCCATTCTTTCTAGTCTGTAAAAGAAAATGAAAGGAACTGAAAAAGGAGCTGAAATGGGAGTTCTTCAAATGGAAATTGCGTAATGGAAAATGGAAGCGAGTCTGCAAAAGCAACTTTCAGTTGACGCAAGTTTTCGTTAGATTTCCAAATGAAAGAAGAAGAAACGATCGAATTGGATTGAAAGAATTTGATTTGAATTTGGTTTGAATAGTAAAATTAGCAATACAAGAAAGTTTTAAAAGGAAACAAATTTGAAAATGAAAGTGAGTCTGAAAAACAACAAAAAATAAATCATAAATACAATCAGTTAATATATCATTTCCAAATGGAAAGGGGACGATCAAACTGAAAAACTCACTGAAAAAGAAAGTGAAAAAGGAAGTTGATTTCAATTTTTGAGTTAAGAGTTGTAGTTGACCTGGAAATTAATCAACAAAGTAATCAAGATGTAACATCTTCCATTAGTTTCCTCAAACAATTGAAGTACATCGAAAGAAGTAATTGGAAATGGAAGTAAGACTGAAAAGTCATTGGAATCAAGAACATTGAATGAAAGAGACAACAAGAATACTAAAATTGTACCTAGAAAGGAATTAAATTAGAATCTGGAAGTGAAAATATAAGAACATCTAAGAGTTGAGCTGAAAATTAATCAAGAATTAACCTCTTCTATTTATTTCATCGAAAGAAGTAATTGGAAGTGAAAGTAAGACTGAAAAGCAAAAGTACAATTTAAATAACAGATGGAAACATTGAATGAAAGAGACAACAAGAATACTAAAATTGTAACTAGAAAGGAATTAAATTAGAATCTGAATGTGAAAATATAAGAAGATCTAAGAGTTGAGCTGGAAATTAATCAAGAATTAACCTCTTCTATTTATTTCATCGAAGGAAGTAATTGGAAGTGAAAGTAAGACTGAAAAGCAAAAGTACAATTTAAATAACAGATGGAAACATTGCATGAAAGAGACAACTAGAATACTAGAATACTAACTGGACACGGAATTAAATTAACATTTGGAAGAGGAAATATAAGAAGATCCAAAAAAGTAATTTCCAATAGAATTGAATGTGGAATTGAGTGAAATATCACATTAACAGTCAGGTAAGAAATACAACAACAAAACGAAATATTTCATGAGAAAGGTAAGTGAAATAACAACTGGAAAGTCTTCGAATGTGAAACAGATAACTTAAAAATAAGGTACTATGAAAACTAACTCAACGTAAGACTGACAAGAAGAGAAAAGAAAAGGTAGCTACAGATTAAATTCAATGTAAACTGAACATGAAACTATAGTCCACAACGTATTTGCAAGCTAGAAACATTTACAAACTAATGCTCATAATGCTGAATGACTTTCAGATATGGAAATCTGTTTGATGCGAATCTTAATGAACTAAGTTGAGTGTGTAATTCATTAGCATTGGCTTGACAAATGGAACTGGGGTCAGTGTGCGTAAAAGGTGGCCGGGGGAGGGGAGTTGTGGCTTGGATTGCGGCATAAGTGGATTACCGTATTAAGTTTTTATTATTAGTCTAACTGGCGATGGCGTCGTTGACTTTGGGCAACTCTCGACAAGGACGAGGACGTCAACGCACTTGTCAGTTAACAAGTGTACTATGAGCGGCTGTCTGAGTGAGAGTGTGCCAGTGTGTGTGCGAGTGTGTGTGGAAACTTAAGCTTCTTACAGCTGCAAATTAAGTGAAAATAAGAAAATTAGCTTAAAATATTTGCTGCGGCCCCTTCAATTTCATTTGCCAGCTGAGCCTTTCGACCGAGCCCAGAATCGGATTATGCTTGTTGTGCGCGAGTGTGTGTGTGTGTGTGTGCGTGTGTGTGTGTGTTGTGATGTGGTTGTAGTGAGTGCCAGTTAATAATTAGATATGACAGACTGTGTAGTCAACGACATTGGGATCTCAATGCCAATCTGCAAATACTCAACTGGAGAGCCATTAAAATTTTTGGCCGGCGACGCTGCGCACGAAATTCTCAAGACGTTCATTTGGTGGCAGGACGCCAGGCATAACTTTCATTTATGAGGCCGCCCCAGTTCGCATATTATGCGATGTACTCTCTCTATTCCTTCCCTGTCGCTCTCCCTCTCTCTGTCTCTCTGTCTCTCTCTTCTTGCCGCGCTGCATGTGCATAAAGTTTATGAGGCACTGGCGATTGCAAAACTTTTCAACAATGGCGACAAAAGTTTCGCTTCCTCGACTATTCCTCCCATTTCCCTGCCGCTGAAGATGCTGCTTGTCGCCATCATCAGCGTGGGAAGAAGAAGGGCAACAACAGTGCGTTTAACTAATGACAAATTGCAATCAAAGTTGAGTGCGAGTAATGTCAAGTGCAGTCCAACTTCAGGCACATCGATTCGCCGTATAATTCCCAAGCACTTCTAGCCAGCTGTGACAAGACTCTCCCTTTCTCTCTCTTCCTCTCACTCTTCGTAGCTGCTTTTGTGGCCAGCTTCTGTCATATGTCTTGGCTCAATTTATATACATATATGTGTGTGTCTGCGTGTGTGTGTGGTCCTACAAAGGACAACAGCAATGCAGACCAAAGTTAAGTGGCATGCAGACATTGAGGCAGCATCCACATTCTAGAGCTCGAGTTTTTGTCACTGACCATAAGCAAACACGCACACACAATCAAACACATCATGAGAAAGAGAGGCAGACGTAGGCTTAAAGTTGTCAACTAAGCTGCTAAGTTGTCAACCAAGTGGCCTTAATGCCTCTCCTTCCCTTCCCTTCCCTTCTACTCTTTTCCCTCTCCTTCGTTTTCCTCGTTTGTGACATTGTCATTTGTTTGCAGCTACTCTATTAGCCGCATTTTAATTCAGTTACTTAAGTTTAGTGTGAACACAACAATTTCATACTTGACGAGACCCACACACACACATAGACGCACACACACACATACAGTGACTAACTGGACACGAGACAGAGACAACTCGAGGCACATGCGGCGTATGCGCAATGCCCCAAAAACTGCTGCTGCAATTTGAAAATTTGCTTCTCTTTGTCTATGTGTCTCTGTGTCTGTCTGGCTGTCCGTCTGTCAGTCAGTTGCCGCATTGACCTCACATTGTCACAGCTAAAGGACCACGCCCAGTCGGCAACCGCCCCCCCCATCTTGCCTCCCCCTACTGCTGCTACAGCTGCTGTGGTCAAAGGTAAAAAGTTTTGCCAAATTGAAAATGTTTACTGCTTCGTACTTTGCAGCAAGTTGCTGGCCAGAGGATGAGTTGAAGAGCTGGCAGTCAGTCGTTCGAGCGGCAAAAACATCTTAAATTAGATACATTTTATCGCTACACATGAGCTGCTCACACAGCTGGAGAAGCTGTGCAAAGTTTTGGAGAGATATTTATTACAGGACACTTCATATGCAGCAGCAGCAACAGCAGCAGCAGCAACAGCATCCACCAGCAAAAGGGCATTTATTGCCATGGCCTCACTCACTTTCTGTCTATGTGTGTGTGTGTGTGTGTGTGTGTGTGTGTGTGTGTGTGTGTGTGTGTGTGCGAGTGTGTGCGGCATGTCAACAGGCATTTAATTTGATTTTAAATCTCACTCCATCGCAGACGGCTTTCTCACCAATTCTCGCCAATTTCTCGCCCTTTTTTTTGCTGCTACTTATACAACAAGTAAAAAAGCTACAGTCGAGTGTGCTCGACTGTGAGATTCTCGCTACACATATTGAATAAAATCAATATAATGTGGTATTAAACTTATCATATGGGCAATTCCTGAAAATGGTAAACCACGACCGAAAAAAAAAATCTGCACATTCATCGTATTTTTTTGTATAATGTCATAAAGAAATATCCAAATTTTCATAATACAATGGATCTATAGCAAATCTTAGTTGTTTTTATAAAAAATATTGCCTGAAAACTGAAAAAATGTAATTTTTTAATTTTTAGGCACTTTTAAATGCATTTTTTTGTTTAATTATTTCACAAGGAAAACTTAAGATATGTTTGCAATCTTTGGACCAAATCTCTTTATTGCAATCCAATAAGAAGAGAAAAAAGCAAAGAGACAAAAGAAAATGTAGAATTAACTATTAAATTGTATTTTGCTTCTGATCCATTTTCTAATCGTACGTTCGCGACCGAAAACATCATTTTATTGTAATTGCTCCGCATTTAGTGCAAGCAGGTGGATGTAACTTCATGTGTTAAGTGATTATGGGATAAATATATTATATATAAAAAATCGTTGAGCTTAGTCTAACCAATCTTTTTTTATTGACTTTCAAAGTTGCGTACGTTCGCGACCGAAAGTATTTTTTTTTTTAATTTTTGCTTTTATTTGTTCAATAAGCATATACAAATTCTTAAATGGATAAAAAATAAAAATAAATAAAAAAAAATAAAAAGAAAGGCTTGGTCACTAGCAAAAACCAAGATTTTTACCACTGTGCTCAACAACACATAACTGGAGTCATATTTAAAAAAAAATTTATTTCTTGCTTTAAATGCTATTAGACACATTAAATTGAGTAAAATCCGTTTATTTTTAAGAAATATAAAGTTATTCATAAAAAAAAATAGTGGAAAAAAAAATTAAAATTAATAAAAAAAGCAACATGGAAAAATCGTACGTTCGCGACCCGTACGTTCGCGACCGGAACTTAATTCAATTAAAAATAAATAAATGGAGATATTTTCTTGGGAATAGACTTGATAGAAAGCTACATGCATCTATTTTAAAAGAATAGTTATTGCTTTAGAATATTCCGTCTCAATTCGCAGAGTTTTGCATTTTACTAGGTTAAGCCAAAATCAACTTCCATTTTGCGTACGTTCGCGACCGCATGTTTTTTTTAAATATTATGAAAATTTAAAATCGATAAGCCCCATAATTTACACTATCCAAAGAGCTAAACAAATGCTATCGAAAAGCAAAAAAAAAGTTTCAGGAAATGTTTGTTTTCAATTTTATTTTTTAATTTAACTCGTACGAACGTACGTTCGTGACCCGGGGAATTGCCCATATACCAAATAAATATACAACAAAAATGCTAAAATATGTCCAAAAAGTATATTTTGTATTTAAATATGGTGTTTAATTCAAAATATACCATTAAGCATAAAATACCAAAATATACTGAAGATTACATTGAGTATTTTGATAGACTATAACATTCAAAGTATATCATTGGGTTTATATGTATATGTTCGATTATCTCTCTAAGCAAATAGCACTGAATTGAATAACATACACCAAAAAAAAAAATACAAAAATATACCGAAGTCTTTATTTGGTATATTGGTATTATACTGTATATTGTAGTGTATTGTGCTGTATTGGTATATTGAAATTATATTGACTATTATACTTTAAAAATATATCATCGGGTATAAAATATGCAATATACTCGTATTAAAATAAATATATTAATATAAAAATGTAACGAAACATTACAAAAAAATTCCAACACTTCGCTCGCTACTCTTTATGTAGCTCAATCTGTTCAGATCTCTGGAATCTAATACGATGTGATAAAGAATATGTATACTTTACGGCATCGAACGTATCTCATTCTTCCAGTTACATTCCTTGCAGACACAAAGTTAAAATACCCGTTTACCCAATGAGTAGCAGCTCACATTATATCATCAGCCGTCACTTTGTTTCCTTTTGTTGATCAGTCAATCAATGCTTGTTACATTTCCTCATCTCAAGTCACATGTCTGTCCATCCATCCAACTGAAGGCATCATTATGCGACCCCAAGCATGCATGCGTCAAGTCCACATTTATTGTCACATCTTCGCAGCGCACAAACATCGCAAGGACTCTTAGGACTAAGTTACAAAATATGTGCAGGGTAGATTCAAACAGAAAGCTAATAAATCTATTTACAGATATTTTATTTCTTTGCATACTTATTTACAGTTTGTTTTCCATAAAATGTATAAATTATACAATTTATGCAATTTATTGATTTATTTTCTTGGTGTAGTTACACAATTTAAACTTATTTAAAAATTGGTGTAATAATTATTAAAATTTCTATTCAATTAATTCTGTTTATTTAATAGTTATTACTCATTTACCTTAGGAGCTTTTTTCCATTCTAGTATATTCTTTTCAACTTATCAAGGTTATGCAAAAATTACTTCAATGATTTAATTTCAAATATTTATTCAGCTAATTAAATTGTTTCAACATTCTTAGCACTTTTTTTCATGTTTTGTTTAAGGTTTTAGGTAATCTGTTGTTTTGTTTTATAATTTATATATTTACCTTTTTAATATCTCATCTATTCTTTAACGTTTAATAATTAATTCGAGTATACCATTTTCTAATATTTACTTAACTTCCTCGGTTAACCTTTTTTAGTACTTTCATTTAGATAAACAACTTTATTTCCATCTATTCATTAGCATAATCCGAAGATTACTTTAGTAATTTAAATTCCCATGTTTCTTTAGCTTCATTTGTTCTCACTGATTATTATTATTTTTCGAAGCTATGTAGGATATCGACTCGTTGCGTTGTTTGCATTGCAGCAGCAGCAAATCGTTGTTGTGAATCACGTTGCTGCTGCTTTTAAGCATCAGCATTAAAAGGCCCTGGCCTCGAGCTATTTAAATGGCATTTTCAGTGAGCAGCAGCAGAAGGAATGGTGGGGAGAAAGGGAAGGGAGAAGAGACCACATATGTGCACACATGTATCACATCAACGTCAACTGGCAAAACCAAAATCAGCAACATAAGTTCCAAGCGCTGTCGTCAGCGTCCTCGTCCTCGTCCTCGTCCTCATTCTACTTCTCATCCTTCTCGTCCTCGTCGTTGTCCTGTTCTGCATCATGGGCGTCAATCAAATGCAGAAGTTTAACTGCAATTGCCAATGCTATTGAAAATTCAACATAAGTGTATATAGTATATATATAGCTTCCATATAATATATGTACATATGTATGTGTGTGTATGCTTAGCGTGCGTGTGTTGGACAAAGAAAAAGTAAAAGAAATTGGCGCTCGGCGCAGCATCCAAATGAATAGCAAGGACGCAAATGAATCTCTCATTCTGCATGGATATGCAAATTGAAGTGTGCTGCGCCAAGCCAAGCAAAAATGAAATCAAGCGACGTCTGCGTCTAACTGTTGCGAAATTTTTGCGTGTTTCGATGCGGCGCTGCTGCCACACCTGACAGATAGACAGACAGACAGACAGACAGACAGACAGACAGACAGACAGACGGACGGACAGACAAAGACTGACGGCACTTAAGCGGAACTTTTCAAGTGGCAAGCTGCATGTCGCTTGCTCCTTGCTGCTTGTTGCCTGAGACAAAACAACGCGCGCGCATTGTCAGCAGAAAACTTCATCGACACGTGTGTGCAACGAGTGCTGCTCAGCTAGAGGTGCACTATAAAAATGGGAAAATTATATAGCATGCTTCTAGGCGCACAGCTGTGGGGCATGCAACGCCACAAACTCATCATCAGCAGCAGCAGCAGCAGCAGCAGCAACGAAACAACAATCTCAAAAACGTCGCCTGCACGTACACTTAAGTCATATATTATCATAGTCGAGGGACGAAGAAGCTAAAGGGAAGGGAAGTGCGGTCGGTTTTGCTTGATTGAGGCAAGTGGCAAGTTGAAAAGATTATGCTGAAAGGTAAATGAAACTGTGCTGCCACAGCACAAATAATAATCCGATCCTGATGATGAAACTCACATGCTTCACTATCTAAAAGAATACGACTTTCATTTTCGCCATCACATTTTTCCATCTTCCATCTGAGAGAAGCTTTAAATAGTATTTCCCAGGCAATATGCATATATGTATGTATATCCTTTTTTATGGGGTACAGAATTCAATATTTCAAAGAGCTGCTGCTCACCAAACAAATTTGAATTAACTATGCTGGTTTCAAAATTTTAAGAGTACTCTTGAAATAATAAAATAAATAATCAATTCTAATATTTCCCTTAGAAAATTAACATAATTAATAATTAAAAGAAAAGCACACCAAAAATAAAATTTAAAAAAAAATCATGAATGTGATTAATAAATGGCAAATAAAGTAATATTTATTATTTGTGTGTATTTTTTTTAGAATACATAAAATAATAAATAACAAATTCATCATCTCCACAAATAAAATTCAAATATTTGTGTTTATAGTAAATAATATTAATAAGTATAAAACTAATAAATAATAATTATATACATATATATTAATCTTGAATATTGTTTACAAAATTTAATTCAAGTTTTCTATTTTATAAATGTAAAAATAATTTATCAATAAAAGAAATCATTTTTTATATTTTTGTCTAGTGAAGATGTTATTTAATAACATAAAATATTGATATACTAATTTTTGGAAAAGAAATCAAATATCATAAGATAAAATTAAAGGTTTCTGCATTACTTACCGAATAGATGAAAAATATTTCGAAAAAAATTGAAACTTTGTTATACTTCTGTTAAATATCTTATAAGAAATCTAATTTAAGTTGTCTGCTTTATTAAAAGAAAATATTCCCTAAAAATTGTCTTTTAAATTCATCAACCAAATACTGAAAATATTAATATCTTTATCCATTGTAGATTTAATTTAATTTTATTTTAATATGCGTGTAACAATTTTCAGAATATAAATAATAATTGTAAGCTCTACTGCTTGACCACGCCCACTTAGCAAGTCCGCCCACTCTAATATCTCGGTCCGCCGCCTAGTCAAGCACACACACACACAATTTGACAGACATTCATTTAAATTTTTGGCATGCCATTTTTACACTCGATCAGTTGCAATGCCTTCGAAAATTGGTCAACTGTTGAGTAATAGTTGAGTAGAAGCTAAACAGTGGTGTAGCAATTCATTAGAAACATGCACATACACACTCATACATGCAAATCTATGTATGTACGAGTCAATCGACAAGTGTAAGTTCGGTATCTAAGGCTGATGTCAGAGTGCGAGCGAGAAGCGAGCGATAAACCACTGCAACCCTTTTCATATGCAATCGCTCGAAAGATGTCAGAGTGAGAGCGAAGCGAGTTGCGAGTTAAAGCGAGAAAGCGATAGCAAAGCGAGAGAGCAGTTTGCAACCTGCTTTATCGCTTCAACTCTCTCAGAGCGTACGATTGTTTTATGTACAGTTTACTCTAAAATCATGCGTTTTTTTACATTTAATGTCATTTGTGAGAGAACACCAGAACGAAATGGATATCGAAAATTTAATTAGTGAAGTATTTTTAATTAATTTAATTTAATTTTAATTACCGTTTATTTTCAAACCTTACAAAATAACAATGTAACTCGCTTCTCGCAAAGCTCTCACTCTGACATCTTCTCGCTTTGCTCATCGCTTCTCGCATCGCTTCGCTTCTCGCGCGCACTCTGACATCAGCCTAAGGTGCGTCACTCGACCACTGCGCCGAACTGCGCTCGTTCGGCTTGCCCTGAATAACTGAGCTTCGGCAAATGATGGTGCCAAATCAATTGATAGCGCTTCGTTCGGCAATTGCGCGAACGCTCATTCGGCTTGCGCGTACTTCTTAAAAAGTGCCCTCGACATTATGGGACATTGCCGTCGTGCTTGTCCAATTGTTCCCTTTGGGGCCACAATTGCCCATTTGCGTAGCGCATAAGAGAAAGTACCTTTCTGCTTAAGCTAAGTAAGGATATTATTATTTCACGAATGTCAGTTGACTACGGACCAGTGCATAGTACACATTACGGTTGGAGTATGTGCATTTTAATCCGCGAAGACGCAATTATAAAATTAACAAATTCAACGATCGCAAACATCTTAAAAACAATTATAAATATTGTGTAATATAAAACTAAATATAATTGTGTGTGTGCAGCCGGCTTTTAAAGCACGGAGTGCGTCAAAAAGTGGAGTGGCGGCATTTGAAGCGAATCTCTCACACGCTGTGACGAAAATTTTAAAATGCGTGAGTATTAGTGAATTGCAGTCTAAGTTGCGCGCGTTTTCTTTTTTGCTACCCACTACATACATACACGGGCATAACAAACGGTTGAAGTGTGTGTGTTATTTTTTTTTTTCAAATGTGTTCGTAATAGTGAATTGCGCGCATTTATTTTTTTTGTGTTCTTTTTTTTACTTTTTTTTTGGTGTTTATAAGTGTGAAAGAATTCGAATGATTCATTTTTGTTTTTTTCTTTTTTGTGCAATAAGAGTGTGAATATGATGAAAAATAAGAATAATCTAATGAATTTGTTTTTTTATTACTATAAGTGAAAGAGGAATAATGTGCAATGTTAAACACAATTAATGCAACTAAAATGGATATGTCAACTTGAGCAGTGCCACTAAATTTGAGTAAGTCTCTCTTATTATTTAATATTTCACTTAAATTGCTACATTTAATTTAAAAATATATTTCTATCGTAATATTTCTTCGCACTCCCTTTATTTTGGCCATAAGCATTGTAAGCATGCGCGACACTTACGTTTCGCCACTTTAATTGTTTCTCTTAAATGTAAACTCCACTTCAATGCATCACTTTTTTTCTTTGCTTTTGTAATACGAAGTTTATACGAGTCAATAGACGAAGGCAAGTTCGGCATCATAGGATCTCAGTCAGCAACGTCTTTGTGCTCTCTTTGCAGTCTTATCCATTCAATTATTCCTCTTAAATATAAAGAGTATAAAGGCGCGCTCTTCAATGTGAAATTTGTTGTATGTTTTTTTTTTTGCTCTTGTGATACGATTGCATGTTCGGCATTGTGGGAATCGGAGATTTGTCTCCGGTGCACTCTTTGCCTCTTAAATCGGCAATTTCTTCAATTTCCACTCCTAAATAGAAGTACGATATAAGCGATACTTAATTTATACATTGAACTAATTGTGTGGAATCTTAGCTGACATTTAACAGACGCTATTAATACCTTTATTACTACAATACAGTACCAGATAGAATTTTAAATGGCTCACACACATATACACAAATATACAAACGTGGTAGGCACTTGTTGTGAAGGCAACCTCACTAATAAGATCCGCCTACCTTTAAGTCTTTGTCCGCCTACATGGTTACGCAGAAAGAATTTGTCAGGCAAATTTATTAAGAATAGAGCAAAGTGTTAAGTTACATAACAGTCCAGTATTATAGTAAATAATAATAACAAAATTACAGTTCATTACTTTCCGAATAATGTATTAAAATATTTTGTCATTAAAATTCGTAAATAAAATAAAGAAATTGTGAATATAACTAATTTTTTTTTAATTATTTGGTAACATAAAATCATCATTTAATAAATTTCAAAGAAAACAAATTGTTTTCGTAATTATTGTCATATATCTAAAAGTAAAATAAAATATTGAATTGATTAATTGAAATTTGGTCACGTATTAAATATTAAACTAAAATTTTTATTTAATGATTTAAAAAATAAATGTTGAATATCTAAAATTAATGATTTAAAAAATAAATGTTGAATATATCTAAAATTACTATAAAATTCGAGATGTTTCAAAAAAAGAATAAAATTTATTACCTAAAAAATAAGTCCTGACTGAGTTCTTTTAAATAATTGTCAAAGTTCTGATGTCGCTATACGAATATATTCAAAATGTGTATGCTTATTACTTTAGTATATACATCATTTTGTTTTGTGAGATGGAACCTATTAAGTTTATATTTATAATAGGCACTGTCTACCACAGCTGAGCTGTTGAGCTCAGCTCAGCTTAGCTGAGTTTAGTTGAGTTCAGTTCAGTTCAGCTTTTTCCTATGGACTCGATGAGTCATGAGTGCGATGTGAGAGAGAGAGAGAGAGAGAGAGAGAGAGAGAGAGAGAGAGTCTGTTGTGTTGTGTGAAAGTTGTAAGCCAGGCTAATGTATTCACACTTAATGTTGTGACAAGGCGCTGTGACCTCGCATCTGCACCCACACAATGAAAACTGCACACACCTGAAGAGCATACACACACACACACACACACACACACACACACACAATCACACACCCACACAGACGGAACGGTTTGCGCGAAAGAGAAAGTTAAATTAAAAATGTCAAATTGCATACATTTAGGAGCTAATGAAATAAGTTAAGCGACAACAACAACAACAACAACGAGCAGCGCGTTAAGCACACTACACAACACTGCACATAAACACACACACACACACATGCCCACACACTAGCTCTCTTTTTGCCTCTCTGTCTTACGCTCTTTGGTTGGCTGGCTGTGAGTTTCGTTTGCATTGCAATTTGAATTAATTTGACTTTTTTATGAACTTTAAGTGTGCCAACGTCAGCAGCATTTGCCAGATGTTCTCATTGTTGTTGTTACTAGTTGTTGTTGTTGTTAGTTGGCTGTTGGTTGTGTTGGTTGGCTGTGTCATGCTGTGTGTTATTCATTTAGTTGGTATTCAGCTTGTGGCAAGTAATACGCCAACTGCCAACTATGCATGTGAATGAGCTTGTTGAGTAATGTTAATCAAAAGGCCCGAAGGCATTACACAGAGCGAGCAAGGGCGTGGCCAAGGGAAAGGGAAAGGGAAGAGGGAAAGAGAATATGCTGTCAGATCGACGGGAATTATGCTCAGCACAAAACTTATGCAAGAAGCAGCTTATTGAACTCGAGCCACGCTTCACAATAGACGATAAACGTGCCTATCACGTCATCTCATAATGTTCTCATACTCTGTCACTCTCACTCTCTCTCTCTCTCTCTCTCTCTCTTTCTCTCTTTCTCTATCTCATGCTCTGTTTTTTTTTTTCGTTAAGCAGCAGCATCAACATTGATAACATTCAGCTATCCAACGCTCAACTATCTATCCAACTATGTCTATCTATCTAAGTATAACAATCTGTCTATCAATCTTTCCATCTATCTAGATGATGACGTTGTGTGGTCAACAAAATATCTGCTATGCTGCATGCATGCACTATATACATACAATATAAGTATATATATATATATATTTGTCTTGAGACTTGGTTTTGGTTTTCTTGCAACACTGTCATTGATGACATTCGCCTTCGATTGGCGTTGATTGTTGTTGACTTTGATTTTTGCAATCTGCTTTCGATTTATTCTTTATACACATACTATAACATATATACATATATACAATATACTTCATATATACATATATGCAGTTGTTTCTTCCAGGTCACTGACACTGCTTCGACCACTGGCGAAAGTGTCACTCTGCCCCACACATTTGCCACACGTTGCTCGCAAATTCGAATTTAGTTCATTGCCTCAGATCTCTGCCGCTCTGTGTCTGTCCTCCTTCTGCTGTTGCTGTTGCTGTTGCATGAAATTTGAGTAAATATCACCAAATATATTGACACATGCGGGTTGCCTCTCTCTATGCATACATACATATATCCTATATATGTATATATCTATACTGATGTGGCAGGCGACAGGCGTCACTGAGCGTTGCCGATTGCACATTTAGCATTTTGTCAGCACCCGCATTTCGTCAATGCCTCAACATTCGCGTTCGAATGTTTCTCATTATTTTCACACCCTACAAAATATATGCTGTACACAGAGTGTCCATCGATTCAGTCAAATTCTAATAATCAACATATTTCGCAATGCAATTTCCTAAATCAACTTATTTCGATCATTTATATAACTTTTTTTTCTCTCTTCTACTTTATCTACTTTATCTACTTATATTTCGCATGAAATTATAATTTTATTATTTAATTGTTTAAAGCGCATATTTTAAAATGGAATCTTTTAAATAAACACTGCATAATTTCAATTATTAAAACAACTTTATTTAACTTTATTGTTTTAAATACTTTTACACCTTTTTACTTTTACTTTATTTTATTGTATTTTTTGAAATCTTTTACGACTTCTTAATTTACAAGTTAATTATTATTTTCTCATTCATTATATATGTTAGATTTGAATTTAAATTTTTGGTTTTGTTATTGATTATACAAAACCCTTTATTAAATTATAGAAATTCTTAAATAACTTTCTTTCATTTTTTTATTTTATTGTATATTAAAATATAGAATTTCCTTTATAAATTTAAATTAATTCCATAATTTTGATTGTTTTAAATACATTATTTAATGTATTTTCGAAAATCAATTTTGACCTGCATTCACTTACATTATTATTTATATACTTAACATGAATTTTATACAAAAATAAGCTTCTCATTTAAATCATGATTTTGATATTTTACTTTGCGTCAATACAACAATACTTTATTTTGTGTAAAAAACTAAATAAATATAAAGTATAAATAATAAAAATAAAGTTTTACCTTTATTTACTTAGCTTTTAATTTTAATGGTAATTTTGATATTTTTTCTTTGTCTGTCAAACATATTTTAAAATATATAATAAGTTATTAAATAAATGTTGGAAATTTTAAACAGTTCTAATTTGTTTTAGCTTAAACAAAATAATCTCAATTTTAGTTATTTAATTTCAGCAAACATATTAAATAAACCTATCTAAATAGTTTTTTTTATATGTTTAGCTTAAATAATGTGCTTATTTTATGTAAATCACAATTTTTTTTATTTTTGCTCTTTTATAACTTGAAAACACCTTAAGTTATAGTAATAAAACAAAATAAATAGAATGCAGACATTTTTCAGGAGACTTGCTCTTCTTTAAACTTGTGATAAACTTCTTATTTGCTTATGTGTTTTGTTTTTTTTTTTTATTTACTACCACTTGAACTCAGCTTAAAAGTATTATTTAAGCTACAACCTTAAAAGCTGCTTCCCACACAATTCTTGTTTACAGGTTTCAAACGTAACTTTATATTGAAGCTTTCTCTTATATACTATGAAATTATAGATAATTTAAAGCCAACACATTTGAGTCTGCTTCTTTTATAGTTTGCAATTACTTCTTCACCTTAATGTGCTTTTGAACTTTATGAATGGGATATGAATTCTTTTCATTATTGGAAATTTCCCTTTTCTCTCGCACTTTCATTTTGTCGTATTTCTTTACCTATTTTTTCTGCCCTTTAGCTTAGTTTTCCCTTTTCTTTTTAAAGTTTATGCTGCTGTAAGTGAATTTCTTTTCAGCTTTGATAGCTAGAGAGTATCATGGGGTCGTGCAAAATTTTTGCATCTTTCTATTTTCGTGTTTTTCATGACAGCTTTTCATAAATCTTGCCACATGGAAACGTTTACAATATGCAAACGATGCGAGCCTTTGCCAAAAGTTGTTGTTATTCTTGCCGTCGTTGTTGTTGTTGTTGGCGTTGTTGTTAACGTTGTTGTTGTTGGCTTCCAGCATAAGCAGGTCAAGAGCTTTTGGCTGCCGGCGCTTGGTAAAATTTAGCATTGAGATGTCAATCATCTGACAAATGCTAAACCAAATTTGAATTCGGTCTCGAGAGTAAGAGAAGAGAGGGAGGAGAGGGAGGGGGCCATAGAGAGACTGGCAGCTAAATCTGGGCATGTGTGTGCGTGCGTGTGTGTGTGTGTGTGTATGGCCAGTGTTAATATAAAACGCAATCAAAATCAAATCAAATGAAAATTATTTTGAGTTGTTTTGTGTGCTGACAACTTCATTATGTTTGCATTGCTTTGGCCGTATTCACAGTGTTTGTCCAGCAATATGACCAATACTCACACGGACACGGACACGCACACCACACACACACACACAGAGAGAAAGAGAGAGAGAGAGAGAGAGGGAGAGAGAAGAAGTGACCAAAGCAACCAACTGGCCGCACATTAAAAGCTACCAGACCAGCCGCAAATAGAACTAATTTGATGTGTGAACAACAGCTATGAAAAGAGATGAGACCCCACCACCCTCCTCCCATGACTGAAGGGGGAATGGCTGATG
This sequence comes from Drosophila niveifrons, assembly GCA_035046325.1. Taxonomy (NCBI): domain Eukaryota; kingdom Metazoa; phylum Arthropoda; class Insecta; order Diptera; family Drosophilidae; genus Drosophila; species Drosophila niveifrons. Next base: position 6,913,083 of record JAWNOC010000063.1, on the reverse strand, counting down.
GAAAGGAGGAGAAGGAGGGGGGGGCTGTGTTGTGGTAGAGAGGAAGGGCAGGAAGGCAAAGCTCTCGGCTCCTATAACATCAACAAGACGCAAAACGCAACTACAATTTGATTGGCAGGCGGGGAGCGAATCGATGAATGATAAGCCAAACTTGAGTGTGTGTGTGTGTGTGTGTGTGTGTGTGTTATGATTTTGTGATATATGCCGCATTAATTCAATTTGATAAGAGCAGGCAGAGAGACAGCTTGATGCCAGCAGAATTTCATTGGAATTTCGATAAACTCGAAAATCTGTTGTCCTCCACCTCTGATGATAGCCCAGAGAACCCAAAGAGAGAGACAGACAATATGGCCAATTCGCAGGCAATAACAAACAGCAGCAGCAACAACAACAACAACAACAACAATTACACAATGCTGGCTGACTGTGTAGTGATTAAAGAACTCAAATGTAATTGAGTAAGTCGCCATTCACACAATGAATTCAATATTAAATGTGCGAGAGACAAAATGAATGACACTCACTGAATGCCAGCAAATTGAATTGAACAGAATACAACACAACAGAACAGAACAGAACAGAACAAAAAGAATATATATGGCAAATGAAGTGAACAAAAGGGCGCATAAATGTTGCTCTGTTTCTAAGCAAATGAACTGCACTGTGTGTTTCTTCCGAGATATGTGTGTGTATATAGATAGATTGTTGTATTGTGGAATCTTGGCAATGTCTCGGTTTGTTTCGCCCATAAACAAGGCATCTGAATGAGTTATCCTTACGCTCATTACATTTGGATTAACATGTTAATAATCTGACTGGACGTACGTATGTGTGTGTGTGTGTGTGTCTCTTCTGTATCACCACAAAATGGCCGCACACACACACAAACATTGCTGTCAGATCGATGAGGGCAGATAGCAAGGCGAGTGTTATAATTGTATGTTTGACAATCTTCATAACTGTCAATTAAATTGGCATTGGCATGCCGAAGTCGAATGCTCGCCTCAGCCTAATGTAATTGTTTAACGCACTGCTGCGCATTATTATAAACAAATGGCCAGCACACACACTCACACACACTCACACACTCGCACACACACACATACTCAGTCAAGCATATGTCCAGCTGGACATGCAACATGATTGCCCCGATTTTATTGACTGCATTGTGATTATGGACGTGTCTCTGTCTCTTCCTCTCTCACTCTCTCTCTCTCTCTCGCTCTCTCTCGCTCTCTCTCGCTCGCTCTCATGCTCAGACAATTTGCATATGTGCGAGCGACGAGCTGCCGTTTTGATTTATAGACCATTGCTCATAGAACCGGCGAGCCAAATCAATTTGTAGGACATTCGAGCGGAACTACAACGACTACGAATATGTTACGTATACGACTCGTATGACACTGTCTGAGCACGATAGATAGATGGAAGGTATCCTGAAGCCTGACTGCCTCCCCATCTCCCCGCCTGCCTGCCTGCCTGCATTTGTAATACTCGCAAATCTCGCAAACTAAAATGTGAAATGTTAAATCTGAAATTCAAATGGTCTTAGAAGAGAGTCGCCTCAACTCACATAGGTATTTACAATACACTCTGTGACAGCTGACAGCTGATGGGTGATGGGTGATGGGTGAAGGCGAATTTGCTGAGCAGACACAGCAGACATTTAAATCTATTAGACACCCGCAAACCCAAAGGAGCTCAAGTAGTTATCGTTATGTTATGTTATGTGTGCCAAGCGAATGCATAAATAAACCTAAAACAATCTTTGAGAATTCATATCCAGATATGCAACATTAATAAGGCAACGCACATCGCATATCGATTGCTGGCATAAACAATTATTGCATTCATTAATGAGATTGACATTTGACTATGATTAATTCTCAATTCGATTCTTACTATATATGATTAAATAAAAAATTATACAATTTTAATCTGATTGCAACCAATATTTCAGAATTCATGGTTTCCATATTGTTAAAAGTTGGTATTTAAAACATTTTTGCAATATCAATTACAAGAACTATTCGTTCGATCATCAGGAAAGAAAGTAAACATAAAAAATGGTGAGATTTTTAATTTGGTTTTAGTTTTACAAAACTATCGAAAGTTTTGTGTAATTGCAATGCAGCGACGTTCGTCGTTTATCAATGTCTTGGATGCGAAGGAAGGACAGCAGAGCTGCATAGCTTGAGGAGACGCCCAAAAGGTGACAGTGCAACATTTGGCAAGCAATCTGGGCAAGGCTGTCACCGACAAAGAGAGAGAGAGAGGGAGTGAGAGAGAGAGGCGTAGACAGGAAGTACTGCCTAACGGCTAAATGGCATTTCATTTTGGGCAAATGCAATCCACAAATGAATGTTCGGCCATTGAGCGAAAATAAAAAGAAAAACAAAAACGAAAACGCAAAAGAAAAAGAAAAAGGGGAGAATTAAAGGCAAAAGTAAAGCAAAGGCGAAAGCATAATGCATAATTACAACAATACGCAGGACGCTGCCCAAGGACGATGAGCACCGAATTGAAGCGTGCCCAACTGGCTGACTAGCTAGCCGCAGTAGCAGCAGAATGTCAGAGAAAGATAGCGAAAGGAAAGAAAGAGCAGAAGAAGGAGGAGGAGAAGGAGGAGGAGGAGTGGCCATGGTGACCGTCACCAGGGTCTGGCAACTTTATCAGGACATCCGCTTTCAGCGATTTTTAATTGCTATTGTTACACTTTATTGTTTTATTATGGAGGCCAAGTGAATGAATGGCCAGAAACCCAGACTGCGACAGAGACAAAGACAGCAACTGAGAGATAGAGTGAGTGAGGGAGAGGGAGGGAGAGGTAGAGGTAGAGGTAGAAAGATAGAGGCAGCAAAGCATGTTGGAAAAATTTCATTTATTTTCTTTTGGCCTTACCGAGTTTTTGTTTAAAATAAATAAGCAAACAATTAGCGCATTTAAATCTAGTTGGAAACCTGCCAGCTGCTTCTATGCATACACACACACATATATTTTCCAGCATAATTCAACTTAAATATGCAGCTGTATGTATGTGTTCTATATCATTTCCATTACTTCAAAGCCCATTGAGTGGGGCTTAGTCCTTTGTTCAAGCAAAGGACTCTTAGGCATCCCGTCACAAATGACAGCAACAAATTGATATGCACTCGTCTATTATTTGTATGTGTGTGTGTGTAAGTGTGTGTGTGTGTGTGTATTGTGAGTGTGAAGTGGCTTGTTAGTACCAACTAGTTACATGTGTAGTCTGTGGTCAACACTGTCGCAGTACTTCGCATACATCAAGTCAAGAGTACCCGAAAAAAAAAACGCGTAATAGTTTTACCGCAAACATTAGAAGAACTTGCAAATATCCTAACCGAATTAAGCTCAACATAAATGGTAAACTAACTATAATTTGTATATAAATGTGGTCTAAAATAATAGTAGTCAAAGAGAATGCGCTTGAAAATTAATTTTTAGATGTATAGAAATCTAGATATATAACAAAAATAAAAAAAATATATAAAAACATAAATATATATAAAATAATATGTAAAATTAGCAAATAGTATGAAAATATTATAACATTAAATTCAAAATATAAAATAAGGTTATTTTAAGTAACTAAGAAAATATATTTTATGCACTTGAACTTTATGAATAAATATAATTGGCAATGATATAAGTCAATTGCTTAAACAAAACATTCGAACAAAGGAAAATAAAAATTATTTAATAAAAAAAATTCTGTTGATTTTTTAAATAATTGAAATAAACTTTCATTCATTTGTAATTAACATGAATTTAAAATGCATTTTTAACGAGTTGTGAATTATTTATGTGTATACAAAAGCAATATGAATACTTATCGGATTCATTTTCTCTCGTTTTGTGCCAAGCATTCGTCTTTATATCAGCCAAGCATATAGTAGTGAAAAACTGTACAATTGAGGTCTATGTAAATAAGGAAAAAGAAAGAAACGAAATCTGTATTTTGAATACTCAAGTATATGTATACCAAAAGTTATTTACTATTTGATTGGCTTGAACAGGAAAAGTAATTTAATACAAATAAAACACAATAAATACAAATAAAAAGATAAAGTAAACTTACAGATATACAGAAACAAAACTAAGAATAGTACCTCTTTTTTGTATTTTATGTTTATTCAATAACTATTGGTAAAGGAGAAAAATGTTTTAAAACTTATCTTGAAAATACTGAGGTTGTCTCTTTATATACTAAAACTAAAATTGGGATAATATATTAAGCGGTTTTTTATAATTTTTTTTAGCGGAAAATTTTGCAAATATTTTTAATTTAGTAACAAATTTATAAAAAATATGAAAAGTATATGTATAAATTATTCTTCTGAAAATAAATGTATATAAAAAAAATAAATAGAAAATACAAAACAATTTTGTACTATTAATATATTTAATATATATTTTATAAATAGAGTAAACTATTAAGCAAATTTAAAGTGAATATTTAAACAACTTATTTGAAGCTTGTAGCGATTTTAAGGGGCGTGGCAGACATCAGCAGTTATGCAAATATGCTGCAAGGATAGAGTATCGTAGACGCAGTCATATATATTCACAGTTGTGATGTGCGATATGTGTGTGCCCGTCCGTATATATTCGTAAATATACATACATACATACATACATACATATAAATAAAAATATGCTTAACAAATATAGTGAAATGAAACAGCAAAGTGCACTTCAAAGACTGTGGTAACAACGGGCGAGAGCCATAAGAGCCGAAAACATAAGCATAAGTGCCAGCTACAACAGACGAGGAGAGAGCGAGAGAAAGAGAGTGGGGGTGAATGAGAGAGAATAATGCCAAGTGTGGCACTACAATAATCATAAAAGCGCAAAACAACAACAGACAACATCAGCACCTCGAACAACAACAATAACAGAGGAGCAAATGGCAACAAATGCCAGAGCAGAGGATTTGGAGTTGTCGCAGTCCAAGTATGCTATATCTCTTTCTCTCTCTCACACACATGTACACACACACACACACACACACACACGTGTGCGCCATTTTGTGGCTTCACCTGGTACAGGAACTCATGTTCCCCCATCGGCTTCGCTTACTCCCCGCCCGAGCAGGCTGCAATGCAAAAGCGGAAATAATGTATTAATCCTGTTGAGGCCATATTTTTATTGCCATTGCGCCTCGCTGTACTTAGCCAAGACACCAACACACCAACACCCAACACCAACAGCAACAGCAACACCCAACTCCGACTTCGACTCCGACTCGGGCTTCAGCTTTGGATCTGCGGGCAATAAACCATCTTGACAAATGTGTGTGAATCAGCTTCGCGTGTGAGAGCATTAACAGTTATTCTATCTAGATGATAAAACAAATTCTTATTACTTTTTTATACCACCAGCAACCGCCTGGGAATAAGCTACCAGCTACCATCAACGAGTCTCCCATTCGCTCCAACATTTCACTCAAATAAAATATTTAAAATAACAAAATATGTAAATTAACTAGACACACTTTAGCTAATCAACGTAATGCACTCCAACAGACTTAAATTCCATATAATATAACATAGTTAGCTTTGAATATATACTTCTGAAGCGGAGCACTCAAATATCATTTACTACTCCAAAACAAAACCTTCAACAAATCAAATTTTATTTTTTACAATTAATAAAATTAAAAATGAGAGCACTCTTTCAATTCCATATATTTTATAATTATAAATAAATATACATTAAATCCTAAAAAAAAGGAGAAAATAAAGATAAGTTAAAGAGATAATTAGTTTGAGCACTTGAAATATCAAAACTTCACTGCTTAAATGTAGTATTGAACCATATAGAATAATATAGGTTAAGTTTAAGTTTCATAAGAGCCGATTGAGGAAAGACTAGTTGACTAGTAGTAGTAGACTGTAGCTGTAAGTTAGCTTCATCTCAGAAGTCACAAAGTGTAAATGCATTTTTTGTTAGATCGTTTCAGGGTAGACAGGGTATTTCAGCCCGATTCTGAATATAGAATATGGGCATCGATAGATGAGATGCTCAATGGTCCCTTAATTCCGGACTCGAAACATTTCCAGCATTGATCTCATTTGTAATGCCCAGCTTTACTGCATTAGCAGCCAACAAACATTGACGAGCATTAGCCAGCAGACTTTTTTGGAAGGTGCATAACGTGCTTGGTTCAGTTGATGTTGATTGGAGCACTAATCAGCCTTGAAGTTAGTAGAATGCCAGCATACATCCCACCGAAGCTTAGAGTCTACTTTAATTCCTTTGTCAAGTGTTTTGAGAAATATCTGCACATTATAAATGTGGCTGATATTGAACCTTATCCTCATCCATCTCGTGGAAGTTCATTGCTTACGTACTTTCCATCGCACTCTACTTACATTTAATTGTATACAATATTACCATTAAATAGAATAACATCTTTTGAAACGAAATTAGTTTGTCACATTTATATGATTTAAATTAAAATTTGACCTTTTGTTTATCAATAATAAAGTTAAATAAAGAGAAAAGAATTTACTTTTATTTTTCTCCTCGGAAATGAACAATAATAATCAACAAAAACTAATTTTTTTTCCTTAATGTTTCTTCATTTTAAGAAGCAGTTAAAGACGCTAAGCCAAGACACAGGTGTAAATAAAGCTGCTTGTGGAGCTAGCAATAAAGCTTTATAGCAAGTAAAGATTCAATTTATTACACGCAACTAATAAATTAAAACGCTTACAAGCGATTCATTGTAATATCTCAGTTTTGCAGCACACAAACACTTTTTCACACATAATTATCTTGCCTCTACTCACAATGAGTATTATATTCAACATCACAGGCGAAGGGAAGGAAACTCTTCATCATTTCCCTTCTGTTTTTTTGTTTTTTCAACTTGTTTTCTTCACGTATTTTTTTGGTTGCCTTAATGCAGTTCAGTCGCATAACGTATGCGGGTTAGTAAATATCAGAGTGGATTTCAAAAGCATAAGTATATATGCATATACATATGTGTGCCAGGGATCAGTTGAGTACAAAACGCCCTAAAGCAAATGGCAACTGCGATGGCAACAGCTTAAGCCCCATGCAATAAAACTTAATATGTTTTGTATTTAAATTTATGAAAAACCAGCAGCAAAAGGAACAATGGCTGCTTAAGCCGGCAACATGCGCATAATTGTCGCCAGCGTTGACAGACTCTCATTGCTCTGCTGTTGCCCTTAGTCTGTGTGTATCTTTCTCTCTTTTTCTCTGTTTCACCTTCTCTGTCTGGACTGGCTGTGTGTGCTGGTCAGCAAAGGCAGGGCAATGAACAGTGTGTTAAAAACAACATTTACACTAATTATACAAAATAATAACTACATTTAAGAAAGTACTAATTGTCAAATGAATAGATAGATGAAAAAATATCTTGAATATAATTCATTTTGAGTAGCAAACACTCGCTTCTACTACTACTACTACTCAGTTGAAACCACTGTGCAGTGACAGCAATTGCAACCAACAGGGCGTATACGCAATAATAATTACGCGTTGTGTCGTATTTTGCTTGCCCTCGAAGCAGCGATATATTTATGAGGGCGCCTTAAAGGCTTTAAAGTCTCAGAGGATAACCGAGAGAAAATTTAGTACATGGAAAGCAGCGTGGAAAGATTGCAAATAATTATATGTATATGAGTAGAGTTGAAAGTAAATACTTTTTTCTTTCACTTTCGCCCTTTAATAAGCATTCATCGTTCACCTTTTGACCATTGACCTTGCTCAAGTGCGCACTTTTGTGACACTATTTGAGAGCAGCAGCAGCCTTTGACAAAACGTTGATAATACCTATTGGCTTCTATTACTCCGCTTGTGTTGTAAAAATTGCAAATGCTATGTGCGACAGGACAGGACATGTCAGGATATGCAGACTCGTAAGCGGATGCATTCAATGAAACTCGATATGGGAATGCAATTGTATTGCAGATAGAGCGAGAGAGAGAGAGAGAGAGAAGCGAAGATACTTGTATATAGAATTTGAGCTGATTGCTGTCAGCGATTTCATTTTTTGCTTGGCTCGGCAAAGGCAACCAACAACACGATACTCAAAGTAATAAATTGAAATTGAATGAGACCCGCAGAAATCCTGCATACTCAAAGATGCAGGAAAAAAAATAAATAAACAAGATACACACGACAACCACTTAAGCTCAAAATCTTTTCACTTTAAAATTGGCTTTGGCTAACACCAAGTCAAAGTCGAATATGTCAACAAATGCTATAGCTACGTTTGTGCTATTCAATAATTCAATTACTAAAAGACTTTAAAACTACATAACAACTTTTTGCCATCTTCTATAAGTCAAACGATGCCTAAGTTCAGGTATTTTAAGTGTTCAGGTATTCTAAGTTCTACAACATCATGAGGAATTGCAGAACCTACTTCGATCATTGATATTCGATCATTGATAAAACTTTAAATTAACTTTTTATATAATACAAAAATGTTTAAATTACTTAAATTACTGATAAGCTCAGTTATACATATAAGGTGCCCTATGTTTTATAACAGCTAGAGGAAATGTTGACCCCGCTGCGACCATTGATATCTGACAGAATTGTGAACATAAAATCTATAAATTGGGGAACCGATTTCTATATATGTACATAAAAGAAGCGAACGAGCAAAATGTTGTTGTTTGGTCCACTTCCTGTGAATTATGTGCTGCAGCTTTTGCTTTAACTTTTAATGCAATGCCATTTGGCAGCGCCAGTCGTGAGATTTTATTTTAAAACAAATCAATTTAGTTAATGGGATACGAACAAAAGTCCAGTCAATCAATGGCAGAGAGCGCGACAGGCGACAAAGCTAAACAAAATGGTTGGCATCATATTTATATATGCGAACTGTTCGAGTCAAGCTCTCAATATATAGTACAATATACCAGAGAATACTCATATTTGGAGATATAGCAATGCAATTCAATGCAACTCGCGCTGCCGTTGTCTCTGCTTTTGCTGTTTATACCCGGGTGCTAATAGCTTTGAAGGGTATTATATTTTTGTATTGCATTTTGTATAAAGATATATCGTATCAACTGGTTGATCTACGAGACCCTAAGAGAAAGAGTTATAATAAATCGGTATATTCTATACTCCATGTACACTTTGAATGTAGTAGTTTATCTATATACCATTTGGTATATTTTAATATCTTTTCGATATAGCTATTCCTTGCTTTGTGTGATGATCTGGAATTTCGTATATTTTTAAAGTAATAGTATATCCCTATAACAAATTTACTTTACGGTATAGTTAAGTATTTATTCAGGATATAAATTTCAATTTGTTGAACAATAATACCACACTGTTTTGCTTTTATTAAAAATATAAGGCATTTGGTATATTTTTTAATTTTCTTGGTATATTATTCAATTGTGTCCTAGTTGCTTTGGAAAGAATCGGGCATATTTTATACACTATGATATATTTTGATTTTAATAGTATATATACCAAAAATAATCTTTGTATGTATTTCGGTATATTCCGGTAAATTGGTATTTTATACCCAACGGTATATTTGAAAGTATTTGAAAGTAATAGTATATCCTTAAAAAAAAAAATACTCTTCGGTATACTTTAGTATTTTTTAATACAAATATAGTCACTTTTAATAATACAGCAGCACTTTTCTGAGCCTTCGGTATATTTTTGTTTTTTTTTTTTTTGGTATACTGATTTGGTATATTGTCTATAATAATACCGAGCTACTTTGCTTTTATTAAAAAGAGTTAGCTGGTATTTCACAGTCGAACACTATCCGCTGTAGCTTTTTTTCTTGTTTTGTTTTTGCCACGGTCTCTATCAGCAGAACATATAGATAAATAAATGGATATGGCATATGGTTGATACAGACACCCGTTTAGTGGGCAGCGGGTGGCGGTTGAACATTTATTTGCTTGCATGCGAGCAGAACTTGTATTGCAAAACTCTCTCGAAGTGTGTGTATGTGTGTGTGTGTGTGTGGACTCTAATACTGTCACACTTGGCGCTCAATATTTATGTTTGGCAATATTTATTCCCCTTTGACTGCGTGTTCTTGACTGTTTACAGCTGGAAATATCACAAAATTAGAACAAAACTTTAAAGCATAAATCAATTGTGTGTCTTTTCGCAAAGTTAATTAACATCCTGTAAATCCTTTATGGTGTCATTTAGAAAAGGAAAACCGAATGCAAATCTGTCTTTTCCTTGCATATTCCAGTCAATGAAATTATACCCAAGTATTATCTAACATCTACTATTTACAGCTCTCGCTCACTCACAATCTCAACGTTTCTTTCTGCTTGTCACATTTCATTAATTAGCATCCCACACACTCACACACACAGGTCCATTTCCTTTCACACAGTTTGCTTGTAAACACTGAGCTATAAAAGTTCATTTCCGTTTGGCACAAAAAAAGGAACCGAAGACTAAGGCACAAGAGTAAAAAAAGAGCGAATACAAAAGATGGTAGACCAACATATGTGTGTGTGAGTGAGTATTTTAATGTGTGTGTGAGGGTGTAGATGCTACACTGCTCTGTGCTTAGTTAGTTAGCTGCCCTCTTGACCGCACAGGAATGATGCCATATAACTGCAGTTGCAAGAACTGCCTTGAATTGTGGACACCGAAGAAGAGGAGGCGAAAATGGGGGTGATGAAAGAGGAGAAGGGGAAGGGGAGGTAAAGGAAGGGGCTGTGGTTGCAACTGGCTGTCTGGTCATTTGGTTGTCGTGGGCAGCGCTCGGTTCGTTGCTTGTGCAAAATATTTAAAAATTCTTTTGTTCTACTTCGCATTCAGAGTTCTTTCTTTCTCTATTTCTCTCTCTCTCTCTCTCTTTGGGTCTGTCTCTTGATCTTGTTCTTGGCGCATTTTCATTTAGTTTGCATTATGTTTTAAATTGCCGCACTTGGAGCAGGTCACCAACAACCACACACACACTCTCACACACACACGCAGAGAGATATAGAAAAAGGCAAGCAGACAGGCAAACGTAATGAGCTTCAGCAGAACGTGTTGCGCTTTGTCCTTATCATTTTTTGCCTCCTCCGTTGATATTGTTTTCTATTCCTCCTTTTTTGGCGTGTGGTTAAGAGGGAGACAAAGTGGCATGCCACGCATGACCAGCCACCTACGACAGACACATGGAGACAGACAGCGTGGAGCACTTTCATTTGCTTGCCAAGGATTTTAAAGTGTGTCCGTCCTTTTGTCCGTCCTCACTTACACATACCATACATAAGTCGCCAGAATCCTCTCAGAGAGCAGCCAGCTTATGTCAACATGCGTGTAAACGTACTGGCAAGCATATCATCAAATAAACAAACAATAACTTGAACGGAAAATCCCAGAGTGGATTAAGGGAGCGAAATAAATTTCTATACAAGTGCATGAACTTAGAAAAGCTGACTCGGCAAGGAGCTGCCTAACCCAAACAGAAACAGAAACTCGAACGAAACTAACAGAGGGACGAGACAAGACTTCAAGCCGTTCGAATTGTGAGGGAGCGACACTGAGAAAGAGACAGAGTGGGGAAAACTTTGTGCGAGCAACATCAATTTGAGTTGAACAAATGTGTCTTGCATGTCACATATGTAATTAAAGATGCGTTTGTCATTGGGCAAAAACAAAAAAATGGGGAAAGAAATGCAAAAGGATGTCATAATTAAGATTGCAAAGATAAGCACAATGCGATTCGCAAGGAATGTCAAGTTTGAGTTATATTACTTTGCATATATTACGCACATGCTATGAAATAATTATATCGTCTCAGTAATTAAGCAATCATAATGTATTATATTATCTTCTTTTACTCATGCGCCAGCAATTTTAATGAGCACTTTTTTGATTCCCATAAATTTAAATTTCTGTAGTAATTAAATCTTCGCTCAATACATTTTTCTTATAAATTCTCATTTTTATATTATTTATATAATATTTTATAATTTAATTGGTGTTTACTTGTGCCGATATTAAGTATACGTAAATACGCAAGAAATACTTGCCAATGTAAGATAGTTGATGCTTGAACAATTTAACTCAAATTAAAACATACTTCCAAAACTTTTGTGATTACTACTTATAAATTTGATTACCTAAATTGAAATCTGATTGATTTAGCATAAGTACAAAAGTTTTAAATACAATTTTGTTAATCTAATACAGATATTACGTATACATTACGTATACGCAACAAATTTATGGATAGAGTGGGTGGTTAATACATATATATTTTCATACAAAAAGTGGACTTATTTCTTTATAAACTATATTTGATTGATTAAGAATGAGCACAGAAACTATTACATAAATTTTGTTATTATATTTTCTGATATTGCGTATACGTAACATACTTAAACACTTTAAAAATGTCAATACGGAAATTTGATTTTTTGCTTAATAAACTATACTTTATGTATTTAAAAGAATTAAAACAAAAATCTGCCTACCATTAACATATTAACCAACATATTTGCCAATATTACGTATACGTAGAGTATACTCAAGAAATTCTTGCACTGCTTATGTGGTTGATGGCTAAATACATAATACAATCAAAAATGTTTATTTCTTAATAAACTATATTTTATTGATATAGAATAAGTAAAGAAACGCTAAAAACAATTTCGTCAATATTACGTATACGTAACAATAGATATTCTAGCTGGTTTGTGTGGTTGCTAATTTAATAAAAAAAATTGGTATTTTTTTAAAGATACTTTTTATTTACAGCGATTAAACTCTATTTACAATTTTGTTAATCTATTCGTAATCACAACTATTGGTGTATAAAATCTAGATTTAAGTTAAATTTTTGTTGATCATATGTATACACAAATTGTTTATCTTGCCTATGCCTACACATTTCAATAGATGGCTAACAAAGAAGTGCGATTGAAATTGTGAAAGAACTTTCGTATAAATCTCAAGGCATTATTGATAGTAGGAGAAGTCTTTGCTCAGCTTGACTCGGCTTTACTCAGCTGCGCTTTCCCACACACAAACAATATAGTACATGTATGTGTATTAGTACTCTATATAGTCTTCACACACACACACATACACATACACATACACATACACATACACATACGTTTAACGTAGCGGAAGTCATAAACAATTTTTATGTTTTCACATTTCAAGTGAAATTCATTTCGCGTTTTTGTTATGGCTGCTGCGCTTTATGGATTTCATCTTCAGCTACTGCTGCTCTTGCTTTTGCCGTTGCTTTTGCTGCTGCTGCTGCTGCTGCTGCTGCTGCTTTTTCTTACATGACCACAATATATGGCCATCCATGGGCCATATAACTGCTTCTGAGTATCTGGCAGAGCTGAGATGTGCGTGTCTCAGTATGTGTATGTGTTTGTGTGTGTGTTGTGTTCGTTGTAGCTGCCGCACAACAAAGTATGAGCATGCCGCTGAGCGCAGCTCTGGTCGACTTCAAAATTGAATTTAATTGAGAGTCGAGTTTGCCAAGGCGTGGCAAGCTGCCTTGAGTGGCTGTCACTGCCAAGAGCGACTCCTGACTTCCTTATTCCATATTCCCCATGGCGAGCGAGCGAGACTTTTTGTCTGCCCAGATGTCTGACTGAGTGAAGGCGAGCTATAAATTAAAATCGCTTTTGCATTATTGATCAGCTAACCCCTCCCTGCCCCGTGTCACCTTTCGCTTTGTGTCTGCTGCTGGCAGGTGTCGTTGGTCAGCTGCCACACACAAATGGAGGGGGAAAAGTGGCAGATGAGCAAATTGCATTTAAGCCAAATGAAAAAGTGCTTAGCGCTCGTTGCGTCAACTTTTGCCTTGTGGCAAGTTGTTCTTGTTCTTGCTGTTGTTGTTGCTACGCTCCTCGCCCACTCACTTGCAAGTAGCTTAAAATTAACAATTTACCACTTTTTTGCGCTCCCAAGCAGATTTGCTGCTGCTGTTGCTGTTGCTGCCACACACACTTTCTGCCACTCTGCCACAGTGCCACACTGCCGCAGCACCAATTCGCGCTGCAAGTGGCAACCACTTAAGGTTAGAGCATAATTTTTGCGTCCCAAATTGATGCCCGTAATGAGCTTAAATGGCTCATGACACATATTCGCCGTTGCCGTTGCGATGGCGTTGCACGAACCCAGCCAGCGACCCCATCCAATCCAACTGCCTCCCTTTCTGCCCCCTTTCTGCCACTCCCCGTTTTCCGACACTCCACCTTTACCCAGAGCATTTGCCTACAGTTTTTTTTTTCCGTATTTTTTTCGGAGATTGGCTGCTGATACTTATTGTTGTTGTTGCTGCTGCTGCTGCTGCTGTTGCTTCGCTTTTTTTTCCTTGCTGCCCCTTGTAGTCCGTTTAATACGTAACACCAACTGCCAACTGCCACCTGCCACCCAAACCGCTTTACACCTTCAGCATTTGCCATTTAAAGCTCACATTTTTTATCGCCTGCTTTTTGCTGGCTCAGCATTTGAGCGGCATTAATTTGAATACTCTACAGCTGGTAGAGCACCACGAAATTGTCGCCTTGTTTAGTTCATTGCAATTTGTTTCGAATAAATATATTTATTACCTCAAATATAACATAATTGTTAGTTAAGATAAGTTAATTACATTTATTTCAACTAAATATATATTTAATATATTTTACATTTTGCTGTTTAAATTAATAGACCTTTAATTTTATTTTCAATTCATTTCAAATAAAAATGTGTATATGTTAACACAATTATTATTTAGTTGTTCGATGAATTTATGTCACATTTTTCAGTTAAGGTTTAGTGACTTTTGTAATTTAATTTGTTTGTCATGCATTTAATTATGTTTTGATATATAAATATATTATTTGTTAAGCAAAATAATTTAATTTTTTTGCATAAATACTTGCAATAATGAAAGTATAAATAAGAGAGTTAGTAAATTCGAGAATTTGTAAAAACGACAAGATATAAGTAAAAATTCTACATAATTTTTGTTAAAACTGTGCCCATATTAAGTTCTAAACATCCTTCACTTAGTTTTAAGTTCACACTTGATCCACACTTTTTCATTCTATATTCGGTATGGTTAGATAAGTAGCACTTAATGAAAATATAAGTTCATTATTTAAAACTAACTCGATGTTGTATTTTTTTTTTTGTGGTTTTGGGATACGAATATTAACAATCAAATAATTATAATACATTTTTTTTTTTTGTTGTTTTGCTTTAATAAAATTTGATTATTTCCAATGAGAGTTATTTCTTTTATGTTGAGTTGAAATTTTATCAAAACTTTTTTTTTTGTTGTGTGGTCATTTAAATTATTTTGCAATACATTTTAATATTTCTCAAAATAAAATTTCATTGACACAAAAATTTTGTTTTTAATTTAATTGAATTCATTTAAACTAAAAGAATTTAAACCGTTACTTGCTTATTTGTAATAATTTTATTTGATGAATAGAATTCTACAGTTAAATTTACATCAACTTGATGTGTATTTATTTTATCAAATGAATTAAAGTTACATCCAGATAAATATGATAAAATGCCTCGAAAGTTGAATAAATATTGAAAATACATCTAATATGTATAGTGCAAGCAATGCATTTATTTTAACAGTAAATAACTTTTTTATTAGTTTATTATTACTTATTTATTTTTTATCCATTTATTTATTTTTATATTATATTTTATTTATTTATAATAATTGTAGGTTAGAATTGAATTCTAAACCAAGTGAGTCCTTCAGGGTGCATTAATTTGCTAGTCTTTTATGTTAATCTATATTTTAAATTATTCAAATCGATTTAATTGCATTGCATTAAATAAATTTGTGTAACTCCATCCATAATTGTACATTATTCAACATGATGATATATTAGGTTATTTTATTATTTTAGGTTATTTCGCTAAAACTAATACAGAATATAACGATAATTTTGCATTGTTGCAAAGCGTCGCACACATTCAGCATGCTTTGCACAATTTACAGCTTCAATTCAGTTTTGTTGCTTTGCTCTGCGCTGCGTTACGTTGCGTTGGCTACGATAAGATGCCGCCGTTGCTTTTCTGCTGCCGCCTGCCTTAATTTTCTTTCGGTTCCGTTTCACGCTGAACACACAGATAGAGACAATTGCTGGCACACTCACACACACACATATAAACACACTCACACACACATAGATATTTGCGTCTAATTGGTTTTGGTTGCGTTCGATTTGAAATTCGATTAAAAGCCGCGCGTCACGATTACCAAGTCCTGCTCCTATTCCCCGAGCCAATTACATTGCCAGTGTGTTGCGATAGACGTCGACAGTCAGACAGACATAGGGAAGGACAATGGACGACTTATGGAGCGCCGAAATGAGAATCAAGTCAAGCCAGGATTGTGGAAAATTGCGGATAGAACAACACACGAGACTCGACGAAGCATCCTGCGTATCATCTTCCGGCACAACAAGCTGCATTTTAAGGTTAATTGTCGTGCAGGATGCAGAAGCCAGGCGCGCATCTTTTGGGGTAGCCGGCTATTAAGAGGACTTTGGGTGCCATCTCCATAGCCGTCTCCATCGCCATCTCCATAGCCATCGGCATCGTCGTTGCCGGCAGCTCAATACCTGGCGCATTATTTCGATTTTATTGCAAGGACTACGGCCACTTGCGGTCATCCACGACCGCATCGTTGCCGTAATCAATTGCATGCGGCTATTTTGGGCACGCCATGGTCAGCAAACAGCAGCAACAACGACAGCGAGGGCAACAAATGAGGAAGAGAAGTAGAGAAAAAGGACATTGTAATGACGATGACATCGTCGCAGCTTTGCAACAGCCAGGTGCCACCACCCGCTGCTGCGGCCTTTAATGAAACATTCAGCGATGCAAATTGCAATAAGCTGCCACAAAACAGCGACAACAGCGGACAGCAAGAGCGGAACACACACACAAGGAGAGTGGACAAAGGCGAAAGGAGACCCAGGAGCAACAGCTACAACAGCTACAACAGCTACAACAACATGAACGCAGTTGAAGTGAAGTGAAATACACGAATAAAGGTTTCCGACGGCCTCAAGGATAATGCGAAACAACGTCAAGAACACTTGCGCCATGTCTGTGTAATTAAAGGAAATGCACATAAATATTGAGCACAAATATTGATAGGTAAATCAGGTTTATTCCATTAGTATTTATGGCATTTCAAGCACTGTTCTCTTGATCCCGCCGATAGCGCTAAAGTGGACTTTAACTTTTATTGCTTATACAATATCAATAATCTCAAGCAATTTTCACGCTGAAAAAGCTTTAATTTAAAAAAGTTGAATCTACAATTGCAAAAATGATATGGCATAAAATCAAGTAACGTCAATGTTTATTGAAATCATTCTAAAGTGGAAGCGGACATGTTTTAAATCTTAATTTTTATATAACAATAAATAAATTTCTATCACAAATGTTCAACTATTTTCATTAGCTGTGAATCTTAGTTGGCAATCTCTTATATTTTGCACTCTATGGTATATTTTTAATGGCAGTCTATCAATATACCAAATATATAGACTTTGTTCATATTTTAGTATTTTTGTGGTATATTAATTTGTTATATTTTTAAAATGAATACCGCACTGTTATGATTTTATTCACGATGAGTATCGGGTATCTGACAGTCGAGCACACTCGACTGTGGTTTTCCTACTACTTAATTCAAGAAATAGCTATTGAAAATTTATAAGCAAATTTTTAATTTTATTCTAATGTTAGTTTATTCAGTTATTTATATGTAGATTCATATTATTTAACATAATAAGCTTAAATCTAAATTTTGCAAAAAAAAAATATTAAACTGTTTAAATAAGTATTATTATATTAAAGTCCTTTATAATTGCCAGTTAAAAGAAACCATTCAGTTGCTGAAAATGTGCATTGAACTCATTGAAATATATTTTATGGCACTAGTGAAAGAATGCTTTTGAAGATTATGATATGTCTTAGTTTGGCAAAAAATCCCCTTTTAATTAGTGTCGTAGAACTGCAATCAAAGTGAAACGCAGGTGAATGCATTCACGAATAGGAATATGAATGCTAGCAACTGCTAAACGCCGCATCTTTGTCGTCGTCGTTCTCCTTATGACAGACGTTTTAATTAAATTTATAAAAAGACAACACATGTGCACCACACACAGATACTCTTTCTCCCTCTCTCTCTCCCTCTCTCTCTCTCTCTCTCTCCCTCTCTCTTTCACACACACTTTTAGAGTGAGGTTGATGACAATGCAACGAGGTGACGGCGATTAAGCGGTAATAAATCAGCTGATGGCAATAGGTTGACAGCAACATGAAGGTGAAGTGTGAGCTGCTGCTGCTGCTGTTGCTGCTGCTGAACAAGATGACAGCGATGCGGAACGCTTTGGAATGGAACACAGCGTAACGAAATGAAACGGAAACGATGCGTTGCGTTGCGTTGCGTTGCGCTGTTGCCGATGGCAAAAGTTGCACTCGCATAAATTAATCAATGGCGTTGCCGTTGCCCTTGTTGTGTGTGCTCGTAATCGTAACAAATTGTTATTAATTTTCTTGCCATTTTTGCTCATAATTAAAACGGCAAACATGTGTGTGTGTGTGTGTAAGTGTCGCTTAAACGATTGCAATTCAAAGCAATCAATGCGTAAGCAACGCCATAAACTGCGCAAGGGGAGCAAACGCACAGCGCGTCGATAGCAACTTAATGCCGGAAGTGTGTGTGCCGCACACACACACATACACTCACACACACACTTACACACAGGGTGTGGCATGTAATTAAGATCGATTATATACCTCCCTGGGCTGCAGTCAAAGTTGCTTAAATCATTTAGAGAGAGAGTGAGCTCTAAAAATAATAATAATAAACCCAAGGACAATCACAGATTTTTATTAACTGACTGCCTGAGAGAGAAAGAGAGATAGGAAGAGGGAAAAAGAGAAAGAGAGAGCAAGTATATGTGAATGTATTTATAGCTATGTTATATAGTCGCAGCTCTATGACAATGACAAGCGACAGCCTAAATGCCCTTGCTCTACTCGCCCCGATAACAATTAATTATTTACAATTTATTTACAATTTTAATTACACTTGAACTGGTTAAAGTTATTTCACTTTTAAAATAGATATTTCATTAATAATGCACTTTTTATTTTAAATTGAACTGTTTAAAGGTTTTTTAAGATAACATTTGTATTTTACTCTTTACTATTTGAATTACAGTTGAACTGCTAAAGTTATTTCACTTTTAAAATAGATTTTACTCACAAGTTTCGTTAACCAGCTAAACTATTTAATGTTATTGAAATTTCAATAATTAATAAGGCAGCTGCTAATGCGAATTAATGTGTTTTTGATTTGTATAATGGTGTTTTTACTTCCGCAACACTCAGAAATCAGGAACAGGAGAGAGGAAATAAAAATGTGACTAGATTTAATTAATTTTTTATTTATTTTTTTGTTTGTTAATCAACTGATATTCTTCAATTGCAAAAGAATATAGAAATGTGATCAGACTTCGATTCCCTAAAAATGCTTATTTGCTATTGTATATTGGTACTTGTCGTAAGTGTGACCAGACTTAATTGCTTTATTATTGTAAATGAAATGGAGTTATTCAAAAGCAAAAGCTGTGGATTAAATGTTTTATGTTTTTTGTTTACATTTTGATGTTTTAATGTTTTCTTTAGCATCACTTTGCCACTTTTAGAAACCAAGAATCAAAAAGAGAAAGAATATAAAAATGTGACCATAGCTATAATTAATATTACAGCTAACACTATTCCTAAAGCAATGACAATGGTGTTATTCACAGCAAAATACAAAATTGTGGCCAAACTTTGATTCATTTAAAAATGTTTATTTTGTACGTGTGAGCAAACTTAATTTACTTATCTTTGTTAATCAAAATGCGTTATTTACAAGCTGCGACAAAGCTAATGGCAAAGCAATGAGCTCTTTTACTTTGTTGTGGGTTAGAGTATAAACAATTGCTAGTTCTCTATGCGGCAGTTGCCACATGAGACTTGCCAGCTGCGCGTCTTTCTCTGACACACACACACTCAATGTTATGTGAGTGTGTGTGTGTGTGTATTGGTGATTGCGGGGAGTGTGTGTGTGTGGCGGTTGCAAACGTAACGACCATCATTTGTTGCAAAATGATGTATAATTTAATACCCGCAAAGCCAACTCCCAAATGGCAGTTGGTTCGCTTTGTACGTATGTGTGTGTGTGTGTGTGTGTGTGTGTGTGTGTGTGTGTGTGTGTGTGTGTGTCGGTGCTGACCTCCAAAACAAGCCAAAGCCAAGCAAAGTCAACGCTGCTGCTGCTCCCACACTTATCCACACAACAAACACACACACACACACACACACACACTCGGCAGCCACAAGCCCGCATCCGGCATCTCTGAGCCTGCTTCTTCTGCCTTCCCGCCTTCAGAGTCACATCTCCATCTCCATCTCCATCTCCATGTGCTGCTGCTCCAACTGTCGCCCTCGACTGCGCGCCATGGACCCGGCCACGGACCACTAACGCGTCCCCAATGGCCAGCCAACAAAAACGGAGCCATGTGAGCGCGAACAGCGAGGAGTGAGTGTATAAAAAAGCGTCGTAACATGAACAACAACAAAAAGCTAAAAAAACAAAAAGAAAAAACTTGGAGTACTCGTGCATTTAGTAGGAAGCCGTCGACGTTGTCGCTCTTTGTTTGTCTGCCGCTGCCGCTGTCGCTGTCGTTGCCACTGCCACTGCCACTGCCACACTGCGGGGTTGAGCTGTAAGCGAGATAGACAGAGTGAGAGTGAGCAAAAGAGAGAAAAGGAGAAAGAGGGGGGGGCACAAGCCCGGCGGTTGTTTAACTCGAGTGCTGCACATAATTCATGTGTCCACTTGCAATTTTTCGTAGCCCCTTGTTGTTGTTGTTGTTGCTGTTGCTGCTGCTGCTGCTGTGGGGCGACATTGTTATGCTGGCCATGTTGTAAAAACGCCAAAAACAAAAGCGTTGCCCAAAAGCAAACGCAAAGCTCGTGCCTCAACATCCTCGACACCTCGCAGCTCACAACTCACAACTCGCACCTTGCCGAGCGGCGGCGGCAGCGGCAACGGCGACGTCGCGTCGAGAAACGTGGCACAAAACGTGCGAGTTTATATGCCACTATTAATGCGACTGTGTGCGTGTATTGTGTGTGTGAATGTCACACAAAATAGATTACTCAGTGTCGCGGCACTCTATCACATTTTGAGGCAGCGTCCGTACTTGCTGCTGCTTCTTGCTTCACTTGCAAGGTGGATGGACAAAGGCAAAGCGAGACGCACGCATTGAGCCCCAAGATGCCGCACGTTGCATGCAACAAGAGTAGCAGCAGCAGCAGCAGCAAATGATTCTCGTATTAGCGAAGTCGTGCATCGAAGATGCACTGACCAAAACAGAATAGAACAGAGCAGAACAGACGAGCCGAGCTGTTGCCTCTGTATGTGGCAGCCACGTGAGTCAGCGTTGCATCAATGCATGTGGCATGTGACGCTACACACGAATATCTCTCTTTTTTCTCTTCCTTTTTTTTTCACTTTAGTTTGCTCTCAGCAAAGCAATGCAAATAAAAAGCTAAACTCTGTTCAAATTTTATTTAAAGTTGAAACTCAAAAGCTTTTTCGTAAATCGGTCGTCAAGGGCTCAACATGGCATCGCGTGGCACGCTCCTTGAAGGCGTAACCAGCTTGTTCGAGCAGTCGCTGAAGAAGGAAGAAGCGCGGTTTCTTGAAAACCGTGGAACTCCAAAATGGCCTCAAGAACTACGATCCCCAAAACAGGACAAGCGTTTCTCAGGCACTGTTAAGTTGAAGCACGTGCCCCGCCCCAAGATGAAGGTGTGCATTCTGGGCGATCAGCTGAGGATGCTGAGGCTCTTAAGAAGCTGAAGAAGAACAAGAAGCTTGTCAAGAAATTGGCCAAGTCTTATGATGCTTTCTTGGCTTCCGAGTCTCTGATCAAGCAGATTCCACGTCTGTTGGGTCCCGGTCTGAACAAGGCTGGCAAGTTAAGATCGAAGAGGTCGAAGAGGTCAAGTTCACCATCAAGTTCCAAATGAAGAAGGTGCTGTGTCAGTCCGTTGCCGTTGGCCACGCCGGCATAAAGCAGCATGAGCTCTCCCAGAACGTCAGTTTGCCCATCAACTTCTTGGTCTCCCTGCTCAAGAAGAACTGGCAGAAAGTGCATTCTCTGCACATCAAGTCATCGATGGGTCCCCCTCAGTGTCTGTACTTTACATCGTTCGAGACATGTTTTACACTTAACCATATAAAATACAATATATTTTACGTTTTTCTAATGTAAAAAAAAAACACAAAAAAACAAAAGCTCACGAAATCCGAATTGCAGCTGATGTAATTCTATTGAAGTTTTATTTTCATTAAAAATGAGTTTCTGAAATTTTTCGATTCGATAAATCAAACAGGCATGCTCCGGTTTACAAAATTGGTTTACGGTCATCGTTTTGCTATCGGAACGTTTCATTTCTTATTGCTAAAACAGCTGACTTGTGTTTTGGTGTTTTTGCAAAAAAAATAAAAAAAAAAAACAAAAAAAAAACAGTGAACGCCAATTAGCTGTTTCCTACTACAAAAGGTGATGCCACCTTTTTAATCGGTTGCATTTCGGTGATTTCAACAAATTTTTTTTTTACAATTTTAGCACTTGAGTAATTCAATTAAATGATTTAATTTTTAAAAACATATTTTAGCCAACTTCAACAAATTTAGTGCCATCCGTTTCATTTTCATTCCACCAAAAGTATAGCAGCTTAGGCGATAGCTCGTCAAATGTCGTATGTCGTAACTATCGCGTTTATTAAAAATATACAAGTGCTTACATCACTATTACACATTCGATCGTTTTCCAATCACGTGACACGTACTCACACTATCAGTGCAACCCAGTCCGAAAGTTTGTGATATCGATTGGTTTGCCAATGGAAATTCAGTTTGCTTTGAATTAATTGGAAACAATCGCATTTATTACAAATATCAATTAGCATACAAGTGCTCACATCACTAATGAACATTCGATAGTTAGCCAACACTGGCACTAATCACGTGAAACGTACTTACACCATCAGTGCAACCTAGTCTAAAAGTTTGAGATTTCGAATAGTTAACAAATGGAAATTCAGTTTGATTTGAATTATTTCGAAGCAATCGCGATTATTACAAGTATCGATTAGCATGTAAGTGCTCACATCACTAATGAACATTCGATAGTTAGCCAACACTAATCACGTGAAACGTACTTACACTATCAGTGCAACCCTGCGTCGGATTTTACGCGCAACACAAACAACATGCATATTTACATGCATGCACATGTGTGGAATGAGAAGGGAAAAGGAGCGAAGGAAAAAAACCAAATATAGTAGAGTAAGATGATGGAATAGCTTAAATAAAACATAAGAGTTAACATATTTCCCCCAATGCGAATAATTTTCCAGCTGCTGGCAATTCAGTAATCTTTTGTCGTACTCATCGCTATGCAGCAGAGCTGCCCATCTACATAATTTAAGAGCTTCCTTTGCAATTGCTGCGCGACCCAACGTCCATGGGGTCGTAGTTGTAGTTGTAGTTGTTGTTGTAGATGTATCCGTTGTTGTCCAGTTGTCCAGTTGCCCGGAGTAGTCGGTGCCTGACAAACCGCCAAATGGACAAACGCGAACATAAATAAATTTCATTGCGAATGGCAACGCGTGTGAGTGTGGGTGGAGGGGGATGAGGAGGAGTGGGAGTGGGAGAAGTAACAGGAAGAGAAACTACCATCAAGGTTGGGACTTGCGACTCTGATTATACTCGCTTGCTTCCCCTTCGGCCAGGCACTATCGACTGTCAGCAGCGCGACGACCAAAACAGTCGAGTGACAGTAAAGTGCATTTTCACACATGTCACACAAGCGTACATAGCACCACCCCCACCCCTCCTTTACCCTTCCCCCTCGTTCCCCTCGCCAGCACTTCCCTTTGGCACATACACCACCAACACCATCACTTTGGCTCTGTGGGAAGCATAATTTATGGCTTGGCGTTTATGGCTTTATAGCATGCGTTTGTCCATCCTCGTGCACAGCCATCGTCTCGCTGTCTACTAATAGGCGTCTCCATTTGCAGCCAACAACACACTCTTTCTCTACTCTTCCTCTTCATCTACCATGTTAGCACCTCTTCCAACACCGCAACGAAAGGCAACGCACCGCCCGGCCAATCAATAATATTTTTATATAGTGTCGCGCTTTGTCTAAAACTCTTGCTCTAATATTTTCGACTGCTGACTTTTAAGCCATTATTCTTCTCTTCTTTGTTTTTTTTTCAGCTCTTTTTTTTTGTTTTCGGACAATTTATGGCTCTCGACTCTGTGTGTGTTGTCCGTGACGTATGCACTTGCAAACCGGGATGAGTTTCACATGAGAAATGAACCTGAGCTGAACTGAAAGATCTGCGCTAGAGGCATTACCTTTCAGCTGCTCAGCTAGCTCTTGGAATAGATTTGTTTAAATTAATCCAATAGATTAATCAGTACTTTTGAGGAATGAAAATAGCTTTCATATCAAATATTGAAAATGAAATCAAACTTAGATTAATTAAAATTTATTTCTTGTTTATTATTCTTACAATTACAATTTATTTCTTAAATTTGCTTAAACTAATTATTGGCATAATATATTGTGAAGAATCAAATCCGTTGCTATTTAATAAGATTCAACTATCTTTAAGTGAAATGTGTCTGATTGTAGAGTGTAACTAGAATTTAGCTTTGTTTTCATTTATTTTGTACAATTAAGAACAATATAATTAATAAGATTCAAATTTTGAAATCGAAATGAGACATTGTGTAGAAATTTGACAATATCAATTCTGTTCTCATTTCGGTTTTTTATATTCATTTACAATTTAAAATAATACATCTTCTATATGAGTCAAATTCTGCAATCGAAATGAGACATGATGAAACAGTTTTGATTTAGTGTTACTAAAATTTGTCGCTGTCAAATATGTTCCATTTCATTCTTACAGATTTATTTATTAACAATAGTAAATATGTCAACTTTTCACACTTTAATTTAAAATAAATCATGGCTGTGTTAATCAATCATTTGTTATTCTTATGAATGTATTTACAATTAACAATAAAATAACATAAGACATCAACCCTTTAAATACTTAAGTAAGAGCTTAAGAAATTGTAAAGTATTCAAGCATTGAAAATTGCCAATGATCAAAAATGATTTGTTCATTAAATTGTACATTGTATATTCAAATAATTGATCTCTTAGTTCATTAGTTCAATACCCCAATAAACGAGTAGTGTCATTATTAACTGCAAATTACAATGACAAATTAACAGATACTGACTGATACTAATGATCGATAAATGAATAATAAATCAGCAATAAATTCAAATTGTGAATTTGCCGAGCGTTGTGCTAAACAAATGAAAAGTAAGCGACAAAATGACTTGCTCACATGTGAGCCAAACACTTGGTAGTATAACATGAATGATTGTGTGAAAAGTAGAGTTGGAAAATCCTAAAAGAAAAAAAAATCGTCAACAAACTGCCTTTGAAATTATACGAACAGTCAATTATCTAGTCAATCAGATGATAAATGGAACTTGCACACAGTTGACCTCTGCAGCCCCGCCGTTTAAATCCATTCAGCAGAACAGAGAGAGAGTGAGAGAGGGAAAGAGGAGAGCATCAACGGCAGCAAAGGGACAAAACGGAGACGAAAGTCTCGTCACATTAGGCGTTCGCCTTTCAATGCTGTTTTGAGAACGGTTCTCGTTGGGGTTCGGCATAGGGATTTTGCGATATGGGTTTCGATATATGCATGGCATGGATTTGGATTTCGAATTGTATTTGTATTTTTATGGTGGGGGCTCAAGTTTTTCATCTTCTCTTTTTTTGGGGTACGATGCTCGTTTACCCTTTTTAAGTGCCAAATTACCTTTGTGCCTGGGACGCAGCTCGCAACTCCGGTGGAGTTAGTGGAGGGAGAGAATTTGTTGGGAGGGAGCCACTGTTGCATCATTTGCTTGATTAATTGCTGAGCCGATGGCTGCTCTGGTCACGTGTCATGTGTCAGACTAATGCTAATGGCGACACACACATACACATACGAACCCTTCCTACTTTGTATAGATCCTTTACAGACATGTGCATAGATTTTTGCGCTAAATTAATGTTGACATTTATAATAAATTTACAAATTGAAAATGAACATTTGCATTAAATGCGACTCGTTGGCGTCGCCTGTCAAACCTATGCAAAATTGAAAACTGTCAACCGGTGACACTTCCTCTTTCACACTCCCCTCTCCGAGCGTGGGACAGTGCCAAAAACATGGACCATAAAGGCTCATCGAACTGGAAAATTATTTGGTCATTATGTCAGTTTAGTGGGAGAGAGAGCGAATGAAGTGAACCAATCCAAAAACTGCCAGCACGCATTGTAAAATTAATTAAATTTCCAAATTGTTCCATCTGCTGTTGCTGGTTGGTGTCGGTGGTGTTGGCGTTGGCGTTGGCTGCTGATTCACCACTGTCATTAAACATTTATGCATATTGCATTTTCAATTGCAATTTTGAACAATTCACAAGTGAAAATATATACAATCGAAATGAGATACGAACTAAGCTCTTTAAATCGATCATTTTCCACCAAATAAAATGTTGCCAAACAATTTCCTATTATATACAAATATATATATACATATATATATATATATATATATACAAGAACTCGACAGTTTCAACGCTCGATTGGCCGGCGGCCAATGGCAACTTCCGCTTCCGTTCACAAATTTTCACAGCATTCACGACAATTGGCATGCAGCCGAGCCGACGACGACGACTGTCCAAATCTGCCGCCCTCCTCATCATGCTGTTGTTGTTGCTGATGGACTGAGCATGGAAATCTGCCATCTACAGTGGATCCCAGCTTATATTAACCAGCTCCAACTCATTATACTGACCCAACTAAGGGAGATATTACAACTATTTAAATGCAGAATATAAAAGCATGTTACTTCATTAAAAGACTCACTTTTTTCCACATTTAAAAGCACTTAGAATTGTGGCCAATGGATGCTGCAATTGCGCTGGCTGTTTAGCGTATGAAGTCAAATGTCTCTTAGAATTAAGAGTCGTATATGCACATTGCACAGTCACAATATGGCTATATGGAGTACAGATTTGGGGGATTGCAGCTTAATCGAAGTACAAGTGCATCCAGGTACTGAAGAACCGTGTGTGTTACGGCGAATAACGAATAGCCCCTGGTACGTGAGAGGATCTATGTATAATTCGTCATGATCTAAAGCTGAGCTCAGTGAAGAAGCAGATTGACAGATCATCTAAATAGACTCGCTAGGAGACTCCTATGGACTCAATGGTTGGGCACTGTCTAGTGAAATGGTCAGCTATTGAGAAAATAAAAATATATATGGATTGCTATTTAAAATTTGCGAAATTTACATAAATATTTTAATTAAGAATAAGTTGAATTTATGATAAACGTTTAATGTACGCAACACCTAGTGTGTCAAGTACAGACATGTTGGATTGCGATTGCACCAGCACAGACTTTGAAAAAGATTCTTTACCAGAAAGCCGAAGTACTACACTACTTCACAAGGTCTGTTGACAAAAAACTTGCGAAACGCCTTGACTGCGACAAGAACCGAAGATTGTCGTTTATCTTCGATTCTTGCCGCAGTCCAAATTTGCATGTCAGGCGATATAATAGGCGACAGTCGATAGCACTATCGATGTCCAAAAATCGACTATTGTCGAGTATAGTTGGCGGCCACTATCGATAGTTTTCCGCCTCTACCTGTTAGACCACTGAGGCGCTAAAAAGTTTATTCAAACGTGATCGACACTAATTATCAGTATAAGATTTGGCTGAATAAGTTTTTCCTAAAATGTTGTTGTGGTATTTTATATTATATTTTATAAATTTATGTTTATTTACAATTACAGTTTATTTGCCTGCACACACACACACTCGCACAGTCGGGCAAATAAACAAACAGACAGACAAACACAAGCGTACACAAGTGCCACGCCTTAGCACTTCACAAATGGGCAATATTTTTTTTTGTATTTTTTTCCTAATTTATTTAATAAGAAATAACTTACGGAAATTGCATTAAATTATTTAATAAAATTATAAATATTTAACTTGGTATCGATTAATATATTAAACTAATTTAAAAACTCAATCGTTAAATAGTTCCTATTAATCAAATGGTCTTTAAGCTGCAGTTAATCACAAAAAATTGCATCCGATTGTTTGACAGTGTTGTAAAATGCACAAAGCCTTAGTTATTTCCTTGCTAATCTATCGATAGTTTCTTTGCTATAGATTTCGTCTGGTTGCGAGCAATCGATACATTAAATTTGTAACTACCATTCTTAGATTAAACTAATTTGTTTGTTTATTGGCTCTATAAATTAATCAAATAAACTGCAGTCGATAACATCGGGTTTTTTGACAGTGTTGTAAATTGAACTAAATTCTAGCTTTCAAGTTGACAGTTTATTGACAGTTCTCTCAGATTTCGTCTGATGAAAGCGTAAATAGAGACAAATCTAAATTTATTTAATTTTTTGTGTAAGTTTTTCGTGATCCGTTGAGTTCTTTTCAATTAACAATACATCAAAAATAGTTTCTGCTTTGTGAACTGTTGTTTATTGAAGATCGAAATGGATAATATTTGCAGGTCAGTCATAATACAATATAATAAATGAAAAGAAACCAAAAAATTAAATGACATTTCAACACACAGTGTTTGTGGGATGGAATTAGATCCAGGGACTTTTCTTGGCGATATTTATGACGCCATAGACAATTACATTAATGAGTAAGTTATGTGTTAAAAATGATTCAG
This sequence comes from Drosophila niveifrons, assembly GCA_035046325.1. Lineage (NCBI taxonomy): Eukaryota > Metazoa > Arthropoda > Insecta > Diptera > Drosophilidae > Drosophila > Drosophila niveifrons. The sequence continues at coordinate 6,884,148 of JAWNOC010000063.1, read as the reverse complement.
TTGGTATTTAATGCTTTGCTGGTTGATTAGCTCGATTACAGAAGACGAAGACGTCGAGGACTATTTCAGTGCGCAGACCGAAGTTGCCTTAGAATCTTTGGCTAACGGTGGCTTCGACGATGATTTGGAAGTTGATGAAAACGATAATCAATTTAATACTGTCTTCAATTTGTGCGTACTGTCGGCTTTTTTGTTTATGATCACCAATTTTCTATTCGATATCAATGACGATAACATAAACCATTAAACTTGAATGTTTTAAAAAAGATTTGACCAACTTGCATCGAGTTGAAAATTTCTGTTTTGAGTATGACGTCCCAAATAAGTATCTTACACAGATTGGTACAATAGGAAAGTACTGAAGTTCCGAGCAAGTTGGTCAAAATTTAAGCAATTTGCGTTATAAAGACATACTGTAAAATAATTAACAATTAATGTACAAATATATAATAAATTGTTATTAAAACCTAACGGCTATTTTTAATTACTATTTTTTTTTTAAATTTAGATATTTTAGTCTTTTATTTTTGCCTTCCCTGCTTGAAATGACCACCAAGAGTTGGTAACACTGATTGTATGCACACATGAAAAGTACCTCGAGGTTAACCTCAAGCCGATGCAGCTCGGCTCTTAAGACGATCGCTTTGCGAGTGGGAGGGAGGCGTGGCTTGTCAATGCTTTCAGTGCATTACAAACAGCGACGAGCAGCACATTTCAGTTTTCCACATGGAAAATGCTGCTCGACGAACCAATTTATGATATCCGTTAAAGTGGCAAAAAACTCAGAGAACAGCAGCAGACAAAAATGGGCGTTTCACAGAGCCCAGTTGGTCCGAACGGAGTGGGCGTGGCAGCCAAACATTGACAGCGCATAATAAACCAACAAACAAAAACAGAAATAAACAACAAGAGAAAGAACAGAAAATAAATATGGAATTTGGAGATTTGGCACTGCCCGAAAATACGAATGTTTGAATTAGTGATGAGCAAAAATAAAGAAAGGAACAGTATGTAGCCCTGTTGCTTAATGCAGCCCTGCTCGAGTAAAACGATATTGCTATTAGAATGATATTTAAATGTATTTCTAGCATTTATTCTCGCCTGTCAACTTGCATAGAATACCGTAAGCGTAAAAAATGTAGAATAATATTTATATCGCATGTCGGCATCCATTATGTTCGACTCGTGTCGATGTGGCCACCTATTCATATTCCTCCCTCTGACCAATCAGTGTTATAGAAAAAGATCGAAAAGAATTGGCATAAATAGGTTGCAAATAAAGCAAGGGGGCGTAATGGTAATATTTTTAAAATTTATGTTTATTCACAATTACAGTATATTTGCCTGCACACACACACACACCCACTCGCGCAATCGGGCAAATAAACAAACAGACAGACAAACACACACATACACAAGTGCCACGCCTTAGCACTTCCCAAATGGGCAATATTTTTTTTACAATTTTTATTAATTTATTTGATTACTTACGGAAATTGCATTTAATTAAATTTCAGTATTTTCCGCATTTTTAATAGTAGTTTTCAGATATCGATATATTGAAAATATTTAAATTGGTATCGATTAATATATAAAACTAGTTTAATAACTCAATTGTTAAATAGTTTCTATTAATCAAATAGTATTTAAGCTACAGTTAATCACAAAGAATTGCATTCGATTGTTTGCCAGTGTTGTAAAATGCACAAAGCCTAAGCTGTTTCCTTGCTAATCTATCGATAGTTTTTTTTTCTATAGATTTCGTCTGGTTGCGAGCATTCGATACATTAAATTTGTAACTACCATTGATTAATTCATAGACTAAACTAATTTATTTGTTTGTTGGCTCTACAAATTAATCAAATTAACTGCAGTCGATAACATCGAGTTTTTTTGACAGTGTTGTAACTTGAACTATAAATTAGCTTTCAAGTTGACAGTTTATTGACAGTTCTCTCAGATTTCGCCTGATGAAAGAGTAAATTAAGAGAGACAAATTTAAATTTATTTAATTTTTGTGTAAGTTTTAACAATACATTAAAAATAGTTTCTGCTTTGTGAACTGTTGTTTATTGAAGAACGAAATGGATAATATTTGCAGGTCAGTCATAATACAATATACTAAATATAAAGAAACCAAAAAATTAAATGACATTTCAACACACAGTGTTTGCGGGATGGAATTGGATCCAGGCACTTTTCTTTGCAACTCATGCGATATTTATGACGCCATAGACAATTACATTCATGAGTAAGTTATGTGCTAAAAATTATTCAGTTGGTATTAAATGCTTTGATGGTTGATTAGCTCGTCTATAGAAGACGAAGACGTCGAGGACTATTTCAGTGCACAGACCGAAGTTGCCTTAGAATCTTTGGCTAACGGTGGCTTCGACGATGATTTGGAAGTTGATGAAAACGATAATCAATTTAATACTCTCTTCAATTTGTGCGTACTGCGGGTTTTTTTGTTTATGACCGATAATTTTATATTCGATATCAATGACGATAACATAAACCATTAAACTTGAATGCGAGAATTTTGATCATTTTCTTGTGTACGCGTGGTCTGGTTATATAAAAGCTTAATAATTTTATTTATAAACAATATATATATATATGTATATATATATATGTATATATATATATATATATATATATATATATACTTTATAGGATCAGAGACGCCTCCTTCTACCTGTAACACACATTTCCTGCCGGCGCAAAAATATAATACCCTCTTAACCTATGGTATAACAAGCGGCAATCGCGGAATTTCACGCGTTTACATCCTAAAGAAGGACAACATTAATTCAGCTTTGCACTTAACAATTTTATTATTCAATTTTAATTAATTCAACAAATAACGATCAAAAAATGTCAAAAACAAATTCAACAGAAACACACACACTTACATATAAATTTTACCACTTGCACTTGACTACAAACATTTTTTGGCAGACAACGAACTCGAACTCATGCAACATAATCAATGGCACCATGGACAGTATCGATGTCTAAAGATCGATTATTGTCGAGTATAGTTGGCGGCCACAATCGATTTCCGACTTTACCTTTACACATGGGCGCTAAAAGGTTATGCCAAAACGTTTATTCAAACGTGAATTACAATAAATGCGTAATTATGAGTATGGGATTTGGACGAAGAAGTTTTTCCTAAATGCGTTGTTGTGGTATTTTATTGCTGAACTGGTGCAATTGATTGACAAATACAAAAATCTAAAAATTATATAAATTCTTTACAATAAGAAAACATCCCAAAACAAGGTTGCAGCTTATATCTACCAACATGGACATTCCTGTCGAATTTTCAATTATTTTATATAGTAAGCAAAAAATAAAGCATTAATGAAATCAGTATAATAAATAAAAGTTGTCGATTAATGCTGGTTGAATTGAGATGTGATCCTCTGTACATACATATTGTATGCAGTGTTGCCAACTTAGCAATTTTTTAGCCAGATTTGGGAATTTGCATGACTTAAAACTGGAAACCACTTAACTTATCACGAGCCTGTTGTTTTGGCTATTTCACAAGTTATTTTGTAGCTATTTTAAATATTTTGTAATATTTAATTATATTTATTTATTTAATGCTCTTACAATTTTCGGAAATCATACATTGGCAATAGAGAAATGGTGTGTAGATATCGAGAAAAACACATCCAAGTCTTCCGCTTAGCGTGATTTTAAATAGTATTTGGATATTTCTTTAACATCGTTCCGTGATCACATTGCAAGCATCCCTACATTCAAATTAATTGATACTTCTGGTGAGTCTGTTTGTACGCCAATCGAACAAAATATTCGCGATGCTTAGTTGGAAGATCCTCAATTTAAGCATTGCATTAAAAAAGATTTGACCAAATTGCATAAAGTTAAAAAATACTGTTTTGAGTATGACGTCCCAAATGAGTATCTTACACAGATTGGTACAATAGGAAAGTTCTGATGTTCCGAGCAAGTTGGTCAAAATTTAAGCAATTTGCGTTATAAAGACATACTGTAAAATAATTAACAATTAATGTACAAATATATAATAAATTGTTATTAAAACCTAACGGCTATTTTTAATTACTATTTAAAAAAAAAAATTAGCTATTTTTGTCTTTTTTTTTGCCTTCCCTGCTTGAAATGACCACCAAGAGTTGGTAACGCTGATTGTATGCACATATGTAAAGTACCTCGAGGTTAACCTCAAGCCGATGCCGCTCGGCTCTTAAGACGATCGCTTTGCGAGTGGGAGGGAGGCGTGGCTTGTCAGTGCTTTCAGTGCATTACCAACAGCGACGAGCAGCACATTTCAGTTTTCCACATGGAAAATGCTGCTCGACGAACCAATTTATGATATCCGTTAAAGTGGCAAAAAACTCAGAGAACAGCAGCAGACAAAAATGGGCGTTTCACAGAGCCCAGTTGGTCCGAACGGAGTGGGCGTGGCAGCCAAACATTGACAGCGCATAATAAACCAACAAACAAAAACAGAAATAAACAACAAGAGAAAGAACAGAAAATAAATATGGAATTGGAGAATTGGCACTATGGATGAGCAAAAATAAAGAAAGGAACAGTTTGCAACCCTGTTGCTTAATGCAGCCCTGCTCGAGTGAAACGATATTGCTATTAGAATGATATTTAAATGTATTTCTAGCATTTATTCTCGCCTGTCAACTTGCATAGAATACCGTAAGCGTAAAAAATGTAGAATAATATTTATATCGCATGTCGGCATCCATTATGTTCGACTCGTGTCGATGTGGCCACCTATTCATATTCCTCCCTCTGACCAATCAGTGTTATAGAAAAAGATCGAAAAGAATTGGCATAAATAGGTTGCAAATAAAGCAAGGGGGCGTAATGGTAATATTTTTAAAATTTATGTTTATTCACAATTACAGTTTATTTGCCTGCACACACACACTCTCGCACAATCGGGCAAATAAACAAGCAGACAGTTAATCACAAGGAACTGAAACCGATTATTCGACAGTGTTGAAAAGTGCACAAAATCAAAGCTTGCAGTTGACATCTAGTTGCAAGCTATGGATACATTAAGAATGTTATCGATTTAGTTATAAATTAAATAAAATTGGCTTGGGTAAGGGCTCTTTTGTAAATCCCACAGTGCTTAAGCTGCATTTGATCACATAAAACCGCATGCATTGCTTGACAGTGCTGCAAAGAGCACATTATTTTAATTTTCCCCCGCTAATCTATCGATAGTTTTCTTCGCCTGGTTGCGAGCAATCAATACATTAAAAATTGCACTTTACCCTCGATTAAGTTATAGATGAAAGTTATTTGTTTACTCTCTTTATTAATCAAACAAACTTTCAAATGCAGGTGCTCACTTAGAACTGGATACGATTATTAAACAGTGCTGTAAAGTGCACTAAATCGAGTTTTTCAAGTTGTTTCCTCTCTAATTTATAATTGTCAGTTCTCTTTGGTAAAGACTTTGTCAGATGAAGACGTGATTTACGAGACGCAGATTTAAATTTATTTAATTTTATAAAATTAATTTTTTGTGTTAGTTTGCAGTGACCCTTTGAGTTCTTTCCACCTAATAATACATCGTAAAGAGTTTCTACGCTGTGAACTGTTGTTTTTGATGAACAAAATGGATAATACTTGCAGGTCGACCATAATACAATAGAACAAATTTACAAAAAAAAAAAAACAAAAATTTTAATGACATTTCAACACACAGTGTTTGCGGGATTGAATTGGATTCGGAGACGTTGCCTTGCAACTCATGCGATGTTTATGACGACTTGGACAATTACATTCAGGAGTAAGTTATGTACTAAAAATGAATCAATTGGTATTTAATGCTTTGCTGCTTTGTCACGTTGCTTAGCTCGACTATAGAAGACGTAGATGTCGAGGACTCCCGTGACGATGATATGGAAGATGATGAAGACAATCATTTTAATAATGTCTTAAATATGTGCGTACTGGATATTTTCTTTGCTATGATCGACCAGATTGTAGCAAAAGTCATGGACGATAACCAGAACGATTAAACTTGAATGCGAGAATTTTGGAATTTTTCGCTGTCTTCTTGTGTGTGCATGGCCTAGTTATACAAATGCTTGATAATTATATTTATAAACAAGCGGCAATCGCGCACCATTTGTGCGCTTTTATTTATTTATGCTATTAAACATTTCACGCGCTTGCACGCTGCAGGAGGACAACATTAATTCAGCTTTGCATTTAACAATTTTATTATTGAATTTTAATTAATTCAACAAATAACGAGCAAAAAATGTCAAAAACAAATACAACATAAACACACACACACACACAAATGCACATAAATATTTCCACCACACACAAATTGTTCGCTGCACTTGACTACAAACATTTTTTGGCAGACAACGAACTCGAACTCACACAACAACTCAAATAAATATGTAATGCACTATAAACAAAGCCGCACATTGACAATTGGCCAATTGGCAGCTTCGGAATGGTTCATAAGGTAAGCTTTTTGGCCGTTGGCAGTTTAACATATTTCCAGAATTTATCAAAATCGAATATAATATGCGAATCAATAGTTGTTATTAATGATGCAAAACAAAGCCTTAAACAATATGTTTAGCTTTGATTGCAAAATTGCAATTACTCAATTTGAAACAAAACAAAAAATTGAGTTTAATTGTTGGTAAATACTTGAATATTTATTTTGTTCATAATATTATTATTTATAATTGCACATTGTCATGAAATTTGTTTATTCAATCCTTCAAATAATATTCCCAGGAATTTAATTGCTTGTAAATACTTTTTAATTTTTATTTTCATTTTTAGTTGATGGACTAGTGAAAATATATTGGATATCTTTACTAATTTTTTTAATGAATATTCTTTGCAATTTAATTGCTTGTACTAATTCAATAGCTTACAAAAGGTAAAAGATATTATTGAATTATTATTTTTCTTTTTTAATTAATTGACGATTCAGAATATTGCGATTGTCTTTGCTCGTTTTTATTAAACAACATTCTTGGGAATTTGAATGCTTGTAAATGCTTCTACATATTTTTATTTAATTATTTCGTTCGATTGAATGACGAATCAGAATATTGCCAATATCTTTAACAATTTTTTGAAATTTCATTGCTTTTTATGCCACATTCATTATTTTTTGAAATCTACATTTAAAAAATATTTCTGTAATTTAAATATACATTTTATAAATTTCGTATATTCTTTAATTTACAATCGAAGTATTATATCTTGCTTAAATTTGTTTTCTTTTTTCAGCTTATTGATTTAAAGCGTATTTATATTTTTTTTCATTGCAAATAATGTAGGCAATTTGCAATGTGATTAATGAAGAATCATACGCATAAATTGTTGCTGCAGCTATGAGCTATGAATATGCTTCACAAAGTGCTTTTTGTGGGCGGCCAAGCGACTCGATACAATTAATATGCTTGCTGCTGTATGGGCTTTGCCACGCCCATAAATTGCTATCATTCTGTGTGGGCTGTGCTGTTCTGTGCTGTGCTGTGGAATTATAAAAAAGAAAGACAAAAATCATAAAACAATATGAATGAACGTAAAGTGAGCGACAGCAGATGATGCAAATGTGTGTGTGGGTGGGAATGAAGAGCTGTAATTGATATTTGCTTTATGTGCGTACACAACGAAATTGAAACTGTAAACATATTTTAACATATGCTCAGATATTCGCAAATGTGTGTAAGTACATATTTACATGTCTCTCTGGATGTGCATATACATATGCATATATGTATGTATTTACTTTTATGACTGCTGTCCAACTGGAGCGCCCGCTGCGACTCAAGTATTTCGGAATCAATATATTAATTAGTGCAAAAGTGAAATAATGCGTTTTAAAAAATAAAACAGGCAACAACAGCGTGCAAGCATTTTTGATTTCGAAATGCAATCGACGTGTTCAAAAGTGAAAAATAAAAAGTTTGTTAAAACAAAAGCACAGCAAACAGCAAACGCAAAAAAAAAAAACAAGTAAGAAAGCTTATGTCGCAAGCGATCGACTGTAAAATACCCGTATCCCATTTGGAATAAAAGTAAGTGCGGTAATTATTATAAATTATACCGTATTATATACTGAAAAAATACTGAAACATTGTTAAAGATAATGTTTGGTATATCGAGAAAGTAGTGCGGTATTATTTTTAAATATACGAAATTAATTAACCGTTAAACACAAAAAGGACACATTGGGTATATCGAAATAATAATGCGGTATTGTTATTAAAATTATACCAAATAAAATACTAATATAAACCAAAGATCATATTTAGTGTATCTATGAAGTAGTGCGGTATTATTTTTTAAAATATGTCAAATAATATACCAAAAAAATACTAAAATATACTGAAGACAATATTTGGTATATTGATGGAGTAGTGCGTTATCAATCTTAAAATATGCTAAGTTAATTTGTAGTCAAACACTGAAATATACTAAAGGACACATTTGGTATATCGAAATAATAATGCGGTATTATTATTAAAATATTCCAAATAATATACCAAAAAAACACTAATTTTCACCAAAGGTCATATTTGGTGTATCGATGAAGTAGTGCGGTATTATTTTCAAAAAAAAAAATCAAATAATCTAACGCAAACACTAAAATATGTCAAATACCATATTTGGTAAATCGATAAAGTACTACATTTGAATCATATCGTAGCGTAAGTAGCCGGGTATAAAAAACAGTGCTTGTCAAAGAAACTGAAGGAGGTGGTCGGACATGCCGGAGTGCGCGCTGATTTATTTGAATGCGTTCTGCATTTCAATATCGCTGCAAAAATATTCAGTGCAATTAATTTGCGTTTAATTTTGAAGCGTGGCAAATTTTTAAAAACTGTCCATGGGACGACATCGCTGGTATTTTTGAGGTCAGCTGAAAAGTATGCAAGATTTTTTTTAATTGCAGACCGTCAAAGCCGGGCACTGCGCAGTGCTTTGTTGCGTCTTGGGGGTGGGGAAGGGAGGGGGAAGAGCTAGAGGGGAACAGTTAACAAGGTGGCCATGCTCAGATGCTGCCGCTGCTGCTGCAGATGCCCGCAGCAATGCGCACAGCTGCTGATGTTGCCTTGAAACGTGAATAATGTTGAAATTTAATTATACATAATTCAAGCACAATTCCAAACGGTAAATCTGCACAGCACAGCGCGGCAGAGCTGCAAGCGCACGACTGAATGAGCCAACCAACCAGCCAGGCAGCCACACAGAATTAGCGCTGCGAACAACAACGCCACCAACAACAACAACAACAACAACAGCAGCAACAAGAACAACGGCAACATAAGCACCAGTTGCAATAGCAACTCGCCCGTCATTTTGCTCACACGCTCTAATTAGTTAAGCGAAGCGTGGGCAGCGAACGGCTTTTGGTGGGCGTGGGCGGTGTGTGTGTGTGTGTGTGTGTGTGTGTGCAATGTGGGAGCGCGGTTGCATCTTTTGTTAGAGCCAGCGCACTCTACAGTGCAATGCAACGTGTTGTCGGGGCAACAAACGCGATGCGCGCGCGGTAACATTTTTTATGCTATTTTCCTTTTATTTGCACAATAAACGTGACAACAGCAACAACAACAAGAGTGGCAGCAACAGCAGCAAATTACCTTGGGCGATTGCTCGACAAACAGATATGCTGTAGGCTAATGGTGCACACAGTCACATTTCTACATAGCTGGCATCGCCATTCGCCATCAGGTATTTGCTCAATGCTTGCGCCATTCTATTGTACGTTTGCTGTTTGCTGATTGCTGATATACCCCGTTCGACTTGAGGGTATTAAATAGCAGAACATAGCACTCGATTTCCCAACGACTGTCCAGCTCAGTTATATTTCAAAACTATGGCAATGCCGGGGCTGTTGGCTGTTGGCGATGCCGAGCTTGGTGCTTCCAGCTCCTGATTCTGCCTGATATTCTCCTTTATTATTGTTGTTGTTGCCGTTGCTGTTGCTGTTGCTGTAGGTGTTGGTGTCCGAGGGTGTTGTATGCGGGGTGGGGGGCATAGTGTGCAATGGACATCTGCGTATCTGTGAAAATGTATCTGCATCTTTGCAACGGTAATTAAATTGCAGCTGCCTTTGTTGCTTCTGCTGCCGCTGCTCATGAATAAAGCGCCCTGCCTAAAAGTAGGCAACGAATTTTTTCCCTCTCTGCCAGCTGCCTGCAGCTGTAACACTCCGAATCTCTCTCTCTGTGTGTATGTGTGTGTGAATGCCAGACGAAGCTGCAGTTTTTGACAATGTAAATCGAATTTGTAGTGGCCAATTTCACACAGAGTTAAGAGACAAGCGATAGAGAGAGATATAAAAAGAGACGGAGTGAGAGAGAGACTTCGAAAGTGAATGGATTAAATGGCTTTAGTGTCTGGCAGCTTAACGCTAGAGTGCGTATGCTTCTCTGCAAACTCATAACATTAAGAAAGCATGAATAAAAACAAAAAAAAAACAACAAAAACAAGAAGAGCGTGTCGTCTTATTGCTGTGTGCATTTAATGAATTTTTTGATTGATTTCGCATTTGCAGATGTTTGGTTTTGTTTCAAATTCGCATCAACCAAAATGCCATCAACATAATAACTTATTAAGGAAAATTTATAAGTGAAATATATAATATTATTAGGTAAAATATATAAGTGAAATAAATATATAGTTTAAAATATATAACATTGTAAAGAGAGGTTGCTTAATAATGAGAGAAATCAATATATATTTGTGGATGTTATTTGACCCAATTAGTTCTAGCCTAGCAAATTGTGTCCTTGAAAACAGCGACTAAATTTAAAAGAGATATAGATATTGTAGATAACTAATTTAAAGATTAGGCATTAGTCTCTTAGCCGCAATATATTTTTGCAATACAATTTAATTTAAAAACATTTTATCGAATATTTTATCGATTTCAAAGCCAATCGCATCTAATTATAAACCTATTCAAAACATGACGAACAAGTAGATTTTTATGACGTCATTTATTGGCGTTATTTCTGCAGAACGCAATTATTTTAATCTGATGTTAATTTAACATATCAATTAGTTCAGTATTTGTTCTTCTGTCATTGGAGTCGGCTGAAAGGCGTCAGGTCAACAAATGAAATAGCTGGCAAACAGAAATCAACAACAAGCTGAAGTCAAGTCTAAAAGTGTGCAATACATATTTGGCTTAAAAAGGTATAATCTTATGTACCATACTTTTAGGATAGGCTTATTAATTTGATTGCGGATTAATTGTTCGCTTGGCGTTTTGCCTGTGCACTTCAAAATCTTTAAGCGTTCATTGCGTCCAGTAACAAAAGCAACTGCATCCACATGGAGCAACTAAATACCAGTTGATTCCACAAATGATTACTTATGATCGCCTGATATTTCGACTACTTTTAATGTAAAGCATGTCTGCTTTAGCTTACAAACTGAAATGTGACGTCTAGTATTTAAACCATAGCAAATCCCATTTGTTGGTAATAAAGTTGATCATTACGATATGTATATTTTAATGCAACTTATTTTCGAGTATTTGAATTTTATTTAAAAACTTTAAGGATCGCACAGAAATTTACAAAATTCGACTAGTACTATCGATTGGTATTCAAAGATTTTAAAGCATTCTCGTAAAATCCGCTTTCCATTTGCCCAAAAATTAAAAAAAGGAATGTGCATTTACTTAAACGTCTATTTCCCCAATGCATGCAAAAGTATGCTATGCAAAATGCTTTGTGAGTGTGTGAAATACTGTTGAAAAGCGATTTGTGAAATTTCTTACTGCATTTAGTGCGAGTATATGAAAATTGTTGCCGAACATTTCTAGTGTTTATCTTTGGCGAATTGCCCTTGAGATTTGCACTAATGGACCTTTCACTTCACTCTTTCCACTCTTCGCTCTCTCTCTCTCTCTCTCTCTCCGAATGATTCCTTAGATATTCTCTGTTGGTTGTTGGACAGCTGCCAAGCCAGTCAGCTCAATTGCCTAAGCTAGCAAAAGTGCAGCATAATTTGAATATGCATTGGAAGCATTGGATAATTATCATCATTAGGATGCAGAGCTGGGAATGTGGCAAAGTTTCAATGATGATGCCAAGCGATATTATTGAAAACATGTACTACATTGCGTCGAAAGCAATCAGAAGCAGAGAGTGAGCTGAACCGAACCGAAATGAATAAAATTATTTGAACAAGCTAGCTGGTAAGGCAACGAGCGACCCCCAGTCTGCGACTGCAGTTGGTCAGAGAGAGGAATCACAATGTGAAAGCTACAACAACTTGCAAACAATGTAATTGCGAGGGAGGAGGAGGAGGAGAAGAGATGGAGCGAAGAAGAGGGGGTTGTGTGACCAGAGAAGATGATTTTGTGGGTCAGGCTGGTAGCCACAGCTACTTAGAATCGCCGCAAGCTGTTGACAGCATCTGGCCAAACGGCAAAACCAGCAGCTGACTGCAGTCTGTGGCTGTGGCTGTGGCTGTGACTGTCGCTGTGACTGTCGCTGTGGCTGTGGCAGAAGAGACTGTGGCAGCGGAGGCTGTGACAAGGACAGTCTTTTGCTAGACTTGCAACTTTGTCTCTGGCTGACTTGATCGGGTTGTAAACCAACGAGTGTTAAGCATTTTAATTGCTGGCATTAATTTAGACATGGATGAAACACTTGATGATGCCGCTCTTGTTACTGCTGTTGCTACAGTTTGTTGTGCGTCGTCTTTGGCTATTGTTTGTTGTTATTGCTCTTTGTCAACTCACCTGCAAGCAATTTGGCATCGAAATTCAGAGAGAGAGAGTGAGAATGAGAAAGGCGTAATCAAAAGTGCCTGGGCATAATAAATAATTGCTTTATGCATTTATAAAGCTGCCGGCTTAATGCTCGACTCATACACACACACACACACACAAAGCTACTCTCTCGGACAGCTCGACAAATGCCAAAGCGGACAGCCAGACTAGGCTCTCTGGCAGACAGATGGCTGGCTCGACAGCTCTACAGCTCTACAGCTCTTCAGCTCGACAGCTTTCGACTGAATGTCTGTTAGTTGCAACAGCATTTGTCTCATTTTGTTGGCATTTAATTAAAACACATGCAATTTATATATGAAAACACAACAGACACACAGGCGAGCGTATACTTTTCGCCATCACTGTGGCAAACTGCAAAGCCGCTTGCACAAATGAGAGAGAGAGTGAAAGGACATCGAGGCGCCGACTTTCAACACTCGACACTCGATATAGTCTGTGTCCGCATGAGTAACTGCTGCCGTCATCATATTAGAACGCAATTATGCAATTGCTTTTGTATTGTCAGCACAACACAAACAACAACAACAAGAACAACAAGAACAACAACAACAACAATGGCTCACAGCTCATTTCAGGGCCGGCTGCATTTCTGCTGCATAATTTATAATACCTACTTATGTGCGAATACCGAGTATATGTAATAAAACATCAACTATGTACATACAATAATTTACATGCACATTGTCAAAATGTGTTCTGCCACGCCCACGACCATTAGGCCAATGCCCATTTATTACGCATACGACCTGTTGTCTGTGCATTTTAGTTTCATTTCACATTAAATGTTAATTTCCTTGCCACCAAAACATGCAATAGATGGCGCTAGCCGCAAATGCGCAGCCTAAAAGCAGGCAACACTTTTCGCCCCAACACAATGCACTTTTAACCCAAAGAAAAGAGAAAAACATACATTCATATAGTAAAATGCAAAACTCAAGTTGCACGGAGTTAGGAACTTCGGCCAGTCTTAGCGCATAAATGTTGAGTTGTGCTTTTGCAGTTGTTGTTGCCCGCCCCTCTGCAAGTGACGTTCGTCGCTCCACATCGCTCTTCAACTCTTACCTCGACGCCCCAAAATGCTTTTACAAAAAACTTAGAATCGGCAGGTTCTGTCGTCCTTGTGCTGCTCCCCTGCTTATTCACCACCCCCCGCCCGCCCTTCCTCTTAGTCGTCGTCGTCGTCGTCGTCGTCATCGTCGTCGCCTTTGTGCAACTTGACAAACTAAAAATGAAAAAAGTTTCCTATGCCGTCGTGTTGCAAGCGGCGCCTTTTTCAATATCCTTTTGCCAGTTTTACCGCAGCCCAAACGAAGCAGGAAGCCAAACCGACGGCGCTGGCGATGGCTCGACATATTGATTTTGTTTGGTCGCTCTCTATATGAGGGTGTATATCTAAGTGTGTGTGTGTGTGTGTGTGTGCTGATGACATAGAGAAAGAGAGACACTAAAATTTAAGCTAGCCTAGGAAATGTCGATGCCGATGCCGATGCTGCTGGCTGGATAGCTGGCTGGCAGTTAAGTCAAGTCAAGGTGAGTCTGCGATTCAATGGCGCACTCACAGAAGATTAAGCTGTAGCAGGGGCCAAACAAACTAAAAACCATCGACCAAGAGAGATGCAGATGTAACAAAGCCAAAAGCAAAAGGCAAACATTCATTGAGCCACCGAAAAAGGTGGCTGGAACAGAAAACGGGGCCAATATTCAATGGTTGGATGAATGGAAATTCGTGCAATTTAAATGCAACTTTTATTTTAACATAATTTATTTATTTCACTTTCATAATTTATGCACAGCTCTTGAGAAATTTGTGTACATGAATTTATCATTATTTATCTCTGCGTTTTATTTATGTTGAAAGTCTCTTTCTTTCTATGTTTATGCTATCTGCTGATACTGAAAAAACATGTTATGAAATTTCTTGGGTTTACTGGCCCATTCATCAGCTTAGTAGATGCTCGAAGAATTCTGTCTTCACAGAATTGTGTACTTTGATAGCAGATCTTGAAATGGTTTGATCATTTCGTCAGTGACTGCACAATAGAAATCCAAATCCAAGTTCAAATCCAAAGTCAGAAAGAAGAAAGAAATTCGCTGTTGTGTTGACTTTTTGACCTCTGCGTTTGCGTTATGCTTTTCGGGGTCATGCTGTGGGCAGTGGCATGAAACCAGTTTCTGGCAACGCTTTATTGCTTCGTCGCGACGCTGATCAGTTCTGGCAAAAACATTAATTTTGTCTCATGACAGGGCGCAACCGAAAGCGATAGAGGAGCGGGTTTAATTCTCCTCCCCTCGAGCTGTTTTGTTTGGCGTCTCGCCTTGCCCATTTATGCGTAATTTGCCAATTTACACAAATTCTTTTGGCCTTATTGAATAAGCGAGCCGAACCAAAACGCAACCTTTTGCGTGTCTTAGCCAGTCCTGTCCTCTTCTTTTTTTTTTTCTTCGTATTTTGGGGGCGTCAACCGCTGCGTTTACGTTTACATTTTAGGTATACGTTTACGTTTCGGTTTACGGCAACGGGAGAACGGGAGAACGGGAGAACGAGAGAACAAGGGAGAGAGAGAACGGGAAATGGGGAATGGGAATGGCTACGGTTACGGGTTCATGAGCGCGCCAGACATCCTTGAACTTGCCTTGGCCAGGATATCATGTTCGCATATTTTGTCTGCGTTTTATTTATATAAATTTGTGCACCAAGTCGTTCGTTGACTTGACTTGCCCAGCGCCTTCGCCTTCGTCTTCGCCTTCGTCTTCGTCTTCGCCTTCGTCTTCACCTTCATCTCTAATTCGCGCGCCAAGATAGCGATATCCTTGCCCCGACACCATCGACGACATGAGAGTTATCAATTGTTTGTTGGGAGACACCGTCAAAGGATTTGCCAAGGCGTATCCCTCGACCTCGAGTCTCGAGTTAAGTTCGCGAATTAAAACCGAATTTAAGTGAGCTTCTTTCTTGAGTGTTGTGTAGGTTAGCTTAGCTCACAGTTTCTTGCAGTGCAGAGGCTGCTTTAAAGACCTTTGAAATTCTAGATCACATGCAGTGAATGCTAGCTTAAAAGCTAACTAACTACGCGTTTCGAGCAGCTACAAAACAAGCATATCAAGTAATCCAATTAAGCTTTATGGAAATGTCTTATTGCGTTTTTTTTTTTTAATTCATTTTTTATTTTTATGATTTTCAAAGCACTTTGTTTGTTGTATAATGTATTTTAATTTTTTTTATACATCTTCTTTAGTTGCTAAAGCACTTTTCTGCTGCTAAAATTATATTTTTTTTATGCTTAAATATTTCTGCTTCCTTTACTTATTTTTTCTATTGTCTCAGCTATTATCATTTCTATTTTATATAACCGCTAACCTTGGGGTAGAAGGAAATGTGTGTAACAGGCAGAAGAAGGTATCTTCGATCCCATAAAGTATAAATTTTCTTGATCATCATCAACAGCAGAGGCGGTCTAGCCATGTCCGTTTGTCTGTCTGTCTATCTGTCCGTCTGTTCGTATGAACATCTCGATCTTAGGGACTTTAGGAGATAGGTATAAAATTTGTGTCGACAGTATTTGTTAAGTTTGCCCGCAGATCAAATTATTTCAAATTTTTGCCACACCCACTTCCATCCCCTCAAATAGCTAAAAATTGAATAATAAAGAGTCAACAGGAAAATTGCTTATTTTCAACGGGTCTTAGTTGCGTTCCCTAACAGTTTGGTATATTTTCAGTACTTCTGCGGTAGATTAATTTGGCATATTTTACGAATAAATCTGCTATGTTAAAGTCGAGCACACTCGACTGTAGTCTTCTTACTTGTAGCATATAAATATATTTTATAGTTTCTATAGCATTTTCTGCTGCTCAATTATATACTTTTAAGTATGTTTAAATATATCTACATTATCTACTTATTTCTGCTAATGGCTAAGCTTTTGTTATTTCCACGCTTTTCATTTTTGTTCACGCATTCAGCATTTTTCTATAATTTGTATTTGAGTCTGCGATTTAATATATTTGTGTGCCAAAAATGTTTTATTATATATCAAGTTTTAAGCAATATTTACAGCAAATAAAGTAATCTTTTGTTTTATTTTCTATCTATGATTTTCAAAGAATTTTTTTGCATAATAATATTTTTCTATAGTTTTCTGCTTCTTAATATTTTACTGTTCTGTATGCTTCAATATTTTTACATCATTTATTCATACTAATGCCCAAGCCGTTGTCATTTTTACTTTTGTGTATCATTTTTAGAGCATTTGTGTACTTGTATTTATTTGATTTAGCTATTTTTTTTTATTTCACAGTTTGTAATGTTATCTTTATTTAATAATTTAATTTTTGTTTATATTCTTGTGGGTTTGTTGTATTCTTTATTGTGATTTTGCATATGTTTTGTCTTTACATTGTGTGTGCTGTGATTAGTATCTCGTGTGGCGTCGCCGCCAGATATTTGGCATCGACCGTTCATGCCGCATGTCCAACACGCTCTGCTGTTCGAGCAGCGTCGCAGCAGCCTCCGCTTCAGTCTCGGCCAAAGCTAAAGCTTCAGCCATGGCTTCGGCCTCCGCTTCAGCCTCCGCTTCAGCTTCAGCTTCGATTCTCGCAATTGGCTCTTCATCGGCGAGTTCTAAGAGTCGCTGTTGTTGCTGCTGCCACATTTCACGCTGCTGTCGCTTGTTCACGTGTCGATGTCGCGTCTTTTTCTTATTCCTCGGCTGTTGCCCTCCACCCCGCACTTGAATGTTGCCCCCCGCATTACGATTTGCGTTGTTGCGATTTCTGTTTCTTGGCCGCTGACGACGTCGTCGTTGTCGCTGTACCCCGCCTTCAATGCCATCAGCGCTGACCATTAGACTCGTCGGCATTGTGGGCACCGGCTGCTCCTCGAGGCTCCGCCACCTGCCCCGAGTGCCAAATCCCAATCCCCTGGTGCTGTTCGTTGTGGTTGTCGTCGTCGTGGTCGTCGTTGGCGGATAGTAGCCGGTGGGCGGTGAGATGACAATGATGTTGTCCTGCGGCGGCTGTTGTGGCTGCTGGAACAAGTTGCGCCACAGCATGAATTTCTTAAACAGATCACGACCGCTGCCCACATCAGCGTCCGCACTGCGTCCCACGGCAGGCGGCAAGCGATAGCCTGAAAGAGAGCGGTAGAAAAGAGTTAATTGAAGTAATTGAGTTGCAGATTGAAGGAGCCTTGCTCACCAGCAGTTCGACGCGCCGAGACGTGCAACAGGGGCAGCAACAGGAGCAGCAGCAGCAGCATTCGCAGAAGCTGTTGCCGGCCAGCCATGTTGTTTGTTGACATCTTCTGAAAGTGTGTTGCGTCTTCGTTGCGGATGCGGCCGCTGTGCGCGCTTTTATAGTCAAAAGCGTTGCAATTAAAAAGTTTCACCCCGCCATAAACTAATTGCGGGCTTGCGTGCGTGGGGCATCATTAAAAGAAGAAGCAGATGAAGAAGAAGCTTCTAGCTGCAACGCATGCTGCGGGCAACGTAAATCACAAAACACACACACACACAGAGAGAATATCTCTCGGATACTTTTGGCGCAAGTGAAAGTTGTGTGTAGGCACAGTAAATCAAATCTAATAAACTCGACAATAAACATGCGCACATAAATCTCGGCTGGCGGCACGAACGAAAAACTGGCAAATCAAGTTGCAGGCCAACAACAACAACAACAACAACAACTACATATGTACATATGTCTGTGCGTATCTGTGAGATACAATACTTATGGCTGGCTAAAGCAACAGCTCGAGCGTGTTATTTAAATAAATAAACGAATTTATGTTTTCAGAGTCCAGCTTCTGCTCCTCGGTCTCACTCTCGTTCCTTCTGCTTCCTGCTTGAGTTTCAGTTTCAGTTTCGGTTTCAGTTTCGGTTTCAGTGTCTATCTTTGAGGTTGGCCGAGTACTTATATGCATATACCATGTATCTAGATACATTTATTCATTCACTGGTGTGCGTGTGGCATATTTTTTTTATGCACATATTTATATTACATGACCAGTTTTGCGGCCACATCCCTCGCATCCTTAGCATCCTTGGCATCCTTCGCATCCTTGGCATCCTTGGCACATATCCATATGCGGTCGAGATAGTGTCAGTGCGTGAGTCGCCCAGGCAAATAACTTTAACATAATTCACTTAAATCTTTTTGGTTTAATCTTGAAAAGTGTTTCACACACACACACACATTAAGTGCTTCATTCGCACTGTCAGACAGACAAAAGCAGTGGAGAGGAGAGGAGAGAGGGGAGGGGAAGAAGTGACAGTCGAGCACAATGTGAAGCAAACATTCCACAGCACTTACTTACTTACTTACTTACTTACGCACATGCACTGTCCTCTAAATGTATCTGTATCTGTATCTCTGTCTGTATCTGTATCTCTGCAGCTGTACATTCCATACTCCATCTTCTTCTCCATCTCCATCTTCTGCTGTATGCGCAAATGTTGCTTCAACTTTGGTGCCCAAGTCAAAATGTTTTCTTGTAATTTCCCAAAGTGTTGTGTCAATAGTCTCCAATACTTCATATTGCCCAACTTAACTGACTTTGCTTCAGTCTTCTGTCTTCTCTCCTAAACCAACCAACCAACCAACACACACACAAGCAGATTACTTAAACAAAACAAATGTTAGCTAAATTATAGAAGCCATCACATAATGGATTTTCCAATTCTGAGTTTTTTGTGAACTTCCCAAAAGCCACTTGGAGCAAATTTATACTTTCACTTGTATAACAAATGTATTTAATAAAGGAAATATGAGCATCCTTTAAGCAACTGAATTTTAAGAAAACAAAACAGAATATAAATTTATGTTCATACTAAAGGGAAAAATTACTATAAATAAATGTATTTACATGTGCATCCTTTTTTTATTAAAAATATTTAAGAAAATTTATGAATCAACAGTTTATCAATTACAAAGAAATTTTAGTTATTCTTTTGCACAAAAATAGAATTAAAATTGAAGTGAAAAAATATTAAAGAAAATATACATAAATAAATTTATTAATTCATATTGCAAAAAAAGGAATGCACAAATAATTCAATTGATGACAAAGAAATTTAACTTATGCTAATACAAAGAATCGAAATAGAAATTTAAGTAATTACTTCGACTTGTGCAAAAGGTTAAAAGTAAAAGTTTCTTCCTTCAAATTAAATTGCCATAAACTATGTTATGCATAGGACTATATAAAGGAGTATAAATTATGTTTGCATTTATGTATGTTCGGTCATGTGGAAAGCGTCTTTAATAATTTGATTGTGAACTTTACATTGCCTATCGAAGATGTTGTTGTTTTTAGTGGTTGTCGTTGTTGTTGTTGTTGTTATTGTTGCGGCTGTTGGGCCAAAATCCAATTATAAAATTTCTTATTAACTGAAAAGCTTCTTATATTTATTTAATTTGTTATTGTGTGCGGCTCCATTTGCCGCTGTTCTTTGTGCTCATCTCGTTTGTTGCGAGTAGTTTTCCTCTTAAATGCGTTGCCAATTATAAATGCTGTTATTGTTGACACACACACACTAATATACACACACACGCACACACACACACTTTTGAGTATTCGAGTTCTATCTTCTCGAGGGTTCAAAGGTACGCCCAATATTTATTTAACTAACTGACTCGATTCGATGCGATCTAATATAATTTCAATTTGATTTGCAATCGCCTTCTTATTATAATTATGCACTCTCTCTCTATTCTCTGACTGAATTTAATTGTTTGCCAAGCATACGTTCATTTAAATGTATGTGGGCAGCAAAAATCATTAGTGCATTATAAGTTATTTGATTGATGGGCACTGGCTAACCGGACGTATGCTTAATATTTGCATGCAGCTGCAATTGCTGCTAATAACTTCACAATTATAAACTTAAGTTTGCCTTGGCATTTGGCATATGCCAAAGGGTAGAATTTACTGCCTTCAATTGTGGTCTCATCAATATTCTGCAATTAAGTTTATGCTGTATTTCCCCTTATTTAAGGCAGGGTATCAGCTAGTTTTAATTTGCAAACCTATTTGCAATCGAATTACAATTTAAGTGAAAGCTGCTCACTCAAGTGTTTTTGCTTCGCTCATTTCGTTTGCATCTTCATTGCAATTCCATTGTATTGTGTTTCTTCTTTACCGACTCTCTTTTTTATTTGTGCATAATAATCTCTTCTTCTTCTGTACTTATGCTTTCAAAATCCATAAAGTCCAAGCACTTTGCGATTTTACGATCGCAACAATTGGATGCAAATACGTGAAGCACTCACAACTCAAGACTCAAGATTCGATGCGCCTCAAGTTTGTGCAATGCAAATGAATGGAAACCAAAATTCGAATACCTATTTTACTGCCAATAATTTTGCAGAGCACTTGCACAAATTGAAGATTATTTCATTGATATGATTTATCTACTTAATACAGTCAACTAATATCGTAATTTTTTTAAATATTGAATGTGCTTTGAATTAAGAGCATATCGAAATGTAAAACAGAATAATAAGATAAATATCCAACATTAATTAAATAAAGTCCACTAGCATATAGGAAACTTTTCCTTGTCCGATTGCAAATTTGTTTCGACATTACTCAATTTTATAATATCACATGCATTTGCATTTTTGTCTATTACTAAAGCGAAAAGTTTCAAATTCGAAATATTTTCAGATTTTCAACTACATATTTGGTTGTTTCTTTTCAGCCTGCAACAAAAATTTGTTTTCTTTAAAAAAAAAAAACATAATTGTAAATGAGCTGTAAGAAATAAAAGAAAACTGTATTAGCATGCAAAATATATAAAAGCGTTGCAAAATATTAATATTTTCAGTTCAGAAAAACAATTATTATATTTAATATATATGAACTTTAGCTTATACTATATTTCAAAACAGATTTATTGCAGCATTTTTTCTTTATGAATTCAATAGAGATGGAGATGTAATAAATTGACAAATTTTAAATAAAATTGAAAAACGATTGCAGTTTTGTGAATTTAACTTGCATTTAATAATTGAATGTTATTTCATTCATATTATTGCTTTATTATTAAAAACAAATGGCTCCAAATTTGAAATATTTTCATTAAAAAATGATTTGTTTCGTATATTCTTAAATATTTGAATTAATTTCCTTTTGGAAAAAGTATAATATAAAATATATAAAATGAAAAGTCGATTGCATATTTGTTTTGTGAATTTAAAATGGAATATATTTTTGCAAATAAGTTAGAATAAATAAAAAAAAAAAAAAATCTTGAGCGGAATTAAATTAATTACATTATGACATTAGCAGCTAAAGTGTTTTGGATTGCATATCCAGCTAGAGGGTCAATCGTGGGCAACATCGTCATCATCGTCATCATCAACTCAGCTTCCAGTGGCTTCGCTTAAACCACCTGGACGCGGCGCAAGTTCTTGGCGAAGGTCAGGACGGGCAGCTGGCGCAAGTTCTGGCCAAAGAGCTGCAGGCGATTGGGAAGCGTGGCCTTCTCGGCGGCAGCAGCAGCAGCTGGAGCAACCGACTCCTCGGCAGCTTCGTCAGCGAGCTCGGCATCGTTGTCTACCACAGACTCGAGAGGATTGACGGCAGCTTCTTCGCTCTCGCGGATGGGCAAAGTGGTGAGGGTGGTGGAGAAAGTGAAGGGGCTGGACAATGAGCCGACGGATGTGAAGCCAACAGCGGGCTCACCAACATTGGCAGCATTGGCATTGCCATTGGCATCGATCAGCTGACGGAACATGCGCAGATTCATGGGCACATAGCCGACGGCATTGTTGCCCAGACTGATGGGCACCAAAGGCACCTGATTGCCGGCATAGCCCAGGCTGTTGGCATCGATCAGGCCATACTGGAGACCACCGAAGGGCGACACCTGACGATTCTGATAGTAGGACAGAGGCAAAATCTGTGGTGCCACACGAGTTGTGGTGCCCGTTGTCGTTGTCGTCGATGGCGTCGAAGCGGGCGACACGGTGATCGTGTTGTTGATCACATTCGATGTGTTCGATGGCGATGCTGGCGCAGGCGTTGGGCGCAGACCGAAGAAGACGCGTGCCTCCTCCTGTGGCACCAGACGCAATTGCTGTGCGGGCTCCGCCTGGGCGTTCAGCTGCAACAGATGCCTCACCTGTCCCACGCTCAGTTCGCCGCCCGACAACAGATCGAACACCTTGTACTCGGGCTCAGCAGCCACCTGAACGGGCACGTTGACGGCCACAGGCAATGGCTCTGGATGGGGCTTGACCAGGGACTTCGAGGAGGTCTCGTAGAACTCGTCGTTGGTCTCGTAGGTGGCATGACGCAGTGGCAAGCCAAGGCGAGCCAGTTCACCGGCGATTCCCGCGCTGCTTGTCGCCGTTGCCGTTGTCTGCACTCGACGCTGACGCTCCACATTGGCTGCGAATGCTGTTGGGCCAGAGATGAGGCACAGGACTGCCATCATTGTCATCGCTTGCATCTTGAACATCTTTGTTGGCTGTTTTTTTAGTTACTGAATTGTAGTCGAATGACTTGTCGAAGCGTTGTGCTCTGTATGCTCTACTTGGTCTGCAGACTGTGCTTATATACCCGAATACCGAACGAAGAACGAAGTGTGTTGCTCCCACTTCGCTAATGAGTCTCATTTATTCGCGACATCGCTTATCGCAGCCGCTTATCAGAAGTTTTTGAGAGTTCGCGAGTTTGGGGCAAGAAGAACAACGGTTTTCATCGCGATAGCAGCGCCATTTGAGCTCATTAATCTCCGCGCTGGCTTCTTTTTCTTTTATGCTTTGTTTTTGGTCAACTTGATCTTAACTTCACTCGCCATGCAAAAAAAATAAAGAAGAAGAAGAAGGGAATGAGTGCTAATTACCCAAAAGGGTAGCTGATGTCCTGCTGCAACTCACCTGCCAAATTATTGCCAGCTTATTGGTTAAATGACTTATTAATCAGCAGCTCATGGAATTCTCATCTGTCACTCTTACTCGCACTCTCGTTTTCCCCTCTCGCTCTCTCTCTCTCTCGCACTTTCCACTTGTCACTGTTTGTCAGTTTGGCCTGAATTTGTGCTTGTTGTTTTGCTACATTTTCATTTTGCCAAGACAAATATAAGTTGGTCTATTTTGTATCACTACAACAAGCAAGCAAATACGATTTCCAGAGTGATCAGCATATATATACGTAGTCTCTCCCTCTCTCTCTCTCTCCTTCTTTCTGTCTCTTTTCAAGTCTGACCGACAATTTTGTTATGCCATTTTCATGCAAGAGCTAACGGATTGAGGTCTTGTGCGGTTAGTTTTCCTCTATCCATAGCAATCCAACTCCCTCTCTCCCTCTCTCTCCCCCGCCTGCCCCTTTTTCCCTCACTCTACCATCTGTCTGTTTGTCTTGGCCCAATGTGTCAAAGTCAACTTGGTAAAAAGTTTGCTTTTTATTATTTCGTTGCCTTCATCGTCGGCATCGTTGGCACTTTTTGAACTTGCCACTTGCCGCTGCTCCACTCTTTTACTCCTTCGCTTGCACTCCTACCAGGGCTGCAGTGCGGCAGGGCGGCAGCATAGGCGAAAATATTATACCATAGCATACTTTCGGGCGCCGCGAAAAAAAAAAATATGTACGAAAACAGTGCTCACTGAAAATTGGGCAACGACTGTACCAAAAAAACAAAAAAAAACAAATCCAAGATGCCAAAAAGAAGCGCGCACTGTGTGGGGTATACACGACTTTCAGATACCGCGACAAAGATTTCTTTGAACCAAAAAAACAAAACTGTTGTAGCAACTATAAAAAAATATCTCATATTTTTGTGTAACTGCAGGGTAGTTTCAACTTCTATATACCCTATAATTTGCAACTGCTCATGTGGCAGCAGAAACGAAAGAGAGAGCGGGAGGTGTGGCAGAGGGGAGGCGTGGAAAAATGCTTTGCCATAATGCGATTTTACCATCGTTGTCGACTGCACTTACAAACCGCTGCTCCGCGACCATGCCCACTACACCGCCCACTTCCCTACCTCGACTCCCCCCTCATTCCCAGGGCTAGCAAGAACATTGCCAACTGCATTGCACTTTGCGCGCGCGTTTCTTTTCACTTGCCAAACAGTTTTTTGTCGCAATAAAAATTTAAGTCGATTTTATGGGCACAAAAAGCAAGTTGAGAGCCGAAGTCTTCGAGTCCTGAACTTCTCACTCCCCATTTGTGTGTGTGTGTGTGTGTGTGTGTGTGTGTAGTCCTGGTGCCTTTTGGAGTCTTTCTTGAGTCGCAGCGTCAACTCTGAAATGCAAAGTGAAGGCAAAGAATTACAATTCTTTGGCAAAAAGTTTCATTTCTCTGGCGATTTTGTTGTCTCAACTTGGCATTCATATGGCGGCACTAGACGGGTGGGGGTGGTAAAGAGAGGGGGTGTAAGGACTGTAAGTAGATCGAGAGACGGGGTCGTCAAAAATTGAGAAGGTTTATTTAAATTTCAACTTGTTTCGAAAACGTTTAAAAAGTTTCCGTTACTAACTGACTGCTGATAACACAAAGTATCGCCCATGCTCATACCAAATCCCCCGTTGCCCCCGCCTCCGCTGTCTACTCTCCCTCCCCCTTGCCCCTTGCCCTTCGAACGCTTAACGCTTCCGGCCAAGTTGAAAGAACTGGCAAAAAGTTGACTCGTCTTGGCCCCAGCGACGCGTCGCCTGCTGTAAGCTCAACAAAATAAAATAAAATAAAATGAAAAACAAAAAATAATATACACACAACAACAACAAAAAAGGGGGCGACATGAATCGAGCTGGAGTTGGGGGCGTGACAAAATTAGCACAAAATATTTTATGCATTTTATTTTTATACATTTTTATTTTAATTTTATTTGATTCGGAGTCTAAGGCAGCAGGCACTTTGGCTCGTTAAGAGCCAACGTCAAAAACAGGACCCGCCTCAAACGTCGCTTCGTCCTGAGCTAAAATAAGACTTTGCCTCTGCTCAAAATAGACACGATATGTCACACGACAACCTCACACACATGTGTGTGTGCATGCGTGCGTGTGTGTGTGTGAGTGTTTGTGTGTGTGGCAACTCGAGTCAATCCAGAGACCAGAGCCTCGGCATCAGCTTCGAATTCAGATTCGGATTCGAGTTGTGACTGTGACATCGCCACCTTGGCGACGAAGGAGCGGAGAAGAGATGAGAAGGGAGGGAAGAAAAGGAGAACAGAGTGCGACAGACAGACAGTTGGAAGTTTGTCTCGTACTCTGGAAATTGTGAATGAACCGGTTTCCTGACAATATTGATTTGTGCATTTTTAACGAGTTGCTGTCAGATTTATTGTATTTATTTTTGTATTTTTATTTTTAATTTGATTGTTACACGGGGAAATGTTGGTTAGTTGGTATTTTTGTATTTTTCACTCTGAAATTGTCACAACTAACAGCGAGAAGTAAAGAACATCAAAAGTTTATAGGGTATGATTGACACTTTATGGGGAAAGATAAGTGGCTTGGGATTCATTTTGAACAATTTCAAAAAATTTGTTGTCTTTATTAATGTTTATTCTTTCATGAAAATACCCAAATATGATAATCAAATATGAAACTAAAAATTGCCATAATTTTGTTTAATTGTATCTTATTAAAAAAAACGAATATATGGTTAACTTAGAAGCATTCATAAATTTTATTAAGATATTTAAATACTCTTTCCAGCTATTTCGAAGGCCAATAAAAACAAGTTAGAATGTTAAGAAAGTCGAGGGTGCTTGACTGTTAGATACCCGTTACCCACTTTGAATAAAAGCAAAACAGTTTAGCATTTATTTAAAATATATATTAATTATAAAATGCTAAAAATATACCAAATATAAAATTTGATATATTGATTTAGTACTACATTTAAAATATACCAAGGATATGCAAAAATATATCAGATTGTCAGTAGGCTTTTTTTTAATAACTTTTTCAAGTCATCATAAAAAGTATAGTTATTATTGTCTGTACAAAAAATGTAACGGACAGACAGACAGACCGACAGACGAAGACGAATATATAGTGTCAGCTGTACACCCTGATCAAGAATAAATGTATATTCTTTATAGGGTCAGAGATGCTTCCTTCTGCCATATTTTCAATTGAGTATATATTTCTTTGCATACACATACATTTTTAGTTACCATTTGAATTTTGGAAGAAATGAAATCATTTCTGCGCTTTCAAATATGAAACTGAAAAAAACCAAAAAAATTTCAACAAAAGTGAATATTATAATATGTTTTATTTATTATTATATTTAACAAAACGAACAAAATGTAAACTGCAAACATACATAATTTAATTTAAATCAATCCGTTAATTTCTGTGCAATACACAACACTAAAATAAAGTAATCTTTGCTGAGCTACTCAACACTTAAATTATGTATTTATTAAGCTCCACTCAACACTGAAAATGAGTTATTATGACACACTACACAGCACTAAGCAAAAAGAAGTATCGATAATGAAAACTAGAGAATCGATAAGAAAGCCTCGTGTGTGATCGAAGCTATTGGAACGTGATGAAATGCGAGTAAAAGAATAAAGTTGTGAAAATTTAAAATAACTAAAGAATATTCAACAGCTACGCTACAAATAGTAAAATGTGATTATGTTATCAATCGAGATACAACAAGTCAAAGTGACAAGGATCGTTTGAACCCAACCAAGTGCTGTCCAAAATTCATTTGGAATATTTGTAACTACGCCAAACTAAAGTTATTTATAGAGAGTTCTGATAGTATTTGAATTTCAGTGACAACTAACGTGCGCAATGCAGCTGTGTGCTAAGTTCTCTTTTTGGGTTTTGACCTGCCAGATGGATGCCTAATACGATGCTGGGTCAACTGAAGATGGATGGATGGGGGAAGAGAGAAGTGGGTCCTTCTAGGCAAGGAGGTGCGTCGTCATTACCCTGACCATGTGCCGCTCATTAGCAGCCACTTTGGGCTTGACACATTCACAGACGGGGCCACGATGCTGGACGCGGAGGATGAGAGGATGAAACTGCAAATGGAAATGACAAAGACGAGGCTAAAGACGACGACGACGAGATGACAAAGACAAAGAAGACGACTAGATGAGGACGAAGATGTGGCCTGTCGTCGACGTCCGGACGAAGTGAGTTGCAACTAATTTCAGTTTAATTTGTGTCAGTTTTTGTCTTAGCGCCGCTTTTCTTTTCACACTTTTGCCGGGCATCGCATCGCATCGCAAGCGTCGCGTCTTCGTCGTCGTCGTCGTTACTTATTATCCTTTGGCTTCAACGTGCGACGTGTAAATGCTGCTAATGACGTCGTCGCCGGGACACAAAAGGCTCTCTCTCTCTCTCTCTTGGTGCATGGAGGAGGCCTCAGTCATAGCAGCAGCTAGCAGCGAGGCCTTTAATGACTTCCTTCTTTAATTTAGCGAATTTATTATTTTAATTTGCGCGCTTTTCGTTTTTCGCGGCAAATTCGCTGGGGCGAAATATTTGGTTTCGATTTCGATTTCATAATTAGGGCCCACGTTGAAGTCATTTCTCTGTTGCCAAGGGGCAACAAGGGACAAGCCCTTAAACCATCCCCCAAACTTTGTCTCCATTTACATAGCGCTCTCGCTCTCTCGCTCTGTCTCGTACTATTTTGCATCTCATTCATCAGGCATATAAACCGCTGGCATCCCATGATGTTAATGCGCTTATTTTCATGTTAATTACCAACAGACAAGGCGGCTTCATCAAGCGCAAAGGCGCAAGCAAACATAGTTTCAGCAGGCACCAAGGACACTCCCAACTCTTGGACCACCCGCCGCTGTCCACAGTCCACTGGACTGAATCTCCCATTTCCACTTGAGTCGAGTCGAGTCGCCTGCGGGCTTAGCGCGACCTGGGTTTGCCTCAGATTTTTGGCAGGCGATTTAAATAATTGACAGATTTTCGCGTTTTGCAGCAAACGCCGTCGGGCGCCTTTTGTTTATATTGTTGCGCGTTGCGCCATCTTGTCCCCCTCCGTTCCCCTCCCCCGCTCCCCTTTTTTAGGAGGGGTCAATGGGGTCGCTTTCTAGTTTCGACTTCAATTTCAACTTCATCGTCATCGTCATTTTCATCTCCATTCTCATCTTCATCTTTTGCGTTTTCTACTTTAGGCATTTGCTTTGTTCGGCTGCGACATTAAACTGTTTTATCTTTATGCGATTATGTCTGTTGTCTCTCTCTCGCTCTCTTTAACTCCCTCTCTGTCTCTCTCTCTCTCTCTCTCTCGCTTGCGCTAATATGTGTGCGATGCCAACGAACTCTTTGCCCAAAGGATTTGTGTTTGACGCGCGCTCTCAGTCACGTATTCTACTCAACTCCACTAACTACACAACTTCCTCCCCACCACCTGCTCTCCTCTCTCCCTCTCTCTCTCTCTCTCGCTGTGGGTGGCCCCCATTCAATATTGGTTTATTGGCCAGTTGAGCTTTTCACAGCGATTTCAGTCGTTTAGCCCCAAAAGCATTTAACGGTTACAGTTATTGATACACCTGCTGCGTTCGTCGCTCTAGCTTCACAACTTCAACTTCACCAAAGCCATAACCGATTCTCTCGCATAAATTCGCATTGCATACTTTTAGGATCATTCAGTAAAACACACATACACTGCACTACAATTAGAATAAGTTCTTTGCTTTGAAATACCGAAAGCACTTTGCTAACTCTTGATGATAGACGATGAATGGTTTCTTACTTTTGCATTTCTCTGCTGCTTCTCATTCTCAATAATTTATATTGTTTATTTATTAAGTGGAGAATCCGTTTAAGCAAATAGTACAACATTTTGTATCGTAATTTTTAATTTGAAAATTATTAAAATTGTGATTTTTTGCTTATTATTTGATTTGACCTATTTAAAATAAGACTGTGAGATACCCACTACCCATTTTTAATAAATCCAAAGTATTGCGGTCATAGTTTTTATCTATTATATTATCTAATATACCACATAATATCTTGTCGCTTTTTTTTCTTAATGTACATATATTTACTACAATATATATGCCCGCATGATAAGTGTTTTAGGCTGATATTGATTTATTATTAATTATTGATTAATAGTCCTTAGTTTCACATAATAATATATTAATTGAAGCCATTTATAATAGTATTTTTCAAATTAAAACGTGCAGGTCGTAAGACCTGCTATTCCAAAGAACACAGCCAAATACAGAGTTGAGCAATTTATTTTAAGCTGATAAAATAATTAGAATTTTTTATAATTTACCATACTTCAATTAACAAGCAACAACTGTATTACTTGATAACTTAGACGCAAAGTTGTCTAGTTAATAACACACTTAAGAATTTTAAATCTTTTATGCATACTAAAGTTAGTTGCGCACAAAATTGTCATGTTAACTTAAGCATTAATAAATTGTGGTAGTAATTGTAGTTACTTTAGTATTTTCTGCTGTCGCGCAAAGCTTTAACAATCCATTTGACATATGCAGTTTATCGAGGGCCGCACTCAATCAGAGTTTTATTGCCATGGCAGCTAAATCAGAGCGAAGTGAAGTCTTTTGATTGGCCGTTGGATGCATCGCGGGCAGTTACTTACCCATAGATGGCGCCACTGTCGAGTCCGATTTACATTCGAATTTGCATATGTACATTTGATGGAACAACCAGTAAGTAACAACAAAAACAAGAACAACTCGTCACTCGTAACTTCAGCTTGAGCTTGAGGTCGTCGTCAGTGGCACATTCGAGTGGCTGCAGCTGCAGGTGGCGTTGGTGTTGCTGCTGCTGCTGCTGCAGTCAGCGATAAAAGTCGCGCAAACAACAACAGCAAATGACACACTCGGCGAGGCAAGCAACGAGAGAGACAGACAGAGACAGAAAGAGTGAGAGAGGGACAGAACAGAGGCGACGACAATGAGCTCTAGCCTCGACGTGCAAAAACAATGAGGTGATAAACTTGCAGGCTCAACGCACAGCAACAACTGCAGCGACAACAACAATGTGAACAACAGCAACAACAATCATGAGCACAACAACAGCAACGACGTCAACGTGGCGCACATTTTGATGGTTCCTTGGAGAGGCGAAGTCGCCAACGAAGACAGAAGTGCAGCAGCAGTTTTCTGTCCAGAATCAGGGCAAGCAGCAGGAAGGGAGGAGAGGAGGGGAGGGCGGAGTGGTGTGGTGTGGTGTGCTCTGTGTGTGTGGGTATTCGTGTGCATGCAAACAACAAAGGAAAATCAGCAGGCGACTTGCACTTGTTGTTGTTGTTGTTGTTGTTGCTGCTTTATAAGTTTCCATGTTGCCCCCTGATGCAACGCATACTGTACAAGTGTGCTTGTGTGTGTGTGTGTGAGTGTGTCTGTGTGTGTGCGTGTATAAGTATTTCTTTTTTCTGCTCTTTAACGTGTTTCAAAAGAAGAAAGTTGGTTGACTTTTGAATGACTTTCTTGTGCGCTTCTCTCGCTGCTGGGGCTCACTCTGCCTGTCTTCCTTTCTCTTTCCCTTCTCCTAGTTCTTGTTGTTGCTGTCCATGCTGCTGCTGCTGCTGCTGTTGCTGTTGCTGTTGTATTTTGTATTTGTTTTATGTGTTAAGTGCGCTGGGCCCAAGCGCGCAAATTTCTCAGCTTCCTCTTGTTCTTACGTGTAACTGACGCTGAAGCTGATGCTGACATCGCAGCCCAAATGCCATAACCCGCAACCCGCACATAACTTCCCCCCGCTCCCCATCCCTCCTTGTCCCCAGGCAGCTTCCCTCGCAAATTTGTTGAACAAAAAGTCGAGTCAACTAGAGTTGAGTCGAGTCGAAAATCTAGTTACAATTAATGTGACAAACTGAGTCAAGAAAAAGGGACTCGCAAGTCGTGACATCTAACTGCACAGGGGAATATGCAACAAAGGAGGAAGATATAGTAGATATATAGATATCTATAGGTACAGATATTGATATATAGATATAGATATGAATATAAATATAGATATAGATATGAATATAAATATAGATATAGATATAGATATAGATATAGATATAGATATAGATATAGATATAGATATAGATATAGATATAGATATAGATATAGATATAGATATAGATATAGATATAGATATAGATATAGATATAGATATAGATATAGATATAGATATAGATATAGATATAGATATAGATATAGATATAGATATAGATATAGATATAGATTCAGATATAGATATAGATATAGATATAGATATAGATATAGATATAGATATAGATATAGATATAGATAAAGATATAGATATAGATATAGATATAGATATAGATATAGATATAGATATAGATATAGATATAGATATAGATATAGATATAGATAGCTTTCAATTTAGATAAAGATATAGACTTACAGCTATAGACACATACATAAAGACATAGAAATTGATATGTAAATATATGTAGATATAAAGTGATAAGATAAGGGTATATATACGTCAATAAATACAGATAAGTTACAATAGCAAAACATCAGTTTTTCTCTTCTAGAATGACTTTCAAATTGAATATGTTCATACCAACTTAACTATCATAATATACTGTATATATTGTATGTAGTATTATGTTCATACAGATCTATATAATAAAATACTATAATATATTATTTTACTAGAAGATCTCACTGATCATAATCTTTCAACAATAATTTCGTATATTATCGTATCGTATGCCATTTAAAAATGTTGCATAAAATATCTTCAATATATGACTATTTTTTAAATCTAGTAATTGAGTATATCTAATGCTGGATTATTTTAATTACTCTAGCTTCTGTGGATGATCCCTAATTCCCCCGCACAAAGTGCATGCTCAATTCTAGTTGCAGCTGCAAATGGAGATGGAAATGAAGATGAGATTCGAACTGTTTTTTGGTAAACATTTTATTGAATTCGTTTTTGTTCTTTAAGGCTGCTTAAGTGGAAGATCAGACGTGGAGCAACTTAGTGTTAAGTGGCAACTCTGACGCTAAGACTTTGTGACACCAATTTAGACATCTTCGCCCTCGCGAATGCGACGCTTCTGTGGCTGCTGCTGTTGCTGCTGCAAACGACGACGCTGTGGCTGCTGGCGACGACGACGTTGTTGCTGCTGCTGCTGCTGCTGCTGGCGGCGACGTTGCTGCTGACGGCGACGCTGCTGCTGTTGCCTGTTGGCCGGCCGACGTTGTCCATTGCCACGACGCTGACCGTTGGGACGGCGACGAATCACGCGACGAATGCCGTTGCCGTTGCCGTTGCCATTGCGAACAGCATTTCCATTACCGTTGCGGATGCGACGACGCACGCCATTGCGATTGCCATTGACGCGGCGACGCTGCTGCTGGGCATTGGCTGGACGACGACGACGACGACGCTGCTTCAGCTGCTGATTGTTCTGCTGACGTGGCGTGTTGCCAGCGGTGTTGTTGCTCACCTCCTGCTGCTGTTGCTGCTGCTCATCGCTGGCTTGCTGCATTTCGTTGGCTGGCTGCTCGACATCGGCAGCAGCAGCTGGTTGCTGCTCCTCGACGGGCTTCTTCAGGGATTGCACTTGGCCGATCTGCACGTTGGTCACCTCATCGCAGGGCACATCGCTGTAGATGACAACATTGCCGTAGTTGCAAACGATCTGCTGCTCGCCGGCTTGATCCGCTTGACGTGGCTCAATGTGTCCGATGCCGCGCTTGTCTTCGATCTCATAGATGTTGCCCGACTTGGTGATGAAACCCGTCACCTGCAGCGGCTTTGCATCCTTCACCTGCACCGTTGACTTCAGCTGCTGCTGCTGTTGTGCTTCAACTTGTGGCTGTGACTCAACGGCAACGGGCACCAAATGCTTTTGCTTCATTGGTGGCGCATTGATGATCATCAACGGCTTCGTTGGCTTCGTGTCCAGCTTTGGTGCGCTCGTTGGCTTCACCGTCGAGCTGATCAACGGCGCCGCAGTTGGACGCAGTTCATCGCGTGCTGCAGTGGAAGCAAAAGAGAAAGAGAGAAAGTGGAGTACGATTTAGTTGACTTCCGTTTGGGGGGTGCGAGGAGGATCAAAAAAATTTACCGCTCACCAGTGAGAGGCCACCGGCCGCCAGGGCCAGGACCAGCAGCAGCAGCGACGACGACGACGACGACGACGGTGATAACTTCATTGTGTTTCTGGTGTGTGTTGTGTGCTCAAACTGAGTCGGGAATCTGAGCGACCTGCCACTTATATTAACTTGGTCGACTCACATCGATTTCAGCGTATAAATCATTAGCTTCTAACGGCATATTTTTTTCTTTCACTCACTCATTTTTTTTTTTTGCCGATTCTTGAGGCTTGTGCATAATTAGCCACAGTTCGGGCCGCGGCCTCAGAGTTCAAAGCACGTCTCTAATGCCGGGTCTCGACCCATTTACAGACGATGGACGTCGGACATCTTCCTGAGAGAACACAAACAACGGCAAGAAGAACTGCAAATAAGCATACAAAACTCTATTTTTTTTTTTTTTTTTTTGGCTTTCTATGAGTTCAATGCCTGAACTCTGGCTTCATTATCATTTTTGCTTATTAACAAATTTCTTCCAACATTTTGGTGCCCCTCTATTTTGGTTTCGCATATGCAAATGAATTTTTTTGTTCTCTCTTCTCTCGTCAGCGATCAACCAACAATCGACGCTTGTGGCTAAAACGTGGACCGTGAAACGTTTATGCGTCGCATATGAAATTGAATTGACCTGGCCCAGAGACTTGGTGGACTACAGCACAACAAATTAATTCAAACATTCAACTAATTTCGTTGATCTATGTGCATAGATCAGACATTTGGATCTGTTTTAAAGCCGCCAATCATTAATATTTACCAAAGACTTAAGCAGCTCATTTCGCATCGAAATACATAAATAAACAAAACATTTGACTGAATTCTGAGTAAAACGTTTTCATCCATTATGATTGTTTGTGAAACCTGTTTTTGGAAATATTCCAATTGCACAATTAACAAATTATTATAGAATTTATCATGAATTCATGATCGAAACTAATAACATACTGTGTGTGTGTGAGTGTGTTATTAGACAGTTCAATTTGTTCGTTTTTTTTATTATGCATTACGAACAAATTATTGTAAATTATTTGTATATTTTTTTCCTACATAGAATAATAACTCATGTGCACAGTGTCTGAGAGAATAGTGCGCACAGCTTGATTGTGGGCTTGGCATTCCATTAAGTTTCGACTAAGAAACCTGTTTATGTTTTACACCAAAAGAAAACGAATTAATTCCAATGAACATTGACTATGTTTTTTTTATCTACGTTGTTTTTTCTTTTATCTTGTGCAGCTTATCATTTGAACTTGATCAATTTTATAGTAAATTCTTCAGCTTTTACAGATTTTTCTTTTTAATTTAATGGATTTTCTAACCAAATTAATAGCTTGTATAGCAGTTAAGTAAAAGTAAGGGCTACATTTCAGGTTTGTTCATTTATATATCTTTTTTTTTTGTGTAATTTAAAATCTATTTATGAGTGCTTTAAATGAAACGGACTACAAATTAATATTTTAATTTAATGATTTTTATTTAAAGTGTTTTAGAAAAGACAACTGTTTATATGCCAATATCTTATGTTATGTTTTCATATATTTTGAAAATGGTTAATTCCCTGGCAGAATTTGTCGCAATGAACACCATACAAAGTGAAACATTTTGAAAAATATGTAATTCTTATTCTTATAGCTCTGAATTAACATTTTGTTTAGAGCTAAGTTTGATTTCAGGTACTTTTTTAGTTTTACGATCAAATATATAAATAATATGTATAATTTTGCAATTATCTTAAAACTAAAAATAATTCCAAATCATCAGCTCTAATAAAAATGCTATTTAAGATTAATTTTTACTCAAAATAAAAATGTTTTGCTACATGTTTTTTTTCACTTTAGATAGTTTTGCAAGCAAAATTTTCGCCAGAGATTTGAACAGAGTCGAAAAAAGTGTATCTATAAAAGAATAATGTGTAAAAACTAAGTATGGTAGTAGATAAGATCGAAAAATCACATTTGCTTGTTTGCTTATAATAAAAAACAAATATATTTACGACAATAAAATATAAAAAGTATAAGTTTTATATTAGCACAAAAAAACAAAATGAATGCAATATCGTTAAGAGTAAGTAACGATAATATATTTCTCGCATCAATTCTTTGTTTACTTGTTTAAGTATGTAACGTAGAATATAGATATATATGTATATATATATATTCATATATATGACATTAAAATATATAAATAATTTTTAAAAACGAAAACACTTTTGTTGAACTTGTTAATGTATTTTGTTCATATAACGTCAGCAGAGAAAGTAAAAACGTCATTTGCTAGCTTGCTTATTTATTTCTAAAATATTTATAAATGTAACTTTTTTTTATACTCTTTTTTGGTAAATTATTTATATCTATCTATTTTTCTAGATCAAATCATTTTCACTGAATTATATCTATTTAAGCTACAGTTGCTGATTCAGAGAACCGAATAAAGCATTTGTTTGTTTATCGCACAAATATCAAATTTATAGAGAAATTACAAACTGGTGACGGATTTGTGCTTTCAATTATTGCGGGAGTATCAATTCAGTGTTGATGTTTGACTTACGAATTAGCAGAGCGATCAAAATTCGCACTCAATTGGGTCAGAGACCAATTTGTGATACTTCAATTTGCTACTCTGTATTATTGTTATTTATTCATAATTTAATAATAAAAAAAAGGTTTACACAAGGAAAAAAAAAAAGAAAATGAAATTTAACTGAGTTTAGTGTTAGGTTTAATTTTTCTTTTGGCTCTCGCTTTGTCGCGCATTGTAAGCACGGAAGCTGTCGGCCAACTCCTTGAGGTCCTGATCACCTTTGCGCTCCTGCTGTTGTTTCTTCAGGCGCTTGCACATCTTCTTGA
This sequence comes from Drosophila niveifrons, assembly GCA_035046325.1. Taxonomy (NCBI): domain Eukaryota; kingdom Metazoa; phylum Arthropoda; class Insecta; order Diptera; family Drosophilidae; genus Drosophila; species Drosophila niveifrons. The sequence continues at coordinate 6,847,426 of JAWNOC010000063.1, read as the reverse complement.
GCTTCTTGCGCTCCTTCTTCTGCGACTTGTGCTCCGAGCTGTCGTCATCCTCCTCCGACGAGGAGCTGTCCCGCTTCTTGCGATGACGCAGTTGCTCGCACTTCTGCAGCAACTGTTGCAGCTCGGCATCAGCCGAACTCGGAGTCGTTGTCGAAGTTGTAGTCGAAGCTGGTGTGGTGCTCGATGTTTGACTCTCTTTGCTGGCCGCTGTGGTTGGAGCTGCTGTGGTGGTGGTGCTTGGAGTAGTGCTTGGAGTAGTGCTTGGAGTAGTGCTGGGTGTAGTGCTGGGAGTAGTGCTGCTGTCAGGTGCAGCGGTAGTTGTTGAGTCAGCTGCTTGAGTGCTTGGAGCAGCTGTTGTCGTTGTTGTTGTTGTTGTTGTGCTGTTGCTGTCCTCAGTCTTCTGCTCGGGACTGGCTGTGGTTGTTGTGGTTGTTGTCGATGTTGTGGCATCTGCACTCTGTGGATATGCCTGGCCCATCCAGCAGCTGCTGGCGAGCATTAAACAGACGATGAGAGTTGCCTTACGCATTGCGCTGCTGTTGTTAACGATGCTTCAATCAGCACTGAGCCTCGACTCGTGCCTATTGCATTTATTTATAGAGACACCTCGAGGCCGGCGCTGGTACCGGCAGCGTCACCTACCCCTCCCCCTCCCCCTCCCTCCCCACACACACACACACACACACACACAGACACACACAAGCAACTAACAACTATCGGCTAACCAGTTTTCCATAAATTCAAAGTTCGGGGGTTTTTTTCTCAGCACGCTTGTGCGCTACGCAATAAATGATGGCTTATTAAATATGCGTAGAACATTGTACCTATTACATTTTTAACTTATTCAATTAACAGCAAATAATACAAAAAAATAAGAATAAAATAACAAATAAAACAGTATAAATAATAAATAAGGAAAAATTAATAGATAAAACAAAATAAATACAAAATAATGAATAAATTAAACAAAATAATTAAAAAAAAGGAAAAATTTATAGATAAAATAAAAAATAAATAAATAGAAATGCTTTGATCAAAAAAAGATGAAAAACCTTTGATAATAAATTAATTTCGCAAATTATAAAATTCATATTTTGAAATAACTCAAAACATTTTAATAAATTATTTTCAAAATTTATAAAAACAATATTCAAAAAGAATAAAAAAATAATAATAATATTAAAAAAAAATTAAAGCAAAATAATATTAAAGTGTGATTATGAATGGCTCTTCCACTTAATGAATTAACTAAGTATTTTAGTACAGACGCTTAAAGTTAAGAATGGTAAAGTTAAGTAAGAAATTATAAACAAATATATAAATTTATATTAAAATACGAAGAAATACTTTGTAATAATTAAGTTTTTTGATATATTTAACATAAGTTTTTCAAAAAATTCAAGATATCCAAAAAATGACTAAAGAATTAAAATAAATATCTCAAAAATACATTGACAATATTTTCTACCAGAAAATATAAAAAAACATGTTCATAAATATTGACATAATAAAACCGTAAATTATTCTATTAATTGAAATTTCGTTGAGAAAAGTTAGCTGGAATATTACAAACAAAAAAAATTATATTGACAATTATTCATTCACATGAACAAATGACATTGGAAAACTAGAAAAAAATACATAAGACAATGCATTGAAGATTTGTTAATGTAAATAGTAAATAAAATTTAGCTGCTATATTTAAATACATAATAAAAAGTCTATTAAAAATATGAATGTAGTAAAATTATATATTAGCATAAAAAAGATAGCTGGTGTACAAAAGTAAATAATAAAAACTATATTGAAAAATATGCACAACCATCAAAAATAAAAAAATATGTTTCTAACACAATAAAAACACAAATATTTTTGTAAACTTGTTAATGTATTTTATTTATATAAAATTGATAGCGAAAAGTTAGCTGATGTATTTCAATGAAGACATAGGACGATCATTAAAAGAATTGAAAACATTGAAAGATTATATAAAAATAAAATAGAATAAAAAGAATGCATGACATTAATAAATTTTATTTATAAGAAGTTTGTATGAAAAATAGCTGATATATTTAAGACTTTTTAATGAATTTAATTCATAAAAAGTTAGTAAAAAAAATAGCTGATAGATTTAAATACATAATTTAGTATATATTGATTCATGACCTTTAAAAAATTATATTTAAATTAAAAAAAGGAGAAGATACTATGAGATATTTTATTTATTTATTTTTTTGTTCAATTTATTATGTTACTCTTCTATAAAAGATATAATCAGTTTCTAACTGTCTAGTTTATTAAAAACGAAATAAAACTAAATAAAGAATAAACTGTGTCTCTGTATAGCAATGTTTATTATTGCACGTTTTGATTGAGCAAACTTGAGGCACTGGAGTCGAGAATCTTGTTGCTACATTGCCACTTATGGCACATGCCGCCCTTTTGTAGATGGGAGAGTCGCAGAGATTTGTTTTGTGACAACGATGGAGACGACGATGAGAGTAAGCTCTCCTCTAGTATTTACATTGATATTTTCAACGCCGTGTTATTTGTATCGTTCAACGTGTTTGTTTGTTTGTTTTTTGTTTGTGCTCGTTATTATCACGCTTCGACCATGCGCTAGACTTTTACTCCAATGATTTGTTGTTGGCCTCCAGAGTGGATGGGTTGTGGCTCGGCTTCGGTATGGAAACTAAATGACGATAGCACGTTTCATGCTTTTCCAATTTATATTTGCCAAAAATTTAAATACTCGCATCTCGCAAAGCATCTTTTTTTTCCCCTTGATCTAGTCGAAGGCGAAAAACGTATTCCGATTCCGATTCCGTTTTCGAGATACCCTACTTTGACTAAGTGTGTTTGTGGGGTATACGCGACTTCAATTTGAATCGCAATCAATGTGTTTTTTTTGCTGTGTTGTTTTTGTTTTTGTCATTTTGCGGCTCATTTTCATTGGCGCTAATTGTTTATCAATTACAATTGTTAATTGTTTAATGCGGCATTGCAAAGTGATGCGGCATTAATGTGAATTGCAACATTTTCTACCAATCTCCCTCTTCATAATAACCAATTGGGTTGTCATCCGCCTATCTCGAAATCCCATAGACAATTATTCGTTTTAAAACTTCTCTCTCTCTCTCTCTCTCTCTCTCTCTCTCTGTCTCGCTCAGTGTGTATAAGTAATTGAATAAAAAGCGAAAACACACAAATAATTAAAAAACACAAAAAAAAAAAAAGCGAGTAGAGTGAAAGAAAATTAAAATAAGTACGTATAGAAAGGCGAACTGCAAAAAGCACATCAGACTACCCGGAATCCTGATCCAGTTGGATAGGATTGTGTTTGTTTCTCTCTGTGTGTGTGTGTGTGTGCAAGAGAAGGGAAGGGGAGGAAAGTAGTGGGTGGGGGTGGGAGTAGCCCTCAGCCATTCGGTGAGTGCAACAATTTTAATGAAACAGAGAGAATATGTTAATTGCGTGTGAAACCGCTGCGTCGAGTTGCCACTCGTCGAGCGAGTCGCCTTTATTTATTATTATAACTCCACCTGCCCCTCGCATTTGCGAGCGTTGTTCTACTCCATATATATATATTCTGGCATCCCTCCTTCTTTTCGTTTTTTTTTTGCTTATTTACCTTATGCATTTACCCAGCACAAATAATGCAGCAAAAGGTACACGAGCTGTGAGCTGCTTTGACTGCGATCCGAGAGAGATGCGAGAGCATTGCTTTTAGTTGGATGCGAAAATAAATGTAAATCTTTGGTTTCCTCAGCTGTGAGTACTTAAATTATGCTAATTAGATAAATGAAATGTGCCAACATCATCCCATTCACAATGACTCACTGCTAACACACACACAATCTTTTCTTCGCTGCCTCACATAAATATATTAAGTATACGCCACCGTTGAAATAACTTATCAAAGAGTGAGTTCGGATAGCAATTGATTAATTTTCACAACACACACATAAAATATATAACTCACAAAAATATTGTTGCCAAAGAACAAGATTGCTTAATTTTGCAGGTAATGTAAAAGTAATCCAAAATATGTTTATTAACATATCATTGAATAACATTTCTTATATTCATGCCTTTTTGGATACTCCAATTGTAAAATGCAATAAAATTCGGTTACTTTTGGAGTTGGAACACTTTTCTCGAGCAATGCAAAATAAAATGCATATTAATATGTGATTATGTATATTAAGTATACGCCACCAATGAAATATTAAGACTTAACTTCTACGCTTGCGATTGATGAATTTTTCAATTAACTGTTTTCTAACATAATGCCAAAAAATATGAAAATGAATTCATGTAAAATCATTAATCCTTTTTAGACACTCAAATTACAAAATGAAACATATTTAGTTTCTTATTGAATTTCTGTTTTTTTTTTTAAATATTTAATTAATGAGTAACACATTTTATGCTGTAAAATATAGATGAAATATTAAGACAACACTTGTTGGCTTGCAAGTGATTAATTTGGTATTAACTTCCATCTATTATAATTCTAAAAATATAAATCAAAATAGTTGCAAAATATTTCTTTGCAAATAGAAATCTTATTCGGTTACTTTTGTAAGTTTTGAGTTAAAAAATGCAAATAAAAGAATTTGATATTAACATTTAATACTATGGGTAGATTAAGTATACGCCACCAGTGAAATCTAAAACATCGACTTGATGGCTTGCAATTGATTAATTTAGCATTAAGTACCATTTATTATAATCCCAAAAATATAAATCAAAAGACTTGCCAAATATTTCATATCATTTCCCCCCTTTTACTTCGATTGGAAAATAAAATTGTGTTCGGTTACTTTTGGAATTTCTGTGTGTTTGACAATGGAAAAGAAAACATTTGATATTGTTTTTTGAGATTATTAAAAGCAATTACGCAGATATTTGCATGTTGTTGTAGCAAGAGTTTGTTTGTTATGACAATGAAACAATCATAATGAAAGCAAAACAATGAAAAAAATGATGATCCAGAGTTTTCTTCAATATGAAGTCTAATAACGAAAGAGTCGAGTGCATAAACATTTTGTAGTTGTCAATAATTGGCAGCAATCAAGCTGAAGCTCTAAACAATATTTTGTATTGTATTTATTTTGCATTTTTGCCAAGTCTTCTGTTTTCTGTTTTTTTTTTTTGCATTTGAAGAGGCTTTTTTTGCGTTTGCGATTGGAAGAGAAGATTTATGTTAAGCGAAATGCAAAACGCTTCCGGGCAAGTTCATCTCTTGGCTTAATCCAAATTATCATCATAAGCGCTACACTAATGAGCACAAACTCAACACAGAAACAGCGACAACTGCTGACAACTGACAAACTGACAGACTGATGACTGTTGGGTTCTTCGCTCTTGGTTGTATGCTTTTGTTGGCCGCTGTGGTCGATGATGTTGGTTGACATCGCAAGACAGAGCCAGCCGCCATTTGAAGTGGCCTCTACAATTTGCTGGCAAGTGCATCGTTTCATCGGCATCATTATAATCATTATAATCCCCAGCCATAAACTACGACAATTTTCGGTATTGCGCAAATGTTTCGATGTTGCGCATACGACGCGTGTGACGTCCGCAGCCAAAGGCAGCGAGCAGCTGAATGTCCTGATTACGCCTGGCCATGTTCTAAAAACGGTGAAAACGGTCGAGAAAAAGAGCCGAGCCGAAGCCAGAGTTTAGCACTGAACGTAAAGCGCAGACGCCGAGCAGCGAGCAGAGCAGAGCAGTCAGCAGCGAGCAGCGCAGTCGGCGTCGAATGTCTGCAATGGCAATGACAGCGTCTGAGAACAGTTTAACAGCGACGCAACAGCGACGCCAGAGCGTAGTGGGAACAGTTCTAACAGGCAGCGAAAGAGAGACGAAGTCGATTTCTATTTTTTTTTTTTCTGTTATGTTTTCGTTTTTGGTTTATTTAGCACTCGTGTCTCGCGTTGCTCGAGCTTTTTATGCCGCATGTATTTTTTGTTTTTTTTTTTTGGTATTTGCAGCATTTTCGCTTTGATGCGTGTGGCATGTTTAACGGCACTTGATGATGCCAGCAACAACAACAACAGCAACAACAGAAAACGTTTGCTGCATATCAAGAACAAGAACAACAACAATAATTCCTGCTGTGATTTGTGCGTCGCCTTCAACGTCTTCGACTGCATCGTTTTCGTCTTCGTCTTCATTCGAGCTCGCTCCCGTGCATTTCAGGTGCCGCATCCAAATGCACTTGCACCACGCATTTCAATTGCACAACGTTCGTTGCACTTCATTAAACTCAACATCGACATCGGCTGCCAGCGCTCTTAGTGCTGACTACCTGCCAACAATCCAACCATCCAGTCACCCAGCCAGCCAGCCTTCTTGTCGACGTGTCGAAGTGCGCCACGTGACCTTCACACACACACACACTCACACATACACCCACACATGCAGTGTGGGCGAGAGAGTTTGGAGTCATCACGTAGCCGTCACGTTGGCAGCGGAATTAAAGAAAATCAAACGAATGAATTTTGCTGCAATCGCGCCAACGATCGAATTAAATTATTAGAACCATAATGAGCAGCACTTTAAAACGACATGAATATTATTTATACAAATATTATACACAATTTAATGATATAAATAGCAACTTAGTATTTAATTCTTAACAAATTCTAGAATATAACTTTTTAGTAGTCGAAATTAAAAACTGAATTTCTGCAAATGAACATTTATAGAATTATAAATTATAGAACTTTATACAACAGTTTTTAGGAGACAACATTTTTTAACATTATATATATATATATATAATATCAAATAAAATCAGTTATTAAGCAGAACAAAATACTATTTATATTTCATTTTTCAACATTAAAGAAATCTTTGCAATATAAATGAAAATGTATTTAACATCAGAATTAGATTTATACAAATATAAAAAGAAATTCAAATTTTAAAGTTGCTTGAAAACTTAAATGAAAATATTATTTTCTCTTTTACACTTGACAGAGAAATATTTATAATATGAAGTAAGAAATCTACAGTCAAACTTTCGACTTTGTTCATAAGGACGATAAAACGGACAGACGGCTGATCAAGAATATATATACTTTATGGGGTCAGAGATACTTGTTGCATATATTTTCTGTATGCAGAAAGTAATAATACCCTTCTACCCTTTGGATAGCGGGTATAGTTATAAGCAGTAGCAGAAATCAAAAACTGAAAATATTCGAAATTTAATTTATTTAAATTTGTAATGTTGTTCAGAAACTAACACAAATGTTTATAATACTGAAATTACAAGAAGCTTCCATCAGTCAAACACGAACAAATTCAACAATTTATTTTCACAAATATTGAGGCAAATAAACACTTTAAAGTTGTACACGTTGTCCAGTTTAAAGCTAAAAGAAAATGATTAAAAATTGTGTTAATATTAAGCATAAAAGTTAAGTTGTTAAGCTTTAACTTGAATTTAAAAAGAAATTGAGCAGCATGCGGTTTTAATCGCAGTACAAACAAAAAATCAGCAAGCAATAGGAACAAAAAGAATAATGAAAGCTAGAAGAAGAAAATGATTAGGTAATGTAATTTCGCAACTCGTTGGCTCTCTGTCAGCTCTATGTGTGTGTGTGTGTGTGTGTGTTTGTGGTTGTGATTCAGGTCTTGGTTTTGGTTTTTCTGCGCTGCAGCATTGCTGGCAGCTCTTTCCGCTCCCCGCTCTTTGCTCGCCATCAAAAGCAAATGTCCATTTCAGCTGTCCATTGTTTTGTCACTTAAAAACACTTCACCTGGTAGCGTCTGCCACAGAGAATCCGAATCAAAATAGAAAAAAAAAACTGCTGTGAAAAAATAGAAGCACACGTATAAACAAAACACAATAATGAGAGAGAAAACCGAGGAAGAGAGAGAGAGAGAGAGAGAGGGAAACAAAAAGAATTGTACCCATGCCAACGGCTGTCTAATACATGCTGAACAACTCTCATTCTGTACTCCGAGAGATGTGTTGGCATTTTCCAGTTATTTGCCAGCATACTTATAGGCAGTTGACAAAAGCAACTGCGACTGTGCTCAGCAGCAATCTGTGACTTTAAGCACCGAAAGCTGTCGCTTAAATAGCTAAAAATGGAGGTGAATTGAATTGAGCTCGAGCTTGAGTTTAGTTTGAAAAGTAATCGAATGTTATAATTTCCATTAAACTGATTTCCCACGAGTAATGCAAGGCAAACACACACACACACACACACACACACTCACAGTCAAACCGAAGCGAAACCAGACCAAACTCAACTGAACTGAACTGAAGTGTGGACCAACAAACGTTGCAATCTTGATGAGCTGTGGCTATGGCTACAAGAGATGAGGGCGCCCCATGTCACACACTAATGTACTGCGAGCCAGCTCAAAGGAATCGCATTGGCTAGCCAAACAGCCAGCCACTCGATGATTCAGCCAGGCATTTCAGTTAATGGCGACATGCATAAAAAAAAAAATAAAAAACAGCGAAATTTCTCCATGGACATATGGATCTGAGTCTCAACTCAACTCGACTCACATTGCGCACCCTCTTTGGGTTCGTCTCTCTCTCTCTCTCTCTCTCTCGTTCACTCTCTTTCGCTCTTGCAAATGAAATATAAATTAAATTAAATTCCAAAAGAGCAAGACGTTTGCCCAGCACATACATAAATCAACAGCTCAAAGTGCAGGCCAAATGTCAGGCATTGCATCGATATTGCCACAGCCAATTCCAATTGCTTCTTGCTTGTTGCTCTTCATGTTGCTGTGGCACACACACACACAAACACACACCTCTCTCACATACTTGCCACACACATTACATTGCATACTTTCTGTGGCGGGGCAAGCTGCGATCAGCTGCAGTCACAGAAAGTTGTTCCCCACGGAGCTGTCTTCATTCATTCGACTCGCAGCTCAAAAAAAAAACTAGCTCAAATAATGTGAAGTTTTTTACAAGACTGCATACGAAATTTAATCACATTTACTATATTTGTTATCATTATTTTATTATAATCATAATTTAAAAGTTCTATTATTATTATTAGTATTATTTTACTAAATTTATAATAATAATATATATAATAATAAAATATATAATATTATTATATACACCTAGGCAGGAACAAAAATATCAAGATTGGAAAAAAATTGAAGTAAGAAAATCAAATCTTAATTTAAGATTTTTCCATTAAATTTTCTTAGTTCCATTTTGACATTATATATTATTGTTTTAAAATTTCATTCTTGATTTAAGCACGTTTTTTTCTTTGTTTATTATTATTAAAACTATTTTCTTATGTTTGTAAGGCAGCTTCACCTAATACAAAATGAAAAATATAATTATTAGACGCAATAAAAGTAACATTCTATAAGTTTCAGTTTGCCGAGCTAGCAAACAAATAAACAATTAAATACTTTAAATTTTTAAGTTAAAGTTGAAGTGCTAAAAAACAAATAGGTAAGTACAGATGTGAAATATTTTGTTGAATATATCTTTGAAATGCGATGTCTAAAAATAATATTGAAAATATATGTGTTTGTTTAATATAAACCTTTCTTATAAAATTTGGAATAACCTTCTTTATTAATAATACTATTTAGTTATATATTACTAAATTACTGTATTTTTATATTACTATACTACCTTATTACTATATTACTTATACTTATTATTATTATTATTAATTATGCTTATAACATCAAATAAGATTTTAATGTTAATTTTCTCGATTTAATTAAACATTACACAAATTATTCAAGTATTTTTTTATTGGTTGTGGTTATATTTGAAATATTTTTGTTGTGTTAAATTAAAAGTTGTTTTTCATATTATAGTCTTATTCTCGATTCTCGATTTCTCTTGTTTTAAAATGTTCTTTGCAATTTTTCGAATTAAATAAATACATAAAATTGTGTCAATTAGCAATTATATTATACATAATAACATACATTTATTTATATATACAAAAGTTTAAAAATTTAAAAAATTAGCATCGTTATTTGATTGAAAGTTTTTGACAAAATTTATGTACAATCAAACGATGTTAAATTTTTTAACTGTTCAATTGAGTATCGATACAATCGACAGAAAATGTGTAAAGAAAAAAATACTAGAAAGCTTTGTAGAGAGAATCGCAGCCATTGAGTCTGAGTTTTAGTTCTGTCAGTCGATCGCCATCGAGTGCTGCCTCAAAGTAAGTGCAACAAACAGCCGCGATTCGAGTTACTCTATTTGTTTTTTTTTTGTTTTTGTTTCGGGTATTCTGCAATATGAGAAATAGAGTCGGTAGATGTAGTTTTTTTTATTTGTAATTTTGAATCATTTTGCCAGCTCAGCTCAATGCTGACCACCAGTTGGAGGTTGAAGTGCGCTCTAAACTGCTTTCGACATGAGTGCATAGCATAGAAGGCAGCTGCTGGGTAAATTGTCACCTGTATCTTATGCAAATCCAATCAGAGCAAACCAAGTTATTGTAACAGGTAGCAGGCAAAACAAAAAGCCACCAAGTCCAACAACCAGTCACCAGCAACAAACACAAACACAAACAGCAGCGACAGCGACAGCGACAACGACAACGAACAAACAACTGGCAATAATTTTCACATTTCCGTTACAAATAAAAACCTATTCACTTTGCTAATATGGCCGCAGCGATTCATCCGGTGCTGGCTGCGTTTTGGCTGCAGGTGCTTCAAAACTTTCCGCACGCAATGCAATAATTTGCCCAGCACTTTTGGTAAACTCAACGGTCAACAATGCTCTACACACTGGGGCATATCGACTAGGCAGAGAAGTTGGAGCAGCTTTCGCAAAAGGAAAGAATTTGACAGCATAAATCAATTGACTTCACATCTTGAACTTTAATCTGAATTTAGGTAATCAGTAAGTAGACAAAAAAAAAAAACAACAAAACAATAATGATAAAAACAAATTAAGAAATTAACCAAACATTTAAGGAAATTAGAAAGTTACTCAAATCAATATCAATATTTATATAAATAAATAGTGATGATTGGATGAAAGTTAAATGAATATAAGTTTTCATAATCAGTAAATACAAAAAAAAAAATAAATAAATAAAATTAAAATAAACATAGAATTAAATATTGAAAGAAATTAGAAAAGCATTCGAATGAAAAATACAAATTTATAAATATAATATAATAATGTTTCAAATTTAAAAAAATGCTGCAATTATATTTAAATATTTAAAAGCATTCGAACGAAAAATACAAATTTATAAATATAATATAATATAATGTTTCAAATTTAAAAAAAAAATGCTGCAATTATATTTAAATATTTAAAAGCTGTTCAAGACAAAATAAATATAATTGAAAAAACGGAAAAAAATAAACTTTGTTGCAGAAATATTTACAGATATAATACAACTCCATTTCCAATTTGATAATTGCATCCAAATATTTCAAAATTTTAATAATATTTAAGATCCAATTTTGAGAATACACAATAAATAAAATGAAAAACTCAACAAATAATAGTAATAATAATAACAAAAATAATAATAATAATAAGCAATATTAGTTCTTAACTAGGTAAATTAATTAACAAACAATTTCAAAAAGTAGAAATATTGAAATTCATTTCATAAACTTATGACTTTTAAAAAACTTTTCCAATTGCTTCTATTAACTATTGCACACATTGAAAGCCTTAAAGCGCAATTATTATAATTTCTATTTTATAAAGCAAATCAAGTAATCGATATAATCTTTAGCTAACTGTGAATTATATAATACAATATATATAGTGACTTGTGAAGAGAGCTAATTCCTAAATTCTATAACTAAAATAGACAACAAATTTTCATTGAAAGGGTATTTTTTGGAATGCTGCTTCGAAAATTTCACTTTTTTTTTTGTTTATCAATTTATGGCTATTGATTTTATTTACATTTTTAAACAATTATTTACAATTTGATATCAGCTGTTTTGCGTTGCAACTGCGTCTCAAATTCCCAATGGGAATTGTAGTGCATGCGACTTGGCGACTTGTGGGCCAATTGGCAAAATTGTTTCCTTTCGGCTTGCCCCCTATCTATGCCATTTGTTTATACTATACTATATGTATGTCAGTTAGTTAGTCAGTCAGTCAGTTGAAACAGTTGGACAGCTGAATAGTTGGCGAGGGGGATGGGGAAAGGGGTATGATGTTGGTTGGCTGCATTTGCAAGTCGTTAAATGCTTTTGTTCGTCATTGTCGTAGAGCACACTCACTTGCAACTGCAGCACACTTTTGTTGCAACAGCAATGTTGCTGGTTGCTGCCGTAGCTGTTGTTGTTGTTGTTGCTGTTGTTTGTTTCGTGTCGCTGGCATTGTCAATGCTTCGACTTCCTTCCGCTTTGACTAACAAATTTGCGTCGTGCATGCAGGCCAGGCAAACATAATCATCATTATTGCTGCAATCAGCATATTTGGCAGGCTTAAAGCACTCTCCTACCCTCTCTCTCCTGTCCTGTCCTCTCTCCCCTAGCTCTGGCTAGCTGTTGTGAGTCCTGCAGCTATACTTATATTCTGTTCATGCTGCGAACGGGGCTCCGAACAATAATAGTAAAAGAAAAGCCGAGCAAAAAATCAAAATAAAGCACGGAAGTATTGTAAATTTTATGCCTCTCTCGCTGCCGTTGGCTACACTTACAACAACGACGACGACGACGACGACGAGGAGCAACAAGAATGAGCTCTGGTTGCTCTAGTGGCTTGCCATGGCTGTGGTTATGCTTAATATCCGTCATTAAAATTGTTGTGTTTGTGTTGCAACGTGTGCACTGTGGTCGGCACTTTTCTGTGCTGCACCCAGCACGTTGCACGATGCAGTGGCAAGTGCGTGGGTGCAACATCGACTACAAACACAGCTTAGGCGCATCCTGGTTGAGCCAACTTCAACCTTCGTCTCTTGCTCTTGCTCTCTCTCTCGCTTTGTTTGTGCCTCACTTCAATTGACTCCCAGACACACTCACTATGTTGTCGTATGCAAATATATTACTTTGGCTTTGGGGCAGCCAGCAAGTCGGTGCATTGCACGATAAGAATCCATTGCACAAAAATTAATTAGTCAATTTGCATGAAATTTATGTACAAAGCGCGAACAAACGAAACGAATTTTGATGTATTATGCACACATACATATATGTACATATATATATATAAGGCAGACATGCCGAGACACCTCACCCCAGCCAATAAAGATTTCATTCAACTTTCCAAAGGCGGCAAGCATTGGCAGCAAGTTTAAAGATGCAGCATAATAGAAATATTTCAAGCGAAACTACTTTTCAAATATTTACACAGAATTTTTAGGCAATGCATGACTTATTTATAAATCCAAACAAATGCCATCATAAAACACTTTTGAAAATATAATTATATTTTTAGCTCTATACTAGCAAATTGTAAAAACATACAATTCTTATTGAATTAAGTGTTAGATATGCATCTGGAAAGTCAATAAATGTTCGTTTGAGAACACTGTCCATAAGTATCGATAGTTCGATACTAGAATAGACAACTGCGTTAAAAATTTGAAATTAAAAATTAAAATAATAAAATTTGCTTGGAAAACAAGAAATATAGAAATAAGAAAAGAATTTGAACTTCATAAATAATTTAATTTATTTAATAGGCGAATGTTGCAGTTTGTTGTATACCATTCTAGTGCCAAATTTAGGCACACAAAGGTTCCAAAAAACGGTCACACATAAGTTTTCGAAACTTGCGAACGTTATTAATTTCGTTTTATATATGTATCTATAGCAAAAAAAGATAAAACTAAATTCTTAAAAGAACTCATCTACATTTCATGTCAAAGATCAAATCAAAACTGAAATAATTCGAAAACTCATTCTACGTAAGCTTGAAAACACAGAGAGAGGCGAGCTAACTGTCTCTCTCTCTCTCTCCCAACAAACATGTTGATTTTGCCTTGTTGACATTGATCTTTAAAAGGGGAGCAAAAGCCAAAGAGAGAAAAGGGTGGGAGTGCATTCTTCACATGCGTAAACTTAATTAACTGCATAAAAAAAAACTATTGCTTGTTTAAAAGATGTGACCATGATTTTTTTGTTTTTTACCACTTTCGTGCTAAATTTAGGCACACAAGTGTTGCGAAAACGGTTACTTTAAAATTTGCGAACCTTGCGAGTCGATCTTTCTCGCTCTCTCTCACTCACCAAAAACCAGTGTTGCCAGTTTGGCTTATTATAAGCTAGCTCTAGCATATTTAAAACTGAAAATGCTTGTAAAATTGTTATCTATTATATTCTAGCTAATATTTGCGACATCAAGGATTTGTTTTGTAAGAAAAATATGCTTTATGGCATGAAAATATCGGAGCTTGTTCGTTTTTTTGTCCGATGGTTAAGTGCATTAATCGATAGTATCATCGCAGATCGATATGTTGGCCGAAGTGCTACCACCAATCATTTGGAGTTGTGAAATTGAATAAAGCGTTTGCTGAAATGCCGAAAGTGGTATACCAACAAATTTTTCGCGATGCTTGACTCAAAAATAGCGAGTTCAGGGCGTGTTTACGCAAACTGTCAGAAGATGGAACCAAAGCATATTGCTACTAATGTATGTAAGTCTACAGAATAAGTTTTCCTGCTAAAGGATGCAAAACACGGGAGCAGGAAGCAGCCCTTTGATTGTATACTGCCGATCAGTTTGCTATATTGCCAGTGAAAGAGTTTAAATTTAAAGACTCCAATGATTTTTGCTAACCCCATAAAACCATAGTTTGGTTTCTCTCATTTGGATGTAGCTTGTTTTTTTAGCATCATATATTTTTAATTTTAGCTTTTTTCTTTTGTTAAATCTAGCTGGCGACACTGACACCCTGTAACTCTTGCCAGTGTTGAAGAACAGCATTTGGTATTAAGTTTTGGTATTTCTCATAATTTCAGCTAGGGTTGCATTCGGCAGCATCGAATCGAGTTGTGGTTAAACAGCATTCAAAAAAGTTCACATTGCTTTTGCTGTCAATTGCCAGCAATTTTAGACTGAAAGTACAACGCCAAAAAATATTACATTTCAGAACAGATCACATCGAATATAACATAACGTAAGTAAATTGAGAAAAAAAAATAGAGAAAAAAGAGAAAACTAATAGATGATATGAATTTGCAGAGGAAAATGGAAAGGCCGTGGAATGTGATATGCGATGGCTGCGACTTGGTTAACATGAACCATCATCGCTACAAGTGCTTGCGCTGCGACAATTACGATCTGTGTAGCCTGTGCTTCGAGAACAAGGTGGAGACCGATGACCACCGCAACACACATCCATTCCAATGTCTGCTGGATCGCGAGGCGCGTGAGATGTACTTTGTTGGCGAGCGCATGCCCGAGATGAGCGCCGATAGCTTCACTTGCCCCTTTTGCGGCAAGATGGGACACTCGGCCAGGGAGCTGGTGAAGCATGTGCAGTCACAGCATCGTGGCGATGACACTCTCGTCATCTGCCCACTGTGCGTCGCGATGCCATCGCCGCTAATGATACGCATGAGAAATCTGGTCAATCACATTTCATTCATGCATGGCACAGGCGCAACCACTGAGGGTGGCATTGGAGGTGGCGCTAGCGGTGGCGCTAGCGGTGGCGGTGGCGTTGGCGGACTCGCTGGCTGGGTGGCACGCAGAGCTGTTGGCAGCCCGTCAGCCTTCGCCTTGGCTCAACGTCATCATCATTCTCAATCGCATTCGCGTGGCGTTTCGCGTCTGCATCCCTATCCACGTGCTCCTGCTGGTGTTTTATCTAACTACTATCCGCGTGTTCCTGCTCAATTGGAAATCGTGGATATGGATGAATTTCTTGCCGATACATAATTGCAATGGAGAAGCGACTGAATTATCAAATCAAATATGATCTTTGTTACTGTTCTTTAACGGCTAAATAAAAATACAAAATTAGCCCGACTTGAAGAGATTTCTTTGATGATCAAACGTTTTCGGGTCTCTATGGCAATCTATAATAGTTTATCAATTTAAATAAATTCTTTACTTATATTTTAAATGGAATTCGACTTTATGCTCTTCTTTTCAATAGTTTATTTACTATTTGCAAAAATTTTAAAGCTTTTAGCTGATTTCATATATATTTTTATTTTGTTTATTTTTGTATTTCTTTTTTTTTTTTGTTTTCTTTAAGTTAAAATTAACTCTAGAATTATTCAATGAATAAATTAAGTTTCTTAAGTTTTTGTTAATATTATAATGTTTTTTAATTGTTTGTAACTTATTTTATAATTTTTGAATTATTCAAATTTTGTGGCTTCCCAATTTTTTGTTTTTATTTATTATTTCCAATTGAAGGTACATTTTTTTTTAAATTTTTATGATCCTAGCAGTTTCTCATACGGAAATGATGGCATAATTATAGTTGAGGTTAGGGACGAGCAGTTGATGTCGTAGATGATTTATTTTGACAAAGGGTTATTCAACGACATTGGCAGTTGCTCTTTTGTTATACCGATAATCGATAAGGATGTAACATAGGAGAGCCAACGTTTTCCTTTTACTTTTTCTATGCTCCACTGCAAACTAATTACAAAAGTAAGCGTCGCATTCGGCAAACTTTCAAATGCGCTTTCGTTGCCTCTCGCTCGCACTCGCACTCGCACACGCAATGGGAGTCAAACGGTGGCCAGCAACAACTCACTGGCCCGTTCACTCTCAATCGTTAGCTATCGCTCTGTCCGTCCCTGTCACACTTGTGGGCCTCGCCTAAAAGTATGCTGTGTTCCATGTTCTCAGTTCCAAGTTCCAAGTTCCATGGCCATGGCCATGGGAGTGAAGTGTCTCCGTTGCTGTAATCGGCTTAGAGGTGAAACCTTTTGTCATTATAAAAGGATTTCAAGCTTGACAAAATTTCCATTTGTTGCGATTTTGGCCCCAACACACACACATTCCCTCTCCCTGTGCGTGTGTGTGTGTGTGTGCTGCTGCTTAGTTAACTTTTAGCTGGCAGCGTCACCGGGTCTTTGATTTTGTTCAAAGAAATTAAGATTCAAAAACCGATAGCATGTTTTGTTGCCAGCCAGGGCCCAATTATAAAGCGGGTCTGTTCCTCCCCCCCTTCCCCCATTCCCCTTCACCAAAGCTTCTTGCAGGTAAACTGAACTGCGTCTGTCAGTGGGTTGAAACATTTGAGATAAATTGCCAATCGAACTAGATAAAATCAGCTGTGTAAATAGTGGAAAGGCGCAGATAGGCCACGTCTCCTGCCTGTTGTCTCTTCGGTAGCCAAAGCCAAAGCCAAAGCCTGAACCTGAACCACCAACGTGAACCACATCATCTCGAATCAAATCAAATCAAATCACAACGAAACAAAACAAAAAACAAAACAAAACCAAACAATAGAGAAGCAGAAGCAAAACAAAGGCATGCCAGGAGACAACCTGCCCCACGCTTTGATCTGTGCGCTGCATGGCTGCGTGGCTGGTCTGGCTGCCTCATGCCACATGCCACATGCCTCATGCCACATGCCGCACAACTGTTTGGCTGATGGGTTACCGAGATATTCCAGCTCCTGTTCGTACTCGGCACCATCCAGACATTCCTGGCCATGGACATGGCCATGGATATGAACATTGGACATCTACATGAGTTGGAACGTTGGATTTGGAGATGCGGATGCGGATGCTGGGACGCAGCTGCCTGCAGGTCGTTATGGCTAATGAGTATTACGAGCTATCGAGACGGCCAAGTACTAGCTCGCTACTCATACACACACACACACACTAAAGGGGTTGATCCTTGAGCTGGATGCGTGCGCAAACTGCAAATCGCTTCCATTTTAAATAAAAATGGAGTGTCGTGACACGAGCTCGTTTTGTCAGCTATGAAACCACACTTTGTATGAACTGCATTCGCTTGTGCGTCGCGTGAGTAACGTGACACGAAAGTCGTGAGTGAAAGATATGCTTCTAAGATTTCAAATCGAACCTTATTTTGAGCGTTTTAAAGTCTAACATTACATTTTAGTTTATTTATATATTAATATTTTATATATAAATGTATGTACTTTTATTTTATTCATTTTGTAATGTATTTACGTATTGATGCACTTTCGTTATCATTATTTTCGAGAATATTTCGTTATACATTTAATTACGTGCAACATATTTTTAACTTATTTGCTTTGTATCTTATTTATGTATGCATTTAACATATGTATGTATTGTTGTATTTGTGTTATAAAAGTTTTTATTAATATATATCGACTCACTTATGTATTGGGGTATTCTTATCAAATATATTTTTGACATTTATGTATTTATATATTATTTATTTATTCATTTTGAATTTTATTTTCATAAATACATATTTGTTTTACTTATTTTATATACATTTTTTTTCATATTTATTCATGAATTTACGTAATTCAATATTGAAATATATATTTTTTATGTATCTTTAAACATATTTATTTTTATATTTTGTTTTTTTTTTATTGTAATTAATTTATATTTACATAAAGTTTTACTTTTTATATATTAATGCTTTAAGTATTTACGCATGTACACATGCGAAACATTAAATTTTTGTATAACTTGTAACTAATGATTGTTATAATAAATATTCAAAATTTTTGATATATTTCTATACAATTTAGTTTGTTTTATATTAGAGCATTAGTTTGATTCGAATATTATGTTAAGAAATATAATTTTCGTATAATTTTATTTAGCGGAAACATTTTTAATACTGATTTTTTTTTTTAAATTTGCTGATATATTTCATTTATTTCTGAATTATACATTTTATACATTTTTGTTATTAATTTATTGTTTTTCTTTTTTTGTTAATGTATATATGTATATGAAATATGAACATGTAGCCCGACCAAAGTAAGCCTTAAGGTTCTTTTTCTATTTTCGCAATTGAATGACTGAAGAAAATTCGATGCAATGGAAGCTGCCATATCCATACTTCTCATTTCACGTCGTGACTCACGATTTTGCAGTCACGAGCCCATCCCTAATAAAGCCTTTAGTGCTGCTTGCTCACGCCGCCGCCATTTTGCAACGGTACGCATTGATATGACAATAAAAACGAACGACTTTGGTTTTTGGATTTTGCGACTTTGCCTTTCTATCTAGCCACTCTTCAGTCGTGTATTTCATTCACCTCTTTTCCCTCCCCTCTTCTCTGCTCTTGCTTGGAGTTAGGTTCGTCCCGGTTTCGCTTTTTTTCTGTTTTTTTTTTTTTTTGTTTTTTGGGCTGGCCACAAGCCGAGGAACGCTTGCACAATTTTTAATCATGGCGAGGCGAGGACTTGACTGCCAGCTGCTGATCCCTGCTGCTTCCTCGACATTGGACAGGAACATTGTTTGCGCCAGCGACACGTAAACATGCATGGTTCCTCATCTCTTCATCTCTCTCTCTCTCCCTTCTGCTTCTTTTTGCAGTCTGCCGCTGTGGCTTCAAGTCTCGGCTTAGGCGATAGGCATTCGAGAGTGGGAGAATGAGCCTGACCGGTTTATATTGTTGCCGTTTCTCTATGGCTTTTAGTCCTTTATCTTGTTTCTAACTCATTGGATCGCAAAAACGGTCTCGTGTTCACCTTAATTGGGGTAAACATAAGTTCTGATTGCCCGCCTGGGCGGCCGCTTTTGTATCGCCACAGTCTCTGTCTCTGTCTCTGTCTCTGTCTCTGTCTCTGTCTCTGTCTCGGCCTCGACATCGACTCCAACTTCAGCTTCAGCTTGAGCCTTTTGGACGCATACCAAAGAGTTTTTCACAGCGACCTCCGACGACACTTTTCCCCACTGCTCCCGTTCATTCTTTTTGCACTTGCTTGTTTTTTTTTTTTGTTTCTTTGCCAGTCTTTGTGTCTTTTTAGTTGTACTTGGGCTTGGATGGCGACGGCAGACAGAGAAGCCCAATGGCTAAAATAGCAATCCCAAAAGTCGAAAGTCGAAGACGACAACGCAGCTAACATATCCAATTAGATGACAGCCAAGTCCAAAAAGGGTAGAGAGGCAAATCGCCCCGCTCCGTCACCGTGAAGTCGAGGCAGTGAGAAGCACATAGAGAGGCGCCATTGTTGGCGGCGCACACAGATCACAAAAGCGAGATAAAAATTGTTGAACGTGTAATTTTTATTTATTGCATACAATTTTTAGAACAAATGACAGACAAAAGGTTTCCACAGCGCCCCAAAAAACTGGGCGACGCTCAAAAGGGGCGCAAAAGAGAGCGAGAGAGGGAGAGGGAGAGAGAGGGAGAGGGAGCGACAAAAAGGGATTGCAAAGCGGAAATTTCATTGCCTACATTTGAGCGCGCTCGCGCCACGTAATGTATGCATTTGCCTCTTTCTCTTTTTCTCTCTCTTTCTCTCTCGCTCGCTTGCTCATTCTCATGCCAGCTCTTTGGGTGTCTGCGAGTGTCTGTATGAAAATTAAATTTTCTACTTCAAAAGCTAAGCGACGCATGGACTGGCAGACAGACAGACGGACAGACAGACAGACGGACGGACAGGCGGAAACAGCAGCCACAGACCGCATGACCCAAACTCAACACAACAAAAAAAGTACGCCAGACCAAACTCCGTTCAGCAACCGAATTGAAAAAGCGTTTAGGCCATTGTGTTATTGTGTGTGTGTGTGCGAGTGTGTGTGTGTGTGTGTGTTGGAAGGGGAGTCAACTAAATGATGGGGAAACTATAAAAATTTACATAACAATAATAAAAGCAAAGGCAAAAACGACGCAAAGCCAAAGAAACGAAAGACATTTATTCATTTCTGTTTTGAAATTAGCATAAAAGTAAAACTCACAAGCACACACACGCACACACACACATACACACACACGCGTATGCTGGGTTTTTGTGTACAGAAATCCGTGAGAAAAAAAAGAGAAAGAGATTTGGCTACGCACAATCAAAGTCTCAAAGCTTTGCCGTTGCCTCGTTTGATAAGCGTGAAAAACGTGCAAATTTTAATAAAAGCAAATGAGCCGCAAAATCATACAAAGCAACAACAACAACAATAACAAGAAGAAGAAGCAGTCAGAGCATGAGCAACAACAGCAATGACAATGAGGAAGAGACAAATCAGAGAATATGGATGCTACAGTTTTTGTCTCTTAATGTCTCAACTTTGTCACGATGATTGCACGCACACACAAACCCACACACACACACACACACACATACACACACACTCCTACACAATCGCCCTCACATACTGCGAGACAATGCGGTTTGGCGTTGTACATTTTTGAGTAGCTTAACTTACCCTCAATCAGCAGCAAAAGTAACAGAATAACAACAAGTAGTAAAGTTACATATATAGTATTTATATATGTGAGTGTGTATGTGTGTATGTGTCTATGTGTGTAGGTGTATGTCATAATGCCAGTTGTCATATCATTAGCTAACAATCTTTAACTATGCATCTAAATCGACTTTTACAGCTCACAATCCACATTTATGCACAATTTAAGCTAATAAAAATTCTTTAATCTTAAACAATAAATAAAATCTGTAGACTGTAAGATACCGGCTACGCCTTTTATTAAATAAAACCATATTTTATATATTTGCCAAAAAGATACCCCAAAAATACTAAAATATACTTAAGGTTATAGTTGTTAGAGTGCTGAATTAATATTAAAATTTACATAATTTATATTCTGCGAAAATACTAAAAATAAACCGAAGGTATTTTGGTATATAGCAAAGTGTACCAATCAGTGTAAAATATACCAAACTCTCAGCCAAAGCAACTAAGACACGTTTTTGCCAAACAAAAGTATTCCTTCAATAACTTCTACAATTTTTAACTAATCGTAACCAAATGAATCACGAATCATAAAGACTGTAGTTATTTAAACGCTTGCTATTCAATTTTTGTCGAATTGCGTTGCGAAATTTGAAGCAAACTTGATCTGTGTGCAAATTAAATGTGTATCTCTATCTCTTAAAATCTCTGAGATCTAGGTGTTCATATGGATGGACGAACAGACAGCTAGCCAGACAGATAGACGGTCATGGATGGTTAACGTTGATAAAAAAAATATATACTTTAAGGGATCGGAGATGCCTTCTTCTACCTTTTACATACATTTCATAGAGGCACAAAATAATACCCATCTACCATCTAAAAACACTTGTGTTGATAAATATTTGATTGACCGTCAATAGGTTAAATGTTCATAGCCTTAAGTTTAATACACACAAACAACTAGCTTAGAAATGCATTTGAATTCTATTTGATTTCATCAAAAATATTTATATTTTTATAGTTTCTAATATTTGTTTGGCAATGGAATATAAATGAAATATAACGCAATTAGGCCTTTTTTATATACTCTATATTAAGGTTATCGAACACTTTTTATGAACAAATTGTGTTTTTTTTTTTAGAGTCAACAATTTGCTTTTGCACACTTGATAGTCTGACTCATTAAATAAGAAACACGTTAACTTTTACTTTTATTTATTGCTAAATAAAATTAAAACTTTGCTTTTGTACATTTTTGAATTAAAGTGTTTTACATAGTTCCCCATTCGTTTTCAAATAGAGACACAGGAAAGAAACATGAAGTTTTTTCGATAACCGAAATATTCAAAATATATATTTATATTCATTGAACCCAATAAATATATATCTAAATCTGAAATGCTATTAGTTCTAAAAAAATTAAAAATACACTTATTAAAACAATAAAATAAATACATTTTAAGTTAAATATTTCAATAGTTTATATCTAAGAGATATCTTTACTTTATTCTTATTACTACTTAAATTATTTAAACCGTTTAAGATTTTAAATAAAATTACAACAAACTTTGACTGTATAGTTTTAAAATAAATAATAAATATATATTGAAATAATAAATAAATATCATATCGTTTTTTTTCCAATTATCTTAACACAGAAAACAAAATTGTTAAACTGTTCAAAGTTCTCAAGAATTTAAGATTCTTCTGTATTTGAAATAAAAAATATTTTGGTATATGTTTTTTTTTGTACTTTAAATAGCGACATTTTTAAAAAATAATATACCATTTATAAAATAAATATAAAATGTTTCGAAGTGAAAATGATATTGATAATTATGGAAGTGGGTCTTAAATGTTTTCAATAAGTATTAATAACAATAATAATAACATAAATACATTTTGACTTTATGGCATAAATTAAATTAGCAAGAACTGAAGTGTTCCAATTTCAAATAATAATTAAATAAATATATAAAATAATTATGAAAACTTTAAAATTGTAAGCATAATAAATAAATGTTACTTTAGTTCTCACAAATATATAAAATAGTTCTTCTAGAAAGCTTTGAATTGTAAATAGAATAAATAAATACGAAAATTATAATCAGAAACAGATTCGCAGTCGAAATTTAAAGTCGGTCTGTTCCTTGCATTGTTCTCTCCCTCCTCAATTCCCTCTTCCTCCTTTGTCTACCTAATTCCCCTGCTCAGCTTTTAGACCTTTGCAATTTGCATGCCTTGCGGCCGCTGCTCCAAGCTTCTCTTTCTCTTTTTCTCTATCTATCTCTGTCGTGGTCTCTGGTTGCGCCTGCTGTCTCTCTTCCCTCAGTTGTCCAATAAATTGTCATGGTCTGTGTTTGTTGTCGTTGCTGTTGTTGTTGTCGCTTCGTTTGCCCTTAAACAGCTCTCCCGGCAGCTGTCGCGCTTAGTGTCCTGTTTGAAAATATGTTGCATGTGTTTTTATTTTTCATTTTCATTTTCATTTTGTTGCTGTTGCTGCCTTTTCCAGCTGCTGCCGCTGGCCACGATGTCAAGGGCATGAACTAACCCGAAATAAGGCGAGGCCCAGGGCAACTTTCGGTGGACACACACGCACCTTTTTTTCTCTGCTCTTCGCTGCTTCTCTTCTTGTCGTTGTCGTTGTTGTTGTTGTTGTTAACCCGCATGTTGAAGTGGAAATTCTGGGGCCGCAGTCTTTGCCTCGCTGTGTGTGTGTGTGTGTATTTGTGTGTGTGCTTTGCGGCAAGTTGTTAAATGGCACTGACACTAGCCTCTGCTTTGCCCTCTCCCCGCTTTGCCATTTATAAATATTTATATGTGCTATGCTGTGTGTGTGCGTGTGTGTGTGTGTGTGTGTTAGTGTGTGTTAGTACACAGTTTTTTATGCCAGCTGTCCTTCAGCTCATAATCCTTTTTTATTGCAAATGACCACGCTAACTCGATGCTCCACACACCGGTTAAGGTGAGTTAGTTTAAGAGAGAGAGAGACCGAGGGGTTTTGGGAGGGGGGTTGACTGAAGGCTAAGGGTTAGGGTGTGCCACCTGTTAGGATAGAGAGAGAGAGAGAGAGAAAGGCAGAGCGATAGCGGAAGAGAGAGAAGCTCGTCCGTCAGCTCATAAGGCTCATCAACAAGTTCATTTTACGGTCAATTCATTAAAAAAGTTTTTCACTTTTTTCGACCATTTTTATTACAATATTTAGTTTGTCACATCAACGGACATGTGCGTGTGTTAGTGTGTGTGTGTGTGTGTGCGGGTGTGTGTGTGTGTGACCCTCATTTGCTGACATTTAGTGGCAGTTTTCAACAACAATGTCAACGTCCATGCGTCATGCTAAACACTTTTGTTTGCCTCAAAAATATTATTTTTTCTCTCACTCTCTCTCACTCTTTCTCTTTCGCTCTCTCGATTGTTGCCACTCCTAGCCTCGTTTGTTTTTCTTATTTTTTGCCCTTTTATTTATTTATTTAATTTACGCTTGTCCTCTTATTTTTCTTTCTTGTTGTTGTTGTTGTTGTTATATTTTATTTTATTTGTTTGTGTGCTGTGTTGGCTTTAATTTTATGATTATTGTTCTTTTTTCTCTTTCACTAGCCTCCCCCTCCTCCCCCTTCTAATAATACTTCTCAACCCAACCCTAACCGCGGTCCGTTCATTTGTATTTGGTGTTTTATTTTCGTTTTTTTTTTCTGCTCTGGTTTTTTTTTCGGGCTCTTTTGTTCATTTCTTAAGTGGCGCTTTATAATGTTGACAGTTTTATTGGGGCGCAAAATGTTGCTCATTTCGGGGACACTGAATGTGCCCCAAACAGGGCATGGCTCCCTTGGCATTGGCATTGGCATTGGCATTGGAATTGCCTTTCGAATTTGGCATCGGTCTGCTAAAGCGCTATGTTGTTGTACAAATAATAAGGTTAATCAACTTGCCAGTACTCGCATTAACACATAATTGGTTTCACTTGAATTGCTAACAAATCTATTTCATTTGCTTATTAATATTTTTATACACAACTCTCTCTCTCTCTCTCTCATTATTAGTCTCTCGTCTCTGTAGAGATTCTGTTCTCTGATGGAATAATTTACGCGATCAGTCTTGATCGAATATTTGAATAAATCAGAGGATCGTAAGCAAAACAACTAAGAAAACTACAGTCGAGTGAGCTCGACTGTGAAATACCAAGTTAATATACCGCAAAAATACTAACAAACATGCAATAGACTATTTTTGGTATAGTTTCTATAATTTTGCAAGTAGCTGTTTTTTCCATACCAAAGTAATTCTTAAATCGTAGCCAAATTCTCAGGAATCATAAATACTGTAGTTATTATTATCAAAATTGGTGACATTACTTTAAAAGACAAAAGTTTTTTTTTTTGCAGATATCGATCACATAGTCTCTGAGAACTAGGTGTTCATACAGACAGACAGACGGATAGACGGAAATGAATATTTAACAAGGCTTGTTTTTCATTTCATTATGTGTCTTCCACATATTTTCATATTATTTTCTAATGGTTTAGCGGTTTGTTCTTTTTAATTAGTTAACAATTAAAGAGGAAGAAAGTTGATATTTATTTTACTAATATTAAAAATTATTCATTTAAAAATTAAACTTATAAGAAGGACAGCATTTTGATTTAGAGGCACATAAAACAAATTAAATACGATTTATTTAGGATTTACCAATTTAATGATTCGATTGCCAAGTATTTTACTTGTCTTTAATTCCTGTCGAATTACTTGTAATATATTTAATTTCCCTATCGAAATATCAATATATTTTATCATTCTTATATATTTTTTTACTGTTTGTCTTACCTATTTGATTATTCATTATTATGAAAGTTTATATTTATTTTACAATTTATAAAACTGATTTATTATACCCAATTAATTTCAAGACACATACAACAAAAAAAATAAAATTTGTGATAGACCAATTAAGTACTTTACTAGTATGAATATTCTTATTAGCATATTTTTGATATTCTTTTTTTTTTGAGTTGAAGGCCCCAGCAGCCATATGTTAGTATTCTCTTTTCTCTAAAATTAAGATAAATACTTCATACTTCATTTAATATTGAAAATAAATAAATATTTCGATAAACTAAAAGTGTGTGTATTCTTTTCAAGTTGCTTACAATTGCATATTTTTTTTTTTAATAAAAATGTTTCATTTACAATGAAAATCAGATGAAGGAATTTTTATGACCAACAACAACAAGGCATAAATCTTTCTGCGATTTGGGGACACTTAAAACGCAATTAATACAATTATGTGATGGACAAATGAAATGCGATGTCTTGGCGACTGACAATAAAACCTAATCAATCGCACAACAAGTGGGAAGCATTTCATGCTTGCTAGCGCAGAAAAGTATGCTATAAAAATTAGCGTCGCGATGCCTCGCAAATGAATTTCCAAATAAATATGTGCACTAATTGTATGGTCTCAAATATTTACGGAAATTAAAACCCAAAATGCAAAATGTAAATACAACGAGAATTATTTTATGTTTGTTTGCAAATATGGAGAGAGAGAGAAAGTTGCTCGCTTTGTGCATATTTCATAAACTTGTTTGCTTCGCCAGTTAAGTCATTAGAAATATGAGGCACAGATTTGCATCGAAATCAATAAATGGTGAATGGCAACATCTTAAGCAAGGTAAGCAACAGACAGACTGAAGCACTATCCGGTTGCATTGCAGTTAAAAGATAAATGCCTGGACAGAGCACTGCAGTTGCTTCAAACTTTACACACAGATCGGGTAGCAAAAAGGCACAGCATGGGCTTCAGCCGAGGCACAACTTCATTCATTCATGCAACACTTGCACCTGCACGAAGCAGAGCCAAACTTTAACAAGCAACTAATGTGCCGTATGGTTGGGGGCGGAAGGCGTGTCAACTATCATATGTACACGATATATGTATATACGCTTTAAATGTACACTGCACAAAAAATAGGACAGTTTCATTCATTCTTTAAAATTGTGTTCTTCAAATAAGACAACTTTCGACAGATTTTGTAATGTTTGCATGCAGATCAAGTTTGTTTCTTTCTTTTTTTTTACGGTTTATTTTTTTGCACTCAATGGTGCACATTTAATGTACTATATCGATAGTATGGTATATTTTAGTATTATTGTGGTATTTTATTTTGCACTCAATGGTATATAATTATTGTGGTATATCGATATACTTTAAGTATCCTTCGGTATATTTAGGTATTTGTATGGTATATTTAATGTGGTATATCGATATATCGCATTTAGTATTTTTGCGGTATATTATTTTGCACTGGTATGTATTTCATGTACTATACAAATATACTATATGGTATATTACTTTGCACTCAATGGTATATATTTAATGTAGTATATCCATATACTAAAAATATGCTTCGGTATGTTTTTATTATTTTTGTGGTATATTATTTTGCACTGGTATGTATTTTATGTAGCATATCGATATACTAAGAATATCACTCGGTATATTTTAGTATTTTTGCGGTATATTATTTTGCATTCTATATTATATATATACTATAATATATATAATATAGAATATCGATATACTAAAAATATCCTTTGGTATATTTTTGTATTTTTGTGATATAATATTTTGCACTCTATGGTAAGATATATATACCATATAATATATCATTCGGTATATTTTAGTATTTTTGCAGTATATTATTTTGCATTCTATAGTATATATATAATGCAGTATATTGATATACTAAAACTATCATTCAGTATATTTTAGTACTTTTGCGGTATATTATTTTGCAATTTTTGATGCATAATGAACATGATACTATATGAATTTTAGTATTTTTGCAGTATATAAATTTTGTATATTTTAATAATAATGCAGCTTTTATTCAAAATGGGTATTTTATATTCATGTCGCAGTTTTCTGTAGAAAATTCGTAGTACTTAGTACGAAATATTAATTTAAAACATTTCTTTCAGTGTATTTGTTAGTATATGCGCAAATAGCCAAACTTGTAGTCAGAGCAGTTATTGCTGCTGCTGCTGCTGCTTTTGCTGCTGTTTCTGGTCGTGCGTGCCA
Organism: Drosophila niveifrons; assembly: GCA_035046325.1. Classification (NCBI taxonomy): domain Eukaryota; kingdom Metazoa; phylum Arthropoda; class Insecta; order Diptera; family Drosophilidae; genus Drosophila; species Drosophila niveifrons. The sequence continues at coordinate 6,819,099 of JAWNOC010000063.1, read as the reverse complement.
GCGCATTTTTGGTCTGTGCAATAACTTTTTGCCATACATCACCGCAGCGTTGTAAAATGTTGTTGAATATTTTTCTATTATTGAGGCAGAGCACTATGCATGACTTTGCTTTGCTGCCTTTGCTGGCTTGCCTTGCGCCTTGTGGCACAATCAAACATCGTAGCTGGCTTCACTTTTTTGTTTTTGTTTTTTTTTTGTATTTTTTTGATTTTGATTTGCAGTCGACTCGCACAATTTTCTTTTTAATTTTACAAAATGCCTGCTGCCTGACTGCCGACGTCAACGTCGCTGTCGCTGTCGACGCCTGCCGGATGTTTAGTGCAACTGGCTGTTGCCTCTTCCCGTGTCGTCCCTCCAATAAAACTTTTGCATGGAACTTGGTCGTGCTTGCCGCTACTTCCCTTTTCCCCTTTCCCTTCTCTCACTTGTCTTTGCCTTTCCCAAGCGCAGCTTCGTCGTTCAACTTCAACTTGAACTTTTTGTCGGAGTTGTCGTGTATTATTATTATTTTTTTTTTTGTATTTTTTTTTTGCCGTTGTTGCTGCGCAAATTTGTTGCTCTGAACAAAGTGGCGGGAAGGTGGCATGTTCATGTTTTATTTGGATAGACTTTAAAATATCCATTATTTCAGATTACTAGAGCAAGCCTAGAAAAATAACGTGAAAAGAAAAAAGTTTTAAGTTACGCATTTTTGATTTAAAGACTATATTAAAATCGACACATCGACTTTCACATTTAATTTAGCTATTTTATGAATAACGTTTTCTTTAAATTTCCATCTTTTTTAGTATATAAATACAGATTCTTATTTTGTTAGTATAGACATAGATCAAAAATTTTGTTGTTACTGAATTTTTGATTAAGTTCTTAACGAAAATAGAAGGAAAAGTAAACGATATTTTGACTTTTTTCTTATGTTGAACAATAAAAATATAGAATATATATTCATATAATATCTATACCTTTTAATTTTGTTGCAGTGTTCAAAAATACTGTAAAATAAATTTGTAATTTTGTTAGTTTATAAATTAAAATTATGTTTTTAAAAGATAAATTTTGTTTAATGTTTTTTTACGTTAAACTTCTTTAGCTATAATATAAATTACAAATTAAATTATATTTTTTATCTTTATAACACACAAAAATAAATATAATAAATATGTAAATAATTTATTGGTCAGTTTTTATTTCAATTAACATTTTTAAAGTTTCTTTTCAAAAGAAAATAAACAAAACAACTAAACAATCTATTAATTTTAATTTTTTTTGTTCTTTGTTGATGCTGTGAAATCGTAGATTATAAATAAACAACTTTTAATTTTGATACTTTTTTTATTGTGTTGTGCACAATAATAATATTTCACAAGTTAATATTTCATATCAGAAATTAAGAGTCATAAATATGCACCAACTGAAAATTAATATTATTGTTTGTTTAAATTAATTCAAAATTATAATAATATATCACAAAACAAAATTTTCAATATTTTCCTAAAACGATTTCGCCTGTTCAATTAAAGTAAAACGTATAAATGGATTCATTTAAAACCACATTTAGTGTGTTAAGGAAATACAAATTTTAATGGAAATACCCAACATTTTAAATAAAACTATTGCTGTTTTAATTTTATGATATATCAACTTAATATACCTTAAAATACAAAAATATATCGATGATTATATTTCGTATATCATTGTAGTACAACAATATATAATTGAAGAACAAATATACTAGATTGTCAGCCAAAGCAACTAAGACCCGATTTAAGAAATCAAGATACCCATTAAATGAATTCATAAAACAAAGCTGAACAGAATGATTTTTTGAATTATTCCTTGCAAGTGGGATAACGTTGTGAATTGAGTTCGCTGGCAACAAAATGAGTACAATGCATTTTATGACTTTGCCGTGTTTTATTAGTGCAATTCTCACAAGGAGAAAGTTGCAGTCAAGAGTGAAAAGTCAAGAGTCCGGTTAATAAGCCGAAATTTGTGCGCAAATCAGTTAAGATTGAAGCACTTGAGAGAGCTGGCCAAATGATTGAGTGCGAATCCTTTGCTGCCGGTCAGCTCAAAAGCAAAGATTTTTCGTAGTAACTTTTGTTAGCGACTGCGACTAATCATCGACATGTGCCCAATGAAGAAAGAATGAAAGAGAGAAAGAGGCAAAAGTTTGCGTTACTTTGCACAAAAATTCACTTTGCTTTCGGCGTGCCACCTGCGTGCCACACGCAACTGGAGGCGAACAGAAATATTATGCCTGTCATTAATTTTGTGCAGTTTTGCAGCGAGGATAACTTTGTAAGCCTCGCTCTCTCTCTCTTTCTCTCTTTTACTTGGTCTCTGTCTGAGTTCGTTTAGCGTATTAATTACGAAAAAAAAACCTGAAGACATCAGAGCTCAGAGCACAGAGCACAGGAATCAGCACTCAATCCTCTATCCTCTGCCCTTTCTCCTCTGCCTCCTTCCTTTGCCTTTGCCTCCACGACGTCTGTGAACTGTCACTTGAGTGGGCTCATTGCTGTCGCCAACTTTGTGGCATTGCACGACGAGTGATAAAGAGGGAAAGAGTAACTGAGAGTGGACGGGAAGAGAGATGCCAAAATCAAACATGGATGGTAATTATAAGCAGGACGCCTGATGGCTGTCGCCATCAATGTCCAGGATGCTGCCCAGCAGAGAATCTCATTTGTTTACCGATGCCTTTGATGACGTTTCTCTCGTTCTCACTAGGAGGCGACTTACCAACTGATTGACTGACTGACTGACTGCTTGACTGACTGACTGATGCCTCGACTGACGACTTTGTAGTTGATTAATGAGTAGCGCGTTGTCCGGCTATCGATTCATTTGTTTTGCGGTTTGACGTAATGTGATAAAGGCGAGTGACAAACCCAAAAAAAAAACATAAAAACAACAAAGACAACAAACTGAATATAAAAACAGAGACAACGATAACGACAATGACAACAGAAAGCAGACGACGAGCCATCAAGACAGATACAAATACCAGACGTATAAACACTTATCGCTCCCACTGTGTCTGTGTATATAGCACAACAATATATCGCTGCTTCGCCCCAAACACACACACACACATACACACATATTTATTGCCATCCTCCTCCTTCTCATCATCCGATGACGACGATTATCGGCTTGCTATCTGTCTTGCAGTCTCAGGGGAACACTTGAGAAGCACCAAAGCCAAATTCGCGTAAAACAATATGAAGCTCCAATGGGTCAGCGCACTTTGAATATCTTTAATGCTAAATATGAAAAAATAAATAATAAGAAATATTATACTATGCTATATAAATATTATAATATATACACATATGTCAAAGAACCAGCGTCATCTTGACTTTGTCAGCTCGTATTTAGTTCTGATGATTGCAGCCATTCATCGCAGCTTTTGTTGCTCACGATTATCACTTCTCCTTTATTGAATACACGTGTCTGTCTTACGCCACACTCACATCGAGAGAGAGCGACAAATAAAGTGTGACCATAGCAAGCAACGCATGCGAAGCCGCATTCTATCAGAAGCAGGATCTAGCAACACAGTCAATGGTCACACCTTAAGCTTAGATACCAAGGAAATCGTGAAAGTAAACACATCTCTTTAGATCTAAAGTTTAAAGTCAAATGCCAATGACCAAATGAAGCAACAGCATAGCTTAATACAAAGTGTAAAATTAAAAAAAAATCAAAAGAAAATTGTATTATTAGATAGATATTTTTTAAGTGAAGCAGCTTTTACAGCTGGAAATGGAAAATTCATAATATAACATTATAGATAAAAAAACGAATATTTTAACTTAATCAGATATGAGAAGCTAAAAGTGAGTAACTAAAAATATTAATATTATTATTTTATTGAAATAAGGAATACAATTCATTTGTTAACTTGTTAAGCTAATACTAAGAATATAATGTGACCCATTATTAATAAGTCAGTCGGAATAGGAATATTTCTACAGCCTAGCTTTTAAATCGCATATTCCCAAATAAGAATGAACTTATTTGATTATTAATATTTGTAATATTTTGTTGTTTTCAATATTTCATTATTCTTTAATCGCAAACAAAAAAGGAAAGAAGATGTCGTAGTGTGACCAGCTCATATGTAAAAAACTTCTATTAAAGTTATCGATGGTATTTTTGATTGTTTAAATAGGAATATTGCAAGCAAGAGCACATACAAAAGTTGAAAATGAAATCGCAAAGATTGAAACAAAAAGCAATTGCGGCCAACTTGTGGCGCATTCATCAGAAGGAGGGAGGAGGGAAGTGAAAAGATCAAGTCTGTAGTCGGTTAGCATGACTTCAAGATGAGAGCACTCATTGCACTCAACTAAGTTTAAGTGTATCCAGTGAACGAGTTCTTGTTCGTTCTTCTTGTTGCTGGTGTAACTGTATCTGATAGCTGCAACTGTCTGATATGCAGTATCAAGAGGCAAGTCGTGAAGGAGGCAATGTGTAATGTCCTTGCTTGTAGTAGTTGTTTACCACCTGCCGTGCCTCTGTTGTTGTTCTGTTGCTGTTCTTATGGCGCTCTCATCGTCGTCGTCGCATTTCAACGTTTTGCCACAGGCCAAAGCAAAGTAGTGTGTGTATTTGCCTTGGCAACTTCACGCTGAGGTTTCGTTTTAATAAGTTTAACAAGTTTCTTGGCATAATTTGCGGCCAGAACTTGACGGCAAAGACCCGCGCGCGTTAAACGAAAACAAAACGAAATAAAACCAAAAAACCCAAACCCAAACTCAAACCTGAACCCAAAGCAAACGCAACGCGCAACGCAACGCAACACAACACAACACAACGAAACCAAGCAAAATGTGTTGCATAGGCCAAGACACAAGGACCAACAGCAGGACTAAGCCAAGAGGCGAAACCAAACTAACTGCAACAGCAGCAGCAACAATAACAACAACAACATCAGAGTGCAAACAGTTGCCTCATCTCTGCCATCTCTCTTGTTGGCCAAAGCAACATCTTCGGCAACAGGTTCTCCTCGGTCCTGGCTAAGAACATTCACATGGCATGCTCACGTTGCCACAAACGTTGTCGTTGTCGTTGTCGCTGCTGCTTCAGCCATTGTTGCTACTGCTGCTTGCTGCTTGCCCCCGCCTCGCCTCGTGCCACACTCTTTGATATACGATACGAATGCTGCTAGCGATGCACAGTGGGCCTTAAAAGCACATTCAATAACATTGCTTTGAATTTTCATAGTAAATATAATTTAGGATTCTTTCTAGCCTGAACACATTAATTATTTTCTTTTATTATCTTTGGCATGGCATAAAATATATAATATAATTGAAAACTTTATATTAGTGTATTCCATAAATTAACATAATTTGTTTTCTCTATGTTGTATTTGCATTCAATTTTCATAGTTAATAGAACTTAAGATTCTTTCTAGCCTACATTTTTATAGCTAATATAACTTAAGATTCTATCTAGCCTAAAAACATTTATTTATTTTGCTTAATTAACTTAGACATGATATCTTGTATTCTTATCATTCTAACTTGTATTCGTGTACTCTTCTTGAAATCGTGTCGGTGGTCAAGTCACATTCAAAATTACAAGGCGTAATATAAACATATTTACCAAGACAATAAAACATTAGATTCGAACCTTTGCGTTTTTTTTTTTTAAGAAACATTGTGGCTGAAAGTCACTAATAAAGTATAAAGCAGCAATCAATATTCTTAAAACTTAATTTCTTTACAAAATGTCTTCGATGTAAGAATAAAGTACTTTTGTGTTATGTTAGTCTGCTTATTTAAACCGTTTTTTTTAGGTAACTCAATTATTTCATAATTTAAATATACTATCAAACAAAAAAGAAAAGATTCATGCATATTTATTCTCTCACTTTTGCCCTGTTGATAACTATTGTTCTGTCACCAGATCTATGTTTTAAATTGAGTTTTGTGAGTAACAAAAATTCAAGTAAAGTAGAATAATTTATAATACTATATTAGTATTTTAGTAACGCTTAACAACTTAATAAGTTATAGATTTCCTCTCTAATGGGCAAACATTATCATTATAATTCAACAATTTAACTTTACTCATTAAATCAAAAAAGAAACTTTTTAAAAATCTATTTTTTTATTTTGTAAGAATAATTTGGTTTAATGTTATGTTAAACCTATTGTTTTAAGTAGATTTTTTACATGATTTAAATATGAAAATGCTTAGTTTTGTAAATTATTTTACTATTTTTAAAGAGTCTCAATTACTATTTATTTAAACTTATCACTTATAAGAACTATTTAACCTATTAGCGACAATCGATACTCTGCTACCAAATTAAGGATTTTTAAATAAATATTCACTACAAATACATTTTAAGAGTTTGAAGTAGAATTCGATAAAGAGCAACACAGAAATAAAAATAAGAGTTGAACAATTAAGCAAACGTTATATAATATACATTTTCGAAAGCATTCTTCGTTCATTCATTATTTCCAATTGACTATTGATTTTACAGTCGATTTAAAGATTTCGAATTTCGCATTTAATATTAGTTCTTGTCAATGCTTTGCCCACTGTGGCAAACGTTGCTGTTTTCTAATTTCAGAGCACGGAACTGCTGAGAAAATTCCACGCAGCAACATACTTTTGTTCTTATCAGGCCAGCAGCTCTTTGAAGTTGCCCCGCCCATCTAATGCGCCTCCCCTTCACAAACCAGCGTCGCTGCCTTCGCGCCATAATTCAATTAAATTGGCAGAGCGCAGAGCAGAGCCCAGAGACCATTGGCAGAAGACTTTAATACTTTAAGAGGCGCGCCGAATTTGCCACAAAAGTTGTGTCAGCCCAGGGCCGAAAATACAGATTGCCAAGTTTTTGTCTGTTCAACACAGAGAGAGAGAGAGAGAGAGAGGAGAATGTCAGGTGGCAGATACGAGTTACCAGTTACCGGTAACCGGCGACGGTAACAGCAACAGCAACAGTTGCTGTGGTGCGAGGAGCTGCTCAAATTTACATGCAAACAATGACATGCATAAACAAGTAACGAACGTTGATAACGACGACGCCAACTCAGACTTTCAGTGTGTGTGGCAGCAGACGGAGGGAGGGGGGAAGGGACGGGAATCGTTCATTGTCCAGACATAGATAGAGGACCGAGAGGGGGGAGGGGGAGGGGGAGCAGACGGTCATCACGTTTATGCTTATGGCCATAGATCTGCTTGGACACATCAACAACATTGCGCTTATCGGACGTCGGGCTGCCTTCTCCTTCTCCTCCTTCTACTTCTCTTCCTCCTCTTGCCCTTTCGTCCTGTAATGTTGCGACGCTTTTGGGCGCACAGATTAGTTTGGATGACTGATGGCAATGCCAACAGTAACAGCCACAGTCTCAGTCACAGTCACCCTCAGAGATGATGGCATTGCAGCATGTGCAACACACGCGATACGATGCGTTGCATTGACTGCTTCCAGTCCAGCTGAGTACAACAACAAGGCAGAGAGAGCAGCAGACTATGAGATAATGGCGCAGTTAATCGCCATGTGAGTAAGCCAAGAAATTGCAATGGGAATCTACGAGCGCGATGCACAACGATGCAAATATCGTTCAAACTAAAGAATGTCACTAGACGGTGTTGCCACCTAGTTGAACTAACTGTTGCATGGGCGCTTTCTGGCAACGCTGTCGCTTGCACTGCCAACTTTCTTACTGAGAGCTGCCAACGTTAAATAAATACAGGAAAGATTTGAGCTAAATAATAAATATTTAAATTACAAATATAAACAAAACAATCTTATTCATTTAATTAAACTTTAGAGAAAGTAATGCCAACGTAAAGTAATTAAATTAAATAAATAAGCAAAATAAAATATAAATTAATCTACTTCCTTAAATTAAACTGCAGAAATATGCATAATAAGTCAGATATAATTAAATTAAATTAACTTGACAATGAAAGAATAAATAAAGATAACATAATTAAAGAAAAATAATTAATAATAGCTTAATAACATTATATTAAAATTGGACTAATATGAATTGTTTTTACTTAATATTAATTAATTACTTGAAGTGATTAGACAGTGATTTATTTGTTTCAATAGTTTCAGCCTGAGCCATAAAACATTTATGACTAGTTATCTAAATTGTTGTGAAGTAAATTAACTTGGGGTGAAACTTATAGTTAAATTAAAAATATAAAAATTCTCGACACTACATAAAGATTCAAACATAGTATTGAAAAAATATAGTTAAAATATATTTCAGAATTATATCGACAAGTAAAATTCTATAAATAATGAAACATTTTGGCCCTTTAGTTTTATAGTCAGATCACAACACTTACTCACTTTAAAAAGGAATTTAGTTCCGATATATCATTAATCGATTTGTATTGTATACATATCTTTGTGGCTTTTGCTTTGCAATTTCCAAGGCATTGCAAATTTGTAAATATTCAAATTAAAAATAAAAAACCAATCAAAAATTGTTGCTTGTGATAATTTTTGTAATGTTTATATAATAAAATTAAGAATAATATATAATAATATATAACTTTCACATTAAAACTTTCTGGCAACGCCGTTTTAGTTTCAAGCACTGCCAGCTAGATTTTTAAGCGCTGCCAACAGATCTGAAAATATAAACATAATTAAAATCATCAAATAGGTATATAGCACTACAAAAATAAACACACAAATTATACAAGTACTTATAACTACAAAAAGACACACGTAAATAAAAAATATGAATTAAAGTGAATAAAAAACTAATATTTAAGTAATATTTCTAGCGATTAAATGTTGAGTTATGGAAAAGCTTTTCTTGTTTTCTTCTTCTGCCAATTTTGAAACGAATTACTTGAAGTTATTATGAGGAGATGAATCGATAAAAGTTTTGCTATCTAGAGATTGATATTTGATTAAAAACTTGTGTCTGCAAAGCCAGAGTGAAAGTTGGAACCGGAGTCAGAGTCAGAGTTAGAGTCAAATGTCTGACAGCTGGCAATCGAAAATGCAATCAGAAATGCTCAAAGCGCTGCATGACTTGCCGAAAATGGTAGACGACGCGAATTGCCAGTGTTGTGCAACGACAAAGTGTGTGATGGAAAACCACGATGTGCTGTGAAAATTTAAATATGCGAATTGCATACTTTTAGGCAAATATGCAAACAATGTGTGTATGTGCGCGGTTGTCGGTGCTGTGGTGCGGTGCGGTGTTGCAACGTTGCTGCTGAGCATAACGCAATGTTTTTCGCATTAGACGTGCCTCTCTTCTAGTTGTTGTTGTTGTTGTTGTGATTTTCAAATCAATTGGCAAACAGAACAACAAAAGCGCAAACACAAACAGCCCCACTTTCGCTGTCTCTCTCACACTCACTTCACATCCGTCTCTCTCACTCTCCCTCTGTGTGTGTGTGTGTGCGTGTGTGTGGAAGAGTTGTAGTGCTTTGGCGGCATTTACTTGGTGCAGTAACATAAATTACCACAGCGGCGACCGCAAGCGGCGGCGACCAGCAACTGCAACTGCAACTGCAACAACAACAACGATTGGGGCAACATAATAAACGGGCGTTGCACGTTCTGCCCGTTCGCTTGCCACTGACATCGCCCAGGTTTTGTGCTGTGCTGTACTGTGCCCAGAATACTGCCGTGGGGCCATGGACAAACGGGAACCGCAGACGATGCCCGGCCGCGACCATTGCAACGTTTGTGGCTTACAAATTATTTACTTAATTGCCAACGAAATGTGTCTAATGAGCCAAATTGCAATGCCAATGAACGCGGCCAACAGAATGCCAACCTCATCTCGCAGCACGTGAATGGGAACGTGAATCTGAATCTGAATGCGAACGCTTCTTCTTCGTCGTGTTTTTTTTTTGTGGGTCAGCTAAACGTGACTTTAAGAGCAGGCGATGCGTCGCGACATTTGCTCAGCTTAGGTCAACAAGCAACACGAAACAGGGTCAAAAAGCAGGAGTTGGCCCATTTTGTTGTTCAGCTTCAACGACTAAACAGGTAGATGGCGCTATTTACAACTTGAGCTATCGAACCGATCAAAACTCAAGCAGCATTTCAACGATAGATGGTGCTAGCTACAGTACGCGCTAAACCAAATCATAAACTAAATATTTCACATAAAAATAAATGTATTTCTATATATTTATTACAAATGTATGATTTTAATTTAATATTTAAAGTAATAAGCATGTGAAGAATTTGCTTAAAATTAAGGACTGCTAGTGCAACTATGAATGTAGTCAGCGACTAAACGCTAGATGGCGCTAGCGGCAGCTTGAGCCATCCAACTTAACAAAATGAAAACTGAAACTGATTATTGCAGCATCAGCTTAACGATAAATGCACCCTTCTTAATTGAGATAATCAAAATATAAACTAAATATTTCATATGCAAATAAATTAATTTCAATTTAATATTCAAAATTAAATGCATGCTGAAAATTTTCTCGAAATTAAAGACTTCAACAGCAATTGTGAATGTATTTAGGAACTAAACGCTAGATGGCGATAGCTGCAGTTTGAGTAGTCACACTGATGAAAATGAAAAATTATCAGCATCAGCTTAGCAATAAATGGTGCCAGCAATATTAGAGAATATAAATATTTCGTATAAACTAATTTTTAATGTGACTTTAAATGTTTTTCTACATGGAATACATTATACAAATCTAATAAGCACAATTGCAATTTTGTGGACTGAAGCGCTTAGCGCTGCAACAATTTTGAATGTCGTCGGTAACTTAACGCTAGATGGCGCCAGCGCATGCTACCATATTTGTTGATCCATTGAAAATAATTGTTTCAAACGTAATATTAAATATTATAACGGATTTTGAGCATTTTTATTTTAATTTAAATTTATTTTAAGAAGTAAATATATCAATAAATTACATATGTATTATATGTATATATGTATCAAATGCTACTTCAATAACTTTATTTAATATATTTATTACAATTAACAAAGCATACGAACGTACTCTACAAGTATCTTATCAGATATCTCTTATAATCTAAGTATTGAAGATTTAAATAGATTGATTAAAATAGGTAAATATTTCAATGATTGTTTAGCATTAACTAAAATATAAGTCTTAATATTAACAATACTCTTTATGTTGCCATCCACTGCTTGAATTATTAACTTACTTACAATATTGTTTGTTTCATAATGGAGAATATAAAATTGGCATGAGTTAAGAATAAAACAAAACCTTAAATTCATAATTCAAACTGTAGCAATTCACATTAGACACATGCAAACTTTGCTGGACGATGGCAGAGACAAAATAAGAGTGAATGAAATATATAGAGTGGGATAGGGACAGGGAGTGCAGAGAGAGAGAGAGAGAGTATTTGAAGTGCGTTGTAAACAGAATGTTGGCAAAGGTTTTCTTGTTGTTTCTGCCCAGCTGGAAATAATTTCCGGTAGACAATGGAATGGAATTGGATGACGGAGGATGACGTTGAAATTGGCGTGTTTGCATATGTCGCAAATGGGTTGCGAGGGGGCCGGGGCGCAGTGTGGGCGTGGCAATAGTGAACATTAGCTAAAACTCAAGTGAGCCGCAACGAATTGAAACGAATCGAAACGAAACGAATCGACTCGAATCGAATTCAATGGAATCGAATTTCCAGCCAAGCGAACACCTCTCATACATGTGTCTTCTATGTATGTGTGTAAGAGTGCATGTGTGTGTGTGTGTGTGTGTGTTAGTGTGTCTATGATGGGGGCGCAGCATTTTGCGGCGTGTTTGTGCAGTGACAGCAACAGCGACAAAGTTGATTTATCAGTTTGGTGGCCATTAATCATCACAGCGACAAGTTGGACAGCCAACGGACCAGCTGGGGTCAACAATGTTGTTGCTCTTCTCGTTCTCGTTGTTGTTGTTGTTGGTAACACGCTCTGGGCACGGGACAGACGAGGACTACGACTACATACTATATAGAGAGAGAGAGAGCGAGGATAACGCGACATTGCAGGACTGTGGGCCAGAAATGTCGCTTACGCTTCAGCGCGCCAGGCAATTTCTTTATTGTTGTTTTGGCCCAGATAAAACTGTGTGAGAAGCCCAGATAGAGAGAGAGAGAGAGGGAGGGGCCAACGCTTAGCCATTGGCCACCCTACACTCCTCCCTCCCTTCGCCTAATAACCCACAAGGACGACAATGTGCGAGGAGGATGTGTCTATGGCAAGTGGCTTTACGTCAGGCTGATACCTTCGGCTCCCAGCAGCCCATTCACTGGACGCCACCTGGATTCGATTTGTTTTGCATTAGGAACGACTACTCCACCTCTCTCTCCCCGTCTCTACCTCTCCTTCTCACCTTGCAACCAACAAAAAAAAACGAAGGAAAATGAAAAGAATTCTTGGCTGCATTTCAATTCACAGCACATAAACCGACAAATCGCCGTTGGTGAAAGTTTTTTGCGGAGTTTTGCTCCGCCATCTCTTCTCGAGTCTCGGCACTAGTCACGCTCCTTCGGTGTTCAGCGATTTATCTGGGCAGCGCAGGTGACACGCAGTGCAAAATGTGCAAAATTGCCGGCCATATATATTGGCCCAGTCATTAGAGCAAGCCAACGGCGGCAGTTGGAGCGATAAATGTTAAACGGCCAAATCGATGGCAACACATGCGATGTCGACGTGGCAGCCAAACAGCCAAGCAACCAGCCAGGCAGCAGCTAGCCAGGGACTAGAACTAGTAGATGTGGAAGTTGAAACAGCAGCAGCAGAAGCAGGTGGAAGGCAAAAGTGGCAGCAGGAGTCACAGTCAAACACCACTGAGAATTGTGTCTTTAAAGGCTACGGAGTTGTCCAAAAAGCATGGGCAGCAAAGTTTGTTAAGCGATTTCTATGAACTGCAGTTTACATTCATTGCATATGTTAAATGGATTGAATTATATGCATAGATGTACATTTGCATTCGATCAATCGCCATTCGAATCTATTCTATTAATTAAATATTTTGGATTTCTTTGCACTTCAATATATTAACTCATAGTTTAATGTTTGTTAACAACTCGTCTAATACTTTTCAATTACATTTTTATACCCGCTATCCATTGGGTAAAAGGGTATTATAACATTTGGTATAACACACTGAGGAGGCATATTCGACTCTATATAACCATATCCGTCTGTCTGTATGTCTGTCCGTCCGTTCATATGAACACATAGTTCTCAGAGACTATAAGAGATAGAGATATAATTTAAATTCGACAGCATTTGTTATGTTTGCACGCAGATCAAGTTTATTTCAAATTTTTGCCACGCCCACTTTCGCCCCCGCAAATCAAATAAAATCGAATAACAAGCGTAATTTTAAAGCTAGAGCTGCGAGTTTGGTGTATGTAATAATAACAATAGTATTTATGATTCCTGAAAATTTGGTTGCGATCAGATAAAAATTGTGGAAGTTATTAAAGAAATACTTTTGTATGGACAAAAACGCCTACTTTCTGGAGTCTAATTTGCTTTGGCTTATAATCTGGTATATTTTGCAATCTATAGTATTTATATTTGGAATATTTTCTTATTTTTATATTTTTGTGTTTTATTATTTTGGTATATTTTGAGAATAATACCGCGATATTTTGATTTATTTAAAATAGGTATTTTTTGCGGTATATTTATTTAGTATATTTTCAGAATAATACCGCAAAATGTTGCTCTTACTCAAAATGAGTAGCGGGTATCCTACAGTCGATGACACTCGACTTTAGCTTTCTTACTCGTTATGTAAAAATTTCGAAAGTAACACTATATCAATATACCAAATGCAGCCGTTGGCATATATTTGGTATTTTTGTGGTATATTAATTCAGTATATTTTAAAATTAATACCACACATAGCTAGTAAGAGATTTTTCAGATTGTCAGTTAAAGCTGTTCTTTTTTTTTCTCTACAAAAGTATTTCTTAACGGGTATAAAAATTGGCATTCACCGATTTTTGGGGGAACAGTGCGTATACTTTATAAACCGCCTCGGCTAAATTACATAGCAGTCAACTTTTGTTTAATCGAAGCGATTTGAAGTATGATTAATCAATGTTTCGGCACTCTTGAGGTTTCGATTAATACCTTTGGGTCTGGTGTTTGTGTTGTGTCTGGCCACATAAATAGAACATATGACATTTGTTTATCGCCATCTATTTGGTCAGGTATGAGACTGTTTGTCGCGACTTCGTTTACACAAGCTAAAAAGAGAGAATGATTTAGGTGCAGTAGTTGGAATAGAAGCAGATATAGGAACATATATAGCAATAGATATATGTAGAATAAGGAATGGGAGAAACTTTAGCTAATGGTCTAATCAATATATTTAGCTCAATTTGATGTTCTGCACTTCAATTTCAGGGGTCTCAGCACAAGTCGAAGGGTTTAAAGCTGATCAGCTGATCCGCTTCAGCGAGCTCTTAATTTACGCAGATCCTTGTCAAATCTTTGCTAACAATTTTCGAGCCCACAGCAGATTGTTGTTGTTGTTCTTGTTGTTCTATTTTCTATTCGCAAGTCCCTTTTTGACCCTACTTTTATTTTGTATTTGTTTCTGTTGTTGTTGTTTTTTTTTTTGATGATGCCGGAAGCTTTGGTCAAGCTAAGCCGCTTAAATTTGCTGGCCGCGTCAAATTGCTGCCATCAACGCAGCTTTGGCGCCCAACTTCCCGCCCCCCTTTCCCCCAATGAGGAAAAGGTCTCCCTCTCCCTCTCTCTCTCTCGCTCTTGTCGTGGACTTAGATGTCAATTGAGGCGCCCAAGCCTTGGCACTCTAGTTGACAGCGCTCGCCCCCCCTTCGCCTGCCCTCCTCCACACCGAATGTGATCACACAAAAACCCAATTAAAAAGTTTGCATTTTTATGCTCCGTCCAATGGACGACACTAAAAATTGCTACAAAATAACGAGATTTTCACAGGCAGATTGGCGGCAAACGAGATAGAGAAAGAGAGAGGGAGAGAGAGTAAGAGGGGCAGCATTAGAAAATGATAGCGTAGAAGTGAAAAGCGTGCGGAAAACTGTTTGTCAAATAATTTTTCACAGCATTTGCCGAGACAGGAAAAACGCCGGCCGAAGAAATGCTTGCTGCAGGAAAAACGCTGATACGGCAAAGTCAAAGGCCGCACCAAAGTGGGCGGTGTGGTGTGGTGGGTGGAGGGGCGTGGTCGAACAAAAATATAAATACGGTAAGGGGAGGGGGGGGGGGGGGACGCAAAAATACGACGCGTAAATGGAAATGTGACATTTACGCGTTTTGCGAGCTTAGATCGAGTTAATACCACGGCACGTAGTGACTGCTTTTCCTTGTATTTTTATTTTCGTTACTGGCGCGGAATTGAGGGCAAATTGTGAGGGAGTTATGAGTGATGAAGTTAGGAGTAGAGGGAAGAGCAATTAGATAGACTGACACAGAGAGAGAGAGGGAGAAGTCACAAAAACAGAGAGGCATAGAGTCGAGAGCTGGCAGCTGTCGCATCAGTGGCGAAAAACATTTTGCAAGTTACTTTTCGAATTTTAATTATTTCTTCATTCCTCATCCAATTCTCTCCCGCTCTCTGTATTTTATTTTACATTTTAATTAAAACGCAATTTGCACTTACTTAGAAAATCATTTCGTTTCGCTGCGTATTTATCTTTTGGCTTTTGGTTTTAGCTTTGAGCTTATTTCAGCTTCTGCTTCTGAGTCTGTTTCTGTTCCTCTTCCTCTCTGTCTGTCTGTTTGCTATCTGCATTGCTTCTGACCAGTTATCAACGCCAGTTGCCAGATGTCAGCCAGCAGTCCATCATTACCACAAAAACGAGACTCAACTACATGAAATATCAAAGTCTAAACAAGCAAAAACACATCGCTAGCAGCTTCTCAACGTTCAAGAACTCTGCATACAAAATTCTCTCTCTCTCGTTTTTCAAATAATTTGTCTGCCAAGTGCCAAGTTGATTTTCCCCCTTATTTATATTATGCTGCGAAAAAAGTTCACTTTACAACTCAAAACTCTTTTACACATTATTGTTTTTATACCCGTTATTTATAGGGTAGAAGGGTATCATAACTTTGTGCCGGCAGGAAATGATTGTAACAGATAGAAGAAGGCATCTCCGACCCAATAAAGTACACATATTCTTATGCAGCGTCAACAACCGAGACGATTTAGCCATGTCCGTCTGTCCGTCTGTCTGCATAAATCCCTAAATCTCAGAGACTATAAGAGATAGAGCTATAATGATCAGGCATTGCATGTAGAGGCTGTCAACGCAGCATCATATAGAGAGAAACATAGCAGAGACATAGGCATTATCTAATGCGACAGCCTTAGAAGCTAGAACTGGAAGTAAGCTATATCGTATCTTAAGGTGCTTGGCGCAAAGGCAATTGTTCTCGAAGAAATTTCAGCCAAAGGGAAAAGAGTATATAATGATCGGTTATTCCGCATGAAAGCTTGAGATGTAATCTTTTTTGAATCTATTATTCCAGAGGATGATCATATAAAGTGATACAATAAAGGAGAGAGAAGATAATTTACCCGCGCTACTTCGAAATGTGTTAACTAATTCGTTAGCTGCTGATGAAATCAAGAATGACAGCCTAAGCAAGGATAGAGAACAGCACTTTGGAGAAGAAGTGAATGAAGCAGTGTATACACACACATAATTCACTGAATGCTCTGGCCAGAGATGTCGTCAAAGTGGCTGAAAGTTTTAAGAGAATGCTGGAGACAAATCAAGCAAAAGACTGGAAATCTTCAATGCAGAAGCATTAGTTGATTTACCAAAGGGTAAAACATGTATTGGCTGCAAGTAGGTTTATGCTATAAAACACGATCAATTTGGTAACATTGAGTGATTCAAGTCTTGACTAGTGGTAAAGGACTGCAGTCAGTATTAGACTTTTTTCCTCATATTCATTTAAGAAACTTATGTGAAGTTCACGTTTAGGTGAACGTTTTGGCGAAACCTTAATGCTTTAATCGCCTCAGCCGTCTAGATGGTAGAAGTCTCCTAAGGAGTCTGCTTCGATTATCGATCGGTTAGCAACCTGTCGCTATATCGGCTCGTGTGTCTGCCAACCCATCAACTGCTCTATGGTTGCATCTAGTCTGGTCCAATGAAACACATATGTACTATGCACATTGATACTCATGATAACTTAATAAGACAGTGCAACCTCCACTGGACGGACACGCATGGTTTGACATGCTAGGCCTCCAAAGTTGTCCGCTAAGGGAAGCTTTACTATAAATATGTATCTATAGTTTGCGCAACTCTCAATTGTAAATACAGCTATACTATGGACAACCGATATGAATATATTACTCTAAATTTTAACACTTAATTTGCTTATGTGTTTAGTTTAATTATTTAACATTTGCAACATATTATTTCGATATTAATTGTTACATTTGTTGATATTCATAATTCAACTACTCTTAAAGAAGGAAGAAGACGGACATGGCTAGATCGTCTCGGCTGTTGATGCTGATTAAGAATATATATACTTTATAGGGTCGGACATGCCTCCTTCTATCTGTTACATACATTTCCTGCCGGCACAAAGTTATAATACCCTTCTACCCTATGGGTAGCGGGTATAAATACAGGAAGAAGACCAAAATATAGAGAAATCGCCCTCGATGCAACCCAAACTCATCATTATAAATAATATGTTCTTTAATCTAGGTAGTACAAAGGTTCTCAAAATTACTTCAGACACTGACGGATTAATGAATTATAAAGGCTCAAATGAGTTGTTTGATTGCAACAGATCAAAAATCGTACAGAATCCTTAACCAAAAACCAAACATGCTTTGCAAATAAGCGAATTATTCGTGAATAAATCCTTAATTGGGAGCTCAGAATCGGATCAAGAATTCGGAATGAAAAGCAACTGGATAATACCTCAACAATCAAACTATGGACAGTCGGTGTTTAGCTCAGCAGAAGATTGGTCATCGGGTAAGTTGTTAAGCCCCGAAAAATTCAATAGGAATACAACAATATTAAACCCTCTCAGGCGATTCACAAATAAACAATGCTTGTAAGATTCTCAAACCATCGCAATCTGATAGTACATTCGACATCGATTTGGCGATTAATGATAACGTAGCTTCGATCAGTTCGCAAATATTTAGAGCTCCATGTTACAAACCTAACTAATCAATGAGAGGAGCAGGAGGCTGAAATTAGTCGCGATGAAATAGTTAAAGTCGTATTTTCCATGGGAATCAGGTTATCGTCAAATTTAAAGTTTTATTATTAACATTAATAATAATAATAAAACTATAAACTCTGAACTCTGTTAATGTAAGCTACTCTGTTAACATAACATTTCAGTTACTGTTAAAACTTCGCGCAAATTACACAAAGTGGTAACAATAAACCCGAATGTTATTATTATTATATGTGTTTTTACTGAATCGCAATGTTTGCAATGTTTCCAGGGTATTCAGAGAGGGTGCAAAATTGAAATGAGTTTGTGAACGGGGCTGCAGGCAACTGGCATTAGTCACAAAATAATCACAAAAGCCGACAAATTTAATCGACACAACTTTGCAGCTATTCGAAAACTCAATATACATACAATACTCCCATTCCCATTCCCTCTTTCCCCTTCCCTCTTCAATTCAGCGAGCCAACTCTATCAATACGACCCTTGCCTGTAGGCCAGACCTAATTGTTCGTTTGCCAAAAATTATGACAATGGCCAAATGGCCAAATAGCCAAAATGGCCAAATGTGCGACGTGCAACGGGGCGTATGGTGAATGGCGAATGGCGAATGGCGAATGGCGAACGCTTGTTGCCCATTGCTGAATAATTAATATTGAGCAAGTGGCGGCGGGAGAAGCATCAACAATACACTTTCGAGCCTGGGGATTGACCGAAAAGAGAGCGAAAGAGAGCGAAAGAGAGAGAGAGAGACAAAGAGTGTGGGGCAAAGGCGGGTGTTTGTCTGGTTGTTTAGTTGTTTTGGCTGTTTGGCTGTTTAGTTGTCTGGTTGTCTGGTTGTTTAGTTGTTCCAATGTCGCACTGAGCATAATAAAATATATTTTATCATTGATCTCCTCTCCTCTCACTCTCCACACAACGAACGCAGCGAGCACAGCGCAAACATAAACACAGGCTAAAGGCAAACACGGCCAAATGTACAAAATGCCCAAATTATTAGCAGCGAAAGCGTGAAAGTAGAGCGTGATGAAGATAACTGCAAAAGAGCAGGGAGTGGAAAGGACAGCAAGAAAGAGAAAGAGAGAGAGAGGAAGAAGGCGAGGAGGGAAGTAAAGTGTTGCGGTATCAAAGTACAAAATACAATATCAAAGACCAAACTCTAGAATGGAACGAACTAATAAATGCCTCATTGCTAACAAATAAACGCTTAAGATATAGGAAAATCTTTCGATTGAAATGAAAAATCACCTTATTAATATAATAATAATAATATTAGTTTTAATTATATCTAACCTTTTAAAAATGAAAGTAAATTTAAATAATAATGATTTATAAGCAACTGGTAATAATAATACAAACAAGTAGGAAAGCTGAATTGTAAGAATTTACATATGTAAATATATAATTATTGTATAATCTCATATTTTGAAAATATATAAATTTTAAATTTATTATTATTATTATTATATTATTATAAATTTAATAATTTTTCTTTTTTTTTTTTTTGATTTTGAAGATTAGCTGACTTTACTAAGATTTAATTTTCATTGAAGTTTGATAACTTTAATTTCTGCAGCTTACCAACTTCAGATTTTAAAAAGGTGAATAATAAGTGAGAAAGAAATGGAATAAAACTCTTATGATTCTTAAAAATCGAGGCGAATATTTTGTGAAAATTTTTCACACTTTTCGGTTGCCCGAAAAGCCGCATGAATTTTGGATCAGTTTTTCTTTGCGCCACCCGCAGGGTCGTGAGAAAGCGAAGGGATGGTAGGAGGATAAGAGGATAGGAGGAAGAGGAGTAGTCAAACAATTTAATTAAAATATGCATGTCTGTGCCCCACGTGGATTGAGTGGTTGAGGTAGATACTTGGTGGTAGTTTTGCTGCTCACTGCACAACAACAACAACAACAACAGTAACAATAACTACCGACAACAACAACTACCAGCAGCAGCAGCAGCAGCGGCAGCAACAATAACAAACAACAACAATTGTCGTCGTCAGCAGTTGACAAAAGTGGGCAAAGATGCCAAATTGAAACATTTGCACTGACAGTTGCCCACAGCCCATAACAACGGCAGCCCCTGCAGTCCCCCTCCCCCACTATCACCCCATCATCCTCACTCTCTCCCTCATTCTCTGCTCTTCTCTCTTACGCCTTCACCTTCCCGCCAGCCGCTGTCACCGCTGTGCGCGTCAGAGGCGATGTTGATGTTGTCATTGCCATAAAACTTCTTGCCACTTGCTCTACATTCTGAGTTGCCTCTCTCTCTCTCTCTCTCTCTCTGTCTCCCTCTCGCACTCACGCTTATCACCCCTCTCTCTATGCTCCACTCATTCGCCTTCCCCCGTCGCTTGCCCCTCTTCGCACACTCTTTTTCGCTATCTCTCGCCGGTTTGTTTTTGCGTTTTTAATTTCGCTTTGTGACAATTTTTTGCAATTGTCAACTGTCTCGCGCCCCCCTCTTTTGTCATACTCTACCGCACTCGCTCTCACTCACGCTGCTTACTGTCCTTAGCCCCCCCCCCCCCCCCCCCCCCCCCTCCCTTTCACGGCATCCTTGCCTTTTCTGCATTTCTTTTCGCGCTGCCATTTGATAAGTTTGACAGCGGCTACTCTACATCTTTGTCTGCCTGTCTCCTGCACTTGTCTTTTCTCTTCTCTTCACCATCACAACACATTATATATCTCTGTCGCACTCGCACTCGCTATCGTTTTTGCTGTCTCAATTTCGGCGTCTTTGTCGTTGTTGTTGTTGTTGTTTTTTTTTGCGCTTTCTGTGTGCAAATAAGCAGCGTCAGGGCGTCAAACTGAAAATAAATGAGCCAAAACGTGCAGAGTGAAGCTGCGGGTTGCAGAACAGAGCAAAGAACTGGGAGTGGGAGCTAAGGGAATGAAGAAAGGTTGCTTCTGTGGGAAGAGAGGGACGGAATAACAAGCAATAGATGGCTGGACAGCTGGTTGAACGGTGAGTTTAGGGCAGCGGGCGGAGAGGGATGGAAAGAAAGGGGAGGCAATGGATAAAGTGGGATATTGTTGCTGAAGTGAAAACAAATTAACTATCTCACGCTGAGTTTTTATGCTGCAGTTGTCCTCGCTGTCACCGAGAGACAAACAAAGCAGAACGTCGACGTCGACAGCGCGCGGCGGCAGCGAAAATACCGTTTCTAGGCACAGGCACAAACACTTCAAGGCAACATTGTTGTTCTGTTGTTGTTGTTGCTGTTACTTAGCCAATACTCTCACCGTAAGCTGAGTTCTTTCCATATGCTGACCACACTCAGCATTCTTGCCCTCTCTCTCTCTCTCTCGCTACTTATTGCAACAGCTGCTCTACTCGATTTTATTTATATGCTGCATAAATTCCAAGCAATTTGGCTCACAAGTCGTCATCACCTGTAACTGAAGCATTCATTTGATTTTTATGGCATATTTTTCAGCGTAATGCGAATTAAGGTTTTCTTGAGAAAATTACCATTCTGTTTTTATTTCAACTAATTATTATGATTTATATTCGATTACAGCAGACGAAGCCAGCAATTTTCATCATAATTGCAAAATTATCTTTAGCTAAAAAAAACAATTCAAAATTATTGCGTAATAAAATCTATTATAATTTATTTTAAAGAAAAAAAAAAAACTTATATTAGGCATCGAATCATATTATTGTGACTATTTTAAATATTTATTAAATTTTATTTCATATTACAATTATGATAATAAAATGGAAGTAGTATTCATTATTTCATATTATATAATTTTAAAAAAAAATTGATAAAAATAAATAACATAATTTATATTTAAACGGTTTTCAATTCAATTGGGAATTCTAAGTTTATTTTCTTTTCCTCAAAAGAATTGCAAACTTAAAGAAATTCAATTATTCAAATAATTGAAACGTATTATTGAAGCTATAAAAGCCTTGTTATTATGAAGACTATTTAAGCAATATATTTTAAAAATTGATATTATATTTAAGTTAATAAAATAAGATGTAGTAAAAAACTTTTTCCCCTTACCCGAAGATAAACGTAAGTTTGCATTAGGATAAAAATGTTACATATTCATAATTTAGACAAATAAAATACAACTTAATTCTTATTTATTTATTAGTACAATTAATCAAAATATATATTATATCCAACAATTGAATTCCCAATTAAAACTAATACAATATATATGACGCTTTTCCAATTCCCTGTACCATTGTATATAAATATTTTTTTGTGTAATACTTTTTAGTAAAGAAGTTCAAGTTGGAAAGTTTTGTTGTACAAATCTCTGTATGTTTTTTTATATAGTTTTCAAATATCGTAATATAACTCAATAAGGCATAACAAAAAGCTGCAATAATTGCAGTAAATTGTGAAAAGATGCATTAATAAATTGGTTCTATGCATATATATTATTTAAAAAATAATAAATTGGTTCTACGAATATATTTTTCGCATAGAGTATTTAAAATTTGGCATACTGCATCCATGGTCCATATTCACTTTCATTTAGTTGTCTTTGGCAATTCGCTTCATTCGCTTCTGCTGCTGTTGTCGTCGTTTGTTGTCATCTTCTTTGTCTTTTATTTGTGTAACAATTTCGCTTTATGGGACACATTGTCTATGTGTCTGTTTGTCGGTGTCGGTGTCTGTGTCAGTGTCTTGGTGTTGACGTTGGTCAACAACTTGTGTCTCGGTGCTTGAGCTGCAGTCACAGCTACAACTACAGCTGCACCTGTTGATGAGAAGAGCAGCAGAGTTAAACAAAAAAAGACATTTTGATGTACGCATTTGAATGCTAATTCCATTAAAGCCACACTCTGAGTTGACAATAATAAAATATTAAGTATCGAATCCGAGTTCCAAATACAACTAAACAGCTGTAAATTCTTGCTCCTCCTGCTGCCCACACTCATCCGCATTCGCCTTCGTCTTCGCATTCGCATTCGCATGCCCATTCTCCTTCTCTTGCCCATTCCTATTTCACATTTCTATTCGCAGTCTCGACGTTGACTCGCTAAGCCAGTTGGCAGCAGTAACCATAACTTAGAAACGCAAACAAGCTGAATTTGCTGACGAGCCAAGCTGTTAGCAGGGGATGTTGATGAAGCTGGCAACTACGGGGGTGCGATGAAGGAGGGGGACGAGGAGGATAGAGGGACCTCCTCGTTTGCTTGCTTGCTTGCTGGCTGCTCCTTTGGCTT
This sequence comes from Drosophila niveifrons, assembly GCA_035046325.1. Classification (NCBI taxonomy): domain Eukaryota; kingdom Metazoa; phylum Arthropoda; class Insecta; order Diptera; family Drosophilidae; genus Drosophila; species Drosophila niveifrons. The sequence goes on along the minus strand of JAWNOC010000063.1, from coordinate 6,795,729 downwards.
GCACTATGCTTGGGCTCTTACATTTCAATTGAAAGGATTTACATTTTGTTGTTATGCTTCAGCATTTTTGTTTTACAGTTAGGGTCGCACCCCCAACAACAACAACAACAACGAGAACAACAATGAGAACAACTTGAACACTGACATGATGAACCCAAGAATATATTATAATGCCACGCACGAATCAGACGCAGACCGAGAGACACGTCATAATTGTGTGTTACAACTTGCGAGTGTATTCACACTCACACTCACACTCACACTCACACTCACTTTTTCTGTTGCAGTGATTGTGGATGTCGCATTGTGAATAATACGAATAACACATTCACAATTCACATTTACTCGCCCTCTTTGGCAGTTGCATATGTTTTGGTGATTGGTGACAGCATTCATGAGTGTTTACGCTTTGCATACATCATTCAATTGCTTCGTCACGATTTACGAGCGAATCGATGTTCAAAATCTAAACATTTATGAGTGCAATCATGAATACAATCACGCGAAGCAATGAATTCCGTTTAATTTGTAGCTATCAAAAAGTGATAACTATTGTATTAATCATGTTCTTTTTGAATAATGTTGCCTAATTAATGTTTATAGCAAATCTAGCGAATGGATATGAATGTATTCATGAATGCACTAATCCACGTTCATTAATTGAGCATAATACTCTTTTGTTTCTCATTTCTATTCAAAAGACGCAACACACAAATAATTACTTAAAGATGAAATAAAGATTCGATTTAATAATATTGCAAGAGGGAGACTTTAGTCATTGCATCAAAATAATAATAATAAAACAATGTTTAAACAAAATCTTCTGATTTATCCATAAATATTTTTGCAGCAATTTCTTTTATTAGTCGCAATCAATAAGCATCCCTTTTGTCTCTTTGGGCCTCTTATATCTTAAGTTTTGCTTAGTAGCAACACCGAAACTTGCATTCCTTTCTGTTATACGTTTATTTGAGTTGTGGCTTCTTTTATACTAAGCAACTAGTAGCAACTTCTTCCGTTAGACATAGTCAAAACAAGTATTCTTTTCTGTTCGACTTTTGCTTTTTGTGCATATGAGCAACGTCTTCTGTTATACTTTGAGTAATCACCTGCAAACGAAACTAACTTACATGCTGTTATACATTTAAGTAAGCAATGTCTGCTGCTTAAATTTCAAATGCTTCTGTTACACTCAAACTAAACTAACAACTCCTTCTGTTATACGTTTGCAGCTTCTTTTGAGCAACGCTTTCTGTTATATTTTCGATCAACTAGTAACTGCTGCTGCTCCACTTCATAGTATCAACTTCTTCCGTTATACTTTTTGCATTCGCTTGCAATTGCTTTAGCTTAATAAGTAAAAGCCTCTTCTATTTCACATAACACTATACTGGCATCTCGTTCTGTCATGCGTTTGTTTCGCAACGCCTGTTGCTGTGCGTTTATATATGTAGCTCTGTCTAGTAGCAACTTCTTCCGTTAGACAAACTAGCATCGTTTTCCACTAGACCATTGCTTGTCTTTGTATTCTACTTCACTCTTAGCGTTATATAGCAACTCCTTCCACTTGACTTGCAGTAAATTCATCTGCTTTACTCGATCATTGGCGTTTATAGTTTTTCAACGGTTTAACTTACAATATTTTTTGTTTTAGCTGATTACTAGAAGCTCGCACATATATTTTTTGTCTGATATATGTACTATAAATACAATAAAATAGATTCTACATTCTGTAATATGAATTAAACAGTATACGGAATTCAATTGAATTATTATACAATTGTTAATTTTAAGTGTGCCCTTCTTTTAATTACTATTTTTATTTTTTAATTCGAAATTAAAATAAAATTACTGTTTTCGCTTAATTTGTTAGAATATTAAAGTTAAGTCAATATTTCTAATGGCTATTCAAGGTCAATTCGATATATTTTACATATACAAAATATATATTAGAATATAAAATGTAAAAAATACTTTTAGAACAAAAAGTTCTTGAGGTGAAAAAAGTTAGAAAAAAAAAACTCCTAAAGTGAATTGATTTGTAACTCGATAGACTAAGCAGGTCTGGCTATATTTTTGTACTATGAAGTAATAATACATTACTTCAACAATAAAACGTTAAATAATAATTATTTGATTTATTGTAACCACTTCGTTTTCGTGTGGTTTGCTCAGCGTTTCAAAAACGATTGTCTTTAACATAACATGAGCACTTACATTAACAGAGTTCATCTCTGGGATATAACATAAATATTACATATGCATTGCTGTTAAACTAATATAAGAATGCAAATGAATTTCCATGTTAAACAGGACTAATTTACAGAATTCAGCTTAAGAGTAATAGAGAGTGCTTCAAAGTGCACTTGAATCACACAGTATTCAAACGTTATTCACACACTGTGCAATTTGTTTCACGAGTGTGTATATACATAGCTTTAATTCATATTTATTCATTCCGGGCGTGAATTATGATGTCCCGCATATATCACGTAGAGCTTAACTGCAAACAATCTACACTTCTGCACCGCAGAGTGTGAGTGTGAGTGTGTGTGAGTGTGTATGAGTGTACTCACTCCCTATTCACTTGGGTATTCAAACGACCGCCGTGCTTAACGACCTTTTAATTGTCTTGTGTCTTGTGTGGGCGCTGCTCTCGATGTTGTTGTTCAACCTGGGTTGCATTCAGTTAACTGCTGGCGCCACCTAGCGTTCGTTGGCACCCAACAATAACAACAACAACAGCAGCAAAAAGAGTTGACAAAATTGTCGAATATTCACCACAAGTTGCGGACGCATTTTCCAGGGGTGGAGTGTGGGGGGAGGGGGAGTTTTAACTCGTCTTTTTAGCCAGAAATAAACTCATTTTAAATACTTTCGCCAACAATTTGTCATAATTTGGCTCATTTCGTTGGCAACACACGACGAGGCGGCTTTTGTCACTGCTGCCACTGAGCTGAGCTGAGTTGAGCTCAAAAGGGGAATGAGGGGAGGGGGAGGGAGAGAGGATTGTGGCAAAAGTTTTGCATGGCATCGCATGTGGGCGAAAGGGGGCGTGGCAGTGGGGAAACATTTTCGGTTGTTGCTGCATTTTTGCATTGTGTGTGTGTGCTAAGTTCTTAAGCGCTGCCAAAAAACTTGAATTGAGGCAGGCAAAACGCTTAAAAAGTGCCGCCTATGCAGTTATACCTCCAAAAGGGGTGTCAAAGAGAGAGAGAGAGAGGGGGGGAGGGGGGTAGTCTTGTTGCTACTTTATTACGTGCACAAACATGAAACATGAAAGCAGTCGACTTGCAACTCCAACTCCCAATTGCAACTTTAATGCCACAGCTTCTTTGTTTGCATAATTTTCTATGGCGAAGCAACAAATGAGATAGAGAGGGAGGAAAAGAATGTATGTAGATAGAGCTAGCTAGTTGGGCTTTTGTTGCAACGTATTGAACCGTTGTGGAGTCCGCTGCAGATACAATTGCATAAGACTCCGACTCCGATTCCAGGGACGAGATGCCTTTGGCGCTGAACAAAGGGCTGCAGCACAATGTGCCACAAGGAGCAGGTGGCATGTGGCATGTGGCACATGTGTGTGTGTGAGAGAGGAAGAAGGAGTGCCACACACACAGAGACACACACACACAGACAGACAGAGACAACAATGGCTGCCTGACAAGCGACTCATGTCTGCCCAAAAATTACATTTAAGTTGCTAAAATTACAATACAAAATTGAAATATCTTATTTCAACATGCAGTTGAAGCAATTTTTCATGCGTATTAAACTGAGTGAAGACGTGCAGCAAGGGGCAAGTGGAGAAAGTATAGGGGGGATAGACGTGCAGGGAGTCGCAATTACAGGGAACCAGAGGCAGACACCGAAGAAGAAAAAGAAGAAGAACCCCAAAGGCAGACAGACAGACAGACAGACAGACAGATAGCGAAGCCACAAAAAGGCAAGAGTGTGTGAGTGTGTGTGGGGCAAGTTTATGAGAGGGGGGGGGGAGGAGGAGGCAGAGCGACAGGCAGCTAACGAGCCGCATGCCAGGCAACGAGGCAGCAGACAAAACTTTACAAAATTTATCAACGAGTTGAGTTCTTCGAGTGTGTGTGAGTGTGTGTGCAAGTGTGTGCTAGTGTGTGTGTGCGTTTGCATTTATGAAAATGTAATAATAACAAAAGACGCAATGCAGACGCGGCAAGCAAGCAAGCAGCAGCAGCAGCAAACTCAAAACAAACACAAGCTGCAACGGAGACGGAGCCAAGCCGAAAAACTATTGTCTTTGCGGTGTGTGTGTGTGTGTGTGTGTGTGTGTGTGTTGGGGGCAAGAAAAAGCGTCGACGGAGATGTGCAACATAAGTATTTGCAGATTGCCAAGCATATGGCTGACTGCATGCTACATGCAACTGCAACTGCAAGTTGCAACAGCAAATTTACGAGTTAAAAAATTTGTCAAAACAAATTATCATCAAATGCTCATCACGAAAATGGCAAACAATACAAAAGTAGCTCACAGATACAGATACACACATGATACAGATACACAGATACAAGATACAAGATACATTTGCAGATGCAGATACCGAAATTGACAGACGCCAATGAAGTGCCAAACCAAACAAAAAGCAACAAAACGCGAATTGTTTCACTTAACTTAATAGCTGGTGGGGAAAGGCAAACGATCTATTGTCTGCGGCCAAAAACAATAAACAATGCAACATGCAACACATGCAACACGACAGAAAAAGTGGCAACAACAATGGCAACACAATTGCGGCTGCAGCTAAGCCAAATTCCAAATACAAATTGATGCTGTTAGTTGATGCTTGAGCGAGTTGTAATCGCTATGTAACAGCATTAATTAATATTTATATAAAGAGGGAAACATAAAAAACTATCTCTAAAATGGAATGAAATGAGTTAAGAAACTTTTAAAATTAAATATTAAATAAATGTTGTCATTAAAAAATCTTAAGAATCTCTTAGTCTAAATATGATATTTCTATTAAGAAGGAAGCACATGAAACGATCTATAAACTGAAATCTTGAGTTAAGGAATTTTTAAAGTAAAATAAGTGATCATTTTAAATAAATGTTGTTAATGTACTTTTAAAGATAAATGTGTAAATGACAATTTAAAATAAATGTTGTTATTAAAAAATCTTAAGACTCTTTTAGTCTTAAACAGCATTAAGATTTTATAAGATTTTAAAAACAAGAATAAACCACGAGCTTATGAATTTCTTTAAACAGGTCTTTCAAATAAAATACTTTTAAAATAAAACATCAAATTTCATTTTAAGAGTAAAAGAATCCAATTTAAGGACGAAACTGGTTTATAAGCTTTTTAAATTGTAAATCTTTTTTATTTTTAAATTCTCAAATTTAACTTACAAATGTTATGCTTTTCAAAAATAAATAGAAATAAATGTTTTTATTAATTATTAATTAACCTTGAGAATATTCTTACTTAAAATATAACAAAAGTAAATTCATATTTCTAAATCTAATATAATATCTATATTGATTTTACCTTTTGTATTATTTAGTTCTTATGTAAAACGTTCTATTATTTTTATGAATTTAGAATAAATGTAATTTTAAATGTATATTTAATATATACATATGTAATATATCAAACCTACTCCAAATTACTATATTTGTTGCTATATTTATCTGAAATCAGACAACTAATGACAACTGTTTACAAGTATTCACAATATTGTCGAAATTTTTTGCTATTTCATTGCAAGTTAATTACAGCGAAAGTCGAAAACAAAAAATTAAAACTAGTGAAGTACAAATATAAAATGTGACATTTAAATTCTTGCTTTTCATTGGCAGATTATAGATTATTTTAAATGTAGGTCAGAGCTTCGCTTCACATTTAAATATAAATAGTTAACATTTAACATTTAAGCAGATAGCTTAGAATAGAATTCGATTATCGATTAGCTGCAGAACAAAGAAATTTCTTTTTTTATGTCATTTTATTTGTCAACAACATTTAGACTCACAATTAAATAAACAAATGTTAGAAATATTTTCAAATAATTATCAATTGATTAGACTGAACAATTAAATTTTGCGCTGACCCTGAGCGAAGACAGTAGAGAAACTAAAAAAACAAATATACAAGTAAACAAGTTAAGAAAATAATGATAGACTGCGAAATACCTGTCAAACATTTTACGAGAATACTGAAATAATGTGTTGTAAGCATAGTTGAATCATTAAAAGATAATGATAAATAAATGGAATAAATAAAATTATAAACAACAATAAATAGGTAAACTAGGAAAAAAATAGATAAAAATTTAGTAAATAAATTAAGTAAAATATATAAATTAAATAAGCTGAACAACAAATAAAATATGTAAAATTAGGAAAATAAATAATATAATATAAATAAAATTATTGCAAAAAATAAATCAGGTGAAACTAATTAACATGAGTTAAATTTAGTAGTAAACAAAAATATAAAATAAAATTATACGCAAAATAATAAAAAAAAAACCAACAAGTAAATAAAATCAATGTAAATAAATAAGATATGAAATAAAATAAAGTCAGAAAAATAAATAAAATAAAATAAAATAAAATAGGCAAAACAAAGAAAATAAATAAAGCTAATAAAATATATAAAATAAGGGAAACAAATAACAAAAAAGACATAAAAAATAAAAAAATCATAATTAACATGATTAAAAATAATAGTAATTAAAATAAATAAATAAATAATAATACGAAAAATAATGAAATAAAATGAAAAAATAAAATCTAAGTAAATATATAAGATAAATAAAAATGAAATAAAATACTCAACAAAAAGAAAATATAAAACAAAAAAGTAAATGAAATTATGGAAAATAAATAAGATATGAAATAATATAAATAAAGTAGGAAAAATAAAAAAATAAAATACACTAAAATGATATACAAAATAAGCAACATATCTAGTTTGATATGGTTGCCCTATTTGCTTGTGCTACAAATTTTCGCTTGACACTATTTTCTAATAAGTCTCTTGCAATTAGCATCAGCTATACAAAATATAATAAATATATTGCCAACCTAAACGTCTTTGGGTATTAAGTTAATGTATACAAGCTTAAAACATGTGTTAAGATGTCCGACAAAAAATCTCGATTAAATTCTCTTCACCAAACATGAATATTTAAATGCCCAAAGCAACTTCGTGGGGGCGTGACAGAAAAGATTTCCATAAAAAAATTATGAATTTATGATGAAGCTGAAATCATATGTAAATAGCCACTAGAAGATCGCCACACACCAAAAAAAAGAAAACATATAAAATCCAAATCGATAATTCTATTGTTTGTTGCCAATCGAGTTGTCAAAAAGTGCTTTGGGAATCACCTGGCCACAGTCGCTGTCTCAGTCGCTGTCTCTGCCGACGTCGCTGTCGACGTCGACGTCGCTTCCGCCAAGCGCTTGAGGCGAGTCGCCAAAGCGAATAAAACTTCAATTAGCAGCGCAAATCAAAGTCTGAGCCGTGTTAATGCTGCCAGACAACGGGCATCAAAAAATAAAACCAAAAACTCGAAACTGAAACCGAAACAGAACCAAAAAAATGAAAAAAAATGACAAAAAAAAACACAAGTAAGAAAGCTGCAGTCGAGTGTAATCAACTGTGATATACCCGTTACACATTTTGAATAAATATATAATAGAAAAGATGTAAAATAAAATATACCAAATATTGCTTTTGGTATATTTTTAGTATTTTTCGGTATATTCATTTGGCATGCCGCACTGTTTTGCGGTATTATTCTAAAAATATATCAAATAAACATAATGTAGAATATGAAAAATATACCAAATATTATATGTGGTATATTCGCATAGCACTATATTCAAAATGGAACAAAATGTAAAAATACCAGATCAGCCAAAGAACAAACACAAGTCAGAAAGTTACAGTCGAGTGTGCTCGAATATCAGATACCCGCTACAATTTTTGCAATGGGGTATTATACTGAAAATATACTAAATTAATATACCGCGAAAATACTAAAAATATACCGAATATAATTTTGTTGTAATATACCAAAATAATATACGACAAAAATAGTAAAAATATACCAAATACTATATTCAGTATATTGATATACTATACTATATTATAAATATACCAGATTATCAGACAAAGTAAAGTAAAGTAAAGAAAAGTATTTCTCGCTCCTTACTTCTTCGCATTTGACTCTTTCTGCCTATTACATATGTAAATTTCTTGTGGACACAAAGCCAGAATACCCTTCTACCCTATGCGAAGCGGGTATAATCAGAAACAGAAACAGAAACGGCAACAGAACCAGAATCAAAATCAGAAACCAAAAACCAAAAACCGAAGCAGCAGTTCAAGTGGCGTCTCCACCGCCCCCTCCTTTAATGCTAAGCCAATGCCTTGCTTAACTTGTCCCGAATATAAAAACAACAACAACAACATGGAACATAGAAAAACACAAAGTTGGACGCAAAAAAAAAACAGAAAAAAGTTAAAGCCGCGTGTCCAGCGACGTTGCGGGCATTAAATTGATAGAAGAGAAGTAGAAGCGAGAAGTAGAAGCGATGGCAACATAAACAACAACAACAGCAAAATTGTTGCTGCTAGCTAATGGTTGATTGCTGCTGGCTCTGGAGAGAGAGAGAGGGGGGGGGGGGAGGGGAACACAAGAGGGGGAGAGGGAGAGGGGGCTGCTGCTGCTGCTGTTGGCTGCACATTGCTGCGATTTTTTGCCTTTGATAGAAAAACAATTTTTCTACTCCATTTCACGCGTTCAAGGCAGCCAGCCAAAATGTGGGCTGGTGCCGAGTGGGCGTGGCAGGGCTTAGCATAGCACTGAGCACTGTCTCTGAGGTGAGGAGGGAGGGGGAAAGAAGCGGGGGGCGAGGGCGGGGAGCAGTCTGGAAGCGCTCGTCAGCGTAAAGATGCCGCTAGAGCGATAAACGTTAGAAATGAAATAACAATAAAAAACAATTTTTTATATATCGAACTCCGCTTCACTTCGCTTCTCTCTCTTACTCCCCCTCCTCGCTATCTCCGTCTCGCTCTCGCACTTCGATTGGCGAAAGTTGAGCGTTGTATGTGACCCAAATTTATTGTTGTTGTTGTTGTTGTTCACGTTCAGTGACTTTTCCTTTGCAATGGAGTTTTTAGTAGTTTTCTAGTTGCGATTTGCAAATTGCCCAAAACAAAATATAGAAATATATAGATAGATCATAATCTCCCCCTCTATCTTTCTCTCTCTCTCTGTTCATCTCTAGTTGAAAACAGTCTTTAGCATTGTTCGCAAACAATTTCGAGTATCGCTAACAACTTTGGTCAACAAGACAAGTTTGACAATTTAATGACTAACTCGAATAATGAATATCATATATATGTATTCAAGTTTTTCATTTGCTTAACACACACACACACACTTAGACACAACTCTGACCTACAGTGAGTACATTGACGTCAAACTGAGGAGGGGCAAACCAAATCCAAAGACCCTGAATCTCAAAAATAAAAAAAACCAAACCAGACAACTACCTGGTCGGCACTTCGTTCTAAGGTCAAGATTCTCAACGATTTTCAATTTTGTCCATAGACGATGAGCAACTGGAAATATTAAATGGAACTTCTCTATAATTTATTTTCATATTTTACCAACATGATAATGAGTAATTTGTTGAGGGAAATATTAACAGGGGAAATTTTTGTATTTGTTCCTTATGAACTGCAGTTAATGGGGAAATAAATAATCATTGCTGTTTCGGGGTTGGAGAAATCCCCGATTTTCACAAAGTAGTTGCAACATTATCATTACATTATTAATATATTTGGCAATATTAAATTCCGTAAATACAAACTTTTTATACCCGCCCATAGAGGGTGGAAGGGTATTATAGTTTTGTGCCTTAAAGAAATATTTATTTGGCAGAAAATAATAAGAAAACACCAAATGCTATCGAGTCTTGGTTGCATTGGCTGATCTGGTATGTTAAGTATTCTTTGGTATATTTTGAATATACTGTTATATCAATATGCTATATATAGCCTTCGGTATATTTGAGTATTTTTCAGAATATTAATTTGATTTATTTAAATTATAATACCAAACATTTTTTTTTGCTTTTATTCAAAATGGGTAGCGTGTATCTCAAAGTCGAGCTCACTCGACTGTAGTTTCCCTACTTGTCTCTTCTTTTTTATTAATTATATTGTTTTGTCTAATATTTATATTATTCTAATGGAATATTTCAATCAAATAAACTTAAACTAAAAATAAATAGTTATTAGTAACACTCATAATTTAAGTTAAACTAAAAGAGTTTTATAAATGAGTAAACGTTTTTCTTATAGCTCTAGATACATACTGTATTTATTCATTTTCGGAACTTTTTCTGCTTTACGATAAAATATTCGTTAATTTTATTTATGTTTCCTCACGAATTCATTTATTTTTAAAATTATTTCACACCAGAAAGATTATTTCAAAATCATTCTTTGCTCTAATTAAAGAGTTAATTTACAGTTATAAGGTTCGTATTTAATGAAATGAAAAAATGCCTTTTTTGAATGTGTTTTTCACTTTAAGTAATGTTGCAAGTGCCATTTTATCTTAAACATTTGTTTTGGTATTTTAATATTTTGTTAATTTTATGATTTGAATTTATTTCACTAAGTTTTTGTGTGGAAAATAAATGTGATTATTATCGAATTATTTTTTTATTTTATTTAATTATTATATCAAATCTAGTTTTATTTGCAGCGCTTTTTCATTAGAAATTACTAAAAAAACGAAATATATTATGATATCATATCAGAGATTAAAGTATTTATATCAAGACATAAATTTCCTTTTACAAAATGATATTAAATTACATAAAACTTAAGTCATTTGATGCAAAATCAATTGAGAAGAATTGTATTATTTGTTATAATATGAATAAAGCAGTATTATAAATATTTGTAAAGTGATTGATGAAATAGGCAAAAAGATTTTTTTATTATTACAAACTATTCTAGTTTTTATTTTTTTGTATACAGATTGTCAGAGAATGAAAGAATAATAAAATAAAAACTGAATTGATTTGCTTTCTTCAGTTATTTTTTGAAAGCCAATTTGGATTCAATTTCGATATGAAATCAGTGATTTAAATGTATTCCCTTTCTCTGGACTTTTTGTCTAGTTTGAATTCAGTTTCGATATCTGGTTTTGATGCTCAAACAAACAACAGTAGAAAAATCCCCCGTTCGATGCCTGAGCCTAACAAAGAAGTTATATGATCATCAAATTGATAATGTCGCCGATTTTTATGGAAACGTTGGAGATGTTGTTATTGCTATTCTTTTTTGGTTAATGTTAGAAAACAAGTTAGACGAGAATTCGCAGGCCGCAAACGAAAAAAAACCTGTACGAAATTCAATTTCTTCGATTCGAAATAAATAAACAAAAAAAAAGAACTGAATAAAATACTTAATAATTATCGACGACGCAGTCGCCGTCGCTGTCGACGTCGACGTCGCAGTCAAGTTCAACTCAGAAGCTAATCAATAAAGCGGCGTTAATTATTGTTTGGTTTAAAGCTTGATTACAACAGCAGCGAGGGCTTTAGAACGCCACCGAGCGCTTAACGCAAAGCACACGCGCGTGTTTAACGCAAAAAAAAAAGAAGAGAAGAGTAAAAAACAAAAACAAAAAGTGGACAACACCGAAAAAGGGGGAACAAAAAAAACGAGAAGTCGAGGCAACGATAAAAGTCGCAAGCGGCCAAAAACGCGCTCATTGCGTGCGTTGTTTTCGCAACGGTAACGGTAAAATATATCAGCGATACTGAGATACAACGGATATTGTAGATACACAGATACGAAGATATAAAAGATACAGGATGAGGATGCGATACGCATTTGCTGGATTAATTGTGTGCTGGCTGGCAGTTTGTCAACCACAAGGTAAATATTTTTATATGCCCCAACAATAGCAACACACACACACACACTGGCTAGATAGGATAATGAGACACACACACACACACGTACACACACACACACACACACTCAGTGCACTTTTAGGCCTTTGATATTACAGCAATAATTGCAAAATTATCGCTGGATTTTGCGCCTACGTGCAACGCATATTGACAACATGCCAAAAAGGACAACTGCAGTGACAACAAAAAGCGCAGCAGCCAGTCAAAAAGGATAATGATGCTGCAGCCACATTCTCTCTTTCTCACTCTCTCTATCTCACTCTCTCTCTCAGTCGCAATCGCACATTTAACAGTCGCTCAAAAGAGTCAAGTGTTATTACACGCACATCATTTGTTTCCGTTTCCGTTTCCGGTCGAACATTGTGAATTGCACAAATAGCTGCAGCCGAAGTCCTTTTCAAAATGTTTCACAATTAATGCTGAACATTTTAATGCAGTTTCTCAGAGTTATGTTAAAGCATTCTTCACTCTCAGTTTAACAAAAAGTCTAATTTCCAATCCAGTTTTTATTTTGCTTGAGTAAACAAATATTTTATTTCTTTCTTATTTCGAATTCCAAAAACAACTCGTATTAAAGATTTTATTCAAAAATGGTTGCAAATACTTAATTATTTTTTCTTTTTTCTTCCAAAAACGCACATTCAATACATCAACTTGATTTTGACAGCAAACTCTTCAAATTATTTAATTTATTTTTCAAAAAATTCTTCGCAATATTGATGGCAAAAAGAAACTGCAAATATGTTAAAATGGAATTTCAAATGTTTTCTTTTTTATTCAAACTTTCCATCAAGTTAATGTTCAAAAATGGTTGTCAATATTTTGTTTTGTTTTTTATTCAAAGTTCATATCAAAAAGTGGCTGAACTTATTTAATTTTTTTTGTTTTAATTTTTGTTGAGTTCTAAAATCTTTTCTGAAAGCTGATCTTACAAAATTTAAAATGAAAAATCAACTCTCATTAAAGTTGATGTCAAAAAGTGACGGCAATTAATTTCCTTTTTTGCTTTTTATAAATTATTTTGTATAACCATAACAAACTGTCGATTTTATATAAATATTTTTTTTTGTGTATTTTATAAATTCATATATATTTTTTGTATATTTTTTTATGTGCTTTATTTTGTGAAAGTGTTACAAAAAAGTCAATTTACAAATTTCGGTTGATTTTGAAATACGTTTTCTATTTGACTCACGGCAGCAGCAAAAAGTTGCCCAAAAAAAAGTAATAATGAAAATGTGAAAAAGACGCGGCAAAACTTAAGGCAGCAAAATAATATTACAAAAATAATAATAATGCTAAAGAGCAGAGCGCACAATTTAATGATATTCAAATTAGAAACAGAGTCGCAAAAACAAAAAAAAAAAAACAAAAAAATACACAGAACAAAAGAAATAAAGCAACAAATAAGGAAAAGAAGCGAGTGATGGGACATGAAACAAGTTTGAGGAGTTCTAGAAGCCAGTTGCTGTTGTGGGGAGATTATAAATGCATGAAGCTCTCTGATATGTTTACCTTTAATATCGCGCAACAAACAACAAAGTTTCCAGCCAGCTGGGCGAAAACTTTTCCATTTACCTTTCGTTCTCTGTCTAACGTTCTTCCTCTTCTCCCTCTCTCTCTCTCTCTCTCTTTGGGACTAGCTGAGGCACAATTCTTTGGTAATCCGTACTATGGACCACAACAGGGCTTCGGACCACAACAACAGGGCTTCGGACAGCGTGGACCACGTCAGGGTTCCGTCTCGAAGGCCAACACCAACTCATACGAACGTCAGGTGGACTTTGGCAACAATGTTGAGTATACGCAGGGTGTGTCGAACTCCCGCGCCGTAACCCGACAGAACGGACAGCGTGTGGTCGCCGACAGTCAGGCGGCGACTCGTGACTTCGATCTCGGCGGCCTTCAGCTGGGCAACACGTTGACCCGCACACGCACCAATGCGAATGGCGCCGTTTCTGGGGGCATTGCGGATCAGTTCCGCATCGGAAACTTGGGTCTGGGCGCATCGCTCTCACCCGATAATCTACGTCAGGGCTTTGGACTGCAGCGTGGCGCCGATGGCGATGTGCGTCTGGGTCTCGGGCTCCTGAGTCTCGATCTCGACAACAATGTGCAGAACAGCAACTCGCTGGGACAGGCTCAGGTCAATGCCCAGGGTCGAGGATCGAAGGTCCGGTCGAACAGCAACACGAACACAAACACCCAACAGTATGGCGGAGTGCGTGTTAGCGATACGGTGACGAATTCAAATGCCTTTGGACGGACACGCAACGGTCAGACATCGGCGAATGCCGCCGGCTTCGGTGGAAATGCGGCGACTCAAGGTGCAACCTTTGGCGGCTTTGGAGGCTTCGGGGGCTTCCGTCGTCGTCGCACTCCACAGCCTCAAGCTCAAGCTCAGCCTCAGCAACGTGTTGTCTATCAGCGTCAGCGTTTGTCGCGTCCCAAGCGTCGTGCGCAATTCGTGCCCTTCGGCTATCCTCAACAGAACTGGGGCGGCTTCGGCGGCGGCTTTGGCGGTCAGTACACGGAGCGTCCACGTCGTCAGTTTGAACGTCCTGGTGGCTTCGGAGGTTTCGGCGGTGGCGGCGGCGGCGGTTTCGGTGGCGAGTTTGGTGGCGGCGGCGGCGGCTTTGGCGGCGGTGGCTTTGGAGGCGGCTTTGAGCAGCCCAACTTCAACCAGCAAAAGGGACACAAGAAGCAGCAGCAGCATCACGGACAAGTGCAGTCGACGGGCAATGCCAACGCTCAGGGCGGACCCGGTTTCAATCAGCAGGCGGCGAGCAATAATTTCGCCAATCAGAATGCGGATGGCTCACAGAATTCGGGCAGCAGCAGCATTGGCTCCAATCTGGCTCAGGATGGCAGCAGCGGTCAGGTGAGCTCGGCGAACACCAATCAACAGAATGGCCCCAACTCGCAGACGAATGGCGCTCAGTCGCAGGCGCTGAACTTCCGACCCGGGGAGCAACAGGCGAGCAGCTCGAATGCCAACACACAGCACACAATCGACGGCAATCGGGAGACAATTGGCTCGAACAGCGGCTCGACGGCGACCAACAACAATGCCGATGGCAGCTCCACGAACACCGCCAACACCGATACCCAGGTGGTGCGCGATGGCAGCCAACAGACGATCACCTCGGGCGCCAACAGTCAGTCCATATTCCAGGGCAACCAGGGACAGGGCAATTCGGCTGCCAACACCGCGGCGAACATTAGCTCGCAGCGCGGTCCCAACGGCTCCGTTACAAACTCCGCTAGCAGCAGTGCCACGGCAACGGCCACAAATGGTCAGTCGGCGAATGCCAATGCCAATGCGAATGCGGGCGGACAGTTCGGCGGTGGTGACCCCAATGCCAATGCCAATGCGAATGGCGGCGGACAGTTTGGAGGCGCCAATTCCAATTCCAATGTCTTTGGCGGTTTCGGTGGGTTCGGTGGCTGGGGTCGATAAACTCACTCTTTACTGTTCGTCTCCCACTGTTAACTGTTAAGTGTTATCAGACAACTGTTAACTGCACTCTCTTGACTGACAGCTGTTAGCCTGTTAACTGTACACTGTTAATTGTACTCTCTTAACGGTGTGCAGTAAAAACTTGCACTGCTAACTGATCACTGTTAACTGCACCCTGTTGACCTTTCACTTATTAACTGACTGCTGTTAGCCACTCACTGTTAACTGCTCTCTGTACTGCTTACTGGTCACTGTTAACTATACACTGTTAGCTGTACACTGTTGACTCTTCACTGTTAACTGCACACTGTTGACTTTTCACTACTTAAGTGTCTGCTGTTAACCACACACTGTTAACTACTCTTACCTGATAACTTTCCGCTGTAACCTGCTCTCTGCCAACTGTGTACTGTTAACACTTCACTGTAAACACTCTCTGTTAATTGTGTACTGTTAACACGCCACTGTTAACACTTTACTGTTAGCTGAACTACAACTTACTCTAGCTATTTTTTTTTTTGCTCAAACTCTACATTAATTAATATATTTTATTTTATTTTATTTTTTTAACGACAATGAATCACTTTAAGCACATGAATAAAATGCATTTGTTAATTTTAATTTTGTTATTGCACTGTTTTTATTTTGTGTTGTTTTATTTGTGTTTTATTTTGCGCGAAATATTTTGAATATTCACAATGTTACACTTTATTTGTTTATTTCATACAAGTAAATTTCATCCAAACGATTTTTGTTGCAATATTTGGAAAAGATTTAGTTGTTTCTAAATTTCAATTTGCATTTTTTGTATATTTTGCAATGTTTGTATATTTATTTTTAGCTTTAGACAGAGTTATAAATTGTTTTAAAGAGTCCTCCTCCCTACTTACAAGCTTATGCATATTATAGAAATGGTTGGAGTTTTAAATTTCAATGACAGAAGACACTAATTTAGCTCAGTATTATATCAAGATTATTGCGTTTAGTAATTGTTAAGTATAAGTTATCAAACTGCTTTAAAGAAACAGTTATCAGTGATTAACCCGAAAGTTGTGAATAGCTGAATTTAATAGTTTGCTGTTAGCTCTCTTTTTTATTTTGTCTGCCCATAAATCAATGTCTTACTACCAAATTTATCTATTCAATCTTTTGAGCACTGAAAACAGCTCTTTTCTCTAGATGAACTAATCTATCATTAAATGGAACCAGTTTTAACATGATCTGATCGCTTGGCTTAAGAAATACATTTAACTGCTAGCAGTTGAAATGAGATATTAGCTAATTATTTCAGATTGTATTTTAAAGACTATTTTTATCAAGATGAAACAATTTTTGTTTTAATTAATGAACTGATATAAACACATCAATTTATCAAATAGATTGCATATATCATTAATTAGTTTACTAGTCACTTATTTATTAACTTGACAAGTACTTTGTTAAAATCTTATAAAATGCTGCTTCTTAGGAAATAGAAAATGTTCAGTTAGAAATAATAATTAGTAAAAGCATTACATATACAATTTCATTCAATATTATTTTCGGTTCTTAAGTTGTCATTTCTTTATTTGGAGAATAAGTCTGTGCTCAGTACGCAAAACACAAAAACCCACATCAACAAAAGTTTTTGTTAGCTTAATATTGATTTTATGAGGTCTAAAATTAAGTCCTATAAATCTTAATTTGTGCAAAAGCCCAAATTTGAAAAAAAAAAAAACAAACGTTCGCGCTTAGAAGATAGAGAGCAAAAATATTTGAGTTTATTTTAAACAAATATTTGTGCAGTAGAGGGTTAAGTAGCATTTAGATTTCTACAACAAGTTACTTAGATATTTAGCACATTGATAGAGATCGCATTCATCAATCTTCCACTCTCTACACAACATCTGTCAAGCACAATTCAAGTTGGAGCAACTGCAGCCCTGGCAGCACCAAAACTGTTGCATACTTTCAGGCAGCAGCATTAAAACTGCGCTGATTCTCTCTCTTTCTCTTTCGCTCTTTCTTGCTTCAAACCTTTTCGCAGTGCGCTATCGCATGCAGCAACAGGTGCATCTGCAGCGCTGGCGTCCCAGATCCTCGAACCTCAGCGCCGACTTGGAGCAGCTGCACTTCAATCGAACATCGCGACTGGAGGATTTGCAGCCGCGTGTGAACACCTCAATTGAGGCATTCGGTGAATTTGATGCCGGCCAGCGACAGGGCAGAACGATTAGCCTGATCACCGACTGGATCAGCAGCCTGTTCAGCTCCTGTGTCTCACCGTGCACCCTCGAAGCGTATCAGGACAATCGTTGCTGTGAAACCTACGTCGTTGGACCACCGCCCACCGCCTGCTGTGGCGGTGTCGGTGTGGGAGTTGGTGTTGCTGTTGGTCCACCCGGACCTCCTGGTCCACCTGGACCTCCTGGACCAGCACCGCTCCCTCCTCCGCCTCCTCCACCTCCACCTCCACCACCTCCGCCACCACCGCCAGTTCGGTATCCGCCTCCATATCCGCTGCCGGGTCCAATGCTGCCCCCCAAAAATACGCCGATTATGATGATGGCGGTGCCCATTAACTGCTGCACCGTCTGCACCTACACCTACTATGGCCCGCCGCCCTGTGGTCGCTTCAACACCAACAACAATAGCAACAACAACAGCAACAACAACAAACGAGTCACCGTCTACATTCCGCCACCCTACTATGGCCGTTAACCCGCCTTCCCCAACCTTCCCCGCTAGCATTAAGGCAGCACATAGATCATAGGCAACTACATATGCTTCTCCCCTCCACACCTCCTCTCTTTCTGTTTGTTTGCATAATCTCTGAGCGCGCATTGTGTCTGTTTCTGGGTCTCGTGCTGTCAAAAATGCGCCAAACAAGACAACAACAGACACACAGTCAGCGGGGTGTAAAGTCCAGGCTCAGTGCCTTCTTCCTTCGCCCTTGGCAGACACACTCACTCACACACACACACACATATGGACAGCTTCAGCTTTGGTTGCGGCAATGAAGTTATTGTGCCTCCATCAAAGTGCTAGCGCCTAGACAATGTGTTGTATAGAGTATCACTTAGGAATTGCTCCCCACGAAATGCTTCTGAATCTGAATTCACGGTTTCCTCGCAATTCCGCTTTCAACAGTCTCCTTCCTCTCTTACAGCTCTATATAGATATAGTAACATTAGAAGAAGAAAATTGTTTTTTTTTTTTTTCGTAATATTACGTATACGTATTCTGCATTGTAAATCTCAGCTCAACTAAATTAAAAAGTAAATACAGAAAAACATAAATATAATATATTGAAAATTTTATTGCAAATATATTATATGTAAACCAACTGAAATGACAATAATTTAAATTATATTTTTTTATTTTTATTATATGGGTAATTCTCTGGCAGTAAAAAAACATATATTGAATCAAGTTTTAAAATAACATAAGTATTGGTTATTGTTATAGATCTGGATTAAGTTCTTTTGTTTCACGATCAAATATAGAAATTCGATTTTTATTATTTTATTTGCGTATATATTCATTCATTTTTACAATTATCTTACAACAGAAAAACAATTTCAAAATCATTCTTAGCTTTAATTAAAGGGCCAAGATTCACGTATGTAATGTTTTTTCACTTTGGATAGTATCACACACAACATTTTCGTCAGAGATTTACCCTTTATTTTACTACATATTATATCTATATTTTAAAAAATTCGAAATCGAAACAGCATTTGAAAAAAAAAATGATATGACAGGAAATATTAATACACAAAGTAAGAAGGATACACAACATATAACAAATAAACGATGAAGTCAAATGTGAAATTTAATTTTATTAATTTTTATTTTCAATTTCTTTTCCTACTTTGTATGCTTTCTGCAAGAAACTGACATTGTAAATAAATACAAAATAACATAAAGTAATGAACACAAAAAAAAAATAACAAAACAAAACACAGAAAGGAAATATTAAAATAGCAAAATAAAATGAAATGAATAATGATATAAAACTAAATAAAATAAAAGAAAGCAATTAATAATACATTGAAAAAGAAAACAAATATAATAAAATAAAATGATTGAAAACTAAAAATATATTTAAAGATGAACAACAAATTTGTGATTTTCGAAATATAATTTTTTTGTATTAATTCTTTATTCAGTAAGTGAAGTAACAGTTCACCCAAAATATACCTAAATGAAGGTCAAACCCTGTAGATCCCTACAATGAAATATTAAATAACACAGCAAATTTTTGATATTTTACTTACATTTTATTTTCTCCGTGTCGCTAAATTTGTTAGTGCAATTTGTTATTTATATTAATTTCTATTTCATAAATTCATTTAAACAATTCCAATACCAAATGAATTTCACACTATTTCCCTCTAAATTCGTCTGCCGCTTAAATTTGTTTGACTTTTGCCGCAAAGTATGCAACATTTTCTTGAAGCAGCAGTTGATAAAAGGCCGACAACGAAATAGATTTAGTGAACATCGATGCATTTTTTGTTGTTGTTGTTGCTGCTGTGGTGGGGGATAGGGAAATCGCAGATCGTTGTGAATGCTTTTTGCTCAGAGCTGCTGAGCTGCTTTTGTTGTTTGCCATTTTAGCGATATTCGCTGCTTTGTTGTGCTTTTTTTTGTTAAGCACACACAAAATGCGACCAGTCGCCGCCTTTGTGTGCAAGCATGTGAGTGTGTGATGAGTGAGTGTGAGTGTATGTTATGTAGCTGTCCGCTTTGTGTGCACGTAAGGACAGTGAAAATTTATAACAAGCGGGTCCCAAGCACACACACAGGTCTCTGACAGAGTCGCTAGCTGTCTGGCCGCCAACGACGACGACGACGACGACAACAAGGCACAACAGAGAACAGAGAACAGAACACGACAGCACAACAGAGAATGGGAACAGGAAAGGAGCAGAGCAGGGAAAGGGAGAGAAAGAAGGGCACAGGATACGTCACGTCAGCGGCACAACAAAGCTGATAACTTCAGGCACTGCGCCAACGCCGTCGACGTAGTCGTCAGATTGTGATAAGCAGCGCGCTGGAATAGAGAGAGAGAGAGAGGGAAGGGGAGTAAAGGAAGTGAAGGAAAAAAGTATGTGTGGAGTCCCCCCAAGAGAGAGAGACGGAAGCAGCGCCCAACACATCGCGCGCCTTTTGTCATTTCTCATAATGTTAATTTATATTCAGTTCAGTCTAAGCAAATAGCACACAAAAAAAAAAAAAAATAAGTAAGTAAGAACACAGATTGAAGCAGCAGCAGTAGAAGTAGTGTAGTGTTTGTGTCAAAGTTCGTCATTGCCTTGGCTTAGTGGTAGAATTGCTGATGGTGGCGACGACGCGCTGGCGTGGCAGCCACAAAGCGACGCTCGCCAAACACCTCCTGACCGGGGGCAGCGTCATCTGTGGCCGAGTAGAGCAGCAGGGGAATCTCCTCAACGCTCGTCTGCTGCAGCTGCGCCGAGTTACGCACACCGGAGCGCACCAGCTCACCCGCCGAGAGACGACGCGTGGAAGCAGCAACTGGAGCTGGTGCTGAGACTGCGCTACCTTCTAGCAGCTGAGTGTCATCGTTCTCATTCTGCTGCAGTGGCTCATCTTCGAGCTGGGGCACAACAATCGCATTGCCAACACTGGCTGCGTTCTCATCACCCTCGATGCCATCGCCGCCGCCGCTTATGGAGCTGGCCTGCAGCAGTGCCTCGATATTCTCAATGTTCGAGAGTCCATTGATCTGCAGCTGATCGTGCAGTTCGCTGGGAATGGCGATCGCCTGGACATCCTTGTGGCCGGAGATGCCGTTGGGTGTGGGAATGAATTGCACATTCTCGGGTATCTGATCGGTGGGGTAGACGGGCACCAGTTCGGCCTCATTGTCGTTCTTCGACTTGAGCAGAATCAGCGAGATCGGCACGATCTTCTTGAACTTCAGCAGCACTAGCTTCTTGATGGCCACGGCACCGGGAAAGACGCGACTCTGTTGCACATGTGGCTTGGCCACGAGAGCACGCTGTTGCTGTTGCTGGTAGCGATGACTCCTGGAACGATGGCCGGGCACATGACGAGCTGAGAATAGAAAGCATTTTGAAAAAGAGTTCGAAAGCAAAACAGAGCGTGGACGGGGGCAACTCACCATCGATGAGGGCGAACAGCGCGATGGCGACAAACAGCAGAGTGAACAATTTCATTTTAGCAGCTCTAATTCGAATTCGTTGGCAAACTCCTCGCTTATTGTGTTATTTGTTGTGTCGCTGGGCGAGCGCGTCTATTAAATGGTTCAGCGGTTGCCCTGGCAAACACATTTTATACGGCATAGAACGCTGAAAAGAAACAGAAAAAAAATCTTGAGAGATACATTTGTATCTTTCACTCGACGGAAATCATAAAATGACAAAGCGAACAAAAAATTAAGCACACAAAATTAGCGCCAAGAACTAAATGCAGAAACGTGGAGTCTCTCTCTCTCTAGCTTCGTATCTTTCACCCATTTAAGAGTTCTGTCTGACTATTAAACTATGCAAATGAAAAGCTAAATCTCCTCGCATCTGATTTATGCTGTGACTTCATATGATCCAACTGGATTACTGTGTGTTTTTGTAGCCTGCAGTCCCTGCGAGTCATTGACCGGCTGCTGCATTGCCTTAGCCTCAAAAATCAGAGTCAGAACTTCAAAAAATTTGTCACTTGATACTGAAGTCAAAGTCGAAGGCGTTCAATTTGCATTTGAGGTCGTCGCCATCGGAAAGTTACCAATTTTTGTTAACGCTCCTCAGTTTTGGGTCAAAAGTGAGATTGCCGCACATCTTTTTCCAGTTTCGCGGAGTATTTATCAATGTCCGCCGTCTGGACGATCTGGCGATCCCAATCGCCATGTCAAAGTTCAGCCCACATAGTTGATATATTTTATTATTGTTTTGCATATTCTCTTTTTGGGAATCACACACCACATTCACATTTCATCACATTTTCAGTTCAGCCAGTTAAGTTAATGCTCTTATAAGAATCTATTTCTTGTTTGCATTTGTTCCTCAATTTCTTTTTACCAAAGCCAACTTAAGCAGATTAGCTGTTGTTATTGCAAAATGCTGAAGAAAACTTAAGAATGCGAATGCGATCTGAGTATGAAATTAAAATGATTTATTGACTTACAAAAGGCTGAAGATAAATGATCCAAAAATAAATCAAAAGAATAGAAAAGTGTTATGTTCATAAATTATACGAAAAGTAGAAAAATTTTCAATACTTGTTAACAATACATTGTTATATTTGATGTTGATAATAGTATTCATATTATAAATACTATAATTCGAATACATAATAGATGCATGATAGACAATTTTTAAATTGATTTCTTATTTATTATTTATATTTTTAAACATATATTATATATGATATATTTAAGCTTGTTCAAATAATGTAATTTATCGCGAATTGAAGAGAATAATAATAAATAAAAAATAATATGATATTAAATAAATTAATTTAATTTAAATTAACAGTATAAATACTTAAATTTGAAAATGTTTAGACAGATTAGTTCTCTCATATTTATGCATAAATAAAATCTTTGTAAATTAATTTTTTTCATAAGGATTTTATATTTTTATATGACATCTTTTTTTGTAATTTATATA
This sequence comes from Drosophila niveifrons, assembly GCA_035046325.1. NCBI lineage: Eukaryota > Metazoa > Arthropoda > Insecta > Diptera > Drosophilidae > Drosophila > Drosophila niveifrons. The sequence continues at coordinate 6,772,647 of JAWNOC010000063.1, read as the reverse complement.
ATAATTTATCACAAATTGAATAGAATAGAATAAGGAAGTAAAATAGGGAATACCATAATTAAAAAAAAAAATATATATATATATATAAAATTTAATAAGCATTAATATGTTTATGGTAATAAGTAATGAAATATCATTTCATTTTGTTATTCTATATTAAAGCTGTTGAAACTTCTGTACTCTCTATAGAAATTTGTACAATTGCGATAAATTAGCAAATTTAATAAAAAATACTAAATAAAAAGAATAAAAAATTAAACAAGTTATAAAAATCAATTTTGTTATAAATAAAAATCAATTAATTATTTAATTAAATTATTAATTAATAATATAAATAACACCAAAGTGGTTGCAGATGAATCCTTTTATATTTTGAAAATTTATTTTGTGCATATATTTGACATGATAAAATATTGTTTAAGGTTTATAGTTTAAATTGAATATTCTATATTTATACAATAAATTATGACAGCCTGACTAATATTGAAATAAATAATAAATGAAGGAATAATTTAAACTGATTTGAACTTGCATACATTTTGCTTTAAAATCCATTTATATTTTAATTTGAAATATTATTATATTCATTTTATTCCATTTATGAATAAATGTATCGCAAATTGAATAGGCAAATAAATAGTAAATAAAACAAGAAACATAAATAATAAATGAATGAATAATTAAATAAATTAAAAAGAATCAATTTCGCTATAAATATGCGATGTTATTTAAATGAATGTTTTTTTTTGCATGTTTTGTGAGTTTAACTAACGTTACTTTAAACTATGTCGCTCTTGGAATGTCTTTCTATAACGTATCGCGACATAAATAAACAGATATTTATAAACATCGGCGGCAGTTATGAATAGTATCTGTATGGAACAAAAGCAAGAAAAACCTATTCATACGATATTGAATTGAATTCGCAGTCCGCTAACAAATGAATAGTTACTAGTCATTAATTATCTGATTGATCCGATGTGATCTACGATCTGCGATACACTCTCCACCAAGCGTGGCAAGCTAAGCTGCCACCAAGTTGCCCGTGTGGAACAGATCGTTTCGTCTGGCGGCAGCTCCTGCTTTCACCTTCCAGGCTGCCACCGGGGGGCAACTTCGCTTGTGCTTGTGCTACCAGCTGCGATTTATTTGTGTTTATGTGCTAATCTATTTTGTTTTGGCCTCTGTTATTAGGGGCCGCTGCTGCTTTCAAAGAGCCACGTCAATAATTAACGTTACGTTTTTCTGTGTTGTCCATACCCGTTACCTGTAGGGAAGAAGGGTATTATAACTTTATGGAAATGTATGTTGCATGCAGAACGAGGCATCTCTGATATTTTCTTGATTGGCGAAAACAGCCAATGCGAAAAATTTTCCGTCTGTCTGTCCGTCCGTCCGTCTAAACACTTAGATCTCATGGAATATGAGAGAAAATACTATAATTCTTTTTCGACTGCACTTCCTTTCATTGCAGTCATATCAAGTTGGTTTAAATTTTTTGCCACGCCTGTAGCATAACTTTTAAGCTAAATTCGAATTAAGGTATAGACAATAATAACTTTAGTCATTTGAAATGCTTTACAAATACAATCTGGTTTTAGCTGTTTTGGCTGATAATCTGGTATATTTTTATCTCTATGGTATATTTTGCTAAATATACCGAAGGACATATGTTGTAAATTACTTAATCGATATAGCAATTATGGCCAATGGCCTATTTTAGTATTTTGGCGGTACTATGAATTGCAATCTTATCTATAGAACTTTGACTGACAACTTGGTATATTATGACCTTTTTGGTATATATTGAATGTAATATTTCATCTATATAACACATATGTCCTATGACATATTTTAGTATTTTGCGGTATTATGAATTGGTATATGTTAAGAATAAACCGCACTGCAATCTTATCTAAGGGACTTTGACCGGCAAATTTGGTATATTTTGACTTCTGTGGTATATGTCGAATGTAATACTTCAACGGTATAGCAAATATGTATTTAGGAATATTTTTTGTATTTAAGCGGTATTTTATTTTGTTGTATTTTAAAAATAATACACTATATTGATTTACTTTAAACTTTACTTTACTTGTCTGCATAGCGGGTATCTCAAAGTCGAGCACACTCTACTTCAGTTCTCTTACTTGCTTTGTTTTTGGCGCGGCTACCGTTCGACGTTGTTTTGGGGAGTGAGAATCTTCACATCTGCATTCAAAATACTTGTGGCCTATTATGAGCGACATAAACCAATTTTTTAATAACCAAATTATGCAAAAGAAAACTGTGAACTGTGAGCAGCAACGAGGCAACGAGGCAATGGACGCAATATGTTCATTAACTGACTTTGGCTAAGCCCAAGTCTTGGGTTTGGTCTTGTGTCTTGGACCTGGCATTGCAAAAAGTGCCTGCCTTATGCTAATGGAAATCCATAAAAAGAACACATAAATACTCATTAGTAAGTTGTAAGTGTGTGTGTACCTCGCACCGAACTCTTGAAGAAAGTTGCTGCCCGGATTGTCGCCAGGCAGGTCAACAACGTGACGGGGTCAAAGTGTTAGAAAGTTATTGGAAAGTTTTATATTTTATTTTGGTTCTTTGCTATTCTATATTCTCCGAATTTGGCGTTACCTAAAACAAAACAAAATCTGGAACAAACGATTATCATCATCATGATCATCATCTCATCACCCCATTTCCATTTCCATTTGAAATGCCTTTGCGATGAACTAATAAACTTGTTCCCATTGCGAAGATTGGATTTTCAATTAGTCAACCAATTTCTAATGCTCTCGGGCTTTACTAGAAACGAAAAAAAAAACAGTTTTATTAAACGATAGACATTTGCATTTAATTAGTTTTTAAACGAATGAGAAGAATTATCAAATTAAAGACAATATTAATTAACACCAAATTGGAAATAGTTCAAAAAGTGAAACTTTTGTTTTACTTCATTCAGCAGAATTGTGTTGGAAATCTTTTTGATCTTGAGTATTTAAAATTTAATGAAATTGTAAAATTATTTGAGTCAAGTACATTAAATTTATTTATAAATTAAATATACGAAGAATAAAATAATAAAAAGGATTGTTTTCTTAAGTAATTAAATAATTAATATTGAACATTTCATCAAATATTAAGTTTTAATTAATTATACATTGTGGTAAACTATAAATTTTAATGTAGACACTTTACAACACAATGTATTTATTTATTAAGAGTTGTATAGTATTCTATATTAAACATGTATAATATTACAAAATTTAAAATGAATTAATACTAAAATATTGAAATTTTCAGTTTTAAATATAAAATTCGTTAACTAATTTTCAAATAACAACAAGAAAATTAATGTTTTTGCACAGTCTTTAAATATATATTAATTGAACAATATTTAACTACTTAAATGAACAATATAGTTTAATATTTTCTTTTACAAAGTATACCTTTATTATTAAATATATATTAAGTTTAAGTTAATAAGAGTGCTTAAACTCTATGTTTCTATCATTCATTTATTTATTATTAAATATACAAATTCAATTTGTGTATGTTTTCTATTATTCATCTTTTAACATTATTTATAATCCATATTTATTATAGTTTATTCATGTCTTTTATGTAGAGTGTTTGGAGATTGAGCTAGTTCCATTTGCATAAGAACGATTTCTATAAAATCGAAATTCAGATTAGCAGTCAAGCGAATTCTGTTGAATTGAACTGGTTTTGTTGCGCATTAGATCGAAGGGATAAGCTGCAGTTTCTAGCCAAACGTAATTCCTAGAAGATGTCTTAGCATATCTCCGAACTAGTTCCAGTTCAGCGGAGGTCAAAAGCTGACCCGCGACCTCTCAACACACATGCCACAGCGATTTAATTTAGCAAGCAGATCGCCGGCAGCAGAGATGAGCAGCATCAGCAGCAGAAGTAATCAAAGCATCAAAGCAGCAACAGCAATCGTTAGCGATGTTTAGATGTTGCTCTCGCTCTCTCGCATTTATGGTTCGTTGATTTGCCGGCCGGCAAAACGCGTTGTGTGCTCACTGTTGCTCTCGCTCTCTCGCATTCGCTCTCCGCTGCTGTCGCGCGTCGCGGCTCTCTTCGCCAAATTGTAGCTGGTACATAAAAAGCTCGGGTCGCCGCGCACGCTCAAACAGTTGGCCAAACGAGACGTCTGTCTGTGGACGAGCGAAGCGAACGGAGACGCAAAGTGCACAAACAACAACAATAACAACGACAACAAAAACGAGAACAAGAATTTTTCCGAGAGTGTGTGTGTGTGTGAGTGAGCAAAAGAGTGTGATTGTGTGCGTGTGTGTGAGAGTGTTAATTCCATTACACAGACATGGCCAAATCAATGGCACTATGCCTGACCCTGGCTCTCGTCCTGGCTGCAACGCTTGTTAACGCCGAGGTCAAGGCCGCCGTCGCTGCCGTCAAGGTCGCAGCCCCCGCAGCCGCAACCGCAGCTGCCGCTGCTCCCGCTGTCGTCGCTCCCGTTGTGGCCAAGGAGCTGCCACAAGTGGCGATGGAGCAGTCAACGGAATCACCTATTGCCGACATGGCGCTGATTGGTAGGCAATCTTCAGCAAACAATCGTCCCAAATCACAGACTAAAGTCTAATGTGTGTTTTTTTTTCGCTCTTCCCAAAAACCCTTCCACTCCCCCACTTTTTTTTCATGTGCTCTTTTTTTTGCTGTGCGATCCGTTACTGTGTGTGTGTGCTAACGTGTGTGTTTACGTGTACTCGGCTGGCTTGCAGAGGATGCCCCCATGGTGCCCAAGACGCCCACCGAGAAGCCACCGCTAGTGGCAGCAGCCGCCGCCAAGGCAGCCAGCCCAGAGCCAAGCTCGGAGCCACAAGCTGATGAGAAATCCGCTCAGCCGCATACAGTTGCCGACTTCATCATCCATCCCCTGATCGCGTTCAAGCCCCGTCAGGCGGCACTCGATGAGCTGCAGGCTCAGGGCAAACAGGCAACGCCAGCGGGCTCGGGCAGCACCACATCCACATCGCCCGGCACTTGGCTGTTTGGCATGAATCCTGGCCAGGGTTTGGGTTCGTCGTTCTCTACGCTGGCTGGCTCTGTGTCCGGTTGGTTCAACGATCGTATCGCCGGCGCCGCCCAACAGCTGCCCAGTCTTCCCAGCTTGCAGAGTCTGACGGAGATCCCGGTCCGTGAGACCACCACCACAACTACCACCACCGTCCGTCCCGACATCGTGGTGCGTGTCCAGCAGCGTCCCAACAGAAGGCGTGGCAATGGAAATGGCAACGGTAATGGTAACTTGAATGGCAATGGCAATGGCAACGGTAATCGCAATGGCAACCGCAACGGTAACCGCAATGGCAACCGCATTGGCAACGGCAACGGTAATGGCAACGGCAACGGCAATCGTGGCCAGCGTCCAAATCGTTTCAACAATCGCTTGGATTCCCTGGAGTCGGATGAATACGACGATGATTACTACAATGGCAATCGCTTCGACGAGGAGTTCGATGACGATGAACAGGACGAGGAGGAGATTGTGCCCAACAACGATGATGATCAATCGCTCGAGCAGGCTGACGATGAGGAGGATGAACAACAGTCTGTCGAACAGCAGCCTCTGAAACGTCGTCGTGTCACCCAAGCTCAGACAGGACTGCGTCGCAGGCCACAATCTCAATCCCAAACGCAATCGCACTCGCCGCGTCGCCAGCAGCCTCAGCAGACACGCCGTGGACCCCAGCCGCTGGCTGTGCTGCAGCAGGCCGAGGAGGAGGACGACGAAGAGGAGGCCGATGATGCCGAACAGCAGCCGGAACAGGAGGCTGACGATGACGAGGAGGAGGCCGAGGAAAGTGACGAAAACTTCACGCCCGTCATCTACTCGCAGTCCTCCCGCAAGTCCCAGGGACAAGCGGGTTTCATACAGAACAGCCAACAGAGCCTGATCAATCAGCTGCGTCGTTTCACCTTCGGTCAGACACCCGGCGAATTGGGCAACAAGTTGCGCAAGTCCCCCAGCCAGTCGCAGAGCAATCAGAGTCCCACACGCAACGGCGGCCGTCGTCCCCAGCAGGCAACGCTGCTGGTGAACCGCAACGGTCAGACCGTGTATGTGGCACCCGAGCTGCTCGAGCTGACACCCGGCTATCCCTATGGCTATGCGCCCGCGCCCGTTAAGAAGCAACAATCGCAGCGAGTGCCCGCCAGTGCTTACCCTCAGCCACCATTGACGGTGCCCGTGCGTCGCAAGGGACGTCCCACCCAATACATTACCATCCCCTGGAGCCAGCTGGGTCTGACGCCACCCGATCGTCAAACTGTGGTCTCTCTCGCCGAGGGCATTCAATCGCAACCTCTTATTCTCAACATTCCCGAGAGCGCCATCACCGCGCTGCCCGTGCGTGGCGCCGCTGCCGGCTCCAATGCCCAGAAGAAGAAGAAGCGTCCCACATTGACTGCCTCGGCTGTGCCACTGCTGGCCGATGCCTCGCTCATGGACATCTTCCAGCCACCTCAGATCCCACCATCGCGCACCGGCGCCAGCTCCAGCTCTACATCCAGCGGTGCTGTGACTAAGCCCAAGCCTAAGCCAGTCTTGATTGCCGCCAAGCCCGTGCAGGCTGGCGGTTTGCTGCCCACACGCATTCGCCCCGGCACCATTGTGGAGAAGGCTCCCGCCGTGGAGAGCACTGAGAAACAGCAGCCACAAGCGGCAGTTGCACAAACCGAACAGCAGCCCATGAAGGAGACAAGCGAGGCCATGGAAACACCTGCTGTGGCTTCAGCTGCCGTCAATGTGGAGCAGCCAATGGAGACGCCAGCGGCTGGTCCGACACAGCCCGAGCAGGAGTACATCATTGTCGGTGAGGACAATGAGCCGGGACTGTCGCGTCATGTGCAGCCCGTCTTTGGTGATGCTCGCTATGTGTCGTACGGCGATTTTCATCCCTACTTCGATCTGATCCATCAGAATCGTCGCTTTGCCCTGCGCAAGGTGGGACGCGCCCTCCAAGAGGATGGCGAAGCGTCCGCGCCCATTGTCGCAGTCTAGTTGTAAAAATGCGAGAGCTTAAACTGAGAATTGAGTAAACATGAAACAAAGAAAACCGAAACATATACAAAAAAATAACCCAAAAATGATTTTCAATCCAAAAATAGTGCGAAACACAAAAACCACGAAAAGAATAAACTTTTTTTTTTACATTTTTTTTTCTGTTGTTGTTGTGTGTGTATGTGTGTGTATCGAGATGCGACCCCAAGACCGAAAAAAAAAACCCAGCAAAAAAAAAGCTGTTAACCCCTTGTGAACTCGAAGAAAGAGAGAAGAAAGAGAACAGCATCTTTCGCGGTATATTAATAATACCAACATAAACATATTTTCTTTTTGTGTGCCGTTTTTTTTTTTATAATGTGTTGTTATTCATGAATATTATTCATAATTAATGCCGACTAGCGTCGATCGTCGAGCACATTGACCCGAGACCGAACAAAAAAGACTCTTGCATATTAATGAGGCTCGTGCGCTTTGACCGATTTTAGCGATGGCCAAAACAATTCAGAAGAAAGTCACAGTTCAGGTCATGTTTATTAATGTAGATTGGCAAGAAAGATGCGAAGATAGAGAATCTCAATATATTACTGACTCGGCATAATTCGTGGAACTAGTTCTTTGAATCACTTAACGGTAGTTTTCACACAAAACGCCAACATGAATGAACTGATTATAGCTGTCAGCTTATGGCTCACAGGAGCTGTACTTATTTCCATAGCAGGCAGCTTTTAAGCTGCAGGATCAGAGTTGCATAGCAAGCAGCTGGCAGATGTAGAACGCAATCGTGTTGTAGCTATTAGCTTTTGCAAGAGATAATCGTACTGAAATTGAAAATCGTTTTGCGCCTATTGAAAACGATATCATATTTCTAAAAAAACAAAAAAAAATTGAAAATAAGGCACAGTTTTAGGGGCCGAAGAATCACTTTCCACTTAGAGTCGCGTCTCAGGTTCAACCTAAACACACACACACAAACACACGCACACGAAATAATACAACAATAATGATTTAGCACCTGGAGGCAACACTACCAGAGAAGCATTCAATCACATTGGGGCACCCACTCGTCGTCGCATGCCGCACAATAATGGCTAAAACTGGAACGAGAAGCTGCTGCTGCTGCTGCTGCTGCCAACCGCCACTCGACTTGGAGCTCGGAGCTTGAAGCTTGGACTTCTCTTGACTTTGGAAATGGGCGGCCTCGGGGCAGACATCTGCCTTGTCTCTGTGATGAGAATTTTGCATAATCATTGCGAAGTGCGGCAAAATGGTTGGAGCAATCAATGGGACAGTATTAGGCCGAGATGCGAGCGCACTTCACTTGCCACATTCGAAGTTCGAACAGAAGACGCCCGTTGACAACATCATTCGTCACGGACACAGTTCGAGTTTTCGATGGATAGCTTAAATTGTTGGATGTATGGATATGCATGATAGCCTGCCTGGCTTAAGTTTGCTTTTGCTTTTGCGTTTGAGTTCGGGTTTGGTTTTGGGTTTCGGCCTGATGACAACTATGCCCTCCGGCCACATTCTTCCACGACAATTAATTATGCGGCAATGTGCGAGCGATGAGGTGAATGATCAGTTAAGTGGCAGCAAGTGGCAAGTCAGGCAGTCGATATTTGCTCAAAAGAGGCCCATTCGATTAACTGTAAATATTATAGAAATTCATAATTCAAATTAATTTGCTTTGCATTTTGCATCTGCTTAAAGTTCAACTCTTCAACTCACATCCAAGTCGAATTTGCCGAATAGCACAACCTGCTAAGCCAAATTAGTTGCCTGACTCCATGGCTCCATGGCTAATTTCCATTATATACAGCAGCCAACAACAAACACATCAACAACAATAACAACAGACGGAACATAAATATGAAAGAAAAAGAAAGAACTTAGAGCTAGCTCAGCACAAAAACCAACAATAACAGTTACAACAAAAGCAACAACAACAACAACAACAAAACTAAAACTAAAAACTTGGCCCATTGTTTGGGCCCATTTCGTTTTGTTTGTTTGGTGCGTTGAACTTTCAACTTGGCCAAAGCCTCTCAACATCAAGTCCACGTCGAAGTTTAAGTCTTTATTCCGATTTCTCTGTCGAGTTGAATCAATTTATTAGCCTTCGCTGCTCTCTGTCTGCCCATAGATGGACATGGGGATTGCGATGATTCTGGGGCTTGGCTTAGACACTGGCTTGTTTCAGCTTTCAAAATTGGCCTCTTGCTTGCCCATTTCCATACATTCTTATTACCATTCACGGCATGTGTTTTGCAGTTCGTTTTGACATTTGACACCGTTGAACTTTTGCCCGCCAGACAACTGAGTCGGGGAGCCGCAGCTGCGGCAAATTTTTATGCTAATTTCTTTTAGAAATTTTTCGCAGTTTTCTTTAACATTTCATTTTTTTTTTTGTTCTTTTTTTGTTTTACTAAAACATCGCTGTTGTTATGCGGATTTCGTTACTGTCAACCGAAAAACCGACTTAAATGATATCTGGCCCCCCTTTTTGGTTGGCGGTAATGCAGAAATCGTGATTTCTTAAATGATTCCACATAATAAATATATGCACATATTTTTAGCATACTTTTTGCTTTATTCACATTCTTTCGAGGCTCTCAGGAATTTACTCTTTCAATAAATTTTGCAGCACATCTCAAAGGAATATTTGCGAACCGTTGTTTAATGGATGAACCAGAGCAGTTGCTGCTCAAGTACCAAATTATTTATACATGAAAAATGTTCAATTATTTTTAGTGATGCTCAGCCAACCAAATTGATTTAAGTTGGTTTTCCCTTAATTTGAGAAATGACAACAAATAAATTTAAAATACAAGCAAATTGCATAAATGTTCGAAATGAGTTTGAAAGATTTTTCTAGTTAGATTAAATTTGTCTATTAGCAAATTGGTTTAATCTCAGCTCCTACTACTGAAAAAGAATAAAGAATTGCGCTAACAATCTTCAATCTTTACAAATTGTTTCTTCTCGAGTTTTTCTGTTATGCTTCACAAATTAAAAACGACACTTTCACAAATCGCTTTATCTTAACTTTAGTTTAGTCACTTAAAAGATTTACTTGAGCTGTATAACAGATATTGAATATCAAATGATGAATGGAAATGGTAGAGCTACAGGAATATTTGATTTTGATATTTTTGTGATCGCTGATAATAAATATATCTAAAATCTATAGAGCTAAAGGAGTATATTGATGTTAATCTTATTAAAAATCAAATTGGTATTAATATTAAATTTATCTATGTAATCTATCTATAGAGTGAATAAAGACTCTTCACCCGCTGTCAATACGAAGCCATAACCCAAAGGAAACACGTACAAGTTTTATTTCTTCACAATAATTTTTTAGTAAATTAAATTAATGCAAAAATCTTACAGACATGAAGAAATTTAAAGATATGGGAGTCGGTCTGCTTAGTGACCGATCGTCAGTCACAAATCTAATCTTAAATTTGATTTCATTAAAAAATATAAAGCATTGTGGAAATTTATTGTTGAAATATATGAAAGAATTAACCAACTAAAAAAATATTTTTAACAATATTACATCTTGTACGCTTCTATTTCAGAGATTTGATATTTTAAAATAAAGAAAACAAGCATAAGTAATAAATTTAATTTTTATTAACATTTTAAATCTAAATTAAATACATAATAAAAATTCAAATTTGAGAATGCCTAAATTTGAGTCGCATGCAAGTTTTTAATTTATCAATACATATGTATATTCGCTCATATATATTTATATGTAAAGCTTACAGATATTTAAATACAGATGCCAATAATATATACGTAAAATATCAAAGCAAAGCGATATTTCAGCTAGGGAGCTTAAATCTGGTCTAAACACAATATCATCAGAAATGAAACTAAATCAAAATAAAGTTAAAACAAGTAAGAAAGCTTAGATATCATTTTATTTTATTATCATTTATTAGTAAATACAATTAATTCATTATATGAATGTAAAAAATATAGCCAATGGCATACGTTTAGTATTAATATGGTATATTGATTTGGTATATTTTAAGAATAATATCGCTCTGTTTTGCTTTTTTCCAAAATATACTAAAGACTGCAAAAAAATGTACAAGAATGTCAGTCAAACCATCCAAGTTCCGTAGTAAGTAGGCAAATTTTCCCATTCAAGGGTATTCCTTAAATAACTAAAATTATTGTTGTCTTTAACTTTTAAATTAAGCTTGTTATGCGATTTTTGTCAAATTGCAGGACGGAATTCGAAAAAGATAAGATTTCAAACAAACTTTATCCGAATGCTAACATAAGAAGAATAAAGTTACAGCCAAAAGTGTAAGAGACCCGCTACCCATTTTGAATAAATGTAAAACAGTGCAGTATTATTCTTAATAAATATACCGCAAAATTATAACAAATGTACCAAGGGATTCAATATATATTTATATGATACTGTATTCAATATATACCATAGAGTGCGAAATAAACTAGATTGTCCGCTACAGCCACTAAGACCCATAGTAAGTAGACGTTTTTGACCAAAAGCATTTCTTAAATAACTTCGTGGCTCTAGCTTTAAAATTAAATAAGTTTTTAAATCTTTGTTCATTTGCCGGGGCAAAAGTGAGCGTGGCAAAAATTTGAAACAAACTTGATCTGCGGGCAAACATAACAAGTGTCATCGAAAAAATTATAGCTCTATTTCTTATAGTCTCTGAGATCTAGGTGTTCATACGGACATGTCTGGATTGTCTTGGCTGTTGACGTTGATCAAGAATATATGTACTTTATAAGGGTTTAATAGTAAAATTAAATAACGGGAAAAGTTGCTAGTTCTTCAAATTACAATTAACTTTGTCTAAGCAGTAATTGAATTTGATATACGAGTAAAGAAGTTAACTTCGAAGTATTTCTTCGCATATTTTGTAGAAAAGCATAAATTTGGATTTGGTACTGCAACAGTTAACAAATGTTGCTGCAGGATCATAGCGAAAAACCCGCCATGATGATCCAGCAACTATATTATGATCAGCAATAATAATTCGGCTGCAGCAACTTCAGACACTTAACTTCTTTGCGTAAATCTTCACTTGTTATTAACCATTCAAGAAGTGTTATAAAATAAACTGCCAAGAAATATTAAGCACTTTCTATTATAATAATTGTAATATAATTGAATATATTCAATTAATATTTTGTTAAAATTGTTAAAGAAATGAAAACAAAAGCATTAGTCGTGAAGTAGTCATTAAGATGACAATAAATATTTGGTGTGTAATGTGTAGAGAGATAAACGTTTAAGTTGGTCGACTATACTTAGGTATCTTAAGGATAATATTTGATAATAAAATGAAACTACAATAATAATACTATACAAAATATTTGAATATGATATTTTTAATTGAAACTTCTTATTAACAATATTAAAGTCATAAAATATATTTCTTTTGTTATTGTTTATTTCTTTCTTTTGAGTCCTAGATTGTTCCCAAGAATGTGTTGTCCACTTAGCCGATAGTTTATAGTATTTTGAAACTCATGGGATACCATTCTAATTAATAATAATCTCAGCTCAACTATTGTGCGAATTTCATTCTCAGCTTGAAGCTTCTATTTCTGTAAGCTCCCACAATAAATTATAATAATAGTAATATATGATGTGTAGGTACACAGATAGAAACAAATTTAGAAAGTCATGCATCTAAAAAAAGACGAAATAAGTCAAGAATATAAATACAAAAATGAGGACTAAAAAGAAAGACTATTCTGGATTGATCATTTTTTAAATAGGATTGCTTTTAGTTCACGTCAAGATAGATAAAAATTTACATTTATAAAATATATCTGGGTTTGAAAATAAAAAACTAGAAATGTGAATTGTGAACATTGAAAATTTTCTTTCTGTGTGCACAATTTATTTTTTGGTTTGCGCCTCTTCAGCTATCGAATTAAATGTGGAGCCGCATTTTGATGTCTATGCGAAAAGCGAAGACTCGTTACAATGTTGTGATTATGAAGTGCTCTTCACATGGCATACTTTCTCAGTGCGAATCGCTTTGACCCCAGATGTCTGTGGTTTCGATCTTGCCAGCCAGCTTCAACATTATTTATCAGCCCGAATACGCCCCAGCAGAAGCGTCTAGCATAGACGATATAAATCTTGTAACTTTGGCAAAGTTCTGATATTATACCCTATATTTATTGAGCTGAGGATTGATTCACTTAAAATGCTTGCAGATTTCTTTTTATTATAAAGATGTTTGCTTTCAAAGAAATCAACCAAATCATTAGACAATAAATCTTTCTACTAAAATGTGTCCATTAACAACTTATTATTTTTCCTAAATATACGTATAAATTAATAAATTTTTAATTTCAATTTATTTATTAACTTTGATAGAAAACTTGAAAGAATTATAAAAATGTTTGTATTTCTACTTGAGTAGACTTTCCTAAGTTAACAAAATATTGAGTTTAGATATCGTTTCCTATTCAAAGTAGAAGCCATAAACTTCGATTGGTTACAGAGCATCTGCAAGCCGATCACTAAAGAGTCTCTTTTTCCATAGGCTGTGGAGATGAATTTGCTCTTCAACGAGTTCGAAAGTCACGAGCAGCAGCGTGCGAAAGAAACACTTTGCAAATGGGCACAAATCGTGGCCATCATGGTCCAGTAGTAGAAGCAGATCACAACAGAACAGATCAGAGCAGAACAGAACAGAGCTGAGTTGGGGCCACACTTGAGTGGCGAGTATATGATCGAGCGATCGGACCGTGGCCCAAACAGTTGCCATGTGTCGCTGGGCCAGTTTGGCACTAGGCACTAAGCACTCGGGACTTTTAGGTCTTAGAACTTTGTGGTTGTGTGTGATTGTGGTCCAAGTTCATCGTTTTGATTGTTTTGTCATTAGCATGACGAGGTTGCCCGTGGGTTCGACGATTGAATCTCTCTTTGGCTGCTTTTCTTCGCTGCTCAATTTCAACTTGTTTGTTTCGTTAGCCGCTTTTGTTCCTGACGCGATCGCGGTCAGTGACCTGCCTCGTTGACCATTTGTCCATCTTTTTTATTTTTTTTGCGGCGGCACTTGAATTTATGCCGACTCGCGAGATTGGAAATGGATGCCGTTCGGACGTTTCTCCGTTTGCTGATTGCTGTTTGCCATGTTGCCAGCATTCTATTGGGCGTAATTATGTCAATCGCTAGAGCTTGTGTTGTGTCTCTCACTCTCTCATCTCATCTCGTCTCGTCTCGATCGTTAGAATGATTCTTTAGTCGACTTCTTATTTTCTTTTCTATTTCTATTATTATTTTTGCCTTTTTTTTGTGCTTCATACTTTTTTTTGTGCGCTGTTTGTTTTGTCTTCGGACTGTGGCGAGTGGCGAGTCGAGAACTTTTTGCATAAAAACCTAGCAGCAGCAGATGAATCTGTACAGTTCTGTTGGACTTTGCTTACAATTAAGTAGAAGCAAATAGGCAGATAGAGGCACTCCCAAGACATAACAAGAACAAAAACAAAAAAAAAACGATAACAAATCACTGCCAAATCAAAACAGGATCAGCCATCAGAATGTCCAAGCTAAGCGCTCTATTCGTGCTCAGCTGCCTGTTGGCCTTTGCCTTGGCTGTGCCGGGTAAGTTTCACATTTGCCTGGCACTCGCTTCAGACTTGCAATTGCAATTGCTTTCATTGCAGAGCCACGCCAGCTGCGTCAACAGCAGCTGCGTCAGCAGTTGCAGCACTTGCAACATCCGTATTTATTCTTGAGCGTGCCACGTGGACGCGCCAATGCTGGTGCCGTGGTTCAAGGCTTTGAGATTGTCGAGGAGCCCGAAGATGACATTCACAATGCTGCTGCTGCTGCTCATGATGATGTTGACGATGATGATGACGATGAAGACGATGATGCTGCTGTGCATAACGATGATGATGACGACAACGAAGACGATGATGAGGACGAACATGAAGTGCACTTGCCACGCGGCTTGAGCTTGGCACGCAATGGTCAGCTGGTGCTGCTTAAGAACAACGCCGAACAACAGGACGATGACGACGACGATGACGAACAGGACGATGACGAACAGGACAACGTTGCCCCACAGCTGCCCTTGGTGCTGGCCAAGCCAGGTTTGGCTCGCAAGTCCGTCGCTGGCGCTGCCAAGGCGCAACCGCTGCTGAAGAACGCCAAGCCCACGCAAATGATGGTGGCCAGAGATCAGGCTGGTGCCATCATGGTGCCCGATGGCATTGTTGAGATCGAGGGTCAGAGCATTGTCGATGAGAAGACGGGCAAGGCAGCGCTGCTCGTGCCACGTGCCGCACTCGATGCCATTCCCGACGGCGCCGTTGTGGCGCTCATGGAGCGCAGCAGCGCCACCGATGCTCTGGCCTCCGTCGGCGAGGAGCGCGCCAATCGTGTGATTGTGCGTCGCCGCAAGAACGCCGGACGTCGCAACGTTGTCCGTCGTCGTCGTCGTCCCGTGCAGCGTCGTCGCCGCGGCGGACAGCGCCGTCGTGGTGGCGGTGGCAACAACAGGCGTCGCAATGTGCGCGTCGTGCGTGGCAACAATGGCAACCGCAGACGCGGCAACGTCCAGCGTCGTCGTGGCGGTCAGGTCATGTTCCAGGGTTAAGCAACAATCGCCGAAATGGGAGCAAACCATTTTTCTAGTATTATAGTTAAGCGCTACACGAAATGTGACAATTGAAACGGCATCGAAAATAAATATGAATGTGATACGAAAATATTGAAAACTGCAGCTTTTCTGATTCAAAATATTTGCATTATTTCTAGTTTTTGATAATATGATGATCTTTTTCTTTCTTTTTTTGTTTGTTATAGTATTATTTTTATTTTTCATCTTTTCTTTTCTTTTTATTACTAGTTTTTATTTATTTTTTATGTATTGATAGATCTTCTTTTTTATATTTACTTTTTGGTATGTTATCTTATCTTTATCCTTTTTTCTATATACTTTTTAAATATCTTTTAACATTCAATATTCTCAGTTCTTTTCCAAACTTTCTCATGTATTTTATTCATAAATCCTTATATTAACAGTCCATTTAATTTGCTTAGTATTTATTCTATATTCAGCAACATATCTTATAATATTTTTAAATTTATTTCATTTGCAATCATTTCATTTTCAATCTCTACATTTAAAGTCTTAAGCTTACATTTTCTTATTACACATTTAATATAACTTAAACTGTTTTTATGCTCTTTCTTTTCATTGTCCTTTATTTCCTTTTTTTTGCCTTATTCATTGTAATTTCAAGCATTTGTTTGATTGTTTTCTATATTCATTTTATACCTTTCATATAACTCTAAATATTCTCTTGCCTTTTCTTTCCTTTAGCTACCATTTGTGCCATTCAGCAAATTATTTCTTTTTTTATATTGATTTCTTTAGATTAGTAAAAACTTTGATAAGCATTTCATTGACTCAGCAGCTTAATATAGCCGATCTCATTTATATTCTAGTCATAACGGACATTCCTTTCATCTGTTATGAAACGATGTTCATTAGTATTTTTTTTTCTCAATTTTAATTTGATCTCATCTTTGCTTCTACTTGCTATACAAAAAATCTGTTCTTGTCGCTGCTTCCTTTTGCAGTTCTTTCGACAAAATGATCTTAACTGGTTTCTGTTTTATCAGTTTCTTTTTTTTTTTTTTTTTGGTTTTTTGTTAGCAGCAGACTCACAACTGTGTTGATCAGTTTGACCCAAATCTTGAACCGGCAGTCAACACACGCTGCGTATGCGCAATATGCTTGATCAACGAAAATAGAAAAATTACTTTAGCGTTTTTTTTGGTTTCTTAGCTTTTGTTCTGGTAACCAAGTGAATGAATGGCAATCACTTTGATTTAATGGGCTACTCGCATCACGGCTAATGCGTGCAAATCAATAACTGCCTGGCAAAATGTAAAAGGAACCCTTTATGTGAAACTTGAATTTCGTTTCGAATGTCTTATTTGGTATCGAAAATATTTCTCATCTGTGTTTTCATCCATTTATAACATTAGCGTAACTATTATCATTTAAATGACTAGAAAAATTTAAAATTCTTGAAATAATATAAATATTTAGATGCTAAATCATTTAAATACATTCCAATTGATATTATTTATTTAAATAATAATAAATTGAAATTGTAGTGAGACAATAAACATAAATTATATTTTGGTACTTTCATTTTGTAATCACTTATTTATGATGTCTGAATTGATATCAAAAATATTTTGCATTTGTATGCCAAATACCATTTACGGGAAACGAAATCGATTTATATTATAAGCGTAACTATTATTATTTAAATGACTACAAAAATGCCGAATCATCATTATTCTCAAAACTATAAAATTATTTGGAAATTCAATCACCAGAATATATTCCAATTAACATAATTTGTTTATGAATAATGGAAAAAAAAAATCAAAAGCAACTGAAATGCATTAGAAATTGCTTTAGTATTAATTTTATTAGTTACAGAAACAATTCCATGTCAAAGTAAAGATGTATTTTAATTGGGACTTTAACTTCGAATTGAATTTTTTTTGTAATGTCCAATATATCTATAAATGCATTTTATTTATAAAATAGACGTTATTCATCAACTATTTACAAATTTAATTAAAATAATAAATAAAAAGTAAAAAGGTTAAAAACTAGACATAGAAAAACTTCGTAATTTTATTTCTGATTTCTGACTTGATATGCGTAATTTAACTCATTCAAAAAGTACAACATTATTCTTAAAACAAGTAAGAAAGCTACAGTCGAGTGTGCTCGACTATGAGATACCCGCTGTCCATTTTGAATAACAGCAAAATATTGTGGTATTAATTTACACTATACCAAATTAATATATCGCAAAAATACTAAAAATATAGCAAAGAGTATTTTAAATATTCTGGTACAAAACTACATTCAAAATATAGCATAAGGGAAAAAATATACCAAATTGTTAGCCAAGACAAGGGAGATTTTGTTTTTGCCCATACACAAGTTTTTCTTGGACATTTTTCATAAGATCGCAGCGAAATTAATGAATTGAATGTGCAAAATTCTAGTTATTCGATTTTCGTCGATTTGTGGGGCCGAAAGTGGGCATGACAAAAATTTGAAACAGACTGGATTTGCCTGCAAACATATCAAGTGCTATCGAAAAAATTATAGCTCTATTTCTTATAATCTCTTAGATCTAGGTGTTCATACGGAGAGACAGACATGGATATATCATCCTAGCTGTTGACGTTGATTAAGAGTATATACTTTATGGGGTCGGAGATGAGAGTTTTCTGCCTGTAAAATCCATTTCCTGCCAGCAAAAATGTATAAGACACATAAGAATAGTTGACTAAACGAATTAAATATAATGAAATGAAATTGTATCTCGGTAATTTGCTTTAAGGAAATTTTGGTCAAGAAATGGCAAACAAATGTGGAATAGAAATAATAGAAAGAGAAATAATAGAATAGAAATAAATAAAGAACTATACATTATACAATAATACTATACCATATACAATAAATAAAGAACTATACATTGCAGTAGCTTCACTTGACAGTGGATAATCTCTATTTTCCTTAAGAGCACAATAATTTGAAGAATTATGTTATACCGCTACCCATACGTTAGAATGTTATTATAGATTTGTGACTACAGGAAATTCGACCAAATAAAGTATATATTCTTGATCAATGTCAGCAGCGCGACGATATAGCTACACTTAGATCTAAGAGACTATAAAAGGGTCTAAGTTGAGGAGTTTTGCATTTGAATATATCTTTAATGTAATATGTTAGTATATCAATATACCAAAATAGCTTCATATATATTTTAAAATTTTTGATATATTCTTATAGTAATGATATATGTATCTTTATACCGATTACAGTCATCTGCATATTTTATTATTTTTTGTAGTTTTTTTCTTATATGTAATACCGAACTATTTCGCTTTTTGGTATCGTTTCTTTATTTTGATTTATTTATTTATTTTTAGTATGTTAATATACCATATATAGGTTTTTTTTGTATATTTTAGTATGTTTTGGTATACCTAATTAATTTTTATAATAGGACTGCACTGTTTTGCTTTTATTTACAATGGGTAGCAATAACACTTGACTATAGCTTTCTTACTTATTTTTACATTAGTAAGATTTACTTTTCTACTTTTTACGAGATACATTAAAATCGCAGCTTTTAGTGCATTAAGCACTTTTTGAATAGTTAAAATACCCGATATTAATGTAGTTGCTGTTCAACTGATTTGGAAGTCAATTAACTACAAAACTGTGAACAGACTTGGTCTAAAGAAAAAAGGCCTATGGAGTAAAAGAAACTGTAGATTGTGTGGTAAAAACTAAAAAAAAATCGACTAGAAAACTCTCTAAATTGCTTCCCACCTGGGGGCGAGTGTTGTTCTTGTTCTTGTCTCCGTTGCTGCTGTTGTTGCTGTTGCTTTAGCGTGGTTCAATCGAAGGTTCAGTTTGGCGTCTTTTTGGCACAGTTGCGAGCCGAGTTCAAGAACTAATGCCGATAATCAATCATTAGCCGCAATATAGTGAGTGAATGAAAGAGGAAGAGCGAGAGAGAGAGAGAGTACTAAAGAAGTAGCGACTATAGAACTATAGTTTGTAGCGTGTTCTGTAATTTTTGGCATTAGCATAATATTTAAGACGAATGCCAAAAATTCTACTAGCTCTTCACTTTGACCTGCCCGCGGCGTTTCATGAGATTAATCACACTATCGAGCGAAATGTATTGTGTGTATGGGGCAAGAAAGCTGTTCGAGATGGATTAGAGAGAGGGAGGGATGGGGAGGGGATTGTAGTCAAGGGGTCAAGCGAGTGTGACAGTAATCCATCAACCATCCTGAGCAGAAGCCGCGACCGTTGAGCGATGTCGAAGTTGATGGGTATATAATCTGCGAACTCCCAACTGTTGTCAGTCAGTGGCGAGTGCAAGCTCAGAGCCAACAAGTGCCCAACAGTCTCGCAGATCGCTCATTCAGCCCCCCCAAAAAAAAGGAGTCACCACCTCATCCTCCACCACCTCAAGTATGCAGTGCCTGCCACAATTGATATTGGCGCTGGCGCTTTGCGCTGTGCTCGCCCCATCCGATACCCAAGGTAAGTCGAGAAGAGACAATAAGCAACAACAACAAGCAACTAAACTCAATGATAACTCCACTTGGCAGCCAATGGCAAAGCCCATGGATCATCCGGCTATCGCTTGGGCCTGCGACCCGTTGGTCGTGGCGAGAATGTCTATCCCGAGGGACGCTTCACCTCGTCGATCGTGAACAAGTTCAGCTCGCTGAAGGGCACCACGACAACAACAACGACCGCCACTTCGCCCACCACCACCACGGGCACATCGACAACCACCAATACACCGACATCGACATCGCCATCGACAACCTCGCCAACGTCGCCAACCTCATCGACCACAACGGGCAGAAGTTTCGGACCTGGCGGCGAACTTGCCGGCGCCGGCGTCGACGATGATGCCGATGATGAGGAACAGCATCCGCTGTACGATGCTCGTGCCTACGACGACAGTGACGATGATGATGATGATGACGATGAGCCCATCCAAGATGATGGCGACAACGATGTGGACAGCGATGACGACGACGATGACGACGAAGAGGGCTTCTACATGGTCGCTGGCAGTGCTGCTGCCGGTGCCGCCGCTCAACCGGTTGCCGCCGCCGTTGCCGTCAGCGATTCGCATCCCAATTTGGTGCGCCGGCCCACCGAACAGCAGTGGCGTCAATTCCAGCTGGAGCAGCGCAATCGTCGCCGCATGAATCGCCTGCAGCGGGAGCACAATCAGCGCATTCGCGAGCTGCTGCGTCGCCAGCGCGTCTCGCAGCGTCGCAACGCGCAGCGCTTGCAACGCGTCCAGCAGAACAATCGCCGCAACAGCCGCCGTCGCAATCGCCGCAACAAGACGCGCTCCAAGAACCAGCGTCTGCGCCGTCGCCGCAACAACCGCGAGCGTCGCCGCCGCCTCCAGTCGCAGCGTCAGCGTCGCCGCCAACGCCTCAACCAGCGTCGTCGCCTCCGTCAGCTGCTGCGTCGCCGTCGTGGACGTGGCCGCAGCCTGCGCCGTGTGCTCGTTGCCTAAATGATGATGCCGACCACCCCAAAGTAATTGATCCCGATTCTCGATTCTATTCCGCATGTATTCAGCAAAAATGCAACGGCTGCCAAGAGCCATAAAAATAAATTCTTTTTTTTTCCCCAATTGAAACTTTTTTTTTTTCTTGAATCTTCCACATTATGGTCAGTGGTTAAAGCTTGAACTTTGCTGAGTTTTAGGAGAAGTTCTTAAGCTTCAAATATTGTTTTTTTATCTATAGTTTCCTAAGGAGTTCCTCTTTGATCTCAAGTAGTTTCCATCAATTGTTGCTCTTTTAAAAAGTTGAATTTCCTTTAGTTGCTCGCTTTTTATACTAAATACGTAGCTTTTTCTTTATGCTGCAAAACAGTATTTATGAATAATATTTCAAATTTAGAAAACTTCCGTCGCTTTCTTATAGAATTAAACACTACCAAGTGTAATTTTTGGTATTGAGCACCAAAGTGAAATATTTGAGCCTTAAACTAATTTCTTTGTTGCTTAAAGATGCCTTTTATTGTTTTTCATATTACTTTCCTTGTTGAATGAATGAAAAAAATAACTCTTCGTATACATTTTTTTACTTTACCCCATATTGTTTGACCTTTTCAACTTGCACTTCAATTTGAATATATTCTCTGCAATTGTTAGATCATTTTTTTGGGACATCGAAATGCCTTTGTGGTTCATTGACATGGCATACACTTTCGCCCTTTGGATGCTTGGCTGGGGAACTCTAGCGACTTGAACTTGTGGCTAGAACAAATGCCAAGCCGGCGAGATATGAATATGCTAATGCTCATCATCACCGATTGATAGCAACACACAGAGATATAGCATATTGCCCAGTATGCAAATGCCTACTGTCTAAAGCAAAAAACACGAAGCCAGCGAAGAGAGTTTTATATTGTGTCTTCTTTTTTTTTTTTTTGGGGAGAGGTTACGCAGGTTGTTGTGCCCGGGTCAACGTTGATTATTTATGGGATTATGCTAAATGGTTTACAACGCGACTTGCGAGAGAAGACTGCGAATTTCTTTTGATGTTGTCAAGTTCTCGGCTTTTGCTCTGCTTCACTAAAAATGTCGCTCTTTTCTCGTTCCTGTTGTTGTTGTTGATGCTGTTGATAGTGGCTTGTAACCCTTTTGTAAGCTTGTAGGCCTACGAAGTAACTAACTAACGAAATGCCTTGTAGGCATATAAATATGCCAGCTATTGGCGTTGTAAGTCAGTCAAGCAGCGATCCGCATCCAATAGAGATTCGCACATCACAGCAAAGCAAAGCAAAGCAAAGTTCAAGCACTTTCCTCATAAATCCAAATCAAGGACATGCATATGCTCAGGAGTTTACTCATCGTTGCCTGCCTGGCAGCCGTTGCACTGCAGGTGAATGGTAAGTAGCCCCACAGCGAATCGAATCGAATCGAATCCACTCGATTTTGACTCCTCGATTACAATTTTCGCATTTGCAGCCAAGCCACAGCATGGCAAGCGATCGGGCCAGCAGCAGTATCAGGTGCTGAAACGTTATCAGCAGGAGGATGTTGAGCTGCCCGCCGAGGGACGCATCAGTCCCACCAAACTGGCCGCTCTCATTAGCGCCTTGAGCGGCAATAGCAGCGGCAGCGGCAGCTCATCGCCAACAACATCAACGTCCACCATCACCACAACGCCAACCACCACAACTGGCACTACCACAACGACCACAACGCCATCGGCAACCACACCAACAACCACTTCGCCAACTGCTCGCAATGTCAACGATGTCAACGATGACATTGAGAACGACGATGACGATCAGGAGTTCGATCTGCAGTACAATGATAACAATGATTACCATGGTTATGCCGCCGTCGCCGCCGCTGCCAGCAAGCGCAGCCAGGAAGATGCTCTCACTCGCCAGCGTCGCCAGTTCAGACGCCAGCAGAAGGTGCAGCGTCAACGTCAGCGCCAGAATGCCCAGCGTCGTCGTCGCCAGCGCAAGCAGCAGCAGCAGCGTCGCCGTCAGCGCAAGCAGCAGCAGCAGCGTCGTCGCAACCGTATCCAGAACATCCGTCGCATCAACCGTTTCCGCCAGAACGCCAACAGGAACAGGTCTCCCAACCGTCGCATCAATCGCATTATGGTCTAAGTGGCAGACAGCTTGAGGAGGCTCTCTAACAAAATCTGTAATTGGTTTCGACTTTGAATAAAATGATTCACAATATATAAATCTTTGATTTGTTTCTTTTCGATTGATTAGCCAGCAAAACATACTTATTAAGAATTTGAGCAGCTGAAGATCTTTATTTTCCACTCAATATTTATTTCAAAGAAAACTAATTTAAATATTGATAAGAGGTAACAAATTTGTACAAATTAATATTCTTCCTAAAACTATTTTATCAAATGATTTCGATGTCATAGCAGATTTTCCTGAACGAATATTTCATTTTATTTCTTTTCTTATTTTTGGTTATATTATGTGTCGATTCTTCTTTTGTCACATTACTTTCATTTCCCTTTATCTCACTTTGCGTATCGAAATATTGTTACATTAATATTTCCCAAAAGAAAACATTTTTAAAGTTTTGAAAATTTCAATGTTCTGTCTTTGTAATTGCTAACTAACAGCATTGACTATCAACTAACTTAACACTAAAATACTGCGACTTAAAACAATTAAATAATTAGCATGTAAGAAAACTTCAGACAAGTGGGCTTTAATGTATATAAAATACCCACTATTTGGTAACAGCATAAAAGTATTATTCTAAAAATATTTCAAATAAAAACCGAATATTACAAAATATACTAAAGTATACCGCAATCTGTATTTGGTATATCGATATACTGTTCCATTCAAAATATACTAAATAAATATCGATATGCTATTGCATTAAAAATATTCGTAATATTCTAGTTTAGCATTTTTTGAAATATTTCGTATTTATTTACCATATTTATAGAATACAATCGCAAAACTATATATAAAAATATATAAAATAAATAATAAATATTAAAAAAAATACTAAGCTATACCTTCTGTGTTTTGCATATCGATATGCTCTTACATTCAACAAATAAAAAGATTCAAATTTTACCGAAAACTATATTTGGTATATCGATATGCTATTACATTTCAAATACCCTAAAGAGTACACAATATGTTATATACAGCGTCGAGTTGATAAGCCTGCAACTTAGGGGAGTTATTAAGATTAATTACAATATTTTTTGGAAACATTATCGAAAGAAAAGAAAGTTCCTTGGAGAAGATGATAGCTCCGCCTTCTCTACAAAAAATACTTATTGCGAATTTAAGTATAATAATAAAAACAATCTAATGATTTCATTCGCAAACAGTTCTTAAATGGAAAACGTAAATAAAACAAAAACATAGAAATAACATGGAGAAACCTTTACAATAACATTTAATTTAAATAACTAGAAATTGTTCAAAAATAATTTGCTTAGTTTTTATTGCTTAAAAAAAAATGATGAATATGAAAATGACCCAAAAAAAAAAAACAAAAAAAGAAGAGCTTTCAGTCAATGAGGAAGTAATCTAGACAGTTTCACCTTCGACATGCCATAAAAATTAAATCTAATATTTGTTGGGATTCTGGGAGTAGAGAATCGAATTGATCAATGATATATGGCCGAGATGGTGCTGAGCTGAATAGCGAGTGCGAGAGTGTGTGATCTCAGCTGCGAACTTTGTCGTTGGGTCAATCTAGTTCATTCGCAAAAATCCGCAGAGCGCTTTGTGGCTAAAACGTTGTCGCCAAAAAAACTACACAAAATGAAACAAGAACAAAATCAAAGCAATTTATGCGAAAATGTGCAAATCTTTTTTGTGTTCCTATGATTTTTGCGAACAAAATGATAATGAGAATTATTAGCAACGGGACTGGACTAGTTGTTGTTGATATGGAGCGGGTATATAACCCTCGTCAGGTCGCTGACCAAGGCACAGTCAACCAGCGATATTCCCTAAGGCAAGCAGCAGCAGCAGCAACAGCAGCAGCGGCCCTCTAACGAAAAAAAAGGATACTAAAAAGTTTCAAAGTTTGCAATTATTACCATGAGATTCTTGGCTTGTGCAGTGCTGTTGCTTTCAGCAGCAGTTTTGGCTAATGCAGCAGGTGAGTTCATGACTTTCTCCTGACGATGACGATGACAATCCTGCAACGATCCTCAATCAATTGCAGTTGCACGCAACGAGGAGCAGGTGGCGGACGCTCAGCAAAGGTTCCGAGTGTTCAAAAAGAACGAAGTGGCAAATGGCAATGCCGAGGGTCGATCCCTCTCCAGTCTGTTGTCCCTCAAGGGATGCTCTCAACCCACCACCACAACTTCAACGATTACGACAACACCGACCACAACAACTACAGATTCGACAACAACAACGACACCATCAATCACCACCTCGTCTTCGCCCACCACTGGTAGCTCTAGTAGATTATCGGGTCGTGATCTGAATGACATCGATGACGACGAGTCCGATGACGATGACGAGCTCGATGATGATGATGAGCTCGCTGGCCTCTATCAACATGGTGACCAGCACGATGTCGTTGTCTACGATGCCGCCAGCTTCGGTGCCAGCCATCGTGGCTACAAACGCCCCAACAGCAACCGCAACACCAAGAACAATAATGGACAACTCGACGCGGATAACACCAGGCAGGTGGACTACGATCTGCTGCGTCGCCAGGAGGAGCAGAACAAACTGTTGCGCCAACGCATCACACATCTGCGCCGCCAAAATATCCAGAATCGTCGTCGTGCCCAGCGCAATCGTCTTGCCCAGCGTCGTCGCCAGCAGCAGAAGCGTCGCCAATTGCTCCGCAAGAATCGCAGGAACAACCGTCGTCGCATCTCCCGTCGTAATCGCCGCAACAACCGCCGTCGCAACAACCGTCGTCGCAACTAGATCCTAGTGCGAAATATCGATCACAATTCAATGTACGACAGCTTGCAAATAAATCGAATCTAATCAACAAATTTTTGTTGCCTACTTGCTTACTTCTGCATTACAAGTTCATACTAATGAACATCAGGATACAAATATTACAGTACAGTAGAGATGATCATCTCTTCAATCCATATCTTCATCTCTTTAGCATTCTCTTTACTTTTCAGTCGTCTCATTCTGCATAGAATTATTCACTAATTTCAAAGACACTAATTCCATGAATATTCAACAGCTGCGCTGAAGTCTTTCTCTCTTTCACTCTTTCATTTCATCTAATAACATAATGTGGAAAAATTCCACAAATTATGTATGTTTCAAAATGCCATCCCAGCATTAAGAATACTACCTTTCGCTCCACGTATCCTGATCATCAATATTTAGTGTAAATATTTAAATATTTAGTGTTGTGTATTATTATTATTATATTAGTGTAAATATTTAAATATTTATCGAATCTTAGAAGGTAGGAGGAGGCATCTCCGACCCTATAAAATATATTTATTCTTGATCAGCGTCAACAGCCGAGACGATATGGCCATGTCCGTCTGTCCGTCTGTCCGTATAAACACCTAGATCTCAGAGACTATAAGAGATAGAGCTATAATTTTTTTTCGACAGCATTTTTTATGCTTGCACGCAGATCAAATTTGTTTCAAATTTTTGCCACGCCCACTTCCGCCCCCGCAAATCAAATAAAATCGAATACCAAGCGTAATTTTAAAGCTAGAGCTAGATCGAATTTTGGTGTATATAATAATAACAATAGTATTTATGATTCCTGAAAATTTGGTTGCGATCAGATAAAAATTGTGGAAGTTATTAATGAAATACTTTTGTATGGGCTAAAACGCCTACTTACTAGGGGTCTCAGTGCTTTGGCCGACAATCTGGTATATTATGCCGTCTATGGTATATTTTGAAAGTGGTACTATACTAAATACTAAAAATATACCGTATATTTTTGGTATTTTGTAGTATTTTGGTATATTTTGAAAATAATACCGCAATATTTTGCTTTTATTCAAAATGGGTAGCGGGTATCTCACAGTCGAGCACACTCGACTGTGGCTTTCATACTTGATATAGTATTACATTCAAGACATAACAAGTGTTCTGAGATTTTGGTGTTCATACAGACGGACGAATAGACAGACAGACGGACAAGACTACATCGTCTTGGTTGTTGACGCTGATCAAGAAAATATATACTTCTTCTTCTTCTTCTACTACATATCCTGAAGGCACAAAGTTATAATACCCTTCTACCCTATTAGTAGCGGGTACAAAAGTTTGTGAATAGTACGGATTCCGCATTTAAATAAATTTCTAAGAAAATATATATTGTTATATTAGAAAACCTTAATTACTAAATGTATTCCTTCTTTTAATTATGTCACATATAAAATTGAGCGATTTAGATTGAGAATGGAATAAAAATCGTTAGTTGTAATGAGAAATCGTGAATGTTCTCAAATATGATATAAGAATTGAAAAATATAAAACGGTTATCTTTAAATATTAAGAATAACATTTCTTATTTCTCTTCTCTCTTTTTAACTTCGCTTAACATATATATTTCAATATATTTGTGCAACTCACCAATATTTCGGCTATTCAGATATGCTTCAATTTCCCTTTTAAAATCTTCACTTAAAGCTAGCTAGTATCGAAAAAATAAGACAAAAGCTCTTTGGTAGTTGCAGTCCAATCAGGAGTTTAGGAATGGGTTGAGTTGGCAAATTGGATTAGGCCTACTTGAATATCGCGTCAATTGGGTCACCTTTGACCCGCTTGTTTAATTGCGAGTAGAAACTCAATATCAATGGCCTGGCAACTGAATGGGTTTTCACTTTTTTAGCAACTAGCATCCCAGAGGCGATGGCAATGCTGAATGCTGAATGCTGTATGCGTGGACTTGGATTTGCACTCGACAATGAGTGAGAGCCGTGATGACAAACGTGAATAGTTGAATGCTGCCAAGGACAAGGGAAGCAAGGGGGAGGGGAGTGAGTGAGAGAAGAAGCTGGTTAATGGTATCCAAAAGGAGGAAGGGGGAGATATCAGGCAGGTATCATGGCCAAGTACGCGAAACGCGGCGCACGTAGAAAGCACAGCGAAAAGCAGCCGGCGACAGCGGCTCAATATTTGAACGATTGAGCGATTGAATGAACGCTTGAACGCTTGACTGGACTGAAGAGGAGAGGGGCGAATGGAATGGCAGAGGAGAGAGGGAGAGAGAAGATGATAAGCAGAACGAGCGAGGCGGACCACGATGACGGTGAAGAACGTTTTCGCCTCGAAGCGTTTTCACATTTTTTTGTTAAAGGTCTAAAAATTGAATTGAATTGAATTCAATTGTGAATTGTGAATTGTAAAATCGGTAGGCATGATGCGAGTGTATGAGTGTATGTATGCCTTGTGTACATATCGTCGTCACACTCTCAGTCCCTAGGCCATTTACAGTTAGAATTGGAATTTAGGTACTGTGAACTGAAGTGACCATTTTGCATATGGGGTCTTGCACAGCGCAAGTGCTGTGCGAGTATAAAAGGCTCACAATTTGGACGATAATGTATCAAACATTGATTACCAATCAGTGTGAGCACACCACAACAGCCAACGACGACGACTTAGCTATCTGGGACTATCTCCAATTGCCATTATCGAGGAAAAGTTCTCCGTATCGCGAGTAGTTTCATTCAAGCAATTCAGGATGAAGTCTCCACTATCCTTCGCTCATCTGCTGCTCGTCGGCAGCTTGCTTGTCAGCCTAACCATCGCCGAGCGGCCATCGCATATGCTGAAGGTGCGTCGCAGTGGCTACATCAATGAGCAGCCCTCTGCTGCCCTGGCCCGCTCCAATGATGCTGCTGCCGCTGCCGCCTTCGAGCTGGCCGGGGATCAGGATAAACTGAGCGTGGTGCCAGCTGGTGCTGCGGCTGCTGCTACAGCTGGTTCGGTGGGCGCTGCCAGCGGTGGCAACAACAAGAAAGATGCATCCAGTGGTCGTCTCTTTCTGAAGAAGTTCCTCATGTTCAAGAACATGTTTGGGAGCAGCAGTCAACCGGTGATCCCCATCATTATCACAAATCCTGGCACATCCACAGCCTCGCCCACATCACCCACCGTCACAGTGACCTCAACTGGCACCGTGCCATCGGCAACGGGCACAGTGACAGCCACACCCTCATCCACATCGCCCACTTCCACCAGTCCCTCGAGCACAACGACCGCTCGTCAGTACGGCGCTGATGATCAGGACGATGAACTGGCCAACGATGATGGCGCTGACGATGGCAGCGATGGCGCCGCCGCTGCTGGTGGCATTGCGATGGCTGCCAACGCTGAGCTGCTCGATGAGCAGGCGATGCAGGCGGCTTTGGCGGCTGGTGCCCAGGAGTACGAGGTGTTCACCAACGGCGATCAGGCGGACGAGAGCAAGGCCAGCCAGAGCAATCGCATCAATTTGCGTCGCAAGGGCGGACGTCGCGGTCAAGGGCAGATGCTCAGTGTGCGCATTCCGCCACGCTATCGTCGCTACTTCAAGAACGGCCAGAAGGTGATGCTCAACACTAAGAGCCGGCCCAACAAGCGTCGTGTGGTGAGGAAGCGTGTCCAGAACAAGAACAAGCGCATCAACAATCGTCGTCGCGGTGGCAAGAACAAGAACAAGAAGGGCAAGGGCAAGGGCAAGAACAAGAACAAGAACAAGCGTACACGCATTCCAGTTGCCTAAGCGAGCAACCCCAAGCTAAATTTCGCCACCCACTTGAACGATCAACGATCGCTGAGATCACACAACAACAGCACACACACAACAACAATTTTTTTTTTTCTAATTTATTGTAGCTAATCTTATTGAATTGAAGCCACACTCTTTTTTTGGGCAGATGAATAAATGAAATCTTTCGAATAGTACTTGACCCATATTATTTATTTTCGACTGCCGATCACTTCAAAACGTGATCATGATGCGGCGAAAAAAGGCGCCTCGGGTGCCATCTTCACTATTTAAGCGAGCCATTTTCAGTTGCTGTCGATCACATGAGTATACAATGAGCTGTTCTACACTTTACTGGCTGCTCGCCATAATCTTGCTGCTGGATTTGGATCCAAGCCTGGCCGCCTGTGGCGATCGCCCGCTGAAACAGTTGCGTCTACGCAGCAGTACATCGAAGAATGGCGAGGAATCCGAATCCGATCAGCAACTGCCACCTATTGATCTCAGTCATCTGAGTGAACAGCAGCTGCAGCAGCTCATGCAACAGCTGAATGTTGCCGATCAGTTCGATGAGGATCATCGTGGCAGCAGTCGACCATGGAAGAAGGTTCAACGCAACATCCGACGGCAGCTAGTACGTGTCCCCAAGCGATATCTCAAGAAGTTGCTGCGACAATTTGGACTTGCGCGCAGCGTCAACGTTCGCAGCGGAGCGATTCAGCTGCTGCCACAGCCAGAGGTGCCAGATGTGGAGCCGCAACCTCAACTCTACTATTTAATTCCATTGGAGTGACAATAATATTAATAATAAACGTATTCGCTATAAAACTAATTACTGAGTATTGTGTATCACCCTAAGATGTACCAGGATAAAAATGCTAAAGGTCCGAAAGCTTAGTAAAGAATACAAATATTTAAAATTCAAGGATGGATAAGAAACGGCAAAAAAGGCAATGTTTGTAAAATGATGTTTTTCTAGACATTATTGTAATTGCTCTTATTGATATTGTGGTTTTGTTTTTGTAGGCCACTTGTAGCTGCCAAAAATGACTAAAACCTGCAAACTCAGCAAGTAAAACTCAAGGCGAACATACGTGAGCAGTAAGATAGTTTAGACTAGGTCACTTATTTGCCGTTATATTTAAATTGAACCGGATTAGCCTATTTTTCGCTTCTTTTTATTAATTTTAAATATCATTCGTCATTGTGAAATTCTATTCTAGAAGCTACTGCAAAAATACTAAATTTTGTAGCACACTTAAAGATTGCAAACTGATTAATTTTGAATAGAATTTCTCTATTTCAACTTGCTACTGATTTATGTTCACCTAGTATTTTAAATGCTGACTAAACAATTTTGTGCCAATCGCAGTTAGTTCAAGTGACGCCACTTTAAAACCACCACTAATGGCGAAAAAGTGTCAAATCATAAGGCAAAATACCAGGCGAACAGAAAACAGCAGCAAGCGGATATATGGAATTTCATTTAAAAATCAGTCAGTGAGTAATTGTCGTTGAAATTTGAGTACATCCTAAAAGTATGCTACATAAGTGAAAACCAAACTGAAATTCCATTTGAAAGATGGCCCTGAAAGTATGCTATGAAATTTGTTCCCAATTAAATGCAAATAATCGAAATTAACTGCTAATCCTAAAAGTATGCAACATAAGTATAGTGTGCCATTGAATTTTTGTATACTTTCTGCATACTTTCGGAGCAAAGCATTCAATAAACAAACTAAAAAGTTGTGTGCAGATGTTGAATTTATTAGATAACTTACAATTTAAAATCAAAACAAAATGATAGATAACTTTTTTAACTAATTTTGCAAACAATACAAACAAAGCGATTGATAACGCTGCCTCTAACATATAATTGATGCCATATCAATTAGTTTGAGCATTTTAAGCTGTTTGCGCTTCTGGTCACACTGCTCAAAAGCTGCGCAGCTGGTGGCGTGTTGTTTATATTGTTTTCTTTTGGCAATCACCATCGTTGCTGGTTCGTCGCCGCTTGCGCTGATTAGATTTTAGATCCCCCCACCCACACACACACGCACATAGATTGAGAGCTAAAATGGCAAGTGGATTACTAGCTGGCAAGGTGGCATTTGTAACAGGTGCGTGTTTATGGTTTGATTTTATCACTCTGTGACCTTTGACCCTAACTAATTTGATGTTACAGGTGCCGGCTCGGGCATTGGTCGTGCCACCTGTCGCATTCTGGCACGTGATGGTGCTCAGGTGATTGCTGCCGATCGCAATCTGAAGGCGGCCCAAAAGACAGCCTCGCAGTTGGGCGGCTCCGATCGTGCGGCTGCCGTTGAAGTCGATGTCTCGTCGTTGGCAAGTGTCAAGAGTGCGGTGACCGCAGCGTTGGCACAATTCAAGCAGGCGCCGAGCATTGTGATCAATTCGGCTGGCATAACCCGTGATGGGTATTTGCTGAAGATGCCGGAGCACGACTACGACGATGTGTACAGTGTGAATCTGAAGGGAACGTTTATGGTGACGCAACAGTTTGCCAAGGCAATGATCGATCAACAGCTGAAGGACTGCAGCATTGTCAACATGTCCAGCATTGTGGCGCGCATGAATAACATTGGGCAGGCGAACTACGCTGCGACCAAGGCGGGCGTCATCTCCTTCACCGAGGTGGCCTCCAAGGAGTTTGGAAAGTTTGGCATTCGCGTCAATTGCATCCTCCCCGGCTACATTGACACGCCCATGGTGGCCGTGGTGCCCGACAGCATCAAGCAACAGGTGGTGCAACGCTGTCCCCTCGGCCGTTTGGGTCAGCCCGAAGAGATCGCCGAGGTGATCGCTTTTCTTGCCTCCCAGAAGTCGGCCTATGTCAATGGCGCCGCCATCGAAGTCACCGGTGGCCTTAAATAGTTGTTTGCTTGGCTCCCTCCCTCAAAGTGCTGCTTATCGCTATACACAGTTGTGCATTTATTTGTTGTAGTTCTATAATTAAAGAATCTATGTTTTTTTTGTTTTTGTGTAATCAAAATGATAACTTTAATGTGCGATCGACGATTACCATTGTGCGTGCGCCATCTATGGGTCGGCTGCGTAACTAACGCGAGCTTTGCAAAGCTCTCTCGTTCTTTTTATCACTTTGTTACGCTAATGAATGTGGAATATAACATTTTAGAGCATTTTTAAAGCTCGTTTTATAAATTGTGTTCAACGCTAACTAATGCTAATGATGCTAAGCATATTAACATCATTTTCAAATTACGTATACTTAATTTTTTTGCGTTTCGCTAAGCAATTCAATAGTTCGTATACTTAATATTATGACATGAGCTGCCAACTTCTAGA
This sequence comes from Drosophila niveifrons, assembly GCA_035046325.1. Lineage (NCBI taxonomy): Eukaryota > Metazoa > Arthropoda > Insecta > Diptera > Drosophilidae > Drosophila > Drosophila niveifrons. The sequence continues at coordinate 6,739,454 of JAWNOC010000063.1, read as the reverse complement.
TGTCGCGTTGCCAACCTACTATTTTTTTTTTTAAGCAATTCAACTAGACAATTGCAATGTATTTATTAAATAATTATTATTGATTACATATGGCCTAATTCAGAAAATTTCTGTTGGATGAAAATAATGAAATTTCGCTCCTAAATTTTGTAATCAAAAAGTATAATTGTTATTTTTTGCTTGATCCGTATCATTAAGATGTTCTTGTATTATGTGGAAATGTGTTTAAATTTAAAATCGTATTATGTGTAAATATTATCATTAGATATCAGAATAAAATAACTGGTTTGATATTGTAAAATTTACACAAAATGGAAAAACTGCAAGTTATTTTTAGAAAGCAACAATTAGAATTTCTATAGTTTAAAAGGTTTTTGCTCTAAACAAAATAGAAAAGTTTTGCAATTTTCAAATTGAAGTCGTGCATAAACTGAACTGTTTATCGAATTCGCAATGCATTGTTTTCAATGAATAATAAAAATGTATATTTTACAAAAAACTTGAAGCTATTGAAGTGCATTAAAAACATTCAAAATTTGTCAGATTATATTCATTTCTTGTACATTGAATATGTAATAAGTTTTTTTTTTAGCATTCACAATAATATACGCTAAAATAATAAACCATCTGTTGTAAAAAGGCTACCCAGGTATCACAAATAAAAATGAACAACTTGTGTGCTTGTTTTAAGTTATTAAATCTTTGTTTTATATTCACTTGCTTAAAACCACTTGTCTGTATAACATCCATATAACAAATAGAATAAGAAAAAGTGAGACAGAGAAAGAGTCAAAAAGAAGAGCAAAATACTTTTAGTGTTACCAGCTTGCGTTTGCTCCTAGAAAAATGGAATTGGATGAAAATGAAAAAATAAATAGTTAATTTATTAAAAAACAAATGCACTAAGTTTTTGTAACTAAATGTTGTCTCGAAGTAGTGTTTGCAGTAGTATTTTTCAATCGTAAAAGTTCATTTATCAAATTGGGATATTAATATTAATAGAATTCAATTGAAATTGCAGTAAATGCTGAATATGGCAAGTTATGGTATTCTTTTTTGCACTATAGCTTACTCACTTGATTGGCTTAACGTGGCTATCGATAACAATTGCGGCTGGAACTGAAGATGGGCCCCCGCTTATGGCCATTCCGGCTGACAATGTTGTCCCAGTGCGGCCACAAAGGGCCGCAACCGATGGCGAAGGGGGAAATGGGGAAGGGGGAAAGGGGAATGGGAAGTATGGCTATTTGGTGGTTTGGGTGGTGCGGTGGGGTTACTACCAATGTGTACAATATTAATATATTTCAAAATTCCCCAGCTGCTAATTAACTTGGCCGCACCAAACAGCGTAGAGAGGGTGAGAAAGACAAGAGGGGAAAGAGGGGGGGGGGGGGACTGACGACAAACGACCAGCACATATGTATGTATGAGACACACACGCACACACAGACCACACTCGCACACACACACTCGCACACACACACATGCACACTCAGCTGGCGGGTTTTTGTTTGGGCAACACATTTGGGTGGGTTACGCTTGTGGTCGTGCGTGCAATTTAAATAATGAAGACATTTTATTAATTCAAGAAATTCAACTCGCCTCTGCCTCGAATATGAGCAGCACTCACCCACACACCCACACACACACACATACTAGCAATTACACAGCAACGGGTCGCCAGGACATTAAGCAACATCACCCCGAGCCCAAAGTTTCGGTTATGGCTCCCCTCTCTCTCTCTCTCTATTCCTCTTTCCCTTGCCAACCCCTGTCCACCCCCAGTGTGTGTGTGTGTGTGTGTGTGTGTGTGTGCTACGTTTTGCCCATTTCGTTTTTAGTGCATAGTGAAAAACAAAACATTTCCTAATCATATGGCCAAAGTCACAACCCTCCTCCTCGAACACGACCAAAGGGATGAGGGGGGACCTGCTGTTGTCCCCCTCCCCCCTCCTCGCTATAGCGTTAACAATTAACAACGCAACGCACTGCGACACTGTAAACGAAGGCAAAGAAGGGTGGCGGAGTGGGCAGGTGAAGGGTCGAAGGGAGAACGACAATGAGAGTGAGCCACTTGAGTCATAAAACAGAGAGCAATGCGACCCACTGACGACCCCAATCAACTCACACCACAATGGCATTGGCTTCCACACACACACACACACACTCGCACACACTCGCACACACTCGCACACTCGCACACACACACACAGACAGACGACAGTCGACACTCACTCAACCCATTTTGAAGGCCCAGGCACTCGCCATATCTCATGTTAATGAAATCGTAACTCTTCGTGCGACTTGCGTCCGTTTTTTGCGTCTGTCTGTTTTTCTTTCTGCGCTGCGTTCGGTTGCCAATGACGTGCGTCAGGCTCCCAGCTACAACTCCAATGAGTGTAGGAGCTATACTACTACGACATCCGCACTGCAGCCGCCAATTGTTCATAAACAACAACAACACAGACAACAGAAAGGGGAAAGGGGAAAAGGCAGTTGGGCAGTGGGCGGCAGTTTAACGAAGCGCTGCTCTAAAGAAATTTGCCCAGCACGTGAGTAAACCTTCGAAATGAAGCAACAAAATTGCACTGCACTCGGGCATGCTCGACTTCCAGATGCCCTTTGTTCAACAGCATACACAAAAGTCATCGATTTACTTTCTGGAAAAAGGTGATTGCACTAAATGTTTGATTCACTCAATGATTGATAGAAAATATGCTTTACTTCCATCAGCTGACTACATCTTTAGTAATTTCTTTATAATATAATACAAAAAAAAATGTATACATGCACTTGATTGATTGGATATAGTTTTTATAATCAATTGATTGAAATCGTATTTAAAAATTTACTTTAAATGTGTCTGCTTGATCAATATTTGTCTGATTGACGGTTTATTGAGTAGCAAAATGTTTGATTAACTAACTTGAAAGTTAATTGACATGGTGACTGATTTTCGATCGATCGTATGCTTAGAAGTTATAATATTCATATAAGAAAATGAAATGATTGACAGATGATTGACTGGTTATAGATTTTATTGCCAATTTAAAGTACTCTAAAAGCTACTTTCAATTCGGCTACTTGATGAACTAAACTCGCTCATTGAACACTAATTATATATTTGATGAGTTGATTAACAGACTAACTGGTTATTTAAAATTTACGCCACTTCTGATTCCTAGAAATTTAGCATGTTTAGAATAGAATAGTAGAAAAACAAATGATGAATATATCTATCCACTTTAAATAATCATTAATTAATTGACTGCCTAAACATGGTATTTACTAACTTGAGGATTGATTGATAATTAAATAGTATGCTGCCCGAATAACTAATTAGTTAATCGATGGCTTAGCCATGATCTAATGACTGACTAACCTACTGTTGATTGAACGGATAATGAACTAAATATGTGATTGACTAACTTCGTGATTGATTCATACTTGACTAACTACATAAAATATTTGGTGCTGCCAGTTAAACTAATTACTTGATTGAGCCTTTGACTGTCTGATTTACCGTTTTTGTGACTACTATATTGTTGATTGAGCGGATAATGAACTAAATATGTGATTGACTAACTTCGTGATTGATTCACTAACTGCATAAAATATATTATGCTGTTAGACTAATTACTTGATTGAGTCTTTGACTGACTGACTTACTGATTGAGCGACTTATTACCTAAATATATGATTGACTAACTTCATGATTGATTTATAACTGACTAATTACATAAAATATTTGATGACTGGTTAACTGATTCATTACATTCAATATACTTCAACATAAGCAAACTACTTGATCGATTTTTAAGATTCTGAAGCCATCGAAAGTGCTTGGACTCCTCTTCATGCAGGGTATGAAGGAGCAAAAGTAATTTCAATGTATGCTGGAATTGCTGGCAGTTGTCAGCAAAACTGCAGCTTATAGTAGTACAGCGAAGTCGAAGCGCCAAGCGCCAAGTGTCGTGTGGCAAGTGGCAAGTGGGAAGTGGGAAGTGGGGAAGCATGTGCTAGGTAGGCTCTGTGGATATTGGCACGGCTGATCCGTTAGCGACGTAGGCAGCGAAGGGTGCTAAGGAGGGGGTGAGGGGGTGGTAAGTGGTAGCCTGCAACTTACGATAGTTTCGTTGCCACAACAATGTCATGCCAATTAACACAGTAAACCGCAATTGCAACTTCCGACGACTAAGTGCACGTAGTGTAGTTATAACCAACCCCACTTGCCACTTGCCACTAGCTTGTGTGCGTGTGTGTGTGTGTGCGTGTGTGTGTTTGGTGACAGGTTGCTGCCGGGTGCCTGCTCGAGGGTCGTTTGTGACAAAGGCAACTAATTTAGTTTAATGTGCGTCGTGCGCGACGCCGCAACATTTTCTTCTTGCGGATCATGCGGCAGCCAGAATCTGAGCTCCAGCTCCAGCTCCAGCTCAGCTCTGTATGTGCATATGCGTGTGTGTGTGTATGTGTGTGTGTGTGTGTGTGTGTGTGTGACCCTTACGCACTCATTAAGCATTTTTAGTCGAGCTTAGCGAGCCGTTTGTTTGCATTGTCAACTCGCCTCAATCCTCAAACCTCGCTCCAGCTTGCCCCTGTCAACGGCCTTTATTTCACATTTCATTCCGTACACTGCTTACCATAAATTTACACACACACACACACACACACACACATATGCCCGCTTTTTCGGGTGGCACTTTTTAATTCCCATGCCTGTGTCTCTGTTTGTTTGATTTTTAGCTTTTGCAGCTAACTGTTCTCTGTCGTGATGTGACACCACACACACACACATACACACACACACACACACACACACACACACACACACACACACACACACACACACACCATTCTAACCCCACATATACTAACCTCCCACCCCGCTGCAACCCTCCCCCGCAATCACAAATGTTACACCGCTTTATTTGACTTTCGAGGCCAGCTGCGTTGTCGGCTAATGATGAGCCAGCTGCACTTTGAAGTTGCTACACGAAAAAAAGATAAAAACAAAAATAAATAAAAAAAAAAATATAAAACTCCACTCTGTTTTTTTTTTTTTTTTGCAATACATTTTTATTCGTTTTTTTTTTTTTGTTCTTCATTTTTATTTTTATTTTATATGTATATATAAGTAATTGTTTATTTGCTGTAATTTGCCTGCTTGTTTCTTTTTGTTTTCGTTTCTCATTTTTTTTTTTTTTTGTTGTTATTGTTTGTATACATAAAACATTTGTTCATTTGTTCGCTTAATTACTGACAAAAAATATCGACAGCTAAAAATGTAGCAATTTTAATGCAATTCACGTCGCTTAATTGCTAAATAGGCGCACAGACAAAAATGCACTATGAAAAATGAAACAATAAACATTAAAATGAAGTGATGTGTTTTCTTTTTTTTTTTTCTTCTCTTTTTTGTTATGAAATGCGCTTGATTCATATATCAAAATATATATAGCTAACGACGGGGGGTCTATATTTTATCAGTTAGACGAACAAAAAAAAAAAAAAACATGACTATTCTAATTGTATATAGATAAGATGTATATATAATTATAGACTATATACTCTATGTATGTTAATGGCGTACTACAGCTAGGATAAATGTATATTAATTATCGTTATACACTTAGAAGTACACTTAGCACAATTGTTGTATTATTTAATGCGATAACTCTCTCGACTTTATTTTCGATGTAAACTTTCTCTTTTTCATTTTTTTCTATCTTTTTCTTTTGCTGAGCTTTAAATGTGGGCGTGTCATAAGTTAAGGCGACTGTTAAAAAGAATTTCTTCAAGTATTTTTAGCTACGACAATCGAGTATTCAAATACGCTTCCATTTCGTCTACACTCTAGAGAGAAAAAAAAACCACTTAAGCTACGACGATGATGAAAAAAATTATACATATATAGATTGAAGAAGAACATTCTTCTTCTTCGGCTTAAATACTATCAGGTACTTTGGCATAATTTTCTTAAGCAATACACATACAATTTGTTTTTCTTTTCTGTGTGTATATGTTTTGCAAGCACATTTAATAAATATCTTTATTTTATCAATATTTTGTTAAATCTATAATTTTTTTTTTTTTTTTTTTGCATTTCGCGCACCTTTTGCTGCTTCATTGATATATGGTAGAGAGAGAGAGTTAGATGAGGGAAGGATATGTTTAATCTAGAGTGTAAACGCTTTAAGATATGCTTTCAGCAGTTGAAAGTTAAGTTGATAATGTTGGAGTTGTGGAAAAGCCAAGCACAAAGCGAACAATAAGGCTACGCAAAAATTTCATTTTTTTTCTTTCTTTTTTTCTTTGTATATTTTTATTTAATTGTAATTAACTTGTCTATCAATTGGTGTTTGTTTTTTTTTGTTGTTTTGTTTTTTGTCGGTTTTCGTAATAAATAATCTTTGTAAGGCTTTTGTTTTGTTTTTTTTTTTTTTTTTTGTTTTCTTAACATGCAGCAAGTTTCTAAGGACTTGTAAATGTGCAACATCCTAGCTTAATAGTCTATTAACCTTACGTGCTAGCGAAAAAAATTGAATTTGTCACGCTAAAGCTAAAGCAGTCGCAACTTGCGCAACTGACAATGAAACACCACACAAAAAAAAAAAAGAAAAAATCCAATTAAAATACGTTGTATTATAATCTGAAATACTAAGTATATGTATGTAATGTATGTATGTAGTCAGTGTAGCTATCTGTACTACAATTAGTGGTTAGCCTAGTTAACGTTTATGTGCTGCCTAATCAGACCTGGCATGAGCTCTCTTCCTCTTCCTTTTCCTTGTCTTCTTCTTCTTACTCTTGCACTTCTTCGTTCTCCGTTCTAAGCTAATGCGAATTTTTGGTTGCTAAAAAAACATCGTTTGCTAGGTTTTTGTCCTGCCTCAGCACTTACCGCCTGCTCTTTCTCTTCCTTCTTCCTCGCCTTACCATGCAACGGTGCTTTGGCGCCCAACGACTGCTGTGGCGCCCACTTGAATATGGTTTTTTTAGTTTTATTTTTCTGTTGTTGTTTTGCTGTTGTTGTTGCCCTTGAGATCAGTCTTACGAGTGTGCTGGCTGGAGAGTTTGGCTTTTTAAAGGAGATTTGCATTTGGAGTTGCGTGTGTGCAGCGACGATCTAACAAACGGACCTCCTCACTTGCATTTAAACCGCCGTCGGCGGTGGCAGCAGCGATGAGTTCGATGTGCGCAAATAGGGATTGCCATAGATGGCGCTGTAACGCGGATCCACACTCAAGGCCATCGAGCTGGGCACCACCACATGTGTGGTGGTTGCCGTGCTCTGATTACTGCAGCTGCCATTTGGCGACGAACTCACCACCGATGCCGTTGTCGACTGCAGACTGGGCAGCCCGTTCTCCTGTCGTATCTCCCTTGCCCCGATAATGCTGCCGGTCAAACTTCCTCCGCTGCTGTTGGTCAGAAAAGTCATCGGCACACTCTGCACAGTCGACTGCTGTTGTTGCTGCTGCTGCTGTTGCTGTTGATGATGTTGCTGCTGCTGTTGCAGTTGCAGCTGATTCTGATGATTGTTCTGCAGTATGGTGGAGCTTCCATTCGATTTGGTCGAGCAAGAGGTCAAGTACTGTGGCGGTGGACTGTAGTGTGTGCTGTAATCGCCGTAGGGCACATAACCCCCCGAGATGTCCACCTTGAGATCACTGTAGTTGGAGGTGCGATCGCCCGCTTCGAGTTTGCAACTTACGCCGCCATTCTTGGTGATCTGATGCTCGCTGATGACATCGGCTGGCGGCAGCTTGGTGCGTTTCTTGCACTTGAAATAGATCAGTATGATGATGGTCAGCACCATGAGTATGGCCACCGCTGAAATGCCGCCCACAATGGTCATCAACAGCGAAACGCTTTCTGTTAACACAGAGGGGGGGTGAAAAGAAAGCAAATGTGTATGCAAAGATTAGTTGATGGAAGACAAACTTAAGACTCCTTCGGAATACTTACTCTTTGCCTGCAGTTGTATCTCGGCAACATCGTTGCCATAGTCATTGACCACGGTGCAATTGTATTTTCCATAGTGATACGCCTGACTGTCGCGTATGATCAGCGTGCTCTTCACACCGCCCGGCACCGCATCCACCAGTATCGAGTAGTCATGTCCCGACTCCGAGCTAATCTCCTGGCCATTGAACGTCCACGAGACGTGACGTGCTCGGGGCACACTGCTGGCAATGCAATCGATACGCGCCGTGTCCCCAATCAAACCGTATTGCGTACGCTGTGAACTGATGCTCGGCGAACCCTTGAGATAGACATAGGCATCCGCTGAGATCTCGGCATAGCCGGGCACATTGGCCTTGCAGTAATAACGTCCGGCTGTCTCATTGCTCACACTGAAGGTCAGATTGGAGCTGGTGCCGACCACACGATCGCTGGGATGTTGTATCCACACTATCTCCGGCTGTGGATTGCTGTCCACCTCACAGTTCAGGGAGACAACGCTGCCCACATCGGCCTCCATGGATTGCGGACGCTGCTTGAAACTGGGCGCATCTGCAGTGCGAAGGATGAGGTATGAGCTCCGAAAGTTGCTTTAGATGTTGTTGCTTCAATACTTACAGCTAATGTCCAGTGTTTCGCTATCCTCGCTCTTGCCCACAGAATTCTGCACTTCGCATTTGACAATTGCATCATGGAATTTGCGCGTTACATTGCGTATGACCTGAGAGCGAAACGAAAGAGAAGGAAGAAAACTTAAGAGATTGGCGCAAATTGTGGGAACGTTAGCGCTTTCCGGCCAACTGGCGCAACTGGTTCTGCGCGGCGCATAGATCCAGTGAGATCGAGATCGAGTCTAGAGTGACCAGTTGTAATTGGCATGACAAAATCGCTGTGGCGCAGCATTATTATACAACAACACAAGCAAGTTGTGCTCTAATTATGCCCCGCTCGCTGATGGAATGTGGACGTGGCCAGTGCAGTGCAGCAATCATGTTCCACCAACCACAATTGCATAACATCATCGAGAAATGGAGAGGTATGTTAGAGGGGGAGGAACACTTACCATCTCAGTTTTTTGACCGTTTATAATTGGCTCGTCGTTGATGTACCAACGATAACGGACATCGCTCGGATTGGCATCGGCCCGGCACTCAAGTCGCACCTGTGCATGCTCCACAATACGCTGAACGGCGCCAGTTCCCAACGGGTGAGTGATTCCATTGCCAACGCCATTGCCATTGCCATGACCGCTTCCGCTTGCCGTTGTCGTTCCAATCACATTCACCTTGACTTTGGGCGCATATTTAACCTGTTGTCGAATGCAAAAGATTAAGAAATCAGTTTACTAATTACAACATTTGAGTGCCACCACACACAGCTGAGACACATCACAACCCAAGCCCATTGACAGGGCTTAGCACTGGACACTGACAGGCCTGCTGAGGCCTGTCGTTGTAAGTCCCTGCTTCTTTCACTTAACTCTCGGACATTGCCGTATGCTTCATGTTTCGCTATGAATTAGCCCATCACTGTCAAGAGCCCTCCCCAAAAAAAAAAACAGCAAAAAAATGACCCTGACCAACGCAATCGTGCAGAATTTGTGGGGAATGGGGTTGAAACGTCCCCCCGGAATATTGATAGTGCAGCTCAAGCGTTGACTGTGACGCGTCAGCGCATAGATAGCTAAGGCCGAACGATGCTAAAATTGCAATGGTGACCAGCACTCGAAAGGGGGACGGGTGATTTTATTGTCTCTTACCTCGACACGTATTTTGGCAGAGCGATAGGTGCGGTCGGCCGTGTTCTGTGCCTGGCACGTAAAATTCGTGTTGTGGTGCTCCTTTTTGGGCGTGAGCCGCAGCAGCGATTTGGCCGTATAGCGTCGCAGATCGGGCAGCGGTATGACTGTGTACTCAATGTTATCCGTTAGAACGTTGCCTAGGCCATCAATCCATGTAATCTGCAGAGACATAGGCGAGAGAGAAACAGAGTTGAGGAATGGCTTGGCATTTTTGGTTGGGCTAACTCAATTGGGGAGCAAAACCAAGTTAGGCAGTTAGTCCCACAGTCGGGCAGTCAGCAGTCAGTTAGTCGCAGTCAGTCAGGTGGTCAGTTAGTCATCGTCTGGCTGACATCCATTGTTTGTTTGATTAGTTTCGAGCGCAGCTCGTGTGAAAGTGCTGCTCTCTCCACACAGATACACGCACAGGCTGCGGTTTGATTGTTAGCCAGTCTCCCCCTCGAAATGGATTTCGTTCGGGATACTCGTGTCGGTGTCTGTGTCCGTACTAAAATTGTCTACATTGGCTTTTAGGGCAGCTTGCACTCACCTCGGCTGCGGGTTTGCCGCCAATCGAAACGCACTCAATCTCCACCTTGCGATCCTCGGTGGCGTATATGACATCGCCCTGTGTGATTTTCGGTGCCTCTGGCGGCACCAGAACTGTGAGGCCGGCGAATGTGGAGCGTATGGCCGGTTGACCTTCCGGGCCAGGACTAACCTGGCATTGATATTTCGCATCATCGTCCAGCATCACCGGATAAATGTCCAACGAATAGTCGCCTTCCTCATCGCTGCCCACCATCGCATAGCGTTCAAAACCACTCAAATCCCGGGATGTGCCCAGGCCAAAGTCATCCTTGGTCCATTGCAGAGTGCCCTGCTTGTTGATGACACGGCAGGGGAGTGTGACACGGGCACCGACCACAGCAGTCTGGTCTTGTGGTTCCATCGCAAATCTCTGGTTTTGATAGCTCGTGTACAGCGAGGGCGAGCAGCTGGCCGTGTCCACAGACCATGTCAACAATACCAGCAGCGCCTTCATCATCAGTGTCATCGTCATCGTCATCGTCATCGTTGTCGTTGGCGCCATCGTTGTTGTCTCTTTTCGCTTCGTTGTCATGCTGTTGCTCTTGTTGTGGGCTGCAAAGAAGCGCATGAGATGGAAAGAGATGGAGGCGTTAGTCAAGTGGTTGGAGGAATTTCAATGCACGCCCTAAAAGTATGCAACGCTTAATTTGTTTGCCCCGAGTTTCGTTCAATTACAGTTACTCAACGAACGAAGACCGACACCGAAGCGTAGTTCAAATCGTAAACGGAATATTTTTTGTTTTTTTTTGTTGCTTTTTGCATTTTGTTGTACAAATTCGTGAACAACTGCCTCAGGGTCTTTTAAAGTATTATTATTACGTTTATTGTTTATTGTTGTTTATTGTTTATGTTCGCCGTATTGCTGCTTGGGCCGGGTCCATGTTTTTATTTTGTTTTTTTATTTATGTTGTTTCTATGCTTTCGGCGCGCATGAAAGTGCAGACAGCCTCGTACGTGCGCGAAAAAGAACAACAACAACAACAATAACAAGAAAAATAAAAGGGAATTACATTCAAATTAGCCGGTCCCCAAAAAAAAAATAAATAAATACAAAAAAAATAACAGCGACAACGAAAAAAGTGTCTGCGGAGTCTCAAGTGCGAGGCGGCCTAGAGCTTTACGACAACCGAAATATGTTTGTGTATTTATGCATGTACATACATGCACACACACACATACGGACATGTGGAAACACGTGTATGTGTAGCCATAAAGCGGAATGTGTAAGAATGTAGCCAGCAATTCGTAAAATGTGAAAAATGTGCGCGTCGCGTCATAAGTAAAAAAAAAACCTACAAAAAATGAAGCGAAATATGAAATGTTGTCCCATAAAAAAACAAAATGGGGAAAAGGGTTGCCAGCAGACAGACACAGCTTAGGCAGGGAACGAAGGCAACCCTGTAGTAGGTATTACTTTCATTAAACAGGCAAAAAGAAAAGCAAAATTTGCTTCATTCAGTAAATAGAATTATTATCGAATAGCGCGACGTTTGCTCAACAAATTAATTACCACTATATATTGTGGAAATGAAAAACTGTATCGCTAATTTGAATATCGATTAACGACAACCCTGCTGTCAATTAAACAGCGAGACAAGGTCAACTCAATATTTTGTGTAATTTATTGATGGATTAAAGACCAAAAGTTTTTGATTGTCAATTCGTTTACGCGAGCAATTAGCAATTAGCAGTCTGCTGCTGCTGCTGTTGCTGATGTTGGCAACCCTAGCGTAATTAAACGGCTATTGACCTAGACTTGCAAGTTTTCCGTGCTGTTGCCTCTGCAAAATTATTGATTTTCTGCATATCGATTAAGTTGCGAGCCACAGCCAACAAACCATTGAACTCAAAGGAATATTAGAATAAAAGATAGCATTGTGGGTGGTTTTATGAATTCATAAGGAAAAGCAGGTGGCTACACTGAGAGAAAAAATGTGAGTTAAATACGTTGGCTAATTCTTTACGCTTTCACTATTTGAATTCTTGAATTGGGAATACAAATTCTATAAAATTCTTATAGTTATTTTAGCAATTCTGTAATATTTGTGTTTATTTGGTACTTTTTTTTCTATGTATTTCCCAACACTGGATGGCTTGGCTAGTTCCCAGGCACATCTATCATATGGCGTTCAAGGACATTGACAGCACAAAGGAATCCCTGATGTATTCGCGTAACCAAGGCACTAATGATTTTGCAAGTCTGCGTTCATTTATATTGTACCTGCAGTGATATCTATCGATTAGTAAACTGAGTTATGAACGTGTGTGTTGTATATATATGTACATACATATATGTATAGCTATCTATTAGCACAATCTGACCAATCAGCCACAGGGCTGCATATTCTCACCGCCCCCCCTCTCTCCCTCGTACCCATCAACTTCTGTTAGCTCCAATTCCGATAGTTCTTCTCCTCCCCCCTCCACTCGCCGCTTTGCCTATCGCACCTGTCAGCGGTTGGTTGTCTTGTTGTCAGCTGCGCCCTCTGCATGGATTTTCTCACGCATTTTTGTTCACATATTCATATGCTCCACACACACACACACTCGCACACACATACATGTGTAGTAAGTAGTTCGCTTCCGCCACTTGGCGTCTATTGCTTTTCAACTAATTTTGTTTTCTTGTAGTTCGCGGCTGTTATTTGTTTTTATTGCATTTATACGGAAATTGGCGCTCCCCGAAACACAGTTGGGAGGGGGAAAATTATAGCAAAGCATAAAAAAGAAGGTGAAAAGAAGCAGAGAAATCCATAAAACCGAACAGAACTCCAAAACGCACTACTCAAAAAAAAAAAAACAGAAAAAGAAAAAAAAAGAAATAAGCGAAGAAGACAAATAAAATACGACAAAGACGCAGACGCAGACGAAATAAAGATTACCGCGTTTGCTTCCGTTTGACTTTGACCAAACGAAAAAGAGAAAAAGAGTGAAGAGCACAGAGCTAGCTGAAGAGCGAGAGAGCGCATGCAGCTGCTGAAGACCCGAAGACCTGGAAATTACAAAAAATTAGAGCCATGCACTGGACTGAACTGAACTTTTTGGTTGCGAGACCATCGCGATCATCGCTAATTAAAAGTGATTATAGACACGCTCGTTTATCGCCCCATCCACACCACGTACACAACTATTTCATCTCCTCTCCGTCTCCCTCTCTCCTTCTCTCTCTCTCTCTCTCTCTATCTATTCGTTGTAACTTTTATCTTAATGCTGGTAATTGTCGGACAGCAAAAGATTTCACTTTCAACTCGATTTGACAAACAATGCGTTGTCATTTGATATAAAAATTGTAGAGCTTGCGATTGACCTTAAAAACGTGAGATCATTTAGACAGCAGCTCAGTGGAAATTGTCCTTTTTTTTAATAAAGTCATGTTTACTTTGCTGATGAAGAAATTAGCTTAAAGTCGACTTCTATAGTTAATAAAAGATTACAACAATTTACTTCAACATTTAAATTTTTTTTTTATGTATTTTTGATGAAGAAATTAGCTTCAAGTATAATATGAATTGCACAAAAATATGATAACAGCTTAGTTAGTTATTTGATTTACAAACTAAGAAGAAGAAGTAAGCTTAAAGTCTGCTTCCCAAGTTAATAAAATATGTATGCATTTTTAATACTTTTCTGATACTTCTTTCTGATGAAAAAATTAGGGTATATCATAAAAAATATACTATAGATTACAGAATACAAGCTAAAAGCATAGTTTGCTATCTGATTTTCGAGTTTTTCTCAAATAAATAACTAAACCAACTCTAAAACAAATTAAACTTTTTTAATTTTCCGAAGATAAAGAAACTATCTTACGGTCTGCTTTAAATAATATCAAAGAAAAATTCAAATTACACTTTGTCGGAATCAATGTTATGCAGAAGCTTAATAAATAAATTATACCTTTTACTATACTGTTCATTACTTCCCAACTTAATGAAATATTTTGCTTTATAAATATAAAACTAGACAAATTCTATTTTTATCAAGAATGAAGAAATTCGCTTAAAATCTTATTCCCAACTTCATGAAATATTTAGCTTAATAAGCTTGTCCATTAGTGAGTAATTTTATATGAAATTTATAAATGAAAAACACGATCTTTTTGTTGTTTACTCTTAGCATAGAAAGCTGTTCGTAGCTTTGAAAATCGTTTCACATCAATCTTGTGCAAATGTTGCGAAAGTTCTTTAATCGAATTGTAATGATATTTTCAACGCTCTCACGAATCAATATGCAGTCGATATGTATTCAAAGATTTTCGAATCATGCTGTTGATTGAACCAATCTCTCTCTATCTCTCTTCCTCTCTTTCTATTTGTTGATCTATTCGTGGTGTTGTCTCGCTCTTTTGCTGTTTGACGGATTTGCAAGGCATGGGACTTGGGGAGTTTAGTTTGATACCAAAATGCCAATCACTTGGCAAAACAAAAACATTTCCGTTCGAAACGTTTTCCGCTCTAGTTTTCAATTTTCGCTGCCGCATGTTGCTGCCGCTTGCCGCTTGCCGTTGCAAGAGTTGCCAGAGAGTTGCCCCAACTGGCAGCAAAAGATACAGTAATTATTTTCAGGCGACGCTTATCACACATAAATCTTTAGCTGGTCTCTCTGGTCAACCAATCGATACAGCAACAGCCAACAGCAGCATCGATGAGGGCAGCAAGGAAGATGACGAAGCAAACGGGGAGGAGAGTGAGAAGTGGGGAAGAGTGTGGGGGGAAAGCAGCAACAGCAACAGCAACAGCAGCAGCAGCAGTCGAGAAGGAAGGCAGCTTGTTTTGTCAGCGTCACTTCCCTGCCAATGGGCTTCCTTTACAGGCAGCTGCTGCTGCTGCTGTTGCAAGTGTTGTTTGCTGGGGCAGCGAGTGGCCAGTGGCCGCAAGATGTTGCAGCTGCAGCAGGCGGCATGGCAGCAGGCAGCATGCGTGTGCAGCATCCTCTTTACGCAGCATGCCAAGCATCTTTGCGATATTTATAGTCGGGCAATGTGCTGCAAACTGCAAACTGGGGAACAGGTGCTGCGGCAACGCCCGACTTGCAACTGCTGCAACTTGCAACACGCAACAACAATAACAACTACAAGAATATAACCGACCGCACATCCAACAACCAAAGTCCAACGCGCCAAGAGTCTGCAATGAAGTTATTTTTGTGATGAATGTGAGCTTGGTGGACTCATCGCCCATCGCCCATTTGTGCCCCATGCTAATTATTTTGCTTTGCTGCCCCGGTCGAACCAGTTTCTTGAGCCAAACCCCAACTTGAATCCCCAAACAACAAGCCGAAGCAGCGACTGAAGCGAATGCTGCCTGCTCTCCGAGACTGGCATTATTATCATCTTTTAGTTATTAGATGCAAGCTGCTGCAGCGGATGTTCAGCTTCCTTTAGCTCACAACACACACAAACACACACAAACACACACACACACACACACAGCACTGCGAGAGTTTTGTCATTTACAGTTTTGGCCTCATTGGGGAGCTGCTAACAGACAAGGCAAATGACCAAACTAAGCGAGCCGACCGACCATCCGACCATCCGACTAAACAACTGACTGCTGTCGACCTGCCTCTCTCATAAATCAATAAAAGGCCCACCTGGTTCAAATAACTTTTGAAAAATTTATATTGAACCACAGCCGCTTTGCCGCCTTGCCTTTGGCTTCGGCTTTGGTTTTGCTTTTGGCTTCTTGACTTGAGTTGGGCCACTTTCTACGACAAAGATTTAATGGCCCACATTGCAGCTGCAAAAAGCAAAACACCAGCAGCTGATGCAGTGAGTGCACAACTCCCACATAATATAGGGAAAAGACAGCTTAAAGTTATGGCTGATGTAGCAGTGCATAGTGAGAGAAAGGAGAAAGAGAGAAAGAGAGAGATAGAAAGAGGGAGACGCTCTAAAGTTGAAAGACTGTATTATATGCAGCTTTAAGAAAATGTTTCAACACACACAATTTTGTTTGTAAAATAATTTGAATACAATATGTAAAATATCATTAAGTAAATAAATGTTTTTGCTTACGAACTTCATTTCAATCATCATTAAAACCATAAATAACCTATAACCAGCAGTTTATAAGCAGAAGACAGCTAAGAGTGTTGTAGCAGTCAGCAATTGCAAGTGATGCCCGTAATAATAGCTGCAGCTTTTGCCAGGCTTAGCAGACAAGTGAGGTTAATTGAAGTGAAAGTGGGAGTGAGACAGAGAGTACATGCTGTATATGAAATGTAGAGAGGGAGAGAGAGAGAGAGAGAGAAAGAGAGAGCGAGTGAGATGCAGATAACAAAAGAAAACGATGGCAAAATCAAGACAAATCAGGCTCAATCTTAAATGGGACATTAACTAGCAGTTAAAGTGTCAACTGTACCTAAAGTCAATGTCGATGGCTTCCTCACACACACATACACACACAAACACATGCACGCACCGAGTTGGAGACACGCACACACACACACATGCATTGAGGCACAGCAATGGCCCTCGGGGACCGGTTAACCCTTTGCAAAAAGGGGCTACTTAAAGGACTTTTGCTGACAAAATGAAAATGGCAACTGCAAAAAGAGAAAGCCAAAGCAGCAAGAAGAAGACAACACAACAAGATGAAGAAGAAGAAGTAGAAGCAATACACAGAAAAAGAGGAAGCAGAGGCAGAGGCAGCAACAGCAATGGCAATGGCAACGGCAGCAAATAAAGGTAAAGGATATTGGCCAGCTTGAAGTTAGGCAGAGATTAGGACAATTAAAAAAAAAAAAAGGGAATGCTTAACAATTAAAATCAATTTGTGTGTCCCATATGCATGTGTATGTGTGTGTGTGTGTGTGTGGAAGCTGCACTTTGTTGTCAATTTGTTTGCCTGAGCAAATCAAGTAAAAGGCTGCTGGGACCAAGTGCCAAAGTCAAAGCAAAACCAACAAATCCTGCTGCCAGACAGATTCACAAGAGAATAAGACATAAACAGAGGGGAAGAAAGAGAAAGAGGGAGAGGGAAAGAGAGACTGCCGCACAACAGTCCAGTGTCAATAAAAAGTCGAGGCAAACTGGCAAAAAATAAACTTAAATCGCCTATTAATGGCCACGCAGACCTCAGCAACTACCCCAACCCCCCCAAAAGAGAAGGGCAGATCCTTTCAAGTTTTGTGTGGACTATCTACAAAGTCAGCAAAAGTTAAGTTGCGTCCTGCGCGCAGGAAATTCGAGATAAAAAGGGCTACTCACTTGTTTATGTATATGCCATGTTGTATGGAGGGACAACAAGTCGGGAGAGGGGGAAGAGGACAAGTGAGTGAAGTGCGGGATGTGAGTGAAGTGAGGTCCTGCCATGGCATCGTTTGCCAGCTTATCGTTTTGACATTTAATCAGTTCACTTTGCAGTTCTTTTTCTGCTGCTCGCTCGGAAATTGAGGCAAAGTTTTTCGGCGCATTTAAGCGAGTGAGGGGAACGCGAGAGAAGCGGGGGATGAAGCGGAAGGTCGCTAAACTTGTGTTTGACCGCGCATAATTAAAGCATCTTGACAGTTCGACGGGGGCAGGAGATAGACCCCTCAGGCTCATTAGCATAATTCTAACATAATTCCCTCGACATGCTGCTACACACACACAACAAGAGCAAGATCAACAAGACAACAACACAACAACCAAAAAATTATGAAACAAAATCATGTGTGTATTTGTGGCCCCCTTTGCTACGATCTCTGCGCATCTTCATCTTCCCCTCTCTCTCTCCCCCCCATCTCCCTCTACTCTTCCATCGTTTAACAAGCAGAAAATCAGAAGAAGTCCAAAGCGAACAAAAAAGAAAAAACAAGCAACTTGACAGCGACAGACGAGAAAACTGGACGAGCGAACGGAACGAAAGTTGCTCGGGCACATCGAAACAGAATTTCAATCAGTAAATTGAACACCTGAACTGAACTTAACTGATTTCGTGCTGTGGGTCTCACTCATTCGCTATAGCCATGGGTCTCAATCTGGGTTTGGCCAAAAAAAAAAAACCGAGGGAGAAGCAGCGTGCGAAGGCGAAATTGAGAAAAGAAGATGTTGCCGACGAAGAAGAAGAACAACAACAACAGTAGCAACAGGCAACACAGGCAACACAAGGGGCGCAGCAGGAAATTAAGACAGGTAAAGCAGGGACTCTGACAGAGACTGTGATAGGGGGAGGGGGAGAAAGAGAGCGGAGCTGAGCTGATATCCCTGCCCAAAAGTGACACGCAAACCAGCTTGAAGTCATCATGCCAACTGTCGACCACAGCAACAGCAACAGCAACCGCATCAACTTCGATTTCGATTTCGTAGCTCCAACTGCAAAATGCTGTCAAAAAACAAATCTTTGAAAGAAAATGCATGTTTATGGTTTTGTATTACAACAGCGAGCTGATCTCAAGACGCTGTTTTTTTTTCGATTTTTTGTATAACTTTAAGCCTTATTAACATATTTTATGCTGCCTTCCCCCGTCTCTACAATCTCCTTTTCCTCCATTCTCTATTCCATTCAAGCTCGCCCACACACAACCGACACACGACACACAACAAATAAAAATATATATACTGAAGAGACAACAGCAACGGAGTTTTTGAGCCACACTTTTGCCATAAGACACAAGACATTGGGGACGTGGAAAGGCCGTGTGGGCTGGCCCAAAAGATCGATCCATAACAACAACAACAACAATAGCAACACTAACAACAAAGAGCCATTGAATCTATGTTGAAATTTGTTGTTGTGAAATGACCACAAAATCGAGCCACAAACAACAAAAACTGGATTCTATACAGAGTTGCTTCTTCTTCTAAAAAAAATAAATACTTAAAAATTCTAGCAGAAATTTGACGAAATCTGCATACACTTTATAAATGAGCCTTTAATTATTGTACCCAAAAGCGAAAGAATTATATACCAAATATGATATTTGGTATATTTTTTTGATTTTGCGGTATATTATGTTGCACTCTATGGTATATTTTGGATGGAGTACTATATCAACTTAACAAATATATAGCATTTGTCATAATTGTAGTATATTTGTGGTATATTATTTGGTATTTTTTTTTACTTTTGACTGTTACTTTCTTTCTTGATTTATTTTTATTTTATTTTTCTAATAGTTCTTATGTTTATTTTTTTATCAATTCATTTTAAACTTTGTATTTTAACCTTTTGAAATATTCTTGACAGCTTTTTCAACTCATTAGTCAACCAAAAAGCAACTTGTTTTAAATTTTATAGTAAAAATGCAAAACTTTCTTCAAAGATTAAACATATTTCCATTCAATCTTTTCAGTGTTTTGCTGCAGTTGAATTAAGCTAACGATCTATCGAATCAACTTAATAAATTTAAAGCATTTTATTTGTAATATTAAAATGTTTCATTCGATGACATGAAATGCGTATTTTTATTATTGATGACATTTAATTCTCAAATTTTAATTTGAAATCGTTTCATTTCGATGACACTAAATTCTTTGAAGAGTTTTGTCATTTAACTTGAAATTGAAATAGCATTAAATTGCACTTAAAGTCGAAGAGTTTTATTTTAAGGCGATTCTCTTTGTGCAGCCACAACTTGCAACAATTAAGCGGCAAGTTTTGTTCTCCACACACATACACACTATATATAATTTATATATATATAGTTTGTTAAAGTAACCCACTTTTGTGCTGACAACAAGTTTCGGGTAATAAGAAGAAGTTCGACAACAGCAGCTTCTGGACTTTTTGGCCAGGCCAGCTGATGACATTGTTGAATGCCTCTCTCTCGTCTCTCGCAAGTCGAGTCATCTCTTTTTATTATTTGTCGATGGTGCGCCACAGTTGTGTGCAGCTAATTGAGTTATATATGCGAGCTATACAATATACACACACAATATATCGAAAGTCGTCGCCACATGACACAGCGTAAAGTGCAACCAAATGGTGCACACAGGTGAACGTGGAAAAACTATTTAAAAAAAAAAACCGAGAAAGAGAAATACAAATACAAATCAATTCAATAAATTTAGATTGAGACTCTTTTCTATACAGGTTTCGGGTTTTGCTTTTTGGGGGCTTGGGTTATTGGTTTTTTTGGTTTTCGGTTTTCGGTCGCGCTGTGGGGCCTGAGCTCTAGCTTCAGCTCCAGCTCCAGCTGGCTGGCTTAGTTAGTGCAGCGAGTTTTGAGCTAACGAATCGAATCAAAACGTGTTGGAAAAGAGCATAATAATGAACTGCCAGACGATATAGACAAACCGAACAAGAGTTTGCGACCCACTCACAGAGCAGCGTTCGAGTTTTTCTTTATGGTTTTTCATTTCGTTTGTGGTCGGTCCAGTTGCAGCTCAAGTGAAGCCATGTCTACCTCTCTAAGTGTGTGTGTGTGTGTGTGCTTTGTGTGTGTGTGTGTGTGTGGGCGTGTGTTTACCAGCGCCATAGCATACGACACCTTCAACATCGCCATCGCCATCGACATCGACATCGTGGTCCGACTAAATCCGATTATAACTAATTATTATGAACGCCAAACTGGAGGCAAGTTTTGCCAGAGTTGTCAGCATGCTCAACGTTTTTTTGGTTGCTCTATCTCTGTCTCACTCACTTGGTGGTGATTGCCCAAGCAAACTTGCAGCTTCAGTTCCAAACGATTTCAAATGCTGCCAAGGGCTTGGCGTGGGCAGTTGTCATTGTAGTTGTTGCCACAACTGAGAGCTAAGCGTTGTCTCAGTTCGGTTGCAAATGTCAAAGAAGAAAACTTGGCTGCTACATAATGCAGCAACCGCAGCCTTGATTAACTATTTTTAAATCAAATCGCTTTTTTCGTTGATTTCAGTGTTTTCTTTTTTTTCGCCAGCGAGACAATTTTGAAAGTTGTTATCATAAGTGAAAAGTTGCGCGTTAACTTGTTAACAATGCGACAGTCTGGCAACGCTATGATGACAATTAGCGTAAATACAACAAATAGTTTGCTTTTTTGTGCACACACATTGCGTATACGTAATATGCACAGTTTATTACACATTTAGCGATGCTTAATTTTTGGCCTTTTGTGCAATAATCGTGAAGCGAGTTTATATATTATTTATGTGGGTGCTTGCACAAGTATTTTTTTGTTTTTTGTCAAATAGACTTACCGTTGCCCTCTCCTCAAGGCTGCTGGCAATGGACTTTGCTGCTCTGTGGCTCAACTTCAGCAGGGAAGAAAAAAGAAACACTCACACACAACGCGCTGCAAGCAAAAAAAATATGTATATAAAAGTCAGCTTATTAATTTAAGGTTCTCTTGTGTACATATTAATTGTTGTTATTGTGCGATATTATTGTTGTTGTTGTTGCTGTTTGTTGTTCTTTGCTTGGCCATAAACACGCACGAGTCGTGTTAGGTCGCGCCGGCTTCCGCATTTGGCCAGCAAGGTCTTTCCCGAAAGAGGAACAGAAGAAACAGGATTGTGTGAGGCATTGTGTATATATCACAAAAATGTTTATTAGACTTAGGCGGAATGGTTCTGCCTAGAGTATACTCTACTCTATATAGCGCTAGCAGAGCACGCGTTTTTCCCATAAAATCGACATTTTTATGCAGTTCTCATAATTACGAGGAGTGGTTGGGGGAGGGTGTAGAGAAGGGAACGGGGAATCGGCAACACTCTTGTATAGCTGCTTGTAACTTTTTTTTTGTTGTTTATTATGGCCCATAATTGTTGCAATTTTTATATGCTTGTATATCGAAAATTGATTATGGACCGGGGGTAAACAATTTGATTACAACTCCCGATTTCTTGCTCTTTCTCTCTTTTACTCTTTTACTCTCCCTCACTCTCTCGCTCTTTGTGCTTGGCGCAGCTGGCCAAGAAAATTCTTTGGTCAAAGTCTCGGAGTTTTTTGCTCAAATTCCATACATATGAAATAGTTTTTCCAGCTCAGAAAATTCTTGTTTTATGCTGCTAATGCAAGTTTTTAATTGAATTACGCAAGTCGTAGACAAAATGGAGACACAATATGCAGCCCAAGCATGAGAGACAGACAAACAATAAGGCGCATAGGAAGAGACAGAGAGAGTGAGAGAGAGAGAGAGAGGGGTAGAGTTGGAGTCATTGTCACAGACACAGACAGATGAACAGACCGAAAGACAGACAGACAGACAGACAGACGGACAGACAGACAGATAGATGGATGGAGAGACGTGCTGTGAGAGGAGGACAAACAATTGAAATATTTGTAAAATTTCTGCATGCCATTTTATGGCATTGTTCTATTGTTATTGTTGCTATTGTTGTCTGTAGCTATTTTGATGCTCATCAATGACATTTAGCAAGCTCTGACTGACTTTGCAGTCAGTTGAGAATGCAAAGACTTTCAAAATCGGAAGTTATGCTAAATAAAAGTAGTGGAAACATTTAAAAAGTTCTACATGTACTAAAAGGATTATTAAGAACATTATTAAATTACTAAGAATAGAAACAATCCTTTTTTGGTACAACTAGAATATTTTAAAATATATAATAAAATAAATAAAAAAAATAAAAACAAAATAAATCGCGCAATTAATTATAAAACATTACAGTATACATTTTTAAATTCCATATATTGACTATTGTACAATATTTGCTTTAATATCATACCTAACTATGCATTTTATTTGAGCTGTCTTATTAATTTTACTTTGTCCATTAATTATACAAAAAATGTATATAAGAAACATTTTAAAATAATTCAGACATAAATAAAATAATGGTATTAAGAAGGGTTATTATAAAAAGAAAAAATTACAGCCTATTATTTCTCTAATACTATAAAGAATAGAAAATATATAAGAAAAAATTTAAAATAATTGAGATATAAATAAAATATTAATACTAAGGATTGGCTATGATAGAAGGAAGAAATTAAAGCGTATTATTTGCTTAATATTATGAAGAGACGACATTAACTGACGGCATTTGAAATATGATCAAACTTAGTAGCCCAAAACTACAATTTGTATGGCAAACAAAGATTAAACAAGCGAAATAAAGATATGGTTTAAGTATTCATAATATAAAATTAATATTAAATTACTAAACAAATTTATAATTATACATAAGCAGATTCCAATTTTTAGCTTCACATTACTTAAAAAAAAGATGTAAATAGAAAATTAATGTATAAGCGATCTTAAATGAAGGGAGTTCAAAAGTTTATTATAATTTTGTTATTATTGAACATATGTATAAAAAGAATATTAAATAACTATACAAATTTATTATAAGTTAATTACAGATCCTTATTTTTGGCTTCACATTACTTTAAAAAAAGAGATAAACCAAAAGCTTAATTTCTTTAAAGGGAGTTCAAAAGTTTATTATAAATTTATATTTCATTATTATTGTACTTGTGTATGCTCTATTATTATTATACCTATGTATGTAAATTAATCATTGCATAATGTACAATAATTTTCTTAGCATTTCTTGCTACTTAACAACATAACTGCTTATCTGCCCCGATTACAGGGTATTTTAGGTACGTTCAGAGCGTGTGCATTGCTGTATCTTGTTTGCCTGGCATACACGATACAAATTGAAAAATTGACATATTTGTGGGGGAGGCGACGGCGGCGGAGGAGAAAGCCTGCCTGTAAGTAACCACAGATAGGGTTGTGCTCCTGCCAACCCGCTTCCTGCCCACCTGCCACCCCCCCCCCCCCCCTCCCCCTTCCCACCCGCTCTGATGACACCACCTGGCTTGTGTCCTGGCCTGCCCCGACTTGACTTGACTTGGGCTGCTCGTTTAACCGATTGCATTTGATAAACAGCAGGCCATGATTCATGAGCCTGGGCTCTATTATCCTTTTGCATGCGCCCAGCCTAACGAAAATGCATGTGGCAAGCGAGTGTGTGTGTGTGTGTGTGTGTGCAGATGGTGGCATAAAAGTGAAATATATGCGACGTATTCATAAGAAAACATGCGATGCAATAAAAGAAAAACATAACAACGAGAACGAGAGCGAGAACAGGAGCAGTGGAAAATAATATAACAAAAAATATAAAAAATACTATATACAAGGTACAAAACGTGTGGCACGAAACCGAAGCAAACCAAATGGAACCCAAACGAACGCTGAATGAATCAGTCGCGTTGAGTCGAGTTCCCTGTCTGTCTGACTGTCTGTGAGTGGGGGGGAGCGGAAGGGGAGTGAAAAACGCACTCCAGGACATGGCCACGAGACAACGAGACAAACAGACAGCTACAAAATGGATGAACGTGGCAACAAGCGTTAAGTGGTTGCCTGTTGTTGTCCTCGTTGTACTTTGAAATGTTTTACAAATTCAACAGAAAATTGTATTAAAAAAAACAAAACACAGCGATAAAGAAAGAAAAAAACAGAAAGCAGGCCAAAGGAAGAAGCAAAGGAAAAAGCATCAAAATAGCCGAAACTGATTGAGAGAAGCGGCAAAATCGAATGATATATTTAGTTTATTTTTGTGTTAGGGGGGTGAACTTTCTTTCGGTCTGTTGTTGTATTGTGTGTGTGAGTGTGTGTGTGTGCAACCCTCTTCTGATCGTCGCTCTCTCTCTTAGTCTCTGCGGGGGTGTTAGCGGGCCACAAAAGTTGCCCCCGGTCAGCTGGCCAATGCGCTAATTTACCACGCAGCGGGGCGGCCAATTTAACCAAAAATGAAATCAAACAGAACCAACAGAGGAACGAAACGAAACGAAAACAATAACAAACAACATATATAAAATAAAATAGGCATAGCAAATAAGACAAAAGCCGCGAGCACTGAGTGCATGAGTCATAGTCGCAATTCTAATTCTAATTCAGAGTAGTAGACGAGGGTCGATTCACGATTGCGTGGGCTTTGCAGCTTGCCAGGGTTGTGCTTGCCTCCTTCCCACATCTCCCCTTTTTCCCTTTTCTTTTCCTTTTTTTTCTGTGCTGGGGGGTTGTGCAACTCACCCATTGTTGTGGAAAGAAAGGCGGCAAAGATAAAGAACAGCTGGAACTGTATGGCGAGTTGGCATCCAAAGCCAAAGTCTCTGGCGCAATGAGTCATGCATCAAACAGATGTGACAGCCAACACACTACTGCTGCTTCTGCTTCTTCTTCTTCTGCTTTTGCCACCCCTTCTTTGGGTTTTTCATAATTGCTGTAACTACATCAAAACTCATAGAGTAGACATTTGAATCTAAGCACGAGATTAGCTGAAGTCATCTAGCTTTGACTTCTTTAGCCACTTTCAGCTAGTGTCATTTTATTACAAACTAATTACTTATTTATTTACTGCTTGAAATGCAACTACAATAAACTGAAGCTTAGAACGAGATTAGCTGAAAACATTTAACAAAGAAGTCCAAGCTTCTGTTAAAGCTTTTTCTTCTTTAGCCACACTTTCAGCTAGTGTCATTTTATTACAAACTAATTGCTTATTTACTGCTTAAAAAGCAACTGAAGCTTAAAACGAGATTAGCTGAAAACATTTAACAAAGAAGTCAAAGCTTCTGTTAAAGCTTTTACTTCTTTAGCCACTTTCAGCTAACGTCATTTTATTAAGAATATTTCATTATGTATTTATTTACTGTTTTATTTGCAACTACAATTAAATCATAACAGACACTTGAAGCTTAGAGAAGAATTGGCTTGAGTTAGCTTATGCTATGTACATTTGAGTTATTTTCAGCTAGTGTCATTTTACTATTAATACTAAATATATAAACTACTACTGAAATACATAAATTGTTAATCCAATAAATTATATATATATTTTAATTAAATCCTATATGAGCTTAAAATTTTATTTAATTTCACTGTTTCAAAAACAATCACTTAAGTCGTCTTGCAGCTAGTGTCATTTTATTATAAATATTTGATCATTTATGTACTTATATGTTCACTTTTCAGTTTCGATAAAAATTCTATAAAAGCCTGTTTTCGATTTATTATTTTATTGAACGTAGTTTCCGCTTTCAGTGACTTTCACAGTTTTCTTTCTTTCTTTTTAACTTATAGCTAGTGTCATTTTGTTAAAAATACTTAATCATTTATGTATTTGCAAAATGTTAAGTATTTTAAAGTTAAATAGAAGCTAGTTAGCGATTTATTATTTTATTTTATTTCTCAAAGTAGCTGCCGCTTTAAGCTCATTACACGTTTAACTTGCAGCTAGTGTCATTGATTGTCAGCTTAATTAGTCAACATTAAAAGCACATTCATCAGAAGCTGCTTTTTCCACGCTCTCATCGCTTGGCTTGGCTCGGCTTTGAAGCCGTCAGTTTTGGGGAGTCGCACTTTTCATAAGATGTCAATTGCCGCCGCACTCTCAGGCTTAAGAGCCACTTTCAGCTAGTGTCATTGAGAGACTTAAGTAAGCAGAGCTTTCATTTGAAATGGGGATAATAAAAAAGCAAAGTTTAGTTGCGCCACACACACAAATCATAATTGATAAGTATTTTTGGTCGCAGCGAGTTATCTAAATTGTATTTAGTTGTGCGCAATTTCCCTTTTTTATGAGAGTCCAGCACAGAGACGGCGATAGTCAGTGCGAAAGAGAGAGAGAGAGAGAGGAGCACTTGCAATTATCTGCTGTGGGAAATATTCTTTTGGCATAGAAGTTGTGCGCCGCAAATATTTGCCACTGTCTTCGCATATCTTGTGTGTTACCCGGCTCAAAGTTAAGGCTTATCTAAATGCCATTTGGTATTTGGTTAGAGGGTACAGTTGATACAGCTGACTGCAGTCACAACTATTTTATGTGTGTGAGTCGAAGTGTGGCAACATTTTTGCGGTCAGTTGCAAGTCGCGTCTTTAGTTCAGTTAGTCAGAGTCGAGTTTCAGTTCGAGTTGGAGTTGATAAAAACGAAGGAGCGGCAAATCCACTTGGGCCAAATGTAAATATTAAATTTGCGCATAAAAATAATGTGGCAAAAAAAAACACAAGATAGATACAAAGAAATGCTAAATGCTAAATGGAAATGGAAATGGAGCTCTTCACCGACTTCAAGCTGAGCAAAAGTATATATATATTGAAATATTGAAAGCCACAAGACAAGACAGGACAGGACAAGGCACAAGACACAAGACTAGTAGGAAGTGAGCCAAACCAATCGTGGCTACAACTAGCAGAAGTAGAGTGAGTTTTTTCGGCCATAAAAAGCTTTTGGGGGCTTGGGCATGGACTATGAAGTGCTGCTAGCCAAAGGTCCTGGCGCAATTGACGCGCCGGCAACGAGGCAACGGGGCAACGGGGCAACGGCAACGTCAACGACAACCAAAGGCAGCAAAAACACAAAAAAAAAAAAAAACAGAGAAGAGTAGGAAAAAAAATGAAAATGGAAGACGACTCCATAATAATTTTATGCGCTTCCAAAAAACTTCCGCTCAGTCATAGCGTTGTGTTTCCGGCAAGGAGCGCCACAGCAAGACATGCCACACACACACACACACACACACACACACACTCACACATACACTCATAGAAAGAGACATACACACACACACACACACACACACACATATACGGCAGCAAATTGCCATAGAATTTTTGCTTTACTTGGCCCGTCAAGCTTTTCCTTTATGTGCGCCTTCGTCGCTAGCTTGATTTTTGCCTGCGTCTTGGGGAGTTGAGGGAGCCTTCTGAGTGTGGAGTGTGGCAAGTGAAGAGTGGCGAGTGGAGAATGGAGAGCGAAGAGTGGCGAGTGGAGAGTCAAGTGAAGTGGAGTATAGAAGAAGGAAGGCCAAGGGTAAGCCAAGGGGTAGCAGCAACTGGCTTGACTGACTGACTGACTGGCTGAATGAGCGAATGAATGAATGAATGAATGTTCAACTGTCACTTCCGTTTGCCAAGCCACCCACACTACACCACACGCATTCAACGAGAGAGAACGACATATCAGCATACATACTTGCTGACGAGCTGAAGCAACTGAAGCAGCAGCAGCAGCCGAAGGACGAGGCGTCAACATTGTA
This sequence comes from Drosophila niveifrons, assembly GCA_035046325.1. Taxonomy (NCBI): domain Eukaryota; kingdom Metazoa; phylum Arthropoda; class Insecta; order Diptera; family Drosophilidae; genus Drosophila; species Drosophila niveifrons. Next base: position 6,711,208 of record JAWNOC010000063.1, on the reverse strand, counting down.
GTTGTAGCTGGCTGCTCTTGTTATTGTTGCGCGTGCGGACAGCAAGAGGGAGAGACGTAGAGTTGAAGAGGGGGGTGGGGGGGACAACGAGTAATGACATATTCAAACGCAGCGCGAAGTTGTCGACGGGCAAAGGCAAAGGCGTCAACCTACTGCCGCCCACTAAACGTCTGTGTAAGCAAAAGAAATAAAGACCCCAAGAAGAGTAGAGAAAAAAAGAAGAGGAGAACGTGAGGGAGAAGACATGGGGAAGAAGCGTTGCCAGACATTTTGACAAAGCTGGCGACAAGGACGTACACTTGTAATAACATAAAAAGGATATTGTAAAACATTTTCATAAGTTCTGTCGCAGACACACAACTTGCATGGAGATGGGTAATGGCAACAACTACCCAAACACTCACTCACACACACACACTTATATGTGTGTGTGTTTACATGCTAGCATAATAGTTGTGTGTACCGCGCACATTGATCACTTGAGCCACCTGGCAGGAAGTTCGTTATATCCTGTCAAATTTTACAAGGCACTTTCAACAAACTTTGTTCTCTCTCCCTCTCTCTATTTCTTACTCTAATATGCGTAATGGGTAATAAATGAAATAAAACAAATTTGCATGTTATATAAAAATGATCAGTTCATAAAAACGATCAATAGAGTTCATAAAAAGGACTTGAAAGAGAATCTCAATTGAGATTGAATATTGAATTACAAAAAAATGTAGTAAAAAGTCTAATTATATTTGAGCTAAATCAAATGTAGGTATAATAATAATAATAAATAATAAATAAAGTAATACAAACTAAACAAAAATGAAGTTGATTTGTGATTTAAAAAAGATCGCTAACTTTGTTATAAAGCTGTATTTTTAAAGTAGTTTATAAGCTGAGATGAAGAAGAGGAACTTAATTATTTTTAGAGTTTTAGGATTTCACCATGCTTATGAATGGGGAACGTCAAAGTAATAGTAAATTGATCAAATAAACAGATGAAAAATAGCTGTTGACATAAAATAATATAAATTGTATATTGAAAACGTTTTAAAGTATATACCATATAAGAAAGAAAAGAATCAATATAACATTTTCAATAAAAAAGAGAATAAAAAAGCTGTTGATATAAAATATTATCAAAACTTTTTCTATAATATATACGCATCAGCAAATTGTAGATGACCATATAAGAAAGAGAAGAGGTGATCAATATAAAATTTTTAAATTCTTAGGGTATAATAAAAGCATTAGTAAAAAAGTTTATTAAACTAAATTTTGAAAACCATCAAAGGTGACAAAAGTTTAGAGCTAAATATATTCTCAATTGAATATGAAGAAAACTACTAAGCACATATCATATCATATTGTTAAAAAGTTTAAAATTTTTTTATTGAGAAATATAAAAATATTTTATGTCCGATTAAATTGCAGCTTTATATATATAATTTATAAAAATACTAAAACCAAAATAAAAAAAAAGCTTTAACAACTGAATTAAAAAAAAAAAACACTGAAAACTAAGAATTCAGAAAAATTACTTCGAAACATTAAAAACTTTACAACACAACCAAACCAGATCTGCAAAACTTAAGCAATAACTAAAGAGACTATTTGAAGTGAAAAAGTAAAGTCGTTACACACTCAAATTGAAATGAAACTGAAACTGAAAGGAATATTCAATTAGGCGAAAAGGGAGTGCATAAATTATGAGAAAAGCTGATAAAGAAACTGAGAGAGAAAGGGAGAGAGAGAGAGAGAGACAGGGTTGCTAGCAGAGCAGAAAAAGTGAACAATAAGTGCAATAAGTTTGGCAAAGCCAGAAGAACCAAAGTCAGAATGACGTAAACTAAAAGAAGGCGAAGTGAAGTGTAAAGTAGAGTAGAGTAGAGTAGAGTAAAGAGAACTTCCTTTGGCACACTTTGAAGTGAAAGTCAAATTCAATAGAATTCAATTACTAGTTTCAGAGTTGCCACCATTTGCGCACATGCACACACATGGTTGGCTCTGCCCGTAAATCCCGGCAACCAATAAGCCAAATTTTATGAGCCACATTTGCCATTTCCATTTACCATTTACCATTTTTGTGGACTAATTTGACAGGGTTTCTATTTTCTTTTTATCTATCTTTTTTTTTTGTGGGTGTGCAATTCATTCGTGTGCCAACCCTCAACTGAACTGCAAGAGACTACCCTAAGAGCACACACACACATGTAGAGTTGCCAGCTGGCAACCCTCAAGATAGCCAAAAAAAAAAAAAAAACCGGGGCACACTTCAACTTTTCCATCAATGACTATTAATTGGCGTTCTGTTTGCTGCAACGAATTGCTGAGCTAAGGCAACTGGAGGGGGTGGAGGAGGAGGAGCGGGGGCGAACGTTTCACTTGCATTAAGGCGGCGCCATTAAAGCTCATCACAAATGCACTGCAGAGACCTCCCCTCCCCCCCTTCCCACACTTCTCACATGGCTGGCGGGCAAAAGCCCCCCACAAAAACAAAAACAAAATAGATGAAGAAAACAAAAAAAAAATAACAAAAATATTGCTGCAGCACTTTAAAAGTGCCGCTCATAGAGTCTCATTCTCATTTTCATTTTCGTTTGCCTTCTTGTCCATTTTCATTTCCATTTCCAAAGTGTTCTTCCCCCCTCCCCCCACCCCCCCTCACCGCTTTGCCCCTCTCTCTGACTGACTGGGGGTCGTCTAATGATGATAGCTTGACAAATATTTATTGCTTAAGCATTTGAGTGCAAATATTTTAATTAGTCTGGCGACAAGAGCTCAGCTCAGCTCAACACGCTCGTAAAAGAATATATATATCTGTATATCTATATATCTGTATATTCTGCTGTATGGCAAGATGCTGTGCTGTGCCCCACGCTCTCTGAATTGAGACTTAATGAACTGCAAAGCGGCTTTCAATTGCCTCCAATTAACCAAATTAACAATGGACATCGTCTCACTGTCGTTGTGCCTACTTAAAGATATATACTTTATACGAGCAGCTTATTGAAGCAGCAGCAGCAGCTGCAGAAATCAGAGAAAAACAGAAGAAGAAAAAAGAGGCAGAGAACCTGCAGCAGTTGTCAGCAAAAATGCTGCAAGACACTGACAGGCGCCCAGTGCAACATAATTTGTGGCATGCAAAGAGCTAACAAAGCGACAGGATGGCTCATAAAAACAGTAAAAACAACAAGCAAAGAAACTTTCGACATGCTGACGACGAGGACGCGTCAAAACGATCGAACGAATGTTGCCACAGCGTATCAAAAGCTCCGCCGCCGCCTGCCACAGCTGCACACTGAGAGAAAAAAGGGTTCGAAGTTGAAGATTTTGAAGCGAAAAAGTGCGTCAAGAACATAAAAATCTTAATGTTAAATAAACACATCTTGATTTCAAGAACACAAGTTTTTATTTATAAGCGGAAAACATTTTATAGTTATATTTATCTTAAAGATAAAAAATCGAATTATAAAATCAACAAATTATTCATTATATTTTATTGTTTTGCTTTGCTCTTGCATTAAGTTTCTTTGTACATTTGTTAATTTCATTATATCTCTCTTTAACTACAAAATATTTATCACCAATTCACGCAGCATTTGAGCCCAGGATCTTCGATCTTAGAGATCAATGAAGTTTGAATTAACTGAGCTGCGCAATTTCGATGGATTGAAGAATTTTTTAACTAGTATCTTTTACCTTTTTTTGAGAATAAGGCATTTTTCAGACTAAAGTTTTTAGTTTTAAGAATTTCTTCTTAAAATGATCTTATTTAAAGAACACAATATTCAAGACGAATATTTTAAGAAACTGGACTTTTTTTTTGCAGTGTACTGCCACATAAAACCAGTAGTTGTATGCTCTGCTCTGCTCTGTATTGGGTTGTGTTGTGTTGTGTGGCACAATCAATACACAAGAAGCAAGTACAGCTGCTCACAATAAACACAGTAAGAGAAGTAACTTGAGCATGTTGCACTTCCGCCCGGCTGTCGTTGCCAGACATTTTAGCAATTTGCAACGCCAGCCAAATTGGGCCAAATTATGAGGAGCAACAAAACTTTGCCTCTGCAGGTGTGGCACAAGCAACGCCAGCAAGGCAATGTTCAAGGGGCGGGGGGCAAGCAACACCGTGGGGCAATGCCAGCAGCCATTCTACAACAACTACAAGAATGAAAAAAAAAAACAAAAAAAAAACACAGATTCATTTGCCATTGCCAAGAATTAATCGATCCAACAACAACCACAACGAATGCTTAAACAATGATAATCGTTTTATTTCTATTTATGTTTCTATTTCTATTTCTCTTTTTTTTTTTTTTTTTTTTGGTTTTCTTAGTCATAAATCATTTGAAGAGCGCAAGGGGCAAGACTACAAAAAAAAAAACAGAGAACATTAAATAAAATGGAAAAAGAACGAAAAACTAATAAGATTTAGTCACTTGTGTGACAGTTAAGAAATACAATTGAAACCGACAGAATTTAGTCTAAGAATCTTTCATCTCTTGTGATTGAAGCATTCAATCAACAATCTATCTCAACGATCTGATTGCTGAGATCTTTATGGCTATTTTATGGCAAAGTTTGATTAGCTTTTTTTTTTCTTTTCGCATACGCATCGAAAACTTGGCGAATCTATTGTAAAATCAGCAGTTTAGTTGTTTATTTTGTTTGAGATTTATAGAGCTCCAGAATTCTTTAGAATTTATGTGTGTTTTGTTTTGTAATGCTAAAAATGAAGATCGTTTTGTTCTCTGAATAAACTGTGCTGGCGATGAGCTGATAATTTATTTGCTCTTTGCCTAAAGATAACAACTAAAAGAAGTTCTAACAGTACGTTTAAGATTTATTAAAGAGTTGAACTGAAGTTTTGAACTTTAAATAAATTAATAATTCTAAAACTTTGCTTTGCGATTTTAATCGATTTATGAACAACTGAAGTAAAAAGAACTTAAAGCAGTTCTAACAGCACGTTGGATTCTTTGAAGAGGTAAAAGTTTAAAAATTTAAGCAAATAAGGGATTTTTTATTACAAAGCTAATAAAATGTATAATAATCAGACTTTAAATATTTGTGTGAAAAATAGTTGACTAAGAAGTATTCAAATTACAAATTTTACTATTTTGGAATACATTTGAAATAAGGATTTGTATAAAGAATATTTGTCAGAAAATAGTAAGTTACAAGTACATAGTTTATTGTCAGTATATAGAAAATTGACAGTATAAAGTATATAATATATTGTGGTATATATTTTTTATAACAACTATATAATGTTATATTGTCAATACATAGTATATTGTCGGTATATAGTATATATTATCAGTATGCAATATATTACCAGTAATATTTTCTATAACCACTATATAATATATTTCTAGTATATGGAATATTGTCAATGTATGTAGTAGATCGCCAGTAATATTTTGTATAACCACTAAATAGTATATTGTCAATATATAGTATATTATCACTATGTAGTATATCGCCAGTAATATTTTATATAACCACTATATAGTATATTTACAGAATATGGTATATTGTCAGTATATAGAAAATTGTCACTATATATTATATTGCCAGTATGTAGTATATCACCACAAATATTTTATAAAACAACTATATAGTATATTTTCAGTATATGGAACATTGTCAATGTATAGTATATTGTCAGTATTGTCAGTAGTATATTATCAGTATGTAGTATATTGACAGTAATATTATATATAGTCACTATAGAGTATATTTCCAGTATATGGTATTTTGTCAATATATAGTACATCTCTAGTATATAATATATTACCAATATATTTAGTTTATTGCCAGCAGAATTTGATAATTAATTTTGCCAAACTTTAAATTTAATTGTCTTTTATGTTCTGTGGCCTACTTCACATCAAATGGCCCTGGACTCCAGCCACAGAATCGCAAAGTATCTGGGTGCAAAAGGTGCAAAGGCGTTTGCTAGTTTCCATCGAAATGTCAGCGACTACTTGGGGGCATAAAGCCCACTCGCTAGCTGACTGACTGACTGACTGAGTGACTGAGTGACGAATTGGCAAAGTGACAAAGCTGGTCAAATGCAAAATCAACTTTTTGGCAGCAACTGTTTTTTGTTTCCTTTCGTTTCGTTTCGTTTCGTGGGTAAACAAAAGCGCCTAGCATAAAAGGTCAAAGTGTAACACCTCGGGGCGAGTGTTACAATTTTTTAGATGGGAAGGAGGGAGGCGCATATAAATCGGGCTTAACGTACATAAATCGCAGATTGGAAATGCAAGCATCCCACTTGCCGCTTGCCGCTTGCCACTTGCCACTTGCTGCTCGTAATATTCACGCACTTGTTAAGCAACATTATTCGGTTTTATTTTGGTTCGTTTTTGTTTTGGTTTTGCGTCCGAAGCCAAAAAAAAAATATGCGCGAAAAAATGACAATAAACAGTGGCCAGTGCATTTTGGGCGAGGATAGAAAAGTGTGTGGCAGTGGCAGTTGCAGTTGCAAGGGGCGAGGTAAAAGTAAAAGTGGCAAATGCTGTGGTTGGGGCCGTGGACAGGCCAAAAGCGGTTTATGGTTTTTGCTGTACTCACAGTTTCAGCTGCTGCTGCTGCTTCTTTTGCTGTTGTTGTTGTTGTTGCTGCTGCTGCTGTTGTTGATGTCGCTTGTTGCAAGCTCAAATGTCACGCAAAAAAAAAATAAATAAACAGCAACGAGAATTTCACTGGCGTTTTTCTTTCGACTGCCGCTGTTGGTTGCTATTTTCTATTTGGATTTTTTGAATATTATTATTTTTTTTTTTCTTGTGTGTTGTCGTTTTGTGTTTTGGCACTTTCAATGTTGCACGTTGCAACTGCGGTTGCTGCGGCGCCAACGATTGCACTTCATAATAGTAATAATAATAACTCCCAAGATATCCGCAATCAGCACTCAGATATCACACTGGTAATCCAAACCGCAGTTGGCTTTTCAATTTCGTTTTTCTTCTTTTAATATTTTTTTATTCTTCAATATATCTTTTTTTGTTTTACTTTTCAACACTCGAAAAAAAAACGAAAAATTTGCGCGTAAAAAAAAAAACAGTATTAGAACATTTCTAAACGCACGCTGTTTGTGTTTTGACTTGGTAATGTTTTCATTTGCTTTTTTACGAGTTTTTCGAGAGTTCGACTTCGATTTCGGGTTTCGGGCACAAAACAAAAATCCGCCGACACGAAACGCACGCCACGAGCTAACGAAACGCAATGCGAGCAGCAGGTGAGGGTGCAGATAGAGCTACAGTCCAAGCTGAAGCCGAACGAACATGCTCATCGAACTCGAACATGTTCGAACGTGTTGCGCGCTGCTGTTGCTGTCGCTGCTGTTGCTGTTAATGTTGTGAGCCGCTGTTAAGAGCGACTATGCGACGTTTTGTGGATGGAATGAATGAACGGATGAATGGATGGATGGATGGGGACATTATTTATTGCGAAGCAGAATCATTTGCTCGATTAACAGTGCTTATAAGAAGTACTTTCAACTTATGTACATCGATTAGCAGTCTGCAAGGAAGAAAGCAAATAGAGTGTGCTATGAATTAATCGTAATGCATTCTCGAATATTAAAGTTGATGAAATCGATTGAGCTATTGGTTGGGGGAGTCACGGGAGTTAATTAGCAGAAATAAGCAAATATGTGTGGCATTTATATAATCGATATCTATCGTGCAATGTCATCATATCAATAGCGTCATCCGTAGATAGCAAAAAAAAATGTTATTATAATCGTTTCAATAAAAGTGCAACAATAATTGTTAAAGACATTTATAGAGTAGTCGTCCATATATAAATGGTGTTATTACATGCATGTTAAATAATATAATAACAAATTTATAAAACTAGCTATCAACTCGATCTATAATTAAAGTTGATGTTAGATTTTAGATTTGATGACGAATTGCATTTAAGCATTCAATATTCAGTGTACATATATTACATGAATTCTACCTAGACAAAATGAAAATGAATTTATTTAATATACGATTTTGTAGCTTAATTTAATTCAAATTTAATTTATTTTGTTATAGTTGACTAATGAAATTCACTAGTTGTAATTTGGGTTTTCTAGCAAATTCTTTTTGAAGTATAGTTTTCGGTTTCTTATGTCTAAAATTTTATTTTTGGAATTTCAATAATAAATTTGATATATCTAATTTTCTCGAATTTATAAAAATGTCTTTCTTTAAGTCAGAAATAAATTTTTTTTTAAGATTACATAACTTGCATTTTCTTTTCTGTGTTTTCGAATTTGCTTAAAAAATGAATTGTATCAAAATTAGATGAATGTAAAACTGATTAATATTTTAATAATTAATTTTATTTCAAAATATAATTTTAATTAATTTTTAGTTGACTTTAAATATATTTATATAGTATTTATTTATTTAGTGGCGAATCTCTTGAATTTGTATTTCTAATTCAACTTTTGGCAAGACTTTCATTGCTTATTCAATTCTTTAATGAACTTTTAAAGCTCTAAAGCTTTTTAACTTATTTACTTATAACTTTAATTTTCAACAGCATTTTTGCTTCATACACTTTATTTATATGCTCAACTTTCCGCTTGCCGCACTGTTTGTTTTTTTTTTTATGTGGCTTTGACATTTTCGGGGCCATCCAAGCTGACTTTGATGATGCAAACTCGCTTTGAGTGTGCTTCAAATTTTGCGCAACAAGACTGCACCCAAGCTCCCCCCTCCCCTCTTTCCCCCTTTCTATGATGTTATATGTACAAATAGAGTTGAGCTGCATTATCGGGGGTAAATCGCTTGTCTGGCAGCTTGACCGGCTTAACCTGGCTGTGAAACGCATATGCTTAGCTATCATAAGCTCTCATTAGCGGGAAATGCTGTTAATCATTGAAATGATTGCATCGATAACATTTCCCTACTACAATTTGCTTCGTTTTGCCTACAAACTTAATTATGGGGAAGTGCAACTGTTGCCCAAAAAAAAACAAAAGCCAAAAAAAAGAGCAGTGAAATAGCCAAAAAGAATTCGCATGCGCCTGAGGTCAATGCTGTCATGACACTCAGCCGGAATCGGAATCGGAATTGAAGACCTTCCTTTTAGTGATTTTGTTTTGCAGCAATCACAAAGTCACAGCTGTTGCACCCACAACTTGAAGAAAATTTGGACATGGCAATCAGTGCTGGCAACATCTTGCTTGAGCGGCTCGACCCGACCTGAACGTCTGTCTGTGGCTCTTTTAAGCATATGGTGTGATCGTGTCTGGCACAGGTTTTGCCAAAAAAAGAAAAAAAAACCAAACCAAGGCAGTGATGAGGAGGGGGAAACTGAGAAAGCATTGAGCACTGTGGGAGCCGCTTTTGCCTCGTCGTCGTCGTGTTGCAAGCACAACGTGTTAATCAGTTGTCTGCATGATGCGCCGATTCTGAGATCAACAATAATTGAATCGATACACAGCACACAATAGGGCAAAGGGAAAGGGGCAAAGACATTTTCCGAAATCAACAGAGAACGAGGAGAAAGAGAAGTAGAAGAATGTTTATTTTAACTTTTTTTTTCGTTCTTCTTCTTCCATGTGTGTGTGTGTGTGTGTTGAAAATTTATGGCACGACGCATCGAGCGCAATTTAAACTACGCGTGTGAGTGCGAGGTGTGAGCGGGAGAGCAACAACAGAGAGGGAGGGAGTGTAGCGGGTGGATGGGGTGCAGCCGAAAAATCGGTACTTGCACAACCCCCGCCCCGCTCAGTTCTCTGCATCTCTCTGATGCTGCTGGAGCCAAAGTGATGAAGTGTCCGCCACATAGCGTTCTTTCCAATTTTCTTTTCTACTATTTTCGTTTTCGGTTTTTTTTTTGTTGTTGTTTTTGTTTTCGAGGTTTCTTCTGCCGATGCTGCTGCTGCTGCTGCTGGGTAATTGTCGTGTAATTTATGGTCCACGCATGGGAATATCAATGTTTTCTGCTCTAAATTTACGCAGACATAGACAGAAAGAGAGAGGAAGGGAGGAAGGGAGGGAGCGAAGCATATAGAGAGGGAATGAGAATAGAGAAGGGAGAAAGAAGGCGGCGATAGGAGCGCCAGTTTTTGATACTTTCTTGTTATGATTATCACAATTGTTTATAAACAATAATGCGTTCTCTTGCTGGTTGTTGGTTTAGCCTGCTTTGTCGTAGGGTAGGTCACAATTGCAGTTCACAATAGCAAGCAACATCATAAATCTATGCATTAATATCAGCACTTCTCTCTCCAGCTAACGAGCTTCACGATAAAGAGCCAAGAGTTATGAGGCTCAAACTTGCATTGCAGACGGGTCACAAATCGTAGATCATCAATTTTATGTTTTTGTCAGTAATTTTAAAATTATGAAAAACAAAATACTAAGTAATATCGAAATTGTAAGATTTTTTTTTTAATATTTTAATGTTATTAGAATTTCAAAACGATAAAAATAGATGATGAAATACTAAAATGACATCATATGTAAGAATATTATATTAATAGTTAGATTTTATTAGAATTTGAATGCTGCACATATCTATTTTTTAGAATGCTGTTTATAGTTATGATATTATATGATATATATAAGGATATTATTGATATTAGTTAAGAAAAATATGTTATAACTGATAATATCTAATAATACTATAATGCGGCATATTTTAGTATTTTAATTAAATAAGGTAGAGAAGGAACAAGGAAAGCAGATTTCTTAAAATAATTAATTAGGTATGGTAATATAGGAATTTAATTTATTTTGATTTCTTGAAATATATTTCTCAGCCAAAAATGTCATAATTAAAAATACCCTTTCTATTTTATATTGGAAAAAATGCGAAAAATTCAAATATTTGTCAAATTGTTAATTTCAATAAAATATTGAAATTTTTATGCTTGACTGATTTATTTTTTAAGGTTCAGTTGATTAAAAAATTGCAAAACCTTTTTGAACTTTTGTTTAATGAAGAGTTGATCAAGTCAAAGAAGTTAAGCTGCTCATTGATTGAAAATAACATAAAATAATATTTCTAAATGCACCTAAATTCATATTCGTATATATGGAATTTTTTACTTTCAATAGATTAGAATCAAACAAAGCAAAATGTATGTATTACTCATCAGAATTTTAGCTTAACTATTAATTTTTCTTAACGTACTATACGTTTTTTATTTCTCCTTTTTTTCTTTTAGTTATCGCATATTATTTTATTTTACTTTATTTTACTTTAATTTTAATTAATGTATTACATTATTTTCCTAAATTTCTGTTCTTTTGATTTATTTGCTGTTATTTTAATATATTTTCCTTAATTTAATTATATTTTTTCAGCTAAATCTTTAATTTAATTTTATATTTTTTTTACCCAAAGGTTTGCCTCTTTTTATTTTATTGTCCTTTTATTATGTTTTAGTTCTTTGCTGTTATTATATTTTGATAAATTTTATTATAATTTTGTTTGCCTCTTTTTATTTTATTGTCTTTTTATTATGTTTTTTTTTTTTATTTCTTTGCTGTTATTATATTTTCCTGAATTTTATTATAATTTTGTTTTTAGCTAATTCTTTTCTTATTTTTCCTTTCTTTGCTGTTATTATTCTTTAATTGTTTTCTTTTGTATTTCATTGATGTTATTATATTTTACTAAATTTTGTAATATTTTTGTTTTCAGCTAATTCTTTTCTTGTTTTTTTCTTATTATTTCTTTGCTGTTATTTTCCTTAATTTTATGACGAGTATATATATTTTTTCAGCTAATTCCTTTCGTTTGTATTTTTCTAAATTTCATTATATATATTTTTTTCAGCTAATTCCTTTCATTTGTGTCTTTTTGAGCTCATCACTTTTCCATGTATTCCCCTTTGAGTTGACTTTAATTCCTTGGCCTTTTATCTGCGATTTCTTTCATATTCGTATTTCTGCGAAATGCTGCACATAATCTTTGCTTCCGTTATTGCGACTAATTTAGATACACGAAACGACAGTTTCAAGATACTCCAGTCTCCAGTCTCCAGTCTCCAGCCGTCTATTGGGGTGTTTCATTTCTAAGTTTAAACCGAGAAACTCTCAATGCTTCTTGAGTCTCTTGACTCCCTCGGCAATTACACATTCCTCTTCCATTTTCGACTTTGTACCGCGAGTTGAGTTGAGTGCAAACTATTTTTAAATATCGTCTTCTGTGTATATTTATTTGATATGCGCCTCCTTTGTCGCTTTTATCCCCCCATCGCGATTGTTTCACGTGGGGCGCGCTTTAATGAATGCAATGTCATCAAATCAAATCAAATGAAATAAAATGAAATGAAATGTAATCCTCGTGCATTTGGTTGACAAGTTTTTTGGGATAACAAGAGTCAATGTCAAAAGGCGCAACTTTTTAGTCTCCCGTTGCTGGCGGATGCAACGTTTGCTAAAAATATCGAGACACATTTTGTTTTTTTGTTTTGGGGTGGCCAACAACGCACACCCAATTTTTCTCAGTCTGCGACTCATTCGCGTTCCCATTTCGTATTTCCATTTCGCATTTCGCATTTTCAAGTTGCAACTTGCAATTGCCGGACAGCTGTATTTCATTCAGAGACGGCAGCGGTTGGCATTTGGCACGCTTCATCCTCAGCAAAAAGAGCAACAACAACAACGACAACAACAACAGACGACGCCGTCAAATGAGTTGTGGCAAATTCAAGGGCGTGCGGCCCATTTCATGCCACAAAAGAAGGCAAGACGCCGCCGCCTATCTAAAACCATTGCGATTCCCTCTCGCACTATTTTCTGTGCATATTCGTCCGGCGTATCTCGTTACGTTACCCTGTAAAAACAGCTGGACGAAAAGAAAGGGGACTTTACTTTAACTAAGAATTGCCTTTCAATTTAATGGGTATCTGTGGCATCATATACACTGAAATAAAGGCTCAGAATATGAAGTTTTTGTTCTTAGTACTGAGAATTTAGGTTTAAGAACAAAAAATCAAAAATTTTAATGTTAGAAAAGACATCTTAATTGATATTCACTCCAGTTCTTATTCATAATAGGAAGACCAACAATCTAATTAAAAAATCAACAAAATTTTCTATTATACTTTATTGTTTTCTTTTAATATTTATTTATTTATTTATTGCCTTCGATTATTCAGTTCTAAGTCAATCTCTCTATTTACGAAATACTTATCATAGAATCGCTCAGCATTTGAATCCAGGACCTCCTTTCTCTTAAATTGCAAATGAAGAATGTTTCAACTAACTAAGTCATGAACGAAAACACTTAAACCTATATAAAAACATTATAGAAATGTTGTTGGATTACAGAATTTTGTAACCTAAATATAGTATTTTTGGTCCTAATTTGGGAATTTGGTATTTCTCATAACCTTTTCTAACACATAATCCAGTATTTTTGTTCATATTTTGAGTATTTGGTATTTTTCATAATAATGTTCTTAGCTTTATACTAATACTTATTTTATTTATTCTTTATACTAATACTTTTATTTTATTATTTATTATATACTTATTTTATTTACTTATTTTGTTCTTAGCTTTAAAAACTTGTTCTTAAAGTAATCTTATTTTAAGAAAACAACTTTTAAGACGCATATTCTTCATTTTAGAAATTGTTTTTTGTTTTTCAGTGTAAGAATTGCCTTTTGATTTGCAGGGTATCTGCTTCAGCATGCAGTCTATTATTGGTGCCCGTCAGTCAGTCAGACAGTCAGTCAGCCGCTTTGACGATGAAGAAAAATCATCATGAGCAGCGTCGCTTTTTATGTGTGTTTACTGTGAAATTTATTTTTAATTTAAACGACGCGCAGTTGCCGCTGTTGCTGTGGCAGACCCGGAGACAGTAAGAGAGAGGGAGACAGTAAGAGAGAGAGAGAGGTAGGCTGAAGGAAAACATTTAAACAGGATGCAGGCAGCCAGCAGCCGGCAATCCGACCCGATCCGTTTCGATCCCCAGTACCCAGAGAAAGCATCCCCCTTTCTGTGTGTGTGTGTGTGTGTGTGTCGTAGCTGTTGCTGCTGCTGCTGCCCCACAGAGTTGCATCCCCTGTTTTGGACGACCAAGTCGAGCCAAGTCATGCAGTCGAGCTGAAATTGCTTAAAAATTGCCAGACAGTGCAAATATGTTCCGGGGGACGCAATGGCCTCGGGGCTAACGTAGCTGGAATTGCAATTGGAGGTTGGAGTTTGGATGCTGTGGATGCTGGATGTTGAATGTTGGATGCTGGATACTGAATACTGAATACTGGATGTTGGCGGCGCTTTTTGGGGGCTGCCACGGCTGTGTGGCTGTGTGACTGTGGCAGCAATGTCGAGGCTGCTGGTTGCCGCCATCCCGTTGTCGTTGTCGTTGTTGCCTGTGACAGCAGTGGCAGCAACAAATAGTTTCCAGCAGCAGCAGCACGACAACGAATCAAAAAAAAGAAAAGAGAAACAACAACACAAGTATCGCACAAAGATCAACTTGCCTCGGCTGCGGCACTCTTGCCACATGCCCCAATGCTGCTGCTGCTGGCTGGCTGGATGGGACGACGACGACGACGACGACGACATGGGGCCAGCTGTCAGTCGGGGCGCATTAAAATGCAAAAGCATTTCATTTGCCGCCGCCGCCGCCGCCTCGCAGACAAAATTCAAAATCAGCAAATTACGTGCCAGCAGAATGGCGGCCATGTAACTAACACTTGCAACAACATTTGCAACACTTGCAACGCTTGCAACGCTCACAAGCAACAACAACAACAGCGAAACCAAGTTGCAGAGTCCTTTTCATTGCCACTGGCAATGACAACCTGCCTCGCCCCTCGCCTCGCGCCTTCTCGTTTTCCCCTCTCGTCTCATCGTCTCTTTTATCCTGCTTGTTATTGTTGCTGGAGCCGCTTAAGACGACATGTAATTATCGTTTGGCAAAAAGGGAATTTGCAGCGTGAATGTCGCCAACGTTGCCAACGATGAGCCAACCAACAAAGCAGTGACTGCATCACTCGCCGCCAGTCACAGTGAACAGGCTGAAAGGAATTAACGGTGAAGAGTTACGAAGTGACTGTGAAGAAATATACTTGAAGAATTTTGTGTACTTCTTACTACAAAAATATTTAGTGTTTTAAAAATGTAAACAATTTTTATTTGTATTACAGAAAGAGGAAATGTTTTGTACCATTTTCTTTTATTTCTTGATATAATCTTCCTTTTCTTTTTTTATTATGAAGATTTATTGAAATTTAATATTATATCATAGCAAAAAGATTATATTTATATGATGCACCTTGGTATTATATTGCATAAATATAATAATATATGTTTGTAATAAAAAATAATTCATTTTTGGCTTATAAATTGTCAGTTCACAAATCCAATTGGCAAAAATTATTTAACACCGCTGAATGAGTCAATTGAAATGACATAAGATGCTTTAAAATAGCGTTCGTTTTGATTGGGAAACTTTATATATAGTTCTATGACATAACGATAGACTTAAAAAAAAGGTTATTATGTTTTATGAAACATATTGTTTTACGATTGCAATTTTTTTTTAAATTTGGGTACACACAATCCCAGATCCCCGAAAATTGGGTTGCGATCAGATAAATATTGCAGAACCTTTTCAAATAAATACTTTTGAGTAGAATCTTAGTGGCTTTGTCCGAAAATTTGGTTTATTTTGCACGCTATGGTATATTTTGAATGTATTACTGTACTAATATACCGATTATCGTATTTGGTATATTTTAGCATGTTGTGGTATATTTTTAGTATTTTTGTAGAGAAATGGTTTTATTGAAAATGGGTATCTCACAGTCAAGCCTACTCGATTGTAGCTTTCTTACTTGTATAGTTTATTATTAATTACAATTTTGTTAGAATATAGGAATTTTTAAAAATTTTCGTTATAATTTTTACGTCTTTTTGCTTAATAATTTTATTCTTAATACAAAACCGTCTTATCGAATAGAGAACTATATACTGACCATATTAGGTCTTATTGCCAGGCAAAAATAAAAAAGGTCCATTAATCGAGTCATCTAAGAAGTAAATTCTTGCAGATTTTTTTGTGGTATTGTGTGAAAATCCTAAATGAATCTCTTCACAATTTTAACATAGAACAATGACTTGACAGTGACTTCCTTTCACTGTCAATGGACGTAGAGCAAAAGCGCAGCGCTGTTGCTCCTTGGCTGTACACATCCAAGACCCATTTCCATTTCCAGTTACAGTTAGAGCTCCACTTCCACATCCTCGTTGGACGTTGAGCTTGAGCTTGAGTTTGACTTCCACCTCGCCCCCTCCTCCAGTGAGTTTGGCATTGGCGCTGCCCAATTGGCAATCGGCAGCAGTTAATGAAGTCAGCTCCATTCCTAGTGCTTCCCCCACAGCCATGTGGCACAAGGTAAGTGTGGAACGTGTTGATGGCTTCGATGGAGTCAATGGCAGAGTTTTGGGTGGGTGTTGTTTTTTTTTTTTTCGTGTTGTTGTCGCTCTATGGTGAGTGCGAGTACGTGTTGGTATTTTGCACTCACTGAAGTTTATTTAAATTTTGTGAAGCCGCCTGCCAAGCTGTCCCGCTGTTCTTCTAGCATGCCTCACACACACACATACACACACACACACTCCATTGTCTCCGGTGTCTGTCCATTCGCCATTCGCCATCCGATTACTTTCGCTGTCTAAATAATTTCGCAAAACGGTTTCGGGTTATTTGAGCTGCGCTTTGGGGCTGCCTCAAGGTGAATGGCAAATGGCAATGGCAGGCGAACGGTAATTACTTAAAAAGCAGCCACACTGCCTCCGTCTCCGACTCTGCCACTGCCACTGCCACATGCCCCCCCATGGCCCCTTGTCACGCGTCGCAATCTAACTCAAACCTTTAGACTTCCACTCGGACTCTGCCTCCGTCTCTGCCTTTGCCTCTGACTCGTGACTTGTGAGCTGTAACGGGTAACTGTGACTGTGACTGCGACTGCGACTCCTTGCGTGTGCGTGTGACTCCGGTTTATAGCACGTTTGGGAGTTTAGTCCAAGTTCGTGTCTGTGGAGTGCGAAGGGGGCACATTGTGCCCACAGTGAGGCGAGTGATTAGATAATACATTTTACTTAATTTAAATTAAATATGCTCAAGTTAGGTTAAGCATATAATAGCAACACAAAAATGAAATGAGCATTCGCTTAGAAACAAAAAATACGCGATTTTTGCCAGTTTTCTAATATTCAAGGGAAATATTTAATGAAAAACGAATGTGACTAAAATTTTGACCCAATGGATTTTCACCTGCAGCTTGAAAATTTAAATGAGAAAGCTTTAGTCGACTGTTCATAATACAAATTTATTCTAAAATATACTAAAAGTACCAAATAGTATAAAACATACCATAAATATACCACAACAGTATTTGGTATATTGATACGACATTCAAAATATACTAAAGGGTGCAAAATATACCATAGGGGACAAAATATACTTTTCAATAAACTCATACTTTAAAATTTGGTTAAAAATATACCTCAAAAATAGAAAAATATACCAAAAGCTATAGTTGGTGTACTTTATATAGTATGTATGACTAATTTTAAAGAAACTTAAAATAATATATAAAAACAGAATTAAGTAAATTTTATATCTCGATATTTCTATACCAATAGATATTTGAAGATAGTAATTAAGATATTAGTTTTCATGCCAAATATGGCGTAAAGATGCAAATGATGTTTGGCCCCACTGTGCGTTGGGTCTGTGCACTTGCGCGGCTGCCGCCCATTTGAACAAAAGTGAAATGTAAGTAATTAAAATTGCCAACATTCAACATTTCGTCTCGTAATTTGAAACTTGCAACTGGAAACTCGTAAAACTCTCTCATATACACCCAGACGACATAGAGAGAGACAATCCGACAATTGTGGGCGATAGTTAAACAACTGAAACTGGACTGAGAGATGGAGTGTGAGTGTAAGTGTGTGTGCGTGTGTGTGTGTGCATGTGTGATTATTGATTAGGCCCAACAACATGCATTGGCAGCTGTTTTCATTAACGCATTTTCTTGGCTCCCTCTCTCTCGCTCAGTGTCAACAATTTCTTGATGCTTGTTACGAGGTTCGCACGCCTCTAAAAAATGAAAAAAAAAACAGATTTCAAACTCGAAGCAGCATCTCATTCATTTCATTGTTTGGGGTTCAGCTACGAATCTGACTCCCAACTCCGACTCCAACTTCAAGTCTATAGCCATCTCTCTATATTATGTGTATTATTTTTGGCTGTTTGTTTTTTCTGGCAAACGGGGCAGAGGAGAGAGAGAGAGAGGCTGCAAAAACGCCGAAAAGGCACGTAGCTCATTGCCGTAGACGATGGCAAACGGAGCCGTGGCCATGGCACTTTACCACGTTGCCTGCCACTTTGCTTTCATTTCATTTCATTTCGTTTCATTTCGTTTCGTTTCGATTTTCCATTTCTTTATGGAAAATTGCTGATAATCACACAGAGCAGCAGCAGCAGCAGACCCTGTCATGCCCCAAGTGCGAAGCACTTGCCACAGATCACTCGATTTATACTTATTTTTGAAGGCACCCAACACAGAGTGGGAGAAGATTGTAGCTGGGGAGCAGCCAGCGTCTGTTTTTTTCTTCTCTTCTTCCAAGCTATGAGAGAAGGAGACGACACAACTCAGGCTAAGTGGATTCTCACAAAAAAAAAAGGGAGGCCAGGCAGCTAACGAAAGTGATTTGAAAGTGGCAATGGATGGCAGCGAGTGTGAAGATTACAATTGCAGCAGCAGCAGCCAGCAGCAGCCAGAACACAGCTGCAACCAAAATCTCTCGAAACTGAAATCGAACACAGCAAGATGCAAATTTCAAATGAATTGAGCAAGCACGAAAGTTCGTCAAGGAAATGCAAGCGGAATGAATGAATTTGAATGTGAATTTGAGTAGCACATGAATCGATTACAAATGAGTTAAAGCAATTAATTTTGCCAACAGCCAACAAATATGATGGACAAAATGCAGCAGCAACAGCAACAATGTGCGTTAATTTAAATAAATATGACTATTTTAATTGCATTTTTCATTAATCAATGCAGGAAAATTAAATGACGAATGCTAAGAGGAGGAGTGGAAATAATATTACAATTATAATTAAAATACTAAAACAAATCTTTGACTTGAGGATATTAATCAAAATTATTAGGAGAAGTAAACATCACATTACAACGATTATTGAAATTGTAATTAAAATACTAAACAACGATTTGACTTGAGGATATTAACTGTAAATTTAAGCGAAGCATTTCTAACTGTTGACTTGAGTATATTAACAAAAATAAAAGGCAAAACTGGATTATTACTACAAATTCTGAAATACTTAATAAAAAAATATTAACCGAAATCAAACCATGGTATATTTTGACAATTTGGTATATTTCGCAGTCTATGGTATATTTTGAATGTAGTATTATAAAAATCTACAAAATATAACCTTTGTAATATTTTAGTATTTTTGCGGTATATTTTCGGTATATTTGTAGAATATGGTTTAATGGCAATTAGGTTGCAGGTATCCTTTAGACAAGCACTTTTGTATATTTTAGTAGTTTTGTGGTATATTTTCGGTATATTATCGGTATATTTGTAGAATTTGGTTTTATTGCAATTAGATGCAGGTATCTTTTAGTCAAGCACTGTTGACTGTAGCTTTCTTACTTATTAATTACTCACCTAAGGATATTAATCGATATTAAAGGAATATGTGAACATAATTCTACTGCAAATTATTGAAATTGTAATTACAATACTGATGACATCTATGACATTGAATTAAAGCCAAGTATTTCAAATTACATTATTTGTGAAAATCGAATTAAAACACAAATCATTATTTTGATGCCAAAATTATTGACATGTTAATAGAAGAAGTAAATATAAAAATCAAAATTTAATTGAATACAAAAGCCATTTGCCAGCTCTCTCACTTAAGTGCAGAGTTTCTCTCTCATTTGTGAGCACTCAAAAATAGTGTCTTCACTTTTGGCTCTTGGACAGTTAGTTTTGCCGAGCAGCAGCAGCATCAGCCGGAGCAGGAATATCAAATGAAATGCGATGCAAGTTCGCTCTCAGAAATGCATTTGGCAGTGCTTTGTGTTGAGCAGTAGTAAAGTGCTTTCAATCAGTGGGATAATCTTGGGAGTTGCACTAAATGAGCACAGCGAAAGAGAAAGCGAGAGAGAGAGAGAAAGAGAGAGATAGAAAGGGAGAGAGAGAGTAAACAATTGTGAAGTAAGTGAGTTGACTCTAAGAAATGCATTTGGATTCGTGTTTGTTTAACCAAAAATGAATCCTGCTGACTGCAGTCAAAAGCATGTTAAATAAATGAAACTGTCATTGCCGATGGGCTGGGCATCAAAGAGGAGAGAGATGGGGAAGGGGAAAGGGAGGTGTGGGGAGTACTCAAGTTGAGATGACACAACGATGACTTCGACGCCAGACTTGATGCGAATGATGATGAAGATGATGATGTTGCTGTTGCTCTCGCTGATGACTTTGAATGAGTCAACTCAAGATGTTCGTTGTCTTGAGACACAGTGAGCAAGAGATGGCGTCTATATACATATACCATATATATATTGAGAATTCATCGAGTTGAAAAATCAGTTGTGTCCTCTCCCTTGTCCCTAATTGAACTCTTGGAATTGTGAGTTTGCCGCTTTATCATTGACGCTCTGTAAGTGTAATTATCACAAGCTGCCAGCCAAGGCATTATCATTATGACTATGACTGACTGATAAAAATAATGTATGAGCTCTCCTCCCCCCCAAATCTCCTGCTCCACTGTATCGTCTGTTACTCTCCTGCTGACACAAACGCTTTGGGGGAGCCTTGCGACGAAAAGCGCTTTATGTTGTCCCCATCTTTAATAAAAACTTAAGCTCCAATCGCTTCATCGTTGTCTTCATCGCCGTCTGTCGCCATCAACTTCGTCAACGTCTTGGCTGGCAAGCGCAGCATCTCTCAACTCCAACCGAAACTCTATCTTCATTCAGACATTATATTCATTGAATTGCTTCATGCTCGAAAATTTATTGTTATTATTAGGCGAGGGAACTGCGGGAGGGGGTTGTTTCTCCATGCACTCTCTTCAAGCTATTTTCATTTGGCTGCTGTTTTTTTTTTCTTCTTTCATTTCATTTCGTTTTCGTTTTTTTTTACTTTTTGTGTGTGATTTCATATTCGTATTGGAGTTCGGGTTCGAGTTCGGGTTGAGTTGAAATTTATGTGAAAATTCATAATTGGATTATGGCATTTTCAGCTCTTGTCGCGGTCGTTGGCGTCGCCTTAACCATACACTTTGAGGGGGTCTCTGCCTCTCTTTCTCTCACTCTTCCTCTCTCTCTCTCTCTATCTGAGAGTTTTGGTGACAATGAACTTGAAAAGCAAAAAATGATGTGGAACAAGAAACCAATGCAAAAGTCTTGGCTACTTGGCATCTTTTCAGTTTTTTTTTGCTTATTTTCTTCTTGCTTTTTGTTCTCTGCTTGGCATCATCAATTAATTTCTCAAGTCCTTGAATTATTGCCCAGTGTCAAGGACATGCCAGAGTATTTTCATAAATTTATTCACACACAAATTTGACAGAGTTATGCCAAGCCGCAATTTTAGATGCAATCTTAAAGAGCAAATAGTAAGAAATTTACAAATATTTTGATCTTAAATAAAAGTTCTTATTTTATAGAATAAATGGATATAAATAAAAAAAAACCTGAAAATTTTAACTAAATTTTAAAGCTTTTTATTCTGATCATTATTCTTTCGTGATAATTGTAACTAAAAATGTTAAATAGCAAAAGTACTTTAAAAAATTTTGGATTTTTTCTATAGAATTGATTTTGTGGAAAAAAAAGTGTAAGTGAAAAATATTGGTGAAATCAATTGGTGAAAAATGAAATGAATTTAAGAATCTATACCCTTAAAAACTTATAGTTTTAGAGCTTTCTATATACGGTATTAAATATGTTAAAACAAATGCAATTTGAAAACCTTTGCATAATATTTAAAGTGCAATCACAGAAGGAAAGACAACAGATAGTTGGGCCAATAGAGTTTGATTTGAGGTGATGAAGGTTATTAGTTGGCCAAAAGCAAACACACAAACACAAACACAAACAAACGAACGGCATAAAAAAGTGCTTTAATAATCCGCAATCTTGTCGCATTGCATTCAGCTAAGTGAAGCGAACTCGATTCGCTGGAAAAATCGTTCAGTTTTATAGATGAAATATGCATGTATTTAAATGCGTTACAATAAATTTTTGATTTATTTGCGACGCCATTGACTGAATTTTAAATTACGGCGATTTATTTCAGATTTTTATATCGTCTACAGTATATACTGTGATAGATAGATAGATAGATGGATAGATAACGTATATACATATATATATAGATATATAGATAGTATATACAGAGCAGAAGAGGCAAACAACTGTAGCATTGGGGCAACATAAACAACGCGAACAACAAATCAGCTGGCATGCAAATTGAGTGCGGGATATGGATGTGAATCTGAATCTGAATCTAAATGTGAATGTGAATGTGAATGCGAATACGAATGTCGATGGGGCGCTCTTAGGATACCTGTTTTTTGTACGAATACATCTAGAAATAACAAACTCGGCTCTTTTTACGGCACAATTTTTGCACCTTTTATTTGCATGCGGTTGACGACTGACTATAGATTATATAGTATATTTTATATACCATATATATATAGAAATATGCTATGTGGGTGTGTTTTATGATTGCCGCTTTGCAGTTATTTTAGATGTCCTTTTACGTTTGCCGTTGCTGTTGCTGTGTTGTGGCTTTGTTTTCCTGCAAAATTGCCAAATGAAAAATTGGAAAGCATTTTTCACAGCTTCGTCGCATTTGCTTTTCATTTGATTTAATTCGTTGCAATTCAATTTATTTGTTGTTGTTGTTGTTGTTGTTGTTGCGAGGCAACTAACTAAAACACACTCGCAACAAAAATGTGTTTAATGAAAGCCCACTTCAAAAATTGGCGCCTGCACAATGTGGCATAACTTGACAAACTAAAAAAAAAAAACGAAAAAAAAAGATATACACTTTTTATACCAATTTATAATGCTGCTCTTCTGCTTCCCTCTCGCTATGGCCAACCATGAAATTGCTAAAGTTGCGGCTGGCTGCTAACTTAATTAAGTCGACTCATGTTAGCCTAAGCGCAGCTTTTACTTTGGGCCTGGGAAATTG
This sequence comes from Drosophila niveifrons, assembly GCA_035046325.1. NCBI lineage: Eukaryota > Metazoa > Arthropoda > Insecta > Diptera > Drosophilidae > Drosophila > Drosophila niveifrons. Next base: position 6,687,974 of record JAWNOC010000063.1, on the reverse strand, counting down.
CGCTCTGCGGTGTCTTTAACAAAAATGAAAAGCGTACCTATGCAGAGAGCCCCTCAAAGTCGAACTTCGAGTTAAGCGAGCCAAGCGACAAAGCCAAAACAAGTCTAAACGCCAACAAATTATCAAAAAGCAACAACAATGCGAGACGATAGGAAGAGAGAGAAGAAAAGTCTTGCAACTAAAAATAGTGGAGGCTGCTACTTATGCCGTTTGTTGTGCTCGCTTCACTTTGTTGTTGTTGTTGTTGCTACTCACATGCCTTCACATCGCAGTGGAGGTGGCTTTGACTCGACACTCGCCAATCCATCCCAGCACTATGTTATATATGTATATATATAGTGTATGTACTTAGCTATTTAGCTATCTGCATAACTAAATGGCGGCATATCTAATTGTCAATCAACTTGTCAGCCTCAACAGCTAACTAGTATCTGTAGCCCTTAAGCGAATTTCCAACTATTTTTATACCCGCAAATGTTTGTAACAAGCAGAAGGAGGCATCGCCGACCTTGCAAAGTATATATACTTCTGATCAGCGTTAACAGCCGAGACAATTTAGTATACCAGATCAATATACCAAATGCAGACATTACTATTTTTTTTTTAGTATTTTTGCCGTATATTAATTTGGATTATACATAATCAGCGTTAACAGCCGAGACAATATAGACATGTCCGTCTTATCACATAGACTAATTGGTTATGGTCAGATACAAATTGTAGAAGTTATCAAAAAAATACTTTGACTTTACTTGTTTTGGATGACAATCTGGTAATATATACCAGATCAATATACCAAATGTAGATATTGATATGTTTAGTATTTTTTCGGTATATTAATTTGGAATATACCTTAATATACATATACCTCTCTATCCGTCTGTCTGTCTGTCCGTATGAACAGTTTGATCTCAAAGACTATTTGGTTGTGATCAGATAAAAATTGTAGAAGATATTTAAGGAATACTTATGCCTTACTTGCTTCAGTTGACAATCTGGTAATATACATACATATATACCATATATATAGAAGATCAATATACCAAACATATTAAGATGTAATATCTCACAGTCGATCACACTCTTCTGAAGATTTCTCACTTATAATCTTCGCATACAATATCTGTATCATTTTTGATCTGGTGTGTATCAGTATATAAATATTTGCAAATAATATTGCTGTTTAATATAATATTTCTAAATATTTATTAGCGCTTCTAATTTATACAATATAAAATTCTTTAATTGAAGATATTTCAAAATTTTTCTAGTAACTTATATCGGCAGCACTTTGAACTGACTTGTAGAACTGATGTATTCAATCTGTTTTATCACGTTAAATGTAAAATATTGCCTATGGATTTGCCTGACAAACTTGTAAATCAATTCACACGGCAATCTATTTAAAGTCATTAGGAGAAATGCCAGATATTTTTATAAATATATATGTGAATTATCTGTAGCATATTTAATATATATATTTAGCTGTGGATTGATGCAATCCAGATTTGTCTTATACTATTTATAATATGTTGTTTTCATTTGAGTCTTTCAATCTTTTACATATTACTTATGTATTAATCATTTTTATTATTTCTGTTATACATCTTCAACAAACTATCTATGTATATTCTTTATATATGTATTATATAAATTAATAATTTATTTTATATTATCTTATACAAACTATCTATATTCATTATATAAATTAGACATTCATTACAAATCACATATCGTTTTAAAATCAACGGTCAAAAATATTGCCAATTTAGTTGTTCGCCAGTTACTTTTATATGGATAGAACTTTCTTTTCATAATTTATTTATTTTATTTATTTATAGTACTTAAAAAAATTAAGCTAAAGCGTGACCTTTTTCTATCGCTTGAAAAATAAATCATATTCATTTTAATTTTTAATTTATCCAACTATATTTTATTAAGTAAAGAATATCTAATTTTCTCATAAATCATTAATCCACTTCATAATAATTATAATAATAACTGCAGCTCTATAGTCGAAGGTTTGTTAATATGGTACTTTTCTATGGTAAAGATTCTCCACTTGAATATATATATTTAAAACACAAATCATAAGAATGTGTGGCGTTATGATTTCCATATTTTTCCAACTAAAATCACTTAGCCAGAACTCAGAACTTAGAACTCAACTAGTCGCTCTTCTTTCATCGCCTCGCCGCATTTCTCGGCTCCTTCCGGTATGACAATCTCTATCTAAATATAGGATCCTCCCCTGGCAACTTTGTAAGCGGAGCTTGTGTCTCACAAATCATCACCGAATCCGAGAGTTACTTCGCTCCGCATCTCAAGTGAGCAGAGCAACGAGTGGGGGAGAAGAGCTATATCCCAAAAATAGCACAGCAAATAGTTGAAAATTTCAGAAAATCCCCGAAAAACAAAAAAAAACGAAAATGAAAATGAAAATCTGTGTCTGTGTTGAGTAAGTCAAACGAAATGTCGCCTGGGAATTGGTTTTTGACGAACATTAAAGATCATCTAATGAGCATCATTAGTATGTGGAAATCCAGCACACAGATGGAAGCTGTTCTTGATGTTGTTGTTGTTGTTGTTGTTGCTGTTCTCTCATCAACCACAAACACGACCTGTGGCTGAGATAAGATTTGGAGTTAGAAGTTAGGAGGAGTGTTCTCTTCCAGCTGTGGTTGTCGTAGGTAGACTTGTGATCTCTGTGTCTTTCTGCTAATGAAGTGGAAAAAGTTGTGCGTGATCGTGCGAGCTAAAAAGGACAACAATCTTTCCCTGCTTGCCTGATTTCTGTCCGTCTGTCTGTCCGTCTGTCCGTCCGTCTGTCTGTCCGTCTGTCTGTCCGTCCGTCTGTTTGTCTGTTAGTTCGTTCGACAAATTTTGTTCGTTTTTGGGTAATTTTTACGATCTTGTCTGTCTCTTTTTGGGGACTCACAACCAGCTGGCAAGTATCCCAGACGCCAGTCGCGAGACCCCAAAGCCAGTTCCCAACACAGACCTTTGCTGACTTTGATCGAAAGTGTTGCCTTTTCAAAAAAAAACAAAAAAAAAAGGGGGAATATGTCAATTTGAAAGTCCGATTTTGAATGATGATCAATGCCGTGTGGTTTAATCTGTGCGAGAATCGAAAAATATTTTATTTTTTGTATGTGTGGGCGGGTTTACTGAACTCCAAATGAGCATTTCATGATGTCGAACTCTTCCTTCTGTTCGCTCTCTCTCTCTCTCTTTTTCTCTCACATTCTCTCTCTTTGAGCTGCCGCTGCTTGAATTTTTATGTGCGCCCATTTCTGTTCTGTTTAGTTTATTGTTTCTCTGTCATTGGGTCACTCTTTCGGGTTTAGTTCCCAATTCTATCCTGACATTTTCATTTGTCCCATGGTTTACCTAACACACTTTTGTCTTGTCGTAATTAAATAAAATTTATAATAATTTCTTATGCACAGGTCTTCTGCCCCTTTATATGTATACACATACATATATCGTGTTTTTATTTGTCTTTTCTTTCGTGCTGCAGTGAGAGAGAGATTTTTATTTTCTCACACAGCGTCTCGTCTCGGGGGGGCTATTAAATAGCATGTCCAGTGCTCCGTTTGTAGTTCTTATATTATTATTATTATTATTATTACTATTGCTGTTGTTGTTACAACACACAAGCACACACACACCTAGAGTTATTCATTATGGTATTTTTTGTTTTTGTGGCATTTTTGTATTGCGTGCGTTAACTGAAACAACAAAAACAACAACAACTAAACGCACAATAAACACCTCAGTCTTAGCCATCGTTGTCTTTTTGTCTCAGTCGCATTCTTCGTCTCTCTTTATTTTCATCTCTTTCTCTCTGCTGTGGCAGCTTCCGCCTCAGTTAAAAATAATGACAATTGAAACTTGGACACTCACGTAGTATTCATGAAAGGAAATCCAAAAGATTACATGCACTCATTATACCAACCATTATCTATAACTTGAATTGTACGTTACGAGACGTCGTCTCTCGACTCTTTCGACACGAAAGGCATACAAATGTATATTTTGTACACAAATCCATACAAAAATGCTTTAAAATATTTCAATTTTTGATATTTAAAATGCATCACAAATAGTCATTAAAATTTTGCTATTTAAAATTTGAATAATATTTCTTTTCTATAAATAGAAATAGCAAGCTGAAATCTGAAATAAACTTGGACTGAATATTGACAAAACAGTGCTCTATTTTTATTTTTAAATTAGCATATCCATAAATAATATAATATCTTCAATATTTTTAATTACCTTTATACTAACATATAAATGAAAACAGTTTTTTTATATCATATTTCGAAAAAAGCTGTAAGACATAATTTCATTATAATATAATATATTTAATATTTTAAACTACCTTTAAACTAACATATAAATTAAAATAATTATCACAGATCTAATTAATATCTTTCTATATATTTCTAGTATTATAATGATGATAAGAAAGTGTGAGGCAGAAGTTCATTATAATATAATATAATGTCTTACATATTTTTAATTACCTTTTTACTAACATATGTGTAAATTCAAATAGCTCTCGTAAATCTAATCAATATCTTTTAAATATATCTATATCATATAAGAAAGTGGAAGGCAGAATTTCATTATAAAGAAAATATAGATTATATTTAGTTGATTAATAAATGTACAAGCATTTTTTCTATTCTTTAAGCAAATGTTTTTTTTTTTTTTAAATAAGTTAGTTGATGTAAATCTTTGCTTTAAGAATTTTGAAACATATTTGATTATTGCCAACTGGCAACTATAATTCAAATGACAAACAAACTGCATTAAGTATTAGAGAGTTACGGTCATTTTTAGGTTATAGAAATTACATTACTTTCAGGTATTAAAGACTTAAGATTTCGATTGTGAGTTGTACAATTAAAATTGGAATATATTTTCACTCATTTGTGGTAAGTTTGCTGAGAAATGACATAATGATATACGAATCTTTTTAGTTCAGCGCTAATTCAGTTGCAACTAGAACAAAATACGTAAATAGATCAACTGAAAGTGGAAAGTTAATTGAGTAGATGATTCAGCAGAAGTGCTCCAAATAAATTGTATTCAAATTCTAGACATAAACTACACGTATTTATGCGCAAGTTCTGCGTCTGCCTCTGACTTTTTCTTTTTAGTTTTCAGTTATGCTTTACTATATTCTCTTTGTGTGTGGCAGCAACTGCTGTTGTGTGTGTGTGTTGGTTTTGTTGGAGCCCTTTGGGGGGCAACAGGTAAATCGCTGGGGCCGCTCACAATGGGGTTTCTCAGTCAATTGGCAACCTTGTGCCGCTTGAGAATTGTTACAATCTTTGCCGCCTGGGGTGAGTATGCCAGAGAGTTGGAGTGAGAAGAGAAATTGGGGGGGAAATGAGGAAGCGGCTGCAAAAATTTGTGCATAATTTGTAGGCCAGGAAAAGTAGCGCAGAGCCAAGAGAGAGCGAGAGAGAGCGAGAGAGAGAGGTGACTGAGTCGGCGATTTAAATGCAGTAAAGTGATAATAACCTTGGCCAGAGTTGCAGTTGCAAGAAAAGATGTCAGTGGCATGTGGGAAAATGCTGAAAGCAGCGACAACTACTCTCTCTCTCTCTCTCTCTCTCTCACTCTTTCTGTCCCTTCGACGCGGCTAATTGCAGGCGCGGATTTTGCCATCGCTGTGGTGTCAATTAAATGCACTTAGTAGGTGCAACAACAACGACGACGACGCAACAACGCAAACTGTGTGCCACATGTGCGTCGCAGCTGCCACACACACATCACTGTGTGTTGTCTTCTCTGTGCTGTGCTGTTCTGTTCTGTTTCTTGTCTGCTGTCTGCTTTGGCTGTGTGGCTTTGCCTCAAAGGTCAGTCAGCGAACAAGTGCAACAGCAACAGCAACGGCAGCAGGAGGCATGCCGCAAATGCGCCTTATTTCACATTTCAGTTTTGCCACATTATGTTGTCTCTAGCGACAATTTGTAATGCGATTAATTCGCCTGATTAAGTTTGGCTTTATCTAAGCTGCGGCCGCGTTGCAACCAAGGCCAGTTGCAACGCGTTGTGAAGAGTTTTTGCTCGCATTTAAAACGTTTCTCAGCTGTGTTTGCTCCACTGTGCTGTGTCTGTGTCGATTCGTAACTAGTTCAAAAGGCTGGACAGCTGCTGTTGCTGCTGCTATGTATTACTGAGAGTTGCAACGCTTGCAGCAGCACGCACTCCCCTTCCCCTTGCCCTTTCCCAGTGTCTGTGTCTGTGAAATGTGCTGCATTTCCGGTGGCTGAGAGACTGAGTTACGCAGCCAGCAGCCAGCAGGGATTGTCTCGACAACCAAACAATATAAAGGCTAGGCTGTGCGTGTTCTATGCGTATGCGTGTGCGGTTCATTCATCTCCAGAGAACGCAGAGAGAAAAGAGACGGAGAACTGAGACTGAGAATGAGACTGAGATGAGCCGGTGTGCCCAGTTGGACGTGTCTTTTGGCTTGCAATTGATTTCTTTGAATTTTTCGCTCGTTTGTTTTGTGCACATTTTATTTATCTAGTTTTGTGTGAAGTCATTTTGTACCTGCTTCATTCCTCCTCGCTCCCCCGTGGCTTTAAACATATTTGTGTTCGTATCACTTGTCTCTGACTTCAGCTCAGTAGTCGCTGCCTCTGCCTCTGCCTCGAACTTCCTGTGAAGCAACGATGTTGACTGAAGATGATGATGATGATGCCGCTGCCTTCGACGTCGCTGCTGTCTGATCCTGTGAAAATTACACACACTAAAGTGTAATTAACAAACAGAAATGAGGCTGCCGTTCGGGGATTAGACGTGCCAGCATCTTTAACATCTCTGCCATACTTGTATCTGTATCTCTAGCTCTGCATCTGTATCTGTATCTGTGTATTTGTGTATCTGAGCTATGTGGCATGTCATTCGCTCTTTCCCACACGACGGCGGCAACAATCATAATTTGTTAGTTCTATAATTTGTGTACGAGAGTCAGCCCAGTCAAGTCCTTAAGGGGGGCGTGGCACATATGCGTGCGACCTTGACACGGCAATTAACGCGTCACACACACACATTCCAGTTCTCAATCTCAGACCTAGTTTATTAACGAGTCGCCAGTTGCCAGTTCTCTACCTGACTTCACAGGCTCTCTCATTATAACAACACACGTCGGGGCCTCTACACAAATATAATAATAATAATAATAATAATGACCATCATAATAATAATACATAATAACTGCAGTGGCAAATCAAAGCACTTCAAGCCGACAAATCCAACTCGTTAATTGTTCAAATGAACCCGCAGATTTTGCCATCTATTTAAACTATCTGTGTATTTATTTAGAAATGTTAATAACTGAAAAGTAAAATCTATATAACCACGAATGTAAATAAATCTATAAATCTTAAAATTTAAATCGAAATGTTTACATTTAACTGTGACAACGTATTCAAACAAAGTTGCGATCTTTTATTTAATCTAGCATATATTTAGATAAATAAATTCTAGAAATCTTAATATTTATTTTGAAATGTTTGCATTGAAATCCTGAATAATCTATAAAAGTCAATCTAGTATATATTTAGGTATTATTTATATGGTACTATATTCATAATATACCATAGTGTACAAAATATACCAGCTTGTGAAAATGAATTCTGCAAATAAGGTTGCAAATTTTGCGAACTATTAAAGGCATTCTTTCATATATTTAGAAATATTCTTAATGAATATTTGATATATTGCTATAGTACTATATTCAAATATACATGAATGTCAGCCAAAGCAACTATTGCGTTTTTTTTTCAATTTTTATACAAAAATGTGTCTTAAATTACTTCTACAATCTTTATCTGATCGAAATTCTACTACAATTATCTTTTTAGAAATGTCAACATTGAAAAGCAAGATATGTAGTTCCTTATTTATTAATTTATTAAAAGTCGACAAATGACTTAATAAGTAGATAACATATTTTCTCAAATTATAATTGATCATTACAATTTTAAGTTAATAGGATTTTAGAAATTTCAGAATTATGAATTGATATTTTTAATTAATTGCAGATGTTCAATAAGAAAATCAGCTATACATATTCAATATTCAATACTAAACAATTGTCAGAATACTTGACATCGATACTATTTATTCAATATGTTTAAACAAAGTAATTGCAATTAATGAAGAGTCAAATAATTTACAGCATTTTTACAAATTTACTTATTAAAGAATGGCTATTAGCAGACATTGTGAAAAAAGTAGAACTATTTAATTAGTTGCATTAAATGTAAAGCTATGAAGTAGTTTATATAAAAAAGTTATAAAATACATCAAATAAAATATTGTCAATAAATTTAAAAAATAACATGGTATTCTGATGATATTTAAATAAAAATAATTTAGCGCGTCATGTGCTTATGGCATTAAAGAAATTGCAGAAAAGTCTCAATTAGATTAGAAACGTTTTTGTAATGAAGAAAATAAATGAGGTAGAAGAACAAAAATTAATTTGAAATTAACCATTTAATATTCATACAATACTCATTCAATTTAATTCAATTAACAGCAAAATAAATATTCTTTTCATTCACAAACAGTATTGAATTTATAGTTAAAAACAATGAGCATCGCGATGCTTCGGTCTGAGGAGGAAATTTAAAGATTCAACTACGTTTTGCAGTTATAATCATATGCATTGCTCTGACTACAGATTAAATAGATTTATGTGGCAACAATTTTGAACAAGTTCCAGAATCGTTATATCAATTGCAATAGTCGCATTCGTTTTTTTTTTTGGAATTCTAAAATGAATTTTGACCCCATAATTCGATTTGCATAAAGCAACATATATTGAACCATTATTATTGCTGGTGATATCAATAGAACCTTTGCACACGGCATTAGAGTCAACTCATAAATTTACACAGAGAGATATGTATATAGAGAGAGAGAAAGGGCTATAAATAGAAGAGCGAGGGAGACTGCAACCTCTAATGGACACCGCATAAATGTGCACAATAAATTTAATTTTTCGCTGCAATATTTGGTACTTCACATTGTAATCAAATATTTCATTGGATAATTAAACGCCCATGCGTTCTGGTCAATTGATAATTATTATGGTGACCAAAGAGCTGACCAAAGGTTGGCTTTTGCATAGCTACGTTTTAGTTACCGCTGCATAACCTTATTTTTTTTTTAAGTTTTAATTAATGCCAACCTCTGATTACATTTTGTAATTCACAATTTTTTTTGTAATATACATTTTTGTTGTATTTATTGGAGAGCATCTAAAACCCCTGCTCTGCATAGCTCCGCGTTGCTCTTATTTTATATTTCATTTATTTCTTTATGAGCACAAGAAACTTTCTTTAACTAAGCAGCAAAAAGTGTGGAGGCTGTTCATATGATCAAGGTCAATATTGTCCTGTTACCTGAGCAAAAAGTATCAAGTCCATCAATGCCTTTCTTTACAACTTTCACGTTTCAGATGCCACACATCTAAGGGGAATTTTTAATAAGTTGATATTTAATATGAGATGCGGTGCAACATGTTTTTAACAACTTAAAATGGATTTAAAAATATGAATGAAAATAGTTCCAGATACACTTATTTTATATTCACATACTCAACAGTTATCTTTATTCTATTCACTATTCAGAGTTTTTAAAGCAAGTCTCACTTTTATTTATCGTTGGTGAATTATTGAGTATAATGCATTAAAGCAGCCCAGGGTATTGTGCAGTTGAGCAGAATAGATGAAATGTATCTCAGATATACTTATTTTATATTCGCATATTCAACTGCTAACTTTAATTCTATTCTTTATTCAGAGTTTTCGAATCAAGTCTCGCTTTTATCTATCGGTCCATTCATTTAGGTGCACTCAACAATGCATTAAAGCAGCCCAGGGTGTTGTGCAGTCGAGCACACTCGTCTCGTGTCTATTGGAGCGATCATTTTTCGAAGCAACATTCAATCAGTTTCGCATTACTCCGACGCCGATTCGGTTACCTGTCGCCATCGTCGCCGTCGTCGTCGTCACGTGCGCTGCAATTAGTTGGCGGTTGGACGGACAAAGTTAAGGACACGGCGTTGGCGACAGGTCAACGAGGGAGTGTGAGCAATAGTGATAGAGGGAGATAGCAAGAGGGAGTGAGAGAGAGTGCGAGTGCGCGACAGACAACCATTTGCAATGCTTCAATGGGCAGCCCGACAAGTGCAGAGGGTCGCCGCTGTCGCTGTCGCTGTCGCTGTCGCTGTCGCTGTCGCTGTCGCCGTCGCAGTTAACGTTATTGCTGTTGTTGTTTTGCATAATTTGCGCTTATCACACCAGATACACACTCACACACACACACACTCACACACACACACACACACACACACACACGTAGTTGTAGAGGGACGCCTACAACTGCTTGCATACGAAAAAAAAGAAACTAGTATGAAAGTTACATAAAAGTTACAACTGCAATAGACTCTTTACTTTTTATAGAAGTGTAGCATTAAATGCATTTGTGTACATTTAGTAAGCTTAAAATAACGATACTAAAATTGAACTCTATTTAAAAGTTATTAATATATTATGAAAATAACAATTATTATTTTCGATAATAACAATACCAATTTTAAATTTTGATAGAGCATTTATTAAGAATAAACAAAAATTGAGTTTTTTTTTCATTTTTATAAATTTATGAATGCTTTGAATTCCCTTTTTGCTTAATAATAATAATATTAAAATGTATGAATTTATTTAAAAAATTTAAGGTTTTATTAAGAAAACTAAAATTGTTAGTTTTAGTTTTGACTGTAATCGACCTATTAGCTTTATTCATTTCTTTTCTTTTAGTATGCATTCATTTATATATAATACATTAATATGTTTGAAATGGCGATAACAAATTTGAACTTTATTTAAAAAAAATATTAATATATTATGAAAAAAAAAATGTTCAGTTTTGACAGTAATACAGACTTTACTGTCGGCATTGTATTAAATTAATTTCAATATGTTAAGTTCAAGAAATTTTATATTTTATTTGGGAAACAACTATTAATTGAAGTGAAGCATTAAATTCACCCTATTCACCTTATACTGCAATGTTGCTTTTATTAAAGAATTTGTAATTAAATTATGAATAAATTAAATAACATAAGGTTTGACTGTAATAGACCGTTCACATTTTTCTGAATTATAGCATTATTAAATTTACATATTTTTTCCAAATACTTATTTTTCTCAAATTTAATTTGCTTATTAAATTTTAAAAATTTTTTTATTATAGCTAGTCATTTATTGCCAGTAACTAAGCTAAAATGTATACTGAAAACCAAAATAAGTATATTGCATTATTATGAGCAATATGCTCTATAGACCCTTTTTTGCATGAAAAGTAAAGGGCCTAGGGGAAGAAAAAAAAAAGTAAAAACATTCGAACTTCGAAGTGATTTCAGCGACAACTTTTGCTTAACGCTGACTCAGTGTCTCCAGTTCTGACTACGATATCCGTTTATATATGTATGTATATTTTTTTTGTGGGTATTCGTGATTTCGTTGTTCGGTATTTTTGGCATTTGGCATTTGGTGCGTGCCCCCTCCCCTCCGGTCTGCAGTGGTGCTCGATAGTATTTGGTATTCGGGGTGCATACTCGGTTTAGTCGCGTGCCCCGTCGCGTTTTCTTTTTGTATTTCTGTATTTTTGTTGTTGTGTTTTGCCTCGCAGGTGCACTGATTACGCGCGCCCGGCTGACTCATATACACCACATCGAGTATGGAGTAGTATATCCACCCCCGATTCCTTAACATTTCTTGGCCAGGTGCTCTTCCAGACCATCAACAGACCCGGTTACGGTCCGGAGCATTTGTCAACGTCATGTCGCGGTGTGGGCGGCTCTCAACTCTCTCGACTCTCAACGCTCAACGCTCGTCACTCGACTCGGGCGTCTCTGCGTTTCTAAGGATTTCTTTTCTTTCTTTTCGATTCTATTTTGTTGCTGTCGCTCTCCCCCCAGCAAACGCTGTGAGTGTGTGTGTGTGTGTGTGTGTTTGTGTTTGTATTTGTTTTGTGTTGCGCTTGCTGCCTTTTTCTGCATCATTCGCTTCCGGTGGCCGACGACGGCGACGTCAACGTGACTCACTTATGACCCAGCCAACGACGGCTTCAGCTTCAAATGGGGGAAACCCTTTTACGGTTCTTTTCTTTTCTCTACTTTTGACTATTTTTAGTTGAGCATGTTTGAGGCGCTCGTTCGGTTCGCTTGGACGGGGTTGCTGCTCTATAATGCCAAATGCTAATTGGCCACGCCCACACCGTGACGACGTCGCCCCCTCCTTTTTATACATCTTGCATCCTCTACATCCACAACTTTTCACACATTTCCTTCCCCTCACTTACCTGTATAAGCAAGAAACGGCAGCAGTCTGGGCCGTCAGACACTTGAAAGTTCGAGCACATGTCACATGGGTTGTTGCACCCCACATCCACATCCACCATCCACATCCACAAGCGACAGGCGACAAGCGACAAACGGTAAAGCAAATGACACTGCGCTGCCCAAATGGAGTCAAGAAGCTCGTAGATTAGACAAGCCAGATTAGCCATTCCACATGAATTTCAACTCTAACCTGAACTCTTTACTACAAATAACTGATATATTGTATTCTAATATTCTGGTTAAAAATAATTGATATATAAACAATATAATTTTATTACTGCAAGTGCATTTCACAGAGATAAAATAACCTATTTCTTATTATGTTTCTTTCAAGAATTTAAAGTTGTTTAGTAATTTTGCTAAAATCATTTAAGTTTTCATTTAATCATTTTTTTAGATCTTTAATTTTTTAAAAAAATTCCATTCACGTTGTTTAGTAAAGCAGTTAAAATCATTTAAGTTTTCATTATATATAAATATAATTTGAAATCTTTGAAAAAAATTTATAAACTTTCATTAAAGAAATTCAATAAAAATCTGGTTAACAAAATTTTAGTACACATAAATTGTCGTAAATAAATAAAAATTCATTTTAATTTTTAATCATTTCTAAAAAATAAATTTAAATTATTTAGTGATAAAAATAATATTTAATTCCTTTAATAAAAATGCATATTAAGAGACGTCAGTTTTAAAAATTTTTGCAAAAGTAAATTAAAGTTATAAAATTAAAACAACATAATAACTAAAATAAAGAATACCATGAAAGAAATTGAATTTGTTGTGTGGTTAAATTAATAATGAAAACATAGAAACTAAAAAAAAAATGCTTCAAATTAATCCTATATTAATAAATCCCTATAATCAATGATAATGAGAGATTACAGTAAAACTTAGGATAGTACTTCTTTTTGTCCAAAATGTACAAAAATAATATAAAGAAATTGAAGTTATTTAAGGACTAAACTGATTTTCGACAATATTTTATCTGTGGTAATGAAATAATATATATTTTTTTTTTTGTAAACTTTAATTTAATAACTTCAGCATAGTATAATTTATTAAAGCTATTACAAAAATTATATACATTTTATTAATTTTATGTTGATCTAGCAGCTAATTTTGCCTTCGACTTTTCATATTTTGAAAGTTTATATTATTTATATTAAAAATGTATTTATTTCTTAAGACGATCTCAGCTCATCTCATGGTTTTTGTTCTTTATTTCACTTAGTAATATTTAGAGTTGAAAGTATTTTTTTGTAGTTGCTAAATTATGATCCATATTTTGAGCGTCTATTCAGCTATGAATTTAAAATTTCGATTTCAAATAAAAAGTTCACTAAACAATGTAATATTAATCAATACTTGATTAGCTGGAAAACATAATTAGATGGCAAAAATTTGGTCTATGTGTGTGTGTGTGTTGACTGTAGCAGAGTGTAATCAGCGAAGCTTGGGGAAAAGAAAAGTCAGGGCAGAGCAGAACAGGACATGGCTATGAGGCAGGTTTGTTAGCCGTGAGCCGTGAGGCGTGGAGGATGTTGCAAGGATGTGGCTGCCACACAGTGACTGCGCTGCGCTGGCTCCGCTCTCAGAAAAATGCAAAGCACGCTTGATTTAGCGCCATTAAAGGGGTCGCTTTCAGTGGGCGTGTGGGCGGGGCGGTAGGAGGCGAAGCGAATTGCTCTAGACAGGCTGTAAGCTCGTCGTCTTGTCGGTGGAGGAGGCGGTGTGTGTGTGTGTGTGTGGCGGTGGCACGCCTTCACAATCTATACATACACAAACAGACACATATTTGCCTGGCGGTGGCATTTTAATTGGCAGCCAGAATGATGACAACAGCAGCAGCAGCAGCACCAGCAACAACAACAACAACAACCGCAACGACAACGCCACGTCAGCCTCAACGTCAGCTTCGGTTTCAGAGCATCAGTGACAACGACAGCTTCAGCGGCGTCAGCATTCTATTTGGGCCAAAGACGGAAGCATATCCTTGTCGCTGCATGTCTCTGCTCATAATAGGCGCATACCGTTGCATGCATCCTGGCTGCAGACTCCTTGCAACTCCTTCTCCTGCTCCTTCCTCTGGGCTCTGTAGTACGGGCCGTAGTATTTACCGCAGGCTCCCGGCGCTGAATGAATGAATGAAATGTGAGTTCATTCATAAAGTAAATCAGAGTTGAGGCAAGAAGCCAGTTGCAAGTGAGCGAGATGTGCTGTGAGATAAGTTCTCAATGAAATGGATTAGTCAGCAGCACAAGGGGTGCAACAGCAACAGCAACAGCCACAGCATCTGGAACACAAAAGCCCAGCCAAGCAGGAAGTTGTTGTTGGCATCAAGCAGGACTCAGAATTCAGGACTTGGCACGCATTACTTGGAGTGGAGCGGGAGATTTTTCTCTCTCTCTCTCTCTCTCTGTGAATTCAGGACTCATTAGCGTTGGCTGGCCAAGGTGCTAGACGAAGTTGTCACTCACTCTGGGGTACTACTACTGAGGGTGTTGTGTGCTTGTTGTCGCTTTGTTTGTCTGCTTCATCTACGACAACAGCAGCAACAGCAGCAACAGCAGCCAGTCAGCAACAACATTAAATTCATTCTATTTGCCAGCAGCATTTGTATGCAGAGATGTGAAAGAAATGAAGAGTAGAGGAGCGGAGAGGAGAGTAGTGAAAAAATACGTATATATATATATATAAAAATGTTGTACACTCTATTGACAGTTCACTGCACGACACTTGACTGTTTGAGTTGGCATTCAAAACAACACCAACACGCATATACACACACACACACACACACACACACACACATACACACAGCTGCTGAGAGCAACACTTTTAAGCAAACAAAAAAAACACAAACACAAACGCAAACACAAACATTGGCTCCAACGGACACAGCGCATACTTTCTTCAGCCACAGTGCAACGTGCGAGAGGCTTGAGTTGCAGTTGCAGTTACTGTTGCAAGTTGCAAGCAAACCAGCAGCCAGCAGCCAACAACAACAGCAGCAGCAGCAGCCAGCGACAACACGTCGCTTTCAACAATGCAAGTTAATTAAAGCGCAATTAAACAGAGTCCAAGTCAAAGCAATGAGCTCAGCTGTACTCGTAAATTCATGCACTGAGCGAAAAGTCGAGGCACAACACGAAACAAAAAAAAAACAAGTTATCAATAACTAATAAGTAAACGCGTTGACTGTGGTAAACAAAAATTTACACGAACTTAAAAGTGAGTAAGCTGGACACTATTTTTAATTGATCACTGCAGGCTCAAAACTAATTAAAGACATGAAAAATTTATAAAAAAAAAAATTGTACACAAAAATAATAATCAATACATAAAACACAAACATAAAATAAAAACAAATCGGCACACTTTTTAATTATATATACTCTTTTTATATATATTCTTTATTTATTTACAATCTATCTATCTATAAATAATACATAAATCCTATGATCACTTTTTAATGCTATCGAAAATTAAGAAAAATGAGATTAGCAAATTAACAAATTTTAGAATTTAAAATAGATAAAAACAATAAAACTGTTTTTTTTTATAATTTCTACATATATTAGTGTTTGTTTTCAAAGGAAAAAATGCATTAAAATACCAAATGCTATATTTGGCATACTACTATACTATAACTAATATATATAACATAGATTGCATACAATACAAAAGAATTTCGGTCTTATTATTAAAATATACTTAAAAAATATTTTTAAAAATACTAAAATATACCGAAGGCTTTATTTGGTATATCAGTATACTGTCACAATCAATATATAACAATATATGTCAGATTGTCAAACAAAGCAGCTATGAGTCAACTAAATTAACCGTGTTTAGCCATCAAAAATGATTTGTTAAAGATCTTCTAAAATTTGAATTCAATTGGATTCATAAAGAGTGTACTAGTTATGATAGTATTTACTAAAAATCGTCAACGTAAAATTAAGGAACAGACTAACAACATTCCGTGATTCCAAATTTTTTTAAGGGACGTTTTCTTATGGAAGCAATCAATATAAATCCTTCATAGTACTACCAAGATTAATAGTATTATTATAACACTAGCGATTAATACGCCGATTATTCATAAAGAAAATTCCGAGGCAAACAATCTTGTAATACCTTTGAGTATTTTTGTAGAAAATTGCAGCGTACAAAATGTTAATCAAAAACACTTCTGAAGTATATTTCCTTATAATGCCTGAAAGACATTTTAATCTACTAACAAAGCAGTAATAAAATGGAAAAAATCAGTTACTATTCAATAATAATACAATTGAATACGTAACATATACATTATAATGCTAAGAACTATATTAATATAATGACAGTAATCAATAAATAAATATATGTTCATTAATAAAGTGCTTATAAGTCGTATTAACTGTGCTCACAAGCACTGTAAATCACTTTCAATTCTATAGTAATAATGCAGACTATTAATAAAGTACTCAATAAGAATCGTATAATAATAAAAACGCCAATGGTTATGACACGCTTAACGTCAATATGAAAGCTCATTCTATTCTCGATGCTAATGCTAATCCCATTGCAAACTGTTGAAGCTAAAAGAATAAAAAAGAATCAATGCCAAAGCACTTGCAACGATCTTGAAATGGTAACCATACAAGAATGGTATTCATTGACTTCTCTCTGGGGGCGATTAGTCTTGATCACTTTTAGCACCTGGCTCCCAAAAGGAATTTATGAGTCGGGCACTCGCAGCTGATCGAGTTGCAAGTTGCAAGTTGCGCGTTGCGGGTTGCAAGTGGTGAATGAGATTAGCATATTAGTGCGAATAGTGCAACTCTCCACAGTCTGTGATTGCATCTGGGCATCTGGAGTCAAACATTAGCAGCAATTTATCAAATGGCGGCCAACTGACTCTCTGCGATGGGGCTGCGCTGGCGTGCCGCAGATTGTTGGCCACGTTTTCCAGCTGGCAACCAAAGACAAGTTGAAGCTGCCGCTGCTGTTGCTGCTGCTGCTGTTGACCACAGCATTTGACCAGTGGTCTCAACCAAACAGAGAGTGAGCAAGAAGCGGGAGTTTTCTGGCTCAAGTTTTCTGCATAGTTTGCATGCAAAAACTTTTTCAGCTGCTTGTAATTATTTATAGCACCTCGAAGAGGAAGCTTCTCTGCCTCCCCCCCTGCATTCTATAATTGTTAAGAGTTGCTTTGATTTTGTTGCCAACACAACAAAAAAAAAAAAAAAATTTGCTTGCATATAAATGTGGCAAGACCAATGTTGTGCATTTTGCGGCAGGGTTCGAGAGGAGGCAGCTTGGTCAGCCAACAACAAACAAAAGTTTTTCGACAAAAACTTTGCACAACAGAATGCGAAACAAACACATAAAAATAGAAGCAAAGAGCAAAGAATACCAGAAAAGCAAAAAAAACAAAAAAAATTCAGCCGGAAATAAATTCTAATCTTTTCGGAAGACGTTTTCTTTTCACTTTTGCTGCCTATATAAGGGGTGTTTGTTGCAGGAGACGGGAGGACAGGTGCATGCGTCATCCGTTGAAAGGTTAAAGTATGCGCCACAAAGTTGTAAATAATTTCGGGTTTGGCTTTTGGCTCAACGAAAACTTGCCCAGCAACCTGAGCAAATATCAAACGTGCATCGAAGATGTGGACAACAAAAAGAAAAACTAAAACTCAGCTTTTTTTTTTGGGGAGTGGAAGCTGCCATGCCACATGCCACGCCTCCAGCCTCCCCCCGCAGCAGCCACTGTGGCAATTAGTGGCTTTGACTTGTATCTGACTCTCAGTTTCAAACTCTTAGACTCTCAGTCTCTCTTCTCTTCTCTTGTATCTGTAACTGTAGCTAGAACACACTGTTTGCTGTATTTGGAGCTCGAACTCAAAGCTGGAAGCGGGATTTTAGCTGCATGCGGCTTTTAGCTGTAGCTGTTGCTGTTGCTGTAGCTGTTGCTGGTGTGCCTTGACAGGAGGCGCACAAAAATTAGTGGGCCAATCTGCTGACGCTGCTGCTGCTGCTGCTACTTCAGCTGTTGCAAAGTCGAAATGCAAGCGAAGCCTCAGAGACCGCAGAACAGAAATTGAGGTTGGGTTGGTCGCTCGTTCGTTCGTTCGTTCGCTTGGACGTGGCGCCGCAACGTGCCACACACCGTGCCGCGCACCGTGGCAGTTGCAACTCAGCCAGAGCCAGAGCCGTAAACCAGTTTTGGCGCCAAAAGCCGACAAACTTTCAATTTCGAAACGCCGCAGCCAACGAGCAAAAAGGTTAAATGTGACTCTAGCAGGCGACCAGTATCAGCAGCAGCAGCAACAACCACAACAAGAACAAGACATGAAAGCTACAGTCAAGTGTACTCGACTGTTAGATACCCGCTATCCAATCTCAATAAACATTACAGTATTATTCTTAAAATATATAAAATATACCGAAATAATATGGTATATTAATATACTATAAAATTCAAAAAGTACCAAAAATTAATTAATACTTGTAGTATTTTTCTTAAAATATACCAAACTAATATACCAAGAAATACTTAAATATACCATATAGCCTTTGGTATAGACTACAAAATAATTTCGGTATTATTCGTAAAATATACGAAATTAATAAACCGAAATTATATGGTATATTCATATACTATAGCATTCAACGGATACAATAGAGTACAAAATAATTGCGAAATTATTCTAAAAATATACCAAATTAATATACCGAAAACATACTAGGCCAAATATGGTATATACATATACTATAACATTCAAAATATACCGGAGCGTAATAAATAAGTGCGGTTTTGTTCTTTAAAAAAATACCAAATTAATATACAAAAAATACTAACACTTACAAGGAGTAAAAAATAATTTCAGTATTATTCAAAAAATATACCAAGTTAATATTCCCAAAAATAAACTAACATATACCGAAGGCGACATTTGGTATATTTATATACTGTTACAATATACTCAATGAAGTATATGCCAGATTGTCAACCAAAGTGGGACGGACATGCCGAAATCGTCTTGGCTGTTCACGCTGATCAAGAATATATATATTTCAAAGGGATCGGAGATGAATCCTTCTGCCTGTTACATACATTTACATTAGTTATAATACCCTTCTATCATATGGCTAGCGGGTATAACAACAGTGGCAGCAGCAGCCACAACAACTACAAACTGCAACAGCAACAGCAGCAGCAGCTACAGTTACAGACTCGTTCAACTGCAGCTTGAGACAATGGGGCAAGGCATTTGCCAAGCTAATGTGAGGCAGGCTAAAAGGTGTGGGGGGGGGGCACTGAAGTGGGGAGGCAACTCGGTTGGTTGGGGTTTGGCAGGCCTGACAAGCCACTGATAAGCCCGCGTGTGCGAAAATTCGAAATAGGTTTTTGGGTTCGGCTTCTCTCTTTTTTTTACATTTTTTGGCTGCGTTTTCGGTTTCAACTGCCCCTCCTCTGCTTTTTCGTCTTCTTCTTCTTCTTCTCCGTTTCTCGCTGTCGCTTTCTGTTTGCGGTCGGTCTTCTGATAAAAATTTTCATTTTTTCCAAGTGTTTTTTTTTTTTTTTGGTTGGTGTCTGTTTTTGGTTTTCTCATTTTTGCATAAGCATAACAAATGATGTAAGCGTAAAGCACAAGACAGGCAGCGCTCGCCATGAGATAAGACTCTGGTTTTGTGCAGCAGCAGCAGCGTCAAGGTGGAAGACAAATTGTCTGCACAACCAATTGATGTGGCAGATACCATAAAGGCAGTCAACAGTCAGTAGTCTATAGCCAACTCACAAAACAAAAAAAAAATAAACAAACCAAAAATGAAATGTATAATTCACATTTGCAGAAATCAAGCTGCTTTCATAATCATAACTTACTCAACTAGGTGGCAAAGATTGATCAAGATTTAGTTCTGAAATGTGTAAGTAAAAATGAATAATTATTGTAAAATAAATAATAAATTGTTTAATAAAATTTAAAATAATAAATTTAAAAGCATAATTAAAATGTTCGTATGATTCAATATTTAGTAATGTAAATGGGAACTCAACAGCACTTAAATTTAAATAAAGAATAAATGAATTATTATTATTAATAATAAATCTTAATTCTTAAAATTCTTTAATTAAAGTTTCAGTGTATTACATCAGAAACTTAAATGTCATTTAAAAAGAATATATATATAAAGTATTTAAGTTTCAAAAATAGAAAAAATATTTATTAATTACTTAAATACTTTTGAAAATAGTTAAAGGACTTAACTCCACTAAATTAAGAACAGTTGAATGTGTATTTATCTAAATATTTACCGCTAGAAATCAAATGAACAAATAAATTGTTAATTTACTCAAGTGCTGGAATGAAATATTTAAGTATAATAAATGTTAATAATTATTTATTAATAATTCTTTTAATGAAAGTTTTTGTTTTCATTTTCTTGAAGTAATTAAGTCTAAATTTATTTTAATAATTGGTCTTTTTATTTGAAATAAAAAGAGCAATTATTGAAGTTAATTGTTTTGTACTTATTTAAGAATACTTAAAGAAAATGAAATGGAATTGAAACCTTTAATTAAAAGAATAATTTAACTGCTAAATATTAAAAAAAAAAATGATGATATAAATATTTAGAAGAAGAAATTGATAGGTTTATAAATCAGTTTTTTTATTTCAAAAAAGCCTTTCAATATTAAAAATATTAGTATATTTCAATGCGTGAAAAAACATCAAAGTACTAACAAATTTTTGATTGTTCAACGCAAATTAAATCATCAATCGTTTAAAAAATTTATTGAGTAAAATGGATTGAATTATATTTCAAGTCATTTAATAAACACAAAGAAAGTCGAATTAATGCACAACAATAAAATTTATATATAGTTGATCAAAAATACGATTAAGTAAAATTAATTGAGGTCGATTTAAAGTTATTTAATAAATACAAATAAAGTTGTATGCATTATTCCATTTTAAAATGCTAAAAGATGTTTAAAAAAGCAAACAATAAAAATAGCAAAAGTTTAAAGCCAAATAAAGTAAATGAAAATCGTTTTGCTTTTGAAGACGTTTAAAATCGCGCGAGTTGTTCAAAGATTTGGCTAAGTAAAATTAATTGATTTCGAAATAAAAATCATTCAATAAATACAAATAAAATTCAAGGTATGTTGTTTAAAATAACTACAATAAAATGGACAAAATTTAAAAGCCAATTTAATCGTCATTCGATTTGGGGGCGTCTTAACAAACGCTAGAGAAAAATGCGCGTGCGCAGCTGCTAAAAAAAAAAAAACAAATAGAAATACTGTGCGACAATTTGTTAGAAATAGAAAAATAGAAAACAACAAAGAGGAACAGTTGAAATTAGTCAACGTTCGAATTTGGCAAACAGATCGTAAATCATTTGCAATACACTCGGCACATTTTTGTTTTGGTTTTGGTGGATGGGATGCAAATGGTCTCTGTGATTTGTGCCTCTCCACAATAACCCAAAAAGAAACCCCAAAAATCTTGAATCTTAAAACCAAGTTAGAGAGAGGTGAGAGGAACAAAGAGGTGTTAAAGCATCATCATCATCATCATCATCATTTTGGTTGCTTGCCTTCTTCATCTTTTTGTTTTTTTTTTCTCGTGTGATAATCAAAAAGAAGACACATATTTTATGGCCACGCCAAGCGATGATAATTTCGTAGTTGATGTTGTTGCTGTTGTGGCTGCTGTGAAATATTTAAAGCTCATATTTAACACATATTTTATATGGGACTTTAAGATGACTTTAAGATATATTTTAGTGTACCATTTAAAGTAGCACAGCAATTTGTTACAGCCCAACTCGCACGTCACATGGCTCAGTGTGTTTCCATGTGTGTGTGTGTGTGTGTGTGTGTGTGTGTGTTTATTTACAATATGTGGGAATCTTCTGGCATGCCAAGGTGTTACACACGCAGACAGACACAAAGACAGACAGACTGTCAGACATTGGATTGCATTGTTTGGCATCAAATTTAATCAGGATAGTTGAAACTTTTGACTTTAAGCAACACTAAATAAATGCAATTTTCATTCAATGCCATCTCAACAGCAAGTGCTCAGCAGATACATTTGTATCTCAAGCATACACACTCTACAAGATTATCATCAAAAGTATTTATTCAAGCATTTGTATTTGGCAACTTCATCTCTGTGTCTCGTTTGATGATTTAATAGTCGAGTGTGTGCTTGATTTTGCATTAAAGTCACAGGGGTATCACTTGTTGTGTGTGCTTGTGTGTGTATCTCAAGGTGTGAATCGATAGTTGATATGTCTCAAAAAGATAGTTTACACTTGTTTCGTCGCTTCACTTTTGATCTCACATAGACACATTTCTTTAGCTGATTACTGATCACAATTCTCAAGTATCTTCTCAGCCTTTGATTGGCCTCAACTTATGCGGCGAATGTCGCACAGCGTTTTATAATTTGTGCGCGCTGCTTTAATTACATCAAAGTTCTTTTAAGTATTTACTTTGCTTTAGCTGCTAAACTGTGCGAACATTTCTCCTTCTCTCTCTCTCTCTCTCTCTCTCTCTTTGTCTGTCTCTTCAGCAATTGAATAACTTGAACTCGTTTTGTAGTATTTGACTTTAGAGTTCTGTTCGCATTGGCCGCACCTTTTGGCCAGCCATCAACTTTATACCAAGCTTCGCCTAGACAAAAAGAGAGGGGGGATGATCAGGATGAGATGCCATGGACCTTGGGAAGCTGCAGTTTTTTGTTTGAGTGGCAGTTGCAGTTCGCAAAGGAAGTGAACAATTAATCTGCAGCTTAATTAGAATGCAAGTGAAGTGTCTACGCGGACTTGACTTTGGCTTCAAAAAAACTTTTGATGTGGCCAACTCAAAAAAAAAATGCAATGAAACGAAAGCGAAAAGTTTTCCTTTGTTCACGCTGCAATTGTCGCTTGTCCTGTGTGTCATGTCCTTTGCATCGCAATTGACAGCAAATGAGTGCAAGTGGCCACAAGTGTCGTGCAACGTTTTGTTGCACAACATTTGCGACAAAACGCAAATCAACATGAAGAAGTGCTTTGCCAGCTGCGGCAACGTTTCGATGGCAAACCAAATATTGAGTTTCATAAATGTGTGCAATACCCTTTGATTCATTTGGCTGCAAAAGGGGTATGCTTAATGCACTTAAATATAGTTTTCAACAGGGTATTCTGCAGTCTCTTTCATTGTAATACAAGATCACATGTGAACAACTAGCAACAACAATAGAAAACCAGACTGAGAGGAAGGGAGAGCATCAACAAACAACAACAACAATAATCATGCTGAAAGTGGTGGAAATAAAAACAAAATTAAGATTCACATAGTTATTTCTATTACACTGCTGCTTGTCTAAGTTTAGTTCGGTTTAGTTTTCAGTTTATTTAGCTGTGTGTGTGGAAAGTCGAGCAACAACAAAGCAGCCAAGTGTTGCTGCTGCTGCTGCACTGTGGGCGGATTTGCTGTGCTTCGCTGTGTGAGAAAGTGAAAGTGCAACAGGGCGAATGAGCAATGCGTACACACACACAGACAGACTGAAGTAACGAGGCAGCAAAGCACAGTTCCGCAAACAATGCGCAAGCATAGAACTCTGCGGCAAAGAAAAGCAAACGAAAAGCAAGTCAAGTGCACAACCAAAAAGTGAGAAGGTGCTAAGCAGCAAGAGTCAAGGAGCCAAGTGGAGTTCGGGTTGCCTCTAACAAAGCTTATCAGCTGCGTTTTACGATGCAGAAGTGATGCAAGTTTTGAATAATAATGAAGCAAATTAATCAAATTAATAGATTAAAATATATAACTAGCTAAAAGACTCAAGTTCGTCTTGATTCTAAAATGGACATGGCAAGATCGTCTCGGTTATTGATGCTGATCAAGAATATATATACTTTATAGGGTCGGAGACGCCTCCTTCTACCTGTTACATACATTTCCTGCCGGCACAAAGTTATAATACCCTTCTACTCTATGGGTAGCGGGTATAAAAACCTTGTAGTTAACGCTTTCATTTCTTCCTTTGATTAGTTGTATTATTTAATTTTTAATTATTTATTGTATTAAATCTAAAATTAAATGAATAACTTTATTAATTACTGGCTGCTAGGACTTTCAACGCACATATTTGTTATTAATGTTGACAAATGAAAACTAATTTGAATAACGATATAAGAATACCAACACTTTATATTATAGATTATAAGATCAAAATATAAATTCCTTAATGAATGTTTAGAAATCCAAGAAAGAATTAAAAGTTGAATTAGATCAAGAGTTTCTAATGATTTCAATTTTATTTGTATTTATTTTTTAAGCCCACAGTTGAACGAAGGCATTGAACCATATATGGAGTCGGCTGGCAAAATGCTAGACATAAATCAGCGAGAGTGCGAAAAGCTTGTGCGATTAAAAATTACGAGTACAACGCACTTTCAACGAACTTTTTTTACGGTTTGGGGGGCCACAAACAAATCACAAATGGCAAAACAGAAATAGCAACGACAAATCAGATAGAGAGAGGAGGGAGAGAGGGAGAGAGAAACGCTGCGAAAAAATGCGATTCGATTTACAATGAATTAATTGATTTTCTTTATCAAATTGCTTGAAGATTATTTATGACGGTTTTCAATTTGAAAAGCCCAGCATCAACATAAAGCAAACTCAATGACAGACATTTGACCAAAAACGGCAGCAAAATGCGAAGCAACATTTCGGGGGCGCCTACAACTCTACAAACCGAAAACCAATATCCAAAACAAAACAAAAAAAAAAAAAAAGAAAAAAAAAACATCGAAAATAAAAATGAAACAACAAATAAAAGTGCAGTTGAATTTCTGTTTCTGTTTTGTTTGCCATAAAAATCAGGTAGTAAATAAGCAGAACAACAAACCAACAGCCGCAGCAACAAATTTAAATTATATGCGCAAAAGAATATATAAAAATCATATTAAAAAAAAAAGACAAAACAAAAAAAACCATACCGAAGAAACTTCGAAAAAAAAAAACAAAATTAAATAAATTTGATCAAAACAACCAAAATAAAGACAGAGATATGAAAACTGCAGACGCAGACTTGATTAAAGTTGAAGCTGGCGACACAATAAAATGTGCTTATAATTTTATATTCATATTAAGCATTTTGAACAGTTTGAACATTGAAAAGAACAGCAACAACAACAACAACGAGAACGATAACCACAACGAACAACCGCAAATAGTGGACACGAGGTTTCAAAAAGTTGGTCAACAGCAAGCAGAATAAACAATAAGACACAGACTTGCGTATACTCTTTACTAATTAAATTGAAGGCGATATTTATAATGTTGTTTTTATATTGTCAAAGTTTAAAATATACTTAACGTTGTTAAATTCAACTCTTGTTTAAGTTAGTTAATTTACTTTAAAATTATTTTTGCATACTGTTTTGTATTTCTATACTGAGCTGCCAACTTGCTATTTAAGCACTGACAACCCGCAGGCTGAAATCAGAAAGATAAAGTGAAGTGCCAGGTAAAACCTTAAAATGCAGATGAAAAATTTCCCCATTAACTTAGCAATTTTTTTTATCAATATTTCTGCTCTGCATTAAGATAATGCCTTAACATGCTGATGAAAAAAAAAAAAATTCTGCTATCTAACTTGCTGTTTTGCATTTCCAACTAGAGCCAACTTCTTATTTTAGAGCTGCCAATCTACAAAGTTAAGTTAAGTATTAACTTAATAAATATTTTGTTCTGCATTTAACAAAAAACTGCCAACTTGCTATTAAAGCACTGTCAATCTTCAGCCTACAACTATAAATTCACATTTTACCTTAGGTTAAAGTTAAGATGAGAAAGTGCATTCTTTTTAATTCATTCCAACTATTTTAGAAATATCGCTGTTCTACTTCTTCAAATAGAGCTGCCAACTTGCTATTTAAGCGCTGCCAATTTTCAGACCAAATCATCTCAAAATTCAGTACTCACCTTAGACTAAAGTTAAGTGTTAGATAAAACCTTAACATGCAGATGAGCAAGTACACCTAAATCGCATTTCTCCCTTTTTTGCTGTTTTTGTCGAAGCTACCGATAAAAATTTGTCTGTGCCAATTTGTAGAGGCGAGCAGCAGCAGCAACAGCATATGGCGAACTGAATGATATTGTTATTGGATTCATCTGTGATTTGTATAGGGCATTATTATATATAGAGAGAAACTCGTTTCGAATCGAATTTTAGCTGTGCGTTTGCTCGTTTTATGTTTTTGTTATTGTTATTAGCATTTTTCTCTGTCATTTGCTGTTGTTGTTTTTTTTTTTCCTTCGTTGCTGTTGCTGCTACTTGTTGTTGTTCTTGTCGCTGTCGCTGTTGTTGTTGTTGTTATTATTGCAATAAAATAAAAACAAATCCAAAGTTATAGCCAAGAGTTGTGGGGCAGGTTTTTATCTCGACGACGTCGTCGTCGTCGCCGTTGAAGACGCAACGCCCACGCGACCAACATTTTTTCATGTCTCGCGCATTTTGTTGGCTGCTGTCGTTGCGCATACGCCGCGTGGTCCATGGCACCAACACAGCACAACGTCGCCTTTTGATTTGGCTGCCCGATTTCAAATCATAAAGACGCACAAAACCCGTTGCTCGCAACACACACACACACACAATATAAAATACAAAGTGAAGAAAACAAATACAGAAAAAAAAACAGATTCAAAGTGTTACATGACAATTCGTGCAGGTGTCATTGAGACTTGCGAATGATTTGGCGCCAGTTTATGGCATTAAATGACTGTCAAACAGCACGCACAACAACAAAAACAACAACAACTTGAATAACAACAACAACTACAATAGCTTAAGCAGTCTCACAATTTTGTATCTTACTTGGAATTATGTTAGAGCAAATCTTGACAATTTACGAGTACCAATAAATAAAATAAAAAAAAGGCGAATAGAAAATGAAGATATCTATAAGTATTTTTTAAATATTTGTGAGAATTTGTTTGCATTTTTTTGTGACATGCGGAATGTTTTCTTAGATTTAAAAACATTATTTTTCATAAATCATTTTCAGATTATTTATATGTTAAAGGTGCTCTATAAATGCCATTTAATTCTGATAATTCTTGCTTTATATTTTAAACTGATAAACACTTCAAGTTTTAGTTGAAATTAGTTCATGGCTTTGCAAACAAAAAATATCGAAGTGGTTTCTTAGAAAATATATAAAAATATGTTTCCTATTTCATTATCTTATTATTCTTTGCTTTGTTGTATTTAGTAAATCCATAAAGAGTGTTATAGATTAGTATAGTTATAATTGACAGAAAGTCATAGTTCAAGTTGAGCCTCATTTAGAAATTGAAAAAGAAATGCTTTGAAAAAATTTGTAAGTGTTTTTTCATACCTAATTATCTAACAATATATACATATCTTTCTATAATAAGCAGTTTGTTATTTAATTTTGTACCTTTTCTTTTACATATATTGAAATTGAAAGACAAAATTGGGTATACCAAAAATATAAATCAAAAATGTTGTGGAAATAATTTTTAAATTTTTATCATAAATTACTTTTTATATTATACATACACTTTTTGTTATAATACGCTATTATTTAATCTATTTTGTTAATCCGCTGAAAATGTTCCACAATTGTTATTTAATTTTATATATTTACCTTTTATATACATACATTCAATTGAAAAACAGTTGAAGTTGCATTTTGAGCTTAGCCTTGCCATACAGCAACAACAGTTATTATAATACTAATTGTTTAAGTACTTTAAAAATACATTTGTATGGCAAGACACGCCTTTTTACACTTAGTTGCTTTGGCTCACAATCTGGTATCCTCTTTAACTCTTTGGCATATTTTAAATGTAGTACTCTATATAAATATACGAAATGTTGCCTTTGATAAATTTTTGCGGTATATTAATAAACAAATACCGCACTGTTTTGTTTTTAATCCAAATCGGTAGTTTTTTTACTTTTTAAAAATTTAAAAGTATTTGCATTAATATTATATATACAATTATTATTTATATAGATATACATATATATTATATGCATTATTTTTATATGCATTTATTAGCTCTACTTTTTTAATCCGTTAAAGGTGTTCGACATTTGTTGTTTAATTTTGTAACTTTACCTTTTGCAGATATTCAATTGACAGACAGTTGAAGTTTGAGTTCAAGTTTAGACTTGCCAAGAAACGAATAAACAAAAAACAAAAACAAAATAAAAATAGTAGAAACAATGTTGAAAATTCAGTTTCGCGATAGTCTTTGAGTCTCGCAGTTTGCTCATCATCAAATGCTTTGAGCCTTGAGATGTATTCAATTTTATGTTGTTGGGCAATTTGTTTGTTCTTTTTCGTTGGCTTTGCGCTTTTAGGTTAAAACTTTGGCACATCGTAAATTATATTCAGTGGAAGTAACAGCAACAGCAATAGCAACAGCAACAGCAACGGCGAAACCCAAAAACAACTGCAGTGAAACTTGGCGCCTCAAACAAAAAACTCGTAAATTTTCATAATTGCATTTAGGGCGGGGGAGTGGGAGGAGGAGAAGGCAACACGTGAGCGTGAGCGTGAGCGAGAACGAGATAGAAGAGGGGGGAACATGAGAAGATGGACAGACGCGTTGTGCACATCTCTCGCTTGGAATGGATATCGCTTTAAGGGTCGCCGCCGGATTACACTAAACACATTTCCGCCGCAGTCGCAGCCGCAGCGGCCGGGAGACCGAGACCGAGGCCGGGGCCAACGTGTCGTATGAGTAATGTCTCAGTGCAAAACTTGCGCCGGATGTGTAATCATTTTATCATATTACCCGTACCCGAGTCGTCGTCGTCGTCGTCGGGGTCGAGAGACCCTCTACACTACTACTCTCTGGCCATTACCACTACACACACACACACACAAAGATAGACTGGGCCAAGCTCGCCTCTTGGCCAGGTTAGGTTGGTCGGAGCGGGCAGAGGCGCTGTTGAGGGACAGTTGGGGGCCAGCGGGCCACGTTTCGCTCGTTAAGTTCGTCATCATCGTCAGTGTCGACAGCGTCGTCGTCGACGTCGTCGCAAATTCAATTAAATTAAATACATGGCAACAGCAACAAGAGAGTGTATAAAGTGTATCTGTGTGTGTGTGTTAGCAAGGGGTGTGTGGGAGCGCGGGGTGGGGGGGAGTAAGGTGGTAAGGGGCAATGACTATGTGAAAATTTTCGCACTGCAAACTAACAACCAAACGAGCGAGAGCCCACTTGTCTTGGGTCTTGCATTTAAATTTCCGCTGAATTGCCGCTGCCTGCTGCCTGCCGAGCTGCTCTGCCTTGCCTGCTTATAAATCTTAATTAATTAAAGTACACACAACAATGAGCAAAAAGACAACAACAACAACAAGAGCAAGCAGCCGAAGTTGACACACTCTAAAAAACTAAAGGGTTCAAACATTTATTGGAATAAATCAAGAAATAAAAAAAGTAGCTCAAAAAATGAATAAAAAAATACAAAATTGTATTTATTTGTATAAATATTGTGCTAAAAAAAGTCAAATAAACTAAAAAAATATTGTAATTTAATCTGTTGATATAGCTAATAGACTCAATTGGGTATGAAAACAGAAAGAACATACAAGAAATTAACATTTGTGTGTGCTTGACTTTGAGATACCCGCTACCCATTGTGAATGAAAACAGTGAGGTATTCATTTTAAAATATACCAAAAATACTATACCGAAAATACTAAAAATATACCAAAAGCAATGTTTGGAATTACTTAATTAATATACAGAAAAATTCTAGAAATATACCAAAAGCTTTATTTGGTATATTTATATAAAACTTTATTTGAAATATACCATAGAGTGAAAAATATACCAAAGCAAATAAGATCCATAGTAACTAAGTTTTTTTTTTGCCCACACAAAAGTATTTCTGAAATAAGTTCTAAAAGTAATGTCAGATTGCAAACATATTTTCAGTAATCTTAAATACTATAGTTGGTTAAATATATATACCAAAACTCGCTTTAAAAACGCGCTTGTTATTATAATACCTTACCTCTTATACTCATAGGTATCGGGTATGAAAAACAATGCTGGACCTGACTCGAATTCCCGTTCTCTCTCTAGAGTTCTTCTCACTGTCTGTTTCTGTCAACACAACACAGCAGAAACAACAGCAATGCGTGAGTCGCAGCATTGTCATCTTCATCATCTCCATCTTCATCATCTCCATCTTCATCATCAGCGTTTCGCAGCTTCTGCGACACAGCTTCTTTTTATTGTTTAGCCCATCGGCTGATCATCAAACGGCTGAGAAGAACAGTTAGCAGCAGCATTTCTTTGGCCGGCCTTTGTGGACTTTCAGCTAAGCCGCGTCGTCCATCTAATCTAAATGATTTTGCTTAATTCATCTTAATTAGAAGCGCTCAAACGGATGGGGCAAAGTTTGCTGACCGTTTCAGCTTCTGCTCTTAGCTTCTGCCACGCTTGCTGCCTGCCGTTCAAGAGAGTAAATATAAATAAAAAATGAAATTATTTAAGAGCGTATCATTCGCCGCCTGGCTATTTATTTTAATTTTAATTTGCGCTTTTTGCGCAGAAGCTCTGAATGCTACAGCAAAGTGCCGTTAGTTTTTGTTAGTCTTCCCAACTTCGACGCAAAAATTCTCAAGAAAGATGAAAGATGAAGCAGCAGCTATAGCAAATCTTCCCTCTCCTCTTGTGTTCCCAATCTAAACGCACTTAAACAAACCGGAAAATAACTTTAATTTCTTGCTTAATCTAATCTAATAAACGAGCTTGATTGAGACGTTCCAATTTAAGAAGTGTGTGTGTTGTTTTTTTTTGCCTGGCCTAAGAGAAGCCATGTTGAATATTCTAATTATGGATAAGCTTCACGTTATTTCAATGATTTTTAGTGGGCTTTTAATTAACTTTTATTACTATTATGTAAATATGTATAACGAAAAATGCTAACGATTTGCCATGGCTGCGAATTATTGCTCGACTCATCAAGAGAAGCGATAAATTTAGAATTAAGTCAGTCAGTGTACAAAATTTCAGCAATACGAAAAATGTTTGTGGTTCAATTTTAATTGCCCAGCAGTAAATGGTTTTTATGTGATCCAAGTAGTAATCGAACTAGCAAATATTTTTAACATTTAGATTTCCAATGTTTGGTATCTAATTTCTTTCTATATTACATATTTCCAAATAATGTTCAAAATCAAAGTTAAGGCACATTGAACTTCTAGTTCTGGAATCGGTTGCAATTATAATTTAATCTTTTTTATTTGCTATCAAAAGAACATTATACTCTAGTGAAGTTAATTAGATTATAATAAATAATGTCCACACATTTGAATTTTCCACTTCATTTAGTTTATTATAGTCCTACCATTGTATATTCTAGAATTTACAAGTTCGAAAATCACAATGGAAAAAACATTTACCTTAAGGGTATAGAAAAAAATTAATATTTTAAATCGTGAATATTATTAAAATGATATTCAAACACCTGCGGGTGAAAGTTGTATGTTTAGCTATCGGAGTAATTTCATCGAAATCTAATATCAATTGCCATTGATTTGGTTTGCTCTGAGCTGGAGTTTGCTAAAAATAGTTGAAAGATTAAACGGAAATTTATTCAATTGGCAAATCGACGCGAGCATTTTGTCCTGCGGTCTGTTTGAGCAGAGAAGTATATAATTTTGCAGAGCTCCCCCGATTTTCGCCACTCGCAAATGCAACAGCACAATGATTAAAGATGATGATGATGGGAATGCCAACAGAGGGAGGGAGGGAGGAGAAAGGGGTTCGCCAACTGCTGACGTTAACGTTGTCAGCGGCAACAAGTGTTGCACTTAATTTGCATGCAACATGCGACAGCTTACCGCTCACCACGCATTCCGCGACACCCTCGATTGTGTCAGTGTATGTAGCTTCCAACTTGCTCCTCTTTAGCTGTCATCTACTTCTTGGGCACCTTAGCAGTAGCAGCAGCAACAGCGGCACTGAGAAGTAAACTCCCCCTTGCAAGAAAAGATTTGCATACAATCAAAGTGAAACGAAATTGATTTGCCACTTTGCTGTTGCTATTGCCGTTGCCGCTGCCGTTGCCGGTTTCAATTTAGCAAATGGCAACGCTCGTCTGCTCAATTATTAATTTTTGTCGCGTGCCGCCAACGCCACGGCAACTGATGTCGAAGCTGGCAAAAGACTTGAGCGCGAGAGGCAAAACAACAACAAGAAAAGAAAAAGAGACGCCGCTGTGTTGAACTTGAAAAATGATTGCGCATAATTGAAATCGAAATGAAGCGCAGCATTTTTGTTAATGTCAGACGTCAGTGGAAGCCGACGCTTCCAACCATAGTCGAAGACAGCAGACACACACACACACACACACAGAAGAGTCTAAGCGGTGGAATCGGCCACAGTTCACAATCCTGCCCAGCAACCTGAGCCGCATTTGCAACACCAATACCAACAGCGGCAGCGGCAGCTGCTGCCACGCCAATTTGACTCGTTAGATACCCAGTGCACAATGTGGCAAAGAAGTAGTTTGTTTAGCGTTGAAATCGAAGAGTTGGCTTTAATAAAGCGAAGCAAAAGCACAACTCGATTAGCGACCACTTCGTTTGCACTTAGTGGCCACACTTGCCAACATTTTCTTTACTTAATGAGCAACTCTAAGAAAAAAATAAGTAAAAACAAGCATACAATTTACTTTAATAAAGCAAAATAAATACATAGCTCGCTTGCACTTAGTGGCCACTCTATGTAACACTTTTTAGCTTAATGTGATCAATGCCAAAAAACAAATTGAATTGAATGAAGTATAGAATGTACTGACAGTATTTCTTTTAACAAATTTGCACTTATCGGCCTAAAGTTGTTGTTTCATTTATACCTAGCGGTCACCTTTAATGGTCACACAATCGAATTAACACCTAAAAATAAGCAGATATTCGAGTTATTTAACCTAACATATTTGCCCTTAACTGCATAATATTGTTTGACCTGTAGCTGGTGTACGTTTATTGCACTTAGCGGTCACATTTTTTTCGTTCTCTCTAATAAAATAAATACTTGAAAACAAATACTGAATATACAGTTGCTAGCTTTTTCTGTGCTTAATACAATTGCACTTTACTTCTTCTTCCATCAAGTAAGTTTAGGCCGTTAAGCGAGAAACGGTGAGGCGATTGTTATTGAAGAATATAAACTCAGTCTCTTGATAATTTTTTGCTCTTCATTATGCAATGTTCACAATAGTCCTTCTTTGTTTGGCATATATGCACTTAACTGCCTTTTTTGGCGTGTTAAATTGAGGCCGTTAAGCGAGATTCCCTGCGGAAATTGTAAGTAGAGAGAGAGAGTTTCTTGACTAATTCTTGCTCTCAATCTATTACAGGGTAACTGACCTGCCATGCCTGTGAGACTTTAGGTAAGTTTCTACTCATTTTTATGATAAATGTGGGCGTTCAAGTTGCGACTTTTGGCAGCAGCAGCACCTGTGCGTGTGGGCGTATAGCTCGCTCGGTGGCGCCACCTGCTTGTGCGTTTAGGATATGTTTGGATGGATGATGGCAAGGTGAGAGTGGGGGAGAGAGAGAGAGAGAGAGAGCAGGTGGTTGTCATGTTAGCAACCTCTAGTTAAGTATGTCAACTTTGTTGCCCCACTCAATTTGTTAGATTTGTTAGACACGACGAGGGCCAAAAATAACGCGCACGCATTATTATCGATTGCCTAAGGATTTCGACTGTATCCGTCTGTCTGTCTGTCTGTCTGTTTGCTGCCTGCCTGCCTGCTACAACGAATGATAGTCGAAATAGACGATATATCTATGAATAGTCACAGCAGCAACAACAATAACAATAACAACAACAACAACAAACCAGATGGCCCCATAATTATAATAAATATTTCAAAACACCAAAATAAAAAAAGCACACAAGAAAACTCGAAACGCCAAAGAAAAAGCACTAACAAATTTTTGTTGCTGGACAAGCGTGAGAATTTTACGTTTGGGTTTCTCAAACGCTTTGCAATTATATAATTAATTATTTAATTCAAAAGAAAATTGTCTGTGGCATGCAACCGATAGACAGGCAACGACCAGCAGTCCACTCCGGATGGTGGCTCAACACGCGGGGCGGTCAGACAGACAGACAGACAGACAGCAGAGCGATCAAGACAGAGAGACAGAGAGAGAGAGAGGGAGAGAGGCGAAGAGACATATTGGCGGGCAAAGGGTGTCCTGGGTTAAGTCCAGCAGAGTGTGTCCGTGTCTGTCGATTTCGATGCGGAAAATGGCATTAGGCGATTCGATTGTCAGCACTGAAAGAAAATTAACAAAAGGAATTTCCAATAGAATTTATTGTTGCATAACTTTAAAGGCAAGCGATGGCCAAACAATTGAACTCAAAGCGAAACTCTAAAGCAACAATCAAAAGTTAGACAAATGCGCAAAAAGAATGTCGATTTCGATAACAACAATAAAAATAAATTAAATGTTTAAGATAGGATAAAAAAATACTTATTGAATGCATATAAATTCACAAATATATTTAGTAATTATTAATTAACAATTAATTATTCTTTAAAGTAAAGAATCTTATACCATAAGTGAGAATTCGAAATTTTAATAGAAATTTTTTTTTTAACAAAATTCTTATATTAAAGATTTGAAAGAACTTCAATTTGTCGGTAAAGTTCTGCTCTTCAACTACAAGATATGGTGGCATAAATTCATATATATAATTAATTAAAATTGTATATTATTATTCGATAAATTCATGCTTAAACTTAAAATGCCTAATACAAATAATATTCATTCTTTTTATTTACTAAAACACTTCACAGTAAATATGAATATTTCATATTGAATTTTTTTTAATTCTTAACATCATCAAATGAAATTTAAGCTCAATTTAGCTGAAGTTCTCTGCATCTATTGCTATCAATTACAGTGCAATTTTAACTTTATAATAAGCTTATCCAATAAAGAAGTAAAACTCAAGGAATTCCAAGGAGCATTTATGGAAATTTCGCAAAATTCAAGCAGTGTTTTAGCATATTTATGGAAAAGTGCATTTGCAAATATTTGCAAAAGAAGCAGT
Source organism: Drosophila niveifrons (assembly GCA_035046325.1). NCBI lineage: Eukaryota > Metazoa > Arthropoda > Insecta > Diptera > Drosophilidae > Drosophila > Drosophila niveifrons. The sequence continues at coordinate 6,652,410 of JAWNOC010000063.1, read as the reverse complement.
TAATACAATTAATTGAATTGAAAAGGGGAAATCGAACGGACAAAGCGCATAAACAAAATGATCAATGAGCCAAGTTGAATACAAGTTATTATGGCCATTATGCTGAATATGCTCTGCTGTGCATATTTATGGAAATAATGGAAGCTCGAGTGGGAGGAGAGAAAGGAAGTATGTACTATGGGTCTCTGGTTAGTTAGTCAGCGGGTGGCACTTGATGTGAGATGGGGATGTGAGAGCTTGGGTTCCATTTGGTAGTGGTGGTCATGGTGGGCAGCTAACCACGATGGGTAATGCATTTGCAAAAGCCACACGAAATAACCGCATGAAATCACATAAATTAAAATAACTCTATTAACCTGAACAAATTTATATATTTTGACCAGAAGCATTTTTTTTTGGTTCGGTTATTTTTTATTTATTTTTTTGCACAACAACAGAAGTTGGAAGGACACACACTATAACACACACACACACACATACACACACACACAACGGGACAGGTCATACACAACACTCTGGCTGGCTGTGACAATAACGACAAAGCGAAAGAGAAATACAGAGAGACAGTCAGAGCGAGATAGAGAGCGAGCAAGAGAGGGAGGGGGAGATTTGCTTTGTATTTTTGGTAAAGCAAGCGAAAATTTATTATCCTTGACTCCCGCTGCTGTTGCTACTGCTGCTACCATTGCTTTGCCCCCAAGCCCCCCCCCCCGTTGCTCGCCAATTGTTCAGCAGTTCGTTGTTGTTCCGGTGCCCCGTTAACTATGCGCCATTTAAGCACCTGCTGTGCCGGCCCCAAAGCTCTCACATCCGACGCTCTCCCTCTCTCTCTTTCACTCTGCCCATCAAATCAGCCACCATACCATATATATGTCCATACATCATTGCGCCGCAAAATGTTTATGGGTAAAACTCTCTGGACTAGCCGACTAGTCCTCCCCCTCCTCCTTCTCCTCCTCCACCTTCTTCTGACAGCCTTTTAGCTATTCGTATGTACCACACATGCCACATACAAACGTTGCACGTTCGAAGCTCGCAACGAGCTTTTAATAGTTCTGTGTGCGCCAGTCGTCGTTGTAATGCTTTATTTATTTTTAATAATAGAACAAATACGAGATGCCCGCCCCGCCACCCGGCAAAATATGGTCCGTCATTTGTTCGACGATATGTGCAAACAATTGGCGCATTAAAGCCGCAAAAAAAAAATAAAATCGCGCATACAAAAGCAAAAATATGTTAAGTTTAACCCAAATTCTATAGATTGGCAGCGTATTTAATTGAAATTGAAATTAAATATGCTATGCCAATAACTTAACTATAGCTGTACAATTTTTAACTAAAAGCAGCACTTTTAAATATGCTTTCGTTACTAAAATAACGGCATATCGCTATAGTTAATATATACAAAACAAAAAAATTAATACATAAAAAGTGAACATACAAAATTTATTATACAAAACAAAAAATAAAATATACCATATGATATATTTTGTATACCGTAATTTTTATTTGCTCAACAAGCTTCATTTTAAATGTAGTATATCAATATACCAAATGCACATACTGGTATTATTCATTATTTTTTTGGCATATTTTTTGGCATATTTTCAAAAACACGCACTATTTTAAATGTAGCAAATCTATATACCAAATACACATCTTAGTATATTTTAGTATTTCTTTCGGCATATAATTAAGTATATTATAACAATAATATCGCACGCTTTTCCAAGACACGCTCTATTTTTAATGTATAATATCAATATACCAAATACACATTTCGGTATATTTTGAATGTAGTATAGCAATATACCAAACACACATCTTGATATATGTTATTATTTTTCTTCAAATTAATTGTGTATATTTTCCATGGCATGCTACATTGCAAATATAGTACATTAATATATCACATACGCGTTTTGGTATATTTTAGTATTTTTTGCGGGATCTCAATTTAGTATATTATAACAATAACACAGCACGCTTCTCCTTGAAAAAGCACACTAACAGTCAAACACTCTTCCTTGTTAGTTTTTTTTTGGATTTTCGCATTCGTATGCAGAAGCCAAATAAATTACTGCAATGATTTGACAGCATTCGATGCAGTTGCCTGACATGAACTCATTTCGTTTATAAAGCACTACAGCCATTGGCTATGTAAAGTTGAAAATAGATGAAAAATGCTGCTGCTAGGCTCTTCTACTCCACTCCTTTCATTTCCGCCTCTAATATTACGACGACGACGACGAGTGGTATCTGATTTTCTGGTAGTAATATTAGACCAATGAGCTTAAAATTGAGCCGCGGGCTTTGCTGTCGTCTATTCAACTGGTTGACGGCTTCACTTCTTGATGATGGAATGGAATAGAATGGACTGACTAACTGGCTAACTGGTCCGTTTGATTGAAGGGCATTTGGTGGTACTGGGGTTCTTTTCTAACTTTGTTTGCCATACGGATTGGATTGGGCGATTGGGGATTGAGAACTCTGTGGAGTTTGAGTTTGAGTCAAGGGCCGCAAGCGTTTCACTCTCGCCTAGAATTGTTGTTGCTGTTCTTCTTCTTCGTCTTCTTGTATTTGGTTGTTCTTATGTCATGTAATCATTATTAGTCTGTTTGTTGTTGCTGTTGTATTTAAATAGCTATTTGATAGCAGCAGCAACAGCAGCCAGAGCAACTGCTGCTCATCACCATAGTAATCATCAGAGACTCACACAACTGGCAACTCAAACGTCGGACTCGTTCATTATTTCAAGTCAATTAATCAATCATTTTCGTAAATGCTTGAAATGCTCTTTAACATTTATTTTTTGACCACAATTCGTTGCTGGCTGGCTTGGCAAAGAGGGAGAAGGAGGAGAAGGCATGAAAGGCCGCAGCCCTGCAGCGAAAATTATGTCAAGTTTTTGGCTGTGCTGCTGCTGTGTTAAATGGGGAAATGAAAATGAAAATCAACCAAGCAGCCAAGCAGCCAAGCAGCCAACAAGCAGCGATGACAAGGCTAACGAAAAACACAAGCAAACGGCAAATGGCAATTGGCAAAGTCGTCGCAAAGAGTTGAAAAAGCAGAGGAAAAGTTATTGAAATTAAATGAAAAACAGTCGTTAAACTAAGTCAAATATATACTGAATTATTTAACTGACGGAATGAATAATTATGTGAATCAGCCAAAGAAACCAAAAGCAAAACCCCAAAGCAAATAAATTGCCCAACAAAACAACAAACCAAAACCAAAGCCAAAATGAAAATGAAAATGAAAATGAAATAAAAACGAACCCAAATAAGAAAAGTTGAAAATTATGCTGAGATTCGATATGATAAATTTCTAAATTGGGTGTGAAATTGACAAAATTTGATATGCTAAATGAAAGAAGGAAAAAATCAACTCAACAGACAAACCACAAAATCAAGCTTTTATTCAAGCTCAAATGGCATATTAAATAGGCAAATAAATAAATAATTAGAGTAAAGGTTCAAGTATAAATTTTATTCGTTGGCATTTAATATACAGCAAATTTATTGCATGGCATATTGTAATGATAAATTATAGAAAATAAATGAATTGCAAAACTCAAAATGCATTGCAACAACATTGTGCTAAATAAATAACAAGCAAATAGCGTAGCGAAAAGTTAAGAAAACGCATTTTGTTGACTCAAATAAATCGAGTGTTAAATACTTAATGCTCAATGCAAATTTGTAGATTTATTAGTTGGCTTTTAATTGGCAGCAAACTAATTAAATAAATTGTTACGAGAGCTGAAATTGTTTTTATGCATATCAGAAATCAAGAAAATGCAATGCATAAATAAATCTAAATTTATTAGCTCAAATAGCTACAACGATTTTCTTAATCACAAAATGTTAGCGACATGCGAATTGCAGTGTTGCAATTCTTTGCTCGACTGTGAGAAACGCGCTACTCGTATTTAAAATAATCAAATTCTACGAATCTATTAGGGGGAAAAAAAATACTAAAATAAGCCAAAGGCAATATTTGGAAGAATAATATTACTATATTAAAACTAAACAAAATAATGCAAAATATATAAGCTAAACTGTGGGGTATTATTCAACAAATATAGCAAATGAGTATACCGCAAAAATACTAACAATATAACAAAGTTTATATTTGCTATATTGATTTAGCTCTGTATATTGTAATACCCTAATTATCTAGTGATATACCACAAAGTACAAACTATACTACATTGTCAGGCATATAGCACATAGCTCTATATATTGTAATACCCTTATTATCTAGTGATATACCATAGGGTATAAAATATACTACATTGTCAGGCATATCAAATAACACCCGGTTACAGTGGGCTTTTTTGTATTTCTTATATATCCTATTTTCCTTATTTCCTAATTTTCTGTATTTTATTTTTTACTTAAGTTATACAATTTTAATTCCGATCGATACCGAAACATACAAATTATAGTTATTATTGTATGTACCAAAACTTGCGACTCTAGCTTTAAAATTCTTGTTCGATTTTCGTACCTTTTTAGGGCGGAAGTTGGCAAGGCAATAATTTGAAGCAATTTTTATTTCCATACAAGCAAGTGCTGTCGACAAAATTGTATCCTATCTTTTATAATCTCCGAGATCTAGGTGTTCATACAGATCAAAAATAAACATACTTTAATATAGTTGAAGATCTCTGCTACTGTTTTGACATTTATTTGCTGTAGGCACAAAGATACAATATATGTATTTCCAGCCTGTTGGTAGCGAGTTTAATATTGAGTAAGTAGAAGTTTTGAATAGAGCGGACCTCTAATCAATTGACAGGACCTTTTTTCGCTCGCTGCTCGTCAACCATTTTGCATTGCAACTTGTTGTTGCTTCCGTTTCCGCTTCGCCTTCACCTTCGCCATCTGTGGCTGTGACTGACGCCAGCGATTTGCGAATGCTCTGCAAGTAATTGGGCGCTTTCTAATTAAGCGAGTGTGCAATCTTTTGCAACGCCTTCCCCGCCCACAGCATATGTGAAAAACGTTAATGGCATTTGCGGGCCAATTTTTGGGAAAGTTGTCGGCAACTCGCTAATCATTTCAAAATTGTTCAAGTGTTTGCCAACACAGAAGAGTTGAAGTTGGAGATGAAATTCATGTGTATGTTATGTATGTATGCACAGATCTGTGTATAATGCCATGCGTATATCAAAGCTAAGAAACACAGACAACAACATTTAATCACAACTTCCTGTGAGCAGTTATATTTCGTTTCTTCTTTTGGCTTTTATAAGCATATTTGTTTTCAGCGTTGTCTTTTCAACTTTTTGATTTGCTGGCCAAGCTGGGCGTGGGAAAAAGCTTAAGGCACTTGGGTGTGTTTGAGAGTGTGTGTGTGTGAGTGTATGAGTGTGTATATTAACTACTACTACGACTAGCCACAACGTCACCAAGGGGAACAGATTATGTACGAGCACACACAAAGCATACAAAAAGATGAAAAAAGAGACAAAAGCCAAAGCCAAACAAAACTAGCGCCAAATGAGCCAAAGATCCGCACAATTTTATGGGCCAAGGCAAGGCTCTGACTAAGCTTAATTTTTATACCCGCTACCCGCAAAGGTTAGAAGGGTATTATAACTTTGTGACTCCGTGAACTGGCAGAAGAAGGCATCTCCGACCCTTTAAAGTTGGTTCTTGATCAGCGTCAACAGCCCTGACGATATATCTGTAATTTTAGAGCTAAACTCTTGAAATCATAGACAATCATAACTATAGTTTCTATGATTCTTTGTGATCAGACAAGAATTTTAGAAATTATTTAAGTAATATTTTCGTATGGGCAAAATCGCCTACGCCGACCGACAATCTGGTATATTTTGTAAATTTTGGTTTATTTTTAATTTAGTTCTACCAAACATTAATATCCCAAATATAGGTTTTCGTATATATTCAGTATTTTTGGTATATTTTAAAATGCAACTGAGTAGCGGGTATTTCACAGTCGAGCACACTCGTAATAGAGCCTTTGGTATATTCGTAATAGTTGTGCGGTATATTATTTGGTATATTTTAAATGTAATACCGCACTGTTTTGCAACATCTATATCAATATCCCAAATATAGGTTTTGGTATATATTTCGTATTTTTGGTATATTTTAAAATGCAACTGAGTAGCGGGTATTTCACAGTCGAGCACATTCGTAATAGAGCCTTTGGTATATTTGTAATAGTTGTGCGGTATATTATTTGGTATATTTTAAATGTAATACCGCATTGTTCTGCATTCAGTCTCACAGTCGAGCACACTCGTAATATAGATTTTGATATATTTTTAATTTTATTGTGGTATATTATTTGGTATATTTAAAATGTTATACCGTACTGTTTTGCAACAACTATATCAATATCCCAAATATAGGTTTTGGCATATATTTAGTATTTTTGGTATATTTTAAAATTCAACTGGGTAGCGGGTATCTCACAGTCGAGCACACTCGACTGTAGTTTTCTTACGTGTTTTTAGTTAATTTTTTTTTCTATTTGGAATTTCCGTCATTGAATATTCATTGAGTGCAAAAAATATCGGTTTTCTTTTGATTTTAACGATTCTATCATACGCGTTGTTGGGTGTGAGAATCACATCGATTGATTCTCATGTCATTCGCTCATTCAATAAATTCAATTCGATTTCGTCTTCTGCAACGACTTCGACTTCGACTTCGATTTGGAGTCTCACACGTGGCCATGGCCATAAATTATGATTCAAATATTATCATGCTTGTAGTTTGCTTATCTTTTAATGAGAAATTTCACAAAAAGACAATGGAGCTACACCATACACTACTAACATATATGTACATATATATATCTCAAGCGTATCGGTGGCATTTAAATAGATTTCATTTACATATTTGACCGGCATTTGTAATCTGAGTGCCCCACATAAATCGCTGTCGACGCAAAAAGCCGATAACCAAGCAGCGAGACTAAAGACTGAAGACTTAAGACTGAATGTTCAAGGCTCTATTTCGATCTGAGAAAACTGTGGGGGAGGAGGAGGGGGTAAAATCTACGTAGATAATGCCATTTTATTAAAGGCTGATTGATGATACACTTAAACCTAATCGCGAATGGAGTTTATCATCATTGTAATTGCCACTGAGTGTAACTGGGGGACGCAACAAATTGACAGCAAATTAATGCGAAATTGTCAAATTGTCGACATGGCAACATGGTAAGTGAAGATCAGGTCTCCGCTCTATTATTGTTTATGCAGATATATACCACATACATATATGTATGTGATATACACCTACTGAACAAACTGAAACACACGAACTTGTTCTGCGCACGCGTTTAACACGCGCGCTAATTTTTCGCGTTAATTATGCGACGACGAGTTAAGCGGGGCCCCCGAAAAAAAAAAACAATATCGGAATCATATCAATATTCAAATTAGTTACCCGCGGCGCTAAACCAACAAGCAACCACAATCCTCGTCCAAGCACCAAGCACCAAGTTCAAGTCCAACTCAATAGCCAAGTGGCCAAGTTTTGGCCGTTTTTGGCCATGCGTTTTGTTTTGATTGCTCGGCCTTTTTGTATACCAAATTTATGGGCTTTGTGTGCTCTTTAGTTTTGTATTCCGACACAATACAACACAACATAACCACACACAAAACATCGGCAAATACAATAAGTTTGCTTATGCTTCTTAGCGTATTTGGGAGCATCGATTCAATAGTCACTGCGATTATGAGACTGCAGATCAGATCAGGTGAGTTGTTGTTTTTAACACCGACTTGCCGATACCCAGGTAAAAAGATTAGATTATAAATATAAAATTATAAAATTAAATATTCTGATTTAATAAAATAAAAGTATCATATGTTTTTATAGAAAATTTAATTTAAATTAGATTATGAAATAAACAAAATGCAATGTTGGTGCAGTTAATAGAGATTGAGACTCAGCAAATTCGCCTTGCTTCGCCACTTTAGTTAAGTTTGACTTAGTATGTTAATTTACATTGTGAAGTAAATCAGTTGAAAATCATAAGTTTAGATTTCGTCAACAACAACAAATAAATCCAAGTAAACCAAGTAAAGCAAAAAATAGATAATAAAAACTCGTGTGATTTTTCAAGCTATAAAACGAAGCAATATTGAGAATACTTTCAAAACTAATATATTTATTTTATTCCACCCGACTGTCCTTCGATTTTTCTCATGCGATTCTTTTGTGATTGTCCCGCGATTACTCTGCGATCATTCCAGTATTATCGGTCGATAGTTGGGCGATCATTCTGCGATTATCGGGCGATTTGAGCCAACCGATTTTCCCGCTATCCTAACCTATCGTTATTATTGCGCGATCATTCCGCGGATTTGGTGCGATCTTTCCGCGATTTTCGCCATTATTACCAGATTCTTACGCGATTATTGCGTGATTGTCCCGCGATTGTTGCACTCCAATAAATAAAAGTGTTTTAAACACTTGCAATTATTCTTATACTAATTTTCTTGAGCAAAAATCCAATTGAATCGAAATTCTATTAATCAATTTGTTTTTCTTTAGTTTCTCAAAAATTACAATCATTTAAGCATCATAAGATGTTCACACTTTTGTTGAAGTTCTGACAACTTCAATTGAGAGTCTCGGTTGTCCATCAAGTTTGCTCTCTGCTGTTAATCAACAAATAATCTCGATTTGTTTGCCTGCAGCTATCGTTGTTGTTGTTATTGTTGTTGTTGTTATTCATTATTCGATTCAATTTTGACTTTTTGGCTTTAAGTGAGCTTTGCAGCTAATAGCCACAATAAGCAGCAGCTTTTCCAGCTCTTATCTCAGCAACCATTCACAGTGCTTCATCGTAGTAGTAGAAATATCGTATATCTCTGCTTTCCATACATACATATAAAACTTGAATATTTTTGCCAAACATATTTCATATTTCCGCATTCAATTGCTCTGCATTGTGCACATTTTTATTTACGATATCCACACACGCACACACACACGCACACTACCTAATCTGTGCTTAAGCTTAGGCCAGCGATTTAAATTGGTGTGAGTTGAATGGATAGACTGAGAGAGACGAAGAGGGTAAAAGAGAGGGCAGCTCTTCTTGGGGGGTTTGAGCGGATTTTGTGCATGTCGCTTGTCGGCTTTAAACGTCAACTGAACTCTTCTAAGAGGGTGGCTACTGTATTTGTAGTTGTAGTTGCTGTTGTTGTTGTTTGCTGCTGTTATTGTGTTGGCCAAAAAGTGTTGGTTAATAAATTGTTGGCTAAGCGGCGATTCTATTTTTGCCGCTTTTCAAATTTTATTTATTTGTTTATTTTTCAACAACAATTTTGCTTGCTTGTGTTGTGTTGTGAGTTGGTAGTTGTGAGTTGTGCGATTGTTGTCGCTGTTTAATGTTCATTAAACACTTCCGCCTTTGATGGCCATGATGTCGACAGCGACGTCGTCGTCGTAATGATGAGCATAATCATGAAGTCGATGCTGCTCAGCCGGGCTGACTTTGATGAGAGAGCACAAATACATCAAAGCCGCTGACAAATTTATCACAAAGCTCGCAAGCAAACCGTAAACAAAAAATCAACATTATACGAAGAAATTTTCAAATGCAGCTTAAGCGATTTCCTTAATACTCTAACGAAAGTCGGAGACTTTTATAGATTTATCGCATAAGTAAGATTTTCAGGCAATGAAAGGGGAACAAAAAATGGGTCGAAAAATCCAACTCAAAAAAAAACAAATAACTACAGCATGTTATACGTTTTGAAATACATTTTATTCGATACAAAATTTTTTCAAGAAAGCTTAATTTTATTGTTCACTGATAAAAGTATATTTACATTTATTCTCTTTCTCATTCTATTCTCATTTAATAATGCATGTTTCTATAATGTTTTTATTTTAAACTTTTGTATGACAATATTAACAAGTGAATAAACACATTTGCTAAGTATGATTAATTATATTGTACTTTAAAGCAGTCTTTCAAATAACATAACTCATAATAACAACTGCAAGCTCAACATGCTAAAAACATTAAAAAGTAACTTCCTATCTAATATTTTGAATAATTTATCATTATTGCCACAGTTTTTATTATATTATTTAAGCAAATGGTCTTATAAATACTGCTAAGAAAATCTAATTCTATTGCAAACAAAAATCGTGTATCGAAATATATTTGAAAATAAAAAATATGATAACTTTAAATGACTTGCATATTTTAGAAAATTAAAACAATTTGACATATTATTGAATACTCTTACAGTATTGAAATGTTGTTGTTATTTTATTTGCATCTCCAGCATATTGTTACTCATAATGCGCGCATAAAATAAAAGGTCTGTAATTAAACTACATTAAGAAGTTCAAGTGGCCAAGCTCCATTACATTGTCAACAGACTCGCCGCAGCTCTCGAGAGCTTGTGGCAAACAAATGTAGTATGTAGATGTGCTGACAGACAACAGACAACAGACAAGAGAGACACACAGCAAAAGCCAATGCCAAAAGCTAAAGGAACGCGAAATGAGAGGGGTTAATACAGGGCGTGGCGCGAGAAGGGGCAGAAAACGAGGGCGGGGGAGAGAGAGAGAGACAGTGAGAGAGAGAAAGATAGAGAAAGAGCTAATGGAGCCAACGGACTGGCAATTGGGCATAAATTTCTGGCACAATTACAACGCAATCAACTTAATTACATTGAATAATTAGAGATGAAGCTGCTGCTGCTGGTTGCTGTGCAACGTGACGCGTGGAAGGGGGAGACACGAGGGGGGGGGCGGCAGACAAGTGAACAGAGTCAAAGGAAAGACGTCGTGGTGGCGCCACAAAAAATAAAAATGTTCAGCTGTTGCATGTGGTGTCGATCTCCAAAAGGATCAAGCTAACCAAAGAATGTGAGCATTTGTGCCAAAAACCGTGATGCGGGAGGAGAAGGCAACAGTCAAATCACACAAAAGCTGGCAGACAAAGAAAGATCAATGAAAGGCAATGAGCTGATGAATGAATTTAGCCAGGGATAGACATAGAGTTGAAGAGAGTGAGAGAGAGGGAGACAGTGAGCGGGAGTGAAAGAATTGGCAATTTTGTTTGTGTGTGTGGGTGCGCTTCAAAATTGAAATGAGGGAAATCTCATTGTTACTGCTGCTGATGCTGGAGTTGAATGAATAAGCATGCAAATTAAAAGGCAACCTCGAGCACAATGCGAAAACACACAACAATAGTGTAAACAAGTCATTTAACTAATAACGAGGTACCCCAAAATAATAATAAACAAAAAAAAAAAAAAACAACGAAAGAAGCGCCTCCTCGCTTCCTGTGTGCGCCTTTTGAAATCGGAATTACTGATTAAAATTATGCTTGACTAAATGGGGTAAATTGAACACACAACTCTGAAGGAACGAACAATCAAAGCACTGCCACTCACTTAAACTAATTAATGTTGAACAAAATCCCCTTTATTTGTGCACTGTTCGATTCGAAACTAATGTGGCATTTAACCAATATTTAATTTCATTTTAAACACACTCTATATTTCGTATACTATATTCTCTCCTTTTGTTTATCGGCCTTTGAAATGTCGACCATTTAATGCGCACATAATTCGAATATCAATTTAAATTAATAGCAGCAAAATGTAAACATTAATTAATTCCAACGAATGCAAGTTGCCACTAATATATAATTCCAGCTATATTATATATTGTATGCATGTTTAGAGACTGATTGCACATTAGTTGAAGCTTTATGCTAACACTGAATACTATTGCATTCACTTATTTGTATTATCAATAGGCTTCCATCTAATAGCTGCAAAGTAATCACCAAATATGAAACAGAAATTATCAAGTTAATAGCTTAACTAAAGTCGTCTGCTTAATTCATTCAATTTATTAGTTTTCCATTGAAAAGTATGAAATAAAATGGAATTTTCTAACATTTTGCAGTTGCCTTTTAAAAGCCATATACGATATGGTATATATTTTGCTTCTTGGTATATTTTGCATGTAGTATAGTATATTCATATACGAATAACACCAAGTCAAATATAAAACAAAGTATATTCAAATACCAAATAAAGGCATTGAATAGACATTAATATGCAATATACAATATTTAGTATATTAATACCGAATATAGCAAACGAAATATATATTGGTATATTAATATTGGTATATTACTATACCAAATTAAGCATTTAGTATATTTATTGCATTAATTGATATCACTCTTTATTGAAGCATTCTTACTAGTTTTTTATTTGTTTATAATAATTCCACATATATGTTATGAAAGGAAACTAACTAACAACTTGTTGTTAAAGGCCAAATACAATTGGGTATACATTATGCTCCTTCGTATTTTTTGCATGTAGTATATTCTAATACCAAATATAGCATTTAGTATATTGAAAAACCAAGCCAAATGGAGATTGGTATATTTAAATACCGAATAGAGCAAACCAAATATATCAGTTGGTATATTGATATGCCATATACAGCACCTTTATTAACTTGACTCTTGACTGAAGCATTCTTACTAGAATATTTATAATAATTCCAGATTTATGTAGTTAAAGTTTTCAGTTCAATGAAACCCTTGAAATACTAACAAGAATACAATTTCATTCATTAATTCGTATAACCATCTGAATGCCTCCCATTTAATTCTTTGAATTTATTGGATATCTCATTCCCGATACCTGACTGTGTTCTTTTAGAATATACAGGAACAAAGTTATGCAAAGAATTCCAACTCCTCTGATCCAATGAGGTGCGTAATCCATGCCAGACACATGGCGCGTGGGCAATCCATAGATGAATAAATAGAAACCCATCTCAGAACTCAGAACTTCAAGATGAATAAAGAGAAGAACCTTATAGTTTCTTATATTTTTTGTATTCGGGTTTTTTAGTGGATCATTTGTCAAATGCATTCCATTTGTGGATTATTTGACAGTTTTTATGCAGCAATGTATGGCGGACTGAGGCAGTCATAAATTGGCCGTAAAACTCAGCGCGACAACTCTATTCATATTTCTATGACAGTTTAAGATGTCTGTAGACGGGCGCGTATTATAAAACATTTGGAGGTCCAAGCAGGTGCCATAAAACGGGCTCCAGAGACGGATGTGCTCTGCTGTGCTGAGCTGAGCTGGGCAATGCCAACGTCTTTTATTTTATTTTTTTATAGTATTTTGAGGCTAACCTGGAAATGTTAACGGATTTCAAAATGGGCGGCAATGGGTCGTAAAGTCTTTTGGGCATAAAGTTATTAAATAGCATCTTGAAGACAGACAGATAGAGATTTAGATAGATAGAGGCATAGAGATACACAAAAAAAGTTAAGTTAAGATACATTTGATGCACACAGATTCGACAATTTGCAGCTGGATGAATAAATGAAAAGCCGTCTCAAAATATTTCCGTTTTAATTGGACAGCCTTTGTGTGCCATAAAGTTTACGAGAACCGAGACAGCGAACCGGTTCAGCGTGCGCACCAAATTGGGCAATGGCAGCGGCAGCGGCAACAGCAAACAGTTGAGGCGCCACCAACTGTTGTTGTTGCTGTTCAACTGGTCAACTACTACTCAACTCTCTGGCTGCTTAACTATTCAGGCCAAAGTTTTGTCTGTTTATTTTTTTTGCAGTGGCAGCAACAATGTTCTCTGGCCGGTTCTTGGTTCTCATGACAGCAGACCAAAGTTGGTAGCCAGAGATTAGCTGTAACCAGAGACGCGCCAACATGCGACTAATAGAACTATTACACATTATCGAAGTGCAGTCAGCTGAGGAAGGAGGCGGACCAGAAGAAGAAGCTGTCTCTCTCTCTTTTGAGCGTAGGCCGTTTAACGTTCCCATGGTGCCACTCCTGCCGCTTATCCACCAGCCCCCCTCCCTGCTTCATTGCAACACTCATCAGCTCTCAGGTGTGGCTCAGAGAGTCTTTGTAGCCTGCGTGTGTTGAAAATTGTTAAGCACTCAACTGGAAAGTTGTCTACAGATTTATGGCCAGAGCAATGGAGCTGCTGCTGTTGCTGCTGTTGTTGCTGCTGTTGTTGCTGTTGTGTTTTGTTGCAAGTCTCCTCATATTTGGCCACTTGTCTGCAACTAACTGGGCCGTGCACAGGTGTCTTTGTGGCAAAAGCAAAAAACTATACAAAAAAAAAAGCAAAACACATAGGAAAACATAGAAAAATGGAGAAAAACATCACATCTAGCGGCCGCTACAAATTATTGTGAGAAATTTCAGAGCTGTATGGGAGTTTTTGGCTCTGTCAGCGAATCTGTTGCGAGACCTGATTGATTGGCGGCTTTTTTTTACAACAGCAGCAGCAGCAGCAACCTAAGCGAGGTGCTTTAACAATTGGCAATCGATTCAGAGACTATCTATTAATGCTTGTACATACCGGGAAATATTTAATTATGCAGTATCATTTGAACTGGTTTGGGCAAAGAGGCAGTGTTTTTAGCAAAGACTTGTAAAATATGACGCATTTAGTAATTATTAAAGACAGCTTTTCAATAAGTATTTCAATTTAATTTTTCTTTAATTTAATTTGAATCATTCAAAACATATTAACATCTTTTTTTTTAAATATTTAATGTTTCTTATTTATATTTACATACTTACATTATATAAAATTAACTCATAATAAGATGCAAATTACAATCTTCAAATTTGTTATTTACTTTGACGTACACAAATTTAATAATAACAAGTAAGAGAGATACAGTCAAGTGTGCTTGACCGTGAGCTATCCGATATCCATTTTAAATAAAAGCAAAACTGAGCGATATTATTCTAAAAAAAACAGTAAAAATACTAAGAATATACTATATTTGGTAAATTTATATAGTTCTTTATACAAAATATACCCTATAGTGTGAAATATACCAGACTGGCAGGTAAAGCAACTAAAATCCATAATAGGTGGACGATTTTAAATAAATAACTTCTACAGATTTTGTCTGATATGCAAACATACTATAAGATATTACTTGTAGTATTCGTTTCAAAGTAAATAACATAAATTGCTAATAGTTAATTAGGATTAATTTGTGACTTCTGAATTCAATAGCAAGCAATCAATTTCTTTGCTTTCTAACCAAAAACAAAAGATAAAAAGATTTAACAATATGTAAATATTTTTGTTGTATAAAATCTTATTGTGAACAAAATGTAAAATGATAATTGAAAACTTCATAATAATGTCTTATATTAATCATTTTAAATTATAGAATCCAAATATAAAATTATACGTTTTAAAGTAATTAAAAGAATGTGAATTGTAAATTAAAAAGTTATGATTGTAATTGATAGAATTTAATTTGTAATGTAATGAAACTCCCAAATGCCATTTCAAGTTATAGAATGTAATTCATACATCATTAAATATTATGAATGGTAAAATGTTGAATTGTACAAAATATTAAAACTGGTTTTGTATATATATATATCGCATATCCCTGCACGGATATTACTTGTGCTGTGCCTATTTATAGGGTTCGCATGTGGTAGCATTTAAGCTATCCAATAACAGATATCGATAACGCCGCTGTTGATAATACTGGTTATGCTTACCGCATGCAATATGCCACTTCCAGTGCCACTTACTAGCTTCTTCTTCTTCTTCTTCTTCTTCTGGTGGTGCTGCTGTCACCGTTCTTATGCTCTTCTTGGAAAGGAATGAATCTACTACTACGCTCCATACTCTGCGTCTCTGCAAACGTGGAGCAACTCATTGAGTGTCTTTCGGTTTGGCATTTTTAGGGCTACATGCGAGAGACATGCCGCAAAAACCGCAAGAAATCAATTCCAAGAAATTGTTTGTCTTCCGCTGCCGCGACGACGACGCGAGGAAGCTTGTTGCATTAGTCCCCTTGATTTCGACATAAGTATGGTAGTTATTATAAGCATATTGAAAATGAATCGTCGTCGCATTTGATACGCTTCAGTTTCTGTCTTGGTCATTTCTGAAGTCTGTCTTTCGATACCGATTCCGATGCCAATTCCGCTGAAGATTTCGCTGGATAGTTTGAGTTGTGCGTCGAGCTGTCGACCGGCGGCATCATTATTGATGGTTTATTAACACGGCATGAGGTGTTGACTGCTGTCCCATTTAGGTTATTTTACCCCCCACACTCTCCTCTTGCCACTTGCCACTAGCCACTCGAATGCGACTAAAGGCGTGTTGAGAGTTCGCTGCAATTTTGCGCGCTTGTTTTTGTTGTTTCTTTTTTTTTTGGTTTTTTATTTGGGTTAATTTATCGGCTATAAACAACAGATGAAAGAAGTAAAAAATATAATCGACTGTGAGATGCAAGCATCACAAAATATACCAAACTAATATACTAAAATATTAAAATATACCTAATGAGGTATGTGGTATGTTGATATTCTATTGTGGTATATCTTTATGTTTTATATTTGGTATTTCGATATATACTAATTTAAAACAGTGCGGAATTATTCTTAAAATATACCAAATTTGTAAACTGTATACAGTATTTGGAATTACGATAAGTTGTATTTGGTATTTCGATATACTATATTTGCTAAAAATCGATATGTACACTGTATTTGGTATATCTATATCTATTCTGAAACATTGCGGAAATATTTTTAAAATATACCAAATTTATATACTAAAAGTACTAAAATGTAATGAAGGCTGCATATGGAATTACGATTAGCTATATTTGGTATTTCGATATACTATGCTATATGTCGATATATACTACATATACTGTATTTGGTATATCGATATACTATATTTGGTAGGTCGATATTTACTATTCTGCAAAAAATTATATGTCTATCACTTATTGTTTTTGAGATCTATGTGTTGATATGGACATAGCTATATAACTTAGGTTTTGAAGCTTCTTCAAACATGTTGTATTTGC
Source organism: Drosophila niveifrons (assembly GCA_035046325.1). NCBI lineage: Eukaryota > Metazoa > Arthropoda > Insecta > Diptera > Drosophilidae > Drosophila > Drosophila niveifrons. The sequence goes on along the minus strand of JAWNOC010000063.1, from coordinate 6,635,511 downwards.
TGGAGGCACAAAGTTATACTACCCTTCTACCATATGAGTAGCGGGTATGAAAGTATGATAATAAAACTAAAATTAAGTGGCGAAAGGAAGTGAAAAGCGATGCTGGACAAGCGAACTCATCATGACGCTGTCTTTGTCTCCTCTTTCTCGCTCTCACTCGTTTTTTTTTTTTAAGTTATCACTATCTTTTACCGCCTAACGGTCTGTCGAGAAATGAAACCAAAAACGAAGACATTTGTAAGGTGCGGAAACACGAGGCGTGACATCAGCCATTGATGACCTGATGACCATCAACTGTTTGTTGACACGCTGACGATAATGATGATGGCCATTCTCAATAGTTCCCTTCATGTGCTGCATTTGATTGCTTCGCTTTACTTAGTAGAACTTGTACTAAGGAAGTTTCGTTGTGGCAAATTTATGCACTAAATTATGCTAATCATTTAACAAATTGCAAACATATTTGCTTAGTCACTTGCGGTTTTCAATTAAAATGGTTCAACTAGAGGCAGACACACACACATACACATACACATGCACATACACTAACACACACATACACCTACACACAGGATGCCTGAGCAGCTTCTGGCTACTGCCAAGCGCAAACTAATTAAAAACAAGCGCTTGGCCACTTGAGCAGCATGTAAAATAATTTCCAGGCCATTTTCACATTCACACACACACACACACACCTATACACATATACACTGTGACACACCTTCATATGAAGGTAGGCTATGGCACAAGTGACTGCGGTCCCAGGAAGCTATTTATAATTACCGTATGCGGATTCAGTTGCCCCAAAACTTTTACTCAGCGCCTGAAATCTAATTTGCAAAACCAGTCACATTACCCTTTCACTTGTCTGCCCCCTCCCTTTCTTCTCCTTCTCACCTTACATCTCACCTACTTATCACCCACCTATCTCCACTGTAAATTCTCGTCCACACTTGCATTGCATAGGTCCCAAAAATGTAAGTTATAAACACATTGCTCATACGCCAGGTGAACCGCATTTAGTTTTCAACATATCTAATTAAATGCCATTGCACATTGGATGTGGAAATGGTTTTGAGTCGACTACGAATAACGAATTGTTAATTCTCAAATTATCAGAATAGTTAACCAAGCTAATTACACATTATACTTGACCAAACATAATAAGAGAAAACATTAATATCAAAATCAATATGATGTTTTTTCTATAAAATTAATTTGTGTTTTTTTATATTAAATAGGTAGTGTACATCATGTTAACCAATTGCATTGTCGTTGTGAATCAGTCAATCAAGAAAAAATACTTTATTTACATAGTTAATTATTTCTACGATTGACATTCAATTCTTAGCTCATACAATTTTTTTTGTGTTTAAAAATTGTATTTTACTTTTAATAATGAAAATGTGGCTTTAAGACTTTAATACGCATTTTTCATTTCTATTATAAAAAGATGGTTTCAAGATTTTAATCTTTTCTTTTTAATCTTATATTGTAAAAGTATAATTTATTATTTTGTGAATATTTTTAACAATTAAATATTAACGGCCCACATAGAATTATTCAATATAAAAATGGTAATTAATTGGGTGCGATTCAAAATCGTATGACAATTCTCACTTAAACAATAGAACTATTCTATTAAAATGCGTTTTCGCATTTCACTCAAATAAAAATTAAAAAAGGATCATTATAAAATTAAACTTCAAAAATTGCATTAAAGAAAAGTTTAAATCTCTAAATGTATACGTTGCAGCCGTAGAATTAGTAAAGTAATCAAATGGAATCAAATGAAAATAAAGAAAAACACATTATATGAATATCAATAAATAAATAAAAAAAATAAAGGAAGCAAATAAACAAAAAGCAAATAAACAATAGAATATATAAAATAAAATGAATTAAATAAAATTTAAAAAACAATAAATTAATAAAATAAATAAAATAAAATAAAATAAGTAAAACAAATAATATTTAAGTTATATATAAAATAAAAAAGTGAATAAAACAAATATAATAAATAAAATTAAAAACAATTAAAATTAAATAAAATAAAGTAAAATCAAATCAAAGAATATAAGCAAAAATAAAACTAATCATTAAAATTAATAACATAAATAAAATAAATAAAGAAAAACATAAAATGAAATTAAATTAAATATAGAAAATACAATGAAATAAAACAAATGAAATTCTTAAATACTGAAATTAGCACTCACACACTTTTTCTCTCAGTGCATTTTTGTCCAAAATGTTTGTGGATTATATGAGTATGCGAGTAATTTGAATAAATTATTATTGCTGGAGTTGCTGACGAATGTTGAGCTGCCAAAAGTCAAGACGTCATTGCATCACCCCATCAACTGTTGTTCAGCTGTTGAACTGCTTAGCTGGTCAACTGGTTGCCAGTCCACACCAGGAAGCAAAGAGAAGTGAAGAGTGCGGAGAGCGGAGAGTTGCAGCCCTGCAGCGTATTTGTGGTCTGTCTGGCCGACTAGCTAAATACTGCATTTATTTTTATGAATAAACCCCAACAACAGCAGCAACAACAACAAGAAGAAGAGACTCGACAACAACCGACTTGTATCCGCAGTTGAACTCGACTCGGAGCTAAGTCAAATCTAGATGAGTCTGGGGCTGCAAGGTGTGAGAGTTCGTTCGAGGCTAGGACAATGGCAATAGACGTGGATCCACCCACCCACCCACTCGACACACAGCTTGAAGTGTTGGCAGCGACGATGACTTCCTGTTTATCTCTCCCTTCTCTCTCTCTCTCTCTCCCCCTCTTTGTCTGCCTGCATTCTCGCCCCTTTGGCTTCTCCCCCGCCGCCGCCTTAGATGGCAAGTGGCGTCCGTGCATGCTGAAGCATCCACTTTGGTGCCATTCACATGGTGCCCAGCAGCAGGAGTAGGAGTAGGTAAAGTAGAGAGCTGATGGCAGCAGAAGAAGCAGAAGCAGAAGCAGCATTCTCTCATTGCTAACGTCGCTGTGGTTAGCCGTGTTATATTCCAAAGCCTCAAGATGCAGCTGCACCGCAGACTCAACAACCAGAACAACCTAAGCCTGAACCCTTGGCTGAAATACCTTAGCACCACACTCGCACACACACACACTTGGCATTTAATGGGCTGCTTTATTTATTTTTAATAAATTTTAATGCTGAAATTGAAGAAGAAGAACTTGCTGTGTGCTGTCGCTATTGTGTTTTGTGGGGTTTCTTCGCCGCAAAATTATAATTTTTATGCCACATACTCGAAAGATAAGATTACAAATAATTCATAATTGGGTTCATGCTAAACACACACAAGCAGCAGCACCACCACAGTCTGAAGTAGAAGCAAAGTCGTAGTCGGAGGAGGCAGCTTCCATGGCAAAACCCAACACCAAACGGCAATCTGGCAGCCGGAAGCACTATCCATTGTTGTTATTGTTGCTGTTTGTTGTTCATGGCTTTAGAAAGTGCGCCATGGGATCTGGCAAGTCAAAGACTCAATTATTAATTTGACCAGCAGCAAGCAGCAGCAGCAGCAGCAGCAGCAACAACAAAAGCTTTAAAAACTCTGCGTGATTTCATAAAAAAAAACATATACATATAAAAGTTATAAAAAAAATATACTTAGTAGAGAAATGCAGCAACTTTGCGGTCTTTTATTTATATTGCCTAGCACATTTATGCTTATGCATAATATATTGTTGTTTGTTGCCACTTAAATACAACAAAATTGTGTTGACACACCATTGAGAGAAGTCAAGAGACGTAATTGGAGTGGAGTCTTAAGTAAAGTTATATATTTTAGCTGCGGCTTGGGAAACATTTCACTTAACTTACCTTAAAATTGTTGATGCCAAAATTACGCGCAATAATTGTTAAGTTCGTTGCGAATACTATGAAAAAAAGTAAAAGTAAATTATTCATTATGTTTAAATTTGCAAAAATATTAACGTTCGCGAAATTATTGTAACGTTTAAATAAATAAAATATTACAAAAACAATAAGAAACCAGCTACCCACTTTTAATGAAAGCAAATCAGTGCAGCACCAAATTAATATACTAATAAATAAAATTGATTTAAAAATATACCAAAATTATTATATGGTGTATTGCTATACTATTTTTTTTAAAAGAATATTAGATTGATATTATATTAAGTACAAAAATATACCGAAGGCTTTATTTGGTATCGATATACTATCAATTTGAGGCTATTTCTTATACCAAATTCATATGCAAATGTTGTATTTGGTATGTCGATATACTTATATGTTAAAAATATACTATCGAGTTTAAAATATATCAAATTCTCAAACTACCTACAATGACCAAACTTATAAAATTATTTCTTCAATAGCTTAACTACCAAAAATTTGTTTGTTTTACCATAATTAATGTCATTTTTAATTTAATTAGGTTTAGCCAATTTTGTTTGGACAAATAAGTTAAAATGTTTAGACAACTTGTAACCAAAACAGGATTTTATTGTTACTTTTCATAAAAATTCTTTAATAAAAGGAAATAAATATATATAAAATAAAATGAAAGTAGCATTAAATAATTAAGTTTGGGTAATCAAGCATTTTGCATATAATAAAAATGTGATAAATAAGCAAACTTTTGATAATAAATTAAAATGTTTAGCTGACATGCCTTAAGCTTTAAGTGGCAGCATTATAAGAAAACAATGCTACTTTCAATAAAAATTTCTATAAATAAAATAAATGGAAACACTTTAAAAATAAAATTATAAAATACATTACAAATATCAAAGAAAGTGTTGTAAGCATTTGGTAAATAAAAAAGTAAAGTAAGTGATGTGGAATACATACAAATTTTAGACAGTAATTAAAATGGTATAAACCAATTAAAATGTTTAGCAACATCATAATAAGAAATCAAATCAACATTAAAAAATTTTAAATATAAAAAACACTTTAAATAAATACGAAATAAATAAGAAAGTGCGGGTGAGCATTTGGTAATTAAGCATTTGGCGAATAATAAAAGTGCGGAAAACAACAAAATTCTTGACAATAAATTAAAATGTTAAAAACAATTCAAATGTTTTGCTGTTATTGCAATGCATGAAGCACTTGTTTGTCGAATTGAAAAATTCAATAAAAAACAAAAAAAAATGAATACGTTTCTGTGCTCACATATGATCTATATGTGTACATAACATATATATATATATTTGTTTGTACATGCGTAATTATTATTATTGGCGTTCAGTCCAATTTGGGGTGACCATATGCGTCCATCAAAGCAGTCTCTGTGTGTATGTGTGTGTGTGTGCGTGTTTTTGTGGTGTTTATGTACTTGACTCTCAGTCAATATGCATATGAGCGAGTAAATTTTAAAGTCCGAAATAATAAAGATACACACACACACACACTCTGTGGCAGCTGCGCCGAGAAGTGTGCTAGTAAAATTGTTGCTTCTTTTGCATAAATATGAATAAATTAAAATCAGAATCAACATTTTTGATATGCGGACGGAACGGGCAACGAGAGCAACGGGCAGCTTTTTGTTGGGGGATTCATTTCGCGTTCGCCGTTCTCGTTTCAGCTGCCGGACACGGGCTTGAATCCGGACACGGAGCTGAGGCTGAAGCCGAAGCTGAAGCTGCAGCTGCAGCTGCGGGTCACTGGCAAAAGCGGATCGACTGATGGTCAGGGGGTCAGTGAAAGAGGGGGGAACGCAGCACTTTTTGTGGCCAGCAATTAAAAATTGCGCGCTGTTGCACATTTAATTATTGGGAATCGGCTTTCAGGTAATCATTGTTAATGGCAACAACGCTGCATTTAATCTTAACGGTAATGTTGTTGCTCTTGCTCTGTTGCTGTTATTATTATTATAATACTTTTTCGCGCTGCAGCCAAGCAAAGCCAGCCAGCGCATCGCCTTAAAGTTGAATTTCGCATATACTCGCATGTAGTTGACCCGCATTAAGCCTGCAAGGCTGCAAATTTCGCACCAGCATAAATACAAATTATCCAGCCGAACAGTTTTTTCGATTAAATGCAATGCTATTAAGCATCAAAATTAAACAAATTCGAAATTCTTCACGCCACAAAAGCAAAGCCAAGTGTAGAGCGTTTAACATGTTGCTTGCCGAAAAGGGCATTTTCAAATATTTATGCTTTAAAATTGCATAAACCAAGCGAGTGAAAGAGAGAGAGAGAGAGAGAGAGAGAGAGAGAGAGAGGAGAGCAGCAGCAGCGAGTGTGCAACGCTGGCTGGCGTTTACGTAGCGTATGCGTAATATGATGAGAAATTGAGTAATGCATGCAAAAAAAACAAAAATAAATAAATAAAACATAAAAAATGAGTGAGCTACACAACTTTTATGGAATTTTCATTTAACTTCAATAAAAATAAATATGCATGAAAATGGAATTACGTTACTCAGAGAGCAAAGCGAACAACAACAAAAACAACAAAAAGAGAGAGAGAGAAATAACTGACTGATGGCATAAGATATTAAATGACATTATTGCTTGGGATTTTCATTAGCTATCCGTTTCGGTTGAACCACATATTTCAACTAATGCTAATTGAAACGGGGCTGGGACTTGTCATAAATTTTAATTGATTTTCTAATGAGAGAAAGGCAAACCGAGAGAGAGAGTGTGAGAGAGAGTGCGAGAGTTACTTGAAAGCATCAATATCAAAGGCGACAGAGCAGCAAATGCCAATAAGTAGGCAATTATAGGTCATTCAGCATGATTGCCTGCATAATTGAAACCGAATCGAAGCTCCCAACCCCAAAAGCCTCAAACCGACTGTCGATGACCTCAACTACTAGAATATTTGGCACACAACTCTCATAGAATATGACTGACAGTTGTTCGCCCCCTTCTATCACTCTATCTTCATCTCTCTCTCGATTGATTAAAATGGCAAATATTTGCCAAAGCCGCAAAACTAAAGTGGCAAACTGAGCTTTGGACGTTGACGTAGTAGTCATCAAATAAGGATTCTTTTTCGGCCAGGCATACTTTTCATAACATTTTTTTTTTTGTTGTGTGCTCTGTTAGCATCATTAATGTGGATGGATGCAGAGGCAAGTCTTTTAAGGGTGCATTCAATACTTATTTTTTTGCCATCAGCATAAGCAGCTTTTTTGCTTATGCCTTTCGACAACCAACCACAACAACAGCAACAATAAAAAAAAAAATGAGAGAAGAATATAAATTCATAATAATAATAAAAATGAAAACCTTAAAAACTGCACACGATGCATAACAACAACAATAACAGCAACAACAACAACGAGAAGTATAAGAATAAGGCATCGCTATGGCAACCTCGATAAAAGTAAGCAAAGGAAGCAGAGAGCGAGAGAGGGAGTGAGCGAAGGAAGACAAAGCTGCAAAGACGCCTTTTGCTTGGTTGGATTAAAGTATCAGGCTGGATATTTAAAACCTCTTGAGCCACAGCAGCAAGCAACAAAATGGGGCAGAGGCAGAGGCAGAGGCAGAGGAAAGAGCCTGACTTGAGGAGGCACAAAAAACCAAACTGAAACCAACTGAAAAATTAAACAACAACCAAGAAAACGACGACGACGACGATGAAGCGGTCTTCAAAAAGAACAAGGCGAAAGTATAATGTTGCACTGCCTGGTGCAAGTTGGGGGGGAAAGGAGTAGGGTTGCTTAAAGCTGTGGCAGAAGGGAGAAAGGGCAAAAGGAAGCAGCGGTCGTGGCATCAATGTGACGTTGAGGTTGTGGTCTCTGTCTCTCTCTCTCTCTCTCTCTCTTCCTCCCTCTTCGGCTGCACTCGACCGCTATCTTCGCCCTCGCTCTGGCTCTGGCTCTTGCCCCTCCCTCCTCCAGCATGCCACCGTGTGGCAGGTAAATGCCAGTGGCTGGAACGACCCTGACCAGTTTTCCATCAGCGCAGCGGCGGCTGCAAAAATATTTTTAATAACGGGTTGGCGCATGAATAACTGCGAAATATGAGAGTCCTGCCAGTCGACGTGCCATGTCCTTGATCTCCCTCCACAGTCTCAACATCACCATCAGCAGCATCAGAAGCAGCAACCTCAGCAGCATTCGCGTCAACATCAGCGTCTTTGACCATTAAGATATTGCATTGGCCATTGGCCATTCGACTCTCCATTGCAATCATAGTAAAGCTTCCAAGTTTGGCCGGTTAACAAAAAAAAAAACCAACAAGTAGGAAAGCTACAGTCGAATGTGCTTGACTTTGAGATACCCACTACACATTTTAAATAAAATCAAAATATTGCGGTATTTGATTCAAATGTACCATATAAATACTATAAAATATACCCACTGGTATATTTGGCATATATATGGTACTACACTCAATATGTACTATAGAATGTAATATATACCAGATTGTCAGCAACAGCTACTAAGGAAACCTTATTAAGCATGAGATTTTGCAAATACAAAAGTATTTCTTTAATAACTTCGACAATTTTATCTGAACACAATAGTTATTGTTGTATATACCAAAACTCTAGCTGTTATTCGTTTATTTTATTTTTGGTCGATTTGCGGGGCGGAAGTGGGCGTGGCAAATATTTTAAACAAACTTATTCTGCGTGCAAACATAACAAATGCTGTCGAAAGATAATTATAGCTCTATCTCTTATAGTCTCTGAGATCCAGTGTTTCATACGGACAGACGGCCAGACGGACAGACGGACATGGCTAGATCGTCTAAGCTTTTCACGATGATCAAGAATATGAATACTTGATGGTGTCGGAGAGGCCTCCATCTAACTGTTACATTCATTTGCCTTCGCACAAGTTTATAATACCCTTCTACCCTATGGGCAGAGAGGGTATAAAAAAACATTTACATAATACGATCCTGCAAAACCGGCTCGTTGGCTGCTGCTCCATGTGTGCTCCAACCCTTCGCGACAAGGGTGCAATCGGGCAATAAGCAAATCTTAACTTGAAAATCATTTCACATACTCTCAACTTCGTTGCTTGTCAGCTGCAAGAAAAGCTTTGCAATCGATTAGGCGTAGCAAGAGAAGTTAAAAGATTTTGGGAGAAAAATTTAGAAAATTTGATTTGATTGATTTATTTAACAGTTGAAACCGTACTTCAATTAAGTACCATAACAATATATTCTATGGAAAACTAATTCAGGCAAAGCCTCATACTCATAAATAGGTAAAACTATTAAAGTAAAATGATTTTAAGTAAATCTGGACCTATAACTGAGTTAGAAATTCATTTATTATTATTCCTTATTTAAAAAATTTGTATGTGAAATCCTTCTTAAAATAAACAATGAACAGAAATTCATTATTGTGAATGAGATGAAAAATAGTGATTTTTTAAATATTTTATTAATTAATTTTGTAATTTTGTTTATATAATTTTTATTTGCAATTAGGCGACACAATCAATAGATTAACGACAATTTATTAAAATAAAATAATTTATAAAATATATAGAAAAACGAATAAAAAAATAATTAACCTTATTATAGATTAAATTTATTTTGAAGCTACTTAAAAGGCTGTAGTAACGAAAGCTTTTGCTAAATGTCAAGCTCAAGTTAACAATAATGTATTCAATTCATTTTATATCTGCATTAAATGTAAATAAAACCTTTAATTTATGTCAAGTTTTTATTAAAGTTACAAATAATAAATAATTAAATACAAAAATTAATAAATGAATTAAATACATTAATGTTGTTAGCAAAAGTTACGTAACTTTGTGGAGCTTGCAAGGCCCAACAATTCTACACTATAACAGCCTTTATCCCTCTCTCTCTCTCTTTTCTCTTTCTCTCTCTTTTCTTCTTTTTTCTCTTTTTCATTCTGTCTCTGTCTCGCTTTCTCTATTTTTCCCTCTCTCTATTTCACATACTCATTTCTTGAAAAGCTTTTAACTCCTTACAATTTTATTACATTTACAAATTTGAAGTTTATTGCACAATTTTATTTATATTTATTTGCAATTTCAATTTTAAGCGTTCAATTTTAGGACACAATTAATTATTTAAAATGTACTATATTTTTAAGATAACTATCTGCTAAGAACTAAGTCTTTAAAGTAAAATATTATTTTGAAACAACATCAGCTGAAAACAAAATAGAGAGAATGAAGATTTTAAATAATTTATGCAGCTTTCATTTTCGAAATGCAATTAGTTTATGAAGCGTATTTGCGTATTCGTTTTCATGTTGCATAAATCAGTTTTTGTCGTTATTTGTATGCATTGACTTAATCACCACATGACGCGGCATCTCGTCATCGTCATCATCAACATCACCCAACCTCAATTTCAGCTCCAACTCCGACTCTGACTTCAACTCGAACTCCATCTTCATCGTTCTCCTCGTCATCGTTGTCACCCTTCATCCTGCATCCCGAGCTGTGTGTGTGTGTGTGTGTGTGTTGTTGAGGAGTTTGAATGCGTGCCGCTTATCAATGGAAAGTGCTGACGACAACGCAGCCCGAGGCTCGAGAGCCAGGACCCCATTGAAGCTCTGCTGCAACCATCGATGCTGGAGGGGGAGCAGAGTAGAGAGTGGTAGAGAGAGACTGGGAGAGAGGGAGAGAGGGGAAGGATGTAGTGGAGGCTGCTGGCGAGAGCCTGTTTATAGTTTACCAGCAACTAAATTAAAATTATTTCAACTTGACTGACGTTCGGTGCGAAGCTTGCAATAACGGAGCCTGCTGCCAGAGACAGAGATGCAGAGAAGAGAGAGAGAGAGATATGGAGAGTAAGAGAGAAAGAGAGAGAGAGTCTCTGGCATTACCCTATGCCTGATGCCAGGGCCATTAAAACGAGTTCGCCGAGCAGCTGTCGAGGGACGAAGGCAGCGTTTTGATTGCACTTGACGATGCTGTTGTTACTGTTACACTCTTGTTATTGTTATTTTTGTTGTAGTTGTCGTTCATTGTCGTTCGACAGTATCAAATTATAAATACTTATGAAGGACCCAACCGGTCCCAGCTGCTCCATCAAAGTGTCCTAAGCAACACGATGCAAAACACAACACAAAAAATCAAAAGGGATAAATAATAATAACAATAACAAGAGCTATTGCTCCAAAGTGTTAGTAACAAACAATCGTAGTAGAAACAATCGTAATACAACACAAAAATACATATATAAACAAAGCGAAGCGTGTCGCTGGGCCAATTCCAAGCGACACATTGTGGAGACACACACACACACAAAAGGGCCAAAAGTGTAAAGTCAAACAATTAAAAACTCAATTAGCGCCATATTGAAAAGCTGCCAATCATTTGGCCAACAAACACACACACACACACAGAGAGAGACACCTATGTGTGTGTTTAGTACTTGTTTGTTCACATTGTGCGCCGCAAATTGGTCAAAAGTACAAAAATATCAAAGATTGGCACTGCACAAAAAACCCAAAAAAAAAAAACAAAAAACAAAAACGAGTATCGAAAGCGAGAGCACAAAAACGAAAAAAAAAAAACAAAAAAGTCGAAAACAACAAAAAACCAAATCAAACACAAACGGTAAAGGCAAATGGCAAACCTCACAAATAGAGCGTGAAATTGACAAAAAAAAAACACAAAAAGAAAATAAAATAAAGTAAAGTAAAAAAAAAATCAAACAAAACAAAAACATGACAACAGCAACAAACCAACTGCAGTAAATGCAAAATAGCAAACAATTTTTTGGGGCCGCACATGAATTTCAACTGCATAGATACAAATGTATCTGCATCTGTCGATTGCTGTCTTTGACTGTATGTGTGTGTGTGTGTGAGTCCGTGTGTGTAACTATGCCAAGTCAATGGCTGTGCAACCGGAAGGAAACGAAGGATAGAGCATATGGCGAAGGCATATGGAAGCACACACACAGACACAACAACGAAATAAAGCAGTGTGTGTGTGTGTATAGAAAAAGCAACACAAAGAGAGAAAAACAAAAGCAGGCGCACAACAAAAAACGCAGCACAAAACCATAAATGAGCTGTAAAATACCAGCAAACAAACAAAAAAATGGAGCTGCAAACGACTTGAAAGAAAACGAGCTCAGCCCCCAAAAAACAAAACAAAATACAGACTGGCAAATGTTTTAGGTAAGTGATCAAAGGACTCAAAGAGACAGCAGCAAGAAGTCTACAGCAAAAGATACAATTTAGGCAAATTACAAATTTAAAAATTCGTGTCAGGTGAACAGATTTCTTAAACAAACATCATTTATTGTAATTAACCAAGTTAAATAAATAAAACAGTCGAGTGTACTCGACTGTGAGATACCCATTACCGATTTTAACAGTGAAAATATACCAAAATAAATACATTTTAAAATACTTAAATGTACAAGACTGTATAATAATAATAATATTCTAATAATATACCAAATTTATATTTCGAAGATATACCAAAGTGTACCATTGGCTATATATAGTATTGTACATATAGTATTCTAAAAAATATACAAAAATTGTATATCAAATAGTATTAAAATACATATACCCAAATTTATATTTGGTATATAGATATACTAATACAGTTAAAATATACCACATTTTCAAACATAGCAACTGCTTTATTATTATTCAAAAATGACATAAAATTAATATATATAAAAAATACTAAAATATACCCAAAGTTGTATTTAGTATATCATTATACTATTATGTTTAAAACATACCATGAGTATATGGTAAATTACACCCCATTGCAGCAGCAACTGAAAATTTAAAAGTAAATGTTAAACTAGTAAATACAATTTATTAAATAAGTATATCAAATAAGTATATTGGACGAGATGTTTATAAAATGTTAGTTTACATAATTGTTAATGTTAATGCACTGCTAATATTAGTTATCGATACTAATCTATATTCATATGCGTACGTTGATATTTAAGGATTTGTATAAACAACGTTGTTATTCTTTTGCACTAAACGAAATGTAAAGTAATATTACAATTTGTTAAATATTAAAGAAGCAAGTGCCAGCAATGAATAAATTGATATGAACAATAAAGAGCAATTCATTTAATATGCTTTCAAGCATATTGCTTTCTGCTTGCTTTGCTATAACGCTAAATTCGACTCTAACTCCGACTTAGACTTGTGCTTATTGAATTCCAGAAATTGTCCGGAAATTCCAAAGAAATCGTTGACATTTCATAAAGGCATTTTAGCAGGAGTAGAGAGTAGCAGTAAGTTGTCTCAGTGCTTAGTGCTCTCTATCCTGCTCAGCTCTCAACTCCTTGGCTCCTCATTCTTAGCCTCAGCTCAGCTTAGCTCAGCTCTCTGCTCATCTCATCGCACTCCTGATGCTGTTTGTGCTGTCTCATCATTATCCAAGTGGCAGCAGCAGAAGCAGTAGAACATTTTCCATATTCCATGCTCAGTTAGATGGGCTAATCAAGAAGAACGAACGAACGAACGCTGCTGCTGCTGCTGCCAGTGACAACTTTCTGTCTAGACTGGGCCACGCCTACTGCACTTGTGGGTAGGGGGCGAGGGAAGGGAATAGAAGGGGAGTGAAGTGAGATTGTGGCAGACACGTCAGCAGAAAAGCGGAAAGGCAGCCGAATGCAATTATGAAAATTCATTTGATTTGTGTTTATGATTTTGCCCCAACGTCCGTTGAGTGTTTAAAATTTAATTTGCCCACAATGTTGACGACTATCAAAAGGTACAAGTAAGAGAGAGAGAGAGCGAGAGAGAGAGAAAGAGAGAGAGAGGATGTGTTTTGCGGTCGCGACACTCAACACTTTGACTTTGAGTTGAGCCACCACAGCGGGAAAAAAGCGCAAATCATGCGGCTAAAGATCTCAAGCAATCGGTAGCAGCAACAATCGCCAACTGCCACTTGCCACTTGCAACGTGGTGGCAAACCCATTGCAAGCCCATTGGCACCCCATGCATATGAGCACGCAACTGTTGCACAGTTGCACGGTTGCAATCGCCAATCGTATTTTGCTTTTGCTCAACTCATTGCCTCGTAATTAGTGGAAATTACTTGTGCCGCTTCCCCCAAAATGCAACAGCAACAGCGGCAGCAACGACAACAACTAAAGCGTCAACAAAAAAATTGATGGTTAAAAAAAGCGTTGGACAAAAAAAAAACAATATGAAATCCCCAAGTGCTGCTGCTGCTGTTGCAGTTGCAGTTGAGAGTCGTCGCTTGTAATTACCGCAGCGATCACCGAACAACCAACAGCCAACAACGAACACTGATCAACGTCCAGCGATGCTGCTGTGTGCTTGCCACAGGTGCGTGGCACAAAAAAGGCGACAAGTGGCCGACACATGCAACAAGCTGAATCACGAATGCCCTGCCACTTGGGGCAACACGCAAAATGTGGCGAGCAAAACATTTGCAGCAAGTTTTCAATACAATACAAATTTAGTTCAAGTTATTCGTAAATATATTTACAATAATTCAAATATTTATTTTATTTATTATTTGTAAATCATTTATTTTAGTTTTTATATTTTCATTAAATAATTTATTATTAAATAATTTTATATTAAATAATTTATTTATTTCGTTTTATTTGTGTTATTTATTATACACATTTAGTTCAGTTTTTTTATATGTTTATTCTTCATAATTAAAATTGTTCTTTGAATTATCATAGTTTATTCGTTTATTCATTTTTATTTCTCGGGTTTTTTTTTTTGTAATATTTGTTTTTTTGTGTTTTTGTTTTTATTAATTTTACAAATTTGGTTCAGGTTGTTCGTCTATTTATTTTGTAAAATACAAATATTTATTTCATTTATTATATTTTATAAATTTATATGTATATTTATTTACTATACAAACTAAGTTAAGGTTTTTCATAAACTTATTTATCTTATATATTTTATTTAATTATATATTATTTTACTTATTTGTGTTATTTCCTTTATATATGTCCAATATCTTATATACCTTATATTTTTTATTATTTAATATGAATTATTTAACTTATTTATATTTATTTCGTCATTTAATTCAATTATATTTTACGTAAGCTATTTTCTCATTTTTTTGTATATTATATATATTAATTTCATATATTTTACCTTTCTATATTTATTTAATATTTTTTCTCACATTTTTTACATAATTTTTTTAAATTTGTATTTGTTTTTATATTATTTAATTTCTTTTTCTTTAGAGCTTTCTTTAATTATTATTATTATATTATATTCTAAATATTATATATATCATAATAATATTTTTTATTATTATTATTATTTGTTTAATTTTTGTTTTTGTTTTTTTTTATAGTTTCGTATTTTGTTCTAAGATACATAAAAAATATAATTTAAAACAGAATTAATATTTAAAATATAACATAACCCCCTTAACATTTAATAAAGCTGTAGAAAAAGTAGTTGCTATATTGGTAAATATGCAAATATTAAAATACGATTTTATATTCAATTAATACCCTCACATGCTTGTAATTCATATTCAGAAATTCCGCAATTATGTTTTTCACAAAAAAAAAAAACAAAACAGAGCCTCGTCAAAAATGTCGGGATCAACATTAACAACTCAAACAAAAAAATGCAGTTTCATAAAAACTGCAGATAAAAAATTAAAATGAACGCAAAAACCAAAAAAACAAAGACAGAACGAAATATGAATATTTCGAAACGCTTCTTTTTAGTGTTTTGTGTTGTGTTGTGTTGTTGTCGTAAATTTAACGGCGATTCCCATAAAAAGGGAATTGACAATCTTTGAGTTGGAGTTTTGCTGTTGCCGTTGCAGTTGCAGTTTTGTGGTGAACCGCATTACAAACTTATTATACTCTTTCACTCTCTCAGGCTATGAGAGCAGCAGCAGCTTAAATAATAATAATAAAAATACAAAAAACAAGAAAAGAAAAGAAAAAGCGAGAGAAGAAAAAAACAAAAAAAAAAACTCAACTCTGGACATGACACGGCAATTTGTGTCGCCGGCGACGGCTTGCAAAATTAATTTGTGTCCGCTGTTATTATAAACTTTTTCTGTTGTCGTTGCTGTTGTTATTGCCGTTTGTTGTCGTTGTTGATGTTGTTGTCGTTGCGGTGGTAGTTGTCGTTGTCTTTATTGAATTAAGCGTTTTTGTAACTCGATTTCAATTTGTGTCAAAAAGCCGAACGCAAATCGCAAAAGAGCCAGCGGCAAGGTAAACTCCGCCATCGACTGTTTGTCTTCTTCCTTCCCCTTCCAGTTGCTCGAAAAAAATAAAAAGAAAACACTTCCCTTCCCTTTCCTTCCACTCTACACTACTCTATACTCTACTCTGCACTTCACTGTAGACTGACCGATTTCATGTTTTTCGGACCCTGGTGCCATTGTGTGGGCGCACAGGGCGTATGCTTGTTGTTTGTTTACTGCCGCTGAGCTGACGTCGATGGCGTCTCATTTGCACTTGACATTGACGACGCTGCTGCCGCTTGCGTTGCTTTTGCTCTTGCTGTTGCTTTTGCTGTTGCTATTGCGGTGGCTGTGTCTCGCATCAACACTTTATGCTTCATTTCATTCCGCACAGAGAGAGAAGTCTCAGCGTCTGTAGGCAGTCAGCCGTAGCCAGCAACAGCTTCAGCTTCAGCATCCAGCTTCCAGCTTCATCGGCTGCTGCTGGTGTTCAATCAATTGGAAAAGTAAACAACTAGGCGGCTGGCAAGGCATGGGCAAGGCAGCTGGGCTGATGATGATAATGCGAGCTGCAAGTATATCAAATCTTTACTCCAAGTGGCCAGCAAATAGCTTTGGCCATCATCGTGTTAACCCTTTTGCGTAGCATCTGCCACAATCTCACTCTCTCTCACTCTCTTTCTCTCTCTTTGGCTTGCTCAACTTTTCTTCATCTTTTCTCTACTTTTTTTTTTCATTATATTCTATTTTGTGCGCCTTTGACAAAGTTTTTCGCCCTGCAAGAGAGTTGCGAGAGTTGTTAAGCTGCAAATTCTTCTGCCCTCCGGCTAATTAATTAACTTAAGAACACTAATGTTCTAGTTAGATCTCTGCTCAGGTCTGTGCCTTAAGTCCTTCCTCTCCTTCTTCTCCCACGTACCTTAGTTTGCCTTGCAAACAATGAATATTACATGCACGTTCATTTACTTTCAGTTCAATTACATTTTACAACAAAAACATTTTCTTTTGCAGTTTCCTTCGCCTTACAGCCTGTAATTATTTAGCACAACACTTGCTTGCATTTGTGGTTTACTGACCAATTGAACTGGTTCAATTTGCTTTTACTTTTCACATAACTTAACAACTCACAAAACAAAAAAAAAAAAAAAATTGGACCCATTTCCCATTTCCCATTTCCCATTGCAAAATGCAAATGCATTATTAAAGTTACATAACAGTCTTGTCTTTTGCATAATTTTACGAGTACCTGCCTTTTATTTTTCTTTAGGCCACTTGTAAAGATATTTTATTAAGTTATTTCGTTTCTTTTAGTATGTGCAATTTTATTATTGTATTATTATGGAAAATTTAAAATAAAATTTTATTAAAATGTTTTAAGTTAGCTCGACAGTGAAATATGAGCTACCCATTTGGAAAAGGAACAAAACAGTGTGATAATTTTCTAATACTATATAAAAGATGTGTACTGCACAAATACTCAAATATATCACTATATTTGGTATATCGATATACACTTTTACGTTAAAAATATACCATCTAGCACAAATCAATCAAACAAATAAGAAAGTTACAGTGAGTTACCTAGTATGCTATGCAAAAAAAAATATATTAAAGGATACATTAGGTATATGTATATAATTCTATATTCAAAATATACCATAGAGAGCAAGATATACCCAGATTGTCAGCCAAAGCAACTAAGACCCCTAGTAAGTAGACGTTTTTGCCCATACAACAATATTTCTTAAACAACTCTTACAGTTTTTATCGTGGCTCAAGTTTTAAAATTATGCTTGTTATTCGAATTTTGTCGATTTGCTAGGGGGAAAGTGGGCGTGGCAAAAATTTGAAACAAACTTGAGCTGTGAGCAAACATTATAAAAGCTGTCGAAAAAAAACTAAAGCTCTAACTCTTATAGTCTCTGAGATTCAGTGTTTCATACGGACAGACGGACAGACAGACAGACAGACGGACATGGCTAGATCGTTTTGGCACTTGACGCTGATCAAGAATATATATACACTTTATGAGGTCGAAGTGTATGGGAGTAAATCTTAACAAAAAAGACTACAACCTATGTAGTGCAACCATGTAATACATTTAATGTAAGAATATATATTGCGTTAATCGTTAATTAGAAAAATTCTGTTTATTTAAATATTTGATTTAATTGCAAAATCGCCATTTACTTATTTAACAAAAATTTATCTATTTAACAAGTATTAAGTATAACTATCTATAGCTATATCTACTTAAATATTTACAATTACGCCCAAAAGTCTCATCAGTAAACAAGCTTAGAGCATTTCCTGGCACTTCGTTTGCAGTTTTTGTAAACGTTAAAGTGCTTAGTGTATAAATATAGAATGATATTTTTATACATTTAAGCATACTTTAGTATACTTGCTGCATAATTCGATATATTTTACAATGAAAAGTAGAAAATTATCATATCAAACGCTCTCAGATTCGTCAAGTTTCCATTAGGTTTTCGTATGCAAATCATTTGCTGAGTCCTTTTTCCTCGCTTGCTGTCTGCCCATAAAAATATGTGTGTGTGTTTGTGTGTGTGTATAACTGTGTGTGTGTGTGTGTGTATATTTTGGGCAGTCTGCGTGCTGCGCTGCCATTTGCAGTTGAGGCAGCGCCAATCAATTAGCCAAATTGTGCATAAATTTGCGACGCTTATCAATGTCAATATTATCATTATAAGAATAACTGCCGCCGCCGCTGTTGCTGTTGTTGTTGTTGTTGTGGGGGCGTGTCTGGGGGGCTGGATGGCTCCACCAAATTAACACATATTTCACTTTATAGCCTAGAAATATTATTCGCCCTGCAGCCCTCTTTCGATGGAGGAGGTTTCATCTTCGAGTCGTTTTGCTCGTTTTGCGGGCTAATACAATAAATTGCAATATCGATAAAATACACGAACGTCACGCGTCGCTCACGGTCGACCTGTATATAGAGTATATACATATATACATATGTATGCCTCCCCTCCTTCCACTTCTTCCTCTGCTCCCCCCTCCCTTCAATCAGTGTCTCTCCCCCACCAAACGTTGTGTTGTTCAATTTTGTCAACCAGACCTGAGCACCGCCCTCGCTTCACTCATTAGATCGGCCTCATTTTATGGCTGGGCGTTGAAGTGGGCGTGCCAGAATCCAAAAGACTTAGACATGAAGTTCTTGGTGAGTTCGAAGGGGGGGATCTGAGCTATACTTGGTCTTAGTTAGTGGTTGCTCTTGGCTTCGAGTCTCTCTCTCTCTCTCTCTCTCTGTCTTTGGCCCTGTCTGCGCAAATGGCGCAGCAAATTGAATTTCGTTTATTGATTATCCTGGCATTTTATTTTCGCTTTTTTTTTTTTCTTCTGTGTGTGTGTGTTGCTCTTGGCTGCTGTAGCAACTGTGTGGCTACAATTTATGCAATTTATGGGCCAACAGATGTTAAATTAACTTTGCCCCAAAAAAAAAAAGAAAAAAAAGACTCTAAATAGATTCACAGAGCGCCAAGAAATATGAATCATATCATTAATGGAGAGAGCAATCAGTAAACCAAATTGTCACTCTGCCAGGATTTTGCTTGGACTCAATATCAACTCGATTTCGTTTCGTTTTCGTTTCGAAAAGTGCCTCTTACACATTTAACTAGCTAGAAAATATACACACACACACACTCACAATAAAAACTACTGGGCAAGTTGATCCGTTTTGGGCCAAGATACACTCAACTCGACTCACAGTAAATACTGAGAAAGAGACTGTGAAAGGTGGAGAGCGGGGGGCAAACTGTAGTTGCCTCGCACCATTCCAATTTGAGGGACTATTATAAAACCAGGGCACGTAGCCGTTGTCAATCATTATGACAACTTAACGTACACACACACACACACACACTCCTAGAGAGTAACTAACATGTGACTGTGTATGTGTGTGTGTGAGCGTGTGCCCAGACTGAAAAAAAATGCCCATACCAAGAGCAAAAAGTGAAAGACATACAAAAAAATAAAGACAGAAAGAGTGAGGTAAAGATGAAGAGAGAGGGGAGCGGAGAGCGGGGAGCGGGCAGCCAGCTAGCCACACGCATACATTTTAATATAATAATGATAAAGATAAATTACAATACCGAACCCAGTCGAACCCAAGCCAAGTAGCTGATGTGCATAAATTAAAAAACCAACACAACGCAACACAAATAAATAACAAATAACAAAAGAGAATTCGATTTAAATAAAGTGCAGGTGAACTGCGTGTCTTTCTCCATTTCTCTACTCCCAACTGTCTGTCTAGCTTATAGCTTAACAGACACTACAACATAAAGCATATTGGATATCACTTATCATTAAATAATTGAGAGCTAAACAAAAGTTGTAACACTATTTATATTGACTTAGTTTTTTTTTGAGAGCTTTAAGAGATTTGTCAGTTACAAACAGTTTGAATTAAATTCGAATATTATTCGCAATAATTTATACAAAACAAAAACATTACGGAATCAAATTTAAAGATTTTTTTGAACATTAAAATAGCTTTGCAAACTCCGAAACTCTGCCGAGTGAAAAGCTACTATGGAGTATGCTCAACTTTAAGATACTCAAAAACCGTTTTGAAAACAAGTAATTACATAAAAAATACGAAATTATGCCGAAGACTATATTTGGAATATCGATAAACTATATTTTAAAAGCACATACACATACACATATACCAAATGTATCAAATATAGTATATTTGGTATATTGATATACCGTATATTAAAAATAGGTATATATTCAAATTTAAAATTGCCAGCCAAAGAAAATGAATACATCAAAAATATACATATATATATATATATATATATCTTTGGTGTATCGATATACTATATTTTCAAAATATACCAAATGGTTAACCAAAACACATTAATGATATAAGTATACATTCAAATTTATAATGTATATTTGGCAACAAAACAAAATTAATTCATCAAAAATACCATATTTGGTATATGGATATACTAGATATTCAAAGAAATAAATATATATTCATAAAAGCTAAAAATATACCACATTTTGAATAAAAATATACTAAGGTTTATTCCTTTTACTATTTATTTCTCAAATAAATCTTATTGTCTCCGACTTCTAACGCTGATTTTGAATTTAATATTTTTTTAAGATTCTTAAATCTTAAAGTGCATTGCAATTGCACTTTTTCATTATTACTAATTCATCATATAATCATACAACACAATTAAATATATTTGGTATCAAAAAATGCTGCAGTTGAGTAAAACTTTAAAGCGTAGGCTGAAATATTTCCATAATAACTTTTGATTTAACAAATAACAAAAGTGCAATGAACCGGTTTCAGTTCGCTTCCCCTCCAAAAAACAAAAAATATGACAAAAGACACTAGAGACTATTGGGGGGGAATAACTTAAAGTAAAATCGAGAGAGAGCATCAGTCAAAAAATTAACAAAACGACGCCCACACACATGCGATGGCTTAGCGATGGGCAGAAGAAGGGGAAAATGTCGGGGGGGTGGGGAGGAAGAGCTGCGTCTGTAACTGTGACTGCGACTAATAAGTGAAGCAGTGCTCAACAGAAAAGGTAGAGAAGGAGGAGAAGAAGAAGAAGTGCTGCTCATTTCATTTTTGGTAAAAGTAAAGTTTTATCTCTGAAAATAAATAAAAAAGAAGAGTAGAGAAGGAGGCGACTTCTCATTTATATGCAGGAGAAACGTGGCACAGACATTCACACACATACAGACACACACACACACTCATACACACACATATACACACACACAGATACTGAAAAATCGAATATGAAATTTAGTTGAGCCAAAGCATTTGACAGCCAAAGTTTTTGGATTCACATTTAGATGCTAATGGTGCTGGGGACACTGAGCACTGAGCAAAAGGAGTAGGAGAAGGGGTACGGCGAGGTGGAATGGGTGAAGGAGAGGGACGAAGGGGGTAAGGCGGGGAGTGCAGCTCAAATGTAGCGCACGCTGAATGCATAATTGATAAAGCTGAGCGTCAGAGCGTCCTGAGGGAAGGCCACAATGATGTGAGGCAGCTAGCTAAAGAGAGAGAGAGAGACAGATAGAGAGAGCTATAGGGAGATGACGATTATAGAGAGATATCAGAATGGTGCGAGCGAGACAAGTAGCTGGCAAATCGCAACAAATGCAGATAACCTTGTTAAGATGCCAATTACGAAAATTAACTTGGCCCTTGCAACAAATTTATTGATTTTGCATTGAAATTGAAGCTGAAACCAAACGACAGCGGTGAAACAGTGAAGCAGAGAAAAGCGAGTGAGAGAAGAAGAGGAAAGATATATAGGTAGAAACAGAGAGCGAGAGAGAGAGATTGAGTTGAATGCAAAGCCAAAGCCAAAGACGCGACGACGAACGACGAATGGGAAATGGAAAAATGGGAAATTGAAGTAGGGGAGGGGGTGGAGAAAGGCATGCAAAGTGAATGCGTCGCCTGGCCCTCATTGCTCAATTGGCAAATGTGTTGCAACTGCAGCAAAAAGTGGCAAGAAATGTAACAAGCGTAAGAAAAACTTTTGCACCAAAGGCAAAACCAATGAGGGCAAAACCACTGCACAAGCAATAGAGACAAACAAGGGGGCGGGAGAGAGAGACGAAACGAGACGAGGCAAGGCGAGAGACAGTTCAGCGAGCGGAAGCAGCGACGCAGTCAGAGACAGTTTGAAATAATTACATTGAGCTGAGACTTGCAGCGCGAGGAAGGTTGCAAGTAAGTAGATGATTGCAGGCAATGCAAAATACAACACAAAAAAAAATATAAAACAAAAAAAAAGACACACAGTGGCAAAAGGACGGGGCAGGCGAACGCTTTACCGTTAAGGGAATGTGGCAACAACAAATAGCACTTTAACGCGATGCAAAAATCGAACAAACGTTGCAAGTATTGAGTGCAACAGCAGCGACTGCGACTGCGACAGCGACTTCAATGTAGCAAAAGTACAAATAATTTCATTATAATGTTGTCTTAGGGGGACAGGTTGAGACAGAGACGAGAGCGTGGGGACAAAACTGACAAAGCACTCTATAAATAGTTTGTTGAATGAAAAAGGGGACGCGATGCATCAAGGGCTCAAGAGAGGGGAAAGGAAGGGGGTGGGGGGAGACAAGAACTAGGCAGGGCTAGACACACAGTGTCAGTTGCAGCAAAACAGCAGTGACGACAGCAGCGATGCGTATTAATTGCGACAGCAGTTCGTCAGCATTCCACAGGAGACAAAACCCTAGGCAAAGAGTGTGACCAGATGGAGGGGAAGGGGGAGGGGAGAAGAGAGCTGGCCGGTAGTAGCAACATAATTAAAACTGCCAACATGGCGCGTGATCAGCGGCAGCGATAAGCGGAGACGACGACGACGACAACGAAGCTGGAGCTGAAGATCTAGTTGGAAGACTGCGAAATGCGAAATGCGACATTGAGAACTAGTGACAAGCGATCGATGGGAAAAGCGCACACTACGAACTGAAAGAGATAGAGGAAGAGAGAGAGAGAGAGAAGACTGACTGAGTTCGTTATAAAGAATAAGTTACGAAAGTCCAACTTAATGAATATGTAATACTTATTATGTATATCTACAAGTGAGATAAATGAGACATCATTTTGCAACCGAAGAAGCTGCTAGACAGAGAGCAAATGATACAGATCTTCAGATCTTCAACGAGATGCAGATGCTAGAGAGCGAGATACAAATAGAGGAGACATACATACATATACATATAGTAGAGTAGATCATTCGCTGTGATAGATCACTTTAAGCATACATTAACGCTCTTATGGCATCGTTTATGTTCACGTTTTGCGTAAAGTCAACTAAGAAAAGGCGTTTCACTCACTAAATGCCAAAAGCTGTATTCATTATCAGCTTTTTTTTTAACTTTGCGCCATTGATCGAAATGCGAGCAGTGTGAGAAGCCAAAAGTTTGGGTAGGGGGCTTAAGCTCGTAGATTATATATGAAAGGGCTGCATTTATTAAACTATTAAATCACATCCGTTTTGCAGTAATTGCTAAACTGCACAGCATTAAAAACAAAGGAGGTGTATAGCAAATTAAGTTGACGAATTGAAAGCGAGTGTAGCCTAGTGTAGTGTAGTCTAGTGTAGTGTAGTCTAGTGTAGTGTAGTCTAGTGTACTGTAGTCTAGTGTTCTATAGTGTACTGTAGTCTAGTGTTCTATAGTGTACTGTAGTCTAGTGTTCTATAGTGTACTGCAGTCTAATGTGTGTTTTCTTCTACTTTTCTGTTTAGTCTCTTCTATTCATTTATCTTTTAAACTCAAATACTCTTTCTATGTTTTTTGATTTTCTCTTTGATATTTCATATAATTTAACTATATTACTTAGCTACGTTCTAGTTTACTCACTTTTAGGTATCTTCTTAAGTAAATACAAGTATTAATAGTCTTTTTTTCGCATTTCTAGTTATTTCTTTAACTAATCTGGAGTTCTTTTTCGAGCTTATATTCTTCTCCTATCTCCTATTTTGTTTTATAAATATTTGCTTTGAGCTCTATCTACTTAAATTTTAAATATGAATTACTTCACTCTATCATTTTCCGTGTTTATTTGACTTAGAATCTTTTGCAAAGTTTTCTTTACAGCTTTTTACTTCAACTGTCTTAGCTCCTTTATTGGTCAACAAAACGAACGACAATCGATAGAAGATATAAGAAGAGTCTCAAATTCCCTTGATTAGTGGAAATGAGGTTCGAAATTGGATCAACGTTTGCGTTTTGCGATGGGGAGCAGCAGCAATGAGGCATGCGGAAATCACAGAGAGTCGCCTGGTTGCAGCTTCAACAGCACTCGAGCACTCGAGAGCGAGATCTCGAGCAGCTGCAGATTGCGTTTGCGATGCATAGTTAATTGCACCTGTCGCCTCCTCCTACGATCGCGCAAAAGCGAGCGAGCGAGCGAGCTTGGCAGCTGCTACTTTTGCTCGAGAGCTCTGGACTCGAAGTTGGCAACTGGCAACTGCAACTGGCGCTATACGTGCGTCCATATTTGGCATCGAGTCAGAGCAAGTCACAGAGACGAGGGCAAAGTGTTGGCTCTGATTGAAGACGAAGTCACAAAACCGGGCAGCAGCATCAGAGAAGAGAGTGAATAAGCTGCGTCTGATTATGAGGCCAGCAATTTAGCCAGAGAGTCTCCGCTGCTCTCAAGCTGGGCATCAATAATAACAAGCAACGGCAGCAGCCACTCGTCGGTGGTCCAGGGACAAAAGCGAATCAACAACAGGCAGCAGGCAGCAGGCCTGCGGCGAGTGTTGCTAGAGATTGGCGGGGCAGGCACTAGGCTCAACTTGCAACCAGTTGTAACAAGCTGCCATGTGGCAGCGGCAACTTCGAGTGGCAAGCTGGCAAAGCTGGCAAAGCTGGAAGCTGAGGAGCCCTTGCTCGATACGCGTGGCCATCGCATCTCTTGGCGTTTTATGACTTTGTTTGGCAGCAACTGCCGCGCGCTCTGCTTGCTGCTGCTGCTGTTGCTGCTGCTGTGGCTTAGAAAACAGGTGCACTTCACATCAAAAGACCTGGCCACAGTCAAACACTCGAAACACTTAATCAAGGCGTTGTCGTTTGCCACACTGATGCCACAACAACTTTTTAGGCGCGGATCATGGGAATTCTCGATATGACAAAAACTGCTTAAGAAGGTACTTTAATTAAGCATTTTAGAATAATCCTTAAGTGGTAACACAATCTATAGTAATATGTGAAAATCTCTCTCAAGGATTGTAATCTTTGCTTTTCATCATTTAAATGACATCTTTACAATGAAAAAACTTTCGTTATGTTAAAAAAAAAACAATATTTCCGATATCATTTATTTCAGGCTTTTTTTGTTCTTTTTTCATTTGAATAAAGCGCATCAATAAATTTTATAAGAAAATTATACTTTTTCCCTGAACTTACTGACTTTATAATATGACTATCTATAGCTTAAGTAAATATAATATTATAATGAACAAGTAAAAAAGCTACAGCCGAGTGTGCTCGACTGTGAGATTCCCACTACCCATTCTGACTTAAAATAAAGCAGTGCCGTATTAATTTTAAAATATACCGAAGTAATATACCGCAAAATACTACAAATATACCAAATTTGAAATATTTCTGATGGTAACCCACATCCCATTGTAATTAAAAGCAAAGCAGTGCGGTATTAATTTTAAAATATACTAAATTAATATACTGCAAACATACTAAAACTACATATATTGCAAATTTTGAAGTATTTTGTTCCCTTAGTAAATAGACGTTTCCGTCCATCCAAAGGTATATTTTATCATCATACAAAAGATTTTGCCTGGAGAATTCAAAGTTTGTGGTATAAATATAGAATATTCTTAAACTTTCGCAAATTTAAAATAGAATAAAGTGTGAATATATTCAATAAATGGATTGAATAAACACTATAACATTTATATAATTATATTATATAATTATATTTAAGTAAGATACTACAAAATGGACCATAAATTAATAATTAATAAAAAATTAATTTTTAATAAAAACAAATAGTAAATATTTGTACGACTAATGTTTCATACTAATTCAACAGATTCTTTTTTACTTAGTTGTCCAGCAAGTTCTTACTTGTTTTTGCACCACTGTGCAGTG
This sequence comes from Drosophila niveifrons, assembly GCA_035046325.1. Classification (NCBI taxonomy): domain Eukaryota; kingdom Metazoa; phylum Arthropoda; class Insecta; order Diptera; family Drosophilidae; genus Drosophila; species Drosophila niveifrons. The sequence continues at coordinate 6,608,768 of JAWNOC010000063.1, read as the reverse complement.
GCTGACTGTGTTGTGGCCGTCTTGGCATTCACGTCTAATTACCGGGAAGTCAAATGCAGTCAACATATTGCGCTTTGATTTGCGCTGGCAGCAACAGGCAGCAGGCAATGGAGGGAGGAGGCAACGTGCAACGTGCAACAGGCTTCTGTGGCAGCTTCAGAGGCTTTTTGCGTCTGAGGCGCAACGCCAGACCTACTCAACTGGGGTCTGTGTCTTCGTGGCCATAGTTATAGTTTACTCGCCTGCCACACGATGGGAAAATGTGCGTCTTGCATCTTGTCTGTGGCAAGTGGTAGCCAAAGTGTGGAAACACGGGCAATTCTTTCTGCCCAGCCAACAATAACAACAACAACAACAGCGAATATTTTGCAACTTGCAACAGCATCTGCCCCAGGTTGGGCCTGGTCAGTCATAAATCAGGCTCATTTTAATGACGCAAACGAAATGCATCTGGAAACGTGTTTTGCTCGCTGCCCAGTCGCTGCCCACTTGGCTCAGAGTTTTGCCTGTCGCTGGCAATTTGATGTTCTCCATGCACTTGCTCCACTAAAGACTGCTCCAGCTACAACTCCAGCTTGCCACCACAAGAACACAGAACACAACAACTCACAACTTGCAACTTGCCGAGCAGCAATTAGAGTATCAATCATAGGGGCATTAACAATTGAAAAATTGTCTTTGAAAAATTGAACAGCAATTAGAATATGCAATTGCAATTGCAATTCGCAATTGATTGTGCTTGCAAATTTACTTAGAAGCAACTTATGCGGTAGACAGCAAATAATTACGCTCAATTAATATGGCTCAGTGTAGTCGCATTTTTTAACCGCCAATAATGCTTATTTTTATTTACTTTTAATAAACTAAATTGCAGACATAAAACTGAGCTATGACACCGTCATTATCCATTTGCAGCAGTCTTTTGATATTCTTTCACAAATGCAGAGAATATTTTAGCATTAGGTTCTCTTTGCTTAAGGTTAACGACAAAGAGAAATGTGGATGAGCTACACTTCGGTTGCTGTTGCCGAGTGGCATCCTAGATGAAGAACATGTATTCGGCTCTCCACTCGTGCACACTTCGTAGCAACAAAAATGAATATAATATATATGTATGTGTGAATTTATTTGTAATTACTCACCCATCTTAATTTGTATATCCAATTGTTCATCCTTTTTAAACATTTTACTGCATTCTAAAACTTTTACATTATGCACCAAAAATAAACGCAAAAAAAACACGCCAATTTGGAAGACAGATATTCGCACATTTTCACACTTTTAATCACCGAAAAAAACACACACACCCACAAATTTCTCATACTTCTTTTTGCAAAACAAGCAAAGAAGGAATTACAAAACGCGAGACTCACCAACACCAACACATTTCAGAACTTGCAGCAAAAGACGTGTGCTAGAGGGAGACGCCAAGAGACACCACTCCACTTTTTGCACTTTCACAGAAAAAAAAAATGAAAAAAAGTAACTTTAATATTAACTAGCACACATGTAATCGAATAATAAAAGCCGAATTGGATCAAACTGTCAATTTAAACACATTTTAAAAAACACATTGACGATTAATTGATTTTAAAATAATTAACTAAGCCGCGAATTTAAATGCAACTGTGCCGGCACTCGTATATACGTATTGTTTGCTCGTCTGTCGCCAACTGATATTTGTGGTGAATAATATGCTCCTCATTGTCAAATTCCAAAGAGCTTTTGCCAGTGGGAAAAGGGAACTAATAATGCAAGATGGACATTTGGAAGAGAAATTACCCATTATGACTAGGACCATTTTTTAAAGAGCGGGTAAAAAGGAGAGAGAGAGCAAAACGAGAGCATTTCAACTCGGAATTTCTTGGTGTGGGATGATGTTGTTGTTTTGTGTCCTAAATTAAAAGAAATATTTCTTAAAGAATTATTTAAGATATTTCAAAACTGTAGAAATGTCTTATTAGCTTTGTTAAGTATTATAAAAATTATTTTACAATCATTAAAATGTAATTTTCCCAATTTAGTTTAAACTAATGACCTGTTGTGTTTTAATGAGCAAAAATTCAAATTTTTTTTAGAACCTTAAATCTAGAAATATTTGTAATGCTACCGAAAACCTTTGTCTATCAAATGTGAATAAAATGACAAATTTGAAAATAGAAAACAATTTGTTTTCTATAACAGATTACTAACTGAATAGTTTCAATCATAAAATTGATAAACCAATATCACCAATCTCTTAAACCAGAAGTCAATGGTATTGAAATGTTTCCATAAAAACGTTTAAAATATGGCCAAAGATATGGCTCGAGAAGCACAATAGATATTCTGCAAATATGTTAGGATGAGAGTATTGACCTGTTATGAATAGAGACAGATCTGGGTCTTTGTTTAACGATTTGTCACATTTGGCCATTAGACAGCGCACCAAATACAGTTATAGCCAATTTGAAGACGGTCAACAGATTTGGCTACTCTTATTGTAAAAGCAAATGAGATGAATAGATTGATTCATTGGTCATGACGCGATAGAAAAACCAACTGACTGTAGAAAACCTGTTCAATTTGTTCCGTGGATAATTTTAATAATTACAAAAAAGAAAATAAATAAATAATAAATAATCAAAGATATATTACACATGTATAGACTTTTCCCAAAAAATGTTGTTTTGTAAATGGCATAAGCTTTAGAAATAAAGAAATACCATTTCGATGTTTTAGACAAGATCAGTGAATGTCAATCATCTAGCGCGCACTCGCTTGCACTCATATACAAAAATTGCCCTAGGCATAGTGAGAGATTACCCAATTTGCAGGATTTGTTCCCTTTTTGCCCAAATGTGTGCACTTCACTTTTAAAAGCTCCTTCCAGCTTTCACATGAGGAGCAATATTATTCACCACAAATATCAGTTTGCGGCAGACGAGCACACAATGCTTACGAGCGGCGTAACAATTACATTTAAAATCGCGACGACGGCTTCGCTAATTATTTTCAAATCGATTAATCGTTGATGAGGTTTTATTGTGTTTAAATTGGTAGTATGATCTAATTATTTGATTCGATTACATGTTTGCTAGCTAGTGTAAAGTGATTTTTTTCCAATTTTTTTTTCGGTGAAAGTGCAAAAAGTGGAGTGGTGTCTCTTGTCGTCTCGCTCTAGCACACGACTGCTGCTGCAAGTTCTTAAATGTGTTGGTGTTAGTGAGTCCCGCGTTTTGTAATTCCTTCTTTGCTTGTTTTGCAAAAAAAAGTGTGAGAAATTTGTGTGTGTTTTTTTTTCGGTGATTAAAAGTGTGAAGATGTGCAAATATAAATAAAATCTGCCTTACAAATTGGCGGATGTGTTTTTTTTTTCATTTTTGGTGATTACAAGTGTGAATGTATTACAATGAAGCGAAATCATTTAAAATATGTATACATACATATGAAATTCTGCAGATCAAATTAATATGGGTGAGTAATAACAAATGCATTCCTACATATTTTAGTGCCTGCAATTTGCTTTTGCTACGAAATGTGCACGAGTGAAGAGCCGAATACTTATTCGGCATCTAGGATGTCACTCGGCAGCAGCAACCGAAATTTGCTTTACTTTTCTCCTTGTCATTGATTCTAAGCATGTAAAGCATGCGCTCATAAAGAGTTTGGCTTGTGCAATTATTTCTCTTAAATAGAAAGAGAACTCAAGGGAAGGCAGTGGTTTAAATATCTGCTGCATTCAAACATATTCCTGTAGTCATAGTATTTATAGGTTCAATACTTAATAAAGTAAAATGTGAAAAAGTGTATTGAGTTTGTCCAAATCATTAGGGGAAATTAACATTTCCTTGTAGAAGGTCTCATTCTGAATATGATATTTCGACATACTCAATAGACTTTTTTCACATTTTTATAAAGTGAACAGGTCTCAAAACTATGCAATCTTAATAGGAGTGACAATGCTGATTGAGTGATAGACTAAAACGGCTGCTAATTGATTTAAAGACACATTTCAACGGTCTTAGCGACATTACATTAAGCTTATAAGGTGTTTACTAAGTCCAAAAAATAAAAGATAGAAATATAAAAAAAAGTTGAAACACTTTTATGGCCGCTTAGAAACGCAAATTTTATGCTAAATTTATGCAAGTCGATGGCCAAATCGATGGCTAGAATTTAGATGCGCATAGATTTTCCCAAGCAGCTTATGACAAAGTCATCGACTGGACAAAGCTCTGGACTGAGGTTCAGATTGTCTATATGAGTGGTGGATAACCGAATATGTTGGAAAGAGGAATTGATGAGGACAGGAAAGAGGGAAGAGGGAAGGGGAAAACCAACTGAAACTGTTGTTAAAACTCTTTGAGCATTTTTAACGACCATTTTTTATTATTTTTATTATATTTGTTGCTGTTAATTTTGATGATTTGACGTTGTAAGACTGTGAAGGAAAAGAAGAAACATTCAAATGCAATAAAAATCGAAACGAATTTGAATAGAAATGACCAAAAACAAACAATGTACATAAAGCGTTCAGAAGATTCGAACAAAATGCCCCAAAACAATGCGACAGTTCTTTGTGCTGCGAGCGACAACCTTTTCATTTCATTTCTTTTCTTTTCTATTTTATTTAATTTTAATTCACGATTCTATTCCAAGATTTTGGATATACCCTCGAAGCGTTAAAGGGAAGAGTATATTCTTTGTGTTTGCAAAGGAAAACTTAAGAAAATGTACTTTAAACTGCAGTATAGGGTATCTCTATTGCATTTACCTCGACTAGACTACATTTTTATTATTTTATTTTATTTGTGATTTCTGTTCGACTTTGGGCAGCTACATACGTTGATCAAGTGTGTGACACATTTGTATGCAATCAACTAAAGTATAACATTTAATTAATTTCTTAAGCCTCATGTTAAATTTGTTGATACCCTACAAATCGCTGGCTATTGTATTTGTTTAAAACCTTTTGCTGGGGTTTTGTTCTGGCGACATTAATTGCGGTAATAACAATGTGCAACAATTATTGTATGCATATAACAAAAGAATAAAAGAAATTTTTAAAATTAGTTTGATTCGTAATCACTTTATTTTTATTTTCGTTTTGTAATGGTTTTATGATGGTCAATTTAAATTCATTACCCGATTTAATGAAATATTGTTCATATTTTTTATGCGTTTTTTAGTTAATTTAATAATACGAAAATTGAAAATCTGCTAAATTGGATTTAATTTACAATATATATAATTATATACGTAATATACTATAATAATTTATATATACTATATAATTTAAATTTTTTTAATTGATTTAGATGCTTGAGTGTTGGTCTGAATTTGCTTTGGCTGACAATCTGGTATATATTTATATTTATATATTATACCAATTATAATTTTAGTATTTTTGCGGTATATTGGTATATTTTAAAATACTGCACTTTTTCGATTTTATTCATAATGCGTATCGGATTTTCTTACGTGTTCAAATTAGATAGTTGTGAAAATTATAAAAAATTTTTTTATTGGGTTTTTAACGGTCAAAAGTAAAGCTTTGCATTTCCTATAAAGAGCATTGATAGTTCGATGTGTTTGGCTGACTTCTAATTTCCTTTGGGCTTTTTCCGTCTTCTACTCTCTGTTTAATTTGCATGCAAATAGAGATACGGGGTCAGGTCCCCGGGTCTGACAGCCCTTCGGTGATGAGCAGCGACTCGCACAGCTTCTTCATATTGTTGCTGTTGCTGTTGTTGTCATTGGAGGTGTTTGTTTTATTTTGACATCTTTCGGCTGGCCGGCTGTTAGCTTTCGCCGTTAATTAAGGTTTATGGACAAATTATGCCCACAAATTGGCAATTAAAATTAGAACGCGCATATAAATTCAAGAGCACCCATCTCGTTGTTATTGCTGGCATTGTCATTGTTGCTGTTGTCGTTGTTGTTGTTTTCATTACACTGACAAAATGTTGTCACTTGACTGGTTTCTCATTCTCTTGCACAACAACAAACAGAAAAGAGGAACAAACAAAAAACTGCATGTCGTTGATAAGATAAAACTTGTTTCCATCGCGCTTGATATTGACTCGTGTTGACCGGCTCTCTAATGTGGGCGTACTTGTTCCCAACACTGGCAACTAGTATTTGATCGAAATCAACATCAACATCAACATCGGCAGCGAAATCAAAATCAAAATCGAAATCAAAAGCAATTGAATTAACACAAATGAGATAACAATAATATTAGCTGATTGCCTGACCTTGATAATGTTTATTTTAAAAATCCAACTTTATCAAGTTTCATATTTCGAAATATGCAAGTTGATAAGAAAGCCATAAAAAGCTGCGAAGAGAAGGGTCATCAGCTACCAATTTGTTTTCAAATTGCTGCCAAGCGCCAACTGCAGAGTGAAAGGTGCAAATGCCATTGGAAATCATGCATGATTTCCACTGTAAAAGTCATCACATTGGACTAAAATGCTTGCATTTCATAACACATAAGTTTAATTGCGTTCTATGCTCTTAAAATAAGCGATTGATAGTAATGTCATCAACATGTTTTAATTTAACATATATAAACAATAAATGTAAAGTTATATTACATATTTTAAATTTAAAAGTCACTTGTTAATATTATTCTTACGGATTGAATCTCTTTATACCTTATACAATTGCTTACACTTCAATTTTCTATATGTGAAATTGCCACAAATTAGTTGCACTTTCCGCTCTAAATAGCTTTTACATACTCACACGCTTATAAAGTTGCTGCGCCGCTTTATTAAGCACAAAACAAAGTATTAAGTGCGTTTAAGCAGAATCAAAAAACAAAAAAAAAGGAGATCAAAATTAATCTAATCCCAATCAAAACGTATCCGCAACTCGGCGATATTCCAATTAATATTTTACTACAAGCGGACGACGAAGAGTTGCGTAGCGAAAACTCGTTCCATCAAAGCTGTTTAAAACACTCGACGAAGCTTCTAGTTTTAGTTTTGATGTAACCCAAACTGTAATATCAGCACCGGCTCTTTGGTCATAACATAACTTGTTCCATTACAATTTCAATGGGAGTTCTTTTTTTTTGCTTGACTTGATATTGAAATTGTTTATCGAGTGAAAGAGAGAAAAAAAAAGAGACTATTGCTCTATTCGGGCGCAACACAATCTATAAGTCATACCACTTCTTATAGAGAGGGGACCCAAGAACTATGTGCTGTTTTTTCTTTTGCAATATTTGTGGCCAGCCTGTCTCCAGCACCTGCTACAAATGCGCTGTCAATAATTACAACGAAAATGCGTCTCTCGCTCTCAGTCTGTTGCTGTCTCTGTCGCACGCTCGCTTGTTGCGCATTTGCCACAATCATTTACACTAAATCACTTAGGTGTACAAGTGCCTGTGCCACCCTAAGAACCTCGGCCCAAGCCTAGGCCGATGGAGTTGGCTCGTAAACATTTACGCATATTGCAAATAAGCAACAACCCATAACAACAACTAGTTGTGCAAGATGCTGATGATGATGATGATGATGTTGCAGAGGAGCAGTGGAGCAGAGAAGCAGAGAAGAAGCGAAGCAAGTCCTGGCATCGAGGGGTCCACTAATTCACTTTGCTGCTCGCTGATTGGCGGAGAGCCGCCAGGTGGTCGCGAGTCTAACGCAACGTTGTTTAATCTGAGATTCCTTCTCCTTCTTCTCCTCCTCATCACTCAGTTCTTCTTGCTGTAACATGTTTTGCACTCTCTCGCTCGCTCTCTCTCTCTCTCTCTCTTTCTCTCTTTGCCCTCCTTGATCGGCGATAGTCAAGCCACAGCAGCATCCTGCCTCAAACTCTCCGCGTTGTGCGGCGTTTCAAAGCTGCTTGACTGCTCCACTTTGACGGCGGCCTTTCGTCCGTTCGTCCCAATCCATCCATCTCTCACTGCCGCTGTTGCTACACTGATAAAAAACTCAAGTAAGTCAGCTACAGTTTAAGGTTTAAGATAAGCAAAAGAATGCGGCATTATTCTAATAATATACCAAATTACGATATTGAATTATACCAAATTATACCGAAGACTATATTTGGTATTTCGAATAGTACTACATTGAAAATATATCACATAGTGCGAAATATACCAGATTATATTCTAAATTAAATAAGATTCGTTTGTACTAGGCGTTTTTTGCCATAAACACATAATTTCTGAATAACTTCTAAAATTATTATCTATAAAAAATTTTCAGAATCATAACTACGATTAGTTATTTTTGTTTCATTATTATATTTGGTATATCGATATACATTCAAAATATCTTAGAGAGCTCAAAATTTCTCAGATTGTCAGTATATTATTCAAATATACCAAAGACTATATTTGGTATACCGATATACTACTACACTCACAATATTTCATAGAGTGCAAAATATGCGAGAAGTATTAAAAATTTTACTCTAAGAATAGCCAGAGCGGAAATATTTTGAGTTATGAAAATGTTTTCTGATTTCGAGAAAATTTAATAAAATGTAGAGTTGTTATTTATGAGAGAAAAAGTCGTATACTACTTAAAAACTTTATTTAAGTTTTAAAAAAATTGACCTTTTATGCTGTATTGTACTTTTTGCGACTATGCAAAATTAATTAGCATTTAGTAATATGTACAGTTTCATTTATTTGTTGGACGCTTTACTTTCGGAACACTTTTTTGTCAAATTACCAGGACCTTAAATTATTTTAAGAGTAGAATTCGTGCAGCAGAAAATTTTATTAAACCAATTTAATTTGAAACCAAGTTAAATGAAGAGTTGTTGGTTCGAAAAATACTAGATAAAATCCTCTTGTAGGAATTTCGAATTATTAAAATCAAAATCCTGTACTCAGATTTTGGGAAGTTGGCATTTTTCAATTAAAAATGTTTTTAATTTTAACTTTTTTTAAAATTCTTTTATTTAAGTTTTTTTTAGTGTAAGCATAAACTGGTTCAGTCTCTAGCATAACGAGCTTTGCTTTTCGGTTTGATTTTTTGCGCACAGGTGGCTCCTTGCTGATGTTGTTGTTGTTGTTGTTGTTGTTGTTGTTATTGTTGAGCGAGCGATCGCGCGTAATAAGCCGCGAAAACATTGTTCAGCTATGAGGAGACGAGGTTCAGTTCAGGTATCGGAGCTGTATCAGAACCGGTTCTTAAGCGGCACCTTGATTTTGCAGCAAGGATGCCGATCACAGTCACAGATAAGTTCAGTGTTCAGTCCCCTCTTCGGTTTTCTGTAGGCAAATTATGCGAGCAACCTGGGACACACAGTTGTTGATGCTGTTGTGTTCTTGATGCTGATGTTGATGTGTTTTTTTCTTTTTCTTGTTCTTTTCTCGGCTCTTCGTTGTTGGGGAGAACGCAGCTGGCTGCAAACGGGAAAATACAAGATCAAGAGAGAGAGAGAGAGGGGAGAAGAGGTAAAGGGGCAGGGAGAAGGGGCAGCAGTCAACACTTTCGCAAGCCCGCTCGCCGATATAAACATTTGGCCATTAATCATTGGCCGCCTGCAACAAGAGTTTGCTGCACTTTGCCAATCTCATTATGCCACTTAATTGAAATGTCATAGAGGGCCACAGCAAATCGTGTTGGCAAGGTGTTGAGTTGAGGGACCGAGTGGAGGGAAGACATACTATATGCAGAAGGGGCGGCACAGGAAAGTCGTTTTGCCTATTACAAAGCTCTAGTGTGATCAAATGTCTAACATCAGGCATAAATATAAATTGCCAGCCAGCCATAATGAGTCAAGGCCCAGCGTTTAAGCAATTGTGTAAAACAAAAGCGAGTCTACGTCTTGGATTAAAATTCCTATTTAAATGCATAACAATTGAGTGGCATTCATCGAGTTTCTTTTTTATTTATATACTTGCATATAATCTAAAGTATTTAGTAATTCTATAAAAATCATTATTAAAGAAAAACAATGTAATGAAATGGAAATAAAACAAAAAGTAATAAGTACAATTAATTTTAAACATTCAGTATTATGAAATTCGTATATTTATATTATTTGAATTTTACCCATACATTTTTTTTTTAAATTAAATATAGTTATTATTAGCAAAACATATTTTTATGCTAACACAGCTTAAACAAAGAAAATATAATTCGATATCGATAAAACATTATAGTTTATTTAGTTTTGTTTACTATATTATTAAAAGTTGTATTATAAATTAACCAAAAATTGCAACGCTTCATTCAGTTCGAAATATTTTTATAGAAAATGAAAAGAAAACCTTAATAAAATTCATATAAATCATACAAATCAAAAATATTTCTTTTGCCAAAAACTTCATTTATATTTGTTGCTTATTTTTGTTTGGCAAAATTTGAATTAAAGTTAAAACATGCCAACTTATTTAATTCGTCCGTTCGCACAGAATTAATATTCAAGTTTACGTACTTTTGAATTTTCTTAAGACATTCTTAAGAAATGCAATCCAATAAATTGAAGAACAAATAATTCGAGTGAGTAGTTGCTTGCAATAATATTTTGAGAAATATTGTATTAGATTGACGTCAGTAGGAATTGACTCAATTTGCATTATGAATTCGATTAGCAGACAAACTTATAGAGACAATGTGATGGAAATGGTATTGCATTAGTGTATGTACTTATATGTGTGTGTATGTGTGTGAGTGTGTGATAGTATTTTTGATAAGTAGATGACATTGTCTGAGTGCGTTCCATAATCGAATCGCATGGAATCGAATCGAATCGAGGCGAATCGAAGGGAGTTGAACTTTCTGCTGTTGGCCATAACCTTAGATTGATGCAGATAGAATGTTGTCATAACCATAGACTGTAATATTTGCCTTTGCGATTGCCGCATCACTGCACAAGCAATTTAAAGTACCACACACACACACACTCACACACACACTCACGCATACGCATACATGTGTAAAAGTTGATGTCCTTATTTGTGCAACGACATCCGCATCCGCAGCTTGAACGTCGCATTTCGTTAGCCTTTGACTGCAGCTCCAAAACTGCTGCTGCATGCCACACACACAAACCGCAGCATGCAGCATGCACCATGCACCATGCAGCAGCAACAGCAACGCAAACAATTTGACAAGCCACCGAAAGCAAGCGAGACGGTCACAAGAGAAAGAGAAGGAGACTGTGAAATAGAAAGACATTGGCTTTGCGTCTTAGCCTCAAAGATAGCTGAGCTTAACCCTTGACTGGCCCCTGGGTGGCAACCGTGGCAAGCGCGACAAGTGGCAAAAACCTTTTGACAACTGCAACGCAGCCGACAGCAAAATGCGATGACATTTTAATCGACAACCCAAAAAAAAAAAAAAAAAAACAAGAAAAACAAAGAACAACAGCAAAAACGAGGCCAACTCCAAACATTGCAACTGCAACTTTACCGGCTCCTGTTTGTGCAACCGCTTCTTTTGATACCCGGTAACCGAAGGGTGAATGATTATTATAAAGTTGTGTTATGATACTTGAAAATTAAATTCAAATATAGTTACGATCAAGTACAAATTGTAAATTCAAGGCATTTAAGCATTTAGCATTAAAAGACGCTTTTCTTATTTGCTTTGCTTGACAATCTAATCTAGTATATATTTTGTACTCTATATACCAAATAAAGCATTCGGTATATTTTAGTAGTCTATGCCTGTAGGAAAATGTGTGTAAGAGGCATATATCCATGTCCGTCTATTCGGAACGACGGATAGACGGACATGGAGAATTAATAGTTAGTTATATAATTTTAGCTTGACAGTCTGGCATATTTAGCACTCGAAGGCATTTTTTGATGGTCTGTGGTATATTTTAGTATTTTGTGGCATATAAATTGGGTATATTTCTAAAAAAAATGCAGCACTGTTTTGCTTTTATTGAGAATTGGAAGCAAATGTCTCGCAGTCGAGCTTTCTCACAGTCCAGCTTTCTGACGTATTTTTGATTGACAATCTGGTATATTTTATACTCTATGGTATATTTCGAATGTAGTATTATATCAATACATCAAATATTGCCTTTAGTATATTTGGCGATGTTGGTGAATATTTTTGGTATAATTCTATTGGTATATCTTGTATTCGATGGTATATATTTTGAATGTAAAATAATACCAATATACCAAAAAAAAAAAATACTTTTTGTCCATTATATTTTGTACCTGATGGTATATTTGAATGTAAAAGTAAATCAATCTACCAAAAATACTTTTTGGTAAATTTTTAGTATTTTTCCGGAATACTAATTCTACATATATAGTTTTTAACAATACCCTATTCCACAGTCGAGCACACTCCACTGTAACTTTCTGTGTTTCTTTTTTGCTTTTGTTCTGGCTGCAAGAGTTCAGCGCTCTGTGCTTCAACAGTTGTCTGAAGCGTTACTTTTTTTGTGTGTGTGTGTGTTTCTTTTTTCGGTTACACTGGCGGCCACAGCCACAACGTCCTTTACTCTCGTCACCAAGACCAAAAGCAAGACCAAGCGCGCTGGCTGGCTGATAATGATCATTATCAGTTGCTCTCGCTATCGTCATCATCGCGTTGTGCAGCATCAGTGCCTCGTCAAAACGTCAATCGGTGTAATCAAGCGTTAAGTGATTCTGCGGAAGCGCATCGACGGGGCCCCCAAACTCAGATTCAGACTCAAACTCAGTCGCAGTTGTAGACTCCGACTCAAGGTTTAAGCTGTTGTGAAAAGGGGGGCACACACAAAGGGTCGACTGCAACTTGACTGATTTCACTGAGCGGCAGCTGCGGCAACACTTTTTGCCCTACCCCTTTTCTTTTTTTTGAGCAGTAGTATGTCGCCTCTTTTTACAGACGAACAGGTAACGCTAAATGCGAATGCGAATGTGAATGTGAATACGAGTATGAATGCGAATGCCAATATATGAATGCATTGCTGACATTTGTACAAACAAAAGATGCGAATTGTATCTGCGCCATAGTCAAAGCATTTGGCTAATATATAACGAAAAAATGATTGCAATCAATTGTGCAGCAAAATACAATAAATAATATTAAATTCTAAAGTAAATATGCAACATATTTGCTTGGTTCGAAATTGCAGTTGCCATCAACTTGATAACGTGTTTTTAATAATAAAATTATTGCCACACAAAAACAAGGCAAATATTAAGCTGCAATTTATTTTCTTTTTAAATAGTTAGGTTTGGGTTACAATTGTTGTTCTACTTACTTAAACAAAGCTCAGAAACTATTAAAAGATTGAAATACAAAATTAAAAGGTTTTTAAAGAACAATTTACTTTGGGTTTTTTCCCATTTAATGAAAACCAAAACCAGATAATAAAAAACATAAAATTCAAATGTAATATGCTATAAATATTTGCAACGATATATATTTATTCTTTACAATATTAAAACTGTAAAATACTCAATGAAGAGTTTTAAATAATCGAGTGCACAAAAACAAGGCTTATATTAATATGATTTTTTTTAAAATACATTTTCGAATGAGTTTTTTTTTATATTGAAATCTTTTACAACGAGTGCTTGTAAAATTGTGTTTAATATTGTGCCAACATTTTTTGAATGTAGTGATTTTGGCCAATTCTTTATGCTACTTAAAAATATTTCCGAAACCAAAAAGTTTCATTTACAAAAATACAAACAAAATTCTTAAGCTCAAAAATTCTTAAAAATTAAAGATTACCATACAAAAAATAAAAAAAAAATCTTAAAAATTATTTTTTTTTATGCTTTTGCATATTCTTTTTTTAGAATAGAACACGAGTGATCTCGACTGAAAGATATTGCGGTAATAAATATTCAATAAAATAAAATTTCAAGCTATATGAAATTAACCGCAAAAAATACTAAAAAAATATACCGAATGCTGTTTTAGGCGAATACCAAATTAGAATACTTAAATTATAACAAGGGCGGTACAAGGTATATTTACATGATACTACATTCAAAATATACTATATAGTGCAAAAAATTCTAGATTCTAGATCAGAGACAGCACCACTTGTTATGTTTGCAGATACATCAAGTTTACTTCAAATTATTGACATGTCTATTTTTGTCTCAACAAGTCGACAAAGAATTTTAAAGCTTAGGTCGTAAAATTCGGTACACTACATAACAACAATAGTATTTAGGATTGGATTAGATTTGATTTATTTCTCTCCTGTAATTCCCCAAAATTGATATTTAGAGATAATTCCCAATCAATAACAATATCAGTTGGTAATCACAAATCAAATCAAATCAAATCAGATTAGTTTATTTCGAAATAATGGGCGAGTCCCTCGCGATAATCACGTTTTTCTTAGACACATGCCGCAGATAAATATAACTTCTTTCGACATAGGGCAATTCCCAATCCATTGAGTTCTTGGCGCATCGTAAATAATATCCTCTAATCATGAGAAACCCATCGGTAATCGGAACAACTGACCAGCCCAATGCTAAATAGCTGATAAGATATCTCTAAGCGAATCGAATCGCGATTCGCATAAAAAGCTGAGCTACCCAACGATTTGACATCACTTGCAGTCTGCAAAGTAACTGGACTTAATCCTAAAACATTCATCATGATGAAAAGCCTTCTGATTGCCTGCTTAGCCATTACTTTGGCTGCTGCTGCTCCACATAGCTCCCAGCTGGATGGTCGCATTGTGGGCGGATTGGATGCCGTTGAAGGACAATTCCCCCATCAGGTGTCCTTGCGTCAACTTACCTCGCACATCTGCGGCGGCAGCATCATTGCACCCCAGATCATTCTTACTGCAGCTCATTGCGTCACCAGCGAAGCTTCCGATGGCTCACTGAAGGTGTAAGTGATACAGAGAACTAAATAGAGTTGATCACTTAATGACTCAACCACCATTTTATTCCCTTTGTAGCACTTCGGCCAATCAGCTGAGCATTCGTGCCGGATCCGTGGATCGCAGCAGCGGCGGAGTTGTCATCAGCGTGTCCAAGGTTATTGTGCATGAGAGTTATGGCAACTTCTTGAACGATGTGGCACTCCTGGTGCTCAACCAGCCCCTCACCTACTCCTCAGTTATCAGAGCCATTCCTCTGGCCAGCAGCGATACCGCAGTTGGCAGCCAGGTTGTCATCTCTGGCTGGGGTCGTCTCACCACAGGCGGAGCCTCGCCCCGCCTGCTGCAGTACAACACGCTTAGCTCGCTGTCGACGAATCAGTGCATCAGCTCCACCTTGATGTTCACCAGCAGCCTGATCTGTTTGGCCCACACCGCCGGCAACGGTGCTTGCAACGGCGACTCTGGTGGCCCGGCTATCCAGAATGGTCAACTCGTTGGCATTGCTGGCTTTGTAATGGGCGGCTGTGGCTCCTCAAATCCCGATGGCTATGCCAAGGTCTTCTATCATCGCAATTGGATTGTCAAGAATGCCAATTTGTAAGATGGCTGTGCTATCAACTAATAAAATATCAAGCGAGTAATTCAAGTGCTTCTTCATTTCTATGGGTTGAATGGCAAGTGACTTGTGAATGAGGAGCGATAATTATGAAAGATCTGTTGTTGCGAAGCAGGAGAGCTTCGCAAAGATAGCCAAGATTGGTTTGGGTGTTGTGCAAAAATGCAAAATTTTAAATTGAGTAAAACTAAATTCGAGCAAACCTATAAACCTTTTTAGACGACAATAAAAGGTTAACATTAATACTTAAATAATAATGATGTTTGGCTAAAAGCGATTTCTGCAGTCGGGTCTTAGTTGTAGTGGTTGACAATCTGGCATATTTTGTACTCTGCGGCGTATTTGAAATTTAATAGTATATATTTATACCAAATGAAGCAATTTGATGATTTAAGTATTTTGTTCGTTTATGATTTTTGGTATATTTTAAGTATTATACTGCTATGTTTTGCATCTTTTAACTCGTCTGCAGTCATTTTATCAATTTCCTTTAAAAAATTAAACTAGACAATAAACAACATTGAATTCAAAAGTACATAAATATTTACGGTAAAAACATTTCTAGTATTGGTGGTATATTGTTTCCAAGGTTCCAAAATGTTAATTTTAGATTGAGTCGATGGCCTCATGCAAATAAATAAATAATAATTTTAGATTGTCTCTCATATTTGAAATGTCACTTTATTTTTAAACGGTATGAAAGTTAAAATTTACACTTTATATTTGTATTCAATTTAAACTATACTATTTAGTGATTTATAAATTAATTTTTTGTTTTGTTATTTTTGTTTTTTTTTTGTAAACATAAAAAAGCCTGCAACGAAGGAAAAAGAAAACTAATTACATTACAGCAAATATTGTCAGGGACATTTGGCACGTGGGCTCGATTTGTAAAGAGCATCATACGTAGGTTATAGGTCATCATTAGTTAATGGGCCTAATAACATAATGTGTGTATATGTCAAAGTCACAACTTTGACTAGCATTCAAATCCATATCAAAATCAAGTAGGGCATTACTATTAGGCCATAAGCCGAGCAAATAGAAAGTCAAATTCAATTAGGAATTTGCTTGAGTTGTTACCAACCAACCAACCAAACACCCAACCAACCATTTGGCTATTAACCCCACTCCAAAGTGAAAGAACAATATGCGGTAATCAAAGCAATTACAGTTTAAGCAACAACAACAACACTAACAACAAATAAGTGCTGGTTAACTGGCCAAGTTGGCGACTTGGCTATGAAAACGGTCATCAACTATGCAAATTACTTGGATATTTTTCACTTACTGAGGCTTGGGAGGGGGGTTCGATAGAGGAGGGGGAAAGGGGGAAGTCAGTTTAATGGGCTTCGGTGGTGCAACGTGGTGCAGCACAAATTAGCGGGGCGCAAAACTAAGAGATACTTTTTATACAGCCAATAAATACATTAGCAAATCAACAATAGAAAACATGAACGAGAAAAAAACACATTACTATTATTATTTTGGAGAGAGAAGAGGGGAAAAAGAGAGCAAAACTAATGGCATAAAAAATCCTTATTATCAATCGATAAATCGATTGTTTTGTCTTTTTTTTTTTGTGGTCTTCATCCTTCGTCTTCTGTTCTGCTTTTGCCAGCTGCCAATCGCATCCTTTTCCTTGAGCTTCAAGTCAAATTTTGGTTTTGCTTCGAATTCATAGCAAATTTTGTGGCCATTGCATATTTATGCGGATTGCCATCGAAGTGTATATCACACAGCAGGAAGAAGGAAGGAGGGAAGTAGGGAAGCAGAGGAAGAGGATGAGGAAGAGTTTACCTTTCTTACATGTCATTGTAGTTGTAGTTGTTGTTGTCGCTCTCTTATGTTTACCTTTGTCAGGCAACAATTCGATTTTATAGTCCTTCGCTTGCTACGCTTCAATTTCTGTTTATTTTTTTCGCTCTGTGACAGGATATTGCGACTTTGAGTTGACTTTGGTGACGGTGCAGCAAATGCAAAGCGAATTGATATCAATATGAGGACAAAATATACATATCAAAATATAACATATACTATATTGCTACGAAATAGTTGGAACTAATAATTTCAAAAGTTATTTTGGCTTGTTACGAAAATAGAAGACGTTTTGCTTAAGTTCACGAGCTCAAGATTCAAGCTTATCGCTAAAGAATCGAGTTTTTACACAGATTCATTAATGTAACAATTATTATTATATTAAATATTGGTGCAAAATGATTTTCAACAGAGTTGACCGAAAAATGGGGTCTACCTTTAGTTTATCTTTAAAGATATTCAGATTACGGAATTAAGAAGAATATTGAAGAAGATTCTCTTATTATTTTCATTTATATGAACTTTTTACCTAAATATACTTAAATTTCTTCAAAATATTTTCTACCTTTAGTTTATCTTTAAAGATATTCAGATTACGGAATTAAGATTCACAATTAAGTAGAATATTGAAGAAGATTCTCTTATTATTTTCATTTATATGAATTTTATACCTTAATATATTTAAATTTCTTCAAAACTTTTTCAAACTGAAAAAGTTCTGAAACTAGATTAACTTAAAACTATTACACTGCGCGAAAAAGTAAAAGGGTAAAATTGACAACAACAAATATTTATTTTATATAGATTAAGGAATTATACTTCGCAAATTAGAAGAAGATTAGCTCATTAATTTAGTTTAATTTATATATACCTTTTTTATTAAATAACAATTTGGTAAACAAATATTAAAAAAGTCAAATTCAAAGGAGTAACATTAGCTACATTTAATTGTATCAATAAGATTTCTGAATTAAATTGAATAATGAAATGGATAGTTGATAATTTGTATTACAATACGAAAAAAACATTCACTTAATAGTTCTGTAATGTATTCATGTCGAATGACAATTCATTAAATAAAAGAACAACAAAAATTGTTATCTTCATATTTTTCTAAATTAACTTTAACATTATTATTATTTAAGCATAGATAATAACAAAATAAATAAATGAATAACAAAGCGTAAATTCATTTTTGTTCATTAAAAATGATATAAAAATATTTAATTACATTAATCATCATCATAGGTAAATAAATTAAGATTATAATTCGATAAATAAAGCTTAAAAGTCAGAAGTTTATATAGGAATAAAATCGTTTCAAATCAAAATTGAAAAAAAAAAATTAAGAAGAAACCGAAAGTCCAAACAAAAAATAAACTTTATTAAAAAGTTTTTGACCTGCATACAATTTCACTAATTGCAAATATTTTTAAAATCATTTGACATAGTTTTATAATAGAATCAAGTTTCATTAAGCCAAGGGTAGGTTATTATTCGTCTACGTGATATTTTAGAAGTGTGGATTAAATTTCAAATTAATCTGTTAATTATAGCACCAAATTGTAATAAAGGTTGAGAACTTTCAATTATGTTTTGTTTTGCAGTTTTTTTTGTGGATATTTTGGTTTGTTTTGATTTTTATTTTTATAAATTCTCAGAAAATGCAACAAAAATAGTATCGAATTGATATTTGATTGACTTCACGACAAGTGAATTTTGGTGTTTGGTCATGTCAATACAATAAATATATAAATTGATGTATATATATATTGATCTAGTATATATATTAAGGGTAAGTTTAAGCATTTGTGTACATAACGAGTACATAAATATATTTCATTTATGCTCAAAGCAAATTGCCGCTGCCAAAAGCTGCCAAAAACCAATTGCAATTTTCCATGCGCCGTATGCATAAATAATACACACACACAAACACACACACATACACACAGACTCACATACGAAGACTGGAAATAAAACAAAATTACGCATACGCCGTGTGTTGTTGGCCGGAAAAAGGGGAACGCACAAGGCTGAGGCCAAGATGGCGAAGGAGGAGGCAAAGAAGTAAGAAAGAGAGGACTCTGAGCTCTGGTGACATCGAAATGGCAATGCCATTGCCATGATACTCAGTTTTGTTTAATAATTTATGTATATGCTGCCTTGGCAGAGCAGAGAGCAGAAAGTAGAGAGAGCAGAAAGAGTGAAAGAGAAAGAGCAGCGCACATTGGTTACATATGTTTCATTTGCGCGTCTGTTTGTGTAATTTACAGTTACACAAAACCGCAAATAAAGTTGCCAACATTACGATCCACAATAACAACGCTGGGTGGTAAGGGGGTGGAAGTGAAGTGAGGGGGTGGGGGGGGGGGAAGTAAACAACAACAGCGGGTGGAGTAACAAACAGCAGCTACTCCATCAAGTGAACAGCAGCAGCAAACAAGAAGACAAAACGCTGAAAAGTCAAAAAGGGTTTAAAAAGAGCAACTCTACTTGTGTGTGTGTGTGTTTGTATGTGTGTGTGCGTGTTTGTGTGTGTGGTGGGGGGGCAGCAAGGGGTTAAGTGAGGGGCTGAGGCACATTATGACAATAACATGTCGCCGCAGTTGAAGTTGAATTTGAAGTGGCGAACGAGTTCGTGCCCAAGGAACTTACTTCGTTTTCTCACAATTGTTTCCCGTAAATGTTGCACCCACTACTTTTCCCCTTCCCCCCCTTTTCTCTTCCTACTTTACTTCACGTTGTCGCAAAATGCCCGCGATGCAATTGCAAAGTAATTGAAAGCACTCGCCAAAAAAAAAAAAGAAGAAAAATAATAAGAAAGAATGAGAAAGGGAGAGAGAGAGGGAAAGAGAGAGAAAAAAGTCAACGCTTAGTTCAAGTTTCTTCACTTATTGATTTTGCAAAGCGCAGTAAAAGTCGGAATTCTAGTTGGAGTTGTGGAGGGTTTGAAATTGAAACGGGGCATTTAAAGAATTTAATTTATGATTTTCAAGAATAATAATTATATTTGGATTTATTATATTTTTTATGTATTATAAACTATTATATTATTTTTAAATTGTCAATCTTTTTTTTGTGCATATTGAGTATTCATTTATTCAGTTAAACAATTATTATTCAAGTTTTGTGAAATGTATGTCAAAAACTTGGTTTGTTATATATCACTTTATTCAAAATGTACAATTTATTCAACTTAAACTTGCATTGAATTTAGATATTTAAAGAAATAGCTTATTTTAAGAATATATTGTTTATTCTAAAATTTAAAATAAGGTTTTATCGAGAAATTTTGAGAATTATGCTTAGACTTGCAAACAAAGTTTTTAATTGTATATATATATACTTGTATTTAAGTTTTTACATATTTATCTAAAATTTGTTTTTCGTTTAATATGTTTTACATATAGTAATTCTTATTATATAATTATTCTTAAAATAACTATTGTGAAATAAATAGATGAATAAAACAATTGCTGCTCTTCTTTTCAGTTAGTTTTTATTACGTGAGGAGCTTAAATTTTATTATTATAAAATACATTTAAGTGATATGGTTTTTTGTGTCCATAACGCCCTTTGCCAATATCAGTTTGTGCAGGGTATCAAAATTAAAGCATAATTAACGCAAAATAGTTGGCAAAGTGTAATTCTGGTATTTCCCCTCTCGACAATTGCCGTCTTTTATCCAAAAACTGTTGTTGTTTGGCCGCCAGACTATGGCACAACACACAACTCAGAACTGAAGCTAAACTCTCTCAAGCTAATCAAAACTTTGAATTCAATAGAAAAATCCAATGCAGCAAGCAAATGGGGTGAGGAGGCAAAGCTAGTGGCAGTCGAGTTGAGGCAGTTGAGTTGGTTGCATGCACCGGGTGTCGACTGCTTGTTGTGGTTACTTTAAGCGAAAGAGATAGATACTGATAGAGAGAAAGAGAGAGAGAGAGAGTTGGAGAGTGGGAGCGAGCACAAAAGACATAAACATTTTCAATAGATTTCCGCTAACAAGATAAATAGTTTGAGCCAAGTTGGCAGCGCACTTAAGGATACAAAGCAACTGAAAAGCAGCAGACGCTTCCAATCGCCACGGCAACAACAAGCACAAAACACACTGATAGAAAGAGAGAGACGGAGAGAGAGAGAGAGAGAGAGAGAGAGAGGGAGATACTAGCTTGGGGCCTCGGTTTGCTGCTTGCCTATTATTGATATCAAATTGGCAAGTGGCTTGCCGGTCCTCCTCCTCCTCCTTCTCTCTTTCTCATAATTTCGCTTTCAGACAAACGAAAAATAACACATACCACATGTATGCCAGTTATAAAGGCCATAAAGCTTTAGGTGCTCATATTAAATATCCTGCTTAAATATCCTCGCACTGTTTCCTATTGATTTTGCTGTCTCGTTTCGATTTCCTCGCTCCCTCTCTCTCTCTCTTTCTCTCTCTCTCTTTCTTTCTCGCTCTCAGTTCGCAGCATTTTCATTTCCTATTGCAATGATTTCCCCTTTTTTCGCCCAGTTATTTATTCTGCCTCGTCGAAATCGGCCGTGTAACAAAAGCACAAAAACAAAATATAATAGGAAAGAGAATAAAAAGTGCGCCTTGCCATCATCATGAAGAAATTTGTAATAAAAATTCAGCAGCAAATAAGAAAATTACACACACACTGACGCATGAACGCTTACCTGTGCTAAATCACCCTTCTCCCTCTCTCTCTCTCACGTTGTGTTGTCCATCTCTTTCTCCCTCGTTGAATTGTTGCTCTATTTGTGTTTGGAGCAGACAACGTGTCAGTTGCCATTAGACGCGCAAAAAACTATGCCATTGCCTTTGTCTATCTTTGGCATTTCTTTTTCCTTATTTTTTTTTTGTTTTTCATCCGTCTTCTTCTCATTTTTCGCATTCACTCATCCCACGTTTGTATTTCCTCTAAAATAGCGTAGATTTAATAGCAGATTGAGTAGTTTTCAAAGGCAGCAAAAGAACCTTCGTTCGTTCAAATCGCTCAGGAAGTTGGCGTCGCTCAGTATATAGGATTTTCCAGCTGAATGGCTTCAAGTACATCCGTCATAAGCCCGAGGAGCATCCAATGCACTCTCTCAAAGGCAAACTTCAATTGCAGCCGCGTGTCAAAATTGTATTAAAAGAGAAAACAACAACAACAAGTAAGAAAGCTGCTGTCAAGTGTTGTCGACTGTGAGATGCGGGCTACGTATTTTTAATAAGAGCAGCACATTTCGATAGCGGTATTTTTTCGTATATTTCTTATTTTATAATACATTCGAAATATACCATTTCTGAAATAATGTACCAGAATCATTATTTGATATGTCGACATACCGATAAAGTATATGTCCTTAAGGTATACAATATAATATACTGAAAAATTCTAAAATATACCAAATGCAATATTTGGTATATCGATATATAATATGAAATATTTGAGATTGTAAATTAGTTGTGGGAAAACCACAATAAATATACCGACTAAAAAATACTACAATATAAACCAATATATTATTGGTATACCGAGCATATACCGCACAAAAAATATATAAAACAATGTATAAAAATATGAAATATTAGAGATTGTAAATTGATTGTAAGAAAACCACAATAAATACATCGAGTAAAAATACTAAAATATATACCATAATATATCAAAATAAAATTGGTATATTAATATACTGTATAATACATACTGAAAAATTCTTAAATATACCAAATACAATATGTGGTATATTAATATCACAATATAGATATATTATGAAGTATTTGAGTAAGAAAACCGCAATAAATTTACCAACAAAATATTATAATATACCATAAGCTAAAATACAAAATAAAATACAGAATAGAATACAAAATTAACCACAGTGTCACCAAAAGTTTTTCCTCATATAATGTTATTTCGTGAATAACTTCTTCATTTTTTATTCGATCGCCTGTAATCACAAACTTTGCGAATAAAAAGAATGAACAATATTAGGAAATGAATTTCAAGTTGTTTTTCACTGTATTTTGATTAGCATAGTCATTTATCATTCATATTAGTATTAATTTTACCACAGTTCCTTTGCAAGTGTAAAATTGTAATTGGTCAGATAACGGTTAACTGTATTTTAATCATTACTGCAGGCAATTGAACCGCACAATCAGCAGCCATAAATGTAAAGAACGCTTCAAATTACAGAAAAACATTGCCACATATTTATTTAATTTTCAACGTTGTTGCAGCTGCATCAAACTACACACAAGTGATTGAAAAACAGCGATAGCAAACGTAGTTGTGTGTGTGTGTATATGTGTGTGTGTGTGTGTGTGTGTGGGAATTCTAGCTAATGTCCTTAAATTAGCGAGACTGGCCAAAAACTGTGAGTGTGTGTGTGTGGCCGCCAAAACAGGAAATGAAAAGCGACATCAAAGGGCAGCGCTAGCTTCATTTTTTGTTGATTTTTTTCATTGTTCTGCGGCTGCATATAAAACTACACATAACTAGCATATAGGAAATGGAACTGGTCATGAGTCAGCCGCATTCCCACACTTCAAAGCGCAGAGTAGAGGCTACAAATCAACACGTAGCCATAAAAAGCGCTAGAAGAGCTTGTCGCTGCCCCATTCCCTCTAGCTATAAATAGCTAGCCGAAGGAAAAAACAAAAACTATATAGTACAAAAATATATATAGTAGTAGAAGTAGTAGTAGTAGAAGTAGTAGTAGGGCAAACCCTTTTTAGCCATCGAGTCAAGTTTGTTTGTGTGCCTGGCGCAACGAAATGTTTTATAGACAAAGTCGTAATGTCCTTTCGACACTGAGAGAAAAAGCACAGTTCAACGAGACTGAAAGTTCTACATTTAAGGGCATTTTTTGTAGAACGATAGATGTGTTCTATAAAATAATTTGAAAATCAATTATTCTATTTATTTTGTATTTTTGTCGTTTTTTAATTAAATCAGTTTAAACATATGAAAACTATTTTTATTATCTTTCGTATTGCTTTCAATTTCAGTTTTATTAAATTCTAAAATAAATCATATTTATTCGAATCGAAATTAAGTCTATTTGCATAAAAGAACAAAAAAAGACAATTTTTCACTTAAGAAATTTGAAACTTATTTTCGGAAAATCGAAGTCATTTTAGAAAAATTCTAGATCAATACGATATTCCTTAAAGAATTGAATTTTTTTGAATGAGAACCATTATCTGTGAAATGTTGCAAAAATATATATGCTGCACTTTTTTATATTTCAACTTTGTGATAACAGAAAATGTTTGTCGCAGGCGATCAAATCAAAGAAGTTAGAAGTTATTTAAGATAAACATTATATATGAGAAAACAGCATGTCAGTGTGTCTAATTTTTGTGTTCTACTGTATATTTCATATTAATTAATTTATCTATATACCAAATGCAGTTTATAGTATATTTCAGTATTTTTTCAGTATATTTATTGTGGTATTCTTACTTGTTTTGTATGGCAAATTTACATATTCAAAAATTTCTTAATATTCGGTATATCGATATACCAAACATTGTTTTTGATATATTTTGATATTTCCCAGTGTCGGTATTTTGATTGCAGTTTTCTTATTTGTTTTATGTATCATATTATATGCATATATCATATTATATGCTATACTTGTACTTCGATTTTTTTCTGAGTGTGGTATTATCCCTGCACTCGTTGTGCTAGACGTCAACGTAAACACGGAAATAGCCAAACTGGCTACAGTTTGCATTGCGAGCAGCTTATCGAGCCGGGGTCCAAGTAAAAGCTTAGCCATGTTGACAATTATGAGATGGTTAGTGACTGGGGAGGAGGCATTGGAGTTGGAGGAGGAGGTGGAGGAGGCAAGAGGAGAGTTCTAATGATGAAACAAAGCGTCAGGCAGACAGCAAGAGTAACAAATGCGAGGCACAATGCTGACAGCTCTTCGAGTGTAGTATATAAGAAGAGCGTGAGCAACTGTGAGTATAAAAATAAATAAAAGCGGAAGCGGACATAAAAAAAACATGTGGCAGCCTTTTACACCACACACAGTGGCCAGCTCTTTCCTTTCCCTTTCCCTTTCCCTTTCCCTTTCCCTTTTCCTTTCTCTCTTCCCCTTCTTGACAACCCTTTGCACTTGTATCTTGGCCACGCACGCAAAATGTGTTGCCTGCTTTTTGGTGTTAGTCCTTTTTTCTTCTTCATCATTTTTTTGGGAGGGGGGCATGCAAAGCTCTTCTAATATGTATAGAGCAACGCCTGCTTTCTCCGTCTGCTTTCTCTTCTTCTGCTTATCCTCCTGCCTCCATTGCCCACACTCCTTGCAGCTCTTTCTAATATGCTGCTGAAAGCGCGCCAGCGAGACAAATATTAATAAAATATACAACTATTAGTCATTGGCTAGCTGCCTGTGCCTCTCTGTGTGTGTGTGTGTGTGTGTGTGTGTTGGAGCTTGTATTTTTAATATGAGAGACAAAATAAATATTCATAAAATGGCGGCCAGGCCAAAGCCAACAACGACAACGTAGCCGGGCGCTGTTCTAGCAAACGAATTCGCACAGGAATCGCCAAGTTTATACGGCGAGAATTTCACTTATTTTTTGCAGCTTTTGTGGAAGTGCATTGCCCTAAACAAATTCGCTACAATTTCGAAATGAAAACGCCAAGCGAGAATTCTACTTTCTTTTTGGAGTTTTTGTAGAAGCGCATTTGCACAAATTTGCTATAAATTCACAATGAAATCGTCAAGCTTATAAAGCTAGGATTTCACTTACTCTTTGGGCTTTTTGTTCAAGCGCATTCCCGCAAACAAATTTGCTACAATTTCGTAATGAAATCGCCAAGCTAATAAAGCAAGATTTTCACTGACTTTTTGGAGTTTTTATTGAAGTGCATCTCGCAAAAAAAATTGCCACAATTTCGCCATAAACCGCCAAGCTTATAAAATGAGTATTTCACTTATTTTTAGAGTTTTGCGTAGAAGTTCATTCCCGCAAACAAATTCACCGCAATTCCGCAACGAAATCGCTTTGTTACTAAAGCGAATATTTCGCTCGCTTGACGTTTTGTGGAAGAAAAACGGAATTTTGCTGGCACACTTTTGCGTCATTGCGCCTTGCTGTGCTTATCCCCGTTTTCGAGAGTCGTCTTCACCCTCCCTCCCTCCCTCCTCCTCCTCCCATACTGGGGCGGCGACTCGACTAACAATAAGACTGACGAATGTTGCGCCATAAAAATAAATACCTGCTGACATTTTTCATTGTAAATATTTTGTAGCTGCTGACGCGCGGCCAAGTGACTTGAATGTGGGCGTATATATGGGAGGGGGCGGGGGCGGGGGCTGCTAGTGTATGCGAGGGTGTGTCATCCCTCTCCCCTTCTTTGTGTGTGTGTGCGTGAAAAAGGTTTTCACTCTTTTTGTGTCTCGTCATGGCACGCACAACATACGAAGACACTATGAAAATTGTCGACGAAGGGCTGTTGAAGGAGTTCGAAGAAGTGATGTGGGAAGCGCGTTGGGGCGATTGGGCAAGGGTTGGGGGCAAGCATTGTGGGAAAGGGAGGGGAGGGGAGGGGACAGAAGCCAGGGCGAGGTTAGACAAATGGACGTCGCAATAAACGCGCTTGTGTTTCCATTTCAAGGGTGTGTGCACTGCTGATCAACGAGTATCATGTCCGTCTATCTGTCTCTTTATCATCATCATCATCATCATTATCCACATTGTGATTATCATCGTTATCATCATTATCGTATTGCCCACGTCCTGGCCGACAGTCATTATGGCCAACACCAACACCAACACCATCACAAACACTAAAGCACCATGATATGTGGGCGCTGGCCGTTAGGTCTTAACTTCTGTTACAGCCGGGCATTTATCAAAGCCCAAGCGCTGCTTTTGCCCAGTTCAAAGGTCAGCTGACCAGCATTAGTCAACTTCCATTCAAGATAAACAATTTCTGCGAACAACTGAAGAGAGTTGCAACTTTTAAGCAAATAATTGGATGATGCCGAGCATTTAATTTAATGTACAAATAACTAAATACATTTATGAGGGGCTATTGTTAAAACTCTTCCGTTTAAATCTATAATACATGAACATTTTTGAGGCTATTGTAAATACGTTTTCTTCTAGAAAATTCTTATATTATGTAACTTTAATTATTTTGTTTATAATTTAAACTGCTTTAGTAGAACAACGACACATTTACTGTACTCTTTTGTTTATGTTTGCTTGGGCTGATAATCTGGTATATACTGTAGTGCAATATCCATATACCAAGTATAGCCTCTGGTATATTTTAGTATTCTTGGTATATTTGTATAATATGCTAGCAGGAATCTCAGAGTCGGAAACACTCGACAGTTATTTTACTATTATTAAATACAAATATGTTACAATCATAATAATAATGCTTTCGCTTTCATGTTATTTAATGTAGAATTTTGATCAATATTACTACAATAAAATGAATAATTGAAATATTCATAAAATAATTTTACTGATAGGCTCAAATTTTAAATAATTGTCAATTGAATTGCAAATTCAACATCAATTTAAAAAATTTTTCTAATATGCGCGAATTTTTAAATATTTGTAAATTTAATTAATTTTTTCTTAATTTATTATTCCATCCACTAATCGAAAAGTTACTCTTATTAATATATTTTTTTATAAAGTTTATGTAGAAAATTCAACATCACTGAAGACATTAAATAATACTACTGATAATCGATAACTTTGTTTGTAATATTATATTTACTATTATTAAAAATCAATATTATTTCAACAAATTTAAATTTAATTGTCAAAGAAATAATTATTAAATTATTTTCCAAATTCTTAAATTTGATTAATAAAATTGAGATTATTGATTATTGAGAGACTTGAAACTTGACATACAGATAAAAAAATTTTAATTTCTGTACTTGTACTTTACTATTTTATTAAGCTAATTTAAACATCATTCAAAAGCTATAAGTTTTTTATATTCATTATATTGGCAACAGTTAACATGGTTTTCCTTTTCTAAGCATTTTTCATAAGAGTTTTAACGCCTTTTTGATGCATTACCCTGACTGTTGTAAAAACGCTATTTGGTTTCGATTACACAAAATTTAGAACCAAATAAAACTATTAATGAGTGAAAACAAAAACTCATACGGCTAACAAATACGCTATAATAATGAAATTACGAAAGTTGAAACTAATCATTGCAATATTATTTCACATATTATTTTAATAAAATACTTGATTAATATTTTTCTAAATAAATAAATTTCGGTTTTTTTAATGAATGTAATGCGAGAGCCGCATTTTCGTTTTTCAGAATTTACAACTAATATGCAAACGCATAAATCAGGTCAATATGCTCGTATATCAAAGCGACCTTCACAAAGTAAATTCATTTAATTAAAGACAAATTTATTGCTGATGGACTCGGTTTATTTTGTTTTTCTTTCTTTTTTATTTTGTCGCTCTGTGTATTTTATTGGGTAGTTAGGGTATAGCTACAGCAATATCGAGTGGCGCCCACATCATTCGTCGCATAAATTAATGAGTCTTTAAACATTTTTTAACTGCGCGCATTGCATAACCAACAAAAAAAAAACAAGTAAGAAAGCTACGGTCGAGTGTGCTCGACTGTGAAATACCCGCTACCCATTTTGAATAAAAGTAAAATATTGCAATATTTTTTTTCAAATTATACCAAATTAATATACCACAAAACATCAAAAAATATACTGAGTGCTATATTTAGTATATTGATATGTTACTACACTCGATATATGCTATAGAGTGCAAAATATACCAGATTGTCAGCGATTTTGTGCATACTATATGTACAATAGTTTTTCATCAATAACTTCCACAATTTTTATCTGATCGCATCATCAGGAATCACAAAGACTACAGTCATTATTGTGTTTACAAAAATGTGCGCCTTTAAAATTACGCTTGTTATTCGATTTTTTCTGATTTGCGGGGGCGGAAGTGGGCGTGGCAAAGATTTTAAACAAACTTAATCTGCGTGTAAATAAAACAAAAGCTGTCGAAAAACAATTATAGCTCTATCTCGTACAGTCTCTGAGATCCAGTGTTTCATACGGACAGACGGACAGACGGACATGGCTAGAATATATAAACTTTATTAGGTCGGAGATGCCTTCTGCGCAAATTTAAAATACCCTTCTGCCCTACGGAAAGCGGGTATAAAAAAAAAACCAGAAAAAAAGAAGAAGAAAAATGTAAATAAATAATTGTTTATATAAAATATTTATTGCTATGCAGCATGCAATTAAAAGCACCACCAACGAAAATTCAAATTCAAATTTTTGTATAAAAATTCAATTGATTTATGTGACGATGGCCATAAAGCAGACGCCCTCCATAATAACCGTTAGGCGAATAAGCAATTGTTGCTGTTGTTGTTGTTGTTGGTGTTGTAGCTGTTTGTTGATGTTGTATATTTTTTCCCCCAAATTTTTTTTTCTATTAAATATAATGACTTTTAAATGAGACGCGTGCCGCGGTTGCTTTATGAAAAGGCGGTGGCCAAAGCGGTGGCGGCAACGTTGGTTAATGAAGCCATCAAAGCATTGCCAAAAAATAATTCGGTAAATTATTATTAATAATGGCAGCAACAATTAAAGCTCGTCAACAGATAAAACTGGGTGTGTGTGTGAATATGCGGGCCACATTCGTTTATTGAGTTTTGGCGTTCTGCTGCCGTTTTGAATTATTAAAACTATTTAAAACGCGCACACGCTTTTCAATTAAAACAATTAATCTGCAAACTATTTGAATAATACCCAAGAGAATTAATTGCGCTAACTTAAAACCATTCGAGTTCACAACGAACAGCAAATGTGCTACTTCAAATGCTTTGCTGAGAAAAATATTGGTAAACCATAATAACAAATATAATAAATAAATAATAATAAAAAAAAAAAATTATGAATGCTAAACTTACATATACTCTCAATATAATATAATAATATAATATATAATAATCCGAAATAATCAATGAATTCTTAACCTACATTTGCTCTCTAAATATTTAACTCTAGGTTTTTTAATTTCATTTTGAAATGATTAGTTAAAAATACTCTCAATAAAATGTAATTAAATGTTTTACTATTTTATTTTAAATTTTGTGGCAATTCCAGCTGTCATTTTATTGATCTTCAGTAAACTACAAATTTGTTAATAAGCGAAAATATTTCTTTTTAAATTGAATGCTTTACAATTCAAGGTGGGAATTAGAAATAAGGCAAAAATAAATTTCATAAATACAATTATGTTTAGAATTTAATTTTATTTAAATAAAAACTAATGAAAAGGAAAATCTTTAAAATTGTATAATTTTATTATTAACTTAACATGTCGAAAAATGTAAATGTAAAGGAAAACAACGAACTTTATAACTACATATATAGTAACAATTTTAAACAATTTAAAAAAATTCATGATTATATGAATAATTACATTTTTAAAGAATTAAATTTGAAAGTCAATTAAAATTTCGAATTTCTTAACAACAAATTAGCTAACTTTTAAAAAAAGGCAAATTAAAAAATAATAACTTCCTGATCAGCGTTAACAGCCGAGACGATATAGCTAACATATGTCCGTCTGTCTGTTCGTCTGTCTGTCCGTCTGTCTGTTCGTCTGTCTGTCCGTCTGTCTTTCCGTCTGTCTGTCCGTCTGTCTGTTTTAAACACTGGATATCAGAGATTATAAGAGATAAAGCAATAATTTTTTGGCAGTATTTGATATGTGTGCTAAATTAATTAGTATA
The DNA here is from genome assembly GCA_035046325.1 of Drosophila niveifrons. Lineage (NCBI taxonomy): Eukaryota > Metazoa > Arthropoda > Insecta > Diptera > Drosophilidae > Drosophila > Drosophila niveifrons. Next base: position 6,577,778 of record JAWNOC010000063.1, on the reverse strand, counting down.
GTATGTAAGTTTCCTAAAAGATTGTTTCCTATCAGTTAAATATTGTGGAACTAGAAGAATATACCATTGAGTTTAAAATATACCAAATTGTCAACCAAAGTCCCGCATTAAAAAGGCGTTTTTCCTCATACAAGAGTTTTTCTTAAATACTTCTGCGGGACTTTGTTTGACAATTTGGTATATTTTAAACTCAATGGTATATTAAGAATGCAGTACTATTTTATTATACCAAATAGTCTTTGGTATATTTTTAATATTTTTGTAGTACATGAATTTGGTACATTTTCAAAATAATACCGCACTGTTTTGCTTTAATTGAAAGTGGATAGCGGGTATCTTATTGTCGAGTGTGCTCGCATTTCTTACTTGTTTATACCCTCTTTCCATTTTTCCAATAAAATAAAATAAAATTGCATGTTACCCATATTACATGCTGCTGAAAATAGAAATACTCTTTGCCATTATTATTATGAAAATATTTGCCCAAAATGCATAATACAATGTTTGGCTTGTTAAATGATGTGTTTTGAAACCAATTTAATGCAAACTATGCAAAATAAATAATATGAAATCAAGGTAAATAAATTACAATTAAAATCGAAAAGAATGCATTTTAAAAACAATAGTTTTGTTTAACAAAATGATGTTAGCTTAGAAGTGTGAAATGCAGTCGAAAGCGAAAAAAAAACCGTATTCATAACGCACTCGAATAAACTGCTAATAATAAATATTAAGTAAAGCTCCAGTGAAGTGTGGAGTGTGGAGAACGTCGAGTGTTTGCTGGCATGTTGTTGTTGTTGTTGTTGGTGGGGGGCCAAAATGCCGTTGGTTTAATTACAAAACTGGGCCTCATTACCGCCCTCAAGGCTCCGCCTGTGTTCAAAAGGAGAAGCAGCTTTTGCAATTTGCATGTAACCGTTTTTTTAAGACTCAACACATTGAGGCCGCGAGGCCCGTGAGGAGCCATTATCAATTTCATTGGCACACAAGAAGAAAAGGTGGTAAAACAAAAAAAAAACCAACACGGAAAAGAAAAGGAAAAAATCGTGAGGGGGGTGAAACACAGAACAAAATATACGAGTATAACGATTTAATTAAAAAGTTACATTAAATGTAAGTTTTTTTTTTTGTTCTTGTTGTTTTTCGCTTCTTGCTGTTGTTTTGTACGTTGTTGTTGTTGTGTGTGTTTTAAATAAAAAAGTACCTCAAAAAATACAGGCGCAATCAGTTCGTGTGTCCAACTCCCCAATGGGTTGAGAGTCGTCTACAGTCTACAGTCTAAACTGAGCTGAACTCAGCTGAACCAAAACGAATGAAATGAACGCAGAGAGAGAGCCGTGAGCTGTGAGCTATATATCCACAGCTATATATCCCTGCTCATTAAGTCATCGTTGAGTCGAGTTATTCAATGGCTCTGCCAGCCGACGACCTTTTGATGGGTAGCTAAGGGGCGCAGCATCGAGGTCGCATCGCATTTTATTTTCATAATTTAATGTGCGCGCCTTTTGTTTTTGGCGGTGCCCAAAACACTCGACAGCAACACAGCAACAGCAGCAGGCGGCAAAATGCGCGGAAAATCTGTGCTGCCAAAAAACGGGGGAAAAAAAAATGCAAACAAAACAAAGCAAAAAAAAACAAAAAATGGGGAATTGGGGGAAATGTGCGAAATGTGGCGTATGCGTGGCAGCCACAGAAACAACTCCCCCATCCTCCTCCATCCTCCACCCCTTCCCAACCAAAATTTCGCCCACATATTGTCCCGTTGAACTTTCACTTGTGCCCAGAGCCTCAAGCAACAGAAATGAGAAGAAACAAAAAAACAACGAAAAAAATTAAGCAACGGCTGCAAAATGAGCGCCAAAACGTTTAGCGAGTTGTTTACGAGGCTGCCATTTTGTTTTGCCTGCCTGCTTGCTCTTGTTTTCTCCACATTTTTCCCCGTTTTTCCTGGTTGTTTTTTTTTGTGTTTTCTCCATGTGCAAAGCGCGCCAGTGATCCGACATCTGTTGAGTGCTATATGAAAAGAGCGGCAAACGAAAAACAAAAAAAAACAACAACAGGAAAAAAACGCAAAAGGAAACTTTCGCATCAGCAGCCGACGGGCAACCCAATTTCCAATTGAACTTTAGCCCCAAACAACTCCCACTTCAGCGGTGTAATAAAGCAGCTACAGTCGGCAATAAGGCTTACGAAATTAACTAAGTGTGCGAGTTATGCAGCCAAAGATACACCAGATACAGATACGGATACGGAGTCACAGCTGCTGAAAGAGGTACAAATAATATGCAGATACTGATAAGGAGAAAACGGGGCCGAAGGTGTTCAATGATGCGGAGATTTATGTAGATATCGAAACATTTATCTAAGAGCATTTCAATATATTTCTTCTTCTTATTATTAATATATTTATGTATATATTAAAATGCAGATACAGACAAATGAATTCTGTGTATACTTATGCTAATTATCCATTTATCTCTTAGTATTTTTCTCAGGTACAAAAATGTAGATGCAGATAACGTAGATAACAATACTATAGAATATATTTTTCGCTATCGACGTATTTATCTTTTATTTATTAACGTATTTAACTTTATTCATAATTTCATTTATATGATTGTCTACTTATTTATGTACACATATTTATATGTTAGATTCCTATTTCCATTTTTTTTGGTTAGTTGATAGCTTATATAATGCGACAAAGCGATAAGAAACAAGCAAATATCCAGCTCGATATGTTTTGTTTTTCAGTTCTTTTGGTTTTGGCTGCACACTGAAATAGCAGCTGTAATTTGTCTATATCTGCATATTTCTTAACTACTTGTACTAGTTTTTTAGCTGTCTTTTTTATATAAATAATAATATTTAATTCATTATATAATATATTCTATCGTATATACATTTTTATCTATTCATAGAATTAATTAGATATATTTACTTACATTAATTTATATTTATTATATATTTACTCACATATCTATCCATCTATTTGCTTATATAATTGTTTATCTATATAGATATATATATATATATATATATTGACACATTAATCTATCTTCTATTCATTCGTGCTGCATTTACGAACTTATAAATATTTACACATAGATATAATGATGCCGTATCACTATTTAGAAATATAGCTTCCTGTACATTAATGACTAACCAATATATTCTTAAATACATATCTAGTTAAACATATAGTTTCTTCTATCTATATACTATAATCTATCCATAAATTTATTTATCTTGAGCTACCTATATACACAATGTAGTCATACAACTTCTAAAACATTGATCTACTTATCTATGTACGCTTATTTATCCATCAATTAATCTATCTATAACTACTTATATTCACAATATAGACAAAATCTTTTTTTTACATTTATCTATTTACCTATATAAACTTATCTATCTATTAATTTATCTATCTTTAGCTTTATCTAGATATACACATAAAGCTTCTTCTACATTTATCCACTTTCTACTCTTATCTATGCATTTATTATATCTATCTATAGCTCCTACTTTTAACAACATGCTGTTATCTATTTACCTATAACTATTTATCTAGTATATATCTATGCACAAATCTATGTTATACTTATTTATTATGCTTAAATTTGCTGTGCTCTGCTGCAAGATGCTGCAGGATGGAATTCAAGAACCCAGCGACAACTACTATGTTGGGCTTTAAGTGCGCTGTCCGAATCGATTAATGTGGTTAGAGATGCTTATGCTAATTGCACGATAAGCCGCTGGCGGCGTTAGCATACAAACATACATACATATATACGTATATATTTTGGCTTACGGGCCGTATACATTATCGAGAAACAGCAGCAAGATAAGCGAGCTTCCCCTCCGGCTCCACGAGCCAAACTCACACTCCACAAAAAGCAGGAGAGGAAAAAAACGTAGAAATGGAAAATCCTATTTTGTTGTTGTTAAGCATTTTGGCGTTTATTAGATTCCTTCGGAGTCGCGGCGACAAAAGAATTTAAAATTCCAATAAATCTGCCAGCTTCAATAAGTGCCGGGCAGAAATCGCTCCTCTTTTTTTTTGGGGGGGGGGTAACACATTAAAAGCCTTGCAAGTGAATGACTGACTGAGTGACTTAGCAGCTGAAGCGCAGTTTTGTGTGGATTGTGGAGTCCAGTTGTAGTCTGGTGGTTGCTTGTTTCCTCTAACCAGGGTCATAAAAAATGCGAACGCATTTAGATTCACCCCCTCCTCCTCCAGGGCATCCCTTTGGCTACAGCTTCAGCTCGAGCTTGAGCTTGAGGCCTTGCTGACAATACACAAATTTGATTGGCGCCACCCTAATGTGATTTCTACCCCCGGAACTGGAAGTTTGACAACAAACATTTTGCTTGGCAATTTATATGCTTTATAATTTTTATTGGTTTTATCATGGCTAAATCGATTTTAGGCCAGTCTGACTGACTGACTGACTGACTGACTGTCTGGCACAGTAGTAGGTAAGTTGATGACGACCCATCTCCTACTCCATTTGATCCCATTTAGTGGCATGTGGCACACACACCCCCCCGCAGTGTGGAGTCCCTTACAATTTCACTCTTTCGCTGTCTGCATTTTCGCATTTCGCATTTCAACTGGTCGCGGGCAACGACGACGACAACGACAACGAGGCCATTTGTTAGCCATTTCAGTGCTGAGGGCCGTAAAATAGAATTTATTATTTGAATTATAACACGACGCGCGTTTGGCCCGCAGCCTTTCTTTCTTCCCCTCCCCCTTAACTCACCCCCATTTTCTCGTTTCCATTTTGCAAAATGGCTTAGAAAACTCGCTCTCTCTCTCTCTCTCTCTCTCTCTCTCTTTCTCTCTCTGGCTCTGGCATTTTTGGCGGTCAGGGTCCGGCTTTTGTCCAAGTCCCCCTTTTATTTTTTTTTCTGCACTGCCAAGTTTTCCTGCGACAGTTTTTTAATTAAAGCGTCGCCCAGTCAGAACACAAAATGAACTGCAACCTGCTCCGACAATCAGATATATACTATATATATATATATATATATATAAGCCAAAGTGCCACAAGTTATAATATTCTTTTGCTCAAAATATGTGTCTCTATTTTTCTGGTTTTGCTTTATGCGACTTTCAACAGTTTAGATTAAAAAATATTTTGAATATTCTACAAGTTTACTTTACTTTTATTTATCTAGTTTTTATTAACTTTGATATGATGTGATTTGAAATGCATTACAAAAAATTCGGTCATCCCTCTTTAAAATAAGTCGCATTGATTTTAAAGTTTCATTTATTTATATTTGCATAATTTGGTTCATTATTTTTTTGTAAACCTCTTTTAAAATTCATATGACATGAAATGCATTTAAAAAATATTTCTAACTCTTATTTAACATTTAAGATTATAAATTGCTTTTGTCTATTTAAACGTCAAACTCCGTTTATTTATTTATTTTTTTGGCATTAATTATCATTTTGTAATAATACTGGTATCATACTTTTAAAAAGTTCTAATTTTGTTTACTTAATTTAAAAATTGTCTAAAAAACAATGACACATTTTTTTTAATTTTCACGCTATTTTGTGGCTTTAAAGATAAATTGTATTGTTTAAATTATTTAATTGCGTATAAATGCAAATATTTATTAATTAAATACAATGCGATTTCTATTATTTTGTATTTTCAAAACATTTTTTTAATATGAACATTTTGTCTGTTAAAATAAGTTTTATATTGATTTATTTTGAAAACACTTTTTGTATAAATAGCTCATAAAGCGGAAATGATTTCATATGATATAGTATGTACATATATGCTTGAAATAAAAAAAATAACTTGAATTTTATATATACCTAATTTTTATACCCGCTACCCATAGGGTAGAAGGGTATTATAACTTTGTGCCGGCAGGAAATGTATGTAACAGGTAGAAGGAGGCATCTCCGACCCTATAAAGTATATATATTCTTGATCAGCGTCAACAGCCGAGACGATCTAGCCATGTCCGTCTGTCCGTCTGTCTGTCTGTGTGTCTGTGTGTCTGTGTGTCTGTCCGTCTGTCTGTATGAAACACTGGATCTCAGAGACTGTAAGAGATAGAGCTATAATTTTTTTTCGACAGCATTTGTTATGTTTGCACGCAGATCAAGTTTGTTTCAAATTTTTGCCACGCCCACTTCCGCCCCCGCAAATCAAAAAAATCGAATTACAAGTGTAATTTTAAAGCTAGAGCTGCAAGTTTTGGTATATGTAATAACTAACAACAATAGTATTTATGATTCCTGAAAATTTGGTTGCGATCAGATGAAAATTGTGGAAGTTATTAAAGAAATACTTTTGTATGGGTTAAAACGCCCACTTACGGGGGGTCTAAAATGCTTTGGCCGATAATCTGGTATATTGTGCCGTCCATGGTAAATTTTTAATGTGGTACTATATCGATATACCAAATGTACCACTTGGCATATTTTGCAGTATTTTTCGGTATTTTCGGTATATTTTGAAAATAATACCGCAATATTTTGCTTTTATTCAAAATAGGTAGCGGGTATCTCACAGTCGAGCACACTCGACTGTAGCTTTCTTACTTGTTTTTTATAAGCTAGTGTTCATAATCTCCATATACAATGTGAAATCAGATCATTTCGATCTTTCTCCAAGTGCAAACACGCATCAAACTGTTTCGCTCCATGCTTGACTTGAGTTTAACAGTGCCGGTTTTAACAGCGCGCTCTGTTAACTTAACAGCACTGGTTCGAACTTGCTTGCAACGTGTTCGCTGTCAACCGCGGGGAGTTGTGAGCGTTGTGTGGTTGTCACTTAAAGGGAAGAAGGTACGCAGCAGGCAGTTTTAGGTAGTTAGAGCGTGTATTTACATAATTGTACTTTAAAATTGGAAAATTAATATTTGGCCAACGGCTTTTTCAGGGCAAAAATATTCGATCAGGGTCGGGGCGGTGCTTTTGTGTTGCCAAGGCAAACAAAGCAAAACAATTAATTTCCAGCAAATGCCAATGTATTAAGCACTAATTTAGCGCTTTGTGACACAACAGCAGCAACAACAACAACGACAACAGCAGCAACAATGGCTAATATGCTAAAAACCAAAATAAAAATGAGGCCATGCACAACAAAAATGAAAAATGAAAAAAATGAAAATTAAATGTGGGAGAAATAAAACAATATTTTTCATAATGAGAAAATTGCATTTGGTATGCGTTGAGCGAAATTAAATTTGTAACTAAGCAAATGCTGCATATTTGATGGGGTTCTATCCCCGCACCCCCTCCCTCCCCCCACCTTCCTCCATTACACTCTTTTGGCCCTTTTTAAGTGCCCCGACTCCTGCTGCCTATTGATGCCACTGTGCATGTGTACACTAATTAAATATACACACACACACACATGCACACATGCAAACACTCACACATATGAGGCTAGTTGGAGGTGTGCAGACCAGACTTTCAACCAGCCAGCAAATGCAAACACAAAGCATCTCTCTCTCTCTCTCGCTCTCTCTTTCACTCTCTCTCTCTCTCTGTCTCTGTCACACTCTCGCGTACCCGGATTTAGCAGACGGCAACAACGAAAACGAAAACTGCCATAGTCCAAAGTAAATTTCTTGCTAATTAAAATCCAAATATTAATTTTAAAATGCAACACAGCAGCAGCAGAATGTTGCACACACACACTCACTTACACACACACACATACGTTGCACAGGTGAGTCACACACAACTGGACCCCATTGATGGCCACAAAATTTCACTTGCCAAGGCAAACACACACACACACACACACACACGGAGAGAGAGAAGCTCTCTGCTTGACACTGAGCACACTTTTACTTCAATCGGGACTCGCTGGAAATCAGGAGCCGGGACAAACTGAAGCCATGGAGAGTTGCCTCTGGGGAGGAGCAAGCTAAACAAATGTATGTACATATGTATGTATGTAGTATATATGTGTGTGTATATGGCACACAACAACTACAAAAGATGTTCAAACATTTGGGTATTCAGCTGAAGTTGAACACGAACTCAACGTTCAAAGCTCAACTGTTGCTAAAAGCATCTTTCGCTGGACCCTTTAAAAAACAGCTAAAATGGGCAAAGGCAAAAAAAAAAAAAACAGCAAGCAACATTAACAATGAAAAACATAGAGACAAAGGAAAAAGAAAAGAAGCAAGCATTCTATGTAGATAAATTTGAGAGGAGTTAAAAATTTGAAAAATAGAATAGTTTAATTTGGTTGAAATTCAAATTTATGAACTTAAAAAATATAAAATAAAATTTTCATATAAATGAAATGAATAACTCTTTTAAACATTTTAAAAACAGGATACTAAAAAAAAAATTTCAAAAATTCAAATTGAAATGCAAATTTGTGTAAATAAATAAAAATAATTGTACATTAAGCTTGATTTAAAAATAAAAATTTTAAATAAATGAAATAAGTAGTAATTGAAAAACAGAATAGTTAAATTTGGTTGATATTAAAATTTTGAAATACATAAATAAAAAAAATTTGAAAATTAAAAAATTTTAAATTGGTGAAATGAATAACTCTTTTAAACATTTTAAAAGAGCAAAGAGTTTCTCGGATCTAGCCATCAAATATTGGTGGATATACCAACTTATGAAGACTTTCAATGAAAGAAGCAGATTTAAGAAATATAAACTAATTAATCCCTACGTTACAACACCCTAACAATAATGAACTAATCGAAAACCCATTTATAATGCAAAATGAGTAAGTATTTTATAATTTCTTAAGCATTGAAACAATTACGCGACTTCAACTAGCTCGACTGCATTTATACGATGCGAGAATTACAAACACAACAAGTCTATGGACAAGTGTCAAACACAACAAGCAAACAGCAACAGCAATAGCAACACAAACAACAACAACAACGGCAACCTGAAGAGCCCCCAAAGATTCAATTCAAGCATGTTTGTTCGAACCAACGAGCCGCAGACAAGCCCGCAAGCAAACGCAAGCAAGCATGTGCGCTGCATATGATCAAACATAAGGCGCGCGCTCTCTCCCTCTCTCTCACAATTACGCTCTCTCTGATATGATATAGTTCGCTCTCTGAGAGAACAGCGGGATCGAACGCTGCGACTTTGGTGACGTTTTTTTTTTTCTTTTTTTTTTTTTTTTGACAAAAAAACAACTGCATAATATGCATGATTGTGTGTGTGTGTGTGTGTGTGTGTGCAGTGGGAGAGTCTGCTTTTGGGTGTGTGAGAGAATTTTATGTTTATGCTAAAAGATTTACAATTTGTGCGTGCCGAAAATGTTAATGAATTTGGTTATGCTTTTATACCCGAGTTTATACCCGTCTGTGTGTGTGTGTGTGTGTTGGTCTTGTGGTTCTTTGGACATTGTTGTGGCCATCATTTGATTTGCTGTAAATTACGAGTATATTTGAACAGTAGATATAAACACATAAATACACACGCGCTTGTTTTTTTTTTCGTCTCTTTCGTTTGTGAGGCGATAGGAAGGGGGAGTGGACATTGGGGGGCAGTTGGAGGGAGTCGAGTGAGGTGTTCTTGGCGTTTATGGAAATTATGAACGCTGCCAAAGCGACGCCAATTGCTTGACCCAAATTAAAACATTGCGCTCGCTTATTGCTGTTGTTGTTCTTATTGTTGTTGTTAATTGTAGAACAAACAACAACTATAGAACATCAACAAACAACAACATTTGCCATGGGAACCAAGAACTCAGCTATGCATATCTGTGTGTGTGTGTGTGCGTGTGCGTGTGTTTATACATATGTAGCTAATGGGACTACCAACGAAATCCGATTCACAAACTAAATCAGTTTGCAGTCTCTTTGCCAGCAAATCAATGGCAATATTTCAAAATGTCAGGTAGACCCGGGCACAGGTGTGAGCCACAAAACTTGAAACAACGAGCGTGGCGCGTCAGCTTGTAGCCAGCTTTGCCAGCTAGCCAAGCGAACGAGCAGCATCCACATCAGCAACAACAACAACAACAACAGCAACAACAACAACAACATCGGCAACGACAGCAGCAGCTGCTCCATAAAACCCATTATACCCAATCATCATCAGGCAGGCAACACAGCGGCAACAGAGCAACAGTGTCCCGCTCTCAAAATCGGGATCTGCGGACCCCAAACACTCACAAAATACACTGCAAGAAAATCAGGGCAGAACGTCTTTTATTTTGAAATAATTTCAATGTCTGAAAATTTGTAATTTCTGGACAATTTCTTGATTTAAAATAATTGCGAAAAAACTTAATTAAAATACCAATAAAATAAAGATAATAAAATTTTGATGAAAATGTTCAGTATGTCTCTTATTTTATTTTAATAAACAATTTAAAAGTGAGAAAAGAACCTTTTTATTTGCAAATAATTCTTATATCAGGAACATTTTTGTTTCTTGACAAATTTTTCGTTTAAAATAATTAGGAAAAATCTGACTAAATTACTAGTATTTTGATTTATTTAAATTATTTTTAGTCAGGTTTTTTCTTATTATTTTAAATGAGGAACAATAGAATAAAGAAGAATAAATCAAAATTCTAATTATAATACTTTATTAATAATTTGATTTATTTTATTAGTTTTAGTTGGGTTTTTTCCAAATATTAAAAAAAAATTATCTGAAATTTGTTCTATTTCAGCACGATTCTTATTACATAAAATTTGAAAAAATTGTTAAATCTCCATTGCAATTTATATTTTTAACAACATGCAACTTAAAAAAGATTCGCTCTAATTACTAAACAAACAAAAAAATAAAGTTCCAATTTCAAAAAGATTTTAAAGAAATTTAATTTTTAACTATAGAAACTCAATAAAGTTATCCTAAATTAAATTGAGTACTTCTGCCAACAGATTTCAAACTACATACTAATAAGAGTTCATTGGTGTTCAGATCAGCCTCTAAAGCAGATCTTTTCATGTAGTCGAAAAGGTCTAAAGAAAAATACAAAAAGAAACCTTCAATACGAAATTGAGGTCGGCAATGCTAAATTTGTACACAAGAGCGTGTTTTTGAAACGGAGAACTTCTTTTCTGACTCGTCGAGGAGAAATTAACATAAATTGTAATAAATTAATAATGTACAAACGATTCATACGCCAACAAATTTTTAAATATATATGCAAATATGTTTGCGTATGCACGCAAATAAATGGCCAAATAAATATGTAAATCGAAATATAAATAACATGTCAATAGAATCATGAATATGCATATAAAATCTAGAAATCTATTAGAAATAAATAAACTGATCAAGAGCAGTCATAGCAGAGTATTCGAATAGCATAAATATTGCCTAATTTTGATTATAATTAAGCCTACATTGCTGCACGAAATCAAACGTTGAATAGAAATCAATTTAATAAAAGTAATTAATTAGATAATAGGCTATTTTTGGAATAAACATAAATCACGTAGATTTGATTATTTTCTTACATTTATTTTGTTAGCTTTAATATAAGATGAAAATATTAAATAAGGAATATAATAGATATTTGAGGGAGTATTGGAGTATTTTTAATTAAGTCCAGTTCTATATTTATTGTGTTGAAAAAAAATAACAAAAAATGAACGCAAATTTTAACACTCTTTCTTTATAGATTAAATTATTATGTTAAAATAAACCACAACTTTTAAGCATTCTTCGAATAATTTATGTATTCTAGATATTATTCTATATCTTGAATATAATAAAAATTTTTATAGAGTATTGGTCAGTATTAGTAATATAATATAATAGGAATATTTATGTATATATGTATAGGTATATATAATATATATTCTAAGGGAGTATTGGGGAATATTATTAATTAGGTTCAGTTCAATAGGTGAAAGTATTAGTTACGTATAAAAATAAGGAAAAATGAACGCAATTATTATTAACAAATTTTCCTAATAGATGAGATTATTCTGTTCAAAAAAAGAAAATTATAGAAAACTTTTGAACATTCTTCGAATTTTTTTCTAATATCATATACTTATGTTCTCTTATTCTCAGACTCTGTGATTTTATAGCTACTTTTTGAGTACTAATAATAAATGTTTTCAATATGTACTCCACTTTTTTGGCCAGTGTAGTTTGGGGAACTTGCATTTTATGCAAAGAAATCACTTTTCATATATTGTTTAGTATGAGAGTGAACGAGTTGAGTATCGGGTCCGAGTAATAGTGCGAGGGGAGATTGGCGCATAACTGGTTTCCCATAGTAATAGCGATGAGTACGTGGTCCAAGTGTGTGTAAGCGTGTGTGTGTGTGTGTGTGTATGTGTTTAGTTACAACTCGTACCTCGTACATCGGTTGCAAGTGGACGCGATAGGGGCGCATTTTTGCTGCAAGCCATACAAATACACAAATGCATGCGAGAAGTTGCTGCGGTGCTTCAATTTGCTGCCGCAAAACTTGCCAGCGACAACATCAACATGCAACCCCAGAGTTGTCTTGTGGTTTCGCTCTCTGTGTGTGTGTGTGTGTGTGTATGTGATTTGTATCGTTTACAGGTTGCAGGCAACAAAAGCAAAACAAAAAAGTTGTCTCTGCCTGGATGTGGGCAATAATTATGCTGCAATACAACGCTTGCAAAAGTTCAAAGTTTAATATGAAATCACACCCAAAACTCACACCACACAGACACACGCACACACAGTAGCCAATATTGAGCACACTTGCTGTCTCTGTCTTTTGCACGGCCTCTTCGCACACTCCCACACACTACTGTTCGTCGCCACCACCACTCCTCGCGTTGTCCCGTTTGCACTTGCGCACGCCATTCGCATGACATGCGCGTGCGCAAAGTTCGCTGTCGTTGTTGTTGTTACTGTTTTTTTTTTCGCTTCTTTCTTTCTCGTTTCGGTTTTGCTGTCGTTGTTGTTGTTGTTTTGTTTTTGGTGCGCGAAAAACGGCAGCCAACTGCCCACACGTCACGTGTTGTTGTTCTTCTTCTTCATCCTCTTCTTCTTCGTGTTGTTGTTGTTGCTATTGCAATGAAGACATCGTCGCTGCTGCTGCTGCTGCTGTAGCTGCTTCATTCATGTCTACCTGACTCGAAGTCGAGGCACCCAACTTTGGAGTGGCAACGCACGCGCTTTCTGGTTGCCTCTTCTTTTTTCCCTGCTGCTCCTGCTGCTGCTTCTGATATGTGTGGCATATGTGCTATCTTATGGATAGATAGCAAACAAAACCTCAGCGAGTATCTTTATGCCTCTCTTCGACTGCATTTTAATTGCATTGATTGCTGCGCCAGACTGGCGTCTTCTCTGATATTTATTATAACATCACTCTCGCTCAGCTGATTAGCGCATATTTATGTTACTAGCTCAATTTGCCAGAATTATTTGTTGACGCAGTTCCTTCTTTTTTAATCAGCGAAATACTTCTTAACTGTTTCAGCAGCTTGTTAATTTTTCGATACATATTTATTAATTTTATAAATAAAATTTTTTGATAACTTTGTTGTGATATTTTCAATATTTAATTTGCAGTATTAAGACTTTAATTTATGTATAGAAAACTTTACATTCGTTGTTTATGTATTTTACTTGTTTATTTTTAATACATTTTACTTATTTTGCTGTTGCATTATAAACATAACAATTTTATTTCTTGACCAACTAATTACTAAGTATTTAAATGTATTTTATGTGATCTTTGAGTAGGATTCATCTTTTGACATGATCTTCTAGTAAAATTTTGAATATTTAATGTGGAGAACAAAGATATATAATAAGGTCTTGAAAACTAGACTGTTCTATTCATATTTCCTGACATATATTTATGTTTTTTTTTAACTGCTGTATATTTTTGTATATTCTACTTATGTTTAAAATATTGTCTGTATAGAATTGTGGCTTTTATTTCACTGTATAAAGCTCAAGAGTTAATTTATTCAAAATATATTTATATTTATTTATCTTATAAAACATTATCATTCAATTATTTTACATTATAATTACAACTTAATTTCATGTTTTTTATTTCCAATTACCAACTTGTTTGTTTTTGAATACTTTCTTTGAAGATTGGCAACCCTTTATAGTTATACTATATATGTATATAAAACATCACTTAGATCTCTGCATACATTTATATACTTTTTTATTATAAAATTCAATATGCTACAATTATATACTTTTTTATTTAACAAAATTTACAGTACGATATAAAACAAATTCTTTTTTCTGATTGCTTAAAGAGAACTCCACACATTAATATAAATTATGAAATAAATAGCTATGTAAATATTTGTTGAAACATCTCTTCTAACCATTTAATGCTCGTTAAGCATATTTAAATATGTTTGATCTGTGTTTATCCCATTCCGTTCTACGAAGATTCAGCGAACTGAGGAACAAGAAAGAGCCTTGAAATTTGAAATGTAAATATGCCGTAATCATATGTAGAACAAGTTTTTTTTTTTTCTCGATTTATTTTCGATTTTTGTGGATTTCCCCGCTGAACAAAATGAATGAACATGATTTAGTTAAATTTGCTCTTGGAAATGAAAGCAATATTTTTTTTTGTGTGGAATTTCTTGTTGTTGCCTTTCGAATAGGAATTAGTTAACATCCATTAACAATCGAGCACAATCAATTAGAGCTGTCTTCTAGTCTTGTAAAAGAAACCAAAAAAAAAGAAAAAAAAAAACATACTAACATAATGCACATTATTCACATTCCAGTTGGGATTCCAGCGACTGATCATCGTCGGAGTGTTGTAAAAAGCATAACCACAAGTAACACATGTAATCTTGGCGCATAGATTGTAATGCTTGTTAAAAGTTGTTGTTTGTTATCATGTTTGCCTGTTGTTCAACTTTCACTTGGCCATTTGGTGGTCAACAATGACTGTAGTATCTCTCTCTCTCTCTCTCTCCTGCTTTAGCTAAAAAGTCTTTGGCAAAAAGCACTTGAAACACTCAAAATCACAAATCGGAATGCAAAGAGGCTGCTGTCGTCGTCGTCGTGGGTGTTGTTGGCGCATGTGGCATGCTGTGGCATGTGGCATGTGGCATGTGGCATGTGGCATATGGAGTGTGTGATGTGATGTGACTGAGTTTATGAAGCTCGCGAGAGCGAGAGAGAGAGAGGAGAAGGAGAGCGAGAGCGAGAGCAATGGCACTCCATTAGACCAAAATGTGTTAAAACCAAATACATACAATTTGGAGCCCACAAGAGTCACAAGGACAATGGAGGCGACAACGCCAAACGCCCAGCGACGACTGACGACAGACAACAAATGACAACAGCCAAGGAAACCAGCAACAACAACAACAATAACAACAACAACAACAACCTCGAACAACAACATCGACATGAGCTAGAACAACGCAATTTTACGAGCACTTGCGTCATAAAAATTGCTGTAGCAACAACAAAAACGCATTTGGGGCACTCTCGCTGCCTCCTCGCTACATACCCCAGTGCTTCCCTCCTTCCCCTTTGTACATCTCCCCCCCTTGGCATTGCCTTAACGCTTGTCTGAGGCTGCAGCTCCAACGCCAAAAGGCGGCGGCGTCTCTTTTTTTATGTCAAAGTCAAAGGCCAAAAGGCGCACGCATAAAAATACCAAACGCTCAGATAGCTCACAATAGCGCGAGGGTTGCCACAGCAGTTTATTCCTTCTTTATTTAATACAGCTTATTGTAATAAAATTTATTAAATTATTATAATTTTTCTAATTATTACATATATTTTTTTTCATTTTTTTTTGAAAATTTTTTAATTTAATATAATAATTTTCTAATCATTATATTTATCATTTTTTACGACTTTTTTATATTAAAATTTATTTTTCACAATGTTTATATTTTAACAGTTTTTTTATATTACAATTTATTAAATTAATATAATATAAATTTAGCTACTTTGCACAGCTTTTTTTTTATTTTGTGCATGATTAAAATTTTAAATCAATATTTTTTATTCACCCTTTTAACTAATAATATTCCTTATTCCTTCCAAATTTCCTTCCTTATTGTATAATTTATTTAATATATTTCATTTACGAAATAAGAATAATTGAATTATTTAATTATTAATATTTATTTATTGATTATTTTAATTTTTCATTATTTTTCATAAGGCTTTTTAAGAAGGGTTTTCATTCAACAGTTTATTAAATCTATATAATTATAATATAATTTGTAATGCCATTTTGTATATGGGTTTTGTTTGGCATAAAATGTAAGGTTTACTTATACATTGAAAACAAAAAGAAAATGTTTTTTTTTTTTTAAACTTGGCTATTGACTTGGCTATACACATACATATATAGGTACTTCATTTTTATATTCTTATGTATGTAGCATTTAATTTTATATACCAAATGTAGTATTTGATGTTATTTATATATATTAAAAATGTTTCTAAATTTTAATTAAATACATTATTTGCAACTTTTAAGAGCTTAAACACATTAAATTTAAGTATATTAAAAAAAAAAATGTATAAAATACTTTAACATTAAAAAATTTGATTACTTTATGATCCACCCTCGCTCGATATATGCATGTTAGGTGTGTGTGTGTGTGCGTTTGGTTTATAAGACACCGAAGTCAATCAGAAAACACAAATTCGATTAAGTTGTTTAAAAACAATTTTTATTTATTACCTACGCATTTTATTTGTTGTCGCTTGTCGCTGCCTTTGTCGCTGCGGTTTTTATCAACAAAACCCAAAAGACTGCCACGCCCCCGTGCCTCCTCCCTCCACACACACACACACAGAAAAGACCGGAGGATGAATAAAGTGAGTGAAACATAGTCGTACCACCTTTTGTCGAGCCTCCGTCTCAGTCTGAGTCTGAGTCTCTCACATAAAGTCACCAAAATAAAAATAAAATTGTGTCCGAGTGTCCGAGAATCGATGCGGAAATGCGCCTTCCTCCGGGGCGCATTCATTTCGAAATTAGTTCGAGCGCCTGTCAGTTGATAAAAAGCTGTGATAATTAGGATCGAAATGGAAATGGAAATGGAATGCAATACCCGATGCCTATGACGATGCCGAGGGTCGTCAGTAAGTAACCCGGGTAGCTAATTTATATGACGGTTCTCTTCTCTTCCCCTTCCCCATCTCTCTCTCACTCTCTCTCTCTGTCTCTCTTACTACTCTTTGTGACCATTCCTTGTGCCTACTTAGCATTAGCATATCATTTTGCCCTAGAAAATCCCAAAGAAAACAACAAAACAAAAGCCCGCAAATGACCAGCAAAAGAAAGCCAAATATGTCATTCAATTCACTAACATGACAGGCACAAGGGGCGGGGGGAATGTGCTGTTGTCAAAGTGGGGAAGAGGGGTGAGGAGGAAAGGGGGAATAGCAAACACCTCGCAGACGGCATCAAAAATTGAATTTGAAACACTCGTTCGTTAGGTAGCCGAGCATTTTATAGAGTTTGCAAGAGGGTGTAAAAGTAGGCAAGGTAAGGGGAGGGGAGGGTAACTACCCCCTACTATTCTGCACCCCCCTCGTTGACGATGCGAACATGTCTCTAATATCCTAATTGATTGGCCAAACACACTATACTATATATAGAGAAATGTTGTTGCAAGCATTCTCTCGATGTTGGTGTTGCAAATGGCCAAAGCGTTAGCAAATTTTATGCGTTTCATTCTCAATTTTCAGTTTTTATACCCGCTACCCAAAAAGTCGAAAGGTATTATGGCCTTGTGACTCTATGAAATGTATGTAGTAGGCGGAAAGAGGCATCTCCGACTCCATGAAATATATGTATTCTTGATCAGCCAAGAGAATTTGGCCATGTCAGTCTGTCTGTCTGTCTGTCCGTCTGTCCATATGAACACCTAGATCTCGAAGACTATAAGAGATAGAGGAGATATACTTTTTGGACAGAATTTGCAGGCAAATCAAGTATGTTTTAAATGTTGGCCACGCCCACTCCCGCCCCCGAAAATCGATAGATATCGAATATTGGTAAATTCTAAAAATATGATTAAGATGTGAGGCAAATTTTAGAATTCATTTAAACAATACTTATGTCTTGGCTTACAATCAGGTTGATATATTTTAAATGTATTATTAATATACCAAATATATCCTTTGGTATATTTTTTTTTTAAGTATTTTCACTGTGTATATTAGGTATATTTTAAAATTAATAACACACTATTTTTGCTTTAATTCAAAATGGGTTGCGAGTATCTCAGAGTTGAGCACACTCGACTGTAGTTTTCTTTTACTTGTTCTGTATGTATTGTTGGCTCAAGCAACTGAGCTCTGAGTGAGAGGGCGAGGGCGAGGGCGAGGGAACTGTAAATTGAGGGCGAGAGCACATATTGTATTATGCCAGAAAGGTAACAACAGGAGAAGATACTTATTTATGGTTGGATAAATGAACACAGCAAACAGAAATAGAAATAGGAGTAGAAATAGAATTAAACACAGAAACAGCAATTCTGAAATTGGAATACTAACTGCTTTACTAGCCAAAGGGATTTGTCTATGTATGTGTGTGTTGTGCGTGTGTGTGTGTGTGTTGTGTACTTTGTTTAAACTAGAAAATTGAAATGGAAACGTTAGTCAAATATAGCACGTAATAATATGCAAAAAGTCAACGAAATAATTATTAAATATGAAATAAGAGCAGCAGCAACACACACACACACACACAATTTATACATCCCATCTAATCATATTCGTATAATACTTTGTGTTCCATTTGGATAATCTGCGTACATTAAACAAAAATGCAGTGGAAAATGGAAAACAAACAGAGAGTTAAGGAAATAATTAGAGGTACGAAACCTAAACATTATTTTGTTAGTTACTCATTTCAGCTGCTGCTGCATAGCGAACTTTTGCAATTTTCATTTAGCAAAAAAGAATATTTTAAATGCGTAATGGAATTGTACCAAATATTGATATTACTAAAAATGTGAAAATACCCAAATGAAAGAATGCAATTAATCCAAACTCATTATAGAAAATATTAAAGAAAATTATTGTTATGTGAGCAAAGAATAATAATATAATGAAAGCTACAATTAATTCTTCATATTTAGTAGAACAATTGAAATATATTTTTGCTTGAATACTTTCTTTAAGTAAAATGCATAAAACTAATTAAATTGTGTATACCAAAAAGAATTTCTCAGCTTTAGTACTAAAATTAAATAACAAAAATGAATCCACATTATACAAATATTAGCTTGTGACTAAATCAAAACAACGTGATGAACTCTATAGAATAAATACAACTATTACAATTTTTTTTTGTGAAAACATAAAAATTAATTCCAATATAAAAGCAAGTTAAGTAAAGAATATGATAGAAAAAATTCAAGAAATAAAAATTTAATTTGAGATTAAGTGCTAAATAAAACGCAAACTAAATTTGCGGCAACTATTTCAATATAAATTGATTCAAATTTTTTGGGTGAAACAAAATTAATGCAAAATATTTAATAGTATATACAAATAAAATAATTTACATATATAATTTTCAAAATATAATACTCCATATTAATATAATAAAATTATAAAATAAGTAATATAACTAAAAATTCAACACAATGACTGAAAGTAGTAGCCTACCCAGAATTATACTTAAAACAATATAAAATACTATGTGACAACTAGTAAGACAACTATATATATAATTTTTAATAATTAGTCCAGCATGTTGATCGGGAAATATTGAATATTGAAACTAATTTGAATAATTATACTTAAAAGCAACAACATCAACATTGAAACCCCTTTTTTCCTTAAGATTCACCAATATCTGAAATACTACATCAAAAATTAGCTTCAAATATTGAAATTTATTTTTGTTTGATTAAAGTAAGTATCATTTTATATACCACAAATATAATTTTTACGTTTTACAACCACCTTTTCGAAGAATTATTTCCTGAATTACTTATTTAGAAATAAATTAGAGCAAAGCAATAAAATTGTGGGCAAACATTAGGCAAATTGATCATCAAATTATGAATAGTAAAATCTCCAAAGGCAAAAATGAAAGTAACTCCAGTTGTCGATTGTTAGTTTATTTCCTTCTTTTGTTAACAAGATCTACTTTTAATTGCCGCAAACCTGAGGTAGAGAACCTAAACTACAAATGCTAATGCAACCCTTAGGCTAATACCTTAACTTTGATGGCCTTTTGGACAACCCTATTTATCGGCTAACAGATTTCTGCAGAACGGAAATGGCGTCTAGCCGAAAAAAAAGAAAAAAAAAATCACCCACGAGGCAGAAATGAAGAGAAATGGGATGGATGACGTTACATTTATCAGGCCGAGAGTGTGCCACACACACACACACACACACAAACACACACACACACACACACACAGACACACACATACATACACACAACAATACAACACTCAGCTGGACAGACGCTGTTGCAGATCACGAACACGTCCGGCACTAAGTGAGCCATACGAGACAACAACAACAACGACAACAACAACGATGAGAGTAATAAGTGTGAGCGGGAATATCATTAGTCGGAGTATATCATTGGAATACGGTTAAGGAATCGGAACGGAATGAACGGAACGGAAGTCAAGGCTGTGGCCCTTATCCTGTTGCGGCTGAATGACTCGGGCCGAACAGAAGAGGACAGGACAACCCAACACAACTGATTGCCATCATCGGTAGTAGCATTGCCAATCCCAATGTAAATGCCCAGCCACTTTTCTGTTGAGTCATCGAAGATGAAATTCTAACGAAAATGGCAACAACAACAACAACAACAACAACAACAGTAGCAGCAGGACACGAATGCAGGCAGAGGTTAAAAGAGGGAAGCAAACGAGACGTTATAGATATCCTGTAATGTTGTGAAAGTGTTTAATAAGAGAAAATAGAAAACAAAGTATTTATTATATTGAAAAAACTTTAAGTTTGTTTAATTTTAAATTAACTCAACTTTGGAAATAGAAAACTGAATAGCTTTATTTAATTTGAAAAAGTATTTGCTACTATTTAGTATATTGAAAAGCCTTTTAAAATCGATTTATTTATTATTAACTCACTTATAGAAATAGAAAACAGAATATCTATACTTAATTTGGAAAAGTATATGCTACTATTTAGCATATTGAAAATACTTTAAATTTGCTTAAGTTTGCTTATATAGAAAAATATGTAGACATTATTAACCAATTTTTGGTTCAAAAGTAATTTTATATAGATTGGTATAGATATTAGTTGCTTTGCTTAACAATCTGGTATATTTAGTAGATTTTGGTATATTTTGGAAGTTATAGTATATATGTATGTTTTAATTTAATGATATTTTACTATATCATTATGTCAACAAATTTAACATTTAGTGTATTTTTAGTATTTTTTAGTATATTAATTTGGTATAATTTAAGAATATAGCGCAGTTTTGCTTTTTTTGTATGTGTATAGCGGGTTTCCACAGTCAAATGTGCTCGAGTTGCATTTCCGTTATTGCTTTTTTATTTATTAAAATACAATTTTTTAAGTTCCAGCTATTTAGACTAAAATAAATTGAATTTAGAATGATTTTAATATGTTTAACTTATTATTATTTATCTTTTGTGTTATTTACGTATTTATTTCTATTTATGTAATGACTATATTTATTTGAAAACAATATTTCCGCTGCCTGCTAATGGGAAACACAAATTGAATTATGTGTGGAGTATACCCCTTTTGCTATCCGCAACTGTTTGCAGGGTATAACAACAAGGAAAGAAAAAGGTTCAACAGAAATTTCAACTGCGCGTTTCATTCGAATGTCGGCTACTTAACAGCGAATGCGAATCATTTTAAATTGTGATTCATGCAATTCCCGTGTCCGACGACTTCCACAAAGCAAAGCACGAAGCAAAAAAAAAGTGAAGAGAAATACATACATATATAATAAAAAGGGACACAACACAGCCGAATTCGGTAATCAAAACAAGAAAAGGTCACACATGGATCACGGGTCCACTCGAGCCTAATGATGAGCACAGAAACTGAAACAGAAACAGAAACACTGAAAGAAAGACGAACAACGCGTCAGCAGACAGTTCAGTTTGCTGGGGACAATCAAAGTCGAGTAAGAGAAATTGCGTACTTTGCTCTAATAAATGGGACCCCAACAGAATGGGTGCAAAAACAGAAGGGACCAACAAAATACAAAAACAAAAAAAGAACAGAAACAATATATATAAATAAAATGAAATAAAATAAGAGCCACGACCTCTCTCTCTCTCTCTCTCTGAGCATAGAGAGTCCGATTATTAATGGGCGCCGTGAAGGCTTTTTGCAATGGCAATTATAAACATTTGTCCAAGCTTGAGCATTGAGCTCAACGCTTGTTATAATTAAATGCTTTGGCCATGTCACACTCGCAAAACAACAACAGTATAATAATAATATTATTATAAAAAAGGGGGGAAAAAACAACTACGACAACAAGTTGCAGTTGAGCTTCAATTCATATATTTCTTATTATTGGCCCCAGGCGTCGTGTTTCTTACAGGTTTTTTTCTTTGGTTTTTGCTTTTTTTTAAGCCAGATTCGCCAGTGTTGCCACCGTTGTTGCAGCTGCGCCAAACGCAGTTCCATTTCAATCATTTTAACCACTGACTGACCACGACTCAAGACAAGTCAAACACAGCTCACAACTCACAACTCACAACTCGAACTCGAACTCGACAACTGTGACTGACCTTTTGCATTAATTGTTGGCGCATACTCGCAAGTCAATGCCAATACATAGCTCACAAAACTGACCCAGGAGCGATTTCATATTCCATTTACTACAAGTATGTAAATGCTTCTACTACTACCACAAGCTCGCATCGTTTTCGTTACGATTCGATTCGATTCGATTTGAATTTTGTTGTTGCTTTTTATACCCGTTAGCGGTGGGATAGAAGGGTATTATGACTGTGCGATATATATTCTATATATTGATCAGCGCCAAAAGTTTAGCCGATATATCCAAGTTCGCATTTTGTAATGAGCAACTAGATTGATACAAATTGTGAGATATTTAAGAATTAATTGAATAAGCTTTCGTTGAGTATCTGGTATATTTTGCACTCTATGGTATTTGAATATAATTGTATAGAGTATCTGGTATATTTTGTACTCTATGGTATTTGAATAAAATTGTATATACATATACCGAAAATAAAGCACTAGGTATATTTAAGTTTTGTATATTACAATCTGATGTATTCTATACTTTACAGTATATTTTTAATGCAATTGTTTATTCATATACCACATATAGAAATAAGTTTATTTTAGTACTTCTCGGTAAATTATAATCAGTTATATTTTGTGCTCTATGGTATATTTTAATGCAATAGTACCTTAATATACCACATAAAATCCTCGGTATATTTTCATACTTTAAGGTATATTATAATCAGTTATATTATGTACCTATGGTCTTTTTTTAAAGTAAAGTATGGTAGGGTCTTTTTCATATCTAGTATTTGGTATATTTCAGTATTTTATTGGTACCTTAAATTGCCGTAACTTATAAATTACACAGAGCTATTTGGCTTTTATTCCAAATAGGTAGCGGGTATCTCAAAGTCGAGCACACTCGATGGTAGCTATTTTGTTTTTTTTTTTTTTTTTTCTTTGTGTTGGAAGTTTCAGTTTGAGTTTTGATTTCGTTACGAGTCTGTCATGTGGGCGTTGGGGTTTTTCTTGTCTTGTTTTTCAGCTGCGCTGCAGATACGTAATTTTTCATTTGGCAAAAACGATATTCGAAATGCCAGAGGCGTCGTTTGATGTTTTGCCTCTTCCCCGTTTTTGGGGTCAGCAGCAAGACGATGTTTTATTTCCACAAATTAGCAGAGACACAAAACTCATAAGTTCAAACTCATAAATTGTAATATTTTAAGCGTAGGCAGCAGCAAACTGTTGGAATGACTGAGACTAAGGTATCTGATATTTAAGTAAAACATTTTTTTATTTAAGTAAAATATCAAAAATATCTAGACCTATTAAAAAAAATCAAATTAATACGAACCTGAACGAAAAATAAAAAGGAAATAAATTTTTGTACAAAAACTAAAAATCAAGAAATTATCAAATAAATAATTTTTATTCATTAAATCAAAGCCGACTATAAGAGCTTTTGATAGTAATATGAATTTACACAATAACAACATTAAAATTAAATTAAAAAGAAAATACATATAAAATAATAATATTATGAAAAGTGAATAAATATATTATTATATCATTAATACATTTTAAAATTAAGAGTTATAAATAAAAGATTTAATGCATAAAAGATGGGTTATATTTTAAAGTATTGCTTCCTTTTGTTAAATTAAAATAATATCGCTTCTGTCACATATTTATTTGATTTGGCAACTATGAAATTTCTGTTTTTATTTTTTAATTAATTTTCACTTTTGAAATCTGTCATTATGAATTATTATCATCTGAATTATGAAGTATGTTCAACATTTTTGCTTAATTCATTCGCAAATAATATCAATTTATTCATCACATTAAAGCTTATGGAAATTGAATTATTAATTTAAAATTTATTTGTTTATTTAATAGCATTCTTTCAACTGCATACTATATTCAAATATTAATTACTAAATTTTATTCAAATTATATTATATAAGAAAATACTATTTTCGATTAGTATATTAAGATTGTGTTGTTTATTGTAACATATTCAATTTAATTAATATACTACGTTATTCTAGTTTTTACTATGATTGTTTGATAAAATCTAATGCAACTTCTTAAAAGAAAAATAATAGAGATTAGCCTAAGAAGTAAAATCTAATTTTATTAAACAATTATAGCAAAAACTAGAATAGTTTTTAGTATGTACAGTACGATCTTAGTATATAAATTGAATTTGAATTTCTAATTCTCTACATTCTCCCTTTTCTTTATTGTTACAAGCCAAACTCTTGCCGCACGCCACTGTGGCAAATGTAAAATATAATTTTGTTGATATGCATTCGCTGTCGCCATCGTCGTCAGTCGGCAGTCGGTGTCGCCTATTGGCATTACATGGGGAGCAATAGTGTGGCTATCTATTGGGCGAGTGTCTCGACTGTCTGGCATTTGTTTAGGCGTTTCGATTTTTATGTTAAACTAAAGTGAAAAATTAACATAAATTACGAGAAAACTTATGGCGCACGATTGAGTCGCGAGTCCGACAATCGACTGACCAAATGCAAAATGAACAAAGTAACAACTGAGTTGGACGGGAGCAGGGGAATGAGGCAGGGGGAGGAAACAACTGACGCCAGTGGTCAGCGATAGAGTGAGAGAGAGGGGAGGGAGGGAGGGGCGCCAGCTTGTTTTTGGGACGCCAACAAATCGCTGAATAATAATGGAACAGCTAAATGGCACCAATAAGCTTCTGATTTGTGTGAAGTTTTGCTCGCATTTTCAGCGCTTATGTAAATTGATATTAATAATAATAAATAATGATGTTGCTTTTTCGCCGCCGCAGCAGCAGCAGCAGCAACACAAATCCGACATCAGCTGCCAAGTCTTTGTCAAGCGCAACCTTCGTTGGAATGGGGAAAGGGAAAAAAGATATTGAGGCGTTGGCTGGTCATTTAATTTGAAATGATTTTTACTTCATGGGGCAAGTTAATTTCACGTTCGTCTCATTGCAAAAAAAAAAATTGAAGGAGAAGAACGAAGAATGAACCTTGAAAAAAAAAAGCATCGTAGACAACAAGTTCTTTAGTCGTTTTCTCTTTCTGGCTTTGGGTAAATCGAGTTGAGTTTGCTTTAGCAATTTCCAAGTTGCTTCATTTAATTTGTTGCCGCTTGCGCGAGTTGCACCCAAAGTTTTCATGCCACGTCGAGTTCTTGCTGCTTGCTGCTTGCTGCTTGCTGGCTGCCCCACTGATTGTGTGTAGAATATCAATTACTTATGCTAAACACCTGCTGCAACGGAATGTCTGCCGGCCAACGAGCAGCGCTGATTCTAAACCGGGCCTAAATAGTCACTCCACAGCACTTCAATACACACACACACACACACACAGCACAGTCACACATACAATTGCATGGGCACACACACACACATATACGTCGTACTTATGCTAGTCGAGGTTTGTGCCTTAAGTCTTTCGTTTTATTCCCCTCTTCGCTTTTTTTCTCGACGTTCGTTCATTACTTTGCCCAGCACAACTATTTTAATGACCTTGCCACAGAGTCCATAAGCTATTGAGTGTAGTAGGAACGCAATTAAATTTTATTAAACTATATGAATTGCTTACAGAGGAACTTTTATTAAATGCAATTTTTTTCTTTTTTTGATGCATTTCAAATTATTTATGAAAACCAAACAACACAATGGCAGAAAATATAAATCTTAAAATACTTAAATATATTACTACATAAGTACAGTAATTAAAAATTAAGTTAGGTTCAATTAAATTATTTTACTAGACACGCCTAATTAAATACGTGTTTTACTTAAAAAAATCTATTAATGCACATACATATGTATATACTTTCCTCAATATTGAATATACAGAAAACTTTCGTTAATTTAAAATAAGTGTAAAAAATACGCTTTTGTCAAATAAATTTAATTTGTTTCGAAATAAATTTTAATTTTGTATAATTGAGGATTGTATAAACTTAAATTAATGATTTTCAATAATATCAACATCTTTAATTATATTGTTTTATTTTAAACCACATTAATATATTAATGAACATCGTGAAAACTTACTTACATATTTTATTATAATTAAATTATTATATTACATTTCATATTAATAATAGTTCACATTAAGATCAACTTGATATTTTTCAAATAAAAGAAATTAAATTGATGGATGGAATTCTCCATCAATTGGATTTAATTTGTATGTACATAATCTTAATTTTGTATTTTTTTATATTCATATGTACACAAGCTTTTAAAATTCAAAACATTGTTTTTAACATTATACATTAGATCTTTTCTGAAAATTAATTTAAATTTAAAAAAATGTATTTATATTGGATGTTGCCTTTGAACTTCAATAAATTTGTGAGAATCTTTTTAAAGCGCAGATCAATTGAACATTTTTTTATGCTGCCTAAACTTTGTATTCTACAATTAATTTTATTTTATTTAGATATTGACTTATCTTTGCATTTTGCCATCATTTTGAAGCGCATTTGCAGTTCGTCAAGCTTTTAGTAAAATTTTAAGAATGGATCTCATCTGATGGGATGCTTCTTTGGTTTGCTTTTTTCTCGTTTTATGTTTGCTCATTCAACTGGCATCAACACGCAGTTTCGTGTAACGCAGTTCAACGCAGTCGCAATCGGAGTCGCATTTGCAGTTGCAGCATTAAAGTCCCCAACCAGAGCATCAGGTGTAAGTGCCGGCTGCAGGTTTTGGTCTTGAGGTCCAGTTTTGAGTTGAGTTCGAGTTGAGTTCCCCTTTGCCTAAAGTTTCGTCCAGATCTCTCGGCTTTGATCGCATTCAGTCTACGGCTGCTGTCTGCAATGATTTAGTTTTTTTGTTGTGCTTTTTTCTGTTTTATGATGCTGTTTCTCCCTTTTGAATTTTTGTGTGTGTTTGTCTTGTATGTTCAATTTGAAATGGCAAAATGCAACTGCTGCTGACGGGTCTTATTGACTTGGGATATATTTTGAATGGAGTATTAAATTTCTATACCAAATATAGCTTTTGGTATATTTTAGAATGCTTACAGTATGTGATTTGGTATTTTTAAGAATAATACAATGCTCTAGAGTATATTTTTATATATTAATTTATCGATATACCAAATACAGCCATAGGCATATTTCAGTATATTTTTGGTATAATAATTTAGTATATTTGAGTAATTTTACGGTATTCTTTTATATAATTTCCATGCATTACTCTATTGATATACCAAATATAGCATTTGACATATTTCTGTATTTTAAAGGTATATTATTCAGTATTTTATACAATAATACCATACTCTTAAAATATTTTGAATGTATAAGTATATCGAATATACCAAATATAGACATGCAAGGTATATTTTCGGTATAATAAATTGGTGTATTTTAAGAATAATATTGCACTCCATAGTATATATTGTATGTATTACGATATTGAGACCAACTCTAACCTACTATATTGATACCAACTATAATCTTAGGTATATAATCTTCCGGTATAATAATTAAGTATTTTTTAGGAATTATACAATACTTTAAAATATAATTTTAATGCATTACTGTGTTGATAAACGAAATATAGCCTTTAGTATAATTTAGTATTTTACGGTATATCATTTGGTATATTTTTGGAATAATACAGCACTTATAGTACAATTTTAATGTATTAATATATCGCAGCATATACTAAATATATACATTTGTATATTGCCGTTTATTTTCGGTACATTAAATTGGTGTGTCTTAAGAATAAATCTGTACTCTATAGTATGCGCATCTATATTAAATTCAACTCTAAACTTAGGTAATTTGGTATATTTTAGGAGTTATACAGTACTCTTGAGTATAATTTCAATGCATTACTGTAATAAGATACCAATTATAGCCTTTATTTCAGATTTTTGCCCGTATATTTTTTGTTTGATGTGTTTTTGTTTTTCTTGTAATCAAAATTGGGTAGCAGGTATCTCACAGTCGAGCACACTCGATTGCTTACTTCTTCTTTTTTTAATGGACACTCACTCGGGCAGTTAACGTAAGCTGGCTGTGCTTATGAGGTCGATTTTTCTTTCACTTCAGATGCTTGCCATCTGCCATAAATGGCTCGTATCATTTGCGGTGTTTTGTACTGTGCAAGACTTGTTACAATTAATTAACTAGCGCATCAATTAAACGTTTCTTGGCTGCAACTGCTGGCCAAGCCAACTAAAGCAGCAGGCGCCGCAGACGCTGCCAAATCCCTAGGGAAAACACGAAGGCGAAATACAAACAGAGCAAACAGGAAACTGAGTTAGTGAACCATGCGAGTATTGGACATAATCCACAAACCGATAAAAACTCAATTAATGGGCGATCATAAAAGCGGCAGCCGCATTCACAACATTCACTTTGCACGCTGCTCCCGCTGATGGGCGTGGCACATTTGAAGCCAGGTGTTAGGCTTGGTTTGCCAAATCGTGCTGCGTTCAAATTCTTTTCTAGCTGGCATCATCTGCTTTAAAGACTTTTCTGCGCCGATAAACAATTTGTTTTTACTACTAACTGCATGGCAAAAAAATAGAGAAAAAAAAGTCATTTGATGGGAATTTCAAATGCTACAGATGCTAAACACCAAAATACTGCAATAAACTTGGCTAAGTCGCTGTCTGCTGATTAAATCTGTAGCCAGACTTTTAATTGCCATCTGCGAATCTGTCAAAAATAATGCCTTATATTTATCTTTTTTCGATTAAGACAGAAAATATGAATTGCTGAATTTTAATAAGTAAGCTTAGAGTTTTAATATTTAATTTAATCAGATAATGAATTAAATTATTTATTTGTGCATTTTAAATTTGCTGAATTTTATTTTGAATACTTTTTTTTTTAATTTTGAAGTGAGATAAAATATTAGAAATTATTGATTAGCTCATTATATAAGCAGAAATTATCTAAGTCATTTGTTTTAATTTGTAATAAATTAGTAACATAATTTAAAATTGCGAAGAAGCGGAAGAAAATACTTACTCAAAACTTAATTAAAAATTTGTTTGTTTACATTCAATAAAAATACAAAAAACTAATATATATTTTATTTGTTTTTGATTGTTATAGTTTAGATTTTGTATTTACTTGAATAATACATTCACTTATTGCATGTATTTAAAATGTATTAAATAGTTAAATAAAAAAATATGTTTTTAATAAAACACAATTTAGCTAAGACTGAAAATTAAGTTTGAGGGAATCAAAAGAAAAGGCTACCAAAATGTATTTTCTATTTCAAGTACAAATTAATATAAATATTTGCACTCGATTATAGTGAAAAATAACAACAATAACAAAATTAATATAAATATTTGCACGAAATTATAGTAAAAAAATCTTACGATTAAAAAGAATTGCTTTAAACTTGAGAGAACAAAAAGTCGAGCTAATTTAAATATAGTTTTTGAATTAGAAATCCATGTTGAATTGTCTGTCAATTGTGGCCAACTGTCTCGTTATCTGAGCGAGTTGCATCTTATTTTGGTGTAAGTAATTCATCTGATTCTCATGGCCATTAGCATTAGTATAGAGAACTCATGTCTGGCCATTAAAATAACAAAAGTAACCAACTAATTGGAGAAAATAATGCCAAGTGAAAAACACTCATCAAATGTAATTCCAACTAAATGACGACGTAATTGTGACTCCAAGAAGTAGAAGTAGAAGGCAGCAGCAGATGAAGATGAAAACTTTTTAGAGTTTGGAAAATTTTAATGTGATTCGGATTCGGATTTGTTTTCGGTGTTTTTTTCTTTCTTGTTTTTTTGTTTTCTGTTTTGAGACAAACAAATGGAATAAAGTTCTCACAATTAAAATGAGCTTAAATTAAAAAGTACTTTTACAGTTTCACACTCACGTGAAGGGGAAAGGGGATAAGGGAGGGGGAATTGGTGGCAAGTTAAAACTGTAACTGGGTGAGTGGAGCGCACAAAGTTGTGGACGTGCAAGCCAAGTAAATGACTTATAATTGATATTCTAAAAACGGATAAGCATCGGGGGCCCCAAGTTGAGGCCAGGTTGAAGTCGATTGGAGTCGATTGCCCCAACGCTGTGGCCATCATCATCATTATCATTATCATTATAATGAAATGGCAAAGAGTCAATGGCGATTGCTACGCTGTGGCACATTCCGCGCTTGCAAATTGTTGTTGCTGCTGCTGCTGCTGCCACCGCGCTACCGTTTTGTTGTTTGGTAATTGCCACAGCAGCAATAGGCAAACAGAGCCGCCAACAATAACAACAACAACAGCAACAGGGCAACAAGATGTGGCAACAGCGGCAACTCAATCTGCAATGTGCCCATGGAGTTGCCACTGCCACAGACAGTTGCCACACTGCAAGAAACGAAATGTTCCTAAATTCAGATTTTGATCTAAATATTAAGAAATAACATAAAAGTCTTGTAATTGGGAAACACATTTTAAGAGAAGACAAAGTTCTTATTAATAGGAGAAAACAAGTAAGAAAGCTAGAGTCGAGTGTGCTCGACTGTGAGATACCTATTTAGAATAAGAGCCAATAAGCGCTTCATAATTCTTGGCAAATACCAAAATAATATAATAAAATAATATAATAACATAATAAAATACTTAAAAAAAAAATACATATATTGATATGGTATTATATTCAAGATATACTGTACAGTGCAAAATATACTAGATTGTCAGCTAAAACAACCGAGACCCCATACAAAAGTATTTCTTTAATAACTTCCACAATTTTTTTAGAGAGGACACGAAGACTATAGTCATTATTGTATATACCGAAATTTGCGACTTTAGCTTAAAAATTACACTTGTTATTCTCTCAATTTGCGGGGGCGTGGCAACAATTTGAAACAAACTTGATCTGAGTGCACACATATGATAACAAATGCTGTCCAGCAAAATTTATAGCTATACCTCTTTTAGTCTCTAAGATCTAGGTATTCATACCTTCAGACGGACAGACAGACAGACGGACATCGCTATATCGTCTCGTTAACTGACAATTAACTGAGCTACAAAAAAACTAACAAACAGTAGACTAAATAAACAATTTTAATAGAATTTCGATGAATTCAAAAATGTTTAAACTATATACATATGTCTATAATGTCTATATTTGTTAATTTTACAATTTTGAGACATTTTTATTGGCAACTTAGTAAAAAAGGTAAAATGCTGGTTAAGAACAGTATTTCGATTAATTATAGAATTTGGATACTTAAATTTAAATTGTTTGTTTTTTTTTGTGTATTTAGTGCTCTTATTTTCAGAAACATATTTTACTGATAACTTAATAAAAAAGCTAAGATGCTGAGGAGAACATTACTTAGATGACTTGAAACTTAAATTGTGCAGTATTCACTAATCTAAATTTGGGTCCTTGTTTACAGAATTTGGTCTAATTTTCTGATTTAGAAACATTGTTTGCTGGTAACTAGATACCAAGTTTTTTAAGTATTTAAGTAATTAGATCATATAAGCCTAAATCTATATTTTTACATTTACTTTCAATAATTTCAAAAACACAATTCCCAAGATGAATATTCTTGATTTTTTAGAAGCTGTTGCAGTTTTTTTTTTCAGTGCATATGGCAATTGAAAATTAGCATGTCCACAGCGAACGCGGGATGCCACGAGTTGTATGCAAACGAGCATTGCGTGCACATCGCCAGCTTGCAGGACTCGCTCTCTCTCTCTCTCTCTCTCTCTCTCTTGCGCTCTTTCGCTCTTTGTCTCTCTTGCTATGGTTGCCGCACCTGTCACGCGTTGTTGCAACTTGCTGCGATGCAACTGCAACGCGACTTGTCTTTATTGTTGTCAATTTGGTGCTGATTGTTGGCTGCCTGATTTTGCTCTTGCAACTCTTGCAACTCGCGCCACTCTTGCAACGCAGCTTAACAGTGGGCTGTGTGTTGTGTGTTCTGTGTTCTGTGTTTGCCGCACTGGGGCGAATTTGCAACAGTTTTTGGTCGTGCCACAAGCATAAACCTAGCAGGCACAGGCTGCGAGAGGCGAATTTACACCGAACTCCTCCAAATTGGCGCTTGCCAGTTTCGTGCGCCAGTGCAAATAAGCAATTTACCTTGCCACAATCCACAATGCCGAGTGCTGACTGTCGAGTTGCTGCATGCCGCATGCCGCCTGCTGCTTGCTACGTGTTGCAACCTAGTCGTCGTCCAGTTGCCACACGTCAATGCTCGAGAGTTATTCACGCCGCTGCACTTGATGATTCTGGCGCCTCGACTGGCAAATTAAATTTGTAAAAGACCACAAATTTCATGAAGATTCTTCTAATGGTGGCGGTGGCTGCAAAGTCAATGCCACAAGGCATTCAAAGGCGTCTTCGGAGCAGGCAACAAGCGCTAAACATTTTATGATATCAATGCAAAAAGTTCATTGCCATTTGCAGCTGGAATGTGGCACTGAACAAAGCTGCAGCAGCAAATAATTAAAAAAAAAAGTTACATATGTTAAATTTTGTAATATTTTTATTAAATGAAAATATATTAAAGTATGTAATATTTGAAATATTTTTAAATATTTTTGAAAACTGAAAAAATGAAAAATGTGCTAGCAAGTTTGATTAGCTTTTATGAAAATTATAAACTTTTATTTAAAATTGATAATCTTGGCATTTTGAGAAGTTATTTAAGATTATACAATTATATGGCAAAGATCGCCTGTTTTAGAAGACAATCTAGTACATATTTTTTATTATATAGTATATTTTAAATATATTAGTATTTTGATATACCAACTATAATTATCTAAATATTTTTACTGAGATATTTTAAATGCGATAGTATTTTTCAGTATATTAATTTGTTATATTCTAAGCATAATATCACAATATTTTGCTTTTATTGAAGAAGGGTGGTAACGGGTATTTCACATTTGAACACATTCAGCTGTAGCTTTCTTACTTGTATTGAAATGTAAAAGTATTTTGATATACCAAATATAATATTCGGTATATTTTTACTGGCAACCTTTGGTATAATATACAGATATATTTTTATTGCAATAGTATTTCGACATACCAAATATAGCACTTAATTTGTTAAATTATTTAATTGAAAATGAATAACGGGTATTTCACAGCGAATACATGAGGCTGTAGCTTTCTGACATATTTATTTATTTGATATGTTTATTATTTTTGCATCTTACGACTTTAGTTCTTCAGTTGACAATCTAGTACTATATGTACTATGGTATTTATTTAATGGAATAATATTTTGAAATACCAAATATAGCATTTAATATATACTGGTATTTTAATAAATTTTACAAATAATATGGCACTGCTTTTCCAGATATTTAACAGTCGAGCGAAATTTTTGTCTATAATTTATTGATTATTTTTGTAACTTAGAATGAAGTTAAGTTCTAGGATACAAAGTTGAAGCCACATTATCTGTTATAAAACCTTATTTACATTGAAATACAATTCAATTTTATTTTACATTAAGTGTATTATTAATTTACAAAGTAAAATGTAATAATAACAAAATATTATTACAACCCAACACTATTCTATATTGCAAATCCATTTCAATTGAATAAAGTTTCTATGTGCTGAGCACTGTAAGAATGGTGGTATAATTATTTAACATCACTCTGCGCGAAATTATACAAGTTGACACTTTGGCTTTGTGCGATATTATCGCAACAGTAATTAGCCCAGTTTGTCTGGCTGGCCAAAAGAAGTTCCTCAATGTTCTGCAGAGACCTTGTACTGACTGACTGACTGACGCAATTTTCTCCCAGCCAGTGTATTGTTGTACAATGGAGTTAAGAGCCCCCAAAAAAAAAAAAAAATAGTTAGTTAAGTCGCTTTCAAATTGCAAATACTTTGTTCCCAGGGCAGGGGCAAATAGCGAACTCCCCGTCATTTGTTTTCTTATTCTCCAACTGGCCTTTGTTTTTGTCGTTTTTTTTCGGAATCTGGCGCTAATCTGATTGGAGTTGACTCGCTGTCAAGCAACTAAAATTGGGTTTCGAAGGGGGGGTGGAGCAGGTGGAGTTTGAAGGTGCTTATTGGGGTCTAGGACGGAAGCGTCGAGCTCTCAGCTCTGAGCTCAACTAACTGAAACTGCCTCTCGACTGCCGCTATAATTAATAATGATTTCAATTTGCATTTGCCCACCTGCAATTTAAGACGTTTGCGCAACCGCCAAGCGACTTTTAACGTTAACTTCTCTATCTCTCAGTGTCTCTTTCTCTCTCTTTCTATCTGTCTTTGTCGCTGCGGCATTTCGCAAATTTAGATACAACTCTATAATTTGCCACAAAAGCTGCTGCTGTGATGCCATGTGATGAGGCCAGCACTCGACTCTCGACTTCGTTGTTCCCGATCTCCTCGATTGGGGAACTTTGAAGAAGTTACGCAAGCGTTTAGGCCACTGTTAATCAGCTGTTGGCAAATCAACGCCAATCAAACGTGGCTGCCAACCATTTGACTAGCAACTAAAAAACCAACTACAACAAAGTTTGCTGGCCTAAAACACACGCTGTAAAAAATTGTTTCAATTGTTAAATGAACATAAGCAAGACAATCTCTTAAAAAAAAAAACATTTTTTAAGATGTTAATAAATTGTATTTTAATATCGAGTGATGCAGTTACAATAATTTAACATGTTTATTAAATAAACAACGAAGTAAATTTGTAAATTAAACCTCTACAGAAAACACTTTAAAATTTTAACATTCTAATTTTTTTATAAATTGTGTAGGTTTATTTTTTTTAATTTTTAAGGCCTTTTTGTATATTTGGAAGTTGCTATATTAATTTTTAATTTTTTCTTTTTATACTTATATACATTCTTTAGTTAAGTGAAAAGTTCAGTTGTCTGCATTTTGGATTTTTATGGTATTTTATAATCGTAGAATTATAAAATTTTTTCATATTACATTTTTAACACAACCTTATCAATTTCTTTAGGAACTTAAATTTAATGAGGTCCCCAAAAAATAAGCAAAAATAAACTTACAAGAAATAAGCAATCAATTTATTTAAATGATACGCTTTGAAACTAATTCTAATTAATAAGAAAATTAAATGTGTAAGAAAGGTTTTTATAAGAGATTTTTATTAAAAACAAACAAAAAACAAATTTAGTTTTTAGTTGTGTTATGTTTATATGAGAGACATTTATTAAAAGAGACGAAAAATGTACTTAATTGTAGTTTTTTGTTGTTTTTTTTATGAGAAATTTGTATTGAATAAAAAAAAAGAAAATTAACTAAATTGTATTTTTTTTGTTGTTTTTTATTAGAGGTGGTTTCTAAAAAATTGTTTTTCAGTTACATTAGATGACTTTGATATGCTAATAATAAATTAACGCTTAAGCTTGCAAACTGTATTTTTTAATTTTTGAAAACAATTTCAGAATTTTAACATCATTTGTGAGCTTCTACTGCAATAGCTCAAAATTAAACGAATACAAGTTTTTTTTTCTTAAAGTAAAGTAGATTAATTAAATTTTTAAGTTATTCACAAACTTTACAAAATAAACAAACAAAAAGTTTGCAGTAGCTTTTATTTTCAAATTAAAAACTAAGTACTTTATTTGCTTAGACTAGCATATCAACCCTTTGCATTGTGGGCTACAGGGTATAAGCGAGACAAGAGACAAAGAAAGCAGCTTGCAGATATTTAAATTGTTTGCCAACCAACGAATTGTATCAATCGACAGCAGTTGGTTGACTGCCTAACGGACAGCGACAGCGACAGGCACTAGAAAACAGTGTTGTAAAGCGTTGCTGACAAATGTGTGCGACCGAGAAAGAGAGAGAGAGAGAAAGAGAGAGAAGAGCTGAGAAATATGCTGCAATTAAGCGCGATATTTCAGCTGGCAAACATGCAACAGTTGTTTTTAGCCAACTTCCAACTTTACTGGCAACAACCTCCCCGAAACTTGGAGGCTGTGCATATTCATATTCATGAGTGTCGCCAGTGTGCGAGTGTGAGTGTCTGTGTGTGTGTGTGTGTGTGTCGAGTGTATATTTGTGTGTGTGTGTCGAGTGTGCAGTTCACACACATAACTTATGTTTAGCTAGAAGAACCAGCAACACAGCAACAACAGCAATTTATGTGCGTCCTCTCGGAACGAAATTGAAGCCAGACACACTCCCTCTCTCTCTCACTCTCTCTCTCTCTCTCTCTCTCTGCCCTGCTCTTGCGTCTCTTTTCAATATTTTTGAAGCTACGCATTTTGGGCGCCCATCAAGTTCACTCATGATGGATTCTACCACTACAACTGATTACTTTTGTATGCCCCCCTTCCTCTTCCCTCTTCCCTCTCTCACTCTATGTTCGACTGGCATTGGAATTGGCATTTTCATTTTCCAAGTGACTGCCATCATGCCAGTAGTAGTAGCTCTTATTAGCGACTAGTTCTCTTCTTTTTTTTTTATATTTGCTCAACAACTTGGACACTTTTCCGACATGCTTTTCACAAATATCCACTCCATATTTCACGTGCAAATACGTCACCGAAAAAAATATCATATTTCTTTTTTCTTTACGTATTTGCAGCATTAAAACAAAATAAAAACAAATTGTTTGGCATAAAACTACTGCAATACACAAGAGATCTCTCAGAGTTTTGCATATTTTCAAAATTTGCACCAATTGATGCCAAACTTTGCACTTCAAAGTTTATGGCAAATTTCAGGTACCTCAAATAGTAATTATGACTTTAAAATAAGCACTATACAAAAAAAATATAAAATTATCATATTAGTTTTTTTTCGGAGCTCATAAACATAATAAACTTGTATTTAAATATTCATTAAATTTAAATAAATTTATATAATACAAATAATATTAATAAGTTCTTTGGAAAGAATTGAGAATAAAAATGTATTAATTTTAATTATAGCCAGTGAAAGGTTCATGGAGCCTCTTCTCCTCCTTTTCTTAAATCATTTTCTAGTATTCAATACTTTGTTTAATATAATATTTAATTAATCCATTTAGTCATACGTTTTCATTATAAGATTTATCTCTCATTATTCTTTATATTTTTCTTAGTTTTATTTTTCATTTTAATAATTGATTTTATTTTATTTTTTACTATAGTAATTTTATTTATTTCCCTTCGCCTAAAATAATTTAGAATATTTTTTGTTTGCTTATTTTTATTATACAATTCAACCTTAATTTAAATTATCTTTTTTGGTTATTACAATCAACTAAAATTTTAGTTATAAATTTTGTACAATGGTAAGTTCATTCATTCTTCGTCATTTAAAATAATTGGAATTATTTTGTTGTTGATATGTATTGTAAAATCAACTTAAATTTTATATTTTTTATTTTTTTTTTGTTATAAATTTTAACTTACATTTTATTTGCGGTTTTCAATTTTATAAAAGTGAATTTTGAGTTTTATTTCTAATGAAATAATTTATTATTATTACGCAATTTATATCACAATCAATAAAAATTAATATATCTTATTTAAATAAATTTTAAATAATGTTCTTATTTATCTATTTTTAATGTGTAAAACAACTTTGATTTAAATTCTTGGTAAGGAAGTTTAAGCTTCCATTTAATACTCATCATTTAAAGAAATTTTTTTTATGATTTTTATTTTTCAGATTATTATTTTTAATTTATTATTTATTTATTTTAAATTTATTTGTGTTTTTATTATTATTTATTATTATTTTATTTTATTACAAATTATTTATATAAAATTTGTAAATTAATTTAAAGTTTTTAAAAAAATGTTTATTATTTTCTTAGCTTAACAGAATTTGAATTGTTTTTTTTTTTTGTTTTTATTGTTCAAGACTTTTCATACATCCATTCAATTTAATAATTAATAATATTAATTTTTTTTAAATTCTTTCCCAATACAAATTTCTTGTATACATATAACGATTTTAATAAATACCCATGACTTATGCGGAATTCAATCAACAATTTTCAGCAGCGAGTTGAATACAGCAAAACAGCAAAAAATTGTGCATCGCTTTTTGCATTTTGGTTAAGCCTGGCATATTACTACGACGATTTTGATGTGAAAAACATTCTATTTTGAAGTGGATTCTGTGTGGCTTTATTGTCAAAGTCTATTAAGCCATGGCTAATGAAAACATGTTGCCTTTTGCCGAGCCAAACAAAACGACGGACGACGGACAGACACTCGACAGTCGACAGGCGACAAGCGACAGGCAACATAGTGACAAGAGAGAGAGAGAGAGAGAGAGATGGAGTAAAGTAAAAAGCAAAAGCAAAAGCTTGGCGCACGCGGCGTATGCGCAACATGGCAAACGGCAAACATGACAAAGAACTTTGCAACAGAATACGGCAAACTAACAAATAGCAATGCAAAAAAAAAAAAACTGACAGCAGAGTAGCCAGCTAGAGCTAGAGGGGGGGAGGAGGGGAACTGATGTTGAGGTCCAGCAATTTCTATTGTATTTAGCAAAAAAAAAAAAGAAAAAGACAACGAAAAAAATAAAACTAAGTAGCAAATGGTGCCTCTTGTAACCAGTGACAACGACAGCAGCTAGAGAGGCTGAAGTTGAGGTGGCGATGGGGGCGTTGCTTAGTGCCCCAAAAATTGGCAAAATTTGCAAAACTTGCGCAACAAAATGTACTATAACAAGAAGAGGTTTGCTAAAAGGCAAGGGGAAAGGGGAAAGGGGAGAGGGAGGGGGCGCACGGTCAACAAAACTGATGTCAGGACAAGAAACACAAAACTAAATGGAGCGCACTTTTGGGTGCGCACTCGAGTTGCGAGTTGCGGGTGGCGCCATCTAGCGGCTGATAGCGGCTGCCGGGGCGGGAAGGAGGAGTAAATATGACAAATGCTTGCGGAACACACAGCAAACGCAATAAGCGGTGTGGCGGGGGAGGGAAGGGGGTAGAAAGGGGAAAAAGGGGGGGGGGGGGTGCAAAGTGGGAAGCAATGTGCAGCAAGCAAACAAACAAATAAACTGCAAATGGATGCAGTTGTGGTAAAGGGAGAGAAGAGTGCGGGAATGAACACAGAGAGAGAGAGAGAGAGAGAGAGAGGGCGGCGGGGAGGGGAGTTTACAGTTGTTGCGGCTGCCAAAGGCAAACCACGCCCCCGCTCTTACCGCAAAGCCAGCCAGTCAGCCAGCCAGTCAGCCAGCGGGCGGCTGGACAATGGCACAAAGTAATTAATTTCAATTTGTAAAGTTCAGCAAAAGGCAAAAGCGCGTCCGCTCCCCCTCTCAGCACCCCCCCCCCCCCCGCACTCTTCGCCCACACAGCGTAGTTTTGCAGACGTGTGACAAGCTGAAATAATTGCACCGAATGCAGATAAGCGGCGACGGTGGCAGCAACAGCAAAGCAGCTGCCACAGCGCGGCAACTAGACAACTTAATGTGCAACAAGAGAAAACCTTCAAGAGACTTCCCCTCCCCACCTCTCTCTCTCTCCACCAACAAAGTCACATCTCTCTAGTTGATTTCAATATTTCACCCAAAACATTTTACAGTTGCCGCTTTTACAGCTCTCTCTCTTTCTAACACTGGCATCTTGTTGTCTCTTTTCGTTTTTGGGCTTCGACTTTGGTTTCGGTTTCGGTTTCAGTTTCGGTTTCGCTTTGAATTTGTTCTCGTTGCGACCTCGTTGGGGCAAAACATACACAAACAAAAAAAAAACACAATGCAATAAATTAATGCAACATAAATTTACGGCCTACTGCAGTGCTGCAGTGCTACAACAACATGAAGTACAACAACAACATGAACATTTGCTCGAATTCCCTATAGAAATGCCGATTTAATATGACCTCCAATGTTTTACTAAGCTTCACATATTATCAAACTATGAAAACATGCTCTGATTATAAACCAAAAATATACGCTGTAAAATGAAAGATTTATAATATAAAATATTCTAAAATTATAATTATTATTATTATTGTTTCGAATTAATTTGAAATCTTTAAATTGATAATTCAATTTTAATAACTATCAAAAGAAACATTTGATTATCTTGTAAGCTGACAATTTTCTTAAATTTATTTCTTTCTATTTTACTCTTTTCAGAACATGTGCATTACTCCTCTTCTAACGTTTAGGGTCATTTCGTATTTCAGCTCGCAATTTGCTTATAACTAATTAGTTAGTTGTAATCATTTGTTGTACACAATATTTATTACAGCATTTTGCAGTTAATGCCAATGATTAAAGCCATAAAGCACACTATTTACAGCATCTTCATGGCGATAATAATTTTGTAATTTTCGCTTAAATTATTTGCTTGCAGTTTCTGCATCTCTAAACTTATTATTTATCTTTAATTTATATATTTGACATTAGTTGCTATATATTCAACACACACATATATATTTATACCTATTATAACTTAGGCAGAAGGAGGCATCTCCGACCCAATAAAGTATATTTGATCTTTATCTGCGTCAGCAACTTTGAATACATTGCAATGTCTATCTGTTTGTCCGTCCGTCTGTCTGTTCGTCTGTCTGCATGAACACCTAGATCGCAGAAACTAGAAGAGCTAAAGATATCGTTTTTTTGCACGCAGATCAAGTTTGTTTCAAACTTTTTCGCCACCACTTCTCCCCCCGCAAATCGAAAAACAACGGTAATTTTAAATTCTTATTTAGAAAATACTTTTGTATGGTCAAAAACGCCTACTGCAATCAGGTATTAATAGTTTTGGCTGACAATCTAGTATATTTTACACTCTATGGTATATTTTGAATGTAATACTGCATCAATATATCAACTACCGCATTTTGGCACTTCTTTATATTATATTTACGGTATAATAGTTTGTATATATTTAGTTTTTTTTTTTCAAAATTGCAATAGGTATCTCACACTCGACTGTAGCTTTCTTACATAAATGTCTCTTTTAGTTGTTGTATTAGTTAGTTGTCTTTGGTGCAGTTTCTAAAATTGTTTATGGATTGAAGCAGCAATAATAGTAAATTTACTATTATCTTTTTCAACTTTGTATTCTTTAGTTTAGTCAACTGTTCTTTTGTTAGCATTTAAGTATTATCGGAATAGTTTATATATATTTTTTCTTACTCTTTTTAATATAATATCAACAAATTCATAAAAGTCCGAAATTAGAATCGATTTCGAAAGGGTTAAATATCTGTTTTAATTGGTTCATAAATAAATTAATATTTGTTGCATCTTCAATAAATCAAAACATTCCCAAGCTAATATAATGCTTATGCTCCTAAACTGAATGCTTTTTTTATTTGTTGTATTTTAAATTTAATATATATCAAAGCTCCTTAAAAGGATATTTGTAAAATCCAATAAATGGATTCTTGCTAAGCGAAGTAACATTTTCGTAAGTTATTTGAAATATTGTTGATGTCAGCAAATCATTTATTAGTAAAAATTGATCTGATTGTCATAAATTTTAACTTTTGCTGTCTCGCATTTGAATTTCTTTGTCTCTCTGTCTGATAATAATTCCAGAATTTTATTGATGCCCTTTTCAATTGCGTTGTTCTTGTATTTTTTTTTGTTTCTGGTGGAGAGCCCATAAAAAGATGTGAGACACAGCAATTCTACAACAACAACAATGACAGAGTGAGACAGAGCCTGTGAATTATGTGGAAATGCTTTAGGCAATGTTTTATGAGGCATGCAACACCCGCTATTTGCCTCTCACTCTGTCTTTATTCTTTGCCTTTGTGTGCAGCACGTGTGTCATAATTTACAGCACAACAGTTGCAGTCAGCTTGTGGCAAAAGGATCTCTGGGGTTTTTAAAACAGATGCTGATTAGTTTTTGCCGTTTGTCCTTCTGCTACTTATAAGTCTTGATTCTTTTCCTTCGTTATTTCACTCTGTAAAATGCATTTTCGACAAATCGAATATTAAGTTGTTGCAAGAAGTTTTCTACGAATTTTTTGATAGCCGCTAATTAAAAATGCATTCGTCTTGAATCGAGCAACAATCTCCGACAGCTTCTGTTTAGGTAGTGTGTGTGTGTGTGTGTGTGTTTACCCCCTTGCTCTACGTCTCTTTTCCCTTTGCTGTAGTCCGTCGTCGCATAAATCTTTATTATCAGAAGCAAACGACAATGATATACCACAACGAAGAGAAGGCAACGAAGATAAATATGGGTCCACGAAATTAAGAAATAAATAAATATACAACCAATAAAGCTGTAGACATTAAGCAGCAGCAGCTCCCCAGTCTCGACTTACATATATAGTAGTATAGTTATATGTTATGTTATGTTTCAGCTTCAGCTTCAGCTTTAGATGAAGTGAAACTTAATTAGCTGCGGGTCTAGCGAACAGAGAAAGAGATAGAGAAAGAGGGAGATGAACATTTATGAGTTGATGGTCGCATCCTTCGTAACGTATCTAATGAAGTGCACACACGTACAGCACAAGAGCGAGCGAGATAGATAGAGAGAGAGGGAAAGAGTGAGCGGGAAAGATAGCTAGTTGCTGTTTTCAGTGCCTTTCATTAGCATGCGGACTAATTGTAGCCTCGGTCTCTTGTTTGGCGTTGCTTGATGGGCATTTTCTTTTTGCTACTGCTGATTTGATTGGATTTGGCCTCCGATCTGAGGAGCCTAGTTCTCGATGCGCAACAAAACAATCAGAACTTGGCAACAGCGTCAGCAGCAGCTGCTAATGAAGTCATCTTATCAGCGTGTTGCATACAAATGCATCGTCGTCGCCGCCAT
The DNA here is from genome assembly GCA_035046325.1 of Drosophila niveifrons. NCBI lineage: Eukaryota > Metazoa > Arthropoda > Insecta > Diptera > Drosophilidae > Drosophila > Drosophila niveifrons. Next base: position 6,534,439 of record JAWNOC010000063.1, on the reverse strand, counting down.
CGTTGTTGTGTTGTGTTTGTCAATTTCCGCTTTTGATTTATGCCTCAATCCAACGACAATCGGCATAAGGCATGCAACATGCAACATGCAGCATACTTTATGCGACGACAATGAGGCCAGGCCAGTCGGCAATTGCGCAACCGTTGATCAAACTATTGCTGCCATCGATAAGCGATAAAACTCAATTGCTTCTCAACGATTGATAATGATGTATGTATGTTTGTGTGCCGTGTATATTGCAATTAATTTATTGCAATCAGCTGATATACTGTGCAATCTTAGCATTAATTATCCGTTTGCCATACAAAAGCGTAGTTTGCAGAAAGTTTGTATCAATCAAGCTTGAGCTGGTTTGCGATTATTTCTAATAGATTTGTTCTACTAAAATTACGTATAACAGATCCTGTCAAAATCTAATGATTGAGTAGATTGATTAATTAATGAGAATTTGATTTAGTAGTTGATTGAGAAAAGCTACTGCTCTGAATTTATTTAATACTAAAATAATGTTTTTTTCTGTTCATGATTGTACTACTAAAGTACTAATAAAGTTACGCTCTTATCGCGTTAAATTCAAATGATTGAGTCGTTGATTGATTAAAATTTTACGCAATTACTCTATTGATTGAGGCATTGATGTTGTCACTAAATTTAATGGCAAAGACAGCAACTTCGTATGTATTTTGCTTAACAACATGATTGACATACAATTTAAGAAATTGGCGGAATTACACATTTCATAATGCAGCTCTGATGATTGAGTGTTTTAAAATTACTGATCAAAATTGTATTGAAAATATATATCGTAGTACTTTGATTGATAATATGATTAACATAAAAATGTACATTGACATTTTTTATTGCCACAAATGGAACAACAAAATCAAATGCATGCTGTGTGAGGCTGATTGATGAGTTCATATAATGCTTCAATGCTAATTGCTTATCATGATTGACTTGATGAATTAACAGAGTGTTATAAGATTTCTTAGAACATTCGTTGGCTTTGATTAATCAGTGATTGACTGAAGATTTGTAAGAATTGGTGATGTATGTAAATTGTAAGAGTCTTAAGCATATATAAAAATAATGGTTTGACATGATTGAAGCGCATAATTAAAAGTTGTAGGGCTTTGATTGATGTCATGACTTACATGATAAAATAAATAAAATGCTATCTGCTGCTGATTGATGAGTTCCTATTATAATGCTCCATCACCGATTAACTTGTTGAGTAAGTTGTGTGCTCAATCAAGAGTTGTGTTAAGGTTTTGCAAGACGTTTACTTGAAAATTATTTGATTAAAAAAGAGTTTGCCAATGATTGATCAGATGATTGAATGAAGATTTACAAAAACTGCTGATGTTATTTGACATACCATTTTACATGAATATACAAATCGTGTTTATATTCTAAGTAGCTCTTAATTAATTGTCGCGGCCCTTGATTGATATCATGATTGACATGAAAATTCAACAAATAAATTAAATGCTGCAGCTGATTGATGACTACATATGATGAGGCTTCATCACTGATTGTTTGCCCTGATTGACGTGATGAATGAAATGTATGCTTAAACTTAGGCAAATGTTAACTTGTTAAGTTTCTTAAAGACATCAATCAGGCACTTGAAGATGTTTTGCCTGAAAGAATACCGGAAATGAATCCATTTTACATGGAAGCGGCAATCGGAACCATCATCAAAATTACTCAACATTGCCAAAAAATTGTTGGTATTTTCATGTGTATATCTTTTGTTTCATCTGTTTTCTGTTTTGCAGCTTTTTTGGGTATTTTGTTTTTTGTTGGGTACTATTTACAATGCAGCTTTATCAGATCTTTTGCCTTTGGTTTGGCTGGCAGATGAAACAAGCGAAGCAAAGACAACAATTAACACAGTAAAACACTTGGCTACCTTCATCAAAAGTGGCTCCCAACAGCAAAAGAAACAGAAACAGAGACGACAACAACAGCAGCAGCAGCAGCCAAAAGAAGTGAACAACATGCGGGCAACTATTGAGAAGGGAGAGAGTGAGAGAGAGAGGGATAGATGAAACCAAAGATTCGCAACAAAAATCTGCTCAATCACTTTTCACTTAACCCAAACACGAGAACTTCAAGTTGATGTACGAGCGAAGAGAGGAAAGAGAAGAAGACACGAGCATAGACCAAAGTATGATAAGGGGTATAACGAAAAGAAGAGCAAGGGGGGCGGGCTTAGCATACAAAGACATGGAATATTGGTCAGAGGGGTAAGTAAGTGAGCCCGAGTGCGAAGTGAGTGGGGGAGAGGAGAATGTGTAAAAGTGATGTGTGGGCTTTTGAACACCAAAAATACAAGAGAACAAACAACAACAACAACAGCAGCAGCAGAGGGTTGGCGGGAGGGGGGAAGAATGATGTGAGAAGGGGGGGAAGAAAAAAGCAAAAGCAAACTTTACTTGGATGATGATGATATGCAAAAAGGCCAAGCCGGGAGCAAAGAGCACTAGCTGAAAGATTTAGGCAAAGGGAAAGCTGCTGCCAAAACAGCAACAGCAACAACAACAACAACGACTACACATGTGCACACTCACATACACACACCGATGCATGTGTGTGTGTATGTATGTATAAACATATTGCTTGATATTTCATTCCTACTCAAAAAATGAATAAAAACGAAAACGTTGCTACGTCAGCAGCAGCAGCAACAACATCAACAACAACCACAGCATTGAAGGCAGCACTTGACCCAAAAGAGAGTGAGACGTGAAGTTAGAGTGAGAGGGACGAGTGGAAGAGGGGAAGAAGGAAGAACCAAAACATAGATTTTGCAACCAACGACGAAGTCAACAAGGAGTATTGAGCTTATTTTCTGGACTGAGCGCAAAACTGTGATAAGTGATTGGTCCAAAACGTGACAGGCGAAGACATATCGCTAAACTATCGCACGACTATCGGTAAAAGAGATTGCTGAAAGGAAATAGAAGGCACACACACATATTGTAGAGACTTTTATTAGAAGTCATTAAGTCAATACATCGTAAACTATTGTCTAAAATGCAATACACTTTATGTATAGGGAGTTTTGCTTAAAGTCTTTAGTTGCTTTTAACGAAGTTACTTTGTATTTCGTTATTATGCGCTTAATAAAATAATACATTTATTAATAATAATAAATTAATGATTAAATTATTGAAGGTCTTTCTTTTCATTAACTTAACGAACTAAAAATATTGTAATCTTATATTTTTGTTTTAATTGACCTCCAAGTCAGATTTTTATCACTGCCCAACTAAGTAACAAAAAAACTTAAAGAAACTTTTTACTTTCATTAAGTTGGGGAATAATTGCAAAAATTTTTTGCATAAGATCCAACAAAAATAATAATAATAATAATAATGCTAATATATTGTAAAGCAATGAAATTTAAGAAAATCTATGTTTTATCGGAAAATTATTATAATAAACAAAATATGTGATTTTATCAAATTTGAAGAATTGAAGAAATTGAAGAAGGATTAAATTTTGTTAAATTGAAAAATAATTAAGTCGTTCAAAATAAAATTTTAAGCCTTAGATTCATTTTAGTTATTAAATTTTTATTTTCGGAATGTATCACACGTTTTTTATAATAATGAACAAATTATAATACGATATTTTTTCTAATTTTAAAGAAAACATTATTCAGAATTAATATCAAAAGTCCAAACTTATTATTCGATGCAATTTTTGTATTGCTTAGAACTCAATTGAATAAATGAGAAGTAAAGCAAATAAATTTTATTGATTATAATTGAATATTGTAATTGTTTGTTCCTAAGTATTTTCTCTTATTTCAATTTATCTGTTATTATATGTTATTTGCTTAGTTGTTATATTGTTACATTTAAAAATATGTCAAATCTCTCTAAAGAAAGTTTCCCTTTGTTGCTTGTGACTATTGCAGCACTCTGGTCACACTGCTGCGTCAGCTGTTGCTGTCTGATATGCAAAGACTTTTGGACCAGGCTTCAATGTTCATTAAAGCTGTAGGAGAAAGCTATGTGTGTGTGTGTGTGTGTGTGTGTGTTACCTGCTCGCATTGTCTGGAGTGCTGGATCCAAATGACTAGGCAGCTTTTTTGTCGAGGCTGCGCTGCAATTTGTTATGTTGTTAGGAGGCGCCTATGCAGTCTCAAGTGAGTCTCCCGGTCTGCATGTGTGTGTGTGTGTGTGTTTTGTGGGCGGTGAATAGGTGGGCGTAGACTTATTGGCAGTTTCAATGTGTCAGCAGCAGGTGCCGCTTGCCAAACTCCCCCTCCTCTTCCACTACTTGCTGCCCCTTCTTCCAGGCTTCTTTTGTTGATGATGAAAGTGCGTCAAATGGTTTTTTGATTTGCTGTTTACGTAACTGAGCCAACTTCAGACCTCCTTTGGGTTGTCTGCCCCTTCTGCTGTGCTGACTGCCTGCCTAATTGTGTATGCGTGTGCAGTACTCGAGCCTTGCGTAAATTTAACAAGTTGCCACTTGAGGCAAGCTAGGTCAGGCCAGGCCAAGACAAACCTACAACAAGCAACCTAACAGCAACAGCAACAAAAAAATACACTACGCCTGGCAAAAGGCAGAAGGCAGTCTCTCTCTCTCTCTCTTTATGTCTCTAGTTAGGATTAATTTGATTTAGATGTTGAACTGTTGCCTCTCTCTCTCTCTTTCTCTCTCTTTCTCTCTTTGGACTTCACACACTTGTCATACACTTTAGCCCCAGACCATTTGCACTCTTTAGCTCACTTACAGGGTATCAAAGTGTACGTGCAACGCAACGTGTGGCACAATTCTTAAGAACTTCTAATGACATTGCCACACACGCGTCGGACACACTGAAGTGTGACTGTTGTTCTTCACTTTCAAATTGCACTTTAATCGTTGAGTTGTGTAATTTCAATGTTTTAAGCAGTAAAATTTTAAATCAAATATATGAATTTAAAATAGTAATTCTTTGATAAGAACTACACTAATGTTCCATACTATAGTAAAGTATAACATGAAATAACATTCCCAGTAAATAAATCTTGTTTAAAAAAGTATACTTTTAACTCATGAGCGACTTAAGCATATATTTCGAAAAGAATAACACAATTTTCAACTTTATTTAAATAAAATATTGCGATTTCACATTCTGTAATTTTGTATTTAAATATATCTTGAATAACATATTTTTAACATCAATTTGGAATAAAATGCTTCAGCTTTTAACTTTAACTTACTAATCCAATTTCAATATCTAACGCTCTTTTTTTATTTATATAGTACCTTTAATTAATATAAAATTTCAACAAAAATTGTACAGCAGAATAAAGTAATTTTAGTTTTCCAAATAACTGTTGTATTGTAAAAATTATTTTAGGTAATGTGCGATTTTTCTAAACAAAATTCAATTTTCTTAATACAATAAAAAGAAATAAAGTAATTTAAGATTTCAACATAAATATTAAGCAAAAATAAATATTTTTGCTTTAACTTAATTAATACATTTTTAACAAATTTTGTTAAAAAAATAAAATAATTTAATAAATAACTTTTTTAAAAGTAAATAAAAAATTCAATAAAATAATTTTAAGTAATATGAAATTTTAACATAAATACAGAGCTGAAATTGAATCATATTAGTTTTTGATTGATGCCTAAAATTATGGATGTCAGTCAAATAAATGTAGTATAAAGATATATAAAATAATTCTGAATACTGTGATATTTTAACACAAATTTATAGAAGAATTAGTCTTTTTTTAGAACAATAAAAAAAAATTCTCATATACTTGTGCTTTCAAGTTATTTATTTATTAATAATATAATATAATATAATATAATATAATATAATATAATATAATATAATATAGTATAATATAATATAATATAATATAATATAATATAATATAATATAATATAATATAATATAATATAATATAATATAATATAATATAATATAATATAATATAATATAATATAATATGTAATATAATATAATATTTAATAATATAATATAATATAATATAAATATTTTTCAATATTTCCATATTTATATCGGCATAAGATGCTATAGAAAGCCGACTATATAGTTTTTTGTGTTACAAGAAAATTGCTCCATTGCTTGGTATTTTAAAATACTAACACTAACACTTAGCAACTTCCTTATACAACATAAATTTCGTGTTGCTTTAGAGTATTGACTTGTCGACTTGAAATTGAACACAAAATTTGGCAGCTTGATTTGTGTAGCTGTTGCTGCTTCATTTTTCTTTTCTTTTTTTTTTTTTTTGTGTGGGGAGTGGATGGTGAAGGGCATGGAGGAAGAGAGGAAGAGAGGCAGAGAGGCGGCAGCAAACAAAGTTGCCACGTTGCCGTTGACAGCTCAAAAAACACTTAAAACGCTGATTTACGTCACGTCTTAGACAGGCGCTCTTACCACTCTCGAAGGGGGGTTAGTATGGGGTTTTCCATCCCCTACCCCCCTCTCCACACATCCATCCATCCCCCCCTATCCAGCCCCATCCACATGCTTGATCATTACAACGCACAAATTTTTGGGCGCATTGGCAAATTGACTTGGCTGACTGCAGGCTGATTGAATGACTGAATGACTGACTGACTGACTGGTTGGCTGGTGAAATGCCTGCATGACGTGGCTACAAATCGATGAGGTGCCAAACTTCACCCTCCCCCCTCCAATTAGCACGGATGTGAAACCCTCAAGCCTTTCAGAGACCAGAAACAGGAGCAGCATTTGCTGCTCCTTTTTCCTGCTCCTTTTTTTCTGCTCCTTTTTCCTTTTTTTCGTTTCTCGTTCAATGTTTTTTTTTCTATTTCATTCGATTTAATTTTGTTGTTGCTGTTGCTGTTGTTGTTGTTGTTTCTTTCACTTTGACAGCTGCAAATTAATTAGATTTAATTATTTTCTGCCGCTGCTCGCTTCGTCCATTGATTGCGCCTAATTAACTGTACTTGAAGTTGGCGCACGCCTCAAAATTCAATCATTCATCAAGGCCATGAAGTGTTATGTGGGGCAGGCATTCAGACAGGCATTCAGACAGCCAGTCAGCCAGCCAGTCAAAGCAAAAGGATCCAACTCATTCCCCCTCCCCGCATTTCCCGCATTTTCCATGCTTAGACAATGTGTTGCAATTATGTAAGGCATCGGCAACAGCATCAATCAATTAATTTCATCTTATCAGTGCATTGTTGCTATTTCACCTTATTTACAACACAGCTGGTGTGAGGCAACTCAAACAACAAGCTTCGAGCAGTGTGAAAGGGGTGTAAAAAGAGAGCTCGACGCTTTTACATCAGAGATGATTCAGTATCTATTACAATTTTAACTAATGGCTTCGCAAATTGCGTCGATCTCACCTCAATTAAAAAAGGACTTTAGAAAAAAGACATTTAATCATGCTATGCCTAAGTTTGTATTGCACGAAATATACCATAAATTGGAAAATATACCAAAATATACCATACAAAGGAATTTCGTAAATAACTTCAACATCATAAGAATCATAAGAATAAGAGGTATCATTCGACTCTGGCTTCCAAATTTTTATTTTAGTATGATTATACAGCAAATATATTATTTCAATCAATCAATATGAAATAAAAACAGTTTAATTAAAATGCTTTAATAAAAACTACAATATGTGTATATATTTTCTTTACTTGTATGATATTTAGAAATTTAAAATTTCCAAAAAATAATTCAAATACTTTCTTACAAATTTTTAAAATAAATTTATAAATAAAGAACTATAAATATATATATAATAATATAAAAATAGTATAATATAATATAATTTAATATAATATAATATAATATACTATATATAAATTTAAAAAAAAAAACATTTATTCCTTTTTTTATTTCCATAAAATTAAAAAAAAATCTATATATGGGTAACAACAGATTATTTCTATGAAAGCTCTATGGGCTAAATAAGTTTAAGGAAAATATTTTCTTATTTGTGTATTTAAAAAATTTATTTTACGGGCTTAAAAGGTGCAAAATAAGTTAAAAGAGACATGTTTTTTTTTTTAATGAAATGTAGAATATAATTTCTAGTGCACGAAGATGCACAATAAAAATAGTAATAAAACGTATAATAATAATATGTAAGCCAAAATAACTATTAAATTAAAATCGTACTCAAAATTGAATGTAAAACTCTTTAAAAATATTTTAATTAATTATAAATGATTTTGAGATAGATGAAGCATTGGAGAATGAATATAAGCCAGGGACGTTGAATGAGAGTGTGTGTGAATGCTCCACATAAGAGTATAAATAAATGTGGGGTACATGTGTCTACTGTGTACATATATCTTGATTTTAGTAATTAACTTTAAAAGTCATTTATCAATCAATCAGCAAGAATGTGTCAAGCCAAAGAGTCACAGCTAACAAACAAAAAAACAGAAAACAGTACAAAAAAAAAAAACACCGACAAAATCAACAAGCCATAGAGACAAAATCTGAATGGACGCTGCGGGTCGACAACAACAACATCAACAACACACAACAGTGGCATCAACAACAACAGTGACAACAAGAGCAATAGCGAAAACAGCAACAATTGTAGCAACAACAACAACAACGTGTCTCCACAATTCGATTCAAGTCGAGAGTCAAGTCAAGTCGACAAGTGTGCTAAAAAAAAATCGAGCAAAAAAAACAACACAGAAAAACACCAAACAAACATTCACGACAAGGTCGCAATAGCAATCGCAATCGCATTCGTATTCGCACTCACATTCACACTCTGCATTCGAGTTGGAATCGAAATCGGAATCGCAATAGGAATTGGAATTGGAATAGGAATCGCAGTCAGAGTCCGATTCGAAGTCGGAGGCCGCAAAGCCGAAAATTGGCATACAATTGGCTTGTGAAGCGGCCAAGCGGCGACTAAGTAAATCAAACGTCAAGTGGCAAAAATAAAAAAAAAACAGCAACATATACATATAAAAAAAAAGAAACATGTCGCTGATAATGATCTTGGTGTTGACACACTACAAATATACCCTATTATCCGTGAGTCTAAGAGAGTCAGTTATTATTATATAAATAAGCAAATTATTGCAAAGCAAGTGATTAAAAACAAGTAAGAAAACTAAAGTCGATTGTAAGATTCTTGCTATACGTTTTCAATAAAAGCACAACAGTGCGTTATTAAACTTAAAAACAACCAATATTTGGTATATTAATATACTAAAAGCTCAAAATATACCACAATGTACAAAATATACCGAAAATAGAAATATGCGCTCGTATCGGTTAAAGTTCAGTCCAAAGAATTTAATTCATGCTATATAATAAATTGAGCATAAAAAGTAAGAGAGTTATAGTCGCGATTGTTCGATTGTGAAATTCTCGCTACACACTTACAGTAAAAGTAAGCGTTATTATATTTAAAACATACCGAAAAGGGGATAATTGGTATACTAATAAAATAGTACGTTCAAAATATACCACGAAAGCACAAAATATACCAAATTGACCACATGAAATAAGAATGCAGCACGGAATAGAAATATGCTCTTGTGCCGGCTAAAACTACTCAGCCCAAAATATTCAATTATTCTATAATTAATTGATTTAAAAAAGTTAGAAAGTTATGGTCGAGCTTGTTCGATTCTCGCTACATGCTTACAGTAAAAGCAAGACAGAGCGATATTATACTAAACATATACCAAAAAAGTGGATATTTGGTATATTAATATACTAGTATATTCAAAATATAATATATTATTAAACCACAAAATATACAATATTTTTAGGCGCAGAAAATAAATTCAGACTGCAGCAGGGAATGTAAATAAGCTCTCGTACCGGCTAAAATCATTTAATCCAAAATAGTCAAATACTTTTATATACAATGTATAAATGAAACAAAAAGTATAACGAAATTGATTACAAACACGTATAAACCAAGCTACTGGCGTTTTTGTTCGATTGTGAGATTCTTGCTATATGATTTCAACATAATATACCAAAAAGGCAATATTTGGTATATTATTAAATGAGATTATTCAAAATATACCATTAAGCAGAAACTAAGACCTGAATCTCCAATATAAATTTAAAACTTGATTAACTTTTAGAATTTTTGTCAATTTTATCTGAATCAGAGATTCCATTTCTAAATAAAAGAGTTTCAAGTTAAGGTTCAACTTCTCAGATAATAATTATATTTATTTAACATTATTAAAATTTTCTAATATTTTATATGAATCTCTTAAAAAAAATTATTAAAGTCTTAACAAACTTTTAAATATAATAATTTGCGAAATTAAATGATATAGTTCTAAGCAAAAGGGGCATTTTGTAATTTCAAGTTCTGTTATGCAAAATTTTTGTAACGATGTTCCAAAAAATAGGAATTATGTATTTTTTAAAATCTCTAAAGTTATATGAAAACCATAAATTGTATTTTAAAAATAATATTAATAATTTGTTAAACACGTAATTTCTATTTTCAAGTAAATGAAATTTTTAGATATTAAAGCTCTGCTCCCCAAATTGTAGAACCAAGTTAGAAATACAGTCTATTAAACGTGGCTTTAATAATAATGGCCAGTTAGCCGCCGCTGACCGAAATGACCAAAAGCTGGTAGCTGGCAACAACAACAACAACAACAACAACAAAGCCAAAGCAAAGCAAACTCGTCACGGCAATTAAAAACAACGTTAGCCAAACCGAACTCGAAACTTCAACTGAAACTGAAATGCGAGAGTCTAAAATGAAAAATAAATAAATGATAGAAAAACAACAACAAAAAAAAAACCAAAAACCGAGATGCAGATAAAAAATGATCGAATAACGCAAAATGTTTGCAGTTTTTGGCATTTTTGGCAATTGGACATACATATTTCGCAAATGTTTTTGGCCCAGAAATGTTTCGTGTGCGCTTTGCCTGATAAATGACAAAGGCGTCCATTTATTAAACTAAACTACAATTATGGTTTGCTGACCGCACGCTGACCACACAGCTCACAGTGAAGTGGAGTGGACTGAAGTTGGGCATCCAAAATACGAAAAGTGGTATTGGAATTGAGGAATGTGAAGTCGGTAGTAGGAATCGGAGTCTCTCTGGCTTTGGCATTCTGCATGCCAAATGCGAGCATTAACTGCCATTAGTTGTGGGTTCGAAGACTGCTGCTGATGATGATGATGGGGCATGCGGCTCAAACTTTTCCACTTTGCAACTATTTCAAAAGTAAAGCCGAAACTTGACTCGCCTCGCCTCGCCATTCGTCCCAGTTTCTCCATTTCTCAGTTCTCCGTTCTCAGTTCTCGGCTCTCAGTTTCCCACTCCGTTTTTGTCAACGCATTTCTGACGTCGATTTCCAATGCGATTCATGTCTGCTGACCCACTGACCCCTCTACCCTCTTTGCTCTTCCCTCATCTATCCGTCGTCTCTCTTCTTTGGCCACCACTTCACTTCACGTCAGCTCAGTTCAGTTTGTCCCTTCCCCCGCCGCCCCTTTGGGGCACTTGCTGCTGCAGCAGGCCTTGATATGCTCACTGCCTGCCTGCTGCCTGCCTGCTGCATGATTTATGATTTTGCCAAAAGTATTTCTGTGGCTAAAAGCCTCGAGCGGGCCAGCGTTCAAAGTTGTCTGCTCAAATCATTTTAATTGAAAATTACACATGAGCGAAGTCGGAAAAACGTATGAAATAATGAAAAGCACAGGTTCACAACGATCCAGCGATTGCTCTAACAATTTATTATATTTATACATTAAATACTTGTTAGCTAAGATAGAATTTAAAGCTTTAAAGAAATAATTTTCATTCCAAATTTTACATATTTCATATGAATTTCCATAATGGAAGTATTTATTTTGATTAATATATACACTTTTAGAACATTTATTATAATGATATTTATAACAATATTAATTGCTCAAAATAAATAAAATGAAGAAAACATAATCCATATATATTAAACTTTTAAGGCCTTTGTATTCTGATTCGAATAATTAAATTACATTCCATTTATTATATATTTAATAAAAATTTCAATAATATAATAATATTTTCTTTTGTCACACACTTTTAGAACTTTTGTAATAAAAATAGTATTCAAAAATGTAATGGCTCAAAAAAAATATATAATAATAATCTACGATTTCGAAGAATAAAGAACACCTTTTCTTTATAATTTAAATTAACGAATTTTATCTTTCTCTAATCTATATAATTGTGCTAAAGAGTAATACAGAAATGTATACTTAAAAATTCAATATTAATAGTTGAGTTCATAATTTGGGTATTTCTTTGCAGAAAAATTATAATAACAAAATTTCTTCTTTTCACTTAGTTAAACATTTTATTGGGAATCTTTAAGTCGAAGGTATTAACAGCTAGTGCGTTAGTTTTAATTTTAATTATATTAAACCTTTTTACATATACAATATTTCATATAGGAATCTTAACAACAGTGGTAGGGTAGTAAAAAAGTGTATTGCAAACATATCTATTTATTATTTTAGGTCTTTCTTTTTTTTTAATACTTTTTCTTTTAAATAAAATTGATATTTTTATATATATTATTAATTTTTTGTTTTTTTTTTTTGTTTTTGTTTTATTTAATTTACTTAAACTTTAGGCCTTTAGTTGCCTGTTTAACTAATGAATTTGCAAATTTTATTTCGTTAGTTGGTAATTAATATATTCAGATTATAGAATTATATATAAAATTATATCAGTTTCCTTTCTTTAGAAACTCTAGAGTAAAATGGGTTCGCGTTCACTTGCATTATTTCGATTATAATTATTATAAAAACGTATTCAAATAAGTAAATAAAAAAAGAAGACACAAACTTAAATCTAAAATGACGAAGGTCTTAATTTTAATTAGATCTAATTTGTTTTATGTTGTAAAAATAATAAATAAAAAGAATGCATTAAGACAAGGTATTCAATGAGTCGATGTGAACATCTAGGTGTGCGTTGGTGTGTGTGCTGTGTGTGTGTGTGTGTGGGAGAGTTTTCCGTGGGCCAAAGCTTATGGCCTGCAGCTGGGCAAGTTTCGGTTGCTGGTCTTGACTTTGTCTAGGGTTGTGAGTTGCTCCCGCTCTCCCCCTCTCACCCTCTCTCTCTCTCTCTCTCTCTTTCGTTGTCTCTCTGGTCTCTGGACTCTGCCTGCGTCTGTGACTGGCGCTGCTGTTGGTCCTGGTTCTGATTCTGGCTCTGTTTCTGGTGTTGCCTTGTGCTCGCTGCTCGGTGCTTGGTGCTGGGCACGTTCGCCTAGCTACCGGAAATGTCCATTCACTTGCATATTAACAAAGTTCCGCACAGGCAGCGGCGACGTTGGATAGTCGCTGCTGCTTGCATATACTTGGTAGTACTTAATAAACTCCCGGGACTTATCCCACACACATACACAGAGAGAAAGAGAAAGAAAGAAAGAGAGTGGGAGTGGGAGTGGGTGAGACATTCGTTTGAAAGTTGCTCGTACATCATCCATATGAAGAAGACGGCGCTGCAAGTCACAGAGTGGCCTTTCCACATAGCATACAACTGTGCGACCGCCCATGGCGTTGTGGTTGTGCTCCTATGACTGACTTTCTCTCTCTCTCATACTCTCTTGCTCTGTGGCTGACTCTAGCTAGCTCAACTTAACTGAAACAGGAAAGTATTTCGAAGGCACCGGAAGCCGGAAGCAAGCAATAATTCAAATGAATTTCAAATCAAATCATTACAAAACATTTACAAAGTATGCGCAGCACGCTGCACAGAAACCGCAGGAATCTAAAACCCAACATACACATACAGTTCGTATATAGTTTTGAGCCCCTCCTCCTCCACCTCCTTCTCTTCACAAAACAAAAGCACACCCACCTGAACTTGAAGCCACAAACACACACAGCCTTGGAGCTACAACTATAACTTTGAACTGCAGCAACCAAAAGGAGAAGGAGAAGGTGAATGTGAAAGGTGGAGAAGTTGGAGACGATGTTGGCTGTGGTGGCAGCTGGACGCCAAAGCACAGTCAGTGATTAATTTCTATTATTATGACACTGATTAGGGCCACTTACAGGCTCATTACAGTCATTGCCACACTCACACACACACACACATACACACACATACAGTTGCGAGTACATTTATCAAGTCATTGGCGCACCACATGCAGCGGCCGTTTGTCTTGCACTTGACCAGCTCCCCACCACTCCCCCCCCACACTTGCTCCCTTCCACGAAGTCATAGCAACTAAATCAACAGGCCAAACGGTTGCCAGTTAACAGCAGTCCACAGTCGAGAGAGTCCAGTCCTGTGCGCCCCGTGCAACAGCGCGGCACGTGCCCCAAAAGGTGTCAATGCCATTACACTTAACGTATTACAAGCAAACACTTAGCTGGAATGCAAATCGCTGGCGACTTCTCTATGCTCTGCTAAGTAAATATCAATGTTCAAAAAGTGCAGTTCAATTTCTCAATACAAAAAGGGAATATTATAATTTAAGAAAGTATATAAATATTTAAAGTGTTATTTATAAACATAAAAAAGAATATAACAATTTATAAAATATTTCGAATATTGCTTAATTATGCAAGTCGACTAAAGAGTGTAAAGTTATGTATTTATTAATAAGTTTATCAGAGCCAAAGATTCCTACTTTTTGGCTACCAAAAATTGCCTTTTATCTCAAATAAGTTCATTTTAGTATTAATATACTAAAAAGACTATTTATTTTAATAAATTTATTTTTTTATTTATTATCAACTAAGTTCGGCTAATTTTGAGAAAAAATAAGAGTTAATTAAATTATTTACAAATTGAGTAAATAAAATCTCCAAATTTATAGGCTTATACTCAAAATACAATTTTATTGTAATAAATAAACGATTAAGAAATCTGTAATCGAGTACCCAAATTCAACAAAACCATATCCACAAATAAACCGCAAAAATACTAAAACATTTCATAGGCTATATTTGGTATATAGATATACTACTAGATCTTAAATACTTCATAGAGTACACAATATATCAGATTCTCAGCGATTCTAAGACCCTATTGTATTTCTTGAAAAATATTGAAAAAAAAAATTTTCTTATATAACTTGGCAATACTCCTTATATTTACAAATTTTCAATCCATACATTCCCTTTATTTATTATGTCAAATAAAAACCTAGCAAAAGAATCAGTTTCCTAGTTCAATTTTTATAATTATTCATGATTCCAAAACTGGATAAAGTTTATTTTCCGTAATGATTTTTCGACATACTTTTTAGACTGAAAATTGCTTCAAGCAATTTTGTTTTAACGAAAGTCGTTGGAAAATCATTTACTTTGAAGGCCAAATTCCTATTATTCTTATTAACATTATACCATGCCAAACAATCATAAAGTTACACTTGCATTTTATTCAATTGAGGCTTATTTCGCATCAAAAAATTATAGAATATTTTCTCGAAATTAGAAAAATTAGCAAGTAAGACTTTCTTTTAAGATTGTTGTAAACCTACACACTCATCGTCATCATAAATTTTAAATAAATATATACGATGGTTGAATATGGTTGCCTAAGTATTTGAAATTTGAAAGAATAATTGAAAAAGCGAACTCAAATTTTATACTTTCAACGATTGAACAATTTTGCCAGTATTTTTTTTTCATTGATTTGCATTTATTAATAAAAGTTCATTGAATAAATAAATAAATTAATGTTGACATTACAAAAAAAAAGTATTGCTCTTCAAGAAAAAAAAAGTTAGCTTTACTAAGATTGTGAGTCGAGTGTGCAGTCAATTGAAATTTTTAGAAATTTTAAAGTATTATTCCAAAAACTAGAAAAAGCGATCTCAAATCTATATATAAGTAACTTCAATATAAATAACCATTTCACCAGTATTTTTTTCATTGATTTGCATTTATTAATAAAAGTTCATTGAATAAATAAAAAAAAAGTAAAGTAACATTAAAGTGACATTACAAAAAAAAGTATTACTCTTTAAAAAAAAATAAAGTTAGCTTAACTAAGATTGTGAGTCAAGGGTGCAGTCAATTGATTTTTTTCGAAATTTTGGAGTATTATTCCAAAAACTAGATAGAGCGAACTTAAATCTATATATATGTAAGTAACTTCAATATAAATAACCATTTCACCAGTATTTTTTTCATTGATTTGCGTTTATTAATAAAAGTTCATTGAATAAATAAATAAATTAATGTTGACATTACAAAAAAAAAGTATTGTTTTTAAAAAAAAAAAGTTTTCTAAACTAAAAAGTTGAGTCAAGCGTGCGATCAACCGCGTTGGGGACGCACAACAACAACCTGAGGACGCTTGTTGCCATTCTTGCCCTTCTTGTTGCCCCTGCGGCGACGCCGTTGGCCGCCATTCTGGACACGACGGCGACGTTGGACGACACCGCGACGATTGTTGTTGCCACCACCGACAACGCCCTGACGCTGAGCAACCGCCTGTCCAATGATCTGGGGCAGCAAATTGTTGATCGGCGTCGAGCCATAGATGGCCTGATTAAGGGCAGCCTGTGTGTTGCTGTTGGTGCTGCTGCTGCTGGAGCCAGTCGTTGTGGTTGAGGTGGGGCTGCTATTGGAGCCACCGAGACTCACATAGATGGCATTGCTGTTGTCGATGCCGCTGCCGGTGGTGGCAGTGCCAGTGCTTGAGAGGAGTCCCAGGCCGGTGCCAGAGCTTGAGCTTGAGCTCGACGATGGACGCAGTTG
Organism: Drosophila niveifrons; assembly: GCA_035046325.1. Lineage (NCBI taxonomy): Eukaryota > Metazoa > Arthropoda > Insecta > Diptera > Drosophilidae > Drosophila > Drosophila niveifrons. Next base: position 6,517,727 of record JAWNOC010000063.1, on the reverse strand, counting down.
CTCCAGCATGTCCTGTTTGTTGGTGATATACTGATTGAGTGCCGCATTCAGGCTGCTGCTGCCGCTGCTTGTTGAGCTGCTGCTTGAGCTGCTGCTCAGCGCTGAAGCCAGGAAGCGCAGTTGTCCATTTTGATTGCCCTCCTTCACATAGATGCCAGCCAAGCGGGATCTATCCGGATCAGCGGACTTTGCCGCTGTCGCCGTGGAAATTATTGTTGCAACAAGCAGCAGGCAAATCTGAGCACAGCGTTTCATTGTGAATGTTTGACGGATGACTGTTGATTTGGCCCAACTTTGGCTGGGTTTTTATAGTTGGCAGTCTTGCGGAATGATAGGCAAAAGTTCAGATCACACGCGCTTCACGCTTTCTTCGCTCTTATTGATTCTATGCCCAATAATTGCACACATACAAACAAATTGTCGAATATCATTGCCAGATTTTTATTATACCCGTTACCAACCATAGGGTAGAAGGGTATTATAACTTTTTGTGCTTCAGGCAGAAGAATTCACCCTCAACCCCATAATTCTTGATCAGCCATGATTATTGAATATACCAAATATAGCCTTCAGTATAATTCAGTATATTTCGGTATATTAAAGCATATACACACCGACACCATAATTCTAGATCAGTGCCAGCAGCATCTTTATGAAAAATACCAAATATATCCTTCAGTATATTTCAGTATTTTTCGGTATATTATTAAAGCATTTACATTCTTGATCAGCGTCAACAGCCGCTATAATGTGCATGTTATAGTATCTAAATATACCAAATAAAGCCATCGGTATATTTTTGTTTAATGTAGGTATATTTTGTATGTAATAGAATAATATACGGAGCATAGCATTTGGTGTATTTTAGTGTTTTCGGTATATTTTTAGAATATGGTTTTATTTTTAATACAAAAAAAATAAAAAAAAAAGGGCTAGCGGGTATCTGGCAGTCGATCACACTCGTCTGTAGTTGTCTTACTTGCCATTTATTAGAAAGCCACGCAACGCCCTGCAGCCAATTCATTTGCCTTCTGCCGCGCAACCGTGTCAAGTACTTAATCTTCACGCATTGTTTGCCCAAGATCAACAGCACACACGACGAGATCATCAAACCCATAAGAGATCGAACTCAAACTGAACTCGGTGCGACAATTGGCAATCGGCCGCATTTCAAGTACCACATTACAATAATGAAAATGAAACCTATGGCACGATGATAATGAAAATGTGAAAAAAATTCGGGCTTCAGGCTGAAAAACTGGTATTTCAAAGAATATTCTGCAATCGTAATCTTACTTCAATCACTCATTACATTATTAACGGTCTCTCATTATTTGCATATTTACGGGACTTACGCTTTTGTTAAACCGTTAGCTGAAATACTCAAACTATCAGCACTTCAAATAATTGCAAAGAAATGATATCGATTGACTTATTTTTAAACAGTCAAATAATGGATTTTATTTCTTTATTTTCTTTTTTAAATAAAATTATATGTGTACTTGAATTTTATTATTTATGCAAGCATCGCCGACACTATATAGAATATATATTCTTGATAAGCGTCGAGATCAACATTATAGAACAATAAGTTTATTTCAAACTTTCGCCACTCCCACTTTCGATCTCGCAAATCGACAAATATCGAAAGCTAAGAGTAATATTGGGTCTTAGTTGCTTTGGCTAAATTTGGCTAAAATAACTAATGGTATTTTTTAAAATTATTGTTGCGGTTTATTAATTTGATATATCTTAAAATGAATACCGCATTGTTATCCTTTTTATATTTTATATATGTGGTGTTACTCTAAGTTTTTGAATAATAATTTTAACAAATTCGGAGCAACGACTTTGTTAATCACACTCGAATCAAATACCAGCAGCTTGCCCTCACAACTGCCTAGCAACAGTTGATTAACAGCTGCTCAAATGTGCCCATACCAATCTTGGATATCTTTGTGAAGCTCGCTTGCTCCGCAATCTACTGATCTTTTAGAATTGTCGCTCCTCATTCATAAATCACTCGCCTTCCCTCCCACAGAAATGAAGAAGCACTTGAATTACTCGCTTGATATTTTAATAGTTGATAACACAGTCATCTTACAAATTGGCATTCTTGACAATCCAATTGCGATGATAGAAGACCTTGGCATAGCCATCGGGATTTGAGGAGCCACAGCCGCCCATTACAAAGCCAGCAATGCCAACGAGTTGACCATTCTGGATAGCCGGGCCACCAGAGTCGCCGTTGCAAGCACCGTTGCCGGCGGTGTGGGCCAAACAGATCAGGCTGCTGGTGAACATCAAGGTGGAGCTGATGCACTGATTCGTCGACAGCGAGCTAAGCGTGTTGTACTGCAGCAGGCGGGGCGAGGCTCCGCCTGTGGTGAGACGACCCCAGCCAGAGATGACAACCTGGCTGCCAACTGCGGTATCGCTGCTGGCCAGAGGAATGGCTCTGATAACTGAGGAGTAGGTGAGGGGCTGGTTGAGCACCAGGAGTGCCACATCGTTCAAGAAGTTGCCATAACTCTCATGCACAATAACCTTGGACACGCTGATGACAACTCCGCCGCTGCTGCGATCCACGGATCCGGCACGAATGCTCAGCTGATTGGCCGAAGTGCTACAAAAATAATAATGGTTGAGTCATCAAGTGATCAACTCAGTTCTCTGCATCACTTACACCTTCAGTGATCCATCGGAAGCTTCGCTGGTGACGCAATGAGCTGCAGTAAGAATGATCTGGGGTGCAATGATGCTGCCGCCGCAGATGTGCGATGTAAGTTGACGCAAGGACACCTGATGGGGGAATTGTCCTTCAACGGCATCCAATCCGCCCACAATGCGACCATCCAGCTGGGAGCTATGTGGAGCAGCAGAGGCCAAAGTAATGGCTAAGCAGGCAATCAGAAGGCTCTTCATCATGATGTTGAATGCTTTAGGATTATGTCCAGTTACTTTGCAGACTGCAAGTGATGTCAAATCGTTGGGTAGCACAGCTTTTTATGCGAATCGCGATTCGATTCGCTTAGAGATATCTTATCAGCTCTTTAGCATTGGGCTGGTCAGTTGCTTCGATTACACTGGGTTTCTCACGATTAGAGGATATTATTTACGATGCGCCAAGAACTCAATGGATTGGGAATTGCCCTATGTCGAAAGAAGTTATATTTATTTGCGGCATGTGTCTAAGAAAAACGTGATTATCGCGAGGGACTCGCCCAATATTGTGCAATAAACTAATCTGATACTTGATTTGTGATTTGCAACTGATATTGTTATTGATTGGGAATTATCTCCAAAAATCTGTTCTTAGGAATAACTTGGGAGTAACAAATCTAATCTTCACGTTTATATGTTGCAATTTGTAACTTTTAAATACTATAATGTAGTATAATTATAATTTTTTAATTGTGTAAAATCTTTCGATATACAGATATTTAATAACAACAAGTAAGAAAGATACATCATAGTCAATATGATATACCCACTAACCATTATGAGTTGAAGCAGTATATTGCGGTATTCATCTTAAAATATATTAAAATAATATACCATAAAAATACTATAAATATACCAAATATACTACATTATAGTATTTGAAAGTTACAAGCTGCAACACATAAATTTGTTTAGAATTTAGATTTGTTATTCCCAAAAATTGATATTTAGAGATAATTCCCAATCAATAAGAATATCAGTTGCTAATCACAAATCAAATCAAATCAAATCAGATTAGTTTATTTCGCAATATTGGGCGAATCCCTCGCGATAATCACGTTTTTCTTAGACACATGCCGCAAATAAATATAACTTCTTTCGACATAGGGCAATTCCCAATCCATTGAGTTCTTGGCGCATCGTAAATAATATCCTCTAATCATGAGAAACCCAATGTAATCGGAACAACTGACCAGCTCAATGCTAAAGATAAGATATCTCTAAGCGAATCGATTCGCGATTCGCATAAAAAGCTGTGCTACCCAACGATTTGACATCACTTGCAGTCTGCAAAGTAACTGGACAAAATCCTAAAACATTCAACATGATGAAGAACCTTCTGATTGCCTGCTTAGCCATTACTTTGGCCTCTGCTGCTCCACATAGCTCCCAGCTGGATGGTCGCATTGTGGGCGGATTGGATGCCGTTGAAGGACAATTCCCCCATCAGGTGTCCTTGCGTCAGCTTACCTCGCACATCTGCGGCGGCAGCATCATTGCACCCCAGATCATTCTTACTGCAGCTCATTGCGTCACCAGCGAAGCTTCCGATGGCTCACTGAAGGTGTAAGTGATACAGAGAACTGAGTTGATCACTTGATGACTCAACCATTTTATTCCCTTTGTAGCACTTCGGCCAATCAGCTGAGCATTCGTGCCGGATCCGTGGATCGCAGCAGCGGCGGAGTTGTCATCAGCGTGTCCAAGGTTATTGTGCATGAGAGTTATGGCAACTTCTTGAACGATGTGGCACTGTTGGTGCTCAACCAGCCCCTCACCTACTCCTCAGTTATCAGAGCCATTCCTCTGGCCAGCAGCGATACCGCAGTTGGCAGCCAGGTTGTCATCTCTGGCTGGGGTCGTCTCACCACAGGCGGAGCCTCGCCCCGCCTGCTGCAGTACAACACGCTTAGCTCTCTGTCGACGAATCAGTGCATCAGCTCCACCTTGATGTTCACCACCAGCCTGATCTGTTTGGCCCACACCGCCGGCAACGGTGCTTGCAACGGCGACTCTGGTGGCCCGGCTATCCAGAATGGTCAACTCGTTGGCATTGCTGGCTTTGTAATGGGCGGCTGTGGCTCCTCAAATCCCGATGGCTATGCCAAGGTCTTCTATCATCGCAATTGGATTGTCAAGAATGCCAATTTGTAAGATGGCTGTGCTATCAACTAATAAAATATCAAGCGAGTAATTCAAGTGCTTCTTTATTTCTGTGGGAGTGATTTATGAATGAGGAGCGTCAATTCTAAAAGTGTGTCTGACAAAGTCCTTAAAGTAATACCATATACATATATAAAATATAAAAAGGATAACAGTGATGTGTTCATTTTAAGATATATAAAATTAATATACCGCAACAACAATTTTAGGTATATTGATACAGTATTACAAATATATATCATAGATAACATAGAGTGCCAAATATATATATATAAGACCCGTAGTAAATAGTAAAAATTGCTCTAGCTTCAATATTACTCTTAGTTTTCGATTTTTGTCGATTTGCAAGATCGTAAGTGGGAGTGGTGAAAATTTGATATAAACTTATTGTTTTATAATGTTGATCTGGGGCACACAATGCGTGAAGATTAAGTACTTTTCACTGTTGCGTTGTTGTTGTTACTATTATATTCAAAATATACCGATAATATACAAAAATGTACCGATGGATTTATTTTGTATATTAATATAATAACATTTAAAATATACCATGCACATAATCTCGGCTGTTGACGCTGATCAAGAATGTACATGCTTTAATAATATACCGAAAAATACTGAAATATACTGAAGGCTATATTTGGTATATTTTATAAAGACGACTATGTCGCCTCAGGTGTTGGCACTGATCAAGAATTTTGTGGTCGGGGTGTAAATTCTATAATATACCAAAATATACTGAAATATACTAAAGGCTTTATTTGGTATATACAATAATTATGGCTATATTGTGTCAATTGCTGGCGCTGATCAAGAATTATGCGGTCGATGATGCTGATGATGATGATGGTATATTTGGTATATTGATATGGTAATACATACTATATATAGAGTGCAAAATATACCGAATTGTCAGTCAAAGCAATGAGATTCCTTGTAAGTAAGCGGTTTTGCCCAAAGAAAAGTATCTCTTAAATAACTTCAACAATTTTAATCTGATTATTATTGTGTTTCATTAACCTGTTACCAGTGTTTCATACGGACAGACGGATACACAGTAAGACGGATAGACGGACATCGCTAGATCGTCGCGGCTGATCAAGAATATATATTCTTTACGGGTTCGGAGATACCTCCTCCTACCTGCTAAATATATTTCCTGGCGGCACAAAGTTATAATACCTATAATTAACATTTTCAATATTTGTAATAAAATGTAACCTTAAGACATTGGGAACTTAATATTTAGCGTTTCATTTTTAATGTTTTGAGGCTTGCAAAAAATGGAATACATGAAAATTCAATATCAATTGTTTATGACTAATAACTTTATCATACATATTTTTACTCCAAAAATTTACAAATTTATAATAACAAATTTTGTCAATATCTATTATGCATAGTAATTTTCATTTAATATAATTTTTATTAAATAACGCCAATACTAGTAAATTAAACAAAAATATTTTTACCCCAAAGACAGTTGAGATATTTAATTACTTAATTTAAATAGTTTCAACTCGCTGTGGGTGTTTTTTTCTGTGTAGATTCTGCTGCAAATATACAGCTAGCTACTAACTCTTTTAGTTTGCAAACTTAATTTAAGAACGAATGTTGAATGTTGAAATAGTCAAGTAGATTACGACACAGTTGTTGTTCTTGTTGTTGGGCCTCAACTTTTGGGTTCTGGAATTTTGGGGAGTTTTGCTGTTGCTGCTGCTGATGCTGCTTTTGAGAATGCTTTTGCTTTGCTTGCGGCTAATAAAGTTTTTTTCCTCTCTTCAGCTCAGCTTCTCAGTCGCAGTCGCAGTCGGAGCTTTTGGGCAACCGGAGTATGCACATTTAATGAAATTGCTCGCGCCTGTTAAAGACAACTACTTACAATTTTCAGCAGGTCTTGGCCCACTGTGCGTAGGGAAGCAAGGAGTGTGTGTGTGTTCGAGCGTGTGTGTGTTGTGTGTGTGTGTTGTGTGGGTGTGGCCCGCGGGGGCGTGTGTGCGCCTAAGTTGGAGCGAAAACGACAGTTGCCGACTGCCTGGCGGGGGCTGTTGAAATAAATTTCACTTACGCCAACGCAACACACACACACACACACACACACTTAAGCACACACATGTGTGTGTGGGGCGTCGTTTACTTGGCAATGTAATTACAGCCTCTAACCGCGCGTGAAAATAGCAACACAGCAATAACAACAACAACAACAGCAACAGGAAGAGCAACTCAGCAATAGCGACAGCAACAACAACAACACACGGTCGTAATTGTAATTGCAACAACAACAATAACAGGAATAGCAACAACAGCCATGACAACAGCAGCAACAACACAGCGACAACAACCACGACAATAACAATAACAAGATCAGATGCAATAGCAACAACAAAAACAACAACAGCAACAACATTAGAAGCTACAACAACAGCAATACCAACAGCAGCAGCAACAACAACAGCATCAACAGCAGCATCAACAACAGCAACAACAACAACAGCAACAGCAGCAGAAACCAGCAACAACAGCAGCAACACCGCGCCAGCAGCAACCAACGACAACAGCAACAACAACTACGGCAACAACAACTACGGCAACAACCAAAACAAAAACAGAAGCAGAAACTGCAAAAGCAACAGCAACAACTACAGCAGCAACAGCAGCAGCAATAGCAGCATCAGAAACAACAACAACAACAACGACAACAACACCGACGGCAACAACAGCATAAGAACAGCAATAGCAACAACAGCAGCCACAACAACAACAGCCACTACACCAAACACAGCAACAACAACAGCAACTCACAACCGTAATTGTAATTGCAACAACAACAACAACAACAATCGCTGCCGTCAACGTTGCTGCCGCTGAGCGGCTTAAAGCAGCGCAATGACAATTAACAACAGGCGACGAAACAGCAACAACAACAGGGGAAAGAGTGAGAAAGCGAGGAGGAGAAGGGAGTGAAGCAAACGAAGACGCCGCCCAGCGCCATATCAATGACAACGACAACGACAGCGACAGCGACAACGGCAAAACGGTTGAGGAAAAGCGGAAAATGCGAGCAACGCGCAGCAGGCGAAACCAGCAATGGGAGCAGCAGCAGCAGCAGCCTTCAGCTTTACGCATATTAACAGGCTGGAAATTTTTAGCAGACAACCCAGAGAGAGAGAGAAAAGGAGAAAAGGAGTGTGAGAAGCAGCGAGAGGTAGTGAGAAAACGTTAAACGAAAACCGCACGCACTTCATTTTCACGTGCAGCACACGTTGCGCGTTGCCTGGCGAAAATGCGTTTCATGCGGGGCAATAGAATGCCAGTCAAAGTTTTTGTGCCGCTACCTCAACAGCAGCAGCCATCTCCCCTTCCCTATCCCCTTTTCCCCAACGAAACTTATGGCAACCGCACTTGATATTGCCCCAATGCAACGGGGCAACGGGGCAACGACAGCAGCGACAAAACAAAAAGCTGTTTTTGGCCAAATGGGAAAATTGCAAGGAATTTTAAGTGAAATTCCATGACATTTTAATGGGGTTGCGATTGGGGCACACTCAAGTGCAGACGCAAAATGGTTAAAGCACAGTCACATGGTTTGGGCATGGGGCACGATGCACGATGCAGGATGCAGGATGTGTGGCACGGGGCACAACGAATGGAGGTATGTCCAAACTTTTGCGGGTGGCGGCAAATGGCAGTTGCTCTTCCCGTTGCTCTTTATCTAGCTGTCTGTCTTTCTTCTCCATCTGTCAACTGGTCGGTCACACGCAGCCAAATACTTTAACTAACAGATATAGGAGTAGCATATATCTGTAGAATACTACTACTATATATCTGCATCGATTCGCATTGCACTGCATCAGCCCAAACTATGCGCAGGCAAATGAGTCAAGTAAAGAGCTATTGACAAGCAAAAGTGCGAGAGCACTTTAGCAGCAGCAGCCAAACCAAGAAATTGCTTAAAATCGAAAGTTTTTATTGCATTGAAGAAGAAGAGCATATTAAAAAAAGAAGAGAACATTTAATGAAGATAGTTATGGATGAGAAAAAAATTCAAATATATGAGTTCATATCATCGTATTTGCAAAATTAAAAAAAAAAAAAGTAAGAGTGTGAAATACCCGCTACCCATTGTGAATAATATCAAAGCAGTGCGATATTAATGTTAAAATGCTAAAACTATACCACATGCTATCGTTTTTATATTGATTAAATATACCATAGAGTGCAAAATATACCAGATTGTCGGTCAAAGCATCTAAGACCCATAGAAGTTAACGATTTTTCCATATAAAATTATTTCTAACCTTTTACATTTTTTAGAAATCATAAATACGACAACGTAGAAATCAAGATAATGCCAGAAATTTAAACATACAATTATTTTAAGACTTTTTTCATATTGCAGAAGAGAATAATAAAACAGGACAAAAAGGAAATGAAACAACCGCATTGAAAAAAAGCAACCTCAAAGTGAATAATAGAAAATATTAAACACTAGACAAACATTTCAAAGAAAAAATTTAAATTGTTGTATGCATAAATTTAATATCTATGTAAAAATAAAAATAGGTTATTAAATATACAAAAAGTTCAATAACTTGCTTGGAATTAAATATTAAAATGAAAATACTTATTCTGTCTAACTTAACTTTCTTTTTTTTTCATCAATTTAAATAATTATAGGCTAGAAATAAAATGCGAATTAAATTTCGGTATTAACATCATTAAACACTTTGCTTAAAAATTTTACTTCAATGTAAATAAATGCTTCCTAAAGTTACTTCTTTATTTTAAACTGAGCTTAAGAGTAAATAAAAAAAGTTTTTTCCTATAAGCACTACTTAGGATTACAATTAAGATTCAACTGTAAATTTAACCAAACTTTTTATTAATTTATATAAAAAAAAGCTAAAAAAAATATATAAAAATTCAGGAATAAATTTTAGTTTTTCCTAATATTTAAAAATAAACTTGAAACTAAAAAGCAAAAAAAAAACAAATTTTAATATTGTTCTTGATATCAATTGGATTTAAATAATATTATAGTTAAATTTAAAAATTAGCTAGAGATTAAAAAGTTTAATTTAAGATTATTATTCATATAAATTAGATTTAAAGAATATCCTAAAATTAGGCTTAAGATACTTTTTGTTCAAGATGCACATTTCTTCTTCTACAACGACTACAAAATATTCAAAACACATTTTCTTAAGAACTTTCAAATACCAAAAGCTACCTCAAAAAAAAGAGAAAAAAAGAAAATCCCGGCAGCTGTCTTGAATGTCTCAACAGTATCAATTCTAGAGAGCTGCAAGTACTTGCTGCTCGAATGTAATGTAAAATTAAATAAATACGGCAAATAGACGGGAAAAATTCCAATAATTCTGATGTCCAAGAAAATGCCAAGCGTAAATGTACGACAAAATACCAGGAAAAGTCGAAAATCCTAAAGACGAAAATTTAACAGTTTTTTAAAGAGCTTCGAATTGAGTGTGTGTGTGTGCGAGTGTGTGTGTGTGTGCGAGTGTGTGTGTGTATCTTTGACAATAATTGTCAACGTGGCACGTGATATCAATGCATTAACGGAAGTGTTTTTCCTTGGCCCGGGGAACGCCAAAAATAGTCACGGAAATGTTACAATCTATGCTTAGAGATCAATAATCGCTCCCCTAGAAGAGGGAGAGCAGAAGCAGAGGGATGGGAAGGGGAGGGGAGGGGAGGAGAGTGGGAGGACGGTAGGTAAGCCCCGAAACATTGAAAAATGTTGCAAGCCAAAGTCATAAAAAGGCCGCATTCCAGCCAAAACCAAATGGAGGGGAGGGAAGAAAACTCTCTGCCACTCACTCGACTCATCAAATGACAAACAGACGCAGCAAATAAATAACGAGAAGTGGGGAGAAAAGGGAATCGAGGGAATCGAGAGGGGCGGCTGAGGTCTTAGCTTACCACTTAAGTCGCTTTGGCATTTCGGCAGCCTGGCGGGCGACAAATTAACACACAGGAAGCGAGAGAAGAAGATCTATTTAAAGCGGCAGACATAGACACATTTTTGGGGGGGAGAAACGAAACTCCCTAACAAAAAAAGAAAGAGGGTGGCAATAGCGATCTGCGATCTCCACTGCATGTCGCACCTTTATTAATTGCAGTCGACGATGATGCAGACGCGGCTGCCTAGACGAGCATTTGACATGTTTAATGCGAAAAACTGAAGGGAGACGACACCAACCGATGAAGAGGGAGCACAACTTTTTGTAGCTATTTTTGGCTATCGAGACGTTGACATAGGCTGCGACAAAGTCAGAGAGAGAGAGAGACAGAGGGAAGGAGAGAGAGAAATTCTTTTCTTCATCTATTTCAGGGGCGCCTGGCAACAGTGGCAACAACAAAGCTGCAGTCGAGTGTGCTCGACTGTGAGATACCCGCTAACCACTTTGAAAAAAAATCAGGCTGTTATGATATTTATTTTAAAATAAAATAACATAATATGCCACAAAATACCAAAAATGTACTGAATGATACACTTAATATATACTAAAGACTGAAAAATATACCAGATTATTGCCGTTTTTGCGCATACAAAAGTATTTTTTAAAAAACTTTGACCATTTTTATGTAATCGCAACCAAATGTGCAGCAATCGCAAAGACTAAAGTCATTATTACTTATACCAAAATGCAAGCTTTAAAATTACGCTAGTTTTTCGATTAACGTCAATTTACGGGGGCGGAAGTGGGCGTGGCAAAAATTTGAAGCAAACTTGATCTGCGTTCGAACATAACAAATGCTGTCGAAAAACAATATAGCTCTAACTCTTTTAGTCTCTGAGATCAAGGTTTTCATACAGACAGACGGACAGACGGACAGACGTGGGTAGATCGTCTCGGCTGTTGGCACTGATCAAGAGTATATATACTCTATGACATCGCAGATGCCTCCTTCTACACCAAGTTATAATACCCTTCTACCCCATGGGTAGTGGGTATAAACACTCCCCGTTAAGGCAGCAGATTCAGCTTCAGATCCAGACAGGGTAAGAGGCAAAAGGCGAGAGAAGCAAGAAGAGAGAAGCAGACGCCACACAGGGCAGAAGTCCAAAGTCCCGGGGACAAAGTCTTTGCGTCGCGATCGTATAATGAAAGCAAATAATGCCAAGCACAGATGCAGATACAAATACATTTAAAGATACAGATACAGATACGGATACAGATACAACTGCAAATAGTTGTCTGGGGTGATCTGCGTCTTCGTCTGCATCTTTGTCTGGGTGATTGCACTCGCGACTTGGCTGGATCAAAATGAACATTTCTTTCTTTCTTTCTTTTGGGTTGTTGGATGCGTTGGATGTGGCTGCTGCGCATTAGCAACAGCGACTGCAATAACAACAACACAGCAACACAGCAACACAGCATTAGCAACAGCATTTCATTGTCTGTCTAACAGTTGACATAAGTACTACATGCTGGCATCTGAAAGATCTCGCCTGCTTTATCTTTAGCTTATTCGCATGACGCATTCCCAACACGTTACAGCATGTTTTCATTTATTGCCGCAAATTCATATTTACTCAAGCAACATGATTATGAACTTAATAACGCATTACGAAAATTTGAAATGAAACTATGGCCATTTATATGTTTTAAATACTTTCAAAAGCAGAATTAGAATGTGTAAATTATTTCAACTTTATTATGGCTAATGAAAATTTTTGAATTTGAAAACGTTGATTTTTAGTAAAAATCACGCATTAGTAAAATCTGTTATAAATAATAATACCAATTTTTTTTTAAATATTTAAATACTTTTTAATAATTATTATTCATATTTTGATTTATTATTCATTAATTTAAAATCAATGAACTGTTGCAATATGTAAATTATTTGCAAATTATTATAGTTAATTGGATTCCTTGTTGAAATTTTGAGAAGTTAAAATCTGAAGATATGTACAAATAATCTTTTGTAAATAGTTTGAAATTATAGTCGTTTATATATTAATAAAATTCTTTAAGTAGATTTTGGAATTACAATAGCTGGCATAGAAAATTTTGTGTCATTTTTATACCCGCTAGCCATAGGGTAAAAAGCTGGAAATGTATGTAAAAGGTATAGGAAGCATCTTCGACCCCATAAAGTATATATATTATTGATCAGATGATCTGTCGATATGAAATATCTCAGAGACTATAAGAGATTACATCAATTTTGTTTATAATTTTTGCTACGCCCACTTCCGCCCCACAAATTGACAAAACTCGAATAACAAGCGTAACTTCAAAGTCGCGAATTTTTGATTATAGTTCTTGTGATTTCTGAAAATTTTGCTTGCGATCAGATAAAAATTGACGAAGTTATTAAAGAAATATTTTTGTATGGGCAATAACGCTCACTGACCAAGCGACTTAGTTGCTTTGATTGACAATCTGGTATATTTTTGCACTCTATAGTATATCTTGAATGCAGTGCCATATCAATATACCACATAAATCATTTCGTTTACATTTTAGTATTTTTTGTGTAATATTATTTTGATATATTTTAAAATTAATGACTCAATATTTTGCTTTTATTCAAAATAGTTTTTACTCATTTTATTAGCCTAATCTATTATATGTTTTTACCTTAGTATATATGTATATATAAATCAATAGTATTTAAATATTATAAGTTTTTTAATGAAAATTTAGAAAATTAAATTTAAAATCTGTGCTTCATAGGCCTATCTGAGTCATTAATCTACTCTTCACACTGATTACAGCTCTAAAGTACAAAGAGAGAGAGAGAGAGTTGCTTATCAGTGACTTCATTTAGCGCTTCTTATCATTCAACACCTGATAAAGAAGACGCAAAGCAATCGCTCTGTGAACACTTGAAACGTTAATCGTTCATTCATTTCGAATGCGATGCATTTGACAGTTGCAGCTGAGAGACAGAGTAAGAAAGAGAGGGAAAGAGAGTTCATGCCACTTGTGGCAAATTGCAATTGAGATGACTTATGTTTTATATTTTGTTGGGACATTCTTGGGACGCACCCAAAACGTTTTCAAGTGGCATCATAATTTAGCCAAGTTTATGGGCGAAACCCAAACATCCAAAACATGAAAATCAAATTTCCCTAGCAAGTTTTTCCCCATTCGTTACGTTTCTTCATGCGAAGCACAAACACTTTTTGGCAATTAGTGGAACTCTCCGAGTGTGTCTGCTATATATATATGTGTGTGTGTGTGTGTGTGTGTCATCCAATTTTTGGCCATTTGTTGATTGAATGAGAGAAAAGTAGAATGCACTTGAGGGCGTGACCGAGACCAGTGTCCACTTGAGTGGGCGCCAAAGGAAAGAAATGAGATGAGGGACGACGACGAGAGAGAAAATGCGAGTTTTATGTAAATCTCTCAAGTGGCCATTCTAGTCCTGGGCACTTATCCTTTAAGTTGCACACGTTAAGTGCCCTCTCCTTATCCCAAATGAGTCGCATTCGCACTTGACTTTCCATTTAATTCTCAACGAAAAAAAATAGATTCCACATTTTCCTCATATTTTCCACTCGTTTTTTTTTGTTTTTTTGTTGTTGAGCTCAAATTACCAAAAGGCGGTTCAGGAAAAAACCCAAAAAAAAAGGATAATGACAGGAGTTGCCGACTAGTGGAGACAGCAGATTTGTCGTTTCGATTTCAATGCTGCATATGATTTTCGGAATAATTCTTTGACGTTGTTTTTTGTTTTGTTGTTGTTGCTGTTATTGTTGTTGTGTGCTTGTAATTTGAGCTGCAACTTTGCTTCGTCCTCTGCCCATAGGCCTCGGATTTCCTTTGAATCCGGCGCCGCTTCTCGTCTTCTCTCCTCTTCGCTTGTCTCGTCTCATCATCCAACTGTCAGACAGTCAGTCAGTCAGTCAGTTGGTCGCTCAACTGTTTATTTGTTTGTTTTGTCAACATTTTTTCTATTTTATTTCATTTTTTGTTTTGAAGTTGTCTACGGTTACGGCACAGTTTTTTCCATTGAAAGTTTCCGTTGTGTTTTTATATGGAAAGTCTCTATTTATATCCGAAATAGTGATATAGGAAATGCAACTCAATCAAATACGCTTAGCAACTCTGCTTGTGTGGCTTTTCTCACACATTTTTCACGCTAAAACCAAGTCCGAGACTCTAACTCTGACTCTTTGCCAGACAAGGGCAGCAGCACTTGAACTCTTCTCTGGCTCTTTCGACTCTTTTGACTCTTTCTTCTTTTTCGCTCTTCTTCGTTTCGTTCGCGTTGCGTTGTGTGTGGCTCGCTTTATTGGCTTAGCGCACCCGCTGGGCGGCTCTTCATTTGTCATGGGTTGCATCCGTTGCGCTGTGGTTACCTCTCTTTCCCTCCTCCTCCTCCTTCTCCTTATCCTCTCTTATTGTTGTTGTTACGTAATGAATTTGTTTTACCAGAGAAGAATTGAGCCAAAAACCAAAAAAAAAAAAAAAACTACCGTGTCTCAGTTTTCATTTCATTTCGTTTCGTTTTTGATATTTATTTTTCATTTAATTTTGTTATATTACTGTTGTAGCTGTTGTTGTTGTTGTTGCTTTGTGTGTGTCTGCCAACAGAGACGCTGCATGTGGCGGGGCGTCGTTTTCATTTGGATTTTCATTAATGTGAGCCGTGGAAACTAAAGAGGGCGCGTAATTGATTTGTGTCTCATGCATTGCAAGTAAACAAATTGTGGCGCGTCTCTGTAGCATCTGTTGCTGTTGCTGTTGCCGTTGCTGCTGGAGGAGAGACTCTTGCGGAGACTTTGCGCAGACATTTCAATAGTCAATCAATTATACAAAAATGAAAGCTAAAGCGAATCATTTGCATTTAGGCTTCGCAAGCTTCTGCAGAGTTTGTGGAGAGTAATGGCGATTAGGTTGAAAGCGGGCTGAGTTAGTGGAGACTTTTCGCATTTCTTTTACTCTTTTGCCTAAATTTGCAAAATAAATATTAATACACAAATAATAACAAAATATATAGAGATTATAAGCTCTCTCTCCCTTGCTCTCTTTAGATCATTTATTGAGTTTAATGTGATATATCAAGCAGCAGCTTTTGCTTCTTACAGCCCTAAAACAACAACAAAAGGCAAGAAGCAATAACACAAACTCACACTAAGAAATTTAGAATTGAAACGCGTGTGTTAGACACGATCAGCACACTACTCATCTATGGTGCACTCGCTTACACTTTCATCAAATAAGAAATTGTCCTAGTCTTAATGGGACATTGCTCTCATAATTGCCCAATTTGCAGGATTTGTACCCTTTTGTCTACACACAACATACCCATATACGAAAAACTCCTTGCTGCTTAGGTATGGGGATGTAGTATATTTCCCACAATTGTCAGTATGTGGCAGACAAATGGACAGTTCATATACGCGGCGTAACACTTGCTTTGAAATTCGCGACAACGGTTTAATTAATTAGTTAACAATGGATTAATGGCTAAAATGTGTTGTATATTATGTCTAAATTGCTAGTTCAATTCAATTCGGTTTTTATTATTCAATTACATGTGTGCTAGCGAAGGTTAAAGTGGTTTTTCATTTTTTTCCTGTGAAAGTGCAAAAAGTGAAGTGGCGTCTGTATTCGTCTCGCTCTCACACGAGGCTGCTGCTGCAAATTGGTTTTTGTATTAGTGAGTGAGTCACGCGTTTTCTAATTCTTTCTTTATTTTGCATACATATATGTAAGCGTAGCAGTCTAATGTAAATATATGAGTCAGTCTTATTAATTTGAGTTAGCTAATCTTAAAGTTTTTTTTCCATTTTTTTTCGTGTGAAAGTGCAAAAAGTGAAGTGGCGTCTGTATTCGTCTCGCTCTCACATGTGTTGGGCTTAGTGTGTCGTGTTTCTAAGTTCTTCTTTGTTTTTCATACATATGTGCAAAGCAGTGAAATATAAGCATAAGTGTAAAGGTGTGCAAAAAAATGCATAAGAGTCCATCTTATAAATTGGTGTTTTTTTTTGTCATTTATTTTTTGTTTGAATATAAGTGTGAAATCATAAAAATTCAGTAACAACATCTGAAATGGATACATGTAATTCTGCAACGCGGGTGAGTAATTACAAATACATATAAGAATATTTTTATGTGCGTGCTGTGTAGACAGCTATCATTCGACGTCAAATTGTTTTTGCTTTAATTACTAGGCTACGGTAATTTGCCTTAGCTTTCTCTTTGCCAATGGCTCTGAGCAATTTGGGCATGCGCTCAAATTTGCTTTGGCTTGTGTAATTACTTCTCTTAAATTGAAAGAGTATTTAAGCGTAGGCAGCACCTTAAATATACTCTGCTGCAACACTTTGATACTTTGGTTGAGTGACTTTTGGATTGTGTGCTCTTCGTGCAGAATGAAATTAGCAGAATTATCTTGATGTTAGAGAGTGGGGTCATAAACATCACTCATAGGTCGCCTTCGAGTGGGCGGGGCACTTACGAAGTGATCGCTCAGGCATTAAGCAAAGTCATTTGCAAAATGTGATTTTGGCGCTGCTTTTGACACATTTGAAGAGCGTTGAATCGATCATTATCAGGGGGCGAGTCGACGACATCGCCGACGCCATTAACAATCGTCGCAACTTGTGCCGCGGCGAAACGCCCTCAAAAAGCAAAAAGCACAAATAAAACAAAGCACAACAAAAAAAAAATTAAAAACAAAAAGTAAATAGCTCGAAACGATGCTCAGAGAGTATCTGGTGGGCAGCTAATTTGGAGCGCGGATTTTGGTCATTTGGGTCTTCATTGTTTCCATTTTGTTCGCTAGCTTCAATTCTTTTGCCTTATGTGCAAATTAAGTTTTATTAATTTAATTTTTTAACGAGCTGTGATCGGAGCCAAGATTTATGCCACAAAATGCCAAATGTTGCCGCTGCCGTTGCCACTGCCTGCCGATGATGATGATGATGATGATGACGATGTTGGCGTCTTTTCGGTGTCTGCCCCAAAATTTATTGAGACATTTTTCTTTTTGATTTCTACGGCTCGTCCGGCACCTCTTTAATTTCGAATTTGGTTCGTAGAAGGCATTGTAATGATCGCTGATGAGGTGTTTATGAGCATGGTCAGGCATTTTGCATTAGTCATGCCCATTGTGGCGTCGTCTCCATGGGGGCGTTCACTCTGCCGCTGTTGCCGCTTTCCGCTTGCCGCTGTCGGCATTTTCTTTGTTTTTCGTTTCGTTTCATTTTTTTGTTTTTTCTCTCTTTGTATTTCACTATTTTTGGCTATGCCTATCTATGGCAGTCATTAGAGACAGGGAAACCGCTTTGATTTGCTACGCCTCAGGCCAAATGAAATCGAAAACATGCAACTAAAAATAGTTAACCCATTGCCAATGGTACAGCTAACTAATGTCTAACTAGGCTTTGCCACAAATTCTCTCAACAACTGAAGAGCTCTGCTTGCTGAACTTTATTAGATACAAGTGCAACGTAATAATAGTTTAACATTTAAACAGCTAACATAACTGATTTTAAAAAAGGCTTTTTTACTTCAGTTATTATATAATTAATGTCTCTTGTAATGCAATAAAAGTTAGTTTTAAACTATAGACTAAGCCATTTCTTATAATATTTTGTACATTGTACATTTTTGTATAGCTTAACAATTTTTATATATTTTAATTTTATGCCTGTTAAAATTCCCTTAGTAATTTTTCGTATGCATTTATTTATGTCTAGAATCCACGTTATTCAAAAGTAACGCCTTATCAATACAGTTTGGTATATTTTATCTGATATACTAATGCATACATACGTTCATAAAATAAAAATAATCAAGAATGAAATCATTGACTTAGATTTTATGATATCAAAATTTAAAATAACATTCTTGAAGCAACATTTGTATCTTAAAATAAGATGTTTTTAATTATCAAATGCAAACTCTGCAGAAGGTTTTAAAGATTTTTAAGATTTCTTTAAAGATTTAAATTAAGATTTACAATATATTATACTTTTTTTATTACGGCACTATTTGGCATAACATTTGATGTGAGCGTTCAGCTAGAAAAGTGTCTTGAAATCCTTAGAATTCAAATTGAAACTAAAGCTAACAAAATTAATTATATAATATTTACATAACATATTGAAGCATTTTAGTCTTCTACTAAAATTCAAAAGTTTAACATCGATAAAAATTTCAAAAACATCATTTATTTTTCATTTATTGATGCGACTTTGAATTATAATTAAGAATTCAATTGTAAAGCACACTAATATAATGTCATGCATTAAATTATTTTTGATAATGTTTGTTTTGATCTTGGTTTGTTGTAGAGTGTTATTAAGGGATGTAAATATACCAATGAAATGTAAATATATTTAACCCAAAAACTGATTTCGAGTTTGCTTATGATAAATGTTTATGAATAATGAAACTAGTTTAAAATGCTGTTTAGCTATTAATTGGTAACAAAGATAAAGTTTCAAAGCGCGGAACTAATTTAAGCCAGTTTGCTTCCGTTTGGAAACGCCAGCAAAAAGATGCATAAATATATTTCTCAACTAGCTAGCTGATTTATTAAGTCATTATAAAATACCTTCAACTGCAAATGGATCATTTATTGATCAATGAAATGATTGAAGGCTGGCCATTTCTTTCGCATGTAATTACAGGGTATCGCGAGCAGTTTGATCTACCCGGTGTTGTGTGAAGAAAGGGCCTTTAGCCTGGATTTTGCCAAGTGCAAATATAAAGCACTTATCACGGCTCCAAAATGAGGATGGGAGATGGATGGGAGCAAGCACTCTTTTATTATTATTGTGTGGCATTGCATTTGCCGCGGTGAACGGAAATCAAACAATGCTATTAGGCTAATAATTGCTGGTCGTTATTGTTGTAATTGTGTTAGCCATTGGGCTCTGGGTCGGTCGGTTTACCCAGTTGCCCATTGCCGGAGTAAACACACACACACATACACACAACCAACAAAATGTATTAATTAAGCTATTTATCTAAACTAATGCGAGCATTTAGTGGCCAAGACAGAAGCAAATTGCACTCATTAGCTGCCAACTGGCAACTGGCAAACGTTCAACTCTACAGTTTTCCCCTCTTTTGATTCGATGATGAGACCCAATCGCTTTTCTCCAAGCCCTACGATGAGATAATTGCGTTGGATAAGTAAATGCCTCCTCTCACCGACTTTGACTGCCTCTCTGGGGTCCAGAGCTTTGTAGAGCTGGTCCAGCTATCGACTGGCTTCATCTTGTCTGAGCTTGTCTGTCTGTCCCTTTTGAGGGTCCATGATGTCTTTGCCACTTGACTGTGATGGAATGTTAGAACCAATTGAAGAAATCGTCACTTCAATGCGATCGACATCGGCTCCCAAACGCTGCGCTGCGCTACGTCATCATTAAAAGCTTCCCAGACAGCGGTCGAAATGGAACCGAGTTTTGGGACGCAGTCCAAGAAGCAGCAGCTTATCGTCTACCGCATCATTAGCTTGATTATGATTATCAATGAGCACATCGGACAACGAGTCGCGTCGCCTTGCTACGTGCCACATTAAATACACGAAAAAAACAAAAGGAAATACCAATATACATCACAAAAGAACAACGATAGGCTTTTAGCAAATGCCGAAAGTCCATGTGCTGATGCTTATGCACCAATGACACGAGCTGAAATCGATAGTTAAGCGCAGGCTTAAGTCTTGAGAAGAGTCCGCTACTACTGGGATCTTATTAATTCAAATTCATTTAACAATCTATTAAATTTGATTAAATTCTTGAGTTTAAAATAAGGCACAGAATAAGTAAATCAATCATAAGAGAATTTTATTTAAAATACTATTATTATTTTGAAGATACATTCTTTAATGCAAGTTAAATTATTCATCTAACTGTTACTTAAGAAAATGTTGATTTAAAAAATCTTTTTAATCTGCATATTGTATTCATATTATCATCCTGATTTCCAAAAATCTTTTCGGAATTACTTGAATCGATCTTATAAGTTTTACTATAAAAAGCTTATATAAAACTAAATCAAATGATTTAATGCCTAAAATATGGAGAACAGCTCATTGATAAAAACTTTACATTCGAAAATATATATTTTACATTCTGTAAGCTAATGTTAAGAAAAATATTGAAAATAAAACCAACATTTATAGCAGCATATTTTGTTTATATCTTTAAATAAATGGTTTTCAATTCAATAAGTTTCGTGCCCTTAAAACTTTGAAATTACATGCAAAATTCTGTTACTCTACATTTCATAAAGTTGCGAAAAGTGTAATTTTACATTAAAAATTCAAATTTAACACAAGCTGCCTTGAAAAAAAAGGAATAATTGAGTTGATTTTTAAAGTTAAAGACATAAGAGACGAGAAAATATAACTTTTTAAAATAATTTATTTGTACAAAATGTTTTCAATATAAATTTTTCGATTCTTTTAAAGCAAAAGAAAAACAATTAAGACTATGGTATACACGCAACTCATTTTGAATAAAAGTAAAAAAGTGCGGTATTAATATTGAAATATACCAAATTAGTACACCACAAAACTACAAAAAATATACAGAAATAATGCATCGCGAAAATGCTAAATTGATACTAAAAATTATATTTGATATATTTATATTTATATATTCAAAATATACCATGGAGTACAAAATAGGAGTACAAAATATACCAAATTGTCAGTCAAAGCTAGTAGGTTTTTTTCCCATTTTATATATATTTATATATTTGGTAATAACAAAAGTTGCATTGTTAACAACATGAATATGCAACAAAGTGTGGTTAATGCGTAAATAGTTGAACTGTGCTATTTGTGTGTGTGTGTTTCGATTTGAATTTGAAACGCTTTTCAGCCAGTATCATTGTTGGTGTTTCGATGGTCATCGAATGCTGCATCCAATGATTCCAATTAGTTATTGCACCTTTTCGAGACGCTGCTTTTCAAAAGTTCATTAAAAACAGCTTCAGTTTTTGGTTTCGTTTGTTTTCCCTTTGGTTTTCTTTGCTTCGCTCTTTCTGATTTCAAAGATCTTGTCGATCGATAAAAGGGCAGTCGCGCGTCTCTGTCAGCGTGACAAATTGCTGCTGTTCTCGTTGTTGTTGTTCTCGTTGTTGTTGTACGGATGCCCGCTAATGAATATGATTAGCATAATGAGAGTTGTGTCTATGTGTGTGTGTGTGTGGGGCAAGGGCAGGGCGATTGGATGCAAGTGGCAAGAGTCGAGGCAGACGTTGCTTTATTTATTTCTGCTGTCGCTGTCGCCGTTGCCATTCCCGGTTGTTGGTTGTTGGTTTTTGTTGTGTTCATTTTAATGTTGGGTCGCACTCCTGCACTTACACGTAATCATAATCGTAATAAAAGGCCGCATATGCTCTCTCGTGTGGCAAGCGAAATGTGCTCGTATATTAACATGCCGCCGAACCCCCAACTGAAAAGCCCTCTCTCCACCAGCTCCCCGCGCTTCCATGTTGTACTACTCAAAGCCAAAGCCAAAGCCAAACAACATTATCATCAAGAACATCCTCACACCGAGAGAGACCGACAAAAAGCAAAAGCAAAAACAAGGACAACATGACAACACGACAAGGACAATAAAGAGTCGCAAAAACTGTCAGCGGGCACGATGTTTGACAGATGAACTAGCACACAGGACAGAGGACACAGGACTCTCTCTCTGTTCACTCCACCACGAACTGAGCTCATCTAATTTTCTAGTATTTGTTCTCGTGCAAAAGCCACACACAGAGAAAACGCGAGAGATAACAACTGGACAGCGCAGTTTTCGAATCCGATTTAAGTGAATGAAGTGCAAGAGTCCTGCGACCGCAATATGAATGAAGTTTTAATGCATTCAAAAGCATCAGTACAACTCAGAGAAATTCCCCCAAAAATTCAAGTTTAACGCTCGCACAGGAAATGAACACAACATTTGAATAGAGGAGAGCGTTTCATATTTAGTTCAGTAATTATTGGGTATTATGGTGTGTGACTTTGTGATCCCCAAATAACCGGAAATCACATTAAGTTTAGCCTCGAACACAGAAATAAATAAAACATCTTAAGATCAGATCATAAAATTTTGAATGCCCCAAAAAACACAAAAGCAAAAGGAAGTTGAAAGCATAAAAACAAAAAGAAAACGGAGACAAAAATGCATCATTAAATCATTGTCTGACAGCATAATTTATTCAGTTTTAATCAGGCAAGACACTTTTACTTCACTGCAAAGCAATTAAAATCAAATTTGAATGCAACATCAATCTTAAAATTGTAATACTATTAAAAATAGAGCAATTATCAGCAATCAATAAAAAATTCAATACGAACTGTTATTAAATGGGAAAATTAATGAATTAATTAAAGTCTTTATTAATTGTCAATATTGCATTTTAATAAGTATATAATATATTACTAATATGGAATATCTATTTGGATTATTATAAACTTGATTATTACTCTTATACATTAACGACTATATTTTTAATTTATATTTAAAATATATTTATAAATATTATATTTTATATATATTATGTGCCGTGTTTATTAACTATGATTATATTTTATAAATATTTTAATTTATTTTCTAAATTTTATTTTTAATATATGTATTAAATATATTTTCTAATTATTATAAATATGCTAGTAATCATAATCTGCGGGTCTTAGTAACTTTGCCTGACAATGTGGTAGATTTTGTATATAGTACTATATCAATCTACTAAAGAGTGTCTTTGATTTATTTCAGTACTTTTACGGTATAATAATTTGGCATATTTTAGGAATTATCGCGTTATTTACTATTATTGAAAATGGTTAGCGGGTATCTTACAGCCGAGCATACAGGACTGCAGCTTTCTTACTTATTATTTTATTATAACAGCTTATAAGTATCAAAAACGTATCCTAATTATTGAAAATCTGTGTATAATGCAATAGTTTTAATAATTACATTTATAAATAATAATAATCTATAAATAAAGACTGTATAGTTTCTAATAATTCTCTATTATTAATAATAGCTCAAATTTAAAAAATTTTAAATCATTTTTTAGTTTATTAGTTTTTAATAACTATGTTTCTGCAAATAATTTGTTATTTTATCGATTGTAAATTCAACTTATATTAAAAATATCTAAATAATTTTTGTTTCATTTTTATAGCTGATTTTTTAGCGGCTCAAAATTAAATATTGGTAATTTTGTCGCGTGCGACAGTCTTTGCAGTGGAAAAAAACATAAACTAAAACAATTTATAAAATAAGAAAAGGTCTTAGCTCTAGATTAATACTTTAATTAGAGCTAAGAATGGTTTTCTGTTTTAAGATAATTGCAAAAATTAAAAAATTCGTACGGAAAGCAAAAAAATTAACGAATTTATATATTTTATCGTAAAATAGAACAAGTTCCTCAAACCAATCTTAGCTGTAAATATGGTGATAGTTCAAAACTTTAAGAATAACCTTCACTTATTTTTAAAATTGTTCTAGTTTATGGTTTTTCACTATAAAGACTGTCTGACAAATTCCGTCAGATAATTATCTATATATGTTTTAATTAATAATTTTATTATTCCTTTTTTTGCTTTACCGAGCAATATATTTAAATAAACATAATATTTATATTAAAGATATATAACAATATTGTATGATAATAAATGTATTTTGAATATTTGAGATGGCGTAAACTTTAAGTTAAACAAGTAAGAAAACTACAGTCGAGTGTGCTCGACTGTGAGATACCCGCTACCCCTTTTGAATAAAAGCAAAATATTGCGGTATTATTTTCAAAATATACCAAAAAAAATACTGCAAAATACTAAAAATATACCAAATGGTATATTTGGTATAACGATGTGATACTAACATTTAAAATATACCATAGACGGCACAATACACCAGATTGTCGGCCAAAGCATTTGAGACCCCCCGTAAGTGGGCGTTTTGTCCCATACAAAAGTGTTTCTTTAATAACTTCCACAATTTTTATCTAATCGCAAGCAAATTTTCAGGAATCATAAATACTATTGTTATTATTATATATACCAAAATTCACAGCTTTAACTTTAAAATTACGCTTGTTATTCGATTTTTTTGATTTGCGGGGGCGGAAGTGGGCGTGGCAAAAATTTGAAACAAACTTGATCTGCGTGCAAACATAACAAATGCTGTCGAAAAAAAATTATAGCTCTATCTCTTATAGTCTCTGAGATCCAGTGTTTCATACGGACAGACGGACAGACGGACAGACGGACAGACAGACAGACGGACAGACGGACATGGCTAGATCGTCTCGGCTGTTGACGCTGATCAAGAATATATATACTTTATAGGGTCGGAGATGCCTCCTTCTACCTGTTACATACATTTCCTGCCGGCACAAAGTTATAATACCCTTCTACCCTATGGGTAGCGGGTATAAAAATAAGTATATAACTTTTACTGTACTAAATATATTTTTAATGTTAAATAGGGCGAAAGCTATTAGTTAATGAATATCTACCAACGCATTATATAGTTCCTTTATTATAATATCATTATATAAGGTAATGCATATAATTTGCTCAATAGTAAATTGAATATTGTTAGTGCTTAAACTGCTTAATTTAATGTGTGCAGTTACGTTCGACATTGCAACATTGCCGCAGGTCATATGAGCCACAAAAAGAAGAAGAAGAAGGACGTAAGCTTGCCAAGGCTGAAAATTGCCTCAACTATTGGTAATAAGCCATTCCATTGGCCAAGACAGCTTGGCTTGAAGAGAGATCAGCTTGCTGTTGTCTCTAATGACAGCTTACGCGAGTTGCCGCGAATGGATCACAGAAGCGTCCCGTGACCAATTTAAGCGTGTATCTGTGTGTGTGTGTGTGTGTGCGGCGCCACATGTTGCTGCCACACGACCCATGAGGCGAACTCGTGAGGAAAGTCTTTAGTTGGTGGCATAGAGTGAATGTCGCTCGAGTTGCGCTGCTTGTGGCAGTGCCACACTAATAACGGTCATATCGAAATTTGTAGCGCCTTTTATCGCCTTGGCAAACTTGGAAAGTTAGTCACTTGCCACTTGCCCCACACACACACACACACACACAGATACACAGTGCTTGAGCGCTGCTTCACGTAATTTTTCATAAACATAAAAGTTTGCCTCACGTGTAGCTCTGCCCCTGGCGTTGGCTGCCATCGAGTGGGTGGCGCTTATGGGTTTCTAAGTGTATAAGTGTGTGTGCATGTGTGTGTGTGTGTGTGTATGTAGCTGAAGCAACCACAGATTGTGTTGCCCTGCATATTGTATTTGTATTTTGTGATTTTAATGCGGCATTTTGTGGCAAGGTGCACATGTGTGTGCGTATGTCCTCCCTCTCCCTCTCTACCTCCCTTTCTCACTCTCTCTCTGGGTGTGTTGTGTTCTCGACATTAGCAGCCAACGCAAAAACATTTTATGACATAATTTTGTTGTTGTTTCACAAAAGGTGAGCGGGTTTTTTTTTGCTCTCTTTTTTTGTGTGTTACCCCCACTGGCAAAAGACAATCTGCATATGTGTGTGTATAAGTATGTGTGGAGACCACGAACTCTGGCATCGATGACCCAGCAACACACTCCTCCCACCTCCCACCACCCCCCCTTTACTTGGCACACGGATTTACATACTCGTACTTACAACGCAAGAACCTGTCTCCCTGTCTCCCTTCTACTGTTTTTTTTTTTTTGGCTCATGCGCCAGCATATTGTGCGTTCCTCTGTGAATTGTAATTACAGGCATGTAACCTAATGACACGCCCCGTGCGCCCACGTACCAAGCGAAGCAACATGTTCCCATTCTCATTTCCCTCATTTCCATGCGGCAATGCTCTCTCTCTCTCTCTGTGCTCCGGCTTTACTCTGCTTCTGGAGTAAGTGGCAAATGTTGTAAAAGAAAACGCACACAAAACAACAACAACAACAAAGTCAAGCTACATCTTCTTCTTCTGGTATTCTTTCTTTTTTCCAACATTATCACACATTTAATACGATGGCGGTTTTCATGCCCTAAAGCGTGCCTTTTTCTATTAGCGCACTGATTAATAAACGAAAGTAAATCTTAACTTAACTTAATCCGATTCGCATTTGGTTTGACTCCAATTTGCGGAAATCACGAGACGTTTAACAAGTTGGGGGAAAAATGTTCGAATATCAACAAAAAGTGCAGCATTGACTATAACCTTGAGTTCCTATATCTTTTCAAGTACTCAGCAAAATATCGTATTAGCAAATTTTAAATCCTTTAACCTTGACTCTTTTTTAAATAGGTGAATTAAATCTTATGAAAACATGGCTTACGCATCGATATCTCGCTTAACGGCCTCTGTTGGCGTTTAAATGAAAGGGCCGCTAAGCGAATCAAATTAAAGTGAAATAACAACATTTCTTAATGTTTTCCATACAATTTTTTTAATCGCTGTTGTTCATGTAATGTGTGAAACATTATGGATATATAAAATAAATAACTAATTTATTGGAACTTGTTAAAAACATCTAAGAATTGAGATATTTCAGTTTATAAATATATATCGACTAAGGTTAACCATTCCAAAATATATATATAAAGTTTAAATTAATAAAGAAATTTTTGGCGATTTCCAAGTCATTATCAACAGCTTACTCTGTCAACTTCAGTTTAGCATATATCATATTTAGAATCAATTTTTGAACATATTAAAAAGTAAAGAAAGAAATGAATACGAAGGAAAGCTATTTTCGATTCTGCTCGACTGTGAGATGCACGCCACCGATTTTGAAGAATATGAAAACAGTGCTGCATTAATTTCAAAATATATGAAATTAATTTATTTCATAAATACTAGAAAAATATACAAAAGACTATATTTGGTATATCAATGTAGTACTTCATTTAAAGCATACGATATATAGGTATACGCCTGTTACATACATTTCCTAGAGACACACATATTATACCCTTCTAACCAATTCGAGTAAGTAGCAGGTTTAAATATTTGCAAGAATGATCCGATTGAATTGAGAACTTGTTAGCTCAAAAAATATTGTAAGTTCATTTTACTATTTCAACGCAAAAACAGATTTAATTCAACAACTTAATCCTAAAAGCATATCAATTTATAAATACAAGATTTTATTAGGGATTTCAAAAGTTGCATTTCAAAATTTATATCACAATATTAATAAAAAATTTTATACCCATAGGAATTTTGGTATATACAATAAAAACTATAGTCTTTGTGATTTCTAAAAATTTGGTTGCGACCAAATAAAAATTGTCGAAGTTATTAAATAAATACTTTTGTATGGGCAAAAACGTCTTAAAAGCTTTGGCTATATTTTGCACTCTTTGGTATATTTTGAATAAAGTGCCATATCAATATACCGAATATATCATTGAATATATTTTTTTAGTTTTTTTGTGGTACATTATTTTGGTATATTTCGAGAATAATGTCGCATAATTTTGTTTTTATTCAAAATGGATAGCGGGTATCTCACAGTCGAGCACACTCGACTGTAGCTTTCATTCTTATTTTATTTGAAGTGGGTTTTTATGTGCACGCGTGTATGTGTGTGTATGTGTGACGAAAATGGCGGTGAATGTCACTAGGAATAATAGGATGAAACTCAAGATGATGTTGGGATAATTAAAAAACCCAAAATTAGTTTAGATGGGCGTCTCATCTTGTTAATAAAGACTATGACTGGCATTAATAAACGCATCATTATATGCTCACACAGACACACACACACATGCGCAAGCTCATTAACAGCTCGTGTGTGCTTAAGGGTCTCTATATATGTGTGTGTGTGAGTGTGTGCTTATTTGTGTCATTGTGTGTGGGTGCGAAAAACGCCTCACTCACTCGTGCCAATTGCAGGTGTAATATTTCAATGGTAAGGTGTGTGTGTGTGTGTGTGTGCGTTGTATGCTTGCAAATTTATATTTGTGCTTAGCTTAGTGGCTGGCAAGAACAACAATAAGAGCAACAGCAACAGCAACAGCAACGAACTGAAGTTGGCAACTGATGCCGCTTCGGCGCTGCAATAAATAGCCGAGTCGAGTTATGGCTGCTGCTTTTGCTGCTGTTGCCTTTGCCTTTACCGTACAGAGTCGGTGGGTGTATTATCTTTGGAATTTATTACCAACAAATGTTATTTCTAGAACGTTAGACACACCGAGAGAGCTAGCTAGGCTAGGCTGCCAGCGCCGGCTCTTGTGCTTTCCCCCCTTTTGTTGCTCTCGCCGTTTCTCGTTTGGCGTCTCATCAACGCCTTCATTAGGCAGGCGCCAAGTGGCTTACCTCTCTGCCCCCCACCTCTGAAGCAGCCAGGAAAGTAAAAAAAAAACATCATTAAATTTACGAGACTTTCCTAGAACATAATACACAAAAGGAGCCCAGCCTCAAGGAGCTGAGAGTTGTGTGCCTGTGTAACAGGACCCAAACAGATGGTAAAGGCCAGCGCGATTAGTTTAAAATGAGAAAGAGAGAGAGAGAGAGAGAGAGAGAGTGAGAGACGCCTTCAGATGCATCCACAAATCGTAAAGAACAATCTCGGGATTATCGAGCTCAAGTTTAACACAATCTCAACACACTTTTGCAACTTTACAACGGATCCAAACGAAACTTGCATTAATTAGCCACCTTCGTTTGGCAATAAAATGATCTGCGTAACGAGACGAGAATAAATACAGAACAACAAATTAAATCAGCTTGAAGTAAAACATTTTGTTTTTTTTTTGTCTCGAGCAATTTGAGCTGATTCTCCTCCATATGGATATTAGTAATTTAGTTTTCCATTTTCCATTTGGTTAGAGAGAATGAAAACAATTTTTGCTTCAGCAAATGTTTATTATAAATGTCAAAAAATGAAACATATTCGCAATGATTGAATCATGAAGATGGCAAATTTTTCATTTCCGTTTTGCGTTCTGTGCGTATTTATTTGTTTTTCCTTCAGTTTATATACATATTTTTTTTGCTGTTGTTTTCTTATTGTTTTCGTTTTTCTCTCATTTTTAATGGTCTTCGCATAAAGTTTCTTTATTTGATTTCATGACAATTGTCTGGCAAAACGATCAAAATAAAATAATAAAATGCAAGTAAATGAATTGAAATGCAAATAAAATTTTATTAACTCGCCCCAGCGCACTGCGGTTACCACAGTTTTGCCATTTCCAAGAGCTGTCATGCTTCTGCCTCTTCTAAATGCTATATAGTGTATATATATATATGTATGTTATATGAGCGAGGGAGCCCACCCTTCAACTTCGAGGCGGTGGTTTAGGGTGCGTTAAATGTTAACACGAAACACGAAGCGAAGCGGCAAAAAGTTTTCGTGCCCAAAACGGAAAGCCATTAGGGCGAAGGCGTCATAAAAAATGTTTAATTCATTTAATGAATTTTCATTAAGACAACAAAAAGCAAATAAAGCGAAACAGATAAAATCAGATAACAGATATTTGTGTGTATCTCTCTGCTTATGTATAAGCATATTATGCCACATAATTAAACTCAGGCATCGGGGCAAAAGCATCTTGTGCAATATAAACCAAACAAAATAAAACAGGTGAGGCAATTTTACGATCAGCGATGTGTCGATTAAATAAAACTAAAACTGCACGATATGCTGACCAAAGTTTTTGACAATTAGGCACGTTTAAAATGTTCCAAGACTTGAAGAATTTTTAACAAGTAAAAAAGATAGAGGCGAGGAATGCTCGACTGTGAGATACCTGCTACTCATTATCAATTAAAAGTTGCTGAAGGGTTTCCGATGAAATACCTGCCACCCATTTTCAATTAAAGAAAACTAGTATTGCAAAAATACCAAATCGATATACTGAATAAATACTAAAGTCTACCGAAATGTTGACTGCGCAATACCCGCATTTTCGGTAAAACTAAACCCGTGCGTAATTATACTTAAAATATACCAAATTTATATGAAGGGATGAATATTAGATACCCGGCACGCATTTTCACTTAAATCATGCGGTGCCTTTTTAATAATAAACCAAAGTTACATATCGAAAAAATACTAAGAAAACACCAAAAGTTGTATTTAGTATATATATAGGTATACACAAAATTACAATACCCAATACGTTTCAGGTATAAAAATGTACTTTCTTATATGTTATTTAGCAGCTGCTTGACTAGCTGGAAATACACGCTTCATAGCATCACCATATGCTTTTTATACAGGGAACTATTTTTGCATTTTAAGTTGGGGGAGTATTAAAAAACTGGCCTACGAGGAAATGCTAAATCAGCTTGGCTTATAAACCAACTCGTACTTAAACATAATCCATATAATTGGACTATGCCAGATGTCTGTAATATCCTGTAGACACTGTCGTCGACGCCGTTTTTATCGCTTCCACTTAAAAAAAAACACAACAAGGAAAAAATAGAGTCGCGCTCTTCTCAGCGCTTCTCATGACAGCAATTTCGCACCCTATCTCTCTCGCACTCCCCTGTTAATGGATACGTTGTGCTTTAAATAGATTCTTGCAACTAGGGGGCAAGCAAGCGGTTTCATTTGAATTGCTGCATAGAGCTGCATTGCTGCAACATTGCGCCCCCAACGAGTTTCCGGCCTTGTGCTGTGCGGATTGGCACGCGCCGTTTCTTCCCTTTTTTGCAGTTGCTGCTGTTGCTGCTGCTTCCGCTTCTTCAGCTTCAGTTACAGCTTTAGCCGCTCTCGTTGTTGTTTATTTATTATGTTGTTGTTGTTGCAGTTGTTTTTTATGCTATTAAATTTATTCATAATTTTATATTTTTTTTTGTTATTTTTGTGGCGCATTTGCCACTGGAATTCACTTGAAGTGCAGCTCGCTCAATTTCCTGGAACGATTTGCTGGCCGTTGCGCATTAAGCGTGGCTTCCTCCTCCCACTGCCTCAACTGTGCAGCTCTGCGGCAGCTTAAGACCTTATGCTGATGACTTTAAGGGCTGGCCCTGACAAATATTGACGCCGCAATTCAAATGCTTGACAAAAAGGCTGAATGAAACAACAACGAAACAACAACAAAATAAAGAAAATATAGTGGTGGAATGAAAATCAGGAAGAGAAGAAGAAGAAAAATAATAAAGGAAAAGCTAAATGCCAGGCAAAGGCAAATAGTCTCAGCGCAAAGTGTGCAACAGTAGAAAGCGAGAAAGCTGGAATAACAAAACGGCAAAAAGGAAAGCAAAGTAGGAAATTATGATATCATCTTTATGACGCCATTATGGTTTTAGCTTGTGTGTGTGTGTATGTGTGTGTGTGTGTGTGTATGTGTGTGTATGTGTGTGTGTCTCCCTTCTTGTCAACTCTGCTTGGATGACTAAGAGCGCCCCTTGCTTCGCCTCAACCCCAGCGCTGTCATAGCGAGCTGTTGTAAATGTCAAAGACCGGAAAAAGCAACACACTTTCGTGCACACGCACACACACACACATGCATATGCACAACACACACACGGAGTCTGGAGATGACGAAGAATGCAACAGTTTTGAGCGGCGCCATGTCAACAACTGTCCTCAGTCTGTCCAAGTGAATGTCTGAGATTCAGGCATCTCGAATCCATCGCTTAAGCAGTTGTCTCCCCTCACTTTCCCCATCCCCCCCTCCCCACTTTGTGGGTGGCACTTTTCCACTACCATTTTGGCAGCGGAAATCACTCGCATTGTGCTTTGTTCGACTAGTATTTCGGAACGTCACATAACCTAAAGACATCACAACTTAAGACTAAACTTGCATATTTCGAACTATGATTATCTTTTCATATAAAGCATTTGAAAATTTTGATAATTAGGAAAGCGATTTAGCTTTTTTTTTTTGTTTAATATACATAATTTGGAAACCTTTTTTAACTACCAGCTTTGGATGTTTTGGAGATTTTCCTTCCTCTTTTTAAATGCGTATTAAAATGTTACCTTAAATCTTACCAGAAAGAATAAGGTTGTAGTATATTAATTTTAAAACTTAAAAAATAGATGTTACTATATTTGGAATACTTTTAAAGTTTAAGAAATATATATTTGGAAATTGCATTAATTTAGAAACTTAACTCCAAGAAATATATAGATTTTACTTTATTTTATTCATGTGTTCTCTTATAAAAATACTCACATTTATGGAATATAATTTGATGTTAATACTTCAGATTTTGAATGTGTTTTCCGATCATATAAGCAATTCATAATATATCAATTCTTTTCTTCCTTAAGTATAGAGTTCTGTTTTTTTTTTTAATTTGTTTTCTCAGTAATTTTTTTGTATTTTGATTCTTTCTTTTTTTTCTTTGTCATTTTCATAATATTGTATTGAAACTGATCTGAATCATTTTATATTCTTCTTTGTATTTTGATTATTTGTGCTATATTCTGCAATTTCTAAAATCAAATAGTAAGCTTAATATATAAGGTCCAAATAGCAATCTTTTCCTGTGACTTTTCATAATATTTATAATGAAACTGATCTGATACATTTTATTTTCTGTATATTGAATTGTATTTTGATCCTTTCTGCTATATTCTGTAATTTTTAAAAATCAATAGTAAACTTAAATATTGAGGTCCAAATAGAAATCTGTTCCTGTGACTTTTCATAATATTTATAATGAAACTGATCTGATACATTTTATATTCTGTATATTGAATTGTATTTTGAATTGTATTTTTGTTGCACGCAAGTTCCTGCCAGAAGAATATTGCAAGTTCTGTGCAGTATAACGAGTTGGAGTTGAGTCCTGCGACTGATCCTGGGCATAGCGATGAGCAGGGCGCGATTCCTGCTCAATATGTTTAAATCGTGGTTTCAGATCGCGTTCCCATGGTGCAACAGGCTGTGACTCGGTTAGAAAGTCATGACATACATTTCCTTGATGCTCAAATTGACTCAAATTTGATGTCGCTTCTGGACGTCCACGTGATCTTCCTGTTGCCGGAGTATGTGCACGATCGCGTGGTATATAATCTGGAATCCGTTGACGAGCAGATTGTGCTGTCGGCAAGCGTTTATTTCTGCGACGATAGAATACCTCCATACCATCGCCATGGCTATATCGTGATTCTTTGCTTCTATCACGATTTGTTGTCATTGGGGAATGACGACATTCGCCTGCTGGCTCATGATTGTGTTCCCGTTGCGATATTATTTCACGATTGATCACAGTTTCCTGATTCGAATTTGGATGATTCTGCAAAGTTTCACGGCCATTTGGAGGCTGCAATGTCGGATCCAATGGATGTGGAAGTTGTTGCTGGTCACTCAATGATTCTGTTGACGATTCGCTGGATGAACTCAAATCGCTTGATGATTTCTTTTGTTTATCGTTATTCCTTGCGGTATTGGAGGCACATCGCGTTTCAGGCTGAGACCCGATAAAAGGGTTGTCATGGCCATATATATATATATATATATATATATATATATATATATATTCATTGTTCCAACTCGTTTAATAAAAATATTCTTCGCTTCTATTCAAGCAGCTTAAATAATTTTTTCTAGAAAAAATGTTTTTTTAATAATCAAGGGAAAATGAATAGATGCTTATATATGTTGTATTTGATAGTAATTTCAATGAACTTTGATACAATGGAAATTTCCTTTTTTTCAGCAATTTAGTGGCCAACTTTATAATTTTTTACGTTGCATTTTAGAATGACATTAAATTTGAGTTGCTTGTAAACAAAAAACGCTTTAAAATTAAGAAACAATTCTTGACTCATGACTAAAATGTTCTTAAAATGTCATGCGTGGAAAAATAATATATGAAAATATTCTTTTATATAAGATTGAAAAATATGTATGATAAATTTATTCACACGATTAACAAAATAATTTTCAAGATTTATAATTCTTGTTGAAAGAACGAGAACTGTAGAAGTTATATAAAAAATTGTGTAACAATCAAGAAGGAAAACTACAGTGGAGTGTGTTCGACTGTGAAGTACCCAATATCCACTTTTCATAAAAGCAAATCAGTGCGGTATTATACTAAAAAAATATACCATATTAATACATTTGTATATATTGATATAGTAATACATTTCAAATATACCATAAAGTATTAAAACATACCATATATTGTCAGGCAAAGCCAAATGTATTCTTTGGTATATCTTTGTATTTTTTACAGTATATTAATTGGTATATTTAGCCAAAAATATCGTATTGTTTTGCTATTATTCAAAATAATTATCGGGTACCTCAAAAAGTTCTTTAGCTAATTATTATACCCGGTAGACATAGGGTAGAAGGCTATTATAACTTTCTGCCGGCTGAAAATGTATGTAACAGGTAGAAGGAGGCATCTCCGGCCCGAGAAAGTATATATATTCTTATATATATTGTATATATTCAAAGTCAACAGCCGAGACTATCTGTCCAACTGTCTGTCTGTCCGTCTGCCCGTATAAACACCTTGATTTCACAGACTATAAGAGATAGAGTTCTATTTTTTTTCGACAACATATGTTATGTTCGAACGAAATTGTCGATGTTATTAAAGAAATACTTTGGTATGGGCAAAAACGCATACATACTAATTGCTTTGGCTGACAATCTGGTATACCGTAGAGTATAGGACTATATCAATATACCAAATATATTATTTGGAACATTTTAGTATATTTTGTGGTATATTTGGAAAAATACCGCAATATTTGGCTTTTATTCAAAATGGGTAGCGGGTTTTTCACAGTCAGGCACACTCGACTGTAGTTTTCTTACTTGTTTTTATTCAAGTTTTTAAACGTCGTTCATTTTCTGTTAGTGTACTTTTTGTCAGATCGGGACTAACATTAACTGTGGTATGCAATCCTACACAAATAATTACTGTTTCCATAACATAACAAAATTAAGATTAAATCTTCATAAATATAAATAAATAAAAACACTTAGTTGTAGTTTTTATGTGCTCAACAACTTTTAATTTATCGTGCACATGAAGTGAACTTGACTTTGTTCAGTTGCTGTTTTAATGTCTGCACAAGGATTCTAGATAAAAATGCATTTGATATGAATCATTTATGTGCAACTCAAAGAGAGGGGGGAAAAGGGGAGAGAAAACGTTGGCAAATTGATGTGAATAAGCGATTATTTAGTTAGATTTGGATTTACTAAAGTATAAAATGTATTTGCACTTCATATATACATATATGTATTCAGTATATATGCAGAGCATAATTAAATTAGCAGTTGCATGAGTACGAAATTTTGTGCCCTGCTCTGTGCTCTTAGCTCCTTGCCGCATGCTGCTGCAAGCTTTTGGTGCAGAATATTATCTGCCACAAATGGGTTAAATGGCAAAGAAACTCAAGATGGAAGATGGAGATGAAGCTGCAGCTGAATGTATTTGTTGTATATATGTTACATATGTGGCAAGTAAAGCGGCAACACACACACTCAAGCGAATTGAAATGCAATTGAAACATTGCAAATGGCATTTGTGTTGTTGCAAGTGTAGCAAACTCTGTTGCTGTTGTTGCCGTTGCCGTTGCCGTTGCCATCGTGCCCCAACTCGCATTTTGTCCTGCACTCCAACTGTGATAAAATATAATTAAAATTCCACTGGAAAACTCGCAAATAATGCGATTTTCCAATTAATGAAAATACCAATGATGACAATAACAACGGTCAACACTTCGTGCCGCGTCATGCGCGCCACATTTGATTCAGTTATTTGTGGCGCTTTGCATTGCCAACGACAGCCATATCGTCGTTGTTCATCATAATTCACTTGCGATATTCACAGTGCAATTCATCGACAATATAATTGTTTATTTTTGCCCACAACTCCTTTGAGACGTGCCGCAGATTCTTGATGATAAAGTGTGCTTGATTGTAAAATGCCCTAAAAAAAAAACAAAGAAAAAACAAGTAAAAGCTCGACTGTGAGATACCCGCTACCCATTTTGAATAAAAGCAAAATATTGCTGCTATATATCTTCAAAATATACCAAAATACTGCAAAATACTAAAAATATACCAAATGGTATATTTGGTATAATGACATAGTACCACACTCAAAATATACTATAGACGGCATAATATACCAGATTGTCGGCCAAAGCAACTAAGACCCCTAGTAAGTAGTCGTTTAGCCCATACAAAAGTATTTCTTAAATAACTCAATTTTTATCAGATCGCAACCAAATTTTCAGGAATTATAACTACTATTATTATTATTATATATACCAAAAATGCTCTAGCTTTTAAATTACACTTGTTATTCGATTTTTTTGATTTGCGGGGGCGGAAGTGGGCGTGGCAAAAATTTGAAACAAACTTGATCTGCGTGCAAACATAACAAACGCTGTCGAAAAAAAATTATAGCTCTACCTCTTATAGTCTCTGAGATCCAGTGTTTCATACGGACGGACGGACAGACAGACAGACGAAGAAACAGACCTGATGGACATGATTTTATCGCCTTGGCTATTGATGCTGATCAAGAATGCATATAAAAGATACCCCCTTCTGTCTGTTACATGCATTTCCTGCCATTGTAAATTTATAATACCCTGAAAATATTTGCATACTTTAAGATTTCAGTACAACGAATGCTTTCAAAATATTTATAAAGCCTAGTTAATCTTTAATCATTCCAAGTTGTTTTAATGTATTGAAAACTATAAATTTGAAATTCATGTGTAATTAAAACATTTTTAACATTATATTTAATTGATATGCTAATGCAATGTTTTTCAGTTTTTTTTTTTTAAATTTGGAAACATTTTTCTATAAGCTCAAAACATTGAGCACAATTCGCTTTAAAGGGAGCACAAAAACCGAAACAACTAAAACAATTTTAGAAATTTTGTGCAAATATTTCTTGGAATTTGCTCAGTCTAGATAGCAAACACTTTTAGACAAACCAACTCGAGCAGTAGGCTGTGTTATTTTGTTCCTCTTTTTTTTATGCCTACGTTTCATGTTTTGTTTTTTTTTTTTTTTTTTGCACAGAGCACTTTTCATTTAATTTTCATTGTGGGAATTTGTGTTGTAAGCTGAGTCGCGCCGCTGGCAGTGTTGAATGTCTAATTAAACGTGAAAAGCCTTGACCTTTTGAGTTTGAACACGAGAAGCGCAAAAGAGAGTGAGATAGAAACGGAAGACAGCTAGAATGAGTGTGAAAAGTGTTGTCAAGAAGCGTAGCGAAGCAAAGAGAGAGAGAGAGAGAGAAGTCAAGTGACGCCGCAGCCATAAATATTCGGCAAGTGGCAAACGGCAAACGGCGAAGGCAAATCGAAGACAGGAAGTGAAATATTTGCGTTGACAACGCTCGCAATATGTTTTTACATGTGTTCGGGAGGGTTCGTGCAACGTGCTGTGGCAACATCAGTTGTTGTTGTACTTCTTGTTGTTATTGTTTCAAATGGCGCGCGAGAACGCAATTTCATTTGTCCCAGAATGTTCTCAGCGATGCTCACAACAATGACAACGACAACGACAATGATGATGATGATGATGACAATGATGTTCATGTTGATGTTGATGTGACTCTGATGATGATAATGAGGTTCTCTTTGACTCTCAACTCGCCCCAAACCAGCAGCAGGAGTATTACTGCTGGAGTGTGAATCATTTCCGTTTGAATTTGGTTCATTGCATGATTTTCACATTAAAACGCGAGAATTGCGAATTGCGAATGGCGAATTGTGTGTATGTATGTGTGTGTGTGAGTTGAGGAGGAGCTGCTGCTGCTGTTGCTGTTGCTGTTGCTCTCCCTCATTCGATGGGCTCCTTTATCGAACTGACTCCTGAGCTGAGTTGAGCTGAGCTTCGCTTCACTGCCTGAAAAGTCTGTCTGCCTGTCTGTCTGTCTGTCTGTCTGTCTGTCTGTCTGTCTGTCTGTCTGCCCGTCTGTCTGTCTGTCTGTCTGTCTCTCAATCGCTACTCGACTCTTCTGCTTGATTGTGTTTTCTTTAACTTATTTTCAAGCGCAATTATTGACGTGTGCCCCCTTCAGCAATAATAACAATGACAGCAGCAACAACAATGAACTTGTATGCTCATGATGATGATGATGGTGATGATGATAATGATGTTGCTGCTGCGTATTGATATTTTAGCCTTATTTCGTTTGCACTACTTTAGCAACATTTATTTGGAAATGCTTTGCGCTCGAACGGCTCGAACAGCTTTATAATTGGCCTCGCACTGCGGAAACGGAAGCGCTCATCAAGCCTCTTGAACAACAACACACACACACACATACGCACAGAAACTCCCTCACACATTCACTTCACGTGTATTATACAAATGAAACTGAAACTGGGCCGGAGTCGGGGGTCAGAGGGTGGGGGGTCAGGTTAGGTCGGGGCCATGGCTAAATAAAAGTATCAACGCCGAAACTCAATTTGAAACAACAACAAAGCCAAATTGCTTTCCATATACAAATACAAATACAAACATACAAACACACACACACACACACACATACAGATGTGCATAAATACACGCATAAGCAGAACAATAAACAACACCATTTAACAACAACAACAACCGACAACTATAATATTTAAAATTTTCTATTGAAATAAACAAAAAATGAAAACGCGCAGCACACTTGAAAATAACAACAACAACAACAACCACAAAAGGAATAAGTTAAAAAAGAACAAGAAAAAACGGAAGTGCAAAGCGTTTCCGATTTGTTCCTCTTTTTGTTTTTTGGCTTTTTTTCTGAAAAAATTTAGCTAACGATTTGACATGCGGCACAGTGGGCAATAAACAAATAATACACAGCAAAATTCCACGAAATTTGTGATAATGTTGAAATCATTTTAACTTGAATAAAAATGAATAAATAATAAGACATTTACATTTAATTATTTAAAGTACACAAAATATAAATATAACATATATAGAAAAGTAATTAGGAAATATATAATTTATTATAGTTATTAAACATTTTACTTTGACTAAATATCTATTTGATGAATTTCAAATATTTTGCTAACTTAGTAAAATATTTATATTTCACAACATATGGTAATTTATTTTTTCATGTAATTATTATTAAACTTTAAAAATATAAAAAAAATCACTACCGCAAATATAACTTTCAAAAATATTTGATAATTTATTATTGAAAATTTAAAATTTTTTGCTATCTAATCAAAATATTAATTTTTGACATATTTTTTGGTTAATTTTCATAAAAAAAAATTTTTTTATTATTTAATAATTTATTATTCCAAAATTAAATAATTCATATACAAGAAAATATAAACCACTATACTATATTAAAAATCAACTTAATAAAATATATTTAATAAAAATAAATTCAAAAAATTTGTTAGAGTCTTTATTTTAATTATACGAGTATTTCAATCAAATTGCTAAACTAAATTAAATATGTATTTTTACAGTTGTAAAATCAAGTTAAATTAACTAAAAATATAGTTGACAAAAATATTTCATAATCCATAATTCAAAATGCATAATACATTTTTCTTTATTATATTTCACTATAGATTTTAGAAATATAAAATATAGTTGACAGGAATATTTCATAATTTAAACTATATAAGAAATTTGTATTTATTATATTTCACTAAAATTCATAGAAATTTCTTACTAAATTTTATATGTATGTATATTTCTCACTTTCAGTGTGTGACATTTGCTCGTGTTCAATCAATTTGATGCCACTGTGCTGTCGCTCTTCAGCGGCGCTTGCACCGTCAGCTGTCAACGATGCTTGGAAGCCGCAAACAGCAACAGAAACAACAATAAGAACAACAACAACAGCAGCAGTAGAAGCAGCAACACCGACAACAACTGAGAACAACTGCAATCATAACACCACTAAAGAGGCAGAACATAAACAAAGACAACAACCAGCGACGGCAACTGAAACTCTGACTGCAACTGCAACAACCCAAAGAAGTTGAAGAAGTCGAAGCCACAAGAGCAGCGCCAGAAGCAGCGACGCCGCCTCGTAAAATGCTCAAATGCCCCAAAAAGGCAGCACACACGAATTGATCGACACTGAGATACCCTACTCTTTGAGATTTAAGAATAATTCAATAGACCCTTTTACGCAACTAGTTATGTTAGATGTTCTAAGTTCAGCACAAAAATATATTAAATAACATATATGAAATTAAAATATTAAATATAAATCATTTTTTTCCAAATATATTTGAGCAATTCAATATTTCTATTATTTAAGTAACCTTCTAAAGCACGCAATAAATTTAACCACTTAAATAATATTATTTTGTTTTGATTTTTGTAGTGTACTTTTATAAAAAAATACCTTTTTAATAATGATGCATACACAATTAAAATATATATTTAGAATACAGTTTATTAAGCAAATCTCTTATTACATTATATAATTGAATTTCAAGTTTAAATAACTTATATTATTTTTCTAACTAGTTCTCTAAATGTTCTATGTCACATGTGCACTTAATCCGTTAAAGAAATGAAATAATTTGTTGTTAATAATATTATAACTTCCGATAAATATCATATCCAAAACGTTTTATTTAATTTTAATTGTAAATGTTGTTATTATATTCGTTCAATAAACTTGCTTGGTCACATATGCATTATATTTTTCAAAGATTTTGTTTTTTTATATTTGCCTGTTGATATTTGCAAATAATTTTCAAAATTAATGGAATGTTCTTTGTCTATGGGAAATTCTCTGGCAAAATTTGACGCTTGCGACATTTTCGAATGTACTTTACATATTTTGAATGTTTTATTTCGCATATCATGAAAGGTATGAAATGATATGATATGTTTGTTGATAATATAATATCTTTTTATAAATGTGGCAAGCTAGTAAAAGCTATTATTATTTGCATTATTTAATGTGAATGTACTTTACATATTTTCATTGTTCTTTTTCAGATATCGCTATAGATATGAACCATTTTTTTTTTGTTTTGTTTATAAAAATGGCAAACTACAAGATTCTTAATCTGATAATTCCATACATTTAAGATAATAATATGTTTGCAATTGCCTAAAAAGTTTTAAGAAGAAAGAGCTTCAGATCATGTTAAGTCTATTTAATAAGACAATAAATTTACATTTCCTAAATATTAAGAAGTGTTGCTATTACAAGTTTTGGAAGCGTAAGATATAGTAACACATAATTCTCTGATACTTTCTTGTACATATCATACCCCAAACATTCAGTTCACTTGGACTGGGTATCAATTGTTCAAAATTCAACACAACAATTTCTTCGTGTGTTTTTGAAGTGCAGCAATTAGAGCACACGCTAACGATCTGCCTCTCACTAACGTTCTCACTCTCTCACTCTCTCTCTCAGTCGCTCTCTCTCTCTTTTGCTCTCTCTCTGTGCTTATGGGCGGATCAGTAGCGCCCACCCAGCAATTTGCCGTGCCACATTTTGAATGGAAGCAAGGAGTCATGGGCCATGCCGTTGGCTTTAGCGCTTCCGCTTTGTGACAGCGTGCGGAAACAACTCCACGCAACGTTGTCATCATCAACTGTCGTGTTGCATCTTCATCTCCCTCTCTCACTCACTCTCTCTCTCTCTTTCTTCTCTCTCACTGCTGCTTAGCTGGCTTATCGTTTAGGCTCATTGGCATTTGAAGCGTCTCGTATTTCCGCCGACAGCGTTGAATGTTGCTACTAAGTAAGTAATCCGAAAGACTCCCGCCATATATAAATTCGGACCGATCACGTGTGTGTGTGTCTCCTTCTCCCCTACCTTCACCTGGCTTTGGCTCCCCTCGCTGGCATTCTTGTTGTTGCCATTCAATGCATCATTGCTGTGGTAATTGCTTCCAAATGCTTAAATGCTTTCATTGTTGTTGCTGCGCCTCCGTTTCAATTTGTGGCAGTTGCCTTCGCCTGCCACTCAGTTTCAGTTTCTTTCAAGTTGTTGTTGCTGCTGCTGCTGTTGCATGTCCAACATGTGTCGTCGTCATTGATTTGTCGTTGATGGGCGGCTCTTGTTGCCTTGCCATGGGA
Organism: Drosophila niveifrons; assembly: GCA_035046325.1. Taxonomy (NCBI): domain Eukaryota; kingdom Metazoa; phylum Arthropoda; class Insecta; order Diptera; family Drosophilidae; genus Drosophila; species Drosophila niveifrons. The sequence goes on along the minus strand of JAWNOC010000063.1, from coordinate 6,474,905 downwards.
GTTGAGTGCGGCGATTGAAGAATGTGTGCTTGTTGCCACGGAGGAAAGAAAGGCAGCCAGCACTCGCTGCTGCTGTTGCAGCACGTTTGCCCCAATGGCCAAGAACACACACACTATTGACATTTGTTTGTCACAACCGCCGCCGCATCCACATAGTACCCCACTTCTCCTTTCTCCATTCAAAAATCCCCATCAAGCGGCAGCGTCGTCATTTTTCGGGGCGACCCTCGTGTTTTTAGGGGGCGTTGCTCGTAAATTTTGTTGATACTGCCATATGGTGGCTAGAGGGGGACATGGCGCACGATTTGGGCATGAAAACAATTTGCACATGGAAACCTGGCCTCCAGCTGGAGTGTGAGAGAAAGACAGACAGCAAGAGAGAGAGTGAGAGAGAGAGACGCTTGCATTCTGGGCCACTCTCGAAGCGTTTTAATTATGAGGCGGCAACTGTTTGCCGTTGTTATTGTTATTGTTCCTCTCGCTGTTGTTGTTATTCTTATTATTATTGTTATTGTTAGTTTGTACGTTCTTTGTTCTCTCTCTCAGTCTTTGCAACATCATCTTAATGTCGTTGCGTCGTCGCTTTGCTTTCTTGACTTGTCTTGTCTTGTTCACAACATGTTTGTGCCAATTTTTGCATGCGCATTTTATTCAAATTTTTGTAGCCTCATTCTCAATCGACACAACAGCAGCAAACAACACTGCAAAGAAGAAGATCAACAACTGTGCAAGTTGAAGTTGCATTGTCAATATTCAAGTTCCTCGAACCTCGATTCGAGGGCGTGCTTCATTTGCTCTGCTCTGTCACGGGCTGTGTGAATTAGTCACATCTGCAGAGCTGATCGCATATTCGTGATCACTGTGAATAACAGTTGCTGTATACCACTGTATAATACTATGAAAAATTACAAAGTCAACGATGTGTTTCAACTCATTTACTATTAGATCACAGATAGCATTTAGCACATACAAATGGCATTACAAAAATAATTGCATTAAGGTGTATTTATTTAAAAAATAATAATAATAATAATAAATAAACCAAATATGTGAAAATACTAAAAGGCTTAAAGCAAAATGCCCATTAAAAGTAATACTTACTAGTACTGAAAATATCTCCAATTTTGGTACAGACAATTATAACCACAGTCTTTATGATGGGCTGACAATTTGGTATATCTTCCCTTATATGGTATATTTTAAATGTGGTAATACATAAATATATAATTTTAAATATAGAAACATATTAATACACCAAGTCTACCCTTTGGTATATATTTAGTATTTTTGCGGTATATTAATTTGGTATAATTTCAAGACGTAGCTCTATTACTTGTATTATTAGCAATTATGTTTAATTTCTATTTGATTTAATATATATTTTATAAAGATAATGTGTACATAAAATAAGAATAAAATGTAAATAAAAGAGAAAATATTTTTTCTCTTATGTGATACAAAAATGCATTACATCACATTACTCACATACGGTTAAGGTATTTATTTTATAAACTTTTTTATAGAAAAATCATTGACAACAAATTCTATTCAAAATATTTAATATTTAAAAATATAATTAGACTGTATTAAAGAAAAAATCTTCAGGCATATTCATGGTCGTGTACGATGTTAATGAATAGTCTTAAAAATTCTTTATACGATATTCCTTTTTTACTTCTGAGCAGTTAGCTGTATACAATTAGCTATATACATAAATAGAAGTTCAAAGCAGTGTCTAGAAATCGTCAGTCTCATCGCTTTCTTTGGAACAGTTAGTTTAGTGAGTTGAACGTTGTGTCTCATCAGCACTGCGATGCGAATCTCGGGGAATGCTTTCGTCTTCAGTCAGCATAAAATATTTGTTCTCTTCCAGTTGTGCCAGTTGCATGCATTTTGTATGCGCCAGAGTTCCCATTCCCATATAACACTTTCGCAGCGTGCGATCGGCCATCGATGCAGCTTCCCTTCTCCATTCGCCCCTCCCCTCTCTCTTGGCTCGCACTCTGCAAACACCTTTCAAGCCGAAGGGGAGAGGAAGGAAGGGAGGGAGACGAGACGAGGCGAGGCGAGAGTAAGTTAGCTGGCTGTCACTTTGGACGCTTCCGGCTGTTGTTGCTGCCGATGTCGATGTCGATGCTGTTGTTGCTGCTGCTGCTGCTGCTGTTGCATCTGCTGCCCACCAATCAAGAGCAAATGCGTGGGTGTGTCAAGGGAACGATGTGTGTGCGTGCGTTTTTGTGCGCAAGGGAATGAGGCAGCAGCCAAAGCAGCAGCAGCAGCAGCCAGCGTCTGGCTAATTTATGCTTGTATATAATATCACTTAAGCTGACTCGCTGCCGTTGCTGTTGTTGATATTTATGAAGCAGCAGGCAGCGAGCGCGTCTGTTATTGAAGGGGGGGACCCTTAACACATTCGAGCTCTCTGTTATCCATGTACAGCTTGGCTCTGCTGTTATCCTACTATGTTAATGCAATATGCACACACGAGTCGTCAACAACAGCAGACACGAGGGCACGAAGACAACGACCTGGTTTCCCCACAATAAGGAGTCGTTGCTGTCGCAGTCCCTCGTACACACACACACACACACACACACACAGACTGGCGCTCACTCGTTGTCTCTTCGTCTTCGGGTTCGGCTTTGTCGTCGTGTCGCGCCTTCGTGTCGTATCATTTTTAGTACAAATTTTCTGGAGAGCCACAATGCGACGGCGTCGCTATTTTTAGCAGCAACAGCCGACGCAGCAGCAGCAGCAGCAGCAGCAACAGCAGCACGCGACGGTTTTTGCCGCTGGGAACAGTTTTTCTGCGCGTGCCGTTTTCTTAGTGCTGTTAACGCCAGCGTCGCAGCCGACGTCGACGTAGTTGGCGCGTCGTCGTTAGTCGCTGCGCTCTTGGACACACAACACAGCGTAGCGTAGCGCGCGTTGGAAACAAGTTTTAGTACGTGTTCCGCCGTGTTAGCAAACAGTCGTCGCCCCCCACAAGAAATCCACAAGAAACGAGGCCCAAAAAGCAAAACCGTTTTTGGCCACTGTGGCGCACTGTGTGATTGCGATTGTGATTACGATTGTGAGGCGAACGACGACGACGACGACGACGGCAACGACTATAACTTATTTTTTTTTGTTTTGTTGACTGCGATTGCTGCTACTACTACGGCAACTATTCAAAAGAAAAACAAACGGGAGTGCAGAACGTAAACGGAGGCGTCTCAGACAATTCGACAGCGTCGCCAACAACAGTTACTCCCCCCGCTCACCACCCGGTTGACTGCCTTCCCAAAACAAAATACATGATTAAACGCCAGTTATAAAGATCCTCTAAACAACAACAACAACAACTGTAACAAACATATCGCGTTGACTCGCTTTTATCGCTATTTTTTGCAAGTGTTTTTTTCCTGCTTGTTGTCGTAGGTTCAACAACGGCAACAACAACAACAACAACAGCAATCACATATCATATCAAGAAAGCTAAGGATTTGATTCCAAGTGAATTTCGTGTCAATTTGCAAAGCAAAGCAAAAATTCTTAAGAAAATTGCAAGACAAATCTGCTATATATATATATCCGTATATATGTATATAGATGATTTTTTTTTTGTTCTTGTGTGTGCGCGTTTAAGTGCTTAACCAATATACCAAAAAGAGAGTGTGCGGTGCGGTGTGCGGTGCTGTGTGCGGTGCTGTGTTGTGTGTGTGTGTGATTCGTGTGTTGTCTGTGTATGCGTGCAGCTTCCTGTGCAACCGGTCCAAGGCTCAGGCGACAAGTAACAAGCAAGCTCTGCACCTGCACAAGAAATATAAGAAAAATATTGCTTAAAGAAAAACCCGTTTTGTTGTTATTTCATTTTTTTTTTTTTCGGGAAGCTGCTAAGCTCGAACAAGCAACAAAGCAACACCAACAACAACAACAACTGGCAGCCCAAGGCCGCCCCAACAACAACTGCAACTGCAACTGCAACTTTAACTGCGGCAACAACAACAACAAGCGGAAAATTGTTAAGTTGTTGTTGTGTGCTTTTCCTTCAACGGTGCTGCTGCTGATTTTTCTTCAGCCTCAACTGTGGACATTTCCTTTATGGTAAGTTATTTATTTTTAAACCCGCCTCAAGCTTAACGTATTAGCAAGCCAACGGCAGCGGGGCGAGGTAGAGAGGAGAGAAGAGAAGAGGAGGTTGCATCTAACTCGAATGCAGTTTTAAACAGCTCAAAGTGAGCTGCAAATTTGTTGCGCTCGAAAGTATGCAACACTTTATTTGTCATGCTTTATTTGCTCTGTGCGTGTGTGTGTGTGTGTGTGTGTGTGTGTTTGCAAATCATTTAGAGTTTTGTTTGACTGCCAATGGGGGCATCAATCAGTCAATTAATCAATCAGTGGCAACATCTGCACCAATTAAAGCAATTTACAATTTGCACTACCCCCCCCCCCCACTCCCCCTCCTACCGTTTGCATGGAATTTTAATCGCCGCCCCCGAAAATCGAACAAACATACAATTTTAATGATTTTATAATCATGCACAGTGGGCATAAATCGACTAACTATGCAATTCGATTTGCCAAAAGGAAAGCCCATCAAAGGCGCAAAGCGAATTTGAACTTTGCCCAAAACCACTCAACGCTTTATTCGATTAACTCGACTAGAATTTCTAAGCTGTATGTATGTGTGTGTGTGTGCGTGTGTGTGGGTGTGTGGGTGTAAGTGCTCTATTAATTGTGGTGCATAACCAATTGGTGTTAATCTCTGATGCATTCTAATTGCCCTTCAAGCCATATTTGATACGCTTATCGGACAACTAATTGGATAATCCCAAGGAATCTATTATTGCCAAATGAAATTCCAACTGAGTTACTTTCAGCAAACAGCAAATGATGGAAATTAATTAGCCGTTTTCTTGTTATGCATTTACACACTTTTTCACTTGAATGTTTCACCAAAGTTCACAAAGGATTTGGGTTAATTTACAATTTAAGCTGAGTTGAAGTTAAAGTTATTTAAATATCTTCTCAGATTTCAGCAGTGAAATATTGAATTTATAATTTATTATTCAGCATTTTAAAGCATTCAACTCTTTTGTCTTTTATTTGTATCTAATTAGCATATATTCATTATTTCATATACAACTTTTGAAGCATTTAAATTAATTCAGCTCTTTAAATGCAGAATTTATATTTTATTTGCAAAAACATTCTTAATGCATGATTTTAAAGTTGCTTTGCTATTAAAGCTGTTCTAGTGGAAATATTTTTCAAGTTTATTAAACAATTTCTTATACCTTTAAAGTGAATTAGTAATGAAAGTAATAAACTTTTGCCATTAACTAATTGCACGCTAAAATCATTATTTAAATTAGTGAGAAAGTTACAGTTGAGTTTGCTCGACTTTGAGATACCCGGTACCCATTTTCATTAAAACTATATTCCAAAAATATACCAAATTATTATTATAGTACTGTATTCAAAACATGCCCACTACCCATATTTTATCCTAAAATTATACTGCAAATATACTAAAATATACCAAAAGCTGTAAAATATACCAAAAGCTGTATTTAATATTAATTTATTTCATTAATATTATATTCTAAGAATATGCCAAAGTAATATACCGCAAAAAATACTATAAGCTATATTTGGTATATAATATATGGTACAAAATATACCAGATTGTCAGCCAAAGCAGTTAAGAATCGATTTTAGTTCCTCTTAAATAACTTTTTTAATATAGTTTCACAACTATTGAATAGAATTTGCCATCATATTTGATTTTTCAAACCAAACATAAATAGCTTACATTTTTCCTTGCAAACTCGCACTAATAATAAACTTGAATCGTCTGTGGCATTGAAGGAAAACTTGTACGTAAAAATGCTGTTCGCCTTTGCTGCTTTGCTAATCTCTTAAAGTTTATCATGCAAGACAAATATGCCATTTAGGGTACTAATAAAACGAGAGAGCTTTTTACATCAAAGTAAAACTGATATAAATAAGTTAGTAAATGTTGCACATCAAGCTTGCAACATACGTAAATATGTACGTCCAACAATATTTTGACGACTTTAAAATTGAGTTTTTACGGCAGCATATTTCTATTCATTTCTTTTTTGGGCAGCAATTTTGATGTTCACATATTTCGTTTGATACATTTTTTTTTCGAATTGGGCAGCAAAAGTTGTGTGTGTTTGTTTGTCTTTAGCATTGAATGATACAATTTAAACTCCAAGCAAATTGGGCCACTTCTCTATAAGAAAGTGTGCACGCGTGTGTATTCAAGTGTGTGTGTGTGTGTGTGTGTTGGCCAATTGTCAATGACAAAGTTGTTTGTTGTTACTCTTGCTGTTGTTGGCACACTAAAAACGTTGCCAATCAAATTTGCGTGTCTGATATGACTGCTAGCTCACCTTCCCCCCTCTCCACCTCTCCCCCTCTCACTTCCTCTGCTATGCTCTCTATCTCGCTTGCACTCACGCAACGCTGTTTTTGGCTTTCAACTATCCGCGTGCAGAATGTGGCTTAGACCACAACAAAGCAGCGCTAGCGGATAAAGAGAGCATGGAGCATGTTGATTGTGATGTGCCGCAATGGAAAGAGAAGAGTCTATAAGGAGGAGGAGGGTGAGGAAGGTGGTAGCGGCAACCAAAGTGCAAACCTCAAAAAAGCAACAGCAGCAACGAGGACGAAACAGAAAACATTTTGTTTTGGGACGACGCAGGCTAAAAAGCACTGAAAATGCTTTTCAAGTGCGCCCTCAGCTAGCACACACTTGATAGACAGATACACACACACACACAAACACATATATATACATATATATGTATTTTATATAATATATAGAGTATAGCAAAGATTTATATAGCAGCACAAAAAGCGTCCAATTGCCGCTGGGTTGATACCAAACAAAAAAAGAAAAAAAAAATGAAGAAATATAAAAACAAGAAGCAAACTTTCGAGTGCTTAAAAAATTTGGAACATTTGCGCTTCATAAATGCGCGCGAGGAGTGCAAAAACGGGGCAAAAGATGGCGGCGGAACGAAACGAAACGAAACGAAATGGAATGGGAACGAGAAGAAGAACGGAACCGAACCGAGAGCGAAGAGCGAAGAGCGTGGCATGCGAAAACTTTTCTAATCAAATTAACAAGAGAATTTGAATCTGTTGCTGCTGCTGCTGCCTGGGTAACTAGGCAACAACAATAAGTGAAAATTATCAAAGTCAATTATGTAGCCACATAAACCAAGTGCCTAAAGAAGCTCAGCCCACACACACACACACACCAACACACACACACGAGAGTGCGCTAACAAAGTATAAATAATGCTCATCATTTGTTGGCTGTGTATTTGCGAACGCGCAACGCGGCGAATGGCAAAACTTTTGCCATAGCCCAGGCGATTTAAAGTGCGCCACACGCACACACACACAGACATACACACAAATAGACACGCACAGACATGTACAAACAGAGTGAACTGACCTTGGCAGCTTTGGCCAGGAATCGTGATCTGAGGACCGTAGTTGTTGTTGTTGTTGTTGTTGTTGCTGCTGCTGGCATCATATTTATTTATAAATACAAACGCAAAAAGTTCCTGCATAAAACTGAATTACCGGAAATTGGCCAAAAGCAGCAAACGAAATGCGAAATAACAGCGAAAAGTAGGTGGCCGAAAAGTTTTTACCTACTTTGCGCCTGCCTCCTTTTTTTCTCTCTATCTCTCTCCATATATATATATATACACAACACATACTGCATATATATATGTCTATATGTTATATGTATATATGTATTTTTTTTATTTAATGTTTTATTCGGCACAACAACAACAAAAAAGAACACCAACTAAAGGCGCAGCGTGTGAAGCAAATAAAAGGCAAGAAACTAGCGCAAAAAACTTTTGTCAAAGCGAGTACAGACAGAGACGGTGCAGGAGTGAGAGCGAGAGAGAGAGAGAGCGAGAGAAAGAGCATAGAGAATAGAAATAGGAATAGAATGGAGCAGCAGGCACAACAATGCAACCTTAACAAACGACGAGACTCTGTGCAAAAGGCGCATTAAAGCAGGCTTCCAAAGTGAGTGCAAGAGAGATAGAGTGAGAGAGAGAGAGAGTGCTGTCATGCATGCTAGAGCGAGACAACAACAATGGGAATTGCAAAAGGCAGCAGGCAGAGAGCTTCACTTGATGCCAGCTCCCAAAATAAAAAAATATATACGTATATATGTCGGTAGCAATGACACAGTTCAGAACACAAGTCGAGGACCGAAAAGAGAAACCCGGAGAGGGGAAGTGGAAGAAGAAGAAGAAGAGGAATGGTTATCTTACATGGATTTTCAATTGCTTTAATTTGTGCTCCAAATGCCAGGCAAACACTTGTACGCTGTGGCATTTAAAAGTTGCATCGCCAAATAAATAATTAATTATTCGAAATCAATTCGGGCAAAAAGCATTCCAAGCACACGAATATCGTTTCCATTATAAATGTAACAGGCTTCCTCATTTTTATTGCTTTATCATTTCATAAAATGTGCAATGTCTTTTGCAATATTATTATTGTAGCAAGTGAATTTAAATAGAACAAATTTGTAAAACCATTTTAACTCAATAGTTATTTCTCCATAATTGCAAAATGAGAGTAAGAATTTTTAATATACTAAAATCGTTTTTAGTATTTTTCTGCTTGTTTCTTTTAAAAATCTAAAATACTTAAAGCATATTTAGTGTACATTCTTAAAAGTTAAAATACTAAAAGCATATTTAGTACTAATTTTCTAAAGTTAAAATACTAAACGTTTTCTTCTCTTTCCAAATTTAAAATACGAAAAGTATATTCATTATGAAAAGTTAAAATACCAAATGTATATTTCGTATTAATTCTTAAAAGCTCAAATACTAAGCGCATATTAAATATGAATCTTTTCGTTATTTTCCGAATTTAAAATACTAAATAGATATTAAGTAATATTTCTGAAAAGTTAAAATACTTAACTCATATTTAGCATTACTTCATATTCAACTTTTTGAATTTAGCTTTTTTAGCGAAAATTGCTTTTTGATTTACTTGCAAAATTAGAATTACTTACTTTTAAAAATGAATTCCAAATTTTTCAAATAAAAAATTCTACCTTCCTTAAGTACTTAGAATAAAGAGAATAAAAAATATGCATAAATAAAATAAAATATTAAAGTTGATGTTATTGTTGAAATTGCTACTGATTCAATGATGCTTTCCACATAAAAATTGTAATAAAACAATTAATTGAATAGCTTAGAAGAATTATGTAAACCAAAAACAAAAAAAAAGTAAATATTTTTATTACTATTGGAGTTGTTAGAAAAATTAGTTATAATACACTAGAAGATGTAAAACTAAACTTTGTGTAAAGTTAAATAATTTCAAATGATTCTATTTCTATAATAAATTTGCTTCATTACGAGAATTGTGGGGGACTGCTGCTATAATTATATATACGTATATATAAACATTGTGTTAAGTGAAAATGTTTATTTTAATGTTTATTTGTATTGCAATTGAGCTCGTTAAGAGTCAGCAGCAAAACATGGCTAAAGTATTTAATTTCTTTAACAGTTTTGTTTGCAACTTCTCTGGGAATCTCCTTCGGAGTCTCTCTTCTCTCATTCTCCCATTCCCATTCTCTGTAGCTGTAGCTGTATTGAATTGTCCATTCGGGCAAGTTGCGGCAAACTCAAATTGAAGTCTTAAGCTGCTCACTTGAGGGTCGAAGCAATGCGAGAGAAGCGGCAAGAACTTTGTTGCAGGCAGTTGCAGAAACTCAAATCTCAAGTTATAGCACACACACATTGAGAAGTGCACTTGCCCCATGCAGCTGCAACTCGAGCTGAGGTTTGAAGTTGCAGCTTTTGCCCGGCCAGACAATGTCCCCGAAGCTGACCAAAAACTTTAGCCAGGACTTTACACACACCAACACACACACACACAGATACACAGTTTGTGGGTCAGGGGCGACAAGTTGGTGGCAACTTTTGCTGCATAGGCGCGTTGGCCATATAAACAATGTCAAGCCAACCAAAGCAAAACAGCAACAACAACGACAAACTTTTCTAATCTAAAAAAGCACAAAGCCAAACACAGCTGAAAAAGTAGCTGAAGAAATAGTCGCCGCACTCGCAGTTCAAGAAATAAGCCAGAAAATGTAAAAAATGTAAAAAACAGAGCGCAAAAAAAAAACAAATTGAAAATTATGCCATTAAATTTTCATGTCAATTACAAACTGCGACAAAGCAAAGCGCAAAATGAAAAAAAAATAATCATGAAGTGAACTACAAAAAAAAACAAAGGAGTTGCAACTCTGCTCTTGATAGGTGTCAAAAGCAATTGTATAGAGAAGAGTCAAAGTTTTCAAAACGATGAATAATGCAACAAATTTTGTAGCTGAAACTGAAAAAAGTTCAAATTGCCAGTTGCTATTGATTTTTCATCTGGAAAAATAAGCTAAACATATTTGAAATATATTCAAATTAAAAACAAATTATAATATTAAGTCAAAACAAATTGCAAATATAAAACGTTCAACCAAAAAATTAAAAAGTGACTGCATTATTTTCCCTATATTTTCACAAAAACAACTCATTTAACCTTAACCTTAATGATTTCCATTCATAGTTTAGGTATAAAGAAAAGAAATCTTTTCTATTGTTTGCAATGTTTAATAGATTTAAAATTTATTAAAATAGCAATGCAATAAAAAGAACTTTGAAATATGAAGAGTAAATCAAGATTGCAACAAAATTTATTATAACATAAATATTTGCTGCAAATTAAAATAAAAATGTAATTGCTTGTTGTTTATATTCTTTTTGTATTTGAACATCATTTGTATTAAATATTTTGAAGAAACTAAAGAATCTGTAATATATTCAATATAAAATTAAATCCCATTTTGTATAGCTATTTCTTTGCAATATTAAAAACAGAGTTCAATTGTTCCTCAGATTTTATTATAATAAAGAAATAGCTGCATATTTGAAGCTTCACAATTTCATTTCTAGTCCTAAAATAATTACATTTTGAGCTACCAAAACAATGCCCATGAGTGGATAGAACAAGTTTATAAATAACTATCACATACAATTGGGAATGCAAAACAAAATCATAATTCTGGCACATTCTCTAATACTAGATTGTAACTGTCTTTGTTCTTTTTTTTTTTTGTTTTCGATTGGCGTGTGAGCGAATGTATTTTCCACGAGTCATGTCCAAGCACTTGTGATTGATTATTCTCAGCTAAGTGTTTGATACAATATATACTATATATAGTACAAGTATATGATAGATGGCTATTAAGTGGCCAAGTGCTTAGATGTTATATCGCATATCGCATGCGAGAGTTAATTGCAAGTGTGTATTCACTTTTGTTTGGCCAGTTTCCAAATAGTTAATGATGGTGAAACTGTACAAATACAATAAATTATTTTATAACAAACATTTTGACACGATTTGCCATCAATTCTACATTCGAGTGTGCCCGACTATTAAATACTCACTTTCAATAAAGCTACATTCTTATTATATACCAAATATATACCGCAAAAATACTAAATTATACCGAAGGCCCAACTTGAAAAGAACAAGTAAGAAAACTACAGTTGAGTATGCACGACTGTCAGATACCCATTTTCAATATTGCAATATTCTATAAATATACCGCAAAAATACTAAATTATACCAAAGGCCCATTTTCAATTCACGATTTGCCACCAATTCGAATAAAGCAAATAAGAAAGCTACAGTCAGGTGTGCTCGACCGTGAGATACCCATTTTCAATAAAGCCATATGCTATAAATATACCAAATATATACCGGAAAAATACAAAATGACACCGAAGGCTATGTCATATCTATACCCCCCAGCCATTTTCAATATTTCTATAAATATACCAAATATATACCGCAAAAATACTAAAGTATACCGAAGGCTATGCCATATCTATACCCGCTAACCATTTTAAATATTTCAATAAATATACCAAAGTGTACCTAACCATTTTAAATATCTCTATAAATATACCAAATATATACTGCAAAAATACTAAAGTATATCGAAGGCTTTGCCATATCTATACCCCCTAGCCATTTTCAATATTTCTATAAATATACCAAATATATACCACAAAAATACTAAAATATACCGAAGTCTACGCCAAATCTATACAATTACTATAAATACACTTGGTATATCGATATTGTACCACATTCGAAATATACCATAAAGTACAAAATATACCATATATACTTTATATGGTCGGAAATTCCTTATTTTGCCTACTACATACATTTAAAATGTATAATACCCTTCTATCCTCTGGTTAGCAGGTATAAAAATGTTTTAGTTAGCTAGTTAAATATTTACACTTGCATATATGTATGTACATATATGTGTATATGTCACTTTATTACACTTAATGTCTGTGCTTCGTCACTTGTTTCCTTATCGCAGCAACAGCTTTAATCAATTAAATGCTTGCCGCAATATTTTTCGCTTGCCGAAAACCAATTTTGCGCCCATTAAACTTTCAAGCGTTTAAAATCGCGTGTGAAACGCGCGCGCATTTCCTTAAAAAAAAAAAAATAAAGTAAAGTAAAAAAATATTTTTGCATTTATGATTAAAGCGATTTGCTATCGTTGTAGCTGTTGCTGTTGCTGCTTAAGCGGCTTAGGCATAAAGTAGTCTTCTCCTCCCTCTCTCTCTCTCTCTTTCTTTCTCTCCCTTTTACTCCCACTCCTTCAGCTGCTTCTCTCTTTCCTTCTCTTGCGCTTTTCACTCTGCTGCTTTATGCTCGCTTCGGCATTACACAAAAAATACAATGGCGCACTTTTCATTGTATGTCCTTTAGCTGGACACATTGTTTTGGACCGAAGTGGGGGGGGGGGGGGAGAGTGGCTATTGCCACCCCTCTCCCCTCTAGCCTGCTTCCTCTGCCACTTGGCATTCTCATTCAGCGCAACGCTTTGGAACGCATTCACTTCTCTGTGCTCAATTTGGGCCCCACACTCTGTTCGCCTTAACGCTGCGCATTCGAATGACCTGCTCAATGTGTCACGCCCCCACCCCCGCCCACTCACACACACACACACATACAGAGTCGCATACTCATACTACTTAATAATTCAATTCATAGGCTCAGTCACGGGCTGAGCGTCGAATTCGCAGTCGCAGTCACGAATACCAAATTTCACTGGAGCATCTTTCTGCCTCCCACTTCTTCTTCTGCTTCAGACCATCTTCGAGTCTCCACTGTCGACTGTCCGTGCACAGGAAGTCGCCAGAGCAGTTCGCGTTTTTGGCCAGGGCACACACACACACACACACACACACACACACACACACACACACACAGGTAGCTTCTGCCATCAGAGTGGGTCAGCAAGGAAACAAACAAAACGAACGCAGAGAAAAAAATAAGAAAAAAAAATACCACAACACAAAAATTGAGCAAAATTTCTGTTGACTTTTATGTATTTTATGTGTTGTTGTTGTATTTTTTTTTTTTTGCTTTCATTTTTGTTGCCGTTCGCCTTCATTTGCATATAAAATTTTTATGTTGCGCCCGAGAGCGTTTATTTGCTTTGGCTCTGGACGCCGTTGCCGAAGCCGAAGCTGATGCTGTGGTAAGTGTTGCAGCCAGCCGCTATCAGAGACTCTGCTCTACTCTCTACTCACTTATTGCGCAACGCATTCGCTTGGTTTGACGGACTTGCCACATTCATTTTGCGGTCATGTCTAATACAAATAAACGTGCCACAGCCAGAGAGAGAGAGAGAGAGAAAGTCTAGAGCTGGACAACGTTGTAGTTTCGTCAACGTTTGATGTATCTCTCTTTCTCTCGGAACTTTTTTTTGGGAGGGGAGGCTCATGTTTTATTTTGCACACATTATGGCAAATCATTTTATTTGATGGCAACAAAACTAAACAAAACAAAACGAAGCGAAACGCAACGCAACGGCAACGGCAACACAAACAAATGTTGAAAAGAAAAGCGCACAACATATAACTGAGCAAATAAAAGAAAATCGTTAATGTCCCAAAATGTGCACACACACTTTTTCTCCGTCTCTCTCTCTGTCTGTGTTTGTTGACCTGGCCAACAGAAAAAGCAGTTTCCCAAAACTATTAGATCATTTTTTTCATTCTCTATTGAAGCACACGTGTTTGCATGACAATTTTGGCATTAAATACGAACAAGTTTTGTTGCATTGTTGAACAAAGAATGTATGAGGAATTTTTACTTGGAATATGCAAATGTTATTTATAAATATATTTGATATATATTTTAATGTCCAATAAGTATTCAACGCAATTAAAACGAAATTGAAACAAGTTATTTGATTTGGCTTACCATCGGTATATTTTTTAGTATATTTCATGTTATATTTTGAATGTAATAGTATATCAATGTACCAAATATTTGCATTTGGTATATTTCAGCATTAAAGTAATGCAAATATTATTTACAAACACATATATTTTGCAATTGATATTTACATATATTTAAATTCCCATTTAAGAAAGTTCGAAGCTTTGATTTACCACCTGGTATAAACTATAATATATTTTACAAAAAATGTTATGGTATATTCTGAATGGTATATTTTAGTATTAAAGCAATGCAAATTGTATTTATAAACATATTTTAATGTATACAAGTTCGAAGCTTTGATTTACCACCCGGTATAAACTATAATATATTTTACAATACATTTTATGGTATATTCTGAATGGTATATTTTACTATTGAAGCAATGCAAATTGTATTTATAAACATATTTTAATGTATATTATACAGACTTATACTCATAATTTTGCAATTTTGCCATCTGGAACATTTTACGATATATTTTGAATGTAATAGTATATCGATATACCAAATATCTCATTTAGTATATTTAAGTATTTTTGTCGGTAGCGCAATTTCAATTATTTATCGCAACTTTTGGAATTTTGTCAAGTTTCGAACGGTAATTAATATGTGACCTGCTATGAAAATATTTCTATTTGTACAACTTTTTGTTGTGGTTATTATTTGCAATTAAAATGTTGTCCTTTATATTAAGTAGGTCACATGTGGAGTGCGGAGTGTGTGTGTGGCCTTTAATAAGGCTAGAGAGTATCGATACGATATTTGTGCAGTTTGTCAGCTGCCAAAAGCATATCGCATGAAATATGATTTGCGACGAAAGTTTATTGCAACTTTTCTTCAGCCAAAGCGAGTCTGTGTCGACTATGTGCTGTGCTGTGCTGTGCTATATAAATTTATTTTTAATGGATTGCAAACTCCGGCAGAATCTAATTACCTAGCCAACACACACACACACACACATACACACACATACGGACCACGCTTTTATTCACTTGCTGCGCCCACAACATTATATGTAGCCATTTAATTGGCTTATCAAAAAGTGCTGCATACTTTGCGGCGCACAACATTTTCATTCTGCTTTTATTTAGATACCAACTTGTTGTTGTTGTTGTTGCTGTTGTTGCGGCCATCGCAGCAAATTGCATGTGCACACAGCTTAACTAAGCCACAACCCAGCCACGCCCACACACACACACACACACACATGTGAAGGGCGCTGAAAGGTCTTCGCGGAGCCATCGAAAAGCGTCGAATTGGTTTAACAACATACAACAAATTAAATTTGCACAAAAATTGTTAAATGCTCCGCCTTCTTACCAACCACACACAAACACACACACACACACACACATACTTGGGCATGTTAATTTAGTTATGCTTAAGTATTAAAAAGAGATTTTTGAGCTCATTGAGTCAAAAAACTTTGGGCAAGGCCGTAGCTTAAAAACTTTTTACCACCAACCAACAGCAAGGCTGAAGTTAGATGGCTGCTGCTGCTGCTGCTGCTGCTGCTGTCAAGCTGTGCAGATAGCTGAAGAAAACTATTTAGGAAATTTGTTTTAAGTTTGATTAAAATTATAACAAGCAAGCAAGCAGGCAAGAGCAAACGAGCTCGCAGCTCGGAGCTCAGCTCAGCCAAAATTAGTTGCCCATGTGGCATTCAAAAAGAGACGCCTGCATAGTTTAGCTGACAGACAGACTGAGATTTTAGCTGACCCAGCGCGCGGTCTGTCTGGCAAACACATAGCGCACATTCACTCACTCATTCACTCACTCACTCAGTCAGTCAGTCAGTCATTCATTCATTTCGTTCATTTCGTCCGTTCGTCAGACTTTGTGGTTCGAGTTGTCTGCATTTAAATCAATTTAAGCATTTACAGTCAGTTGAACCTTTTGTGTGCCCCACATTACAGCACACACACACACACAGAATACTCACACTCACACTCACACTCACAGTCACAGTCACATATCACACTCACACACACTTACTTACACCCACAATACTCGCCCACATTCATTGAGGCTGAGCGCGTGAGAATATTTTGGATGCCACATTTAATCTATGCAGCATCCGTGTGTACCCTGTAAGCTAAGCCCAAGCTAAATGGTAGCTTAAATGGCATCAGCATTAGCTATGAATAGACGCAGCAGCATTTCTATTCAATCGATAAATGTATCGATTAATCTCTCTGTGTGTAAGCATCTTTTTGTTGTGCTCTTAAGTGTTTGTAAAAGTTTAACAAAATGTTTTTCAATTTTATTTATAAAATACCAATATAAGAGCTTACGATATTTGTATATTAAAATTCCAGTACTTTCGATAAATATATCGATTAGTCTGTCTATATGATATATGAAATGTTATAGCTAGCAATAGTCTTCAAATGTCTGAGTATATTGTAAATCAAAGAGAATGAAATTTGCTGAGAAATGTTTTCTGACATCGTCTTCAAATATTTTATTAGCATTTCCAATAAATATATCGATTAAACTGCGTATAAGAAACTTTCGTGTTTAAAAAACGTTTTTAAAATTTGATGCTAACAACAAATTTGAAAACTGGCCTCAAACGCTTCAAGTCGGAAAACTTTTTACTTTAGAGCTCTGTTTGTAGATGAACGGCATAAATATATTTCAAAGAAAGCAATATTATTTATTTATTCATAAACTTTATACAATATAAGCACACTTTTAGCAATCTAACAGCAGTCTAGTATTTAGAAAGATTTTGTAGAAAAAAATATGTTAGTTCAAAAATAAATTCCAAAAACTTGTTTGAACATTTTATGAACATTTCATTTAAGGGTTCCGTTTTCAATATACCGATGAATATCGCGTGCGCGGTGCACGAGCACGAACACGAATTTTAGCTCATCCCCAAGTAGGCAAACAAATTATGCAGACATTTAAATATGCCATAAAATTATTTGAGATCTGCATCAATTCTTCGGCATTTCATATTACGCGCTCTCGCTTTTTTTTGTTATTTGTTTTTTATCTTTCTTTCTCTATACTAAAAAGTTGGTCAGCAGCTGAGTGAATGTGTGTGTGTGTGTGTGTGTGTGTGTGTAAAAAGGGGCGTTGGATTTGGTTTTGTTTTTTCATTTGTTTGTTTGTTTGTGTTGTTAGTTTTGCCGCTTTTAGCAGTTGTGTTTATAATAAATTCATATTCATTCGCAATCAGCGTCTGCCTTTTAGTTTTCTTCTTCTTTTTTCTCCTAGCATTTGCCATTTTGTTTTCATATTTTATCCCGACTCCATTCTTGCTCTGTCATTTCATATTTTGTTCACCACTGGAGTATGTTGATGTAAACATAAATGCATACGCGCTTCATTTTTTATCTTCTTACAAAACTGGTCGCCCATATTCTAAAGCTGTAGAAGTTAATCCTTCAGTCGCGAAAATGATTTTCTACTTCTTGTTTTTATAGGGTAGAGGAGTAGTATAACTTCTCCGACCACATAAAGTATATATATTCTAAATCACGATATAATCATATCGATCTGTTCGTCTATCAATCTGATATATTTTTTGTACTCTATGGTATATTTTATTGTAGTGTAGTACTATATTAATAAACAAAATTTAGCCTTTTTGGCGTATTTTAGTATTTTTGTGGTATATTAATTTGTATATTTAAGAAATAATACAGCATTGTTTTGACTTTGTACTTTTGAGTATAAAGTATACAATTAAACAAACAAATATATTTGAAATATACTATATTAATATACCAAATATAGTCTCTGGTATATTTTAAGTATTTTTGTGGTATATTAATTTGAGTACTTAAGGAATAATACCGCATTCTTTTACTTTTATACTATTGAGTACAAAGTATACAAACTAATAAACAAATATATTTAAAATATACTATAATTATACTTTATAAATCTACCAAATATAGCCTTTGGTATATTTTAGTATTTTTGTGGTATATTAATTAGTATATTTACTATAGAATACAAAGTATACAATCAAACAAACAAATATATTTGAAATATTCTATAAATATACCATATAAATATACCAAAACTAGTCTCTGGTATATTTTAGTATTTTGTGGTCCATTAAATTTGGTATATTTTTAGAGTAATATTGCACTATAGCGGGTATCTCGCAGTCGAGCACACTTGTTTTCTCACTTATTTTCTTTTGCTGCCATTTGCTATGCTTCAACTAATCCATTATGAAAATTATAAAGGTAAATGCTTAAAGTTAATGAGTGCCAGTTGCAGTCATAAGGATTGTCAAGACAATCCGTTAATCCTCTAAATGAGTTGCATTTAAGGTATTGCAAACCTCGCTTCAAAGAATGGAAATTCTTAAACGAGGAGATAATTATTTCTATTAGCGCTTTAAAAAAAGTAAATTCATAAATGTGGAAATGTGGAAATGTTTTCGTTTAACTTGAAATAACTACGCATAATAATATTAGTTTAATTCTTTTTATAGTAAATTATATTATTAAAATCAGTGCTCTCAAAAAAGTGAATTTATAAATGTGGAAATGTTTTTCCAAGTTTCATTTAACTTGAAACAATTATGCAACTTATTTTTATCAATATTTTTGCGCATTGTTAATCAGCTTGCTCTCTCTCTCTATCGCTCTCTTTCTCTGTTGTATTTATCTGCTTAACATTCGCTTAGCTGCACATTTTTTTAATCTTAATAGACAAGTAGAAAACACAATTCTCTGGGCAATAACTCTGACAGCTGTTTGCGGCCCCTTTGCTGCTTAGTCCTCTGGCAGTTGATGATGTTGTTGACTCTTTTGTTTTTTTTTTGTTGCTTTCGTTACGAAATATGTTGTACATAAAATATACAAATTCATTAAAACAAACCGACAATAACAACAACAACAACAGCCACAACAGCAGACAACAGTCAAGTTTATTTTCATCAAGCAACAACTATGGCAAATTAAAATTTTGTTGCGGGGCGTTAAACTCGATAGCAACAACAACAGTAACAAATATGGCAATGTGTTGACACATTTGTAGTTGTTGCTGGGAAAAAAACGAGTGCACAATTGAAATGCAAATAAAGTTTGCATAAAAAAAAAATGTATATAAATAATTACAACAACAACAAAAATGCGTCAAGCCGCAACAAAAAAAAAAATAAAAGTAAAGAAATGCAAAATTTCAAAAAATTATACAGCAAAAAAAATGCTGGTAAATTTATTAAAAAAAACTCAAAAAAAAAAAAACGAAATGTTGACGCATTTAAGCAAATAAATGTTTTTCAATTTGTTGCCGCATGCTGCATGGGCGTGGCACAAACTGCCGCCTGGCTGCTGCTGCTGCTGCTGCTGCTGCCGCTGTGTAATAAGCAGCAGCAACAACAGCAGCCGCAGCAGCAGCAGCAACAAAAGAAGCAACAGCACCGGAAATGCGCCATTGTGCACGGCTGGCCGCCTGCATCCTGCCTCTTGCCACTTGCCACTTGCCTCTGCCACTTGCCACATCGTGTGCTGCCTTCATTTTGAGCTGTCGCATAAGCGCGCTTAATATTTTACATGGCCACAGCAATAAAAACTCTATTATTATAAATATTTAACAATTGTGACAATTGTTGTTGGGAACGCGCGACACGCTTAACGCTCATTGTCCTTGTTATCCTCGCTGCCAGCCGGTCTGGCCTTCCTGCCTGCCTGCCTCCTCCTCACCTTGCCGCCCACCTTTTCTCTGTGTATATGTGTGTGTGTGTGGCAAGTGCAACGCGTGCAACGCGAACAGCAGCTGCAATTTTCACGCTGCACGCTCGTTGCGTTTTAAACGAGTTAATGCGACACTGTGCCACACACTGTTGCACACACACACACATGCACACACCTTGAGTCTCGATTACATTTTTGAACTAATTTAAACAATTTGTTAACGCTTCGCTTCAATGAAGCCAAAGAGTTTCAGTTAACAACAATTGTTTGCTATTGCTCTCTCTCTCTCTCTCTCTCTCTCTCTCTCTCTCTCTCTCTCTCTCTCTCTCTCTCTCTCTCTCTCTCTCTCTCTCCATCTCTCTCTTCTGCTTTTTTTAATGAAGAATCGTAATCATGCATTTGATATATCACATATATTACTATAATCCTTATGTATCCATTTTTAATATCATGTTAATGTGCTAGGTAAACCTTTAATAGCCATTACGCATTTTAATTGGCTGCATTAAAGTCTCACAATTTGTGGCAAGAGAGTCTGGGGCAAGTGTGGCAGCTGTTGCCGATTTGCTGATGGGGGGATGGGGGAAGGAAACTGTTGCAAGATTTACAAACTACCTAAGCGGATTCCATTGAAAACTTTTGTACTAAGCTTAAGTTGCGATAATACATTATTTATTCAATCATTTTTTTTCCATTTCTTATCTCAAAATATAGCTATTATCACAAGGTATATAAGACAAAAATGTATTACATTCAAATAATAACTAGTATATACTAAAATAAAATACTTTGAAATAAAATACCAAATATACCAAAATTCTACGAAATAAAATACTATATATATTGAAATATTATAAAATACCACAAATCAAACAAAGATATAAAATATATATACCAAATTAAATACTAGAAAAATACTATATATAATAAAATAGTATAATTAGCATATAATTAGTATATTTAGCATACTATTTTATTATATATAGTATTTTTCGCAAGATATAGAAAACATAACTGTTTGATATTGAAATAATAATTAGTATGCAATAAATAATATAAAATATTCAAAAATTCTACCAAATTCTAAGATACTAAAAAAATACTGCATATAATAATATACTATTCAGTAGTAATAAAATGACTCTTTTGAATTGTAGTATTTGATATAGTAGTATTTTATTCGGTAGTATTTTATTTGTTAATATTTGATTTGGTAGAATTTTGATATTTATAGTATTTCTTTGTAGAAAAATACGAATATAAACCCAAATTTGAAAATTTCTATTAAATTCTATGCGCAAGTTTCATTAGCAGCTTCAAATGTTGTACTAATTAATAGCATTTTTTTTTTTTAGTCTTTTTGAAAACTTGAATTTTTTCCAAACTCAAGGGTAATACAGTTTTTAGTTTTTGAGTATTACAGCCTTGGGTTGGCATTTTGCATTCAGATTGAATTGTGTCAAGAACCGAATGAAGTTTTGCTCTATGT
The DNA here is from genome assembly GCA_035046325.1 of Drosophila niveifrons. Classification (NCBI taxonomy): domain Eukaryota; kingdom Metazoa; phylum Arthropoda; class Insecta; order Diptera; family Drosophilidae; genus Drosophila; species Drosophila niveifrons. Next base: position 6,453,350 of record JAWNOC010000063.1, on the reverse strand, counting down.
AGATAACACTCCTCAACTGGGTCACACACACACATGGGGCGTATACGCAATTTTTCGCTTGCTCTCGTATCTCGCTGCCTTGCTCTTTATCGATATACCAATTAAGCCCAAAAATTGAATCAATGGCTGAGCAGCAAAAGCAGCAAAATGTGCATAGGCTGATGGGTCATTGGCTTGGCTTATGCTCTGAGTACCAAAAACGAGTACACTCACACTCGCATTCATATTCATACTTTTGGCCAGTGCCGAAACAAGATTTTCATTTTCATTATCGTTTTGATTTTCATTGCCGCTTCTCGTGCGTGTGCAATGCATAAAATGCGATGCGAGCCCAAATTGAATTTAATGTGCCTGCATTAATTGCATAGCCAACGCCTTCCGCTCTCTCTCCCCCTCTCTCGCTCTCTCTTTCGTTCTTACACCTAACGCATTTCTGGCTGGTCATGCAATATGCAAAATGACGGCTGATTATTTTCGTGCGGCTCATCAGAGTCCATTGCAATTTGGCAGCACTAAGGAATATGCTGCAGGACAATGCAACAACTAACTGAATTGCGACCATGATGATGATGATTAATATGCGCGGTGACGTCGCTGCGTGTTAGCTCTTGGTTGGGGGTGGGGGAGGGAGGCGTGGCGTGGCGCAACGCATCAAATTGAAAACCCCATAAAACACTCAATTTATTTAAATTGCATGTGATTGACAATCGAACGCCATCCACATCGTCATCGCTCTTTGCCCTCGCTCACGCTCACGCTCATTGCAACAATAACAAATTTCGCTGGCTCAGTTGCGTTGCCCCCAACTCACTTTTCTTTTTCAATTGCTCGCGGGCGTTGAATACGGCAAATGGCGAATGAGGAATGAGGAATGAGGAATGAGGAGTAGGAAGTAGGGAGTAAGGAGTAAAGGCTGATTAGCCAAGCAGGACACGTAACGCGTGGCAAAGCAAAAGGCGACAAAGGCGACAACAATAAAAAATTGAATATGAATGAGAATCAGAATCAGCATCAGCCCAAGCTTCAGCTCCAGCTTCAGATTCAGAAGCAGCAGCAGCAGCAGAAGCTGAATCAAAGCCAAGCAGCGCATCACATCGCAAGTAAATGGCGTCGTCAATCTAGCCGATAGATTGTATACGCTTTTTACTGGCTATACGTTAATATACGGGATTAGATTATGTTCACTTTTAGTTTGTCAAAATGATGAATTTTGTGTTTAATGGCTGCCCCAAAAAACATGCTATATGTATTTTAAAATGAGTTGAATACATAATAAATAAATTTTAAACTTTTCATATATGTATATAATATTCTTTATATTTTATATATATTTTTTACTATAATTATATTATTGATATATTATATTATTATAGTTATTATATTTATTATATTAGTATATTAATATATTTATTATTATTATTATTGGATTTAAGTAACTTTTTTGCATTAATCAATACTTTTTCATTTCTAAAGATAAACATTTTCTTGGCTTTTTACTTTGTTATTGCTTTTTTTTTTTTTTGTTTGTTATTATAATGAATGTTTGTTTTTTTTTAGGTTTTTTTGTTTTTTAGTTATAAATTAGTGCCAAAATATTTGGAAAACGATATTATTTCGCCCTTATAATATTTTTAATACTATTCCTGACGTATTTATACAACTACAGACAAATTTATACAAAACGATTTTATTTTTCCTGCTGCAAACTATAAATCAGAATAAATCTTCACTTTTCAAGATGATCTTATTCTTTTTTCACTATGAATCAGAATCTTAAGTCGCGCTTTTTGCAAATTGTAACTTTCGTCAAAGTGTTTGACATAGTGAATGGTCTCTAACGATTGCATATATAGTAGAATCAAGAGATATAGCGTGGGAGACAAAGTACTATGGAACGTTTGCGGGGAGGGGGATAAAGGAAGGAGGCGTGTTCTGAGCATCATCATCCGCCCCCCAACTGATGCCGAGCCGCGCTGCGCATCGCATTTGTCATAAACATAACTCAGCAATTGCCCACGCCCCAATGCGCCCACGTACGCCCATCAATTGTCGTTTTTATCAGCGTTCCATGTCGCGTTCGTAATTTTTTGGCTTCGCGTTGCGTTGCGTCGCGACGCGTGTTCCGGCGGACAAAGTACCCAAAAGGCGCACATCTACAGTAGTCTCTCCATATCGTATGCCGTATTTCGTATTTCGTATTTCGTATTATTGACATCCTCACACTCACACTCTCTTCTTATGAGTTCCATAGTCAGTGCTTAGTCAGCGTATCGCCTCTGCTGCTGTTGCTGCTGCTGCTCTTGGCGTTGGCAGCGCCGCATTAAAATTTTAAAATGCGTACGCAATTTTTGTTGTTACATACATATTTTTTTGCCTCTCTCGTGCTTTCATTTTGCGCTGTGTTATTTTATTTATTTTTTTCTTTCTTTTGCTTTAGCTTCATTCGCCGCTTCTTACGTATTACGCCTTCGCTTTTGTTGTTGCCGTTTGCCTTTGTTATAACGGTTGATGTCGTCGACGTTGTTGTTGTTGTTGTTGTTTTTATTATTCTTGTTGCTGTTGGCGCAACAATTGCCAGGCGAAAGGCATTGCATGCTGAGCAACAAACCGAACAACGACCGAAAGTCGCCTTAAACTTAAAGCTTAAAAAACAAAAAAAAATACGCAAGCTTGCGTGGGTAATTAAAGCTCTTCCGCTGTCGCTGCGGTCGCTCTTGCTGTTGTTGGACTTCTCTTCGTATCTTTGCTTCGCTTCTCTTCTCTTCTTGTTGACCATGAGACGGCGTCGCTGCAAAGCTTCAAGTTAAATACAAAATGCCGAAGACTGTTGCTTTGTTTGTGTTTTGCTGCTGCTGCTGCTCACCTAATCTCACTCTCACTCCCTCTCTCCCGCTTTTCTACTATCCTCGAATGTGTACGTGTGTGCGTCCGTGCGTGCGTGCGTATGTGTGTGTGTGTGCATAAGTTAAAGTCAAACGATTTCAACTTCAAAGCTTTCGCCGAGTTTTGTTTTTGTTTCATTTGTAGCATTTGCTTATGAGCCCAAGACAAGAGATCAGACAGCAAATATACATATATGTATATGTATGTATGTGCGTTTGTATGTGTACATGTGAATTTGTCTGCGGATTTACATTGTGCACAGTTTGTTGGTTAGTTGCCTGCTAGCAAGTGTCATAAACAGACAATGATTATTTCTTGATTATTTTCTCATACACATTTCAATCGACAATAATCAAAGCAAAAGTTTACGCAATTTCATTTATTCTCTACACAATAAAATTAACTGTAAAGGAGGCGTATAGGATATGTGAAATGCTTGAATTTTATAGATTCTTATTCGAGTATTATGTTTATTATTTGTTCTTAATGCTTAAAGTTATCATTTTATTATTTTTTAAAACTAAAAGCTTATAAATGTATATGAAATATTATGCTTAAATTTATTACAAATGTTATATTAAAATTGCAATCATTTCTGGAATTTCTTGGCAAGTTTTTTTTGCAATTAGATGCAAGCAAACCGCATTTGGACCACATTGAATTGGTAAAAGAGCGGCCCACAATTTTTCAGCTAACAAGCTTAAAGTCTTTTCGCTCCACAGAGCCGTAACAAATTGTGTAACAGTTGAAACAGTTCGCCTGGATTTTGCCCATTTTCACATTTTAACTTCGAAGTTGCACTTTTCCGGCTTGCTTAATTCCCAAAAAGTAATTGACAAATATATATGAGTTTCCTTCTTTTTTTTTTGGTTCTTGTCGGTTTTTGTGGTTGACTACGAAGATGCTGCTAAGAGTGAGAGAGATGGAGGTAAATTGCATTTATCGTGTGTGGCAAAATATGCTTTAAGGTTAAGGAGACGTTAAAAGTGCTGGTTGGGCATATGTGCAACTGTTTTGAGCTTGCTATCGAGTGTGCATTCATTGCCATTTATATTTGCATTGCTTTATTGGGGCAAAAATTGTCAACTGCAAAAATTGAGCGAGCATGAAAATTTCATTGCCTGCTTTTAGGCCGCCTTCGTTTCTGTCTCTGTCTACGCCTCTGCCTCACTTCCTCTTCAGCCAAGCACTTTTCAAAACGAATAATGCACACAACATTTTGAGCCAAACACATCCACACACACACACACATACATACGTACACAGAGAGAAGATGGCGCACAACCCTCAAAGGGTTGATAAAAGCCAGCCAGGCAGCCAGGCAAGCAAGCAAGCAAACAAACCGGAGCCATTGCCCGGTTGCCCGTTCCGTTTTGGGAGGGGGAGAGGGGATAGCCAACGGAGGCGCATAAATTTGTCGAGCAATCCAAAAAGCATGTGCCTACGACCCCCCTCCCAAAAAAAGCCAGAGAGCGAGAGAGAGAGAGGGAGAGCATGTTGCTCTATTTGTCAGCTCGTGAAACAATCATAACTTCCTCTGCCGCTTGGCTACAATTTTTTATACCCGCTACCCATAGGGTAGAAGGGTATTATAACTTTGTGCCGGCAGGAAATGTATGTAACAGGTAGAAGGAGGCATCTCCGACCCTATAAAGTATATATATTCTTGAAAAGCGTCAACAGCCGAGACGATATAGCCATGTCCGTCTGTCCGTCTGTCCGTATGAACACCTAGATCTCAGAGACTATAAGAGATAGAGCTATAATTTGTTTTTCGACGGCATTTGTTATGTTTGCACGCAAATCAAGTTTGTTTCAAATTTTTGCCACGCCCACTTCCGCCCCCGCAAATCAAATAAAATCGAATAAAAAGCGTAATAATAAAGCTGGAGTCGCGAATTTTGGGATATACATTAGGAACTATAGTCTTTGTGACTTTTGAAAATTTGGTTGCGATCAGATAAAAATTGTGGAAGTTATTAAAGAAATACTTTTGTATGGGCTAAAACGCCTACTTACTAGGGATCTCAGTTGCTTTAGCCGACAATCTGGTATATTATACCGTCTATGGTATATTTTGAAAGTGGTACTATACTAAATATATATTTTTGGTATATTTTGGAAATAATACCGCAATATATTGCTTATATTCAAAATGGGTAGCGGGTATCTCACAGTCGAGCACACTCGACTGTAGCTTTCTTACTTGTTTTTTTTTTGGCAGTCATCCTGCTGCCTGGCTCCGTCGTAAACACGCATGTAACACGCCGAGGCAGCAACGTATTGCGTGCTGCATACATTTGTTAGGCTATTTGGTCACGCCCACTCAGCTCAGCACAGCTCACAGCACAGCACACAGCACAGCACAGCTCTGGATGCAGCGCAGTGCTGTGAAAAATTCATTGAATCATGCGAGCCAAGCGCCTAGATACCAGCAACAGCAACGGCAGCAGCAGCATCGTCATCAACAAGACAACAAACATTTTAGCTTACAGAATGCTAACCAACACACACACACCGCCTCCCGTCTGCTCATCATCAGTTTTTGGGTGCGTGCCTCTTGTGCTGCATTACTTTGTCTGCTGAAATATTGCGTATACGCAACGCATTTGCGTGCCTGCCCAGAATTCTCCTTCTCTCTCCCTCTCCCTCTCTCTCTCTCTCTCGCTGGGCGACAACAAAACTAACGACACTGGCACGCCGCTGCCTTATCAGCAGCTCTCTATGTGTATGTGTGTGTGTGTGTGCAGTTGAAACGAGCGAAACACCACAAACAATTTTGATTTCCTTGGCATGGTCTCAATTATTAATGAGCCACAGATACATAAAATTACTTTGCTAGTGCTCTGGACACAGCACTCTCTCTATGTGTGTGTGTGTGTGTTTGTGTGTGTGTGTGTTTGTGTTGTGCCAAAATGTTATCCACGCAGTTAATGCTAAGACCAAAGGACCAAGCATATTCTTAAAAAGAAAAAAAAGAACCGAAATAAATGTTATTTTTAGTCGCGAAATATTATTTTGAGGGCGATGCCGTCTTAAAAAGAATTGCTGTAATGGAATTGCTTAGATGGCAATATTTTAGCGTGTTGAGTTGAATTTAATGTGACGCAAAAGAGCTTTTCATTTAAAATACGATATTTAGTCAAATGTGTTAAAAAAAAAAACAATTTCAAGAGAAATAATTGAAACTTTTTTTTATAGTAAAATATTTAGTCAAAATGTATAAAAAGAATTTAGAATGTAAAATGTTTAATGAAGCACTTCAACTTTAAAAATTGTAACAACAAAAAAAAGAATAAGGAATTATTTAAAAAGAATTTAGAATATGATATTTAGTCAAAAGAAACAAGAAAAAAAAATTTCAAATTTCAAAAAATTTGCAACTTTTTTATAGCACGATATTTAGTCAAATGTATAAAAAGAATAAAGAAAGTAAAATATGTATTTCAACTTTAAAATTTGTAACAACTGAAAATATTTGAACAGAATTTACATCGTAATTCTTTAGAATACGATAGTTAGTCAAAAGTAAAAAAAAGGAGGGAGTAAAATATACAGTGAAGTATTTTCACCTTAAAATTTGGAACAACAAAAGAGTGATAATTAAATAATTTTTTTTTTTAAATACGATATTCAATCAAATATGTAAAATGAATTTAGAGAAGAATATATGTTATAAAGTATGTATAATGCGATATTTAGGTAAAGGTGAAAAAAGACTTTGGGCCGTAATAATTAAAGCTTTTTTTATTACACGATATTTAGTCAAATGTATAAAAAGTATTTAGATACAAAAATATATAAGCTTTAAAAGTTGGAAGAACAATTGAACCTTTTTTTATTATACGTTAGTCAAATTTGTAAAAAGGAATTATACAAACTTTGCCACTTGTTTAACAACAATTGAAACTTATTTTACTTTGTCCCGATATATAGTATTGTATGTGTATAATAACCGTAATCACGTGGAATGTGTTCATAAATAATTTAGTTATTGTATTATGCATAGAATAAAATAAAATTAATTTCAAACTCGAGGGGGAGTAATAAAGCATGTTTTTAAATAAATGAACGAAAGCTAACCAAAACTATATAAACTAGATATGGTAATAGAACAATATAACGTTTAAAATGTGGCACAATGTAAATGAATTTGATGGAGTGCACAAAAGATGCAATAAACAAAAATAATTTGTAATATAATTTCGAGTTCACAATGCGCGTAAATCAATCAACCACGTTTGTTTTTTCCTTTGTTGTTTTTGTCGATTTTATTATTATATATTTTTGATTGGGGGGAGGCCTTAAAGCGAGAGTTTGTCTATTAGGCAAAATGCGGCGTTAAATGCGAACATCAAAATTAATAATTCATTTGGCAGAAAACTTTGGTGACGCCCAACGGCCGTTTGTTTTGGCATTTGTATTCATTAAAATATTTTCATTGCCTTATTTTCCGCACGGTATTTTCTTTTTTTTATCTCTCGCTTTTGCACGCTCTCTCTCTCTCTCTCTCTCTCTCTTTCTGTCTGTGCTCATTTCACTGGTAGCGACGTGACATAATTAGCTGGGCGTGGCTTGGTAGGCGTCAAATATTAATTTCCACTTAAATGAAAAATAATGTTCAATTTCAGTTAAATTTATGTGGTAACAACAATAAAATGAAAATCGAGCATGACTGACCTGGCGATACCTCTTCTTAGTTTCGAATGAAATTATGACAATCTTATAACCTATTTATAATGAGTACAGGGTATCAGGAATAAAAATAATAATATGAACAGCGCGCCGTGAGCAAATAAATTTTTGCACATAAATCTCGAAGCGCTAATAACAATAACAATAATAATCATCAGCCAGAATGGCTAAGGGCGGCGACAAACATTTATGATGATATTAGCCAAGCCCACACAATCTACCAAACTCTCTCCCTCTCTCTCTTTCTCTCTCTCTCTCTGGCTCCTCTGGAGAGCTGAAAGCCAACGAAACCTGAGGGCTAAAGGAATGCGATTGTGTGTGTGTGTGTGTGTGTGAGTGGAGACAAGGGCGGGGGGCGGAATTTAGTAATGCACGGCTATCGTTGGGCGATTAAAATTTATTTATTAATTAGATGCACGACGGTGAAATATTTCACAGCTCTCGAAGCCAGCACGTGTCTGTGTGTGTATGCGTACGTGTGTATACGTGTGTGTGTATTTGTGTGTGCTTGAGCTGTTAATGTGTTTGGGATTTGTGCATTTAGAAATGCATTTAAATCACTTACATTTGACATTTAAACGATTGCGAATTGTGATAGGAATTTCAACAAAAAAAATATATACTTAATGTATTCATTAAAGTGCCGATAACTGAATTTAAATCTTATTACAAATGTGGTTTTAATTAAAAAATAAAGTTAAGTAAGATTAATCGGACAAAGTGTGCTAAATTTTAATCAAGGAACAGCTTGTAATATTAATTGAATTCAAAGTTTGCAATATCAATTTTAAAACAAAATACTATATATAATCAATATAGATCAGATAACTAAATTTAAGTCTTCTTAATAATATTATTATATAAGTTAAGAAATAGAGTTAAGTAAAATTAATCCGAAGAAGTGTGCCAACTTTTAATCAACTAAGAGCTTGTAATATAAATTGAAATCAAAGATTAATTTAAATGCGCATATAAGAGCTTTAAATTAATCTAACGAACTGTTTATGTTTACTTTCAATCAAATAATAATTTGAGTTACTTACTTTATTTCAAATTAATAAGCTAAACTTAAAGAACTGAAAAGCTTTCAATAGTACGATGAGATTTGAGGCACATATGTAAGCTTAAGATTTATCCAACAAGCTTGCTACGTATGTATTATGATTAATGGCAAAGCGCTTATAAAAGCTTGAGCACAATTTGCGAATAAGAGAGAGTCAAAGAGAAGGAAGGGAAGAGACAAAGAGAGAGAGAGAGAGAAGGTGGAAGGCAGGTAGAGACAAAGATAGCAACTAGCTGCACACACACACTTGGGTTCAGCCAATTAAAGCACATTAATGCGCTTGATGCAGTAATTCACAATGCTGAACTTGCACTCACTCCTTGCTTCATTCTCGCTTCTCTTTGACGCACATCTTTGATTTCTAGTTGTTGTTGTGTATGTGTGTGTGTGTGTGTTTAATTTACAGTTGCCGCTGGCTGCTTTTGGCCTGTTTGCATTAAGTTGTCGCCCCACTGACCCAGGTCAAATAGCACACCCACAGTGCACAACCCAAGCACCTCATAATCATCACCATCAGCATCATCATCGTTATCAACATCGTCATCATCATCATCATCATCTGGTGATAGCTCATGCTCATGCTAGCAAACGAATACCCGTAATTGCAATGTGCAAATCATTTCACACTTGCTTTCATATTTTTCTTGTTTTTTTTTTTTTTGTTTTTTGTTGTTTTCTTGTTTTTACAACCACTCAAATTTCTGTAGTGCTCCAACACTTTACCCTCTGTGCTCCATATTTGCTTGTCATAATTATTTATTATACTTTTTGGTGAGAAAAGCACAAAATTTTCGCTGTTTGTGCAGTTTTTGAATGCTTGTTGTTCATTAGTTTTGTGTGAATACCCTGTACTCGTTAAAAGCCAACTAACGGGAGTGTTCAAGTAGCTATATATATAAAGTTTAGTTCAATCAACTGAAGTGTATAGCTAATTTATTGCTCAAATAAATATGAATATGCGTGTGAGCAGAAAAATTCAGCAAATTTCATCGAAATCCACACTAAAATAACAAAATACAGAAAAAAAAATATTCAGTGCAGTGTTCCGCTGTCGTGCACACTCATGCGAGTTGTGACAGTTTTGTCTGTTTAGCTATTTTCGTTTTGTATTTTCGCAATTGTCGATGGCAAATTAAATAAATTTTTGGTTTGTGTGTGTGTGTAGTTCTCGTTTGTATTTTGCGCTTTTTGTTGTAATTGCAGTGTTGTCCATTGCTTTACCAGTTATATTTGAAGTTGGGTAGTTGTATTTTTTAATGCCACTCTCGCTTTTTGTGTGATGTTTTTCTCGGTTAGTACTTGTGGCAACATTTTGCCAAAACCAACTAAACCACCAATAGACATATGTATGTACATTTATAAACATTGATTTTAACCTGATGATTTCTATTTCTTTTTTTCCAGGTGAGTTCTTACTACGCTCTGGTCACAGATAAGCGCTGTATGTATGTATTATCTTTATCTGAAATTGAACAAAAATATATGCTAAAAGTGCTGCAATGAAAAGCAAAACTTGCAATTGCATTTAATTGAAATCTGATTTATGAAATGAAATTGACATATTGCATATAGATGTTGAATACATTATTATCAAAAGGGACCAGGGACTGTAAAATTTAAAAAAAAATAGAAAAAGGAAAAGGAAAAGCTCTAAAAATAATTCTTGCATTCAATTAAGATTGCCTAGCAACAATTTCGTTGCGATATTTTTGTTATTATGCAAATAATAAAGTACAAAGTACATTTCAAATTTCTTTTTGTTGTAGGCTATACTAATTGCAAATTAATTGAATCTTTAGTTTTTATACAGTTTTTGTTCTTTTGCTTAAACATGAAGAGAGTTTTTCTTTAGCATTTTTTCTAGTTCAGCGTAATGGCAAATCATATTTATTATTGTGAGTCAAATGCAGTGTGGGTGAAAATTTTAATTAAAGTGCCACGCCCAGAGGCCACAAACTAATAGAAGAGGCGTGGTTGGCAAACCCAATTTCATGGAAAATGCTAACCATCAAGCTGCTGCTGGGGAAGGGGAATGGGGATGGGAGGGAGAGACGACTGTCAAATTCGTACCAAAATTCCATTCGAGTCATCAGCTTGCCACATTTTTTGTTGCACATTTCTTTTGCTGCAGCGTTTTTTCCACCTCTCTTCCCTTTCTATTTTTTTTTTTTTGTTTTGTGTTTGCTTTTTTTGTGTGCCACGGCCCTTTCAAGAACATTCAGAGCGAACAGAAGGGAGGAGGAGGAGGAGGTGAAGAAGGAGGAGTGAAAAGGGTTTGCTCATTGAAGCACTTTCTGGCTTAATGCCTTCCTAATTGAAAGTTGCACAAAATTACAGGTGAAAATGCGGATTTGAGCTGGGGCAGCAACTTTGCGCAGCAAACCGCAAATAATAAAGGGTAGAAGAAAATGAACAAGAATGAAATGAAATGAAACGAAACGAAACGGAGATGAAGTGAGAGAAAGAAGAGGACGAGCCGATAGCAAAAGCAACACCATCAGCAAAGTAAAAGCACAAAATGCGAGTCTGCTCAACTGCGAGATACCCGTTAACATACTTTAGAATATGTATGTGTATATAAAAAGTGCCATCTCAGATATGGCACATAAATATACTAAATATACTTAAGTAAACTCATGTCCATGTAATTTTCAACAAATACCCTTTTGGCTATTTGTGTAACGGGTATAAACAGCAGTGGCTGCGTGGAAGGCGCAAAGAAAAGCAGAAAGCAGAGCAGGCAAAGGCATTGAAAGCCTATGCTTCAGTCCACTAGTGTCCGTTGCTTCGTTCTATTGACTAGAAAAATGCCAAGGCTACAACGACAACAACAAGTGCAACAAATGTACACACTCTCACACTCGCTTTGCTTTCTTTCTCGCTCTCTCTCCCGCTTACTTATTCGTATCTTCACACACTTGCCTGGCCATTCTCTGACTACTTTTACACGTGCGTATTTGAGTGCTGGCATGTGCTCGTTAAAAGTGCCGAGCATTCGTCGTGTTTTTGCTCATCGTGACACGAATGCACAAGTGCAAAGTCTTCATTCGTGCTTCGTGCTGAGCAACAAAAAGGTCACGCGCTCAACTCTATAGCTTACAGTGACATGCATAAAAGAAGAAGAAGAAGAACTAGAATAAGGAAAGAAGACGGTTTTGCTTTTTGCTTAGTTTGAGCTTCAGTTTTATTTTTGCTGTATTTTTTGTTTTTTGTGTTGTTTTGTTTTTGCCTTAGCTTCTTGGGCTTATCTACAGTAAAATGCATTGGGCAGCAGTAGCAGCAACTCATTCAGGTCACTTCAGCATGCGAGCAGCTGCTGGCATAAGGTTGTGCTAGGATTGAGAGAGAGAGAGAGACAGAGAGAGAGAGAGAGGGACAGTGAGTGAGATGGTGGAGCAGAAACGTTTTGTGGTTGGGCTTCATCTCAAGGTTAAGTACGAATTAGCCTGGGCATTTAATTAAGAGGGCGTGCCACATTTGGGCTGGCATAGACACACACACACACACACAGAGAGACAGACAAACACGAGTTGCTGTTGCTCTTCTCCTCGCTCCCGCTCCTTCGGCAAGCTATCGCTGACTTGCCGGACAGGCGATGATAATCGAACAATGGCGCATAGCAAAACTATGGCAGCTACTAAATCGAAATTGATTGCGCCAACTGACCCCAAAACATACACACACACACACACGAACACATGCAACGAAGAGTGGGAGTGGGAGAGTGGAAGGAGGAGGAGCAGGAGGAGGTTGGTTTAGCCACACGCACAGTCTTGTCAGCCATTTTGTTGGTTTAGTTGTTTCCGACTGTAGCTTCACATATTGCATGTATTTATTGCTTTTGGCCAGGCTAAAACAAAGCAAAGTGCCAGCAAAACATTCACATCAATTATTAAGCCGATTTTGCACGTGTAAATCGTGTTTGAGCATTCTCCAACTTTTATACATCAACAACAACAGCAGCAACAACAACAACAAAAACAACAAAACTAATTAGTTGTCAGCGACACGTCACTACACAAAGCTAGAGCGAGTGCGAGAGCGAGAGAGACAGCCAACAGCTGTCCAAGTAGCGAGTACAGTTTGTTTGCACAACTTTGAACTGTCAGCTTTTCGATTAGCGACAGAGAACACAATCAGAACAATCATGAAATTAACTCGAATTCCGTAAGCGTAACCGTAAACGTAAAGCTAGCCGTAATTGTAACGGTAGCAGCGGGTAAAACAGCAGACAAACAGTGGCAGTGCCCAACGGCAATAACAGAACAGATCAGAGAGAGCTGCCAACTGCACGCACTTCTTGCCAAATCCTTCACAATTGATTGAAACCCTCAAGCAACGTAAGCTTAAGACACAACTCATTTGCAAATTGCAAAGTCGACAAGTTACATTTCAAATTCGTGAAGTTGTTTTCTCTTATTCTTTATCTATTATCAGTGTAGTTTAGAATTAAATTATTTGGTATAAAAATATACCATAAGCTGCACTGCGTATTTATAGAGTTCCTATGATTTAAAATATTCGATGCTCATCTCAAAATCATTCTAATAGTTTAAAAAAAAAAATTAAATAAAAGATGATATTTAAATCAATTTACAACAAAATCTATATAGCGAAACAATTTAATAATATTCATATAATAACAATATTCCGAATTTACATAAAATTGATATTTGTTTATTATATGGTGAGTTTATATTTTCATTATTAATTAATAATAATAATATTAATGAATTCATATTATATTATTATTATACTATATTTATTTATTAGTGAAGCAATGTTATATTTATTACCAATTTTTTTTGTTACTTCAACTAAATCCTTTTCCAGTTGAAAATGAAACAAACTTTAAGAAGTATTAAAGAAAAGCGAAAGAATGATTCTCAAACTAATTAGTTATATAGTTATTTCCACACACATACACACACACAAGTCCTTTGAAGTAAAGTCTACTAAAGGTAGCTTTCACTAATACCTTTAGCTTGCATTAAGTAATTGTACTTTAATCAGCAAAAGCAGAAAAAAAAACATTAAAGGTCTGCTCATCAGCAAATTGCCCATTGATTTTGGTTGACAATCAATGCTAGTGTCTAATGTATTCACCAGTTACCAGTCGAGCCTTTCGTTTTCATCGACCCAACTCACTTAACAAGCGACAGACAGTAACAGAAATAAAAATGAATGTGACAGAGAACGAGAGAAAATGTCTCTATATGCGATGAAAGTTTCTTTTTCGTTTAACCAGTGATTTTCCTACCTTATCATTGACTTTTCCGGGCACTCTCTCAACACTTTCCGTTCTCTCATTCTTCGGCTGCTAATTAAGCAATTTATTGTTGACACATGCCACACAATTGTTGTTGTTATTATTGATGTTGTTGTTGCTGTCGTTGTTGTTGTTGTGGCAATCAGCTAAGCTAAGCTCATTATTGGGGCAGTCAGTCAGTTGACAGAAAACTTTTCAATTGTCATAATTATTCAAAATGCCAACGAGATTTTTGGCAAAATGTGCGCTAATTGCGCACAGAGCTGGAATGGTAAAGCGATTGTTAAAGGCAGGTGGGGTTGGGAGAGGAGGGGAGGGATGACAAAGGGATGTCTATTTGTCTGTCTGTCTGACTGACTGTCGCTTAACCTATTGGCCAGCAGCTGGTTTGGTTTTGCACAAAACACACGACCGAGAGTCGCCATCGTGTGGCAAGTCTCTCAAAATAGACCGAAAGAAATGTGTGTTTGTGTGTGAGTGTGACCAAAGTGCCTAAAGTGCGTCTGCCATTGATTAATGGGCAACGACACGATGTCGCTCTGCGGCTGCCAATCGACGCGACTGGGGCCCAGCGACAGTCCCCAACTCAACTCTGTCCCCCTCCCTCTCTCAGTCTTTCTCTATCTGTCTCTGTTGGCGCTTTGTTGCCAAGAATTTCGCTGTGGCTGCGACAATGAGACGACAAAAAAAAAAAAAGCCAAAGCCAAAGCCTGTCGCAGATTTTCTTTGCCTTGCTCCAAATTATTTGCACTTGTTGTCATTTTTCCAGTCTACTCTGTAAATCAAGTACACAAGGAGTTTGTGCTGCGGCGTCCCGTTAAAAACTTAAAAGTATCATATTATTCAGTATACGTCGAAATTTATAATTTACGCTTTAGAGTGTAAAGTTAAAATTTTTAATTGAAAATTTACCACTATAAGCTTTTATTATTTTATTCCAAAATTTTATATTTTGTAGTATTTCTATTTAAGTTTATAATAATATAGAGATGTACATATAAAAATCTAAAATTATAAGCTAAATTTGAGTTAAGAAAATTTGATCAAAATTATCGTTATAAATAGATCTAAATTAAATAACATTAATATTGCTAAATTAAAAAAAAATGGAAAATTCAGGTGTAACATTTCAAATTAATAAACTTAAATTTTAAATCTGAAAACGGAAATTTTAAATTCGTATTAATTTTAATAAAAAATGTTAGTTATAAGAAGGTTGAAAAAAGTCACATTTGATAAAATTTCTAATAAAATAATAGACAATTATAGTGCTAAATCTGAAATTCAAGAAAAAAAAAATTTCAAATTTTAAAACTAAATTATAAAAATGTTAGAATAAAAAACTCAAATTTCAAATTATAAATTCCGATTAAATTCAAAATGTAAAACTTAAATTTTATGTAAAAAAAGACGTGAATTTCTTCTTTAATTTGCTTCCAAGTTTCGCAATAAAATTTTTATTAAATTCTTTGCAACTACAGGGTAGCTAGCCGTCGATCAATGCGGCCTGCAGTGCTGCGGCGTCCCTTAGTTCCCTTTGCTGTGCTGCTGAAATATGCAACAGAGCAGCAGACTCTGAGGAATCTGCGGGACGCTTTTGGGGCTGCAGCCAAAGGTAGCTGCCAATTTATTTTGCATTTTTCCCCAACGCCTTTTCCTTTTAGCCGGTATTTCGTGCACTCGACAAGCGCTGCTTTTTATCGTGCTATCTTTGTCTTTGAGTATGTGTGAGTGTGTGTGTGTGTTGCTCCCATTTTGTCGCTGCATAAATCGCATTGATACGTTTAAAAGTTTTGCTTTGTTTCGCCACGTTTTATGACCGAAAAAGGCAGCTGCGATTCTCTCGCAGCCGAGTTTCCGTCTCCAACTGAGACGGCACGTGATGTGCCCGAAAAATGCCCCAGCTGGGGCCATGGCCCCACATCAGCAGCAGCAGCAGCAGCGCCAGCCACATGCAGCCAAGACGTGCCCGCAGCAGCAGAGGCAGCAACTGAGGCAGAGGCAGCAGCAGCATCAACAGCATCGGCAACAACATCAAGCGCCTGCTCAGCCTTAATGACATATTGAAGTCGCTTTCTCTCTGGTCTCTCTTATGGCATATGCAATGCATATGCACATGCACATGCATGTGTTTGTGTGTGTGTGAGTGTGTGTGTGTGTGAGTGTGTATGTGAGCACTTCGTCTAGGTGGAGTTTGAGTACTCGAAGCACATCCTGGCTGAGTGTCAAAGCAGCGACGTGGAGTTGAGTTGGGTTTCAGCTTCATCGATGTTCAAAGACCTTCCGTGCTTTGGCTTTGGCTTTGGCTTCATCTACTTCTTCTTCTTCATCTTCTTCGCTCACCTTCCTTTCCCTCCCCCAGCACTGCAACGAAATGCCGTTAACTACAGGGATGTGTGTGTGTGTGTGTAATCTGCACAACTTGCAGCCGCGTGGTGGCAATCGCAATGGAATATGCGAAGTGAACGCGAGTATTGAAGCGGCAAGAAGTGCGATAAATATTTGAGTCGCAGGCAGCACTCAGCGCAGAGCAGAGCAAAGAGTAGAGCAGAGCAAAGAGTAGAGCAGAGCAAAGAGTAGAGCAGCGAAAAGAGTAGAGCTCAAAACTTAAGCGAGAAGTTGCAGAAGCAAAGGAAGTGGAAGTTTGCAAATGATACGCGAAGATTTAAGTGAAAAGCAAGGCCCAAAAAGGGAATATTTGATAGAAGCGACAGCAAACGATACAATAACTCCAACTCGATGATTATTACGTTAAGAGAACTAACAAATTATTTATTAACAAATATAGAACCTATAGAAATATACGCATATATATCGCAAAGTGATGCAAAAGTAAAGATATCTTAAGAAAGAATCAATACAAAATTTAGAGCGAATCCTAGCGATAGTAGGAAAAAGAGAAGTAAAAAATGAAACCTTAAAAAGGAAGCCTTAAGAAGACCAAACCTCAAAGTTTAGCATAATTCGTAATAAGAGGCATAGAAAAAGAAGCCTTGAGAAGACAGACGACAAGGTTAAAAATAAATCGAAGCGAAAGATGCATAGAGGGAAAAATAGAAAGAGAGCGAAGTAGAAGAGAAGTAATTCAAGACGACTTGAGAAGAGTCTGAGAAGATTAAAGCAAATCGTAGTGAAAGAAGTTAAGAAGGAAGCATAGCAAAAGAAGTAAAAAGAGAAGTAAAGAAAAAAGCATAGAGAAGTAGAAGAGAAGTAATTCACAAAGACTTGAGAAAACAGTCGGCTGAGAAGCATAAATAGAAGCATAAGAGAAATAAGCCTAGCAAAAGAAGAAAAAAGATAAGTAAGGAAAGAAGCTTAAAGAGAAGTTAAGAAAGAAGCATAGCAAAAGAAGCAATAAGAAAACTAAAGAAAGAAGCATAGAGAGCAAGCAGTACTAAGTTAAGAAAGAACCCTTTGAGAAGATAGAAAGCCCGGAAAGAGTGAAGCATAAAGAAAAACAATAAAGAAAAGTAGCAAATGAAACATATAAAAAATACAAGAGAATTGAAGAATGAAACATAGAGCAAAGCAAAAGAGAAGTTAAGAAAGAATCCTTAGAGCAGATCAAACCGCAAAGTTAAGAACGCAAAGTTCGAAGCGAAAGAATAGAGAAAAGTTTAAGCGAGTTCAAATCCAGTTCATAATCAAAGCAGGTACCATGTGGCATGTAGTTTAGCTAGAAGCGTCGTGGCAAGGAGTTAAGGTAGCAAGGTAGCAAGCGATGGGGGAAGAGCGGCAACTGCGGCAAGTGTAAAGTGTAAAGTGTCGTTTTGAGAGCCGTTGAGCTGTAATGCCGCACAAATCTTTTGCGCACATACTTTATCTCGTTAATGCAACACTTTGCGGCACTTTGCAACACGCTGTCGCACGAAAAACACACACACACACTGGCCTACCGAAAAAAAGCTCCATTGCTAAAGTATTATTTATTTATTCGTTGTTGGCATTATTAAAGCAATGCTCTTTTATCTTTATCTACTTCCTGCGTTTTTTTTGCTGTTTTTGTTTTTGGTTTTGTTTTTGTGTTTTACATCTAGATGCGCCGTCAACTACAGCGAACAGCTGTCTCGCTCTCGCTTTCAGTCTCTACCTCCCTCTCTTTTGCACACACACACACTAGCTGTCTGTCTTGTTCACACGCTCAGGAGTGTCTCAGTCAATCCGTATTACGATTGAGTGCCAAAATCGCATAATTCAACTTGCTGCGCTCAGCACTTGTTATATAAATGTATTTTGTAAATGTGTGTGAGAGTGTGTGTTAGAGTGTGTGTGTGTGTGAGTGCTTGTTGCTTAGTATTTGCCGTTGTTGGTGTTTTATTTTTATGACTCACGCACTTTTGCGGCTTCCGGCTGGCCATCAAAATGGAGCCATCAACACCTGCTTCGCTCAGTCGCTCGGTCCAGTGCTGTATAACGCACAAAAAAAATACATACATACATATATATTTCCAAAAGCTACTGCTGCTGCTTCTTCTTCTTCTTCGTTTTTTGAATGTTGTTCGAAGTTCGCTTTGAGTTATGGCTGCAGTCGCAAACTCAATTTGAATAAATTGCTGCAAACAAAACACAACGGAAAGGAAAAACAGCAGCAACAACAACATACAGCGAGAGAGCGAGCGCAAGTGGATAAAGGCAGAGATGGAGGAGTGAGTAAAGCATGTACATACACTCTCTCTCTCTCTCTCAAAAGGAAGCGAAAGCAAAAGCGAAGCGTAGAAACAAAGAGCGGCGCCCATAAAGCCGAACAGTCTATCGAGGCCGCCAAAAAACTTTATTCGCGCGCGCCTTTTAAACGAAATTTACAGCACGGGGCAATCACACAAAAAAAATGAACGAAAAAACTTTTTTTTTCACAGCAGTTGTTGGTGGTGGGGGAGGGGGAGGGGTAGATGGTTCTGTCGTTGGCATGGCAACTGAAATCCTGCATGTGTGAAGAATCAAGACGCATAAATTGCCAGCTGGCCCAGCAGTTGCCTTTCCTTACGGCTTTTAAGCTTATTTACTGCTTATATATTTTAACACCCCCCCCAAAAACTCACTCGCCCACTCTTCGGTGTCGACAACAGCAACAGCAACAACAACAACAATTGCGATTACATATTTATTTTTTTTGATATTTTTCGAGACAGCACTTCCGGCCCCCAAAACATGACAAATGGCTGCAAATCGTCTTCCTTTCGCGGCCAACGCGTGTTGACAACCAAAAATGGCAACTGCCTTCGCTTCCTTTCTTTCTCTCATCTCTTTTTTTTTATCGACATTTTTCATTATTTATTTATGTGACACTTCTGGGCAAAAAACCGTTCCATATCGTCTCGCAAGTTATTCCTCCCCCAACCCCTCTGAAAAATAAGCAACATTACAAACAATAACAGCTCAGCCGCTAGATTGATATAGAATTAATTGCCTAGTTCGGATCTGTTGGCGTTACAATCAAAAGTTATAAGCCAAAACTCATAAATTCTTTTGCAAAAGATAAATAGATGTTTGATTTTAAATATTACCAACAATTAACTGAACTTGGCTTTTTGATTTCAAAATAAATGAACAATGGAATTTTAAATGTTCAATATTCGATAATTCATGTTTAATACTAAATAGTCAAATAGTTACAAATCTTCCTTCTCGATTTTAATTTCTTTTCAAATAATGATGTTTGAAATATACTTTAATATAATTTTAAAATGGAATGCTTTTTTTTTAGTAATCACTTTGCAAATATATTTCATTAATTATATTAATTTATTTGCATATATAAATAAATGTTTTAAAAAGCTTTTTCATTTTAAAATATATTCGTAATATTGTTTGAAAACATAAATATTTTTGTATATCTTGTTTATCTATTTGGATTTCTTAACAAATATTAATATTTTTTCAAATTATTAAAAAAAAGTAGGTATGAAAACTAAAGTCACATATACCACATAAATATACTGAAATATAACAAATAATATATTTGGTATATTGACATAGTACTACATTCACAAAAATATACCATAGATTTCAAAATATACCAAATTGTCAGCCCAAGCAACTAAATTATTTCCTAAAAAATAGTAAAAGGAACATTAAATGAACTACACTTTGAATTAAAGTAATTATAAAATATGAAAATTGATTTTTATATTAAGTGTTCTTTTAGCATGCATGTTTAATACTTAACAATCACTATGTTTTTTGTATGCAAACAGCTCTCGATTTTGATGTAGTAGCAACAAATGCAACCTAAATGTTTAATGCACGACAATCGACAAGCCTAGAAAATTGTTTTCAAAGTTGAACTAGAAAGTGTGCCAAGCGGCAAACTTATTAACTACTTGGTTGCCTGCTCGACAAGGACTTTGCCACGAATTGATTTTGAGAATAAAAAAAAAAATGTAATGAACGATGTCAGCATGTCAGCGACAGTCAAACATTCCCACACTCCAATTAAAAAATCTGTTTTCAATTGCTCGCCGACGACGACGACGACTGGAAAATGCTTGAGGGGACATTTGATGACGCCGCATAGTTTTTTATCACTGCCCCCCACCTCACACGCCCCCATCCCCGTCCCCGCCCCTTGTCATATAATAACTGCTGTGAAGTGTTCACTTACTTATGCAGCAGTTTCTCGAGTCGTTTTAAAACAGTGAAAAACATTTTTCCATTCCGTCGTCATCACGCCATCATCGTTTTGATTTTTATTTCATTGAGTTTTTTTTTTGTTGTTTTTGTTGTATTTTTTTATTTGGTCGCTGTTCGAAAAAGCGTTGAAAACTTTCGCTGGCCAAGTTGGAAAATTATTGTTGCCAACTTAATTGTCGCAATTAAGTTACGGGCCTCGCCTCAACTTGGGCCTGGGATTGGGCCAAGTCTTGGTCGCTTGGTCTCTGACAGGACACTTTGCCTGCCTTCGCCTCACTTGGTCATTGTTTGGCACTTGACGTCTTGCGTTTGTTCTATAAATGTTTTAAACATTTTAATTAGTTTTAATAAACGCTTCGTCGTCATCATCATCACCATCATCATCATCATCAGCAGCAGCAGCAGCAGCAGTAAGAGAAAAAAATAAAATCGTTTGAAGTGCCTGACAGTCGACAATTCAGTTTCATTACCCTGCCATCGTCCTGCCACCGCTCACACTCTGTATTTGCTGTCTCTTTTGAGCACACTCACAAGTGGCAAGACAGCTCAGTCTGTATGTGTGTGTCCCAGGCTTTTGACAATGAATTCATGAAAAGGTCGCTCCTCGCCCCTTTGTGAGAGAGTTGCCAGCTGCTGCCGCTGCTGCTGCTGCTACTGCTGCTTGCTCCCCAATCTTGGTGGCATATCAGACGATTGTAGTTCTCGTATACTCACCGTTGGAAAAACGCCACCGCATTGCCACGTAATACACACAGTTGTGCGGCCAACCGGGCGTATGCGTAATGTTTAGTTGGCGGTCGCTTGTGGCTTGGGTGGCTCTGCTCTGCTTCAGCTTTCTGCTCTGTGGGTCGCGGTCGCGCTCTGGGGTCGCTGCGGTCGCGCAAGTTTCCGTCTGAACTTAGTGGTTCACTAACAAACCAACCCAGGCAACCAATCTTCCTCCCTTCTGTTGCTCCCTTCTGCTATCGCTTAACCCTCGCGGCCATTTGTCGACGCTTCGGCCTTTGGTCCGGTTTTCCTTGTTGCTCGGTTGTTGGTCGCGTGTCGCCAGTGCATTGTTTTTATGTACTCGTGTCACATGTGTATAAGTGTATGTGTGTGTGTGTGTGTGTCTTGTGGCAAAGTGGCAACAGCTACCACAATGCGGCTTTAAACGAAACTGGCCACAAAAATATATATACAATGTATGTGTGGAGGCGGAAGAGACGGGAGACGGGGGGAGGCCACGTACTTTATACGAATTCCGAATGCCAATTAGAATATCTTTGCTTGCCTTTGGCATCAGTTATTCGCCTTGATTTCATCAACCAACCTTCGTGGAATCCTAGATATGATGTTAATGTCAGCCCCTTAGCTACCTTTCCTTGTTTTCCTTTTCCCCACTTCCTCTTTGCTTTTTTTTGTTGCATGCTTTGACCTTCATTATGGCACAGCGTGTAAAGGGTAAAACTGATTCAGATAGACTCAAGAGTGGCACTTCCTTAGCTGTTATTCTAGCTGTTTAAGATGTCTTTGAGAGCCCCCATTTCCATTTCTTAAACTAGCTGGAAGGCAGTGCGATTGCATTTGCAGCAAAATTCAGTAATTTCCTTGGTATTTCAATGTAAAACTATCGTTAAAATGTACTTTCATTTAATTAAGCTTAAAGCTGTTTGTTAGCTTTGTATATAAACCTTAAAGCTGTTTC
The DNA here is from genome assembly GCA_035046325.1 of Drosophila niveifrons. NCBI lineage: Eukaryota > Metazoa > Arthropoda > Insecta > Diptera > Drosophilidae > Drosophila > Drosophila niveifrons. The sequence goes on along the minus strand of JAWNOC010000063.1, from coordinate 6,431,123 downwards.
TTCATGGATTAAGTAAATTTACTGTTATGAGTTAAGTCTCAGCTTACAGCTATTTAATACTATAAACTTTAATATGTTCTATTTATTATTGTTTTATAAGAATCAAGTAAGAATGCCAAAAGAAATTCGTTGTAATTTTCAATAAAATCAAAACAGTGTTAATATTCACTTTAAAATATACTAATATACCGAAAAAATTCGAAAATATGTCACAGTCTATATTTGGTACAACTACTAATCTTAAAATATGCCAAACTAATATACTAAAAATACTGAACAGTAATAATAATAATAATAATAATCTATAAAATGCTGAATTGATATATAAAAATACTACATTAAACTATATACAGGATTAGTTCTATATACCAAGTATACCAAAAAATACTAAAATATTCTATGTTTGTCACTACTCATACTAATCTTAAAATATAGCAACATAATACACCAAAATGGTTATGTTTGGGGCTTGTGTTAATCTTAAAATAAACCGAATATAATATATACCAAATATACTTAAATATACCGCAGTCTATATATGTATATGTGTTCGCTTTAAACATTTATGTGTACTAATTTCATTGATGCTTGAAGAACACTTTGCTGTTAATATGCCCAGACTTTAGCTGTGTTCGCTTCAATCTCATTGGGAATTCGATAGTTGCCTTTAAATATGCGTGAATTTCATTTTATGCACAAGCGATCATTTTTTATTGTTTAGCTTTAAGCGATTTTCCTATTGATTTCTTTTCATCGTTGCCCCTTTTCCGTTTATTTATTTTATTTTTTTTTTTCGCTCTTCTTTTTCTTCTTTTTTTTTTGTTTTTTTTTTTTTTGGTTGTCCGTTGCCGTTTGCCAAAAGCGTTTCGTTACGTTTCGTTTCCTTTGCCTTGCCATCGCTTTCCTTTCCTTTGCTCTGCTCTTCTTTCCTTTTCGTTTTCGTTTCGTTCGTTGATTTCGTTCGAGTATCTTTCGTTTTCGTGTTTTTTTTTTTGTTGGCATTTAATGTGCTGTTTGATGAAAGTTTTCCGGGCGTGCTGATGGCGAGGATGGGGGTGAGGATGGGGTTGGGGGTGAGTCGCATAATATTTCAATAATTTATTGATTAGTTATCTTTGGCGCGCGCCTCCTTCAATCAATTTAAATGCATTTTGTCCTTGCGCATGAGTGGACGCCGTTGCTGCAAGGACAACAACAGCAACAACAACAATAAGAACAAAGCGACATCGTCGATGGCGTTATTGGAAATTCAGTAAATAATAGAGAGTGCAACGGCATGTACAATAAATATATATATATATATACATATATGTATGTGTGTCATATATAAGGCACACACACACACACATAAATGTACATCCACATTGCATTGCATATCGGATGAAAAATATAGATAAAGAGAGCGAGAGAGAAAATGGGTCTCCTCTTTGGGTGATTTGCTGATACTCTCTCTCTCTCTCTCTATCGGCTTCATGCGGGCTTATGCAAATGTCGCCTCGCGATATGCAAACATCACGAAAAGAAAAACAACAACAACAAGAGCAAGAGCAACAAAAATATGCCATATGAAAAATATACAAACAACGAGAGCGAAAGAAACGCTAAAGAAGAAGGAATACTGAGGAGTGTGTGTGCACTTGAAAAGCAGCCAAATCGATGAGCAAAGCACACACACACACACACACACAGCGGCATAAGAATAACGGATAAAATTCCCCACGCATCCAATTCCGACAGCAGATAGACAAAAGAGAGAGAGAGAGAGAGAGAAAGAGAGAGGTAGCTGCTATCCAGTGTCAGCCTAAGGCAGATCGATTTATTGCCTGCAAAGGTTGAAGATATTTTTAAAGGACTTGCCACAGCTTGGCAGCTGACTAGTGATTGTGAGTTATAGATGAGGATCAAAGATAAAAGACGTATATAAAAGATTGTTGAGTTATAGATAAGGATCAATGATAAAAAACGTATATAAAGGATTGTTGAGTTATAGATGAGGATCACAGATAAAAGACTTATAGAAGATGTTCCTTAAGTTCTTCAGCATTATTGAAGCAAAACACAGACTTACATTGGTATTAAAATCAGTATTAAAGAAAAAAGAAAAATAATTAAATTTTGGTGAATCACATTTAAAATTTAATTTTATTCTAGCAAAAAATAAAACACCAAGAAATAGAGAGGAAAATTAGTTGTAATTAAAATTTAGTCAAACAGAATTTAAAAAGGCAAAATTATTCAATTTTGATTATAAAAACAGACTTAAAAATATGCAGAAAGTTCAATGATATACCATATTAAAGCCTAAAAAGCAGAATACAAAAAAAATCTATGGTAGAAAAGTTAGTAATAAGCTGCACTAAGAATATATACATATATCATTTAATTTTAGATAAGTGGAAAAAGCTTCGACATCTTTGAAAATAAGTTGTATGCCATATTAAGGTTTATATTACTAAGCTAAAATAAAAATAAAACAATTAATTACCTTTTAGTCAGAGCTAAATCTGTTGAATTTTATATTAAAAACAGCAAAATATGAATATAAATTAATAATTAAATGTTAATCGAAGCAAAAGGAAGAAAATTTAGTGTAAGAACATACAAAAATATGGTGAGCAGTATTCGAAAAGAAATACCGAATTACGTATACGCAATGTTGAATACGGCAAACAGTATAAAATGTAAGAGGGTGTCATTGAAACTCTAGTTTTTTGTAATACCTATATTCCTATACCTATATTGCATATTATGTACCCTAAAAGTACAAAATTCTGTTCTGAAATCTTTTTACCCCGTAAATAAAGTGTTATATCTAGAATATTGCTTAACTCAAGTTAAACTGTAGCTTACGAAATATTTGTTTATATAAAGCAATCATGAAATGCAACTTCTTGGAACTGTTTGCAAAATCAATCAGCTCGATAAGATTGTAAATGAAAGAATGAGCAGCAGGAGCAGGAGTAAAAGTAATTAAGACGCAACAATGAATGCAACATGCATTTGGTGAAACTCATTAAGTAGAAACTGTGCGTATTTACTTCATGTAAACCAATTGTTATACAGGATGGCACTCAAATTTAATTAAATCAATAGAAGAAAAGCTAACACACACACACACAACACACACAATTGTTGATTGTGTTGACTCTCAATTGTGTTGCATACTTTAAGGCGTCGTCCGACTAAATGAATTACCTTTGTTTAATGTTATGTTAAACAAATTTTGAAAATGCAAAAAAAAAAAAGAAATAGTTATTGAAAAGCACTTTGCTAATTGCCACGAGTATGGCAAATAAATAAATAAAAATATTGTTGAAACTAAAGTTGTGTAAATCGTTGCAAAGTTTCACACAATTTAGTGCACATTGTTGCCACTTGTTACCATTGTTGTTGTTGTTGTTGTTGTCATTTCTAATGCGTGTTGTTATTTCGTATAGTTTTTTACTCCATTCTTCTCGCTGTTTTTATACACGAAACCCATTGTGTAGAAGGGTATTATAAGTTGGTGGCAGCAGGAACTTTATGTAACAGGCAGAAATATGGTATATTTTGATATCTATGGTATATTTCGACTGTAGTACAATATCGATATGTGTACCAAATGTAGTGTTGGTATTTTTTTATATCTATGGTATATTTCGAATTTAGTACAATATCGATATACCAAATGTAGTGTTGGTATATTTTGGCCTCAATGGTTTATTTCGAATATAGCACTATACCGATATACTAAATATAGTATTGGTCTGTATGGTATATTTTGAATGTGGTACTATATCCATATACCAAATATAGTATTGGTATATTTTGAATGTAGTACACTATCGATATACCAAATATAGTTTTGGTAAATTTTGACATCTATGGTATATTTTGTATGTAGTACACTATCGATATACCAAATAAAGCATTTGATATATTTTAGTATTTTGGTATATTTGTAAAATATGATTTTCTTTGCATAGCTTTGGCGAGCCGTTGGTGTATTTTAGTATTTTTGCGGTATATTTTTAGTATATTATCGTTTAAATGGAAATGAGTAGCGGGTATAGCTTTGTTGTCTATTTTAGTATTTTTGCGGTATAATATATGTATATTTGTATAAATAGGGTAGCAGGTATCTCAGAGTCGAGCACACTCAACTGCAGCTTTCTAACTCAGTTTTTTTTTCGTGTTGTTGTTGTGTTATTGCTGCAAAATTGACTTAACTGCAACAGCAAAAGCAACCACAACAACCTCGCATGCACCTAAAACTAAACTAAACCTGGCCACGCCCCCTCGCCTCGTCTCCACACCCGTTACATTGTATATCTGAACTCCTCCGACAGTAAACGGAGTTGGTAAACGTTTTGCCACATACGACGACGCGAATACAACGAACCCCTTTTCCTTTTTCTATAGATGGCAACTTTGTGCCCGTTATTGATCCACACACAACGGCAGCCAACAGCCAGCAACAAAGTAATGGCAACAATAGCAAAACATATGTGTGCTACGTTGCTAGTTGTAGGCTGGCCCCTGACACACCTCACTCTACATCCTCGGTGTGTGTGTGTGTGTGTGTCTGAGTTGTAAGGGCATGCCTAATATGGGTCTTTATTTAATTTAATGCTATTTTGTGTTGCTTTATAGCAGCAGCAAGCCAAAGGCAGCCAAACTCCCCATCACATAAAAACAAAGCAAAGAAAAAAGAAGGAAAAAAGGAAGAAGGAAAATTTTGTGCTGCAAATGAAAGCGAGACATCGCATAAATTGCATGCTGAATTTTTAGCTAATGCATTTACTGCTTTCCTTCTTTGCTTTGCTGCTCGCTCTATCTAAATTCTCTAACTTATCACTTTTTCATTGCCTTTGCAAAGATTTTTGGAAGTTGTGCACTTGTTGTCAGCTCTGCAAAACGTTCGCAGATAACATTGCAGCTTTGCTTTCAACTGACTTCTACAACGTTTATTAACTTGACTGCACTTTTCGCTCTTTGGCTGCAACATTCGTAAACGTTGTGTAGGGTTTTGTTTACTTCATGTTCACTTTATGGGGACTTGTCAGAGTCTTAAACGTTGCCACTCACTTTTCCAGATAACAACTGTGACTTCCTTAACATTTTTTGAGCTTTATTCACCATTCTTTTGATGCAACATTCGTAAACGTTGTGACTACTAAATTATCATGCACTTTTGTTTACTAAAGGCTATATAGTTTTGTTCTTTTCCTTATAGTTTTCTCGTCTGTCTCTTTTCTCTATTGCTCACTCTTATTTGTCCCTTTTATCTTGCTTGTTTCTTTGCATTCTCTTTTGCTGCAGAATTCGTAAACGCTGTGACGTTTTCATTTTTAATGACTTCATGTCATAAAAAGAGAGTTTTTAATGTTGCTTATTCATTTTTTGGACAGCATTGCAGTGACTTCCTCAACGTTTATATTTATAATTCCACATTCCATTTTTTCACTTTTCCTTTTGCTCTAGCATTCGTAAGCGTTGTGACTATTGTTTATTTGATGCCATCTACTTTTGTCTCTTTTCTTCTTGATTTCTTGTCTGTCTCTTGGATATATTCTTCAGTCTTCTCTTTCCGCTTTGTCTCTCGTGGTTTTGTCACATTCTCTTTTGCTGCAGCATTCGTAAGCGTTGTGACTGTTAAAATATTATGTTGTCATTTATTTCTACTACTCTTGTAGTTTTCTTGTCAATCTTTGATGTCTTTGCACTCACTCTTGTCTTTCCGTTTTGCTGCCACATCCGTTAACGTTGCGGCAGCGTATTCGCTAGTCTAGTCTAGCAAGTTACCTGCATCCCTCATGCATTATCGATGTGTGCCACAACACACACACACACACAGAGAAAAGGTGCACAAATGAGTTTGAAAATTCCCCAAAAGCGCCTAGCTACAAATTTCTGGGTTCTGGCAGCAAAAAGGAAATGCAAGCCAGAAGCAAAGCGAGAGCGAAATACCCAAAAGGAAAACCCGAAAAAAAGGAAAATATAAATAAAAGAAAACAAGAGCAAAAACAAAAAGTGCAGAAACTTTAAACGTTTTAAAAATGTGCAGCGAGGCAAGCAAAGTGATGGCTTCGAGTGGGGCTCCAGTTGGGAGTTGCATGTAAAGTTGCATGTGTGTGTGTGTGAGTGTGAGTGTGTGAGTGTGTGTGTGTGTGTCTATTCATGTGCAACAAGGCGCCATCTGCCGAGCAGTTGGCAGGACGAAGGCGACGCCAAGGCGGAGGAGGGACATGTGTTCGCTCCGTTGTTGCAGCTGCATGTGAAATCCAGCACATGTGCAAGAGGAGTCGCCTCTGCTTGCTGCTGCTGCATAATAAACAATTTCTTTTTTAAACACAACTCAGAGCAGCAAACAGCAGCGAAAGAAGAGAAGAGAGCGCAGGAAAGAGAGCCATGAAACATGAATGAATGAGGACGCGCAGTCAGCGTTGAATGAATGAATCATTCACGCAGAAATGAATACAAGCGCGACACATGAATACATGTGAGTATGTGTGTGTGTGAGTGCGGCCTGGTTACAAATGAATGTTGACACTCACACACACACACACACACACAGAGCATGTGAATCAATGAATGTCTACATATTGCCATAATTAAGAAACTCGAAACCAAGATGAATACACGAAACGAACGCAACTGAATACATGTTTCGTATTCGTATACAAACATATGAATGCATTGATTATAGATGCATGAGTACTCAGTAATTCAATAAGTGAATACAAGAAGTCGTTTGCGTAAAGTAAACGAATGATTTCTACGATTCACATTTATTCACAATTTCATATTATAAATTCATCAATTATTATTTGAATTCGTTCATTTTCATTTATTCATAAATTTATAATAATAAAGTTTCATTCATTTTTTGCTTTCCTTCATTCATATTTATTCACATTCAATCATTCATTCATTATTTGCATTCGTGCATTCATTTTTATTTACATTTTCATGTAATAATTTGCTGTAAACTTTATTCGCTAAAAATTCATTCACTCATTCTTTGCATTCATTCATTCATATATATTCACAAATTTATATTACTACTTCAAATGAATCTTGCTCAAAATACATTCACTCATTCATTATTTGCATTCCTTCAATAAATTTAATTCGCTATAAATTTCATTTGCTCAAAATACATTCACTCATTCATTATTTGCATTCCTTCATTCATATTTATTCACAATCTCATATTATAACTCGCTATAAATTTCATTTGCTAAAAATACATTCAAGCAACTATTTTGGTATTTATTCCAACTTTTTTTTTGCTGCCTTGCACTTAGCATTAATTAATTTAAATGGACAACTGGCTGTGAATGTGAATACCTGAGCGTGCACTCATACTACTCATACTGAGATTTGTAGTATAGAAAGACTGAAACTGAAACTGAAACCAAGAATGAAACGACAAAAAAAAAAACGAGAAACTACAACTAGAAATTGCGTGTAATAAATGACTCCACACATTCGCACTGAGTGAGTGTGTGAATGAGTGCATATGAGTGTTTCGTGAGTGCTGGCGTGTTGTACTACTACACTGCGTTCATACATTGTATTCAATTTTGCACTACGTCTCTCTCTCTCTCTCGCTCTCTTTCTTTCTATCGCTGTCTCGCTCTGCGTTTTTTTCGTTTAATGTTTTTTGCATATGACGTTGCCGGCTAAATAACAACCAAGCACCCCCAACTGTCCCCTTAGGGGTGTGCCACGCCCCCTCCACCACCGCCCCTCGTCATATGTGTAGCCAACTCAGGTGGCTTTGTGCTGTGCTCTGCTCTGCGGCAGCTCGCAATTAAATCGATAATAGCGCGACCAGCGGAGCCTCGCGTCTCATGAAGCCTAAGCCTGAAGCCCCGTCGAAGCAACGCCTTCCCCCTCCCCTACCCCCCTTCCCCACCCTCCTCTTCTCCTCACCTTTGTCCCGTTGCGCAGCTCAAAGTCTGCCTAATTGCGGATGACATGAAATTGTTTGCGCTATAACAATAAACCAAAGCGTTGGCGACTGCGACGCCAGCAGCGACGTCAGCGGCAACTGCGACGACGACTGCGACTGCGACTGTATGTAGCCAACAACAGAAACAACAAACCGAAGCAAAAGCAACAACAACAACAACAAACTGAGCTCAGCTCAGCGCAAAGTGCGAGCTGACAAATATTTACCATAGATGGCGCTTAGGTGCAAGGTTTATGTTTGCAAATGCAACCGATAAGAATCATTCGAGGTGAGCTAATAACAATTGCGATGAACTCACCCGATACAATGCCCCGCCCCTTTTCCACTTCCTCTTCTCTCCCTCATGCGCCCAGCCACAAGCCAAACACACAATGTAAGACTTGGTCGCATTCACACGCCCACTTTATTTCAAATTAATAAACTGCAGCTCAACTTGATATACTTTATGCGGAACTTGGAGCATTTCTAAGTTAATTTCATAAATGAGTTTATTAATTAGTTGTCCTCTAAATTTTTATGTTATGAAATTAGGAAAGAGAGGCTCAAACATTATTTATTATATTATTGGGTAAATTAATATAATAATATACTGAATGAATTGAATATACTAAATGCTGTTTCCTGCATTTCTTATTTAAATTCTTAATTTCTTAAGCCATTATTGAATAGTGCAATTTATTTCTAATGTATTTACAATATTTCTGGTATGTTTTACTTCAATTCTTAATTTTTTTAAGCATTCTATTACTTTATTAAATATTTAAATTCAATATTTATGTATGCAGTATATTTCTGGTATGTTTTACTAAAAAAATTTTAATTTTACAAACCATACTGAATAACAATTCAGTATTTGTGTATTCAGTATATTGCTGGTATATTTTTAAAGCGCATCTAATTCATTTTATTGTTACTGTGGTCTAATTGTTGCTTCTAGTAGATACAGTATATTTATAGTCTATTTTACTGACATCTACTACAATCTCATAATAAATCAATTTTAAAAATAGGAATACAAAATTAAAAGTACATTTATCATAACTCCTCATTCATCGCTCATTAATAGACAACGCTATAATCATAAGAGCACTCTTCTGTCTCAGTATTTTATTTGGTTTATTATTTTGCATTTTACTGTTCATTTTGCACTGAAATTTTGAAATACCAAGAGAATTTTGAGAATGGTTGAGGCAGTCTTTTGATGTCTGTTATTTTCCCATCGGAATTTTGTGTTGGTGTAAATCTACACTTGATTGCCTAATAAATACCCTTGGAAAAGAGAATTCTCAAGCTGAAAGCTCAATAAAATGTTTAAGTATATAAATTTTAGATAGATATCGTATAATAATAGATGAATAATAATAAAGAAATATAAGGAAATGAAGTAAAATACTCGACTAGCTTATAATGTATATAAACTTCAGATAAACATTGTATATACTTTATAAGACAGATTGATAATAATAAAGAAATATAACAAAATTAAGGAAAATAGCCAACAAGCCTATAAAGTATAAAAATATGGATGAATAATAATAAGGAAATATAAAGAAATTAAGTAAAATACTAGACTAGCTTATACCCTACACATTTATAATGAGTGATAACTGCAGCATTATATTAAATTATGCTATAAATCGCAACTTCCATATTCCATATACCCTCTATAAAAAGATTTTTGTTCATTTCTTTCGCACATTTAGCCAAGTTTCACGCCAATAATTGCACGCAATTAAGGTCATTTATTTTGTTTATATTACTTTTTTCTTTTTATTGTGTGTTTGTATGTATTCATTATGAACATACATACTCACATACATAGTATATATACCCTGTAGTTTGCACATTTTGGTATCGTTTGCACTGATAATTGAATGTAATTAGTGGCATTTCTTCTGCCTTCTCCGCCTTCTGCCTTCTTCTTCGAGTGGGCAATGTTTGCCATTGAGTGCTTTGCGCTCTCTTCTCTCTTCTCTGTTCTCTGCTCCAAGCAGCTTCCCTTTTGCGCCCTTTTTCTTCATTTCCTTAATATTCCATTTGCTTTGCTCTCTCTCCTCCTCTTTCTACTGTGCTCGGGTTTGAGGGAATGAAACGGAAGAGCCGTTAGCATTTGCTGCGTTTTGTTTTGTTTATTGTAATTGCAGGCATTGTCAACATTGTTGTTGTTCTTGTTGTTGTTGTTGTTGTTGTTGTTGTAACTAGAAGGTAAGCAATTCTGTTTGCAGTTGTTGTTGTTGCTTTTTGTTTTTTTTTTAGTTGTTGTTGTGGCAACGCACGTGCGGAAAATGCCGCCGCAAAAGGCAGCGGAAAAACTGAAACACATGGCACGAAAACGCTAATGACACACAAACACAAACAAACACGCACACTTGCATATGCTGTTGTATGTGTGTGTCAGTGTGTGTGTGTGTGTACTCTGACTGTCTGCTGGGGGCCTTTGGCTGCTTGTCATGTGTTTATTATCCTTTGGCAGCGGAAGTTTACAACAAAAGTTGAAGGCAAAACCGCAGCACGTTGAGCGACAAAAGATGCTGGCACGCCCCCTCCTTCCCTCCTCCCCCTTCCCTTTCCCCTTACAAGACTTTAGGCGACTGCTTGTTGCACTGAATAAACAATTAGAAAATCGCATAAACGGCCATTAAATTGTTTTTCCACACTTTTCCCCAAAAACGAAATTCTAATCAAATTTTCAACGATTTTTGTTGTTCTTTTATGCGTGTGTGTGTGTGTGTGCCATAAATTAGCGGCACTCTGCCACATGACGCTGACAAGATGTTGGAGGCAGGGCCAGGGGCTTGAGGGGGCGTGACCCAATAAATTCATCAAGCATTTTGCCAAGACTGCCAAAGCGACAAAACTCTTTTTATACCCGACACACAGGCGAACAAAAAATATTGTCAGGGTCTTATCAACTGAAGTAAATACAAATTAACTTGTTGGACATCAAAAGAAATTGCGATAAACGCATGTTTCAGAGACTAGAATATGCTAATGTTATTAGTTGTGCTTTGCAAATAATTCAATTTCAGTTTAACAACATTCTAAATAAATTGAACAACGTTTTATATAAATTCTTAATATTATTTCAACAACAATGTAGATAAATTCTGAATTTTAGTTGAAAGACATTCTAAATAAAGTCTGAATTTTAGTTGAAAGTCATTATAAATAAGTTCTGAATTTTGGTTCAATAACGTTTTAAATAAATTCGGAAAATTTTACAAAAATCTTTTGCTTGAATGTTGTGCAAGAATTCATTTTATTGCTAAAGTTACAACAAAATAATGCAAAAATACACAGTTGCTAAACTTCAAAACAGCATTGAAGAATTACTTTAACCTTTTTTTTGGTTTTGTTGGTCATATAACTACAAGTTTTTGTAGTAATTATGCCAATAAACTAATTTTTTATATGTGCACAATTTTCTAGCGGAATTTGTGCACTGGAAAAAAATCATGAACTAAAGGTTATTCGTATAGCTTTGGATATATAAACAGCTAGGATTGATTTTATACACTTTTTCTGTTTTACCATAAAATATATATACAAATTTGTGAATTTTTTGTTTTGCACACAAATTCCTTAATTTTACGCTTATCTTAAAAAAGAAAAATAATTCCAAAATCATTCTTTGCTCTAATTATAAGATTCATCTTTACCTGCAATAGAAACATTTTTTCGGTATATATTTTTTCACTTAGTATGAGTATAAATAGCACTTAATTTTCTATTTCTACCGTTTTTTGTTAATGATGTAAATAACTGAAAGTTTTTGCAATATATATATGCTAAAGTCAAAATTTCAATATACAATTTAATTGTTTAAAAGTTTCTCAATAATATTAGTTAAATTAATATCTTATGTTGAGGCGTTTTCAGTGACATTTTTTGAACACAAAGGTTGCTACGGGTATTCCACAGTTGAGTATGCTCATCAGCAGCTTTCTTATTTGAGTTTTTCTTAATATTGAAGGCGTAGCAGCAGGCAATAAAGAAGGAGGAGGAGAAGGAGTGGGAGAAGGAGTAGGAGAAGGAGAAGGAGAGAACGACCCTTTAATTGAATATTAATAACAAAATCCTGCATATTATAAGCAGCAGTGGCCAGCGCATAACGAATACCGAATAACGAATAACGGATAGCGTATAACGAATAAGGAATAAAGAAGAGAAAGGATCAGCTAACCAAAGGTTCGTCTCCGTTTAATATATGCGCATATGCGTGTGTCGTAGCTGCGATTGTATTGGTGTGTGTGCTGCCTTTGCCTTTGCCTTTGTATTTGTGCACACGCGCAGCGAAGAGCGAAAAGAGTCGAGAGTTGGGAGTAGAGAGAGAGAGGGGACGGGCGGGGCAAGTGGCAAATGGCAAGGTCCTGCCACTAAAGTTGTATGTCCTGACATGTCAAATGTTAATATCATTAGACGCAACTCGATTCCCTGCAATTCAATTCGCCCCAATTCGCCTCAATTCGTCTCAATTCGCTTCAACTCGCTGCATGCAACTACAGTTATACTCTCTGTGTGTGTGCCTCAAACTCTGCAGACTTTAACTCAATTTTCAAGTGGCACGCAGCTGTCCGGAAAAGTGTTGCAAAAAAAGCACATATGATAAAAAAAAGGAGAAGGTTGCTTCCATTTGAAGTATCGCCTGCAAAACGCCCATTAAAGCAGTTACTTTATGTGAAATCAAATGACATGTATTTAATGAAATCAATTTGCAATTCATTCAGTTGATCGCGAAACTTTTAAATGCAAGTTCATCAGACTTTAAATGAATAAAAATGCTTATTTTAATTTGGAATGGAAGTATAAATTATCAAGTAATAAATAATAAAAATTATAATAATAATAATAGTAATAATAGTGATAATAACAATAATGATAATAACATTTTAATTTAAATTGAAGCAATTATGATAACATTTAGTCTTAGCTTAAATTAACCTTTAAGTTCAAAGAAGAAAATTTACATTCATAGCATTAAATTGAACATGGATTAATTGACAATCAACTGAACTTGAATCTGTTGTTCATCAAATCACAATTCTTTTCTGATAATTCGATTATTTTATTATCCAATAACTCGCGATATCTTTGACATTAATTGGCTTACACTAGCGTACGCTTTTTATGCATACTTATTAATTGGCCATAACTACAAAAAAGAATGAAAGAAAACATGACTAAAGCTTGTGGCTAATGAAAGCGACATCGAGTCCTCTAGGAAGTCAAAAATGGATGAAATGGGAAGTTGCTCAGAGAAGGGAGGAAGGAAGGCGTATTGGGAAAGGGATTGGGAATGGGAATGGGAACGGAAACCCATTGAGCCCGAGTAGTGGTTCAGTTAACTAACCAAAAGACCTAAAACAGCTAAAAGCAAAAGTTATGTGTGCGTGTGTGTGTGTGTGTGTATAAAATCATGTCGAGTCATTTCCTGTACAACTTTTCGCCACACACACACACAGGACTAAGGCTGTAGCTGAGAGGCCACTAAAAGCAGGCACACAAAAATTGAAATAAAATAAACCGAGGAAGGGCAAAAAACGCGACGAACGAACAAAAAAGAAGCTGAAAAATAAATATATATTTAAGTATATATTAAAATGGTATAAGCTCGAGTCAGACAAGAGTTCGCTCTAAGCATGCTGGCCCTTTAATGGTCATAAAAATTTTATTATAATTTTTAATAATTTAGACGAGCATATTGCGGGGTGGCACTCAAGAAGGGGCAGAGGGCTGTGTGTGTGTGTGTGTCTGGTCAAGGGCCACTGGCTAAACTATCACATGGTGGCTGAGGCCAACGCGATGCGAATACGACTAGCGAATGGCGAATGGCGAATCCGGGTCTGTGGCTTTGGCCATAGACGAAGTCCGACTCAGAGCGAAACCGGCACGCACACACACACACACATACATATATATACGCGAAAGTGCAAATGCCGTAAATCATGGCCCAGGTAAACAAGCAGCAGAAGCAGCAGCAAAAGTGGAAGAAGCAACAACAACACAAAAAAAAGGCAACCCAAAATAGAAGCAACAGCAAAAACGAGAAACAAAAATGAAATGAAATGAAATGAAGGCAAGCGCTACACTCTGTGTGTGTGTGTGTGTGTGTGGCAAGGAGGATGTGCCCCAAACTGAATACGAAGAGGGGAGAAGAGGAGAGAATAGAGAGGCGAGGCAGGCAGAGAGACAGTTTGCCCGGGTCAGCTGGTGCACAAGCTGGTTGCGATGTCCTTCAGAGTTTTGTGCCGCGACTCGGCGATAACTTGATGAAATCGTTAGCATTACCGTTAGACGTGCCACGTTAACGCCACTGCAACAACACAGTGCAACATATGTTCTTCGCTCTCCACCTGTGCAAATGTGTATGTGTGTGTGCTAAGTGAGTGAAAGAGTGTGTGAGGGAGGGGGCGAGAGGGAGTAGCGACAGCTAACCAAATCAAGCCATGAAAAATGATACAGCAAACGAACCACTTTTGCAGCTCCTCGAGCAGCAGCAGCAGCAACACAACCACTTTCTACCCCCCCTCCCCCTCCCCTTCCGATGTTAATGGTGTTTAAGCAATTTGAAAATGTCACCTTGACTAAGGTGGCCGAGGCAACTGCTATTTTGTATGGCTATAATCACTAATTGCCTCTCAAAACGCATACAAATAATTTCATTTTCGCTAACGTATTTAGTTGCACAACTAATATAACTCACTAACTAAAACGTTCGTTATTAATAAATTCAAATGTGAATAGCAAACCATTTAAGTTGAAGCCCAAGTGTATGCTACACTTTTGAGTAAACTCAAACTTGTTGGCTGACTGAGTCGCTGCTGAGTCTTTGTATTCAATATGTATAAATATGAACATTGTAAGTGAAGTAATCTTTGTTCAAAATCACTACTGTGTTTAACCTTTGCGTGCCAGTTATATGAAAGAACTCTACTGGGTCAAAATCAACTCGCGTCTCAAGTACTAATTGAGTACTAATTCAAGTGGGCAGCCCAAAAGTATGCTTTACTTTTTAATAAATGAACTGCTTTCTCAGCAGGCAAGTGCACTGCTTGCACATGCTGCTTGCCTTTCAGTGTGTTTATTAAATTTCTTTTGTTTGTTTTGATTGACATTAAAAATATATATGCACGCACACATATTAAAGAAAGCAAAAACAAGTGCTTGCTTCTGCTGCAGTAGCAGTGCGAGTAATAGTCGCAAAAGCCACAAATGCCAAGGCCAAACCACACATGGTGCACATGACATGTGGATGGGTGAGGAAAGTGAAGGGAAGAGCGTGTGTTTTCGAGTGGGTGCAGCTGTAAATGCCCGTGTGGCATGTGACCATGTTGAACTGATGAATCGGACCAATGTGCTAGTGTATGTACGTGTGTGTATTTTCGCGTATATGTTTCAATTTCACGGCGGAACAATTCACAGTTACAGTTGCAGTTTCATTTGCGACTTGCCTGCACTTGATTGCTTGACTGACACACACACACATACACACACACACACGCGCAGACATTTCTAGCTTTTATTTGTTTGCATTGCTTGCGCTGCTTTTCACAATTTTCGCGCATTTCCCTTTCATTTGACTAAACTTGACCCACAAATCATGCGCAATTTCACTAAAATTATTCAGCTGCTGCAGAATTTGACATGCCACAACTTTAACTGCATATTTTAACAATGCAATGGGATAAACAAATAGCAAAAATGGTGATTAGATTAGAAATTGTGCAAGCGAGAGGGAGTATGAAAGCCGACGTTAAAGCAATTTTAAATGCGCGCCGCAGCAAGCAGTTACGTAACTGCTTTGCGCTGTACAATTGGCAAAGCAGTGAACTGCTTGGTTATCGTGCGCTACTTGCTCATGGTGTGTGTCCCAGCTAGGCACGTTTCAAACTTATAACTGTTGGTGAAATACAATTTGCTTTTCACCAACCACAGTGAATATTGACTAGTTGAGACAATTTTATTTATTTACGACTTGTAAATTAACCTTACGTTTGTTTCTTTCTATTTGCAGCACGAATAAAG
This sequence comes from Drosophila niveifrons, assembly GCA_035046325.1. NCBI lineage: Eukaryota > Metazoa > Arthropoda > Insecta > Diptera > Drosophilidae > Drosophila > Drosophila niveifrons. The sequence goes on along the minus strand of JAWNOC010000063.1, from coordinate 6,415,138 downwards.
GCGACTTGCAACGCGCCTAATCACGATGTTGCCATATCGTCAGCCCCTGCTGACTCTGCTCCTGCTTGCCACGCTGCTCGTCCTAATGCCAAATGCCACGCTGGCCAAGACAAAGAAGGGCAACAAATCGAATCAGAACTCACACTACAGCGACTCCTTGAGCGGCGGCAGCAGCAGCAACAGCAACAGCAACAATGCGGGCAACAGCGACGAAACCACAAAAATCAAAGGACACGGCGATGGCGGGCAACACTTTGCCATGGAGCCGCAGGATCAAACGGCTGTCGTCGGATCACGCGTAACGCTGCCGTGTCGCGTCATGCAAAAGGTCGGTGCATTGCAATGGACCAAAGATGACTTTGGCCTGGGCCAACATCGCAATCTGAGCGGCTTCGAGCGCTACTCGATGGTGGGCAGCGACGAAGAGGGCGATTTCTCGCTCGACATTTATCCGCTGATGCTCGACGACGATGCCAAATACCAGTGCCAGGTGGGCCCTGGGCCACAGGGCGAGCAGGGCATACGATCGCGTTTCGCCAATCTGACGGTGCTGGTGCCGCCCGAGGCGCCAAAGATACTGCAGGGTGACTATCTGGTCACCACCGAGGATCGCGAAATTGAACTCGAATGTGTCTCGGTGGGCGGCAAACCGGCTGCGGAAATCACCTGGATCGATGGCCTGGGCAATGTACTCACCGCCGAGAGTTTCTTTGAGCCGCTGGCCGATTCGAGACGCGTCACCACCAAATCCGTCCTCAAGCTGGCGCCCAAAAAGAAATATCACAATACGACAATCACGTGTCAGGCCCAAAACACTGCCGATCGCACATATCGCTCAGCGAAGGTTCTGCTCGAGGTGAAGTATGCGCCCAAGGTGTCCGTTTCGGTTGTGGGCGGTGCTCTCGCCGGGGGACGCATACCGGAGGGGGCTGAGGTCATACTCAGCTGCCAGGCGGATGCGAATCCGCACGAGGTCAGCTATCGTTGGTTCATCAACGACGAGCTCATGACCGGCGACTTTACCACCAAAATGGTAAGTGTTGCAAACTAAATTGAGGCAGTTGAAAGTATATTTCATAAATGATTTGCCACCTTTTTGGCATTTTTTGATACTCGCAATGAATAGTTCTACATAATGGGTAGATTACAAAATTCAATTTCGTTATTGAGCAAATCATTTTACTGATACAAAATAGGGTCATTGAAAAATCGGTTCTTTATACATCAGTAAATTTAAGATGAATGTTGAAAATAAACATTGATATTATTTCTACTTATCGATTTGAAAGAAATTCCGAAAAGTACTTAAAAGTTATATTTAATATCGCTATATATTTAAAATAAGAAAAATTCAAAGAAATATAAAATTTACGAAATGAAACTAGTTAAAGTTTAAAATTCAATCTAATCGATTTAAATTTAAGTTCCGAAAAGTACTTTAAAGTTTTCTTAAATTTCTCTTTATGTTTGAATCAATGAAAATTTCTTGAAATATAAAATTAATGAAATGAAACTAGATAAAGTTAAAAATTCAATCTAAGCGATTTGATTAATATGTTATGTTATTCAGATTCCATTTTGATTGAAATGTGTAAAAAAAAATCCAATTTTTAATTATGTATGACTCTATTCCAAAAAGTAATTTAAAGATTTCTAGAATATTTCTTATATGTGAATGTTTCTATACAAATTAAATTGCATATTCAAAATGAAACAAGTTTGAGTTGGAAATTAAATCTAAGCGATTTGATTAAAATGTTTCATTTTTCAATATTTTATCGGACAATTTATTCGTTAAACATGATTATTGAAGTGTGTAAACAAAATAAGCGATTTCTCATTTAACATCAGTCTATTAAAATTAATAACAATGTTTAAATATATATATATTAAAAGACCAGATAATAACTGAAAGGTTTACATAACTAAATTAAGAAAGATTAAATTAAAATCAATGATGTTTTCATCAGTCAGCAGTTTAGCGAAAAACAAGCTAGCTATAGATGTGTTACTTCTCTAAACTAATCCGTTTGCTTTTCTAATAGATCATACACAATGTAACGCGACAATATGACGAAGCGATCGTCAAGTGCGAGGTGGTCAATGCTGTTGGCAAAAGCGAGGAAACCGAAACGCTCGACATCAGCTGTAAGTTGTCTGCTCTTGAAGAAAAACCTTAACTTAAGCGCCTTTTTTTTTGATTGTGCAGATGGTCCCGTATTTCGACAACGTCCCGCCAGCAAGGAGGCGGATTTGGGCGCCACTGTGACGATGCGCTGTGAAGTGGCCGGCAATCCCACGCCTCAGATCGAATGGATCAGCGAGAACTCCGATCGGGTAAGCCAAACAATATACCAAACGACAAACTCCAGCTAAACTCCGTTCTCTTTGTTTTAGGTTGTGGGAAACTCACCGGAGCTGAAGATCAAAGTGAGCAGCAATACGGCGGGACGTTACTTCTGCAAGGCGGTGGTCAATGGCTTTCCCGAGATCGGTGCCGAGGCGACGATCTACGTGAAACGTGCCCCGATCATCACCTCACAGAAGGTGCAATTCGGTGCCGTTGGATCGCGGGCCAAGATCGATTGTTTGGCCTTTAGCATACCGAAGGCGGAGCATATACTCTGGTCCTTTGAGGGCAAACTGATTAACATGAGCAGCGCCGATCCGGATATCTACATATTCGAGGAGCATCATCTGCCCGAAGGCGTGCGTGCTGCACTGATCATCAAGGAGAGCCGATCGACGCATTATGGCAAATACAATTGCACCGTGCTGAATTCGTATGGTGGTGATTCGCTGATGATTACCCTCGTCCCCGAACCCGGCAGCATACCCGTTGTCCTCGTCGTCTTGGGCTCGATCTCAACGGTGGCGATTGTGCTGCTGATCGTAATGATTGTGATCGTGTACGGCAAGCGACGCAGTCGCAAGAAGCCAATGCCAGCCGATGTTATACCAGAGGCATCGCGGGGCGGCGACAAGCTCAACGAACTGAAGAGCGAACTCCGCTCCAAGGCCTACGATGTGGAGTACTCGGAGGCGGGCAACGATGGCCTCGCCATCAATCTCACACAGACGCCCATGCCCGATGTCCAGATGAAGGGCGCCACATTGGGTGTTCCCCTCGCTGGTCCCGTCAAGTTCGACGAACGCTTCTCGGGCGATTATGGCGAGCGTTATAATCGCCAGTGTCACATCAAGAATCTGAAGAATCAACAGGAGCAGGCCTACAAGGAGAGCACCACCAATGGCTATGCGCCGTACTTTGAATACGCTCTCGACTACAGTCCGCCCGCCGACAGTGGCAAGCCGAAAGCTGGCGGTGGCATCAACTCAGCCACATTGCCCCACTATGCCGCCAATGTGGCCACCTCGGCGGCGGGCGGCGGTGGTGGTGGCGTCACCTCAACCACCATGGGCGGCGGTGGCGCCAGCTTGCCGCGCAATCAGCGTCACGAGCTGCACCAGCAGCAGCAGCCACAGACATCGCAGGCCAATGGATTTCTGGGTGAGTTTCAAAGCCAACGAGAAAAGAACTAGTTCATTTAACTAGTTCAAGACTGAGTTCATGAAATTTAAAGTCATGAGAATGATTATTTTCAATCACAATTTGAATAAGTCAAGAAAACTGCTTCATGAGAATGATTATTTTCAATCATAATTTGAATAAGTCAAGATAACTGCTCCAAAAGAAATTGTTCCATCGCGTATTCATATTTAAAAACTTTAGAAAGAAGGGAAAACTTGCAAAAATAGATTAAGGAAAAACAAATACAGTAAACGTTAGCTGAACAAAAGAAATACAGTAAACGCTCGCAGATCAAAACTACTCTATATTTAAAGTAATTCGTATTTTCAATAAATATTCAAGTTTCTTAACAATGCGTTTTGGACAACTATAACAAGAAAAAAAACTTCATAATAAAGTTTTTTGTTGAGCTACTAAGCTATTTTAATTTATATTAGCTGTCTGCTGCTCCCGACAGTTTAATTTAATTATTTGTTTTTACTTTTTTTTATTTTATTGCATTTAACTTAAAAAAAAAATGGTTAATGAAGCTAAATAATACAGTGCAATACATATAACTCGTTTAATTCACTTCAAGTGCTTCAAAAACATAAATTTAATTTTGTGGCATATTCAAATATCAGTGAATTCTCATTTTTGTGCATTTTGTTCTTCACATAAGTTACGGAAAAGAACTAAATCGTTATAGATCACACTCACACTTAAGGTTACATTAAACAACATTTTTAAAAAACATTAAATAAAAATTAGTTCCTAAAACTGAACCATTTATATGTTAGGTGTCTTTAAGAAATTCTTTTCAAAAGATGAGAAAAATAAGTCGAAAAAATGTGTGCCGGAACTAGTTCCAAAACGTTAGTCAGTGAGACTTTTATATGCTATTTAGTTTGTTTCTTTCAAAATATGAGCAAAATAAGCCTAAACTAATTGTATCAAAATCCAAATGTGCTATAGAACTAGTTCATGAACTAGCTTGGCTAATCATTATAGCTTGCTCTTAATTCAATTATGCGAACAAATCGATTAATAATTCTTCTCATTTTCTCTCTCTCTCTTTTAGGTCAACCGCTGTTGCAGAACGGCATCGATAGTCGCTTCAGCGCCATCTATGGCAATCCGTATCTACGCACAAATTCATCCATTTTGCCACCGCTGCCGCCGCCGAGCACCGCCAATCCAGCGGCCACGCCCGCCCCACCGCCCTACCATGCCGCCCGGCATGCCAACAGCAACGGTGGCTTAAAGCACTTCATTGGCGGCGGCGGGGGTTACGGGGCAAGTGCCAGCCTCAGCATGGCTGCCGGAACCGGAACCGGAGTCGGCGGTGGAGTTGGAGTTGGAGTCGGTGGCGGTAGCGGAATTGGAGCTGGAAGCAGTGCGAGTGGCGGACCTGGCAGCGTCAGTGGCAGCAGCTCGAATTTAACGGCCAGCAGTAATACGCTGGCGGCCACGCCTCTCACACAGCCCTCGCTCTGCGGTGGCCCCTTGGGAGGCGTGGGCGTGGGCGTGGCTGGGTCACAGCAGAGTGCACAAAGTCCCTCCGGGCAGTTCATACTGCCCACCAATGGCAAGGGCGTTACACAGAAGGGGCCGCTGGCCACGCATGTTTAAGCGAACAGCGCAGCCGGAACTGGAACTGGAAACCGAACCCGAACCGGAACCGGAACTGCAATTGAAGCTCGCATTAGCCGAGTGTAGCGCATATTTATTCGATCTGTATTTGTATTTGTAATGTCTAGACTATATACTCTAGACCCCCCTAGAAAACTAAGCGCAGTTCTAATGTATGTGTAATATTTTTTTTTTGTTTTTTTTTCGAACATAATTCGATCATATATAAAAAAAACCGTATTGTGATTTATAGCGTTAATTATTTTATGGCAAACTCAAGCAAAGAAAACATTTAAAATAAAATGCAACAAAAAAAAAAAAGAAACGAAAAAACAAATCGAAAGAAAACGAAAAAGATAAAGAAAAGAGAAAAGCAAACAAAAAAAAGAAAAAAAAAAAACAGTCAGTAAGGCAAATATATATATATATAGTGCAAATTTTAAGATCGAAGAGATTATCGATTGAACAAATGAAATGAAATCTATATCAATTATCGAAAACGTATCGAAATGCGAAACTTGAAAAGTTAATTTTAACCGCGAGTTGAAAGCAAAACCACAAAACATTGCAAACTATTCACAAAACAAAACAAAAAAAAAAACAAATTATAATATGAAACGAAATGAACATAAATTATAATATTGCCTGTAGTTAGTTCCAAAGTAAAACGCAGCAGCATCCGCAACATTTTCTAAGCCAAAATTTATTACATTTTTAGACTTATAAAACGGACTAAAATACATGCTAGAAAATACTTCAAAACGACAGCGGCAAAAGCCGTTGTTATTATTACAATTTGGTCAAGTTCCAACACTGTATAAAATAAACTAGTTCCAAGACAAATATAATCCAACAAAAAACAAAAAAGAATCTTGTAAAAAACCTTTATAATATATTTTTTCCTTTATACTTATATATATTATCCGATTGTTATACAATGTTTGACAAAAGGTCTCTTAACTACCACCCAAATTCATTACAGGGTATACAGTGTATCAGCTTGACCGAATTGCGATAGCACAGCGTCAATGTGAAACCATTTCAATTTTAGCCACTAAGACATAAAACCTAAAATAAATTATGTATTTATATGTAAATTAAAAATTGATATATTACATATCTATATACGTATATATATCATAATGTATATGGATCGTATATATAGCGCATTTGTGTATGTAGACCAGATGGTTTAACGCTTAAATTAATTTACTAAATAGCTGTAAAAGAAAAGTAATGAAATATTTAATCGTAATTCGATATAAATACGAGTATAAGTAGTACATAAAAAAGAAAACAAAATTATATATATATATATATCTACATAAAAGCAAGTGTAATACACTGCAATTTTTTTTTTCTGCATAGTAAAAATACACAAAAAAGTAAAGCTAGCATAAGAATTTAAACATTTTAAACATAATCTAGAAACCGAAATGAAAACAAAACAGCTTAGCGAAATTTGTAAAACATATTTGAGAGATCTACCAAAAAAAGAAAAACAACAAAAGAAACCAAAAAAACAAAAAAAAAACATCAACAACTGAAATGATTGTAAAAAATTTTAAAGCATAAAAATGAAAACAAACAACAAATATATAATGAAAGAAAAAAACGAAATGCTGCCTTATGATTCCTTGTGAAATTTGTTGGGTTCTTAAATTACTTGTGTATTTAAGCCAATACTAATTAAATTTTTTTTATTAAATATATATTAATATTTAGAAATATATTAATACAAGTCTAGTGAATGAAAGTCGCTTTAAACGTTTATTGTTTAAACTTTTTAACTAGATGATGATGCTATTTGATTTTTGTTGTGCTATTTGCAGAGCTTTTACGTAAGTTCATAAGGAGGTAATGAATCGAAAAATTTAAATAAAAAAAGAAAAAGAATTAAAAAATACAAATTAACAAAAAGCAAACGAAACTTTTGGGTAAAATGTCAAGCGATTCAATTAAAAGTTCAATTAAGCGCAGAGAAAGAAATACAATTACAAAATAATAAACGTCAAATGAAAAAAACAAAAATGAAAAATATCGAAAAGAAATCCTATTAAGCCAAGTAAATATGATAATTATACATTACGAAATATGCATGTGAAATGCAAGTAAAGTTAAAGCAAATAGCAAATGATAAGAATGAGATGCAAAAAGTTTGTAGAACAACAAAGCAGAAGAACTAAGCAAAGTGTGAAATTTCGTGTAATATGAAAATTAATTCAATTAAAACCTAAGTCAACAAACTCAAATTAGTTGAAATAAAAACCTAAAATGAAATAAAACTCAAACTATTGGTTATTGTAAGCCACATTACAGGGTATGTACTGGTCGACTACTAAGTTACCGCTTCGTAACAGGGTATTTGAAAGTCGACTTCGAGTATCGTCCACCGAAATGGATTGCGAAATTAATGTTTGATTCAGATTATCCATTTCATGCAATCAACAGAGTTACCAAGTGACTGAACCAGTTCAGTAGTTCAAGAGTGAACTTGTTCTGAACTAAACGACAACAACTTTAGCCGTCATAGCCGGAGCAGATCGTCGCACCGTCGCGCAATGAAAAAAGAAAAAAAAACAAGTATTTAATTTTTGCAGCCATTTTGAAATTGAAAAGAAATAACGACACAGCCAACATCAACAACAACTACAACATCAGCAACAACAACAAGAATGCAAGCCAGCTCAGCGACGCAGGCGCAGTAGCTGTCGCTGTCGCTGAGAGCACGATCTGCGCTCTCCAAGGAGCACCACCAAAAAGTAAAGAGTGATGTTTGTTCGCTCAATCAAACAGGTTAGTAAAATGGTTTATTGCACTGTGTGGATAAATCAATGGGTTTCAAAATATGTTTTTAGTTGCATTTCTCTATTTACAAAATTTGAAGTAAGTTTAATAAAAATGTGCATTAAATTAATATTAATTCCTGACTGTGAACGTTGCAAGTCACACTGTAATATGTTGTTTCCAGTGTCCCAACGTAGTGCACATTAACTTGAGCAGCGAGCATATTACTGCTCTATCATACACCACTGTGTTTGCTCTTACTTATGAGCGCTCGTTGAGCGTCCGGTTTGCAAATGGATCTCGGCTCACTGTGGCCTGCTCGGAGAGCGCAAAAGAGAGCGAAATAAGAGAGCGTGAGCGCGAGAGCGTAAAAGAGGAGAGAGCCGGTTATCATCGTCGTTGTCGTTGTCTTTTTCGGGGGTTCAGCCAAAGCGACGCTCGTGAGCGCGGCTCAAAGTGTTGCGAGTCGTGAAACGAAACGGATATCGAGGCGGACAGTCTGCATCAGCAGTCAGCACAAATTGCAATTGCATGGGATATTTTTTTTTTTGTTTGAGTGCCTCGCTTCAATTGTGTGTGTGCATGTCTGTGCGTCTATGTGTATGTGAAGTGCAAAAGCGACGCAAAATTTAACTCGCACCCCAGGCAAAGAAACGAAAACAACAACAGCATCGAGAGCAATTCAAAGAGGCAACAACAATATGGCGTTTAATGCCGCCGCATGCGAAAATGTGCAGCATGCGAATGCGTTGCGGCGACTAATATAATAATCGCTATCGCGTTCGGTATCGGTATCGTCTAACGCTTATCGTCATCGAAATATTCAAATATTCTTTTTTTGATTATTTTTTTTTTTGTCCACGTTGTGTGGTGTCCTCTGTGTTTTTATGTTCCTTCTGTGCATGTGCAAACAAATCAAGTAAAAGCAATTTTCGCGAGAGTGAGATAGATAAAAGCACAGAAACAACAGCAGCAGCAACAACAACAACAACGCGACTCCAATACGCATTTGCGTATGTGTGTGTGTCAGTGTGTGTATGTGAGCAAAGGAAGCAACGCGTTCTGTCTTTGTCTTCTACAGTCGATCAATTTCAAAGTTAGTTGCGGTTGCGCGTGGAAATGTCGCCGTCGTCAGCGTCGACGTCGGCGTCGCTGCATACAACAAACGGCAACGGGCGGCCCTTAATTGTTCTATTCGCTTGGCTGCAAAATACATAAAAGTGCATTAGAAATTACACAAGAAAATATAGAAGAGAAGGAAAAGAAACAAAAAATAAAAACCCCAAAGTCAAAGTGAGACAACAATAACAAACTGCATACATAAAAATTACAACACATACATCTACACAACTACCACAACAAAATCAACGACTAGCAAAAAAAAAAACTCAAATCATAAAAACGCAAATCTTAAACTGGATTACAATGCAGTTACAGCGCAGCAGACGTCGCTGTCGCGTCGCCGCACACAGAATTTGGATTAACGAAATGCTTGCGGGCGTCGCGCTGCTGCTGCTGGCGCTTGCTAACTTCAGCTGCGCACAAGCGACGGGTAAGTGTAATATTAAAAACAACAAAAAAGAAACACAAAATACATGCATTCTAAATGCAAAACAAAGAATAAAGCATGAAACAATAATCGACCAAATACAATAATATTTTTTATATTTTTTTTTGGCATGCATTTTGAATTCGTCTGCATTTTCGTTCACTCGTTTTCGTTTCCCTTTCTATTTGCCTCTCGTATTCCTTTTCGCCTCGCTGTTCGTTGCCGTCGCTCCTGTGTGCGCCTGCTTGCCTTGCCTTGCCTGCGCTCTCAGAGTACGGACAGGTGGTCGCTGGATCGCTCTCGTTCTCTCTTTGGGCTGCGCACGCTCTCTCGCTCGCATTGTGCATGCTTGCCCTCTCTCTGACTGCCATGCTCAGATTTCTGTATGCGCAGCTTGAACATATTTTTGTTGTTGTATTTGTATTGTATTTTACCGTCGGCAGCCTTTCGTTTCGTTTCATGCCATTTTGTCTCATTGCGATATGTACACACGTTTTGCTGTGTTGTGCTGTATGTGTGTGTATGACAGTTGACACTGTTATACTTGCTAGCATATTATTTCTTTTGTCAACTTCCTGTAGTTCAGCTCTCGATGTCGATGTCGATGTCGCTGTCACTGCTGTCTCTGTCTTTGGGCTTTTGTGTGTGGACCCCCAATAATAATTAGTCTCACTTGTCAAACTTTTGTGCGTCGCTATTTGCACGCAGAATACAAAGAGAGCGAGGCACAGACAGAGAGAGGGAGAGAGCGAGAAGCAACTTCACTCCAAATCGAGCTCTAGGGTCTGGCTTTGGGTATGGGTATCTGTAGAATATGCAGACATCATGCATGAAAATTCAATATTTGCATATGCGCCCCTTGTCTAATCATTGTGTCAACAGTCGTCTTCTTACTTCTACACATACAAAGTGTGTGTACTTAGGTGTAGGTGTTGTAGTTGTATCTACTCTCATTGCCCTTACAAACTTGTTAAACTTTCCAGGAATTATAAAAAAAAACACCTTATATTTCACTGGAATACATAAAAAAAAAGAAACGAAGGTAATATTATCGGTCATTATACGACGTTCCTTTTTTTTATGGACACAGCGCGATATGTGAATTAAGCAGAAATATCTTTAATCTAATGATGCCTTACGTTGAAAGCTAAATTAATCATTCCCAGCTTAGTTTAAATGCCACATAGCGCTGACTTGCTGTGGCAGGTCTAGTTTTGTTGCTGTTGTTGTTGTTGTTATTTTTTGCATCATATTTGTCGCTTTTAGCGATTTCCTCGACTCGGTTTCCTCCATTAGCCCCCGTTCACCTGACCGATCGTCTATGATATTGACAGCTCTGAACGTTTTGCATATCAGATCCGCTCTCCATTAAGGCACCATTAAATGCTGCGACAAATTAGTGGCACTTGAGCTGCCAATGCAACCAAAAGGAGCAAGACAACAACTGCAAAGAAAAAAACAAAGGTAGACATTAAGCGACTTTCCCATTCATTTTCATTCACATTGACATTTAAGCTTGGTTGTTTAATATTATGCATAATCGACAGCAACCACAACAAGTTGGTAACATTTGCATGCATTTTAATAATTTACGCCCCGGCATTGAAGCAGAAGAGAACCACGCCCCGATGGAGCAGCATCTTGGAGAGCATTCAACTTTCGCTTGGCGTCTCTCAGATTTTTGTTGGTGCTGCTGATGCTGCTGCAGCTGACGAATCATGTTGTTTCCCCCCGCATCAACTTGGAGCCTGCTGGACTTGAGCGTAACGGTTTTTCTGTAGTGAGCGGCTGCAACCACCGAAACAGCAAAAAATAATGAAAAGGAAAAAAAAACCACCGAGCGAAAAGCGACAGCTGCCACACAGAGTTAGAGGGATCTCAACAACAACAATAACAAACGACACTCTGTGTGTGCGCAACTGCAACCCCTAAGCATATTGCACAGGCGCGTCCTTTTTACTGTTTGCTCTGCTGATCAAATTACGGATAAACAGCAGGGCGAGCGAGACCGAGACAGCAACACACAGAGAACGACGAGAGAGTGAGCGGGATAACACATGCTACCTCTCTACCTAGGCACATACACGAGACAAGACGATCCGCACCGAAGCGATCCGAAGCCGGGGCCGAACCTCGCTGCTGGCATCCAGAAAACAAGTTCTCGGAGCTACTTTTGTATCGCCGTCGTTCGTATTTTCAATGTCGCGCATTCTCCCTGTTGTGCCTGCACTTTTAGTCAGCCAGCAACTGCAAAAGTATTTCCTGTCTGCTGCTGCTGCTGCCTTTTTCTCTCTTCTCTTCTCAGCTCTGCTTCGGCTTCACCTTCTCCTTCTCTATCCCTATCCTTAGCCTTAGCCGAACTGTGCGCACCCTAAAAACATTAAGCATTTCTTGACTCTGCCCCGAAATGTGCTCTTCCCGAAAATTATTGTAAGTCACGCACACAAAAACTGGCTGCTAGATCTCTTTTTCTCCTTAATTATCCCTGTTTGCTGTTAGTTTCGGCATATGGGAATTATAAATAACGATAGTGTCCTGCCCATACGAAAATCATATATGTACACGTAATTCCAATGCGACCCGTAGAGTGCAAAATTAGCTATAGGATCGCTAATGATGCCACAGTAATCGTAATAACAGCTATACGATTAAGAAAAACAGTTCCATAACGTAAGCTTCACATCAAAATTAAGCTATAAGAATGAATAACTAAACTCTTTGTTAGAATTTAATTAATCCAAGAATTAAATTAAGGAATATTTAAGTTTTTCCAGTATCTCGAAAAAATTATACGTTTATTTAGCAACATTGTTGCCAAAAAATAAAAGCGTATTGCATACTGATTAAGTTCTTGATACCCAACACATGTCAACACATCAGCCTGCTTGAAACCGAGTAAAGCTTATAATATGTACTTGAAAGTAAAGCAGGTAAAAAACAATGTACCAAAAATGAAAAAAAGAAAGAAGACACAAGTGTTTTAAGCCTTTCTTTTGATTCACACAATTAGTCTGGATATAATTAAGTGCCTTCCGGCGATAACCGAAACTCAACGCAACACAGGAGCGCAATGGAGCAATGTCAACTTGTGTGAAAGTTGTTGCCCAATTGAAGCCTGTCCGTCTTTGTTTTGGCCGTCTTGTTGCCTGCTTGAATATCATCAGAGGCGATGGAGTTGTTGTCCGAACCCCCCTCCTTGAGACTTCTTCTCTCCATCTCTGGCTTTGGGTGCCTGCCTGTTTTTTATACGGGGCACTTATCGCCCATTTGCTGTCACATTTATTAATTAATCGATGCCGCCTTTTGGTAACTTTCTCAGCACTTAAGCGACTGGTAACTTAAGACTTAATTAAAAACCAAGAAAGCCAAGAAATAAAAACGGAATATGTAAGCTTGCTAATTTTGTGATGCGTTAAATCTGAAACAAATACCGAAAGTCGATCGGAAAGAACAAAAAAATTGGGAAAAAGAAGTAGAAGAAAATGGTAGCAAAGTGTTGTGTAGTGAAGTGAAGTAAAGTAAATGCAGCAGTTGGTCTGAACCGAAAACGAAAGAAACCCGTTTAAAGGCCCGCTTGCATATTGATTATAATGCTGTGTTACTTGATACCACCTCAACGATGATGATGATGATGATGACGATGATCATCATGATCATTGTGTTGATGTTGCAGAGCAGTTCCGTTTAGACAGGCGATCCTGTTTTTGTTTGCAAAAAAAATCCAAACACACACACACAGCACTTTATAGCGTAGAGAAGAGAGTGAGAAAAATTTGGATTTTTTTGGCTTGGTTTGGTTTCGGTTTGCAGGTAGAATTTTGCGACGCTCCGGAAATCACAGACAGTAAAGTAATGCTGTTGATGATGTTAATGTTTTGTTTTTGGCGGGGAGAAAGGGGGGGGGGGGGGGGGCAACATAGAATGCAAGTTGTAACATTAGTTGCAAGTCGCTTTCCCATCACATCAGACGGAGCGAGAGACTCGATTGGATGGACATATTGGACATTGCATAAACATGACTCGCTGTCATTGTTCCCATCATCAACAACATCAGTATCTATCAACAACAACAACGACAACAACAACAAGAGAGTTGGCATTGCCATAGATGAGCTTGGTCCGAACAACTTTCCAAGGCGGTTGCCGAGATGCTGGGAAAATGCCGCAAATGGTTAGACAAAACTGTTTGGAATCAGTTGGGGAAGCTGGGATGCATGTTTCCAAGCTCAATTTGGCTTAAACTAATTATGAAAGCAGCTAGCCAAACCAATCGCTCAATCCTTCACTTCTATTGTGGCTTCGCTTTGCTTCGTTTTTTCCGTTTTCTTCTGTCTTTTTGTGTTTGCTGTAATTAAATCTCGAAAAAATCAACGATTAGGCCAAGAAGTTGCTGCAGTCTGTTTATTGACTTTTAATGATGGTCAGGCGAATTAGTGCGCACACACACACACTCACGCACACACACACACGCATTCACCTCTTTATATTCACCTCTCTGGTTTTTGTTGTCTTTACCCTTTGTTCTCTTTCCTTAGACTTGGCTTAGCCCATCAACTTTTGCCTCGAACAACTTGGCCAACGACTTGGTCTTCTACTTCTTGCCTGACTTGCTGCCTGTTTAATGAGTTTTCTTTATGGCCAGGGCGCAGCACACACACACACACACACACACACACACACATAGAGAGAGATACTCTCACACAGAGAAGTATCTGCTGCCTGATACGCACTGACCGAACAAGTTTTTAGTATTTTTTTTTTCTTTCTACTTCTTTTTCTTCTGTAGTGTGTTTCTCTTCTCATTGCTGTTGCTCGTTTTCGTGCTATGTGTGTGTGTTTTGTAGTTGTTGTTTTCTTCTCTTTTCTGCTTTGTGTGTCTTATTCTTATAACCACTTCATGGCCTGGGCCCGGCTTGGGCTTGGGCTTGCGTCCAAAAAGGCTGACAACCTCGGCTAAAGAAAACGACAAACGACGACGGAGACGAAGACGAGAACAAATGAACGGGGCAAAACAGCTCTTCGGTGTCTTCGGGCCTTCGTTTGCCTCTCGGACTTGAGACTCGGTTTCGGCTTTGGCTTCGGCTTCAGTCTCGGTCTCGATCTGTGATTCGGCTGCGGCTTCGGGTTCGGAGTACAACAATTTTTATAGATATTACCCAAAGTGTCTTGTCTTGTCTTGTCTGGTGTGTTGTGTTTTGTTGTGTGTTGTCTTCTGTTTTCTTGTTGTGTATGTGTCTGTGTGTGTGTGTGTTTGTTGTCTTTGCTGCTGCGGCCATCTCTTGGCCACGGCCAGGCCCAGGCCCGATACCAAGCCCAAGCCCAGGCCCAGGGGCCGCATTGCACGCGATGCTAGAGCGAGACAAGCAGCCATATAGCGCTGCTATTGCTATCTCACTCGCACGCAGCCAGACAGACAGACAGAGAAAACTCGCTTGAATGCTGCTGCCTGCCAACTCATTCAGATGGACATAGAAATTCTTTCTAAGTTTCAAACTTACAACAAAATGTGGCAAGTTCTCGAACTCTGTCTGTATGCATGGGTGTATGTGTGTGTGTGTGTGCGTGTGTGTTGTGTGCAATGAGAAATGACAATCATCATTATGTACACTTGAGCGATGCGATGGCGATCAAACGGATCGCATATTGACTCGTAGAGCAGAAGACTCGTCTTTTGGTCTCAAGTTGAAACCGAAATCGACGAGTCTTCTTCTTCTTCGCTTGGGTGTGAGAATCCAGCTGCTGTGTAAGTAGATCAGCCCAAGATCAACAACGCACACACACACACACACATACACACACTTGTGTAGAGATAAAGAATGCTTGAGAGTAGATAAAAAGTCATAGAATAGATAAAATATACAATGGATGTCTTTAATTACACAGATCTCTAGAGAGATGGCCAAACAAGGAGCATTATTATAGAATATTGAGTGTATATTTGAAACAAGGAAGTCAAAAAGTATCTGAATCATTATCGTGGCATTCACATCGCACATATTCATTTATAACAATCACTTTTTTTTCTTCGAGCTGCTTCAAACTAATTAATGCATCGGTTAATGATCGTTGTGATCTTTGAAGTATCTTTTCTCATTTTCGAATCCATTAAAATCGAATGCAAAAGATATTGGAAAATGCAGTTACACATTTATGATCGATCAAAACCAGCTCTTGACTATGAGTGTGAGTGACTGTTTGCATTTGCATTTGCATTTGGAATGTCAAGTTAACGGCTAAAATGAGCTACCAGTTAGCTGCCCTCAGAGATCACTTAGCAACCAAGACCGAAACGAGACAAACTCTCTCTCTATATGCATGTATATGTTATCGACAGGTGGCGCCACATTGACTTTGTCTCCAGCATTGGTGGCATCAATTAACAATGCGCCGCCAAGCTCCTCTCTGGTTGCAAAGAGCAAAAAAGCCCTAAATCCCCGTTTAAACTTGACGCTAATCTAAACATTCACACGCTGTCGAATGTTTAAGAGTAGCTTCGGTATTGTTGTAGTTGTTGTTGTTGTCTGCCGGAAGTGTTAAATGCTTCACTTTATTTAAAGTACACACAGCGACAAAGACAGACAGAGAGTAAGAGAGATAGAGAGTAGGGCATAATATTACTCATATGCCACATTATTATTATGGTCTTTAAACTTCATGCAACTTTATGTATAAAGCAACCCTTTCTGCTTACATTGTGTATGTGCGTGTGTATGCGTCTGCATGTGTGTGTGTGTGTGTGTGTGTGCGTGTGTAGTTTGTGCGTCTGCGCAGCCATTTGCCTTTCCTTCGTTGGCTTTGGCGCGCATTTGTCGACGACCTCATGAGGGTGTCTTCTCTCCGTTCTCGCTGTTCCCACGTTCACACAACGTAGTCTCTCTGTCTCTCCCTTTCTCTCTCTTTCACTCTCTCTCGCCTCTGTCCTTGCAGGGTTGCTACTCTTGGGGTTGGGGGTGTTGATGATGCCATGTAAAGTGTCGCATGTGTTTTCAAGTGCACTCTTCAATTACCCAAAAACGGGGCAACACAGAAAACAAGGAAAAAAAAGAAAAGGAAGAAAGAAAAACCTCCCGACTTAAACGCATTACCAAATACTCGCCAGCTGGCCCATTTGAGCCCGTTTACTTTATCATTTATATTATGCTCTTGTTCTTGATGTTGTTGTTGCGGTTATCATTCGCTCAATTACGTAGCATTTCATTAGGGTAGGTCTTGCATACAGACAGACGGACAGACAGACAGAACACACAGATGCACACTTAACATATGCTCTGCCAAATGATTTGTGATCAAAATAAGATGCATAAATTTCATAGTTTAAAATAGATTTTCTAAAAGGAAAGAAAACTTCAAACAGATGCATGACTAAACAAGTTTTAATGGAGTTTACAGTCTCTAAGCTCTAGTTCCTAAGCTTAAGATTATGATCTATTAGTAGTAGTAGTAGTGTTTGTTTGGGCTTATTTTAAGAGTTAATTGAATACAAAGCTTGGCACATTTAACAACATGCTGTGCTGCTTATCAATTTGTAACCAAAATGAATTTAGAGAAAGAGAGAAGAAACAAAAGAATGTGACCACAAAAACCACAACATCCTCCCCAAATTTGCTGCGCCACCCAACCGTTGATCCAATTACGGAGTATTTCGAGTGCTGCTGCTGCTGCTGCTCTTCCATCAACTGACAGATAGATAGAGTCGAGACAAGTCAAGTCAACTCGAGACGAAGACGAGACCGATTAACCGACTCGAGTCGAGTTGAGAACGCTTCTTGGGCGGCTCAGCTATCGCTGGCTGGCTGGCTGGCTGGCAGTAAGTTGACTGTGGCCTATTAATCTATCAGTGGCGACGTTGAAATCGGTGGAAGCTAACATACATGCACAATATATCAGAGAAGAGACCGCAAAAGATGCACACACAGAGAGAGAGAGAGAAAGAGAGAGAGAGAGATGTAACCTAAAAATCTACAGAAATCAAATGAAAGAAGAAGACAAAATACCGAACCAAAAACCAAAAAACCGAACCGTTGCAATGTGTTGAACGTTCGGCGGCGGTTCCCACACTCGTTTTTCGTTTTACCGCGAGAGACAGAGAGAGACGAAGCAAGAGTGAGTGAGAGAGAGAGACACGGAGCAGACAGAGGCACTTGGAGCTACTTTTTCATTAACACTTTACAATCTTTCCGCATTTTGTTGCCCCCCGACTGTTATTACAACGTTCACGTTTACGCCTCTGCAACGAGAAGTGTCTTTTGTTGTTGTTGTTGCTCGTTCGTTTCGTTTTCTATTTGCCATTACACATTATTTATGGGGCGACTATTTATTTTTATTTAGCTTTTCATTGTTGTAGCTGCTGCTGCGGCACGGTGCGCTGTGCTGTGCTGTGCTGTGCCACCTCCACACGAGCAACGGCTTGCCACAGCCCCCGCAACAATTTGTCAGCACTTGCCTGGCGGCCTGTGAAACAGTTTGAAGAGCTCTCCCATTGGCATCTCTGCGGCTCTGCGGCGACTTATCAAACAACATACACACACAGAAGACACAGACAAAGAACAGGCAGAGAGATACGCCAGAAGAAGCTGAAAAAAAAGAGAGCGAAGAATTCATGCAACATTTGCGTCGCAATTTGCAAGCCAAAGTTTTGCTGCCTCCTATTTTTTTTTTTATCAAACTTGCAAAGTGCAGCGCCGCAGCAGATAATCGGAAATTGGAGCTGCAAGCGAACTGAACTTTGAGAAAGATTGATCTTGAGCTCTTAATTTGCAGATTAAGTTAAGTGAGAAGAAGATGAAGCAAAAGGAGGATCACTTCCTTCTTCTACTTCTCAAAGATCGAAGACCGAAATTTTGTTGCTCTTGTTTGCAAAACATGATGAAATGCTGCTCTAGATAAAGCTCTTGCACGGGACAATTTTCAACATGCTGAAACATGCATGTTTTTGTTTATTTATTTATTTATTCATATGCTCGCACGATTAAAGCCTGAGAACAACGAACAGCGTCAGCGTATCGAAGTTTTCGGTAGCAGAATTTATGACGCTGACTGAACAAACGATAAGTTTGTAAGATTATTCAATGCTTACAAAGCACGACAGAGATAGAAAGAGAGAGGGAGAGCGAGAGACTAGTAGCTTATGCCACTGCCACACGAGGCAAGTTTTGCTATGCCACTCACACACACACACATTGCTCTTGTTGGGGGGGGCAGATAAAAACTGAATGGAAACGAAAGGAGGCAACACCACACAGCAGACACTTTGCATGACTTTGCCCAGCTGCCTGTATGTGTGTGTGTGTGTGTGTGGCAAGTTAACGACTTAAATGCATTTTATGATAGAAGAATTGGGTTTTCCTCAGCGACAACAAAAATTTGCAAGCGCATTCGGATTGCATGACTGCCAGATGCCCTCTAAACACGCAAAGTTGAATTTCTATTATAACTATAAAAAAAATGGAAGCTATGCAACATAATTAAACGTGTCTTGTTGCCTAATTAACAAATTGAGGGCGCCTTATTTAGTATATTTTATTATGCCCATCTCTAATCCAGGATATCAACTCTATCTTTTTTACTCTCTCTCTCTCTCTTCCTCTTCCTTTTGCTCCTCCCCGCTTCAAAGCTCATTGCTGACTGATTTCATTTTTTGGGGCAATCGTTGGTATTATATTTTGTTGTTTTTTTTTTATAAATTGTTATTTTATGATGTGTTTTTTTGTTGTTGCTGCTGCTTTATATCTGCGCTATGAACAACTTTGCGGTTATTTTTTGATAGTTTTATACATTTTTATACACAACCAACATATCTATATATATATATATATATACATCTATATAAATGTATGTCTGTATGTATATATTTACTTATTTTGTGCGCTGTTGTGTGGTGGAGAAAAGCGTGAGAAATTTTTGGCCGTGGTTTGTTGTTTTTTTGTTTTTGTTGTTCAGCTTGTTGTAGTTGTTGCTGTTGCTGTTTTACTTGTCGCTGTCGACGTTGTTTGTTGTTGTTTTTAGTGGGTTTTTTTTTTGCCTTTGTTTTAGTTTCAGTTTCGTCAATGTTGTTGTTGTTGTCGCTGTGTTGCTTATTATGCTGATAGCGTTTTTGGGTGGCTTTTGTTTGTGGTTCGCTCTCTGTCCACTTGTGTCTATGTGTGTGTAAGTAATGCGAAAAATTTAAATTCGATAAGCGCCATTTATAACGGCCAGTGACATTTGTCTGCACCTACTTGCCGCACACACACACACACACACTTACACTTACACACACGCCCCCCACTTCACTTTAAGCGGTAGTTAAAACAAAAAGACATTACAAATTATCATAGAGTTTGGAAAATTTTACGACTCGAACATGTAGAAACCACAAAAACTGTAAAATTTATGTCAAAATTGCCGTGTTTGAAATATTGAATTAGTTTTATGTATTACTGCCACTCATTTATTATGAATTAGATTTAAAGTTTAATATAGAAATCACAATTTGTTTATTCTTTTAATTATTATTAAAAACAATGTAACTACATATTTATTTTTGGTTTTTATTATATCACTTTAGTCTTTATTTCTGATGTGCATTATAGTTAAAGTCGAGTTTGCTCAACTATTAGATATCCACTACGAATATTCCAAATGAATATATCGCAAATACAGTATATTTATATCTCATTACATTCAAAATATACTACACGCTACAAAATATGCTAGCTTCGGTACACCATTACATTCTAAATATACTATAGATTGCAAAATATACTAGATTCTCTGTACTATTATATTCAAAATATACTACATTTTAAATATATACTATAGATTGCAAAATATACTAGATTCGATATGACATTACCATCCAAATATACTATAGATCACAAAATATACTAGATTCGATGTACAATTACATTTAACTAAAGCAACTTAAAGACAACGTCTTATTGCTGAGACAAACATCTCATATCAGCTCAAATAATCGGTTCAACTAACGTCTACTTAGTAACAGTTTAGCAGCGCATTAAACGACTTGGCTAATTAACAGCTCATTTGTCTAAACAACACGTCGAAGCTCATGTAAAAGCAGTCAGAGGAGGAGGAGGAGGAGGAGGCGAACTGAATTGCGAGGGTGATCTTCACGTTACACTTGCCTGCATCGGCAAGCGTCCGACTAAACGCCGTACCAAAAAAAAAAGAATAATGAAAAAATACCTCAACAGATTTGTACAGCGATTTTGTTGTTGTTCATTGTGCGGTAAATCACACGCAATAAAAAGAGGAAAATTAAAAAAAAAAAAAAGAGCGAAACATGAAAAACTGAAAACTAAAAGCGTTCACGCTCTGTTGATGAAGCGTTGAATCGCTAAGCGCGCTGCTGTTAATTCATTTAAGCCACGCCCACAGAGCGACCAACTAGCCAAATTAGCAGAAGGTGGAAAACTGAACTTTGACAAAGTTGACAAGTTTATTTTTCGAACCAATGGAAATTAGTTGTAGCTGAATCTAAACAGAAGCTGGAATAGAAGTGAAATAGGTATTAATTATGTTTATTACATTTTACGAGACAGACAAACGATTTATAAAGCTTAATCTTTGAGACCTTGATTTATGGCCTGTGAATAAAATTGAAAAAGTTTACCGCCCGCAATTGAATTTGCAATTTCAGCTCGTGTCATTTGAGTGTTGGCTTTAACAAATTATTATTGCTTACTTGTGAGAGATTGTTCGTATAAAAGACAACGACGACGACAACGATGATAATGTGGCCGAAAAGACACATATATTCGCACACTTTATTTTGAAGTATACACTTAATATTCGTAAGCGCGGAGTTGTTTGTTCTTTCGGAGAATCGCAGAATCGAACCGCACCTTAACAAAGCGAATAAACATTTTTTATAGTAGTTCATGTTCTGTTGTTGTTGTTGTTATTATTGCCTTTTTATTTCATTTCATTTTGTTGTTGCTGTTGCTGTTGCTTTATGCGCTGCACTAATTGAGGTCAATTAGTTTACACACAGTCCGCAGGAGAGCGATCGAGTGGGAGATTGAAAGAGACAGAGATAGATAGAGGGAGAGAGAGGGCAAAGGCGCAGGCAACGCGCAGCTGGCGACATCAAATGTTGCAAAAAATTAAGACAATCAGCAAAATGTATAGCAACATGTTGCTCTTGTTATTGCCGTTGTTGCTGTGTCGCATGTTGCTTTTGCCTTTGCTTTTGCCTTTGCTCGCATAAATTTCGCAATATTATGCATACGCCGTGTATGACTCAACACTCAACGCAAACTCAAACTCAACTGGATTGTCTGCTTTGCAGATATGCACATATGCTTGTTTGTTTGTTTGTTTGTGGCTCCATTGGCCCGACTCCGTCTATATTTCAGCGAAAGATTTATGCCCATCGATCATTTAAATGCTAAATTTATGTTTACGAATACGCGATAATTTCGCAGTTGCATTTGCTTATTTCGAATGCCGCGCGCGCAACGCAACGCAACGCACAATGAATGTCCATTGAAATGAAATGAAAAAGGGTGGCCAAAAAGTCGCAACGAATAGGGGCTAAAAAACAAAAAAAAAAAGCAGAAGAAAAAAAAGTGTCATAGCCATAGATATATTACTTTTATACGACGTGCAACGGGCAACGAGTCTCTCGCTTTTTGCGAAGACAAAGCTATTTATTTATTGTGCTGGGCAATCAAAACTTATTGTCGCCGTCTGCAGTCGTCTTCCCCACTTCTCCTTATTTCCCCCCTCCCTGTTAACGGGCAGGAAATCGCCACACGCCCAATTAGCAAACATTGGGGCGCTTTGGCGCGCGGCTCGTTTGTTTAATTTGTGTGCCATTTTTACAATGAAAAAAAATGAAAAAGAAAAAGAAATAAGCATATTCCGAGTTTTATTCATATACATACATTTATGTCGTTTTTTCCTTCGCTTGTTGCTTTCTCGCCATTTCGCTTTTAGCTCGTAGCAAATTGCACAAGTTTGTTGTTGTTATATTGTTATTGTAGTTTTGTATTCTTCTTTTTTTTGGCGCCCCTTTATCTGCAGTGCTGGACAGTTCAAGTGCACTGAACTTTATTCGTTATAGCTGTGACGGTTAGTGTTGCTTTCTGCTTGCTTTGACATGCCGACCGAGAGCCCTTAAAATCAACACTCAATTTGCGCATAGAATGCGTAACTGGATATAGAGATCTATTTATCAGATGACGATGATGATCAAATCAATAACAGTTTTAAATCAATTGCAGAAGTCTTGTTTTATAAAGCTCAGCAATATCATGAATATTAAATTACCAGTTGAACGCATTGAACTCAAACGATAATTGAATTAGATTCACTCGTATTTGATTGGATATTGATATTTGATATTGTACTATATATGCGAAAATATACTGCAAATATATAACGAAAATATACTGAAAGTATATTATGAAAATGTGAGTTGAATGCTTTGAACTCAAACGATCAGCGAATTAAATTCACTCGTATTTGATTGGATTGTAATATATATGCGAAAATATACTGCAAGTATAAAATGAGAATATACCGAGCACATGTAACAATAATATATCGAAACATATAACGGAAATATACTGAAAGTGTATTATTGAAATATACTTAAAGTATATAACGGAAATATACTACAAATATATAATGAAAATATACTGAAAGTGTATAATGAAAAGTATATAACGGAACATACTAAAAATGTTTAATGAAAATATACTGAAATTATATACTCAAAGTTTATAATAAAAATATACCAAAAGCATATAACTGAAATGAACTTAAAAAAAAATCTATAACGAAAATATAATAAAATACTACATTTTCGTATTATCTTTCTACCCATTTACATTTTGCTATACATATTTATTAGCAGCAAATATTTAATAAATATTCATTAACACCTTCTTACCCCATTTTTTTTCGATATTTACAGAAACTGGCGTCGCTTTGGCGGTCTCCTGCACCACAATCGGTTGCAAGAATGGCGGCACATGCATCACACAGTCCAATGGCAAATCCTACTGCTCGTAAGTACAACCAAAGTCCAAACCAAAACACTCAGACACATCCCAAAATTGATATGCAAATGTCATAACAAATTAGACATGTGTAAACTAGTCCATATGGGAGAATGTGATTAGGAAACCAGTTTATGGAGCGGAAGGAAGCATTCATTAATTGGGGGCCTCAGCTTACAACATTTTGGGCACTCATCGCTGTCGCTATTGCTGTTGTTGTAGTTGTTGTCTCTGCCTCTCTAGAGGCCTGTCAATTTATGCAAATTGATTCAACTTGCCGCCAAAGTAGTGCTGTGTATTGTGTGCGTAAGGGAGGAGGAGAGGGCACAAATATTTGCCATAAACTTGAATTGATTTACTCAATTATTAGCATAAGTTTTGGGCTGCCGAAAATGACAGCAGGCAGCAGCGAAATTTGCATATGTCAATCAATTGCCTTTGCCCAGTGGCAAAATATCATTTCCAAGGACACACACACACAGACACACAAACAAGCTCTTCAAGAAATATCTGGCGGCTGCATTCACAATACTCGAATGTGGTTTAGCTTGAAATTTGTCTAGACAGACAACGATGAAAGATGATGAAAGAAGAAAGAGGAGTAGGCAGAGGAGGAAGGCAAAAGAAAGATTCACAAAACGCAATTCTCTCAAATCAGAATTTTCGGCTAAGACACGCAGAGACAATAGCGCCCGCACAATTCTTTTGGCAAAAAGATGCCTGCTCTTTTTTACTGCAGCAGGAGCTGAAGAACTCAGTTTGTTGTTGGCGAAATCTTGTCAAACGATGACGAACGACTCTGGTTCGTGCCTTTACTTCGGTTTACCGATTTTTTCTTGTAGATTTCGTTTAGATTTTTCCTCTTTTAGTTTCGGTTTTTTTTAGTTTTTTTTTTGTCTATTTTGGTTGTCGACATTGTTTTTATTGCATTGCGGTGCTGGTCTTTCTTTGTAATAAATCAAATGCGAATGCGACTCAAACGAATGGCACGTACGCAACGCATAACTTTGACTGAGTTATGATACGATGATGATGATGCGATGAGCGTACTCGTATTCCAAGTACTCGCACTTCAACTGGTTTTATTTTTGATCGAGTCTGTCAAAATTTTACGAGTTGGCTGTTGAAGCGAACGTGGCATAATTAAAAAGTCTTGCGGGGCGTGCATTTTGAAAGCGGGGCAAGCAAGATCGTTAGAAGATCACATTGCAGCAGTCGAAGTTTACACAACTTTGTCTCTGTCTTGTTTCTTGCTCTTGAGCTGCTGCTGCTGCTGCAGCCGTGATCAATGATCTGGTGGGCATCAGTGTGATCTACGGCACGATCGAGGACGCGCTTTCATTGAAGAGCTACGTAGCTTTGATCTTTAGCCCAGACATTGATGCTGCTATTGCAGCAGCAGCAGCGATCATTTCGAATTTCTGGCATTTTTTCATTACATTTTTAGCCCACATATAAGATTGCTTTTTTTTCCACTTCTTCTTGATCGTGAGTGATCTATGGTCGCTTCAACTACCAATCAACGGTAGCCAGTTGACACACACTCACACTCACACACACACACACACACAGCAGCTGGTTAAACTCAGTTTTAGTTGCTATCACTATCTTTAGCAGGCAATTACATAAAAGCGCTTTAGCTTTTAGCCTAAAAATGCGACCGCTTTTTTTTGTATTTTGTCGTTGTCGCTGTGGCTTTTACGACATTTTCTCTGGACTGCTGCGATCGTTTTGCTGATGATCAAGCCATGTGGCAGGCAGCACAGCACAGCACAGCATTTACCTCGTCTCGACTCTTTGTCTATATTGGCACTCGAATGTGCTCAACGAGCCAACGAGAGCTGCCCCCGGTTGCCTCTGATCATCAACGGCACGATCAAGCTATAGAGGCCTGCTCCATTGCAGTCTTTACATATGTAAGCAAGCATCTCTCTTTCTCTCTCTTAGTTAGTTGTCCTCTCTTTTTGAATGTGCGATAACATCGCTTGAACTTTGTCAGCCAAAACAGACTCGGAAATGGTAACTGTAGCTAAAAGTTTTGTGGTCGCTGCTGCTGCTGCAGCTCTGAGGCGGAGTCGGAGTCAGGGAGGCTGAGCTATTTTGTTGGTGGTGATCGCGCGTAGCTTTGGTCTAAGTTTTGTCTTGATTTCGAATTTGGTGCAGAGCGCGCTCAGTGATTATTTTGCAAATTTGAAAATTTCACGAGCTTTATTTTTTTGGTTTTGTTTTGCTTTTCCAAACTGTGTTTACCGATCAATTCGATACGATCAGCAATCTTTGCTTTGGCTCTGTGAGCCCTCGATGCTCTCTTGCGTCTTGCGTCTTGTTGTTTGTTTAATTGACTTGATTGCCAGACTTTGATGGCCTGTGCAGGACACGACAACGAAGAGATCTATCTCATTCTCTCTCTCTTTCTCGCCGTTTATGTCAGGCAAACCTCGATTCGCTTTGACTGGCTTGATCTGCTTTGGATTGTCTGCTTTTTCCCTCCAACTCTTCCTCCCACTCCCACTCAATGGCCATGTCAAATGTCATGTTTTGTAAAGAAGTCCATTTTTGGGCTCTGCATGCATCGCCCACTACTGGCGGAGGCTTCTGCAATTATGCACTTGAACACTGGGCCCCGAACAGAACAATGAATTTGATTTACAATCAGGCTTGTGGATCAATAAAAGTCGCGTTCACTTTGGCTCCTAACTGTCTTTTTTGTGGTCAAAGAGCTTTGCTCGCCGCTTTTGCCATAAATTGTTTCTTCATTTTTATTATGGTATTTGGCTCTGTTTTTGTTTTTTTTATTTTATAGGCAACAACAAAAGCGCTTTTTACTTGCGGTTTATGACATGTTAATGAGCAGCTGAAACGTCTCCCACCACAAAACAAAAAAAAAAAAACATAAAAAAAGACAAGAAATAAACAAAAAGCAAATCAACAAAAAAGTAAAACAAAAATTGACATTGCCAGCAGATGCGGCACATTGAAAAGTTTACTTTGAAGTGCGAGCGATCAGCAATCTTTCTCAAAAAAACAAAAAAAAAAACTGAAAGAAAAAGAAAAAAACTCTAAGCTTAAACTCCAAACTGCGTGATGATGAGTTGATGTTCATGTCGATGCTGATGAGTCATCTAACTGCCGGGCCAATTCTCTTACTGTACAAGTATTTGGCAACAACACAAAAAAAATTTATGATTTTCGAAATCAAAGCCTCAACACACTAAAAACACAATAATAATAAACTGGGTGGGGAGGAAAGCAGACTGACTTTGCATGCGACGGCAACGTTGCAATTTGTCAATTGAGGTTTGGGAACGAAGCCACTCGACTGGCAGCATATCGTATTTGGATAGTTTCCACTTCCTACTATTTGTATGCATAACAGCAGCACAGCTGCTTTAGTTGCTGTCGATGTGAACTAATTTTGCAAAAGCATATTTCAAATATTTTGTCAAGTCGGGAAGCTATTGATTAAGCATTGTTTGAAGTAGAGTAAGAAAACTACAATCATTTGGAGCAAAAATACTATAAAATTTCAAAGGCTATAATTAGCATATTTATAATGTGGTACACTCAAAATATACCATAGAGTGCAAAATATACTATAGAGTCAAAGCAACTAAAACGCAGGCGCTTTTCCCTCATACAAAAGTATTTCTTAAATAACTTTTATCTTCTTCTGATCGCAACCGAATTTTCATTTATTATTCATGCACTGCATTGAAAGGAATCCCTGTACATTTTTCATAATTTGTTTAAACATATTTTTGAAAACTGCTTTTTTGATTGGAATTCAATCTGTGCTGTGCTCAACAAGTGGCGATAAACAGTGACAGTTCCTTTGCAGAGTCACTGAATTTGCTGACCCGAATCAAAGAATTTTTGTTGGTTTATTTTTCTTTTTGTAGTTGCTTTTCTTCTTCTGATTGTTGTTTTTGTTATTTATAAAGCCCTTGGCAAGTTCGTTGCCTAAGTCTTTTGTTTGTGGGGACGTCAGCTCATTGTTTCACACACAGCCAAAAGAGCACACACATATGTGTGAGTGTGTGTGTGTGTGTGTATGTTGTTTAATACCCATGTTGTATATTTCCATTTAATTTCATTTCCCCACACACACCAACACACATGGCCAGCAAGAACAGAAGAGAGCCAAAAGACAGAAAGAGTGAGAGAGAGAGAGCGAGAGGGAGACAAGAAGAGAAGACAACTTTGGTTTTTATTTCAACTCTCGGCTCACACGCTTTGCACTTGAAATGTTCTTTTTGGCTTTCCTTCTGCCTTTTGTATTCAGTTTAGCTCGCGTTCTCCACGTCTTACCTGAGTCTTAGCCTTGCTGCTAGCTGCTTACCTGCTGCTGCTGCTGTTGATGTTGATGTTGCTGTTGCTTCTTGTGTTTTGCTGCCACGACGAAAAAGTGAAAAATTTCAAGCTCTCTGTGCAATTACTTTAATTAACTCATCATTAAGCACGACAGCAGCAAACAGTTGGGTGCCCAGCCAACACATGTGTATAGTATGTGTGTGTGTGTGTGTGTCTAATGCAGGGCTGGGCCAAAAAGGAAATGACAATGAAAATGCCCAACAGCTAAAGAAAAGCACATCACGTCAAAAAGCAAATGCCGCGGCGCTAATCTCTTAAGCGTCTCAAGACTTGTATTTCTTTCTTTCTTTTTTTTTTTTTTGTATGCTTGGTCCAGTTACAGTTAGCAGACACTGTGATGATGATGACACATTTAGTTGAGCGTCGTCGTCGTCAGCTGGCGGCCATTTTGTGGCGCATCCTTCGATTTTATCTCCTCGCCCAGGGCCCAGGCTAAGCTTGAGAGATTCAGAGTTTCCCCCTTTGCCAGATCTCAATCCGCAGTCGGAAACTTGTTTGCAACCTGCTTTGATTGCTTTTCTGTGTTGCTGCTGCTGCTGCTGCTGCTGCTCCGGCTGCTGATTTGTTATAGCAACAGCAGTGGCAGTTCCTCTTCCTCCCCACCTTCTCTTCAGCTGCAGCTGAGTTGAGCTGCCCATTCCCATTCCCAAAGCCAAAGTGCGCGGATCGGTCGCCGCCTCAGCGAGCGTAGCGAATGTTTATTGTGCATTCCGCTTGCATTTTACATTCTTGCCTTATACAGCAAACAGCAATGGCAATAAATTGTTGCTACACACACACACACACATACAATCGCACACACACGCACAGAGTTGAAGCCTGAACCTGAATCGCAATCGCAAACCCTTTTGCTCCTCATTTTGCGCGCCCTTTTTTGCGGCCAAGGCGTTGGCGTACAAAATTCCTTTAAGCAAGCTTTTTTTTTATTTTTTTTTTGTCTTGTTGCTGTGTTTACCTTCCTTTTTGCTTCTTCTTATATTATTTCATCTCGAAGTCGCCCGATTTCATTTCGTTTTATTCCGTTGCGTTCGCTTCTCTCGTCAAAATTAAAACGTTTTATTGAAACTCAATTAAGTTGGGCATTCTCACGACTCACGCGACGAGGACAACGACAACAGACGATGGCAACAACAACGACAACAACAACTGCCACACCAAAATTTTAATTATGACTCTCGGTCTCAGTCAGACTTGGAATCTGTAGCTGTATCTGTATCTTTTTCTTTTCTTGTGACGGGAGTCGAAGTTGAAACTAAAGTCACAGGCAGCGCATCACATTACATAAATCTAGCATTGTTTTGGGCCATGTCATAACTCCCTTCATCATATATGAGAGACGACAACGACGATGATGATGACAGCAGCTGCCAGGCAGCCAGCCATGTTTCCCATGCTATATTACACTTTATGCTGCGGTCTTCGTGGTGGTTTATTGCACTTCTTTGGCATTTTAATGACGATGACAACGACAATACAATTCATTCATTCATTCTTCCAATTAGTAGTTTTGTTGCACATTGATTTGCATAATATATATATCACAACAACTTTTTTAATGATGCAAGCAACAAGTGTGTTTAAAGTTGCAATCGACTTCAGATTGTGAGCTAATTCTGAATTCGATAGTTAACTGTTTTATTAATTTTATGATTACAATTTTATTGGGCGGATAATCATATGTAAAGTTTGAAATCTGTTGTGCCTCATAATTAACATGATATCGTTCGATAAGTCAAAGCTCCTTGGCAACAATGTTGCGCAACATGTCGAGTGTTGACAACTGATCGCTGAATGAATACGGAATGAGCAGATCGATCGATCGCTGGATGGATGGATCGATTGGTGGATGGTGGATGCATTGTAAATAAAGGTCGCTGCATATTTACCTGTAAAGCATTTTGGAATTGAGATTGGGATGAGAGCGTAAAATATGCAGTTTTACCTGCTTCTCTTTCCACAAGACAAACAAAAAAAGCAAACGAAACGAAATGAAAACGCACAGCTGAAAATGCGGCATGGCTGGCATGTAACTCATACGTTGCTTAGATGGATGAATAGATGTCTGACTGACTGACTGACAAACACAACAAAAAAAAAAAAAGCGGAAAGAAATTTGGTGTAAAATTTGTAGTTGAGCCGTGGGGTCACGCATTTGTCGGTCGCTGACGAAAAAAGAAAAAAAAACACTAAAGAGAAAAATAATAAAAATAGAAATAAAACGGGTCTGAGAGTTGAAGCCGTAGCTGAAGCTGAGCTCAGCTCTCTGGTTCAGCTGCTAAACAAATACCAAGAGTACATAAATACATAAATGCCTGCGGTGAAATGCAGAGGCAAAGGCAAAGGCGGACAGTCAGAGACGGACAGCTCGCTAGTTTGTTAGAAAAATAGAGATAGCGAGAAGCGAAAGAGTCTTTCCACGTTACGAAGGGAGGTGACTCAAAATGGCACATTGACATAGTACGACAACAACACCAACGACAACTCTGTTTTCTGTTTAGCTGTTGCTGTTGCACCTGCCCAACTCCAACTCCAGGTTTTATGTAGAATGTCCGCCGCTTTGGCTTTTCACGTGAAAGACAAGACAACTGAACAGAACAGAGCAGAGCAGAGGAGAACAACCAAACAAAGCTGCCACGTTGGTAATGGGAGAAGTGTGCGCTGTTTACCCAAGAAACAGAAAATCAACAGCAACGAAAAACGGCATCTTAGAACTGCATTTGTCGTTGCTGATATTCAACCCAAAACAGATCATGGATCAGCGATCGTCAACAGACAATTGCGTCGCATTCATTCCGAGTTGATAAGCCATAATTTTGTGTGACTTATCACAAGCTGTAGCTAGACTTTTGCCCTCTGACATTTTGCCAAGTTAATTAGCATTGGCAACTGTATTTCCCCGAATGAATAGCACAGCTTTGTGGTTGCATAAATGCAGTGTGCAACAATGTACGCACTTGTGTCACTCGACAACAAAACTGCAGCTCATCAGTTGCATTGTATTGATCGTTATCAGTTTTCCCCCCAGAGACAACAACAACAACACGAGAGTCGTCGTCATCGTTGTTGTTTTTCGTCCAAATACAAGAGAATTATGCTTTAATTGGGCGCTTTTGTCAACGACGACGACGACGATCCTCTCGACTTCGAACCGAGCCTTTAATTGCAGCCTCAGACATTGACAGCGATGTTAACTGGGCGATAAGCACATTTTGTTTTATTTTATTTTTTTTGGCACTGCTCCCCCAGGCTTCCCTCTCTCTCTCTTGCTGTTTGTGTTTGGCTGCAATCTTGATATTTGCCAGCTGTGCGAGCGACTGCAGCGTGTGAATTGCATTGCTCGGCAGAAATTAGATATCCAGAGAGCAGGCAACTAGGCGTTGTTCACAGCGGCGCATAACATGATCGTAGAAGCCATAGACTACTAGAGAGAGAACTACTGACTGATCATCGCTTGCCGAAGACATTAAATCATTGGCAATGTTACCAATACCACATTTGATATGGCCCCAAGTGGAAGATGCTACCGATGTCGATGTCGATGTCGATGTTGATGCTGTGGTTGCACGCTCGTGAGAAGAAGCCAAGCTAAAGTTTTATAAAGTTATGATTATGAGCATTTCGCTCGATCAACCGCAAATTGAAATCGCAGACAGCACAGTCGGACAAATAGAATGGATAGAGACAGTCGGTCAGTCAACTAGATAGATAGATGAATGGATGGGGATGAGGAAATGTTCTCACACACAAGGCGACCCCGGCTAATTTTTTCTGTTGCCCAGCGATATTTAGATTAGTTCAAAATAGTCAACGTCATATAGATCGTGAGATGATCATTTCAAATGTGCAACGTTTAATTGAAGGCAAAGTGGAGCGGGGGCAGTGGAGAAGAAGTCTGTCAACTCACCACAGCGTGTTGAGTTTGAAGCTTTGGAGCGTGACTCACGCTAACGCCGTTCTCACGCGGTCATCTCTAGCCGCAGCATAAGGCTTAAACACACCCTGTCCAAGCTGCCGCTGGATACTTTGCTTTATTTGCCAATGCGAGTCACGTTTTCATTTATTTTTTTCTTCCTCCTCGTCGTCGTCTCTCCTGTTTTTTTTTTCTTCTCATTTTTTTCTTCTGTTTGTTGTTTCCCCAACAAAATTTTTCTGTGTCTCTCGCGAGCGCGAGTTTCATTTGAAAACACAACACGAAACAAGTTAGCAACCGAAGCGGACAAAACTCTCAGCTCACTACCAACTCTTGGTAACTGGGCTCAGTTCAGTTCAACTGGCTCGTGTATAATTTATATTACATTAATTTTTCAAGCACTGCAACGGTGCAAGAAAAGCGTCATACAAGTCATACAAGTGTGATCGACTTTTATGTACCTACAAATTGTAATATAAAAATTCTCTCAAATTTCAAGGCATAGAAATTTGC
This sequence comes from Drosophila niveifrons, assembly GCA_035046325.1. Lineage (NCBI taxonomy): Eukaryota > Metazoa > Arthropoda > Insecta > Diptera > Drosophilidae > Drosophila > Drosophila niveifrons. The sequence continues at coordinate 6,382,856 of JAWNOC010000063.1, read as the reverse complement.
AATTTTCGATAATTGATCAAGCATAAAATATACTCAAAATGTGGACAATTATTTCGCTGCACATTAAACGATCATACCCTTTGCATTGTCTGCCTGGCCGGGTATACGACAAAAAAATAAAAAACATAGAAAAACGCCTGACACCTCATTTGAATGGGGAGTTTTGCCGTCTTATCAGCCACATCGCCACTGGCCGTCCACTTGGTTTGTTTCAGTTTTGTTCGCGGCTCCAACTTCTCTACTGACCCCCCCCCCCCTGCTCCCCTCTCAGCACTCTGCTCTCTCAGTTGCAAGGCAGCAGCCGATCAGCAGCAAAACATCGATTTCTCAAGCAGCAGCCGAGCAGCAGCAACAAGATGTTGCTAACTGTTTTGCCTACCGCCATTTAATTTTCCCAATGGCTTCGATTACGATCAACAATCGGCAGCAGCAGCAGCAGCTACACACACTCACATACATACAATAAGTTGAAAAGTGAGGTTAGGTTGGGCATTTAGTGAGGTTATGTGTGTTACAAATTAATGCTAAATCTAAAGCATTTTCACACACTTGTAACGGTATGTGGCAAAGCCGCAGTCGAAGCCAAAGAAAAGCCGTTCCGATCAAGTCTTCTCTCTATTTCTCCTTCTCTCTCTCTCTATCTTTTGTCTCTATGGAGCTAGCCGTTGGCCAAAGAAGTCGCGCCTTAATGATTATTCATTGCTTCTGCGTCTTCATCGCTCATCGCTGTTGTTGTTGTTGCTGCTGTTGCTGATGCTGCAGTTGCTGCCGCCTGTTGCTGTTGCTGTTGCAATGCGTGTAATTTTCTCATTGCTGGCTTTGACTTTGGCTTCGATGAAAATTTAATATGCAATCAAGATCGCGCACAAATTACCGTACATAAAAATTGTTTTCTCAAGGGAAAACAACAATGTGCAAGTTGTCGTACGACTTTAGCTCCAAGTCCGGAGTCATCATCAGCAACAACCACTACACTACAGCAACCAGTCAACACCAACCAAACTCGACAAAACATCATCATCATCATCATCAGCATCACAACGTCATCGTCATCGACATCGAAATCGGCAATCGAAGTGCGCATTCGATGACTGCAATTACTTTGCTAATTTGTTGTTGCTGCAGTATTATATTGTTGTTGTTGTTGTTGTACTATGTTTATTGCTTTTTAATGAGACGAAAAACGCATTAATTGATCGACTCAAGTTGAGCTTGGGTTTGGCTTACCAATACAATATGTCAAGGATATGAAACACTTTAAGAGACTTTTTGATTGATTGATGTGTTCAACTGAAGTACTTTAATTATGAACACGATTTAAGCTGATCGTTAATTGATTTGTTAGGTTAATATAAATCTGCTTAGAATGGGAAGTCATTAAAGAACGAATACATTGACTGTTGACACACTTTTCTCTGTGGCAGCTTTATCTTTTGGTCGATTTGCATCGGCGAGCTGTGAAAGTCCCAAGTTGTTTGGCCGGGGCAGCTTGTCTTTGTCTGGCGGAAATGAGGCAAGTTTGTCAGTTGTGTCAGCTGCGCTTTTTCGCACTTTTGCCGCGCTTATCGCTAGACACAAATCTGCCGCCGATTGCTGCTGCCATTTGCTGGCCTGGCCGAGCGTGTGTCCATAAACTAGATATTTTTGTGTGTGTTCATTATCGGCAACGCGATCGCCAATCTGCAAATCACAAAATGTATCTCATAGTTTGAAAACCCGTATGAATCTCTATATCTCATATGCATCTCGATTTTTTCTTTACTTTTTGTTGCAGTTGTTATACGCGTTTCGTTGGCGACTACTGTGAACATCGGAATCCGTGTCTGACGGGCCATGGACGCTGCCAGAATGGTGGCACCTGTCAGGTGGCCTTTCGGAATGGCCGGCCGAGCATCTCGTGCCTGTGTCCGCTCGGCTTTGAGGAGTCGCTCTGCGAGATTGCGGTGGCCAATGCCTGCGATCAGACGCGTTGCTTCAACGGCGGCACTTGCCAGCTGAAAACGTTGCAAGAATACACCTGCATCTGTGCCAATGGCTATACGGGTAAGTAAATCCACAGTCCTCTTAATGGCTTATCGCTTATTTGAACGTTAAACGAACGCTTCTTTTATTCGTTACACAGGCGATCACTGCCAGACACAGAATCTGTGCGCCAGCTCGCCGTGTCGCAACGGCGGCACCTGCTCCGCCTTGGCTGGCAGCAGCAGCTTCAGTTGCAACTGCCCGCCTGGCTTCACCGGTCACACATGCTCCGAGGATGTCGAGGAATGCCAATCGAATCCCTGCCAATACGGCGGCACTTGTGTCAACACGCATGGCTCCTATCAGTAAGTATTCTATTCTACTTTTGATTTATCACACCGTTACAGCTCAATTAAGATGAAAGCGCGGATAACTAAAGCTGTCTTTCAGCCATGACATCAAAATGAGAAATGTATTGTAGAATTAGTTGTTTTTAGTTCTAAATGTTTATGAAAGGACTACAGTTGAGCATTTTATTCTCTAACCTTAGTTGAGCACTTTAGCTGCTTCACAGTTTTTATTTCTCAGTTTACACAACGCTTTAAAATTGAAAACTTTAGAATTGAAAACTACTCTCATTATATAGGAATATTTATACAGGGAACTGAAAACATATGAAAACGGATCAAGTTGTGTACTTTAAGTCAATCTTTTAAGAGGAAGAGGAGGGATAAGCATTATAGTTGTCGATCAAGATTAAATAAACTAAGAAAAACTGGCTAGTATTATCTGTAGTAAGGACTCAAAATTGGTTGAACACTTTAGCCTCCTCGCAGCTTCTCATGTTATCTACGTCCGCTCTGATAATGTTACTCATCACTTTTAGCTGGTGCCATTTGTTGAATCTAGTTCATATTTCAACGCATGACAAGTGCAAATTTGGCCGCTTGTTCGACAAAAGATCAGACACAATCCGATTGATGAGCTCGTCTCGTGGAGAGAGCGAGAGAGAGAGGGGGGGTGAAAAACGATTGACGCAGAAGTAAAACAAATCGTTAGATTTGCATATTTATCTAATTTATCGAAAAACTGTTTGCGGCTGTGCGCCAAATTAATGACAATTTAAAACTAATAATTTATAAAATCGAATTCGGTCTCCATTGTTGCGGTTAGGTTTCGAATGGATTGTTACTAGATATTTGCATATGAAATCGATTAAGATTGTTTATGGATTTTTGTTCATTTTTTTTTGTTTGCCTTTGCTCGAACACTGATCAACAAATTGGCAATTGGCCAAGTTACCAACGCAACGTTTCCACTCTAATTAAAATATACAAAAAACAGCCAAACGAAAACTATTCACTATATAAATCACACACAACTGATCATTCAATAGAGCTTTTGCCGGCTGCCCCCGCGCCTCGTTTTTTCTCCCCCCATCGACGAACGAACGAAGCCAACTGAAATTTCCGGCGCTTTGTGTTGCGTCTCCGGCTCTGAACTGGTCACAAAAGTAAATTAAATTATTTCGTTGGCATCATTTGCATTTTTAATTTGAAATACACAAATTACCAAGAGGCTTGCCAGAGGCCAGCAACGAGGGGAGGCGAAGGTATTTAACTCTTTTGTTAAGCTTAAACGGCAACTTCTAACAACCCAAATAGACACAAAAAAAACATAATAATAATGACTAAAATCCGAACTGAAAAGTGCGAGGTGAACATGTGTTGTGCGATCGATAATTAGCATATGCTGCGATCGCTAACTAATTGATAATTTGTTGAATTGTCGCGCTGTTGAATTACTGCTTTGCTCTTTGCTCCTCTTTGCTGATTATGCCAAAAGAAAGCAAACATCTTGCAAAGCTCATTTCTTCACTACTTTCTCGCCATTTACTTCCGTTTGCTAAACTCATAAATTGCAATTAGAATTTGAATACGTATCGTGTTTGAGTACTCGTAAAATTGACATTTTAATGCCTTTTGAGTATCGATATCGAATCCGATATTCAGTATTCTTTGAAATTTCTGAATGGAATTCAGTTTTTTTTAATGTCTGCCACTGTTGGCGGATGGCATTCGATAAATTCGCATTAATTTCCCATTCAATGGCTGATTTTGATTGTGTTTATGCGTAAATAAAACGTTATTTAAATTTTCGCCAAATAAAATTGTTAATTTAGTGGACTCGATCGATACGAGACGATAGATAGATAGATACAGATACTATCAGCCGATACACTAGCTTAGTCATGCTCGATGCCACAATGAATATGAATGAGTGAGTGAGTGAATGCTGTATATGAATAACATTAGATTAGATTCTAAGCCTGTCAGTTTGGCAATATTTACGGCTGCAAACAACATGAATAGCTCAATGAATACATTTCGTTTTCTTTCGATTTATGTGTTAGACAATATGAGTGTATTCATGAGTATCAAGTGAGAGTCGAAATTGTAGTCCCTTTAGTGAAGTGAGTTTATATTCATGAGTATCAAGTTAGAGTAAAAGTTGCATTGCTTTTACCCAAGTGAATAGACTCATGAGTATCAAGTGGGACTAAAAACTGAATTCCCTTTAGTGATGTGAGTGTATTCATGAGTATCAAATGAGAGGCAAAATTGTATTACTTTTAGTGAAGTGAGTGTATTTATGATACCAAGAAAGAGAAAGAATTCTATTCCTTTTAGCTCAGTGAGTGTATTCATGAGTATCAAGTGCGAGTAGAAAATGGATTTCTTTCACCCTAGTGAGTGTTTTCATGAGTGGGACTAAGAACTGTATTCCTTTTTAGAAATATTTTTCTTTTTTACCCAAGTGAGTGTATTCATGAGTATCAAGTGAGTGTTAAAAAAGATGATTTTCTCTTAGCCAACTGAGTGTATTCATGAATAGTGAGGTATTTGCAACCATTTGCTAATCATCTTCAGTTTGCCACTTTTGCAACAGCAGCAGCAGCAGCAGTTTCGAATACACTCGTGAATAAATTAATACTTATGAATACATTGAGTCACACGTTCGAGTATGCTCAATTGGCCGGACTCTAACGATTATCGCACACGCGATGCGAGGTGATGCGATCCGATCCGATGAGTGCATTCACTATGTGAACTTAATGATCCAACAACGATCATCAGCCCTTTACCTTTACCTTTGCGGTGGGTCTGATCTTCTGCTTCTGCTTGTGCTTCTCTCTTCCGCCATGAACAGCACAACGAAGGAAAAAGCGAAGAAATAAAATACCAAATGCCGGGTATAAAAATGTTTGGCCCGCGGCCATTTGCCCGCTGAGTTTCACATGTCAATCAAAAATCAATTTTGAATTTCGTTCGTTAGTTTTGCCCAAAGCGAAGGTGAAGCAATTTTCGATGTGTAATTTGGTCAGCAAAGCTGCCAAGGTGGGGGGCAAAGAGAGAGTGAGGGGGGAGGGGATGTAAGGTAGTTAGGTTCATTGGCCAGAGTTACACAGGTCCCTAAAGACTATTGCGGCACTCGAGGCCTGTTTGCCTATTTAAGCGTTTTTGTGCCATTTAATTGTTTAATTTAATTAAATGCGTTTAATGGTCTTAATTAGCCGCTGTCTACCGTGAGACCAGGGAGATCGCGAGGAGGAGAAGGAGGAAGCAGCTAAATAGCAGCTGCCTTTTATGGTCAAAGTGCACACACACACACACACGCACACACCACTGTGCACAGTGGGCCAAAAACAAGAGTAAAAAACCAGTTCTCGAATTCTCAAGAAATTCTCTTAGCCAGTAAATTAAGTTTTCATATAATAAACATAAACAATTAGAGGAATTGTGTTCAACAAAACAAAAAAACAAAAATCAATGTACACACACAGCAAAAGAGGACAGCGAGAGAAAGAAAGAGAAAAATACTAATAAAAATACAAACACAAATACAAATACAAAAAATGGGAAACAAAAATGAAAAACTAGCTACCAACATTGTTATGGCCCTCTTTGTAGTTTACCCAGCCCCAAAGAACCGGTTAATGCCTGCCTAGCTCAAAAGCAATTGTAACAGGCAACACAACCGAACTAGAGAGGGAAGAATAAGTGAGCAAGAGAGACAGAGAGAGAGAGAGACTCTAAGAGAGTGAGTGAGTGATAGAGAGGAGGGCAAAGTATAGATCAGGCTCTGATCCAAGAGCAATAGCAATACAGCAGCTGTGTCGGATGAGGCGCATGCCAAGTCCATCCATCAGCATCCAGCGAGCAGCATTTCGCTTCAAACGGAAGTTGCACGTTGCGCGTTGCACGTTGCAATTAACTTATTCGTGTGATGCGGCTGCTGTTGCTACCACCAAAATTCCCGTTACTAATATTATTGCTGTTCTTGACAACTCATTGCAGATGCATGTGCCCCGCTGGCTACACTGGCAAGGATTGCGATACCAAATACAAGCCCTGCTCCCCCTCGCCCTGCCAAAATGGTGGCACATGTCGCGCCAACGGACTCACCTACGACTGCAAGTGTCCACGTGGTAAGTGTACATTTTTATTACTCCCATTTTCAACTATCAATAAACTCTACTACTTTAGGTTCAAGTCTTACATTTCTATCGATCGATCAGTGTGTTATCGATCAGCATTAAACAACAGTTAATATGCAAATAAGATTTTCTTTGTGCTTACGATTCATTTTAACAATATTTTGTAACTAGAATTAGATCACTCCAATTAGATCTTAGTTTCTATCGTTTCTATTATCATTGTGCTATCGCTATGCAAACTTGCGCATTCAATTCTATTTACTGTTCATTATAAATATGATGTGTAGATAATTCCCCATACTCTCGCATAAAGATCTAGTCTCCCGATTCTATCAATCAGATTGTTATCAATATGCGTAAAGCGACATACAAAATGCAAGCAAGATATTCTTAAATACTATTTTTCTTGTATTAGATCAACAAGCAAATCGACAGTTACAAAAATGATCGACTTATTTCAACTATCGATCGATAAACATACATAGCCTACTATTGTTATCGAAGTCAGTGTCAATGGTTGGTTATAAAGTGACATCTGCCGTTGTTTAATAACAAATGCTCTGTTCCCCCTCAGACGCCGCTGCACTCCACACATTTGATGTCAATTGTCGCCCCATTCAATTTGAGCATGTAAATTGCCAACATTTACATATATTTATGACTCTGTTTGTGTGTGCGTGTGTGTGTGTGTGTGTGCAATTTAATTCGCTCAATTGATGAAGAGACTTGCGTTGCATTTTCGATGCAATGAGAATGGACGCGGGGTTAGTTACTAAATTGCAATGAAAAGTCTGAGCACAGTTTGAGAGCGATTGCGAGGGGAAGTTGCTTATTTTAATTGCGCCCAATCAAAAATTCTAATGAGCCGAGCGTGTGAAAGTGTGACCAAAGGCGGCGGCGGCGGCCATTTTGAAGGAATTTTTGCACACAAACACAGACACACTGAGAGAATAATGCAATGGCAATGTTATAACGCCTTTTGTGTGCGCCAGTGTTGGGCAACACAGCAACAAATTACAGATATAACAAAAGCAAAAGCGACTGCAACAATAAACGAGTCGAAACTAACAACACAACACGACACGAAGCGCCCTGTGGACATCACGATGGGAGAGCGCGGGAGACGCCAATGGGAATTTTTTTGTTGCAGTTGTTGTTGTTGTTGAAGGAGGGGCGGAGTTGCACTCATTATGCAAAACGGGCGGCACAAACCGCAGTCGCAATTGCAACAACAGAAAATACTGTTTGCAACTTGTTTCCCAGGTGCCGCCCTCTCAACCCTTCCTTCATTCCCTTGGACAGCGATGACGATGACGACGACGACTTCAATCAGGACAAGTCGATGCACAGTCAAAGGCATCAAAATCGAGCTTAATTTGCTCTGCTGCCCAAGCAAATTACAAATAAATCAGCCACGGACCATGAGATGATGTACGATCGACATCGTTGCACGTTGCACGTTGCGATGCTTAAGCGCAGTTACGCCCTAAGGAGGTCATGCCACAAGAGAGCAAATGAGAAAGACACACAGAAAAAGAGAGAGAGAGAGAGAGAGAAGTAGAATGCTGTGGAAAATGGGATGCGTTGCTTTTGGGGTAAAAGTTGCAACTTGCAGCTGATGAATGATGCATAATGCAATTGGTAGCAGCAGCAACTTTAGACGCGGGGAGAGCACGGGGGGGCGGTGACTTTAGCTAGCAAACGAGTTTGACTTCGCGTGGGCAGCAGCAGCAGCAACAAAATTAAACTTGGGCCAGCGCTTGGCTCGTGGCGAGTCATGACTCAGAAGAACAACTCTACACACACACACACACACACACACACATACAAGATATATTGCATTAATCGATAACTGTTTCAACTGGCAATTCATTTGGCAACATTGTTGCTAAGCTTTTCAGAATATTTTTTGTGTATTTGCATGCGGATGGGAAAGGAATTTCATTTGTGTTTTCGGTTGTGCTCTTAATTGCTTTGCAACATTGTTGCTAAGCTTTTGGCACAGGTCGTCGATTGACCCAACGGACCAACAACGCATGCAAATTGTTGCAAGCCAATTGACTTAAATGGACACACACACTAAAGTACATTTGCATGCAACAAAAGAAGAAATGAGCAAATTACATTGTAGCAGGCATTTAATTAAATGTTTGCTCTTTGGCGTGGTTTGAGAGCCACTGAACCAACTACTGCTGTTGTTGTTGTCGTTGTCGTTGCTGGCTAGAGAGTTCAAAGTGCCACTAAGTGACTGGGTAACCATCAACGAATGTGGCATGCAACGTGTGTGTATACACACATACATACATATGTATGTATATTTGTAGTTGAAACACATGTGCAACAGATCAACAGATGCTGTTGTTGCCCTGCCTTGGTTTATTTTTAAAAAGTATGCATTGAAAATGCCACTCTCCAATCCACAGGCAACAAGTTGCAGTCTCCCCAGTCAAACACACACATACAGAAAATAATCATAATAATAATAACAACAACAAAATGCCCACAAAAAACTGTGCACAGCAACAACAACAACAAAATCGATCAGCCCCAACAACAATGACAATAACTGGGCTGGCACAACAAGCTATAGCTCATCGTATTTATGTATGTATGTGTGTGTGTGTGTGTGTATGTGTTTTGGGCCCTTCTTTTAAGACCAAAACGAAGCGAAACCCGACCTAGCCAGGCAAAGCCATTAAAATAAGCTGTGGGCGAGCAGCAAGCAATGAACGCAAAGATAGAGAGAGAAAGAGCCAGTTAAGCAGCAGTTAGAGAGAGTGAGGGCGAGCATGTATGTATGTATGTACGTAAAAGAAGGTGCTTGCGGAGTGTGTAGTGGGGGAAGGGGAAGGGCGAACAGCGAGCCGTTGAGTGGGGAGAGGTCGACATAAAGTGCGATTTAATTCCTCGAATGAAGCACAAAGTAAAGCGCAATGAACAAAGTCGAAGTCCGAACATAAGTAGAAAACTCGATCGAGCTACGAACCACGATCTGAACCAAGCCGAGCGCAGTCGAACCGAAGTGAGCCGAAGACAAACCGCGCCAAGCCAAGCCGAGCCGAGCGATGAGGCGTGCCGACAACTGAACGAACGAACGAGCAAACGAAGCAAAGTCGCAGTCGCAGCATAAGCAACATTTCTTGTTGTTGTTGTTGTTGCTCTTGCTGTTATGCTTCCACAAACGCGAGCTCACTCTCTCTCGCTTACACTCGTTGTGCTCTGTGGATGGCAAAAGAGGGGAAAACGAGCGCGCTCGTGGACGACGCTCGTTGCGCTCGTTTGCTTGGCGCGCATTCAGATAGCTGCCTGGCCAGATATGAGACCGTGGGAAAGAACAACCAAAGACGTGTTGTACACACACACACACACACACTCGCTCATGTATACATGCATACTTATACACATGCGCATGCGAGCGTCTGTTTTATTTCTTCTTCTTTGCATTTTGTTTGCTCATTCGCTTCGCATGCGCAGCGGCGCGACGGCTTTATTGTTGTTGTTTGTCTGTATGTATGTGAATATGTATGAATATTTGTGTCTTTGGTTGTGTGTGTATATATATTTGTATGTACATTGCCGCAGGCGCAACCTTTTGAGAGAGTAAAAGAGCGCCGGCTGTTGTTCTTGGTTTACCTGTCTTCGCTCTTTCTCTCTTTTTCTATCTCTCTTGGTTGCCTGCCTCATGCTGTGCTCTGTACGCTCACTAAACTCCATCCATCTGGCTGCCTAAACATGTGCAACACAGCTGCATACGCACACATTGTCAAACATACTTATGTATGTATTTGTAGACATATTTTAAGCGTTGTCTGCGCTTTGTGCGCCTTCTTCGCATTGCCTGGCAACCACTTTTTATATCAGCCCTGGCCAGTGGTTGTTGTTGTCATTATTACTGTTGTTGTTGTGGCTGGAAACGTTTTCGTTTATTGAAGCATTTTATGATGCTGTGTGTTGTTGTCCATAAATCTGTTTATGCACTTCATTGAGCACACATACACACATGTCTGACATATCACACACTCACACATGTGTTCGCAACTCCCACATCCCCACAAGATAAAGTGTGACCCTTTTTTAACTGGACACTACTTTTTGCTAGTATATTAACTTTTTTACGCAATAGAATTTGTTTGACTTTCGGAAAACTTTCCCTAGTTTGAGGCCCCAATCCTTATGCGATTACATACATACATCTTTGTACAGTCAATCGTCTTAAAAACGAACGTTTTCCCTATCCAACTTATCTCACTGCAAAATCAATGTTTACACATGAACAAGTTGTAAACTCTCCAACTTCAACATCAATTGCATTATCTTGTCTTGCTTATCTCTCCTAGCAGCTTAAGTCTACTAACATGGACTTGACTTGGACTTCATTTATATTTTGTTAGTTTACATTTATTCTTGTACTACGTTGTTAATAATAATAATATAACATATTTTTCTAATATGGCTTGCCTTAACAATCTTTTCAAATTTTTATATGGGCAAGCACATAATTTTCTACAGCGCATGATTAATTGCGTCTTCTGTCGAGCAACGTTGCCAAACTTCACTTAGAATATATAGCTGCGGTTTTGCGTAGTATTTAAGTAGTAACCATCTTGATTTAAATATTAGACCTCTAACAATCGGTTCTTTTATTTGCAGGCTTCGAGGGTAAGAACTGTGAACAGAATATCGACGATTGTCCCGGAAATCTGTGTCAAAATGGCGGCACTTGTGTGGACGGTATCAACGATTATCGCTGCAACTGTCCGCCGAATTTTACGGGTCGCTTCTGTGACGTGGATGTGGACGAGTGTGCGATGCGTCCGTCCGTCTGCCAGAATGGAGCAACCTGCACGAATGCCCATGGTACCTACAGTTGCATCTGTGTGAATGGTTGGAACGGCAGCGACTGCAGTCAGAACATTGACGATTGCTTGAATGCGGCATGCTTCGATGGTGCGACCTGTATCGATGGCGTTGGCAGTTTCTATTGCCGTTGCCAGGCGGGCAAGACGGGGCTGTTGTGCCATCTGGACGATGCCTGCACCTCGAATCCCTGTCACGCCGATGCCATTTGCGACACTAGTCCCATCAATGGTTCCTATGCGTGCTCATGTGCCACGGGCTACAAGGGCGTCGATTGCTCCGAAGATATCGATGAGTGTGACCAGGGATCGCCGTGCGAACACAACGGCATCTGTGTGAATACGCCGGGATCGTTCATGTGCAATTGCTCGCAGGGATTCACGGGACCGCGCTGTGAGACGAACATCAATGAGTGCGAATCGCATCCGTGCCAGAATGAGGGCAGTTGTTTGGATGATCCGGGCACGTTTCGTTGCGTCTGCATGCCCGGATTCACGGGTACCCAGTGCGAAATCGATATCGACGAATGCCAGTCGAGTCCGTGCCTGAACGATGGCACCTGTCACGACAAGATCAATGGCTTCAAGTGCAGCTGCGCCCTGGGATTCACCGGTGCCCGTTGCCAGATCAACATCGATGATTGCCAGTCGCAACCGTGTCGCAACATGGGCATCTGTCATGACTCCATTGCCGGCTACAGCTGTGAGTGTCCACCGGGTTATACGGGCGCCAGCTGTGAGATCAACATCAACGACTGTGACTCGAGTCCGTGTCATCGGGGCAAGTGCATCGATGGCGACAATAGCTTCAAGTGTCTGTGTGATCGCGGTTTCACCGGCTATCTGTGCCAGAAGCAGATCAACGAATGCGAATCGAATCCCTGTCAATTTGGTGGCCATTGCGTCGATCGCGTGGGCAGCTACATCTGCCAGTGTCAGCCGGGCACCAGTGGCAAGAACTGTGAGATCAATGTGAACGAATGCCACAGCAATCCGTGCAACAATGGCGCCACCTGTGTGGATGGCATCAACAGCTACGACTGCAAGTGTGTGCCCGGCTTCACCGGTCAGCACTGTGAGCTCAATGTCAATGAGTGTGCGAGCAATCCGTGTGCCAACAACGGTGTCTGCATGGATCTGGTGAATGGCTTCAAGTGCGAGTGTCCCCGGGGCTTCTACGATGCGCGTTGCCTCAGCGATGTCGATGAGTGTGCCTCGAGTCCGTGTGTCAACGATGGACGCTGCGAGGATGGCATCAACGAGTTCATCTGCCACTGTCCGCCCGGCTATGCGGGCAAACGTTGCGAACAGGACATCGATGAGTGCGCCAGCAATCCCTGCCAGCACGGTGGCATCTGTTTCGACAAGCTCAACGCGTTCAGCTGCCAATGCATGCCCGGCTACACGGGTCACAAGTGCGAGACGAATATCGACGATTGTCTGAGCAATCCGTGTGCCAATGGCGGCACCTGCATCGACAAGGTCAATGGATACAAGTGCGTGTGCAAGGTGCCCTACACCGGACTCAATTGCGAGAGCCAGCTGGATCCGTGTGCGAGCAATCGGTGTCGCAACGAGGCCAAGTGCACACCGAGTCCCAATTTCCTGGACTTTATGTGCACCTGTAAGCTGGGCTATACGGGACGCTTCTGTGCCGAGGACATTGATGAGTGCGTCTTCAGTTCGCCGTGTCGCAATGGCGCCACCTGCGTCAATGTGCCCGGCTCCTATCGCTGTGTCTGCACCAAGGGCTATGAGGGACGCGACTGTGCCATCAACACCGACGACTGCGCCTCGTTCCCCTGCCAGAATGGCGGCACCTGTCTGGACGGAATCGGGGACTACGACTGCCTCTGCGTCGATGGCTTCGAGGGCAAACACTGCCAGACGGACATCAACGAGTGCCTGAGCATGCCGTGCCAGAATGGCGCCACATGTCGCCAGTATGTGAACAGCTATACGTGCACGTGTCCGCTCGGCTTTAGCGGCATCAATTGCCAGACGAACGATGAGGATTGCACGGAGAGTTCGTGCCTCAACGGTGGCAGCTGTGTGGATGGCATCAATGGCTACAACTGCAGCTGCTTGGCCGGCTACAGCGGTGCCAATTGTCAGTACAAGCTGAACAAATGTGACTCCGCTCCGTGCTTGAATGGCGGCACTTGCCACGAGCAACGCGACGAATACACCTGCCACTGCCCCAGCGGATTTACGGGCAAACAATGCTCCGACTACGTGGACTGGTGTGCACAGTCGCCATGCGAGAATGGCGCCAGTTGCAGCCAGCTGAAGCATCAGTTCAACTGCAAGTGCGCCGCCGGTTGGACGGGCAAATTATGCGATGTGCAAATGATCAGCTGTCAGGATGCGGCACAGCGCAAGGGCATCACCGTGAAGCAGTTGTGCAACAATGGTACGTGCAAGAATCATGGCAACAGCCATGTCTGCTACTGTTCGCAGGGCTATGCGGGCAGCTACTGTCAGCAGGACATCGATGAGTGTGCCTCGCAGCCATGTCAGAATGGTGGCACCTGTCGCGATCTGATCGGTGCCTACAAGTGCAGTTGTCGCCAGGGATTCCAGGGTCAGAACTGTGAGCTGAACATCGATGATTGTGCACCGAATCCCTGCCAGAATGGCGGCACCTGTCACGACCTGGTGCAAGGCTTCAGCTGCAGCTGTCCGCCGGGTACACTGGGCATCATTTGTGAACTGAATCAGGACGATTGCAAGCCGGATGCGTGCCACAACAATGGCAGCTGCATCGATCGTGTCGGTGGCTTTGAGTGCTCGTGTCCGCCTGGCTTTGTGGGCGCACGCTGCGAGGGCGACATCAACGAGTGCCTCAGCAATCCCTGCTCCAATGCGGGCACCCTCGATTGTGTGCAACTGGTGAACAACTATCACTGCAATTGCCGTCCCGGTCACATGGGACGCCACTGTGAGCACAAGGTCAACTTTTGTGCGCAGTCGCCGTGCCAGAATGGCGGCGTCTGTAGCACCAAACAGAGCGGACATCATTGCGTCTGTGCGGATGGGTATTACGGCAAGAATTGTGAGTTTAGCGGACAGGATTGCGACTCGAATCCGTGTCGCGCCGGCAGCTGCATCATCGACGACGCCGGCGGCTATCGGTGTGAGTGCGTGCGCGGCACAGCCGGCCAGCACTGTGAGCTGGACACGCTCGATGAGTGCCAGCCGAATCCGTGTCTGCAGAATGCCGCCTGCGACAATCTGCTGGGCGACTACGATTGCCTCTGTCCGAGCAACTGGACGGGCAAACGTTGCGAGATCTACGACAAGAATTATGCCGGCTGGGCGGGTGGCAGCAGCGGTGGCAACTCTGGTGCCGCCGGCATTGGCAACAATGGCATTGGCCCAGCAGGCGCTGGGATCTATGATGCGGATCTGGAGCAACAGCGGGCGATGTGCGAGAAACGCGGCTGTCCGGAGAAACAGAGCAACGGTGTCTGCAACAACGAGTGCAACACGTACGCATGCAACTTTGATGGCAACGACTGTTCGCTGGGCATCAATCCTTGGGCCAATTGCACCGCGCCACAGTGCTGGCGTGTCTTCATGGACGGACAGTGCAACGAGGAGTGCAACAATGCGGCGTGTCTCTACGATGGACGCGACTGTGAGCAGAAGCTGAAGCGTTGTGCGGCCATCTATGATGCCTACTGTCAGAAGCATTACGGCGATGGGTTCTGTGACTACGGCTGCAACAATGCCGAGTGCAGTTGGGATGGTCTCGACTGTGAGAAGTCGGAGCAATCGCCGCAGCTGGCCGAGGGCGCCATGTCGGTGGTTATGCTGATGGATATAAGACAGTTCCGCGCTAAGCAGGCGCAATTCCTGCGCGAGATGAGTCACGTGCTGCGCACCACGGTGCGCGTGAAGAAGAACACCGATGGCAAGGACATGATATTCACGTGGAAGGGCAGCTCACGCATGCCGGACATACAGGACTCGGAGTTTGGACGCAAACACAAGATCATCTACACGGAGAGCAACGGTCAGACGGGCATACAGATCTATCTGGAGATTGACAATCGCAAGTGCACCGAGTGCTTCAATCGTGCCACCGAAGCAGCCGAATTCTTGGCCGCATCCGCTGCGAAGCATACGTTCGCCAATCGTTATCCCATCTACAGTGTGCGCGGTGTGCAGGACACGGCCGATGTCGACTACGAATCGCCGGCGAATGTCAAGTACGTGATCTCGGGTATTATACTGGTCATCATAGCGCTCGCCTTTGTCGGCATGGTGTTGAGCACGCAGCGCAAGCGTGCGCATGGCGTCACCTGGTTCCCCGAGGGTTTCCGTGCCCCAGCTGCCGCAGTGATGCAGCGACGTCGTCGCGATCCCCATGGTCAGGAGATGCGCAACCTCAACAAGCAAGTGGGTCTGGCCCAAGCGCAAGCGCATCAGCTGCCGGGCGGTGTGGGCGGAGGCAGTCACTGGTCGGACGATGAGTCGGACATGCCACAACCGAAGCGTCAGCGCGGCGATCAGCTCAACAGCGGCGGACTCGGCGGTCTGGGCGGCTTGGGTGGCGGCAGTGTAGCCGGACTGACGAGCGTGGGCTATGCCAGCGATCACACCATGGTCAGTGAGTACGAGGAAGCCGATCAACGCGTCTGGTCGCAGGCCCATCTCGATGTGGCCGATGTGCGTGCCATAATGACACCGCCGGCACATCAGGATGGCGGCAATCACGATGTGGATGCCCGTGGTCCGTGCGGTCTAACACCACTGATGATTGCGGCAGTTCGGGGCGGTGGATTGGACAGCGGCGAGGATGTGGAGAACAATGAGGATAGTACGGCTCAGGTGATCTCGGATCTGTTGGCGCAGGGCGCCGAACTGAATGCCACCATGGACAAGACGGGCGAAACGTCGCTGCATCTGGCCGCTCGCTATGCGCGCGCCGATGCGGCCAAGCGTCTGCTCGACGCCGGCGCTGATGCCAATTGCCAGGACAATACCGGACGTACGCCGCTGCATGCTGCGGTCGCCGCCGATGCCATGGGCGTCTTTCAGATACTGCTGCGCAATCGGGCCACCAATCTGAATGCACGCATGCATGACGGCACCACACCCCTGATACTGGCTGCCCGCTTGGCGATCGAGGGCATGGTCGAGGATCTGATTACCGCCGATGCGGACATCAATGCGGCGGACAATTCGGGCAAGACGGCGCTGCATTGGGCGGCGGCTGTCAACAACACGGAGGCGGTCAACATACTGCTGATGCATCATGCGAATCGCGATGCCCAGGACGATAAGGATGAGACGCCACTATTTCTGGCCGCACGCGAGGGCAGCTACGAGGCGTGCAAGGCGCTGCTCGATAACTTTGCCAATCGCGAGATCACCGATCACATGGATCGCCTGCCGCGCGACGTTGCCAGCGAGCGGCTGCATCACGACATTGTCCGGCTGCTGGACGAGCATGTGCCGCGTTCGCCGCAAATGATCAGCATGACGCCGCAGACGATGATCGGCTCACCGCCACCTGGCCAACAGCCGCAGTTGATCACACAGCCGACGGTGATTGCGGCTGGCGGTGCTGCGGGCAAACAGAGCAGTCAGGCTGCCAAACAGAAGGCCGCCAAGAAGGCCAAGCTTATCGAGAGCAACAGTCCGGACAATGGACTGGATGTGGCTGGCGGTGGTGGTGGTGCCGCAATGGGAAGTTTGCGTCGCAAGGCAAGCTCAAAAAAGGCCAACAACAACAGCAGCAGCAGCAACAACAACAACAACAACAACAACAATGGCAGCAGTGCGGCCTCAAAAAAGGCCATGAACGGCGGTCTAAATGCTGCCCAGCTGTTGAGCGCGACGGGGCCAACGGTGGGCAATTGCGGGGACCTGGACTCGTCGCCGCCACCGCCACAAGTGCAGGCCGGCAACGGCAGCGCCAATGGCAATCTGGTGAATCTGCCCAGTCCCTACGACACGACCTCCATGTACTCGAATGCCATGGCAGCGCCGCCGAACAACGGGACCAAGCAGCCGCCGAGCTATGAGGATTGCATCAAGGTAAGTTTTGCATTCGCACTGTTATACATTCATATTCGGTGTATATAACAGTATAACTGTTATACCCTCACTACAATACAACCTCTAATTCCGTTTGCTCTTCACACACAGAACGCTCAGTCACTGCAATCCCTGCCAGCCAACAGCCTGGACATGATCAAGCTGGACACCTACGGCTACTCGATGGGCTCGCCATTTCAGCAAGAAATGCTAAACGGACAAGCGATGGGCCTGAACGGCGGTCGCAGCACCAATACGCTCTGCGGCCTCGGCGGTGGAGTGCCCAATGGCGGTCACGAGCAGGGACTCAGTCCGCCCTATTCGAATCAATCGCCACCGCATTCGGTGCAAAGCAGTCTGGCGTTATCGCCGCACGCCTATCTGGGTAAGTCAATTGTGTGTGGATCAAATATATGTATAATGTTATATTAATGTTGTTACTCTTTCCTTTCCTTTTCGATTTGTAGGCTCTCCATCGCCGGCCAAATCGCGGCCCAGTTTGCCAACATCGCCGACGCACATTCAGGCGATGCGGCATGCCACGCAGCAGAAGCAATTTGGCAGCAATCTCAACAGTCTGCTCGGTGGGGGCAACGGTTCATTGGGATCGCAAAGCTCACCGGTTAGCCTGGGCATCATTTCGCCCACGGGCAGCGACATGGGCATCATGCTGGCGCCCCAGTCCTCCAACAATGCTAAAGGCAGTGCAATAATGCAGACGTTGTCACCGCAGCTGCAGCAGCAACAACAACAACAGCAGCAGCAGCAACAGCAGCAGCAGCAACAACAGCAGCAGCAGCAGCAACAACAACAGCAGCAGCAGCAACAACAGCAGCAACAGCAACAAGCAATTGGAGGCCTTGAGTTCGGTTCAGCCGGTTTGGACTTGAATGGATTTTGTGGATCTCCGGGTAAGTTAAACGATCAAACAAGATCGATAGACAGCGTTAAACTAACCGAAAATAACTCTTCGTTCTATCGTTTGCAGACTCATTTCACTCGGGTCAAATGAATCCGCCTTCAATACAAAGTTCAATGTCGGGTTCCTCGCCATCGACCAACATGCTGTCGCCATCGTCACAGCATAATCAGGCCTTCTATCAGTACCTAACGCCGCCCAGCCAGCATTCGGGCGGACATACGCCACAGCATCTGGTGCAGACGCTGGACAGCTATCCGACGCCGTCGCCTGAATCGCCCGGACACTGGTCCTCATCGTCGCCGCGCAGCAATTCGGATTGGTCCGAGGGCGTACAATCGCCGGCGGCCAACAATTTGTACATCTCCGGCGGACATCAGGCCAACAAGGGGTCCGAGGCCATTTACATTTGACAATGAGGCGATGACAATGATGATGGTTCGATTGAATGAAACACAGCTCCAAGAGCGCCCAACAACAACAACGAGAAAAATGACATCCCAACAACCCAACAATCACCTCCCTCCCCAAAACAAAATCGATAAACGAAAAACAGACAAGAACCTAAATACTTTTTTTTTTGCCTAGAAATTAAGCTTTAATTTAAAAACAAAACAAACGTAATAATTGTAGTAATTTAAATGATTTAATATTAATGTTTGTTGTACAGAGCGCGTTGAAATCGTATATCATAAATGGTATATATACATATACGCCAGATATATACTTATATATATATATATTCGTAAGTAGTTAGTGAACTGTTCAGTTTCGCCTCCCCTTAAAACAACAATAACAATAACTAATATTTTGCGCGCAAACGTTTTAAACAATTTGATCGAAGAGACAGATAACGAAATGATAACGAGCGGGAATTTTGTTTAATCTGTTTCACAGCTTCCAGTTAATGATAAATAAATGATAAACGAGAAGAAAACAATTATAATTAGCGCAAATTATTTTTATTATTATTATTATTATTAAATATTGTAATTGTATCTTGTAATTGTCGGCCAACGTTTTTCTCTAGCGCCCTAAATAAGTTTAATTAAATTCAATTAATTAACAATAGCAATTAGAGCATCGACTACGTTCGTTTTACCGCCTACTATTAAGTTTAAACAAAAAGAAAAATTAAAAAACAAAAGGCAATTCAATTAACTAATTGCATAATATATTAAATCATGTTTAGCTGTTAGTTTCGAAACTGAAGTGCTTATATAAACAAAATTGTTAGCTATACTATATATATATACGATTACAAACTACGAAACACATTCTGCAAAAAAAAACAATATCAATTTTTTTTTTTATTATTATTATACACTTACACATATATTTTTTATGTAATTCTACATATAAATTTATTTAGTTAAGCATAAATTGTAAAAAGATTCTCATAATTGTTTGAATTAAGTTCAAAAACAAATGCAAGAGCAAAAAACATGAAAAAAGACAACAAACTATAACATTTTCCAACCATTTTTTAGTTAGGCATTAGGCAGACTACAATTTAAGTTTTTTTAACTGACAGCGACTTGTATGAATATATATATATATTTTTATTTTTATATATATTTTTTCGAAAAATATGCTACATTTTTTTTTTTTGTCATCGCAATTTATTTGGACATCTGTCAAATTATAATTTTATTATTTTCCTATTTTTTTTTTGTTTGTGTAGTTTTGCTGCGATTCTTTCTTTAATTATAATGTGTAAATTGTACAATTTTTTGTTGTCCTAACTTAAAACAGCGAATGGAACATGCAAATGCAAATTTTTTTGACATAATAAATATAAAATAATTATTTTAAAAAGAATACAGGTCTTTCAATTATATTTGATATGTGCAACAAAAGTATTACACATCTGAATTTATATTGTATCAAAAGGATCGCCTAATCATATATCGAAAGGATTCTACGCCATGCAATATGTTTTGTAAAAAATATAAAATTGGTCAAGACTTGATTTATTTTTCTCATGAGTATACAAGTAATTCCCAAGAACTGATATTTAGAGATAATTTCTAACTTAACAATACCTGTTCCTAATCACAAAACAAATCAGATTAGTTAATTTCGCAATTTTGGGCGAGTCCCTCGCGACAATGACGTTTTTTAGACACATGCTGCAGATAAATATAACTTCTTTCGGCACGGGGCAAATCCCAATCCATTGAGTTCTTGGCGCATCATAAATAATATCCTCTAATCGTGAGAAACCCAGTGTAATCGAAGCAACTGACCAGCCCAATGCTAAAGAGCTGATAAGATATCTCTAAGCTAATCGAATCGCGATTCGCATAAAAAGCTGTGCTACCCAACGATTTGACATCACTTGCAGTCTGCAAAGTAACTGGACTTAATCCCAAAAAACATTCAACATGATGAAGAGCCTGCTGATTGCCTGCTTAGCCATTACTTTGGCCTCTGCTGCTCCACATAGCTCCCAGCTGGATGGTCGCATTGTGGGCGGATTGGATGCCGTTGAAGGACAATTCCCCCATCAGGTGTCCTTGCGTCAACTTACATCGCACATCTGCGGCGGCAGCATCATTGCACCCCAGATCATTCTTACTGCAGCTCATTGCGTCACCAGCGAAGCTTCCGATGGCTCACTGAAGGTGTAAGTGATACAGAGAACTGAGTTGATCACTTGATGACTCAACCATTATTATTTTTGTAGCACTTCGGCCAATCAGCTGAGCATTCGTGCCGGATCCGTGGATCGCAGCAGCGGCGGAGTTGTCATCAGCGTGTCCAAGGTTATTGTGCATGAGAGTTATGGCAACTTCTTGAACGATGTGGCACTGTTGGTGCTCAACCAGCCCCTCACCTACTCCTCAGTTATCAGAGCCATTCCTCTGGCCAGCAGCGATACCGCAGTTGGCAGCCAGGTTGTCATCTCTGGCTGGGGTCGTCTCACCACAGGCGGAGCCTCGCCCCGCCTGCTGCAGTACAACACGCTTAGCGCGCTGTCGACGAATCAGTGCATTAGCTCCACCTTGATGTTCACCAGCAGCCTGATCTGTTTGGCCCACACCGCCGGCAACGGTGCTTGCAACGGCGACTCCGGTGGCCCGGCTATCCAGAATGGTCAACTCGTTGGCATTGCTGGCTTTGTAATGGGCGGCTGTGGCTCCTCAAATCCCGATGGCTATGCCAAGGTCTTCTATCATCGCAATTGGATTGTCAAGAATGCCAATTTGTAAGATGGCTGTGCTATCAACTAATAAAATATCAAGCGAGTAATTCAAGTACTTCTTTATTTCTGTGGGAGGGAAGGCGAGTGGCTCATGAATGGGAGACAATTCCGAGAAGAATGCAATGCAAGCCGAAACTGAACAGCTGTCAAATGCCCTGACCTAAAATTTGATAAAGCGATGACGCTGTCGAATATGATGTCGTCTAAACTTGAACTTCATGGATGCAAGTTGCTGTCTCTTTGGAGGTCAGAGCGTTGGCCGCAGTAGCAGCAAAAACAAATCAAGAAAACAAAAAAAAAACTGCTGACGCTGTTGCAAATATTTTGCATAAAATGCGCAACAGTCGAACAATTGTCAATCAGAAGTGAATCTAGATTCCAGAACAGTAGAAAGATGGGTAAGTTGATGGTTAAAGCGAAGACACTGCAGCAAAAACTGATTGTGATGATGGTTTAGCGTGCAACAAAACTAGACTGATGGCTGTGCTGCTGGTATTGCTGGCTGCAATTGCCTGGGAGCAGCAGGTGGCGGCCAGCAAGTTTGCCTACAAGAAGCCCATCTATGGCAAGACCAGCTATGTAAAGGATCGCCGCTACAAGATGCGCACCACAAGCAGCCCAGACACCACAGAGGATGATTGGCCGGCGCCGGTGGAGTTCATTATCAATAGCACGCCCCGAAGCATAGGAACAGAGTCAAGCATCAGCAGCACTCCAAGTCCTGCCACGCCCACCACAGAGATGCCAGGCAGCACCAGAACTGTGGCTACTTCAACAGACAGCACCAGCAGCAGCAGCAGCAGCAGTAGTATCACTAGTACCACAGAGTCGGGATTGGACAACACGTTGCCATCACCACCGACACCGGGCGCAGCTGTTGCAGCTGCCGTGCCATCAAATCAGCCTGTGCCCTGCACCTGCGGCGTATTCCTCTCTTCACAGATCAAGAATGGTCTGCCCGATACGCCGCTCATTCATAACGAAATGGATCGCATGTATCCCTGCAATGCCATTGGACGCAAACAGTGTCAGACAAAGTGCCTGGAGGCGGTGAGTGGCAGTCGCTGAAATTGTGGCAATTGCGAAGTTCGGTTATAAATCCCAATACGATAATTATTTTGCAGATTGTACAACACTTGCCCAACTCGGCGAACATTGTGTGCGCCACACTGGGACACAACTGCCACAAGGAGCGGGCCTATCTCTTCATCAAGAACTGCCACAACACATGGGTGAATACGAATCTGCAGGCTGGTCGTGAGTACTGCTGCAAGGAGGGCGTGCCCTATCGCTGTCCACTGCTTGGCTGAGCGGTATTTGCCGTACAATACTTAATAAAAGCGAACTGTCCAACTGCAATAAATGAGAGTAATAAAATCAATGCTTGAAAATGTAAACAAAGTCATCGTTATCGAATGGTCTTGGTATTTAAATACTGCACAATCGCAAGTGACGTCAGAGTTGCTGAAAAATAAATGTTCAAAACTTCGATTACATTTCTTCAAAAGTGCAGAAAATACCCTAATTATAAATTGTCATGTGCGTATTGGGCTTTATATTGCAAATATACCAAGAAACATGTTCTAAATATGTGTGGTCACACCTCAACAACAAACAGCGCCATCTATGCTTCGAAGATGTGATGAAGATTCAAATTCATGCAGCTTACAAATATATTTGTGCTATCGACTTTCCCATTTTAAATTTGCAATTAGCGCCCAAGTCGCGCTTCTAATTTAGTAGGTGACTTGCTGTTTTTCTGCTTGCTGCTGATTTATCTTCTGTTAGTATTTCATTTGCTAACTGGTGAGTTTTTGCCGTCATCAGTTGCAGTTCTTGGCCACTTGAAGAAGCCGCAAACGTCGAAAAGTACCAAGTAAGAAAATGAAATACCAGGCAAACATAAATCAGTAGCAAGCAGAAAAACAAAAAGTCAGTTACTTGGCAGCAGCCACTTTCACTCCATAAAGTATGCTACAAAAATATAATTTGCTTACAGTGGAATTTCAGCCATCGAACCATAGATGGCGCTACAAAGCGGGTGCTGATGAGTTTACAAATTTCATCTTTTAACTATAGTTACTATAGTGCCTGTCTTGGATAAGTTTGGCTTTATAATCACGATCAAATGAAAAGAATAATGGTTAAAGTTATTTTTCAACTTCAGCGTTACTAATTTTTCAATAGTTACTTACAATTTTTAAATTTGAAATTGGCGCCAAAAATCAAATTTTGTATAGCATACTTTGAGGGTGCAACATGGGTCTTTTTTCGAAAACAGGATATATTGCGGTCATATCCTGTCGGATTTGCAAAGGACTCATATTGCTAGGATCGCAAGGACCTCCTTCATCGATTGACATCAACAAATTCTAGGATTTTCTAAGGATACAAGACTTTAAATTTTTTGGTCGACGAGTCAGAGGATAACTCAAGGATTACAAGAACAATTGGAACGTCCTTTGGACAGTCGGTAGGCCTCATTAATACGAACCGATTGAGATATCGCTTGCCAGGACATACGCAAGGACATTCTCAAGCGATAGCCTCTTTTCTGAGTCCTTTTATCTCGGATCCTGTAGGGATTTTCGTCCATTTTGGTGTGGAAATAGGTTTATATTTACTAGATCTATACTTGTGCCAAAGGACATCGCGGTCGTCCTTTAAATGACCGGGATATGACTATTTTAGTTTTTTAACGGATTTGTTTATTTTTTTGTCGGTTACCCTGAAATTTTTACCGCCTACTGTAGTTCAACTTGCTGCTGACTTATGTTCTCCTAGTATTTCAGTTACTGCAAGTTTCGCAGTCACTTATTGCAGTTTGAAAATTTAAAGCAAACGCGAACGGCGAAAAACCACAAAGTCAGCTGATGAAATACCAGGCAATCATAAATCAGTAGCAAGCAGAAATACAGCAAGTCACTTGCTTTTTTGGTGGCAGCAAATTTCGCTCCTAAAAGTATGCTTCACAACTTTAATATTTTTGCGCGCAAATTTCAAATACGCAGACGCAGCTAATAATTGTAGCATACTTTCAGGCTGCGCAAATTGAAACACTCATTGTGTCAACGAACCATAGATGGCGCTATTACTCGGTTGATGACAAGGCTAAAAAATACAATTGAATCTTTATAGCTATTGCTTGTCTTAGATCAGTTTGACTTTGTAAGAGCAATTGTCGTTTTAAAAGACATCACGATCGTTCTTCCTGACCGAGATACAGTGAATTATTGAAATTGCTTGCCATTTCAACACAATATGTGTTAGGATCGCAAAGAGTTAATTAGACATAGTTAAAAGAGAACACAGCAGTATTTTGTTTTATGATTTCAAAATATGTTTATTTAGTTGTTGTTTTCATAAATATGTAAGCTTTATTACAATATGCTAAAAAGAAAAAAATACTTGTGTGTGAACGAATTGAGAACAATTTGCCAGAGCAGCTGATGTTCGACATCACCTCTTACGAGAGGTATTAGCTATGCCGGGGCTGGCGTCTCGGGCGCCTGTTCCTGTAACACAGAACCAGAACCGTATCAGTAGATCGATGGACTGATTCGAACGCCATTCCTCAATGCCAGGTGCTCAATTGCTGATGCTTTTGCTGAGACGGTGTGCTGCGACAGTCATATCGCAAGTGCAGTGCAAAACGATAACTAAAGGAATCTCAGCAAAGATACAAATGCGTGAAAGCGTGCCCAAGGAACTGCAAACTGTGCTCAACTACGGAATATTCGCTAATATAAATGTACCACAATCAAATAAAATGTGTGGGATAATAAAGAAATGATTCCAAAGTTCATTATTACGTATTTGAAAAACATGCCAGACTTGATGTATGGCAAACAAAGAATTTTACTTTACTAGACTGTTGAAAACAGCTATTATATATTCGACAAGAACTGGAAAGAAGGTATACGACGGGCGATTCTTTTTTTTGTAATTTAGTTTAATTTACATTAAAAAATAGAATTTGTAATTAATGAAATATAATAAAAAATAATTCATCAAATCGTTCAGATGTTTGAATGTTGTTTGAATCCTTGACTTGAATTATTTGTAGCTGGTGTTTTTTTTTTGTAATGTTTTCTGATTAAGCTGTAGCGGTTGTTTATTTCATATGTACACACAAATATATAGAAGTATATATATCTGCGTTGTACATAGTTATAACAGATATAGATATATATATAGTGAGAATATATACACGTATATTGATTGATAGTATTTTGCTTCAGATAATATTGTTGTGAATATTTTTTGTTGAATTATTATTTTGTTTAGGGCGGGAGTCACAGGTTCAGTGGACACTACTGGACGTAGACACTTAAGCTTCGGCCTCAACCTCCTCCTTTACCTTGGCATCGCCGGGCTTGCCCTTGGACCAGTCGGGTTTCTTCTGCAGAGTTCACAATCATCCAGCGGCAGATGCAGCACCACATGAAAGTAAAACGAAGGCATTAGTGAATGGTCCTCGAATTGGGGCTTAACATTTAACCAGAACATTCCGGATTCAACTGTGCTGGGCACTACGACGACAACTACATTCTACATATAATATTCTACTACACTAAGTGTGTGTGTGTGTGTGTGTGTTTGAGTGTATTACAGATAAACAACATGTGATCAAAGTACAGAAAGAAAGAGCAAGAGAGAGAGAGAGAGAGAGAGAGACAGAGTGTGACGAAAGAAAGGACACTTGGTGCTTAACATAAACACACATTACACATTCTTACACTTTTTGGCTGTTTTTAGAGTAGCGGCATCTTTTATCTTTTTCTATAGAGCGTTTGCGCCGATTTAATATTGCGTTTGAAGATTGATTGCAGTATGGATAGATATATAGCAGATCAATTATAAAGTTTAAGTTCACATTCGACTAGTTTATTCACTAGTCGTAGCATTTCTTTTACTTAATATTGCGTATACGTAATCGTAGTTCTAATCACAATTATTATCGCATCACTTACCTCCTTCTCTTCCTCCTCCAATGTGAATTCCTTCTTCTTGACCACCTTAAGTTGGTTGCGGAAGTTGAATTCAGCGGCCTTCTTCTGCAGCTTGGCGAATTTGTTTTCGTATTTGGAGACCTTCTTCAAGGCTGGCTTAACGCTGCACAAACGAAAATGAAATGAAATTCAAATTAGATTCTAATTCAAGATGCAAAATGTAGTGGCCTAAACTTACAATTTGCCACGAAGATCGTTAACTTGGGCATTGAGATCGTTGATCTAAGGAGGTTCATCGCAGCGAGAGAGAGAGAGAGAGAATTGAAGAGGGAGAGAGAAATACATCAAGTTAATTATGAATATAAATCAATCTACAGTTCAAACTATTTGGTTCAATTGACAAATTGACATATAATCTAATGTGGCAAACTACTTGAATATCAAAATCAAAGTCAATATAAGCATGCATCATAGCGCGGGTTTTGCAACGTTTAGTAGTTGTTTTATTTCTAGTTTTCTAGGAAAACAAGATGCAAGCGGGAGTTAAACTTACAGCTATCACTAAAACTAAAACATACATCAAGTGCAGATGCAGATCATTTATACTAGATTGCGAGTTAGAGCATGCGGAAGAAACGAGCTAGATTAAGTTACGAGGCACAATTCGCAATTTTTGATTTATTTGATTTAATTTGTTGCTTGTTGGTATAACGGTTGTTTTAACGGGACATCGGAGGAGCGTTGGTTCTAAGGTCGGTTTCTTTCTTTGACTGGTTTGGTTTTCTTATTTTATTTTTGTTTGGTTTTTTTATTTTTTTGTTTGTTTTGTTTTTGTCGATTGAACAGCATAACATCCAAATGTCGATTTCTCTTCATAATTCTTAATTTTCTTTTGCTTTTTGTTTCGTTTTCATTCAATGCTTTAAAGAGCATTTCATTTATTTTATATACGATATTATTGCGTTGAGAAATTTGTGACCTATTATTTATGATTGGTACCTAACACACCTGAGCGTACGGATCTGGGGCCTGAGGTACTGCACAGCATGGCACATACATTACAAACATTTAATTGATTGCTTGATTGACTGACTGAATTACAACTAATACTAATTGTACACAAAAATCAAATATATATATATATATCAAATTGTCGATCAATATTTTTCTGCATTTTGTGATGTGTTTCTTTTCATTTGCTTCTTCATGTCTTTCATTTGTTTGTTAAGCTTTTAAATTATAATATTTTTTTTTTTTGTAATTTTGTTGGAGCAACACTCGGGTTCGATTTAACAGAACGTGTTATCGGTAGTAGAACGGTGAATCGGTATCGGTAAATCGGTAGAACATTTAGTGGGCAGCGGTGGCAATGACTAGCGGTAGCTGGTTAAAGCGACCCGACACTTGGACACAAATCAGCCCCTATTTCCCCTCAGTCTAGTTCCATTATTATTATACTTTTCATTTTAAATTGTTTTTATTTTTTTTGGTTCTGGTTGTGAAATCAAGTTAAGAACTTAAGAAAATCGACGCTTGGCTTTTATGCTCTTCAATTGCTTGGATTATACGCTTTTCTCAATTATGATAATAATTAATGTTTTGCTGTTTGTTTTTTTCTTTTCTTTTGTTTTTTTTTTAGTTAAGGCGAGCGTCAGATAGAAAGAGAGCGAGCTAGTTAAACAAACGATACAATGTTGTTTTCGTCATTATACACACATTACATTATTTACAATGAAGTGCGTGCAGTTGTGGTCGAGGTGGATTTGAAACTTTTTGGTTGAGAGATTACGGCGCACAGTTTCTGGTGCAGTTGTGCTTGCCCCTTATTTGTTTGTTCTTGTTGCTTTCATTGTTGCAAAGGGGGGGCGGACAGGTTGTGTACTCGTTGTTGTTGTTGTTGTTGTTGCTGTTGTTATTTTATTATTGTCTGTGGTTTTACTGTTGACTATTGTGTGTGTGTGTTTTTGACAAGGCACATGCAGAACTTTTAATGAAATAACCATTGCCTACATTTGTGCGCGCGCGTGCTTGCTGTTGTAGTTGTTCCTGCTTTATAGCAAGATTGTATGTATCTGTGTGTGTCTATGCGTCGTAGCTGCCATGAAGATTCAAATTCATGCCGCTTACAAATATATTTTTTGCTATTGACTTTCCCATTTTAAATTTGCAATTAGCGCCCAAGTCGCGCTTCTAATTTAGTAGGTGACTTGCTGTCTTTCTGCTTTCTGCTGATTTATCTTCTCCTAATATTTCATTTGCTAACTGGTGAGTTTTTGCGTCATCAGTTCTTGGCCACTTGAAGAAGCCGCAAACGTCGAAAAGTACCAAGTGAGTAAAAGAAATACCAGGCGAACATAAATCAGTAGCAAGCAGAAAAACAGAAAGTCACTTGGCGGCAGCCACTTTCACTCCTTAAAGTATGCTACAAAAATATAATATGCTTACAGTGTAAATTCAGCCATCGAACCATAGATGGCGCTACAAAGCAGGTGCTGACGAGTCTACAAATTTCATCTCTTAACTAGTGCCTGTCTTGGATTAGTTTGACTTTATAAAATCAATCCATGTTGCAAAGTTCATCACGATCAAATGAAAAGAATAATGGTTAAAGTTATTTTTCAACTTCAGCGTTACTAATTTTTCAATAGTTACTTACAATTTTTAAATTTGAAATTGGCGCCAAAAATCAAATTTTGTATAGCATACTTTGAGGGTGCAACATGGGTCTTTTTTTCGAAAACAAGATATATTGCGGTCATATCCTGTCGGATTTGCAAAGGACTCATATTGCTAGGATCGCAAGGACCTCCTTCATCGATTGTCATCAACAAATTCTAGGATTTTCTAAGGATACAAGACTTTACATTTTTTGGTCCACGAGTCAGAGGATAACTCAAGGATTACAAGGACAATTGGAACGTCCTTTGGACAGTCGGTAGGCCTCATTAATACGAACCGATTGAGATATCGCTTGCCAGGACATACGCAAGGACATTCTCAAGCGATAGCCTCTTTTCTGAGTCCTTTTATCTCGGATCCTTTAGGGATTTTCGTCCTTTTTGGTGTGGCAATTGGTTTGTATTTACTAGATCTATCCTTGTGCCAAAGGACATTGCGATCGTCCTTTAAATGGCCGGGATATGACTATTTTAGTTTTTTAACGGATTTGTTTATTTTTTTGTCGGTTACCCTGAAATTTTTACCGCCTACTGTAGTTCAACTTGCTGCTGACTTATGTTCTCCTAGTGTTTCAGTTACTGCATGGTTCGCAGTCACTTATTGCAGTTTGAAAATTTAAAGGAAACGCGAACGGCGAAAAACCACTAAGTCAGCTGATGAAATACCAGGCAAACATAAATCAGTAGCAAGCAGAAATACAGCAAGTGACTTGCTTATTTGGCGGCAGCAAATTTCGCTCCTAAAAGTATGCTTCACAACTTTAATGATTTTGCGCGCAAATTTCAGATACGCAGACGCAGCCAATAAGTGTAGCATACTTTTAGGCTGCGCAAATTTAAACACTCATTATGTCAACGAACCATAGATGGCGCTATTACTCAGTTGATGACGAGGCTACAAAATACAATTGAATCTTTATAGCTATTGTTTGCCTTGAATCAGTTTGATTTTGTAAGAGCAATTGTCGTTATAAAAGACATCACGATCGTTCTTCCTGACCGAGATACAGTGAATTATTGAAATTGCTTGCCATTTCAACACAATATGTGTTAGGATCGCAAAGAGTTAATTAGACATAGTTAAAAGAGAACACAGCAGTATTTTGTTTTATGATTTCAAAATATGTTTATTTAGTTGTTGTTTTCATAAATATGTAAGCTTTATTACAATATGCTAAAAAGAAAAAAATACTTGTGTGTGAACGAATTGAGAACAATTTGCAAGAGCAGCTGATGTTCGACGTCACCTCTTACGAGAGGTATTAGCTATGCCGGGGCTGGCGTCTCGGGCGCCTGTTCCTGTAACACAGAACCAGAACCGTGTCAGTAGATCGATGGACTGATTCGAACGCCATTCCTCAATGCCAGGTGCTCAATTGCTGATGCTTTTGCTGAGACGGTGTGCTGCGACAGTCATATCGCAAGTGCAGTGCAAAAAGATATCTAAAGGAATCTCAGCAAAGATACAAATGCGTGAAAGCGTGCCCAAGGAACTGCAAACTGTGCTTAACTACGGAATATTTGCTAATATAAATGTACCACAATCAAATAAAATGTGCGGAAAAATAAAGAAATGATTCCAAATTTCGTTATTACGTATTTGAAAAACATGCCAGACTTGATGTATGGCAAACAAAGAATTTTACTTTACTAGACTGTTGAAAACAGCTATTATATATTCGACAAGAACTGGAAAGAAGGTATACGACGGGCGATTCTTTTTTTTGTAATTTAGTTTAATTTACATTAAAAAATAGAATTTGTAATTAATGAAATATAATAAAAAATAATTCATCAAATCGTTCAGATGTTTGAATGTTGTTTGAATCCTTGACTTGAATTATTTGTAGCTGGTGTTTTTTTTTTGTAATGTTTTCTGATTAAGCTGTAGCGGTTGTTTATTTCATATGTACACACAAATATATAGAAGTATATATATCTGCGTTGTACATAGTTATAACAGATATAGATATATATATAGTGAGAATATATACACGTATATTGATTGATAGTATTTTGCTTCAGATAATATTGTTGTGAATATTTTTTGTTGAATTATTATTTTGTTTAGGGCGGGAGTCACAGGTTCAGTGGACACTACTGGACGTAGACACTTAAGCTTCGGCCTCAACCTCCTCCTTTACCTTGGCATCGCCGGGCTTGCCCTTGGACCAGTCGGGTTTCTTCTGCAGAGTTCACAATCATCCAGCGGCAGATGCAGCACCACATGAAAGTAAAACGAAGGCATTAGTGAATGGTCCTCGAATTGGGGCTTAACATTTAACCAGAACATTCCGGATTCAACTGTGCTGGGCACTACGACGACAACTACATTCTACATATAATATTCTACTACACTAAGTGTGTGTGTGTGTGTGTGTGTTTGAGTGTATTACAGATAAACAACATGTGATCAAAGTACAGAAAGAAAGAGCAAGAGAGAGAGAGAGAGAGAGAGACAGAGTGTGACGAAAGAAAGGACACTTGGTGCTTAACATAAACACACATTACACATTCTTACACTTTTTGGCTGTTTTTAGAGTAGCGGCATCTTTTATCTTTTTCTATAGAGCGTTTGCGCCGATTTAATATTGCGTTTGAAGATTGATTGCAGTATGGATAGATATATAGCAGATCAATTATAAAGTTTAAGTTCACATTCGACTAGTTTATTCACTAGTCGTAGCATTTCTTTTACTTAATATTGCGTATACGTAATCGTAGTTCTAATCACAATTATTATCGCATCACTTACCTCCTTCTCTTCCTCCTCCAATGTGAATTCCTTCTTCTTGACCACCTTAAGTTGGTTGCGGAAGTTGAATTCAGCGGCCTTCTTCTGCAGCTTGGCGAATTTGTTTTCGTATTTGGAGACCTTCTTCAAGGCTGGCTTAACGCTGCACAAACGAAAATGAAATGAAATTCAAATTAGATTCTAATTCAAGATGCAAAATGTAGTGGCCTAAACTTACAATTTGCCACGAAGATCGTTAACTTGGGCATTGAGATCGTTGATCTAAGGAGGTTCATCGCAGCGAGAGAGAGAGAGAGAGAATTGAAGAGGGAGAGAGAAATACATCAAGTTAATTATGAATATAAATCAATCTACAGTTCAAACTATTTGGTTCAATTGACAAATTGACATATAATCTAATGTGGCAAACTACTTGAATATCAAAATCAAAGTCAATATAAGCATGCATCATAGCGCGGGTTTTGCAACGTTTAGTAGTTGTTTTATTTCTAGTTTTCTAGGAAAACAAGATGCAAGCGGGAGTTAAACTTACAGCTATCACTAAAACTAAAACATACATCAAGTGCAGATGCAGATCATTTATACTAGATTGCGAGTTAGAGCATGCGGAAGAAACGAGCTAGATTAAGTTACGAGGCACAATTCGCAATTTTTGATTTATTTGATTTAATTTGTTGCTTGTTGGTATAACGGTTGTTTTAACGGGACATCGGAAGAGCGTTGGTTCTAAGGTCGGTTTCTTTCTTTGACTGGTTTGGTTTTCTTATTTTATTTTTGATTGGTTTTTGTTTGTTTTGTTTTTGTCGATTGAACAGCATAACATCCAAATGTCGATTTCTCTTCATAATTCTCAATTTTCTTTTGCTTTTTGTTTCGTTTTCATTCAATGCTTTAAAGAGCATTTCATTTATTTTATATACGATATTATTGCGTTGAGAAATTTGTGACCTATTATTTATGATTGGTACCTAACACACCTGAGCGTACGGATCTGGGGCCTGAGGTACTGCACAGCATGGCACATACATTACAAACATTTAATTGATTGCTTGATTGACTGACTGAATTACAACTAATACTAATTGTACACAAAAATCAAATATATATATATATCAAATTGTCGATCAATATTTTTCTGCATTTTGTGATGTGTTTCTTTTCATTTGCTTCTTCATGTCTTTCATTTGTTTGTTAAGCTTTTAAATTATTATTATTTTTTTTTTTTGGTTGTAATTTTGTTGGAGCAACACTCGGGTTCGATTTAACAGAACGTGTTATCGGTAGTAGAACGGTGAATCGGTATCGGTAAATCGGTAGAACATTTAGTGGGCAGCGGTGGCAATGACTAGCGGTAGCTGGTTAAAGCGACCCGACACTTGGACACAAATCAGCCCCTATTTCCCCTCAGTCTAGTTCCATTATTATTATACTTTTCATTTTAAATTGTTTTTATTTTTTTTGGTTCTGGTTGTGAAATCAAGTTAAGAACTTAAGAAAATCGACGCTTGGCTTTTATGCTCTTCAATTGCTTGGATTATACGCTTTTCTCAATTATGATAATAATTAATGTTTTGCTGTTTGTTTTTTTCTTTTCTTTTGTTTTTTTTTTAGTTAAGGCGAGCGTCAGATAGAAAGAGAGCGAGCTAGTTAAACAAACGATACAATGTTGTTTTCGTCATTATACACACATTACATTATTTACAATGAAGTGCGTGCAGTTGTGGTCGAGGTGGATTTGAAACTTTTTGGTTGAGAGATTACGGCGCACAGTTTCTGGTGCAGTTGTGCTTGCCCCTTATTTGTTTGTTCTTGTTGCTTTCATTGTTGCAAAGGGGGGGCGGACAGGTTGTGTACTCGTTGTTGTTGTTGTTGTTGTTGCTGTTGTTATTTTATTATTGTCTGTGGTTTTACTGTTGACTATTGTGTGTGTGTGTTTTTGACAAGGCACATGCAGAACTTTTAATGAAATAACCATTGCCTACATTTGTGCGCGCGCGTGCTTGCTGTTGTAGTTGTTCCTGCTTTATAGCAAGATTGTATGTATCTGTGTGTGTCTAAATTAGTGTGTCAACGTGTCTTGTGTGTGTGTGTATGTTCGTGCTTGTGTTGTTGTTGTCAACGGACGCACAGACAGAGGCAACAAAAGTAGGTGCAGATGACGCGTCAGCGAAACAAACAAATTATCACAGAATGAAAAACACAATTAAACAAAATTTAGATATATATATATATTCTATATATATATATTTAACATTATTAAGAAGAAGTAGCGAAGAAGAAAACACAAAACAATGTCAGAATTTTGGTGTGCAACAATTTGAAAATTTTTCAAAAGAAATAACAGATCTTTAGTGAATATCAAGAATAAAAGTTTTTTTCTTTTTTGCAGTGTTTTTTTGTTGTGTACAATGTGCAATGTGAGTGCTTCGATTGCCAAATGGAATGTGCAGTAAATCGCAAAAATCTCAATCTAAATCTAAACAGCCAAAGTCGAATTTTGTTGTATTTAGCAGTCGTCGACCGAAGAATCTAACCTCACTTGGGCCAATAATCAAATATATTCTGCATTTTAACTTAAAGATGAACTTGTCTTTTTGTGTTTACTTCATAATTAAATTGATTGATCGTTCGATTGATTGATTGACTGATTGATGGCGTCTGTTTGCTGCAGTTCTCTATGGCAATTTTCAACTCACACTTATTTTCTTTTCTTTTCTTTTTTTTTGTTCTTTTCGGTTTGGTTATTGATTGGATTGTGTTTCCGATTTGAATTTTGTTTTTTTTTTATTTTTTAAGTAAAGGTAACATGAGATTAAGAACGGCATTAAAAACTTGAAAATCGAACAAAGAGTAGTAAGAATAATAAAGAACCATTTATATGTTGTACATAATATGTATAGATACGTATTTGAGTTGGTTTTTTTTGTTGGTTTGAATGTGAACAATTAAGGAAACAGATACAAGAAAGAGACACAATAATTTAATAAAGAAAAAAAATATTCAAGAACTTTTGTTTGAACATGACATGAGCGCATACCGGAAAATTAAACATGGTACTAACAAAATTTTATGTTGCATTTGTCTGTTTTGTTTTTTTCTTTTGTATTTAGAGTTTGTATTTTTTTTTTTTTTTGAATGTTTGGTTCATATATATTGTAAACATATATATATGGATATTTGTTTTAAATTGAATTGAAAATTGTTGCAGTACCTCCCAGTCTTTTTTCCTGACTTCGTATTCCAGATCCCATTTCTGGCCTTCACAAATATACATACGCTCGTAATACTCTTCGCAAATCTCTTGCAATTCGCCTGTAAAAACATATTTTTTTTTTTTTGGGTATTTGTTTTTTTGGTTTGTTGTTTTCGACGTTTACGGTTTACTTTGCCACTACGAATCTTAAAGAACTAGAAATAACTTTCATGTTTTTGTTTATATTGTTTTTATCAATTTATATCTACCATATATGTATATGCAAATATCATAATTATATAATCAGTTTATTTCTTTTATCGTTTGGTTTTCTTTCTTTTTTTTTTTAGCATTCGATGCAGCTTCATTAGATGTTATGTGTTCGGTAAGTTTTCTTTCATATCGAGAATTGATTTGAATTGAAAAACAGAATTAAGTTTCGGGTGAACTTTTTTTATTATATTTTGTTTTTTTTTTTGTTTGGAATGGGGCGCAACGTTCGGGTCTGAGAAATGTTTTTATACTGTTGTTGTTGGTTATGGTATTTGGTATATGTTATAATTGTGGTTTGAAAATTGATCATTTGAGCGAAAAATACTCCATAGCCGGACAAAATAGAAATTGCAAAAGAATGATAGAACAACGGAGACAGATTGATAGATAGAGAGAGAGAGAGAGAGAAAGAGATAGACTCATTCGGCAGGTTTAGTTGATAGTCACTATTAATTGAAGTTTTTTTTTTTGTTTTTTTTTTATAGTATCTGCATTAATTTTAGCTTCGAGTCAAAGCCGAAGTCTATTGTAATGAGAGAGAGAAAGAGAGACAACCTCCGAGAGTCCAGGATTAACAGTTAGCTCTCGTTTCGTTAGATATCAAATTCGAAATCCTGATCAACGTTTCTCTGGAGGGGGTCTCCCGATTTACAGAGTTCAAAGCTCGCGCCGATTTGCTTAGTATCGTGCGCCTTATATATTTATATATATGTATTTATATATGCAAATATTAAATAAGAAATTTTGTTTTTTTGTTTTTTGGTTGTACTTTGTTTTTAAAGTTTAGAGCAGTTAAAAACAATATCAAAAATTAGGTTTCAAGAAGAAAGAAAAAGAATGAACTAAAAAATATATTGTTAAGAAATATTCAGATAAAAAATTAAATATCAAGGGCAAAAAAAATTGAATAGTTATTATTATTATTATAATTATGATTATTATAGTGATTATTATTGCTGTAGTTGTTGTTGTTGCTGTTTGTTGTAGTTGCTGTTGTTGCTTTTTATATATTATAATGGTATAATAATTGTTCAATTCAATTGTAATAATAATAATTAAAAAAAAAAAACATTCGCATTTTGGTTGCTCATTTTTTTTGGTATTTGCTTGTTGGTAATTCGGTATTTTGTGTTTAAATAATTGATGTTTTTTTTGGTTTTGATTTTGGTTTGGCATATTTGTATATTGTTTTCTTGAATTGAATTTTTGTTTTGTTTTGTTTTTTTTTTTGGGTGCAAGGCAAAATTTGTTTGGAATTTACCTCTTGTGCTTTGACTTTCTGCACGTGCTCTAAATCAAATTTATCGCCCTCCAAAGCGTAAACGCGTTGCCAATATTGTTTGCATATTGTTTGCAGTTCGGCTGTGGTATCGGTAAAGTAATCGGTATCGTTATCGTTATCGTTATTGGTATGCGTAACGTTAATAGTCAGAGTTTACGTAACCGCGTTACGTTCAATCGCAAAACGATAATCAAGTTCGAGTGTGCGTGTGTGTGTGTGTGTGTTGGTGAGAGAGTGTGAAAGAGAGAGAGAGAGTGTATGTGTGTGTGTTTGTGTGAGAGAGTGTGTAAGTGTGTATTGTCATAGTCATTGGAGTGTGTAAATGTATGTGCAAAAAGATACGCAGATTGATGCGGATATAAGAAAAAGACAGATAGTTATATAAAGAGAAAAGTGTGTGAAAGAGAGAGAAAGATAGAGAGAGACAGAGAGAGAGAGAGGAAGAAAGACAAATAGTTGTTTATGTATAATGAAAGTTGTATTATGCGAGAGAGTTCGGGTGATAGTGTAAAAAGGATATAGAAAGAGAGAAAGAGATAGATAGAGAGTGAAAGAGAAAGACAATGAGAGATCGATAGATTTTGTGAAGGAGTGACAGAGACGACGCACATGTTACGCGCGTTGTTCGGCGCGTGTCAGAGAGAAGAGAAGGAATACAAGATTAATATCAAAGTCAGTTATTGAACTTTATCCTTAGCTCTATTCACCTATTCATACGAATTGCATATACATAAATACATAATAATGTGCTTTGGCATTATCAATTTCATTATCATTGGCTTTATCATTTTCATTTGCATTTTGATTTTCATTGTCATTATTATTGTCATTTCGTTTCTTATTTTCTTTGTACTTTATTTTTATACATATTTCTTCATATTTTTTTGTTTGTTGTGTAGTGCGCTACATTTTGTTTCGTGTGTGTTTTTTTTTATGAGGTGTCTGTTGTTGTGGTACTTGTTGTTGTTGTTGTTGTGCTTGTTGCTATTGTAGTGGTTGTTGTTGTGGTTGTTGTGCTTGTGGTTGTGGCAGTGGTTGTGTCTGTGTCTGTGCTTGAGGTGGATAAGTGATAGACCCTGCTTAACAACTACATGGTAGACCCCGTTTACTCATAGCTGGTTTCTCAGTTACTCGTTACTCGTTACTCGTTACTCATTACTCGTTACTCGTTGCTCGTTATTCGTTGTTCGTTGTAATTGGGTTTTAGTAAAAGCTGTATACAAAATACAAAATAACAACAGCCTCTACGTGTTCTACGACAAAAAAGAC
This sequence comes from Drosophila niveifrons, assembly GCA_035046325.1. NCBI lineage: Eukaryota > Metazoa > Arthropoda > Insecta > Diptera > Drosophilidae > Drosophila > Drosophila niveifrons. The sequence goes on along the minus strand of JAWNOC010000063.1, from coordinate 6,344,963 downwards.
ACACACAGATTTAAAACTAAAACTTGTTAAATTTGTTGCTTAATCTAAATAGCGGCACATCAATCAAAAACACAAAATCATGATGGCCAGCAAAAAAGTAGCGAGTAGCCAAGCTCAAAAAGCAAAATAGCTGGACACATGACGAAAAGTTCTGTCAAGGTTTTCAGCATTGTTTTTCTGGAAATGTTTAGTAAAAGCAGCGAGTTATCTTCGGTCGACCCATATATTATTATTAAATGGGGATCGAGTCGTGACCTCAAGCTGATAGGTTAACTTAGGGTTAATGGCAGAAAGGATACTCTTTATTTTTTGTTTTTTTTTTGATTTGGTTTTATTTACTTGAATAGTTTTTGGCGTATTCGTTTTCGGGTTTTGTTCACCAAAAATTCAAAGAGGGATATCAAATTTTGAAAGTGCGCTCTCTTGATGGCTTTTTCGATTCAAAACTTGCATTGCTCTCATCCAAAATACAAAAATAATCAATGGACAAAAATACTATTGTGGGTTAACTACTACTATGCTCAAAAAAATCAATGTGATCTACAACTACAGGATGCCCCAGACGAATACACACACACGTCGAGTGAGAGACACAAAAAAAAAAGAGAGAGAGAGAAAGATAGATTTTGAAAAGGGGATGGCCGCCAGATGGCGCTTTGGTGCCGGCATCTTTGAAATATTTGCATATATTTTTGCAGGTGCATCGGGTGAATTTTGTACTACTATCCGAAATGTGTGTGTCGGTGTGTGTGTGTGTGGAGCATTTTACGAGTGGTTATTAACAGTTTTCCAAAAGAAAAAAAAAAAAACAGTAATTATTCTACGAGACTACGGCCAGAAAAAAAAGAGTACGACTCTGGTTTTCTGTTTGGTTTTGTTTCTGAATTCTGTTTTTTTGTTGTCGTTTTCTAGAAATCAAGAGAATTGCAACAAATATTGAGTGAATCGGGTGCAACGCTTGCCTCATAGTCCTTTCTGGCTACCTCGTGCTCCACATCGTATTTCTCAGACTCCAATTTCAGTATCTTACTGTAATAATCCTGACAAACTTTCTGTAGTGTATCTGCGAATGTTCAGAAACGTGTGAGTCGCGAGATTTCTCGACAACGAAACCAACTTGTGTGTGTTTGAGTGTGTGTGTTGGGTGTGAAAAAAGAGGGTGTAAAATCGAGTGTAGATCGAGTGTTGCTTTTTGTTTGTTTTGTGTTGTTTTTGTTGCATATGATACGACTTCCCACAGACAGAGACAGAGACAGAGACAAAGGTAAAGAAAAAAAAGATTGGACGGGATAGAGAGCGCGACGAGAGCTAAAAGAGTTTTTGGTAATACTGAGATCATTAAGTTGGGTTAAAGATACGATATATATTTCCATATATACAAGGGACTTTTGTTGTTGATCAGTTGTTGGTTAAATTTTTGTTTGCTTGAGAATTAAGAGTGTATTATACAAGAGTAAGTAGACAGCAATTATACATAAGTATGTTGTAATTGATATTTTAGAATTAGCTGCAGAATATAGAGATAATTATAGATATATATATAGATATGTATAGAGAGAGACAGAGACAGAGTGAGAGAGAGAGAGAGAGAAGGTGTTGCTGCTTTTGCTTTAGCCATTTAGCTATTGCTCTTATGATTGTAGTTGTAAGTGTTAAGTTAAGTAGTTTTGATTTTGATATATAGTAAGTGAAACGAATGCGAGTCGCACTCATAGATATACTCTGTATATATGTACTATGTAGATATGTATGTTTTTGTGTGTGTACCTCAACATCCTTGCGCTTAACAACATACTCAAGATCATATTTCTGGTCCTCCAATTTACAAATCCTGTCATAGTGTTGCTTAATCAGGGTTTTCAGTGTATCTGCAGCCCAGATACACGGATACAATTGCAAATAGATATATAGATGTGTGTGTGTGTGTGTAAGTATGTGTGGGATAGATACATATAACAATCATTATGGACATGGGCGTGATTGTGTATGTATTTGTGTGTGTGTGTGTGTTTTGGGAATACGGAACACAGGGAAATATAGATAGGAGAGAGAGAGAGAGAGAAAAATAGACATATTTAAATACATATCAAATGCTTTTTTTTTTGTGTACGAGTATCTATGTTCAAGTGTAAGTGTGTGTGTGTGTGTGTGTGTATGTGCTTGTGTGTGTGGAGCGCAACTTGTTCTTCTTTTCTTTACAATTTTCATAGTTTTTTTTTTTCAGTGTGCATGTGTAAGTGTAAGTGTGTGTGTGTGTGTGATGATAGATGACACTTTGTAGAATTTAATGTTTATGCATCTTTTTTTCGTTTTTCGTTTTTTTTTTTTTTCTTTTTCCATTGCTTTTCTTTTTAGATATGATGAGCGAGAACAGCAAAAGCAAAATAAAAGTTATCTTCAATTTGCTTCTGCTGTTCACTCTTCACGCATTTTTATATTCATTTCTATGCTTTTCTCGATTATTATTTCATAGTTCTATAAAAAGTTTGATTTACGCCATTTCTTTTTTGTTTTGCTTCTTTTTTCAATTCAAAAATGTTTGCATTTGATTCGCTTGGACCGCAGAAACTTACCTTCGCTGGCATCACTGAGATTCCTGGGGCTGCCGCAACGTTCTTCAATGATGCGTCTACGTTCAGCCGCTTTGCGTTCCTGTTCTTTCTTCAATTCCTCAGCGGCTTTCTTGCGCAGCAACAACTGCAGGACAAATGAGAGAGAGCGGATAAGTCACAACATACAAAAACACAGAGACAAATGAGAAAACTTACCCGGAGTTTCTTCTTCCTTTCTGGGGTCATGAAACCCTTCTTGGCCTTCTTGGCCTTGGAGGCTTCCTCCATGCGCTTGCGCACCTCAGCACGCTTGCGTTCGATCTCAGCCTGTTTAGCCTTCTTAGCCTGCAATAAGGGAAGGGAGAAAGGGGGGGAAATAACAATCAATCAACGCTCTCGCTGAATGCTCGTAGCACAACATTTAGATGGCACACGCATAATGCTTGGAGATATAGATTCGTTGAACAATTGGAGAACCAAAGGACGGGGGGCGAGAGTACAACTTGTTGGACGCTGAAGCGATTGCCGATTGCCGATTGCTTAAGGCACGGCTACACGTACACCAGTGTACCTCCTCGGCCTTCACTTTCGGGTCGTTGGGATCCTTGGGGGGCCCGGCGGGCGCTGCTGCCGCCGCCTTGCCATTGGCCGCCGGCGCCGCTGCCGCTTTGCCATTGGCAGCTGGAGCAGCTGCTGCTGGCGCCGCTTTGCCATTGGCAGCCGGTGCAGCTGCTGCTGGCGCCGCTGCTGCTGCCTTTTTCTGCAAGCAGACGAGAGAGAAAAGCGAGTTAGATGTCAATCAAAAAACATAAAAAGACGTAGAAGACGACAGAACAACAAGACAAAACAGGACAAACGACAAACAATCGCATAGACATTGATCACTTGACGACTGTTTTTCCCTGTTATCGCGTCTGCTGAGCTCTCTTGTCTCTTGTTTCTTGTTTTTTGTCTCTTGTCACTGCAAGCAAATCTGTGAAAGCAAAATGCAAAACTAGTTGCAGCGTGAAAAAGCCTTAGACTAAGTTCGAGTTATAGATTATGCGTCTGTTACACTCACCTCAACAGTTGTGACTCCCCCGGCGCAGCAGAGTTTGATCTCCCAAATCAATCCACACACTCACATTTGCACTTTCAACACTTTTAACTGCGGAAAGGAGAAATCCAGTTAGTTATGTCTCTGAATTAGCGCACAAAACTTGGTTTGCTGTTCAGCGATACTCACCTCACCTCATCATCAGCCATTTTGATTTGTGTTTTTAGTTACTGCAAGTAGAGAAAGAGTCGAGCACAACGATTGAATGATTAGTGAATGCAACTAACACAGGCTGTGTGATGTTGATGCTGCTGATGTTGCATGACATCATCACGACACACACACACACACACACTCACCCACACACTCACTCAGAGAGAGAGAGAGGGAGGCGGGGGTGTGTGTGGGTGTGGGTGAAGCGACGGGCTGTCGCTTAATTGGCTTGTACAAAATGTTCCATTTATCCAAAATAATAGCCTGATTTCTGCTGCTTCTACATCGACATACATACAATATGCCAGACACACACACACACACAGACAGACTCACTCACGCACATATACATCCATGTGGCGGGGGCGAACACCCAGTGCGTATGCGCAATGCTTATAGATAAACAGATTACGTATACGCCAGCGTTGCCGCACCGTATATGGGGGGCCGCCTGCCGATCGCACACTCGCTCTCACACTCTCTTGCTCTATCTCTCTCACTGCTGTCACTTTGCTGGCACGTGCGAGCGAGATGGCCTACACACACACACAGACACACACAACTAATATTTTGCCTATCGATATCCAATTACAAAAGGTGAGAATGAGAACGTGAGCGAGAGCAAAGCTCGTTGTTACGCACAGCAGAAAAGCTCCCTCGAGCGAAAGCTGTGCCAAAAGCTAATGCAACCACCGAGACACCGAGTGATTATTGATCACGTCCATTGATTAGCCAGATACTATATGATTCATGGCATTGCTGAACTTGTAGCTGCCAAACGCCTTAACGACAGCTGATCTAAGCCAAGCCAAATGGGTCAGCTAAATGGCATATTTACTATATTAGTAATTTCATTGAAGGACACATCGACAAAAGCTTTAAAGTTTCAAAGCTTTGCCTTGACGCAATAACAATAACAAAAGCTTCGGAAAATCAAATTGGAATATGAAAATATATATAGAAATAATCTCAGATATTGAATGCCTATCAATACACAGTCGAATGTCTATACTAAAGTTATCCTTGCGATCAATTTAAAGTTCTAACGTTTTTCAAATTGATCTACAGCTTTATATCTAACAACTTTATGGCTGAAATAGTTGATTTTCGAAATTCCCAAGTTCAGCGCGAAGTCCGTCGATTTCGATTTCAAATCTTTTTTCTATATATTCACATTATATATGCGTATATATATATATCTGCGTACGAATATGTGTATATATATATATATGTGTGTGTGTGTGTGAGTGTGTGTATACAATGGCACATTTCTATTTTGGGGCAGTTGCCGCTGTCGCAGTCGCTGTCGTCGCTGCTTTCGCTGATGCTGCTGCTGCTGTTTGTTGTTGTTGTTGCTGACTTGGCTTTTGGCTTATTCGCTGCTCGCATCTGTATCTGTATCTGTGTCTGTCTCTTGTATCTGACAGCTACATTTTTAGCTTTTGCACGCACACACACACACACACACACATACAACACACAGAGAGATGTGTGTGTGCATATGTATCACATTCCTTACATAATCGTTGCGAATTATGAATCGAAAATTTGAAATTTCGAAAATCAAATTCGTATTCAATTTCAAAAAGAAAATCAAATCTTTTTTTTTTCTCAAACAATCGATGAAAGCGCATTTGTGCTTTGTTAATCCTTGGGCTACGCTTTAGCTGTCGTACTTTTGAGCACTTGAAAAAAATATTGTAAAAAAAATACGCAAAAAAAAATAACCAGAAAAAAAGTGTTGAGTTATATCCGTGATATAGATATATAGGATATAAAGTCGTTAAATTGTCACACGCACGCTTTGTTCATTCAAAAGTTTTCTTGTTCTTTTGCTTTTGTTCGTTGCACACAATTTGTTGTTGGTTTTTTTTTGTATTTTTGCTTTGTTTGTTGTTGAATGTCGATTGAAATTTTTTTTTTTGGTTTTCTTGCAGTCGATGCAGCTGCAGTTTTTCCTTTTTCGATTTTTTTTTTGCTGATCATGGTTATTATTTTGGAACAAGTATGGATTTGCTTTGATCTTTGCATATTTTCTTTTTTGCATTTTTGTTGTTTGTGCAGCCAGAGAAAAAAAACTTGTGGCCAGAGCAGCAACCCACACTCACCTTCAAGGAATTAGAAAAAAAAGAAAAAAAATTGAGCGATGCTGTCGATCACACGAATCGGATGGCACTGAACGACACAAAAAGACTGAACGGTCCGACGATCCACGGCAGACTATATTCTAGTGGCGGCCAACCGATGGATACAGATACCGATTCGGAATCCGATTCAGATTCGGATTCGCCACACACACACATACACACACACACACAGGCACACACACGCACATCGATATCTATCCGCCCACCTGCCCGTCCTTCGACTGTATTTTGGATGCTTGCTCTCGCTGTGCAAACCAGCGAAAAGAGAGCGAGCGAGCGAGCGAGAGAGAGTGAGTGAGAAGGCAAGCGAGTGAGAGTGAGAGAGACGTATGTGCATATGTATTTGTGGCTATGTGTCTGTATCTGGGCGCACATCCTAAAAATAGACGGCGCTGGCAACCCAAATCGAAATGGATACCGAAAAATGTGTTGCCCACGTTTTCATGGTGTTGGTGTTGCTTCTCTGCTTGTTGTTCCTATTGTTTTTCTTGTTGTTGTTGTTGTTGTTGTTGGTGGCACTGCGCTCTGCGATCTCAGCGATCAGCCAGTGGCCAACGACTCAACTCTGTGCTGCCTGCTGCAAGGCACTTGGAGAAACCAGCCAAATCAAATGTGTGTGTGTGTGTGTCTGTGTGTGTATCACATAATATATGTGTGTGTGTGTTGGCTATGTAAGCGGAGCCGCTTGGAATTCAATGCATGTATAAAAATAAGTTTGCTCCAGTTGAGCGGTTCAGTTGAGTGGGCCAGCGATACGATTCTCTCGTCGTCGCCGTCGTCTTTGGCGGCGGCCTCCATATGCAATTAACCAGGCATGCAAACAATAGCGAAAGCCAAACAATTTGACAAACGTTGTGACTGCAACCCTGGCTACCCCAAAACGAAATCATTATTGAGATAACGAATACAATGATTTAAGCCAGAGCAACTAACTTAGCCTTCAGGCTCATCATTATAGGTATGCCAAAAGAATGAACGAGAAATCTAACAAAGAAGTTAAATGCTCATTTAGTTATCCATTCATTGAAAGTGTAACAATAATTCGGTCTATCTTCTATTCCCCATTTTAATCGCCTTTGTTTATTTTTACTCGCGACTCTCGACTCGAATTTATGAACTTAATCTGCAGTCGAAGGCACTTCAGATTCATTTTGTATGTATCTATGCGCACTATTTTCAGACGCTATGAAATGACCTATTTACTAGGGACGCGAACTCGGTTCGCAGCACATCAAAATCAACATAAAAATCAAATCAAATAAGAAATGAAAAGATTTCAAGAGCAACAAACTTAACACGAATTTGGATTTATGTAATCGCCAAATATATTGCAATTTACTTGTGAAACATATGTTTTTTTTTGTTGAAATCAAAGAAGAGACAACAAGAGAGCAGCAACAAATTGTAGCAAACAATCAATTAAGTGCGGAAATCTTGCCCTAAAACTATTCTATATATATACTATATATATATAGTATATATGTGCGCTTATAGTATATATATCTATACATAGATTGTATGATTTGGCAAAGTGTGTGTCGATGACGCTGCAACGCGTCGTATGCGCAATCTGCCAAAGGCAAACAATCAGCAAAACACAAATCAGACAAAACAGACAGTTGCACACGTCGATTCAGAATCCGATTCAGAATCCGATTCAGATACAGATACAGCTACACAGATACATTATCTTTAGGCAGCTGCCTTGCAAGCTCAGTGCTAATGTGCAAAAAATTTCCCAAAAATTCCCCAATACAAAATTGTTAATGTTATTGTTGTTGTTGTTGTTGCCTGTGAAGCAATTTTCGTTTCAATCACGTCTGATTATGTGCGTGTGTGTGGGTGTGTGTGTGGGTGTAGCTGTGAGTGTGTGGGCGTGCGTTACCATATAGCCAGCATTTAATTTGTAGATATGTCCAATATATATACACTTCTTTCTCTATATACGTATATATATATATATATATATATATATGTATGTACTTCGATCTCTCTGTAAACTTTCGTGTTGAAAACAACAAAAAATTCTTCAGCTTCTCAAAATTTCTACACATTGAAATTTCGAAATTATTGTTGCTGTTGCTGTTGCTTTTGTTGTTGCTGCTATTTTCTTCATTCTTTTTTTGTTGTGTGTGTTTTGTTTTTCATTTTTGAGAACAAAATTTTGAATTTTCTATTTCTTGGTCGGGTCGGGTCGGGCGTGTTTTGTTTGTCTTGTATTTAAATAGAACATTTTGTAGGCAGCATCAACAGCAGCAGCAGCAGCAGCAAGCGATTCATGTAGCGCAGCGAGCATCTATGATCTTCTATCTATGAGATACACGGAGCGTTTAACATACAACAGCGATTCCCTAGCACCAAATGTAAATAAATAAATATATTCGGGCAAAAATACATGTGTATCATCAATATTACTATTTGCGATATTGTATAATTCCATTATAGATACGAGATGTTGAAACTTCTTTGTTCAATTCTTCAAATCTTTCAAATGTTATTCTAAATATATTTTTTTTTTCATTCAAATTTTTTTTTAAACTCCTCTTTCTCGATTATTGATTTCTGGTATATTTCTTCGTCTACTAATTTGAAAGAATTCGATTAGAATAATATTAAATATACATATATTGTTATTTCAAACTTTTTAAATTAAAGCTATTAAATGTTTTGTAACATTTTAAAAATTAATGTAAATATATGTTCTTCGCTAAAACTTTGAAAATGATAAGTGAAATTGAAGCTCTTTTCTTCAAGATTTTGAAAAGTAGTCTATATTCGTTTGTAATCTTTAATTTTAAATATAAATGTGTATATTTAGATAAATATTTTAAATAATATCTACAAAATGTTGACAATCCTTTTGAGAGATTTTTCTATTTTAAAAATCTGTAGTTCCCAATTCTTTTGTTATTTTTAATTTAAATATTAAAACGATATTTTACGGAGTTCAACATTTTGAATTTGAACATTTGAATATTTTACATTGGCCTTAAATAGATTAAAGAGACAAAGCAAATTCGATTGAATTTAAAATATTATTAAAAGCCAATTTCAAAATGTTCATATTATACTACTAAGTAGTATACACGGTATAAATATATAAATTATAATAAATATGTTTTAAATCATAAAAATAAATTGATAAGAAATGTAAGGTTAAACAGAAATGCATTTATTTGCTTAGAAAACATAAATCGTTCATTTATATCCATTAAATTTTGTGAAAGAATTGAAAAAAATTCCAGTGAAGATATTGTTATATATTATAAATGTAAATAAATAAAAAATCAAAAGATTAAATTAAAATGAATTCATTTGTTTAGAATATAACGATTAGAAAACTAAATCGTTTATATATTTTAATATGTATATATAATATGAAGATACTGACACACATTATAAATGTAAATAAAAAACTTGTATAGAAAGTTATATTCGAAAATCACAATTCGTATACATATTTATTTATATATTTAAGAATTGTTCCATTATGGCATTAAATTTATCTCAAAGTATGACCCATATTTAAATTTGACTGCACAGAAATTAAAGAGTCAATATCATTCATTAAACTACAATGAAAATAGTAGCTGATAGTGTAATTCGTCTATGCCCGATTCTTTAAATTTTGACAGCTTCTTCTGCTTCATTTTCTTCTGTTTCTGCTTCTTCTTCTTCTTCTTCTCGCCAATGCATCTATTTTTATGCTGAAAGTCGTTTGAAACAGTTTTGAGCAGCATTTTCAGTAAATGGCCAACACAATTTATGATGCTCGATATTGTTTTCTCTACGCCCCTGTGTGTGAGTCTACATGTGTGTGTGTGTGTGTGTGCGTGTGTGTGTGTGTGAGTTGCTGTTTTGCTTTTGGTCAAGTTTTTTTGTGTGTGCTATTTTGGGACTTTGGCAAACAGGAAACTGCGGGAGGGCAAGGCAAAAGGCAAAAGGCAAGGCAAGGTAAGTACTAAAAGTACACACACACACACACATACACACACACACACACAGACACACACACAGAATGCTGTAGCACTTGGAATGCGTCAAAGCAAAACAAACGTCATAACGTCATAAGTGTGTGTGTGTGTGACTGCTGCAAGAACAGAAGGGAACACACAGGCTGCAACCCCTTTGTGGCCTTGTGTTGTGTGCGTTGTGCGAACTACCTGATAACAATTTGACGCCGCTGCCGCTGCCGCTGCATGCCTCTGACCCATATAAGGCTTTACAGCTACAGATACAAATGCAGATAGAGATGCGAGATACAGAGGCATGCAAATACGGATAGAGTTGTAGGCAGAGAGATGCATGTGCAGCAGCAGTTACAGCTACAGCTACAGCTACAGCTGTAGATAAGCACAACAAACACACAACACACACACACACACACACATATATATACACGCTCTCTCTCACACACATTTGCATGGCTAAGAGTTGCAGGGGAAGCTGCAACAACTTGCACTAGTTTCACGTTGCACGTCACTGACTACCGGCAATGACGTCATTAACCATGCTGCCTGCTGCCTTGCCACGCGGTTGCATGCAACAGCCATGTGGCGCCCAATTGATGGATGCACAATGCCAGCAATAGAAGCAGCAGCCACACACACACACACACTTATAAACTGTTCCAACTCCCGGTTAACACTTTTAACCACTTTACGGTACTAACTTGACTTGACTGCTTCAGCCTTGTTTTGTTGGCTTCGGCTTTGGATTTGGCTGCTGCTGCTGCTGTTGCTGCTGGGTCACTTCGACCACTTCGAAGGTCGCTCTGAGTGCGTGTGCTGATTCGGTTTATTCGCTTTTGTCGGTCTGACGTTAGCAACTGCCGGCCACCGCTTCACTTTCCCCGCCTACTCCTCTTAGCTGCCAAGCTCCTCTCCTCTGCTCTCCTTGCTGGGTTCGCCTTGAACAAACTTTGCTCTCTTGCAGTTTTGTGAATGAAAATTTTGTGCGCCCTGCACGCGTCATCAATGGCACACACACACGCACAAACATATAGACTCAATAACAATATGTGTGTATACATGAAATGTGCTGAACGACGAATGAACGAAACCCAAACCCAGACCCAGACCCAGATCATGAAGACTCAGACCCAGACCCAGACCCAGACCCAGACGTCATCTGTTTTGTTATTGAGAATGCGCTTTGCTGCAACGCCAAATTCAATTTCCAAACTTTGATTGTGAATGCCTCGAATTGGAATTGGAAAAATATACAACTGCAAAATTGCAAAAAAAAGCACCACTTTCAAAAAGTTACTGCAAAAAAAAATGCAATTATAAAACAACCGCTTAACATTTCGTTTCAATTTAACTTATATATACATTATGAACTATACTAAATTATATATAAAAAAGAGTTTATAGAATATTTATGACAAGAACCATTAGTTATATGATAATCAAAAAATGATATTTTAAAAATTTTTGATATTTATACCTATGTATACCTATTTATATATTTATAGGGTAAAAGGGTCTAATAAGTTTAGGCCGGCAGGAAGTCAAATAACCAGGCAGGAGGCATCTCCAACCCCTATAAATTATATATATTCTTGATCAGCTTTAACAGCTGAGATGATCTAGCCATGTCAGTCTGTCCATTTGTATGAACTTCTACATTTTAGAGACTATAATAGATATCACTTTTGAGAAACCATATTATGTTTCACGTAGATCAAGTCTGTTTTAAATTTTTTCCAAGCCCACTTCCGACCCCGCAAATCTATAACAATTTAGCTAGAGTTATGGTATCATTTGCATGTTGAAATATATAAATATATGAAATAGAGACTTTGGTATATTCCTAGTATGTTTGTGGTATATTATTATTTGGTTTATTTTAAAATTAATACCGCTTGCCCATATTCAAAATTCTATTGATAGCGGGTATCTCACAGTCGAGCACACTCGACTGTAGCTTTCTCACTTGTTTTAATTTCGCAAGTGTAACAAACCAAATACAACTTATTCATATTTTTGCAATTAAATGACAGATTGTTTACATGCAGCTAATTAGTTCGAATGTCAACGGAAATTATCTGTGCATCAAAATGCACAAAATGTTCAATAACATTTCAAAATGAATTTCATTGCGCATTATGAGCAAACAAGAGTTTCAGTTCACTGATTCTGCAACTCATTAATTCTCCCTTTTAATGAAACTGAAACTGTTCATTTACTCCTCAACAAACATATAGTACATATATTTATGCTATACAAATGGGAATTGCATTTGACACATTCACTGACCACAGCTCAAGGGCTGGGAAAAAGAAAAATATATATACGTAATACACTTCTTGTCGAAAATGCGCTGTAAACAATAAACATTTGTTGTCATTCTTTTCATGCTAAAAATAGCTAAATATGTATTTCATATATATATTTGAAGTAGTTGACCGATTTGTTTCGTTTTGCAATGCGTAGAAAAACAAAAAGACAATTTTTGAAAACAAATTCTAAAATTGACACCACATAAAAATCGAATCTTTATTTAATAATTTTATAGATTAAATCATGCTAATTTTTTAACTCATTCATTTTTGTAACTCAACAAATTAGTTATTTATACTAAGAAAAAAAATCCCAAACATACAATAATTTCTCAATTTTTTAGCATAATTTTGGAATCAACTTCAAAACACATTTAAATAGCAGCTGAAGTACGTTGTTCTTACAAGCTTAATGTCATTAAATACGAATCGAATTGATTGCAATATTTTGCTGTTATGGCAGCAAAAACAAAAAAAGGAACAAAAAAAAAGCAGAAAACTCTGCAACTCTCTCCAGCCTGAATGCAATTGGCTTCACAAATATTACGTATACGCACACGTATGTATGTGTATTCAAATAGTTTAATGCCTGTATGCATAAAAAGAATTCGGAATTAAATGTCAAAATTTCAATTATATAAAAAATACAAATATTGCAATCTTGAAACCATAATTTTTTTTAAACTAAAAATGAACTACATTAAACTAAATTGAGCGGCAATCGAATGTGCTCAATAGTATAAGATCCGCTATCCATTTTAAATAAGAGCGTAACAGTGCGGTATTATTTCTTAAAATCTACCAAATTAATATACTGTAAAAATACTAATGCCTAAGACTGTATTTGGTATATTGATATAGTACTACACACAAAACTTTTAACATTTTTATCCGATTGCATTCAAAACATAAATATTGTAGTTATTATTGAATAAGAGCGAAACAGTGCGGTATTATTTTTATACCCAATAAATATACTAGTACAAAAATACTAATACCTATGACTGTATTTGGTATAATGACATGTTGCTACATACATAACTTCTACAAAGTTTATCTGATAGCATTAAAATCATTTAAATTATAGTCATTATTAAACAATAATGCTCTTGCTGCAATTGATTTCCAAAAATGTGAACACTTTTTAGAATAGAGCTCTTAACAATTGCGTTTAATCTACCGATAAATGAAGAAGAAAGTTAAATAAAAAAGAGTTGAACTACTTTTATAAATAATGTTAATTGAAAAAAACCACTAAAAATAAAAATTTTATTATGAAATGTATTTGGATTGTTTTGTTTTTTTTTTTTTAGAAGCAAGTAATATGAAAATAAAGATGAATAAACTCTAAAAATTATGAATTAACCAAAGTTAAATATTGAATGTTTACTAAGAACTTTATTTTATTGCTTTATCTTAGAATAAAGCAAAACAAAATAAAACAAATAAGAATAAAATGAATATAACAAAATGTATTTTATGTTTTTTTTTAGAACCAATCAAATATATAAATATTTAGATTTTTTCTTTAGTTTACATTTAACAACATTTGTAATCTTCATTCAAAAAAGTCTAAATTTTGAATTTAGTTTATTTGCTACTCAAAGAAGTTATGTCCTCAATTTTATTGACCGTGAAGCTTCTAGTGGGCAACTTGGCTTCAAAAGTGGCTTTGGCTATTTTAATTTTGTGCTTAATCTGTTCAGCGTAAGTAAAAGATTATGCATCCAGACTATAAAGATAATTGCTTGCGGAAATCAACGGAAATCTGCGTGTACTTAGTGATTTGTGAAAAATTTAAATTGCATTTTGTGGTGCGCAAAGTGGAACTGAGACTCGGACTTGCTTGAGGTGAGGCGTCCACTCTCTGCCTGTGGCATCCACTTGGAACAAGGCTTGTCTTGCTCAGCTAATGAGTTGGGGGCAATCTAAGGGACAATCTGAACATGCAACCAACTCAGGTGGTTTCTGAGTCCTGACTGCGTCCTGCTTGCCACTTGAGTCAAGTAGCTAAGTTAATTTATTAAATGATTTACATAAACCGCATAATATCAGCTAATTGAGTTGACAGTCTCATCTTGAAGTGCGACTCATAATGCTTTCCAAATGAATGAAAATATGCGCGAATATTGTTGAGCTAAATAATAATAAAAATTCATTTAAACCCAAGAGTTTGATTTTGAACTTGAGGCTTACCGAAAGTTATTAAAAAAAATCTGCTATCTGCTTAAAAAGTTGTTTTTATGGTATTGAAAAAGAGTCTGCAATGATTCTGCTCCTAAAAAGTTTGTATTTAAATTCTATAATCATTATTTTTCTATTTTTCAATTGAATATATTTAATACCAATTGAATATCACAGCCTGTTTTTTCATGTTACAAATAAATCACAATTTCGTTTTCATTTTCGTTTTCGTTTATGGAATGTATTTCAATAAATATTCTTTTAGTGCGCTGAGACAAAAACATCTGGTATAAATACTCATGCTCATACACACACATATTGTATATATTCCTATGTATATTTCTCTATATTTATGTAGACTCACAATGCTCGCAGTCTATATAGTAAAAACCCGTTGCTTCCTACACAATTGCCTGCAGATTGTTTTATTTTGTCACCTCAAAAGTCTGATGCAAATAAACAGGCGATTTCAATGAAGCCGAAAAATAAAGCAATGATTTCTTTTGGTATAACTCATAGATACTTTTAATTCAGTACACGCAATAAATTATCATTATAAGAATATCAAATAAAACCTTTTTTTTATTAAATATTTATTATTATTCATAATTTATTCGGCAATGAAGCACAGACTATTCAAATTTGTAATTGCATTCATTTATGTTAAAAATATTAATATATTCACAGAATAGGTTTTTTTCTAATGTATTGTTGTGGTATTATTTTATACTATTTCCATTAAAAATACTAAAAATAAAGATGAATGAAACAATAACCAGAATAAGTGCTCCTATAATGTGTTGTTATGGTATTATTTTATACTGTTTCCTTACAAAAAAAAAAAACACTAAAAAAAATATTGTTTAACATATTTGTTAAGCTATTTCTTATAAAGCTGATGATCAATGGTATCGAATTTGCAGTAATTGAGCTGAAAATGATTGCTGTACGAAATCCATGCAACAATTCGTGGCAATAATAGCGTATAAACGAGTCCAACTACCTAAATATATATGTTATATATGTTTGTATATTTAGCCTGAGTATAGACACATCTTGATATATATAGACCTATAAAATATATAGTAAGTAGCAAGCGAGAGAGAGAGAGAAAGAGAAAGAGAGGCGGCAAAGCATCGTCTGCTTTCTATATAGAAGGAATGAAGATAGAATGAAGCACGCCTCTACAATGCATATGCGGCACAATAAAAATACATTTTGTTCGCCGCCTGAAAAGTGCCTCAGGCTGTTCATGGCACGTTGTCGTTGCTCCCACCCCATCGTTTACCCCCTAACCGTTGCTACCCCTCCACAGTCGCCAAACTGTCCGTCTGCCTGCCATATTTTGGCTATTGCCTATGTCGGCCATATAAACAGTCCGACAATCGAATGCAAATGCAAATGCAAATGCAATTGAAATCGACAAACAATTTCCTCTGCCCAAACTGCGAAGGAGAAGAGCTGGCAGAGGAGAGGGTGATGGGGGTGGGGGAAGGGGGAAGGCGTTGCAGCATTGGCAAAGTTGTTGTGCTGCTCGACTGGCGCTGACCCCGTTTATATTTAGAAAACGCACTAAAAATAAATGCGAAGGTCGTTGCAACGCCAGGCGTCGTCGTCGTCGTCATCGTCGTCGGGTGTGCCAAGCTGGACTCCATGCCCCCATCCCTTTCCTGCCCCTTACCTTGCCCTTTCTCTACCCCTTGCACTGCCACTTTCGCTAGCTCTTTCCCTGTCTCTTTCCCTGTCTATTTCCCTGTCTCTTTCCTAGTCCCCTACCTAGGCCCTTTCTCTGCCTTTTTCCCTGCCTCTTTGCCTGCTTTTTTTCCTGCCTCTTTCCCAGTCTCTTTTCTAGTCCCCTTCCTAGGCCCTTTCTCTCTCTCTCTCTCTATCTGCCCCTTTCTCTTCTACTTTCTCTGTTTCCTACGCGACTTCCTTCCCTGCTCCTTTCCCTGCCCCCCCTTTACCTACCTCTTTGCCCTGCCCCTTTCGCGTCTTGATGCTGCTGCATAAGGTCAAAGTGTCAAACACACACCGAAAAAAAAAACCTTCCATGGCTTCATTCATATGCCAGTGTGAAGGCGAGTGGAGGCGGCACCATCGGGCGGCGCCAAGAGGGGGCATGCACCATGTATGACGTGAGGCGTTGCAATGCCAAACAGGTGTCGACGTCATTGCAGTCTGCAAGCTGCGCAGAGCTCTGATGTTCCTCCTCTCCCTCTTCATTCTCAACTCGACTCTCGACTCGCGACTTGTGCTGGTTGTAGCCTCCTCCTCTGCTGTTGCTGCTGCTGCTGCTGTTGCTACTTGAGGCACATTCACCATTTTGTTTCGATGGGAAAATCATTCACAGCATCATGCTCGCCTTTGCTTTCGTCATCGTCATCGTCGTCTGCTTAAGTGTTGAGAGAGATGAGAGTGTGTGCGTGTTGAGGCATCGATTGGTTGCCTGCCTGCCTAGTTGGTTGGCTGCTTGTCTGGCCGTCTGCTGATGCTGCTAACACAGTGACCTAGTGGCGAGGCCGCAGCCGAAGCCGAAGCCAAAGTCGAAGCCGAAAAGCCGAGCAAAATGTGGCGAAAGCGAAAGTCGAAAGTCTGGTGACGTCATAGCTGGCATTCATTCACAGGATATGAGGGCAGCAGGCAGAAGGCAGAAGGCAGCAGGCAGCAGGATTTCTGCAGCCAGGCAGCAGCAGCAGGCAAAAGGTGCGGCCCCAAAAAAAAAAAAACATCGCGACAGAGTGCGGCACGCAAAGCAGAAGGACATGCAATTTCATTGAGAAAAAGAGGCAACAGCAGCAGCAGCAGCGACAACGACAACGAACACCGAGCAGCATCCGATGTTGCCAAAGGACAATCCGTGCGACAGCAAAACTCAGTCGCAGTCGCAGTCGCTGCTTCAGTCGCTGCCTCAGTCGACGGCGATGTCGTTGTTGCGCCTGGTCAGGGTTTACATTTTGAAGCTGGCACATTTGGTAACATCAGTCGGAAATTCATCTCCAAGCCAGCCAGTTCATCAATCCGCACATCCGCAACATGGCGCAAAATTCCAACAAAACAATCCAAACTCTAAATATATTTTTGAACAAAAAACAGTTACCATTTTTTTTACAACTTTTTTTTTTGTGTGTGGTGTTTTATTCTGTTGCCGCCTTTTTGCAAAAGCAAATGCGTGTTGCAAGCAAGTGTTGAACAATTTTTGTTGTGCGAGTGTTTTCCAAAACTACAAAACTTTAAATACAAAATGCATCTGGTAAGTTTGCTTTAAAGTCTGGAGACGAACTTGTCATCCGTGCGAGTTCCACTAATCAAGTTTTGGGCGTATTTGAAATTCAAAAACTTGACACGTTGAGCTCGTATGTGTGGCAATAACAACTGTTGTTTCCCATAAATGGCAAAGTTAGTTGCTTAAGACAAATGTTAAGCTCGAATTCACTATCTTTTTTGAATACTTGCTTTCATCTATTATTTTATCGAAATAGTTAATTTAATCATAGTTAAATTTGATGCTGAAGCTTTTAACTATCAGCAAAACATTCTCAGCAAACTTATTATATTGTTCATTTTGTTAGAAAACAAATTCGAAACTTGATTAAAAAAAACACACACACACAAAAAACAGCTTCTAATACAATCTCTCTTAAGTTCTGTTATATTTTATTTTCTTTTTATTTGTATTTATCGTTTCAAGTTTCGCCCCATGATATGAGCTTGTGGCTCGGCCCGAATATGTTCTCCATAATGTGTTCTTAGGTAATATATTTTTATTCATTTCTTATTACTCTATAACTCTACTGATCTCTACAAATTAAATTCAATTATTTTAGACAGCAATCACTTGCCTAACTGTTAAAATCAATAAATAAATAAAATGTGGTATAACCTTTAAATAATTATATTTCACCAAATCATATCCAATACAAAATTGTTCAAAACGAATTCGGAAATTCTAAAAAATATTTCAAATCTAAAAATACAATAATTTTCGTAAATTTAAATTTTGAAAATAAACTGCAATTTATTTAAAGTCTATTTTTTTATTTATTTCTTATTTATTTTTTAATCTTAACTTTAAACTTAACTTTCCACAAAAAAATTGTTTTAATTGTCAAATTTTCAAGTGTACGATGAGTGTTTGGCAGTCGGTGTAAATATTGTAAAGTAAAAATTACAAAAATATGAAGTAAATGAAGGATCGACTTTAAAAATTAAATAAATTTCACAATTCCTAGAATGTGATCTTATGGTAATTTATATATATATTTAATAATAAATCTAAAATCTTTAAAATGCCACAATTAATGTTCAATACTCTAAAAAGTTAAGCTATTTAAATTTAGATTGCACTAAACATTTTAGGTGTAACATAATAAAAAGCTGGGCAGACAGCAAAATATAGTTTCACCAAAAAGGTAAAGGGTATTATAACTTTGAGCCTGCAGGAAGTGAAATAAACAGACAGAAGAAGTCGTCTTCGATCCCATAAAGTATATAAATATTCTTGATCAGCGTAAACAGCCGGGACGATGTAGCTACGTCTGTACTTCTGGCTGTCTGTCCGTCTGTCTGTATGAAACATTGGATCTCAGAGACTGTAAGAGATATTGATATAAATTTCATTTGCTATTTATTCGATTATGTACCTTTAATGTGTTGATGTTGTACTGGTTCAATTACTTAATAAATCTTTAAATTTAAAAGCAATTGACCTATTTCAATTTTTAATAATTTATAATAATAATTTAGTGCTATAAATATCAAAATAGTTGTACTTTAACAAATTTAAGTAATATAAATTCAATATAACTATAACCAATGTTATAAAGACGACTGCTTCTGGTTGACTTTAAATCAATAAATATTAAAATTAACAAGCAATGCGCTGCAAAATATATATATAGATCATAATGTGTATATAATGTAATTTCTGAATTGTTTATTACCTGTAGTGTATGTTTTTAATGAAAGAAACTATTAAATTTCTTTTGAATAATAATAAAAATGATTAAAATTTATATATGTACTACATTGATTATGAAACAATTAGGAAGGAACTATTAGGAAGTTGTAGTTAATGACAACGTTTTAAAGCTTCTCTTCCTTGTAATATTTGGGAATAAGAATTGAGTTTAAAAAACGTTGCCTGCTTTCAGGCGCGTCGAATAAATGTGAGTGCTGTGTAAGTGTGTGCTTGTGTGTGTGTGTTTGTGTGTGTGTTGTGACTGCGTGCGCCAGCAACATGTGACTTGCTGGCAGAGGCCATTTACCCGCCAAGCTGCTGACGTCATTGTCATCATCTGTGGCAACGCACTGAGGCCAAGCCCAGGTCAGGAGCAGCATCGACAGCATCGGCAGCAGCATCAGCACAGTAACCCAGTGCCGTGAGATGAAACGAACAGAAACGAATCGAAACGAAACAAAGCGAAGCGAAGCCACAATGAACTAAAAACCAAAAATACAAAACCGAACAAGCCTGCCACAACAACAGTCTGCAACGTCATCAACGATGCTGCCCATGAAGTGAGCAGCAAGGGGCAAGGGCCAAAGGACACAGCAGGAGAAGAAGAAGAAGAAGAAGCTGTTGCCGAGCCCACCAAAGTTTGGTTGTCCTAGATTTTGGTTAACATTACATTATTATTTGCTTCTCTCGTTTTTTTTTTCGATACTAAACTGTTCAGATGCGAGTGCATGTAATTATGCGCATCTTCCTCCCCTTTCCCCTCTTCCCCTCTTCCTTATACCCTTCTTCCGTTGTGGTGCCCTGCGATTGCGTGACGTTACAACAATGAAGGTTGCAAGCAGCGATGTTTTTTGTTGTTGCATTTGTTGCGCGCTGCGTCGCGTCTCTGACGTCCATTTGGTTGCATTGGCATATGGCCTCGCAATTTTGTGGTCGCCTCCTGCAAAGGACACGTTTGACGTGCGCTTCCCCCACAACGCCATTCAGCCAGCCAAAGGACATCCCAGCGCAACCCAGTCAAGTAAAAGGCATTTATGCTGTCAGTAACTGATACTCAGGTGTGTGTGAGTGTGTGTGTGTGTGTGTGAGTGTGTCTGAGTAAACCATGTGGTTTCTTTGTGTGTGTGTAGCTGTGCACATTTAATTACAATGTTATTTCGTGAATATTGATTGAAATTGAATGTGACAGTTTGATGGGGAAACGCAGAACGCATTATTTTACCTGTACACACATCGCGTTTATACAATGCAACCTTTTGCGATAAGTCTTCTTAATTCCCCTATTTGCTTAACCGAAAATTGAAGATAAAATCATATCGAAAAATTGGCAATAAAAAAGATGTTTAAAAAGCTTCAGTAAAATAAATATAACCCCATATAATAAAAAACTAAATTATAGAAAGAATGAAATAAAGGAGAAGTCTGAAGAAAATTATTAAAAACCAGAATTTCATTTCAATTTAGTAAAGAAATAAAATAGCCAAATACTAAAGCAGAAAGATTATTAAAAAACCCAAATTTCTTTTAACGAATTTGTAGTAACAATTTTTTAGGCAAAACAAATTCTTTAAAAAGGCCAATTAAATTTAAATAAAATACGCAAATTGTGCTATTAACAAAAAAAAAAAAACACAATACAGAAAATAAAATAAGAAAATACTATAGCTAAGTATACTCAAATATTCAGCCCGGAACCCCCAAATTTCATTTAAATAAAGTATGCTAAAGTATGCATAAGACAAAAAAAAATCAAATCAAACAAATTAAATAAAAAATCATAGCAAATTTGCAGAAAATGAAAATGGTATTAAGAACCTTAGTTTTATTTTTTAGTACACAATAAAAATATAAACAAAAATAACCCAATACCAACATTAAATTCTTAGAATTTTTTATGTAAATATACATATTTTAAAGCTAGGCAGACTTAAATATGTTGACGTTAGCCGATTATTAAAAAACAAAATTTTCTTTAAATTAAGTAATCGAATCTTCAGTGAAAAATACTTAAAATAAAAACAAATTTCAATTATATACCTTAAAGTTACAAAAATATACCAAAAGTCATATTTGATATATGTATTTATATAGTACTACATTGAAAATATTCTATGGAGTATTAAATATACCAGATTGTCAGCCAAAGCAACTAAGAGTAAGAAGGCGTTTTTCATATAAAAAGCGTTCTATAATTTCCAGAATTTTTATTTGATCTCATCCAAATTTTTCGTGGAATCATAAATACCGTATAAATAAAAGACAAATAAATAAATAATTAATAAAAGTAAGTTCACTTCAAAAAAAGAATAATAATAAAAAACCTAAATTATCTAAAAGAAAGTAAACAAATCTTAAAGAAGATAAACTAATATTAACTAACCATTACATAAAGGGGAAGACACAAATCACTCAGATTATCAATAACAAATTAAGCTGTATTTTTGCATTTGTTCAATCGAAAGGTATCAATATCATATGACTGCAGTTGACATTATTTGTCACATGCTAGAAACTCAAAACAAAAGGCCAATCAAAAGGACTTCTCGCAATTAAAGCGGTGATGATTGATGATTGTATATTGAAACTACATTTTAGTTATTCCAAATTGAAAATGGCATTCAAATGCCATTCTCGATGAACTCGAATTTAATTTGCCGGAATACCTATTTATGTATTTTGAGACTCAACTCAAATGCCAACTGCCTTTCTGACTGTAACTGAAAACTGTTGCAAGTCCTTTTCCTATTGGCAGCACACACACCAACAACACACACCAACACACACACAAACACATAGGTGCAACATAGTTACGCAATTGAAGAAAATTATGTGGCTTCTTCTTGTCTAGCGTGTTGAATTGCACTACAGTTGAACAGAGGAAACGCATTAAGCACTTATTCAACTAATTACTAATGTTGACCTAATCTAACTTGCACTCACAGCTTATCACAAGCGAAGGCAAATGTTCATTTATTTAAATATTATTGTAGTAACAAAATACAGCCCAGGCTGCAAAAGTTTAATTGCTTACTTATAAAATAGCAAATGGTTCCCCTATAATATATTTAAATATTTGAGGCACAAAATGAAACATGGCTAGTTTAATAGCATAAATGACATTTACAAATTAAATTTGGAGTTCATTTAGATTCTACATTTATGCTCCTATACTACAAAACCGTTTTCTTTATTACTGAAGATACAAATATAAAGAAAACTATGAGATATTTCTCTTGCGATTTTGAATACTTTACATAATTATGATTATACTTATATAATATAATAAATACTTTGAAAATGCTAGAGTTAAACTATCTGTAACTATCTGCTTATCGTATAAAAATATTAGTTTTAATTGACGAGATAATTTCGGTATCCTTGTTTTCAATGCAAATTATGTTTCGATGTTAACTTATTTGTCTAACTTACTTAAATTTTACAACAAAATATATATTCCTTCATCTTAACCTTTAACAGGTTTATTTACAATTTAGAAAGAAATATTTAAAATGTAATAAGGATTACTTAATTTGTTGAATATGTATTTAAACATTATAAATCAGCTTTAAAATCTATTATAATTATATGTTTTCTAAAATTTATACTACAAATTAAATCGCAAAAGACGATTGGTATTTTACTTTTAGACAAATTGAAAACACAACTAAAGCAAATTCTTTATATTCAGTTTCATTATAAATCTGTTTAATTTGGAAACGCTTATCCAATTGGTTCAGTTTATGTTTTTTCACTGAATATAATGTCGCAACTAATATAAAAAAAACTATTTCCGATAATGTTTGATACATATTTAAAAAATGTACAGACCTTGGCCTAAGGAAAGATTAAAAAATGATGATCTGCTGTGAGATGATATTCTGACTTAGATGACGGCGACAAGACTTACAGTGAATACCAAATATAATGAAAATAAAAAACCAAATAAAATGATATTGTTGTTCAAGAAACTCAATAATTAGCGAAAGCGTTTAGTAAAATCATTATTGAATGAAGATCCTAAAGAATAAACTAAATTGTTGCTTAATAAAAGCTGCAGTTTGTTCACACTTTGAGATACTCAGTTAGATGTCGATTCTGTGATTCCCCGATTTGATATGGAAACTTAAAAAGAAGAAGAAGCAAAAACTGTGCGAAGAAGTAGAAATGCAAGCGCTGGAAACATACGCAAATAACAGAAGGAAGGTGTCAAAAAGCGTTGCTACTATTCTCATTGCAGCTTGTGTATGAGTGTATCTACATGTGTGTGTATGTTTGTGTGTCTGGGTGTGTGTGTGTGTGTGTGTGTGTGCGAATGCGTTTAGCTGCCGTCCGCTTTGAAAATTATGGTTTCACAAGAGCAACAACAGCTCGACGCAGCGCTGGACAAGAACGTTCTTGTCCGTTGTCTGCTGTCTTGTGTTGTGTGTGTGTGTGTGTCTGTGTGTGTGTCTGTGTGTGTTTGTGTGTGTGTGTGTTGCTGTCCAATGTGGAGCTGTTGGCCTCTTTGCCGCAGACAATCTGTCACTTGATACTCGCCATTTTCGCTAAGCGCCGCTGTCCGCTGGCCTCCCCTCCTCCTCTCCTCCCCGCTCACCATGCGTTGCCGCTTTAAGCTCCTGATGGTTGTTACCTTGTTGAGATTCCCCACACGGGGACAGGCCCCGTTATACGGGCGCAGCGCAGCGAAGCATTCCAAACGGCGAGATGCCATACAAGTGATCGGTCAGCGGACCGAGCACCGCCGAATGCATGACTGCTGCGGAGGGGGAGCGGGAGGGGTGAAAGGTGTCACATGCATGTTATTTAATTTTCGTAACGCCCTCGCATGGAATACAGCACCACATTTCCACTGATTGTGACCCTCTCCCTCCCGGGACTTCTCTTCTCCTCCCTCCTCGAAATGCAGCCGAAGAAAGAAGGAAAAAACAACCCTATTTGGAATCGAAATAGGAATCGGAATCGGAATAGGGAATTCGTATTGTTGCAAAGTGGAGTTGCAATTGCATAGCTCAAAGCGGCATCATATTTCCTCACTTTCCTTACTCCTCTCCCCCTCTCCCCGCTCGCGGTTCCTTTCTCTCTCTCTCGATAGCATTGGCGTTGGGCTTCTTCTTCAAAGCCTGCCTCAATGATTTTTTTCTGCTACGCTCTCATTCAAATGTGTCGCATTGTTGTTCTTGCTGTTCTTTTTTTTTTCGTTTTCACTTGCCCTGCTGCAAGTGTGCAATCCACTAGCACCTAAAAGTAGGCAGCGACTTTTAGTTTAGCACTCACACACACACACACACATGCAGGCGGTCTGTGTCCGGTCAAGGCATGCCATCTAGTGGGGCTGTCACACACTAATACCGTCCAATAATGTTACAAAGTCGCAAGCATACACACACGCACACACATGTAGGACTTCGCAACGATGCGTGCATCTGTATGTATGCGTGTGTGTGTGTGTGTGTGGGTGTCTTCGATGTGGTGCGCCGCACCGAAGGCAGTTCAAAACTCGACTACACAGCGGCAAACTACGATATGTGTGTGTGTGTGTGTGTTACACTATCGTATCGTAGCTTAAGGGATGCGACGCCTACGGCACCGCTGACCGCGACGTCGACGCCGACGACGACGACGACGTTGACGTTGACGCCATTGTGGTTCACCTGCAACTATAAAAGCTGGCTGGTGGCCTGAACATTGTCTCAGTTAAGCATTGTTAATTAAGCGATAACAGCAACGAGCAGCAGCAAATCCATCTAAATACAGCAATAAAAATACTATGTAACAACCAAAGCCTACACCGACAAAGTAAAATATACATATTTTTTTTAAGTGCATTAACCACCCAACATTGTCGCATGGATCGCAACGCAAAGAAGGATACCGAAATTATCCCGATACAACAATTTTTTTTTCAAAGAATTATTTTTTTTCAACTCTGTGGTTGCCAGTGCAAATTATGTTTCGAAAACTATAGAACAAGAATTCAAATATGAGGCGAACGCGCAATTTTCTATCGCATACTTTTGGAAGCAACGCTCAATGTAAATTCCTTGCCTGCTTTTAGGCGGCAAAGAGTAATACAAATTATTAAAGCGCAGTGCTGGCATTCGTTTTGAGACAAATTATTGATGCATTCGTTATTTATGGAGCTTGGAAATGGTTTCAATTGGAAATCAATAAAGGATCGAACTAAACAAAATTGTAAACAGTCGCATCAACAACAGCGACAGCAATCAGCAAGAAATCAAATATTCAAAACAGTGCCCTAGGCCAAAACACTTTGGAATTGTGAACCAGAACATATGTTGGTTCTATTGCTCATCATTAATTCAAAACTAACGAAATCGCATCAAATATGCCAATAGAATGGAGTCCGTGGAGTCCTTCAATCTGTCGACACCCACAAAAAAAAAAACCAAAACCAAAAAAATAACCAAGTACTAATAATTTAGCGACCAGTCAAAAGTGTTTAGTGATTCCGTACAGTGCAAATGATACCGACTATAAAAATATAATAGAAAAACAACGAATCGAGAGGTGCTTATTGCAGCTGCTGGCCACTGCACAAGATTAGACTCAAGACTCTTGTGCGTGTGACAGCGGCTATTGTAAGAGACCGTAAATACAGCACACAATCTAAAACGACGAATCCGAAAGTCGGAAATCACTATTTTTCATATTGATACGTACAAATTTTGTAGGCGCAACCTATTGATATTTCATTTAAAAAAACTCTCTTTTTAATAGTTTAAAAAAGTAATCGTACTCAATTTCCGAACAAATTCAAAAATTGCAAATGGCGCCAATTAATTAAATTAACGTTCAGATTCAAATAGAAAACGCCTTTTAGCGCATGCCCGTGAAGTTTGCTGCACGCAAAAATGCCTCCGACGTGAAGTTGGCAGTGCGCAAATTCTGTCTCGCATGACGTTTTATATTTAGAAACCGATAAGAAAATTAATTTTCTAGATTATTTTTGTCTGAGTTGGCAGGCTGGCGCTCTAAAACAGCTGACACAATATTTTGAAACAGGTAAACAATATAGTAAATTTTGCGAAACATACAAAATGAGTCAACTGCCAACGCAAGCGCCACCTCCACCAACGGGAACACAACATCCACTGCAGCCGCCACCACCAATGGGCCAGAACATTGCACCCACTGGCGCCTTTCCAGGTAAATCGATTGAAGAAGCCACATGCACCACGTATGTATGAGAGATCGAATTGAATTTCTCTTTTAAATAGGTTCACTAACACCCGGCTGGAACGATCCGCCACCAATTTCTGCGGAAGCGGCCAGCAATCTCAACGCCCGAAGACCCCGACTGGATCTGCGGAAACGCGTGGCATATCCAATGGATCAGCCACAGCCGCAGCCACCACTTTGATTTTAGAAAAGGAAGCGATATCAAAAGTTCTGATTAATAGTTTTTTTTTTTTAATAAGCACCAGCTAAATATACAATATACATAGCTTCAACAAAAATATATATACTTTGTATAGTTAGTATATACAATCATACATTCATACATAGATGAGTATGTGTGCTTTGCACTTACCAGGGCAGTTGAGCACCATCGTATTGATAGAAGCCACCGTTGTGAGACTCATTCAACTTGCAAATAGTCTCAACGATTTGGTCGGTGCTTGTGGTCACATCAAGGGGCGCATTGCCACCTCCCATGTCCGTGCGCACCCAACCCGGATGCAGGCTAATGCAGAGTATCTTCTGGTCGCGCAGATCGATACTCATCGATTTGGTGGCCGCATTTAAGGCAGCCTTCGAAGTGCGATACGCATACATGCCGCCCTCCACATTCGACTGTATCGAACCAAGTATTGAGCTCATATTGATGATGGCCGCACGTCCCACACCCATTTTTTGCTCCTCATTGGCCTGCGAGGCCTTCTTCAAGAGCGGCAAACAGGCCTTGCTAAGCATTATGGGTGCCACAGTATTCGTCTGAAGCGTATCAAGCAGATCCTGCTGCTTGGTGGCACCAAGACGCACCGACTTTGTGGCAACACCAGCATTGTTGAAGAGCACATTGAGTCCAGCATCTTTGGTAACTTCGGCAATTTGGCCGACCAGTTTGTCATAGTCGTCAAAGTTTTTTAAGTCTGTCAATAAGCAAACACATTATAAAGGTCTAACGCAAAATCAATAAACGTATTCGCTTACCAATCTCAAGCACATGTATGTTCGAATGCTTTTTGGCCAGTTCAGTAAGCTCCTGAAAAATTCATACGTTAACATTTATTATTCTATTAATCAGTGATTCAAATTGATTTGAATTAGTATTTAAAATAAAACCCAGTTCCCGTGCCATTCACGTTTTCATATAAATATTAAAATCTAGCATTTACTGTTTGAGCTGTATTACCGTCGAATATATATAAATTCAAGTATTTAAAAATTCAAAACTCATTATGCGCCAACAACTGTAGGACCTCCATATTGGTATTTATCGATAACGCCATAATTTGTGCTTCAGTGCTCCCAGTTTATATCACCCAGTTCCTTTGCCATTCACGTTTTCATATAAATATTAAAATCTTTTAGTATTTACTGTTTGAGCTATATTACCGTCGATATATATCAATTCAAGTATTTAAAAATTCAAAACTCATGCGCCAACAACTGTAGGACCTCCATATCGATATTTATCGATAGCCCCATAATCTGTGCTTCAGTGCTTCCAGTTTATGTTTTTCCAAGAAGAATACTGAAAAGTTATTTTTTGGTATAATTTGAAATTGAGCTCGCGATCACTTAACACATTGTTAGTTTCGTTAATCAAGTTTTGGTAAGCACTTAGTGCTAATGTAAAGTGTTTGTGTAAGTAGCGCGACACATTTTGATATATTTCGCCAAGTAAAACAGTATATTTGTGGAAGTTTTATGATGCGGTCACGCTGCTGTGCTTTCCATAACTGGAAGAGAACGAGCGAACGAACGAATGAACGAACAAAGCGTCGTGAGCCGACAGAAAACATAAAAGCAATTGCAAACAGTTTACCGCTTATTTCGCATTTGCGTTCGCTGTGCGAGTGTTCGAGAGTGTGTCGCGGAGTGGAGTTAACGTGCTGCTTACTGTTATTTTTGTGTCTGTGTTCTATTGCACTTCCGTATAACAAGAGTGTTCTTCATCTGCGGCTGAAGAAACGAAACTGAATCCCAAACAAGAAAACTAATTAACATTATTTGGAAATATCTGCTGATACTTTTTGTTAGTCTAAAACATTTGCCCAAACTGCAAAATATGGCGCCCGTCGATAAAGGTGAGTTTAGTTTTGTCGGCATTGTCTTTTTCTCTCTCACACTCGTTTCTGGATTGTTGTTTTATGTTTTGACCTTTTAAAATATTCGAGTAGTTTCGATATGTAATGTGATGTTTTTGACAAAATGGTCGTGGATGACTCATCATCGAAGAGTAATATTAGTAGTCATTATAATTGAACGTCATAACTTACTGTGGCCTGCTCTACGTTGCGGCAAGTGGTAAAAAGATGCTGTGGCGGCTCCGGCAACGAGTTAAACGCCTTGACGAGGCCCAAACCGAGGCCTCGATTGCAGCCGGTTATCAAAATCGATTTCATCCTATTCCCGTTTGCGTTCCTACTGAATTGTTGTGGTTGTCACTAGTTTTTTAACACTCGAATTTCGTCACGAAATCTAATCGTGTGTGTATTTATACTTGAGATTAAGTAATTGAGCACAGAGTAAACGCACACACAATAAAAAAAGTTACGTTATAGTGGAAGCTCTACAACTGACACTTGCTAACTGTGCTTGGCTGTTCCTCGAGCAATTTCGATGTGGTTGTGGTTGGAGTGGAGTGCGTTAAATGCGCGTTTATCGCCAAACGTTGCCGCCGTAGTGTATTCGCTTTTTACACGCTTTTTCTTTTTAAAAATAAAAGCGCAAAGTAATAAACGTCACCGGCAGCTGACAGAGTTGCCAACTGAGTGCAAAATCAGAATGACCTCAGTTAAGAACATGTGGCAACTCTTGGCAAAAATCTAACTGTTGCGCATTTCTATTGTGCTAAGTATAATGCTAATGATGCCGATTATATTATTTTCTTTTGTTTAGCATAACGTGTTTCCATTTCTACGAAAGTTATCTTGGCGACTCTGTTGCTGCCCACTTCTTCAATTCTCTTTTCAACGCACATTCGCGTTCAACCGCTCTGCCGCTGTTACGTAGTTGAGCGTCAGCGCTGCTTTCCAATAAATCGTTCCAAGTGTTGCCGCGCTTGCTTGACGACGTCGCGTATTTTTTTTTGTATGCTTGCCTCCGTCTCTGTCTGCATCAAATATATTTTGCACATTGTTGCAAACGCGCAGCGTAGTGTAGTAAACAAGTTATTAAAAACAATAATAATACAAAATAGTATTTAACTATCTTGTGCTGCAGAAAAAAAACGTGCTGTAAAATCAAATCAACGAAAATATGTCGCTGACACTTTGGAATTCGAGATTTTCCGTAACGTTATTGCGCCAGCACACGACGATATTTACGTCAGCTGCTCCAATAACAGCTGCGCATAGTTTACACTTCAACTACACGTTCAGTACAAATTCGAAATCACAACAACGGAGAAAACTAGCAACAAAATCAAGTATGAAACCAACAAATCAAGGTGGTGCTGAGCGGGGCAACAATCGTAACTCTAATTTAGTATCGGGGGCTCGCAATAATTCACATGGTCACACTTCGCTCGACAGTTCGGCAAGTGATACTGGAGTGCCGCCCTTTAATCATCCCCATTGCGATCGACAGGCTCAGTATCAACAGCCGGTACGCAAGGTGAAGCCCCTTCGAGGTAAGAAGCAGCAAGCAGTAGGCAGGTGAAGCCCCAAAGCGCGCAGACAGAGAGTCGCAATCATCGCAATCGCGTTTCAGCTGTAAATCGATCAGTATTTTGCAAAGTCAGTTGGCAACGCGAGCGATAGACCGCAATGGCTGCTCTTGTTCTTGTTACTTTATTGTTGCTCAACATACAAACCCAAACACACTCATACACGCACATATTTGCATACTCCTATTGTACATCCATAGATATGTATGTATGTTTGTTATGCAATAACTGTTGTTAAGCGGCTCGCGCTTTTACGCACGTACCTGCGAATCTTACTTATCGAAATTCATTTTGGCTTTTGCCGGCTCTTTTGTGTGTTACACACTTTACCTATGGGCAAAAAATTCGCACCGTCACGATCATAACAATGTTCGTTGTCGGGGGAGGGGAAGTGGGCGAGGCGATAGGGCCCATGTAGTGCGTAGAGTGTGTGTTTGAAAGCAACTTTCTAACTGTTATGTTGCCCACTCTGTCTGCCTATCAGTCTGTCTTTCTGTCTGCTGATTTCAAATCTCACTTGAGCTTTGTTTGCGAAAAAAAAACGTGATAGATAAATAATCATGAATTTTGGGTTTTATAATGATTATTGTCTAAAAAGTATGAAATTACTACAGAGTTAAAAATTAAGAGGTTCACTTTATTACCAGTCTATTCTAAGAAAGATATTCAGAAACAAAAAAAGAAAACAATTATTATTTTTGATTTTGAATGACACATATACATATATGGATTTAACTCAGCTAATGAATATTCGAGAATTTCTTGACATATGTATTTCACAAGCACAAAACAAAGCGCATCTCCCACCTGATTGCTTATCTAGTAGTACTGGCAATTGATTACGTCATCGTCATTATTATCATGATAATGACGATCTTCATTAACACTTTCGTCATCGTGAATGGCAAAGTGCCATCGTGACTTGTTTGTTCTTTGCCCTTCATAGGGATCACAAAGATCGCTTATTGCAACGTCATCGTCAACCAGTTACGAATTAATCCAATTACACATAGATTGTAATTAGGCAAATGTAGTAACTAACTATATCAACTACACGATATTATATAGACACTTATTATATTTATGTCAGGATCCACTCCCAAATTATTGCATTCAATTGCGGTCGTAATAAGTTGATAAGCAGTTTTTGTTTTTTGGTTTCCTTAATTAAGTTTTACGAATTGAGATTTGCGCTTATCTGCGACAAACCTTCCGCTCCATGTGGTTAAAAAACGACCCTTTTGGACCGCCGCTCCCCATTTATTAAATTTTTATGCCCACTAACCAAGGTTGACTTCAAGTTTATAATTGCCCATTCAAGACTGTGCAGTCATTTAAAAAAAAAAAAAAAGTTTGGTACTATAATAGCTTAAACTCTTAAATTTGTGAACAGGTGCTACCCATTAATAACATAGTTTTAGTGATTATGCATATGAATTGATTACGAACTCGTAATAAATTTGCCAGTTACTATAATCACTTTTATGGTTGCTCACCAAATATTTGTGGAATTTCTAGAAATGTGTAGCATCAGTATCTCAACGTCGAGCACATTCTCCAGTAGCCGCCCTCTTAGTTGTTTCGCGATTTGTTGTTATAATAATAACCAACTATTCGCACTCTATCGCTGGCAATTGGCTTATCAAGTGCCCTTATAATGCGTCATAATTAGATGCCTAAACCCTCGGCTAATGACGCAACTAGCGGGCCAACATACGGTTTTCTGATACTACCGACTTTGATGTGAAGCACATTTGATTAGGTTTGCATGCTTCATGAGGAATTGCGCTCCGCCTCAGGTGTTGCTCTCCGCTGCTCTTTGCTCAGCCCTCCCCAACTATAGTGGGTATATGTGTAATTCAACACCCAAAAAAACTTCGTATAATCGTCGTGCCATCAGTAGAAAATCGTAACCATGGCAAGCGTATTGGGTCAAAGCAAACCACCAGTCAAGGCGGGGCTCAGATGATTGCTCCAGTTTGATTTGCACAGCGACACACAAGTTCAATTGTTACCAACTACAACTACATCAACAACATCGCGACTACATTGACAACCTCGTCGTCGTCGTTGTCGTCGAGCGCTAGGACAACAAGAAGAAGGCGTGCCGCGAGAAGAAGCCTCAGTTGTGGCAGAAGTTGCTAGCCAAATGCATCTGTTTGAGTTTGTGCCCGCTTCGCTGGCTGATGAGCAGCCCTCGCAGGGTCGTAGCATTTATCGGTCCGCCTATTTGGACATACGATTGCGACCCCAAATGGAACAGGGTAGCATCCTCGAGCATCAAGCCAGCAGCACAGAATTGAATAACACCTTCGACTTGCATTGGTTTTAATTCCTGGTTGTGTTCTTTGCATATTCGCAGGTAACTACGATTACGATCTGGTTGTGATTGGTGGCGGTTCCGGTGGCTTGGCCTGCGCCAAGGAGGCTGTGGCCAATGGTGCTCGTGTTGCCTGCCTGGACTTTGTCAAGCCCACGCCAATTGGTACCAAATGGGGCATTGGTGGCACCTGTGTCAATGTCGGTTGCATACCAAAGAAGCTGATGCATCAGGCTTCGCTGCTCGGCGAGTCTGTGCATGAGGCTGCCGCTTATGGCTGGAATGTGGATGATAAGATCAAACCCGATTGGAACAAACTGGTCACCTCGGTGCAAAATCACATCAAGTCTGTCAACTGGGTGACTCGCATCGATATGCGTGACAAGTAAGTGTTTGTTAAAGTCTTATTTTTCCTAGAGAGTTACTCGACTAACAGAATTTGAATTATGTTATAGGAAAGTGGAGTACATCAATGGCTTAGGCTCCTTTGTGGACTCACACACACTGAACGCTAAATTGAAGAGCGGCGATCGCACAATCACCGCCCAGACCTTTGTGATTGCTGTGGGCGGCCGTCCACGCTACCCCGATATTCCCGGCGCCGTTGAGTATGGCATCACCAGCGATGATATCTTCAGTCTGGACCGCGAGCCCGGCAAGACACTTGTCGTGGGCGCTGGCTGTAAGTTTCACCCCTAAACCCCAACACTCCATAGAGTTCAACTCATTTTATAACTCGTTGCAGACATCGGCCTGGAGTGCGCTGGCTTCCTTAAGGGTCTCGGCTATGAGCCCACTGTGATGGTCCGTTCGATTGTGCTGCGTGGCTTCGATCAGCAAATGGCCGGTCTGGTTGCCGCCTCCATGGAGGAGCGTGGCATCCCATTCTTGCACAAAACCGTGCCTCTGTCCGTGGAGAAGCAAGCCGATGGCCGCCTGCTGGTCAAGTACAAGAACACAGAGACTGGCGAAGAGGCCAGCGATGTCTTCGATACGGTGCTGTGGGCCATTGGCCGCAAGGGTCTTGTCGAGGATCTCAATCTGCAGAATGCCGGCGTCTTGGTGCAAAAGGACAAGATTCCCGTGGACAGCGAAGAGACAACCAATGTGCCCCACATCTATGCTGTTGGTGATATTATCCATGGCAAGCCCGAGCTGACGCCCGTCGCTATCTTGGCTGGTCGCCTCTTGGCGCGTCGTCTCTACGGCGACTCGACGCTGCGCATGGACTATGCCGATGTGGCAACCACTGTGTTTACGCCCCTCGAGTATGCCTGCGTTGGTCTGAGCGAGGAGGATGCCGTTAAGGCGTACGGTGCCGATGAAATCGAAGTGTTCCACGGCTACTACAAGCCCACGGAGTTCTTCATTCCCCAGAAGAGCGTGCGATACTGCTATGTGAAGGCAGTGGCCCAACGCTCTGGCGAGCAGCGTGTCTATGGCCTGCACTATATGGGCCCCGTGGCCGGTGAGGTTATCCAGGGCTTTGCGGCCGCACTCAAGTCTGGCTTGACCATTCCCACGCTGATGAACACGGTGGGCATCCATCCCACAACCGCGGAGGAGTTTACACGTCTGAGCATCACCAAGCGCTCTGGCTTGGATCCCACACCAGCCAGCTGCTGCAGCTAAACACTTCGAGTGTCCCCCCCCCTAACCCCATCAATCTAAACGTATTGTCCCTTTCTCCCACTTCAAAAAGAACAAAACTAAAATGAAACCAATCAACACAGAACACAACCATACACGACAAGCATTGTCACCAACGAATTAGAAGAGTTGTTGCCGTTTTAATTTAGATTCGATAGAACACAACACACTCCATTTCCACACACCAACACAGACACACACACACACTTACAAAATAACACAGTTATTGCACAGACAAGCGAGTTGAAAGGGCAAGACTGTTGTGACAACTCCAGTCGAACTGGAGCAACACGAACGTGGAACGTCTGACGAGGAAACGGAAGTCTCTTCAACACAACCACCACAACAATGTTGTCCGTTGATGTTGGACATTGTCGTTGCCGTTGCTTCCTCTGTCTCTGCCTCTGTGCGGCAAGCACTCAAAATTACGAAATTATCTTACATGTGAATACAAAATATGAATGAAAATAAACTTAACCTGTATTTTTACGGTCGAAAAATAGAATTTTTCACCCACATACAAAAAACGTTTTGTTTTTATTTTTGTTTGAAATATTTATCAGGCAAAATGTTTTTTATGGATTCAGTGGAACTTGAAGCTTCTAATGTTTTTTTTTCGATTAGAAGGTATTTCTTTGAATCTATTAAATAGCTTGTACCGAAAATGATTCAAAGCAATCCAAATATGAGGACCGTCAAACAGGTTAGTCTGTCTTTGAGCTGATGTCACTAATTGCGACTAGACTAAGTAAATGAAGCGATGAACACTCTTGGTATTATAAACTGGAGAAGGCGATCGTAAAACAGGGACATAAAAAATCAAAAATATTTCTTAGTCTGTGACCGATATGGTTGGGTACCCGCTTATATTAAGTGCCAAAAGTGAGAACAAAAACTTTTTCTTGAGAAGTGATTTTTGTGTTTCAATCTACGAGATTGTATCTAGATTGTAAATGTAGTCATAAGATACATATCCGATTTTTTAAGGTATATACATATGTCCAATATATATGTAAGTATGTTATTGAGACACAACCGATTTTCTAACGTATACTTACATAAACACTATTTATACAAGTATGCATGGATCTCAGAGAGTATCTTAGCTAGATGCTTCAAATTTGGTATCTAGGTTCCTGTGTTTATTAAGCTGTCGACTCTCAATTGTTGATACTACACCTCCTTCTGCCTTATTTTACGAAAATGGTGAGCTATTTATATATTTATGTATTATGTATAACTGGCAAATTTCTTACTATAAATCTTTTTCGATCTCTCAATATATCTTATTGTTCGTATAAACTGACTTATAAGGACAATTTCGTTTCTTCAATGTAGCAATAGCACTCTGTGATCTATAAGCGCTATATGGTATGAAACTGGTTCAGCACTTAACTGCTAAATAGACTCTTAATATAAAGTTGGTATAAATTCAACTGGTTTTCACTCTATTGTTATTAACCTTTTCAATTGTCAAGTTATAAAGCCAGCTTTTAGTGTTCTATGCACATGTGCATAATTTCGAGCGAGATGGAGATATGATGCTATCTTTAGTATATCAAGTATACCTCAAGTCGCCCAAGTGACATATGCTAGAGCAGTCGAAAATAAATATTTTGGCTATTTTGTCTATTTCACGTTTATTTGCGTTTAAAGTATTTTGTTTTTGTTTTTCTCCTAATTTCGTATTGTATAATTGTTGTTTGTTTTGAACAAAAATCAATGACATTTACAAACTGCTCGGTGCCCGCTCAATAAATGTATCTTTTAAATAGCTTCTTCTGCCTTCTCTGTCGCTCTTCACGTTCCTGTCGCTTGTTGCCTGTTGACCGCTAGCTGCTGTTGCTTGCTTAAAGTTTGGAGTAGAATAGCAATAATCGAAGACAGGATACAATAATTAAAAAAAAAAAAAATTCAACATTAATTATTTAATATTTATGTTATATCATCAGATCAGAGTTGAAGCGTTATTCGGCATTTAAATCGCTGCGCTCTGCTTGGCCTCCTCATTCTGTCGCTGCTGCTTGTTGACCGCCGATATGCACTTGGCCATGGTGGGCGAGGCGCGTGAAATGGCATCGGTCATGAAGTAGTCGCGCAGCTCCTTGAGCTTCACATCGATGGCACCGCCGCTGATGGATTTGTTCTAAATAGCACACAACAAAACAAAATTAGCTATTTGATGAGCAATTCTTTCGATCGAAACTTACGGGTGTTGTCTGTGCGCTCGCTTCGCTGTTGCTTGCGGGCACCAGCTCGCCGAGACGCGTTAGATGTGGTGCAATGTCGTCGAGACGCGAACGCAGCTCATCGAGTGTGTCATAGGCCAGGGGTTTGCCCACAATCTCCGACAGAGCACGCAATATCTTCCAGTCCTCGCGAGCCATGCCTGGTGGCGAGACGCCTGGCAAAGTCTGCTGAGCGCGGCCCTCTGTGTTCACATAGATCGCCTGCTTCTCGGTGTACGCAGCGCCGGGCAGCACGGCATCGGCTATCGAAGCGCCATTGTCACCATGCGAGCCAATGTACACAACAAAGCAGTCCTTGGGCAACTGATCGCGGGTCAATTTACCAGAATCGGCATTCAGCAGGAACAGCACCTTTGGCTGTCCTTGCAACGCACGCTGCAAGCCCGGCTGGTAGCCCACATCGAAGGCGCCCACCTGAGAGGCGCTGTTATGCAACACATTGAAGGCATTCCAATCCTGCAGTAGTTCATAAACATGATAGTAAAGTGGCCGCAATAATAAGGAAAACAAGCATTCTACTCACGGGCTTCTTCAGTTTCTGACAGTACTCGGAGATGGTGGCATGAATGGCAGCGCCATCGGGACGCTCCAGCAGATCGGCGCCAATGATGATGGCCGGTTTCTTGGCACTCTCCAGCACCTTGGAGAAGGCATGCGAACCGCTGCAGACATCCTTGATGAGGCTGGCATCGGCGCCCAAGTTCTCATGCTGATATGACAAATCAATGTTGGGACCAATCGATGCAATCTGCAGCTCATTGTGCACATAGGCCTTGCGCAAACGGGTATTGATCAGCGGGGCCTCATAACGTGGATTGGTGCCCACCAGCAACACAGCGTCAGCCGTCTCCAGACCTGACACAAAAATACGCACACGTGTTAAAATTAGGCAACTCGTAAGGGTTTAAAGCTACTTACCAGCGATGGTGCTGTTGAGCAAATAGCTGGAACGCACATCGATGCCGCTGCCCTTGATGAAGTCCTGCTCGGTCACCAGATTCTCGCCACCCAAACGATTAACCAGATCCTTGAGAGCCACCATAGCTTCCACATCGGCCAATTGACCGGCAACACCAGCAATCTGTCCGTTGGCATTCTTCACCGCCTTGGCCACCGCAATGAGTGCACCTTCCCATTCCACAGACTGCAGCTCACCATTTGGCATGCGAACCATGGGTGCAATAAGACGTTGACGCTTCAGGCCATCGCAGGCGAAGCGCGACTTGTCAGCCAACCATTCCTCGTTGACGTCTTCGTTCTCACGGGGCAGAATGCGTAGCACTTCGTTAGTGCGTGTGCTGACCACAATGTTGCTGCCGACGGCATCGAGCACATCGATGCTGCTCACTTTGCGAATCTCCCAGGGACGTGCCACGAAGCTGTAGGGTTTGTTGGTCAACGCGCCGACGGGGCACAAATCAATCACATTGCCCGACAGCTCGGTCAGGAACAATTTCTCCACATAGGTGCCAATTTGCATATCATTGCCGCGTCCCGTGGTGCCCAGATCATCGACGCCAGCAATTTCGGATGCGAAGCGTACACAGCGGGTGCAGTGAATGCAACGTGTCATCACGGTCTTCACCAGCGGTCCAATATCCTTATCCTCCACAGCACTAAAATAGACACAATGAAATTATTTCATTTGAAATGGAAATTCGTTGTTTTTGCTGCATTCTTACCGCTTGCCAGTGTAGTTGATATCGGTGAAACGCGAACGATCTGAGCCAAAAGCCATGGCCTGATCCTGTAGATCGCATTCGCCACCCTGATCACAAATGGGGCAATCGAGAGGATGATTCATGAGCAGGAACTCCATAACACCCTCGCGTGCCTTGCGTGTCAAGTCGGAATTGGTCTTGATACGCCAACCCTTCATCACGGGCATGGCACAAGCGGCGACGGGCTTGGGCGACTTCTCCACCTCGACGAGGCACATGCGACAATTGCCGGCGACGGCCAAACGCTCGTGGTAGCAGAAACGTGGAATTTCCACGCCAATTTCAGCAGCAGCCTGCAAAGGGAATAGCAGGGATGATACACATACACAAAGAGAGCGATGGAGAGGAGCTTACCTGCAACACTGTGGTGCCGGGCAAAACCTTGACGGGAATATCATCGACAAACACTTCGATCTTCTCGGGCGCCTTGGCCGGTGTTTGGGCCACAACGGCGCTGGTGCGCACTGCTCGGCTGGCTATTTGGTGTGTGGGTGAGCCGAGTGCGCCCAGCGCCTTCACTAGCGGTGCACGTATCATATTTTCTACAATCAAAACCAATGGATGAACAACAACATTTAAACTTTACCTATGCCAATTACATAAGTTGCAAGCAGGCCAAGCAGACACACATACAACACGCTCTTTGCTTCCCCTAATTGATTTATCGTATTATTGTGCAGCCTGCAACGTCAGCTTAACGTGTTCTTCTTTGGTATCGAGAGCAAAACAAAAACTTACCAGGAAAATATTTTGCAGCGCTACACAAAAATTTCTAATGCCGAGCAGACAACTTTTTTTTTATCGCTTTTGACAGTCGCACTGTGTAACAGTGTGCCGGGCTGCCAACTAGTTTTAGGTTGACAGCTGGTCTGGCCAAATTGCGCGAAACATTCAAACATCTACAATCACATTATAAGCATTTCAAGGGTTTGAAATTTTAAAAAATTTTATTTCATAAATATAACGAGTACTGTCTATAGGGTTTGCTTTTTTTAAATTCCCTTTTTCTTAAATAATTCGAATGCATGCAGCTCTGCTTGATATTATTCACATCTGGCAATACTGTTCGTTACAGCTGTTTCTGCGGTTTGTTTACTTCTTTTGCAGCAGTTGCCATTCACATGTCACCGTTAATGCGTACACGCAACAATGTTTGATGTGCATCTCTCGAATTCAAATTGTAATTTCAAATCAGAATGGAAGTGTGGGTCAGACAACAAGACATGGACAAATGCAACAGCAACAGTAACAACAATGCAATGTTGGCGCCACTGGCGCAACACACACGCCGGCGCCATAAGTGAGATCTGTTGATTAGAGGAGATCACGCGAAAACAACAACAACAACCATATACTAGCAAGGATGATGTGCATGTGTGTGTGCCAACGCACGATTTGTGCTTAGTCTCTCTGCTGTGCTGTCTGTTTGCCTAGTAATCAGATAAAAATATATTATGACGTACCAGACCGACTTTTCATTGTTAATTGAGCGGCGTTGGCGGCAGCCGCAAAACAAAACAAAACACAACAAAAAACCTTTCTGGCAACGTCTGACCAACAAAACCCCGGCCCTGAATGATTCGAGATTGAGACGTGCTTGATATCTGTTGGCATCAGCAGCTCAATCTCACTGTCGTCGCCGCCGCTGTCGACTGTGGCGTTGGCGGCGATGCTGCGTCGCCGTTTGTGCCTGGCGTCTGTTTGCTGTCGCGTCGCATCTCTTATCTTGTATCTCTGTTGGTGTTGTAGTAGTATTTGTATGTTTACCCGCTAACCAGTTAAGTAGAAAGGGTATTTTAATGCTGTCGCTAGCAGCATTTTAATTATTGCACCTAGATAAAAGGCTGATTTAATTATAGTTTCATGTAGAACTAGATGTTTAAATAATATGCTAGCTGAAGGGACATTTTAGTAATGTGTCAGCAGAACAGGGTATTTTAACGTGGTGTTAATATTTATTTATTATATTAAATCTAGTATTTAGTACTAAATTTAATGGAGAAGAGAGTACTAGCTGCTGGGGCCTTCGACTCTGCTAAGCAGAATGAATATTTTGAAATTGGAGCCCAACGAAATGGGCGCAGCACTGCTCTGGTCACACTTTGACAGCAACAGGTATTTTGCAGTCGTGCACACTTGCTTGTTATTGTAGTTGATGTTGCTGCCACACGCTTTCCAGCTCTAGCTGCACACAGCGCAGACGTGTCGCCACAATTTGCCGCCGCCGCCGCGCTTGGCGCCTAAAAATCAAACAGGGCGCCACATTTTTTTTTTTTCGCCTCGCTTTTTTTGAAAAATAACGTGCAACAACGCCGACGCCGACGGCGGCGACTTGAACTAATAATGTGATTTGTTCTCGTGTGGCTATTTTTGCGCAGCCGGAGTGCATTGTTAATGATCTTCTCCTGCTCTCGGACTCCACTCGACTCTGATTTGTGGCGTCTGGCGTCTGCACTTTTTACAATGTGATAATTTTCAACAATTTACTCCCCTTTTTGCGCCGGCGGCGGCGTTTAACGGTGTCGTCCTTGATGTACCAACAACAACAGCAACAAGATGAACTGTGGAATCGACGGCGCCGCCGGGAAGACGATAACGCAGCAATTTCTGCGCATCATGATATGATGATGATAATTATACATTTGTATGTATGGCAAACAGTCGCAGTCGTTGATAACGACACGCACAGCAACAACAGCAACTAACACAACACGCAGACACAGTCAAATGATGACAATGCTGATAATGGACTAGCGACAGGGTCACTGCCAACCACAGCAGCAGCGACGTCGACAGCAGCAGAACATAGTCGCAGTTGCATTTCCTTTTGCAGGGAATTCGCTGGGGGTCACAATGCAGCTGGCGCGGCAGCAAGACGCCGCAGCAGCAGCGGCAGCAGCTCCATTCAGAGTGACGTCGCTGCCATCAGCAATTTCATTGTAACAGCTGTGCTGTCGCCGTCGCACAACAACATCTCGACATCGACAATACTCGTAACAGCGAGAACGACGCGTCGTGATCGCTCGTTTATTCATTCGTGAGTTCGGCTTGGTTTAATTCGGTTCGTTTCATTCGTTTGCACATCGTGTTTGTTCGGCCGGCACTTGTTCGGCTCTTTGGGCTCCGTCTTTGGCTCTGACTGCGGCTGCGGCTGCTGCTGCTGTTGCTGACTTTGGCTCTGTCTGTCGTCTGTCGTCTCTGGTTGGCGGCGGCAGTGGGCTCCCCAATCTTTCCTTCAAATAAAACCAGTGCCCGCTTGCAATTTTCACTTAGTTTGAGTCTGAACGGCGACTGCGCCGGCGTGTCCGTGTGTGTGCGTGAGTGTGTGTGTGTATGTGTGGATGTGCGTGCGTGAGTAAGAAGCGTATGCACAATAAGATCGCGATACGAATCACTTGAAACTGAAACTGCAATTGCAATCGATAAACAATAATCGGTGATCGCGCGCGCCAAACTAATTATTTGTAGAATTCATGCTATCGATTTGTAAGCTCTTTTGTTGTTGCTTTCTTTTGCGCGTGTGCTGCGCGTGCGCAACATTAACCAAAGCTTAAGAAGGAACGGAAACTCGAAGATCGAAACGGAAACTGAAAATAAAACTAATCAAAATCTAAAATCGCTTAGTCATTGCCGGCGCATAGATTATTGTTGTTATTTTGTATGTGTGTGTTTGTGTGTATGTTTTTTTTTAACATTTTTGTTTGTGTCTGTGTTTTTTTACTGTGCAACTCTGACGACAACATACAACACTTACCTGACATCATCCCATTATCTTAACGTCGTAATCATAGCACTATAATCATTACCATCAGCGTCACCATAATTATAAGCAGGCAACAGCGTTGTCGGCATTTGCGGTTGACATCTTTACGGGCTTCATTCAGAGCAAAATAACCAAAACAAACACAAATAGCAACGGCAACACAGTCGGATCGGCAACAACAACAACCACATTAGAATCGCGGCAATATTTTGGTGAGTAGCGAATACGACATATGTATGTATGAATGTATATCTTAAGTCAAGAATAAGACTGTATCTTCACGGGGGAAGCATACATATAATATTTGGCGATCTTTACAGTAAACATTTTAACATAGTTTTTATTTTTAGGCAATCTTGAATCGATCGCCTATCGCATCTTATCGTTTAATCAAATTATTCACATTTTTGTGGCTTAAAATGCCAATTTGCTGTGATTAACAATTGTTTTGTTTGTTTTTTTTTTTTGCTTCTGTTGTTAGATCTTAAAAGGCTGCGATACTGAATTATTTAGTATAATATTATGATCATGCCGCTATGCTGGTTGGGCTCGTGATTTTGATCACTGATCGTCGAGTTAAGGCGGCGAGTCTAAGAAGAGGGCGCTCTTTGTTTTTCTCAAGAAACTTGGGAAACAGCAAAAACTTAAAGAAAAAAACCCACAAAAAAATAGACATTTGCTTTTTTTTTTTGTTTCCAATTTGCTATTTTGAAGCTCAGGCTATTTTCAGTTGTTTCTTTTTTTTTTTTTTTGTGAATTGCTTGTTGTTGCCTTTCGGGCAAAACAGTAGCCATATATTAAGCTAATTTCCTGTGTGATCTCAGCCAGCGCACATACACACCAACAGCGAGAGACAGACTGAAACACACACACACACACACAAACACACAGAGGCACTTGCAGATACACACAATCGTATCTGAGAGATACACAAACAACGGCAGGCGAGCTAAATGAACGCCAAAAGCAACTCCCAAAAATGGTCAAAATAAGCGCGGCGCATGTTTTTGGCCAAAAAGCAACAACTACACAACACTGTATGCGGCACCAAAACAAAACAAAACAAATCAAATTAAATGATTTGTTATAACATATTTTGTGGGCTGCAGCAGTGCGTCCAAAACTTCGTCCGTCCGTTTGTCCATCCATCCCAATTGTCTATATCCGTCTCTTTTGTGACGATCCGCGGCCATCCCAAGAAACGCCTGTGCAAAATTTATGGCCTGCATTTTGTTGTACTACAACAAGAAGCTGGAGTCGCAGCTCCAGAGACAGAGAGCGAGAGAGAGAGAGATAGAGAGGGAGACACAAAAAGTAAAAGAAAAATAAAAAATCAAAACGACGTCGCCATAAAAAATACATTTTCGGCCCACATGCGATGCGAACCGACGCGGAGACGCCCGCCACTAAAGAAATTAAAATATGCCTCGAGACGGCAACAGAGAGAGAAAAAAAAAAATAAAAGAAAAAAAAAACAACAGTGTATCTTTGGAGTTACGTGCG
This sequence comes from Drosophila niveifrons, assembly GCA_035046325.1. Classification (NCBI taxonomy): domain Eukaryota; kingdom Metazoa; phylum Arthropoda; class Insecta; order Diptera; family Drosophilidae; genus Drosophila; species Drosophila niveifrons. The sequence continues at coordinate 6,301,527 of JAWNOC010000063.1, read as the reverse complement.
ATCTGGACAGATCTCGCTCTCCACCCCTGGTCGCCCTCTCCTCTTGCTCCTCTGTGAGCGTTAGTCGTTCCGCGTTTTACGTTAAAAGTTTCATTTCATTCATAAAAATAACAACTCTGACTGTGCGAGTGTGTGTGTATGCGTGTGTGTGTGCGACTTGGGTGTGTGTGTGTGTGGCTCAATGAAACTACAACGCATGAATGAAAAATATGTGAATGAAGCTTCGACAATGGGAGTTTAGTCTTAGTTGGCAGGTAGGCGTACAAATTGCTTTGGTTTCGTCTCCGGCTCGGTTCAAGTGAAATCTTTCAAAGCCTCAAATGTTCAGCCAGCCCCCTCTCACCCCCTCTCTCTTCATTCATTTGTGCTACGCTATGGAGCAGACTCGTAGATCATTTTTCTCTCAGCGTTTGTGCCATTTTCACGTTCGCTTTATGGCCTGCCCATATGTTGTTATTGCTATTTGCTGTTGGTGGGCAGAAGATCCTCATCCAGCATAAATCGAGATACTCTGCATTTGCATCCGAAATAAATGATCGGCAATCAGTTGATCAGAGATAAGGAACCTATATCTTTATTTACAAAATTCACGCATATCTTAACAAGTTAAGCAAATTGTTTAGCCTAGGTAGGAAAACAAAAATAACACAAAATTATAAGGGATACATTTCTTTTTATATACATATGTATATTTCATATATTTAACATATTTCAAAATGATGTAGCAATCTTTATATTTCAGTCGAGGGTTTCAATTCAAAATTTGTTTTGTAATAGAAAATTATCTTCTCACATCTGAAGTTTTTGTACATTTGAATTTTCCTTTTTGATAGTCTTTTACAGTTTTGGTGATCTCTATTATTTTATGATGATCCCTTATTTGAGTAAAATAGACAAATATAATACAGTAAAAAAAAAAAACAAAATAAATAAAAATAATAAGCTGACGATCGTCAAAGATATGCGATCATATTTGTCAGCGAAATACTTAAACCAAATTAAAAGAATATTTTATATTCATCGTTATGCCAATAATGTTCAAACTTATATAGATCATTAACGATCGTCTTGGTATATTTATGAATCATCTAGAATATATTCAGAATTGTGCAGGGTATTAACATTTTCTGCTTTGCGTTTGCGTTCCTTCTTGGGCATGGCATATTTTTCATTTTTCTGGGAATTTTTGTTTTTTTTTTTGTGTTTTTTGGGACTTGGGGTCGCATTATTTGCATACAAAGTCAAGATGATCTAAGAGTAGAGCTCAGTTTGTCGCCCATGTCGCAAATGATGACGATGTTGATGATCATTATCGCGAGATGATGATGTGATCGACCAGCCAAATGTAAAGCGACAACAAAACGTGGCTAATAAATTAGGCAAAGCGTCAACAAAGCTGTTGACAAATGTCAATTTTTGAACACCAACGCCAAACGCCAAACAGCCAAACAGACAGCAAGCAAAAGCCAAATGCAAATACGAATACAAATTCCGAATACAAAATCAATATGGACGATGTGTAGAGGATGACGATGATGATGATGAGTATATATATTCGTATCGTTGCAGTGAAATTTGTCGATTTTAGCTTCTTTTTTTTTGTTGTTTTTGGCGATTGATGATTGAGGAGGATAAAAGAGCCCAGTTAGGAGAGAGAAACTAACGTACAATGTACATGTGGTATGTGAGATCATTCAGCACGTGGGTCGTTAACACAAGTCGAAAGAAAATAAGCATTTGGCGATTAGATAAATCAGTTAGTCTAATACCTAATGCCTAATGATTGAATGACTTACGACGTGAACATGTCGGAACCGAGTGAATGAGCGAATGAACGAAAGCTCAGCGCAGAGTTCATCAATCAGCTCTGGCTGCAATTGCAATTGGCAGCCAACGAAGCATGGCCAACTCTGATCAGCAGACAAAATCATTGATCAATGCTCTCTGCGGATGTGGATGCGACTCTGACTGCGACAGCAAATGGAAGAGCGAGAGGGAATAAAGAGGAAACTGGTATTTGCTGTCTGCCAAATGAAAATTCAATCAATTGCCCTGACATTTAATGGAGGGAGCCGTCAAATGTGATTGATTGATAATTAAAAGTGGCGCCTGCCAGTCGACGCAGTGCAGCATAATGAACAGCGCCAATGGCCAATTCAGTCAGTCAGTCAGTCAAAACCTGGAACACGAGTTGATACACAGAGACTGAGACTGAGACTGAGACTGAGACTGGGTCTGAGACTCAGTCTGAGACTGGACTCGACTTGATTCGACGCAACGTTTAACATATGATAATGTGGCGCTTGCTAATTTCATGCGATTCTTTCAAGTTTCGCCGCAATTGCAAATGAGAATGGCTCGCGGCTCAGGATGGGACGATAGACAACAGGACAGATAGACAGACAGACTAACTGGCTGATGGAGAGACTGTCTCTGGTCTCTGGAAGTCGAGCTAAATCATCATTTTATTGTCAACATTATGCTCACGATGGGGTTTTATTTTTTTTTGCATTGCATTTGAATTTAAATTAAAACGGCGCCTGCTAAAGGCGCTAACAGAATCTGTGATGTCTTCGCTTTCAATACACTCTCCTTTCGGGTCTGCTCACCCGATCATCTGTTTTGGCTGGTCATTAAAACTTTTTGTAGACTATAGAGTACGTTGACTTTTTCTATATTATCTTGAATTGATCAAAAATACTTACTAATATGAAATAATATTAATAATTTGACTCAACTTTTCGGGTACAAAGTGTAGAAATATAATTTTACGCATGTTTCATATTATTTTTTGTGTGTTGTTAAGCAGATCGTAAAAATATTAAGCCTTTTTAAGTCGTTTTAGTCGAAAATAACTACTTCAAATCATTATTGACTGTATACAAGATTATCGCAACACAATTGCAAAAAATACTAACAAGTAAAAACAAACTCGACTTTATGATATGATGATACACTTTTAAACACAGTAAGATTAGTGCGGTATTAGTGTTAAAACATATCGCAATAAAATTCCTTAAAAATACTGAAATATACCAACAGTTATATTTTGTGTATCGATAAACTACTACATGCTACTACATTTTCAATGATATTAAGATTTGTGCGGTCTTAGCTTTTAAATATACCAAAATAATATGTCGAAAACTACTTAAATCTATCAGAGCGGTATTATAGTTGAAATAAACCAAACAATTCTGAAATATACCAACAGTTATATTTTGTGTATCGATATACTACTAAATGCTTAAATATAGTGGGATTTTTGCGGTATTAGCTTTTAGATATACCAAAATAATACGCCTAAAAATACTGAAATCTACCATTGCGGCATTATAGTTAAAATATACCGAAGCAATATACCAAAAATACTGTTTACATACAGTATAGTATACAACACAATACAGTTTATTGTATATTATATAATTAAAATATATCAGAAAAAATATTCCAAAAATACTGAATAATGGTTTACTATTACATGTAAAATATACCATATAAAAATGAACTTTTGCAATATAAAATTATTTCGTGAACTGCTTCTATGTTGAGACATTTATTTATTTTGTATCTCTCTGGGAAAGAGTATTGAGAATACTTTGTAGCTGGCTGGAAGCTAAAGTCACTCACTCATGTGATTTGTATATTTTTTGGGCACGTTTCGCGCTTGGCGAATTTTAAAAGAAAAGATTTTTAATTTGTTTTCAAGCTAATGAGCTTTGTTTAATTTTATTAATGGAATTGCCAACATTTATCATAAATTACAAATCGTGATCGTGATAACAGCGCCAGTGCCCCCAGAACAACGACAACAACAACAACATCAAGTTGCCCGAGTCGGTTCTCAGCTTGAGCTTGAAGCTTTAGTTCCCAGTTTCATTTGATCTCCCAACTTGACTTCGTCATCTGCTCATCTGATGAATAATTAAGTTGTCGTGTGTTGCTTTGATAATAAGAACAACAATGCTGCTCTTCTTGTTGTAGTTCTTGCTAGAAACATAGTTGTTGTTGCTGTTGCTGTTGGTGTTGCTGCTGTGTGGTTTTTGTGTTTCTCTTTTTGAAGCGCCGCATTCAAATTATTTACTTAATTTTATTGCTCGTGTATCTGGCAACCAAATATCGTAGTTGTTTGTCTCAGTCACACTTTTTGGGAACTGCCCAAAAAACAAAAACATCATTGACATCTTAATTTCCCCATTTGCTAAAAGCAAATCAGCTTTTTATTTATTGTCCAGCAATAGTTGTCGTTGACGATGTTCATTTTGTGGTTGTTGTTGCATATTTTCGTAGAAATTTATGCCATAATTGTTGCAAGTTGGCATCGTTGATGTCCTGCCCCGTCAATTGTCAATTGTGCAGCTCAGAGTGGCGCCACAAAGCGCAACAGCAACAATTTGCTACCTCATCAGCAAAATAATAACAGCAACGGCAGCAACAACTGTTGCAACAGCAACAACAACAACAGGCAATAATCTTGATGAAATGCGCACAATTGAAATTCAATCTCATTGCAGTGGCAACAATCTTAGCCTAAAGCGACGCCAACACTACGCTGTGGTTACTCGATTTCGATTTCGCTATTGCTGTTGTTGTTGTCGTTGTTATGTCGATTGACTTGAATGTGGCATTAATCTTGGATTAATCTTATAAATGAAGCATTTCATTCGTGCTGAACGCATTTAATTTGCTTAAATCCATTCATCTTGCAGCAATTAAACTTGTTCCATCTTAATGGGCTTTCAAAACCTGTCAAATTATTACATTAATCTTGGATTAATCAATATGTAAGTCACATGAACAATAGAAATACGAAAACAAATCTTAATCAAACTTAATTACTCTTCAACAATGCAAATGAGTTCGTCCCATGCTCGTCTCAAAGCGCTTCCTGTTGTGACAAATTCAAATGTGAATTAACTAATTATTGCATCTTTGAACTGCTAGTTTATCTTTGCTAAATGTATTTGTATATTTAAGATTAATAAACAGATGTTCTCTTAATGCGACAGTAAAGGAAAAATATGACCTAAAAGCGAAGCAAAGTATTTATTTAATTTAAAAAAAAGTTGTCAAGTTTTCACTTTTGTTTTATATGTTAGATATACAATTGCGATCTGTGCTCTACTTTTAAACTTCTGACAATAATATGTTACAGCTGTTGTATGGCATTCTCATTTTACGAAAACATTTCTTGAGAAAACAAATAGATTTGCCCCCTTTCAAATGGTATTTTAATATTTAAAGTACGAAAGTGCTGAATGAGCAAAGTGAGGAATGCAAAAACAATCGCAGCATCAAAGAAGAAATACATTGCAGCTTCAATGAATTTTATAGTATTTTATTTGTTAGAATATAGATGCAGCATAAAACTTGTGAATTAGTTTCAATTTAAAACAAATTTATATACCCCCTACCCAATATAACTTTGTGCCTATAGGAAGTGTATAAATTATATATATTGTCGATTATCGTCAACAAAATAGCCATGTCTTTCTGTTTGATCGAAAAAATCGTATACAAAGTGTAATTTTGAAGATTGAGTCGAATATTGTTAGAAAAATAACAATAATTATTGTATGTATGATTCCTGAGAATTTGATGGCGATCCGATAAAAAGTTGTAGAAGTGGTTTCAGAACGACTTTTGTAAGATTGCCTGTTGCAATAGGGTCTTAACTGCTTTGGCTCGCAATCTGGTATATTTTTACATCTGTGGTATATTTCGAATGTAGTACTAGATATACGAAAAATGATCTTCGGTATATCTTAGAATTTTTTAATTAATACCGCACTATTTTGCTTGTATTTATAATGGGTAGCTTTGGGTATAGCTTTCTTACTTGTTGTTTTTTTTTTTTAATTCATTGTTTGGCTTTCGTGAATCTGATCTACTTCTGATCTAAGCTTTAACTTTTGCGGTTCTCGCGTTTTGTATAATACACTTGAAATCTTACTCTGTGGCTAGTCTATGCCAAGAATATGATGCACTTAAATCGAACTGAAATCAAGCCTTTAATCTATTTGCCTTACAGCTGTCGCCCAGTTGGAGATATAATGCAATCGCTGCCATGTGCCCGCTAATTGCCAAGCTGCTGAGACGCATCGATAACGGCTAAGAAACAGAGATTACCCTAAACAAAATTCATTGAGAGTGAGAGAGAGAGAGTGAGATAAGGAAAGAAAGTAAGAGAGAGAGTAAGAAAAACTATATAGAGGAAAGTCACACACAAAGTATTTGCAAGCATGAAGCGCCTCTATCTGAGCACTCTGCTCTGCCTGTGGTTCAGCTCTGGTGGCAGCCTCAAGCTTTATGGCCTGCACACGGACGAGCTGCTCGAGGGCGAGGGACAGCTGGTGGTGCCACGGCGTGTGCACGCCGATGGTGCATTCATGACACACACACTCGACTATGCCCACGATCGGGATCATCGGCGGCATCGTCGCAGCACTGACCACCAGCAGCTCGGAGAGCAGCCGAAGTTGCACTTCGAGTTGCCGCTGGCCAACGAGACGTTGCATCTGGAGCTGACGTAAGTGGCGCCTCACGAGATTCCTGCCGACCTCAAGTGTTCTACTATCATTCATTCCCTTCCACTTCCACTTTCACTTGCAGGCCTCATAGCTATTTCCTGGCGCCGCATCTGATTGTGGAGCGCCATCGTCGCGATCTGAGAAGTCGGGCGCCTCCAGCGGCGCATCAGCTCAATTGTCATTTCCATGGCAAGGTGCGTGGCCAGCCGTCGGCCAATGTCGCCATATCCACATGCTCCGGTCTGGTAAGACAACAAAAAAATTTATTTGCTTTTGAAAAATATATAAAAAGTTGCCCAAAAATTTAATAGTAGTAGAAAATAATAGAGTATAAAACTTGCTTTGTTGCAATGATTATAATAATTTAAAATAATTTAGAATACTTCAACACGATTTTCAAATACATTCTTTATTTCTAGCTATTCAATAATGTCAAAATTAAGCTTAATTAATAACATGTTTAATCATTTTAATTGCTCGTCAAAAGCGCCACACAAAATTCTTCAGAATTTTTCATCATGCTTACGAAAGCTGTTGCTAGTATTTTTGCTTATTGTGAAATAAATTGTTTTCACAGAATTTACGCGTTTAATATGAATAATTGGGCCTTATTAGAATTTACAAAGAAAATATATAGAAGCTAGTACATGCTGTTGGTATAAAGTATATACTTGCATTGATAGTATATAATATATACTTATATTGATGATATATAGTATATATTAAAATTGATATTAGTATATAATTATATTGATGATATATAGTATATACTTTACATTGATTGTAAATACTCCAGCAAGTTTGTTGCCTAAGTCTTTTGTTTGGAACCACAGTAACTCACTGTTTTTATTTCAACAACAGGTGGGGCATGTGAAGACGGCGAGCAATGAGTATTACATAGAGCCGTCCAAGCAGTATGCGGCACATCCTATCAATGGGCATCCACATGTGGTGTTCCAGCGCTCCTCGGTGATGCCCAAGCAAAAGGTAAGTCAAGCATTTAGATCGACTTTACCAAATATGTTGTCTCTCATGGTTGATTCGCTTAGACGACACAGCAACGACGTCGCCACAAGCGAAAGCGCAAGGAGCAGCGCCAAAAGGGTCACATCAGCAATTGTGGCACACGCGAGCCGCGACGACGCATGGAGACGCGTCTCGAATGGCAGCCGCGTGGCAAGTTTAAGATACAAGGTGGTCGCAAAGTTCGTCGCCATCATCAGCATCAGCATCATCAGCAGCAGCAGCAGCAGCAGCAACAGCAACAGCAACAGCAACATCATCTCCCGGCACGTCATCACCATTACCATCAGCAGCCGCACACAAAGTTCAAGTATGACACACAGCCCGAGGAGCCACAGACGGGGCCACGCAGCAGACGATCGATTAGCAGTCCGCGGCATGTGGAGACACTGATTGTGGCCGATGCCACAATGTCAGCATTTCACAAGGATGTCGTCAAATATCTGCTGACCATTATGAATATGGTGTCTGCTCTCTATAAGGATCCCAGCATTGGCAATGCCATTGAAATTGTTGTGGTCAAGATTATTGAATTGCAGGAGAACGATACGGCACCCGAACTAAATCTAACACAGAATGCGCAAAAGAATCTCGATCGATTCTGCAGGTAAATCAAAAACGATAATCAGCCACCCCGTCAGTTGGAAATCACAAAGTTATTATCTCATATGTTGCAGCTGGCAGCACAAGCAGAACTCGGCAAACGAGAATGATCCGAATCATCATGATGTTGCCATACTGATCACGCGCAAAAACATTTGCGGCAACAATTGCATGTGAGTGGAAGATGAAAATGTTATTTACTACTAGCTTAGTGCCGAGCAGAAGTTTTAAAAGTTACACGTAAAGAGCTAGAGATGAAAGTATTTGACTATTTAGCAAATTCTACCAAAATGAAATTTATTTTCTATAAAAGACTACAATTTTCAGCTCATAATAAAATTCTCATAAAAAGTTCAGCAATTCAGATACAATAATTTCTTATATTTCAACATCATTTTATCAAGTTCTTAGAGAAACTAAATACTACAATCTTCAGCATATATTGTTTTATTTTATTTCTAAGAATTTCATTGTGATCACAAGTTAATCAAGCAACAATTGTTTAGTGCCAATATCACACTCATTGTTTTAAAATATTCCCTAGCATGCATATAAGATGTAATCGCCTGCAGCTTTTTTATGTATTTTTGTCTTTTCTTATTTTGTTTGTTATTGCAGGACTCTGGGACTGGCAAATGTGGGCGGCATGTGCAAGCCGAGGCAATCGTGCAGCGTCAACGAGGACAACGGCATCATGCTCTCCCACACGATCACGCACGAATTGGGGCACAAGTAAGTCGGCACTTCCGTCAGTTTAGCGGCGCCTTGCATTCGCATTTGCAACATGCAACATGCAATCCATAGAAGAGAGAGAGAGAGACACACACAGTATGCTAGTTGGCCAACATCGAAATGCACTTTCAGGCCAGTCACTTGTGGCTAGCGGCAAGTGGCAAGTGGCAAGTGGCAGGCAGCCAACGCATTGCAAATGCATCAATTGATCGCAGCCAAAGATTTATGTGCAGCCCAATTCGTTTAATGAATGAATCAAAGCAACAACAACAACAACAACAGCAACAGCAGCAACTGAAAATGAATGAATTGCTGCCTCTAAGTGGACGCGACGGATGCTTTTGACACCTGCGTGTGTTGTGTGACAATGATCGCCTGCGTTCCACGCCCACAGTTTCTTTTTAGCATCAAGCAAAACAGTTGCCACCAAAGTTGCCTCCTCGCCACTTGCCACTCTCCCTCTTTGCGCCCGTGGCCATTTCCTCTCTTGCCCCTTCCCCGTGGCGGCTGCCGCCTCCTCAGCCATTCAAACTCAATTAGTCGCAGACTCGGCGACAAAAACACACACTCACTCATTACCCAATGCTAGGGATGCACAACATGTTAAATGTTCCGTCATTTTTAGGTTTTAACTGATTTTTGCATTTGTTGCATTTAAAAGCACATAAAATATTTACATGAGTTCTTTACATATTCAGATATTAATTGCACATTCATGAGCATTTTGAGATTGTTTTTAAGAAGCAAAATTCACATTAAGTAGTTTTATAGTTCGGCTTATTCTTAACGTTTTGTTTATGTTTAAAAGTGCATTGAAATCTCGATTTTATTTAGTCACATAGTAATGAGCTTTTATTTTGAAATTGTACCTGTTCTACAGTTTGTGTTTAAATGCGCATTAAGCTTTTGCTTGACTATTTTATATATTGACGTTTAAATTGCACATTAATGAGCTAAATTGAATCGTTTTCAATGAGCTTTAACTTTAAGCAATTGTACTTTTTATCAATGTATTATATCAGCTAGGTAACTCTTGCATATTTCAGCTTATAAGCTATTTATGGTATACGAATTTATGGTTTATAAAGTTTATTTGTGCGATTTATTGGAACGTTGAAACCTCTAACATTTAATTCAAACAATTGGCTTGCAGCGTCAACAGATTATTTTTTATTTACTAAATTTCGTTCATGCAAAAAATGTTAATTTAATTAACTTGTCTGTGGCGCTAACTGCTGCTAAAAATCAATATATTGGAAAGTTCATTTTTGAATTAAAGTCGCAGTTTAATGCAGCCCTGGCACGAGAGAGAGAGAGAGAGAGTGGGGAAGGAGGCAGCAATTTGGTAGTCACTGTTGTTGTTGTTGTTAGTGTCGCAGTTTCTGCAGTTGTCGGTTGTCCGGTTTCGTAGGCTTATCTCGTTTCGTGTTCGTGCCAAGTGGATTTTTGTAAAACGCCTTATAAGCGCAGCCAAGTGCCCGTCAGTCTGGCGTGTTCCGATTGAGTCAACCCAGCCAGTCAGCCAGCCAGTGAGTGGATCACCAGTTCACCAGCTCAGCTCAGCACCCGTCTCCATCATCACAAACACTTAGACACCTCCGACACCTGTTGTTGTTGTTGTTGAGCAATTTAGGTTTGATTGTCGCTGGGTCGAACGGTCATCGTCAGGTGGCAACTAACGTCCAAACAACGATATGCTTATTCACACTCTGTGTTTGTGGGTGTGTGTGTGTGTGTGTTGTTATTGTTGTTGTTCTTAATTTAAGCACTATTCTAATAATCAGGTTTTTGACTCGCTTTTGGCTAGTCGCACAGCGTGGCATAAATTGCTTGTCGCGTTTTTTTTTGCTGTTGTTTTGCTTCTCCAAAGACAATACAAATAATAAATCTCGTCTCATTTTGCCACTGGCAACTGTCCATGCAAAGTGGGGCGACCGAAGGGAGGTGGAACTTTACTATACGCTGTCGTGCAGTCGCAACAATGTTGATCGAGTTTAACCCTTGTGGCGCAACTGTGCGCAATCTGGAAATTTGTATTATTTTTACTTTCTGACAATGCTTACAGCGCACTATGGGCAACAAGTCCCAAATTGCGGCATTTTTACATTTATTTTTTGTGTTCCGTATTATTAAATTGACTTTATTTCTGAATTTGAATACTTCAAGAATACTCCAACATATTTTTTAAAAATTTTTGACTTGGCTGGTATTTTATTATTAGTTCATATTTAAAGACTATGATCTAGCAAAAAAACAAGTAAGAAAACTACAGTCGAGTGTGCTCGACCTTGAATAAAAGCTAAATATTACAGTATTATTTTCAATTACCGGAATTACCGCAAATACTAAAAATATACTGTATGGTGTATTTGATATATCGATATAGTACCACATTCAAAATATACCATAGACTACATAATATATCAGATTGACGGCCAAAGCAACTGAGATCCCTAGTAAGTAGGCGTTTTTGCCCATACAAAAGTATTTCTTTAAATTCCAAAATTTTTATCTTATCGACCAAATCTACAGAGGTCACGAAGACTATAGTCATTATTGTGTATACTGAAATTTGCGACTGTAGCTTTAAAATTACACTTGTTGTCTCGATTTTTTCAATTCGCGGGGGGGGAAAAAGGGGTGCCAAAAATTTGAAACAAACTTGAAAAAATTATAGCTCTATCTGTTATAGTCTCTAAAATCCAGTGTTTGATACGGACAGACAGACAGACGGACAGACGGACATGGCTAGATCGTCTCGGCTGTTGACGCTGATCAAGAATATATATACTTTATAGGGTCGGAGATGCCTCCTTCTACCTCTTACATACATTTCCTGCCGGGAATACCCTTCTACCCTATGCGTAGCGGGTATAAAAATGATTTTTAGTTTGGATGAATATAACATATAAAATATATAAAATTTAGACTCGCATTTGGTACATAACCAAATCTACCAAAAATTACATGTTGTATCTGGGTTGGTTATATTTGATATATTCTTTCAATACTTGTTTGTCACGTCCAAGGGGGAAAAAAAAACCAATTCTCTTCTCTGAACAAGTTTATTTAGATTAGTTGATTTATTTAATTTTACAAATTATATTAAATTTTGACAATTTCATAAAATTGAACAGGGATTGTCCATGCGGCATGGATTGCTTGTTTTCTTGTAGGCCTTAGGGAAAAAGTGAAAATCATCGCAGTTTTTTAGAATATTTAATTTTACTTTACTTGGCGACGGAAACAATCCTTTTTAACATCTGGCATCCTGACCCAAGCCCCAGCTCCTTTTCTTGCCAAATCATTTGGATTCAAGCCGCAGTGCTTACGTCTATAGACACGTAGAAAATTTAGATAGCCGTTGTTGGTAATAAGACCTGGTTTTTGGCATTTTGCCATTGCGCATCTCAGCTTTGGAGCGCATCTCGCTTTTGGAGCGCATCTTGGTTTTCGTTTACGCTTTGGAGAGCAAGATATACCATCGCCCCCTTTCCTATTAACAAGTTGCATCCTGCTCATTTTTTGAGCTTCGGACAGCCGATTCCACAATTCTTGACCTTGGATCAGAGAGAGCGTATCGTTTCCATATTGTGATGCATATTCGTTAATAAAAGTTTTAAAAGCTTTGTTTATCCTGGGTGAAATATTTTGCAGATCAGCCATTGTTTTCTGAGGGAAGAAAAGTTTGGGTAAAGCTAAAAGAATATTGCGGATATTTTCGTGTAAACTCTATCAAAAAAGACAAACCAAAAAAAAAAACAAGTAAGAAAGCTACAGTCGAGTGTGCTCGACTGTGAGATACCCGCTACCCATTTTGAATAAAAGCAAAATATTGCGGTATTATTTCCTAAATATACCAAAAAATACTACTATTTAGTATAGTACCACTTTCAAAATATAGCATAGACGGCATAATATACCAGATTGTCGGCCAAAGCAACTGAGACCCCTAGTAAGTAGGCGTTTTAGCCCATACAAAAGTATTTCTTTAATAACTTCCACAATTTTGGTCCGATCGCAACCAAATTTTCAGAAGTCACAAGGACTATAGTTTCTAATGTATATCCCAAAATTCGGGACTCCAGCTTTATTATTACTCATGTTATTCGATTTTTTCTGATTTGCGGGGGCGGAAGTGGGCGTGGCAAAAATTTAAAACAAACTTGATCTGCGTGCAATCATAACAAATGCTGTCGAAAAAAAATTATTGCTCTATCTCTTATAGTCGCTGAGATCTAGGTGTTCATACGGACAGACGGACAGACGGACAGACGGACATGGCTATATCGTCTCGGCTGTTGACGCTGATCAAGAATATATATACTTTATAGGGTCGGAGATGCCTCCTTCTACCTGTTACATACATTTCCTGCCGGCACAAAGTTATAATACCCTTCTACCCTATGGGTAGCGGGTATAAAAAACGTAAAATCAGATAATTGGTTACCATTAAAAGATTTCAAAGTAATAATAACTGGTTTCTATGTATTGTCTTTTCTTCTCGTCGTGTAAAAATATTTCATAGTTAAAATTTGTCTTTTTTGTGATTTTAGTTAAGAAAAAATATTCAAAATTAGCTACGTTCAGCACAAATTTCAGAAGTATACTGAGAAGTCTAAGCAAAATATTAATAATAGTCGCCTGCTTGATTACTTAAATCGCCTGCTTGAATTCACTGCCTAAAAACTAAGTGTTGACGAAATTCTATTTTAATTTTTTCAAAGTTTGGGGTTTTCATCTTCCAAAAATGATAAAAATTCCGCAATTTGAGAGTTTTTGCCCATAGTGCAGCGTTGGAAGTCAGCAATAGATAAATAGATTTGCGCCTATTTCAATAGCCAACCGCAATATAGTAAATATAGAATATATGGCTGCAATATTTTATAGTTTTAGGTGTAGAATACTTTTCTAACTCGATTCAACAATTTGTTGACTAACGTGTTGAAATTGTTTTGTGTTGTATATACCCGCTATCCAAAAGATAAAAGGATATTATAACTTTGTGTCTGCAGGAAATATATGTAACTGACAGACTCTGGTATATTTTAAACTGTATGGTATATTTTAAGTATAGTACTATACAATACATCCCAAATATAGACTAAGGTCTGCAGAATTTTACCGGTACATTAATTTAATAAATGGATGGCGGATATTTCCCACTCTACTGTAGCTTTCTTACTTGTTTTCTTTTAATAAATTTTTCGGTACAAGCTGTATTCAAGATCTATTACCAACAAAAATAAATATTCTTTTTAGTACACAAGCCTAAATAGTTAGGGATAGTAAAGCTATATTAGAGTACAGATTATTTTCAACATTCGCATAGAACTTTTTTATATTCGTAAAAAAATTATTATACAACAAAAATTTCATTAAGAGCTCTTAATTCCTTGCACTTCGGTTCTATTCGTATAATTTTGTTATTTCAGATTAAGCACAGCATCTCTAAGAGTCAATGAAAATCTGTTAATTTCGTTTTATCTAATTACAATAAATATAACCGATTTATATTGGTGTTATATTGTATAAGTATTTTAATATTTCATTCAGATTTGCTTTAGTTTCTAATTAGTATTATAAATATTTTCCAATTTAATTCACTCCTCACCTAAGTGACATTTCCAGGGTCTCTTAGAGTCGATTTGACTCTGGTGTAATTACTTTTGCTAGTCTTGTAACCCAATCTAATGCTTGTGCCTTGCAGCTTTGGCATGTTCCACGACACGGCCAAGATCGGCTGCCATCCGCGAGTGGGCTCCATCGTGCACATTATGACGCCGACCTTTGGGGCGGACACGCTGCAGGTTTGCTGGTCGAACTGTAGTCGCAAGTACATCACCCACTTTCTGGAGTAAGTACAAGAAAATGAAAATGATGAATTGAACTTAACTTGCTTGCATTACAGCCAGGGATTGGGCGAGTGTCTGGACGATTCGCCAACGACGATTGCGGAATACAATTATCCGGAGACGCTGCCGGGCGAGGCATACAACGCCAAGCGGCAGTGCCGCATGCAATTCAATCTGACCACAGATAGCGATGTGGGGGCCTGTTCATCGCCACATGAGTTCTGCTCGACGCTGTGGTGTCGCGTCAATGGCGAATGTGTGACAAACATGCGACCCACGGCCCCGGGCACCACGTGTGGCAAGAACAAATGGTGCCAGAATGGCAAATGTGTGCGCATGGAGGAGCTAACGCCCATCCACGGGGGCTGGGGCAATTGGAGCGAGTGGAGCGAATGTTCGCGCAGCTGCGGCGGTGGCGTCTCCACGCAGCAGCGCGAATGCGATTCACCGTTGCCCGCCAATGGCGGTGTCTTCTGCATTGGCGAGCGCAAGCGCTACAAGATCTGTCGCAAGCGGCCGTGTCCCGAGCACGAGCCCAGCTTTCGGGCTCAGCAGTGTGCGCGCTACGACAATGTCAGCTATCAGGGTGCCACCTACAAGTGGCTGCCCTTCTTCGACAAGAGTAAGTTTGGGAAATTTGAAGATATATAACAGTATAATATTAATAAGTGCATTTAAGATAATTGCAAATCCAAGTTAGTTGCATCGAGTTTAAATTATGCATTCAAGTTAATTCCGCATTGCATAAAATCCTATATTAATCCAATAATGGAATATATCTTTTAACTTAAATGCACTGCACATAAGTGGACATTTTGCAATATTCTGAAATTTGAAGCCACTTCGATTTTATATTATATGTATATGAAAAATGTGCAGTTAAGGGCATGCTAGTGACTCTTAAATGTTGGGGTTTATATATTTCAAATAAAAATACAGATAATTTCAAATCCATTTTCCATACAAAAAATTCGGCAAATATTTGTAAAGTGCATTAAAAGTGCATATATTTTGGGGTATTCATTGAAAGTTAATTGAAAATACAGAAAATTTCAATATTGCACATGACTTAGCAATAATACACAATGTGCCCTTAAATGTAACGGCATTAAATTGAAAAGATTTAAAACTTATTTACTTACAATTTTATGCAATTATATTGGATCTGCAATTCAATATAGTTGCATTTATTAAAACCAACAATAAATTTATTTGCATTGCATATTGCACATAATTGCAACATTTTTGTTTGCAGTTAACTATGATTTACTATTTCCCTATAATACTTGCTTGCTAATCATTTTTGTTTTTCTCTCTCTCTCTCTCGGTTGTTTTGCAGACAATCCCTGTCGATTGTTTTGCAGCGATGTGGATGACACAATCATCGCCAACTGGGGCGAAACGGTGCTCGATGGCACTCCCTGCACGCTGGGCACCAATAACATGTGCATCGATGGCATTTGCAAGGTAAGTTCGGCTTTAAACAGCGACCATTTGTTCAACGGCGAGATCAATTAAACGTGCATTTCATTCAGAAAGTTGGTTGCGATTGGATCGTTGACTCGGACATGCAGGACGATCGTTGCGGTATCTGTGGCGGTGCTGGTGATCAATGCAAGCCCATAAAGGAAACCTTCATCGAACCGTTCAATGTCAGCGATGGTGTCTATGTTGATATTGTCAGCATACCAGCGCGTGCTCGTCACATACTCATCCGAGAGTTGGGCAATTCACCGCATTTCCTTGCCATCGGTGGCGGAGGATCGGGTGCGTTCTATTTGAACGGCGACAGCTTGATCTCGATGCCAGGGGAATTGGAAATTGCCGGCGTCGAGAGTCTCTACGATCGCCAGGATGAACAGGAGACCATCAAAATACCTCAGCCCATACAGCATTCCATAGTGCTATACGTAAGTTGTGTGAAGTCTAGTATCTAACATTGATCTAATGCTTTTGCTTGCTAATAGTCAAGTCCGCCGATCTATTAGAAGTGTTTTCTTAGACTAGAAGATGAGAATCCCTATCTCCTAGTCTCTGATTCTTTAGCATTCTAGTTGCTTATTCCTACTCTACTTTGACTCTAATATCTTTTCAATTGCAGGCGATCGTGCGCGGCAATGAGAGCAATCCGGGCATCTACTATGAGTTCACATTGCCCGCCCTCAATGTCAGCGCTGGGCGACAGCATCAGTGGCGTCTCAGCAACTGGACAGCCTGCTCCGTCAGCTGTGGCGGCGGTGTTCAGCATCGTGAGCCCATTTGCCATGAGAATGGCAAAGGTAATTGTTTTATTCACTCTTAAAGTATAAATGCAATTGCTTATTCCTTTTAATTTCGAATCTAATCAACAGTGCTGTCTGATAAGTTGCCTTGCTGGACGCATGCGAAGAACAAACGTCCGTTGCGACAGACACGCGCCTGTGGCGAGCAACAGTGTCCGGCTCACTGGTGGCCCGGACCTTGGCAATTCTGTCCGGTTACTTGTAGGCAACCGGGTGCTCCGATGCCCCAGCGACGACGCTCCGTTGTCTGTCTCGATCAGCACGATGTCGTTGTGGCCGATGCCCAATGCACCGCTTTGCCCCGCCTGCCCGAAACGGAGCCCTGCGAGGCAACGCTGCCCGAGTGCAGAGGAAAGCCCTGAGGCCGAACAGGAGATGGAAAATTATTTATTTGCTACTAATAAATCTAAAGCTAATGTAAGTGAGAGCTGCAAATACTAAATCCCAGTTAGACAGTCAAGCTACATAATTTATTTTACAATTCGGTTCAATTTGTGCCGTGGCGCCATCTAGCGTTCAGACATGGCATGGCAAATTGTGTTAGCCCCATAATTCTAGTTTGTAATATTGTAATATTGTATTGTACGTATGTGAACTCAGTTCTTTGTAAATTTCCGCAATGTTCTTTCATTTATTGTAATGATTTATATATTTTTTTTGTATTCTCGTAAATCTATCAGTGAAACTTTTGGCATAAAATGCTTTCGATCTTTCCATTATAAACTTATTTTCGTTCAATTTAATTATGTGCAATGTCCACAAAATTTCATAAAGAAAAGAATATCCAAAAAGGTGCACTTAAATGAAATACCTGACAAAAGTATTGTTAATCAACGTTTAATATGTATTTTTTTTTACATAATTTTCGAAAAAGCTAACTATTCTAATAGTTATACAGTTAACTTTGAACATATCGTGTTTAAAGGAATATATCTAATTGGATCCGAATGCATGCCGGGCTTATAACAAGTTGTACTTAAAAAAGAAAAAGAACAAAAAAAAAAAAAACATATATTTAGTAAAAGCAATTAATATTAGCATTACTTAATGAGAAACATTATAGATTCTAATGATGTATGTAGTATTATCTATGATCGATCTATAAATTGTATTGTATTTTTTTTAGTATAAGCCGATAAACATAATCATAATAATAATAATAATAATACACAGTTATATCATATGATGGCGTAATTGTTTAACTAGAATCGCGTGTTGTCGGGCATTTTGCGAAAATAGGCGACCTTATCCTTGGGCACTCGATAGCCATGCATCCAGCGGCTGCCCTTGCGCAGCGATCCATCGATGCCATCCTTCCACACGCCCTGCGGCAAGTACACTGCAAAACAATACGATGAAATTAGTAAACTGTGTGAGTGAATGATTCATAGAAAGTCTGTGTTACCTTCACGTTCTTCGCGACCTGCATCGAGAATGGGCGCCACAATGAGCTCCTCGCCGACGGAGAACTCATCGCTGACAATGAGACAGGCGGGATCATGGGGATCCAACATCCACAGTGGACGCACCAGCGGCAATCCCTCGGTCATCGATGAGTGCAGATACTTGTTGAGCAACTTGATCACCACCGTTTGCCGCACATTCTTCAGCTCCTGGGCGACGCGAGTGACCAGCTTGCTTTGGTACTCATCGGGCAGATGACTGAACTGCATCACTGGCATAAACGTGGCCAGCTGCAGCCAGCGTATGAAGAGCTCCACGTCGGGCAGCGGCGGCTGAGCCAACGAATAGAACGAAACCATTTTGGTAAGCGGTCGCTGGAGCAGATAATCGCCACCAATGGCGCCAGGCAACACAAACGGATAACCGATGACGCCGTAGTTGAGCACAGCTGCGAGCGTTTCGCGGAGTCCCTCCCACGTTGAATTCGCCGGCGGTGTGCTGACAAATGTCGGTGGCTTGGGCACAACACTTGCCGTCGACACCGCCATGAGTCCGGCACTCTCCAAACTCTGGGTCAGCATGCGGGCATACTGATCGGGATTGTCGAGCGGCTGGCGGCATTGATAGTAGTGCGGCAGATTGTAGCCAGTGCCCAGATCCAAATAGAAACTCTTCACACCGTACTCGTCCTTCAGACGCTGCAGCTTCTCCAGCAGCCACGGCACCGACGCGTTGTTCGTGATGTCGAGCACACCGGCGCTGGAGCTGCTCTTGTAGCGCGTGAGCGCCGGGATTGAGCGCTCCGAGTGGCGTTCATAGATTAGCAGCTTGCGTGCGACGGCATCCTTGAAGTTGGGACTATCGGTGCTGATGAACGGCTGAATGGTGAAGACCACCTTGAAGCCGCGGCGATGCAGCACAGCGATGGTGTCGTTAAGCGTGGGAAATCTCGCACGATCCACGGTGAAATCACCGATATTCTCCTGCCAAAACTCATTGATCACAATGTGCCCCAAGCCGATGGCAATCGCATTCTCCGAATAATCGCAAATGATCGATTCATTAAGCGAGTCACGATGTGCCTGATGTGGTATCTGCCACACGGGCTCCGCCAGCAGCGGCTCCAGCTCCTCGGTGACGCCATTAAACAGTGGCTGCTGTGTCATCAGCATGTGCAGGCTGCGCATATCCTCGGTGGTGCATATCTTATAGTCCAGCTGCGGCAACTCTGTCAGACGATTCACGAATGTGAAATCATCGTTGGCCGCCCGCAAACAAAACTGATTCTCGGTGCGATTGATGCCAAGCTGCAGTGGAGTGCGTTCGTTCACCTGCATGGCGACACCAATGGAGTTGATGAAATACCGCTTGACCGCATTGCCAAACTGATGCACCTTGTGATCGCCGCTGGCATAGGGCATAAAGTCAAAGTTCGCATAGCTCAGCGACCACTCCTGACCCTTGGTAATGCCGCCTCCAAACCACAGGCCATTGTCGCGCTTCAGCTCATAGCAATCGGTGGGCAGCAGACCAGGTGTCAGTGCCTGCCACTGCAGCGTGTAGCAGCGAAAGACCTTCTTGTCCTCAAAGTTCATGTGAAGGCGCGCGATACCATTCCATTCGATGCACACGCTGCCATCGCTGCGTCGATGATCCTCGAGGCAGTGAAACGGCGCCGTATCGCTGCCTAGCGTCACGCCCAGATGGCCCATGATCACCTCCTTGTCCTCGTGGCTGAGTATGCGAAAGATGCGATCCTTTGAATTGAACTTGATCTTCTGGAAGTAGCTCTTCGTCAGCACCTGCTGATGGTAGGCGACATAAGCGTAGCCAATCTGCAGAGCACAAAGGTAATTATTCTTAATCTGAATCAAGTATTTTCAAGTAACTCACCAGAAAGATGATAATAAAGAACATCATGATCACAAAGATCTTGATCTTGTAGTCCTTTGTCTCCCGCTTCTTCTTGCGTATCAACTGTGGAAAGGCCTTTGGCAAGAAGAAAGAATGATATTGTAAGTGTCTTTATTTACACATTTTTCTGAATTTCTCGAACTTATTTTCTGCACATCTTTTTATACATTCCCTATCTTCTTTCCCACATTTTGACGTTCACTTTTATGTGTCTAGGGTTTTATTAGATTTTCCCCACATAATTAGCTTGCCATATGAATGTGATTGCCTTTCTTTTGCCTTTCCCGCACTTTTTTCTAGATACCCCTCTACTTCACTATTCTCTCCCATTTTAAATTCACTTTCTATTGATCAATTTCTTATTTATTTTATTCCTGTATTCAATTTGCTCTTTGTGTTCTTCTTATATACTTTCACTTCTGATTTCCCCCTTTTCTATTCACCTTAAGTTGTCATGACCTATTTTCTTAGTCTATGAATTTTGTCTCTGAGCTTAGCATTCTTCTGACATTACCCAACTTTTTGCCTCATACACCTTTCGCTACATTTACTTCCTTTATGTTCTCGACAATTTCATTACACTTTTTTTCAAATTTCATGCTTTTTTAAATTTCCCTTCATTGCTTTTGTCAATGATTTTCATTTTGCATTCCTTTGATTTTCCAATACTTTTTATGTTATCTTTCTTTACTTTACCTTTCAATCCACTGCCCTTATCTTTTCTAATCAGTTCTCATATCCACAAGTATTCTTTTCTTGGTTTTCATGACTTCTAGTTTTATTTATTACTGCTTCATGTTTTCTTTATTTCTTATTCTCCATACTTTATTCCTCCACCCCTTAAGTTTTAGTATATTTTATACTCTCTCACTCTTTTCTATAGTCAACAAGAAAGACTTTGCTTTCTATCTCTCTCTCTTCTTTTCTATTTGCCATCTGTTTCCCCAACTTTTTGTTTACTCACCTGCATTTTCTCGCGCAACAAACTAGCCAAGGAGTTGACGCTGGTGATGGAGGTCTGGTTGCTTGCCACGCTGTGGGTGTCAAAATCACTGGCCAGCATCTCCTTGCTGTTAAGTCGCAGGGCGGGCAACGGGGCGATGGAGGCGCGTCTTCGACTGCGAAAGCGATCGCTATACAAAAACAAAAAAAAAAAAACAAAAAACAATAAGAAAAACAAATACAATTTTCTTGTCTGTGAATGCCCAATAAAAAATACTCTTTTCTCTATCTCTGAGTTGTGGTAATGTTTATGATCATGATCGTATTGCTGATAAACGATATTCCACAGTGATATTCACCTATCAAAGTGCTGACAAGCGTCTTATAAATAATGAATTTTGCCACTCAGATATGAGTTGTAAAGACATACGAACATAAATATTATTAGATGCTCTTCCAAGACAAGTAATTTGTTTGTGAGACAGTTGTCTATTCCCATATCTCAACTGTCAATTTCAGAGCACTAAATTATATGTGGCTTCAAGAATTGTCGTATAATGAATGTATCTTTGTGACGTTTAAAAACAAATGTCCAAATGATTGGATTATATATAGATCGCTTAAATTTTGAACTTGCAAATAATAAATAAACTGACTGCTCTTGAAATGTAAACTAAAAATACTTTAATCATAAAAATATAAACAAAAATATTGCTGCGAAACTTGTAAATTTTGGCGAGGCGTGAGATTTGTTTAAATTCTTATTTAGCCTGCGATTAGGTGTAGCCAAGAGCTGTTCTTATCATGCTCACTTATCTCTGATTGCACACAGCAAGAATAGTCTCGGTGTTAGTCGACTGAATGATACCCTGCAATGCAGTACGGAAATTTTGATTAAAGCATGTTTAATGTTCATCATTGCGGCGTATTAAAACAGAAAGTTGAATGGATCATTTGTTCATTCAAAAGCCTTGGCGAAAGGTAACTTGATGACCCATTTTGCGTATTGTTTTCTTTGTAGAGTGTGAGTTGCTTGCTTGGGGCTTATCTTTATGGCGACTTTATGCAAATGCAAAAAGTTCGTGGCACAAAACAGAACCGTTAATGGATCGTAATAAACATGCTCGTAATTGATAAAGGCCTCTTTAAGCGTCGATGTGTGTACAATATGTATAAGTATAAACATATAAATATTTGTATTTACTCGTATTTATTCTCGCATCCACAGATCTCTCAATGTGCAACGTGTTCGCGATAAGGCCATAAATAAATGTTGTGTGTTGCCTCACAAAATTAGCACATTTGACGAGCAAAAAATATATTTAACACAATGACGACAACAAGTTCGAATGTTACCTGTGTAACAAGTAATAATAATAGTATTAAAACTATGTATATCTATCTATATTTTATGGTAATCGAGTCGAGAAATGTGCTTGTTGTGTGTTGCTTTCTCTCTGTTGTTATCACGCCTAATCTCAACTATCTACTGAGCTGGGGAGCTACTTTAAGATATTAAAATCCCGACATCTCAGTTATGTACTTATGTACATCTCTGGAGAATAATAACACACACACACACGCCTCACATCAGTTCAGTGCTATCTCCATACAAGTACATGTACATTACATTTATTCGTTGTTGCAATCAACAACGTTTTCATGAACACGTTGTTGTTGCAACGCCTCAGTGTGTGTGTGTGTGTGTGTGTGTATCTCTGCCTTTCATTTACTTATCAACAACGAGCGAGATTTGCGTTTACCTTCATCTCCGCTCTCCCCATCCAACGCCACCCACTTCCATTGCTATGACATTAATTCGCTTAAACTGCAAAATTACTCACAAGCACGCACAAACACACACACACATACACACATACAGTTGTGTGTCATCTGTGTGCGAGTTTTAAAAGCTATTTGTCGAAACTTTTGCTGGGGGTTGAAAGCGCAAGCGCAACAGCTGTTAAAGCTCACTGTTTGCTGTTAACTGTGCAGGCGACTGTTACTGCACTGCTTTTGCGCTGTTAGTTACCAGTTGACTGTTACGCGCAATGTTAACAACTTTGGCTGCTTATTAATTCAAATATTCATTGGGTTTTTTTTGTAATTGCATTGCAATGAATTTGATTTATTTAATTAATTTTCTTTATCAGATATCAGCGTCTCACACATGCATAAACACGTTTTTTCTATATGAAATAAATTTCACATTATTCGGTGCATATTTTCGAATAGGCAAACCTTAATAATTTCGGAGCAAGATTTGTATTTGACAACTTATTCCTGTCTGGACACCGATTAGCAACAAACTGTAGCTGCAACATTCGTTTGACTGCATTTTAACTGTAAATTTCTGTGGGAACACATTTTGCTGTCGTTGTTGGTATGTGAAAAAGACACGTTCAAAAATATTCACATACCACCGACTCTCTTTCCCCTTGCACAACATTAAATTTGAAGCCAACTGGCGTGTCGTGAGTGTAGTTTGAACAGAGTGAGAACAACTATAAAAAAAATTAAATTAATTAATTTAATTGCAAGTTGAACTTTGGCATGCGGCGAGCAATGATCACTGTCTGCTACCGAATGAATAATTACAACGGGAAATGCAAAGAGCAGCTAGAAAATACCCAACACTTAATAATAGGGTATGAAAAGCACAAGCATAGAAACGACGCCAAAGCTATCGACTTTTAGATTCACTGTACAAAATGCTGAAGCATATTTTCGAACAGAAAGGGAAAATATTGTGTTATTAACTAATTTTTTGTGTTGGAGTCTAAAAAGTATTAAGAGCGCTTTCTTTGCAGGGTATTTGGCAGTCTAGTGAACTCTCCTTGTAAACTCTGACTAATTAACACTTGTATGTCAAGTGTTATTGAAAAATCATAACTGAACTACGAACTGAACGCAGAAAACTGAAACTGAACTGAAGGTTTTTCGAAAGAAAGAATTTCGTAAATGTTCGATGCATAACTCACCGATAAACTGGCTTCTTGGCATTGCCAAACTCATCGCTGCTATCGTCGTCGTCGTCGCCGTTGTGGCCGTCATCCTTGTGATTGCCATTTGCATTGCCTGAATCGGGCGTCAGATTTACCGCTGTGGGCGTGCCCATGCTCGAGGCCGAGACATCGTCGACAATCTGCATAAAAATAGCAACGCATAAAACACGATTATTATCAGCAGCAGCAGAAACAGCAGCAATTCATTTTATTATTTTGGTCAGATATCTTGCAGAATGAGGCGAGGCAACGTGACGTATACGTAATATATCAGCTGCCTGTCATATGACGCTTCCTGCCTTTGTTTTCTTTGCGGTAATCAGTTGAGATGCAACAACAACAAGAACAACAACAACAAAACCAGTGCAATCCAGCGACTAAACCAATATTGATCAGTTCACATCCAGCAGAGATCGGTTCGATTTGGATTTAATAGTACCTGCCTTGACCGCGATTAGCTGAGACGTTGCATCCTCTTCATCTACCGTGAAGCGGGGATCACTGGGATTCGGCGAACTCATCGCCAGGAGCACAACTCACAAACTTAAAAAAAAAACAAAAAACAGATCACTGACTTCAGAACACAGTTCGTCTGCTGCCTTTGCCGGCTGCTTGATAATTGCTCGAATATTGTATTAGAAGTGTCGGTCGGCTTTGCTTGAATTTGCTATCTATGTGTGAGTCTGTATGAGTGTGTGTGTGTGTGCATGTGTGTTGGTTTAATCACTCGACGTCGAGCTTCACAGCTACTACAGCTACTACTGCGAATACAAACGAGCTTCTCTATGACGAACTCGAAGGGGAAGTAAATAATTATCACAGAGCGAGAGAATCTGTTGTAACACCACAAATTCAAAAACAGAGATGCCGTGTGTGATTCATCAAGAGGCAAGCTTCACTGTGCGCGTTCCTGAGTAATTAATTACATCGGCATCAGCTTCAGCTTTAGCTTCGGCTTCGCATTTCTCACAATTTCATTGAGACTTTTGCCAACCGCGCGCGGTTTGCAATGGAGGGCAGCACAAGAAAGAATGATTTGAATGCACAAAGAAATATAGTGTATTTATATATGTGTAGTATATATATGTATATATTCTAAACTTCGATCAGTTATCGTGTAAAATAATCAACGTATTTCCCGCAACAGTCAATTATTTTAGGGTATGCCATTTATTTTTATTGCTCATCCATCAAAGCGCAACGTATACATCAAATATGGTAAGTATTATTATTTATTTCGACGCAAAACACTCGCGAGACAAAAAAAGATTTGCTTTTGGTTTATTTAGGGCCATTGGCTAAACATGCTAATTGGTTAAGTGCTTATCCAGGAGAACACACACATTCAAATACATTTATAAATTATGTTTAACGAAAAAACAAAAATAATGAGTTGGCGAAAATTAATTCGCATTGGGGATTCACTATTTGTATATACATATGTATAATAATCACATAACTTTTGCAGCTTGTACAGCAAGTTATTGAGCACACCTCGCGACAACCACACATCGACTCTCGCCATGGAATTTTGATTTTGATATGTGGCGAGAAATTGCCGTGGCAGACTCATAAATTACTCAGTTCAGTTGACTCTGGCGTGCTTTATAATTGCAGCCGACTAGATTTAGCTTTTAATCTAAACTACTTCCCATAAATTACAGTCTACTCGTATCGGGTCTTGGACATTGTTCTCATCGCTCTGTGTGTGTTCCCGCAGGTGTAAAATATGCCATCAACTATCTCCGATGTCTGCTGACAATTTAATTATCATTTATAAACCATCCCTCAGTCGATAACATCAACCAGGGGGGCAAATAATGAGCAGTTATACAAGTGTTTAATCAATATTAAAAAAAAAGAGGTTTAACAAAATATAAATTTCAATTTCTGCAACTGCAACTGAAAATCAAGCAAATATTTGCAACTTACACAAAGAACGTTTGTAATTATATTTGCAAAATGTTTATTTTAATTAAGCTGACAAATTAATTTACTGGAATTGCTTTAATTGTCAGACTGCGAACGCTAGCAAGTCATTTGTCTGTTGTGTTGCATTATATTTGAAATTTTAATTGCCGCTGGTTGAGGCGTCTAATGAAATTCAAATTTCGTTGCATACTTTTGGGCTCGCACACTTCGGATATAAGTCGAGGTTATTCAGTGCATTCTATATGTTATAGCAAATTGTTATTCGTAACTACGAAATTTCGATATTCTTAGCTACAAAAATTACTTTTTTTGTGGTAAAATACTTGCTTTCTGGTTTTGAAAATGCTTGATTTTCTGGTGTAGAAAAATCACTTTTTCAATTAAAAAGCAGCAATACTTTTTTCTGTTGAATATAAAATAATACAAATTGCTGTTAAAACTCCGCTTAGAATTAGAAATATGCTTTTGAAAAGTGGTTATAAATATAGTATTTTAAAAAATGACAGTACAAAAATTACTAAGAGCATGCTCGACTATGAGATATTCGCAACACATTTTCAAGATGAGCAGAAGAGGGTACACAAAAAAATACTTAGATATTCCGAATGCTATATTTGATAAATCGATATTCAAATACATATAATGAAAATATAATATCGATATACCAAATATGTGTATGATTTCGTCGGTCTATTTTACCACTAATATTTTACCACAAATATTCGACAGCTGCGGGCGTTTTAAACAATATTTTCATTATTTCCGTTAGGCAAGTTTCCAACTGTAGTGCGTACAAACAATTAACATATATTCTTAATCCACATAAAAAATATAAAAAAATTAAAGAAATACAAGTATATATTACGTTTTTATATTGTTTTTTTTTTTTTGTATTTATCAAATTAATCTGTTTAGGTAAACAAAGAAAAAATTGACCTGAAGAGTTATTTTGTCTTTATTTAAAAGCACAAAATCTACACTTTTATATTTGTATATTAAAGTATTAAATTTTTGTTTTCTAAAAGAGTGCTCTAATTAATTTAAAAATAATTAAATAAATGAACTGCAGTCTCATTAAAAATAGAGCCTTCACACTGCTTACTTAAAGTCTTAACTTTGTTGCATAGTGTAATTAACGTAACGCAATATTCTGTTGTATATTTATACTCTGGAATCAAAACTGCAAGCGGCATGCATTACTTAAGGAAGTGCAGATGCAAGTCAAACAGTTTTAGGCAACTAAACTTAAATTAAGTTAACAAGCATAGAAAAACATAGCCTGAAGGCCTTAGAAGCTCTGACTCGTCTTCTTGCAATAAGGAATTGTATTCGTTATTACAATACTATAATAATAATAAGAGTTTTCTCTTATCAATTAGTTATTATAATTTTCTCAATTATAAATAATGAATATCAATAATTTAAACAGAGAGAATATGTAATTGATAACGAATTCGTAATTCGTAATTTCGAAATACACCTCTCAAAAATTTCGCAACGCAATCTTCCTTTGAGTTAAAATCTTGCAACTAAAGTTACTAATTGAGCATTGCGTAAATATTCCAGGGTAATAAATAAATCATATATGTCGTAGAAAAACAAAAATTTTCGCTGACTATTTGCAATTCACATTAATTACAGTTGAAGTGTAAACACAGGTGAAAAGAGAAAAACAACAAGAGCAACAACAACAATAATATCATTAGAATAGATCAAATGCGTCTCGCTGATCGGCTGATGACATGATGAGAGGATGAGCTGATGGCATGATGAAATAATGCATTGATGATGATTTGAATATGGCTGGAAATTTTGTTAAATGCATCAGTTGCGTGTTGCGCGTTGCGCGTTGAGTTGACTTAAAGTTGTTTCTAACTCAAATTGAATTGGCGAATGACTTTTTTTGTTTTTTTTTTTGTGAGTAAAGGGAGTAAACTACACTCACACACTGTGGCAGAGATAACACTTAATGAGCGTTTTATGATTACTTATTTTTATACTTTTAATGATGCCAACGATGATTGCTCAACACGTTCACGAGTGTGCGAAAACCCGTTTGCAAGATATAACATTTCAGTTCAGTTCGGTTGAGATCAGAATAACATTTCGACCACACTACTCACACTTTCCGTTTGGCTCTCCTCGTGGAGCGCCTCTTGCGCCTGCAGCTGATGCCGTCGCCGCATCGCCTCCAACTCCAGCGAATTGATGCCCGATGGCATCGAGATGGAGTTGCGCCTCAATCCCGGACCAAAATGTTCACGTTCTCGCTCTTTGTCGTTGCCCGGCGGCGATGGGGAAGGCGTTGGCGATGATGATGGTGAAGGAGTTGGTGCAGTGCTTGGCTGAGCGGGCAGCTCGTTGATCACCAGCAAACGGGGCAAATCCACATTGCGTCGCTGGCCCAGCGAAGGTTTCCTTGAGAGACGCGTCTCTATCACAGTTGTGGGCAGCAGCTGCACCTGCTCCATCTCCTTTGGCTGCTCGTCATCGTCATCCGCGTAGGGCAACTCCAAGGCTAGTCCATGCTGAGCGTTAAGCGCCTGCGCAGCCAGCAGCGACTGCGGCTTCGACTGCGGCATCCTGCGATCGAAATACACACACGATATGGAATGGAAGCACCAACAGCTACACCGACAACGACACCTCACTCTCTCTCTTTCGACTTTGACACGTGTGCACGCGAACGCAAACCGAAACGAAATGAACCCAAAACCCGTCAACAGTGTTGAGAGCGCGACGTTGAGCTCAGCACTGAGGGCAACTGGGGAGAAGATGGAATGGAGGGGAAAGGGGAAAGGGAGGGACTGCTTGTAGAGGGTGGCAATAGGTAATAGGGTTATGAGCCATAAAGCCGCCGTCGATTTGCCTTTTAATCATCATCGTTATACTGTACTTATCATTATCATCCCAACGATTATCGCCAGCACTGATTACGTATGCGACGCGTTGTACGCATCGCTTTTAACTGGGCCGCCACACACGCACACATTGTTAATATTTTTCGCTTTTGTTTGCCAAATAACATTGTTTATTGTTTATTGATTTTGTTAATTAAATCGCTCTGTTTTGTCCACCTAATTACCCAATATCCCTATTGCTCTCTCCCTCTCTCTCTCTCTCTCTCTCTCGCTCTTCTGCTGCTCACAATCTTCCTCATTCGCCCTCGATCGTTTAACGTCTACGGTTTTAGGCTGTTATCAGTGCACATAAAACGCTAAATCGCGCCAATTGATCAAATAATACAAATAACCTACAAGCGTCAAAGGTTGTTTATACTCTAACGAATTAAACATTTACACTTCCATGAAGTTCTTCGATATATTTTTGTTGAACTATATTAGTTAGGGACAACAAAATTCTTTTTAGAAACAGTTTTGCATTTTTTAGGTATCATTTTCTTTGTTGGTCACATGATTATTTATAAGTGTGTGATTATTCTTGCGATTTTTGAATGAACAAATTAAACAATTAGAAATTAGATATAAGAAAAAGAATTGTATCTCACTGATCTTGTTATATCATATAAATGAAATTTATGTTTTCGATTAATAAAAAGAAATAAAAATCATGCATAATCATTATTTTGTTAAGCACTACTGCATGTCGCTCGTTCTTAATGATAAAAATCATAAAATGATTTTAGTCTCTGCTTCCAAGCACTAACATAACAATAATTCAATGTCTTCTGTACAATTGCATTTTAAATATATACAAATTTTCGCAAAGTTAACAAATATTTAGAAAGCATCTAAATAACAACTCAACTAACTCAACTGCTGCTGATTTCAATATGTGTCTAAAAATTATACAATAAATTTACTTAACGATTATTAACTAAATAAATGGTTCCTTATCTCAAAATTTTGGAATGTTTTAATGTTTTAAATTCAAATTCAATTGAGTTTTGAATAAAAGCCCAACAATTTTTTAGTTGTGCAAAATTGCATTGCTAATTTTCCAAATACAAATACAATTTTAATTTTGGACTACAATTATCAATTAAGAATACAATAAATTAAACGAAAATACGATATTTACTTTGTAATAGTTCTTTTACAAAACTTTTTTACCATTAAACATTGAATCTATTAATCTAAAAGAATCTATCTTGGATTACAACTAAAGGGCATCTGACATGCGCTGCGATTTGTGCTTTTTTTTTTTGCTTTGTTAAATAATAACATGTGTTAACGCTTGGCCAAGAGCGGAACAAGGGACCGCGGCTTTCCCTGATAAGTTGATTAGCGTATCTCTTTACATACATATAAGCCAATCGAGCGGGGCTATAAAACCAATTCGCAATATTGTGCTAATAAATTCCTGACTAATAATTCTGCGCAGTGAATTGAATTGGATTGAAAATAGATTGTAATATGGATTATGGCTATCTCAAACCACATCAGATTCACGAATATACATACATACTAAGTTACTTACGTACAATGGGCTGTAAGCGCAAATTTTGTTACCAAACCCAAACCAAACCAAAGTCCCACCGTTTATATTTCCAACAACAATTTAGAAAGCTTTGAATGCTTAGCAAAAATGGCTGGTTTTAAGAGTTTTCATTTAAAAAGTAATTGTAAATATATTTAAAACTTTGAGATCAACAGACGACTGAGAAAACATTTAATTCTGCGGGCTAGAAAATTCCAAATGCTATAAAGCTCGTCCCAGCGACTAGGAATTTGTATATGACAAAAATAGAGCTACTTGTCAATAAAGGGCATTCGTTTTCTTTTCATATCTTAGCAAAATCTTTAAGGAGCTGGCAATGACCTATATTTTCAGAATATCTGAATAGCTAGTAGTATCGATTTGCATTCAAGAATTTAAAGAAAAAAGATTGGATATCTCCAATCAATACAAATCCATTGTCTTAATAAAAAGGACATTTATCTTGCAAACCACATTTTTACAAAATCTTTTGAATATTCAAAAAATTGCTAATTTCTGAGCCATATTCTGCTTGATCCATGCGGGTTCTCTGTCGAACGCAGCAGCAAAGGCTTTTGAATTTTTTTGTAGTTCTCGAGATATAGAGAGATCATGTTCCTTTATGCTTGCGATCATATCAATATGTATCCTCTATAAATGCATCAAGATATCGCCCAAAAGTATGCAACAATTATTTGCTCTCATGTGTAATTTAAATTATAATTTAGCTTGAGCTATAACTTGAAGCAGCCTGAAAGTATGCTACAAAATTTTGGTTCACATTAATGGTACTTAGAAATCACAAAATTTATTATAACTCCGTTATATCCTCACGGATTTTGACCGGCCTTATTGAATTCAATTCGTGGCAATAAAATTTATCGATTGGCAACAAAAAAACCATTGTGTCATCTACGAATCTAACACTTGTAATTTTTTGCTCCGAGGGCAAAAAAAAAGAGGTGAAAATTGTAAAATTGTAGGGTATCTCCGGAACCATCGAGACGATTTGAATTTCCTTTGGCTGGATGAAAGTCCTCGCTAATACGCAATGTTTGACACAGGACTTGCAAGGATCGAACATAATATGGCTGAGATATTAGCAATTATTTGTAAACAAAAAAGTCCTTGTAACTTGGTTGCTTGCAGGATATTCGTCCTTTTGAAAATGCTAATCGATTTCTGTTGATTAGCGCTACATTTGTGTCAAAGGACATCGCGATCGTCTTTTAATTGGCGGAGATAGACGGGAATTTCGAATTTGTTGCTATTTTTTCTATACCCCACTCTTAAAACAATGTGAAGCAAATTTTTTTGGAGATAATTTCAAAATCCTTGCATGCCAATCGATAGTACTCGTTAGAGTGGTTACAAAAGATACATCCTGGCGAGATCCTTCAGCATACAACCGAGTTATAGCTAAGAAACGAAAGTGCTTCTTCGAAATCAAGCTATATATCGGCCATATCTTGCTCCTTTTGCAAAGGATGCATAATTCTAGGATCCCAAAGAGCAACTCTATCGATCAGCACCAAAAATTGTGCTGTCATCTAAGACAGCAACAAAACTTGAAATAGCCATCGAAAGCAATACAGTGCGTATAAGTAATTTCATTACTACTTAACAAAAGCACAATAAAAACACAATTGTTTGTTTTTTTTTATCATTTTCATATATTATAATTAGACTTACCTATAAGTATTTCATTTGTTTAATGCATTTCTTTCATTACAATTTGTAGTATTTATTCATTTTTTTTTTATTATTTTAATTTTATTTTCTCTTTAGTTTTACGAGTAAAAAAAAAATTATATAAAATTGTATAAATTATTTGGCCTTGACAACCGATTTGCATTTCTTGTTGCTTTGTTTGCTTTTTGTTGTTGTTTTTTTTTTGTGTTCTTTTTATATGTTTTATAGTTTTTTTCCATTCCATTCTAATGACAATTTACTAGATATATGTATGTATATATAAGTAAGTACGTAAATCTAAATTCACAAAGGTCAGAAATCAGGTTGAAAATGTGTTTTTCCGAGACATGATTGCGTTCTGTATGAAATGAATTTGTTGCCAAACGTATAATGATAGATTAATTAGAGTTGCCCTAGATCTGACCTATCCGAATTTAGAAGTAAATTTAACTACGAATTTCACTTAAAATTTGCTATTAAAAAAAAAAATACGCCACTTTCAAATGACTTGACTTGGAATTAAACCGAAAACAGAATCATAAATAAAATCGAAATTTGCGCCTAAAATATAAAACCAATTTGAATCAGAATTTTCCATGTGAGCCGTCGCTTAAGTGTAAGTGTTCCTATATAGAGTAAGTGTAAATAAGTTAAGTTAATAAGATAAGTTATCCCTAACGTTAGTCATGTGTGTTTGTGTTATGTGTTGTGTGTGTGTGTGCGCTGTACGAGTCTGATATGATTTGTAATTTGTGATTTGATTGAATTTAACGACTAAATGCACCCAGAAGCAAAAAAAAAAAAACAAAAATAAAACATAAAATAAACAACGTACGCGTATCATAATAATAAATAAATAAATAATTCATTATTTCAGCACCAAAGTATTTGTGAGTGTGTGTGTGTGCCTGTGTGTGTGTGTGTGTGGACCGGGACATCCAACGCTTCCAAGTATTGCCATGTTGCCCGCGTAGCTGACGAGAGTTGTGAGAGATAGCGTGAAATAACTAACGAGTTTACACAACAAACGAAAATAAAAAAGGACTAACTAACGAATGCCGTTCAGCATTTTTGTTTCTTCGTGTTGAGGTGCAAGCAGAACTTGCCAGTCAGTTGGATATCAAATTGAAAACCAAAAAGAAGAAGTTAGGGATGAATAGGAGAAAGAGGGGGGGGGGGGGGGGGAGGATAGTAAGGCAGGTAGGGGAGTGTAAACAGGAATACTGAAGTGCTCTCTCTCTCCATCTCTCTCACTGCACCGCCTCAGCACTGGGCACTGTCTGTTGCTGCTGCTGCTGCTGCTGCTGTCGCTGTTGCTCCTGATGTTGCTGTTGCAGGTGTCGCATGCGGAACAGACGCAACGTCATCCATGAGGCCAATGTGCCGGGCACTGGCATTGGCGTCTGCTTCTCGAGCGCCTCCTTTTGCAGCTGATAGCGATAGAGGAGCGAGCCGGCAATCAAGGCCGACACAATTGTCGCCGATATGACCACAATGAAGAGTATGCTAAAGCCGGGCACCGGCATGCAAATGCCATAGACAACCTCCTCACTGATCTTGCCCTGAAACACGGTGACCGCCTCCTGCTTGGCATCGGGCGAAAAGGCCAGATCCGCCTCCGAGATGACATCGTACAGTCCACTGACGCCGACATCGGCGCTGCGCACCTTGCGATCGGCAATCACCAGCGATCGACGACGACGACGACGGCGTTGCTGCTCTTGGGACGTTGGAGTCTCCGTTGAACTGCTGCCGCTGCTGCTGCTTGTGTTTTGTGCCTCATCGACTGCCTCGTCCAAATCAATGTGATCCTCGCGTGGTTGCTTCAATGCCTCCGCCTGTGGTCGATAAACGGGACGCGGCACATCGTCCATCTCCGATTTGGGTTCAAGGGAACGTGGTCCGGCCATCGGCACTCCCATGCGCTTTTGTGCCTCCAGCTGACGCGGTCCATGCGGGAATTTGCCGCTCTTCTTCAGCCCCAAATAGCGCTCCCCATCGGCGTCCATGTCGCTGAGATCATCGTCGCCAAACAGATCGGATAGATCGGCCTCCTCATCGGGTATTTCATGCACCGGACGCGGCTGCAAATTAACGCTCTTCTCCTCATACAAATCGCCGACGCCACCGACACCCACATTGCCAGCTCCTACACCTCCTCCGCCGCCGACGCCGCCGCCGCCCATCGTCTGCTTGTGATCGTGTATAATGTCCTCGTAGAAAATGTCATGATCCAAGCCCATGCCGTGTCCGCCATGGCCGCCCATCGATGCCGGTGGCAAGGCCAAGTCGCGGAACAAATCGTTGCTACTGCTGCTGCCCACATTGTCCACCATATGGACATCCTTGCGCTCATTGGCACTGCCAATCGCCGGGCCACCGAGCCCGCCATCGCCACCGGCCGTGTTCTGGCAGTGATCGAGGCAGCCATGGCGACAGATCTCCACCTTGCATTTGATGTGCACACTCAGCGCATCCGGAAACTTGAAGGCATGGAAGAAGGCGTACGTGATGACGGTGGCACGTTCATCGGGTGCACGGGACTTGAGGAAGCGTGAGATCATCTTGGGTCGCAGCACACAACCGAATTCATCGGACAGATTGATCACGTGTCCCGAGCCATCGGAAGCCACACACGATTTGACGCGCATATCGAATTCACCTGCGCAGCAAAAGGAGAGTCAAGAGTACCATTCAAAAAAAGAGGGGAGAGAAGGGACAATCACTTACCGCGATAGTCATTGATGGCCACAACTAGGGTGAGCGTTGATCCTAGCGGCACAATGCCGCTCACTGGCGGCGCCCAGGGTCCCTTGCCATGCTGTATCTCCATCCAGCAATCAACATTATCGCCTGTTCCCCAGCAAAGAAAGCAGAAACAAAAAAAAACGTTTATTTCGACGGCACTTCGGTTAATTGAAATGTGAGGAGAAATGCCAAGGGCTGATACTCTTTCTCCTTCTCCACCCATTTGGTGCCCTTTCAATTTTGTGGTTTCGCAAACTCACCGCGAAAGTCAAGCTGTATTACATCCAAATCGGCAATTACCATCGGCGGCTTGGAGGCAGTCTTCTCATAGTCATTGAACCATTCGCAGCGCAAGCGTTTCGCCTCGTCCCAGACCTCAAGCAGATCCTTGTCATACTGCACGACTACCTGTGGTTACAATACGTATAGAAGAAAACGTTGAGGGGTTTTTGTTTTTTTTTTGTTGTTTTTAGTAAATTGCTTATCGAAAGGAAAAGACCTCGCAGGCAGGTGAATGTGGGAACAAGCGATCGAGTAATCGAATCGGTTTTATGCAGCCCTCTGATCACTTGATCCACTCGCTGTCGCAAGCACATCTCAAGCTATCTCATCACTAGTGCCACTTACCGTATTCTCGTAGAACTGGCCATTGAGATCCGGTTTGGTGCCGCAGCGGGAATACGAGATGCGGAACGAGAAGAACGTCTTGCCCGTCGATGGTGGCACATACACACAACGTGGATCACTGTGTTGTCCTACAAAGAATTGTGAAAAAAACAAAAAGAAACAAGCATTGCCATTTTTACATTTACAAATCATCATCATTAGTCAAAGTGATTACACACACGCACCTTTGGAGCTCACAATGCCTTCGAAGGGATGGGAGAAGGTCAAATGCACATCCATGTGATCCTTACCGCACATGACCTCAAGTGAAACTATGTTTGGCATTCCATCTGGCCGCTCCATGGGCCACAGTTCATTACCAGCTATGACTAAACTAAACTGTAAGCAAGCAGAGAGACATAGAGAAGGATTTTAGTAACCAACACGATAGTAGTTATTTTTGTTAACTGAAAGTCAGAAAAAACAATCACTAGATTCGAATAAATTAGAGAACTCACTCGACTTGCGAGACCCTTTATTTATTTATAGCAGAGTCTAGTTGACTTCCTAACAAACTCAATACTTTGTATAATCCATTAATCTAAGCTATCATTAGTCTTGAATTTATTATTTTATTAAATTTGTAATTAAATTAAATTGTAATAAATTTATCGACTTACGAGACCCTTTATTTATTTTCGAATTAAAGTCGAGAAGACTTTCTATACGTTTTATAAACAATAATTGTTAGCAGCCATAAAGAGACTGCATTCATTATTAAAACAAAGCTTTGGAAAAGGTTTGACGATCGAATCTCGACTTTAAAGACCCTTTTACTTGCCTTCAGAGTAATCTCAACTCCTTAAGAGACCAAGCTTATCATTCAACATAACAACTTGTGACTTTCTTCTAAACTTCGTAAACTATTTATAACGAAATATTGATATTTTATATCTTAAATTGTATTTCAAGCAATACTTGCCATCAACATTTTTTCAAGTCAAGCCTGTGCAGAGAGTTTGCCACTTGAAAGTGGTGCAACATATGTTATCTGCACTACCAAAATTTTAATTAACTTGGACTTTTACTCATTAAGAAATATATTTTGTTGTTGATTTTTTGTTGGCCATGATGCACAACAATTTTCACATGTAGATCGTCGAGTTTAGATGCTGCCAACGATGTGTAGAGCACCGTTATAATTTCTAATTAACGCAATTCCCACAGGCAAACTTGACACCTGCAGCTGCAACTTGCCACTTGCCACTTGCCACTGCCATTTGCCACCACCAACTCGAACACAACTGGTATAAATCGCAGACATCGCCATCAACGAATCTGGCTTGGAATTCGCGCACAAAATTAACGGCCAGCCAAGATACTAGTTGCCAGACTTGTTGCTTAGTTAGTTGTGGCTGTTGCTGTGGCTGTTGCTGTGGCTGTGGTTGGCAGCATTTCTTCAACCCCACCACCACAACAGGCTGCGGCACAAAAAGGGTCGTCTGCTGATGGCCTTGAGGCTTGAGGCTGCTGCCTCTCAATGCTAATCACTTTATTTATTTTAATTACACTTTGCTGGCCAGCCAAACATGTTACCAATAAAAACGAAATGCCGCTTCAATTTGCCAGCCATCGGAGTGACCAGCGAGAAAGCAAATTCCAATGCACTTTGGCAAAAGTTAGTGTAAGGCAGCTGCAGACAACTCGTCTATCTGGAATCTGGATAGGTCTCTCTCTCTCTCTCTCTCTCTCTCTATCTCTCTCTCTGGCTAGCTGGCTAGCTGACTAGATGCTGGAGCCATTTGCATACTTGCCCCAAAGCTGCCTTGCCAATTGTGGCAAGACATGAGCCGGATTCCAAGAGGGGCGCATCAACAAAATGCTGACCAGTTGCTCCCTCTCTTTGTGGTGCAGCCAAATTGCAAATGGAATTTCTGGTTGCACTTGCAACAGTAAAAGTTGCTCCACTTGCTTCACTTTGACGCAAACAGCATTCAAAGACCCAAAAGCAATTCAATCGACTTGTCTTCCCACCATCTCCCATCTACTTTTTCCTTTTGTATTTTAATATCTACATAAATACACACATTTTGTGCCCACAAATCTTGAATATTCTCGAAACCTATTTCACAATCTTCGATAATGTTCTTCAACTCTATTAATCACATTCCCTACGGAGTACATTCAAACTTGGAAGTAAAACATAAAACAGCAACAGCGATTAAGTTCCAACTTCATTCTAGAACAAATGTCGTAGTCACTTAAATAGTTTTACTTTTTCAATTATTAAAATTAACTATTAAAATGTCATCAGATCTTTCATAACTTCAATTCGTGTTAATTAAACTATTTTCCTATGAGATTCCGAACCGAACTTTATTCTAGAACGTTACTTGAGAATAATTTAGCTTGATTTTGTAGCTATTATAATGCCATCAGTTAATAATAGTAACTTAATAATTTTAATTCGTGTAAAAAACCCGTTGTTGTTAAAAAAAATATACTAGAAATATAATAAATTTTATATAATATATTGAAATTTGCAACAACTTTATGCTAGAAGAATATTTTATTGAATAATTTAGCTTTCTGCTCTAGCTATTAAAATGTCGTCAGCAAAATAAAAGAGAGGCGTGTCTTTCATTAGCTTAATTTGAATAAAACTACTCACTACGATAGAATGACACTACCAAAAATATTTAATTTTTGCTAATTATATTACTTGAAATTTAAAACCGTAATCAACGAATGTTTGTTGTTTGTTTGTCAATATTAGTTATTTCACTCGTTTGTAAACATCAAATGCAAATTAGTCTTTATTTATGCCTCAACGCTCTCTGAGCATGACAAACACAAACCAAATCGTAGAGTGACGACGTCTAAATACCCTATAAATATTATGTCTGATTTCAAGGTGACGTAAAATATTTCTCACTCGTTGCAAACTCAAATACATAAACTGCAAACGCATGCTTATTGATAACTAAACTACAAAATACAACTTTTTGTATGCTTTCGAAGCACTTTCTAGAATTGTTTAGCGATGACAAGTTGAGCACACCCTCTTTGAACTGCGAGCTTATTTTTGTTTTGTTTTGCCGAATGCGAATGTGACGCGTAATGCTGATTCGCTCACTCTTTTACTCATAATGGCTGGAAGAGCTTTTCTGCCAGCCAGCTGATCGAGAGAGCGCGAGAGAGCGAAACAACCCGAAATGGAATAAGAGAGCAAAGCACAAACATTGACATTCAAGGTTTCCACTGAGTGGAGAAGTCTGGGTAATCAGCATGACTTGACGTATTTTTTGGGGGGCCGCACTCACATAGCCAGAGAGAGAGAGAGAGAGTAAGAATTAACAGATAAAGGGTTGTGCGGGGAGGGTGGCGTAGCGAAAATAGTTGGACGTTGGGCAGGCGAAAAATAAAAAGCACTATAAAAGCTGCGCCCCATTGGAGCTGCGGCATCAGTTTGTGCCTTGTCACATCGCAGCAAGCAAGAGAAATTTTGGATTGAAAATAATGAATCGTTGGTTGAATCGCGTTGCCGTTGTGACCGGTGCCAGCTCTGGCATTGGGTCCGCATGCTGTAAAGATTTGGTGGCCAAGGGCATGATCGTTGTGGGTTTGGCCCGCCGCGAAAATCGTCTCGATGAGATCAAGGCATCGCTGCCCGCTGATCAGGCGGCGCGCTTCCATGCCCGCAAATGCGATGTGAGCGATGAGCAGCAGGTGATCGAAACATTTGCCTGGATCGATCAGACGCTGGGCGGTGCCGATGTCCTGGTGAACAATGCGGGCATTGTGCGTCACACCACGATCATTTCGGCGGGCAATAGTGCCGATTTGCGTGCCGTTCTCGACACCAATGTCCTGGGTGTCTCGTGGTGCACACGCGAGGCATTCCAGTCGCTGGAACGCCGCAAGATCGATGACGGCCATGTGGTCATCATCAACAGCATTGCCGGCCACGCTGTGCCCAACATGCCGGGCATGAGTTTCAACATGTATGCGCCATCGAAGCATGCGATCACCGCTCTCACCGAGGTGTTGCGTCAGGAGTTTGCCGCCAAGGGCACAAAAACTAAGATCACCGTAAGTTTCGAAGCTTTTTTGTTTGCTATATACATATAGTAATATCTTTTACTCCCTTTCGTTCTCTCAGAGCGTTAGTCCGGGCGCTGTGGACACCGAGATCATTGACAAGGAGGCCATCAAGGCCATCAATATCGAGTTGCCCATGCTGCGCGCCGAGGATGTCGCCGATGCCGTCACCTACTGCATTCAGACGCCACCAAATGTCCAGATTCACGAGCTGACCATCAAGCCAATTGGCGAGAAGTTCTAAACTTATCTATTAAGTGCTCTCTCGACTACAATATTTAT
Source organism: Drosophila niveifrons (assembly GCA_035046325.1). NCBI lineage: Eukaryota > Metazoa > Arthropoda > Insecta > Diptera > Drosophilidae > Drosophila > Drosophila niveifrons. Next base: position 6,261,436 of record JAWNOC010000063.1, on the reverse strand, counting down.
TTATGTACCAACAATCGTTTTTTTTTTATATATATAAATAAACAATTAATGTTCAATGTTTATCACTGGCCAACGATCGTATCAATAGCTAGAGATAATAAACACGACGAGCTGCTGATGATTAAACAATTTTTTATAATCAACAGCCTGAAAGCAAACCCCAGAACTTATAGAGAACAGTTGTTGATCCATTGCCTGCATTTCAGTTTTATTTTTCAGTCATTAATCAATGCTATGCAATAAAGATAATGCATCGATTTATAGTACAACTTCAGCATATCGGAAATGAAAACAGTTTATGCAAATTTCATAAATTTCACAATTAGCGGGGTATTAATGAGTCGAGTAAACTTTACGTTATCTTCTCGATTTCTTTTCTGATAGCCTTGAAAATGTTATCGTAACATAAAGTTCTTATACAAGTGTTTGTCGAGTTATCATCGCAGGTTTTAAAAGCTTTGTAGCAGACATGAACAAATTTTCATGACAAACAACTTTGTAGAAAGTTTCGATTTGTGATTTATGATGAAATTTCTTAAGAGAGTTTGTTAATAACCACTTATAATACCATTAGTTGTAATTATGCAGTTGCAAAGTTAAAAATAGCACTCATTTTTATTTTTAACTTTTTCGCTGATCATTTATAATTTGAAATTATACCTAATTAAGGCGTATCTACTTCAGAGTTCAAATTTCGAAAGTGTTTTTTGTTTTTTTTGAATAGAAAACTTACCATTAAATGTAAAATAAATATACAGCTACTCAGTCTAAGGTCCCACAGACGTGTAGGACCTTTTTGTGGGCTCCACATGCTGGCGATTTCGCCGCTGCGTCTATATCTGAAAGAGAAGAACAAGAAGAGAGAGAGAGAGAGAGAAAGCGAAAGATTATTTGGCATGTCATTACACTAAACATTATCATTAAATGAATCTTGTTAATCGTGTGGTTGTAGCTTGCAGCTTAACATGTGGTTTTTGTGGCTTTTTGTGGCACGTGCGGCAACTGTAATTTAATCGCTGCCACACTGTGGTTGCCACTATGCACATTTTGAACAAAAAGTGAATCATTTTGTAGAATTCATTAAAAGTTGTTTTCTAAATACTTTTCGCTACAGATCTTTGTTTTTCAGTAAGTTACAAACAAAATATATAAAGCATAATTAGCTGTACAAATTCAAGTCGAAGCAAACAATGAATACACATAAATTTATTTGGTGAACTCCTTTCTTAGGAAATGAAATAATAATTTAGAAATAAACCTAAACCTATAAATACAAATAAATAAATAAAATATTCAATAACAATCGAGCTTTCTTATGTTGAAACAAAGAATTCACATTCATAATTGTTTTCCTATAACCTTGCTATATAATTAGTTATATGAATCTGAAATCAGTTAGTAAATAATAAATAATCCCATTAGATTCACAAGCAAAAAAGCTAGTCTGTGTTAAAAGCAATGTTAGACGCAGCAAACAAAGCTTTCATATTCACAAATATTTCTTTGCAACTTTTGTTAATAGTTATATAGATCTAATAGATTAGAAATTGAATTTCATATTATAAATAAATAGAAAGTTTTGAAATAGATCTAAGATATACATATTTTTAAGGTATTTGCTTAAATCTTTTCTATTCGGTAACATAAAAATATTATTACAAATTAATTGAAATAACAAAATATATGTTCACATACAATCAAGTTTGCTTGAGCTACAAAGAATGTTTTGTTATCGAAAAAATGATTATTATTTGTCGTAGAAATTCGTTAGATAACAAATTGTAATCGCTCACTGACCAGCCCCAAGACGAAGATTGGTGCAAATCGAATTATAAGTGCGATATCTTTAAAGTGTTGTGGCACTTAAGTGCAACGATCAGTTGCAAGTTGCAAGCGATCGAAACCTTTTGGGTCAATCAGCATCGATTACCGATTGGACACAGTAATCGGAGTCTCTCGCCACGATAAACGATATTGCGGCTAATTTCGATGGCTTGGCAATTGCCTTTGGGGGTCGTCGAAAGGTTCAAAGTTGAAAGCCTCCACTTATCAATTGCCACAGAGTGTGGCAAGCCGCTAGCTGCAAGCTACAAGTTGCTGTGAGCTCTCTCTCTCTCTCAGCGATTTATCTTCGGGTATCAAATTTATGATTAACAAATTTTCAAGAGTGAGCTTAAACTTCAACAATATCAAAACAAATAAGTGGGACTTGCAAAGGTTTCACAGAAAAAAAGCTAAATTTTTTAACTATTTTAGACTTATTTTCTATCGGAAATTTTTCAAGAAGAATTATTTTGCTTAATTAGTATTCATTGAGTATTAAATACTGGATTTGGTATATAAAAATCTTGAATGCATGAATATTAATATTATGGATGAATAATAGATTATCAAAAAGTTAAAATAAATATATTTATGGATAGTTAATAATCAGAAAAGTTAAAAAAAAAACAACTGAATTTTGTTATCAAATATTTTCATACTTGGGTTAAGAACATTTAAAATTGGTATTGCTATGGATTGAATTCGACGTATTTGAGTCAGTTTTTTTTACATTCATTCTAAATCCAACAATATATTAAGTGATAGTAACCTAAAGCAATGTGTTAATTTATTTGTATGGCACAATTTTATAATCCTCGAGTTGGGTCACTTTAAAAAGTTGGATTAAAACTAAAATATTATAAATTAAAATCGTTATAATCATAAAAAAGTAATAGAAATAACATTCATTGTAATTGCGAATATAATAATAAAAAAATTCCCAAATTTATAATTATTATTTTGTTGTATTGTTTTGATCATTCTTATTTTATTCTAATTTCATTTTATTTAATTTTACTTCATTTAATTTCGTTTCATTTCATTTTGCTTTATTTTATGTAATTTCATTTCATTTCGTTTCGTTTCGTTTCATTTTCATTTTCATTTCATTTCATTTTGTTTTACTTTGTTTCATTTTATTCTATTTCATTTCATCTCATTTCATTTTAAATTCACTTAATTTAATTTTATATCATTTTATTTTATGTGACTTCATTTCATTTTAGCTCATTGCTCTCCGTTCTATTTCATTCCATTTCATTTCAATTTTTTTTTAGTTTATTGTATTATATTGTATTTTTTACAAAATAATTTCTTTACTTAAAAATAAATAACTACCGCATGAAAAAATCTATAAAAATTTCGTGTTACCCATTTGAAATCCAACTCGTATAATTAATTGTTGACAAATTCGAAATAGTAAAATCCGGATCGCAATGCTGAGAAAGAGAAAAAAAAACGAACAGCTGCGCGAAACTAACTGTAATCAGGTGGCTCAGTTCAATTTGTGAATACGCTGCGAGGCGTGTTGCACTTTCACTGATGCTGCGCTAGTGGAGCGGCAAGTGGCAGCAAGATTTGAAAGACGCCGACATTTGGACACTGGCATGAATCAATCAATCAATCAATCAATCAAACTGCTCACTCCCAACCCGCAAGCGTTGAGCAATCATAATAAAAACAACAACAGCAACGAAAAAAACCAAAAAACTGTGAGTGAACTTTAAATTTGATTTGATTTGCTTTGCTTCTCTCTTTTATGGATGGCGGTAGTTATGCTTCTTTATTTGATTTTCTTCTTTTCAACTTCTTGTTGTTTCTTCCTCTTCTATTTGCACACTTTTACCGCAAAAGCACAGGTGATCAACAGGGCAGGTGAAAATGAAATCGAAATTATTGTTGGCGAGCGCGCTGCTTTCAATGTTCGATTGTATATACACAAAAGGCAAACTGACGGATCGAGTCAGCAACAGCAACAGCAGCTGCAGATACAGCTACAAGATACAGATACAAATACACACACAGATACAGATACAGCAGCAATTTAAAAGAGGCAGCTATTGTTAAGCTGCATTGTTGTTGTTTGTTGCTTGGTTGTTGGTTTTGAATTCAAGCGCAAAAATGCGGTCAGAATCTCTCGCTGTAGAACTGTAAATTGAATACGTCGGTCGGTAAGAGCAACAACAGCAACAACAATCAATAGAAATGCGATTTAACAACGGTAAATTGTCTGTATAAATTTTGTTGTATTTGTCTTTAATTTGAGCCCAATTAATTTCTCTTTTCTGTTTGCTGCTCTGCAGCCGTTTTCACTCTTCGTTCTTCTTTAGTTTGTTTTGAATGTGTTGTGTTTTTTTTTTGTGTTCGACAGGCTAATTAGACAAAACTTGTAGACCACATTTGTCCGCTAAAACGGTAAAGAATCCGTCGTCAACTCTAAGTTTTTTCGTTGGTCAGCTGTTGTGGCCAAGATCAAGATCAAGATTTCGAGTCAACAAAATCAAACTCGTGCCAAGCAAGCAAGCAAGCAACCAACGAAGCAAGCAGCAAACGCGTCTAACTGTTTTGCATGTGGCTCGACAGCTGCTGCTGCAGCCACTCAAAGAGAGGCAGTGAGAGAGAGAGAGAGAGACTCTTGTGTTGTTGCCACACCGTGGCGCCCAATTAAGTGGCCCGCCTGGCCGGGATCTACTTAAAAGCCAAGTCTGCGACTCCGCCGGCTCTGTCTGCCAGTGTCTCGATGTCTAAATATGTAAGCCAACAAAGAAAGTGCGGCAACTGTTGCTGTTGGTGCTGGTGTGGCATAGTGGCATGGTGGCATGGTGCGCATGTTGCACGCTCCGCTAACGCTTAATTAATGGTAATGGCAGGCAGGCAGGCAGCAACAACAGTTGCCGTCGCAGCTTGCAATTAACAGTATCGCAATTTGAATGAGGATTTGAAAATGATGGAAGGCGAGGCTTTTGGGGGCTTTCCACATGCCACATGCCACTAGCCGCTGCTACTTGCTGTCTGCAACGCTGTATTTGCAGCATCGATCAAATGAAATGGAAAAGAAAATTGTCGCACAATTTTTTTGCGCAGTTTTCACTTTTCATTTTCATGCAGCTGACCGCTGCCCACGTTTTTCGCCCCTCTCTCTCTCTCTCTCCACTCTCCACACTTTGCCACAGATTGAGGCAAGTAACATATAGTAGATGAAAAGCCATTTGGGCGGTTTGGCTTGGGAAAATCGCTATACGGCGACCACTTTCGAATTATAGCGTTTTTCCACTCACACACACACACACACACACACACATATATACACACATAATCAGTTAAACGGTAAATCACCAAACAAAACGCAGTTACTTATTGAGCTTTGTTTTCTGTTTTTTTCTAACGAAGCGGCGACTTCTTTGAGATGCACAAAAATGAAAACCAAACTCAACTCAAGCATATTTATGTTAATTACAATCATCATCAGATAATAATACAAGTTGCAAGTTGCAAGCTGCAAGCTGTATGTGGAAAATTGTCTGTGCACCATAAATAGCAACAACAGCAACAATAGTAATAATAATAAGTAATCGCAATAGAAATAAAACAAAATGAAATATGTTTCCCCCAAAAATGGTTCACTTTCTTTTGCACCCAATTTGAATTGAAACTGGTTTCGAAACTGCAGCCAACAACTAACTGAACTTAACTCAACTCAACTCAACTGAACTAGTGCTAACATTATATAGTTTATAGCGCCATTATCAGCCACTTTTTTGCTTTTCGCTTTTTGGGCAATACTTAGTTAATCGTTAGTGGGTTTATTTACCCGTTTATTGTAACTGTTGTTCGAAAGGCCCCCCAAAAAAAGAGTTGCTGCCAATCAATGCGGACTCCGCTAGTTTCACTATCAAATCACACATATTTCAAATTATGTCTATTTAGAAATAGGTTTGTTAAATATATATATGCTATGAATGGTAACTCAATATAAACTGAGCTCATTTCTTTATCAAGTCACTCACATTTCACATTTTATCAATTTAAGCATATTTTCTGATAAATATACATATATAATATATGATACAAATGGCTTAATATCAGAAAGATTTCTAAATTCTATGTAAAACTGAGTTCATTTCATTTTTAAGTCACACATATTTCACATTTTATCTATTTAAGAATATTTTGAAAATATTTATATGATCTTAATTGTTTATTATCTCAAAAGATTTGTAAATTCAATGCAAATCACATTGTTAACATTTTACCTATTTAAAGTTAGTTAAAAAAAAAAGTTTGTTTAACATCAGAAAGATTCTTAAATTCAAACCGAGTTCATTTCATCGTCAACATTTTCCTCATTCAAGAATATATACAAAAAAATATATATATATGTATGATGTAATATACATAGGTTATATGGTTTTATTTGGTAAAGAAAATTTTAATTAATATATTGTTCAAATTTAATATCAGAGAGGTTTTTCAATTCACTGCAGACTGAGCTATTGAATTATGTCTTTTCTATTCCGTTTATTTATAGTTGTTTTGAAAATGTTTGTATACAAATTTCTTATAGGGATATCCTATGGGATTAGCTTAAAATTCCTTATCTTTGTATGTGATTTTATAGTATGTTTTGTTCCTTGTTTATACAGCTTTTCTCTGAACATTTAAAAGAGAGTATTAAATAAATATAATACAAATGCATAAGATTGAAGAAAAAATATATATTGTGACACTCGAGTGGAAGTTTAGAGCTTTAAATAAATGATGAATAAAATATTTAACATAAAAACTGAGTGAATTTAAGCCGAAAGTTTCTGCAGTCAGTGCTTTATAAATAAGTGTTAATTTGAATTATAAATTCAATATTAACTATAATAAATAAAAAACAAACTATACTTGTAGACAGAAACTGATCTTTTAATTAACTCAAATGAAGTGAATACTTATTGACAATTCACACTTCACACTCACATTGATTTTAATTGAAATAAGTAAAAGCTATTTAAGGTTCATTCATTGTTGTTAATTGAAAAAGGTTAAAAGCTATTTATGGTATATGAATTATCTTTGCAGAATTAGAATTTGCATCTGACATATTAATCCAGCCTTATTTGGGGCAATGCAGTCTATGAAATTGGCCAGATGCCAAAGCACAACGATTTGCAACACAACGACGACCGTTGGGATAAGGTGCAAATCGGTTTGCTAATGGAAACACACACACACACAGACACAGAGGGGGAGAGGGGTAGAGGGAGGCAACATCCGTATTTCTAATATTCAAAATGGGCGTCTGTAAAGAGACGAGAACGTGTCAAATTGCCCGACAACAGCAGCAGCAACATCAGCAGCAGCAACAGCTGCAACCACAAAAGTGCTTTGGGAATTTGCAACTGGGAGAACTGGGAGCAGCCTTTTGTTTTGTTGCATTTAGTTTCGTTTTGTCAGAGAAGTCAACTGGCAACTTGCAACATTGCAACAAATAACAAATGTATATTTGTGAACATTAAACGCACTCAGCATTAAACGTATCTTTAACATTTAAGTGTTTTTTTCTTTTCAAGTGCTTTAAATATTTTTATTATTTTGTTGCATCAAGTTTTACTTTGTAAGATAGGTAAAATCGCAGCTCTGATTTGAATATCTCTTAAACATTTTCAATTGCCTTTTTAGACTTTCCTCAGAAACTTGCGCTTTTGTATCTTTACTTTACTCTCCCTTTTTTAAACGCAGTTCATCGAGATTTGGGCAAAGATTTCCATTTCATTATTGGAATGCAGCGGTTTCGGATCGGGGATATGAGGAGAAGAAAACACTCCAAGAAGTGAGTTGGTAACAGTGTTTTTTTTTTCATCTTTCAACTTTTTTGTTTAGTATGCAGCATAGAAAGGCAAAAGAACAGTTAGACGCCGGTTGAGATTTCGAAAGAAAAAAAAAAGAAAAAAATGAAGACAGAGAACAAGAAAAAATGTTCAAATTGTTAAAGCAGAAAATACAAAAAGATACACACAAAAAAAAAAAAAAACTTGTTGAACGCAAATTAACATTTTTCGAAGAAAGGTATCGCAAGTTGATGTTGTATCTGTAGCTATAGCTGTATTTGTATCTGCATCTTTAGATGTATTTGTGTTTCCGTATTCTGACAACAAGCTGAAGAAAAGATGCCAATAGGCAGTCAGATGATGATGATGATGGCCAACAAAAATCGAATTAACTTATAAATTATGCGTCATCCAAAAGGGAGGGGAAGGCGTTGATGTGAATGTGGATGTTGTTTATTGCCGGTAGTACATAGTTGGCCAACGAAAGTCGCACATAAAGAAAGATGTCAAACAATGAATGAAATTCAAATGAATTCGAATAGCAAAATTTATCAGCAGCAGCAGCGGCAGCAGCAAATGCAAAACATCTCTACAAGTTCTACAAGAGGTGGAGAGAAGAGCCAGAGAAGGCGAACGAAGAAGTGGAGAGAAGACTTGTTTTCCTCATAGATCAAATAGTAATAGAAGCATTCAAAGACTGAAGACGAGATGTCTTCTTAGGGTGTCCCATGCTGCAAACTGCAAACGATTTGAGGCCAACACAGATAGACACCGAGAGAGGGAGACCGACAGATGGAGAAGTGTGTGAGAGAGAGAGAGATAGAGAGATCAAGACATTTGCAGTTGGAGACTCTGTCGTTTGCTGCTGATCTCCGTTTGCCAAGTTGCAACAACGATGCGACAACAAAAACAACTTGCAGCTTGCGACTCGCAACTTGCAACTTGCAACTTGCAACTTGGCATTTATGGCCAAGTCGCGTGTTTGTTACCTGTCTCTCTTAATGTGTCCATGTCTGTGTGTTTGTTTTTCTTCTTTTTTTTTTTTTTTTGTTGTGTTGTCTCTTTTTTTTTTAACTGGCGCGAGGAATTGAGTTTATTGTGCCACCGAGCGGCGTTCTTTGGTTTTTGTCGCAAGTCGCACATCAGCTTGATTAGAATTCGAAGTAGTTAACGGTGCACTTAATGCGCCCCAAGACGGATCAAATGCATTTAACACCGCTCTCTTCTTGTCAGCGTCTGTGTGTGTGTGTGTGTTTCTTGCGGTATTGTTCGCTAAATGATTCGATTGCTGTTTGATTGATATGTGAACTCATTAGCTTCATTAAGACTTTGCTTGACGAAAGAAAAAGAAACAAAATGCCGCACGCTTATTACTCTTTAACGACTGCAAAAAGTTCGTTAATGTGGCCATTTGCAAAAACCTCATATCGCTGATTAGCTAACTTAAAGGCTATCTGGTCACATTCAAAATTCTTTTCGCTCACGTTATATGCACAAATATCAATTCCCAATTGCATACTTTATGCTTTTCCCATGCACACACGCACACAAGCAATAAATACTCATCCACATACAAAAAAAAAAAAGAAAAAAGCACAATGTATGTTCACTTACCGGTATAAAGCAATGTCCTCCTCGTGTTTAACTCTTTCTGCTATACGTGCTCTCGTTGTTTTCGTTCTCGTTCTTGCAGCTCCTTCAAAGCTTCTACTTAATGAGAATTTTTAACGTGCGCTACGTTTTTGTATGCACGTGCGTGTGTGTGTGTGTGTGTGAGAGAGAGCAGCGCTGTGTTGTCAACAAGATTTATTTGCTCTCTGAACTAAGTCTAAAAGCTGTTCGCGCGTTCAGCAAGTGCATAAAACAAAAAAAAAACGTACAACAAAAAAAAACAAAATTAAATAAATAAATAACGTCAAAAAATGAGATGTGTAGACGAAGACGGTGAAGCAGAAGAAGCAGACGTCGACGGAAAACGTGTAAGTACGTTAAAGAAGATGAAGTGAAATCGGCAGAGCGCTGCATAACACGTAACGTAAATAAGAACCAGCCAAGCTACCAAAGCAAAGCGCTAAGAAGTAACCAGCCAAGCAACAACAGCAAGCCAAGCAAGCAACTCTTGAGAAATGCTATGGAGTTGGAAATTGAAGTTGTGGTCGGGGTCGAGGGGGTATCATAAAGTATTTTTCACATTGAAAAGTTGAAAAGTCCGTGATGATGATGATGGTGATGATCATGGCAACTGATTAGTGATTAGTTGCCATTTGACACAAACACACATACTGTGCATGCATGTGTCTACGATATACAATGTACAGTCTTTCTCTGTCGCTCTCTCGTTCTGTTGCATTTGGATCAATGGCAATGAAAGCCGGAGATAACTGACAGACGACAGTGCAGACGATATGTGTAAAAGAACAGACAGTCAGACACACAGGTGCATAACTGTCTCTCTCTCTCTTTCACACAAACTTGCAGTCTGTGTGCGTGTGTGTGGGAATGTGAATGGCATTGCTTATAGTATTGTCAATAAGTAACCAGAGTAAGGAGTGACAGTGATAGAGAATGAGAGGGAGCGAAGTGGGGGGCTGATGACAAGCCACTTTTTGTGTTCTTATTTTCTTTACACATTGTTTTGATTTGTGTATAACGATGCTTAATACCTTTTCACAGCTTTTGTGTTACGTTGGCTGCAACAGTAAATAAAATAAAGCTTTGCATCCGCAAATAAAACAAACATCAACAACAACAAAAAAACGATGATTTTGATTTCGATTCTCAATTGGCCAGAGAGAGCACAGCACAGCTTTTGTGCTAATTGGAAAAAATTAGAAAGCATGAAATGCCGAGTGCGCATCCCCTCTCCCCTCCCTTGCTTCTGCTGCCTGGCTGGTTAATCGGCCTCGGTTCGACGCGGCTGCGCAGTTGCAGCACAGCACAGCACAGCGTTGTTTACAGCTGCAGTTGCTGTTGCGATTGCAGCGATATTGATCTTCTGCTTCTGCTTCTTCAATTCTTCGTTGTCGTTGCTTCAGCTGTTGTTGTTGTTGTTGTTTGCTCGTGTCCTATTTGACTGTCTGGCGTCCAATTGAATTCACAATTGAACGCTGTAAGCGCACACTTTTAGTTCAATAGTTTCACAGCACAGAAAATGAAAAAAAAAACAAAAAAAGAGTTTTCTAGTGCTCTTAATAGTCACTTAGCTTTTAACATTAGCAATAGTTATAGCAGTAGCAGCAGCAACAACAACAAACGCAAGCAACAACAGTTATGATAATAACAACACTCACTTCACTAAAAGATCGTTTGCTGAGAACAACACAACAACAATAAAAAAAATAACAACAGAACTTAAAGCACTTTATACACTGACACTGGGGCAAGGCAACAAGAGCACGAGACAAAAACGAGACTCGTTCACGATCCGAGCGAAATTCGAATGCGGGCAGCGTTTATTCGGGATTCTGATTCGGATTCGGGACTCGGATTCGAAATCGAATTCTGTGCAAATGATGCGCCAAAGCGAGCCAAAGACGTGTGAACTCGTCGAGCGACGAACGCGAAATACACGCGAGCCAACCAAGATACTTTCTTTGGCCTCGTAATGTAACTGTCGGGAACAGAAGAAGAAATTCAAGACAAGCTCAACACGCACACGTGCAGAAAGAGAGAGAGAGAAAGAGACACAGCTACACGCACACACATAAATAACTGTGCCTGAGACTGAAGCAGAAGTTTGAAGCTGTAGCAGAGACAGAGGCAGCCAGCCGCCTGTGACTGAGCTAGCTGCGCCGACGCTCTCAACGATATCGAGGCGAGTCGGCTCAACACGACGCGACGCGACGACGACGGCGACGGCGACGGCGACGACGACGCCAACAACTCTACAAATGAGCACAACAGAGCGACAGAGCAGCGTAGAACTCGAACACTTGTGTTGGTAAGTCACAAGTATTGGCACACAGGCTACAATTAGCACTTGTTGCTTCTCAGTTGAACTGCTGCTGCTGATTAGATGGGCAATGGGGCGACAGATATATTAGCACTACTTCCAATAGTAGCGTCATATGCTCCTGCAGGATTCCAGTGCAGGTTACAGCGCTGTCGTCGTCAACGAACAATTAAGAAAAAAAATACGCACTTGAACTTGAATATTAAGCACAGTAACTGCGCATCGTCCGATTTGTTGTTGCCTTCGCGAACAGCAGAGTTGCCAATTTCGCATGGCAATTCTTTGCACACTATTGAAGTACTTGGAGTTTACATAAAATACACATTAAAGTAAACAACAAACAACTTTCTTTTATACATAAATATTAGTTTTAATTGGTTTAATTTAAATAAATAATTACATTAAATATTTAGATTTTTAAACTGATGTGCAGCTGTTATAAATCAGCAGAAACGGCAACCCTGTTGTCAGCAGCTTGCTCTGTGTTTTTGTTGTTGCTCCGCTTGTGCTTTTCTCCAGTCAGTGCAGTGTTGTTGTTGTGGTTTCTACTACTGCTGCTGCGACTTTAGTCTCTCCCGTTGTTCACAATTCTCTCCGTAGTTTCAGATGCTGTCTGTCTCACTTTGGCACACACACACACACATACTGGTAACTGGGCGCATTTCAACGGTAAACATCATGAATGCATTTGGAAAGTGGCTCGTGGTGTTTGCATTTTGCATTTCTTCGCATTCTTTTATGTTTATGTGTAGCTCTGTGGCTGCGGCTGTAGCTGTGGCTTTTGCTTTGCCTGCAACCATCGCACAATTGTGCCAGTAACAGCAACAGCAACAACAAGAACAACAACAACAGCGACGATGCCGAAGACGGCGTTTTCATTTCTCAGAATTGATTGGCCGTCGTGGCGGCTGCGGCTGATGCAGTCAAGTTCGCATACCCCACACGCCAGCTTTTATTTCTTGTTGCATTTTTCTTTCAGCGTCTGCCGCGCTGTCGCTGCCTCTGTCGCTGCCAGGCACCTGTCGTTGTTGCTGTTTTGCAACAGACGCTGCTGAGACGCCTGTCTGTGTGTATGTGTGTATGTGTTTATGCGTGCCTTTACCTCTACGATTCTGATTAAATAACGTTTGACTTGGTGAACGACGCCGTCGTCTGTATTGCCATCTCTCTCATATACACTCCCTACTTGCGTACTTTTCGCGTTATTCCCATATCCCTGTAAATGCGTGTTTGTATGTTAAGCTAGGTGGCAACACTTGTCACCCTGACACACAAACACACACACACACACACTCAGACATAGCTTAGTTTTGACATTCTTTAATTAACAGACATTTTAATTGAATTGCTTCATAATCATGATATATATTTAATATGCAGCATAAATTTGATGTCAACATAATCTATACTCATGCCCAAGAGTTGCCACAGTGACTGATATAAACATCTGTACATACATATGTACATACATTTAAAGTCAAAGTCAAGAATATCCGTTCGCTTCATTAGCTGTAGATGGTGAGTTTAGATAAAACTGTGGCAGGCCAGCAGCACCACAAGCTGGCGGAGGCAACAATGTTGCCAATGCCAGCCACATTGACCAGTCGTCATCATAATCTGTACATCTGACTACGAATGCGAGTGTTTCTGATTCTGATGTGCTGTTTCTGTGCTCATTCTCATTCCCCATTCCACGCATGCGCAGTCCACTTTTTGAATTTGGCATCATCACAGCAGCAATAGTTGCTGATGTGCTTGCTGTTGTTGCTGTTGTTGTTGCTCTTTCATTGCTTTCTTGTTTGTTTGTTGTGTGTTCTTTTTTCTTCAGTTTTCAGTTGGCGTGTAAATCTATTAACGTCGCCTGCTTCTCTATGACTGGCATCGCAATGTCGACCGGCACACTTTGCTATTGGCTTCAACTTTAGTTGCCTCAGTTTGTTGTGGCTGCAGCTCTATGATGTTGTTATTGTTGTCATCATTGTAATTCCTCAACGCACTTGGTTGCTGCTCCTGGACATGGCCATAGCCATTGCCGTGACTGTTGATGTTGCTGTTGCTGTTGCCCATTGCCGATCGCCTCGTGCCAATTTGCCTAAGTCGACCATTTAACTATTTTAGCCAAGATGCTGCTGCTGCTCCATTTGGATGTGCGACATTCTACTATACATACATATGTATATAAATATATATATATCTAATTTTTATTTCACGGCACGTTGCTGCTTCCCATCACCAGTTGGCAGTCCATCAACGTATTAGCAGACGCCACTTGTCTCTTCTTGCCCCACCTACATGCAGACAATACCTATGTACATTTATCTTTCCATTTTTATTTACCAATTTACCACACACACACTGTCGCACATGCGTATTGCGCACCTAAATTTACCGCTAATTTGAGGCCATTTTGCGGGTCAACATACTCGAGAGTCTCAAGTCGAGAGCAAAGCTGCCCAATGATTGATGAACGATAGTTGGCTGCCACTTAATTGCCACGACATTAGTTGCCCCCACACTGCCAACTGATGTCTGATGGCTGCCACATATCTGTGCCACGCCCGTGAAAGTAATCATGGCCCACATGGCCACATAGATATAGATATAAATATAGATATAGATATAGATATAGATATAGATATAGATATAGATATAGATATAGATATAGATATAGATATAGATATAGATATAGATATAGATATAGATATAGATATAGATATAGATATAGATATAGATATAGATATAGATATAGATATAGATATAGATATAGATATAGATATAGATATAGATATAGATATAGATATAGATATAGATATAGATATAGATATAGATATAGATATAGATATAGATATAGATATAGATATAGATATAGATATAGATATAGATATAGATATAGATATAGATATAGATATAGATATAGATATAGATATAGATATAGATATAGATATAGATATAGATATAGATATAGATATAGATATAGATATAGATATAGATATAGATATAGATATAGATATATATATAGATATAGATATAGATATAGATATAGATATAGATATAGATATAGATATAGATATAGATATAGATATAGATATAGATATAGATATAGATATAGATATAGATATAGATATAGATATAGATATAGATATAGATATAGATATAGATATAGATATAGATATAGATATAGATATAGATATAGATATAGATATAGATATAGATATAGATATAGATATAGATATAGATATAGATATAGATATAGATATAGATATAGATATAGATATAGATATAGATATAGATATAGATATAGATATAGATATAGATATAGATATAGATATAGATATAGATATAGATATAGATATAGATATAGATATAGATATAGATATAGATATAGATATAGATATAGATATAGATATAGATATAGATATAGATATAGATATAGATATAGATATAGATATAGATATAGATATAGATATAGATATAGATATAGATATAGATATAGATATAGATATAGATATAGATATAGATATAGATATAGATATAGATATAGATATAGATATAGATATAGATATAGATATATATATAGATATAGATATAGATATAGATATAGATATAGATATAGATATAGATATAGATATAGATATAGATATAGATATAGATATAGATATAGATATAGATATAGATATAGATATAGATATAGATATAGATATAGATATAGATATAGATATAGATATAGATATAGATATAGATATAGATATAGATATAGATATAGATATAGATATAGATATAGATATAGATATAGATATAGATATAGATATAGATATAGATATAGATATAGATATAGATATAGATATAGATATAGATATAGATATAGATATAGATATAGATATAGATATAGATATAGATATAGATATAGATATAGATATAGATATAGATATAGATATAGATATAGATATAGATATAGATATAGATATAGATATAGATATAGATATAGATATAGATATAGATATAGATATAGATATAGATATAGATCACAAAATCATTTGCACTTCAGCAGTACAACTTTCTGAGCCGTAAAAACAAGATATATACTGATTGAACAGTATGGAATCCATTGCAACCATAAAGCCGGAAGACAATTGAAGCTGAGCTGAATTCGCTCGATTCGATGCGATTCGATCTGATCGATTGATCGGTGGGTGTGGGCTAATTTACTCAGTTTGGTAGTCGCGTTAAAAGAATCGAGAGACGAGACCAGAAAAAGCATTGCCAAGTTACGGATGGGGAAGGAGAGCAGGGGGGAGGTGGGGGAGATGGCTAAAAAACGGGACTGTCTAATGGAACTGGCACCGCCACTAGACAGTGGATAGTGGACAGTGGACAGTGGTGCTGGCAATGGGACTTGCAGTTGTTATGTGGTTATCTGTCGATGCCATATAAGTCGACAAATGCGCAGTTAGGCAAGTCAAAGAAGTCTGGCTGCCTGGGCCATGGCGAATAGCTCATGGCCAGAGAATACTCGCAGCTGGTTAAGTCAGTGACAACGTGTGTGTTACGTACTCAGACTGAGACTGCGACTCAGACTCGTACTCGTATTTATGATTGGCAGCTCGCAACTTCAAACTCCAGCTCCAACTCCAACTGCAACTCTGACTCTCAGACTCTGCAGACTGCTGCTGCTGCTGCTTGGTTGGTTGGCGGAGCAAACACCGTTCACTGAATAAATAAAAAGCGTACTTACGATTGTAAGATGCAGACGGCACTTGGAATGCGTTTAGTGGCGACTCAAGACCCTCCTCATCATCCTCTTGCTGCCCCCGCGAGCCAATAGCAAGAATGTTAATGCAGCTACAGCAGCAGCAGCAACAACTCCAATGACAGCAATAGCAACAACAACAACTTCGACTGCGACTGCGACATCAACAACATTGACAACAATAGCAACAACTGCAATAGAAATGAGCACAAACATTTACTTAATCCATTTCCAATGCAACTGCTCTTGTTCCCCAGCTCGTCTCCATTTCCAATCCCGTTTCCATTTCCATTCCCGGTCCCGTTCCCGTTCCCATTCACATTCCCGTTCCATGCACCACATTTGCGAATTTATCGGAAATTTGCGAAATTTACTGTATTGTAATGTTATCAAAACTAGACCAAGGTCGCAGTTTCTGAATTTCATTCACAACCACACAAAAAAAATCGATATTGCAAAGTGAATTGAGCAGCTCCCAATTTATAATAACATATTTGTTTAATGCTAACAAAAATATTAACTCAATAGCTGATATACTTATTTGTTTGTAGAAATGCAGAAATATTTATAAAAACTATTTTTAATCATATATAGTATATTCATAAATATAATCGCCTTGTCAACTAGGTCAATTTTTTTTGTATTAAATTAGTTTCTTTGTGGCTTAAAATAATGTTGTAACAAACTAAAAACAAAAAAAAAAATGAAATTTCTGGCACAACTTAAAATAGAATCTAGCGTTTACTTTGAACGAATCCGAAACCGAATCTTCGATCGGGACTGATCGGGCAGAAAGTATGACATGCAAGTAAGCAGGAAGACCAATCCAAGCAATGTCCAGAAGGTGATGTCACAGCTGCTGAACAGCAGACGACCGATCACATTGCTGCCCACCACGGCGCCCAGGCGACCAATCATCATGATGAAGCACATGCCCATCGCATTGATCTGAGTCGGATAGAATTCCATTGCAATGGTGCTGACCAGGCCGCCGCAGTTGCCGATGGCCATGACGAAAGTCAGGGCTATAATCACTATGGCTGACTGTGTGATGAAGTGCAGCAGTATTAAGCAGATCATCGTCAATATCATCCATATAACTATAAAGTAAAACAGAGAGAGAGAGAGAGAGAAATATGTAATTAGATCGTTTAATAATGAATGGTAATTGGAATTTCTTTAAATCGTTTCAATGGTTCAATTTGATTCTATGCAAGACTGGGAAATTGAAAGCGCTGTGAAAATTAGCCAAGTGATCTCTATCTTCGCCTAGATTCGAGTATTTTATAAATCAAAGTATTATGCAAAGTTGAACATTGTGGAAATATCAAAAACATTATAGAGTTCCAATTCAAATTTATGTACTAATGCTAACAATAGCGTTCTTCAAATTTGTAAAAATTATTGTATTACTTAAACAAGAAGTAAGAAAGCTTTGGTAAGATTTTGACTATAATAGACCCTTTTGCTTTATCCCCTCGAATGAACTTCCGATTAATTACATATTGTATTAGTTTGTGGAATTTTATATTGTCTACCATTCCTTAATATCTTCAATAAATTCACATTTTTAAAACCATTTTTCTTTAAAATATTCTAATGTAATTCTTCCTTATATTGATTTGAAATTAAACTGCTTAAGCAGAAAAGGCTAAATTAGAGTTTACTCTTTTTTTTTACTATAATTCATGTTCTAAGTAAAACACATTCTAGGGTGAAAATGTATTTTGATATTTTCCTAATAAAGTGCTTAAAAATAACCCGGATAGAAATGTAAAATAAACTTTATCGACAAACTTAAGAGACCCGTTTTCACTTTCCCAAATTGCAGGCTCCATAAATTAACGTAAAGATTTTGAAGCATAGTTTGCATGTGAAAAAGAAACCTAATTTGTTTTTTTTTTTTTAAACATTCACGTGCAAACCAAAAAGAAGCATTAGCAATTAGTTATTAATGGTAAAATGCAACGCCCGTCGAAAGTAATCTTGAATCACAATGAAACATTGCTCCAATGTTGATCGCATACTCACTCATCAGATTGCGCTTGCCAATGAAATCGATGGTGTAGGCAAATACGAGGTAGATCACTGTGAAAGCGGCGCCAATTGTGATCATCACTTGGTAGGTGCTGATATCGGGATTCACAATACAAACGCCATCAACTGGCGCATCGGGAGCAGTGCTAAAACTCTGAAGTACGGTGCAGAGCAGTGATCCTTGTGACGTCTCCTTGCCCAGCTCATTGAGTATGGTTGGGAACCACATGAAGATGCCCTGCGCCACGCCATAGATCATGAACTGCATCAGACAGATGTTCAAAGTGTGCGCCACACGTGACCTATAGAAAAGTGGCACCGTCTGATGCCAAATGAGACGCACTGCATCCCAAAAGCCATGCACACTCGACAAACTGGCGCCTCCGCTCTGTTGTGCCAGGCGTTCCACGGGAAACTCCGCCTCCGATTGTCCCGAGTTCTGGGCGTAAATGTAACGCATCGTTTGCAATGCCTCCGCCAAGCGGCCCTGCACGAGCTGATACTTTGGTGTCTCCGGCAGCAAGTGGAGACCGCACAGGGCCAATAGGGTAATGGAGACGTCGGCGATAATGAAGAGGCGCCACGAACCGATCGCCATGCCGAAGAGCGAGAAGTCCAGTTGCAGCGGAAGGATGCCAATGGCCACAGCTGCAAAGAGATAAAATTGCGATTGATTAATGATTTTTTGCGTGACTATTAAATTGGTTAGCTAAGCAACTTATATGTGTAATGAAATTGAATGATACCCATTAAATAAAACTTTTTTTTTTTATATTTACTAAAGATAACAATTTTAGTAGTTATTTGAGAAATAATTTTATGCGGTAAAATATTATCTTTTACTCTCGCAATGATTATTAAGAATCTGGTATATTTTTAAAGTGTATCCAAATAAAGTTTTCGGTATATTTTAGTATTTTTAGTACATATTTTAATAGTAATACTGCACTGCGGGTATCTCACAGTATTTTTAGCTTTCTTACTTGCTATACTTGCTTTAGGACAAAATTTCAGGTTTTTGTGGTTGTCGTGGCTTCTTTCGAGACTTAATGAGTTAATTTTATTAACATTCTGGTATATTTTGAATGTAAAATTGTATAGATATACCAAATATAGTTTTCGGTATATATTAGTATTTTTAATAGAATACAACCGCGGGTATCTCACAGTCAAGCGCACTCGATTTTAGCTTTCTTACATGTTATACTTGCTTCAGATCGGGACTTAATTGCTTAATTTGATTAACAATCTAGTATATTTTGAATGTAAAATCATATCGATATACTAAATATGGTTTTTGGTATATTTTAGTATTCTTTGTATATTTTTTTGGCCTATGTTAAGAATAATACTGCACTGCTTCGATGTTATTGTAAATGGGTAACGTGTATTTCATAGTCGAGCACACTCCACTATAGCAGTTATCCTTTTTTTATGTGTATGTATTCCGTGCGTTATATAAATTCATTTCAGAAATGCTCTTACAGAAATCAAAATGTTAAGATTTGTTTTGTTTTCTATTGTCATATAAATTCAAACACACTTGTGGAAATATTTCAATTTAGCTTTCATATTATATAAATATTTTCTTTCAGAAGTTGAATATGAACAGCATCTACATATATGCTGTAATGATTAGAGGTTCAAATGATCCACTTACCTGGTGCAAACATCATGGCGATGCACATGAAGCAGGAGAGCAGCGTAACGTGACGCACTCGCGATTTGCTGCCATGGAACTCGCCGCAGAGGCTAAAGACACACGCCTGGCCACCGGAGATGAAGAAGCCGGTGAGGAAGCGACAAACGATTAGCATCCAGATGTTCAACGAGAACGCAGAGACAACCGAACTGATGGCACTGAACATCATCGCATAGCGCAATGTGGCAACACGTCCCCAAGTATCGGCTAGAAAGCCCATGGCATGGGAGCTGAGCACAACGCCAAGGAAACCGGCTGAGGCGAGCAATCCCTGCTGTTCGAGCGTCGACTGCAGATCGCATTTGACCAGCGGCATTATGAGACTGACGCCCATAATCTCGACCATGACGGCCATGAAGCACAGGCCGCAGATGAGCAGCAGCTTAAGGTGAAACCTGCCGACACCTGTCAGTGTGATGGCCTCCTCGAAGCTGTATTCCTTCTGAGCTGCTTTCGTTGGGCATTTCTCTGCGTTGCCGTTGCCGTTGCTGTTACCTGCTGTAAAAGAGAACCAAAAAAGTTTTGATTGTCAATCAAAGTCAATCAAGATGTCGGCTTGCATTAAATGGATTTTGTAATTTGCATAATTGGCAATCGCCATAAGAGCGGCAGCAGCAAAATGTTGCAGCTCCACAACGGCAGTGATGGCAACATCGGCCACATCGACGGAACCGCTGCCGGACGATGTGCGTCTGCCCAAGGAGCAGCCACCGTCGGCATTCTTTGAGTCGCAAACATTTCGCCTGCTCTCGCTTTTCATCTATGTGGGCGGCATCAGTGGCCTGGGCATGGTCTTGGCCTTCTACTATCTGATTTTCTTCGATTCACGCATGCCGGACATTCATCTCAAGTTCCCTGTCTCAATTGGCGGTCATCCGGTGCAGAAGGTGCACGAGTACCAATGAAGTGCAGCCGAATCAGTGAACCAGGTGAGTCAATTCATGTGCCTACCCCCTACCCCCACCTCAAATCCCCAGCACATATGTAACACCCACAATCACGCCCCCAACGTGTAGCAAAACATCCGAGCTCATGTCTAATTGGATTTGCCAATGGCCCAACAACAACAGCGGCAACTCGACTCTCGAGTACCCTGTATAAGAACAAAACGAAAACAGACACTCAATAGCTCAAACGATATCTAAATTATTTAACTACAAAACTCAATAAAACTTAGCTCAAGTATTTCTACGGTCCTACTTGCAGAAAATAATAAATGCACTTTAAATGAGCCAATTTCTATATAATTACGAAAAGTTAAAGTTAAAAATTAGAAGTAGAGGCAGAAATAAAAATGACTAAATAATTTTAAAAATAAATAAATGAAATATGCAATATAAGTTTTAGAAAATTAAAAAAATTGCTATATAACATTCAGAAAAAAAAAACCACAGAAGAGTTTGCTAATTATTTAGACTTATTAAAGAAAGGACCCGACTCTAAAAAGTATGCTATAGTTTATAGAATTTTGAGACAACTTTAACTCAGTGATTATTTATAAAATTGCTCAGTGTGTAATGATTTAAATATCAATTTTAGATTAAGGCTTTAAATATCAATTTGATTGACTTTCATCATATCAAATTTGAGAACTTAACTAAATAGTTTATATAAAAATGTTAGCAATTTCTCTTAATTGATTTCGAAAGTATAAATTAAAGTATAGTAGCAGGTCAATTTAAATCTTAAAACTTTAAACATTGCTTAGACTTTGAATTCAAGTCATATTTTTTAAATTATAATTATAATTCTTGTGTACATTTTAAACGTTGGGTTCACACGAAGAGCAGATTAATTTCCTTGCGGCTTCAGGCAATCAGATGACTCTGAAAAGCATGCTAAATTTTTTTTTTTTTTGTTTTAATAAACCTACTCTAAGCATGTTGGGTATACCTTTCATGGGTGCAAGCGCAGGGTGCCACGAGTCACAACAAAAGAACACAATAACAAATGACGATGCGACGACGTTGACAACAAATCAAACCAGGTCAAGTGGCTAAAGAAGTGAGCACGTGATGAGGGCGCGCCAAGGAATGGTTACAATGAGGGAACACGGAGGGAGAGAAGGCGCAACGCCTGGCTAGGTGTATCTAATGAGACAGATAGCTAGGGGGTTTGGGGGGATTCGTCGAATCTTATTAACGTCGCGGCCAAGACGCTGCCTGCTTTCGAGCATGCTGCATTCGCCCGCTGCCTCACCTCACCTTGTCTCGCCACCTGGTGCATTCGTTCGAGCAGAAACAACTGCGGCAACAACAACAACAATAACAACAACAACTGGAAGCAGCCACAAAGAAACCGCAAAACACAGAAATCAACACGCCGAGGAGAGAGAGCAAAGACCATGCTGCAAAAATGTGGCAAATACGGAAAATTGTGGCCAACGTGTGCACACGTTGGTCTATTGACAAAGTCCGGCGCCAATTCAGTACGCCTCCAGAGACACAGAGCCGTGGAAGACCGCTGATTCGAACGGTATTTGTTTTCGTTTGTTTTCGCTGGCTGCTCGGTGTTGCAAGTGTTACAAGTGCTCCGCTAGTTGCGAATATTACGTATACGCCACCGTTAACACCGTTCATAATACTACAACAGCATTGCTATGACGGCTCCATCGGGCATCACATTATCGAATCTGGCCGCCGTGGTCAATGAGGCAAAGGACGAAGAAATTCAAGTGCCCAAATCACACGATTTCTTCGAATCAAAAACCTTTCGTCTACTCACCTTAATACTCTATATGGGAGGCGTCAGTGGCATGGGTCTAACCCTGGCCGTATACTATTTATTCATTTGGGACTCTCGCATGCCGCCACTTCCCGTGTTCAAGCATACGCATCCAATTGGTTAGACAGCGTGTGTGTTTCAAAAAGAAGAAGAGAGAGAGAGAGAGAGAGCGAGGAGAGCGAACCCTATCATATGCTATCAGTAACGAAACCAATCGGGTGAGTGTTGTATTTTGTTGCCACAGGTCAGGGCCTTGTGATATCTCACGCTTTCTGCTAACTATGTGGATTAATTTAGGCCTACTATGCGTAATGCAATACCTTCTGTAAGGTCGGAGCATTGGGTGTAAGAGGCGGTTTTATGTGAAGGTCTCCCTATTTTTTTGGGGAACTATCAACATGAGGAGACTTGGGCACAAGGTGAAATCGGAAGACGAGGATAGATGGTTAGAGGCAGCAGACAAAAAAACAGATGTTAGAACTAAAGAGGAAGACCTGGTAGTCTAAGGAACAAAACTAAGGGGGACTTAGACATACTGTAGAACCAGAGGGACTGCGGAGTTATAGAGACTATATGAATTGACTATCCCGGAGAACAATAGCAGAAGAAGACCAAGGGTAGCCTAAGAATCAATGAAGATGGAGGAACTAGATAGATCAAGGGGACAGCAGGAGGACTGGGAAAGTAAGGAGAATTCAAGAAATCAACAGTGCAGGGAAACAATCCAAGAGATACACCAGATAGACTAAGAGACTAAGTTGGGTAGGGAAATTAGATAGCAAGTAGAACTAAAGAGACTAAGGAATTAAGCGGACTGGGAGAATACACACTCAGGGGTTTCCACGGAGCACAGGCTCACAAAGCGAGAAATCAGGCTGGGTATCTAGGCGGCTTGAGGAATAGGGAATAGTGGGTGAATAGTATTAACAGCCCGGAACTCAGACAGACAATGAAACTTGACGGACTGGGGAACAAAGCTGAAAGTAAATAGAGGAACAATGCAACTATGTAGAGAAAAACTAGGGAATTAGACGGTCTAGGCGCACAGGCGAACTCGACGGACTTGTCCAACTACGTATTTTAGATGGACTGGAGGGCTAAGCGCAAACTGTGGAAATGAACAGACTAGATAGTGTGTATTGTGGGGAGGTTGTCTGCATCCGGGGCTAATATCAAAAGTTGACAGACACGCACAAAACTAATCCGCTTTTGCACGTTCCACTAAATCGCAGAGTTGGTTTGTCCACCGCCACCGCCACAGGCCGTCGCCGCCTTCTTCTCCTCCCCTCCCCCTGCACAATTGTGTCCCCCACCACGCGACGCCATCGAAGTAATTTAGTCTGGCTTGCGTCATGCATTTTGGCGACGCGACGCCATTTGATTTTGATTTAATCGACTTCAGCGTCAATGCAATGAAATCAGTAATCGGTGCGCTGTAAAGCAAGGCAGGCCAGCTACTAGCTGCCAAGTGCCAGGTTTGTTTCATACAGAGATTAGAAGCTAAACGCGTTCAGCATGTCCGCCGATGCTAGCTCGGCGGCAGCTGCTGCTAACTTGGCCAAAATCGTCAATCTCATTGGCTCCAATGTTAGGGAAGATGAACAACCGCCACAACAGCAACAACAACAACAGCAACAGCCACGACAACAATCTGCGAGAAGTGCGCGAAGTGTGCGATTAGCCAGCAGCGGAACACCGCGTCGCTCCACATATTCCTATGTTCCGAAGTCGCCGCAACTTGAGGATATTGTGTTTGCGGAGCCAACGTGCTCGGAACGCTTAGCCCGTTACTTTGTCATCGTCGTCTATCTGTGTGGTCTCTGTTGTCTGGGCTTCTTCTTGTCCATCTATCACATTTTCTTCTGGGACTCCCGCATGCCACCCGTCTTCAAGGGACAAAAAAAATCCCCGGCCTTTGGCTAGTTCTCCCCACTAAGCCGAAGATTCCCTGTGCAGCATTTCACCACGTTGATGGTAAGCAATGAAAAACTTGTAAGAAACTTTAATGGTTTTCGGCTATCGAGATTTAGTAGCTATGGAAATAAAATAATCCCCCACAAACTAATTACAATTTTGCAAATTTCCTAATACAGAAAAGTATAAAAAGAATCAAATTAATAGGAGAGGAGCCCATATTAGAGATTATCATTATTCTAGAGAAAAAAATGAATAAGTTAAAACTTTCAATACAAACGAGGATAAATATTTTGGTATTTTAATATATTATAAGTTATTGTTCAGTAATTTTGTTGACAACGAAATTAAAATACGAAAAAAAGGGAATAATTTTATTAATATCTTAGTATTTCACTACTACACTTAAACTGGATGTCATAAGGAATTTAAAAAAAAGCATTCTTGAATATACATAAAAAAAAACTATTATTATTGGCGGTCATCCGGTGCAGAAGGTGCACGAGTACCAATGAAGTGCAGCCGAATCAGTGAACCAGGTGAGTCAATTCATGTGCCTACCCCCTACCCCCACCTCAAATCCCCAGCACATATGTAACACCCACAATCACGCCCCCAACGTGTAGCAAAACATCCGAGCTCATGTCTAATTGGATTTGCCAATGGCCCAACAACAACAGCGGCAACTCGACTCTCGAGTACCCTGTATAAGAACAAAACGAAAACAGACACTCAATAGCTCAAACGATATCTAAATTATTTAACTACAAAACTCAATAAAACTTAGCTCAAGTATTTCTACGGTCCTACTTGCAGAAAATAATAAATGCACTTTAAATGAGCCAATTTCTATATAATTACGAAAAGTTAAAGTTAAAAATTAGAAGTAGAGGCAGAAATAAAAATGACTAAATAATTTTAAAAATAAATAAATGAAATATGCAATATAAGTTTTAGAAAATTAAAAAAATTGCTATATAACATTCAGAAAAAAAAAACCACAGAAGAGTTTGCTAATTATTTAGACTTATTAAAGAAAGGACCCGACTCTAAAAAGTATGCTATAGTTTATAGAATTTTGAGACAACTTTAACTCAGTGATTATTTATAAAATTGCTCAGTGTGTAATGATTTAAATATCAATTTTAGATTAAGGCTTTAAATATCAATTTGATTGACTTTCATCATATCAAATTTGAGAACTTAACTAAATAGTTTATATAAAAATGTTAGCAATTTCTCTTAATTGATTTCGAAAGTATAAATTAAAGTATAGTAGCAGGTCAATTTAAATCTTAAAACTTTAAACATTGCTTAGACTTTGAATTCAAGTCATATTTTTTAAATTATAATTATAATTCTTGTGTACATTTTAAACGTTGGGTTCACACGAAGAGCAGATTAATTTCCTTGCGGCTTCAGGCAATCAGATGACTCTGAAAAGCATGCTAAATTTTTTTTTTTTTTGTTTTAATAAACCTACTCTAAGCATGTTGGGTATACCTTTCATGGGTGCAAGCGCAGGGTGCCACGAGTCACAACAAAAGAACACAATAACAAATGACGATGCGACGACGTTGACAACAAATCAAACCAGGTCAAGTGGCTAAAGAAGTGAGCACGTGATGAGGGCGCGCCAAGGAATGGTTACAATGAGGGAACACGGAGGGAGAGAAGGCGCAACGCCTGGCTAGGTGTATCTAATGAGACAGATAGCTAGGGGGTTTGGGGGGATTCGTCGAATCTTATTAACGTCGCGGCCAAGACGCTGCCTGCTTTCGAGCATGCTGCATTCGCCCGCTGCCTCACCTCACCTTGTCTCGCCACCTGGTGCATTCGTTCGAGCAGAAACAACTGCGGCAACAACAACAACAATAACAACAACAACTGGAAGCAGCCACAAAGAAACCGCAAAACACAGAAATCAACACGCCGAGGAGAGAGAGCAAAGACCATGCTGCAAAAATGTGGCAAATACGGAAAATTGTGGCCAACGTGTGCACACGTTGGTCTATTGACAAAGTCCGGCGCCAATTCAGTACGCCTCCAGAGACACAGAGCCGTGGAAGACCGCTGATTCGAACGGTATTTGTTTTCGTTTGTTTTCGCTGGCTGCTCGGTGTTGCAAGTGTTACAAGTGCTCCGCTAGTTGCGAATATTACGTATACGCCACCGTTAACACCGTTCATAATACTACAACAGCATTGCTATGACGGCTCCATCGGGCATCACATTATCGAATCTGGCCGCCGTGGTCAATGAGGCAAAGGACGAAGAAATTCAAGTGCCCAAATCACACGATTTCTTCGAATCAAAAACCTTTCGTCTACTCACCTTAATACTCTATATGGGAGGCGTCAGTGGCATGGGTCTAACCCTGGCCGTATACTATTTATTCATTTGGGACTCTCGCATGCCGCCACTTCCCGTGTTCAAGCATACGCATCCAATTGGTTAGACAGCGTGTGTGTTTCAAAAAGAAGAAGAGAGAGAGAGAGAGAGAGCGAGGAGAGCGAACCCTATCATATGCTATCAGTAACGAAACCAATCGGGTGAGTGTTGTATTTTGTTGCCACAGGTCAGGGCCTTGTGATATCTCACGCTTTCTGCTAACTATGTGGATTAATTTAGGCCTACTATGCGTAATGCAATACCTTCTGTAAGGTCGGAGCATTGGGTGTAAGAGGCGGTTTTATGTGAAGGTCTCCCTATTTTTTTGGGGAACTATCAACATGAGGAGACTTGGGCACAAGGTGAAATCGGAAGACGAGGATAGATGGTTAGAGGCAGCAGACAAAAAAACAGATGTTAGAACTAAAGAGGAAGACCTGGTAGTCTAAGGAACAAAACTAAGGGGGACTTAGACATACTGTAGAACCAGAGGGACTGCGGAGTTATAGAGACTATATGAATTGACTATCCCGGAGAACAATAGCAGAAGAAGACCAAGGGTAGCCTAAGAATCAATGAAGATGGAGGAACTAGATAGATCAAGGGGACAGCAGGAGGACTGGGAAAGTAAGGAGAATTCAAGAAATCAACAGTGCAGGGAAACAATCCAAGAGATACACCAGATAGACTAAGAGACTAAGTTGGGTAGGGAAATTAGATAGCAAGTAGAACTAAAGAGACTAAGGAATTAAGCGGACTGGGAGAATACACACTCAGGGGTTTCCACGGAGCACAGGCTCACAAAGCGAGAAATCAGGCTGGGTATCTAGGCGGCTTGAGGAATAGGGAATAGTGGGTGAATAGTATTAACAGCCCGGAACTCAGACAGACAATGAAACTTGACGGACTGGGGAACAAAGCTGAAAGTAAATAGAGGAACAATGCAACTATGTAGAGAAAAACTAGGGAATTAGACGGTCTAGGCGCACAGGCGAACTCGACGGACTTGTCCAACTACGTATTTTAGATGGACTGGAGGGCTAAGCGCAAACTGTGGAAATGAACAGACTAGATAGTGTGTATTGTGGGGAGGTTGTCTGCATCCGGGGCTAATATCAAAAGTTGACAGACACGCACAAAACTAATCCGCTTTTGCACGTTCCACTAAATCGCAGAGTTGGTTTGTCCACCGCCACCGCCACAGGCCGTCGCCGCCTTCTTCTCCTCCCCTCCCCCTGCACAATTGTGTCCCCCACCACGCGACGCCATCGAAGTAATTTAGTCTGGCTTGCGTCATGCATTTTGGCGACGCGACGCCATTTGATTTTGATTTAATCGACTTCAGCGTCAATGCAATGAAATCAGTAATCGGTGCGCTGTAAAGCAAGGCAGGCCAGCTACTAGCTGCCAAGTGCCAGGTTTGTTTCATACAGAGATTAGAAGCTAAACGCGTTCAGCATGTCCGCCGATGCTAGCTCGGCGGCAGCTGCTGCTAACTTGGCCAAAATCGTCAATCTCATTGGCTCCAATGTTAGGGAAGATGAACAACCGCCACAACAGCAACAACAACAACAGCAACAGCCACGACAACAATCTGCGAGAAGTGCGCGAAGTGTGCGATTAGCCAGCAGCGGAACACCGCGTCGCTCCACATATTCCTATGTTCCGAAGTCGCCGCAACTTGAGGATATTGTGTTTGCGGAGCCAACGTGCTCGGAACGCTTAGCCCGTTACTTTGTCATCGTCGTCTATCTGTGTGGTCTCTGTTGTCTGGGCTTCTTCTTGTCCATCTATCACATTTTCTTCTGGGACTCCCGCATGCCACCCGTCTTCAAGGGACAAAAAAAATCCCCGGCCTTTGGCTAGTTCTCCCCACTAAGCCGAAGATTCCCTGTGCAGCATTTCACCACGTTGATGGTAAGCAATGAAAAACTTGTAAGAAACTTTAATGGTTTTCGGCTATCGAGATTTAGTAGCTATGGAAATAAAATAATCCCCCACAAACTAATTACAATTTTGCAAATTTCCTAATACAGAAAAGTATAAAAAGAATCAAATTAATAGGAGAGGAGCCCATATTAGAGATTATCATTATTCTAGAGAAAAAAATGAATAAGTTAAAACTTTCAATACAAACGAGGATAAATATTTTGGTATTTTAATATATTATAAGTTATTGTTCAGTAATTTTGTTGACAACGAAATTAAAATACGAAAAAAAGGGAATAATTTTATTAATATCTTAGTATTTCACTACTACACTTAAACTGGATGTCATAAGGAATTTAAAAAAAAGCATTCTTGAATATACATAAAAAAAAACTATTATTAAATTACGAATTATTCTTGGCAACTTCTTGAGAAAGAAAAATGTAAAAAAAAAAAGGAAAAGTTTTTAGTATTTTTATGCTTCTCTTCTTTAATAAAATGATAATGTCCAGCAAATCGTACTGCATTATTAAACTGCAATGAAACGTTAAATTTGTAAAGCCAACTTCAAAACATGTTCAAATTGACAGCTAAGTAAGCTTTTCGATAAAGCTGCCTTACAACAACAACGAGCATGATTTTGCAATTTGCCGAGCAAAGTCATGTCATAAATTGCATGTGATTTTGTGTTGTTCAAATATGCAGTCGACCACTTTAAAAGTCACTTCATGTACTACTACTACTATTTTATGCACATGCTTTAAGATGTGTTTTCCCTTTTTAATATGTTCTTCTCTGACAGCATTGTTTGTTATGCCAAAATTGTACGATGTGCAAATGTTTGCCAAGCGAAATTTCGATTTCAGCACAACTTTTATTGCACATGCTTCTTCTTTTTTGTATTGTTGTTGTTTACTGAATGTGGTTGTTGTTATTATTGTGGTGGTAGTTGTTGTTGTTTTTTGTCCAAGGAGGCGCCACCTGCAACGGCAGCGAAGACTCCTTGAGGGCCATTTTAAAACAATGTTGCTGTCGCTATTCGTCCAACTGCCCTTTGGGGTCGTGGTTGCGATTGCGAATGCGGGCATGAGAGCGAAATGAGGGTGCAAGCACTGGAAATGGATGTGTATGCGTGTTTGGCCTACATTCTAGTAAGCTAACATGATGTATGTGTGTGTGTGTGTGTGTCTGACCATGTGTGTGTGTGTGTGTGTGTGTAAAGCTTATACAACAAAATCAATGGCCAACGTTGCAAATCGCTCGTAGTCCAAGCCGTTGCCCGTTGTACACTTTCTCTCTCGCTCTCGCTCTCATTGTCGTCGACGTTGTCGTTGTTGGTGTCGTTGTGTCGCTCGCTCAGTTTTCAGCTGCACTCGCTTCGTTGTCCTAGTGACCTAGTTGCAGATTATTAACCTCCAGTCCAACAAGGAGCGAACGACCAGCAACGAACGATTTGCCGAATCGAAATAGTAAAAGTCTAGCGTCAAAATTGCACAACAAGTCGCTACTCTGTAAAGTTTGTTGCAGTTGAGGCAAAGATAATTTCTAATTTTTATTATTTAATTAAAATATGTAAAGGAAACGAAACAAATTTATTGTATATAACTTATATTTTTTAAAACTATTCGATGCACATACAACAAAACATAAATCCCTACGCTTATTCTTTGAGAAACGACAATTGTAGTATCTAGTAGATTCATTAAATGCTTATTGATATAGTAATAAAGCTTGCTGCTATAGCTGTATAACAATGAGCTTGCGCTGACTGAAGCTGCTTGCTATGCGCGCAAATTGCGAAGCGTATGCGACGTGTTATCATGCAATGCAACCAAACACAGAGACTTAACTTGAATTTTCATATCTGATAGACTCGAATTTCCAGTAAATCTAATATATAAGCAATGTATATGATCAACGCATTTGTTGCTACAAATGCGAATATCACAGAGCTTGCGCTCGCTGACAAAAGCTGCTTGCTCTACAGCAAGCAAATTGCAATCGAAATCGCGTATGCGACCTGTTGGCTTTCAGTCTGGCAAACCCGTTGCAAAAAATATTTTGCATGCAGCGCAGAAGAAAGGAAAAAGCAATAAAGCAGCGCAGGTGCAAAAGCAGAAAATGAAACAGAAACAGATGCAGGTGGAGGACTCGGCGAACAGCGAAAGTTGGCCAAGCAAAAGGCGCAACAACAACAACAACGGCAACAGCGACAAAAGTCACTTGCATTGCCCTCTGATGTCCTTCGCGACGCCTCTTGCGAAGGTTGCGCCTGGGCATGGTCACGCGATACGAACATTAGAAATGAAGATGCAACGGCATTTAGCAATGCAATTTTTGCGCCAACAACAACTGCATTTGCATGAATGTTTGGCCATGATTTTGTACGTCTTATGTGTGTGTGCGTGTGTGTGTGTTTGGCAAATTGATTGATGTTGTTTTCAATTTTATTGCTTGCATTATTGCATTTCCATTCGCATTTGAATTTTGCGAAGAAACTTAACGTGGGCGTAAAGTGTGAGAATTATTTGGAAATTGGGGAATTGGAAATGTTTCGGGCGCGCAGTTTTCAGCGATTTTCTGACTCACTGGCTGCCTGTGGCAGAGAGTATGTGTGTGTGTGGGCGGGCTGCTCGCTCTTGACACATAAAAACGCAGTGTGACAGGCCGCAGCAAGACGTGCCGACGTGATGATGCCCGTCGTCGCCTTCGCTGTCGCCTTTGCTGTTGTTGCCTGTTTATTTGTGCAAAATGCCAGCGGCGCGTGCCAGCTGCGATTGTATGCAACGCCGACACAGCATTTCTCACAGGCCAACGATGGAAATTTGTATGCAAATGAAACGGAACAACAACAAGGCAGCAAACAGCAAACAACAAACAGCAGCCGTAACAGGCGGGTGTGGTGTAAACAGGCATTTTATGAATGAAATTATATGCGAAAATACCGAAAAGAGCAGCACAAGCAGCAGAAGCAACGATTTAAGGCTGACGATCGGTCTGGGACAAAGGCGGGGGGCGGCAGCCGAGCAATAACACGAAGGCTGCAGCCGACGAAACGAACAGCAGCCGAAGAGCCGAAGAGTTGATGCCGATGCCGATGCCGATGCAGGAGCCAACGGCATCGCTAGCAGCAGCAGCAGCAGAAAGGCTCTGGCTCTGCTTTTGGCTGAAGCTTTTTTGCGTTGGGGCGTCATTTGGCTTGCACTCGCTCGACGCGTCGGTTGGCAGCGTTTTGTATGCACAGCACAGTGGCTCTGCAACTGTAAACAGTTTGAAGAGTGTGTGAAAGAGAGAGTGAGAGACACAGAAAGAAAGAGAGAGGAAGACAAAGAGAGAAAGAGAGAGAGAGCGACGCGTCACATTAACAATAATATTAATAAGCATAAGCATAACAATAGCAATACAAATAATAATAATAATAATTATAATAATAATATTGATAGCAGCTACAAAACTACAAGAAACATTGCATTTATGTACCACATACTCGTATAATTACAATTAGACTAAAGTTGCAACACTGCCACAACAATAACAATACGAACAACAACAGCAACATCAACAACAACAACAACAAAGTTGAACATATCAAAGAGGAAAGTGCTTAAACAAACAACACACACAAGACTCAAGCAAAAGGAGCACAATCAAACAAGCCCATTGAGTTGAAATTTAATTGAAACCAAATCAAAAATTTTGAGAATCAAAAATAAAAGCGAATCGAAGAGAAGAGAAGCGAAGCGTAAGAATAACAAAACAACGTTAAACAAGTTCAATTGTAAATTACACATCAAAAATATTGTTATAAAGCGGGGGGGCGGACACAGAGCGAAAATGAATTCCAAAGTCAATTCGCTGGAGGAGAAAGTGAAACTGCCGCCCACGGAGACAATAAGCCGTTGCTATCAGCCGCAGCAGAGCAACCGTAAGGTCATCCGCATCCTCACCGTTGCCGTCTATGTGCTGTGCGTCTCATTGGCGGCCATCATGCTGTCGCTGTATTATATATTCATATGGGATCCGACCATACGACCCTTTGTTACCAAGGCCAATCAGTGCGGTAAGTTTTTTTTTGTTGCAGGGGGACAAACCCAAAGGCGTCTGTAAAGAATGTGTTCATACTTTCGCAACATTTTTTAGTTGCGGTTTTACCTCTAACTAGCAAACTCCCTTAAAACAATGTAAAGGGATAGGAGAGAAAAGGGAGCGAGCGGGTGGCATGCGGTCAACTGCTGGCCATTAAGGCCGGACCGCTAAATCAAACTGGGACAAAGACCAACACACACTCATAGCACATAGAACTAGGCTAAATTGCACACTCTTTCCACATGCAGTGGTGCTCCCTTTTTGCTTGGGGATGGAGCGAGGGATGGGGGTTGGGGTTGGGGTTGGCTAACAATATAACGGTAAACGACTCGGAACGTGTCGGCTCGTTTTTTTTGTTGTTTTTTGGGGTGTCGGGTTTTTTAGGGGCGCACGCCGTCGGCTCTTCATACCGGAAGGGCGTCGAAGTTTCTGCTTGTAGTCACTTTTCAGTTTCAGTAAATCAACTCGAAATTAGGTCAATGGGCTATCTCATACTACATGCACACACACATACATATATATATACGAGTGTGTGTGTGTAATCTGCTTGGCTTGGCTTTTGCGGTTCAATAAACGCATTGTCACTAACCATGAAATTGGTTCAGCGACTGCAAATTTACCGAGCACTCGAAACCAGTTCAAGCGGCACACACACACACACACACACACACACACTTATACAAACACACACACACACCCACACAATGAGCACTCATTGCATTCATATCCTGTGCTGTATACTGGCTCCTTTTCAACTGCCATTCAATCTATTGAAATGCCTTGCAGCATGCCATGATAATTAATTACCTTTGGATAAGTTTTCCACTCACAAAACAATGGGTGTCAAATAAAGCGAACTAAAACTTTTCTTTTCGTTTCTTTTCCTTTTGGTCCTCAAAATGTCTTTTGTCGAA
The DNA here is from genome assembly GCA_035046325.1 of Drosophila niveifrons. NCBI lineage: Eukaryota > Metazoa > Arthropoda > Insecta > Diptera > Drosophilidae > Drosophila > Drosophila niveifrons. The sequence continues at coordinate 6,227,400 of JAWNOC010000063.1, read as the reverse complement.
CTTAAAGCTTTGCAGGTAATCCAATCACAACTACTGCGAAACGTTCATCTCGCTGTCTGTCTGCTTCTTGGCACACCTTTATTTAAAAAACCTTAAGAACTACAGCAATAAAAGTCGCGTATTATATGCATAGAGTCATGTATCTAACAATATTCATTACACTACTTTTAAAGCGGCCTGCTGAATGAAATGAAGTACAAACTCAGTGATAATCTTTATCTTTCATTCGATAAAGCTTTAATACTATAAGTAATACGTAAATGACAATTGTATTTAGCTAACTGGATGAACGTTTCATATTGAAGAACGCATTAATAGCAAAAGTTAACACAAAACCTGTATTAAAAACTACAAATTATTTTTATACCCGCTACCCATAGGGTAGAAGGGTATTATAACTTTGTGCGGGCAGGAAATGTATGTAACATGTAGAAGGAGGCATCTCCGACCCTATAAAGTATATATATTCTTGATCAGCGTCAACAGCCGAGACGATGTACCGTCTGTCCGTCTGTCTGTCTGTCCGTCTGTCCGTATGAAACACTGGATCTCAGAGACTATAAGAGATAGAGCTATAATTTTTTTTCGACAGCATTTGTTATGTTTGCACGCAAATCAAGTTTGTTTTAAATTTTTGCCACGCCCACTTCCGCCCCCGCAAATCAGAAAAAAATCAAATAACAAGCGTAATAATAAAGCTGGAGTCGCAAATTTTGGGATATACATTAGGAACTATAGTTTTTGTGACTCCCGAAAATTTGGTTGCGACCAGATAAAAATTGTGGAAGTTATTAAAGAAATACTTTTGTATAGGCTAAAACGCCTACTTACTAGGGGTCTCAGTTGCTTTGGCCGACAATCTGGTATATTGTGCCGTCTATGGTATATTTTGAATGTGGTACTATATCGATATACCAAATATACAACTTAGCACATTTTGCAGTATTTTTTTTTAGTATTTTCGGTATATTTTGAAAATAATACCGCAATATTTTGCTTTTATTAAAAATGGGTAGCGGGTATCTCACAGTCGAGCACACTCGACTGTAGCTTTCTTACTTCTTTTTAATTGAATAGACTTCTTACATAGCCTTGGTACCAATTAATAAACCACATAAAAATAACAACCTTAGGTATATTTGTGTAATTTCTGGTATATTAATTTCGGATATTTTATAAAAATACGTATATTTTTTCAACTTACTACTATTTTGAAATAAATTTTGGCATATTGTCAGTAAATCTTTATATTCATATTTTTTATTCATTTATACCAAGGATTTAGCCTTAGGTATATTTCAGCATTTTTCCGATATATTAATGTGGTATATATTATTAATAATATTAAAGCGTGCTGATTGGAGCTTTCTTATTGTTTAGTATATTTCCGGTATATTAATTTGGTATATATTATTAATATTATTTATGCTGCACACTCGCTTTTTACATTTTCTAGTACTTTTCCGGTATATTAGTTTTGGTATATTTTCGGAATAATACCGCACTGAATGGTTTTTATTGAAAATTGATGGCTAAGAAACCGCTTGTTTAACTTTTGCAATATAAAAATTCATCCAAATAAATCATTACAAAATATGACAATAATTAATTATAATACGTCATCAGAGAGAGAGAGTATCTCGCAGTCGAATAAACACTTGCAAACATTGTGCAAATTGCGAATGAAGAAACTTTGAAAAGTGCGCAAAACTTTGGCAAAAGTTTCTTCTTGGCATATTTCTAGTAAATTAATTACAACAGATTGGCAGATTTAAGTAACACACTCAACTTGCGGTTTGCTTTTGAAATGATGAAATGAGCTAATTTGATTTCCACATTTTGATGTTGGTCGTTGCAGATAAAATTGTGATACCCGAAAAAATAGCCATACGTCTACTCAACTCATCGGAAGTCACAGCGGAGCAGTTCTACAGGCACATCCTCGATCAATATCGCATCCTAAACCATTTGCAGCAGCAGCGTCAGCAATTCCTGCAGAAGCAGCATCTGCAGCTGCAGCAGCTGGAGGCAAGCAATCGCTTTCAGGAGGTCTTTGCCACAGCGACCATAATCCAAGCGCATCCCCATCCGCATCCACATTCGCGTGATCCGCTCAAGAAGCAGCTGCTGTCGTCACCCGTCACATCGTCATTCTCCAATCACAGCGATTCGTCTGCCTTTCGCCTCGAGTCACCTGCTGCCAATTTAGATGTGGCAGCAGCTGCAGCTGCTGGAGTGCCGCCATCGCCACACCATATGCCGATTGTGTTGGACACATCGCCACCGGGCGATATGAATGCGATGAGCATGATGCACCTCAAGCGTAAGACACATCGTGGCCACTACAAGCATCATCGATCACGTGGCGGTGGCAGTAGCCAAAAGAAGCCCATCATCGGCGGCTCATCATCGACAACAGCAGCAGCAGTGGGAGCAGCGTTTGCCTTGGGCGGGGAGCAACCGACGCCAGCAACGCCACATGGCTACATGGATACACCGCTGAATCCGGCAGCGGGCACGATTGTGCAACAGCCGCAGTTGCAGCTATACACCTCGATGCCCATCCCATTGATACTGAGTCCCAGCAACAGTGAGAAGCGTCCCATGCACCACAGTCACAGTCATGTGCATGGCGAGCGACGCGGAGGAGGCGGCGGTGGCGGTGGCGGTGGCGGTGGCAACAGCGGTGGTAACGGAGGTGGTGCGCAGGCGCGGCGTCGCACCACAACAGCCACCGTGTCGGGCTACGATGCGCAGACATATCTCAATCCCTTTCTCACCGGCGAGCTCATCTTTGAGAAGTAAATTTACTTTCGTTTTAGTTCTTTTTTTTTTGTACAACGTTGGCCAAAGATTTGTATGTAGTTTAGCAGGACTCGAACTCTGTCATATCACCACAAAAATACACACTACTACTACTACTACTACATATTCTAATCACACACACACATTAGCACGACAGTTGTAACCAGATATCAGACGATGAAGAGATCTGATCCGATCTGATCTGCACCTAGTACAACACTCACACTCGAAAGCATTACACAAGACGGCTTCAATTGTTACCGAATATATCAGAATATATGAAGAGCGAAAGAGAGAGAGAGAGAAACGAAAGAGAGAAGGAAAACATAACTGTATACTCGACTACTACTTACTACAGAGCAAAAGAGAGAGAGAGAGAGAGAGAGCATGAGAGCATTCACTGCATACACGATAGTTAAACGATAGCTAGGTACAACGATAGATCGTACAACGATGTACCTATACGGGACCCACTCCACAAAAAAACAAACAAACAAATAATAATAATAATAATTATATAGAGCGTCACTCACACAGCAGCGGCAGCAAGCAACAACACCCCACCTAGGACACTGCTTTAAAGGCAGCTAGCGAATGCTACACCAACTACAATAAATACTACAAATATACATATATATACGATGTATCCATTAGTTAACTCTAGTCCAACAACCAAATTATCACGATACTCTCACACGGCATCTGCATGACACACACACAATTTGCGAGCGGGTTCAGCTTGAGAAAAAATAATGCATGAAACATAACAAACACACACTCGGAAATATTATTAGATTGATCAGATTGCATATATATCAGTTATATGGTATTTGTACATACAACAACAATTACATAGAAATTATATACACATATATATCGTATATATACATATTCGATATTAATGTTGTTGGTTGTTGTTTTTTTTTTTTTTTTTTTAAAGAATAAAATAAAAATGTGATTGACAACAATATTACCAAACAAACAAAAGCAAAATATACGAATCGAAATTCAGTTCAATTTATTCATAGATTTTTCAAATTGTTCAAAACATTTTTTATATAGACATTTTTGTGAATAGCACGGTAAACAACAAAATATAAAATATTTAAAAAGAAAAAACCAAAAAACAAAAAAAAGTGAATGAAATTGAATTTAAAAAATTATGTTAAGATTTGAATAGCATTCGATTTGAATCATTTTAAAAATATATACATATATATATATATATATATACATATATATAAATATATATTCGTACTCCTATGTAGCAAATGTTTGTGAGTAGCACGATAATAATGCCACGTGACACGACACGTGCAAACAAAATAATGTTCAACATAATCTTAAGAGATCAAAACAAAACAAAACAAACAAACAAATCGGAAATGTTTTCGAAATTTTAGTAAAGTTTTGAAATAGATTTTAAAACATACAATAATTATTTGCAGACGGGATTTTTTACAATACAATATGTAGCAGATATACATATGTTTAGTAGATACAAACGACACCCAAAAAAAATACTTTTTCAAACAACATTAAACTTGGATAGTTAACAAAATGGCGCGCATGCATCTCAAAATGTATTTCAATCTTAAGTTGTTTTATTCTCTCTCTTGATTATTTCGTATTGCATGACGAACACACTCTCACATATAAACATACTAGATACATACTATATCTATCTATATATTCATATATGAACCATACTCGTATATACCCTACAAAAAAAGAAAAGAAACTATACAATGCATTCAGCTGTGGCGCACTCCACTCATAAGGATAATGGATAAAGGAACTGCAACCGCATGAGCATTTTTTTGAGAATTGAGATTTGAAATTAAACATAGCAAGAAAATAATAAATACATACATACGTACATACTGACACATACTGACTACCTACTATATCTATCTCAGATACCACACCACACTCTCTCCTACACAATTCAGTTAATGAAATATATAGAATGAGATAATGTACCACATAACTAAAAGTATATGGCTTTATGACATACTAGAAATTGTATCCTGTATCTGAATCTGATGGACATATGCATATTACATATACATATACTACCGTGTACTTAGAAGATGAATAATAAAATTGTAGCGGGCGCATCAAGCGACTGCATGAAACAAACAAAAACCAACAACAAAATATAAGAAATCTATCAATTTAATCGCCACGAAATTTCTAATTACCAACAACTAATTGCTGGAGTTGGAAATGGGTCACTGCAAAGTTGATTAAACAGCGAAAGTGCATTTGGGTTTTGTGCATTATCGATGGCCTTTGGCAACTCTGGCCATGAGTTTGGAAGGCTTTTAAGTGCGTTGACTATGTTATCTGAAAGCCAATTTAAAAGTGAACGACGAAGCTTGACAGACAAATTTTATTTATAGGTTTCATATAGTTAAATTGATGGGAATTTGGGCTGTGCGTTAATTGTAAAGTTCGAAGTTAGTTTTCAAAAAGTTTTTTCACACTAATGTAGTACAGGTTCACTAGTATTCTTACCATTTTGTAACAAGGATAGCTTGGAATATCGATTTGCAGGGATTTGGATATTTATTATCCTTCAAAAAAGTATAAGCATAGAAAAATGATAAACAATTTTAAAAAATCCCTTTAAAAGCATACAGTATTTTCTAACTATGCGAAACAAAACAGAAACACTTATAATTTCAGCTAGATGCAAATTGCATTCGAAAATAATATATAAGATCAAAAGTCAGTTAACAACAAAGCAAAGAATGTGATAAAAAGAAAAAATTGATTGCTACAAATCCAAATATCACTCAGCTTGTGCTTGTGACAAAAGCTGATTGCTATGCGCGCAAATTGTATTCGCAATCACGTATACAACATGTTAGCTTGCAGCCTGGCAAACCGGTTGCAAAAAATATTTTGCATGCAACGGAGACAAAAGAAAATGCAATAGTAATAGGATAAAGTAAGTATTAAAGAAGAAACTGAAAGAAAAAGAAGCAAATGCAGCTGGAGAACTCAGACCAAATCAAAACATGTGCATCAAAAAAATGTTGCATACTTTGAGGATGCGTTTAGGTGAATACGTGCTGTGATTATAGCTATAACTCAGCTGGAAATTGAAGGATTACAAAATTATATGCATTTATGTGCTCACAGATGCCAGCACTACCGATTTGCATTCAAGGATTTACAGAATCGAACTCAAAAAATTCTCGAACAATTTTCCAAGGGGGTGGCATGCAAAAATTGTCCGAAATTTAAATTATGAGCTGTAATTTCGCCATTTACAGAGCGATTTGAATGTCCTTCTGCATGTTAATAGTTACTCATATAAGGATGCCGAATACATAACAATATCCTTGAAAGTCCTTCAAACGGCTGAGAAAAAGGATTATTTTGGTAAACAAGAAAGTAGCTATATCACTGGAGTCCTTTGCAGGATCAGGATAATATTAGTGGCAAATAATTTCTTTTTAAACGAGCTAACAACTGGCCAAAGGACATTCAAGTTGTTCGGTAACTTTTCGAGATATTCCGAATTTTTTGTTTGTGGCGATTTTCCGTTCGCCCTGTAGCCAAAATTTTCTAAGTATTGGATTCTTAGTTGACCCCATAATTTGTTGATGCCAAACAATAGATATCGATGCCATGAATCGAATGCAACAAGTCCGGCAAAAATGCGTAAGAAAATGGACGAACAAGGATAAGTTTTCTAATTAATAAGTAATACAGAAATAAACAATAATTTTGTAGCATACTTTCAGGCTGAACAAAAGTTTACCTTCATAGGGATTCATATGAATTATTGGAACATTGACTAAGACCTTTATCGATTTCAACATAACATTGTAATTGTGTTATTCTTGTTTGATTAAAACTGAACTTAAGTTGTAAAAATCATAAATCTTGTTTAAATTGCAAACATAATCTTCAGTTGATTTAAAGAAGCCACCTGGACCTCTAAGTGAAATACTTATATTTGAATTAAATGCGTTCTTATACCGAAAATATAGAGCCTATTCTTATCATAGTTTGATCTGCACGACTGTTTATGCTGATCTACATAAACATAAATAAACATCACGTTTATTGCAGCGACTTTATGTATAAATCAAAGCCACTTTACGATACACTATTCTTAGATATTTTTTAATGGCGCGAGAGCAACATGGATATTAAAGATAAGTTTAATTAACTGCTGTCATATAATAAGTTATGACGCCGTCGGCACTAAGCCAATTGGACAAGCCCCTTTGTAACACAAATGCTTATCAAAATTTCAATTTCTATTTTCAACTTTCAGAGTAATTAATCCTTTTTGATGTGTCACTTTAAAAACTCACCGAATTCGTGCTCGCAGTCAATCACATAGCCGGAATTGTCCATTTTTGTTAAACACGAAAAAAATAAATAAATTAATACTAACAAAAAAAAAAATAGAAAAATAAAAGAAAAGGTTCAGCGGTCGAATCAGATCGGATCTTGTATATAACAAGCTAACACTGGACGAGATGCGACTACTGGCACTGCCGAAATTCAACTGGCATGCTGGGAACGTCAGTTCACGTCTTTTACCAAATTTTATCATAAAGTAATGCTTTACACTCGGCTATCATTAGGAAGACCGATTACAATTGGGTTCTGTAAAACAAAGTGTGTGCGTGTGTGCTTATAGCCATGATAATACTTCTTTGATGCTTAAACTCGTAAAACATTAGATCACACATGAATGGAACGATTCCGAAATACCCAGTAATAAGTTTAAGTATATTATGAAAAGTTAAATGTAAATGAAATGAAAGGAAATCTTTATATAATTTTCATTTTATATAAAAAAAAACTTACTTAATAAGAATAATATAATAAAGATTGCATTGTGAGACAACAAGAGAATGCAGGAAGCCACTCCCATAAATACGCAATGAGATCACAACCTGGAATAGAATACCCTATTTGTTTCCTTTACAGGGTATTAAAACGCGATATCACACAACTAACAACATGGGTTAACTGAGCTGTAAAATATTAATACCCGCCTCGCTAAACTTTATAATCACAACTCTATAAATTTATGCAAGTCAGCGCACGCTGAGACACTTGCTCTTATTCTTCCCCATCGTCTAGCAGAGCACCACAACAATAGCATAGCATATAATCTGGCCAACAGTTGCCAGGGAAGCGTCTCGAAATGACGACAAAATAAATAAATAATACAGGAGAAAATAAGAATTGCGTTTTTTTTGTTTATATGACTGTTTAGGTTCTTAAGATTCTTAGTCCATAGTTCAGTTAATGCTCTGAAATTTCATTGGTGAAGGTGTTTTCAAGGGTAGAAGATCTGCATTCATGTAATTTTTGGGAATTGCGAGAATCGTTTTATTTTTTTGCCGATCTGTGATAAGAAGTTCGATATACAGTTTTTTTTTGTATTTTGTGTTTTGTTATAATAATACAGAAGTTCTTAGCATAGACTGAAAACTACGAATAAGAAAAAAAACACACACACACAGTATTCAATTAATGATTGAAATTGATGTGGGGAAAAAACACGAGAATGAATAGCAGGAAACCTTCCTCAGGCATGTAGTACATTTGTGTATGTGAAGGTAACAATAATGTACGATTTTCATAATATATGTATGTGGTGTGTATTGTATAAATATATGTATCTCTGTAAATTGCAGCGTACTTTCAGATGCGTTTGTATCTATGTACATTTCATCTCATTCTCTCGTTCTCTCCTTCTCTCTTTCACTCACTCTTTGCTTTCTCCATTTGTGTATTTGCCATACTCTTCGGATGCATGGACAATTACTTGCACTTTCGAACACACAGCAATCTATTTCTCTATTACGGAGAAGCTTATGGTTTATGATGATTTAAATGTACTCTTATGGTATAACAAAAAGCCATGTAGTGAGATAGTTAAGACCGACATGCTGATAATATTTACACGAAAACAAGAATACGTAAAAGAGTTAAGCTAAACGCAATGAATTGACTTAAGAATATCATCTTATATACACATATACAGATACAAAGATACTCATATACTCGAATACAGCAGATACGGATACGGATGCGGATGCAGATACGTTAGCTAGCGACTTTAATTGGTAAAACGTTTTCACTTTTAGACGTCAACAAAAGTCTTACAATACGTTATAGGTAAGTGTAACTTATTTTAAGAAGAGTACAAAGATACATACACATATATTTCTTCTTTTTCTTTTTTGCATTGCTGATAAAACGACAAAAGCAGACGATAACAATCTTAATCGCATTTTGACTATATAGTACATTCAACGTTAATTCGAAACATTTCCATTTCCATTTCCAAATTCGTTATGCCCGCCAAAACCGTTATTAAGTTAAATTTCAAAATACAATTATCAAGTAAATAGCTCTCTATATTCTTTCATAACTTCAAGACCATGGGAGAACACACACAAAAAAAAGAAAAAAACAAAAACAAATTTGATTTATAATTATTTTTAGAAATAAGAATTAAAAACTCTACAAACGTATCGCAACGAAAGGCGTCTTCGGGGGCGTTTCGCATCGTATGTTCGAGTCATTTATACAAAGTTATGGAAGAAATAAATGTTATAGTAGTAGAGCAATATCGCTATGCAAAAAACATACACACAGAATAAATACAATTGCAAATCATGTAAATTTCGATTAAATTTGCGATTCATTTCCATCGAAATTCTACACACTTGTGTTTTTTTTTGTTTCGGTTTTGTTTTATGTATATACATAAATATATATAGATATATAGATCTGAATTCGCACATGTTGTGGATATTGTGGATTGTGTCTTTTTGTTTGCTGTTCAAAATTGAAATGGCGGCGTATCGCGACAAGTGTGCGCATCCATTGGTGTGATGACCACGTGCAGGGAAAGCGTGTTGCGCTGATTCCCAGTCAGATGGGGACTCAAATAGGGCGATGTGTGCTCCAACTCTTCGTATGGCAATAGGTTATCCAAATTGATGACACGCGCCTCATCCGAAAAATACTCTGTACGCTCCACAACGGTTCGTATGTGCGGAATTTGATTCTGCACTCCAACAATGAGCACAGCAATCTGCAAATTACAAATTGCATATATTTCAATTTCAGTTGAATTTCGTAAGTGTAATGTGTAGTGTGTAGCACCTTGAAACGCTCCTCCTCGATTTTGTTGTGCTTGCAGGTGACGCGCAATCGCACCGTGTTCAGTGAGCAGCCGGGCACATCCTCGCCACACACCATTTTGGCCTTATTGTACTTGACTCCGCGCGGAAAGAATTCAATTTCCCAAGTCATGCAGGGATCTGAAATGAATCAAAACATTAATTGAATTATGCCGATTAACAGTTTTTCACGAAACTCATATATGTTAGAAAAAAAACACAAATTTAACAGTAATCACATTCTTTACTAACAAATAAGAAAGCTAAAGTCGAGTTTTCTCAATTGTGAAATATCCGCTTTCAAAACAAAAACAAAACGGTGCGTTATTATTCTTAAAATATACCGAATGATATATAACAAATATACAAAAATATACCGATGGCCATATTTCGTATATGGTATATTTACTTGGTATATTTACTACATCATAGTACTACCTTCGATATATACCAAAGGGTAGCAAAAGAGATTTTGGTGTTCATACAAAACAAAATTATTTTTCTTTCGACTTATCAAGGAATATTCCAGCACAAATTTTAGATGCTATTGTGTTTCAAATGATTTCGCAGAAATACAAAGTAAATATTAGCACACATAGTAAGAAACTCCATACAATCTAATCAGCATAACGAATTTTTGGATGAATCATGTTGCAATACAGAATTCATTTCACCTAATCAATTTTAAAATAGACTTTCTAACAACTTTGTAAAAAATTACAGTTGTATGCCCAAATAAATATTCTAATATTAGGCAAATTACTAAACGGTTTACTTTACAATATATGTATAAAAATGACTTATATGAAAGTTTAGCAAAATGGAAAATGTTCAAAACTTACCATCCTCAGTCTCGGCGATATGACGCTGCGAAAAGAAGCAGGTTACATAGTTCTTATAATCCTCAATCTCATCAAAGTTGGGCACATCGATGCCCACACTCCACGTATCGTTCCAATAGAGACGTGGCGTAAATTGCAACTCCCCGCACTCCGAATAGCGCACCTCACGCACCCGATCCTCCTGCCCAGATTGATAGCTCATACCGATGGCAATGCGCTCAACGAGGAACTTATTGTGATACTTAATCAACGGCACACACATCAATTTTGATAGCTCGGTGGGTGTCATCATCCCGAAACGTATATGCATCACCGTCTGCTCGATGAGCTCCACAAAGCTGCTGGCCTTCTTCTCGGCGCTCAGATTGCTGGTGGCCTCGATGAGATCGTGACGATGCAGTAGCCACGTCTGCAATATGTTAAACAATTTGTACTCGCTGGCGACAACAATGTCATTCTGCTGCAACAGCAATTGCAATATGGCCGGATCCATATCAACGAAATCCTTCGATTCAGCGACCATGCCCAGATTCCATTTGAGAAAACGCTTCAACGTTTCGGTGAGATCATTATGCGTGGGCGTAAATGACAATGTATATTGCAGCCATGAGACCAAATAGCCACTGGTTGCCGCCTTCGCCACATGCTTCATCATATAGCCGACGCACAGTTCGATGAGGTCGCGTACATTGTATTTATCGGATAATGCCAGCATTGGCATCACCGTCTGTAGCGCCACCTCAATGTGGCCCACATACAGATACTTGATGAACTGTGGAAAGACCGCCGAGCAGCAGGCTTCCTCGTGCAGCTCAATCACACGCTTGCTGCACTCATTCCACTCCGGGTTCATGAGCATCACCTGAAAGACATCGCTGCTGGCGCAGAGAATGACACGGTGAGCGGGATACTCGTTGCCATCGACCAGCAGCACAATGTCCGACATCAATTTGTCCGCATACAGATGCGCAATCTTGTTTAGCACGCTATTCGCATCGATCATCTGTTTATCATTAACATCAATTAGTTATATATGTATGCATATATTTATGTATTGGGTTGTCTTGTTCTTAAAGGAACATGCATACTCACTGTGCTAGCGCCATCCTGTGCCTCGTCTGTTTCCAGGCATTTGCGTCGCTTGGCATCCTGATCCTCGTTGAGGGGCGTTGTGGTGCCTTCGCTGCCACCATTTGTGGCGGCCACTGGATTTGCATTGTTATTGCCACTGGCACAATTTGCAGCATCGCCAGCTGCCGCAACACCAACAGCAGGTGCAGCAGCTCCAGCTCCAGCGGCTCCAGCTGATGCGCCAGCAGCTACAGCACCGCCAGCAGCAGCAGCAGCAGCTGGTGCGGCTGCTGCAGCGCCACCTCCAGCTGCAGCAGCACCTCCTGCTCCTGCTCCACTTCCGCCTCCGCCTCCACCTCCACCTCCACCAACAGCTCCAGCTCCAGCTCCAGAGGCAGCCGCGCCTCCGTTAATATTTGCGTTCATAAAAAACTTTACACGCGTTACGTTTGGAATTCTCAGTGTGGCCGAAAATAAATGGAATCTAACTGCTCCTCCCACACACACACACTCGCACACACACACAAAGCTTTAAATCGAATGCCGAGTTGAGTTTGCCTAAAACAGCAGCCTTGCAGCACATTGGGGCCCAATTGGGTTCACATCAATTTCCCCAGCTATGATAGTAGAAAACAACAAATTGCGTTTGTGTGACTGTGTGACCGTGCGCATGCTAAGCCAAAAATGCCCCAAACATTAAAATGTTGTACAAAGTAATTGCTATCGTTAATCAAACGATAACTTTTTCGGTTAATCGAATTCAAATTCAAATCATATGTAAATATATATTAAATATAAATAAGTAATAAATTATTATTGTAGCAAAAACAAAAAAAAATAAATAACTAAATACTCTCAAAATCGAAACTAAATATTTATTTAATAAACCAGTTTTATTACGATAAATATTTTGAGCTTTTTGTACTTACAATTATAATCAATAATAGATATTTTAATCCATTTTAAATGTTTTTTTTTTTATTCATAAAAGTCCTAAACTCTAATGGAGTTTTATAATTATTTATTAAATCATATCAAAATGATTAACTTTATTAACAAAACTGCAACTTCCAGCGAATAAATTGCGCAGAAAATTTAATACTTATATTAACGGGCACAACATGAAGTAAAAATTCCCCGTAATACATATTTGGTAAATAATCGCCAACACATTCCATATTCCATTCCCAAATTGGTTTTTCTTTTATTGACTTCGTTTGAGCTATATATATTATTAGACAAATTTCTTTAAACTAAACTCAATATTTAATGCGAAAATCGAAAGTTGAGATCAAACATGCCAGATATCTATTTAAATATTCGTATCCTTGCCTTCTCGTACATATCATGTAAATAGTAGCAGCAATTTTAAAAATTCTACTACCTCAAGTCTATTAAAGTTTCAACAGTGATTGTTTATTTATAGATATTTGGCACATGTGAACAAAACTCGCAATTTACATCACAAAAAAAAAAATTTTAATAGTAAAAAAAATAAAAACTCGGAATAAAAAAGAACTATAGCGAAACAGATGAAATTAAAATAGTATCAAACATTTGTTGTTTTGTTTTTTGATGTTGTTTCGTTCCAAGATGGCACGACTTGGCTGTCTTGATGAACATATAGAAATTATGTTACTTTGGCGATGACGATGACGATAATGGTGATGCTGTTGATGATGTTGATCTTGACATTCGTATATGTGTGTGCAGTGAATTTGTTCAGTGTTTGATAATTGCAGCAAACTCAAAGTTCATCGTGTCCAATGAATTTCTTGATGTACGCCTGCAGTTCAGGCAATGAACGGCTGCCATTGTATTCATTCTGTCGCTTGCCATTCTTGTAGAGGAACAGCGTCGGATATCCCTCGACTTGTTGATCAATGCAAATCTGTTTGTTCTCCGGCGTTGTGCAATCCACCTTGGCAATCACAATATTCGATTCCGTGGACACAGTATCCGTGGCCAATTGCTCCCAAGTGGGCTGCAGTTTCTGGCAATGTCCACACCATGGTGCATAGAATTTGATGAACGTGATGCCATCGGCAGTTGCCTTCTCGAACTCCGAGTCGCCGCTCAGCTGCAGCACAATATTCTTTTTATCCTCGTCCTTGGCGACATCTTTCTTCGCTGCATCGCCACCTTTATTGGGTGCCCCAATCATTTTCTCCACGTAGGCGGTGAGCGTCTCAAGATCGCGTGCGCCAGCATATTTCTCAATTTTCTTGCCATCCTCAATCCAGAGCATGGTGGGATAACCTTTCACCTCAAAGTCCTGGCAAACGGAACGATATTGCGTGCAATCAACTTTCGAAATTGTCACATCGCTTTCCTTGATCAACTCCTGGGCCAATTTTTCCCAAGTGGGCGCCAAGCGCTGAAATTTATGAAAATCTCCAATTAGTTTTTTTATGCTAAACTTAAAGAGAAGTCGCGACCATTTTACCTGACAATGACCGCACCAGGGGGCAAAGAACTTGACGAAATGATTGCCATTGGACACATGCTTGGCAAAGGTCTCCTCGGTAAGTTCAACCACCTTGCCAGCATTTGGATTTGCCTCCAGAGCCTTCTCTTCGCTCAAATCCTCCTCGCCCACTGTGTTAAGCTCTTGATTGATAAAATCGGTAATGGCTGGCAAATCGCGGGTGCCCTTGAACTTAATGGACTCCGTTTCTCCCAATTTGAAGAGACGCAATGTGGGATAACCGGTGACCTGATGGTCGGCACAAAGCGACTGATGCTTGGTGCAATCGACGCGAGCAATGGTCACCTTGGGGTCATCGACATTCATGATTTCGGCCAACTGTTCCCACAGTGGATGCAATCTTGTGCAGTGTCCACACCTGGAAGACGTAAAAAGAAGTCGTACATATAAATATAGTATAAGAACAAAGACAATCTATAATATTTATGTATGTTCTATACTGAAAGATCTCGATAAGCGCACGCTAGCTTATCAGTCAATAAAAACAAAGACTGATTTGGAAAAAAAGAAAAATAATGGCTTGGCAATAATTATTCAACTTGGGCCCGTTCAATAAACCTTTAACGAACGAAGTTGAAGCGAGTGAAATAGGAAGTGGATTTTTTCAACATTTCACCGGTAAGTTAATTCCTAATCATCGGTCAAGCTCCAGTTTAAAACTGAACGGCTCGATAGCGACATATTCAAAAACAGAAATTTAAATTACAGCTTTATCCTAATTTATTAAGTTACGGACTTACATAGAGACAGTCGTATTGTTCTTATCTGAACAATAGCAAGTTATCGCTTTAACTCGACTTCGAGAAACGGACGCTAAGTGGCATAATTTAAAAGACTATCGTTCAAGTTTTGGGGGAAGTTTAAAAATAGAGAGGAAACCATCAAGAATTGACGACGACTCGAGCCTAATCATATTCTGTGCTAAAACAGTCAGTTTGTTAAATTTGGACACGTATTCGGCTCCACGTAAAGTGAAACTTTTCCAGTTGTTGTTGTTGCTTGGATGAGACACAACGCAAATCATCATTAACTGACGTGTTGTTAAATTTTATTTCACCAATCTTAGTCATAAGCCATGTGACACTTTTAAAACAACTAACTATCTTAAGAACTTGTATTGTTCTAAAATATATTTAAATAGCAAATAAACTATGAATAAATAATTAATTAACCTATATTTATTTATTAAATATGTATACTTAAATGATCAAATAATTTTAATCATCTAAAGATAAACTTAACTAAAGTTAGGTTTTAGCAAAAAATATACAAGCAAATTATACACATCAAAAAGCATAGACATGCTATGGTCTAAAGTAAAAATAATTAAATATGAAATAAAGTCCTCATTAGAGTCGTACTTGAATAAACTTATAATTCCAATCTGTTTGGCTTCAGTATTGTATATATGTATATCAACAAGTTATAATAAATAAAGCATTAAATCAAGTAATAATTATATGAAAGTAATAATAAAAGCACTTGAACAATCTAATAATCAATTTCTAAAAGCTTCTATATAGAGCAGCTCGTATATATTATCGCAAAACAGCTTAAGCAGAGTTAAGTTTTTTGTAAATAAATAAAACATACGTGTTAGAAACGCATGACGGGCCGACAATTGAAATATTTGAAAAGAGATTTCTACTACATAATATTAGTGTTCTTCATATACTTCAATAATAAATGCTATTTAATATTGTAAGCTGATAACGACTACGAGACGCTTTTTGCCGGTCAACGAACGGCGCATACATTATTAGTACATGTATTAGTTTTGTCATAGTGTCTCTCTGTGTGTATGTGTGTGTGTGTGGGGGGCTGACTAAGTATGCATGTGGATGTGCACGTCTTTGTGTGTGCGTGTGTAATCTTGTAGTATTTGTCAATCAGAGACGCGGGTTCTTCACTTTTCTCAAAACAAAGCCCCCGTTTGACCGTTTGAAGCGTCCTTATCGTAAATACGTATAGTACGTGTACAATTATTCCCGAATAATGACAAATGTGGAAATATATCAAATGACTGCGTCAATATGACACCAAAAACTTAGAACAATAGCAAAAGCAGCTGTTGCTGCCCAAAACCAATGTATGCAAAGCTTGTCTAATTATTTAGTTGATTTGTGTCAGTCAACAGGGAAATGTGTGTTTGTGTGTGTTTGTACACTTGCTTAGAAGTGTGCACAAATTTACATACACACGACACGCATATACATGCGTGCTTATGTGTATGTCCGTTTGTGTAGAGTTATGCATGATTGTGTGTACAGATGTTTTAAAGTCTGCGTGGCTGCAGCAACAACAACAACAACAGCGTCATATATTTGCCGGCCATGGCCGAAAAAACCCACAAAATTCTGCCAAGTTGCCAAATTAAGGCAGAATATACATACAATATTTTTTTTTCTTTTTTTTTTAGTGTTCTTGCAATTTTGTATTTTATAGCTTACCATGGCGCAAAAAACTTGACAAATACATTGCCGGTTGCGATAGCCTCGTCAAATGTTTCCGGGTCCAATTCGATGGCGAAATGTTTTTCATCGGCCGCCTGTTTTTGGTCCTCTTCTTTGGCATTTGCCACAAATGGTGACAGGCTTAGAGCACAAATGCCAGCTAGCAGCGGTATGTATGATTTGAATAACATTTTCGACTGTTTCCAAATTGTTAATTGTATTTGCACTTAAATACTACACACAACACCACCACTCTATCCGTCTATATGGATGAATTCAGACTTTTTGTTTCTAAAAAAAAGAGCTTTGTGGTGTGACCACACGCAAGTATCAAAAATATACGTTTAAACGTCGTTAGAACATACCAAATGTAGTAAATGAATGTGACCAATTAAGCTGAAGAGTATTTTATTTTATATTTTTGCAGTCAAAGCAGAATTAATGATTCTAGTTTTTTATTATTGCAAAACTTAAAAGTTACTTTTTAATAAGCTCTAAAAAAGGAATATTCTTTTAACGACACGGTCTTCTTAAAAATACGCAAGTCCATAATGCTATCGTAAGCGATTAGAATTTTAACAATTATCGATACTTTCTTTAAAAGTACTCGATGGCAGTTTAAATTATGAATTTTAAATTTGGAACTGCTCACGAAATGAGTAAATTTTAATTGTTCATGGAATTAATAAGAAAATTTGATTTGTTGTGGTACAAATACATGTGGACCATATAGTTTATTCAATTTATATTAATGCATACAGTCCCTACTCAACCCACCCACTATGAAAAACGCAATTCTTAATAAAAAAAAAAAAATAATAAAAAAAAACAGTTTAAAACCGTTTCTAATTGATATACAGATATTTCGAAATGAAATTGTGTGTAACAATTTGTAGGATAGAAACCAGCATTATATCAGCTAACTCTTTTTTTGTTTTTGTAGTTTTCCTTTTTTATGTTTATGATAAAAACAATAACGTACATATTACCGAACAACCAAACAACTTTATCGAGCATATAGTATTCTTTCTCAGTCTACGATCCCTCGTCTTTTTTTTTAAGTTTTCTACAAGTTAACTAGCTGCAGCTGCTGCTTTTATTTTAGTTTTTGTTCCACATTTGCTTGTGAGTATTGAAAGTCCGTTGTTGTCCTGGGGACCTGAGCAAGAAGAAGCTAGATTCAAGAGAATATATGGAGGGAGGGAGGGAGGGGCAGGGGAGTTGTGTTGTTTGTGCTACGATGGAAACAGTCTTGGAGTGGGGATATTTTGTACCATAACAATAATAGCACTTTTGTTCGCTTTGTTGCCGGACAAAGCAGTGTGTAGAATTAACATTACAATTTTTTCTTTACTCTTTCTTTTGTTTGTTTTGCTCTTTCTTTTCCTTGTTGTCACTCTCTTTCTTATTAACATGTTCATATATCGATTGCAATTTGTTTTGATTTTCATCTCTGTCTTCTCGATTTGAATTGTGAACTTAACAAAAAAAAAACAACCGCAGTCCTGAGCTCAATAACTGGAGGCGCCAATCATTTTACGTATCTGCTCGAATGACAACCAAAAGGTTAAGGACCACGGCGCCATGCGTATCCAGCAGGGCAAGAAACCTTTGTAGAGCGCAACAAACCCTTCCTTGGCCACCGTTTGGCGCAAGCAATCCACCGAACCGCGATACAGCAACCCCCTGAAAAGATGTTGTTAGAAAAGCCATCGATTAAAATGAGATAAACTATAGGATAATCGATCTACCTTCGTCTACTTACCGTCCCAGCTCGTCGGTCGGTTGGTTCATGATGCGTGTCTTGACCACATCCGCGGGTGTGCCCATTATGGCCGCCACAAAGCCGGCACAGATCGAGGCTAGCACATGCACCGTATGGCAATCGGGCATTTGCAGGCGATGCATTATCAGATGCTTGATCGTATCGTATGTGGTCAGATCACCGAGATTAACGAGCGCCGCCCGTTGCACATTCGGTATGCTGCCCTTCCACAGACCTTTAACACCGCCGCGTTGGATTATCTGACGAAAGGCATGCGCTGCGCCATGAACACGCGGCGCATCGCCCATCAGACGACGCCGGCCCTCCATTTGTATTTGGACCTTGACCAGATCGGCGGGCGAGGCGAGCCATTGAGCCACAGCGCCGGCGGTGACGCCGCACAGCGCTGATTTCCACACGGGCAGCGCCTGGGTGCCGTTCTGGGTGAACTCCTTGCGCATCAGATCATAGCTGCAGATGCGCACGCCACTGTCGAGGAGGAGACGAGATTAGTTCATCGCGTGCTTGCCAAACAAAAAAAAACGCTTCGATTGCTTATTGCAGGCCTTCGCAGTCGCCAGGATGCGAATTCTCGTGGTTAAATGTTTTTCTTGATTTATATATGTATATATTTTGTTTGTTTTGTGCCCACCTATAGACGACGTGTCTGTAGAGCGCCGGCGTCACGCCCTGCCACAATTTGAGAGCGCCCTCCTCGCGTACAATGCCAAAGGCGGTGGCGACCATGCCGCGATATTGCATCTGGTGGTTATATTGGGGGTTGGGGTTTTGTTGTGGTTACATAATATCTTGTAGTTCATTCATCGAACATAGTAAATGCCCAAAATATATAGGTTTCACATTTAAAACACGCAAGCACACACATTCTATACGTACATACACACACATACAAAGAGTGACAGAGATAATGGGGAATAATGGGGGTAGGCGAGGAATTATGAATGGCCTTGAAGAGTCAGCTGAACTGAAAAATCTACTATGCCTCTATCTCTTGACACACCCCACAAAATTAACTTGCCAAAAACACCTCCAAATTAAATTAGATTTAAGCGCTGTGCAAGCTTATCAATATTATTGTTGTTTGTTTAGGCTGATAATGGGACACTGTGCGGTCCAAAAATAATATGTGTAGATATGTTTATCTTCAAATTGCAACAAATTTGCACTTATCTAAGGCACACCGAAGAGTGCAATACCCTTGCAGCAAATAAAGAAAGCGCCGATTGTAATTTTGAATTGTTATCGAAATCGAAGCTTAAAAGTTATCAAGTACTTTCATTGATCGTTGCTTCTACTTGTTTGTGTGTCGGACAGACGGATGAACGGATGAAAGTAAAGAAGAGTTCTGATGAGTGGTCGGGGGGGCTGTGGGAATGGGGCCACTGCAAGGGTATAGGTAATTAGAGAAGCCGGGATTAAAGCCAAGGCATGCATGAGAGACCGTTATAACAGCAACAAAGGGTTAACACTTTTACATTTAATGAGACATTTAATAAACCTTGAAAGTACTAAACTTACATTTGCATTGGCACCGCCCGCAACACTGGCCGCCTCGCCTTGGATCTGCAGACGGGTCTTGGTGAGATCAAGCGGGTAAGTGGCCAATTCGGCTATGGATGCGGCCACCACAGATACCACATAGGTGCAGGCAAATGAATCCGCATAATCATATTTCACAGGTCGCAGCTGATGGCGTCCACTCGAAGTGGAACTGTTAGTGCTACTGCTGCTGTTGTTGTTGTTGTTGGCTGTCATTATCGCTGCTCCTTGGACTGGGCTCGCATCAGAGCTGGGCCCACTGCCGGATGTGGTGATGGCAGCAGCGGCAGCGGCTGCTGTTGCAATTGTTGCTGGCATTTCTGGCTGCAAAAGTTGAAAACTTTGTTAATATTTTGAATGCATAATAGTAAAACACACAAAACATAGCACGTTTCTTTGGTTTTTGGGGGCTGGCCAAAATAATAAAGTTTGCAAATTTATAGCACACAGATATATGTAGATACATATGTATGTAGATCGATAGGTCGCGTGACTTGCTCTATAACCAAATGAGAAAGTCTGTGTTTGGCGAACAAATCCAGTTGGATTGGTTGGCAACGTGTTGCCAAATGCTGCTGCTGCTATTCAAGGATGCTGTGCGCATCATATTGTTTTTTTTTTTTTTGTTTGCGTTTTGCTCAATTTACATAACTCGAAACAAACAACAACAACATAAGCCAAAAACGGCAACGGTTGCCAACGACGTCAATGTGGGACCAATCAAAAACACAAAAAAAAGCAAAAAGAAACAAGCAGTACCAAAATTAGTTTAGTTTTTTAGCTTGCCTTTATTTTGTTTTTTTTTTTTGTTTTGTTTGCTTTTTTATATTTTAGTCCGTGGCCTCAACGCCGTATTTCGGCGCTTTATATTCACTTAAACGCCAGCGTTAATCGTCTGCTCATTGCAGAATTGATTTCTATATGTATATTTGTTTATCAGCAGATGTGTGTGTGTGTGTACTTTATGGACTCTTATCAATTGTGCATCAATAAAACAAAAAAAATAATAAATATGTGTGTCACAGAAAAACAAAAACAAACCCAAAACTGGCGACAGTGTTGCACAGCTGTTCAAAGGCGGCCAACAGCAGCAGTGTGCCCGCAGCGTCGAACGCTTCAACAATATACCAAACAGTTCAAAGAACTGCATAAATTGTGGCGCTGTACACAAAAGTATTACACCCAAGAATATCGATGTAAACAAACATGGCAAACAATTAATTTACGTTAAAGTGTTCAAATATAATTTACACAAAGCAAGACTAGCGGAAATTTGATTGTTCACTGTTTGCAATGTGACCATCATCGTGGCGCGTCTATCGATAGACAAACTAACCACTATTAACTAGCGATGACAGATGGGTGGGCATAGAAAACAGCTGTTTTATGACTAAATCATCGGCCTTACTTTTCAAAAACTGGCTCTGCGTCCGCTGCCTGTGTTTTATTTACTATGCATTGAGCGTTCGCTCGCTGTTGATTACTTCATAGACAAAGCAATACTTGAGAAGCTACCAGCCCCCTAAAACAACAGCGAAAGAAACTGCGATTGCAACAATAAAGCGTAATAGACCAAGTTACGAAATCAATAAAAAACAAGTGATAAAAGTACGTAAGTAGTTTTCTGACATACGGTGAAGCTTATTGTAACATGTTTATTTCGCATGTGGTGCTTGTGTTTGTGTGTGTGTGTGTTTAGGACAGCAACGCAATGAGTAAAACAGAGACAGCAACAACTGCTTCGAAGGCGACAACGTCGACGTCAACGACGACGCCCAAAGCAGCAGAGACGAATGCGCGCCAACAGCTGGAAACGTATCGCGTCTATGTGGTCACCTGGAATGTGGGAAGTCGCTTTCCCGACAACATTTCACTACGCCAGCTGCTGGGATTGCACGACGATGCCAGCGGCGATGCTGCTGATTATTTACCCGATATTTATGCCATCGGATTGCAGGAGGTTAACGCACAGCCACAGCAGCAGGTGCTAGGACTCTTCAAGGAAGACCCGTGGACGCACAAGGCAAAGAAACTGTTGCGTTTCTACGATTATGTCGCTGTAAAGACGGAACAAATGCAGGGATTGCTGTTAACCATGTTTGTGCGTCGGCCACATGTGGAGCACATTAAGGACATGGAGGCGGAATTTACACGTACCGGCTTTGGCGGCATTTGGGGCAACAAGGGGGCGGTGAGTGTACGTTTCACACTCTACGGTTGCGGCTTGTCCTTTGTTGTTGCCCATTTGGCGGCGCACGATCATCAGCTGGACGAACGGATTGAGGACTATAAGCAAATACTCGAGAACCATCATTATCATGTGAAGCGATATCGCGAGATCTACGATCATGACTATGTCTTTTGGTTTGGTGATCTCAACTTTCGGCTGCAGGGCACCGATACCTCCGCCGAGGTGCGCGAAGCGTTGCGCGACGATCGCTTACATGACGCGCTCATCAAACGCGATCAGTTGTTTGAGGTGCGCGAGAAGACGCAACAAGCATTCCAGGTGATGCACGAACGGCTGCCCGCTTTTCCACCCACCTTCAAGTTCAAGGAGGGCACCTCCGAGTACGATCTGAAACGTCGTCCGGCGTGGACAGATCGCATTATGTATGCGGTGCAACCGTTGAATCGTCAGCCGGGCATGCAGCTGGCCATCGAGCAGTGCTCGTATAAATCGCATCCCGCCTACAGTATAAGTGATCACAAGCCGGTCACAAGTGATTTTACCATCAAACTGTATCCCAATTACCGAGAGCCAGGCGTGCAATTCACTCCGCCATCCGTTTGGCGCATGGGCAACGAGAATACCGTGGAGTATCGCAAGCAACCGGAGTTTGAGGAGGGACCCAACGATTGGATCGCCATCTATGCCACCGACTATGCCAGTCTGGCCGATTATGTGGCCTACGAGTATGTGAATCAGGCCGAGTCGCCCACATCATCCGATTCCAATCCGGAGCGTGATTACTTCGAAACCCCGGCGCCAGCACCGCGTCGCACAAGTCGCCATCAGCATCGCAATCGGCAGCGTTTGCGTCGCCAGCAGGAGGCCAACGAGGAGCTGGTGCGTCTGGATTTCGCCGATGACATTGATTTACGCCATGGCGAACAATATTTGCTCGTCTATTTCCGCAGCACAGGATTGCGCGGCGTCACCAGCATCGCCGGCATCTCGAGCACATTTGTCGCGGAGAAGCGAAGCGGTTCTCCACATCGCACCGAATACCATGTCGACTAGCTGGCAGAAGCATTAGACATTTATATTCTTTAGTCGGGAGAGAGTGCTATTATGATGCCTTGTGTCTTTTAATGTTATGACTTTATACCAATGTGTAATACGATCAAATTGTAATCGCATTTCTTAGTTTTTAACAGACTATGTCAAGTGCTTGTTTTTTTTTTATTATAAACTATATATATGTATATATATACATGTTAAATATTATGTAAAGTATCAACTGGCATGCAAAATTGATTTTAAATGTTATATTTCAAAGTTATTCACTGATTTCTTGGATATTTAGAAAGGATTAAGAACCCAATACCTCAAGACGAACAACTAACCAAAGTAAATATCGAAGAAATCATGAAAAAATATAATATTTGTAATGAGTTTTCATGGCCACTTTACTTTTTGTACATTTAGTTTAATGATTGTTTTCAGTGCACATTTCAGCACATCAAATGTGGTATATATAAATGTTTTTTTTTTTTTAATATGTTTGTTCATATATAAGAATTTATATATACGACTATATATTTTATATGCAAATACATACACAACTGTCACAAGAGACCATTTGGTAAGACTGTTTGCTCCAACCGACGTTATATACGACGTTTGTAACCTACCCACATTTCCATTAAGAAAATTTGCTTTTACGATGACACTCTCACCTCTTACACCATCTAATATATATTTAGAGAGTGTGCGAACTTGGCAGTTTTTTACCTTATATGGTATTTTTGTATTTACTATGTATTTTTTTGTAATGTTGAGCGAGATTTCTTGCCGTGTTCTCTTAGTCGTGCATTACGGTAATCTTTATTTTTATAAATGATGTGTGTCGTCTGTTAAAGCATTGCTTCTTTTGTAACCGGTTTTTGCAATGTTCGCATTGTCACACAAACGTTCATCAATTGCGTCACAATACAAATTGTTGCCACACCTGGCTGCAGCAGCAGCAGCAGCTCATTACCATACAAAAGCAATGCCAAAGATGACAAATTTTTTGAGCTCAGACCAAAAAAGAATTTGGATCAAAGTCCCATCCATCTTAGTTCCATCCCAAAAAGAAGAAAAACATCTGTCATTTGCATTGTTTATAGTTTTTTATTATACGGTGATATTAAATGATAAATATATAAATAAAATACATATTACATACTATATATACTACATATAATATAATCATATAGTTGCCAGTGTGCCAGATCGTCATCAGTGTAATGAATGCACTATAGAGTAATACATACTCGTCTTGTATACTAGATAATACACATTCAAGCCATATATATACGTATATATCTCATATATAATCGTGTGGGGGTCTGCACAAATTGTTTGCTGAGTTTTCAGTTTTGTTATCGTTTAATTGCCCATTTTCAGACAATTTTTTCCGCATTGAATGTTGTGCGCAATAAATTAAAATTAAAGAAAAAACCAAAAAAAAAGAAAATCATAAAATATAAAACCGAAAAAAAAAAGAATCACACACGCCTCGAAAAATGATTGGGAACGCCTTATAAACAAGCGTTCCATAAATTAACATGAAAGATATTCGAAGAATATATATAGATAACAATTTATAGTATAAATACATATATTTAGTATTCACATTACTTCCCTTTTATATCATTCGATGGGAGAGCGAGTGCGGATGACTAAAAAAAGGATTGCAGACTTTTCATTTTCAATTGTTCGATTTAAGAATTGAATACTCAATTAGTTTCATTTCATGGAGTAAAAGAACAGGGCAAACATTTCCTAAAACACTAGCGACTTTTAAAAACTATACTATACTATATATATATATATATGCAAACTTAGTTAAAATATATTCGTTGTTGATCTTGATATTGTACATGCTTATAAGATATATTATATGTATACGATGGATAATGATATGCAAAAAACATGCACTGTGCTGTTTGAAATTTCAATTAACAATTTCAATGGTTCAATTACAATACTATATATTCTAATTATATACAAATTAATCGCTGACTGTAGATTAGTATCAAAAATAGTACATACTGGTATAAAAAGTATGTAAAATTACAAAATTAGTATACTATATTCGCTGCCTTTTGCCTCAGTCAGTTAGAATTTCATATTCGTTGTGGTTTACTTGAAAAGGATTAAAAAAAAAAAATACATACAATTTACATATATAAACTTTACTTTATATATATATACAATCACATTTGGATATGGACAAATATATATGTTATATGAACCGTACATTCTCGTTATTTTCTTTTTTACAATTAGAGGGAAATATTACTTTTGGCCTGAACACTTTGGAAGTACATATACATACATATATATTATTAATAATATTATTGTTATCTTTTTTATAGCTATCATAATACAATGCTCTTACAAAAAGAAATTAGTTACTGCTTCTCTTTGATTTCTTGTTTCATTTTTTTTTTTTAAGGTTTTCAAAACGCTTTTCTTTTCTTTTTTTCGACATACGTTAAACGCACTAATATAATAACTAAAAAAAAAAAAATATTACGTAAATAAATTAAAACGTGTTGCTAAAAAAATAATGATTGTACTGTTTTTAGTTTCTGCGTTCAAAAAAAAGGTAAATTGAAATACATTATGCAAGCGATGGGAGTCTACGTGTTTTTCAGCAGATCTGGTAACACTGTTTTGTTTGGGGCTAACCGACTAACTAACTGTAACGGCATATTGCGTCTTACTATAGTGTTGTCTGTATGTGTGTCCAGTTAATTAAACTCGCTTTCTTATTGGCATCTTTTTTTTATGTGTGTTTACGTTTTGTGTTTCTATTTCTCATTCATTGTGCTGTTGTTCTTATTATTGTTGTTGTTTTTGTTTTAGGCCATTTAACCTTGATCAGTTTCGTTGCGTTGAACTTTCGATGATAAATGTAAATGCAAACGTCTCTCTACGTGTTGCTGTGTGTGTATTTTTTTTTCTTTTTTCCATTTCGTTGTGTGTGTGTGTATATCAAAGTAAACTATTAACCAGCTCAATGTTTGTTTAATTAAAAGCGCGCGCTTCGCTTTTCTGTGCGCCGAAAACAAAACACACACTTACAAAATTACATACACACACACATTCAGAGAGAGAGAGAGAGAGAGGGAAACATGCCTGATGTAAATAAACTCGCGCTGTGTTTACAAGTAGATAATTCATCGGTATTTTGGAAAAAGATCGCCGCTCCCAATCAGGATCAAGTTGTGTCTGCTGCCCACATAAACGCATCCACTAGAAAGAATAACAAAACAATTAGTAAATACAAAGATAAACACAACAAAAATAATCATAATCATCATCACACACACACGCAAAGCAATCCTTCTCTTTCATGTCACACTCAATGATTAGTTTGAACGCGTCATATTCTAATATATTAAATAATAGCACTGCATCTGCCTCTTTGAAAATATAGAATTATTTCTTAAATGTGCGGTAAAGATAGAGAGCAACAACCCTGATGTTGTTTCTTTGCATACATATATCATCATCAAAAGACTGTCATCATATTAAAAATAATGCGGCCAATAATCTCTTGGGTGCTGTTTAAACATCTTGATGAAGATTATTTGCAAATTACTAAGTAAATTTCAGATTTATGAGCTGATAAGTATTTCTACTATGCATATTGGGTTTGTATGAATTGTGACGAATTTGTATTGAATCATTTAATGGGCATCCACCTGAATAACTCAAACATTATTCATACTCAATTTGTTTTTGTTTACAATTCTTTATAACTAATTGCAAAACTTTACTCAGTCATATGGATTACTATCAATAACGGTAATTTAAAAGCTCAAAAAATGGGAACCAGATGCGTATGAGTAATATATGAAATGAAAAGCCAAGTCGCGAAAGTTTCTGGGAGACAAGTCATTTAATATTGCGATTATGTGAAGAGCTCTCGTTTGATTTTTATAATATTCGGATCATTAGTTTGTAAGCAACGAGCTCTTACATTCGACTTTTCGTCGCATCAAAGACAAAAAGACAAATAATATTTTTCATATTTTCAGATTTTAAAAATAATCTTGCTAATTTTTCTCATTACCACTACTGCAAATGAAATTATCACTTGAACAAGTCACAGTAAATATTCGTCATACGCAGTGTGGTACAATCTACATACATATTTTCTTGGTTCAGATCAAAAAGAAAATCGCATTTAAGAATTAAGTACACTAATAATACCAGTATATAGATGCTATAAATCAGTGTGGAAAAAATCGGATACACTTTAGAAGTAATTTAATTGTTTTTACCAAGAAACGCGAATAACGCATCTTTTGTAAACAAAAAAACAAGAGTTTCAAAGCAAACTAAATATTAGCTGATCATTCCTAGGAAAAACACTCATTGATGATTAAAAGTTAAGTGGAAATTATGCGAAAAACACACACTTTAGTTAAAGTAATGATGCTCCTCCTTTTGCCAGATGCTACAAAACGTAATGTTTACCCACGTATTGCTTGAGTCTTGTTTTTTTCTTTCTTTTTTTTTAAATGCTACAACATTTTAAGCATTGTCAGCAGCATTTAACCCAAAGCTTGTGAAGAGAAGACAGAAGATTTGCAAAAGGCTTTTAAGAAACACATAGAGGGTAAAGATGAAAGCAAGACTAAAGTAATTAATGGACAGTCAGAATGAGAAGAGAGATAGAATCTCTTCAACAAAGGCAAAGAAAGAACATAAAAAGTTTAATTAAACCTCAAAGTATACGAGCGTCTTTCTTAACTGTGCTGCAAAAGGCAAGAAAACTATCGATAATACTATCGCACATGGCTATAGTATAATACTTGACTTCACTACGCGATTTATCTAAGAATTTAATTCATAATTTTGCATTCACAAAAAATAATCATTCTGAAATATAGAAAAACTTCAAGTGGACAAAAGTCACGTATATATTTCACATTTACGATAGTTTCAAATGATAGCACAGCTAAAATACATACGTATATAGAAAAATATGTGAGCGCACACTATAAAAAAAACCCCGACTAATTGAAAAGTTAAACATCCAAAAATGTATTTTATTTATTTATTTCATTCGAGAGCTGCAAAGGCAAAAACCCACTTAAAAGATCATAAAAAAAACCAACAACGCAAAATGCTGGAGAGAAATACCAAAATTATTGAGCAATCCGAAATGACAGAAGACAGCGACACACCAATACTACCGCACATACACACACACACAAACATAGATATTTGTGTGTGATGACGTGAAATGAATGCAACCCAGCCGCAATCCAAATTAGAATCAGCTAATTTAAATGTTGCCGATTTCTCACACTCGAAATGTTTTGTGGCTGACAAGCATCAGAGCTGCGAGGCACTTGAAAACAAAACACAGCAAAAGCATGAGCAGCGAAACAAATAGAAGAAGAGGAGGAGAACAACAACAACAACAATAATATAGAGGAGAACCTAACTGAGAATAAAATGCCTCAACAATAAATTCCTTGTGACTATCACTGCTGCTGCTGCTTACGTTTGCATAAACAAAACACACACACACACAAACACATATGCATGCAGGAACAAAATGCTTAGAAAGCATATTACTGCACACACACACAACCACGTACTTAAGTGTAGTTGTTGTGTATTGGCATTTGAAAGTGTTTGAACAATGGCAACGCTTTGTCTGCCATTTTGTTGTTGGTGTTGTTTTTGTTGTTCACTCCTCACACACGCATTCCTTCTTCTCACCCACGCACAACACAACACTGCATAGCGTTTGCAATGTTTTGCAACACTGCCGTCGCCGCCGTTTTCGCTGCCGCAGCTTGTCTTGTCACGCCTTGTCTTTTCAATTAGAATGTTAATCTCGGCCTTTTTGCTCTCACTCACTCACTCACTCTCCCCATAGATTGCATTGCATTGCAAAGCGCACCGTTATACGGTACAATAAAAGCTTTTCTTGCGCTCGGCTCAGTTGAAATACTATACATACGGACAAACATACGTAATGTATATCCCAATACCTGTGTGTAGATATGTGAGTGGATTTTGCTCGTGTCTTTGTCGCTTTTGTGATGTCGGTTAAAAACTGATTTTAATAATACAACACAGGCATACACACACACACACACACATATATATGTATATAACTTACTCAATACACTTACATTAAGAAATAAGCTTGGCCAGCTGGGCTGGGCTGGGCAGTTGGAAGTTGCAGGCCATTCGTTCATTTGCTCGCTCGCTCAATGCGCGTGCTTGAATGTTGAATTTACCCGCTGCTGCTGCTGTTGTTGTTGTTGTTATTGTGGCTGCTATTGTTGCGGTTACTATTGCGCAAGTGTGACCGCATGTTGTTGTAGTCGGCCCGTTTCATTGTCATTGTTGTTGTGGTTGTTACTGTTGTTGCTGCTGTTGTTGTTGTTGTAGGACTCGGTTTACTTTCGCATTGTCGCTCGTCTCAGTTGTCTGCAAAATGTTAAGAAACAAAAGGGCAACAAATGATTACATACGTATGCGAGGGTTGCTTTTAACATTGTCAAGTAGTAAGAGTCACAATAATAATAATAATCAAAATAAAGTAATGATTATAGTAGAAGTAACAAATATTTTAATATAATATTTTTAACGCATAACAGCCTCATCGTTTTGCATTATTTCTACTTAACGGCAACACATTAATGAGTACTTCTATATATTCGCTTAATGGCATCTTTACTTCACTTAATGTCCACCCTTCAAACAAATACATCCTAAGTATTTTGCTATTTGTAAAGTAATATTTTTTAAGCTTAAGCTTCAAAATATTACTTCATATTTATAAAGATAGAGAAAGGTTAGCTAATATCTTTTCAACATTGGCGCAATAAAATGGCAAGAAAAGTTTCCAATAAGTATTTTACAGTTTAAGTGAATGTAAATCGATTAAAAAATGTAAAATCATATAATGCAATATTGTTTTCTTGACATTCACTACCGACTTAAAGTAATAATAATATTTTGCATCAACATTCGCTGTGCTGTGTAGAAAGCATATCAAATTGTCTTGAGGTTAACCCGCTGCTGTAATCTAGACAACATATTTAATTGCCATCATTTATGTGCACTTTAAACAGTCCACTGATTTTGCATATTTGTAATTAAACCAAATTAACCCTATCTGCTCGCAGTCTAATTGCGGGCCTCAACTTTAGTTTGGATGCCACCCTCGCACAGGAAAAGAAGACCGAATAACTTCAATGCGTTTCGTTGCGGTTGAGTCGCAAATTAAAAACGGAAAAAACAATTTGCTAAAGTGTGCCGAAGTATGAATACTCTCTTTGAGTGTCTGTGGCATTTGTGGATTTCAATCAAAGCGCAAGAATTCTTTTCTTTAGCCGGATATCTTCTTTATAAGGCTGATCGTGCCGACTTTAATAATGGACACTAAAAGTATAATATCCTCATCATCTTGGCAGAGAAGAAAAAGGGCATTAAAAGTGAAGCGCATAAAATGGAAATGGGCCACGTTGCAATTATAACTTGCAAAAAAAAAAAGAAACATAAAAATTCAAATTGCCGCTAAACTCAATTAATGAACTACCCTCGAGTATGTTTGTGTGTGTGTGTGAATCTGGAACGTTTTGCATTTCTGCTAGTTTGACAAAAGCAAAGCGATCCATACACTCGCTCTGGATACTCTTATTCATAGCATTCACATTCGTATTCATGAGATACAGACACACAAAAAAAGAAAAAAGAAAAGAAAAGAAAATGATGTCGATATGCGCGTAGCACCGGTTGACGAAAGATGCCATTTCCCGTTTCATGTTTCTTGTCGCCGCCCTCCGCCTTCGTCACAACTCCATTGGGATCGACATGATTTGTGGATCGAATGCAACTCGCAAGTTGCAAGTTGCACACGGCTGCTGCACGGCTGAGCGTGACGGTGACACGTTGCCCTGGGATTATGCAAAAGAAAAGAAATTGCACAGCAACTGCAACACAGAGTCAGAGTACGAAGGCAGCTGCTTAGCCATGGCACCAAGCACCAAACACAGATGCACAGACAAAAACACAAAAAAAAGGCTAAACGCTAAAAAAAAAAAATGCACGCATTTTGCGGATGCACAGTGGGGCCAACGATACGAAAATTGCTTGTTTTGGCTGATTATATAGGAAATATCGAAACATAAACAGCGCATTTCCAATTCATACTAAGGAAATCTAAAGCAGAAAATCATTGTTTACAAACACCTAGAGGGAGCGCGATAAACAAAGAAGTGAACTCAACGCACAACCTTTAAATATTTTCTAGTAGTCTATAGTAAACAACTAGAGTAAACAGCAGCAGCGATTGACAATCTAAATGCCTAGGTGCAAAATACAGATGGTCTTGAGTTTAGTAAAAATATCGGAAAATTTTGAATAACAATATAACATAGAATTATCGAACATTTGCGATAATGTAGATACATTTAATATTCAATGGAGATGATTTAAAATTTCTGGTGAAATGTTCTATACAAATAAGCAAAGAATTATTTTACATTTAAAGGAATGTGATAGTATTCTTTATTATATATATTCACGTTAAATAGATCAATAAACAGGCAACACAAAAAAAAACTGCATTTTCTATATTCATATTTAAAACCTGTTGTATTTTGTTGCCCATATTCAATTTTGAAATGATCCCGAAAATATGCTGTATATATTTCAATAGAATAATAATACAAAATGGAATCTGGAACAAATTTATGGGCTCATATATTTCGTTTTTTTAGGGTATAATAATAAAAAGGTTTTTTCATGGCACTTAACTTGTGCTAAGACGAGCAGAAGTAAACTATTAAGCGAGGCTATTTTTGACGTGAAATGAAGTTTTCAGATTTCATCATAAATTGAATCATCTCCGAGAAGTTGAACTCAACTGTGACTCTATTTAAATACGCCAAGCACGAAATGAGTAAATAAACAAAACACACACATTCCTCAAGCATATCACACTGTGCGACGTGTTAATTAAAGAATTCTATATTCTCTATATGCCACACTGTGTCTCTCTGTCTCCGTCTGAGGGTCTGTCTCTCTGCTGGTGGAGTTGCAAAGAGTTGCTGTGGCATAAAGTGGAGTCGAGTCGAGTCGTCGAGTGGAATGAAGAGTTGAGTGGAGTGTTTGTGTGTACGCAAGACAGAGACGCAGCAAGTTTTGTGTAAATGCAAATGTAGATATTCCACTTGTAATTTGTTAACGTTAACAAAACTTGACCCGGCACAGTTTTGAGCCGGGTTTTTTTTTATTTTATTTACGTTCGTTTTTGGTTGGCATTGCCCAAAATTCGCTTGCGTAACATTTTACAACACGCTAATGGACTGTGAGAGAGAGAGGGAGAGAGACAGAGAAAGAGGGGCGTCGTTTTTAGTATGAAATGTTTTTGGTAAAACCTCACACAGTCAGTCATTCACTCACAGTCATGATTCGGGGCATCGACGCTGATTATTGGCATCGTCTCGTAAACAGTTCGATTTGTTTTCTCCCCCCTCCTCCTCCCCCCCTTCGCTCACCACCACAGGGGCTATTCCCACATTTACCTCCGCCATCTGTTTCTGTTTCTGATTCGATTTCTGCAGTCCATGACGCAGTTTGCATCATTTTCATTTCGATTTCAATTTCGATTTCAATTTTAATTTCAATTGTTTTGTGTGTGTGTCATGCACACTGGAGAAAAAGACCCTTGCTTATCAGTGGCACAGTGTGACCATTGCAGCGATTATCTCGCACATATTTTAATGGTTTCGTTCGTTCGTTTGTGCCATCAAAAAGAAACCAAAGAAAAACCTAAATGAAAGGCTGCCAGGCAACCAGACACACACACACACACTCACACACAATACTTTGTCTGTGTGTCAAGGGTTGCGTTGATTATTTTATGGCCATGTGGAAAATCTACAGGAAATGTCCGGCGTCTAGGCGACTGCTGAGTTGCATGTTTTCCACTGAAAATCGTTGGAAAAACATTTCACATTTTTATGGCATTCTCAAGTGGCTAGCAACCAAAAAGAAGAAAAACGTATTAAGACAAGACTGTTAACTTGGCGCATGGTCGTAAAGCAATTAAACAATGCCAGAAAATGGACAAACACACACACACAAAGACACATACGATGCAACAGGGCCATAAACTGATGCATGTAAAATACCGAGTCGGAAAATGGAAAGCACAAACAATGGCAACATTGAAACACAAGCGAAAACCCAGCCAAATAGTCGTCATACGTTGGTAACATGTTCAAAAAACATTTCGTTAGGCGCCGCGGCGCCTTCGTTAGCAGTGTTGGAAAATTTCCCACATTATCTTCTTTTTTTTTTTTTTGGCAATATGGCAAAGCAATCTGGAAAATTGTGTTAAAGAGCGCCGCGCTGCCGCCTCACAGCTTGATTCTTTTCGGTGTTCGTTTTTTATTGCAATCGCTGCTTGATGTTAAATAGTTTTCTGCTTTAATCGAATACGCAAACGAAGCCATATAAACAATTCAACAATCCCCTGGCTGAAAGGAATCCAAATCAACTCTGCTCATTTCTCTTTTTTATGTGGATGCCATAAAGTTACTTTGTAACTACATTTCCCATTGTGAAATCTAGTGGGTTTGCAAGGCAACATCGAAGTTCAAATACTCTTAATTTGGTTTAATCATTTCAATGCCAATTACAGCTTTATTTCACTTAACGGCCTCAACTTTTCAGGCTGCATTTTTTCTATGCTCTTTCTTGAAGTTTTTCGCTAAGAAAAGTTCAGCAAATATAGTGCGGCCGCTAAGTGAAAATATTGCAAGGTGAAGTGGCCGTTAAGCGAAGTTTATGAATGGAAACTACGAAAAAAGTAATTGTACGACTTCAAAGGTTAAAACAAATGTATCAAAATCTAATTTATGTCATTAACTACAAATCTGTTGCAATTTCATATAGGCAAAAGGGGAAAGACCAAACAGAACGATGGACATATGAATAACTGAACTTCAATGCTTAA
Source organism: Drosophila niveifrons (assembly GCA_035046325.1). Classification (NCBI taxonomy): domain Eukaryota; kingdom Metazoa; phylum Arthropoda; class Insecta; order Diptera; family Drosophilidae; genus Drosophila; species Drosophila niveifrons. The sequence continues at coordinate 6,193,022 of JAWNOC010000063.1, read as the reverse complement.
CTGAACGTTAGGGATTACTGCACAAACATGATTATACTTAATACATTCTTAATTAGCCATACTAATGAAGATGAGGCAGTTATATGCATTATATTATAGCGTAGTGCACTTAAGTGCCTCAATGCCTAACTGCATATTGGGGATAACATATTTATTTTATACAATTTATTTCAATTGAAATAAAGACAGTTAATTTAACTTCTCAGTTATATTGAATTCCAATGAATTCCTCAGTTTAATAAACTTAACGGCCTCAATAGTTTAATGCTTGTATTTATGCTATCAAGTTCTAGAATAATATGCTTAACGGTTTCAATACTAAACTGCATATTAGGTATAACTTGTATTTATGCTATTAATTTCTATTTAAATAAATAGCTTTTTAACTTTGTGTGTCTACCATTAAAGGTGAAGCATTTAAACTGTAATACTAATGATGATTAGATGGGATTGCAACGGCTTCCATCAAGTCATTGTACCCTGCACTCTTGCTGGGCATCAAAACTAGCTAAAGAAACCATAGTCTCGTCGTAAGTGGCTCATGACTCAGATAGCAGGCACCACATAGACACACTCACACTCACACTTAGGGAGTGAAGACGCTGCAGCTAGCTTATGGAGTATGCATTTGAAGTAATCAAGCTGTAAACTTCTTATCTGCACATTAAAGTGAAGAAGTATCTTTGGTTTGGTTTAATGCCACATAGAACGCAAAGGAGTGTGGGGATTATCAATCGCTGTGTCAACGGCTCGATTTCAAGCATGCAGAGAAAGTGAGTAAAGTACACACTCACTTGAAGGGTGTTTATCTTGAAGGGTGTGCCTCTGTCTCTGTCTCTCTCTCGTCTCTCTGAGGAGGATTACCTGAACATTTACCTGTTTGCCCATAAGCTGCAATCTTATCAACACTCAAGCGAAAACAAACACTTACCTTAGCAAATAGTTTCCATGGGTATTTTAGTTGTTGTTGTTGTGGCTGTTGCTGTTGTGGTGTTTGCTATGCTCAGTGTTGGCGTTCTTGGCGGCGATGATGTTGGCACTGCAGGTGGAGAATCTGAATCTGGACTGGCCAAAGTCGTCACATTCATCGAGGTGTTTTGCGTAAACTCGGTGCCACATCCGGCCATCGAGGGCAATCCCTGCGAGCTGCTCGAATGCTGCACCCCATTCGTTGTGTTCGTGATGTCGTGCGTGAGTCGGGGACAACAGATGCGCTTGCAGGCGGTCCACACCTGCGGCTGACATCCCACGACAATGAAGATGAATACACCCTGCAGGGCATTGATCAGATCCGTCATTAGCCACACTTCATTGGGCCCACCCACCAGCCACGAGATAATATCCCATATCCATGTAACACCCATTACCACAACCAGTTTGAGGCAGACGCGACCCAATGCCGATTTCTCCGACGTCGACTTCACATCGTCGCGCTTCCACAGACCGCAGGTCAACTGATGTGTGGTCGAGATGAAGAGCATTATGTTGGCGCACAACAGCAATCCGATCGGTCCAAAGAAGTACGCAAAGATCGCCGCCCGATTATCGAACCAGCAATACGGTTGTCCGAATCCCGTGCGCAAGAGCGCCGTCTCCGTTTCGGGCAACTGATCCACACAGGCGGCAATGGCGCATATCAAGAGGGGCACACCCCAAGCATAGGCGGAGTACAAGCGCAAGCGCAGCGTCTCCTGATTGCGTTCCAGGGAGCTGGGACGAAAGTCCCGGAATGTCCACCAGATGTTGAAGCACATGGTGTTTAGCCAAAAGAACGCGGACAAAAAGAAGAACTGCATGCCAATGGCCAGCAGCATGCAACTCATTGTCCCCGGTTCGAGGGCTCGACTTATCTCGACAATCAACAAGATTTTTCCCAGGAGCAGACAGAAGACATAATAGATCTGACAGCGCCAGTGGAGCGCATGATGCACCGCTGGCAACATGTATCCGGCAACCAATGTGGCCGCCAGAAACACAATCGATATGACGATGCCCACGCTGAGTATCGAGACATCGTCCGCATATTGAGCCAGGCTGGTGTCCTGTCCGAAATGCTGACTGCACGTTATGATCTTCACCTCGCCGGCACGCTCCGTGTGCTCCAGACAATATTGCAATGCGCTCAGGTTTGTGAGTTGCAGTTGCAGGGCGCCCGTTGTGCGATTCAATGTCGCCTCATGCCAATCCCCGGCAATGGCATAAGCACTGCCATTCCCCAGATGGCACTCCGGGAGTCCGTAGCTGGTTTGATAGCTGCCCCATGGCAACTGTGGCTCTAATTGCAGCTGTCCGCTGTTTGCATCACTGCTGCCGCTCGCTGCTGTTTGCAGCGTACAACTTTTGATGTTGCTGTTGTAGATGCCACGCTTGCCACAGCATTTGCGCAGGCGCAACGTTGGTGATGGTGGTGGTGGTGGTGGCGCCACCTGTTGCGACTCGTCACCCGGTTGACGCTCCTGCTGTTGCATGGGCAATGGCGCATCGCGTTCCACGCAGACCAGCGCCACAAAGCGATCTACACAATAGTTGGCGGGCTGAACGAGAATGTCGCGTTCGCGCACCGACAACGTTCCATTGGAGAAGATGAGCACATTGGCCCTTCGGCTGTGGAACAGTTCCAATTGCTGATGCTGCTCATCACACTGGGGCTGCACGTTGGGCACGAATTTCACGAAGCGTGGTTTGGAGCCTTCGGGCTCAAAGAAGCGTCGCTGCTGTATGAGATATACGAGCGGCACCCAATCCTTGGACGCACCGGCCACACAAATCCGCGAGCTGCTGTTCAAATATTCTCCGCCATGGCAACACTTGTTCAGCGTGACACGCGGCGGAGGTTGCAAGCGATCACCGTTGGTCAGACTGGCTGTGGTGGATGTGGAGCTTAAGGTTAAAGTGTCCTCGGTCGTCGTCGTCGGCACTTCCTGACTGCAGACAAGCTGCGCGATCAGCAGTAATAGCCAAAAGCTTTGCATTGTATTTGACGTGTAAGTAGAGCTTAAAGCACACACTGCACACAAAGTACTCTAGCTATCTATCACTGTCAGTTGCGCTTTGGCAAATTGGCAATGTAGGTCTTCACTGTTTGCTGTCTCCTTCTGGCCTTCTTCTTAGTTTCAACTTGTTGAGCTTTCAAGGCAGTGCTATGTTTGTTTGTTTGTTTGTATGTGTGCGCATATTTTGAATGCCAGACAGAGTTGTGGCTGCTGCTTCTTCTTGCTTGTCTTCCTACTTCTTTTATATCTTCTTATTTGTTCGCTCTCTTTGCTTGCTCTGCACGTTGTCAATAATTATGTGGAAATACAAATACTGCTTGTGTTGTTGCTGCTCTCTTTTATCATCATCATCATCATCATCGTCATCTGCTGCTGCTGCTTCTCAATATTATTATTATTATTACTGTTTTTGTTGTTGTTGCTGTTTGTTTTGTTGTCTGTCTTGCATTGTTTGGCACTAGCTATCACCCCTCCCCCGGCCGCATTTATCGACGTCGTCGTCGTCGTCAAGCACGCATGATCTTTTTTTCTCTATTCGCTTCTTCGTCGTCGTCGTCGTCTCACACACAATTGTTGTTTTCTTCGTTTCGTCGCGTTTCGGTTCTCAAGCGTAGCAGAAAAATTGCTTTTCACTTTTCTTCTCTTTCGTAGTCGTTCAATGCCATTTTCGTTGCATTTTTCACTTTTATTATTTTATTTTCAATTGGCCAGCGTTTAGAAACTGTAACTTTGGTTTTATTTTATTTTTTATTAAGTACACTTACAATCACTCGCGCGTCAGTTGAATGAACCACAATTGAATTTCAAGCGCGTCAAGTAATAATTAAAAGACCCAAAAAAAAAAAAGCCGAGCGCACATACGCTTGCAACACAAACGGAGTTAAAAACCGACTGCCAACTGTTTGGTTCAGCGTGACCGTTGTAAACGCAATTCTGAAGTTTGATAATATACTATTTTATGCCCACAAATTGCCACTAAAAATTACTTGCTGGTAACACTGTCAAATATTTACTGGTATATACTAAACTTGCTGTAATATTTAAGGCGGCTTTCCTGTATACGTTATTTGAATAAAAATAATTTGACTTGTTTTCTTCGAAAATATAATCTAATTTTGAATATTTTCAATTATACCGATATCAGACGGAATGTTTTATATAGTTTTCGTTCAAGCAACGGAATGCATTGTAATTTGTGTATCACAATAAGAGTGTATCGAAGGCTAACAAATTTTTTAATTTTAATTTTGATTGTATTTTTAAATGTTAGTAGTTTTAAAAAACGTAAACAAAGTACAAACAATTAAAAAAATGATATTATTACCATATAAATAATTTAGTTCAAGACCTGAATTTCTCGATCAAGATGGACAAAGGTGCAAGTCTAACTGGCTAACTGGCTAACCTAAAAAATAGACATCTAAATTTTTAAAAGTTTTTGAAGATTACTATAATTTAAAAATTGGTATGTATTAAATAAGCAAACAACAAACAATTTTTTATTTTTAATGATAACAGTTTTCTGCACTCTCAATGTTGCCAGACAATAGAATTTACGTTGAAAAGGGGAGTGCTTTTTTCTGAGGCAAGGTGCAAGTCCAGACTAATCAGTTGCGGCGACGTGGAAACCTTGGCTAAAATGAGCTTTTAATTTTTCTGGTTCTGTTAAAGGCTAGTTTTTATTTTTTAATTTTTTATAATTCCAAACTAGACTAATATTTAATTCATAGCATATTTTCAGGCTGCATGGTTTATTGCTCGACACGTTGTGTAATGGTTAGGAACCCCACCAAGCCGAGCAAAATGTGTTCCCAGTATTTTTAAAAGTGAGAAATGCTATTATTATTAGGCTTCGTCCCTTACTGGTAGTCGAAAAATGAAATATTATTTAAAACTATATAAAAAACATGTGCTATGTATTATCTATTTGTTTCGGATGTTGTTAACTGAGCAAATGAATAATTGATACTTCAAAGATTTGGAGAGACTTTTGGGAACCGTGAGTTATTGTTGCACCTAGGCCAGTTAATACCTCGAGGCTCGAGAGCTCAGCTAAAAAAGCTAATAAATCGTGTGCCTCTTGAAAATGCCAAAATCTCATGCTGTGTGGCGATGGAGGGAGGGGTAAGTTGCATAGAGTCTATTTTTGGGGTGCACTAGGGAAAATTAAGATAGAAAATAGAAACAAATCCATTTGATTAAAATTGTATGCCCAGGCGACTGAACTATGGAATGATGATGCCAGCCAAACACACACACACACACGCACACACTCACACTCAGGGTGGTTCTCGAGGGGATGGATGGAAGGGCAGGGGGCGGCGCATGGTTGGCATTAAGACATCAAATTGACAACAGAGAAAAGTTTTTTTTTTTTTTTGGTTGGTGTTTTGGGAAACAGTGAAAATCGTTAAGTAAACGATGTGGAACAAGCAGACAGACAGAGAGGGAAGATACAGTGAGCATAGAGCGTAGAGTGACTTTCATTTATTTTGAGCCGGGTTTATTGAGTGCGCTCTCTGGTGCTTGAAATTAGATTTTTGACTGCTACCAAAATTGGCCAGTGGTTGTGATTGCGATTGCGATTCCGAATCCGAATCCCATTCTGATTCCGATTCGACATAGCATTCGTTTCGAGTCTTACGGTAAAGCAGGAAGAAGAAGACGAAGCGCTCTGTCTTCGAAGGCAAATCCTTCCAAAATAGCTGGTGATTTATAATGCGCAGGCGACGCCGGTCCAAAAAAAGGAAAAGGGGGAAAGGGGGAAGTCCCTTTTGGTCGGGCAAAGGTGGGCAACAAATAAATGTTTATGAGCGGATTATGTTGGCCTTAAACAAATTCCATTTGGATTTAATGAGCCCAAAGATTACACACCAGAGAGCGAGTGGGAGAGTGGGAGTGTGGGAGTGGGAAAGAGAGAGAGAGCAATAAGTCGTCCAGTCGTCGCGACGCCTCGCTGAGCATTTTAATTGAAATATGTCGCGGCGACATTTCATACACATTTAACAATCCATCAGGCGATGCCACTTCCCCCCCCTCCCCTCCACACCCTCCATTGTACTCCACTTAATGGCTGCTGCCTCTTCGCTTCTTCTAATTTATGCCGCCTGCGTTGCCGCCTTGTCTTCAATTAGTCGCTCGGCAAATGCAACTGCAACTGCAACTGCAACTCAGCTACTGCAACTGCGGCAGCGCTTCACATTGTTGTTGCTGGCCCCGGGGGACGCAGCGGCATCTCCGTTTACATGCAGCCTCCCCTCCCCACCATCTCCGCTGAAATCAAACTATTCGTCTAGCATTACTTGATACTTAAACGTCCTTTATTTATGTGCCTGTCAGCGCCTCTCAGCTGCTCACTTCTCCCAAATGCAAAAAAAAAGAAGAAAAGAAAAACTCAACTAAAATCTATCTATTAGAGCATGCATCTTGACTTTGGCTAGCCGCACATCACATACCCTATAAATGCATTTTGAATCGAATAATAATTTAATAAGGAAATTAACTAATAATTTAATAATGAGCTGTCTTAAATCTTTTAAAAATAAAATATGAAAATAGATTATAATTTAAGTCACATAATTATAATAACTAAATAGTTTAAATTATTTCGCTGCAATCTATAATTTTTGATTGGTATAGTTACTTAATGTATTAATTTATTGATTGAAGAAAAAAACATAATGAAGTTTTAACTAGAACAATTGCAAACTAAAAACTTATTTATACTAAGAAAAGTTCCATATATGTACAAATAAAATAGTTCTTAAGTAACAAATTGGATAAAATATACATTTAGTTTGTTAAACTATAAACAATCAAATGCACAATCTTTATTGAGTTATAAATAAGTATTTTATTGTTACAATTGAATAAAATTTAAATTTCTACAATAGCTACTAACTAAATTTTTTTGGAAAATGAAAGAAAAATAATGAATTCGATTAAAATTTGATTTAGTGATTGTAATATTGGTCAAAAATATGAAAAATTGCAATCTTTTTATTTAAAATATATATATTAATAATACACACTTTTATTTTGATCATCTAATGTAGGTAAAAGATTTTAATATTCTGTATCTGTATTATCTTAATGACAGATTTATGTCAGTGTTAATATAGTTATTTAATTACATTAGGACTTTAAGTATGATAAAATATATGAATGGGAGATATTGAATATTCGAAATGAGTCTTCTTCAAATAAAATAAAATCCAAAATAAATAAATAGCATACCTTATCATTTATGTTAATTACCGAATAATGAAAGTTTGCTTAAACAATTGCAATATAAGTGAATTTAATAAGTTACATTTTAGAAATGTTTATTTTGATCATGAGAATATATAATAATAATTAAAGTATCGATTAATATTGTGTAAAACTATTTGCTTGTTTTCTTTTTCAAAATTCTCAAATCAAATTCGATGCTTTCATCGATATACTCCGTGTTTTGTAGGGTATTGCTCAATTTTTCGGGCTATTTGAAGAGTGGGAGAGGGGGTGGATAGGGGGAGATATGAGAGGAGAGGGAAGCGAAAGCGTTTTGGGCGCCTATTTTTTGTTAATTGAAACCTGTTGTAAATCACAAATCATATCGCCTTGCGTTGCTCTCGATGTTGGCGTCACTTGTCCCAACACCAAGAGAAATACAGCAAGAAGAACAAGATGAAGAAGAAGAAAAAGAAGAAGAAGAACAAGAAGCACAGATGTCGTCAGTTTTTCATATTTGAAAAGCTGACTGCACTCGGCTGAAACATGTTGTGGTTCATTTGCGGCCCATTTCGGGGACTCTGACTCTGATCATAAATTGCACGCAACTCCGCCTCCGCCTCCTCCTTCGCCACCGCCTCCCACTCCCCCTCCTCCCCATTCCCCACCAACACCCACAGCCAACACATTAAAGACTCCAGTCAACACTTTGCAGTGACTCTTAAGTGCAGTTTATAGTTAATGTAATATTGCTTTTATGTTGTAAGTAATACTTTTAAATAATTCACGGGTTATCCGAGATGTGCTATAATTTAGCATTGTTTGAACTTTTGAGTTAAACATACATAACATTTAAATGTATAATAAACAAATCAATTTTACTAAAAGTGTCATTTATAAATCAGCAACAAAATAACCATGAAAGAAATACATTAATAAAGTGATTTTTAGCAGAAAATAAATGCAAGAAAAAAGGGAATAAATATATGAATGGAACAAATATAAGAATACAAACGACATTGAAAAGATATATACAGAAATCGATAGAATAAAATTGGCAAAATGAATTAAGTTACAAAATACGGTACGAAATTTTTACAAAAATATTTCTATATTTTTTGTTTGCTTATATGTATAAATAATGGTTCTTCCAATAAATATTCCGAAAACTAATTTTTCATTTATATTTTCGTTATTTCTTAATTGGTGTGTTTTGTTAAGATGTTTGTTTTAAATGAAATTTATTTAGTGGAAGAATTTTTGAATTTGTATTTTCTTGCAAATGCTGAATAAATTCACTTGCCAACTTTTAAGAAGAAATGCTGATACGTTTACTTATTGCGAATTGTAATGTTGCATCTCTGTATAAGAATAATGATTAGAATACTAAATTTATTGATTTATTTAAATAGATTAGAATGATTAAAATGAACACTAACGTATTTCTAAAGCGCTGGCTGCAAAGACCTTCGACTTGAATACTTAATTATAATCAGAGGAAAATAAATAAAAAAAATCAAGTTGCAACAAAGTAAGTTTTGTTTTTATTCTTAGACAGCTTAAACAAAAGAAATACAATAGCAGAATTAAGATCTCCATATGAAGCAAGCTTAGTTTCTTTTCTTAGACAGCTTAAATAAAAGAATAAAAATATAAGATCTCCAATTCCTTAACGATATGCCTGATCAAAAGGAATAGTTTGTGAAATTTGAGTTACTTTTGCGATTATGTGATTATGTAAAAGCAAACGTGGATGTAATGAAAACATTCGCTTTCTTTCCCGAACTAAAGAGAGTGAGAAAAAGAGAAAGAGAAAAGGAGATTGAGAGAGAGTCTGTGTCATCATCGATCACAATATGGGAAATGAAATCAGACAACTGTAAACTAATGACATTTGCAGCACCACTCCCATTCCCCCTTCTATTCCATTTCCCCTCCCCTCCCCTTTCCACACCCACTCTTACTCCATCCTCCAGCCTTTGTTCCCCGCTGTGTTTGATCCTTTTTGTAGCTGCTGCGTACGTTGCATGTTGCGTGTTGCGTGTTGCGTCTTGTTGTGGTCTCTTCTGCGTATCCGCTTACAAATGCTCACAATGTCCTTCAACCTCTCGAGGGTTGATCCACTCGACTCAACTCGACTCGACTCGACTCGACTCGACTCGACTCGACTTATTTATTTGTTTTGAGTGCGTCGCTTCCCTGTCCAAATATGCGGCAGCTTGTAACAATTACCAAATGACACCCTCGACAATCGGCAATCGGTAATCGGAAGTGGTCCTTTTGTCCTTTTGCAAGGATGACAGCAGCTGGAGGAGATGGAGAAGAAGACTTACACAAATGCGCAAATATTCACTTGTCGCTAAATCAATGACAATATTTTTGCCATTATCGTGTTGTTGTCGCCCAAATGAAGTAATCAAGCGAAATCAACTTAAAATTCAGTCAAGTTGAGGGCGAGTTTTATGATGTGGAAGAGCTTTGCTTGCTCTCTTCATGTCCTTGCCACCAAACCACGCAACATTTGACAGCCGATGGGGTTGACTGCTCTGATTACATTCTGACATCGACTACGACTCGGATTTCTTAATGGAAAATCTTCACTTTGTACTCTTGAATGGATCTTAAGTTCAACTTTTTCTTCAACTTCAAACAGTTGGTGCGAAAAATGTTTATGAATTCTAAAAGTATCCTTAAAAAGTTATTGATCGATTTTCGAAGATATGAATTTCAAGTAAGAAGAACTCTACTTGGTACAAGGTTTAAGAAAAGTTAATTCAAAAAGCAGAAGACATAAAGAGACGATTAAAAACAAAACAAAAATTTGAAAAGCATTACATTTGAAGGTAAAAAACTGAAATTATAAATGAAAATACAAACACAAAATGCCAAAAATAAGCACATTACAAGTAAGCCAAAAAAAAGAAAATAAATAAATAAATAAAAACAATAGAAACACGTAATAAAAAAAAATCATTCGAAACGTAAAAAAGAATATTTGTTTACTTTTGTATTTATATTTTACGAACATAGCTTTAATATGAAATATGAAATCTTACAAGCAAGTAATGTCTAATTAGATCTTCGATTATATTTTAATTTATAGTCTTTCATCAACATTTATTTATACAAGTTATACGTTCTTTTTTTTTATTTTTAATGCTACTTATAATATCTACTATCTATATAGGTTTTATCGGTAAAAGTTAACTTTTGATAAGAATTCACATACAACATTAAGCTGGAGTCTTGAAAAGGAAATAAATATGAAATATAGTCTGTAAAATTTTATAAATCCTTTTTTTATTTTCTTTATTATATGATTAAATTAATTTCATTAAATTGATTAGATACAATTCGTGATACTAACCCTACAATTTAAATATACTGTTTTTTCTTTTGAGAATATAAATTTAATGTAATTTATGTTTAAAACACAAAGTAAATTGGGTTGTCCAGAGGTCAAGAACTGTGGAGGTGGCCAATAATATAATTAGAACTGAATGGAAGAAGTGAGAGAGAAGTCGAGTTGGGCCAGTCAATTCCCAGACAACTAATTTATGTAAACTGTCTGCGCATATTTCCTGCCAGAGTTGCCTAATAGCTTGGCATAGGCGGCAGCATTGGCAATCCTAAGGATGTTCGGATGCCGAAGCCAAAGTAACATAATTCAAAAAGCACTTAACCCATAAAACTGAAATAATTCTATGAAATAACAAACGCACTTAACAAATTACAGATGTGAAAATTTCATTTGGAGTGTCAAGAGAAGAACCCAACAACGAAAAGTAACCCAGTTCCCCTTGGGGATAGACAGAGAGAGAGAGAGAAATAGAGAGAGAGAGAGGGAGAGAGAGAGGGAAAGTGGAAGAGGATGAGGATGAGCACACGACACTGGCTGGGCAACAACAAGGGGGACAACAACATTCCACTCTGCCACACTCTGCATTCCACAAATTAGAAAATGATTAATGGACTCAACCGGTTGCACAAAAATCCCCTGTACCCCCCCTTCCCCCTTCCCCCTCTTCATTCCTCCTTCTCAGGGGGGAGCAGCAGCAGTTGGTTTGCGTCTGGCACACTTCGGCATAAAATAGCACTCAGGAGATTCGAGTGCTGGTGTCGTCGCACCCTCACATCGCATCGCATCTCTTCCACATCCTTTTGACCGCCAGGAGTCGGCATTAAAATCACTCTTCCGTTGCGCCACGAAATCAACCCCCGGCCAGAATCGTCTCCCGCGTTGATCCGCATCCGCATCCGCATCCGAATCTGAATGTGGCATGCATCCCTTTTTTCGTTTGGGGGGTGTGTTTGTTGTCATTTATTGGTGTTGTCCTTGCAATCATGTCTGGTTCCTGGTTCCTGGTTCCTGACTGCCAGTTCCTGGTTGTCTGTTGTCTGAATTTTTTCTGGGGTCACGCTTTGCTCTTTTGATCGCATTTTTCCCCCTCTTGTGTTGTCTAACCCATGAATCAAATTACACTTTAAATCCTTGATTTTAATCTGAAGGGGCTGACAAATGGATTTTTATGTCAATTTTTCCAAAATTACTGAACCCGCTCCACCTCTACATATCCCTCCACTCCTTCCTCATTCCTCATTCCCAAGCCAAGCAATTGAATTTTGCATTTTGACACAACGCAAAACATTGCGTAACTGCAAAGTCAAAGGAGGGGGTAGGAAATGGCAAGGAAGGATGGCAGGAAGGAAACAATCAGTGGGCGTAGTACTTGAAAATAAAAGGGGTGGCTGCCTCTTTAATCTCTGATTAGATAGCAGCCACTGTTGACGCTGATGAGGTTGCGCATTTTGACACTTGTCAGAGTTTAAAGAACTCGATGTCAAGGACTTTTGCATAGATGGTGTCGAGTCGATAGCGGAAGTACCGGAAATACTATAAGAAGAAGTGTGTTCAATTAATGCGTAATTAATGCCAAGACTGTAAATAATTACATCCATATCTCACTTAGCGGCCTCAATTAGAGCCGGAGAAATGGAATTCTAAGCGAATAGACATCAAATGAAGCAACCGAATTTAACTCGGTTATCTAGATTCTTTCTTTAGTTCATTTCTTGAGACTACAACTATTAGGTGAGATAACAATTTATGCCACTAAGCGTAGAAAGTGTGACTACTAAGCGAGCTCAATATGCCATTAAGTGAATAGACGTTTAAAGATGATTTTCTGATGTTTATTTTTGCGTAAGACAGCCAAGAAAAATAAATGTGGAACTATGTGAAAAGTAAACATTATAATGTTGTTATTTTTGTTAGTGACCGTTAAGCGAGTTAAATATGTAGTTTAGCGAACCTAAAAATAAATAAATTAAATAACTATTTTATAACATTATATAGTCTAGTATGAGTAAATTAAATATGAGTAAAATTAAATCAAACTGTATAAAGCAAAAGTTTCAAACTAACTACTTTTAGAGTTTGTTCATCAATAGGTATTTTTCGATTTATTTTAATTGAGCATTCTTCTTGGGCGCTTGATCAATTTGTGGGCAACTCACTAGCGTCTAATGATGACAATAATACCAACAATAGCAGCAGAAGCAGCAGTGGAAGCAGAAGCAGCAGCAAGCACAACAGTAACAACAATAAGAGCGCTGGCAACTGGCAAATGGACAACGCCATAAAGAATGAAGGTATAATAACAATAATTCAAAGTCGCCACAGGACATCATTGTTGCCATGTTAACGCTTATTTTTTGTTTACATTTTGATAATTTCCAAAAGCATAATGCAAAGAAATGAAAAGAGAACAGAACAGAACAGAACAGAAAAGAAAACAGAATAAAAATTAATAATAATAACAGAAAATACAAAAAAAAAACGATTGTCGTTTTGGGCTCGAATAGAAGCCGAAGAGAAAAGAGAGAAGAACGAGAGACGCGAGACGCGGGCAAAACCATACAAAGAGAACCAAGAGACAAAAAGAATTTCGCGGTATTTTCACGCTTCATGCAATCCGGCTAAGAATCAATAAGCGGGTGTGGAAGGCAGTGTACACGACTAGCAGATACCCTGCATAAAATAAAAAGTTTCTTTTCAGCCACTTTAAGCTGACTTTTCGATAGGAAAATAAATTGAATATTGTTTTCAGATAAGATTTATTTTATTTGCATTTTCTATGGCGTAATTCAATTTTAAGATTTTTGTGTTTTCATTTGATTTTTATAAACATTTTTCTCCGATTTTTATTATTATTTTTATTTCATATTAAATTACATATATTTGAATATTTTCATTCAGTGATGAATAATATTTATAGTTTGTATGATATTAATTTGTATAATTTCCATTAATCTAATGTTCAATTAAGAGATTTATTTTAGAGGTTGATAAAAATTCTTTTAAGATTTTATTCTATTCGAATTTTCTTAAATATTCACTTTCATAATTTGTATAAATTCTTTAAAATTTATATTTAATTTGTATATAATTTTTTTTTCTTTTTATTTTATTTACATTTTATGCAAGATTTTGTTTCAATGTTTGTAAACAGTCAATTTAATACTTTATTATATACTTTATTATTTATATTATTCACTTTAATTTTTAAAATTTAACTTAAGAAATTAATTATGAAACTTTATGCAACTTGAATATAAATATTTATGATCTCAGCAAATACACCAAGAATCCGAGACCTAAGAAAATATTTCTAATTTTAAAATCTTAAATCGTATTCTTAAGCTTATTGGAATTTTAAACGACTCTCAACTGTTGATTTTCCAGGGTATTCGAAGCACGCTGCGACTGGAGACTGGAACCCTTGGAACAGAGCTCGCGGCAAGTGTCTGGCGGCTGCTGCATTTCGGTTTTGGATTTCATTCTGGGGAATAAAAAGCCAAGACACTGTTGTTGCATCGATGAGTAGTTGCCTGCGGATTAAAATGATAACAAGCCTTCAACAATCAGTTGTGATTTGGCTTTTGTCTCTTCCTCCTCTTTGCATCGCATCGCTGCGTTCATAGGAAACTGGCAAGTAGTAAGGCAATGAAAAATGAAAGGAACCCTTTGCTAAGTCTAGGGTTAAAATCCTTTTCACGCTTCAATTTGCTGCACATTGATCTTCAAGCGATGGCCAAATTTGAACTCGAAAGTTCTCATTCTCTTGGTCTTCGAAATTAAGTCGGACGGATTGTCGCCAGTCTTTTATGTTGTTATTGTATTTTTGTTTTTTTTTAATGATCTCTGGATGGTTTCGAAACAACTTCATTTCGTTTTGTTATATGCTTTTTATGGCTTCATTTTGGTTGTCTTTGGGGCATCATTGGCATATGTCCTGCATCTTTATGGGCCATAATTAAATCTTTATGGCTAACAAGCCCCCCTTTCTTAGTTCGGCGCCGGGGTCATAAAACGGTTCCATTCAAATCGCGATTGTCTGGGAAATAAATGCTGATCATATTGTTCAAGATCTTCTATCAGCGTGTGGATCGCATAATCATTTAGCACCGTTTGCATAGAGAGAGCAGATATGTATAATGCAATAAAGATCTGCATAAATCATAAAATTGCTGTTGACCTTAGTTAATGAGTCAGGGCGTTGCCAAAATATCAATACACCAAAACGAAAAGAAAAGCCTCGCTCAGTTGGAGTTGAAGTCGAAGTCGAAGTTGAAGTTCGAGTTGTTGCATGATAAATGACTCTCGCGCGTGCCCCTTTTTTGGGGGCAGGCTAAGCCAAGAGCTAAGGCGAGTGACCGACCAATACCGTTGCTACCTGGTCAACGTGGCTTGGCTACCTGTATTTTTGATCGACCAGGTGCTATTTTGATATATGACGTTGGCATCATCAATTAGCCGCTGCACCACTTTAGCTCGCTTCTCTGTCTGTTATGATCGAGGCGGTAGCAATTGATGGATTAGCGCATTAGTCGCTTATGATATACGCCCCATACAACATACCACCCCCACCTCCTTAAAGGCGTTGCATGCCGCATGTTGCATGCTGCATGCTGCATGTCGCAATGCTCGCACGCGTTCCATTTATCAGCGCATTTCCGCTTTTAATTATTGCAACGGCCCTGCAATGACATGCAACCAAATTGCTGGCAATAAATTTCGCACATTTCACAACAGCAACAACAGCAACAAAAACTTCAGCACAAGCAGCAGCAGCAGCAGCAACATCAAAAAAATGAGATGAGCAACAGCAAAGAAACAAAAAAAAAAGAGCTAAGGAAGGGATTGAAATACTTAGAGTGTTTTGCAAAGCGGTTCCACAATTGCCACTTGACAACACACTTTGTCAACCAACGCGGCGCGTTCAAGGAGCCAGAAAGAGGCACTTAGAGAGGGAAAAACAGAGAGAAAAAATAGAGAGAGTAAAGAAGAAAATGTGCTGAAGTGAAACTCATAAGTTGCATTCCTATTTACGAAAACGCAGCTTTAAGATGATCGAGAGATTAATATAAAAATACCATAAAATTGAAATAGATAATAGAAGAATAATCCACTAAATTATCTGTTTGTTTTTGTTTTCTTTTTATTTATTAATTTTAAAAGAAATGGAGAAAGTTGCAACATTTTACGGCAATTTACTGTTACTATGCTTAGAAGTTTGTGATATAGATAATAAATAATTTACAAATAATATGTTCACATTTACATACCCAATTCTAGGCTGTGGCATTCAGAAGGGGTTATATTAAGTTTTAGAAGTACATTGCATTGAGTTCTAGTTATCAAAATGTTAGGATGAGAGTAATAATTATACACAATTTTTTTTAAGGATACAGAAAATACTATAAGTTGGCTAAAAAATGTGTGGAAAGTAGTCCAAAAAATAGAATAAACAAGATAAAGATCGATAAAAAAGATAAAGGGATAGGGAGAACGAGAGAGAGAGAGAAAGAGGGAGAGAGAGAGAGAGAGAGAGAGGAGAGAGAGAGAGAGAGAGAGAGAGAGAGAGAGAGAGAGAGAGAGAGAGAGAACCCCATGCAAAATGCAAAGTTAGAGAAATTAAATCATATCGCCGAAATACGTAAATGGGAACATGACAATAATTTTGTGTGAATTAGATGGGAATTACTGGCTATGATGAAAGAGAAAAAGAAAAAGAGAGATATATATAGAGAGAGAGAGAGAGAGAGAGAGAGAGAGAGAAAGAGCAATGGGAGAGATAGAACGAGGAAGACATGATTTTGAGTATTTTAATCAAATCGGGCGAATACCGAAATGGGAACGCGACAATAAATTTGTGTGAATTAGCTGCGAATTGCTGGCTATGATGCTCAGTGAAAGCAAGACAGGAGCAACTAGTAAGTGAGAGAGAGAAAGGGGGAAAGAGATAGAGAAAGAGAAAGAGAGAGGGAGAAGGAGCGCAGCTGTTGGGTTGTCGGAATGCAGTTGCAATTGTCACAGCAACAAATTGCTGGAATAATTACGCACACATTGACAGCAACAGATTGATATGTTGCCGCTAAGGATAACAAGGAGCATCCCGACTAAAAGGTCTGCAAAAAGACTAAATGACTGACTGACTGAATGACTGACTGACTGTCTGACTGGATGAATGAGTGAGTGAGAGAGAGAGAGATGCAAGTGACAAGCACGCGGCTACTTTCTGCTCTGTGTGTTGTGTGTTGTGTGTGTTCATTGATGAACGTGAGGTGTCAAGCAAATTGACTGTCCGAACCCAAACGATTGCCCAGTGGCAGGCACTTAAAGACACGAATGCTCGAGTGGAAGCCAACAGCGACAGCGTTGTCCCCTCGAGCGACGACGCCACTGTGGAGAGGAGAAGACAGCGTCTCGGTCGCGTCTCTGGAATTTGCTGTTTACGTGAATTACGCTCAAATTACAGCACGCCAATCGTCAGGCAGCCAACACAACACAAAAAAAGCCAACAATGCCAAACAACAAGACAACAAGACAAGAAGACGGCGACAACAGCAAGCAAAAAACAAGCAAAATAAATAAAGGCTAAAAACTGAAGCCTGAAAATAGCTGCAGAGCAATGAGAATGCATCGCAAATTAAAATTGCTCGCAAAACGTTCAACATTGAGCTGCAATTGGAGTTGGGGATCGGGATCGGGATCGTGTCTAGGGGCTGTGTCACAGGGTGTGTACTCCGAACACAGGGTGTCTCTGTTATTGGGTTTCGTTGCGCTCATTGAGCTCGTTAGGCGATAACTTTATGCGGCATTAAATTTTATGCGGCCATAAAACAAACAAATTTGCCTCGTACACATTCATTCACAACACAAACGCAAGCGATACTCACGCATATTACGGCAAATAAACACGACACGAAATAACAACAACAACAACAACAACAGCAGTAAACAATAACAATAAAGACAAGGCAGCAACAACGATAATAACAATGCAATGGGTTGTGCCCGGAATGCACTGCGAGTAACAAGCGCCCTTGCCACCAACCAGTAGCAAAGGCAGCCCAACCTCGCAGCAGCTCTATTGTAGTTGTGTGTGTGTGTGTTTCTGTGGTATGCGAGCCGTATCGTTAAGTGGAACAAGAACATGTCGCTTTACGCCCCGATACAACTCAACTTGGCCCATTGTGTAGGGCACTACATCCATGTTTGGGCAGTACCCAAGGTCTACCATTGACCAAGAGGCGTCTGCAAGTGCACATCTACTTCAAAGTTGTTGTACCTTTAGTTTACATCTTGGCTGTACTTAGCAAGTAAGCAATCATTACATTTGAGACAGTGAATAGTGTATAATAATAATGCTTAATAATAAATTAACTCTTTTATCCGAATTAATCTAATGATATATACTTGTATAGCATAAAGTACATATAAAAAGATGGTGCCATTAGATATATTCTCATAAACGAGTTAATTCATTTATTATGATGATGAAAATTTTGCATTTTTGGAATTAATAAGGTAAAGTGCGTATAACAATTCTAAAATTTAAAAAAAAAAATAATATTTAATCGTATAACTAAAGACGATAGCAAGGAATAACTTCGGTATAATGGGTATAATACATTTAATTATTATTACACCAGAAAAGCAAAATAAATAATTTAGTAGCACTTTAGTACTTTAGTCTTAAATGTTCTTCTTTATTGCTGCCACTCACTGTCAGATGACAAAACTAACTAGTTCCTGAGAAATGTGCGTCGAACCGACTTTGTTATCTTTAAAGTCGAATTCAGTTCTGATATATCGTTAATTGATATTTATTTATATATCGTGACTTTTGCTGTGCAATTTTTAACACTTAATTTCTCAATTTCAAACAGTTTCCATAATATAAGTATTAGTATATTATATGATGGAAACTTTACACTTCTTTAGTTTTAAAGTAAATTGACAAACATTTTATCACCTAACACGGATATCTAATTAAATCATAAATTGAAGAAAATAGCATAAAATTGCATAAGATGGAATCTTAAGGTAAAGTTCTATTAAGTGAAAGTTAGTAACTCTAGCAAATTCATTCTCAAATTCATAATGTATTGTAATATTCACTGGTTACTATATGAATCGAAAACTATATAAATGAAAAAGGAGGTAGCATATGATTCGATTTAAAAATGAATGTAGAATGTTATCTATATTAATAAACGCTTAGCAGTTTTTTTGTAGCTCAGTAATTGACTATAATAAATCCCTAATCAAATAAGGATATATATTGTTAAGCGCTGGTAACTCAATAGCATATTCTCAACTCTCAGTGCATAATTGTGGTTTACGCTAAACAATGCTTTAAACGGGAAGTACACATATGGAAAAAGTTCTCGAGTTGCTCAGATTGCGATGTTTTCTAATCACGTGTCAAAATCTTGTACAGAATTGTGATGGTAACCCAAAACCAAAGTTCAAGTTCGCAGGCAACTGGAATCGCAACTGGCGAATCGTGATAAGGGATCTCAAGGGGCAGGGTTACTTTTACTATATTTTGGGGGGCGAAGGGTATACTTTGTATTGAGGAAAGTCAGTGAGCCTGATGTAAACTGATTAACAAGCCCGATAAGCGACAGGCCTCAAACAATTGCGGAGCACTCGGCGAGCATTTGCCACTTTTTGATGCAGCCACAATGAGCCCATTGTGAGAGCCTTTTGTCAGACTTTGAATCTTGTGTTCTCTTTGCCGCTGCTGTCTGTCACTCCCTCGGTGAGTCCTTTTGTCCTGGCATTTAGGGGCGTTGCTGATGTTATTGCCACAGCTGTTCTAATAATTGAAATAATGCGTCGAATACTCTACCATTCTGCTGCTTAAGATCTATTTAAATTCTTACAATGCCAATTGGGCATCTCAATGCCAACTATCTCTGTTGATAGAAAATAATCTTTAAAAAGCAAATACAGGTCGAGAATATAAGTAAAAACAAGTAAAACATAAATAAAAACTGCTAATATATAACAAAATTAATTACTTAAAAAAATAACTTTAAGCAAAAACTTGTACACAAAAATAAATAAATTAAATTAAATAAATACAAAACCAAGAAATAAATTCAAATAATTTGTAGCTACACGTAATTGTTACGTAAATTAATACTAGAATAATAAAGAAATACAAAAATGCATTCATAAATTTGAATTAATACATACAAAAATTAATGAAAATATTTAGTAGCTAAGATTGATATGTAAAATAAGTAAAAAAAAAGTACAAAATATGATAGAAATCTCAATTTAAAACATATAATAATCGTAGTCATGCTTGTAGATTAAAAAAATATATTTTTTTATAATTTTATTATAATGAAAAATACATTTACATTAAAGATTTTACAATAAAGATAAAAAAGCACTCAAAATAGAACTAAATGATAAAAAAATAAAATATGTTGTAGCTATAATTGATTAAATTCAAAAGAATAGTAAAAATTGGTAACATTTACAAAACCAAAGAATTAAAGATAGATAATCCTTTGAGTTTTCTTTATTAATTTATTTGAATTAAAAGCCGAATGATTATAGAATAAAATAAATAAATAAAATTTCATAAAATACAAATAGAAGTAAATTAAATTTAACAAAAATTTGTAAGCTATGGTTATGGAATAAAAAAAATATTGAAAATAATCGAAAATGCAATAATGAAAATAAATATAAATACAGCAAAATGTAGATCAAAATAATTCAATATAAATTAAAGTAAGATAGTATTAAGTAAGTAATGATTAAAGCCAAATACAATAAAACAGAATTGAAAAATAATATTGAATAGCGATGCTTGCAGAATATCTAATGAGTTTTTAGTCTAAGCATCGATCGCAAGCTGATAAATTGGCATTTGTCGCGATGGTAACCTGCTGAGTTGCAGCTCACAACGGGAGCAACAATCGAGCAACAATCGAGACAGAGACAAAAAACGAAGAATGAAAGAATGACAAGAACATTACAAAGCATCTAAGAAATGATGTGGCAAGTTAATTTCCCGGTGCTTCGTGACAATAGATTAATGGCATTTGATTCACAATGTTGTCGTTGGCAAGAAGCGTGAACTGGACCCCTAACGCTACCGGCTACTCTCCTAAGAGTGAAGAGACTCTAGGCGACTCTAAAGTACTCGAGGCTACTCTATGAGCTGAGGCAGAGAGAGAGAGAGAGATGTGGAATAGGGTTACCCCGAGGGGCACGTTCACGTTCTTGGTGGTGTCCCTCAGTGGCCATTAATGAGCACGACAACCATGCGACATTTGTGGGTTTTCAAACGATGATTTATGCGGCTATTCATTAAGTTCATTAAAAAGTGAAAGGATGCCTGGCGATTTGTCGATCAGACGATCAAATGATTCGACTACAGATACAGATACAGATCGAAATCGAGATCCAGATCCAGAGCTCTTCCTATGGCAGGTGGTTCTCAGTCAGTCAGTCAGTCAGTGAGTGAGTGAGTTTTGTTTATTTGTTTGTGCGTTTCCAAATGAGCCGTAACCAATAAATGTTTATGACTCGGCAAGGGGCAAAGTGGCAACGGGGAACGAGGAACGGAGAACAAGGTGCCAAGGGGCAGCAGACATGTGGCAAGAGGCCAAGCCACAGAGTTTTGTGGCAACGCCTACGGTTGCCCATTGAGCACGCATAAAAATCATCTTGAACAGCATTAAAATGACACATTGTTCGCTTGTTCGAATTGAAGTTCGAGTTCGAATTTCGAGATATAAATATGTTTCAATTCAGCCGCATTTCAATTCCAAAAGTTGATCGTTATGATGATCATTATCATCTGCTGATCGTTTGGATCAATAACTTTTGGTCGCAGGCGCCAGCCGTTGTCGCATCGCTTATCAATGCTTAACGGTGGGTCATCAACAAGACAACCCGCTGAGTTTCAAGCCAAACACACACACTCACACACACATACAAAAAGAAAGCAACAACCACAAGAAGAACAAAAAAAAAAAACAGACAGCCACAACAACAATATGTATTAACTACATTCATAATGAGCACAACAAATGCGCTGACAAAGTGTAAACTAAATTCATGAGTATACTAACTACGACTAAAAAATACTCTACTTTCATTTTCATGGTATTATAAATTCTATCTAGAACCAATATATTATCCATTATTAATATTTACTGAAGGAAATTCGCTACGAAAGTATTGAGTAAATATTTAATATTATAAAACACTTAAGCAATTCAAATTTTGAACTTTTGTACTATTGATTTTGGCTCAACTTTATAAGATAATAATGTTTCTATAATTAAAAATCACATTTGTTTTACTAACACTAGAAATTACAATTTGTTTCTAAAGTAACTTTTTCATATATTCTAAAAAAGTATTATTTTAAATTAAAGTCGATTCATTTACAAATTTATCAAGTCAGAAAGCTACAGTTGAGTTTGTTCAATTGGGAGATACTCGCAACTCATTTTGAGTAAAAGGAAACGAGTCCGGTATTATTTCTAAAATATACCGTAATATACTAAAAATATACTAAAGGCTCTTTTTGCCATAGAGTAATAAATATACCATCTTGTCGGCCAAAACAACTAAGTTTTTTGCACATATAAAAAAATGGCTTAAAAAATACTTCAAATTTGATCGAAATCTGATCGAAAATATTACGGAATCATAAAGATTATAGTTGTTATTGTATTGTATTGCAATAAATTTGTTTAGCTGTTTGATATACATACATATAATAATTATATATATCTGCCTCTACTTTTTTTTATGCCGAATTAAAGTTTAATCTAGAAAGCATTTATATATTTTATTCATTGATTTAAGAGCGCAATTAGAAGTCATTGCCTGAGCAAATAGATTCTATTTACTTGCAACTGCTTTCAACTAACATAGTTCATGAAACGGTCTAAGCAGTTGCTCTTTCCTTTTACCTGTCTCCACCTCCGTCTCCGCCTCCGCCCCCGCTGTTGCCAGCAGCGCACTCTGCTGCTATCAGTTGTATCTAAGACGCAGTTCAATCGAGTCGAGTCTGTAGACAGGTTGCTGTTTGCCGCACTGTAAATCATACGTTGATTCGGTGACAGTTTTCCATTTGGTGGGCTTATCTCGATCTCTCGATCAAGCGATCAATTTCTGTTCTTCGCTGTCGTTGTTGTTGTTGTTGTTGTTGCTTGTATGTTATGCAGGTAGAAGAGCGAAACGTGACTCAGCTGCCAGTCTTCAGATGTGACGTCACAACCTGAACCTGATGGCATTTTAATTATTGCGCCCACAAATGATAAAGCGCTCAGCGTTTATCAGAGCAAATATAAGTACGACTCCAAGTCAGAGTTTTAGCTCGAGCGTTCAGCTTATATAGCTGCAAGGCGTGAAGTTTTCTACTCATCGCAGTTTCCATCGACTTTGTGTGGGGCCCCAAGTTGTTGTTGTTGTTTTTGTTGTTGTTGTCGTTGCAAGTGGGACGGCAGGTGAATAAACTGTGCTGCAACTGTCCGCCCTTTCTTAAAAAACACTTTGTGCACGCTATAATTATGCTGATCTTGCTATTTGTTTTGCTCTGGCGTACCCAAATACTGCACAGTGGTGCGAAAGCTGCCGAAATACTAATCGAAAAAATCAATAATCGAATTTACTTTAGGTAATTATTTTTGTCCAGCATTGAGGTGGCTGTTCCGTGGATTGTTTTCAGTTCTCGACTGTCAAGACAGTAGCTGCTGCTTGGCGTTTTGTTACCACTGTGACTTGATGCGGGTTCAAGACTCAGAAACACAGAGAGGTCCAGGCTCAGATTCTTGAGCCCGCACGCACACATTTCACTTATTATTTATGAGGCGTGCGCTGTGGGCGTGGCTGGCTTGTTGATCGGCGCTACATTCACCAAAACAGGGCAGCAGGTAAGCAATGAACGGACAGACGGACAGACAGACGGACAGACAGACGGACAGACGGACGGATGGAACGAGACGTTTTCAATCAACGTTCTCGCTGTCCACTTGGCATGCCAGGCGAAGACAAGCGGGGACCACCCTTTTAATGAAGCCCTAATTACAGTGTTTATAACAAAAGGTGATTACCAAAGCAAACCAAGCAACAACAAACAAGCAACACCAGTCAACAAAAGCAAACCAGACCAGACCAGACACAAGACGCACAAGAGTCTCCTCGTTTAAGGGACTGGACACATCAACAGCTCTTTAGGACAAGCCATCGACTGACACCGACTACGACTACGACTCCAACATCTACTTCGACTTCGACTTCGACTCCAACTCCGATCCCGATTCTCGATCCCAATCCCGATTCTCGATGCTCGATCCCGTCGTCTTTCTTGCTGCCCGAACGCACCTTGGGGGCAACTGCCTTGTTTATTTCAGATCGCAGCACGAAAGACGCAAAGGCTCTGCTAGCTCCCGTTCAACTGTTCGACGGTTTAATACCCTGTGAAATATACACATGAAATTGGTATTTTGCAAATTTTTTAATTAATTGGATCTTGATATTAGAATTAAATTGTTTAACTTTCTTAAATAATTTTTTTATTATACAACATAAAGTAACAAGATAAATCTCTTTTACTTACGTACCAAACTTAATTCAACAAATATTCGAATTTTGTAGAAATTAGAAAAATACTTAGGCTTTTTTGGAAGTGGATGCGAACTTATAATACAAAGAAAAAAAAAAATTATAAAAAGTAACTATAGGGAGAACCCATAACGAATTAATTCAAATTTCTTTTAGTGCAGGCGACAAAATAAAAGTTTAGTATTAATTCATAAAATCTGAATTACCTTAATATGAAAGTCATTTATTTCGTTAAAGAAAAAGTAAGTGTGTTGTAAGATATATTGTAATTTGTGTATATTTACTTATTCAACAAAGCAACTCGTATGGATTTCAACTATGCTAGAATTTAATGTAATTTGAAATGAAGCTTACGAGGTATTTGTTAGCTGAGCATTTGCAAAGTTGTCTCGCAACTTGTTTTGTACTGTGCGTTGTCTCCGTCTCTGTCATCGTCACATTATTTATAACATTTCATGTTTAAATTCGTAATTTTGGGGCGCAATTCAGTTCCCCGCCGCCTCCGCCTCCGCCTTTCCCTCTCCCCTGTTCTCCCCGCTGCTCTCCCTGTCCCCTTTCCCTAGTCCATCTAGGAGGCTAACCACCCAGGCAAAAAACACAGCAAAACTGACGCTCCATGGCGCTCGTGACTTGTAAATATTGATTTTAATCGAAATTGCTCTAAATTGCTTGTTTTTCATGTGTTTCGGGTATGCAATTTAAGACACTTTTGCTGTGAAGAGGCGCTCCATCGATTGACTCACTGTGGATCGATTACTTGCCATACAATGATAAATATGTACGTATTTAGCATATGTTAACTATGTAAACAGCACCTTGCTTTTGCTTAATTATCGATTGATCGAAATTTCTCATCAAGACGGAAATGAAGTATGGAAAGCAAATTTTATTTTTATTCAGACAATAAAAGGCGGAAATAGTAGTGCAAATTTAAAGAAAATATATCTTAATAATAGTTTAAATATAATGAAATTATAATAAATAAATAAATAGTATAATAGAATAATATTTTATACATTAGAACACAGTATGCTTTTAAAAGTAGAACTTATATTAATAAGAATGAATTAGAATTTGGACTTCTAAACAGATTTTATCGTTAGATGACATTAATAAAATTTCAGCTTTTGATAAATAATAAACTTTCATTTGCTTTTTATGGGTATCATCTTGAAGGCTTGCATCTATTGCATACATAGCTGGCTGCCTTGGGGGCTCCACAGCGAATTGGTTAAACTCAAGAGTGCTTCAATGCAAAAAGATAGAGAAAGAGAGGGGGTGATGGAGGGGAGGGGGGGGGGAGAATGCAATGCTCTCTCTCTCTCTCTGCACTGTCCCTGGGGTAATGCAGCAGGATTTGCAAGTAAAACATCAATTCGATCGCAAAAGATCGTAAAGACATGAAAGGCAGCCGACTGAGGTCGGCAAAAGCCGCCCGAGCAACTTATCATGTCCAAATTAAGCTCAATTCCAAATAAACAAGAGGACGACTGCGTTTCTGTGATCCTTCCTCGGCTGCTCAGTCCCTGTTCCCAGTTCCCAGTTCCCCAGTTCCATTCCCATTCTGTTCCCCCTTTAGCCCTTGTCGACTGCGATTTTCAATTCTCTTTGGTTTTCGATATGCCAACTCTATTTGCATTGGGGTGCGGCTAACTTCAGTCTCCAGTCTCAGTTGAAGTTCAGACTGCAGTTGGAATCGATGTTGAAGCTGGAGTTGGAGTTGGGTGAAGGCGAGGCGGCTCTTGCTTTCGCGTTGGCCTTTGTTTGAATTAATCGAAGTGATATTTTGCTTGTCCCGAAATAATTTATCCCAAGCAGTGCACTGCAGCTCTGATCGGTGCCCCAAGCTGGCGTTGCCTTTATTGGTTTTGTTTTTTTTTTTTTTTTGTTTTGCTTTCTTGCTTCGCAAGCTAAAACTGAAATATAAATATTCTCCATATGGGATCCATTGATACATTCTGACATGAGTTGTGGCCTAAGCGCGCGTTAATAACCGCAATTTATGCGATTTTGAAGACTGCCACGGCGCCACAAGAAACGCAAAGCTGCAAAAACTAAAGTGCAAAAAACAACAAAAAAAAAATAACAATTCAAATTGATTTTTTGAGCATTGGGGCATTTCAAATTAACCCCAAATGCGTATTGATAATCAATTATAGGCATTTATTAGAGTAATTGATAAAGTTCTGTTTTTGTTATAGAATATACTTTTTAAATTTATTATTAAAAATACTATTTACGTTTTTGTAAAATAAATAAACATATTTCTCTTTATTTGTTTGAAATTGACTTTGTTTTCAAAGTTTAGAAAGAAATTTATGGAAAATTTGATTTTTTGGTAGATAAAGTTTTAATCTTGCTCTTTCTTTAGAGTAATTATAACAAAATTGTTAAAGAAAATAATACAATTTAAAATGTATATGTTTAACATACTAAGAGTAAGCTTTAAACAGATTTAAGATTTGTATGTGAAAAGCAAATACTTGTAAGCTAATTGTTGGCCTTTTCCTAGCCATATATTATTATTTATAGTTTATCATAAATAAATGTGTTTGGGTAGATTATTTGAAAACCTTATTAATTTATTTCTCTTCTAATTATTTTCAATTTAATGGAATATTTAAGTTTTTGTGCTTTGCTTTTTCATTTGATTTAAAAAAAAAGTACAGTATTAATTCTCTCAATATTTCGAAATGTTCTTGTCGCTTTTTATTTTTTAGTTGACAGCATATAGTTGTTTTTGTTGTTGTTGTTGTTGCTGCTGATGTTGTCGTTGCAACGGCCAATTTCATGGTCGTTTTGCCAGCATTGGCTGCAGCTGCCGGTTGTCGGTCGCTGGTTGCTGGTTGCCCGTCGCGAGTTCGTTGCCTAAGTCTTTCGTTTGCGTGCGTGTTGCGAGCGTGGCAATAAGGCAGAGGGAGAAATAAAGGTGACGGCAATGGAGTGGCATGCTGCAAAAAAAAACCTTATGCACAATTAACAAGATTCGCATAAAATTACAAAACTGACATAATTCAAGATAGCAACTGCGCGCTCGCCTCTCCATCGAACAGAAATTATCTCATTGAGAGTCGTCGCAATGTCCGCAGACGTCTCCTAAATGGCCTGCTAATGGTCTAAAGTGTACTTGCTGATAATATTTAGCGTATACGCATCACTCAGGGCCCGGTTTGTTGCTCTTGTTGCTTGAGTCTCTTGTCTCTTGTCTCTTCTTCTCTTTCGCTCTCTGCGTTGTCAGCGCGTGAAATTTATAAAGTTTCTGGTGGCGTTTGGGCGCTTGGCGAGAAGTCATAAAGTGCTCGATATTATGGCGCATGGCAGATGAAATCAATTTACATGCATTCAATTACAAATTGTGAGCCATTTGTGAGCCATGTGGAGATGAGCAAGCCAGTGAAGCCAGTGGAAGCTTGGAAGCTGCAATCCCCCAAAACAAACGCTCAACTTTCCAGTGAAAATCTTGGGGCCATCAGTTAGTAAAGTTTACGAGCCAACTGCCAAGTGGCCAACTGCTTGTAACGGCGCGTTTTTATTAGCCAATGCATGCATGCATGCTCTCTCTCTCTCTCTCTCCTTACACCTCTCCGCAGATCGTTGTTGCAGATCGTTGCGACATGTTTTGTAGCGTTGTTAAACGTTTGCATGATTTTGATTTTGATTTTAATGATACGACAAGAGCGCAAGATCGAGCTCTCCACTACGTTCGACTCGAGCTTAGGCTGCTGGAGCTGCTGCTGTGTGCAGCTTCGAGTGGGACTTGCAACACGTCCTAATTAGCGCCCGACTGAGGTGGCCATCAAAATAAACACTTTTAGAATACGAGCGGAGGCTGCAGACGGTTGTTTGGTTGTTTGTTGGTGATTGTGACATGTTTTTATGACCATAAATTCACCAAGTTTACAGTGGGAATTCGCAGATCTGCCAATGAGATTATACACACACACACACAGCATGCTAGGAATTCCGTTGTATGAACATTGATGGATA
Source organism: Drosophila niveifrons (assembly GCA_035046325.1). Taxonomy (NCBI): domain Eukaryota; kingdom Metazoa; phylum Arthropoda; class Insecta; order Diptera; family Drosophilidae; genus Drosophila; species Drosophila niveifrons. The sequence continues at coordinate 6,164,873 of JAWNOC010000063.1, read as the reverse complement.
TTCGATTGATCCTTAATTGAATAACCAAATACTTTTGGTCATTTAATCAGTGTGCGGATAACACCCAGAGTGTGTTTCTCTCTCTCGCTGTCTCTGTGGCGCAATAATAGCGAATTCATGTTTATGGGCGCCTCTTCTTCGCCTTATCCGAGGCGCCCGGCGAGAATGTCTCTCTTCTTTTTTTTTCTCAGATTAACAATGCGACTAATGGCTAATGGCTCATCCATGCCATGTTGCCATACGCCATTTACATATCTTTATATATTCTCATATGTGTGTCGCATACATGCTGCATTAATACGCGATGCGAACCAAATGAAGCAAACATCGCAATTCTCTCTGCAGTCTGTCGTCGATTTCGCTGCCATAATTTAAATACAGACGCGATAAGACGAACTCTCTGGATGCAACAGGACAGCAACAAAGACAGAAGACGCAGACACAGAATGAAAATACTTTTGAGTGAGAGACGAGTCAAGCAGTTGCTTTAAGGCTATCAACAAAATGCTTTCGTTGTCTGTTTTTGGTAACACGAGTGTGTTCATTTTCAATCCCATCTTAAAACCTCTTTTATGGCGTATAAACTTACTACATATGCCGATCTTGTTGGACAAAACTTTTGCTCTTTCATTGCATTGCAGTTTTTCATTTGCAAAAGCCATTATTTCATTTCCTTTCAGTTTTTCATTTGCAAAACCCACTAAATGTCATTCATCTATTTAAACACTTGAGCGTATGATTAAAGCGACAATTAAATGACTTTATTATGGCGTTTTCAATTAAAGTGATTGCAGCGGACAAAAGCGATTTGTCCATTACATGGAAGATTTCTCAACTCGTCTTGAAACTTGTTATTCTTCTTTTCTTATTTAGTAGTATAAGTATTTCCATTTCCTTGTAGTAATTGCACTAACTATTCGTAATTATTATTAAATTATTTTATTCTACAAAAACTGTCAAGAGTTTTACGTGTACTTTTAATTAGCAAGTTTGATCAGCAGCTGTTTCTTTCATTTCAGATGAATCAATTTTGGTTGCAATTTGGGAATGTTCATATAAGTGTAAGCAGAGCTGTTGGTAATCAGTTTGTAATCGACAAGTAAGACGGCTGAAGTCGAGTGTGATCAACTGTGAGATACCCGCTACCCATTTTGAATAAAAGAAAAATATTGCGGTATTTGTCAAAATATACTAAAATAATATACCATAAAATACCAAAAATATACTGAATTGTATATTTGGTATTTGGAGCATCCAAAAGATTTGCAAGCTTGAAATTGTATATATGTGTGTGTGTGTATGTGTACCTCTGCTGCTGTGATAATCAGATGGAAGTGCTATAAAAAAAATGTTGGACAAATTTGACATTTGTGATCGGATATTAAACACAATGTTGATGCGTATTTAATGCGAAATTGGCAATCAAATTGGCATAATAAATTACCAAAAATATACATATATAAATTTTAAATGTATGTAGTACTGAATACTAATAAAATCGATGCAATAAAATTAAAAATATATTTTGTTATCTAATCATAGAACATTCATAATAAATAATATAAGTATCTTAATCTACATATTTGTACATGTTAAGTTTCATAACAATAAACAAACACAAATAATCTTAAGATTGCTACTCATAACTATAAATATTAATGCTTAATATATTACGGCTCGTTTTCTTTAATATTATGTTGAAACTAATAAAAAACTAACGATCTACTACTTATAATATTACTTTGTATAGACCTACATATTTATTATTGGTATTCCTTATTTTATTAGTTAGAATCACACTTTGTATGTCAAGGAATGTGTTTATGCACAAATTCGTATGTGTATCATTTGAAGCTGACACTTGAATGAAAAGAATGTTGGGGGCCTTAAAGTTCATCGGTCTCAATTCTTAGAAACTAAAAGCAATGCAAAATTGATGTAGTAAACAAATAAAGAGCTTATGATCAATGATTTTCCATTTAATGAAATAAATAAAACAATAATTGCAAACTTTTTCATTTTTTTCATAAATCAATAATTGATCAACCATGTTTTTTTTTTTGTAATAAATTAATTAATGAACCATAATATCATTGCATTACCTGAGTAATGTGTGTGCTGCTGCGGCAGAAGAAGGCTAAATCCGAGTAGCCAAGCTGACAGCTGTGGTAAGCGAAGTTAAGCTAATCTGAGTTAAGCAGCGGACTGATTGCACTTCGATGACAAGCCGGATTCCTTTGCCAGTCAGCAAGGAGAATTAATCAAATGTCGCAATGCGAACTGGAGCAGCAACAGCAGGAGTCGAGAGTTGAATGTGGAGAGTTGGAGTTGCAGATTGGAGACTGGTTGAATTCGGGAATCGGGTTAGTTGGCAGCTGGAAGAGTGGAAGAAGTGAAGCAGCTACAAAGCCTAATGGCTATAATAAATGGATAAGGAGCTGCGTTTACACGAATGCGTTGATATTTCCACAGACCAAACAATATATAAATTAAGGTAACTGCATGAGACTTGGACTTGGACTTGGTCTTGGATTGGCGACTGGCGCAGCGAGAGCGAGAGAGAGACTCATTACTGACCACATATGGGTTGGTTTGAAGGCTTCAAAGGGGGAAGGTGCAACAACGACTGGCAGCAACGGCGATTTGGATGTGTCTGCTCAAGTGCTTTGTGGCATATACTTAATTTCAAGTTGTCCGCGGGAAAACTTAAGCATATTTAACCGCATGTCGCTGAATTTTATGTGTGTGCAACCACCACAGGTGGTTTGGGGGGCATGCCACAGACTGTGCGGGTTGCAACTGCGGTGGATCGGCGAATTCGCCGACCAGCTGAATCTCCTCTTCTTCTCTTCTGTTTTTGTTTTTTTTTTTTGTGTTGCGCTGATTTGAATGTTATGCTGCCGTCGTCTGGAGAAGACTCAAGACTCCAGACTCCAGACTGCAGACTGAGCTGGGCTTTGGCTATGGCAATCGCTTGTCCAAAGATACAAGCTTGATCGCTTGCCTTCTTGTTTCAGTGCTCGACGCTCACGCATATTCCGCATATGCAGACAACGCGCGACGGGATGCAGGCGCCACTTGGGCACACACACACACACAGAGAGAGAGAGAGAGAAAAAGAGGGGAGAGAGAGAGAGAGAGAGATAGAGAGAGAAGAGACACACAGGTAAATGCTAATGCCAATGCCCTCGTTGCTGCTGTTGTGTGTTGTCGAATGTTTGGCTGGAATCTGGCAGCTTGCAACCAGCTGACCTTTGCACATGCCACATGCAACAGCAACAACAACAACGATAACTATCGCCGACAACCTGAAGGCAAGCGAGAGGTCAGATGTCGTCAGTTGGCCTGCTAAAGCGCCATCCATTCGCCCTCTCTCTCTCTCTCTCTCTCTAGCTCTCCTTTTTCTTCACGATCAGTCGACCGTCGTCTTCTTCATCTTTTTTGGGCCGCTGTCAACGTTGCCATCATATCAAATGACAAACTCGACTGCACAACGACAACGCAATGCGTGCTGGCAGCTCGACCAGATTATCAGAGCTCGGCCAGCTCAATCGGAAAATGATCGATGATCTCGTGCCTGTGTGTGCGAGTGTGTGTGTGTATGTGTCTTGGTCCATGCACTTGAAATGGGTTCGCCTTAGATCTGACATATCCATTGCTCTCTCTCTCTATCTCTGTCTTTTCCTTCCCTTCTCTCAATAAGTTGTGCTAAGGTGGCATCTCAGGCACTGCCCTAATTAAGGTCTACGATCGGTCTTCCCCCAAAAACTCTTGATTGCTACTGCAGCTCACAGATCAGATTTTGATGCTTTTCTTCGAATTTGTATCTTTTCTTTGTATCTCATCAATGTCACACAGCGAAGCTGTTGAGTGCTCGGCTACAAGTGTAATTGCCAGTTGGCTAATGAATCATTTCCACAATTTGAGATTGAAAATTATCTGCGTTTAATGCATCTACGTCAGAGAGCCATTTAAATGCTCAGCAGTTAACGAGTTCAAAACATTTTATAAATTCTACAAATTTTCTTCATATCAAAAATGTCATTTTGGAATTCTATTTCTTGGTTTCAGCACATTAATAAGATAAAAAGTGCTGAAAAGCAAAGTAGATAAAAACCGTTTGGGAATTCATTATTAAAAATTTCGAAATTAATCACATTTTGCGTCATAAGTTTTCTATTTTTTTTAGTAAGACGACATTTAATTGTAATTTTTTTTGTGTGTATGAAATTGAAATTTTTTCTATCAAATACATGTTTAGTGCTGGTTATTTAGTAATATTTTTTAACATATTTAAGATATTTGAACTTTGCAAATAAGCAAATAAATAAATAACATTTCCTATGTCAATTTGAAACACTTTAATAACGATAATGATGATTTTATTGAAAATGTGATTATATTTTTTTTCTCTTAAATTTGTAAATAATATATGTGTTCCTACTTTATTATATTTTATTTTACAAGTAGAAAAATATTTTACTTTTTTGTAGAATTATTTCAGCAAAAATATAAAAACAACAGATAAACAGAAAAAATCTTACGGGGTTTTTGCTTGTTTCTTATCTAGATGTTTGACATTTGGCAAATTAATGTGCAAAAGATCAACTAACGAAAAGAAATATGCAAAAGAACTGTTTTGTAATTTGTTATTTTAAACAAAATAAATTAAATAAATATATTTTTATGCTGGGTTATATATTTTTCATGTCAGAAAATAAGAATTAAATCTTATTAAATGATTTTTGCCGGAATTTCATGCATTCTTTTAATAATAATATTAATAATTCCTATAATACTACGGTATATATAGAAATTATAGAATATGCTTTTAGTGTGTGAGTGTCAATTAATTTGCTTGAATATTGAAAGTTACTTAAGTGTTACTATAAAGAGCAAAGTCAATTAGTGAATAAGTTGCAACTTGGAGCTGCGATGGAAATAGTCAAATTGGAAAGGGCTGCAATTGCGACGAGTATGTGGCAGCAACGGTTCAGCTGGCAACAAGGCAGTCAAAATACAAAAAAAAAAACAACAAGGAAAGAAAAAAATGAGAAAAAACAAACAAACAAATGAATATGTCGACGTCCAAGTGTCACCACAAAATAGTAGCCAAGTAGCTGGCGACCGAAAGTGGGACACATATCCGAAGGCAAAGGGGACCGTGTCGTGTCCATGTTGCCACTGCAGCAGCTGCAAGAAGGGCAGCAGGAGTAGCAACAGAAGTAGCAGCAGGAGGAGCGAGGGATGTTGTTGAGCTGCCAGCGATTGCAATCTTCCGCTCTCTTGTGCTCTCGCCCTCGATCTGGATACGAATGTTGCAGTTGTCGCTGCTGTTGCTGCTGCTGCTGCCACAGCGAACTTAATTTTCCGCCATTTGCTCATTTGGTCAGACCGAACCATAAAGCGTATGTGCCAATGCCATATGGAGAGAGGAACAGCTACCAGCAACCAGCAGCAGGAGCTCATCATTGCTGATCTCGTGCAGCTGATAAAGGAAACCGCCGCGAATGAAGTTGTCGCTAACCGGGACACAGAACATACACAATTTAATTAAAGAGACGACTACCGTGCTGCCCAAGATCAAGAATTGATCTCTCCCCCTCTCCCCCTTCTCTCTCTCTTCTTTCCTCCTTCGCTCGCTTCGTGACTTGCATAAATCTCATCGATCGATCGATTTCTATATCTGTTTATCGATAAATGGAAACAGCATTGACTCTTTAGCTTGCATTATTGCCACGACCTTGAGACACTAATGAAGATCTTTACATTTTTTCCATTTCGTTTATTTTGTTTATTTTGTGTTTTTTTTTTTAGTGGAATCGAAAGTCGTTGGGTCTGAACAAACGTGGCCGTTTGCATAATTCATTTCCAATTTATATGCTATAAAAGCCGATAATGGCCGCAATTAAGTTCGTGTCCCTTTGATAATTTTCCACATTTACGCGGCCATTAAAGTGATTCCCAGTGCATTTTTCTCGCACATTATCAGCTCCTCATTTCCATAGTCGCTGACATGCAACACAGACGACATACAGAAGGTTCCCCAATTCCCAATTCCCAGTTTCAGTTTCAGTTCGAGTTGGCTGTTATAGCCAACGCCATTCGCATTCGTTTATCGCATGTAGTCAGAGGTAAGAAAAATGATAGACGTCGCTGGAAAAACATCTTAGTTGTATTTTAAACTTACTTACGTATCTTCTTTTTTTTTTTTTCTTTTTGGAGGGTGAGACGACCCTAGACCCTAGAGCGGGAACTGAACTGAACTGGACTCGAGGCTGGCTGAGGTGTTAATTAGCTTTATCTTAATGCAGGTTCCGGCACACAGTTCAAACTGAATTATACATAATAATTTGTTTGCCACTCTCTTAAAGTGGAACTTAATGTAGCCAAGCTGGCCATAAAAACCAAGATATGACACCATCTTCTTCCCTTCCCATTCATTTTCCCTCATTCACTCGCTCGATTTTGTGTTCTTTGCATTATTTCATGGCTGAAAGACGCCACCCACAGCACCCCCCCACACTCTCTAGGTTACTTCGATTCAGTCCAGTTCAAGTTAGATCCATTGAGCCCACGTTAGCAGCTCGTGTTAAATGGCCATTAATCACATTAGATATGCATTAATACGGGACACGAATAGGAAAAGCTCGTGGACGCTGCTTCTGGTAATAACATTAGAATAAAATATGGAAACCTTCTCAAAATTTCACTGCCCTCTCTCTCTCTCTCTCTCTCTCTTTCTGTCGTTCTCTCCATCTCTTACAGCATATATTCAATTATTTAAATATTTTATTAGGGGTTGGAAACAATCAAAATGTTTTTATAATACATATTTTAATTGCACATTTTTATTAGCAATAACAAATTAGTGAAATGCGTATTAAAACATGCATTTAATTATTGAATTAAACACACGAATGCATTACAAATTTCTGTGTATTCTAAATATTTTATTAGGGGATGAAACTGACTAAAATCCTCTTTTACTTGACTTTAATACGATATTTGTTTATTTATTTAATCAAACACATATTTTAGTTGAAATTCCATTTCAAGCTTTCCTTTATGCCCCTCATTTATTAGAATAAATGTCTTGTATCTGGTATAACTTCAACCACCCACTCACACACAAACACACTTAGGCAAACTAACAACCCCAAGCATGCACGCTCAAGGAGTCTCTGTTGTGCTGTCGCTGTATTAGTGCTTATCTATGTGCATGCCGTTTGCCGGCTGAGCGTGTGTGAGAGTAAAAGAGGCGGAGCTAAGCGGCGACAGCAAGAGAAACAATTGAAAACATAAAGAGACCGCACACTACACCACACTACACTGCAGCAGTGAGTGGGCTTAAAAGGGGTTGCATTTGCATTTGAGGGTATTTCAGTCAGTGTGCGTGTTTGTGCGGTGTTTAACAAAGCATTGCGCTCTCTCTCTGAGATCGCGTACTTAGCTGCAGCTGGTCGCCATTATAACGCATTATTAAACGAACAAACAAGCAAGCAAACAATGTGAAAAAGAGCATTAAATAAACAGTAAAACCAAACATAAAGCTAAACACACACACACGCACAGACAGGCGAACAACTGCTGAGCACACTCAGACTCAGCCATTACGTTCTCACTCTCTCGCAGCGTGTGTGTGAGAGCGAATGCGCAAAAAGAGAAGACACACAGCACACTCACACTCGTCAGTATATACAGAAATGTGACTGCTTCTGTTGTTGTTTCGCTCGCACTCACGCCAAACTGGAGCTGTGGGGAGATGGAGATTTTGGGCAGCGCTGCTGCTGCGGCTGAGTCTGTGGCGACGACGACGACTGTGGCTGGTTTTTGTTGTGTTTTTTTTGTGTGTTGGTTTTGTTCGTTTTTGTTGTTGCTGCTTTTCGTTTGGCCTGGCAGAGATACTTTTCTTGCGGCGTGCACGCCATACGAAATCAGTCAATGTCTTGGAGTTGATGGCGCGAGTACACGCGACACGAGGTGACTGCGACTGCGACTGCGACTACGGCGAGTGCGAAATAAACTCGAACTCGAGCTCGAACTCGAACTGCAACTCGATATCGACATCGAACTGTTGTGTTTTTACGTGTGATAGCAGCAGAAGCCGCCGTTAGCCGCAGTTGACCGTTAATCGTTTGCCGCCCGCCGTCGTTTTGTTAAGTGAACAACAAAATCAATTGCCAATAAATTGCAATTTTTTGCAAAAACTATAATTTTTTTTTTTTGTTGGTGCAAAAGCAAAACGAAAAAGCGCAACAAGCTAAAAGTGAAAAAATTTGAAATAAAAAGAAAATAAGAAAAGATATTGAAAAATTGTTAACACAGTTTTGCCACAGTTCCTAAACAAAACTCTCGTAAGAGAAAAAACAAACACAACAAAATTAATACACAAGGAGAGGATAGCATCGCAATCACGACGTCGTCACCCGGGTCAATAATGCTGGTGCCGTCGGACATGATCGCGGCACAGTCCAAGATGGTCTATCAGATGAACAAATATTGTGCGGATCGTGTGCAGGTGCGCAAGGCGCAGATCCACAAACAGATCCAGGAGGTCTGTCGCATCGTTCAGGATGTGCTCAAGGAGGTCGAGGTGCAGGAGCCACGTTTCATCTCGTCCCTCAACGACTATAACGGTCGCTTCGAGGGCCTGGAAGTGATCTCACCCACAGAATTCGAAATCATCATCTACCTCAATCAGATGGGCGTTCTCAACTTCGTCGACGACGGCACTCTGCCCGGCTGTGCGGTGCTCAAGCTGAGCGACGGACGCAAGCGATCCATGTCATTGTGGGTGGAGTTCATCACGGCATCCGGCTATCTGTCGGCACGCAAGATACGCTCCAGATTCCAGACGCTGGTGGCCCAAGCATGCGATAAGTGTGCCTATCGTGACATAGTCAAGATGATCGCCGATACCACCGAGGTGAAGCTGCGGATCCGAGAGCGGATCATTGTGCAAATAACGCCCGCCTTTAAGTGTGCCGGCCTCTGGCCACGCTCAGCCTCGCATTGGCCGCTGCCGGGCATCCCCTGGCCGCATCCCAATATTGTGGCAGAGGTTAAGACTGAGGGCTTCGATATGCTCTCCAAGGAGTGCATCGCACTCCAGGGCAAGAACTCCGCCATGGAGGGCGATGCCTGGGTGCTTAGCTTTACGGATGCCGAGAATCGCCTCTTGCAAGGTGAGTTATCCTCATTTCATTTACGAGCTACAAAGTTCCAAGTTCTTGCTCCAAGTTGCCGTCGGCGAATCACATAAGCTCCGTTCATCAATAAAAGAAAATTGATTTAAATGAAATAAGTGAATTTAGTGCCATTGAAAATATCATCAAAATAGTAGAGATAAAATAAATTATCCGGAGATCAAGTTATAAGTTTAGTTAAAATGTTGAGAAATACTAAAATAATACTAGATTTTATAAAGAAATGAATTTTTGTAAAGTATTTCAATACATTCAAAATTCATATTACCCATTTATCAGAAAAAAATATATATATTTGTATATTAAGTTTAAAACTCAGCGAAGATCAACGTAAAATTTTTGTTTAGAAAAACAGTCGGGGAAAATATTAATTGCAAAATTTTAAGATCAATAATTTTGGGAAAAAAAAAACAAAAAAAAATTTGTTATATATTAAAATAGAATATTAATATAATAACAATAATTTTTATTAAAAACATATATCAAATAGTTTGGATATTTCTAAATCCTAAAAAAAGCGAATAGAAAAATATATTTTAATAGGATATTTTAAATGAAAATATAACACTATCAATTAAATTGTTGAAATTGTTCAAATGCCCTTAGAACATTAATCAAGAAAATTACGCAGGCAAAAAATATATTTATAAGCAGATAATTTTGAAATTGAATTAAAATTTTTTAGGGCAAAGAAAGAATCAAAAAAGCTAAAAAATTGATTCAAGTAAAATTTTATTATTCAAAAGTTTGTATTCTTTGAAGACATAATGAATTAATTTTTGATTTAAATCAACTAATACTTCAATGTACTTAAAATCTAATGCTAGTAATGCCATTGAAATAGTAATCAAATTATTATTTTTAAAGTATGATGACTAAAGTAGCTGGGGAAAACCGCAGAAATCTCGACTTTGTTTTATAGATATAGAGTACCTACATATAGTAAATATAGTATGCTACCATCCAAAGGCGATGGCTATTTAAAGAAACTTCGAGAGCAGACGAAATAGGTCTATGACTATTTGTGGGTAAAACCGAACACCCCATTAAACCAAAAGCCACGAAAATAAATGCTATCCGGTTGTAAATTAATCTCGAATTGTTTTTACTTTCAATCGAATTTCAATTTTTGTTCTTTTGGTTAGTACTTGGACTGGTGGCAAACTGTCAACGATATATGGGGAGTAGCTAACGTATTTACAATCAGTGACACACTTAAATTTAATTGATTTATTTCGAACAAATCAGCGACTGTAGTTTGATATAATTGCTTGTAAATTAAGCATTTGGTCTGGCCACACGACAGACGATCAGTTTCTGCCCCCCCCACCAAAGATCGTTGCGGCCAGATACGCGATATCTTTGTGGCAGCCAAAAACCATTCGTGTTTCTTTTTGGGGGTCTCTGTATTGAGATCCACAATTGATAAGGTGTTCGTTAGACGATCGCACATTGTTCGCGATCATATCTGCTACGAGGTGATCACAGTTTTGGAATAAATAAATGCAAAATCAATACTAGAATTTCACCATCACAATTCAAAATTGAAATCACAATCAATTCACAATCATTTAGGCAGCAGATCGAAGCGATTTAGTTTCGAATAGCAAACGCATCCATCGTTTATCGGGAGAGAGATAAGAAATGAGATACGGGCCCCTATATGCGACTGGCAACGATCATAAATCTGTTCAGGGCGACGATTGCTGCACTGACTGAGCAAACTCAACTATTGGCTCCTCTCTCTCTCTCTCTCTTTCGGTTTCTGTCTCTATCCCTCACTCTCCCCACGCGCACAAATCCGCTGATCTGAGCCAGATAAACGAAGTCGAAGTCGAAGACGAAGACAAAGTCACGCTGGCATAGCTATAAGGTAGCCAGTTAGTCAGTTGGTTTGGTCGAAAGACCAAACGGGTTTTTGGGGTCCGTGTAGCTGTAGATATCAACAATGCCAATGCCTGAGCCATAAATAAATTTCTAAACGATTTTATAAATATTTTAAATCTCGGCGATTAGATAAAGTCAACAAATAAATAAAACAACGGGCTCGCAGTCACCAAGAAGCGCTCCCCAACAAAAACTACGCACACACACACACACACACACACAAAATAAAAACAAAAATCAGAAACAGCAAAAAAAAATTGATACAACAAAAATGAAAGCAAAACTAAGAATCTTAAAGCGAATACAAAATTTTAACCGCAAACAGCGATGTCAAATACCAAAGCTGCAAATCGGAAACCAAATCGAAATCAAAGTCGAAATTCAAATAAATATCGAAATCAAGACATCAGATTGAGATTTGTTTGTCCTTTTCATCATCATCTTAATTATTTTTATTTTCAATATTACTTTCTCAACTCTCATTAGAAATTTTATTCGATCAGATAGATTTTGTATTTAAATTAATCATTATCGCTATCGCTATTGTAAATCGCACTTTCTACATACATGTATGTATATATCACAGTCGAAATTCTGAAAAATAAAAAAAAATATCTTCTTATGCTTGATTCAATCATTATCTTCTTCTTAAGCTTGGCTCATTTGTGGACTAAACTTACAGCTCACCAAAGATCGATACATTTTTGTTTTTAAATGAAAACTACTTTGAAATTTCCAAGATTTCTTTGCTTTAGACTGAAATAATTATTTAAATATCATAAATATTATTTACACTTGTAAGAATACTATAGACACCGATATATCGATGTGAGGAAACAATTATTTTTTAATTCTGTTTTTCAATTGAGGATCATGATTTTATTTTAATAATTTGTTTCACTACTTTAGCTAGTAATGCTTAATTCAAAATTGAAAAAGAATATCGCATGCCCATGAACTTGAGTGTGTTAAAACATTCCATGGGACTATTATGAAATTATTTTATATGGTAATATAACGATGATTGCAATAACTAGACGACGCACCACTATCGAAACATCTGGCCTATGGCTATAATAATAATAATAGTCCCATAAGCCAGTAAAAATTGAAAATAATAATAAAAAAAACCAAGTATTGTGAAAATATAAGTGGTCTCGAACCGTGATTATCGGCGCAGGTCGAGATTAGCACGTCTCTTGACACTCCATGTCCATGATTTATGTGCTGCTTGACGTACGCGTAGGTTGATCAATCAAACCGGTTCGAGGCCTACTTATGGTAGTTACGAATCTGAGTTCACATATGTACATATCATATATGTATGTAGTACTACTGCATTAGCACCTTGAATAATTGTGTTATAGGGTTATGGGCTTGTTTGCCAACTAGTGTCAATTAACAGCAAATTAGAAGACACGAAAGTTTGCAACACGCACTGATTAATCAGTTTCGAAAAGGAAACAATTAACCTTATGATGGAAGTAGGCACTTATCAAATTTCATAAATGTTATTTGTTTGCTCAGTTTTTCAAAAGCATCGGACACTTGAGTGCCATTAAAATGAGTAATCGGGCATAATTGAAATTAATCAATGTCCAAAATAATAAATGATAAATAATGGAGTCTATTAAAATGAAAACTAAAAAAACATATAGTAAAAAACATTGAAGTACTCTATTTATCTGACTAACTAGCTTAATGGATTGTGTTAGCTTAGAGCATGACTCGGCTCATTTATGGTGAAATAATTATTTATGGTGTAGAAAATCCGAAGAGAACAAATTTGGGAATACCTAGTATGAAATTTCTTTAAATATGCCACCAAAATAATAAAAACATTCTTAGTTATGATATGGTTAGTGTGAAGATCTATGAAGAGATGTTTGCAAATTTGCTCTTTTTAAAGAGAAACCTTAAAAATAAGAACTTTTACAAATATTGGGAATATCTGTATCACTTTATAGAGAGAAATTTGAAAATGTGGTTTTCTAAACGAAAAAACTTCGGAATGCTTACTAAACAGTTCTATTCAATTTAGTTCGAAGAATATTTATAAATATATGAGGAATATCTGTAGCACTTTATGAAAATGTTTGAAAATTTAATCTTTTTAAAGACAACATTTGGGAATACTGAACCAGAACAGAAGAAATAATTAAAATACTAATAATAAAATATAAGTTAAAATGTGAATATCTTTAGGAATATTAAAAATTAAGTACCAAATATGAATATATACTAAAAAAATTCAAAAGAACACTTAGAACACTTTTAACTTAAAATATGATAAATTTAATTGTATATTCCTTAGCAAATAAAAATGTTATTAATAATAAGTACTTATTATTTTTATAGAGTAAATTTATTAAATTCTTATTATTATTATTAATCGAAAATGTTAGGATTCATTAGAAATAAATATACAATAAATTATTTTATATTGCATTAAGTTCCTTTTACAATTCTAGATTATATGTACATCGAATATGTTTATATATATTTGTTAACCAATACCTTGTTGCTTCTTGTGTTGTAGGTGCCAGCCGCCGTCGTTGCCTTAGCATATTGAAGACACTGCGCGATCGCCATCTGGATCTGCCGGGGAATCCAGTAACGTCGTACCATCTGAAAACGCTGCTGCTGTACGAATGCGAGAAGCATCCGAGGGAAATGGAATGGGAGGAGAACTGCATTGCGGATCGCATCAATGGCATATTTCTGCAGCTGATCTCGTGCCTGCAATGCCGCCGGTGTCCGCACTACTTCCTGCCCAACATGGATCTCTTCAAGGGCAAGTCGCCGGGTGCCCTCGAGAATGCCGCCAAGCAGGTGTGGCGCCTCACCCGCATCATGCTGACCAATGTGCGTTGCCTCGAGGAGTTGTAGAGTTTTCTTTAGCTGCAAAGCATGTAGAGAGTTGCATTCGATTCATACGATGCGTTCTTCTTTTCAACTTTTTTTTTTGTTATCATTTCATTTGTATTTTTCAGTTTTTATTTAATTTTTATGTTTTTCTTTTTTTGTTTTCTTCGAGCTAAAAAAACAAAAGCCGCATAATGTGGCCCCAAGTTACGATTAGAATTTTGTAGTAGAAGCGAAAGGGGGGTTGAGGGGGAAGGGGGCAACGCTCAGTAAGGTAATTCGTGGAGGAAATTTTAACCCAAATACTATTTGATATTTCATTAGAATTAAATTTAGTTCTTAGGTGCTTTCGAAAAGTATACGCCGCTTCAAGAGTTTCCTATATTTAATTGATACAACTACAAATACGTATACAAACAAACAAAAAAAAATATAACTACCCTACATACATTTATACATACATAATAACAAGGTCATAAATACACACAAAATTATATATATATATATAAAAACAGAAAAAACAAACTGCGCCTAAGTAAACTAAGTATAAATACTTGCTAAATACATGAAAAACATACATGCATTTTTTTTTTGTGGATAGATTGCATAACATTTTTGCCTCGGCGGCAAATAAAATTAGCTAAAGTATTTAGTTTAAGTTAAGGATCAATTTTAGTAGCGCGGTTGAAATCAACCAATTTTTTTTGTTTATAATTATTTATTTGAGTTTTGCCTTTCTTGTGAGTTTAGTCAATAAAAACCTAAGTTTTTTTTCAAACATCAAATTGAAAATTGCGTTTTTTATTTCAAAGTTGAATAAACAAACTACATTTTACTACTACAATTGGTATAACAATTAATAGAGATCCGGGTTCGGGATCTTGCATTAGAGTCTTTGATGTTTAACGGCGTCGTGTGCCATTTTTGGCAATTTGACAATTTCTTGGCAATTTATAGGTCGCGATATCTAGGAGACATCGGAGTTGGGCCTTCTTTTTGTTGTGTGTGCGTGTGTGTGTGTGTGGACAGCTCGGCCATTGAAAATGTCATCGCAACTGACAGTCGGAGCTGTAGTCGAATGCGTTGCGAATTTTAATGCGACATTAAAGATATTTTGCAGACAGCTAACAAACCCAATAAACTTTACATCAATTGAATGAAAGAAGAAAAAACAGAAACATTTATTGCCAATTCATTGCTCGTCTTCGATTATGGCCATAAGCTAAAGTTTTTGAAGCGGCCCACTTTGAGCCTGACTCAGCCAAATAAAACAAACAACAGCAACAACGACAACAACAACAACAACAACAACGAAAACAACGACAACGAAACCATTTCATCAATTGACAACGAAGCATTGCGCATACGACATGTAGATCACGTGTGAGTTTCAATTTCAAGCAACAGACATAACAGTCAAATTAAATTTAAAGCCATTCATAAATTCAATTATTTCACTTTTCGGTCAGTTTATTTTTTTTTGTATTTGTGATATTCTTATACCCTGTATATAATAAATAAAAGCTGTTTATTTTTATTGATTTTAAAGAAAATTTACTTTTATTTTTTGTGTAAGTGAAAGAGTTTTCTTTTATCTCGATATATCTGAATTGAAAATTTTGTTAAATATTCCCATTCTCTAAATCTAACAAGTTTAAGGGGTATTCTTTAGTCATCAACTTTTTGTTTGGCATATACATATTTATTGCTGTTGCAGTTTGATATACATAAATAGTATGTTTTATTGTCTCCAATTGATTTATGCTTGCACGTTTTTATTATATGAAATTCCACTGCAAATGACAGTTACAATGGGAATTTTATGACATTTAAATGTGCAAATATGTGATTATTTGATTCTATCGAATGTATGTGAAACACGTATTGTCGATAACCTAGTTGGGAATGAATATCAAACAATTTATTGAATGGTGTATAGAAACATAAGTTTGAGAAATATTATCAGTGATGTTTAGCTGATGTTCTATGAAAAGATTAATGGATACTTTATAAAATCAGTCATATATTCATATTAAAACTGTTACTTTAAATTGATACAGATTATTAACTGATCAATAGACCATTTGTTGGATATAAATAACAAGCGATTTATTAAAAAGTGTCAAAAAATATATTTTTTAAGAACTGTTATCAGTGATGCATAGCTGATTTCAAGATATTAACAATATTTTTGGAGATGTTAAGTTCTTTATAGAGACTGACTTAAATCCGTTATCGATTACAGTCACTACAACTCTTTAAGCGAATAAATTGAATCAATATATAGAGTGGTATAGAAACATGATTTTAAAAGATGTTAAGCTTTTGTTCTATCAAAAGATTAATCGATTACAGTAACTGCAACGCTATGTCGTTAGTTCGGAATGAATATTGAACAATTTATAGAATGATATAGAAAAATAAACTTTGATAAATCTGATCAGTTAAGCTGTTATTGAGTACAGCAACTGCAACGCTTTAGAATCGAAAAATGGCTCGTTGTTGTTGGCTGGACGCTAAGGGCGCCTATATAAGGTTCATATATGGAATATATATTCTTCAACCAATTAGGCGTCATGCCAGCAGGTTGATTGGGCGACCAGAAAAGAAGATATGGCAGCGACATTCAAAAATCGGGTCGTTAGCCGGTTAGTTGCGCTTTTAATGAGTTGTTGTTTATTGGATTTGATTTGCATTTTAATATGCCCAAAAGAAACAAAATAAATTTATTATTTGTTGTTGTCTGCGGTTGCTTTTATATTTCGTTGTTGTTGCTGCTGCTCTTCTTGTTGAGATAACATATTTGATTTTTGGCTCGACGCGTTTTTGATATGTTTTGTTATTATTGTTGTTGTTGTTGTTGTTGCTGAGCGAGTAAGGGAGTGAGGAGAAATGCCATTGATGCGTTTGCTTCCCACACAAATTAAAGAACAATTAATAAATGATAATTTTTGGCCGTAGCTTTAACCTGCCTCCCTCAACCCTTGTTGATGTTTGTTTGTTCGCCCTGTCATCATCAGCCAGATGTCAGATATATGTACATATATACATATATATTGTTTTGGGTGTCCAATTTGTTAGCCAAATTCTCGTGCTTGTTTTCTGTTTCGGTTTCAGATTCTGTTTCAGTTTCGGTTTCTGAAGCGGTTACTCAATTTGGAATGTGTTTTTGTGTGTGGACCGTGTTTTAATGAATTCGCTGCAATTTATATTCATTTAATGGCCAGAAGCAAATTTTTATGAACATCTCATAATCACATTTTGAACACACAATTTGTTATAAAACAAAAGTATAAGCATAATATTTGATGGCATGTGTAGAATGATGGACAAAACAAAACAAAACAAAAAAAAAAAATGAAAGAAAGAAAGAAACTGGCACTTTAAGTACGAGTAAATGCTGTGATAATCGGGAATTAAAGTTTCTGCGGAGATTGAGTAGCTGAGTAGCCTCTGTTGATCATGATCATTATGGAGGTCGAGGCAGCTACCAACAACGAGATTTGTGCACAGCTGTCAACCGGCATCAGCATCTCTCTCTCTCTCTCTCTCTGTCTGTCTTGAGTTCTTTTGACTCTCTTGGCAGCAGCAGCAGCAGTTGCAATGCGTTGTGTTTCTTTTTGTTAAGCGAAAATCAAAACAAATGTTTTATTTAAATGGTTAATTTGATCAGGCGAAACCGGATCAGGGATCGTTTGCTTGGATTTCAGTTTTCAGTTTTCGGTTTCAGCTTGTTGCAGATATCCAAATGAACACAGCTTACACGTTCGCACTGCTTGATGATGAGATGAGGCTCGGCAGCGAGAACACACAAATGAAGAACAAATGACGCGGGTCTGCCAAATCGTGAGAATTGCATTCAACTCTTCGCATGGCCATTTTAATTTGCGGACTTCAATCAAACTGCACTGGCAGCTGACTGCCATGAAGAGGAGGAGGAGATGGAGGAGGATGAGGCAACAGCAGCAGCAGCAGCAGAAGAAAGAAGCATTTGCTGTTGCATTGCGTCGGCGCTTGCCACTTAGCATAAACGGAGGCCAAGCAAAACTCGTTGACCAGTTGCAGGAATCGCGTTCGCTTTTGCGCTCTTCTTGCTTGCTTGCGTGAGCCGTGAACAGTGTAAGGAGCAGGAGTAGAGGAGAGAGGGAAGGAGAAGGAGAAGGAGAAGGAGAAGAGGGGGAAAAAACGCGAGCCAAGTGAGCCACGACCTGTGTGGCCAGTGCATCAGGGTAACAAGCTGTAATTAGAGCCCCTTAGCCTGTCATCGCCAGGGTGCTTGATTATAGGCTTTTGACAAAAAGCAAATATTAATTTAATACGGTGAGCCACAAGCGCCGCAAGGCATCGCTCGACGAGCCGCCACAGCAACAGCAACAGCAACGGCAACAGCAACCATAGCCACCATAGCAACCACTACAACAACAACAACAACCAAATGCAAGTTGCTTGGAAATCTTTTACATAGTTGCCGTAATTACGCGTATTTTCCTCCAGACTCTTGGCGTGAATATCGGCAAATCAGCTGCTATCAATGTGCAGAAATCTAAATACACTTTTTATACTCTGCATTTTTGGTTGAGCAACTTGTATTTCTTATGCAATTCATTTGAAATAACTTGCTCAAAATATGCAATTTCATAAAGTTAAAATATGCTAGTTTCTAATTTGATATTTGCTAAGGTGATAATCGATTTTTTAAATATTTTTTGTCGACTTAAGTATATAAGAAAAAGTTAAATTATCTTATATTTTAATATCATTTATTTACAACTATTTTCATGTATTTTTACCATTTATTGATATATTTATATGGCCCATTTAAACTGTAGAATATTCGATTAGTAAAATAATAACTGTTTTATATAACCGATTTATACTTAATCTTTTTTTTTTAGTATTTGTTCCTGTCGCAATCATTTTTGAAAATTTAAGTTATTTTCTGGTTTTTATGTTGCTTGCTTTTTACTTTGTCTGATGTAAATAAGCGATTTTTGATGAAAGTAATGTAATTATATATATATATTATATACGAGTATATCTGAAATTTAAAAAATTACTAAGTTATTTTTGTTAGTGCTCAGAAACATATAACATCAAATTAAGTATACGTCGCTTAAGTTGATAAATATGAAATTCCTTCGCATTCAATATGAAATTTCTCCAGAAATATAAATTAAATTGCTGTTCTGAAAAGCATTAGCGATTATCAAACTAATACAATGCGATCAATTAAGTTTGAAGACTCTCCGCTAAGCCCCAATATCAATTGCAATACTTACTCGTTGTTGTTGTTGTGGCTGTGATTGTGGCTGTGATTGTGATTGTTGTAGTCAGTTGTTGTCGTCTTCTTTGTGACAATCGTACGCCCATTTTTGGTTAAAAACAATGGGTTCAAACGGCTGCGCTTCAGCGGAAAACAAAAAGCAGCCAACGAGCCCTAAATCAATCACAAGCAGCGACATGTCAACAGCCCCAGGCAGCGAGCGAGAGAGAGCGAGAGAGAGAGAGAGAGAGAGGGATGATGAGAGAGGGGAGAGAGACACCCGCTCAGCCGCCATGGTCGAAGCGAAATGTCAACGTGATCATCGCAGCTTGAAAAGGGCCGCCAACTTGGTCAGCTCACAAATATATATATTGGCCATATAAGTGTGTACATATATACACTAAAAGGGAATCGGGGAGAACTGAGAGACTGCGACTGGGAGAATGAAGAATCGAGTTGAGCTGAGACTCTGGACTTTGTGGAACGTGGCGTGCCCATGCCGAGGGAGGGGACACCAAAAAACCAAACCAAGAAAGCAACAGTCGAGTGTGCTCGACTGTGAGATACCCGCTACTCATTGTGATTAAAAGCAAAACAGTGCGGTATTCATATGTATATATATAAATCAAGATAATATATTACAAATGCACTAAAACTATACCAGAGGCTTTATTTGATATATTGGTATAGTACTACATTTAAAATATACCATAGAGTGCAAAATATACCATATATCCCCATAGAAAAGTATTGTTTAAATAACTTCTACAGTTCTTATCTGTTCGCCATCAAATTTTCAGGAATTATAAAGACTATAGTTGATAAAACAGCTGCTTCAGCTCTAGTTTTATGTTGTTAATCGACTTTTATGGATTTTCGGGGGTGTGGCAAAAGTTTAAAACAAACTTGATCTGCGTGCAAACAAAACTCGTGACATTAAGAATAAAATGATATGTCTGTCCCTTATAGTCTCTGAGATCTAGGTGTTCATACAGATGGAGTGACAGACGGATATGATTTTATTGTCTTAGCTGTTGACCAAGAATATATACATACTTTATAGGATCGAAGATACCTCCTTTTGCTTCTTACATACAATTCCTTGAGGCACAAATTTATAATACCCTATTTCCCTTTGGCTAGCGGGTATGTAAAAACAAAGGTTCGGACGGATCTCTACGGAGCTGTGCGCGTGATATCTGAACTACGAAATTGAGATCGATTTTCGAGTACGTGTCTGAAATAAGAATGCCACTAAAAGGGCAGGAGAGAGTAAGAGAGAAAAAGGGAGAGAGCGGGAGAGAGAGAGAGAGTAGGAATGAGATGGCTTGTTGTAACAATAAATTATGATATTATTGAAAATGAACGCTAAGTTAAATGACAGCTACACTTGGACCTTGGCGTTGTTGCGTTGGGAATCAAGTTGGGATTCGAGCAGATTGCGTGATTAGCGTGCACTTGCTGTGTGAGTTAAGAGAGCACAGAGCACAGAGCTGGAACTGACTGCACTTGTAATTAGTATGCGAGGCAGAAGATCGCGAAACACATGTACGATATACTTCTCCCATACTCTTGCTCAGTTTCCGCGCTCAGTTTCAGTTTCAGTCGCAGTCGCAGTCGCAGTCTGGACAACGCGTCGCATGCGTAATGAGGCCGCAGGCAGCGCAGAGAGAAAATCGGTAGATAACGCATGGGAGACAGACAGCAACAGAAAACAAAAAATAAAAAAATATAAAGTATTGGAACTGATTGAAGGGGAAAGAAACGGCTGAGAGGATTCGTGTCGCTGATTTGTTCGCTGTCATAATTCAATAAAGTAGTCAAATGTCACCTGTACTTAAGCAAAAAGCGCACGGCTTACGGCTGTTATTGCTGCCATTGATGTTCGCTGCATTCAACAGTGGAATCAAGTCGAGTACTGTGCAACAACAACAACAGCAACAACAACAGCAACAAAAACATGAGCTGCACCACAGGCAAGAGCTTTAATAAACGGGTTTAATGGCGCTGAACTTCAACGCAAATCCGCTTAGCGTTTGCCTTTTTTTTATTTTGCATTTGCCTAACAGCACAAAGGGAGCAAGAGATTGACTTGGCAGAGGGCAGACATATAAAGAGAGAGAGAGAAACAAAGAGAAAGAGATAGAAGATAGCATGTAACTAGACCTTTTATATGCAATGCATGTGCCTCAGTTGACAATCGCATAAATAAGCTCAGCATGTGATTTATTTAGGCACACAAAACGTACTTCAATTAACATTTCTAGGGCTGCTCTCTATGTAAATGTAATAATAATTTAAATGCAATAGTTTTTCCAAATAAAATGAGTTTATTTGAAATTTACAATGAAGAATACCCAGCGTATGAAATAATCCAATTTTGAAAGATTTATTTGCTCTAAATATTAACATCTACTATTTGAAACGTATAAACATTTTCAGAGATTCGCTCTATACAAATTTAATATTATTTTCAATGCGATAGTTTCTTTTAAAACAATATGTATGTTTGAATTTCTTCAATACTAAGATTAGTATTAAATATTTTCTTTGAGAATCGGCATTAAATTTTACAAATTTACGTGTGGATATTTAAGAAATATGAGTATTTTCATATATTATATAAATATTATTAATGATTTCATTAAATAACTTCTTATTTAATATTACATCTTTTTTACTATTTTATACCAACAGCAGTCATTTTGACTGGTGGTTAAAGAACAAAAATGTTGTGATTGTGTACATTTTGTATGTGCTGTAACGTTTTAAATAATTCATAAATAGTATTGATACAATTTTAAATAAATAAAAACTTATGAGCTGTAATTTATTTTTTTTTTTGTTTAAAATAATTATTTATCTTCACATTTTGTACATACAAGTATATTAATTTTTTGCGGTGCATTTTCCACAAACATATTTCATACATACGTTGCAATTTGTAGTTGTTTTGTTGTTGTTGCAAAAACCGATTTGTCATCAATTGGACGGAGTGTTTTTGAACCATGGTGTGCTTGACAGTCAGCATCACCTGCATCATCTTAACTTGACTGATAGTCCAAAGTGAGCTCTTCGGCAAAAAGAAATAAAAAATCCTTCCTTAAAATATTTTTTTCTATCGTATTTTTATATAAAATCCAGGCATTTACCAAATTTGATTTTATTATAAAATATCACAGTTCTGTTTCTTTTGATCAGTATTTATTTTGACGCCTTTGTGCTTGGTACTCAATAAAACAACTTTTTTTTGGGCTTGCTCTTATAAAGTGTAATTAAGTGTAAATTCATTTGTTGCATACAGTAATGTTGAAAAACGAACCATTTTATCCATTTTTTCCTTGCAAATTTTTTAAGAATCCCGTTTTTACGAACGTACAATGTACCAACCAACGTAGTGTTTTTGGGCTAATAGTTTGGAAGCTAAAGGAACGCTAGTAAAAAAGTTGTCGGTTGTTACAGTCTTTCCTTTCATGGTAAAAGGCTCTAGTAGTCTCATTACTACAAATTCACTGAGGAGTGGTGACAAATTTCGTGTTTCGTCTTTGTCTAGATAAGGAAAGCCATTTACGACATACTTCGCTTCAACGTCAGAAGCTAGCCAGAATTTTATTCCAAAGTTGTCTGGTTTGCTTGGCATATACTGTGTAAATCTACACCTGGCTTTCATTGTAAACAATTGTTCATCTACTGTAATATTTGCTCCTGGTTTGAAACAGTTTTGGCTGTTGGCAATACATTTATTCCAAACAGTTGACACTAATGCAAATTTATCAGTTTGCAAGCGTTGACTCCTTTCATTTCTTTTATCGAATCGAATGAAACATAATATATCTGTAAAGTCATGTCGGCTCATAGTTTTAGAAACAAATTGAGGACCCCATTTCTGGTTCAATAAGTATATCAGCTTTAATCCCTTTGCTTCCAATGAAAGCTTTCAGTTTATCTTGTGAAATTGTCCATTCCTGCTCTGAAACTCTTGAAGCTTCTAATTCGGTGCAAGTTTTGATATGGTGTAATATATGGTGGTCAATCAATAGTAAAAAGCCACTGATTGGCTTCTTTTCCATTGTATTTCTTTTAGCGTATGCTGTAGGCTCAGAAAAGTCTTTGAATATGCATCGACTTGGTTACATTTCCAAATAGTTCCAATTGCAGTTCCACTTGCGTCATTCACGCTTTCATTATCTTAAATTGAGCAAAGGATCCTTGCCTTCTTCATCGCTAGACTTTTCTCCATTATTTTTAAACCCAAATCTGGCAATGCCGTAGAAAGCACACTTGTTAATTTATTGGTAATAATAAAGTTGCCGGATAAATTTGACAGAATGCATTGTATCTAAAGAAAAATACATCAATCGCATAGAGAAACCTATCAGTCAAAATGATTGGCACCGGCATAAATAGCAAAAACATAAACTATTTTTTTTTTATTGGGGACTCTACATGCAAATAAGTTATAAAATGTATTACATTTAGATGTTGTAATAAGAGTCATATGAATAAAAGATTCGGGAAAAAATATTCAGGTCAAAAAGACAAAACCAGTCATTTTGACTGCCGCAGTAAATCTAGTGTTAAGATTCGCAAATTGCATTTGGAATAGTTCCAGTATTTAGCGTATTAAATATATAAACACTTAAGCAAGTTTGGAGTGTGTGTGTGTGTGTGTGTGTGTTGAGGATAGCCATGAATAATATGCTCGTGTTGGGGATGCATGTGAAATTGTGTTATTGTTCTTTTCCATAGAAACTTGGGGCAGTTGACCAGTTGAGCAGATGAGAAGCGGCTGAGAAGCGGTTGAGAAGTTAAGCAGCGGCTCTCGCCTCAGTCTCAGCTGGACAGACTGATATATCTACAAGATAAACGACTGCGTTGATGGTCAATGGTCGAGGGTCGCCGACGACGACGACGACGACGACGTCGGTGTCGGTGACGCTTTTTAACAAAAACAACAGCAAGAGCGAGAGCAACAACAATAATAATAACAAGAAGCAAAGACAAAAGAGACGAAGGAGCAGAGCTGGCGGAGCAGCAAAAAAGACAAACGTTGCGGCGACAACGCAGCAAGTGACAAACGTTTAGATGGATGGATCGTTCTTCATTTGGGACCGAGAAACCGAACCGAGCCGGACCAGGGTTCGGGACAGAGAGATGAGAAGGAGCTGCGAAGAGAGGGGGTGGAAGAGGGGGAAGGGGAAGGTGAAGGCAAGACAAGCGAGCAAGCAAATAAACCAACCGAAAAACGCGACGATTGCACATAAATTATATTCAAATTTCTTCAAGATCTAAGAGATATATAAATACGGGAAAAACACACACACACACACACTGTCGCACACACACACACACAGAGACAGACAGTCGCACACTTATAAATTTATAGTACATGCTCGTTTCCACTTTTTACCATTTGGTTCTCTTTTTGTGCGTCTGTCCGTCTGTCTTTTGTTTCAAATTTATGCAGATATGCAACTGACGATCTGAGCACTCTGAAAATCCCAAATAACATCCATCGCATCGCTTTGCCATCCACCTGGTCACAATGCCTCACTGATCTTCCCCCCTAAAAAGTAGATACTTTGTCTATAAATTGTGATCAGAGTTTTACATTTACATCTATTGATAATAGCTCAAAATATTTATCTGCCAGTTGTGCAGATTATTTCCATTCTAATTTACTCATTTCGAAACTTAACAAATATATTTATTAACCATATTTAATGCCTAGTGAAAGTCTGTCTGTTTGTTGTGTGTGTTTTGAACCTGTTTGATTAGCTATTAACATATCAGAAGTGTCCATAACTCTTGTGGAAAATATGTATATCTCTGCACATTAATCTTTATAACTAATTGATCGTTAAACAACTTCATCACTTGGATATCTCAAATGGCTTGCTTACAGCTAAGTAGTTCCTGTTTTTTTCTCCTCAAATGGTGCTTTGATGAATATTTCAAGATGTCGCAAGCACAACAATATATTTCTAAATACTCAAACTATTCATTAAGAATTTCGTTTTTGGAAACTCTTTCTTAAGCTTATCTTGGTGTTAATTCAATTGTTTTAAGATGAAAATGTTTTTTATAATACAAATTACAAATAAAGTTAGTTTTTGTTTTTTGTTTTTACAAACAAGATATGTTGAGTACAAACAACTTAATAGGCCTTTAATTGAAAATTTTAGATTTATTGTAGATCTAAAATTTAAACATATTTAAAACAAAGAAAACTTTATTACGGAATAATTCTTTCTTTTTAATCGATACTCGTAGTATGGAAGAATATTATTTTTATATCGACTATAGATTTTATATGAAGGACCAACCATAATTATTAATAATAATAAAATAAATATTGAGTACCCATAAATAAAATATAATAATTTTTAATTCTTGTAATAGCAAAAATATTTAAATTCAATTATTCAAATTTAAAAAAATAATTGTCTGAGTTTAATATAATAATAATATTTAAATGGTATTTCAAAATAGTGATTTATTACTTTTACTCTATTTGTTTTTCACTTTTTTTTTACATACTTATTCAATTTGATTTTTTATTCATAGTTATACGAAATACATTATACCTAATTTAAATTACTGCATTTTGACTTTCATATGATAAATCAATTTTTATTCTTTCATCTCAATTCTTATTCTAATAGTTCAGTTTGTGTTAAATAAATAACCATCTTAAGATTCAAGTATTATTTTGTATTTAAGATGAACTTTCGCAGTTGTTTTTTATGTACACCCAAAAATGTATCCATAAATGCAAAACTGTCTAAAATTTCTTGCCATTCTGATATAAATTTTCATTCTTATGATTAATAAGCATATTTTAATATAAATATACATATTTCACACATTCTTGGTGTCATTAAAAACAAAAAAAAAAAAAAACAAATGACGAACTACCTCAAATTTGATATGATATTAATACAATATTTATACAAATATCTCATTAGTTGATATCTAGTATATCATTTGAAATTCCCCGCGAATCATTTTAATGCTTAGCATATTCAAAAACAAATGGGAATATAAATATTTGTAGTGTATAACATATTATAGAAATTTTCATTAGCTCATTTGGCTGAGTTTTCTTTTTGTTTACGAGAGTGTTTTGTGTGTTTGTTTTTATGCGTCGATCGTTTGCTGTTTGCTGTTTGGCATCGTTTTGAATTAGTTGCCAGATGACAAGGAATTTCAACTAATTGAAAGATACAAAACAAATTTGACGAATGCTTTGATCAGCGACAATGCGGAACACTTGTCTTTAATGTCGAGTCGTCGCTTTAACTAGCCTTAAATATATGTTATATGTGTGTGTATACATACTATACTATGCTAATATGTAGTGTTCATACTACCTGCAGAGAAGGAGGTGGAGAGGGAGCAGGAGCATGGGCAGGAGCAGGAGGTGGGGCAGACGGCGGTTGAGAACAACGCTGTCAAAAATTGCCAACTGGCACATTAATCCAGGCGACATATTTATGAATGTATCTGTATCTTGTGTAGCCGCGCGAGTATCTGTGAAATGTAAAACTTTTGTGTGTTCGTGTATCCGTGAGATATAAAGATATCGTCGTTGCCGTTGCTGTTGCCGTTGCTGTTGTCTCTTTGGACGAGGGTTGCTCGCTGCTCGTTGCTCGTTGCTAAATGAGTGCACATTTCAGATAAATTATTGCACACAATTCGTGTACGACGGCGTCTGGCACAAAATGTATTTAACAAATTAAATTTACACACACACACACACACTCAGAGAGTGAGAGAGAGAGAGAGGGAGAGGGGTGGAGTGCAAGCGAGAGCGCATGTGACTTCAAAGAGCGCGCCGCTGCGTGACGTTTGCAACGTTGTCTCGAAAGCCGACGGAGCGACAAGCCGCCGGCTTCATTCTCCACTTGCCTTCTCTCTCTCTCGCTCTCTCTCGCTGTCGCTGTGGCTCTCTGTCTGTCTGTGAGCGAGGCGGAGCTTGCTGTGCAGCCAATGAGCGTGCGTCGCTCACATAGATACTCAGCAGCGAGAGATACTCACTTACAGATACACACACACACACACATACCTTGAGATACTTTCACATGGTCTGCTATTAGTCAGCGTCGCTCTCTCGCTCTCTCTCTGTTGCTTAACTTCTGCTTACTTATTAATATAATTTTTTGTTTGTTTTGCAGTATCTTAAAGATACTTTTTGTGCTGCTGCAGCTTGGCACGAGACTGAGCGACAATGTCACGCTCGCTGTCACGTGACACTTTGACAGTTGCATCTGTATCTGCATCGGCATCTGTGTAGCTGTGTATCTGTATCTGTGTATCTGTATCTGTATCTGCGTCTGTAGCTGCTGCTGCTGCAGCTGTATCTGCATTTGCATCTGCGCTCGTGGCTGTGTGTGCAGTTTTTTATCTGAGCCAACTGCATTTGTGGGTGTAATTCATGAGATTACCATTCATGAGATGGCGGACACACACACACATACAACGAGTTGCACTTTTTTTTCCTGTTTTTTTGCTCTCTGTGTGTGTGTGTGTGTGTTGGCCGAGCGTTTTATCTGCCAAAGCTGTAAATATCCGCGAGATTTACAACGCTGACGACGCCGGACCGACAACAACGACAACGACGACGAGGCCGTCGTTGCGTATCTTTTCATATGAATCGGTATCGGTATCGCTTGCCAGGCATTCGACAGCACGACAAGAAGACAACACAACAACGACTCCCAATCCGACTCGCAATAACGCATAACCGTAGAACGCGCGGCTAATCCCGGCCGGATATCGAGCTGATGCCGCTGTTATCGATGCAGATACAGATACAGATACAATATCTGGCCGCTACGTGCTCGCGCTTTCGATCCAACGCAATATAACACGCTGCCAAAAAAAACAACAAAAACAAATACTACAAAAATCAAAAGAGAGAAAACAAAGTTCGTGTTGTGCTCCACTTGCAGCCCATTGTTGCCACACGGCGCTGTCAACGTAACTCACAATTGAATTGTTCCTTTGTTTCTTCAGTGTCGTGTTCGTTGTGCTCCAGCTCCTTCTCTTCCGTTCCTCCTCCTCCTCCCCCCCACCCCTCTCACCAGTCGTCTTCAAAGTCGCATAATTGGCATACGCCTTTGAGGTCACGGCCAAGCTTCGTCGATTGCGCTTCGTTTGTAGTTAACCGCCCAGCGATCGCATCTCCCAAGAGCCAATATCCAAGCCAGACCGACAGTCGTCAGTTGTCAGCAGTTAGTGAGACTTATCGATATATCCTGCTCACCTACCCCCCACCCCACCCCACCTACTCACATATCCATCCACGATGCTGGTGCCGCCAGACATGTTGGCCGCCCAGACGCGCATCATTTACCAGATGAATCGCTTTTGTGCCGAACGCGTCCAGGCGCGCATCTTCAAAACGGCGACGGCCATCCGCGAGATCTGCAAAATCGTTCAGGACATACTCAAGGAGGTCGAGCTGCAGGAGCCGCGTTTCATCTCCAGCCTTGTCGAGTGCAATGGCAGGTAAGTAGAAGATACCAATTCAAATATCAATTAGGGGAAGAAGCATATTTCTTAAAGTTGAAAATGATCCACATAAGAATATCTTAAAATGGAATTCTAGTAAATTCTTTTAAAGACTAGTTTGCAGTACTTTCTTATAATCAAATATAGCAATACTCTTTTATAAATATTAAATACTAAATAATAAATGATATGAAATCAAATTTTTTAAATTCCTTACTGCAGTTCCCTTTTTTTCATACTGATTGCATTCTTGATATAAATTCTTAGAGAAATTTTAGCAATTAAAACTAAGTTTTAAATGAGATATATAAATGGAAGTCTCAAAAACGAAATTAAAGCTAGATAATGTTTAAACTAGATACTCAATGAGATAAATTGTTATACATGATTTTGATTGTAGAATACAATTCAATTATTTGAAGAGCCAAATTTCAAATTACATTGCTGCCATTTTTTATGTCTACTTATTATATTGTTGCAAATTTATAAGTTAGTCAAACTATTTTATATACATTCGAATATCAGAAAAGATATTATCGATAAATAACAAAGTTTTATTTCAGTAGTAAGTTTTAGTTTTTGATTGCATTCTTTATTTGCATCATCTAATAGCTAAAAATTAGAATGCAATACTATATGTAAATATGGTTTATATGAGTGCTACAAATCTATAACTTCTTCAAAGTAAATTGTTATAGGGATGAACATGCGCCTAAGTAGATTTGTAGTGGTTACATGAAATACATATAAATTATTTACAAAATTATGTAGAATGCAATTTTTAGTTTAAACATTAAACATTCCTTTTTAATATTAAGCATTCATTAGAGCTGCATTATTTATATGTTTTTTAAGCTTTAATTTATTTGTTAAATGATCGTGACGTTTTTGTTATAATAATTCAGAGCAGTTGCAATACCTCGAACAGAGAACTATCTTTTACATTTATTTACTCCTTGATAAAGTCTTGAACTGAAATTATTGTGATTAAAATTAACTTAAAATTAAATTATTAGAATCAATAACTGAAATCTTAGTGATCGATTAAAACATTTATTAAACAGATTTAAGTTCAATATTTTTGAATTTGCTGATTTGGTTTAATTTTGTTTTAACTTGTAAATATTATTAAATTGAATTTGCTATTTTTATTCATTACATTTTTTGATTCATTCAATATAACTATATATTAATTCATTAAATATTCTTAGTGAGTTATTACTGAGGAATTCATCATTTAATATTGAGTTTAAAGATAGGGGCTCTCTTATTGAAATCAAAGTTTAGAATGGAAACTTAAGATAATGAATTAAAGAGTATAACATTACAGTATTTACATTCAAAATAAGAAAGCATAAATTTAGTTAACTTTGGATGTGAAATCTCGTGTCTTTTCTGCTTGGAATCATTGAATTGAATCCGACCAGCCGCGATTCTCAATTGATTTTATCAGACTGAAGTCGAGCTGTAATAATTATTCAGCAGCTCAAAATATTTGCCTGGTGGCGAGTGTCATTGCCACACGATGTTGCGATCGATATGAGGCGATCTTGACAGCAATGACGTTGCATGTTTCGCAGAGGTGAACTGATCTGTTGCTGCCACAAGACACGAGCACAGAGTCAGACTAAGTAAGGGCCACACAGTGGGACAGCGATGACAGGAAGCAGTCGACTGAATTACGCCGATACGCCAATTGCCACTAAGATCAAACGCGATCGATTGACGATCCCGACTAATTCTGTTGCTGTTGTTCTTTCTTTGTTTGGCATGCGCTTTAGGTTCGAGGGCGTGGAGGTAATCTCACCGAATGAGTTCGAGATTGTGCTCTACCTCAATCAGATGGGCGTCTTCAACTTTGTCGATGACGGCACTCTGCCCGGCTGTGCGGTGCTCAAGCTGAGCGACGGACGCAAGCGATCCATGTCACTGTGGGTGGAGTTCATCACGGCCTCCGGTTATCTGTCGTCGCGTAAGATACGCGCTCGCTTCCAGACGCTGGTGGCTCAGGCGTGCGATAAGAGCATCTATCGGGATATGGTGAAGATGATTGGCGACACCAGCGAGGTGAAGTTGCGCATACGCGAACGCTTTGTGGTCCAAATAACGCCGGCATTCAAATGTTCGGGCATCTGGCCGCGATCGGCGGCCCATTGGCCGATGCCGCACATCCCCTGGCCGCATCCGAATATCGTGGCCGAGGTCAAGACGGAGGGCTTTGATCTGCTGTCAAAGGAGAGCATCGTTATGCAGAACAAGAACAACAACAATGCGGCCAGCATGGAGGGCGATGCTTGGGTGCTCAGTTTCTTTGAGGCCGAGAATCGACTGTTGCAAGGTACGTACGAACGAACGGTAGCTTAGAACAGTAGACACTCGCAAAGTGTAACAACTTTGTTTTGAACTTAATATCGAACTTACTTTCTCATATTTCCTTACTTTATTTTCTGAGTGTGTGATCTTTAAATATATAAAAAGTTGCATCAATTTTCATTTCAATTACTTCAATTCTAATTTAGCAGAATTTTGGAATTTCAGAATTTCTAATTTTAATTTAAATTTCTTCGCCTTTTTGAGAGCTCTTAATATAAATTAATTTCAGATGTATTTAATTTTTGAATGTTTCTTCTTTATAAAAATAAAAAACACAACTGCACTGAACTATTAGTAAAATTTGTATTTATTTAATTATGTGCAACTCAAACATAAAGTTATATTGCAAATTCGGATAGATTCAAGCATTATCGAACTCGGATTTCTAATTCTAATCTATTTTTTATTTTTTTTTTTTTGTAAATTTATTCAAATTTTAGAAGATTTGAATTTCTGAAAATTATTTTTTCTCATTTATTTCTTCTTACATTTAATTTTATTGTTAATTCTTTTATTACAATTATATTATATAGCAAAACATACATAAAGTTTTATAAAGGTTCATTTTAATTTCTCAAATTTTATATAAAAAATTTAATTCTTCTTCATTCGTATTTCGAAAAAAATCTTAATTTCCAATAATTATTATACCGAAAAAATACTAAAAATACTACATTATTATTTACTTCATGTTATTTATTAAAAACATGCAATAGATGTAGCTTTGTAAATTTGTTACCACAATTACATGATAAACTTGAAATTTGTGAGGTTTTACTGTACTTGGTAGATTCTATTGCACACAGACTACTGACTCTTGTTGCTGTTGTTATCTTCAAAGGTGGCTGCCGTCGTCGGTGCCTGAGCATACTGAAGACGCTGCGTGATCGGCACTTGGAGCTGCCCGGCAATCCGATCACCGCCTATCACCTGAAGAATCTGCTGCTCTACGAGTGCGAGAAGCATCCGCGTGACTTTGAATGGGACGAGAGTTGCATTGCGGACCGTTTGAATGGCATCTTTCTGCAGTTAATCTCGTGCCTGCAATATCGACGCTGTCCCCACTATTTTCTGCCCAGTCTCGACATGTTCAAGGGCAAATCGCCCAGCGCCTTGGAGCAGGCGGCCAAGCAAGTCTGGCGTTTGACTCGTGAGATGCTCACGAATGCGAATGCCTTTGAGAAATTGTAAATGCCGTGGCGAGCGAGAGAGAGAGAGAGAGAAAGCGAGCGCAAAAACAAACAAACAAAAATCAGTAGAGAGAGCGTTAGCAAAAGAGAGTGTCTGTGAGAGAGCGCAAGAGAGTGTGTGTGAGTGTGTTTGTGTTTGTATGAGTCAAGGTGCTAAATTTTCATTGTCACTGCGCGGCGGCGATTGCGTTGATCTGATAAAGCAACTCTGCCCTCAGTGGCTGCCATTTTGTGTGCCATGAGTAAGTTAGTGTGTGTGCTTGTGTGTGTGTGTGTGTGCATAGCAACAACAATAGCGAACAGCGAAACCCGAAGTGTTAATGCAAAGATGCGAGATAAGCCGCACATTGCCATTGCCCACTCCTCAAATCCAGCAGCAAATCTTGCAAAAAAAAAAAACAAAACTTCTGCTGTTGTTGTTGTTGCTTTGGGCTCTTCTTTGCGCTGCCATTCCCTTATGCATGCCTCGCTGCTTATCCAGCGAATATTGTTTTTAATAACTCTCCGCTTTCGACATGTGCTCACTCTCTCTCTCTCTCTCTCTCTCTCTTTCCCTTTCGCGCTGCATGTGCCGTATGGCAAAACAATGGCAACAGCAAGAACATGAACAACAACAGCAGCAGCTAAACAAAAGCGAAGCGGAAAACAAAACAAATTCAGCAAAAAATCAAATCTAAGCAACAACAACTACAACAACAAAAAAAAAAAGAACATTGGCGGCTTTCTTTGCATGTCCGCTCAACTGTGAGAGATGATTGCAAGAGTGAGAGAGAGAGAGAGAGAGTAAATTGAGTACTTTACACAGTTAAGTACTCATTGTAGGCAATAAATACCCCAGCATGGGAAATCGTATACGATACAACTAAATATTAAAATTTACACACATATGTATGTGCATGTGTATGTGTTGAGCTACTTTGCATACATATTTGTCTGTGTTCTCTATTCATTTATTCTTCCAAGCCCGAATTCAAAGCAATTGAAAATATTTCGTAAATACTTTCCCCTCTTCAATAAATGTGTATTAATTTTTAGTTTCGAAATTTAAATGTTAAATGTTCCGATTTTTTGTCAACTTCTTAATTTTAGTCATCTTTTTTTTGTTTTTATATATAAAATTAAGATTGTATTTAGATTGCTTAAGAAAGAGTTGAATGAAATAAATTTTAAAACAGCCCAAGGCAAATAAAAAAGCTACGCACAGGATTTTAATTTGGAATGAGTTTACCGGGGGCATTTTTAAATTCTATATTCTATATTTTAATGTAATTTATATATTAAATTCCTATAGCTGCATTCAAAATGCCTCGATCGACCAACACAAATTATCGCATAGGAGACTTTTGACTATTGGGCTTAAATATTGTATATGTAGTAATGCACATAAAGAATATTCTTAAATTCATTATATTGGAGGGAAAGTATAGACAATCGAGCATGCCAATTGGAATAATAAGAATAAGAAAAATTAGTTAACACTGGCGATGTCTTATAAACTTTTAAATAGAATTCTAAGGCTATGCCTTATCAATGCAAAAATTAAGACAAAACAAGTAAGAAAGCTACAGTCGAGTGTGCTCGACTGTGAGATACTCGCTACCCATTTTGAATACAAGCAAAATATTGCGGTATTATTTTTAAAATATACCGAAAATACTACAAAATACTAAAAAATATAACAAGTGGTATATTTGGTATATTGATATTGTACCACATTCCAAATATACCATAGATGGCACAATATACCAGATTGTCGGCCAAAGCAAATGAAACCCCTAGTAAGTAGGTGTTTTAGCCCATACAAAAGTATTTTATTTAATACCTTCCACAATTCTTATCTGATCGCAACCAAATTTTCAGGAATCATAAATACTATTGTTATAATTATATACACCAAAATTCTCTAGCTTTAAAATTTCGCTTGTTATTAGATTTTTTTGATTTGCGGGGATGGAAGTGGGCGTGGCAAAAATTTGAAACAAACTTGATCTGTAAACATAACAAATGCTGTCGAAAAAAAACAATTAGAGCTCTATCTCTTATAGTCTCTGAGAACCAGTGTTTCATACGGACAGACGGACAGGCAGACAGACGGACATGGCTAGATCGTCTCGGCTGATTAAGAATATATATACTTTATAGGGTCGGAGATGTTACATACATTTCCAGCCGGCGCAAAGTTATAATACCCTTCTACCCTATGGGTAGCGGGTATAAAAACCGTCTATTAAACTAAAATAATAATTTGAAATTAGGGAAAACAAAATTAAATGACAGATCTTTGTAAATCGAATATTTAAAATAATAATAATATTCAATATATAATTTTATTTGGAATCTAAAAATCTTGAAAGAAGCTGAATGCACTAGAACTAAAGACTAAGGAAAAGACTAAAGATCGCACTTTAAAAAATAAATTCGCATTTACTCAAGAAATGACATTAAGTGCATTTCCGGCAAAAGGGATCCATGGCATTGGATTGGCAAGCATGTCATCGATGGGATCGTGATCAAAATGAGGCTCATTAAAAGTGACTGTGTTTGCTCAGCACAGATACAAAGAGAGAGAAGGAGAAAGATAGAGAGAGAGAGAGAAGACGGTGAGTTAATGTTATGAGTATTGAGGACATTGTCGGATCGCCGAAAAAGAATTTATTTGTTGCTCTTAGGACAGAGACTTCGAATGGGAGTTGGAGTTGGCATTGACGCTGGAGACTTTGGAGACATTGGAGACTGTGTAAGCAGCTGCAGCGACAACTGAGCATCATTTTTATGACCCTTATTTATGGTTATGTGCTCTCGCTTCCAAATGGGGTCCAAAACAACAACAACAAAAAGCGAAGCAAAGCAAAAATAAAGAGAGAAAAAAAGTTTCAGCGAATTGTAATCGATATTTTGTGTTGCTCGCTTTGCCAAGCGGCTCTCCTAAAAAAAAACCGCTGACAAAAGATGTAATAAGATTGCAAGAGGGGGGGCGGGAGGTAGGTATGGAAAGAAGGGGGAGAGAGCGCACAAAAAGGAATGCGATAGCTAAAATAACAAATTATGCTCAAACACGCAGGATCATATTACACACAGTACCTTAGACGCAAGAATCCTGCATCATCATCAACAACAACAACAACGCCCAACTCATTCACAACTGCGTAGAGAAGTGGAGTGGGCGTGGCAGTGGAGAGAGGAGAGGAGGAGGAGGAGGAGGTAAGGAGCGGCAGCTTGGGAACAGCAGCATCAGGTGACGGGCAAAGTGCGCAACGTGGCAACCAGCAAATGTGGCACGTGGCCACATCCCATAAGCATGACCTCCAGCTCTCGCTATCTCTCTCTCTCTTTCTCTCTCTGTCTTCAGCTCTCTTGTTCGCCATGTGGACCATGTGAATTACCGCAAGCTGCACGCCCCCGGCTGCTGATAAGGCACGTTTTCTGCTAAGCAGCGAAGTGAAGAGAATGAAGAAGAAGGTGGGGAGGATAAAGAAGAAGAAGAGGAAGGGGAAGGGGAAAGGGAAAGGGAAGCTGGCAGGCAGCTTGTGTTTTGACAAATTATATTTGAAATGCAATTAACAAAAAAACAAAAACAAGAAAAGGCAGCATCGCAATCGCCGTAACTCTTCCCTCTGGCGAAACCTTTATTCAACATCTGCAGCTTCTTCTTCTTCTTCTTCATCATCTACATTGGCGACGTCCTTTTTCATGCGCAATCCTTTGAGCTGTC
The DNA here is from genome assembly GCA_035046325.1 of Drosophila niveifrons. NCBI lineage: Eukaryota > Metazoa > Arthropoda > Insecta > Diptera > Drosophilidae > Drosophila > Drosophila niveifrons. The sequence goes on along the minus strand of JAWNOC010000063.1, from coordinate 6,128,858 downwards.
ACAACTAAAGCCAAACACAACAACAGCAAAAGCATTTGCTTTGATTTCGCTCGTTGACATTTTTTCAACTCAACCCCTTTTCCCTCCCGCCTCCGCCCCCACCACCAACAACAGCAACAAATGCCGCCCTTAGAGTGGGCGTGGCGCGCGTTGACAGGCGGCTTGCGATAATGTCACAGCCACAGCCACAGCAGTCGCATTGTTAACAACCTTTTTGTTTTGTGCTTTTCCTTTTGTTGCTGCTCTCCTTTGTCTTAATTGTTTACTAATGATATTTAAATTAGTCCTCTAAATGTCCGCAGGCGATTCGCTTTGAGTACGAGTATTATTCACTCGGCATTTCCTCTAGTTCACCTTCCGACCAACTTCCCTGCAGTTGACACAAAAAAAAAAACAGGGGAATTGTATGCCTCAGAGCGGGGCGTGGCACGGTGGGCGGAGCGGGACAATAACCCATTTAACATTTACAACTCCGAATTTAGTTTAGCAAACAGCTGCATTACATTTTTTTTTTGTTTTCAAAATTTATATTTCGCAATAAGTATATTTTTGTGAGAGTTTATTTTACACTTATTCCATTTATTTTTACTATTTTTAAGAAATACTTTAGAAATGCTTTGTATGGGTAAATCTGTCATATTTTGCACTCTATGGTATATTTTGAATGAAGTAATACATTAATATACTAAGTAGTATTTTTTGCGGTATATTAATTTGTTGAAATTTAAAAGAATAATATTATTATTGTAAAATAAGTAATACAAAGTTAGGGTGCAGTACAATTATAAATTATTTATTTTTATTGTTACAGTCTATTATTAATTTTAAATTACAGCAAATTAATATACCACAAAATTACTTAATATATCTATTTATATATACATCTAAGGCTATATTTGGTATATTGATATAGTACTACATTCAAAATATACCAAAGAGTGCAAAATATACCAGATTGTCAGCCAAAGCAACTAAGACCTGTAGTTTTTGCCAATACAAAAGAATTTCTTAAGAAACTTACCAAATTTACAATAATCATAAATACTATATTTGTAATCGTTTCACATTTGAAACAAACTTGATCGAAAAACAGATATTTCTATCTCTTATAGTCTCTGAGATTTAGGTTTTCAAACAGACGGACAGACAGACGGACACGGCTATATCGTCTCGGCTGTTGACACTGATCAAGCAAATACTTTATGATACCTTTTTCTGCCTGTTCCACACATTTGCCTGCAAGCAAATAGTTAATATACCCCTCTAGCCCAGAGGCTAACGGGTATAACAAAATAAAGCGGAATTCGATGTTTAGAAAACACACCCAAAATGATGTTTCGAAAATTTCACTGAGCAAAGGAAAACTATTTTGGAATTCTTATATATAATTTGAGTTTAGCTTACAATTCTTTCTGACGAATTTCTTAATTTTGGAATGTATTCAGAAATATTTTCGACATTCCTAAAAAGAATTTACTTAAAACTAACTCGCCTGGTTTCGATTAGATCGCTAAACAATTCCAATTACTTCGATGCTTGGCATATCCTGTCTGGCTGTGTGAGCTCGGCTCGGCTCGGAAACTGTGTGGCGTCTGAAGTCTAGAGTCTAGAGTCTAGAGGGAGACATAATTATGTCGTCATTATCAAAAACACGTGGTGCAATTTAACAAGCTGACACACAAGGAGCACACGCCACAAATTATGAATATGAACAAAAATGTGCGCAAGATAAACGACACAACGAAGAAAAAAGGCGAATGCTAGAGTTGGATGGGGTTGATGAGAAATTGGGGAGGGAGAGCTGGGAGATTGGAAAATTAGTTTTCCACGCATCGTCAGCAAACACAATGGAGCATCTCGCTGGAATGGGAATCGGAATGGGGATGTGGGGGATGGAGATTTGGGGGAGAGAGAATGGCACCTACACATGATAATTTACAGCAGATTGTCGCCTTTCGCCGTAGCTTGACATCAGCTGAGTGTGGAGGGAGAGGAAGAGAGCGAGAGAGAGAGAGAGAAAGAGAGAGGCTGCAATAGATGCAACGTATTTTTGGATGGGCATTTGCATTCAATTACGGCAGCTGTGAGCCGGACAGATTTATTTATATGCCAGCGCCATAAAGAAAGCCCCAAAACTGCGCCACCGATGCAGCCGGGGAGGGAAGTTCAAGAGGGGGTTGGGGAAGTTGCCAAGAGGTGGAAGAGTGATGAGGCAAAAGAGTTGGCGGCAAAACGGAGGCTGCGCTCAATCATAATTATGTGATTTGTTTGCCACGCCGACGATGCTGTTAAAGGGGGGCAAGAGTGGGGGAGTGGGCGACTAATTAAACGCACCGTGCAACGGTGTGGCAGAGAGAGGGGAAAGGGGTGGCATGTTGACGTATTGTCGCTTGTGTCTCGTCTAGTGCAAGTTATGACATTTTGATTTGAGTTTCATTTGATGTCGCTCAGCCGTCGTTTGAGATTTATGCGCAAGCAGAAGGGGTGATGGGGTGGAGCGGGGGAGGGGCAACTAATTAAGACGGAGGCATGCCCCACAGCTGTGGGCAATTTAAAAAGCCAAAGGATTCACTTAGATACATTTCTCTTAAAGTAGTGCATCAAATGCTAATTGCAGTGGCAGCTAAAAGAAATGAGAGAAGGGGTAAACAAAAAAGAAAAAAAAAAAGAGGCACGTATGTATGTATGTATGTAAGTGTGTGTGTGGCACAGTCTGTGACACTTTGGGGCAACGATAAACATTATTAATGAATGCATATTATTGGGCATGCAACACGAAAGAAACAAAAAAAGGTTCTCGCAACAGTTTCCAAGCTTCACATTCAACATCAACAACATCAACTTCAAATCGAAATCCAATTTCAATTCCAAGAAACGAGAAAACCCAGAATGAACGCCACAACCTCAAAGATTGTCAACATGATCATCAAGTGACCCAACTGGATGCCCACATGCTCGTGTTTCGTCGGGATCGGAATTGGAATTGGAGTTGGAATCGGGGAGCCCAGACCTTGGGCAACCTTCGTTCAACCTGTGGAATGTGTGTGCAAGATACAAGCACAACGAAAAAAAAAAAAACGACATGCGTCAAAAGCCAAAAGTGAAAGAAAGGCAGAGAGTAAGAAAGAAAGAGAAGTAAAGAGATCTAAAACACAGAAACCACAAAAAAGCAGAAAACCAAAAAACGAGTCAACGAATCAAATGCAGATAATATCAATTATATGTAAAAGATACACACGCATGCGATAGATACATTCGTCGCGATAAGCATTTAAATTATTAACAACAACAGTTGACAACGGCATCGACAACAACAACAACAACAATGAGAACAAGCAGAAGGATCCATGACACCAAATTTATGCACAAATGTATCTTTGGCTGTATTCGTATCTGTATCTTTAGCTGTATTTGTATAATTCATTAGAAACAACTCGCGACTTGAATCATAACCCATAGATTGAGACTGAATCTAAAATTAAAAATTGAATCTGAAACTGAAACCGAAACTGAGGCAACGTTCCCATGGCTGCCAATCTTTAAACAATCTCTGAAATGGAATTCCTTCAATTGCAACTAAGGTATTCAAAGTATTCGAACCACAGTAAATATTTTCAATTCAAGTCGTAGATATATGTATGATCATCATTAAGTTAGAGATTAGTCAAGTTTTTGAAAATTGTTTACAGTGAAGCTATAGCCAGAAATATCTACTTCATAATCTAGTTAAATACTATCCTCATTATTACGTTTTAATTTCAGTGGTAATATTTAATATTCAATTACAAAATTGTAAAAGTATCTATCTATGAAATACATAATTAACAAGCTGCCAAATTTGACAAAAGAATTACTATGCGAAAATCATAAATAATAATTTGTAAAATGTAAAAAAATGATTTGCAGTTATCAAACACTTTCGACATAAGTAAAGGTAACTTTCAGCAACACTATTTTGTTTCTCAATTTAATATTTAAAATTAAAACGTTTTAGTTTTCTTTATAGATTTCCCCATCAATCTGATAAATCCGAAGTCGGCGGCAAACTTCAATAATTCGGCTAAACTTTATTATTTTCACTTCCAGTTTATTTTTTCAAATATGCATAAATATTCTAGGCAAAAAAAAGTTGACTCAAAAAAAAAATGGTTAATTAAAGCGAATATTATATAAATAACAATTAAGTATACGTATATATAATATATAAACATACAGATAAATAACATTGCGCGCTCCCAGTGCTCTAATTTATGATAGATACAATCGCATATCTTATTTTATAATCGAATACTATAATAAAATACAAAATGCTGTTGTTGTGCCTTTGCGTGCGTGCTAGCGGAGGGGGCGTGGCGGGGGCAGCGAATAAAAGCGGGAACAGTTTTGTTTGCGTGCGCTTCTTTCATTCTCACAATTAGCGAGGACAGCCACCGCACACATTATGGGTGATTGCTGGTTGGTTCGTGTCTCGAATGAAGCGCAAACAGCAAGCGAAAGAAAAAAGTGTTGCCGTCTTTTGGGCATGTCACAGCAAAGCTTTCGATTAAATGTCTAAGGGCGGTGAATGTGTATTGCAGCTTGCGTTTGGTTGCTGTCTCGCCTAATCCTTGCAGTAATGCGTATGCAGCACATTCTCCGTATTCGAGAGAATGGCGCCTTCGTGCAGCGGACAAAGTTTCACATACGTCTCACTCGATTCCATCGACTCGATGAGCACGTACTCCAGATAGACACGCGGCGCCGACAGCAGTCGCCAAGTGAGTGGATTAAGGAAATTCGTCGAATACTCCCAAAAGACGGTCGCATGTCCCGGATCGCGAAGATCCTTGCCGGGCAACAGCGCCGTGTACTCGTAGCCGGGCTCAAAGTACATCGGCTTGGGTGAGAATTTCATGCGTTCGGTGCTCTTGCGACTGTGCTCGTCATGCACGCGTATGGAGAGCGTGCCAACTTCACCGCCATGCAGCGTGCTCTCATCGTGACTGGAGACGCGCACTGTGATCTTGTAGTGCTGACGGCAGAACGGTTGACGCTCGCCAGTCATCAGATAAAACACCGGCGGCGTATCCTTTGACTTGATGAGTCCCCGCGACTGCGCTTGCCGATAATCGTGCTCGCTGTGGAAGCCCATGCGCATGCACAAACGTCCTGGCTCATCGCAGCTGCTGCATTTGGCATCCTTGAAGCTCTGCGAAAGGGATAAAAGTGCGATTAGTCAAGCACTTAATGCAAAATCAAAATGTTCAACTTACATCGTAGGAGTCACAGGTGATGCCGAGGAACGGACACTTGCTCTCAATGCTCTCGGTGAAATACTGTTCGCTGCGTATGTGATTGCAGCCGAGGAACTCTTGCATGGTGAGGAAGAGCGTTGCCTTCTGATTGTTCTTCATCACATCCTGCAGCTTCTTGTTGCAGCCGGGATTATCAAAGCCTCCATTCGGATAGAAATCAGCGTGTCCCAAACGCTGAATGATGCCCAGACCGCCCTTCATCAATGGGTTCGCATCCGTATGCACAACATCGACGAAATGCGCATCAGTGCGATCCAAACGCACAATGGGATCGGTGTCAGTGAAGAGTGGAGCCGCAGGATCTAAGCCCGTAATGCGACCCATTTTGAGGCCAAAGTCAGTCTGCAAATGTGTGCCCGCATAGCCGGATAAATGAGCGCCCAGAGAGTGACCAATGATGTGCACCTTGTCAAGATTGGGCAGCTGCAGCTCCTCGTATAGCATGTGAATGACATGCGCTGTTATGGCGCCCACCAGCCGTATGTTGGCCACAGCCTGGACATAGGGTGGATTCGCTCCGTGACCCCAATCAATGAGGATCACACTGCAATTGTCCTGGCAATTGTTCAACAGCGCCTTGGCCATATCGAGCATCCACGGTATGTTGCTGTATTCCAAGTAGCCGTGGACCAGCAAATAGATGCGACCCCGGGGATTTATGCCCAATCCTTGCACAGCATCCGGATCGGTGAGATCAATGAACTTGGGCTGATCGAGTGTGCGTCGTGTGTGGAGCGTAAAGTGCGCCTCGATCTCCGATGGCTTTTGCGGATGCACGCTGATCGTGCGTGTCACAGTGTTCCATGGTCCGTTGATCGGAAAGCAGCCGTAAACGCCGAAGCACTTCACCTCGTTTATGTCTGCAAATAGATGGATGCAAAATAATCTGAAATGAGTTTCTTCAACCAAACACAAAGTTCTATTTTATAAGATCGGTTACAAATTCTGCACAGCGAGAAATATTTAAGCCTAAAATTGCAAAATATTGCAATCTTAATAAAGATTCTTCGTACATGTTTTAAGTCATTTAAAAACTTGGCATGATTTACTATTATTTATTACTACTATTACTAAAACTATTTCTATTTATTAAAGAACAACTAAGTATACAACTTTTTCTCTCTGTGTATATTCTATTCTCTGTGTATGTAATAAGCCACTGCTTTTTCTTTTATAAACTTAATCCGAAAGTTGTCTGAAACTTATTAGCGAAAGCCACTTGTATATTATAAGACTTATTTCTATCACTCAAAGAAACTTCTCTATAAAAGACATGCTGACTTTTGTTACCGTAAAAAGAGTAATTTAGTATTTACTATCAATGAAAAATGAAGTTTGTACCAAAGTTAAAAGTATTTCGCTCTACCAAGTTTATGTTTGGCAAAATAATAAAAAAGTGTATAAGCTATATATTTGAAGTATCAGAACTATAATTAGTTAATTTTTTAATGAATATTCCTTTGGAAGAAGTATATAGGGGACGTATACATAAACATTAGAGCATCTAATAGTCGAACAATCTCTTCGATTACCGATCGTAAATGGATAATTACAATGCTGTTAGTCAGTCATTGGGCCTGTTATTGAGGGTTTGGTCAACCGCATCAACAGTTGACAACGTCTCTTGGAGACACTTCCTTCCACTTGCTTACCAAGTACCACGAGATATGATCGTTGAATCGATCGATCGATCTTTTGATAGCCTTCGTCGGCTGCTCAACGTTGCGTGGCATTCAGAATTTGGCTTCTGTCTTTTTTTGTCTTCCGCTCGGCTGATCAATAACGTCATTGTTATTGTCGATATTGTTGGTGTACCTTTTACTTTTTTTTTTTGGTTTTTGTTTATCATTGAGCCATTGAGTGAGGTAGATTATCTTAGTTAGCCAGTGTCTTATTTATATTTATATCGGAAGTCTTCAATTAGATAGGCGTGTGTATGCGCCAGTCTTATCGTCAATAGATAATCGAATGACTATCGCGAGTTTGCAAAGCTACGAGTACTATTCTCTCTCGCAGTAAAATGCAAAATACTTTTCGAGTTCATACGCAAATTGTATGCTTGAGGTGACTGAACGATCATCGGCTAGATGAAGCTTTCCCTTCCCATCTTCCGCATCGGCAATGAGTTGAACGAACCATTTGAAACCAGAATGTTGTTTGCACAAGCCACAAATGATTACTTGAAGATGCTCTCAGACTTCAACTGAACTTGTTGTCTAAAGGGGGCCAAAGTCTTGTCTCGTTTGACTAATGAATGCAGCTAAACTTTCAATCTACCTGTGAAACCTTAAAGCAACCAAACGATCTACTTCAACTGCTGATAAATGCAGTTTTTAAGAGGCGAGCTATCACTACTAGTTTGCTGACTTGATTTTCAAAAGTATTACCAGTTTATAAAATTGGAAAATGTATTTATAAACTCTATATATTTGTGTGGTTAACAAATGGAAATGTCATAATTGACGGTAGAATTTATAATGCTGAGAGAAAAATCGTAATTTCTACAAGCCGAGAAATATGAAAGTTGTGCATAGAATTTTTTTTAACTTTACATATTTAAATGAAAGTATGAAATAATTAATAATTGAAGAATGTCTTTTTACAATCGAATAATCATTTAATTGCGATAATAATTAAGACTGCAGCACTGAGGTGTAAAGTTTGCTTAATCAATATTTGCTATATTCTTTTTTCGTATTTAAGAAAATATCATTATATTGAATACAACATTTTTTTTGCGCTATTATTAATAATATTGCAATGCTCTATTTCTAACTTCTTATAAAGAAGGCGAAAAAATAATAACTTTGAAAAATCCTTTATAAGAACCATCTATTGTTCTAGCAAAAATCATATTACTTAGAGGCCATAGACTTCTTATATTACTTTAGTAATATTATACCATATTTTTTGTTAAGCTTGTTTTGAGTAATTTGAATTGGCCGTAAACCTATACTCTATACGATCGATTTAATGCTAGGGCGGCGCACTATAATGTAAGCACTTTGTCTAAATAAATAAAAAAAATACATAACATGTAATTATATATCTTTGGGAGTAATCGGTGACAAGTTCTGTTAGTTTATGATACAGTTTGGAGACTGTTGAGTAACAACAAACCAGTATTAGAGTTCTATAAGAAAAAAAAACTGTCCAATCTGGATGGATTACTTACCACTTTTGGGGGCAGGTGGCAGATCGCTTAGCGCGTTGATTGCCGCACGACTCGTGTGATTCGCCAAGTAGAGCATGGTCTGCAGCATGAGGCCGCCTGTTGTGTTTGCCACATACATCTTGCCACAAACGGTTCTTGTCGGTTTTATTCGCTATTTCGCTACTTCTTCTTCTTCTTATTTGCTGAGATTTTTGCAAGTTTTTTTTTTTTTTGGGTTGATGTTTTGCTGCTGTGTTGCAGTCAGTCTACATTTTAGGCAGGAACTAAACGAGTGATTTTGTTTTTTTGTGCACGTTCACTTCACTTCACGTCAGAGTTTTGATAATTGTCTTTATAGAGATAGTGGAGCTTAACTTAAGTTGTACGATTTATGGGTATTGAATGAATTGTTTTATTGTTGGTTTTTTAATTAAGTTAAGTTAATCTAATCGCACACACCTGTCTCTATCTGTTGTCAGTCAGTGTCTGTTTTGTCCACTTGACGTTTGATTTCGTTTCGGGTTTTTCTTTTGTATTTTCACCTATTATCATTTAGTGTCGATGTCTCTATTATAAGTACTACGTGTGCCTAAGCTTTGCACGTTTTCTTTGCAATCAATCCGTTTGTTCTTTTTCGCTTTCGTTCTCTAGCTCTTTCCCGCTCGCATTCGCGTCGTCACGGTTCCTGTTAGCATACGTTCTCGTGCTCGTTCTCGCTCTAGCTTTGCACTATTGTAAATCACTTAATGCTTTATTTGTAGTGTGTTTCACGCTTAACGACCGTCACAGCACTGAGCCGATCAGCTGCAAGCTACGCAATTTTTATGCCCGATCGATCGCTGACCGAAAACGAAGCGACAACGATGGCTCAAGTTGAGCTTCGGCACTTCATTTGGTAGTTCGGCACTTCGGTTGGTGGTTCGGCACTTCGTCAGCACTTCGGCTGGTGCATGAGCGAGCGCACCGTTAGCGAACATGGGGAACTTCAGCCCTGAGAGATAAGCGAGAGGTCTCCCTTCCTCCGCCTCATCCGCCCCAAGCGTTGCTTGCACATTTCTTGCACAGATGCAAAGTACAAGCAACCGCTTACTCTTGATGCATTTTTTCAAGATAAGAACGCCGAAGATCAAAGCCGCAGCTAGAAACTTCAACATACTTCGATTTGTAACGGCTTTTTCTGTTTTTCTGTTTTTCTGTTTCTCTTTTTCTCATTCTTCATTTGCATATTGATGCTAGAAGGAAAATGCAAAGAGTAAGAAAGAGAGAGTGAGGGCAAGAGTTTTGTACTACGCTGTGTAGTCAGAGCAACTTGGACTTTGTGATAGAAGACAGAATTGAGTAGAGGGTATAAACTGGTTGACTGTACACATAGAGAGTGAGTCTTATCGACTTGCCAAAGATTGACAAGAGACACTAAACTCGAAACTGTGTCAAGCTCTTCGACGGGTGGGAGGTGCACAGCAGGTGGTGTCAATGTCTGGGGGGAAGACCTTATCAATGATGAGAGGCGCTTGTTCCGTTTACGGATTCAGTCTGAGCTCTCCTATACTATATAGTCTACTATATGTGTCTGTCTGTCTGACTGTCTGCGATTCGGACTCAGACTCAGACATCGACGGTCCAAAGTCCAAAGGCAAAGGTGTTTACCGGTTTCTTAGTTGTTTGACTTTTCCACCAGGATTTCATTGCGCCATTGACGTCAATTGGCTCCATTGCTGCTGATGCTACTCGATCACCCAGAATATGTCATCTCGCTCAGCTCTTATCATCAGTGGTTGCTCGCTTGTCTTCTGCTCACACTCGCTTATACATCATTTGTTTGTTTTTGTTTACGAGCACAAGCGATCGTGCCCACCACTACCATCCTTTCTCTTTGTCTCTCCCGCTCCGTTCGCTCTCACTCTATCTTGATCTCACACTCTTTGAGTCTCTTTCCCTTTGCCTGCTTTGCAAATAATAACCCGAATCAACCGGGATGCACAGAGAAATCGAGACTCAGCAGACTATTGTCTACACTTAGCTTAGAATTATATTTGAAATTATTTGTTCTTGCATATCTTTCTAATTTCATATAATAATAATAATCATGCTTTATAATTTTTATATATACATACACATATATTTTATTATACAACCCGAATATGGGTCTCATAATCTTGAACATTAATGCGAATTCCCTTGACTTTTGATTAGCCATTTGAAAATGTTCTATAAATAGAGTTTTATAGGGTTCAAGCAGTCTTTTCGTATAGGGTAAACAACTCATTATGTGTACACTATCGTTGCAGTTGGCAACAATATGCCATTAAAAGGCAAAGTCTGTTTATTAAGAATACAAATTGATCGATAACCAATGACAGCAGGTAAACAAGAGTGTAAGAAGAGTATTGACGTCGCCAGTATTTTCCTGCGTACAATATTTGCGCGCACATGTGTTTACAACAATATGATTTTAAAGTACATTATTGAATAACACAACTACTACATATGGAATGCATTAGGTAACTGTTCCACTGCAGTGGGGGGCAATTGCGAGGCTATTGGGAATAGTACAATGTAGAATCGGACATCCGCTTGAATAATTAATGTCACCCCCAATGCTGATAGCACTAATTACTTTTGTTTTATAGGTCAAGTGATTATTATTAGTATTAGTTAAAGTATGTTAAAGGTCGCGTGAGCCATTTAATCGTAATATAATTAATTTCATATAATAGGATTTTTGAATTCATTATAAATAGAAAATTAAATTGAATATAAAAAAAAAACTTTTTAATTTTGTAAATTTTATTTCCATTTTACAACAAAAATAAAAACATTTATTAAGTATTTAATAGAAATTATTTTATTATCAAATAATTGTATGAAATAATTATATATTATATTATCAAATAATTTAATTACTTAGTGGAAATTATTTTAGTATTCAAAAATTTATAAAAAAAAACGAATTCAGTAAAATTTCGACAAAAAAATGTGGAACGCTTCACGATTTTGCGTGTCATCCTTGCGCAGGGGCCATGCTAATCTTCTCTGTATCGTTCCAATTTTAGTATATGTTCTGCCGAAGCAAGAACGAATGTAGCTAGAAAAGTGCGCTATTTATATCATGAAGGTCCTGAATAAACAGTTGGGAATTACAACCAGTTTGTCAAATGTGAGAATAGCGCCATCTATGTTTCGTTTTATAACTTGGCAAATCACAAATAAAAATAATTATTGATATTTTGCTAGAAATTTCATTTCAATGGAAATATGCATTTATTGAATTAATGTTTTTGAATTACAGTAAACACTTTAAAAGTCAATTATTCAAATTAAACTAATGGTAGTCATGTTACACTTTATCGCCAACAGATGGCGCTTTGCTGCTGCCTAGCGTTGCCACCATGTTGTTCACAGATGCAAATGTTGAATTTTGTTGAAGTTGTAGGGATGAAAGTAAAAATAAATGCAATTGAATTGCGACATATTATATTTTAATTATAAAGAGTATTTAAAAACTTAAAATTGCAAAAGAAATGCGAATTTTATTTTATTTTAGTTTTGACCATTAAATTATTTATGCAATATAATTTCTGCTAACATAGCAACAAAAAGTTGTACGCTTATTTATATATCAAAACCGCTGTATAAATAACATCAGCAATTATGGGCTTAAGATTTTATGCTTCTGCGAACTACATTTAAAATAGATATCATTACAATTTGACAAGTCGAAATATAGTTTATAAAATTGAAATCAATTGCCCAACTGCTCGGCAATCGTTCTTAAGCCATTGTCTGGTTGTCTTTGGCCACAGCCGAATAGATCATGATGGAGCCATCCTCAAACTGTTTCATGGCCAAATACGATACACCTTCTTCCAGCCAAACGTACTCTTCGTCTTTGTCAGCAGTTTGATCGCCTCTGCTGTTACAGTGCATCAGTCAATTGAAATTGTAGTCCAACTCCTCAGTTAGCTAATGGTTAGTTAATGGGTGGAGTCTCATCCTCTTCGCGAGTGCGGCGATTGCCCATAAACAGAGGCATGACATTGAGCTAACTTTGTTAATATAACAAAACAAATGGAACAAACAAATTTCCATATAAATCAAATGACAGCTAACAAACATATTCAAATAATATATGGTATGAACAATAACTAAAAATCAATTACATACATATTTTCATTTCTTAGTCATAGCTGTGGACAAAGGTTGCACAGTTATTCAAAACCATATCCATGCCATAGAATAGTTTTACTCCGTATAAACACTTGCTGCTCATTAGACAGACGCAATCAGCGACTTAAACAAAATAAATTAAAATCGTCGGAAATCATCGACGTTGTCAGCCAGTGCTGCCAAGTTAGCTTTTATTGTCGGTTATAGCTTCACTTAAAAAATGCTGAACATATTGTACTCAATTACGTTAGTTTAATAATCAACACATAATTAAGTTTAAATTTATATAAATTATTGAAAGTCTATTGCTTAAAATTAGTGCCAGAAAGTATTTAAAATGTAAAATATACATAACTAAATTCTTTCATATCTTAAATCTTAAAAAATTTACTTAAGAGCAACCATATATTGTGCTTATAAAAATAGTTTCACAATCTAATATTGAAATTCGATTTTATAATTGCAAATAAATAAAATTATGAAGTATTGCAAATCCTTCTTCCTTGATAAAAACGTCCGTTTATTGTGTATTTAAGCTTGCTTTTCATTAATTAAATTTATTAACTATATAGCTATATATTTCGCAATTTCCACAAATTTTAGAGTGACCGTTTTGTAAGATACAAAAAAAGCATGGTCACTCAACTGACATATATGAAATTATTGAAAGAAATAGATTAACTGACATCCCATGCTTATTTTATTGACAACTTTGCTTGGCAATTTATTTATTTCATTTTCATATTTCATATTTTGCAAATGAAATCTTCAAAAAAACGTTAATGAATGAGTGCTCTTCACATATTTTTATGCTTTAGAAATTTGTAATACAAAATATTGCCCATACTTAATGGCAATAGGAATTTGAACAATTTAAAACCGGTGCAAAATTGAAACGAAAATAAATTTACGTTTTTTTTTATTCACAGTGTATGGAAAGCAACAAAGGCCTTCAGAGTGACCAAAAGTAAATACTGAATCTATTTGTTATGGTCTAAGCCAGTTAAATATTTATGTGTACTTAGCAAGCTTGAAGGCAGCAACTAACTTGGCGATAAGTAGAATAATAATACATAAATATTGACATCTTTCCAAAAAAACAAACTAAAGTTTGATAGTTTTTATAATTTATTTGATTTTTGACAGTAAAAAAAAAAAAATGGAAATGGGAGTGGGACAAAAAGCAAACTGTCGTTGACGCTGTTCTACCAAGATCTCGAGAGAGAACGAGATCTCTCAGTCTGGGCGCCTTTTAATACTATTGGCAGCTTGACAATGATTACAACTAAACCAAACTATTGGAGTCAACAGTGGGCGTGGTGTGGGACTCGAAGGCAACCTTGCCATCGACAGCGACAGCGACAGCGGCGACGGCAGCTGCATCTTCCACCAGAGGCGCAACTGCAGTTGGATCAGCATCGTCATCGTTATCCGCATCGGTGTCGGCATCCGTGTCATCCTCCAGCTCGGAGTCCTCGCTCTCCATGTGACGTGCCTGTAAATTGGCATTCGAAGCATCTTCAGCAGTAGAAGCCATAGCAGCGGGAGGAAGAGGCAAAGCATTGCTAAGCGGACGATCGCGTTCGGTGCTCGCTGCGTTGTTCAGGCTGAGCGTGGAGAGCGTCGACATGCTGGGCATGCTGACGGGACACATGCAGGGCACAAACTGAATCCGTGAGCCGCTCTTCTCTGCCAGCGAGCTAGGCGGCTGATAGTTGAAGTAATCGGGATACGGATACTGAGGACGTGCATTGTACAGATTGTTAACACGTCGCGTATAAGCTGGATACTCGGCATAGCGCATTCCAGAGGAAGAGGACGAGGACGAAGTGGAGGCGATTGCTTCTGCTGTTGTGCTCGTTGTGGTTGGCGGCGGCGTTGTTGTTGTACTTGTTGTTGTCGTCGTTGTGGTTGTCGTTGTTGGTGGCGGTGGCGGTGGCGGTGGCGTTGTTGTGCTCGTTGTTGTCGTCGTCGTCGTCGTTGCTGGCGTTGTGCTCGGCAACAAGTTGTTGTTGTTGCTGCTGCCACCGTTGCCACTGCTGCCCATTGCCGGCGGCGTCACATCACCCTTGTGACCAGCTGGGGCGGCAGCATCGTGACGTCGAGCTGCCGCATAGCTGGTCACCGCATAGGGATCGTAGTGACGACCCGAGAGCAGCGGCGTCTGCGCTGCCCCAAACCCAAAGAGCGGCATACCAAATGTCTCGCCAGCCAGCGGCTGATAGGTGTATGTGCGGAAGTAGGTGAGCGGAATCTGTTGCAACACCTGAGCGCGTGGAGTTTCGCTGCATTGGATTAGAGATGACGTACGATATTAGAGTAGTCTATATATTGAATGAGGCAACACTTACGTCGTCGCCTTGGGCCACCAGAAGGCGCTGCTTGGCAGCGGAAGGCAGCAAAGCCCTGCGATGAACTGGAAGCAAAGAAAGAGAGTTGAGGAAGTTTCTTAAATTGTAGCTGACAGATATTTTTATAGCTAAGCAAGTCGATTATCAATATCGAATGTTATATAAATATAACAAAATATCAGAGAGATGGAGAAAGGTTTAAGAGATTTATCTAATTGTCAATCGCAGATATTTTTATGTACTCTTTATCGTATTCACTTGAGAACTCGAAGCTTAGTGAATAAATGCATTAGCTACATGGTATATATAAAGAGATTGAGATCGAGAGAGAGACAGACAGAGAGAGACAAACAGAAAGAGAGAGATAGACAGAGAAAGTGAGAGATAGACAGAGAAAGATAGAGACAGAAAGAGGGAGGGAGAGACAGAAATAGAGAGATAAAGGAGCAAAATATAGAGGAAGAGAATTAAAGCCGTTACTTAAATTATATCTTCCAGATATTTAAATATCTATCCCTATCGAAATTTTGTCTGTTCTTAGATTAAATGTTTATTTTTTCTTTATACCAATGGTGAACTTAAAAATAATTAAACTTATTGATAGTACTAGCCACAATCTGAAATATACATATGTATATAAATATAAAATAGCATCAATTTTCTGATTTCAAGAGCATTCTAATTTGTGAGCTTCTAGAACAACATTTTAATGTTTATTAAACTATTTTAATTTGTATCATGCAAAAGATTGATTTTGTTTTCCTTTTAAGCTGTCAATCGCTTCATATTATTTTATAATTTTGTAAGCATACATTATTTTTGAATTGTAAGTTCGACAGAGTGCAGAGCACAATTAAATTTCATAAACAGAGCAATTGTTAAGCTTCACTTCAAAAAACAAATAAATAAATAATAATTTAGTCAACTAAATCCGAACACGTAGCACATAAAATCCCATAATAATCTTGATTTTATAATATTTGTATTTGCAATACATTTTTGTCTTTAAATTCTTGAATGTTAATGTTAATCCTTGCGATTATATATTGAGACACATACCACAACATATTGCCACATTTTGATATAAAACACTTCACTGCACTTTTCCAATTCGATTATCCTTAGCGATATTATAAATAATATTAAAAAAAAAAAAATAGTCGAACTCCGTTTCTCCGCACGCGTTCACAGCTGCATTTGTTCTAAACCCAAAAACAGTTATAGGCCAAGCTTTTATACCGTCTCTGCCGTCTCTGGAGTCAGCACCAAAGGGGCGGGGTTGAGGTTCAATTGTCTGCGTCTCGTCTCAGTCGCAGTCTCAGTCGCAGTCAAAGTCTCGGCTTTGGTCTGATGTTGCATTTGCCCCAGAGCAATGTTCGTTAAACATGAAAGATGCCACGGCGTGTGTCTGCCTTTTGTTTCACCGGGGGAGGGAGTTTCTCAGCTGCAGCGGGTGGAGCGAGGGGAATAGAACAACGCAACAAAATTAATTGCAGGCCTAAAGAATCCCAAAAACGAAAGAGAGCGAGAGAGAAAGAAAGAAAGAGAGAGAGAGGGAGAGCGAAAAAAAAGTTGGGAAATCAATAATAATAATGAACATGCGTTTAGAATAGAAAGCAACATCATTGACAAAATGATTGAATGAATGACGGAGCCACATGGGGGGGCGGGGTCTATCTAGGGCGTAGGGTAGGGGAAGGCAAAGCAAAAGGGGAAGGGGAAGGGGCAATCTCTGTTTAAAAGGGCCATTGAATTAGCCATAAACATGTGTAGATGACTCTTTTTCTCGGTTTTGTTTGTACGCATTTCTTTCGTCGTCTTTTCACACATTCAAATATTCGTTCTCTTTTTTCTGGATTTTCTTTTGATTGTGGAATTTGGGTCAGAATCCGACATTGTTTCGATGTCTTTTTGCATGCAACAGTCACGCTTATGTAACTGAAGCGCCCTCAACAAAAAACGTTCCACCATTAAATCTCATTTTTATGACAACTTTCTAGCCACAAAAAAAAAAAGCAAGAAAAAGAAAAACCTCCTTTTGTATTCTGGTATTCTGTAAGGAATTTATTGCCATTTTTTATGGTAACCCACAGCGTATAACTTCCAAAACACAATACACACGAGTGTGCTATATAGTATACTCCAAATGGAGAAGAAGAAGAAGAAGTTGTCAAGTATTCAAGTATAACTGCCATTGAGGTGTTAATGTGACTACAGATTTAATGATCGTGCTGAGCACACACACACACACAGACACACACATAAACAGAGAGCTCTGAGGCGTTGTCGTTAAGCAGGCATTTAATGGTCATCTCGGGTGATCATGACATGATCATGATCACTTACACAAAAAAAAAACACATTAGAACAATTCAACAAGCTAATTGTTACTACCAAAGAACGGAGGATCAGCTTTGCCCAAACAACAGTTCAAAGTGTAGACCATTATGACGAAAGGGTGAAATTTATGTTATTTATATATTATAATATTGTATATAGCATATATAATTATATAGAGCCGTAGCAATAAACACTGATATAAAATCATTTGATTAAACTTGCTATAAATATAGCTTTTTGCCTTAGAACGAAATGCTTGAACAAACTTAAGAATGGGAGGATCAACATATTAAAATGTAGATCATTATGGCAAAAAATTGATGTTGTTCCATTATAATAATTGTTATTGCGAATGGAAGCGTTGCATCACATTTTGAAGTAAAATAACTTAATAATAAATGAGCAGTATGGACTGATCAACAGACCAAAGTGTAGATCATTATTGTAAGAAATTTAATTTCATAATATATGTTATCTTGATTAAAATATGGATGAAACGAAGAAACTGAAAACATCGAGGATCAGCAATAACAGTTTAATATATCAAAGTGTAGAACATTATGAAATTGATGTTGTCTCTTTATAATAATCATAATTACGAATAGAAGCAGCTGCGATCAAAACTGATGTGAAGTAATTGGATCAGTTATGCTTAGATACAATATGAAAACAATCAAGGATCAGTATGGAACAAAACAAAGTGTAGATCAGTATTTTATCATTTTATTGTAAATAAACATGTCGAAGTACAGCTGCTTTACAAACCGGAGATTTCAACTGATAAAAGTTAAATAAATATGCGCACAAAATTATGAATAAAACTAAGAAATTAGAAAAATCAAGGATCAGCAATGACAGTTCAACAAAGTAAAGAGTAGATCAATATTGCGAAAATTAAATTTGTATAGTTGCTGTATAATGCACATAATATATTTTTGCAATACTGGGGATATCAATACTGATGTACTATGATGTACAGATTTATCCGAAAGGCAATGGATAACATGAAATGTTAGTAGAAACAATATAAGCGCTTGAAGTTTGTATCTTCGTGTTGGCGTATTGAAATGATAAAAAATCGCAATTAGATCAGGGATAGAATGAAATTAGTTTAAAGGACAACGAGTTTAAAATCTGCGTGATCACCACATTGACGTTTATCTTTAATCCAAAAAATTCGCCATAAAAGAAAAGCCAACGCATAGAGTAACAAATATTGTCTTTAATTCAGCAAAAAAAATGTCTTAATGGTAGAAACCTTTGGCTTTGGCTTGCGCTATCTTCCAGTGCCCTTGGAGTTCTGCACATACTTCGAGGTAAAATAGTTGCTGTGGCTCATGTTCTGGGCACTGCGATGCGGTCCCTTGTAGCTGCAGAGTAAGAGAAGGGGATTGGAGAATAAAGAGAGAGAGTGGAAGGAATAGGGACACAAAACTCACCGTGAATTCATAATGAACCAGGTGTCACCACCACCTGGTTCCGAGGAATCGCCCAGCTCAACAATGTGCCCCATTTTAACTTTGTCGCTGCTCGGATCCTGCAGGAGTTTGCCTAAAGTATAAACGGGAAATGCAAAGTACTCACGCTTCAGTGCATAGCGTGAACTTTGTCTTTGCACCACTGTGCTGGGCACCACTGTGCTGCTGATGCTGCTGCTGGTCGCCTCCAGACTGTCATCCATGTAGACGATCTGCAAGGAGCTGCCGCTGTGATTCTCCTCCAGCGGCACTTCTTCACTCTGCGCCTGCGCCTGCTCTTGCTCCTCCACTTGGTCGTCGTCAAGCATCTCCGATTGCAGCTCATCGTCAGCCAACAACGCATGATCGAAGCTGCTTGTCTGATGATGATGATGATGATGATGATGTTGCCGATGATTGTTGGGCGCCGCCAAAGAGTGTGAGGCACGCAACACCGGCGGACGTTGCACCACTTCCTGAGGCGAACGATACGCATTGTAGTGCTTCGTCTTCTTGGGATGTCGTCGCCGCTTGCTCGGCGGCAATTGTGTCTCATAGGGGCGTGGCAGTGACGTTGTCACACTGCTCGTTGGCACCGTTGTCATCTCTGGCGCCGCAGCCGAGGCGACAGCAACTGCAGTCGAAGTTGGTGTAGCCAAAGTACTCGCTGTGGTTGTTGCCACAGTCGTTGTGGTTGTCGTTGTGCTTGGACTGGTTGTGCTTGTGGTTGGTTGTGGTGCTAGGGTAATCGCTTCATGTGCATAGAATGGAATCAGCGTCAGGTTGAGCAGCTGTCGCTGCTTGGGCACACGAAAACGTTCGACCAGCGGCTTCGGGCGAAACATCGGCGTCGATGGTGGATAGAGAACTTGACCTGGCACAGGCTCCTGCATCGGATAGCGCTGCGCACTGAGCATGGTGTTGACCAGCAGTTCACCCTTGGTGCCGTTGTACACGAAGATCGGATAGCTGGTGGCCGATATGGCATTATCCCCGGGCGCATTGTCGAACACGGGCAGCGATTGTGGCTGGCGGCGTCTTAGCTCATTGCGTGGCCGGAACATCGACTTGTGGCGACGTTGCTGCTGGTAATGTGGCACATAGTGCCTGGGCAGCTGCACGCGATGTGGCAGGCGTGGCGGTGGCGGTGGCGCTGCATCTGGTCGCACCACAATGCGCAGCGGCAGCTGGCGATCTTCACGCTGCACCGATGCATAACGTATACGCCGCGTTGTCGTCTCATAATCCTCTGTAGGATTGCGTTCGTCTTCGAGTATCCAGAGCGGACGCTGTGCAGCATCCAAGTAGCTGTCAGCATTCCAACTTGAGCTGCCGTGCAGCGCCAAAAGCAACGGCAGCAGCAGCCAGAGCATCATGTTGCAACAGTTGCTCCCGAGTGTGGCGACCATTTCCATTTGCCTGCGAGTCGTGCAATTGACTGGCCAACAGCTTGGCCACCGCCAAGTGCTTTATAAGCCAAGACTTTGGCAAAACTCGTACTTTCATTTGTTGTCAACTACTGGCCAACAACTGGTTCGAGTTCGTCCAACTCGTTCTCAGCGGGTCAAACTAAACCGAAGAAGAGTTCACTGGGTGAACTATGTGCGAGTCTTTTGCGCGTTGACCTTGTTGCGGAGTTTTTTGTTTAACAGCTGTTTTCCAGCTACTGTTCCAAGTGCCGCATTTCATAATGTCGCAACTCGTCGTTGGTTGTGGTAACTTGTCAAGGAAAGTTCTAAAGTGCACTGATGTTTTTTTTTTCTGTTTTGTGTCTGTTTTGTGGTTGTTGTGTTCTGGCAGCTGTCAAAAGTGGCATTAATCAAAACACTCTAACTGATTTGCTTCGACTACGAAGAAGAAGTATATATTTTTTTGGTGGACCCGCTTCAGTTGCACGATCAAAACATTGATGGGAATGTGGCAAGTGGGGAGGCGGGGTTAGACAAGGGTCCAAAAGTAGCTTGCTGCTCTTTTGTTTTTTGGCGCTCCGTTTCCACTTTGTTTGGAAAAACAATTTGGACAACTTGCAAGACGACCAAAGAGAACGACAGAGAGAGAGAGAGAGAGGAAGAGGGAGAAGGAAAGGGAACTGAACAAGTGGAACGGTCGCGCCAAAAATGGGGTTAATAGCCTTTGACAGACAATCGGACGGACCAACAGGCGGTCGTGAGTTCTCACTTTTCTAGAGCTAGAACTAAACCCGAAGAGACCAGAGAGAGAGAGAGAGAGAGAGAGAGAGATATCGGGGTGGAAAGGCAATGGGAAAAGCTGTGTTTTTTTGGAGAAAATGAGAATGGAAAAATGATTTATTAGCCTGTAGATCGCAGCTTTGATCGATCAATCGGCGCTACGTTGAGCTATCTGCTGGTCCCCAGCTAATTACAAAAATAAAATCATTTTCTTACCCTCGATTACCTGCTGCAAAGAATGAAAAATGGGAAAAACCCGAACGTAGAATAGAAAAAATCTACTACGCTTGCGTGAACGAATCGAAAAGCGATTTTCATTCATTCATATCGATTATTAAGTGCTATGTTTAGGCGGTAATTTATAGCAAATGTATAGCATACTGTATTGTATCATTGCCTGGTTCAACAATTGCGTGACTTTACAACATAATTAGATCGGGGAATTGGGATCGAGCAAATGGAATGCATACTCAACTTTTTACTTTTAATTGGCCATCTTATGAGCTTTTAATCGATTCTAATGCGTTTTAAATTCGCTTGGAACCCCCCGAAAATAGTTTGCGATCGTGTGAGAGATGCAAGCGAAGATCGAATCGTATCTGGACATTCCACACACACACACACACACACACATCTATTACTCACGCTAACTCGTGCCCATAATTAACAGCTGGAAATATTTAGACAGTCATAAACTACACTCGAAAGCACTCATGCATTCACTCACTCACTCACTCAGTCGAGTCTCGGCATCAAATGAAAGCCATCTAAATCATAGATGCTGGGCATCGGGCATTTTTGACACCATCAATTTGTTCTGTCAATTTGTTATATAGAATGCATTTTATGCAAATGAAAGTTTGTCCTCAATCCATCTGACAGATACACTCTCAGATACATTCGTTCTTTTATTCCCCCATCTCCGCTCTGTTCTCTGTGGTTCTCTCTTTCATGGCACTCATAATTTGTTTCGTATTTTGGGTGTTTTTCCTCATTCTTCTCAAACTGATTGATGCACCGCATACGGTGTGCTATGAACAATAAACAATAAACTAATCAAGAGAGCCCACATGAGCAGATGCGTCTGTCAGATGCAGATGCAGATGCAGATACTGACTCACAGACAGATAAATGTCAAACTATTGTTGCTGCCTCTTTTCCTAGAACACATACACTTGTCCACTGGCGACTGTCGCTAATCGCTTTGGTATTCAGCATATTTACTTTTAGATACAATAACTGATAGATGGATGCATCTGCAACGGGAAGCCGCTAATTAAATATGCTACACCCACGCGATAAATTCACTACGCATTATCGCCAGTATATAAAAATAACGAGAATACGTGTAGATAGCGGAATATAAAGTCAACATTATTTATAGATTTGTATTCTAAAAAGTCAATTATTACTTATAGAATTTGCTTGCCATATTGCAATGCATTCTTGATATCGATTTCCAGTTGGAACGTTGAATTAATATTAATAATTTCTGTATCTATATTTGGTAATAGGCAAATTTACAATTTTATCATTTATTGTGTATAAATTTGTTTATCTTAAAGATTCAATTCCGCACAGTAATGTAAAGCAGTCCAGAAAAAAGTCATTCAAAAGATTTTTAGCATTTAATATTTACTACTTTTTTGATTTTAATATTTTTTTGAATTCAAATTAAAATTAAATAAAGGGAAAGACTATTCAGTAGTAATATATTTCCCTAAATTTATATCAATATTTGTTTTTATTTATTGAGTGCAGAAGATATTAAACAAAATCTTGTTTTTTTTTTTTTTTAATTTTTAGCTAATGTGCAAGGTGACATTATACCAAAATTACAAAAAAAGGAGATTGTTTATTTGGTATAAAACATTTGCTCTATATAATGGAAGATGTCAGGTAAATAAAGCTGAAATTAAATTGGGGTTTGAAGCAATAAAAATGTTTAAGTTCTCGACAAGTCTGTGACATGTTGAAAGTACACACATACATATGTGCAATATACTATATGTAAATAAAAATGTATAAACAGTCACTCCCCATATATGTATGTTTTTTTCCGATAAATATAAACATCACTTTGCCACATCACTTGCATAATAAAGTATTATCTAAATTTGAAATTGAAATTATACATAGTTAACAATTGATTTGATAAGTGGCGATGATTGGTCTTATTATGTCGAACTGATATCAGAAAATATATATGTAGAGCATCAACTAATTACGGTTATTTATAATGTCTCTGTCTGAGCTTTGGCATATTGAAGTTTATGATATGATCGACCAGTCAGTCCATCAGTCCATCTCATATCAATCGATATAAGTGTAAGGAATACTGCAGCTGTTAGAATCTTAAGTTGAATCGCAGTTAAGCTTTTTCCGCAACCACCGCAACAAAAGTTGACACCAAACGTGTGGAATAAACAAAACAGAAAGCCATTAGACGAGCTGACGAAAGCTTTCTGTACGATCGAATCGGTTGGCTGTTGCTGCTGTTGCTATTGTGAGTAGTAATGACCGACAGCAGCAGCAGCAGCAGCAGGAAGCTTTTCCAGCACGCGCCGGTCTCATTTTGTCGCCAGCTGCGTCATTAAAAGCTCTTTGTCAGTAATTCTCTTTCCTCGCGTTCGCTTTACCCCGAATCCAGACCAGGGATTGTTGTTGTTGTTGTTGTTGCTGCTGCTGCTGCTGCAGAGTTCAATTCGCCTGCCTCGGGTTCAGTGCGAATTGAGCTGTCGAAGCGCGCGGCGGTCGACGTCTGGGTACCGTAGCATTTCTTTATCTTTGTTTTTATTTTGATTTTCTTTTTTTTTGTTTTTGTTTTTGTAGTACTTTACTTTTGTTTGTTTTTGTTAAATTTGTATTTGAGTGGAATTGTGCTGCCTGTTTGAATTGAAAATCAAACAACGTGAGCCATGCTTTTAACATTTACCTTACATTGAAAAATGATCGCATAGTTTCGATCTCATGCATAACGTTTAAAATTGTGTCTTTACATTAACAGAGAGTGCGAAACACGTAAAAAAACAATACAAATACAAAACAAACATGAGCGAAGCACCGAGCATATCAACCGGCAAGCGAGCTGCCTTCCAGGTGATGGCCGGCGGATCTGCCGGATTCCTTGAGGTGTGCCTCATGCAACCTCTGGATGTGGTCAAGACACGCATGCAACTCCAGTGCACGCCCGCAGCCGCTGCACTGTCCAGCGAGGTAAGTCTAAACTCTAGCGAGTCGTCATGCAACTTCAATTAGCACATCGGCAATCCGACATCAGCTGGTACAGCTTTCGAAATTGTTGAGCTTAGAAAAGCCAAAGAAAGCTCAAGTTTAAAGAGTGACCAGGAGAAACATAGAGAGAGAGAGAGAGAGAGGAGCAGCTGCACAGCTTTCAAGTGGTTCGGCTCAAGTAGCTCGTCGAATAACCTTCCGAGACAGATATATGTATAACGTAGCCATAAGACTGATAACAGACAACCGAACAGAGTTTTTATTACCGGACCAGGGCACAGCATAATAATAATAAGAATAAGAACAATTAAACGAAAGAGGAAAGCGTGAATGAATTGTGATGCTTACAAAGGTTATGTCAAGGTCAATATGAATTCTTTTCAGAATGCGTGCTAGACGCAACAACAAACAAATTAATATATATTTAGACAGCCCAAAACAAACGCACAGCTGATGAGTGGAAGTAGTCATATTTATTCACAAATATATACCGAAAGTATTTCTAGTCTTATCGATGAAGAGAACTTTTCCCAACTGGGTAATCAGCTGATTATGCTGACTTAGAACCAATTATGATAGTCTCGCATTTTAAGAAATATGTACATATGTCTAGCGAAAGTCTCAGTTTTTGGGCACTTGCATTTCATGTCTATCTAATCTAAACCAAAGCAAGAAAAACAAAAACATAAAGCTTTTTATTATGAATTTTTGGGAAGTTTTACGAGTCTCTCAGGCACATACCACATATATATGTACATTTATAATATAATTCTTTTGAGCCGCAGCTAGGTGATTTTCTTGTGCTAGTTTATTTTTTTTTTTTGCGTGCACACGAGTAATTCTATTTACCTAGATATACTAACTGATTTATAGTGCAATTCTAAAATAGATACAGACTGCAAATTAAAAAACGTACACATATGTATTAAAAAGAATGAATGAGTCCAAAATATTGAGCACACTGCGTCCGAATAGCTGTCAATTTTCATGGAGACGCAAAGAGAGCGAAAGAGAATAGATAATAAGAGAGAACTCACTTAGAAATACCCTGCAATTGTTATGATAAACAGAAATATATGTGTATGAAAGATTTTGGGGTTAATAATTTCTATAAAGATTCCATATATTTGAGTTCAGCAGAAAAAAAGAAATATTATTTAGTCTTTGTCTGATCATAGAATCTTTGTTGACAAAGATATTGATACAATATAGATATTTTTATATATCAGAAATATCTCTATAATTCCGTCTTTGTCTAGTCAAATAAGAGAAGTTTGCCGAAGATTGTTGAATATAAGAATATTTTCTATTTTATATAAAAATTTAAAAAATTTATTGACAATTCTTTTCCGCAGGCTACTTACAATGGCGTTTTCGACTGTTTCGCCAAGATGCACCGTCAGGAGGGAATTTTATCCTTTTGGAAGGGTCTTTTACCGCCCATCCTGGCCGAGACGCCAAAGAGAGCCATTAAATTTTTGGTATTCGAGCAGACAAAGCCATTATTTCAGTTCGGCTCACCAACTCCAACACCGCTGACATTTTCACTGGCCGGTTTGACAGCTGGCACCCTGGAGGCCATTGCCGTGAATCCCTTTGAGGTGGTCAAGGTGGCACAGCAGGCGGATCGCCAAAAGAAGACGGCCTCCTCGTTCAGTGTGGCACGTGATATAATCAATCGCGATGGTTTCGGCCGGCGGGGCCTGCTAAAAGGCGTGACTGCGACAATAGGTCGCAACGGCACCTTTAACATGGTCTACTTTGGTTTCTATCACTCGGTCAAGAACATTGTGCCGCAGTACAAAGATGAGACTCTGGAGTTCTTGCGTAAGGTCATCATTGGCTTCACATCGGGCACACTGGCCTGCTTCATCAATATTCCGTTCGATGTGGCCAAGTCGCGTATTCAGGGACCACAGCCGGTGGCCAATCAGATCAAGTATCACGGCACTTTCCGCTCCATTGGCATTGTGTATCGCGAGGAAGGATTCCGTGCTCTCTACAAGGGTCTGGTACCAAAGATAATGCGCCTGGGACCCGGTGGTGCCATCATGCTGCTGGCCTTCGACTATGTCTACGAGTATCTGTTGGCGAATCACTCATAGTCCAATCATTTGGCCATCCAAAGTCTTTACTAACGCTAAGAAATCATCAGTCTATTACATTGCCGTTGTCATATACAATACTATTGTATCGTATTTTTTTATTATTATTTTTGTTTTTTGTTGAAATGCAAACTCAAATTGCATGTTTACAAAGTATTGACAACAAATGTCTGTAAATATATATAGTAATGTTAAATATATATAAATCCAATAAATATGTACATGGTCGAGATTACTTTTGCAAATTTGAAATCGTTTCACTAAAAGCTGCTTTGAATTGGAATTCATACAAATCATAAAAGCTTTAAAAGCTCTCAACAACACGAACTTGTTAACCTACAAAAAAAAGAGCTCACTTGACGAAACATTTAACGACAGAGCTTCAGTTGAGACACGAACCAAAATGTGGATGCCACTAGCTTAATTACAAATTACTACGATGTCTTTTATACAAGTGAAAGTTTTTACTTTCGAATATAATATTGATTAGCAGGGCTGCAAATTTGAAAACTAATATTTTGTGTAGAATACAACATAGTATCGATAATTGTTTATGGATGGTATATCGCAATTTGTATTTATTTTTTTTAAATTTATTAACATTTTATACAACTGCGAAACATCTGATTTTATCATTTGTGTGGTAATACAAGTTACACCTATCATATCTATTGTTTCTGTTCAATATTTTTTAATAAGTTGCAAACATCTATTTATGAAATGAATTTCAAAATGTAATATATTTAATATAAGTATATTGATTTGAATAACTGCATCATTTTTGGTGTACAAATTGAGAGTGAGATTATCAACATTTACCTTTTAATAAACTTTATAAAAATTTATATTTTCAACATAAAATCTATTTTGTTGAAAGTATGGGATTTTTTTTTTTTTTTTTGAGTTGACAGAAGCGAAACAAATAAATCTTATTAATAATGATTGAAATCTTGATAGATTAAGAAAGAGATAATCTATCAGGCTGTGGCTTGTAGTCTTCCAACTTGCAGTTTAATCTTGAAAGCGTTGAAGTATTGCTTGCAATTGTAATATATAGATTAATTTGTTTACCTCTGGATCTAGATTGCCTTGAAAATCGTTTTTATTTAGTTGAATTGAGTAAGTATGACAAATAGATGTGAAGCATAATTTATTGTTGCGATATACGATATGCTACCTCTAGCTTTGGCTTGGAACTTGAACTGGAACTCTTGAAATAAGGAAGGAGCTTTTTAAGCCGTATCCCTGAAAGCGCATATCTAGCACCTGCTGCTGTCAGAAGCACACACACACAGTTGCTCACCACTACAACCACGCACTTGAGCACACTTCGAGCCAAAGTCACCCCCAATTGCAAGCCGAGAATTCGTATTCATTATTGATTGGCGGTCAGACGCATGCGCAATCCGAGTGAGTTGTGAGCTTCGGCTTCGAGGTCGAATCTGATGACGAGTTCAAAGTACCGAGTCCGCCGCGAACAGAGTCCGATTCGAAAGTGCGAAAGCGAACGCGAAGAGAGACAGGAGACAGCAGAGCCAACGAGTTATCCGTGCAAGCAGCGTCACTTGCAGTCGTTTGTGAGCGTTCGCAGCGCAAGGTACTCTTCAAGTTTCCTGGCGCATTCGAACCATTTACTATCCCTGTGACTAAACAGTTAGTACAAGGTTGTCAACCTGGTTACGACAGAGCGAAGCAGAGACAGACAGAGTGAGAGCGAGAGAGCGAACACAAGTTGTAGTTGTTGTATACCAAACACACACACAAACACAGGGAAAGAGAGAGAGAGAGCGAGAGCACATTGCTCGTCGTTACTTTCTTCTTTCATATTTTTTTTTTTTTGCTGTTCTTCAAGTGTCGGCATTAAGATTGTTATTCTATTTGGTTATGTTTTTTTTCGAGTGCGTGTCGAAAGCAAATTGAAAGATGCCTAGAAGCAGAATGCAAAAAACAAAGTGCAATTAAATTACTAACGGAACTTAAACTCAAAAACAAAAGCGAAAAGAAAAAAAAAAAAAAACAGTTTGCAAATTTTTGTGCTGCCTTTAATCGTAAATTGTGTTCTTCCTCATTTTATAGTGTCTTTTGCACAACGTGTGTGTGTGTGTGCGAGTGAACGAGCGAACGAGTGTGCGTGTGTGTGGGACAGAGAGGTGGAGTGCGATTGAGAGAGCGAGAGTCCAGTGCGTGTGTTTGATTGCTTTGAAATTGTGCGTGCGCAGTTGTTTCACAATCGCGCGAGAGAGCGAGACACTGCCTTGGCACTTGATGTGCGAGCGAGAGCGCGCTATCTGAGCGAGAGAGAAAGAGAGAGAGAGAATGATGTGAGGATATGTGATAGATTGGCGGGGTGTGGACCCAAAAAGAATTGACTGCAGCTGTTTTCGATTTGGATTTTTCGTATATGGATGGCATGACGATGAAAATCGTTTTTCCGATATTATTGCATCAACAGCAATAGCAACAGCAACAGCAGCGACCGTTGACGAACAATTGGAAAATACGTGTACTTAAAGTTGGCTAGTTGAAGGCTCTGCAGCGAGTGCACATGGACGTGAGCGAGTAACGAGTTGAGAGTTGTGAGTTGTGTGTGGCGGCGGGTGGCAAGTGAGGTGGCGAGGGGAGGACGGGGGCATAGCATACGCTGTGGCGTATGTTCGCTCCAACCTACCCTATCAATGTGCCTCTCTTTCGTTCCCTGTCTTTCTCTCTCTCTCGCTGTGGAGTAAGCTGGCTCTCTCTCTCTCGTTCGTTCTCCCAGCAACTTCTACTACGTTCTACAATCAAATACTACTACGCACACACACACACAAACTCACACACACACACACATGTGTACACTTAATAGTTGACGCTTTTCGTTGCATAGTTTTTGGGGGCAGCGCAAAAGGAAACACGAAGCGTCAGCAGCAGCAACAACAACAACAACAACGACTCTAGAGTGCTCTAATTGTTAATACAATATATATTCAACTCAAATTTTTTTTTTCTGTGTTTGTGTGTGCGTTGTTAACGATTGCTGTTGTTGCTGCTGTCGCTGGCCAAGTGCAAAACGAAATCGAAACCAACAAAAAAACCCAACAAAAATAATAACCTACAAAATCTATGTATTTCTATAACGAAGGCAAAAGCCAACAACCAACCACAACAACAAGCATAAAACAATCAAATTGAACGTTTTCAAATATACCAAAAGCGAGAAGAGAGTGTGAGCAAAATCGAATTGGACAACAACAACAAAAAAGAGAAGTGCTAAATAAACCAAAAAAAAAAGGAAAATGTGCGCTTCGCTGCGTCGTAATTTGTTGCTGCGGAGCCTCTGGGCAGCCGTTGTGCTTATTGGCACAGTGCAGGTGAGTCATACCGAAACCGAAATCCTATCGCTATTCTACACACAGATACATATATACATATATATATATATATACACATACTCCCGCATAGTAAAGTAAAGGAGGAGACACAGGGACACGCATCACACGGGGTTATAGCGTGGTCTAAGCGGGCTCCGCAAAGTATGCTAGGAAAAATGTGCCACGGCAAAAGAGACTTCAACTCGGTCTCGTTGCCGCTACACACACACACAAACACTAATACACAGAGAGACATTACGCGAGTGTGCGCAAATATTGGCTTAATTGAACGGTTCTTTTTTTTGTTCGGTTCGCTTCGTTTTTTGGTTTTGTTTTGGTAGCCCAAAAGCGGACACAACACTTACACAACACGCAGCCAACCAATTTGCATACGAAATTAGTCGAGAGTGTGTGTGTGTGTGTGTGTGTTGGGTGCGAGGGTTAGGTTAAGAGGAGTGGAGTTCGAAGTGGAAGGGGGGAGGCTATGAAAGGTAGTTAACTAATGTGTTTGCGCCAGCAACTTTTGATTTAAGCAAATGACACAGTCACCTGCTCACCTGGTTGGTCAATGCATTCCATTCAATCAGTAAACACACACACATACACATCGCATGTATTTAAAGCAATTCGAAAAACAATTTGCGTTGCGCTCGAGGGCTCAGGCTTTGGAGAGCAAAGCAGAGTCGACTGATTTGCTTTGTCTTCTCAATGTTGCTGCACTTGAATAACTCAAAGCAATTTACTCAGACAGCACAAAGCAGGCATGAGCTGTCTACAAAAACCAAAACAACAACAACAACAACAGAAAGAAAAAAAAATCTGAAGGATGGGGTCACCCACATGGGGTTATCAAATGGACAGGACTCGAACTCGGACTCGGACTCGGACTTGAGCTTAAGCTGCTTTATAAGCTGAACCTCGCTTCAGGTGGCACGTTGCACAGTTCAGGTGCTTCCTCTGCAATGCTTTTGTGTATGCAGCCCAGCAATTTGATTCGCATCCCCCTCTAGCTCCCTAGCTGGACGTGTTTTGTTCCCCTTGCTATATATGTATGTATATGGTTGCTCAGCTTGATACTTTAATACCGCTATTCATGTAAGTTGTTGTTGCTTACTGCTGCTGTTGCCAACAATTTATGAGTGACCCAGGGCAGAGGCTTGTGGCTGTCATAGTCATAGTCACAGTCACCTTATACAACCACATGCTGCCATTTCCTATGCTTAGAGTCCTTCAGCCATCAGCTCAACGTTGAGCGAGTCGTCGTCGTCGTCGTCGTCGTCAACATTGCCGTGCACGTTATCGGAGCAAACGCATCGCATCGCATTCTCGGTGGTTGGTTGCTTACTTCCATTCGTTTCATTCACGTTTCCACTTTGTGCCCCAGCTATGTTTTCCTGCTGTTGTTGTGTTTTTTTTCTCTCTATGTTGCTGCTATATTTTTTATACCCGCTACCCATAGGGTAGAAGGGTATTATAACTTTGTGCCGGCAGGAAATGTATGTAACAGGTAGAAGGAGGCATCTCCGACCCTATAATGTATATATATTCTTGATCAGCGTCAACAGCTGAGACGATCTAGCCATGTCTGTCTGTCCGTCTGTCCGTATGAAACACTGGATCTCAGAGACTATAAGAGATAGAGCTCTAATTTTTTTTCGACAGCATTTGTTATGTTTTGCACGCAGATCAAGTTTGTTTTAAATTTTTGCCACGCCCACTACCGCCCCCGCAAATAAGAAAAAATCGAATAACAAGCGTAATAATACAGCTGGAGTCAATTTTGGGATATACATTAGGAACTATAGTCTTTGTGATTCCTGAAAATTTGATTGCGATCAGATAAAAATTGTAGAAGTTATTTAATAAATACTTTTGTATGGTCTAAAACGCCTACTTACTAGGGGTCTAAAATGCTTTGGCCGACAATCTGGTATATTATGCCGTCTATGGTATATTTTGAATGTAGTACCATATCGTTATACTAAATATACCATTTGGTATATTTTTATAGTACTTTGATATATTTTAGTATTTTGCAGTGCTTTGGTATATATTTAGTATTTTTCAGTATTTTTGGTATATTTTGAAAATAATACCGCAATATTTTGCTTTTATTCAAAATGGGTAGCGGGTATCTAACAGTCGAGCACACTCGACTGTAGCTTCCTTACTTGTTTTTCTCTATGTTGCTGCTATATTTTTATGTTGCTTCAAAGGACTCGTCGCACGCGTGTCTGACTCATGCAGACAGACAGTCGGACAGCCGGACAGACAGTTGGAGAGAGAGAAGGACTCTGGCAGTGAAGCCAAAGCACAATGTGCAATATGTCCACGCAACAAATCCAACTCGACAAGCGTCAGCCGATATCGGCTTGAACTCTCTCTCTCTCTCTCTGTCTCTTTATCCTCAACCCATACAAAGTCTGCTCAGAGGGGGGCAAAGCGGAGGGTTGCTACTCTCAGTCTCTGTGTAGATAACTGCGCTTTGGCCATTTGATTGTCGGGCCAACACAACTGTAAACTGGCAACTGGCAAACGGGCAACGGACTAACTGACAGGACAGCAAAGTCTTCAATTCGCTGGCCGCCGCTCAACTTTAGCTACCCCTAAGCCATGTTTACAGCAATCCGACTTAACGCAGTTATGAGGGCGACGGGGCTGAAACACAGTTTCATGGGCCGTTGCCATGGCTTTAAGCTCAGTTTAGTCGATTGCTTTAAAATCAACTCAGCTTAACTCGAGAGTTGAATGTGGCTTACACAATAAACGATAATAATAACATATTCATTCAGTGATATGCTACCTTCGAATTCTTATTCCATTCAATTATTAATTATTCCATTATTAAAAAGAATTTTTTATTAAAATGAACAATGTAAAGCACTGGCTGCATTATCAACTCTTATAAACAGCATTGGAATTATATTTCTTTTTGAAAAACTGTCGTTTGTTGGCAACGAAATTTATTAGAAATATTCGAATATTCGAATTTGTATTATTATCTTTACAACAAAGTTTTGCTCATATCTAAATATTTATTATTTATTTCTTTAAATTGATAGCTTGCAATCCATAAAGTGTAATCAGAATTGACTAAATATCTAATTCTATATTGCTGTACAATGATTTTTGTCTAAATAACTAAGCGATACATTTGCAAATCACATTGCATTCATTGAGTATAAATAGTAATTAAATATTTGTACCATCATTTAGTATATACTATATAGTAATTAAGTATTTGTATGATATAATTAAATCCAAATGCCAGAGGCGGTCTGAACATTTTGTCATCGTTATCTCACATTTCATGCACTGATTGCTTTTCAAATGTTTGCCATGAAATTGAACATTTGATCAGCTGGATACGTTTAAGCCAGCTTCCCAGGTGTCCATTTATTTTGCTTTTCTCCTTAACTTGCCTCCCAAGTGTGCTGTTTTTTTTGTTTTGTTTTGTTTTGTTCTACCTACAATCGATGTCATTAGTCTGGGCTGTGGTTTAAGGCATCGTTAAGCTTGGTGAATTATGAAAATCTAAGTGCAACTTTGTTATGCAGTTGCCTTGGGCTTTCGCCTGGATTTGTGGCAGCAATAAAATAAAATAAATAAATAAATGCAATTGCATAAATAAATACAGTGCTGCAAAGTTTGCACAATTTAGCAAACAATCGAATCGAATCGAATCGAATCGTGCTGCTTATCATTTTCCATTTCAAATGGTGAAATACCATTTGCCAGTTCTTTCGATGAGGTGCGCGTCACTGCCACTGTCATCCACTAATGATGGGGTCGAAGGAGGTGGCACAACTGCTGACCCCTCATGCCACATGCCTCATGCCTAAGCATTGCTCGTAAAAACTCGATGGCAGTTAATGCCTTGTGCGTGGTCGCAGTCGCATTCGCAGTTGCACTCGTCGTTGTAGTTGTAGTTGTTATCGAGTATATCTGTGCTCACTGCTGTGGCTGCCACTTGCCATTTAATCATGGGTGGACGTTTGCATTCATTGCATGCACTTAGTCAGCGTTACCCTCTCTCTCCCCCTCTCCCATCAGGCCAGCCTTTCTTGTTGGCTGTGCCCAATGCCATCATGAATCGAAGCCTCCTTGCTGCCACCCTCGCAAATCCTTCAGCATTTGTCAGGCTTGGCAATGCCAAACAACTTGGTCAGCGTTGTCTCTGGCTCCTCTCCCTCGATTCTTCTTCTTCTTCCTTTGCTGTTCGTGCACATTCATTAGTTGTGGTGTCATACTACACACACACTAACACACACACATGCAGACAGTTAGACACTGTGCAGTGACCCCACTTCCTTTCAATTTCCCGTGCCACACACACACAGAACACACAACACAACACAACACAACAGCTAAAATCCTTTTGCCTTTGCTGCTTTCCTTTGCTTTTGTTTGGCTCTCTGTGTGTGTGTGTCCTTCAGCCCATGTTTCAAATCCTCAACTCAACTCAACTCAACTCAACTCAACTCAACACAACTCGTTTCATTTCGTACGTTTCATACGTTTTACGTTTCATTCCGCCGTCTCTCTCTCTCTCTCTCTCGCTCTATTCTTGCCTGCTTTCTTCTGCTTCTGTTTTTATTTTCCGCTCGTTTTTTTTTTCTCTCTTTTTTTTGCTGTTTTTCCTGCTGTCATTTCGGTTTGTGTGCAGCTTTGGTTTTTTTGTTTTTTTTTTTTTTTGTACTGTGTGTGTAGAACTTGTCCAGCTCATCTCAACTGGGGGTTTCATCCTGACTTTGTGGTCGTGCCCCGTGCTCTGTTCCCCTTCCCCTGTGTCGCCTTGCTCATCGTATCATATCCCTTAATCGGCGTATCCATGCCCATATTCAGTTACAAAGCGTTTACGCTTCAATAACTTTTTCGATTATGCATTTTGCTCATTTCAACGTTGACAAAGGCGACCCCTCTGTTATTGCCCATCCCCCCTCCCCGCCACGCCGCTTGGACACGTTTTGTTTCACACACATGCTGTAAGCTCAGGCCTAGAATTAAGGTTAAGTATTGGATGCTACGACGAGAAGTAGCAAAAAACCCGAATAAAAAAAAACAGAAACTGAGAAATATTGAGCGATATTCAATGCGAATGCGACGGCTCATGGCCGTGGCACACGCCACACACGCTACACATGCCACATGCTATATGCCACACACACATGGGTCAACAACTCTTATCCTGCGGCGACCGCAAGGTGACGACTCGCCTGCGACTTGCGATTTGCGCCTGCCAGCGGCGACCACAAAAGGATGCGCGAGGACGAAGATACTAATGTTGATAATAATGATGATGATGATGATGAAAATGGTGGAAGATGGCAGATGATTATGCTGATGACTCACACAATTGAGCAAATGAAGCAGAATTGAATGGCAAACGAAGCAAGAGCAAAAGCAAAAGCAGAACGCAAAAGGCGAAAGGTGCAAAAGAGCGAGGCGAGAGAAATGTTATAGCAAAGAGACAAGTATAAAGCGAAAGACATAAAAGGCAAATCGGCGTCGGAGCAGCTACGCCGAAAGTCCTTTCACACACACACATACACAGACAAGAGAGTGAAGGAGAGTGTGAGAGAGAGAGAGAGAGAGAGAGAGAGAGAGAGCTCCGCGACGCCATTTTCCAGGCCAACAGCAACAAGAAGAACAACAAGAAAAAAGGGTGCAAAAGAAGACAAACTCCAGCGCGGCTTTAACTAATGCAAACAGTCGAAACAGCTGCTCGACGAAAACGAAGACGAAGAAGAGTTGGCCACGGAGGAGCAGGCAGTGAAGTAGGTGGGGGAGAAGTCAGAGATGTGAGACACGCAGCTAGAGAAAGAGAAGAAGTCGAAGCGAAGCACTTGAGGCTGCTCGATGAGGGGCACGATGAAGGCCTCCATTGATAGCCGCAGCTACAGTTGGAAGCTTCTCGGCTTCTCGGTTTTGTTGGCCTGCCTGCACCCCCCTCCCACCAAAAAAAAGGAGCTGAAGATGGTAGCTGAAGCTGAAGTTGAAAATAAAAAGTTTCGCTCGGTTTTTTGGCTCGTCTTTGGTTTCTTTTCTTTTTTTCTTGCTGTTTGTAGTGCACGTCTTGGCAGCAACGCGATGTACGCCAATATATATATACAATATATACTCTATACTGTCTATATATAGTATATATGGAATAGGAATAAACTATACGACGACGACGACAACGTGCCAAGCTCAAATTGTGGCAGGTGCTTGAATTTGGCATTTTGTTGACTGAGCCTGAACGAGTTTCCTTGTTGCTCCTTCTTGTTGCTGTTGTTGTGTCTCACACACAGAAGTCTCTTGCATGCATTATTTGTTCGAGTGCTTGCCAGTGGGCGTGGCACACACACACACACACACCCAAACAGAAATCTCTTAGCCGCTAAAGTCCCTTCGAGTTTCAGTAGTTGAGCTTGCGGCGGCGGCTGCTGATTTCATTTCAGTTGCCTGCCACTTTTCAATCGCCTCACACGAGTCACGTTTTGCCCCCCAAAAGAACGAACGAGTAACAGAGAGAGAGAGAGAGAGAGAGAGAGCTGAAGAGAGGCTTCAAGGGGCACTCACTCGAGTATAGAAGACAATCCGTTGCATACGTTGAAAATGAAGCTCGTCTTCTTGACTTTTCCACGTGAATTGTTTTGCCCAGAAAAGCTTTTGTCAGTTTTCTTCTCGTTTTTTTTTTTTGGCAAAATGGCAAACGGCGAATGGCAAATGGCAAATCCGGCCACACACACACACAGGGAGTTGAATGGCGAATGTAACATGAAATGATGAAGAGAATGGCATCATTATCGATGGTGTCATTAGCCGCGATGTGTCGAGTGAAGTGCTGGAAGAGTTTTTCGGCTAGGAAATGGTCTGCACTTTGTCTTTGGCTCGAGAGATAAATAACCGCATAGATAAACATTGTTTGGCTGAGCATGGCGAATAAATGAATGCATGAATAAATGAATGAATTATTAACCTTGCTTGCATACAAATGTGACTGTCGCTTTATCTGCGAGTAATTCGCAAACAGTTGCGTTTGCCACCACTCGGAATCTGGTCATTCAAATGCAATAGTTACTTATGTGCATAATTCGTTTGCTGGCGAACAGTCAACTCTAACCTCAAAACAGATAGAGAGAGAACGAGGGAAGTGGCAACGCTGCACGCTTTCGAGCGCTGGCAACTTGTCAGCAAAGAGCTGCCAATACCTTTGAGTAGCTAAGCGATCGAAATGTTTTTGAATTCAATATGCAAGATTGATATTAACTTCATTGTTAAATATATATATATATATATCTTCTTTTTAGTAGATTTTTCGCTTCTTAAATAATTTAGCCCTGTGTTAGGTGCGGCCAACTTGTCAACAAAGAGCTGCCAATACTTTTAGTTGCTAAGCAAGTTCAAAGTGTTTAATGTTGTCTATACTAATGCCATGGCAAATGAATATTATCTAGTGGTTTCTCATTTCTCAATGTATTTAGACGCCGTCGTGATAAATTATTGTTGCGGCAAGCGCTGCCAACTTGTCAACGCCGAGCTGTCAACTTGACGCAACAGCACACACCAACACAAAAAAAAAAGGGAATCGTAATTTAACCGCATGACAAATGCGAATGCAAACAGTGAGTTTGAATCTGGCATAAACGTGCCTTCGATTTGGCCTAAAAGATGCAAATTTTGATTAGATTTGATTCATCGTATGTCATAGAAAATACACAAAATGTGTCTTGATAATTTATTCTTATCGTGTTTGTTGGCCACAACTCAGCAGCAGCAGCAGCAGCAGCTTCTTGAAGCGTCGACGCAGGAAATGAGAATGCCGCAAAAGCCAAAGCCAAGGCTGACTTTAAATGGCTAAGGCTGAGGCTGAGGAATTCCCGTTGAGTCATGTAATTCGCGGGCGTTTTCAAGGCGATTTGGGATTTCGGGGAGAGTCTTTCAATTCCCCATTCAGGTTGTCAGGTTTCGCTGGTTGTCGGTTGTCGGTTGTGGGTTTGTTGGTCCCTCCTGTTGTTGGCCAGGTTTTCCCCCATAAAATGCTTCACTTAAATGCAAATAATCAAATTTCCACGCAGCGTACACACACACACACACACACACACATACACAGAAAGCAAACAAACAAGCTGCTAATTACGTGACCCAATTAATTCTAAACACACACACACACATAGAGCAATAGAAATAATATTCGCTGGCTTTTAAAATTTTTGCTTTTAACTGGCAAAACATGGACGCAACAAAGCGGCAAGAAGCGAGAGCGTGTGGGAGCGAGTGAAAGAGAGAGCGAGAGAGAGAGCGAGCGAACAAATGCTGATGATGATAACCAAAATGTTTATTTGAAATTTGCGCCAGGAAATACATTTGAAGCAGCGCCGCACAACCTCGTTCTATCTCTCTCTCTCTTTTTATCTCGCTATCTTGCTCACTCGCACTCGCTGCCGACGTTTTTATATATTTAGCCAAGCTTTTTGTGCGCCACGGAAAATCCAATTTTATTTGCATTTTCATTAACAGCAAATAATAAAACGGAAATATGATTTTTATGCCATTCCCATGCAAAAATGGGCAACCCGTGGCGCAGTTAACGCAGCAGTAGCAGCTGCTGCCACGCCCCCTAGCCTACTGCCTCCCATCTACTGCTGACCCGAGCCGGCCACGCCTACAAGCAACTTGTGCGCCCATTTCCAGGCCATTACAACGTGCATTTCCGCTTTGGCTTCGACGTTGTTTTGTTTGTTGGGTGATTATAAGCAATTTGTGTTATAAAATCGCAATATTGCATTTTTTTTGACTATGCTTCTGCGTCCCCTACTTAGCTTCCCCCCGCCATCCTCCCTTCCTCTTCCCCTTCGTCCCTAAACTTTGCTCTGCTTTTTGCCATGCAATTGCATTTCCATTCATTTTCCACTTTTTTGCCCTTTTCTCGTTTGGCTTATTTTTCAATTGGCATAGTTTTCGCTTGCTTGCTTTTGCGCTTTCTCGATTCGGTTGATTGGAATAAATGAATCGTTGTAATGAAGCATCTCGAAGACTCGAAGTGCGTTATCCAAATGTCATTAAAAAAATACTATGAAATGAATTCATTTCTACTCAATTTGCCTCTGGGCCAGAGACTTCAATTTTGAGCTTCGAAACAATGAAATGAAAATGGAAAATAGAAAAAGGAAAAGTAGAAGTAGAAAATCACAAATGGCAAAACTTCAGATGAGTTTGACACATTAATACGTTGGCCATGGCCTGTGTCTGGCTTTGGCTTTGGCTTTAGCTTTTGCTTTTACCTCTCTCTCTATCTCTCTCTCTCTCTTGCTCTTTGTCTGTCTCTCTTGTATTCCCCAAATCCCATTTGGCTATCAGCACAACGGGATTCCTATTGCTGCTGCTGCTGTGGTGTGGGCGGTGAACTTGTCAAATCGAAGAGCAAACGCGCCTCCCCCGATCCATTTGAGGGTCATAAATGTGGGTAATGCACACACACACACACACACACACACACACATACACAGACAAACACACACCATGTGGGGTTTGATTCGAAAACTCCATCCGGGTTCTGTGTGTAACTTGAAGTGAAGCGCAATATTTGTGACATAAAATTTGCTATTAAATTAAATTTTATTTGCACATTCATTCAAAATACTCGGATATGTTGCAAGGGATGGAAAAGGCATTATGAACAAGCAAAGGCAAAAAAAATGAAAGAGAGAGAGACAGAGGGAAGAGAAAGGGAGGAAGTAAGAGTGAGAGAGAGACATTTGAAAGCTACAAAAATTGACTTGATGTCAATTTTACGAGCGCGTTTGCAGATAATGAAATTTATACGCGAAGATAGACAGACAGAGATGGACTAATCGACAAACAGACAGACAAACAGACAGACAGACAGACAGACAGACAGACGGAAAGTCAGACAGACAGACAGACAGACAGACAGACAGACAGACAGACAGACAGACAGACAGACAGACAGACAGACAGACAGACAGACAGACAGACAGACAGACAGACAGACAGACAGACAGACAGACAGACAGACAGACAGACAGACAGACAGACAGACAGACAGACAGACAGACAGACAGACAGACAGACAGACAGACAGACAGACAGACAGACAGACAGACAATACAGACAGACAGACAGACAGACAGACAGACAGACAGACAGACAGACAGACAGTCAGACAGACAGAAAGACACACAGACAGATAGTCAGTCAGACAGACAGACAGACAGACAGACAGACAGACGGAAAGTCAGACAGACAGCAAAGGAGAAGAAGACGAAAGCCGAGCTGCGCACAATTGAAAATCAATTTATTGCAGACGACGTTAACAATAAGGATAATTAAGCATGAAACAATAAATCAGAAATATTTATACACACACACATTTACTTGCATCACATCATCATCATCGTGTTGCGAGGTCATTAAAGCGCCTGTCAAGTTGGGTTAGGTCAGACGCATTATCGATTGCAATCAGCGGCATCGACTCGGTGTCATTACCAATTATCGCATTCCACTTGCTTGACTCCCTCAACTTTCTCTCGCTCTCTCTCTTTCTGTATCTCTCTCCATCTCTTTCTCTCCCCAGCCAGCATACTAATTGAAAATAATCGATTATTACTTAAGAGCTTGATATTGCTATTAATCTTTGCTGTTGTTAGCTGGCCACGTTTGTCTCTATTTATTGAGATTTACCCGGCCAGCAAAAAGGCTTTTAGCAAATATGAACTGAATGTGTCGACAAAAAATTGCAAACAAGAATTCCATAAAATTCATTCGCTTTGGCATTTTCAACTGAATACAAAATGTTGTTTGTTTGCCGCCCCTCTCACCAAACCACCCATCCACCCACTCTCCAAAAATGTACTGCTAGTCCAATTTGTCTCTTGGCTTTTGTGTGTGTGTGGAGTGCAAAGTTGAGTTTATATTTATGGCGCTCTGTTTTGGTCATTGTTTGTTTAGTTGCTGTACAAATTACGCTGTCACTAATTGTGTACACTTAAGACAATACTTTAGAGCAAAAAGATTAATCGAGTAGCGTATTTAAGCTGCGGCTTGCCACAGCAGCATATTTCACAGACTTGTTATCTCGTTTGTGCACAAAACACAAAAACAAAAAAGATTGCAAGAGATTTTGCTTAGCTTAGCTCGCAGGCAATGTATGTAAATATGCATATGCGTGTGTCGCCTGAGGCACTTGCACTTGTCTGCGTACGTGTGTGTGCGTGTGTGTGTGCGTGTGTGTGTGCGTGTGTGTGTGTGTGTGTGGCATGTGTCGAGCGCCAAGTCTTTTGGGCTGAGCTCCCTTTTTGGCGTTGACTTTGCGGCTTGGCGCTTGGCTGACACATAACCATAGCCATGTCCAAAAACCCAAAGCCAAGCGACGCACATTGTTTGGTGTCCTTCTGCTGCTGCTGTGGCAGCTCCTGATGCTTCACTTCCCTTGCAGCGCCTTTGCTGCCCCCTTCTGCTGTCTCCTTGGCTCTGCTTTGTTTGGCTCCTTCATCGTCATTTGTTTCTGCGTCGCACTTAATAAAATAATGTTGTATGCGTTGTGGCGCATAATAGCAACGAGTGCTGTTTATCTATGTGTGCGTGTGTGTGTGTGTTTGGTGTCAACTGTCAGCCAGACACACAGACAGTCACAACATTTGCTGCTGCTGCTGCTGCTGTCGTTCTTCTTGCTCTTGTTGTAGTTTTAGTTGGCCATAATTGTTGTTGTTGTTGTTGTTGCTGTTGACATTGTTGTTGTTAACTTTGTTGTGGTTGTTGTTGTTGTTGGTGTCGCCTCTGGTTGCTGTTGTTGTTGGCATGCAAGTGAGTTGGCTGCGTGGGCGGCTCTATTAAACTCTGCTGTTTGTGGCTAAAATTTGCCAGCTATGCACAGCTGTGGCAAAAAGTTAATGGCCAAGAGCCCAAACAACGAGACGACAGTTCAACACGCCCACAACGCCCATCTTTCTCTCTCTCTCTCTCTGCCTCTCTCTCTCTCTCTGTCTCTTCCACTTTGGCCATTATAAAACTCATTTTGCTGTCTCTCTCGCTTTGGCTCTCTGGTCATGTATGTGTTTTTATGCCTTTGTCACTTGGGTTCTATTAGGCACAAGTACACACACACATACACACGAACACGCGCACACAGTGGCTCATATACTCAGAGTTACTTTATCGTTTAAATATTTCAAGTGTGGCACAGACACAACAACAACAAACAACGAACAACGGAGAACGGAGAAGTCGCCTGCTAGCATATCGTCATGTCCCGGTATGCGGCATGCGGCATGCAGCGCGTGGCATGGCACATTATGTGCCACTTGTATGCGACAATGACTGGAGCATATACGCCAGAATACACTCTACCCCCCCTTCCACCCTCTAGCCTATTCTACCCCTCCCTCGACCAAAGACAAATTGTTAGTGGCGCTGCAGCAGCAGCCAAAGTAATGACATTTTCAGCGTTGTCTACTTTTAGGAGTTGCTACGCTAGCGCCCTCTGGCGTTCAGTGTATCAGTGCTCATGTGACAGACGTTAACGTTGGCTAGGCGTGGAGGAGGAGGAGGTAGGGCGGTGGGGAGGTGGGGAAAGGGCTGCAGCGGGGATAACCATAAAACTCAATTGCCATTTAAGCGCTGATTTGTGCGCTCGATTGATTAATGTGGCGTCAAGTGTGCGATTGCGAAGTGCGAGCGCGCGTTATCGATAAGTGTCTATCGATAACTACACTGACTGCTGTGCTGTATGTGTGTACTGATATAACTCTGCGCGCACGTAATCACCAGAATCGAATTTTAACTCTCTTTTTTTCGGCTACTTTATTCGTTTTTTTTTTTTTTGAAGGGAAGCCAACTGAGGCGTTAAATTTGATGACATTCAACATTTCGCCTTGCTCTCTTGCTCTCTTGTCTCATTCTCTCTCTCTCTCTCGCTGTGTAGCAAGAGAGAGTTTCATTTTATTATTATTAAATGTTGTTGTGCCATGGATTATGGTCGAACGTGTCGTATGCGCAACCAAGCAGCAAACAACTCCTGTCGCCAGGGTCATGTATATATACGAGAATATTCGTATATGTATGTATGTATGGATGTATGTACAATCTAGCTGGCAGCATCATAAATTTACTAAAATCGAAAGCCTCTTGGGTCACGGGCAGAACACACTTCAAATGGGGGGCGGCGGCGGCGTTTCCATTCAATTTCTTCTTTGTTCGTTGTTTTGCTTCTTTTTTTCTCTCGTTTCGTTTTGTTTCTGTGTGTATGTGTGTTTTTTTTAGAAACCACTCGAAAACTGTCCAAATCAAAGACTGCCAAGCAGAAGGCCCACACTCTCAGCGTATTCACTGTGTTTTTTTTCTCCCCTTCGCTGACGCCTCTCGATGTGTGTGTGTGTGTGTGTGTGTGTGTGTGTGTTGTGTGGCTGACGTATTGGCAAATAAATAAAGCTCCAAAAATAAAATACTTGTGCGAATATAGGCGAAAAGCAGGGCCCACAACAACAACGATAAATATTCTGATTTTTATTTTAGCCAGCGCTTGAAAGTATGCTACAAAATTGTTTATGCGCCCAGCGCTCCTCTGCTCTCTATCTTTCTCTTTCGCTCTCTCTCTTCCACTCTTCTCTTTATATGTGTATGTGTGTTAGAGCATGATTTTTAACGTAAATAAAGCGCTATTGATATTGAGTGTTTGCCGCTGCCTGGGCAGAGCCACTGAACACTGAACACTGAACACTGAGCACTGAAAA
The DNA here is from genome assembly GCA_035046325.1 of Drosophila niveifrons. NCBI lineage: Eukaryota > Metazoa > Arthropoda > Insecta > Diptera > Drosophilidae > Drosophila > Drosophila niveifrons. The sequence continues at coordinate 6,085,481 of JAWNOC010000063.1, read as the reverse complement.
CTGAACGCGCTGTCATATTATGAGCTCAGGCCAAAGGCATAAAAAGTGTTTTTTATCGGCAGCAATACAACCCTTTGCCCTTTACTCTTCCCTGCCCCCCTTTTTCATATACATAACTTTCTGTTTGGGGTCGGTAGCCGCTTTAGTTTTCCCTACACACACACACACACACACACACACACGTGGGCAGGGCACTCGAAGCGGCACAAATACTCGCACAGTGATTGAGTGGCGACTGCATCTGTTGTGATTTTGCGGTTGACAGTTAAGTTAATTTGTTTGCCAAAAGAAATAAACGAGTGTGCGTGTGCATGTGTGTGTGTGTGTGTTTGTGTGTGTGTGGAGTACTTATTGGCAATCCCTTTTAATATGCCATCTTAATGATACGGAAAATTCAGTGGTTAACACTCGTAGATTGGTCCATTTAACAGACTAACCCTATCTCTCACACATTTCTACTCTTCCCATTCTCTTAATGCTAATCAGACACGCCCACTTGAGCACAATTCATTTAGCTTGCGCCTTCTGCCAACTGTACCACATCCATTAGTAGCAAGTGTATTAACAAACTGCATGAATATCACTTTAGTTAACGCTACATTTCTTATCAGAAATTGTTTTGCTAATTAATTGCACTTCAATTGCCTTTAAACTTAACAAGAAAATATATAAAGTTCTCCAAGCCAATTATTTTGCAATTTAATATATGCAATTTTTGCATATAATGGGAAACAGTTTGAATGGAAGCGAAAGCTTGGCGCATATTTCTTGAGTTGAGCATTCTTGTGGCTTCTTTTGCTCTCTCAATTAAATTGCATAAATTGCATATTCTTGTGAGTGTTCCTTTGGTGCAATGTGTTTAATATTATGCAAACTTTTACAACATACATTTTTGTAATTTAATACTAGATCAAATAAATGTCAGTTAAATGTTGAACGATACCCTTCATGGCATTAGAAGTAAAATGTAAGATGCATTTATAATTTTCGTTATATATTTATAGCCTACATTTTCAAAAAAAAAATTCAAATAAAAATGAATATCAGGTCGCTTCGGTATATTTTAGTATATTTACCGTATATTTACGGTATATTTTGTCTGTTTTCGGTATTATATTGCAGTATATGGCAGTATATGTTCGGTATATTAATTTGGTGTATTTAGTCTTCTTTCAGCATAATATTGCAGTATATGATAGTATATGTTTGGTATATTTTAGATTATTTTCAGAACACTCAGTATATTTTTAGTATATTTTAAAAATACTATCAAACTGCTTTGCTGGTGTCTCTATTTCGACCACACTCCACTGAGGCTCCTTAACTTTTTTACATTCTTGCACATTAGGTAAATAAAAATGCTTTTTAATGCAGTCATTATTATAGTCTTGCAAAATGCATTTAATTATCTTATTTTAATTGCAATTCAAGCACATTTTTTATCTGTGCCAAAATGTTGACCAACAATGCCAAAGTTTTGCTTGAGTAAAGAAGAAGAAACAAAAAAATAGTGTTAATCTCATTCGTTAGCTTCGCTCACTCACAAACTATAAACTTTGCCCCACTGTGCCCGAGTGACAAGTCGAAATTCCACGTCGTGTTTCTACCTTTAAATACAGTTTTTGCTACTTTTTGCCGTTGTTGCTGTTGTTGTTGTTGTTTATTTGTTGTCACTGCTGCTGCTGCTGCTGTTGGTTTGCAGTGACCTAAGCCAAGGAAATGCCAACTGACGACCCAAGTGTGTGTGTGTGTGTGTGTCTGTGTTGGCAAAATGTTTATGTCGACGTCTTTTTAATTTAAATTTTGCCTTTTATTTCGAAACACGATTCGCCATTTTGTTTTGCATTGTTGCTGTTGCTGCTGCTTTCTTTGCCTTCTGTTTAGTTATTTCGCCTATTTGCATTTGACTTGATTTCCCTTTTTTTTTTTTGTTGCCCATTTGCTTTTTTGGTGTTTTTTCTCTGACCTTTTTCGTTCGTTTTGCGCCCCCTTTGTTACCGCGTGACCCGCCGCTTCCCATGCTTTATAGCATAGGAAATTACAAAGCAGAAATAATTTTTGGACAGGAAAATATTTCTCATGTTTATTGTGAATGGTTCAAACGGCAAAGTGAAATGTGAAATGTGGCAATGGCATAGCAAACTCCAACAACAACAACAACAACAACAATGAGAACAACAAGTGAATAAAAGACAACAATATGAAGCTAAAGAAAAGGCATAAGAAAGGGAAAGAAATAGAGAGAAAGAGAGAGAGAAGGTAATGTGCACACGGAAACGGGATTTCCCGCTTTTAGTTTATGATCTTTTCGGACTCTTTTTCTATCTCATTCTCTGTCTCTGTGTCTGTCTCGCTTGGCCATAATTGAAACGAGTTTATTTGTTATACAGGGTTATATTGGATTGGAGGCGGGGGAAGGGGGCGGTCTAACCTTTGACTCGTTTGGCCCATAAAATAAAATACCGAAAAAATAAAGAAACTTTTTCGTTTGGCAGTTTTCAGTTTTGTTGCTCAACTTTTATGGCTTAAACGAAATCTTAAATGAAGTCAATGAAATGAAAATTTCTGGGGTCTGCACTTGAACATCCCAAAGTGACGGGGGCTGAAGAGGGAGGAGGGATAAGTTAAGCTAAGGTGGTTGGTGATGGGGGGGTGGAGGGTTCAAATCAATGTGCAAATGCCAAATGCATGAAATATGAATGCAAATGAATGAATGTCCTTGCGAGTTCAAGTCTGGCATTCAGTCAGTCAGTCAGTCAGTCAGTCAGTGAGTCAGTCAGCAAGAGTATCTTTCTCGACACACACACATACACACAAATTACTCTATGTGTGTGTGTGTGTGTGTATACTTACCTCAGCGCCTTTGGCGCAGCGCAACTTTCTCAAGAGTTGCTAATGCCAGCGCTTTATCTGCTGCCTGCTTATGAGCCTCCAGGGCTTCAGTACACACACACACACACACACACATACACGCACATTTGTACTCTCCAACACACACAGACACTCTCTTTAAGCAGCTCTCTCTCTTGCTTTCTTTTGTCCTTCTTCCTCCCTTCTCCACCTCTTTGGCCTTGCTTTTTGGGCAGCCTTGGCAAAACAAAAAAACAAACACACAAAAAAAAAACACGAAGAAGAAGAAAGAAGGTAAAGCGGCTTTGGTCGCTCGCTCGCTGTGGTGAATTCTTGTTGTTGCTTGTGGTAGGTTCACATTGCCGCCGGCAAATTTCACCACACACACACTCACACGCCGCTGCTCTACTTCGACTTCGACTTCCATTTTCCATTTCCCATTTTCGTTTCCATTTGCAACTTTAGCTCCAAACTTCAGTTTTGGCTTCGTCTATTTTACACAAATTATTTCGAATTTATTTCGGGTTACCTGTTTGCCCTTCTCTCCCACTTCACCCCGCCACCACTCAACCACCTTGTGGGCTTACGTATTTGTGTGTGTGTGTGTGTGTTTGATATATTTTGTAGTATACTTTTCTGCTGGCAGCGCTTGTAATACAAAAAACCAATTTCAAGCATTCATTCAAGGCGCTACGGGATTTTGTTGCTTCGGTGTTGTTGTTGCTGTTGTTGTTCTAGCATTTTACGCTAGCTGAAAATTCTATGCTGTTGCAATGTCCTGCTGCCTTGTGTGTGTGTGTGCGAGTGTGCGAGTGTATGTGTGTGTATTGCCGTTGCTATTGCTATTGCTTCAGGCATTCAACGCTGACAGTTACGTGGCGCTTTTGCATAGCGACGACAGCGCGTTGCCTTTCTCTCTTCACCTCCCTCTCTCTCCGTCTTTCTCTCTCATTCTCTCTCTCACTGTGTTGCCGAAAAACCCAACAGCTCCCCTTTCCGCACGCCGTCAGCCAGGTTTTCCACACCGTGCTGCTGAGTTAACTACCCCAGTTGGGTCATTGTATAACTGCGTTGCGTGGGTTGTTACAGTTCTTGTTGTTGTTCTTGTTGCTGTTGCTGTTGCTGCTGCGTGGTTTGCTTTGCTTTGGCTGCGGCTATTGTTGTTGCTGCTGCTGCTGCTGTTGTTTATTTTAAATACGCTTCAAATTTACTTTTATACGCTTTTAATTTGTGCGCATTTTGCAGCTGCTGCTGCTGCTGTGTGGTAAATGGCCCAGTGAAAGGTTCAAATGCGATCTTGTTGTTGTCGTTGCTGCTGCTGCGATGTTTTTTAATTAAGAAATTGACACAATTTACGTGTAGCTCTGCGAAACATGCTTAAATTGAACCCATGCCAAATTTCGTCGCATGTCAACATAGCCAACAAATCTGTCTATGAAATTGCGGACAAAGCTCGCTGCCTTTTCACTTAGCAGTCAAACGATATTTAGCACTTAACTTTAACAAACAAAAGAAATAGTTTATATATTAAGTGAACATATTTAATTTTCTACGCCTTGCCAAGCAAATTCTGCACTCAATTTACGTGTAATTCAATTTAACAAAATATAAATTTAATTAATCATGTTTGATGCGCAATTTCTTGCAAACTTTGCCACAGGAAGTTACTAATACGATCAAATTGTAATCGTTATTCTGTGCAAACAATAACTGCTTCTGCTTCGAATCTTAAATCAGTGATATAAGAATGAAGAATGCAAAGCTACAAAGCGTAGACAGAGTAATCAAAAGGTAATCGAGTGGTATAAAAGAGTGCTTGCCAAAAATCAAATGCTGCTGATATTGCTGAACTTTGAGACATTGGATCGATCTTTCTCTTTCATTTATAGTTCATATTGTGCATATTATGCAAACTCTAATTTATTTGTAAGCAACTGTCGTTAATTTTTTTTAGCTAGGAATGCGAAATTAAAGCATTTGTAATATAAATTAAATATAGTCAGTCAGTTACTTAAACTGACTAAAATACTTAATAAAATAGAATGTAGTTAAACATTTATAAATCTAATTAATTCTAAAGTTAATTTCGATCAAATCTAGTCTTAAAAAAAAACATGTTATATGCCTTTGTATTTCTCTTCTATTTGTTTAACTGCTGTTTCACCCCCTATACAGTTTGTTTGACTGAAGCTTCACTGTAGCTTCACTCTCTGCATAACATTTATGCAGAGATGTCTTTGTTGTGGTCTATTGAGCTGCGGCTCATCTATTTAAAGCAGATTTGACGCACGTAGCCAACGGGTTCTATGTCATGTCAAAAAAGAAACACACACACACACACGTGTATACACACTTATACAGGTATGTGTGTGTGTGTGAGCTGATGTAAAGTTTGGTTCAGGTCAAGCGGCTGTCGCTGCCAGACAAAATGCGACTTCATTGCGGGCCAATGGTACAAATTCGTGTATGTGGCACAAAGTTGTTGAACTCTTTGAATTGATAGAACAACAACAACAACAACAACAACAACAACAACAACAACAACAACAACAGCAGCAGCAGTAGAAACAACAATGACAATAACCACAACAGCAAAAAGAAACAACAACAAACGAAACGAAACGAAGCGAAGCGACGCGACATGAAAATATCGATTTTATTTTATTGACACGAAAAATTGCGCCTTGAAATATGCAATGCAAAAGTGGAAAATATCGTACATGAATGCTGCTGGGAAAGGGGCGGAAGGGAGAGAGAGAGACATTGGGGAGAGAGAGGAGGGTAACCAGTGAAGTGGAGTGTCAGCGTGGTTGCTTCAACAACAAAGCAGATAAGAGTCATAAAAACGCACACAATCACAAGCAACAGCGACAGCGACAGACAGCCGAAGGAGATGAAGTTGGGGGCAATGTTTCTTGGGGGGGGGGGGGGGTTTATTTTTGCGCTTAACTCGCCAGAAATGAGGGAGAGAGAGACAGAGAGAGAGACTTGGGAGTCGCTGTGAGTGCGACTGAAAGGCGAAACTAACGATTATGATGATGACGACAAAAGCAGCCAAAGAAGAAGAAGAAGCAGAGGCAGAAGAGGAGCAGAAACAGAGCAAGAACAACAAGTCCGAATGCGAAGCTGAAACTGAGACTGAGACTGAAGCTGAAGCTGAGGCAGCGACAAACGTCAGTGGCAAAAATGCCAAAATAAATGACACTGCGACAAAGTAAACTTCCTTTCGGCTCTGCCACGCCCACGCGCCTTCCCCCTTAACGCCCACAGAGCATTCATGAAATGAGCAGCTAAGAAAAAAAAAACAAAAAAACAAAAAAAATATGTAAGACACAGAGGCAAAGCTGAGGAAATTACGCGTTGGTTTGAAGCATTCGTCTCGGGTTTGGGGTTGTTGTCTTCTTGCCTGTATCTCTTGCTATATATATGTATATAGATATATGTATGTAGTCATGTGTGCGTGTGTGTGTGTGTGTTTAAATATATCTGCGAGTGTGTTTGTGTGCGTTGTTTTTCTTATGGATTTTGAAGCAATGCAGACTTTGCAGATTACAATGAGAGAGAAAAAAAAAACCTCTGATGAAGAAGTCACAACAAAGCCAATTTGAGCTGTGTGTAATGAATGAAGCAACAACAAAGCCAACAACAAGAACAATGACAGACAACAAGAGACAAATACAAAAGACAAATGCAAAGCAAAGGCCACACATACACACACACACACACACACATGCACATTAAGATGCACAACCAAAACGAGAGCGAAAGAGGCTGTCAACCCCAACTTCAGTCATTCACACGCAGTCAGTCAGTCAGTCAGTCAATCATTCAGTCAGTCATTGAAGAAGTTATGATAACCCTGCTGCAGCAATTGCTTTAGGCGTGTCATCGATATGTAATCGATAATTTTCTCAATTTACCAAAAACGAAAACCTGACAGAAATTATTTGACACCTTTTGAAAGTGAAACTAAACTACTCGAAACCCAATTATAAATCAATGAAGTATTTCAAATAGTCAATTACGCAAATATGATATAATATTTTTTATTTATATTTGTTGAATGCCATTTTCTACTCTTCTGTTGTTAAAGAACTTTTAAATGCTGTACACATTTTTTACTTCATAAATAACATATATAAAAAAAATAAGAAAATTATCTGATAGAACCTTAAAACTAACATTAAATAAGAGTCCTGTAAAGTTAATTTATTTTCATAAAAAGAAACTACTACAATTATATTAATAATAAGTTCTTGAAAATTTAAAACTAATAATTTACAAAAATATAGTATTCTCAATATTAAAAAAAATCAAATACAATAAAAATATGAAGAGAAACTAAAATAATAAAAAAAAGAGGTAATCCACAAAATGTAAAATCACAAAAAGAAACAAATAAATCTAAAAATGTAAATAAACGAAATATTAAATTTATTTTTCATTTATAACTTTATTTACAGTAAAATTATTTACAAATTTTTTGAATAAATAAAAGCACAAATGCAAATAAATGTGAAATCGAAAAATATAAATATGAAAAGCCAAATAACTTAAACTGAATGAATAAATCAAATGGATATTTAGAGAAATGCCAATCAATGCAAACATAAATTATACACAAAAGGAAAAAAAGTGCTAAAATCAAGAATAAAATCTTGAAACGAGATTTATAATCTACTTTTTCATCTAGGATAAAATGTGCTTAAAATAAGATGTTTAACTCTTAAAATGCAATTTAGCACAAAAATCTTGAAACCCAAAAAGATCATTAGAAAAAATCTTAAATCAAACTCAGTTTTTCTTTCTTTTTGTAATCAGGAGAGTTTTTAATAAATTCAATTTTCTTTCCCTGTATTTAATAAATTTCCCGTTCAATTCAAATTATTTCACTTTGCTTCGTTGTTGTTTCAACTGTACTTTTCATTTGTAAAAATAGAATCTGCTGCAGAGCATCACTCTTCTCGTTTTCTATCTGTCTCTAGCTCTCTTTGTTGGCCAAACTTTTGGCCATAAAAAATGATAACAAAGCAAAAATCGCTGCTTAACGTTTGGCATCCCTCATATCATTTACAGCTCTGACTGTTGTTGTTTCCCCCTTTTCCCCTTTATCACATTTTCCTCAACACCACACATAGAGAGGGAAAGGGAAAGTTTGCCGTCCCATTGGGTTACTTTGCACACTTTGTAATTGGGTGCCATTCAAGAGAGTCCAACTGTTGTTAAGGCGCACAGCTTAAATTGCATATTTCACCATTATGAACTTGTTAATGTCTTCCCCCCTTCACTCTTCCCTTTTCCCTACCCCACCTCTTTGAAGTCGAACAGTTTTAGAGAAGAGTTGGCCAACTGTCCAAAGCTCGACACTTCACTCTCTCTCTCTGTTCTGTTGGCGTCACTAAAAATTACGTCAATTAAACTTAATTGTACTAATTTTTAAGTTCTTCTCCCCCGTTTTATTCCCAACTCTAGTTTCTCTTCTTTTTTGCTAAATATGCACAAATATTCAACGGAGAGAAAGGGACAAGTAACGTAGAGAAGAGAGCGTTTAAACAAGGAAGCCAAATGGCGACCAGTTGACAAAACAAAAATGAACAAAGTAAAGCAAGGCAAAAAATGAAAAAAAAATGTTAAAAATAATAACATGAGGAGCATGCTCGACACTTAAATACCGCGTAAGCAGAGCAAAATTATGCAAAACTAAAAGCAAGAGCAACTTCATCACTTTTTTAATGGGTGCGATGTCAAAAAACAAAAAAAAAAACGAATATAGAAATTAAAAACGAAAAACTTTTCAGCGACCTTTGTGCGAAGGCGATAGAAAGATGCACGAAAAGTTCGCAGCGAAAAGTTCAGTGCAAAGTTCAGGCAAAAAAAAAAAAACAAAATGGGAAAAAGGTGCAATTTTAATTTACTTATTTGCCACACCTTGAAACGTGCAAGAGGAACTGCAACTGCAACCGGGGGATTGGTTCAGAGTTGACTCTATAGAAGCAACGAAATTCTATATCGATTGCAATGGCTTTAAACCAGGACACTTCACTAGTCTCTGTCTGTCGACTCCTTTGCCTTGCTTAGTTAAGTCACCCATTTTATAATGGAGAGCAAGACAGAGAGAGAGCAAGAGATAGAGAGAGAGAGAGGAGGAGAGAAGAAGCAGCAGTGGGAGCAAGAGAAGGAGAAAAAATTACGCACAAGTATGCATATAAAGAATTTAATTAAAGTTCATTTGGTTGGCGCACTTTGCCTTCTGCCGCCACCTCGCTTCCATTTCCTGTGCACCCCCTCCCCATTCCCCATCCCCATCCCCCACCCTGTCTCCTGTAAAGACGCAGCAACTTCTGTCACTTCCGCCTCAAGTAATTGCACTCCATCATCATCATTTTGCCTTTATATGTGAGTGTAAGCAAGTGTGTGTGTAAGCGAGTGTGTGTGTGTGTGTCTGTTTTGAGACTTAAGTTGGCAGCAGAGCGAGGTCGTATCTGCCACCCGTATCTGGCTGCTGCTGCTGCCACCCGAAGCTGCCACCCGAAGCCCCCTTTGACGACCCATTAACATACATTGAACCCAACAACCCCAGAATGCAAAATCGCACACAACGACAACGACTTCCTGGCACAATGGGTCGCAATCGTTAAGCGCTCCAGAAATCGATCTATTAACTATATAATCGAAGCTAAGATCAGCATGAATTCGACACTAATTGATTTTATTATGAGGACTTAATTAAAGAGAAATATATGATGAGCTATTTTCAAAAGGAATTAACTCAAGTTTTAAACTTCATTAAAAACGAAATGTATTTTTAAGTTTAGAACAGCTTGAAGTCAGATTTGATTTTAATTTATAAATTTATGAAAGGTTATTAATGAATTAAGAGGAATTTACTTAAGAAATTATTTTTAGCTTTAAGCTAATAATAAACTTAAATCATATCATAAATCATCATCATAAATCATAAATCATATTTGTAAGTTTAGAACTGCTTTATTAAAGAGTAGTTACTATCGATCTCTTAAAGAATATAATTTAAATGAAACATGCAAGATTAACTGAATTACAAGAATATTGAGAGTAAGTAGGGAGCCTCAATATTTTATTTCATAATATTATGTAGATTTATAAAGTGGGAAAATTTTCTTAATAGATAAATAAAAAAAATGTATTGAGAGTTAGTAAATTAGTTTGATCTTAAAGTAAGTAAATAATAAATCTATGAAAAATGTTAACATGAAATGCAATATAAAACAACGCTAAAAAGGAGTTTATAAGATGATTTAAGTAAGCTGATATCGATGTCTTATATCGATGACATAAATGAAATTGAAAATTGCTTCCTATCGTTTTTTCAAGATAGTTAAAAAATTGTCAAATGAAAGAAAATATATTGAAAAAATGGAAGGTGCAATTAAAAATTCGGTAAATTGTGCCCCATTGTCCGTTGGGCTGTGCTGGTTGCCTCGTATGCACTTTTCACACTTAATTAAGAAGCCAGGGAGAGAAAGTATGTGCCCTCTAAGTGCGTCCCCTTGACGCACTGCTTGGATGTTGATGATGCGCTGTTGGCAAAGTTAATTCGATACGCAACTCGACGGCAGAAGAAGTTTGGTATTTTGTATTCACGTGCAACAAAGTTGCATGTCTTTTGTGTCTCCCTCTGCTCCTGTGCTTTGTGTTTCTTATTTGCCACCAAACACCTTGTTGGCGTCGACATTTTTGCCAAATTGCACATACGCCCCATGTGCCCGCCTCTGAGGTTTTGTGCATTCGCTTTGCCACTTTCTGTTTGTAATTTATGCACGTAAGCAGCATTTATTCTCCCTCCCCCCCCCCAACACACACACACACACACAGACCTAGCGAGTGTAATTCATTGACTTCACTTCACAGAGAGATAATGAGAAAAACGCAAGCAGAGAGCAGAGAAAAATCGAAATAGCAAACAAAGTGCGAAAGGAAACAGCAGATAAACAGATAAACTGCAAACGGATACAGTGTAAATACGAGAATTGAGAAACACATTTACTGTATATACAGTATATATATATACATTGAAGTAACACTTTCTGGTCAGTTCTCAAAGTGTGAGCTGATTTAATGAACTAACTCGACCCACTGTCAGGCAATTCAATCATGGCTTTCAACAAGCTTTTATCTGCACTCACCTTATATTTCAAGAAAGTGTGTGTGAGTGTTGGTGGGTGTAAATGCGAGTGTGTATGCGAGTGTGCTTCGAGTAGCTGTCTGTGTCGGTGTATATAATGAGCGTGAAATGCTTAAAGCTTAAATCACCGTTTATCAAAGCCACTGCAATGACTTCTGTCTACCTCCTTTTCTTTTCCATTCGCTCTCTCTTTCTGTCTGTCGCTCTTGCTCTTGCTCTTTCTCGCCGTGTAGCCTGTGGCAACAGCAGCAGCTTTGGCAGCCCAAGTTAAGCTGCAGTTCAGCATCATCATCAGCTTCAGCTTCTCTGAAAAGCGGGTGCAATGCAATTAGTAGCTGCAATTCTGCGTTGCCTCAACGACTTTGACTTTGACTGTGGATGACGTCGATAGCGATGGCGATGGCGATGGCGATGGCGATGGCTATGGAACCGGGAATGCTATGCGGCTTATCGATAGTTCGTTTTAAGCCCAGGCAAAGTTGCTGGCTTATATATTTACCATTATGCTTTTAGTGCCACGTTTTACTCCTGCACTCTCTTTTCCTTTATCTCTCTTTTGCTACTTTTCAATAGCAATCTGGCAATCCGGCAATCTGACAATCTGGCAATCCAGCAATCCGGCAATCCGCTTTAATATTGTAAAGAGCATAAATTATGCCAAACGTGCGCATACAAAATTGTTGCACAGTTTCATCTTGTTTACCCCATTGTTTAGCCGTTGTTGTTGCTGCTATACAGGATATTAAGTGTAGCGCGGCACCTTGAAGCGAAAGTCGAGCTCGAAACATCCGCCAGCCATGCCAAATGATTAAGCATCAAAGGTTTACACTGCCTTAGTTCGAGACTCGAGGCTCGAGACTCCGCAAAACTCAAACCGAACAACTCTCCAACTCAACTAGGTGAGGCAAGATGTGGGAAAATAAATTGAAAAAGCTTTTCATTTGGCTTACGCTTGCGATTAAAATGAAAATGAGTATAGCGAGAGAAAGAGAGAGAAGGGTCTAAAGGGAGGATCTGGTATGGAAATGGATTTGGATTTGTATGCCTGCATGTGTGCGAGTGTGTGTGCGAGTGTGTGTGTTGGTGTGTGCATCAAGTGAATGAGAATTAGTCGCTGTCAGGGCAAAGTTTTTGTTGGGCTGCCTGACTCGCTGACTGACTGCCAGACTGTCAGACTGCCATTAGGCCCAAGTGTTGTCAAAGTCGCCATCTTGAAACACGCACGAGTTTCCACACGCCTCTCCCCATCTCCCTCCCTCTCTATCGCACTCGCTGTGGTTCACTTTCAACGCTCTCCCTCTCTCTGTCTCTTTTGATTTTTGTATACTATGTGCTGCTGCTGCTGCTGCTTCCGGTTTCAATTTATTTTTGACGCACGCCAAACTTTTACCAAAAAGTATGCAACATATACAAACACACAACTGTCTTGTGGAGCAGCCTTAAAAGCATCGTTTTGCCAGGCCTTGATCCAACGCAGAGTCACTTAATTAGTTTTTACACTTAATTGAATTGCAATGCCTCGTCATGGACGCAACGCCCGAAAGCATGCATCACTTTTTTTCCCTCCTCATTTATTGCTCTTTCATTCGGTTTTGCCTCTCTCTCAGTTTTTTAATTTTATTATTGTTTAATGGCTTCGACCGAAGCGCATCCATTTGCTGGCCTGCCAACGTATGAACGCCACTTAGTTTTCCACACACACACACACACACGCACACTCACTTAAATTTCTCTTGATTTGAAATTTTCATTTTCATTTTCATTTTGTTTCAGCCTGCATTTTACGCACACACGCACACACACATAGAACGGACTGTTGAGCCTGTAAAATTAATCGTATTTATTATGAAACGTTTTTCTTTTTTTTTTTGTTTGCCGTTTTGTTTTGGGAGCTTAAGCCCCAACAATTTGTGGCCAGCTTAAAATTGTTGTTAGCCCCAATTTGCAATGCAATGCATTGAAATGTGCACAACGTTTTAGGGCCATTAATGCGCCATGTACATAAATATTATGTATATATACATATATGTTATATATATGCGGATCACTCCTCCCATGCTGCTCTGAAACCGGATCCATAACCAACTCCGAACCAAAGCGAAGCGAACCAAACTGAACCGCACCCGGAGCATTTTCGCTGCGTAATTTTGCTGATTGGTTTGCTGATTCAGCATTAATTTCCAGCGAACTTAATTTACAGTCTTTTTTTTTCTCGCTTTTATATGGTTTTGCTATATTATTATTATTATTCTTTTTTTTTGGCAATTTTTTAACAAGGCTTCGTGGCAGAGTTTATACGGTCAGTAAATCATTGTTCTGTCAAGCGACAGGTTATGATGACTACGAGTGAATTCGGAGCTAAGCAAAGCGAGCAAAAACAAACACAAAATGACTTTTAATTTAATACGTCTTAATGCTCCATTTGCTGATGTAGTTTAAATACACTTGGCGAGCCTATTCAAAGCGAATATATACACAAAATAAAGAGACTTCTCTCTAAAAGCATTCGTTTAATTAAAAAGTCTCTGCTGATAATTGAATCAATGAAGGTGCAAAACTTCGGCCAGAACTCTGTTGAAAGCAAAGTGAACTTTTATCTCTGCGCTATTATAAGTGAATAATCTGATTGTGAATCGAATCGATAAAGAGAGCTCATCATTCAGCAGCAGTAGCATCATCATTAGCACGTCCCTTTCATCATCATTATTAGCAGAGGTTTTTTATAGGGCCGTTAACGCACATGAAAATTTCCATCCTTGGCCATTCGAATCACACTCAATTAGCTCAAAATTGTGCTCTAAAAAAAAAAAAATAGAAAATGAAAGAGGATAGAAGATAGAACATAGAACATTGACCATCGAGAGAGAGATGGCATCATGAGGCGATTTGGCATGCTGGTGACCTGCAGCAAATCGACAAATAACGAAGTGAAGCATCAGCAGAAGGGGGAGAAGACGGAGGCGAAGCATATAACCCATATAATCTAAAGAGTCGCACTGGGCAAATAGTAGTCCAAAAAATCAAATAGGAATTGCAAGTGCTGCCAAAAAAGAAATGGGGCCAGGAATTGGGTAATTTGGTTTGGACAACGTTGGATAATTGAAGAGATAGTTTCAGCTGCTGCTGCGGATGTTGCTGTCTGGAAGGGCGGCTATGCAAAATCAATTAGATGCGCGCTGTGATAGCTGCAAGTGTGCAGCATCTGAATGCAGTTGACTGATAAAAATTCTAATTGAAATGCCAACGCAACGCCAAGATGATGTAACTGTGTGACAAACTCGCTCTCTCTCACTCTCCCTCTCTGAAGCTCTGTCGTCTAAGTTTATGGCAAGCATACAAAATATATATGTACATACATGTTCGTGCCCTGCTCACCTCAAGCAATGTCAGCAAATGTAATTAAAACTGCTTTTTGCAACGTCAATTAGAAGGCAAGGCAACAAAGTTGCCGAATAAAAAAATTGTTGCATACTTGCAGGCGCTCGCCTCAAAATTAATTTAAATTTGCATGCGAGAGTGTCTGTGCGAGAGTGTGTGTGTGTGTACTCTGTCAAAGCAATCACTTGTCTGACTTACCTGCATGCCACACACACACACACACTCACACACACACAAAGTTTAGAGGGAGTCTACAAATGAAGAAGAAGCTGAAGCTGAGAGGCAGAGACAGAGACAGCATTGAAGCATTTTTCGGATTTCACTTGGCAGCACAAAAGTTGTTTTCGGCAAAGTTTTCGCTTCTTTAGAGTTTTTCAAGTTTCTCTCTGTGCTCTGTGCACTTTTCAAACAACATTTTCGAGCCCATGTTTTCGGGGACCCAAAGTGAATCGCCCCCAGGCAGATCTCTCGCTCTCTCTCTCTCTGAATATGCCTCATGCTCTTCCTCTCAACTCTTGGCACGCACAAGTAGCTACAAGAGTGTATGCGTGTGTGTGTGTGTATGTGTGAGTGCGTGCCTCAACAGAGGAGAATCGGATTCGAGCACAAACGGGACAGAGACAAAGCGCTGAAATTTAATGGCAAATGCCAGAGGCAAGCCATAAACCCCAAACACACAACCAGACAAGCAACAAAACATACGCAATTGCAAGGCGTGTGCGTCAGTGTGTGTGTGTGTGTGTATGCTTGACATGCTGAGTCATCAACACAACTACTAGAGAATGCTTTGACACTTGAAATTGAGCCGCAACACACAAAAAAAATTAAATGCCAAAAAGCGAAAAATGCACAGAAAGGCAAAAACGTAGCAAAGTCATAAATAATAGTCACACAGTGTTGTCTCGATGTGTGTGTGTGTTAGTGTGTGCGTGTATGTGCGTGGGTGGCAGCTTTAGTGTGATTAGGTATTTGTGTTAGTGTGTGAGTGTTTGCTTGTGCAATGGCCGAAACTTTCAACTTTGACTTACTTTAATCCCAGCCAACGAGACACGCTATTTCGTCCACACTGACTCCCAAAAAAAAAAAACATTGCCCACCCACATTATGGCACACACACACACACACACTCGCACATCTCCTCCTCTTTTTTGCCTGCCTATTTTGTTGGCTATTTTTCACTATTTGTCTTGCATTTGCTACGTGTTATTTTCATGCCTGTCCGCATTTAACATGCACAACATAATTTCCATTCTTTCTCCCACTTTTACTCATTTTTTTTTTCTTCTTTTACTTGTGTTTTTTTCCGCCTTTTTCGCATACATTTGCCTCTTCGTTTTGTTTTTTTTTTTTGAGGACTGATGTTGCTGTGGCTGTTGCTGCTGCCGGTGGCAGTGGCGCAGCACTTTGAGTCGCCTCCTCAGCGACTTTGGCAAACAATAAATTTTACGTTTTTCACAGTATTTTCCATACTTGCCATGCTCACTACACATTCTGCACCAAGCACTTCCGACCCCAATAAACCATTATATATACATGCGATTATATTAAAAGCAAAATAAAATGAAAACTTTGTACATAGGAATTCATAATCAATCGCAATTTATTTCAAACACTTTCTCCATATTTATTTTGCAGATCGTTTACTTGATCTTCTTTCATATTAAGTATACGATCTAATACTAAAATGTAAAATATGTATGCATATATTGTATCAAACTTTAGTTGTAATTCATTTAAAATTTTATGACTATGATATTTATGAAAGTGTTTAATGAACAACCAAAGATTTATATTACAAGATTTCTGTTAATTAGGGTTTAACACAGAATTTAAGGCTCCGCAAAATATTGTATTGATCTTCTTTCATATTAAGTATACGATCTTTTAACAAAATGCAAATTCTATATGAAAAAACAATATCACAATATAGTTAAACAATGGCATAAAGTATTTTCATTGCAATTTCAAATTATATTTGTGATTGAAAATGCTAGTTTTCATCGTTTTATATTGACACCCGCAGATTTATATTACGCTAGCCTTGACCTCTGTTAATTAGGGTTTAAAACTGAATTGCTTCGCAAAAGTTTCTTGGGTTTTTTTTTTCTTTTCTCAACGAAATCTTAAGCATACACTTATTATAAGCTTGCAATTATGAGCGAAGTGTGCGCAGCTTTTAGCTTAAGTCATAATTAATCTATTTTGGTATTTTCTAGTCATTTGCTTGATGGCCTTTCTAAAGGGTATTCAATCTTTGATAAAGCCAAGAAAGATTATTTTCTTGTTGTGTCTTCTTTGCTTAACGCGCGCTCGCATTAAAATTGTATTTGTCCCTGGCTCTTGTTCCGGCTGCTGAGCGACGATGTGAAATGTGGAAATGGTGAAATGGGGAAATGGGAAGATGCCACAGCAGACAGCAGAGATAGAGAGGCAAAGAGCGAGAAAAAGAGAGGGGGCGGGAGAGAGGAGAGATAGAGAAAGGAAAAACTTATTACGTGTGTTATTATAACGCAATTTCTTTTGTGCTTCTTTTGGTTTTGCGTTTTGCTTTGAACGTTTTCAACTTTTGCGCTCTCAAGTGTCGCCTGTCGTCGGTCGACGCTCGTTGCAGAAAACAACACACACACAAAAAACACAAGCGAAAAAGAAAAACGCCTTCAATGCCAACGCCGTTGCTGTCGCTGTGGCGAAATTAAAATATCATAAATTTGAGTTAATTACGGTCGAGTAAACATTAACATAATTGTGTTTCTGCCCGCGTTGCCACTGCCGCATTATAAGTAGCATGTACTTATTGCCCAGTTTGCTTTTCTTCTATTCTCTTTGGCGTGCTTTTCCACGAATTTCCTCGACTTTAGACTACGTCGTGGAGGGCGCGTGGGAGTGGGGAATGGAATTGTCTGCGACTTTTTAAAGTCTATAAATAAATTGGAAATTGGCCGTCAGGTTTAAGTTGACTCCATTTGGACGCATTGTGATTGTGGCTTTAGCAATCGATTCCACGAATCTCGCAAAATATCGCAAAATGCTTAAGTAACATTTTCCCACACACACAACAACAAGTTTATCATAAATAAACAACTTGTTATATTTCCGCCTCTTGTTTTCTGTGTTATTTGTACTACAACAATGCCAAGTAACTTTTTAATAACTTTCCGCATATTTTAATGGAAATGTCCAGGCTCCGAAAAGATCCGTAAATCATTCTTCCTTCGTTTATCACCCGAACTTTTGTGCTTGTTAAAAATACTGTGAAAAACTGTGCAACAAGTAGACATCTTTCTGTTAAATACTTTGCATAACAGCTGGCACAGATTATACAAATATTTTTGTTGTATTTTTGATTAAGCAATTTAATTTCAAAAATAGCAACACTTTTAACAAATCTGGCGCTAAAGAAATTATAAATCAACGACATAATACAGCATTTCAATTCAAACTTTTATTACATTAAGGGATAACTAAATGATACACACAAATACTTTAATAAATCCATTTTTTTGATTAAATATTAATAATTAATTTATTAATATAACATAAAAATTCCAATCAGAGTACTATATTATTAAATCTAAATAGTTTGGGGCGAAACCAATTATTTGCAGCATACTTTTACCTCCTTTTCTGAATTTTTGCTAGTACTATTCCAAAGCATACTTTTAGGATGTGAATTATTAATACAGCACATAAAATTTCAAATTGAGAAAAACGAAAATTATTGTGGCATACTTTTAAGATGAGCAATTATTAGAGTTCCGGAACTAATATTTTGCTGCATACTTTTACTGAATCCACCCGATTTCTAAATATTTGCTTGCTGCTGATTTCTGTTTGCCTGGTATTTTACATGGTCGAATTGACATTTTACAAGCGTTATTCGATATTGTCGGAGCAACGCAATTGTTGGGCACAACAACTTTATTAAAGCATACTTCTAGGATGCAAGTAATATTACATATAAAAATTTAGAATGCTCATAACTTGGTCATATACTGTCGTATTTTCAAAGGACATATATTGTTATGATCGTAAGGACACCCTCTATTGATTGATATAAAAGACTTGTAATTATTCAGTTGGGTTGCCAAAATGAAAATTACGAAAATTACAATTTCCAGGATATCTTGAGAACCACAAGGACAATCGGGATCATATTCGGCAGGACAATAGTCGTTACGAATACGCTTCGATTGACACAGGACACGCAAGGATCAAATAGGATATAGCCGAGATATTTGCTATTTTCTGTATACAAAAAAGTCTCGGTTCCTGTAAGGACTTTCGTCCTTGTGAGCATGTCAGTCAGTTTGTTTATTTGCGGACTGAACTTGTACCAAAGGACATCAAGATCGTCCTTCAAATTACCGAAATGCAGGACATTGGTTTTAAGATTAAATTCTTTACGGGCCCAAGAATTATGCGATCGCGAATTCATGATAAGATCGAAGATGCCATGTAAAATGCCGGTTGGACCAACTGAAATACCAGGCAAACATAAATGAGCAGCAAGCAATATATTCAGGAATAACAATTGCTCATCCTAAAAGTATGCCACAATAATTTTTGCCCATTTCAAATTTCATGTGCTGCGTTAACTCCAATATATTCGCACCCTAAAAGTATGCTTTGGAATATTAATATCCGAAATTCAGATACGGAGGTAAAAGTATGCTGCAAATAAATGGTTTTGCATTTTATTGTACATCATATTATTCCAATTTGAATTTGTATGTCGTATTATTACCATTTTAGCAATGGTAATTTTTAAATTTCTTGCACTACATTTCAAATACTTTATATCATTAAAAATATGTTATAACTAAAGATTTGTGTCACTTAGTTTAGCAACTGTATTTCAAAAACATATTGAGCTTAACTTATTGAAAACATGCCACAATAAAAAATGCTATCAGCTATTTGTTGAGCAATTCCGGTTAAGTAAATGCTTAGTCGAATGCCAACTGCTCGTGTCTGGCGTCACTTGAAGAGTGCTTTGACAGAGTGGGCTGTAAAATACGAGTATATGCAAATTATGTGTGAGCGATGAGCAATGGACGCATTGAACACACAATTTGAGTGTTATTTATGGCGTTTGCCTAACGAACTAACTAAATATTGTGTGCCACACAGAAAACTGCTGCTGCACATGACATGATGAGGGGCGAATCAATATGTCAGTTGAGTATTTGGTTTGCATGGCATGTGCTGCTATTCATAGACTCTAACCAAAGGGCGATGCTATATAATTGATACATTGATATATTGAGTGGAAATACTTGTTAGTTTGAATGAGTTGTTGTTGTTGTTGTTGTCGTTGTTGCTCTTGTTGTTGATGTTGTCATGTGAGCCAGTGTGTCGGTAGGCTGGCCAAACTCGCCACTTCTCAACTGGCCAGCACTCGGATTGCAGTTGGTGCGCGCGCTCAAAGTGACCGCAACATTTTTGCATGCACTGTGTCGCCGATTTGGCAGCTGGTTGACAAGCACTCGACGCCCTGTCGCCTTGTCACTGTCACCTGAAGCGAACTGAACTCGACTCAACTCAACTGAACTGAACTGAACTCTGTAAGCCCAACCCTTAGGTGGCCCCCTCCCTCCTGCCTCCTGCCTCCTGCCACGTGTCCTGTGTCCTCTGCTGCACCTCTGTTACCTGCTGCTGCTGCCACACGGCAAAAGGTTTTGCAGGCGTGCGTTTGATTACATTTTTGCCTTTTTGCCTCGCGCAAAAACACACGACACAAGCTTTGATTGCCAACAACAGGCACTGTAGGAGGCGACTGTGGAGTGGGCGTGGCTGACTGGCTGTGCAACATTGTTGGCCTGCAGACTTTGGCAATTGCAATTGCCGTTGCCGTTGCCGTCGTTGCCTTTGGCTTGGCGCCCGTTGCAACATCCGTTTCCGCTTCCGCTGCGTTGCATGCAGCCCCGCTCTCTCTCTCTCCCACTCTCTCTCCATGTGTGTGTGTGTATGCGTTTGTTTAATTTCGATTTGGATTGTCGCCTGCCAATGACTCAACCTATGTTGCTACTGTTTGCTACTCGCAAAATGCGCCACCAGCAAATTGTTGCCAACTCATTTCCGATGATTGGCAACCTTGCAACTCACTGGCAAACACACACACATACACAGAGAACTTCATCATGTGGTCTGGCCAGGCTAATACTGAATGCTTGATTACTCTGCTTGCCGCTTGCCACTTTGCCACAGATCCGTTTGTTTCAACAGTTGAATGAGATTTTGCTGCATACTTTCGGGCTGCGACTGAATACGCTTGTTAACCCAAAAATGTGTGTATTGAATGTGAATGCGGGAGGTGGGAGGTGGGTGGTGGTAGTGCCGATTCAATTATTTATTACGATGCATTACTGCATCAGTAATTTAATTGCAGTCATAACCATTTGATAACCGCAATGGAAGCGCTCGAAATGAGTCCAGAGAAACATGACTTCCACCTGCAAGTGTGTGACTGTTGTTGTTGTTGATATTTTGAATGTGTGTGTGTAGTGTGTGTTCTATGTGCATGACGAGGCTCTATGTGTGTGTGTGTTTGTTTGGGGCAGATTGCCCCGGCAGCGGCAATATGAAATATGCCACCTACTACAACGATTGCAACATAGTCAAGCTTGTTGTTGCAGTTGCTGTTGCACGTTGCATGTTGGCATATGCTTTGGTGTCAACATAAACAACAGCAGCAGCAACAGCAACAGCAGCAACAAATATGGCCAGAGCGATTGCAATAATGGCGTTGAAAAGTCAAAAGCTCAGCCAAGCAAAAACTTCAGCCAAAGAATTTTTCACATGCAAACAACGGCAGTATGTGTAAGTGTTGTGTATGGGTGTGTATACATATGTGTATATGTTTTGTTTTGTGAATTATTAGATTGCCTGGAAAAATGCTGTGCAACGTCACAAACACGAAGAAGAAGAAGAAGGCAACGAAACGTTGCAGAGCAACGACGAGACGTCGTCGTTGCCGCCTTTTTGCCAACTTAATTACTTTTGAAATAGTTGAGCGCACACACACACATACCAACATACATGAATAATGGCAATTGGTGTGTGTGTGTGTGTGAGTGGATAGATGGATGAATAGCTGACTGACAAGGCAGCAACAACAACTGGAGTTGAAGTTGGGGCTACAACAGGAACTCAAGCTCCATTTCTCGGCATGCACACACACACACACACACACACACACATACCGACACACACATACTAGCTCAGGGCAACTCACGCTATTATTATATTTATTAGCAAGGCAAAAGGCTAAGCGAGGCAGAGCGACAGGAAGGCTTCTTTAATGCAGCTTATGTGCAGCTACGTTACGTTCTTCGTCAAATGCATTTTGATAATGGAGTTTACATGCCACGCTGCCTCTCCTCCTTGGCACCACAGGCTTTTTTTTGGGGGCAGCTCGGATTTTGTGTGTTGTCATGACAACAACAGTAACAACAACAACAAATTGCATGCAAGAAAACAAATGTGCTTGAAGCAACATGACGCTGACGATGAAATCACAAGTATCAGTGAGCACAGATCAAGGATGAAAGAAAAATAAAATGCATGCAGGATGCTGTCACTTGGCACTTGACGCTGCATTTAATCTATGACAGTAAATTAAAGTTGGGTTTTCAATTTCGTAATTTGAATATTTACGAAAAATTGTTAGAATGTTGTGTTTACTTTGATGATCCATCAGCACATACAAAAACTTTTAGATTGAAAGCATTTCGCTTGAATCACGCACAGCGAAGTGAATGCAAAATGTTTGAAAGCGCATGTGAATGCGAATACGAATGCGAATACGAATGGGAATGAAGCGCAGAATGCGAATGCTTTGCACAAAAAAAAAAGGAAACACGAACTGAAGCTTATCAACGAACTGATGTCAAACAATGAAAGCAGCTAATGGAAATTGCAGGCAGCAGAAACAATTACGAATGCAAGAAAAGTGGGAACAACTGAAGGACAAACAGACAGACGGACAAACGGACAGAAGAATAGGCTTTTAATCTGCTTGTTGCTATAGTTACACGAAATGGGAACAGCACGAAAAAGTGGCACACGAAAAACAGCCATACAAATAAATAAACGAACTTGTTGTGATGAAATAAAGTAGAGTATAAAAGCAGGCATATATTAAAATTGATCGCGGATTAAATAGTAAAGGGGAAAACTTATAGCTAAGGAGTAAGAACTGCAAATAGAAAGGCAGAGTTAATCACAGCGATGTGTTATGCATGGGAGTGGCTTAGTAGCTCAAATCAAAGCGAAATCATTGAATCAATCCATCAATTGTTGTCGTCATCGCTTTGCTTGCTGTCTATTCTAAACACACACACACACACACACTTGGATTTGAAATGGTCATTCATCAAAGTGCCAAATCGTAACGGGGCAAAACTGGCAATGGCAGCTGTAATGAAGCATTTAAGACATCGTTGAGGTTTCACTTCTCGTCGTGCCTAATGAGTTCAGTTGTCTCACATGATTGCCACATGTGTGGCGTGTCTGCTGCTACGTTTGCAACGTCTGGCAAACGTCCAGCTTCAGCCCCGCTACTTAGCCTCAAATGTGATCTCTCACACTCTCTCTCTATCTCTCTAGTTGTCTCTAGCTGTCGTCTCGTCATCATTTTTTATCGCTCAGACACGCCCACAATAAATGGCAGCAAGTCGCACTTGCACAATGTGGCGTATGATTAATGTGTGCTGTGTGCGCATTACGCATACGCACAGTGTACAGTGTGCAGCTGCTCATTCAAAATGCATCGATAGTGATTACATTTGTGGATTTGCCTCACGGATTTGCAATTTTTTACCCTCCCCTCCCGCTCTCACTCACTCTATCTCTCTCACTCTCTCGCTCTTTATGTCGTTGGTCAATTGTTTGCTTAGCAATTAAAGCAAACGGCAGAAACGAGGCATATGTGTGTGCTATATATTGTATATTGTGGACGACAGCTGGTCGACAGCTTGGTTGATGCAACAAACGTGACATGAATCAATTTGTTTGTGCCATCGATGAGTTTTGCGCCTCCACTCACTTGAATACACAGAGAGCATTCAATCAACAATTCACACACACACACACACACACACACAAACAGAGAAATCTCTGCTATTTTCTTGCTTTTTTCGAATACTTCGTATACATTTAATCTAATTCTATTTTCGGATTTCGCTTTGCAGGCCGCCTCGCCTCGCTGGGAGCCACAGATCGCCGTGCTTTGCGAAGCCGGTCAAATATATCAGCCGCAATATCTATCGGAGGAGGGTCGCTGGGTAACGGACCTCAGCAAGAAGACAACGGGCGCCACATGTTTGCGTGATAAAATGGATTTGCTTGATTACTGCAAGAAGGTAAGTGTGTGCGGGAAATGGGGAAATGCAACGGCGATAGCAATATAGAGAGAGAAAGAGAGAGCGATAATAGTGGTGTTCATAATGTGCAGCTGATTGAATTGAAGCCGCATGAAAATTGCTATTTGCATTCACTATTGCATTTACTTTGCATATGAAAAGTGAGCGCAGAGATTGCGCATACGCCACCGCACCACATCGCCCCAACCATCATCCCGGTCTCATGGCAAAAATGTAATTTTATGGCCGGGCTAACGCTCAAGTGGCTAGCCGCAAGCAGCCAAAGCAAACCAGCCCGAACCACATCCGCAGCAGCAGCGGCTTGGTCCATGTCGACCTGCAACGTGCAACGTACAGCGTGCCACTCAAAATGCAGCAACATGAAAGGCAATAAATCAAAAGAGTCAGCAATAGCAATAGCAACAGCGAGAACGACAGCGAATCAGAAGCTTTGCCTTGTCAGACAGCGAAAGTAGATGGTGAATGGAGATTGGAGATGGAATTCGATGGCGTCTCTTCTTTGTGTGTGTGCGGCATCAACAATTTAATTTGCTTTGCGTTGAAAGCGTTTGCATAGAGACAACATTAAACGACACTTAATTAATTTTCCATTAATTTTCACTCCGGTTTTTCCTTTTCGTTCTTTTCTTTTTGTCGCATACGTTTCGCATTCGCTGCCACTCAGCGCAGTTTATTCAAAACGCCAACTTCAGCTCTCGGCTGCTGGCTGTTTGGTTACTTGGCTGTTAACTGCTTGCCTTTTGCTCGACTCGCCTCACATCACACACATGACGCATACGCCACGTTGCCAGCACCAACGCCAACATAAATTGACATGCCATTGGCTATGCTGCTCGCTTGCCTGCCTCGCCTCGCCTCGTCTCGCTTCGCCTTTGGCATTGGCTTTTTTTAATTAAATTTCTTGAGCTTTCTCTGGCTAATATAGCGTTCGTAGAGCATTTTTTCCCCTGTGCTGCACTCAACAATAGCCCATAAATGTGGACAATGCAGGCGCATGGAAATGTCAAACGTAGCTGACATTCACTGTAGTTCACATCCTTTGGCTGCCTTCACTCTCACTCTCTCTCTTCTTTCTTTGTGAGCGTCGATGGCGTTGGCAGTGTTAAGTGAATTGTGACTGCAAATAAAATCAGAGAAGAGCAGAGAGCGTTGAGCGTCGAGTGTCGATAGTCGCAATAAGTTTAGCGAAATTTGCATTTGTGACCTTTAAAACAACGTCGTATACGATGAGGAGTAAGGCACATGTTCTCGATATGGAAATGAATTCAGAATTCCAGAATTTACAATGCGATGTGTGCGCTTTGAATTTGTTTGTATGTAAATATGAATGTGATTTGCTAGAGCGATTTGTTTGCAATTGCAATTTCGAGTTGTAAACACACACACACATACACATACAGAGAAAGAGGACAAAAGAAGCATTCGGAATTTAATCACACAATTGCCAGCGAGCAGATTGATTACATCGTAATGCATAAAGGCAATGTTCGATGTAACAATTAAATGCACTCATTGACTTGGCTAATCTAAAGCCATTCAATTGCAATACAAATGTGTAATATTCAATGCAATTCAATTTAATTTCGTTTTATGTTTTGGGTCTTTGATCCACTTTGAAGCGTTCAATGCCAGCTACTTAACTAATTATTGTAACATAATTGCATTAAATGCAAATCCTTTCCATTGTCCTTGAGTGTACTTTGAGTTGAGCTCATTTTAACCTTCAATCAACAATCAACGCTAAGTTACAAATGTTTCTCTCATTTCATTATACACACACACACACACACTCACAACGTTTTTTCTTTTGTGTTGTGTTATTTGTGGCAAAAGTGTGTGTGTGGCGCAGCCTTATCACAGTGGTAAGGCTGCTTCTAATGAGCCTTGCGGGATGTCAAAGCTGTCGCAGTTGATTTTGACACGCAAATTTGTTGCGACCTGGTGCTGCCATCGTCATCGTTGCTGCTGCTGCTGCTGCTGTCATTTTGCCACAACATAAATCAAATTAAACTCGCACCCAACCAGCAGAACGGAGCGGGAAGGGGGGAAACAGACTCGTATATGGCCATAAATAAGGTACTCATGTGATGGCTGATGGCTGATGGCAGCGTCTGTGGCTGCTGCTGTGGCAAATATTTTATTGGCCTTTCATTTGCATTGCGCTGAAATGTTGCCAGCCTACAATTCGCCTGCGTATATTTCGTGAAGAGTATTTTATAATTATGTTAATTTATTTATTATGCTTAATTTATGGGCACATGTTTTTGATGCCGCTTCGATTGTAATAAAAAAAAAGAGAAAGAAAGAAAAATGCAATGGGAAAACAAGTCAAACAAAGTCAAATGAAGGCCAATAAAACTGTGCTTTTGTTTAAAGATTTTTGCGATTTTATCACATTACAATTTCAATTGAATGCAGTGCTGGAATTTCAATTTGCAGTCAGTTGATGAGAAACCATAAAGCCGCATAAAAGCAGCTTAAGTCAAAAATGCTGCTGTTTTGTGCTCACTGCGTAATTAATAATTTGTTGAAGAATGCGGTTCGTTAAATTAAATTATTGAAATAGAAAATATGCTTGTACAATTTAAAGTATTTTGCTTTACACATTTACTTGGCACAACAATTGATTTGATGAATTCGAATGAAGAATGTGCATATGAATTAAATTTAGAATGTATTTTTAGAGAAATTCGTATAATAATAACAAAAGCGAACACAATATGAACATTTTTCGCAGAGTGGCATTGTTAGCAGTCAATTAGTGTTTTGCCATTGCTAGGCAACTCTCTGAACTCACTTTGTGCTGATTAGAGCAAAAGTCGAGCCACGCACGCACATTGCGTATACGTAATGTGTGTATACACAATGCCAGAGCACAATGGAGTGCTGAGTGCGTTTAGCTGAAGATGCGCCAATATGCAAGTATACAAGGCATTTGACTGTTGTTCATGATGATTGCTGATGATGCCAGCCAATGCCAGCATTCTGTACTCATTCTCGAAGCTGAAACAAAAATCTGTGTACCAACAACAACAGCAGCAACAGCAACAGCAACGAACTCTGCACGTACACGCAATTTTCAATCTGTGAATTTTGTTTGGCTTCGGCAGCCGCACAAGCCTTGAACTGCAGTATTGCCACTAACGAATACCCAAAAAAAAAAAAAAAAGAAAGGAAAACAACAAAAAATTAAAAGGGAAAACAACAAGCAGTGACTCGACTATGAAATACCCAGCAAAAAAAATGAAAAAAAAAACAAGATGCATACTTTATTTTATTTGTTATCATTAGCGTGCCATTAAGCGCAATAAGTGCATGCATGTGAGTAACTGGCTCTTAAATCAGATTATCCAATAAACTAGACACAGTCGCAGTGCAGTTCCAGCCGACGAGTTCCGCATAGGGTAGAGCAAGAGCGAGAGAGAGAGAGAGAGAGAGAGCGAGAGTGAGAGCGAGAGTTTTTGGGTTGCCATTAATGTCAAGCGTGGGGCAATGCCAAATTGATGCTAAAGCGACGTGGCAAGGCAAGTAAATTGCAGCCAGGGCGAGGCTCTGCTCTGTGTATATATGTGTGTGTGTGTGTGTCGATGTGTGTTTGTGTTTGTGCTGCAGTTTTTCTTAAACATTTGCTCGCTTTTTAATTTGGCTATTTTCCGTGCAGCAGCACTCGCTGCCCAAACACAAACAAATATTTATATACACATATACATATAGTATATAGTAAATTTATACACACACACACACATAGAGTTTACGCTCACTTAATTCTCGCGCACACACATATACAAATATATTTTATATATACATATAAAAAGAGAGAGCGAGAGCGAAAGAGAAGGCCGCAGAAGGCACATTCATTTCCTCTTCACTTCACTCCATTCCACTCGCATTTAAGTCCTGTTGCTCCCCTCGCCATCCCCCACCCCGCGCTAGCATAGTCCGCGCTTTTGGTCAGAAATGCTGTTTGCTGGCAAAATAAATCAAGCCGCACAAAAGTATGCTACACTTTTTTCAACAGTCGTTCAAAAATTTTTGACGGCGGTCGCAAAAAGAAATTAATTAAATAAAACCTGTTGTCCTTTGTAGTTGCTGTTGTTGTTGTTGTTGTCGTTGTTTGGTTGCGGATTGCTGAACTGGTTGCGCTTTTTATTTTTTATATATATATTTTTTTTTTACTTTTAAGGGAGAGGGTGAGGGGGAAAAGGACTTTGTCGAGTGCCAAGTGCAGCATAACATATTCATTTAAGTATGTGCATATTTAAATGTTGGTTTCTCTGCGATTTTTTTATTACTCATTTGGTTTGCCTTATTTTGGTTTTTATTTCACTGTTTGCAATTCAAATGAAAATTAATTAATTTGCAGCTTCTTTAACGCCACACATACACCCGCCGTCCATCCTCATTCCATAGCATTAAACATATGCCACGGGCTATGAAATGTGTCTGGACATTGTTTCTTTTTGGGAGATGGCTGACATGTCTGCGTTGAAGATACAATAAAATACTTTTGCTGTTTTATTGTTCTTGTTCCGGTAATGAGTTAAATTACATATTCCACAAAACAAGAACAAGCTGCTGCTGCTGTTATTTTGTGCTCATTTGCATTGAACACGCATTGATTTTGCCAGCCGAATGAATCCAACAAATTGCCAATCGCGCATGTATTTATATTCTCAAACTAAATTCTCTTTAAGTGCCTGCTTGTTTACATATATCCGATACGCATTATAACTTTGTGCCATTAGGAAGTGTATTTAGCAGGCAGAAGGAGGCATCTCCGACCCAATAAAGTCCTCATATATATTCTTGATCAGCGTCAACAGCCGAAACGATATAGCTATATTCGGCTGTCTTTCTGCCCGATAGTATGAACACCTAGATTTCCGCGACTAGAAAATATAGAGATATAGTTTATGTTTGTTATGCTTGCACGCAAATCAAGTTTGTTTTAAAATTGACAAAAGCTAAAGCTAGTAATTTTTAAGCTACAATAATAAGGACAGTATTAATGAATTCTGAAGATTTAGTTGATAACATAAATTGTAAAAGTTATTAAAGAAACTAAGGAGCTTTGGCTAACAATCTGCTATATTTACATACCACTTTCAATATACCAATTATAGCTATGTGCAAAATTTTAAGAATAATACCGCGCTGTATTGCTTTTATTCAAAATGGATAATGGCTATCTTAAAGTCGAGCTGTAGACTGTAGCTTTCTTACTTGTTTTGAATTAGCTAGCTGCCTAAATCTATGTATTGGAGGTTTGAAAAATATCGATATTAACCCATCGGTAGTGTCGATAGTGCTAGCGATTGTCACCGATAATATCGCCTGACATAAACATTTTAACGTATTGCGGCTTGATGTCGATTTTATGACCGATGACAACATCCATAGTTCTCCACCTCTACTGTATATATCTCAAAGTTTGCAAATCATATTTGCTCTTAAGGGGCAAAGTTGAAAGCTCAAATTGAACTCTGTGATTTCCGGCTTGCAATCGTCACATTTAATTGCTGGAATTGTATATTTAACATAAGTATTAAACGAGCTTAAAGGGTCAGATACAAAAGCCGACACGCATTGTTCAACTGGATCAATTAGATGCATAAGCAAAGCACATTACAAATGAGTTAATGATGAGTGATATGGCAATACACACACACACACACACGCACATACACACACACACACACACACACGCCCAATTACACGCAGATACATGGCAAAAGATATTGGGTCACTGCTAACTGGTAACTGGTAACTGATAACTTGTACTTGGCAACTGGTAACTGGCAACATCATAACGGTGCTGTGTATTCAATTACAAAACCTTCCTAATTAACGACATGATGGCGTATTCCCCTTACCATCGCTCCGCGCCCCCGCTCTCTAACAAGCTCCAGCTCCAGCTCCAAACGAACGGTTAATGAGATTTTGCGACAAATGAGCTTACATTTATATAGTATAGCGTGCGCAGTTGAACCTCAGCTGTCCAGTTGACCCCACCGCCAAGTTGAAGCTTGCAAGTTAATACAGTTAATTGAATTTAGATGCGATTTATGGTTCAAAATGCAATTTGCTCGCTTTAATGTCTGGCCCACAAAGCGAGAGAGAGCGAGTGAGAGAGATAGCGAGTCGTGTATGTGTGTGTGTATGTGTGTGTGTGCATTAACAGTCTGTCAATTAAAATGCGGCCATCAGATGCGACTATTAAGATACACACACACAATGTCCCGAATTTTCGGGCTGATGCCTATCATATTTCTGCGGCTCACACTTTGGCTTTACGTATACTTAATGCGGTTGGTGTTTATGACCAAAACAACTGGCAGGCCGTAAACTGTTTCATTCACAGATTTTGACAACTAAAGTACTAACACACAACAATTTTAATGTAGTGTGCAGTTGGAAAAAAAATACATTTGTTTGCAGCGCTGATTGCTGAACACTGCGCACTAAATGCTGAGTGAATAGTGAGTGTGCTGGATTGTGAATTGTAAGTGGCGCATTCAAAGCGCTAATTACTCGCATTCACTGGGAACATTGCCATCAAAGTGCAAGTACTTTTATAGCAATGCCAAGGAGGACAGTGCGAGAGGCAGAGAATGACAGATAGTTAGTCTAAGCGAGAGGAAATAGAAATGTAGATGGGCAAAACATCGATATCTAGCGAAATCAATTGCATTTTTCCAACAGTGTATTTTTTGTTTTTGGTTTTTGTGCTTTGCAATTACCACTCGACTCAAGTTGGCAACAAATTGTTGAGCCACATGGACATGAGCTGAGCCGAGCCGAGCTAATGCGCTGTTGTGTGCTGCTGTTGTGCCACATATGGATATAAGTAAGTGCATGCAGCATAAGTATATTTATAAAATGTTTATAATTAAATGCTGCATGGCCATTGAAAGCCACTGAACTGGCAAAAAGTAGTTTAGTCGTTTTTACTCAACGACCAGCGAGCCATATACAAGGCGCACTATATTATATACTCTGGCTCTGGCTCTGGCTCTGGCTAAATATAAATGCCCAATACACACACAGAGAGAGAGAGAGCGAGGGAGAGATAGCAAGAGGGAGCAAGTTAGATAGATAGGCAGACAGATAGACACTGACACATACACATACATTAGGCCACAACTAACAAATGGGTCTGGGACCGTGGACTGAGGACTGAGGCTCAGCTTTAGCCTCGACCAAAGTCCTTAAATGCCTGGCAAAATTACACACACACACACAGCGCAGCAAAGCAGCAGAGCAGCAGAGGCAAGTGGCCCAGCGCTGCTTGTGTTGGGTTGGCGACTCATTTGGGCTCTGTGCTTGTGTCCGTCCACCACGCTTCCATCGCTCTGGCTGAGGGGGACAATTGTGCAGCGGCCCAGTCTTAATTCAATTGTTTGTAACATTGCCGGGCATTTAGGGCTAAATGCTTGCTAACACATAATGCCCATTAAAGGTGATGTATTGCATGTATACATAAGAATATTGTGGCACCGACGAGCCACAACTAACAAAGGACATTATTTTCCTTTTCCTTTCTTTTTTTTTTTTTTGGTGTCAGAGAACACAACTCAATTAATTTGCAATACAATTCGTTCTTTAAATTCAGTCAAATTGTTTGGGTTGCCCTTAAGTAGTTGCTTAAATTATGCATGTTTCATATTTTGAAACTTATTGGCAAAGTGTTGCCAATTGAAATTCCCTTGGCTTTCTGCTCGATGCTTCTTTTTTCAATTAATCGAAAATTCCGTAAGTAAAAAGTTAATCGATTGGTCGCTTAACGTCAGCAAACTTATTTGTCTCTTTATTGATAATATAACCAACAAAGTTTCGCTGCCCAAAAGTTTCGCTCGCATGCAAGCAACATTTGGACAAGTTTTTCGGGTTGAGCCTTCTGCTTTGGACCACATGGCGTATACGCGTTGCCACAATACACAAAACAAAGCAAAAAAACAGAAAGGAAAAGCAAAGGAAAGTGAGAGGCAACGTCTGGCCAACAGTGCTTGTCAAACTGAACTTTAAATAACGCTCACACACACTAGCACCCACCCACACACTCACACACACACAAAACACACACAAAGCACGCAACATTCACCCACAGAGACAGTCGACATATAATGTGTTTGCTTTGCCTATTTGACAGAAATGACTTTGTGACACAAAACTTTGAACTAACACACAAAAACAGCAAAAGCCCCAGCAAAGCCACAGCAACAAAAACAACAACAGCAACAACAACAATAGCAAGGGAAAACAAATGGAAACAACAACACAACATTTAGCCTTTTTGGCCCTTACTTGAATATATGTACATACGGACGTCCGCACATACATATGTGTATGTATGTTTTGTGTGTGTCACAGCTACTCTATTTACACATACACAAGCACATACATACTTTACATACCCAGCATATATTAATGTGTGCGTGAAAGGTGCTCGCTGCTGGGGGTGGGGGGAGAATTATTTTTACAATTTCAATGTCAACGCATAGAAGAGGTCCAAACACACGCGCGAAGGCCGAGTGTCCACAAACGAATAAAAGCAAGGGGGCATAAAGAGCAAGGGGGTACACATTGGGCAGGGGGGGGAGGGAGAACAAAGAAAGCCGGAGCAACGGTCAGTGTTGGCCGCAGGGCAAGAGAACTGTTGTTGTGCTGTTGCTGTTGTTGGGGAATGAGTAACTAGCTAACGTCAGCAGCGTTGACTTAACTAAAACAAACAAGAAAGCTACAGTCGAGTGTGCTCAACTCTAAAATACCCACTAGTACGAAAAGAGTTTCTTATTGATTTAGATTCTATGTTGTATTTCTTGCGTGCAACAGCTGCACTTCTATTTGATGTTGATTTAATCAGAATTAAAATCATCTGGTATTACAACTCTTGTTGTAGTAGCTGTTTTTCACTTTATTGCTGTACTGGCTTAAGTAGTTGAACATCTTATTTAAAAAAAAAAATTGCTGTTCTTGTTGGCCCACTTGAAGACGCTGCTGGATGGAACCTCTAAAAAGTTCTAAGCCATCAGGTAAAGTACCAGGCGAACATAAATCACTAGCAAGCACAGTCACTTGCTGCTCAGTGGCGCCATCTTTTACTCGATCTCGCAATTAGGATTTCAATTGATGCGTCCCTAAAGTATGCTACACAAATGTCTGCAATCATTTCTAGCTTAGAAAATATTAAACAATAATATCATTTGAATAAAAATTATTCTTACATTAATAATAACAAGTAAGTTGGAAACTTTCTGTTTCACCAACTGCGTTGACACTTTTAAGCCATCTGTAGTGGCTTAAAGTAACCAGCAACCACTCCACTTCGAGGAACTGAATACCAGGTGATTGTACTTGCTGCTCACAGCTGTTCGCCTAGGTTTTATAGGCTTAAAGTGTCACGTATATCAGATGATTCACGCCGCTTGAGAATATGCCTGATCAAGAATATATATATATATGTATATATATTTAATTTCTACTTCTGCCAGTTACACACATTTCCTCGCGGCACTTGGAACATCCTTCTACAATATAAGTTGTGGGTATGAATACATATAAACTTGAATCCAATGCCGAGAGTGACGACGACAATGTTGTGGGCGTGGCTAAAGCACAGTGGAATGGGCGTAGACGGGAGCTGGGAGCAAGGTTGATGGTAAAACTTAAATAACAACAAGCTCAGCGGCGTGTACAAACAAATGCCTTTGGGGCCAGGCCACGCCCCTGCGGACTTCAAACCGCGCGCACATAAAATAAAAAATAAAATTAAAAACAAAACACAGCACAACAACGCATAAAAATACAGAAACAACAACAGCGATGGCAAAATAAAAACAAAAGACGGCAACAACAACAAAAATGTACAGAGGAAAATGCAAATAGAAAGTTGCCACAAAATGATTTGCCAGAACACGCACCAAGGCGGGGATCAGCGACGTCGGCGGCGATTGACGAGCGATGAGGCAGCCTCTGAGGGAGGAGAAGTAGAAGGGGCCAGCAAAGGGAGGGAGGACACGAGCTAAAGGTGGAGGCGGGTGCGCTGTGGCCTCACCTCAATGTCGCATTAAAAAATCATTTTCAATAACGCGCTCGGCTGCAGCGACTCTCTCACTCACACACACACACACACACACACACCGCACATAGAAGTCGATTGTTTGCATTTTGCATGCATTGACAAGCACTTTGGGGCATGCTTCGCATACAATCTGTACCAAAAATCAAAACCAAACAGCCAACTGTCAGCTGCAGGCGTCAACAGTGAAGTCTGTGGCAAATTTGCGCCTCGTGGTATGCAACGCTTTTTCTCGTTTTTCTCATTTTTTTTTCCTTCTTTTGTTTCGCAACAGCAAAATCCATTGAATGGGAAACTAATTTGATCAAAATATGAAAGTGGAGGAGACAGATGGGGGGAGTATGCAATGATTTATGTACAAAATATTCGTGTATTTGTTTTGTATATTTTTCCATATTTGCGGCTTTTGGCAAAATTCTCAATTAATTTCGATTTATTTTTGTTTGGTAAACTGATTTTCAAATAACAAACAATATTCGAAAAATTGTGTTAGACGTGTGCTTGTTATATTTTTTTCTTTTATTTAAACAGTTTTCAAATATAAGCACATTTAATTCGAAGCTATAACTATGCATTTGAATTCACAAAAACATGCATTGAATTTATTTACATTTTTAACATAATTATGCATGTATCTGGGTGACTGACTAATTGACTGTTTGGCGCTTTGACAAACTGCCCAACTTTCTGGGCAATTAACTAATTTGGTGCTAGAAAATGTTCAAGTTCTTTCCAACGTTCACATAATTGTTTGATAAATTAATGCCTTAAATATTTGATGATGCTTAAAGAGCAAAAATTTGTGTTATTTAATTATATTTTTTGTTAATCGTCCTTCACTTTTAAAGCTTCAATATGCATTTGAATAGAATGCAAATAATAAGCACAATTAAGTCGGCCAAGTAATACAGACAACACAAAAACATAAAGTGGACAGCTGAATCAGTTGATTCTCATAAAAAAAAAACTGATTCAATTCAGCAAAAAATTCAACTCGCCCACTCATTATAAAATGTTTTTGCTCTCAAGCAATGGCTTTTGAGTTTTCTTTTGCTAAATATAATATATATTTTGACAAGTATAAATTTAAATATCACTGCAAAGCTAAGAGCGTATTTTAATTTAAGGTTTACATATTTTAGTGGCTTACATTTTCATGATAATATTTTCTTATTTCAATTCGAAATATTACAAATAAAAAACCAAAAATGTGACTTAATAGTTTTTAAGTCATTTTATTCAATGTTTGAGCTATATTTCTAAGTATGGGAAATATGTGTGTTGTTAATATATACTACATAATAGTAAGCGTGAAACGTTGTTTAGATTTTCAAATGTTATTTAAAATGTTTAAAAGAAAACGCCGTTAATTTCATGATATTTTAAATGAGTTTAACTTCATATTTTGTGCTCTACTTTTCAAATATAAAAAAAAAAATGGGAATGCTCCGCAGCTATTGCTTTGGGATATTTCTATGTGTGGGTGCGAGACTCTTTCTCTCTCTCTCTCTTTGTCTCTCGCTCTCTGTCTGTGTGCGTGTCTCTGTGTTGACGCACTCGAGTGCTGCCCACGTATGCATGTGACGTATTTTAACGATCTGTGGCCAAAAATAAAACGTATCCTTCAAGGACCAAACGTGATGTTGTTGAGGAGCATGACAACAGCAATAACTGCAGAGAGAACAATAAAAAAAAAAAACAAAAACAAGAGAAACAACCGCAACAACTACACACAGCTGCCGCCATTTTGTGTTCAATATGTGGAATGTGGAACGCAATATATAGTATATACTATATATGCATACATAACATATATTGTTTTTTAAATGTTTTTTGTTCTCTAAATGTTGTTTTTGATGCGGTTTCTATTGCTATTGAAACTTGTCTAATTGCATTGCTCAAGGATAAGCGCATGCACGTTTAACAATAGCAACACAACACGTTCTTCTAGCTACCTCTGTGGTTTGCATATGTGTGTTCGTCCATGTGTGTGTGTGTGTGTTGTTGAGCGACAATAGCAAAATGTCAAGTTTAATTGTTTGTCTGTCATTAGCGCACACACACACACACACACACATGCACACACGCCGCTGTGGGAGCCTCGCTTTTTCTCTCTTTTTTTTTTGTGTTGTTGCTAATTTTATACAATTAAATTTGCTTTTCATTTTACTTTCGCACACACACACACACACACACATACATATGTTGGCTGCTTGTGTGTGCTTGTGGAAAACAAAAGAATCAAATTCTGTTACAATAAGTTGCGCTGCGTGTATATTTGTGGCAAGCTCTCTCGAGCAAAGCACTTAAACAGCATCACGCTCGGTTGAATATGTTTTGATTAAGCCAAGTAGAACGAACACATTTTAGCCGGGGCCCAACTAAACCAACCAACCCCACCGCCCTGCTTTGTCCTGCTTACCTCGCTTCCGCCTCCGCCTCGCGGCGAGAACGACAACCGACAACCGAGAGCCGAGAAGCTGAGACGCAACGTAACGCAACGTGATACCAGAGCAAGCCATACGACAGCAGCAGCAGCAGCAACTGAGGGGGCAAGAGAGCTTTAGGCTTTTGGGCCTGGGCTACCCATGAGGCCCAGAGTTGGCAGCTCGCAGCTCGCAGCTTACCTCCCGCCACGCCTACTTTGGCAGCACACTCGTCTGTACGTGTGAAAGTGATGCTGTGTGTAGTTGTGTGTGTGTGTGTGTGTGTGTGTGCTTGTGCGTGTTGGTTTGCGCATTCGGTTGGCACGTTTATATACTCCAACGACCAAACAAATGGCGAACTCACAGTCAACCGCAGGCAGCTGCAACAAAAACGGCAAGCACTGGTCAGGCAAAGGCTGCCTCTGCAAGTGACGTTGTCGTCGACGTCACCATCACTGCTGTAGTTGTTAATGTTGTTGGTGTTGTTGTTGTTGTTGTTGTTGCTGTTGTTGTTGCTGCTGCTGCTGCTGATGATGATGATGATGTGCGTTTTTTACATTTACCCTTTAAATGGCAACTAAGCGATGCTCGGTGCAAGCGAGAGAGAGAGAGAGAGTGTGAGAGTGTGAGAGTGTGAGAGTGTGAGAGGACAAGCGAAGGATACTCGTATATCAATTCGCACGCACGCAATGGGAACGATGGGGCAACGGCAAACAAAAGCAGCCTGAATGCACAGTGGGTCAGCTAGTAGCAATGCAACACGTAGGGTAACAGTATTCTATATAGATATAACAGCTTGATAATATAAACCTAGCAATGCATTACTGAGTATAATGGTATTTTATAAATATGACAGTTGAAAAAGCAAATTCAAGTAGCATTGAGTATAACAAGGGAATTCAAGTGCGTTTGAGCATAAAAGTGTTTTATAAATATAACAGTTAAATAAGCAATACACCACCAAGATTAATAGTATTATGAACATATAACAGCTTAAAAAGTATCAATGCGTTACTCAGTGGACAACATAGAATTCTAAGCAGATAAGTAAATAGCAATTTGGCCACAAACGTAAAAATATTTTTAGATATATGACAGTTTGAATAACAAATTCAAGTAACATTGAGTAAAACAAGTATAACAGTATTTTATAGACATAATAGTTTTGTAAGGGAATTCAAGCCTCTGAGTATAAAAGTGTTTAATTCAAAATAACAGTTTAATATGCAAAACGCCACTAATATATAACAGTTCGCAGATAGGAAGCAATGCACCACAGAATATAACAGGCTGCCAAAAATATAACACAAGTATAGAAATATTTTATTAATATAACAGTTGAACAAGTATAACAGTATTTCATATATACAACAGTTTAATACGCAAATTCAGGTTGGAGTGCTGCACTGAATATATCAATGTTTAACAAATATAACAAGTACCAACTGAGTATAACAGTATTTAATAAATATAACAGTATGATAAGCAAACTCAAGTAGATATACTCCACGATTGTAGTAACAAGTAGAGTAGTGTTTAACAAATATAACAGGTATCAACTAAGTATAACGGTACTTAATAAATATAACAGTTTTATAATACTCCTTTATAATACTTCACCAAAGAAATATGTATGAATAAAATGATGCGAAAATTGCTATAATTTCCAAGTGAATAAATAAATAAAATAAAATAAATAAATGAACTACAATAAGAGTGCAACACATGCAAATGAAATTTGAGCGAAAAAAAACGTGATTTATTCTGTCGCACTCTTAAAACATATTTACTCGCAAAAAAAAAAGATAAATCTTTATTTACTAAGAATTTATATACTATTTTCAATGCAAATTAATGTGCTACCAAAATCTGTATGTAAATGTGCTCAATTGTTTGCATAGCAAACTAGATTAAAGCCATTTGCATCCAATTATGCCAAATAAAATACCTAGAGAAATAGCAAAAAGCATTTTGCAAGCATTTCAGATAGTTGCTTTTTTTTATACGCATTTTATTCTACAACAATACATGAAATATGCAGCAATTAGCATTCAATTTTAATGCAAAATGGAGGTCAAGCATTGATTTATTGCAATTTATCAATAAGCGTCTGCAAGCGCACAGGCATAATAATAATAATAAAGTCCGGCAAAAGAAAATGATGAAACATTTTCTTTATTCGGAATTTTTATTGCATATCTCAAGTGAATGCCACAGTGGCTTTTGTGCGTTCCTCGTTTTTGTGGACTGAACACAGCATGAGGCCTTGTGGCGAGACTTGTTTTACTTTCTCAGTGTATGTAGTAGAGTGTACAGTGTGTGTGTGTGTGTGTGTGTGAGTGCTGGGAGTGCTGGGAGGGGGGTCGGGGCAGGCCTTTGGGGTTTCGGTTTTCAGTTTGACTTGACATGCATCAGCATCATTATTTTGTGCTTTTAATGTTTTATTTAGCCCGGTTGCCAACAGCTATAGCTACAGCAACGGCAATACATCGTATACACACAGTCGTGTTGGACGCCTAAAAGATGTGGCAACAGAAGCAGGACGAAGGATGGGGGGGCTAAGAGGAGAGTGGAGAGGGAGACGGACCCGAAATGGGAGATGGTTGGGGAACTTACTGTCTGGCCTCAGCTCAGCTCAGCTCGGCAAGCGGATCGTACTAGCTTATGTGCCGTTTGCACTCGTATTATTCATGTGTGTGTGTGTGTGTGTGTGTATGTGTGTGTGTGTGGAGTGTGTGTGAGTAAGTATGTGTGCCATTTGCAACGAAACACTCAAACAACATTTAAAAAGGCCTCATTTTCATGAGCTGCTGCTACTGCTGTTGCTTCTCTCTTTCACTCGCTCTCTCTCTCTCTCTCTCTCTCTCTCTTTCTATGTGTGTATGCCACTCGGCACATAATTGTTTGAAACAAATGTAGTGCACATACACAACACACACACACATACACGGAGTGTACATATATGTTATGTATATGTTTGGCACGTGGCTGTGTGCGATATTTTATTAGGCCATTCAGTTAGTCAGTCATTTAGCCAGTCAATCAAACCGGGCGGCCAATTAAAGTTTTACTGCTCGTTGGCCAAACAGAAAAAGCGACGCATGAAATGCTTGGCTAAGCAAGCACCGCAGACAATGAAACTGGAACCTATAAATATCTAATGATTTAACCGCTTACGCTACGCTCAACGATATGCCTTTCTTTTCCCCCCCACCCAACACTCCATCCTCCGCTCCACCACTCTCAATTCCCAACGGGACAACAACGCACACACAATGAATATTTATAGACTTTGGTGGATAGTAGAGAAGAAACCGATATACTGAAGCTTTTAGTTCAGTGTAGCTTCAACTTCACAATAATAACTGCAGCTTAAGAAAAATGAAAATGGTAGTAGTGGAGAAATGAGGTTAGGTTGCAGGTCGATGGATGAGTTGATGGCTAATCTAGCGCATTGGGAGAGTCAAGAGAGAGTGTCAAGACTCTGGGGCGATATAGAGATCCTTGAGAGTTAAATGCGCACATTACGCATACGCCAAGTGTGCGTTGCTCGGCACAACACAATGGAACAAAACGAATTGAAAACTTTGATGCCCACTCAAAGGCACTCTCTTACCATTGTGTGTGTGTGTGTATGAGTGAGTGCTTCTTCGTAAGTGTATGTGTGAATGACGATTGCCCCAATTTGACTATTTGTGCTACAGACTGTGTGTGTTTGTGTGTGTGTGTGTGTGCAACAGTCAGGCGTCAAAATCGAAGCCAAGGCTTTTGGGTGCACTCAATTTACATGCCTCGAAGTGTCTTTCACACAAACACACACACACACAAAAACACACAAACACGCAGAGAAACAATCACATCCACACTTGACAACAAGCAGCTGCCACTTGGAGCAACTCAATCAAGATGATAATTTCGTTGTAGTTGCTAAGCATCTAAATAGCACAAGTCAGGATTGTAATACACACACACACAAATATACAAACACACACATGCACACACACACTCGCATTTGAATAAACATTAGAATTAGTTAACATGCTCGTATTTCTTGTTGTTTTACTCCCAAGGGAAAGCCCAAAAGCCAAAATAAAATTGCCAGACATTATGAATTCAACATGAATCCCAAAACGTTTACGAAACGAAATTGAACATCAAATACTTTGTGAATTTCGCATAAGTTTAACATGACATCTTCTAAAACTGACACACAAGTTTTTAATCGATTATAATTGGAGAAATTGTTGCTCGACGAGAGCAACAAATTTTTGCACGCATTGCATAAATATATTGACTTGAAGTCCTCAATCTTTGCTTAAAAACTTGCATGTTGTAATCGATAAATTGATTTCAAATTCTTGCATATCTGAGATATAATTATGAGCTATGCATATTCAATTTTAAACAACTACTGCCCATTAAGAGAAGTCTACCTTATAAAGCCTTGGATTATAATTTTAGATACAAATTGAAACTTGAATTTTGAAATGATGGATTAATAAATTATGTATAATTTTCTGCTAGTAACTGAATGAATACATTTCTAGTCTTTTTACATTTTTTAAGTTCTTTGCTCTAACTCACTTAATCAGTGACAGACTTAGCTCACAAATAAAGCCAGAATATTTGTATGCTAATTCACATAGCTTATACGAGTACTTACAAGCTTTTCAAAATGTCGTAAGTGTTGTCAAGATACAGACAAATATTGCTGAGCTGACTGACTTTTAAGATTTATTAAAATACTGAATAATTAATAAACTTATGTATTAAAACAAATGATTCATTTTCTTTGTCTTTTTTCTTATCTTTCAGGCCTATCCCAATCGAGACATTACCAACATCGTGGAGTCATCGCACTACCAAAAAATTGGAGGCTGGTGTCGCCAGGGCGCACTTAATGCGGCCAAGTGCAAGGGCGCTCATCGCTGGATTAAGCCATTCCGTTGTCTAGGTGAGTGCAATGCAAAAGAAATGCTTTGAAATGCCACAAAAATGTGAAACATCTGCTCTCCCTCTTTCTCTCTCTCTTCAACAAAACAAACAAAACAAATGCGAATGCGAATGCGAATGGTAACCACAATAACTGAAAACGATGATGTGCAATCTGTGGGATGTGATGCGACTTTTGGCAACTCGTTTGGCTTCAGAAGGACCATTCCAATCGGACGCACTGTTGGTGCCCGAGGGCTGTCTCTTCGATCACATCCACAATGCGTCGCGTTGCTGGCCATTCGTGAGATGGAATCAAACCGGAGCGGCCGCTTGTCAGGAGCGTGGCATGCAGATGCGTAGCTTTGCAATGTTGTTGCCCTGTGGCATTTCGCTCTTCTCCGGCGTTGAGTTTGTCTGCTGCCCCAAGCACTTTAAGAGTGAGTGTAACCATAACTAAACTACTACTTGACTCGACTCACTTTGCAACTCGTTTACTTGCAGCCGACGAGATACGCGTAAAGAAAACCGATATGCCTGTCATGCCGCCAGCTCAGCTCAACAGCAACAGCAACATCAACAACAACAACAACAACTTGAACGTCAACAGCAACAACAACAACAACAATAATGTGGCCAATGATGAGCTTAGCGTGAACGAGGAAGACGAGAGCAATGACTCCAACTACTCAAAGGATGCCAACGACGATGAACTCGATGACGAGGACGATCTGATGGGTGATGATGAGGAGGATGAAATGGTCGCTGATGAGGCGGCAACAGTTGGCGGCAGTGCAGCTGGCGCTGGCAGCGATGCCAACAGCGGAGCTCTCGACGACATCAATGCGGAATACGACAGTGGCGAGGATAGCGATAACTA
Source organism: Drosophila niveifrons (assembly GCA_035046325.1). NCBI lineage: Eukaryota > Metazoa > Arthropoda > Insecta > Diptera > Drosophilidae > Drosophila > Drosophila niveifrons. The sequence continues at coordinate 6,043,390 of JAWNOC010000063.1, read as the reverse complement.
TGAAGAGGATGGCGCTGGCTCCGATAGCGATGTGGCGGGCATAGCCGATTCCTGGGATCAAAATGGCAGCTCGAGCGGTGCCAAGCCAGCTGCGTTGCCCTCGTTGAAGGCTCCCTCGATGTCGCCGGCTAGCCTCACAGCTGTGGAGCAACAGCAGCAATCGAAGCAATCGCAACAACAAGCTCTGAAACCGGAACTTGTCACAAGCACACCACAATTGTCTGCCGCTGCTGCTGCCGCTGCCGCCGCCGCTGCTGCTGCTACTGCTGCTGCCTCATCGGCTGGCATGGGGGCGGGTGGAAGTGCGGTGGGTGCACCGCCATCGACGGCACAGCCAACATCGGATCCATATTTCACGCACTTCGATCCCCACTACGAGCATCAGAGCTACAAAGTAAGTCAGAAAGTAAGTGTTTACGTTGAGGGCGCAGGTTTATTTATCCAACAAAAAACAAAACGTATTCTAAACAAAGGAAGCCCAACAGCGCCTTGAGGAATCGCATCGCGAGAAGGTCACCCGTGTGATGAAGGATTGGTCTGATCTGGAGGAGAAGTATCAGGACATGCGACTGGCCGATCCCAAGGCAGCCCAAAGCTTCAAGCAACGGATGACGGCACGCTTCCAGGTTTGTTTCCTGCCTCCTGCCACCACCCACCCACCACTGCCCACTTCCCAACCCCCCCGTGATCCATTTGATCCGTTTGTAGTGCGTAGCTTCCACCCCTGTATGCATATAGTTTCCTACTCCCGATCCAAGTTCCTTCTCAACATTGCTTTCTTCTCTGTCTCTATTACATTCTCTTTGCACTGTCTCTCTCTCTCTGTCTCTCTATCTCTTTCTCTTTGGTTGCTTATGTATATTTGTATGTACCTAACCTACACATATGTATGTACATATCTACATATGCATGCGTTTGCGTATGTGTGCGTGTGTGTGAGGAAGAGGGCATTTTAAGTACACAGTTAGTTTGATTAAGTAATTGGCCCAGCACAAGCAATATACATATATTCATATGTATGTATATAGTACCATAACAACACATTAGAGGGAACATATTCAAGCCAATTCTCAAGCTCATAGCTTAAGGATATTTTTGGCAAAGGTCAAGTCTGACGAGGATTTCTTAACCTATTACTAAGGCTCATACGGTGTCACTATACTTCTCGATAAATCCTTCAAATCTGCACTCCATATCGGAACTCTGCTTCCCTCTTTTTGCTCCAAGTGACATTTTGATTTTCTTTCCTGCTTAATTTCTGCATCATTTGGTCACACTTCCAGCAGCCTTTAAGTGTGGGCCCAAAGTTAGTCTATTGTCCCGTGATGATGCCCAAATATTTGGCTTCGATTAGTTGATCTAGGGTCTCTCATAGTCACAAATAGGAATGCTTAGATCAGACGTCTTAAAGCTATAGAGCAGTGACCGAAGAATACTTGTCAAAGAAATTATAAGCTCATGAGCTCCCTAAGAGAACTTTTTTTAGCTGTTTTGCTGTCCGCCGTCAAAGTCTTGAGATCGGCATCTACAAGAAACTGTCTGGCTTCAATTGTGAAAGTAATGTCTTACTTAATGGGACCAGTGGAGGTCTGGCATTGAAGCAGAGTTCGTCAGTAAGAAGCTTGCCAGTAGCTGTCCGAAGAATGGCAGATCAGCTTGCTTGATGTGATAAGTCGGGATGTAATTTTGACACTGAGACTGCTCCCAGATGATCGGAGACGAGGCTCTACTTGATCTCTGCGGTATTCTACGATAGACGTGACACCGAATTGAGACAATGTCTAAAAATAAACATCTTGAACACTGATTAAATTGCGACACAACTAACAGATTTGAGAGCATGTACAAGACGCGAAGGGGGCTTTGGTCAAAAGCTGTTGCGCCCTTCAAGTAGCTTACAATATAATAACATACACAAGCAATCAGTTTGTAATCAATCTATTCATAATCACTATCAATAACACTATCGTGATCATTATCAATATTATTCCCATTATCATTACCATTATCAATATCAGTATAATTTTTGGTTTTTTTTACTTTAAGTTGAGACACCAAATTATCATGCACCTGTCGAACTATGTCGATCTAACCATTTATTTATTTCGATTTCTGCTTGAACTCTATATCATTTATGCAATTCTCTATATCTATCTCACTCAAGCTCTATATCTCTCTTTCTGTGTAATTATGTGTATGTGTGTATGTTCGTAGCTGTAATTTCTCTCTTGTTTTGTGTATCCATGTATGGCAAATGGGAGCGAAAGAGGCATCAGATTGTAATCATAATAATAACAATAACAATAACAGTAACAGTAACAACAATAACAAGCATAATGATTTATTAATCATACTCTCGCAATATAACGAAAGCATAACGCAAACAGTATACAGAAAACAGTAGCAACAACAAAACAACCAAAAAAAAAAAAACAAAAACAATAGCAACAACAGAAATACAATACAAAAAGAAAACTTGTAAAATTTTGTTGAATTTATATAAATTTTCTTTTCTTTGCATATTTTGTATCTAAAAAGAAAGTGCTTAAGTAGTTGAACGGATTGGCTTAATAATATATTTTATTTGATTTATTGCAATACAATTAGCGCTAACCCCAAAACAAAACAAAACAAAAACCAGAAAACATATGAAAGAGAAGCTGGCTTTTGCCTGCTAACGTTTGAAAATCCCTGCAGAAATTCTACTTATTAAAAAAGTGAAATACTCACTATCCATTTTCAATATGAGCAAAACAGTGCGGTATTATTCCTATCATATATTAAATTTATATACTAAAAAAAATGCTATAAAAAAAAGAAACTTATTTTTGGTATATCCATACACTATTGCATTCAAAAATATACCATAGAGTACAAAATATATTGTTTAATATGGCAGCTTTACTGCTCTAATTCAAATTTAATTTAAACAAGCTATCCTAAACACTTATAAAATATGTAAAAAATACACGGTTGAACAGAATTAAATGCTAATTCTTTGTCAACTTTGAAGGAAGGCAATACTAATTTACACCGCTCTAAATAAAACAAAACATTTCGCTGCTCTGCAAGGCCATAATTAAAAACTAAACAGGCAAATGATTAGCTCTCTTTCTATCGCTAACACACTCTCTGTCTCTATCTCTCTCTGTCTCCCTCTGTGTGTGCAAAACATATACGGCTTAAATGAAATGCTGCTTCAACGCTAAAAACAAAAATAAAGCTTAAATGCTGCGCTTAAATATTTGTATGAATGAGCTGCCTCCAATAAAAACTGATTATGTAAATAGCGATAAAAAACATAATATAGTAATATCTATATAGCTCGCATAGCTCTTAAGAATTGCAGAATTCGAATCCATTTCGACTCCATGCTGTTGCACTGTGGCATTTCAAATCGAAACTCAATCTCATGCGAACTCGTACAGTTTTGGATTATATCCAATAATCCACGCCTGCCCCGCCCCCCTCCACTCACCCCTCCACTTCCTTCACAAATCGATATTTATGTTCTAGTACTTGTATCGCTTTCTCGCTCTCGCTCTCTATCTCTTTCTCTCTCTCTCTCGCTCTCTCTGTTTATCACTGTGCACAGCATTGTGTTACGTCAGCAGCACTTTTCGAAACTGAGTCATCCAACTCCCGCCCCCCGTCGCTCACTTCCCACTCACACTCACACTCACAATCACACACGCACACTCACACGCACACAGTAAAGTTAACTAACCAAGTGACCAAGTGCAAGTTATAGCCATGAAAATTTGTACACAATTTAGTAAAGAACGTAACTGTATCTAAACTGTATCTAAAATGCAAAACAAAATCCTTGCAAAATCGTAATCGTTATATCGTTATCATAATCGTAATCGTAATCGAGGCCGTGCGTGCAATCGATCGAATGAAACAAACAAAATCAAAACTGAAAACTGAAAACAGAAAACTGAAAATTTTGCAAACTCTCATGCTGATAAAATCTTTCTCTCTTGGTGTGCAATACGTCTTTATATGGGAATGTAATTTTAGACTTCTGTTCAGGCACTCGAGGAAGAAGGCAACGCCGAGAAGCACCAGCTGGCCGCCATGCACCAACAGCGTGTCCTTGCCCACATCAATCAGCGCAAACGCGAAGCCATGACCTGCTACACCCAAGCTCTCACCGAGCAGCCACCAAACGTAAGTCGATCGATCGATCGATAAATCGCACAATTTTGAAAAACCACAAAAATTTCGATCACACCTTTTGTGTAGGCTCATCATGTCGAGAAGTGTCTGCAGAAATTGTTGCGTGCTCTGCACAAGGATCGTGCCCATGCTCTCGCCCATTATCGCCATCTGTTGAACTCGGGCGGTCCCGGCGGTCTGGAGGCAGCCGCCTCGGAGCGACCACGCACCCTGGAGCGTCTGATCGATATCGATCGTGCTGTCAACCAGTCGATGACCATGCTGAAGCGTTATCCCGAACTATCGGCCAAGATTGCCCAACTGATGAACGATTACATTTTGGCATTGCGCAGCAAGGATGACATTCCCGGCTCATCGCTGGGCATGAGCGAGGAGGCCGAGGCTGGCATTTTGGACAAGTATCGCATTGAGATCGAACGCAAGGTGGCCGAGAAGGAGCGTTTGCGTCTGGCCGAGAAACAGCGCAAGGAGCAGCGTGCCGCCGAGCGTGAGAAGTTGCGTGAGGAGAAGCTGCGCATGGAGGCCAAAAAGGTGGACGATATGCTCAAGTCGCAGGCGGCGGAGCAAATGCAGCAGCAGCAGCAGCAGCAAACCCAGCAGCAACAGCAGCAATCGCAGTCACAGCAACAACAACAACAGCAGCAGCAACTGCAACAACTGCAGGATAAGAGCATCAATAGCAAGGAACTGAGCATGGACGGAGTTGGCGGTCTGGTGACCGCATCGAATCTCAATCTCGACACAACCAAGAGCGAGAAGGAGCTGGCTGATGCTGAGTATGCTGAGGCCACGGTCAGGTATCGATCAGTTAAACACAATATCTTATCTTTTCTAATCGATCTACCTACATAAATCTGTTTGTGTGTATTTTCCTGTGATTTGCAGCACCAAAGTGCAGACCGTATTGCCAACGGTGGATGATGATGCTGTGCAGCGAGCTGTCGAGGAGGTGGCTGCCGCTGTGGCCCATCAGGAGGCTGAGCCGCAGGTGCAGCACTTCATGACCCACGATCTGGGCCACCGTGAATCGGTATTTGAGCTGCGCGGTCCACGTATCACGCCGCATCTGCCTAAAGCGTATCCTCTCTCGTTCTCATTACAGAGCTTCTCGCTGCGACGCGAATTCTCGCATGCGCACGCGGCCAAGGAGGGGCGCAATGTCTACTTCACGCTCTCGTTTGCCGGCATCGCCCTAATGGCGGCCGTATTTGTCGGCGTCGCCGTTGCCAAGTGGCGAACATCGCGTTCGCCGCACGCGCAGGGCTTCATTGAGGTGGATCAGGTATGATTAACTAATGCGAACGCATTAATGCAATCGATGCTTCGTTCTATAGAACAGTTTGTTGATGCAACGTATAAAACAGTTTTACTTTATACGCATTTCACATTGAAACACGTATTAGTATATCTGCTTCTTTGTATAACACTTTTCGTACAAATGTGTATAACAGTTTTCTTTACCAGTTTTAAAAATATTTCCATTGCAATTTTTGTTGAAAAACAAACTTATTTAAAAACTAAATATATCAGTTTTTGTATAACAGTTTTAAATATACATATATTTATTAAAAAAGTTTAGCTAAAATTCAAATTAATACCAACGATTGGAAAAGCAATTGCTGCAAAGGCCTTAGGTTGCCAAATCAAATATAAATACAATGCTGCAATTGAAGCAAAAAGGAGTTTCTTGTATAACACTTTTTGTCAAAATAATTTTGACACAAATTTTATATATGTTTGCATTGCAACATTTAAAAAAAATTTGACTACAAGTTTTATAACAGTTGTGTATAAGTCTTTATAACACTTTTAGTTTTATTAACTTTGCAACATTTAAAAAAAAAAAGAACTTATCGTAAAATGCATTAAAATATTATCACTGACTCAAACGAAGCATCCGCATTATGCTAAGCAACTAGCACTATCTCTTTCAAGTTTATGCTCACGCACTAATCATATCTCTATCTCTTTTCCACCCAACAAAATTTAGAATGTTACCACACATCATCCCATCGTGCAGGAGGAGAAAATCGTGCCCAACATGCAGATCAATGGGTACGAGAATCCGACCTACAAATATTTCGAAGTGAAAGAGTAAACAACTAGAGAAAAGCGAGCAAAGCAAAAAAAATAAATAAAACAAACAATTAATAATTAAATGCATGCACCTAAACAAATGACAAGAAGAAGAAGCAGAAGAAGCAGAATAAGAATCAGCAAAGCAAAGAGCATGGCACATCAATAAATGAAATGAAACCAAAAACAAAAACAAAACAAGAATAAGAAATACAAAAAAGTAAATGAAATTAACATATAAAACAAAATAAGAAACAAACATTTTTTTTTTCGTCTAAAGGAGCGCAGTTCCGCAACATAAGTGAAATGTAATGCATCTATATATTAAATTTAAAAAAAAATGAAAGGCAAAAATATAAAGCAAGCAATTAAATTTAAGTATTTAAATGTTTAACAAAAATAACAAAAACCAAAAAAATGAAAACCAAAACAAAAGGCAGTCAACAGAAAGAAGCATCTCTCTCTAGCTCTCTCCCCTTTCTCACATTCTAAACTTAAGACAAACACTTCAAATGAAAATTGGAAGCAGAAAAATGCGCGAAATTTCAAGTGCAAAGAAAAGACAACAAAGGGAGAAGCTCTACATTTGTTACCATTCCCTAACATCAACAAAATGCATAGAGTCGTTGGTGTTTGCCAAGGGAAAACAATAAATTATTTCGCAAAATAGAAAATTAAACAAATGATTTTGTACTGTGTTGTTCTTGTTTAGAAAAATGGAATCTGAGAGGACTAAAGAAGATGCTAAGATTTGAAATGTAATGGCAAATTCAAGAATATGTTAATTTGAGAAAACAAACAAAAAACGCAATTGCATTGCAACATTTTGAGAAGCAGAAAGCAAAAGAAAAATACGAAGATTATATTCCTAGTAAATAAATTGTCATAACATTCACAACGCACACTCACATTCACAGACAGTCACACCCACTTTCGTACACTCATACATAATCATAATGCAAAATGGCGGCATTCGCAAATAATAATTACAAAGCGTAGCATACTTTTTAGCGCCGCAAGCAAAATTCTAATGGAAAGCCGAAAAGTTGCTATGAGAAATTACAAAAGAAAATGTTTAACTGCGCTGCATGCTAAAAGAAAAACAAAGATGAGTAGATGCTAAAACTTTAAAACGCATAAGCAAAATACGTAAGCAAAAACCACACACAGAAACACACACACACACTCACACGTACAGAGCGACACAGACACATGTGAACCTAAGAGCTACCTACGCGTACTAATCTATAAAAATATATATATACATACATATATATACACACATATACAGCTATATATATGGCAAACAAAAACCAGCAAATCTCACATATATATATATTGCTATATATATATATATGTATTAACAATATATAAAAAGCAAATGAGAAACGCAAAAGCAAAACGCAAAAATGTCCATAAATGTATTTATGTATCTATACACAACACCCAAAAAAAAAACAAACAAAAAGAAAAACAAAATGCAAAAAAAAAAAACAAAATGATAAAAGCAAAAATTCAGCTAGTAAGGCAACTAAATAATATAAACAAAAGCAGCAAATTAAGCAACAAATGCAAGTGCATAGCCAACAAAAAGAAACAAAAAACAAAATGAATCGCATATGAAAGAAATGAGATAATTCAATAGCAAGAAAGTTTTGCAAAAATATCTCTTTTTGAACATTTTCTCAAGATTTTTTGGAACTGGTTTTTGTTCTTTTCCAACTAACACACACACACACACACACATACACACGTACACGCACACTAAAACTCCTGAGAGTATGCAGCAAATTTGTGTTTGTGTTTGTTATAGATTTGTTCATATCAAATGATTTTGTTAAATTAGACAAATCGTTGAACTGAAGTAAGTTTTGCCAACTAAACAGCTACAACAACAACAACTGCAACAACTGCAACAACAACAAGAACTACCGACGACACTGAATCAATATCAAAATGCTATGCAAACAAAAGTATTCAAGTATGTTCAGGGTTCACCCCAAGTTTCTCTTCAGTTGCGCTTCAAAACTGATTGCACAATGGCTGCATCAAAACAATTACTGACAATTAAAGTAAATACTACAAACACACACATGTATGTTACATACGGACAGGTGAGCAAGTCACACAGCTTGACAAGCAATAGACAATAGACGGACCGAATCAATGCAATTGACACTGGGAACAGATAAACGACAAGTGGACAGACAGACAGACAGAAAGAAAGACAGACGGACAAGTTGGCAGGCGAGATAAACCGATTGAAATTGCTAGTTTAATTTTTCAGCTCGATTGCTTGGCAAATATTTGACAAGTGTATGCCAAATGCTTTCAGATTTGAGACGTTTTGTCATTTAATAAAAAAAATAAAATACACACACATACACACATACTCATGAACCAATACTCAGATAAAAACACGAGCAAATCCAATTTATATAAATGTAATTTGTAGTACATTTTTTGCTATAAACCAAAGTTTGTAACCTTATTTGTATAACTATACGAATAAATCAATAATGATATATCTACATATGTATGCATATGCATGTGTATGTATTTATGTGTTTATCACACTTATATGTATGTGAATGTATATGAAATATATATTTAGCATCAACAATAACAACTCGTATTTACTCCCTGTTGATTTTCAAGATTCAATCATTTCAAATACAATTTGGATTCGCGATATTCACGCATTGTATTAGCTTCTCCAATTTTTCATTTTCGTTTCTTAGCCATCAACTTTTCTCTTTTGCATTCGGTTGCATTACTCAGGCCTATTACCACCATAATCCTCCCCCCAACAAAAACCATATTGCTGTGACACATATAAATTTCATAACCTCTCAACTTTCTCAAATAATCTACACTTAACTGCGCGAACATTGAGAGAAATACTCGTATGCTTCAATGCATAGGTACTTATATATATATATATATATATAAATATATATTGTAAAGCTTTTCTAGGCTCCAAGCAAAACTCCCAAACTATCCGCTTTAATCATTGTTTTTGTTAACAAGATTTTTTTTGCCCAAACATATGCCATACGTAAATAAGTATGTATAATATCATATTCAGAGTCCCCAAAGAGCAGCTTAAAAAGAGAAAAACCCGTAGTCCAGAAAACTTTTATGCGGTGGCTGTATTTTCACTCACACACACACACATTCACACACACACACTGACATTAGAGTATGACAAGAACTTCAACAGCAACAAATCACACAACTACATCAAGAACAACAACAACAACAACAACCACAACAGCAACAACACACAAAGTAAATACCAAAAAATCTAACTAGTCAAAGCTTGAATATTTTTTAATTTATTCATTAATATATAAAAATGACAAAATATATACATATATAAAAGAAAATTATTAAAAACAACAAAAAAAAAACAAAAACAATTGATATTTACACTTAGTGAAGCAAAAACAAAAAACAAAAAGGAGAAGAGTAAAATGAAAGCGAAAATGCAAATGTGTAAGAAATAAACCCCGTCCTGCGTAAATAAAATTAAACATAAAAAGTAAAAAAGAAAAAATATCATAAAAGAAAAATTTACACAAAATTTAAAAGCAAAACATTAACAAAATGCAAAAAAAAAAACACAAAAAACCAAAAAAAAAAAAATACAAAGCAAAACAACAACACACAAAAATATAAGAAAAAAAAAACGTGTAATAAGTCGCATGTGTTTTTGTCGTAGTCTCATCATAAAAAAACAAAAATAAGAAAAGAAATGAAAGGAAACCGAAAAATAAATTAAAAACATAACAAAGAAAAATGTGTACTTCTTTTTGTCAACTATGATTTTTGCATAGGTTCGAAATGGAAACGTATAAAAAAATTTAAATATTAAATGTACTCAATGACAATTGTAATTGCAACAATAATTGTACGCTATATATATTATTATTAAAGTGGAAAGTGTAAACATTGCGCCATGCAAATTGTAATTGCAAAACATATTTTCAACAACAATATGCAACATGCTACATTTGAGGAAATGCAACAACACAAAATGCAAAATGCAAAATGCAGTCGAATGCAAAAAGAAGCCATGACAAATTATGCATAACAATTGTAAAATGTTTCACACAAAAAAAAAATGCAAAAAAAAAAGAAGAAAAAGGACAACCAAAAAAAAACAAACATAAAACGTAAGCGAAAGGAAACCAAAACAAAAACAAAAAAAGGGAAAACAAAACCAAAATAAAACAAAACAAAAACCCAAATGGCAAATAAAACAATTTTCATTGTATAATCATATATTATTTAATTTTGAATTTTTGTGTTCCTTTTCGAAATATTTTGCATAAATAAAATAAAATAACAGAAAAACAATATTCTCAATGCGTCTTCTCTCTCTCTCTCTCTCTCTCTCCCTGTCTGTGTCTCTGTCTCGCTCTTACTGATAACATAAATAGCAAAGTATTTTAATAATGCCTACAGATTATTATGATTTATTTAATAGGTTTTTCTTCTTTATTAAATTTCCTGTTTATTGGGTCGATCGTATATTATGTGGCAACCACAAAAAAACCCTGATAGAGCCAACGGGGCCAAGAAAGCAAAATTATTTGTGAATATGAAAATTTTAATCGGCTCTGCGTTAATTCACTTGATTGCCAATTGTAAAATATACTTCGATAATGGGCGACAGCACACGCAATATATTAGATTAACTTGTCAATTTTATTTGGAGTCTCTTTTGAAAAGGTCTCTCAACGCATTATCAATTAAGTCATTTGCAATTGCAACTTACAAATTTGAGTAAAGAGTTAATTCAATCATCAATTAAAGTCGATTTCAACTTGATTCATTTTCAATTATCTTTTGCTGGCAATTGGAGAATAAGTATGAGTCAATCCTATTACTATGAAAATTCAGAAAACTTCGTAATGATTGTAACATGAATCATCGTTGTTATTGTTAAATTGAATATGCAATAACATTTTAAACAATTTCAGAATAGAAGTTATTGCAGCTGTCCATGCGAAACGTCCTTCACAAGTTGACATTAATCGAAGTGCGAAGCGGGAGTACATTTAATAGATAGAACAATCGCAATTATCTGGCTGTACTTAGGTATTGAATATATACATATATATAGGGAGTGTAGATGTCGAAGTGAAACGATGGCCGGAGCGGAGGGTAGTTGGGCACTTAATGAGGTGATTTCTATGCCGCAGTGTGCTTACGTTGATTATGATGTGTGCTCATTATGAGTTTCAAGTTGGAGTGCACGAACAAGCCTTTACAATAAATCACTTGAAACTGTATGGAGTATATTGTATACGGTGAAATCAATGTAAAGCACTTCAGTCTATCAAGTGTCCAAAGCATGAAAATTGACGTACATTTTGATATATGAGTCCAAACAATGCGCCGCCAACCACAGAGAGCGTTTTGCTTTTTTCTTTTTCTTTTTGTTTTTTTCCATATAACATACAATATGTGACATATATAGTTGGCTGTTTATTTGGTTGGTTGGTTGGTTGGTTGGTTAGTTGGCTGACTACTCGAAGAGCACACACAAATGATCGATGTGTGGCAGCCAATTTGGAGCATGGCATAGAAATAGATAAAGATCACGACACTAAATGCATTAATTCACTGTCTTCCTTTCAGGCATAACTCAATTATTATTATATAGGGCTTTTAGCCATGATTAGAAGATTTTATTTGCACTATATTGAATGCAGATAATTTGAAATTTTATTAAAAGTATTCTTTGTAATAAATGTATACACTCGAAAATCTATTAAAGCAAGTAAGGGCATTAATGCGTCAGTTTGAACTTTTTGTGCTGTTGTTGTTAGTTCACAAACTTTCCAAAGTGCATTTTGTATTCCAAGTGGCCACTGTCGTCTACATGACAAATAACAAACAATGCACTTACAGAATGTGCACACAATGTACGAACAGATACAGATACCAGATACAGATACAGATACATATAGAGAGATATAGCTCGATAGTCAGAACAACTTTGAAATGCACTTGAGTTGCTGTTTTAAATTAGTGAACACTCGCCAAGCAAATGCTTCAACTTAGAAACAATGGCAACTTCGACTAATTCGCAATAATATTTCAGGTTTCTTTTTTTTTGTGGTCTACTATTTCAGCTTAGCGCCGTCTAAGCAAAAGCTGCTATCTGATCAGATTGAAACCGATTTCACTCTACGTAAAGAGGAAGCGAACCACTTGAAATGCTGAAACAGATATTTGATTTGTTTTTTTTTTTTAGTTGTTTTAAGCAAGTCATGTTCATCAATGGGTATTCACATGCTGATTTATGATTTATGCGAAATCCAACGATCGCAAAGCAGACGACAAGGCGCGAACACGCATTTTAGAGTAGGCTAGACAGCACTCGTACATATATAGTATATAAATATGTAGCTATGTAGCTGTCAAAGGGCGTAAGAAGGAACCAGCGATAGACGAAGTCTCTCTCTTTATCTGATAAGAGCAGTCGCTGACTTCTGGCTATGGGTGCAACAGAGATGTCAATAGTGTTCACACTTTGCTTTAAAGGCAGTTGCCTGCTTTTGGGGGCCGAGCGTCGCTATAGTATCAGCTCTATGTATATATATATTTATCTGTTTGTATGTGAACAATGCGATAACAACCAGAGATTGTCGGCCCCTGGGCGCAAAAAAAAAAAGCGTGATTAAATGCGAGTGCGCTACCGGTTAGTCCCCATAACCCGATAAGCCAACTACCACCACCCCAAAGAAAGACAACTCACCGAGTTGTGTTGTTGTTGTTGTTGCGGAGCTAAATCATAATCACTGATCGTAAGTACATATCAAAAAGTGTTTTAATGCTTACGATATGACAACAAGCAGCAAACAAATGTGACGACTACCTTATGTAGCATTGTGCTTACTGCTTTTTTTTTCCAGTTTCAGTTTCAGTTTCGTATTCAGTTTCAGTTTCAGTTTTAGTTCTTGTGCTCGTTCTCTGCTGCTGTCTCTCGTATGTAGGTTGTTCTTTCAGCTTGTATACGGGCATTATCACAGCGTACCTCGCGTATCACACAACTGATATCGCAACGAGTTTTATACAAACAAAACACAGCAACAACAACGACAACAAAAAAACGCAGTTGTAAGTGACTGTGTTGTGTTTGGGTGAAGTAGCAATGCAGCTACCCTTTTTAAGAGAGACCTCCCCAGACCCATTTCCACAGCAGTGGCAATTGCAGTCCGGTGTACGGACGGTCAACACGTCGGACTGTTGGACTGTTGGACGGTCGGACAACAAGAAGACTCAGCTCAGCTCTGTTCAGCACTCCAGTTAAACTCGAGCACTCGAATTCCAACTACTCCCGTTGGGTCCGTTCATTGTTTATCAACAAACATATGCGCCACATAATCGTCATAATAATAATATTGTTTGGCATTATATTCATTTCAGTTTCAGCTCTGATGGTCTCGTAAATGTTACCGAGTATGCGTTGCATTGTGGCGACTGATTGCTTACCGTTACATTGGTGCAATTACCAATTAAAAAAAAATTATGAAAATTTACAAAATTTATAAATTTCACATTTTATTTACTTTCAGAATTTATAATACATCCTTTATTTATTAAATGTAGAACTGTAACTCGAAATAAATTATGAATATGTATAATAAATAAAAACAAACAGAAGGCTTCTGTCGAGTGTTCTCGACTGTGAGATACCCGCTACATATTATGAATAAAAGTTAAACATTGCGATATTAATTTGAAATTATACCTAAATACACTTCAAGAAAAAAGTTAAAAGTTAAACATTGCGATATTAATTTGAAATTATACCTAAATACACTTCAAGAATTTTAGGAATATACCAATGGCTATGTTTGGTATATTGATATAGTTCTTCATTTACTTTATATAGTACTTCATATAGTACTTCATTTAAATAGAGTGCAAAACATACCAAATTGTCAGTCAAAGCAAATATATCCTATAGTTAGTAGGCGTTTTTTCCCATACTAAAGTATTTCCAAATAACTTTTACAATTTTTTGTCTGATCACAAGCAAATTCAAAGGAATCACAAATACTATAGTTATTATTGTTAAAACAAAATAATATATTTTGCAGTGGTTTGCAATTTTAGTTACTTAAATATATTTTCACAGAAGAAAAGTGCTAAAATCAAGTATAAATTCATGAATCACGATTATGCCAAAACAAAACGCAGAAGGTAAAATCTTAAATCAAGATTGAACGAAATTTAAAATGTTTAAGATTTGCATTCCACTTTTCTATCAAGATTCTCTGTTATTCTTTGTTTATGTATTTAGTATGCAATAATGCTTGGTAAATAATAGATAACTGACTGCCTTTAAACCATAATAAATTCTTAGTATTCTCAACTATACAACCTAAAACCCGTCAATACAAAATATTTCATATTTTTGTTTTTTGGAGGATTTAAAAAAAATGCATTTTTATTATATATTTACATATATTTCAATTAATATATATAGACAGTTGGCTTCTTCAGATTGTAAAAAACATATACATATTGCTTTAGTTTCCAACTTATTTTCTAATAACAAATATTCAATATTTTATACTGTTGCTTTTGGAGAATTTACGAATTTTCAACTCTCTCTCTTACGTAGAAATTTGCATGTAAATTGAAATCGATATTTTCGTGTGTGGCTTTATAATGTGGAACCACTGTGGCACACAGCAGCAGCAGGCAGCACTAAAAACGTAGGGGGGGAGGGGCGGTTAAAAGGGTACATGAACAAATATAAGCATAAGTCCCGATTTGGAGTCAACAGCAATCGTTGCCTGTTGTATCTGTATCTATGACTTTGACGGGGACTCTACATATTCATATATTCGTATTCGTATTCGTATTCGTATTCGTATATTTGTATTCATATCTGTGGACAACACACACACACACACACACACTGAGAAAGGGACAACACGCACTGATACATTATCGATATGTCGATGTGCTTGTGTACTTTATTTATATTTGTTTAACTCGCTTGTGTTGTTTTCTACCTTTTTGTTTAATACCTATTTGACTTTAATATGAGATTGTTGTAGCATTTAAAGTGTCGAGCATTGCGCCACTCTCTGCAAGCTTCTATCTCTCTCTCTCTCTTGCTCTGTCTCTTACTGACTCTCTCTCTCTCTCTTTCCTCATATACGTACATATGTGTGTGTGGATCAACCGTCAAGTGAGGCAAACAGGCAATGCGCCTGGCCCCCAAGTTCGTCAGTGTCAGTTGACGCAGAGCCTCAAAACGCATCGTCGAGCAAATTGCAGAGCGTTTCTTTTTCGTATTACATTTTTGTTTTTCGCCGATTCTCGTTGCATTCTTGATCACCGATCACCGATACACGCTAATCGCGAATAACCATTCCACACACACACACACACACAAACTGAAAGTGCAAGCGAGAGCAATCGACTATCTCCAACTATGTGTGCGTGTGTGTGAAAGAGAGTGAGAGAGAGAGAGAGAGAGAGCGCATGCGCATCTGGAATTGACCAAGTTGTTTTAGCATAGTTAGTCGCCGTTGCGGCGATATCAGCGAGTGCGTAAGTGGACCGCGCTTGTCCGCTCGCTTGTTTGGGGGCCGATGGCATTTTTATGGCTTATTGAAATCGCAACGACGACAGTCAAAAGCGCGCGCACCGCTCGATACAACACTCCGGCACCACTGAGAAAATGTAACGAGCCCCACAAAGCCAAAGCTAAATTAACACCTACACCTACACCCGTTCAATGTTAATTGTTCACCATTAAAGCCAACTCGTCGCGTCAAGTGGGAAGTGGGAAGTGGCGATAAAAACCAAAAAGTCCCCAAATCACAGCAAACTCAATTGCATGCATAATCACAAAAAAAAAAAAAAAACAAAGCAAAATATGTCATAAATGAATTAGTTGTTGAATTAAATAATATATCAAAACAAATCACGGCAAAGCCCGAGCAAATCAAATGAATGAAATCGTGACTAAATTGTGACCACTTAATTGCTGTTTGTTATTAGTTATTACTTGGTAGTTATTGTACACAAATTATAAAGTGATCGCGGATTAAAAATCGATCAAAACGACGATACAGGCGACGAATATCGTGCAAATAATTGCCGCCAGCTTAAAAAATAATTGATTCTATGCGCGATTGAAGTAGGCGCCGACAACCTGCAACCAGCAACCAGCAACAACAACAATCAAATAGCAACAACATCACCCACACATTTTTTTTGTGTTTGTGTTTCCTTGATTTTTTTTTTTGTTTTTTGTTTTCTTTTCGTTGATTTGGATTTGAATCCCGTGTTGGCGAATCACGCAAAGCACAACGTCAACGTCAACGGCTTTAATTATGAGCAATTATAATCCGAATTGTGGTTACTTCGAGGATTGCGGCTATTATACAAATAATGTGTATCAACAGGATTATTGCATGCAGCCGGATTACGAATACAACAAGCACGTCTACGAGTAAGTGTCCAATACACATTTTCTATTTTGCATTTTGCCCATTTCCCATCTGCGTTTTGATATCATAATAATAAATGCATTTCGGTCGCTGCTGTCGGGTTAATTGGGTTATGACCAAGTGGGACACACGCACAACAAACTGCCGACGGCATTTAACAATTAACATTATACAAACTAAGCGTTCTTAATAATTACATGATTTATTTAACCCTTGCTTAGGTTCAGTTTTTAGAGTTATACACTGCTAATGTCTTATTATAGCCACACGTTGAATTGCATTACAATTTGTTTGATATTTATTATTTATGATTGGAAAAATTTTGATTTACGAAACCATTTTGTATTTAATTATACTTTAAATATAATATTCAAATGATTATACAAATTTAACAAAAAAAAATTAATTAAAGCGTCTCAAAATAAGGGAAATTATTTTTGGCCCTTTGAAATTTAAATTTTTTTTTAAGAAAAACAAAAGTTTCTAACTTACATTTTTAGTTAGTGTTTATATTTGATATATTAAAAATTAAAAAAAAAAATAATTTTAGTAATGAGTACTTACGATATTCATAGATTTGATTCGAAAAATTATTATAATTATAATAATATTATTATATTTATTTAACTTATCTTGAATAGTTAATTTATCACAATTGGAATTTTCATTGAATTCATTTGGAATTATTATTTGTTTTATATTTAAAAGTGATTTGCGGATTTGTTGTAGCTTTACAAGTTTTTCAACTAATTCCTGATATTTTAACGAGATTTTCATAGTAACAATTTTGGAATTATTTAAAATTGTATACAGAATTTATCACAATTAAAGCGTTCATTTTTAGAAGGGTATTATAACTTTGTGCCGGCGGGAAATGTATGTAACAGGTAGAAGGAGGCATCTCCGACCCTAAAAAGTGTATATATTCTTGATCAGCATCAACAGCCGAGACGATCAAGCCATGTCCGTCTGTCTGTTCGTCTGTCCGGATGAAACACTGGATCTTAGAGACTATAAGAGATAGAGCTATAATTTTCGACACCATTTGTTATATTTACACGCAGATTAAGTTTGTTTCAAATTTTTGCCACGCCCACTTCCGCCCCAGCAATTCAAAAAAATCGAATAACAAACGTAATTTTAAAGCTAGAGCTGCGATTTTCAGTCTATACAATAATAACTAAAGTATTTATGATTCCTGAAAATTTGATTGCAATCAGATGAAATTGTGAAAGTTATTAAAGAAATACTTTGGTATGAGCAAAAACGCCATCTTACTAGGGATCTCAGTTGCTTTGGTTGACAATCTGGTGCCGTCAATGGTATATAGTATTTTGATTATGGTGCTGTATCGATATAACAAATATACCGCTTGGAGTATTTTTTTAGTATTTACGGTATATTTTGAAAATAATACTGCAATATTTTGCTTTTATTCAAAATGGGTAGCGGGTATCTCACAGTCGAGCACACTCGACTGTAGCTTTCTTGCTTGTTATTATCTGCATTTGACATTATATTTGATTCTCTATTTTTCTGAATTTTTGTTTTTTTAAATTTTGGAAAAACATTTCATTATCTATTTTAAAGTGAATATACTGGCATTTTTATCATGATCATGTATGAATATAATAACATTTAAAGTTTATAGTTGTGCTTAAATGGTTATCTACAAAAAAAAAACCTTTCCCTCCAAATCTTACTTACTTACTCTCTATAAATTTACTTTTTATTGTGACATATTTATATTTATGAACAAGTAAAGGGTTTTAAAAAAAAATATAAAAAATGAAAAAATTAATAATTTAACCAATTTTATTTTATATTTTAATATTGTACATAAACATACAATCTGCATTCCCTACAAAATTTTCAAATATGTCGAGAAAACCTGGGGAGTGAGTCTTAGCCAATCGTCGGTAATTTGTAAGAGCACATCGATCCATTTATATATATAGTATGCCGTACCCACAAATTGCGCTTATGTGCACAGTGCTCAGGGCTTAGTGGCGAGGCACAAGTGAAACACGTCAAAACAGTTCCAAGAATATGATGCGGCAATTAAAAACAATTTGATTTAAATCAGCTAAGAAAACACAACCCAGAAAAAGTCCCGAAAAGAAGGATTTTCGGTAGAGAGAGAGAGAGAGAAGTAAAGTTTAAAAGGATCAATTCAGTGAGAGTATTAACATTTAATGGCATAACATAATGAAATTGTTCTCGATGCCGACTACTGGCTATTGCTGCTTATTATTATGTATATATCGACCGTCATAAGCCCCTGATTTTCGCACTCTCACATGCACACACACACTGAGAGGCATAGAAACGTAGTAGTTGGCTTAAGCCAATGTTACGGCATTGTGAATGAAATGGAATTGCTGAGGATCGGTTTTTGGCTAGCTAACTGACTGGCTGGCTGACTGGCTGGCTGGTCTGACTGACATGGGCATGTGTGATAAGCCTGAGGCAAAAGCAAGCAGCGAGCAGCAAGCAACATGCAACAAACAGCAGCGAACAAACAACAGTTAGATCTGTGGCAAAGGGACGGGGCACTTAACAATGCGCATTATTTCCACTTTGTCACCTTTTGCATTTTTGGCACAACGTCGACTTGGACGTCGGGTTTTTCACAGGCTGCACTTTGAAAACCAAAACACATGTTTAGTGAAATCGTTTGGAAAATCACAGACACACCAAACAAGCGACAGCGACAGGCAGCCGCAGAGAAAGGGATAGCGATAGTGTGTGTGTGTGAGAGAGAGAGAGAGAGAGAATAAGAGAGCTAGAAAATTTTACTTTAATTGGGTTTGTCCATAATCGTTGCATCGAACCCTCGGCTTATCTCGGATAATGCTGTTTGCCAAATAAAAGCAAATTTGTATTTTATTCTTGTGCTATTTTTGTTGCTGTTGCTATTGCTGCTGCTTCGGCCGGTTACTGTTATTCTTCTCAGTTTTCATTGATGCCTAAAACTCAGCTGAGACCTGCAAAAGATTCTGAAATTCCCCCATTTCGGACACAGGTTGCATATCCTTACAGGACACAGGTTGTTCGGCAAAGATCTTTCGCAATCTTTCCTTCATCTTATTCTTTTTCGACCATTGTTGGCATTTTTTGTGTCAAATCCTGCCATCATTTTAATTAACGATTTGTTTGTTGTGTGTCCAAGCGGCTTAGCAGAAAAAAAAGAAGGAAAATAAACGCAAATAGTTATGCAAAAACAATTTGTATATTTAGCTCTTGTTATCCCGCAAATTGTTGTGGTTCTTTCAACTCAAAATAAGTGCGTGCTCGACCACTTTTATATCCTAGAAGAGAGTCTGAATGAAGCATATTTCAAAATACACACACAAAATTGCCAATTTATTCCTTTCAAGATCGTGTCGGTGAAATGCAAACAGTTCTCACAGTTCTTCAAGCCATCAGCCAGTCAGAGACAAAGACAAAAAATTAAAATAAATATGAAACCAGTTAGCCTCCTGTACCCCTTTTTATTTTGTGCCGTTTTGTTTTTGCGCACTTGTTTCTGGAGTAGAAAAGGACACGCTATCCACTTGTCTAGCGCTTTGAAATATGAAGTTCGAAAATATAATTTTATTTGATGATACCATTTTTTTTTTGCTTTCTGTGGAGTTCCTTTTTATTAATAAAACAAAAATAATAATAATAAAAAACTCAGAACTCTCATACCAAGAAGAATGTTTGTGGAGAGTAGCGTTACTAAACGCAATTCGGAAACGCAGTCAGTCAAGTTGAACGTACTCCAAAAATCGAAAGCTTCGAAATGCCTGGGAATGTGTGCACATGTCGATGTCGCCGTCATCATCATCATCATCATCATCATCGTCGTCGTTGTTGTCGCCGTCGGATGAGCCAGGAAGTAAACAAAACACACACACGTAAAGCCAACACGTATAAGCGAGTATAGCAATATTTTGCGCTTCAACGCAACGAATTGCAAACACTCTTTAAAAGTAATATTCACTTGTTGGGCATTTATTTAATGCTCTATTACAATGCATTATCAAATGTATTCAACTTTTATATTGTTTTAATATCGGAATTAGCAATTTTATTAATTTTTTTTTTTTTTCATTTTACAAAATTTGCTGAAATTTAAAAGAATTAAAGTATGGTAAATTTAACTATATTTTCTATATACTATTTTAAAGTTGTCCTTTCTTTGTCTAATTTATTTATATCTTACAAATGTTTTCAACTTTCATGTTGCAATAATTTGGTGTTTAAAGCAAATGTGCACTTTACAAATTGTAAAAATCAAATACTCGCATCTCAAGCAAATTATTCGCAAATTTTCTTAATTGATTTGGTATTCAATTCAACAAAATTGCACTTCAAAAATTTTAAAAATTTAAAAGATTTTATATATTCAAGACTTATTACAGATTATATTTCATACTTGTCTAATATTCAAGATGTCTTGGAAATGTTTTTAAAAATAAATTTATATATTATACATTTGACCTTTATTGCAAAACAATTCAAGTCAAATCAAAAATTACTCGCTATATTTTTATATATATGACACTTCAAATACAACAAATGTTTCAGTGTTCAGAAAACTTAAGAATATTTCTAATCACTCGATTAGCTGTTAGGGTATCCAAGTGGTGCATGTTGCATGTTCTGAATGCGTTTCATAAACCCTTACGCGGGATCATTTGTATTATATTTTTTTACCCAAAAATTGTTTCGCTTTTACCTTCATTTTTTTTTTTTTTTTGGGTAAATATTAACGATAGCTCTCGTTGCTTTGCTTTATTACTTCGACCAGAGTTGCCGAAAAATTAAGGATTATAATATTTATTGGACTATGCGCAAAGTGGTTTCAATTCGATGAAATGTGCAAAAGAATTGGGAATTCAAATTATTGTCGAGCACATAAAGTAAAAGTCGCAGACTTTGCAGCAACTTGACAACCCTAAGCAGCCTGGAACTGTCACCCATGAGCATTTCTTTTTTTCCTTCGTTTATTTTTTTTTTGTGAATCTTGTCTTTGGCCCCGGCTAAAACGTCGCTGTCAAAAGCGTCCACTTGCCATAACAGTCTGTCAATGTTGTTGCTGCTGTTGTTGTTGTGGCTCTGTCTGTTGCTGTTGCTGTTGCTGTCGCTATTGCCATTGCTTACTGGCATTATCGTCAGACTGAGCGGCATGTCACACAGCAGCGGCATTGGGAAACGTTTACCAAAAAAAAACAAAAAAAAAAAACAAAACTTGACTAAAAAGAAGAAGCACAACAACGACAGTTGTTGGGGCCAAATCAGAAACAGAAATTGATACATTTAACCAAAATGTTGCACAGCTTTCGAGTCGAGTTGACGCGACGCGTGACTTTCTGACATTTAATGCCAGTTTGTCAAGCAGTCAGTCAGTCTCAACATCGCATGCGCCATGCCAATGCGAAAATAACACAATGAATTTGGTGCATCACAAAAACGGAATGAGAACTGAAGACTACGCGACATAGTCTACAACTTCTTACTTCTTCTTCTTCTTGTTCTTGTTGTTGTTGTGATATTTGATGGGCCTATAATGAAGCATGTGATTGGCTGAAGTGTCACACGGCCACTGCAAACTGCGATTGCAACTGCAGCTGGGGAGGACACTCGCTTGGCACCTGGCCAAAAGCCATTTCATGTTCTCACATAGAACATTTGGCATTGCTCGAGTATTGCTCTAATGTGCCATAAGCCAACAATTGAAGCTGCGCTACAACTCGAAATCTAAATATATAATTTAGAATGATTTAAAAATAATACAGTAATACAACTCGAAATCTAAATATATAATTTAGAATAAGATAAAAATAATACAGTAAACTTAAATGTTGCCAAAGATTCAATAACTAATTCTATTCGAGTTATTACTACATTTTTCTATTTGCAAACCAATTATATTTTGAATGCAAATAAATCGTTTATAAATAATATGATTATAAAAATAAATTTTTTAAATTATACAAATTAATAGTAAATTATCTGACTGTACCCATAAAGATTTCAGTACTAACAAAATGGAGTTGAATATTGATGTGAATATTTTTGTCATCTATTAAAAGATCAACAAATTTGTTGTCAAAACCATCTGAATACAAATAAATACTTTTTTTTTTAAAATGGCATCCCAACAACATTTATGTTTGTATTTACTGCAGCACAGCTTTTAAGAAATTGTTTATCAGAGATGCTAATCAAGCAAGCATACAAATAGTTTATGAGACAATATTCAAATTGATTGAAAATTTATAAAACAAGACGTCACAATAATTGATATATAATTATTAAAACTTTACCGACAGCAATTAAAACTTTTTACGCGTTCAAATTACCTAGAAGAAATTTAAATCGTATGCGTTAAAGGAAAATCCAAGTCTAAATCTTATCGACGATTTAAGAGTATAGTATGTATTATTATAAAATATTATATGCTTGAATTATCAATACAAATGACATGGCTAATTCAATAATTGAACTGAGAGCCTGGTTTTTTTTTGTGTTTGTATTTTTTGCTGGTAATACGATAGCAGGTTTTTGGGTTCAAAGACAATACCACAAAAATGGGTAAAGGTGTGTGTGTGTGTGTGGGACAAAAGTGTGTAAAATGCTTTTGCCAGTGGCCGCTGTGCCATTCATGAGGGAAATATTGCAATTGAAATTGTTTGGCATTTGAAATAAATTGCAAATGTGTATCTTGTAAATGCGTCAAGCTGTGAAGGAAGTAGGAAGTGCGCAGAGGAAGTTTCCGACAGCCGCATGCATGACTGACAAACACTGGCCAACGAGCTGGCTAATAGACTTGGCCGACTGGCTGACTGACTGACTGGCTGACTGACTGACTCACTGAGCTGACCAAGCGAAGACTGCGAGGCAACTGCTGCACAGTGGGACACACGGAGCACACATCGCAAAACCCATTTGTCAATTTCGGGTTTTAGACCTTTGCTTTATTACACTCTGCGCACTTACAATTAGATCCTCACAGCCGGCTTACACACACACACACACACACAGGCACACACACACAGGCACAACTATGTATGTATGTTTTTTTTGTGTTGTATATGTTATTTGTCTTTTTATTAGTCAATGAGCTTGTCCCGCCCTTTTGTCTGGCGCTGCCTGCCTTCAATCGTTTAGCATTTTCATTGACTCAAAATCCAAACTAAAGGGCCCTCCGCTTTGGAGTACACAACATCCGTTTCTCGATTCCCAATTCCCAATTCTCTCGATGTCGATGTCGATGTCGATGTCCTTTCAATAAGAGCTATAAAATGGCATTAGCCAGCGGCTGCGCTTCTCTTCTGGGGATGGGGGGGAAGGAAGGGTAGGGAAGTGAGTATCGAAAGTGAGAAGTAATTTATCTAAATTTCGTAAGCCGAACGCATCAAATCAGTTTTGCATTTTGATTGTGAGCTCTTTAGCCAACTGACTGTTGACAATGGTGTGAAAGTTTCCTAAGCCGATTTGCGCCATTTACCAAACAGTCTTCAAAGTCTTCCATAAGAGTCTTGTGAGCGAATCACAATTAATTATACCGTACTTAATGTTAATAGAAGAATCAGAGAGAGAGCTGCAATTCGTACTGTCTAATTATTTAAGCACAATAATTCTTACAATATTTGATTAGTAACAAAGTAGACAAGATTTTATTGAAAAATGAAATTGCTTTACTGTGATTTTTTCAAGAGTTTGATGCGGGATTGAAATTAACGAAATGGCGTAACATCATTGTGTCAATGAATTATGAAACTTAGGTTTTCTTTTATTTGAATTTTTAAAAGCTTCACAAAGCTATTTGCACTTTAGATATAGGTACATTAGCTTTTCTGAGAAGCTTTAACAAGTTTAATGTTGGAAAGCAACTTAAGTTTAATATTGAAAGCAACTCAAATTCCAATTTGAGCTGTATCTGTGAATTATACAGTTTATCTTTTATTAAAATTTTCAAATGTTTTGAAAAGTTTTCAAATAAACTTTTTCCAGTTTAGAAACTAAAGACGATGCATTAGTGTTCTTTATTCTTTAAGCTGAGTCAATGATTAATAAAAATTATGTATAAATATTCAATGATCAAATCACGTTTACATTTATTTTTCATTATTTAGTATTCCAATTTATTTTATATTTTATTTGCAACAAATTTTCTTTTAAGTTGCACAAGTTTATTTTATAGCTAGTATTCTTCCAATCATATAGGTTTTTATTTTGAGATATGAATAAAATACTTATCTTAATGAGTATAAGTCTTCGATATCCCAAATATAATTATTTAGAATTCACAAATAATAAAAAAATAATATTATAAAAATATATAAATAGTAATATATTTATAATATTTTTAAGTAATAATGAAGATTCATTCATCCGCTTTTGTATATAAATTCAATGCCAATTTCGCACAATACAAATTTGTCACAAATCAAATGCATTAAAGAGCAATGGATGTCCCTTTTGATGCAAAGGTAAAGATGCTTTGAATCAAGGCTCAAGGTGGTGTCCAGCTGTATAGTATGCTCTCGATTCTGAGTAACCAGCTGTATTGACACAGTTTTATGTAGCTAGGAAGTCAGATGAATAGCCTCAAGTAGGATACAGAAGTAACGCCCATTCAAAAATTAGCAAACTACAAGAGATTGTCATTGCCCGAGATGCAATAAGATACATAACATAACATAACACGACATAGCAGTAGATAGGGAACAAAAGGAGGCTGTGGCGGAGTGGTTACAGAGATCACGCCAAAAAGGAAAAGTGACCGGAGGCCGGCTTGTTAAACAAACCGAAGATCAATCAAATGGGCCGAGAGGGGATTGCGTAAAAGGTGAATGAATGAGCAGCATCAGCAGCAGCACTTCCGCCTCTATTCGAAACTCCTTGGAACAAAGTCAGAATACATATAGCTATGGGTTTGGGTTTGGGTTTGGGTTTTGGGTAAATCACTTCCGCGCAACGAATGTGGAACCCAAAAATTGTCATGGCCGTCAATTGAGAACACGAGGCGAGGGGTAGATGCAAGAGAGAGCGAGAGAGAGAGCGAGAGAGCGAGCGAGAGCGAGAGCAAACGAAATCAAATGAAACGAAACGAAAGGAAAACCGGAAGGTAAATTAAAATGGATGACAATGGATGAGCAGACGACGATGTGTTGTGTGCTGCTGCTGCTATAGTAAACGAGCATTGAATCAATGGCAAACTGAGTGTGTGTGTGTGTGTGTGAGTGGTGAGTATGAGTGTGTGTACTCCTAAAAGGTGTGCACATGGCACGCCACTCTAACACACACTCATAGTTAACATTCACCGCTTGTCGCAAAACGCAAACACACACCTTTGGCAGCGAAACTCTTGCTTCTCCTATACATAGCATACACCCCAGTTATATGTTTTGTATTGTACGCTAAAGAGATCCTCTGATTTTCTACGCCTAATGCAACAGCAGCAGCAGCCGCCGCCACAACGAAGCGTTTAATTGGGGTTGTTAGCCCGCCCCTTGGCGCGTTTTTTTCTTCTTTTTTTTCCATCCTCTGACATTCAACATATTTTATTGCATTTGTATAGAGGAGCGACACCAGCATTTAGCACTCGCTATTTGCCGCGTTGTATTGTATTGTTAATTGTATCTTTTGGATACGGCTCGTTTAAGTGGCCTACGCATTGTCACACTTCTGCAACAGCAGCTGCCGCTACTTACTAGAAGAAGTTTATCGAGTAAACGAGTAAAGCGAATAGACGAGTAAAGCGCTTATCAGTGAAGAGCAAATCAAAGGGCACTATAAAAAAAACAAAAACTAGAAAAAACTATTGGTAATTGGCATCTTGATTAATGAAAAGTGTGTACTTGTGAAAGAACAATGCTAACGACGCTATTTCGTTGCGATTCGTCCATGTACTACACACATAAAATAGCAATGAGAGAATCTATTTGCTAGATTAGAAACAACAACAAGACGATGAAGAAATAATCTCAAGTCTAATAACTCGACACGAGTCGTCAAATCGAATCGATTCAATGAGCGGAAGTTGTACGAAATTAAAATCAATTGATTTATTGCTTGACCTTTAAATGATATTTGCAAAAATCGCTTATCAAATTCATTCAAATAATACACATATATATTTGATAAGTTGGTATTTATAGCAAAAATGCATCGATTGTGAAAATTTGAGTTTATTTATGCAATTATTTGAATATGCATTGAAATCCACTTAATTTGTCGCACAAATAAATAAGCTGCAATCCTTGTGAGAGAAGACAAGAAAGGGACAACAAGGATGCCAATTGAATTGAAGCTACTTAACCCTAAATACAAAAATATACAACCAAAACAACAACAACAACAAGTCCCTAAAGTAGTTTGAAGTGTTGGGAAAAATATAAGAGAAGACGAAAAAATAAACAAAATACTGCAAATAAATGAAAATAAATAAATATGCAAAGCGAAGTGAAGCGCACAAAGTTGAGCATAAACCAAACGAGTTTTGTGCTAGAAATTCAATTGAATTTGCATGTAATTTGAATGCGATACAGATACAAAAAGATACAGAGATTCAAGATACATTTGCCAATGTGTGTGTGTGAGAGTCATCAATGTTGTCGCTGTTGTTGTTGTTGTTGTTGCTGTTGCTGATGACTGGCTACTTAAACTTCCTGCGGAAGCTAAAACTACAACAACAATAGCGAGAAGACGTCGCGTCGCTGCCAGCGCTGAAAGGCTTTTACTTTTGGCTTATTGTTGTTATTGTTGTTCGCTATTGTTAAATGCAACATCATCATTAAGTGCATAACAATGGCCATCACACACACACATACACTCACTCGCGACTCGCTTACTCTCTATGTATTTGAAAACCAACAAAAACAAAAAAACAAAATAAGGGGCGTGCTCAGAAATTTCCCTTTTCTGGCAGTGCGTCGCTGGTATCCTTAGGCTAGAGGGAAATTTTCCCATCACATGCGCGCAAGTGCGCCAGTGCACGCTAGCTAGCCATCTCGCTCGCACCGCGCTCCCATTGGCTGCGAGCGACGCTAGCGACGCGCCCACTTTTTGCAGCTAGCTGCAAAGCGCTGCCAACAAACCAAAGCAACAGCGACGCCGACGGCATTACACGTAATTTCCACCAGGCGGTGTACATTAAGTGTGTGTGTGTGTGTGTGTGTGTGTGAGGTGTGCGCGCGTGTTTTTCCCCATTTTTGGAATTGTAATCCGAGCCATGAACGAGCCATGGAGTGGCATCTCATGTGCCACACGAGTGCTACGAGCACACTATACATGGAGCCGCTGCTTATGTAAAGAGACCCTCCAATGCTTTTATACTCCTTCCACTCCGCACCGCACCTCACCGCACCGCACTTATATAGCATCTATCTAACATATGTGTGTGCTGCACGCAATGTCTGACATGTTATTTTTTCAATTGCTAAAACTTTTCCTCTTCCTTCCATCCGCCCCTCTGCTTTTGCCTTTGCCTTTGCTCAACTTAGCTAATGGTCGTTTTGATTATGTTCCTTTCAGCATGGCACAGCATATACTCCCACTATATAGTCACATATATATATAGCGAGTATATGGCATTGTGTGGGTGTGTGCTGAATCTGAAATAATTATGGGTTTACTTATAAAATCCAATTTCGAATGCCATTCTACTATCCCGTTGCTCTACTATATATGCGAGGCTTCAAGTGTGCTTGGCTCAAGTCACGACAACAGTTGAATTCGAGTTGATACTCAACTTTAACATAAATTTAAGATTGTGTTACTAACAAATCGAACAAAACACTCGACGTGCAGCGCAATATTTATTTATGTATGTATATATTGCCAGGGAATTCTGTATGGAGAGCGATATCACGTATACGACCAGCAGACAACTTCAGAGCGAAACAAAAAGGCATAAATATTAATTTCATAGGCTTTTCCTGCATTCGCTTCGATTATTGATTGTTTTGTTCAAGTAACATCGACTTTCTTTATCGTTTAACTTTAATTAACTTCATTCTTCGGTATTATCCAAGACTCCTAGTTAAATCTAATTTATTCATTTGCAATTAAAAATAATTTGAATAAATATGATGAGTATAGTTTCCATCACATAAAAATCAACAAAATAATAAAAACAATTTTAAATAGTAATAATAAATAGTATTTTTACTTATGTAAATGAATTATGAATATGAATTATATAATATAAATCATATTAAATATTATGCCATATGAATTATACAACATAAATTTTTTTCATCCATTAGTTCGATCAGATCACAATATTCTGTATTCGTTAAAGAATACAAATATTCTAATAGCTTTAAATATTCCAATAGCATTTTATTAATTAGTTCTATAAAATGAAAAATATGATTTGTTTTAAAAGCAAAGTATAATTTAAAATAATAAAATTTAATTTTTTTTTCGATTTTAATGAATTTTGATTTATATAAAACTACGATCACATCACTGTTTTTGCGATATAATAGATGTAGGAAATGTCAGAGATTAGAATTAAGACCAACTTAAACTGAATGAATTTCATTATGGAATTTAATAGCACTTGATAGTTAGAAATCTCTTCAGCTAGATTTCAGTATACTATATACTGTCTGGTATATACCGCGTATTACATTGGTAATACTTCACTAATTTACTTAACCTTCAACAAATTCTTGAAATATTGTAGTAAATTCGCATCAGTTCTGATTTTTCATTCAAGCTGTAATTATTAAATATCGCTTAGACAATTACTGTTTGAATTTTCCAAATAATATAAATTAAAACAAATTTAGTATATGAAATACAGTAATGGTATTCACTTGAATTCAACAAGATGTACACATCTAATAATTAGAAGGAGTCGAGTCGAGTATTATGTCGGATAGTTGCTATCGTAAATGGGCGAAAAACAATTGGCGGTTCACGCACACGTAGCATACACAAGTAGAAGTAGATGAAGAGAGAGAGATAGAGAGAGTGTGTGAGATGATAATGATAAAAACAATATAATGACGCGGCAATTGTTGACAACATCAAGTGCGAGGACGAAAGCAGCCACAGCAACAGCAACAGCAGCCTCCAAAAACATTGCCAGAGTCCAATTGAGGCAATGAATGAATGAATGGAAAAGGTGCAGAAGAGATGCGACTGGCCAAAGCAGCTCGATCTACCTACTTAGCTGGCTAGCTACCTTATATCTATGCTACATACCTCTAGCCTCTAGCCGTACTCGAAGCGTCACAATGGCAGCTCTCACACATAGAGAGAGCCACTCGTCTCTGTGTGTGTGTGTGTGTGAGAGAGGGCATAGAGAGGCGGCTCAAGTGGGCACTCGTTGGCTGCTGAGCTGGCTATGTGTGCGTGTGTGTGTGTGAGCGAGAGCGAGATGGCAGGCTTAGCGCACACACAGAGCCCTAGGCTGGCCTTGTTTGGCACAAAGGATACGCGACAGAGCACAAATGGTGGTGGTTGTTGTTGGTGGTGGTTGAATGAGCCACTCACTGTATTTGTAGTTGTTGTTGCCGCAGCTGAGTTGCCGAGCTGCCGAGCTGCTGCTGCTGCTGCTGCTGCCGCTGCTGCTGGCGTCGTCGTTGTTGCCGTTGTAGTAGTGTCTCCTTGTTGAAAAGGACATGAGAAGCCACTTAGTGCCGCGACTAAACAACAGCCAGAGAGACTCTCTACCAAGCCAATACACATAAGCACCAACGACTCTGTGTGTGTTGGTCTGTGTGTATCTCAGGCTATATGCCCAATGGTGGATGGATGCGCCATATAACCAAAACTGTCTCTCTGCAGCTGTATGTGTGTGTGTGTGTGTGTGTAGTTTTTGGTACTTTTGCGCCGTTGGCTGCTTGGACTCGTGTCGAGTTCTTGATGTCTCGTTAGTTGTTGATGACACTTCAGTTTGGAATGTTTAGAGTGCGGCTCTGACAACGCAATCCGAATCCGAGCACGCAAATCGTCCGATCAAGATCGTTATCAACATATTGCATTTCCAACTGCAACAGAAAATTGAAATTGAAACTTTTTTTATTTTGCAAACTCTCTCAAAACTGATTGAAATTCCATCGTGTGTGTGTGTGTGTGCGTGTGTGTTTAAAGGCATTTGAGATATAAATATTTATGATTATGATTATTGCCTAGTGTGATTTTTGTTCGTGTTCAGTGCGTTAAGTGTTAAATTGTTTGTTGTTGAAAGCAGCCCGGGCGCTTTCTCGTATTAGCAACATATTTGTACATTGAACGGCCGCAAAGTGGCGGAAAAACGCAAAAGCACACCGTTGTCGTCGCCAACGCCGCCGCCAGCGCAGCAGCGACGCAAATCGGGCAACGCATCGCCATCGCCATCGCCAACGGCCAACACCGACATAGTCGTAGTCGCCAGTCCAGCGGCATCGCCAACGGCCACCGATATGACCACGACCACGACGACGAGCAACACACATGCTTCCAGCATGGAGCGCACACCTTCCAAGCACAAGGAGCGCGAAAGGGAACGTGAAAGGGAGCGGGAACGGGATCGGGATCGGGTGCGAGATCAACGCGAGGCAACAAACAGCAGTGGCAACAGCAGCGGACTTGGCAGCGCCGGCAGTTTGCCCGCCTCGCCACAAAGTGCGGCCACAGTTAGTCCGGGCACGCCCACAACGCCCAAGCGTCCATTGCGCACCTCGACGCCATCGATGGAGCAACAGCAACAGCAGCAACAGCAGCGTGTGGCGAAAGTGATTGCGAGCACAGCCAGCACAACGGTGCCAACGACGACACCGGGCAGCGGTGCTAGCAATTTATCGGCCGCCGATCAACTGCGAATTCCAACGGGCGCGGCGGCCTTTAGCGGCTTTCCCGGTCTGCACAGCATGAGCAGCCTGATGGTGCCGTCGTCGGCAGCGGTTGCGGCCGCTGCAGCGGCTCCCTTCCTGCCCTGGTCACCCATACTGCTGCCGCCATGGAGCCATGCCCTGCTGCCGGCTGCCTTCTATCCGGCGGCTCTGCGCAACGCGTTGCCGGGGTAAGAACAACTGACAACCTCCACAACTTCAGCTTAGTCCCCGAGCATATGTATATCTCAGCCAAGAGCTGAAGCTCCTAATTATTATTATTAACATATATCCTAGTCATTAGACTCTTCTCTTTATACTCGACTTTATACTACGATTGCGTAGCTTTCATTTATAACTTGAAAGTTTAACACTTATGTTCAAGCCAAGATCAAATGCATTTTAAGAAATTCATTAATTATTAATATCTTAGTCTATAACTTCAGCCAATATTACAGACGTTTTAAACAATTGTGTTAAATATTTCAAGTCTTTAATCCTTACCTAATTTAAGTCATTACTCCATAACTTAAAAGCTTCAATTGCAAGCTGAAATTTCAAAAGAGATTTTTAACTTTCAGCCAAACAATTCCTTTAATATGAGAAATTTGCAATAATTTGTAATAACTACTCCATAAAACCTTCAACATTAGGAAGTTAATCGATCTATAATTAACTTTTATGCTAGACAAGAAATTCTTTATTCGCACACATAAAATTTTGATCTAGCTTAAACTTGCTACAGGATCAACACTGTACTTCGTTATTGTAAGCTTGTTCAACAATAACTGTCATAGTATTAGTGAGCTTTTCAAGCTAAAGCTTTATAAAGCTCACGAAAAGAGTCAGCTATATCTATCATTCTCTCTCTCTCACACGCACAGGCAAAACTAGATCATTTGCTAATCGTGTTTTTCGCCACTTAAGGATGTTATTTTAAGCCAAGTTGCCCACTAAATCCAGCGGCTAAGCATTCGATCCAATCAAGACACTTGCACTTGCCCCTTGAACAGCCTACCAAGTAAATTGCCCAAATCCTTGATCACGTAATTT
Organism: Drosophila niveifrons; assembly: GCA_035046325.1. Classification (NCBI taxonomy): domain Eukaryota; kingdom Metazoa; phylum Arthropoda; class Insecta; order Diptera; family Drosophilidae; genus Drosophila; species Drosophila niveifrons. Next base: position 6,010,761 of record JAWNOC010000063.1, on the reverse strand, counting down.
CCCCCGAGCGACTAAGCAGCAAAGTAAAGTAAAGCAGATTTGCCAAGAGGCTGGTGCAAAAGAAAAACAAAAAAAAACACAAGAGAGAGAGAGAGAGAGAAAACGATCGGCGGCTCAAGTGTCTCGATGTTGGCCGGTGCTAGGCTAGGCTTAGAAAATACGAAATTAGAAATTCCCATAGGTGAGTTGCAGGGAAACCCCAACCTGGCCAACATGTGTGCAACAGACAACATGACGACAGCGACGGCGTCACACTGTCTGCTCGAAGGCCAGAACACAGTGCAGAGGGAATTCCGTCTCGAGATGCGGGGAATGCCCCGACTGTGTCCGACTGTCCGTTTTCTGTCTGTGGATAGATAGATCGAACCTCAACCTGAACCTGATGCGACGCGTGGGAATTTCGCGACGAGCGAAATTGGGAAAATTTGTGCATGGAAAAACCGGAAGCGAGTACGCTTTTTACTTGCGCCAACATGTGGCACGAAAAACAGCAAAAATTCCAAAAGAGAGACGACACACACAGGTAGAGGAGGCGATGATGATGAGGGCAACAAAGGCGGCGGCTTTGCGTGTTTAATTGTTGATGGTATTAGTGGAAAATCAAATTTGCATTAGCAGCATGTAGAAGACAAGCGAGAGATGCGAGTTTTGAAATAAGAAGCGAGTCTTGATCTTGAGTCGGACAGAAAGGTGTCAATAATCCAGCGATTTGGCTGCACTTAATCAAAGTTAATTCCGAGCAAGGTGTGAAACATCCATGGCGTGCAAATTTTTGTGAAAGTCAGTCTCAGTCGCAGTCGCAGTCTCAGTGTCAGGTACTTGCCACATGTCTGTGGCAGGTAGAAAGGTTCAATCCATTGTGATCTTTTCCGGTCATTCATGACAACGACAACGACAACGACACAGGATGTCGGATGTCGACTCTGATAGACTATAACTGCAACTACAACTCAGCTCTTTTTTTTCGTTTTCGTTTGTTGCAGCCTCTTTGATGCCAAGGTGCCATCGTCGCAACGCTCCGGCTTTCATATATCCGACATACTCAATCTGGATGGCTCAGAGCTGAAGAGCGCTGCCGCCGCGGCTGCCGCAGCCGCTCACCACACAACGCACAGCCAGCACAGCAGCAGCGAACTGGGCAACGAGTCAAGCAACGGACATGGGCATGGTCCAACGCCCACGGCATTGTCGCCAACACCCAGCACATCGTTGCCACCGCCCAGCAGCGGCGATGAGTTGGCCTCCGCAGCAGCAGCAGCAGCAGCGGCAGCGGCACATGGTGATCCGCATAGCACAGAGCAAACGCATCATCAGCAGCAGCAGCAGCAACAACATCAAGCGCAGCATCAGCAGCAGACGCATCCGCAAGCGCATCATCAGCATCCGCATTTGCATCAGCATCCACATACGCATCCGCAATCGCATCATCAGCAGCCGGTGGCGCCACTACCGCTGTCGCATCATCAAAACTTGGGCGGCGCTCAGCCGCCGATGCCACATGTGGGCGCCCATGCACACGCCGCCTCCGCCCAGGCCGCTGCCCATCTGCTGGCCAGTCACAATGCAGCGGCCGCCGCCGCTGTTGCCGCTGGACAATATCTGCCAAAGAACTTTGCCGGCAGCTTCGATGAGATGTCCTCCTACCATCACATGGCCCAAACGATGCTCTCGCACTCGGGTCGCAGCGCATGGATCAAAGAGAACGAGCTCTATGGTAAGTGTTCTATCCCCAAGAATTCTTTCTTTTAACTATTAACTACTCTTAAGAGGTGTTAAGTCAAATGATCAACTTTAGAAGGAATAGAAATATTAATTATCATTTATTTATCATTATTATCATTTTCTGAAAGAAAAGTTTCTCATCACTCTTATGGTTAAATACTTAAGCCAATTATATAAAAATATTAATAGAAATTTATAAAAACATTTAATAATTAACAGTTTAAAATATATCTCTAATAGTATTTTAAGTATTTCCAAAAATAGCTACAAGTTTTTTGAATTTTAGAATTTACTTCACAAAATCAGAAATACATCTTAAAGAGTTTTCAATTATTAAAACACCAATTTAGAAAAGTTTTCTACTAAAATGAATTGAGGCACTGCTAAGAGTATTTGTTTTCTGAATCACCAGTTTACATCTTCAAGAGTTTTTTATTATTTATTCCAAATTATGATCTTAATATGAGAAAGTTAAAGTTCGCTTTTAAAAAACGCTACTGAACTTAATATAACTAATTAGCTTTAAAATATTGAAATGAAGGTCTATAAAAGTTAGCGAAGTCATATTTACAACATTAAAGTGTATTTATATTTATTGGTAAAAGAAATACTTGACTCTTCTCAGATTTCGCAAGCATTTGAAGAAGGTGCAACCATAGAGTGAAAGCCAGAAATGGGTAGGGGTAAGGAAAATGGAAGGGGAATGTGCAGCAAGTCTAGAGCAACCGCCTAATAATATTGTTCAATAATTGCCTCACAAAAGGCAGCTGTGTTTGCATACGTGCGATGTCGGTGGCACTTTGTTAACCCCAGAGAGGCAGAGAGGCAACCCTTAGTTGCCCATTTCTCTGATGTGGGCATGCCACGCCCCGTATTGCATTTTATTTTAGAGTCGTTACTTAGATGCGTCGATGTGTCGTGTCGATTCAGGTGCTTGAAACGCGAAGTGCCTCGAGAACCACCCTTTATTATATTTTTTTTTTTTTTTTTTTTTTTTTTTGATTCCGTATCAACTGCGCCCAACCTAATCTTGACTAATAGTTTGTATGCGCTTCACACTTGAGGATTAATTTTGTTATTTCATTTCTCTCTATATATACAATATAAATTCCGTTTTTTTTTTATGTTGTTGCTCCTTTTGTTTTTTTTTATATGATGCCTCCCCTCGACTGTTGCGTTGTTGTTGCGGACACAACATTTTTCAGTCATTCCTTTCATATAAGCCTGAAAATTTATGGCACGCACTTCCGTTTCGTCCTTTTTTTCGCTTGGCCTTTCCTTTATTTTTTTATTATTTCATTTTTTCGGTTGATATGGTGCTCAGCTACAAATTATAATTGTTGCCTGTTTGCCGTTTTTTTTTTTGTTGTTTTCTTCTTTTTTTTTTTGGGAAATTTCACAGCTGTAAGCCGAGTCGTTTTGATTATATTAAGTTATTAATTTGTTGAGTTGTCATGGTGAGAACGATTTTTAGTGGATTGAGTGATAGTGGAGTGTGTGGGGGGGGTTAAACCAGCAGGTTACGGGTGTTGTTTAGTCAATTGTGACGGAATGCGAAAAATAATTTACACACAGCGAACACACAGTCAAACATTTTCCCGAGAGATTGGCACTATTCACGCCCCCTTTTTATGGCGATAAATCAAATGATCTATATCCCTTTAGCAGAAAAGTGGGCGTGTTGCGAATAAACCAAAACCGAAAGCAAAAGATGCCAACTATAAATTTGCAATTGAGGTACAGTGATGTACTGATGTCTGGGAGGGGGGATCATAGGAAGGCAGGAAGGCAGGAAGGAAGCAACGATCGCAGCCCTGTTTGAGGTTTGCCTTTTGTGTAGCATCCCATTCATTGTCTCTCTCAGTTTGTAACCTTAATGTGTATTTTCATAAGCATTTTGTCGTCTCCCGATCACGGCAAACAATGACATAGCAGCAAAAATCGAGAGAAAACAAAAAAGGCAAAACACAGACACAGAGAGAGAGAGAGAAGGTCAAAAGGCAGCAGCCCGAAAAGGTGTAACACCGCAGGGTTGCGCCCTGCCCAGAGCAGGATTGCCAGGTAGTCGACCAACGATCGTTGCTCGATCGCATTGCCTTGTCAATGGAAATATTGCCCTCTAATTAACGTTATTAGTTGAGCTACGGTGTGCTGCTGGTTTTGTTCCAAAGCTGAAATACATTTTGGCTACACAGGGTTGTGCGGCCTTTGCATCTGGCCACCCCGATCACCAACATGACTCTTCTCTCCCTCTCTGCACCCCTATCCCTTCTTTTTCTCTCTCGCTCTCGAACATAATCCAATTGTGCGAGTGTTTGGCGGTTGTCCTGTTTACCCACTGACTTTACATTTAGCTGCCAATTTTTGTTTTTTTTTTTGCCTGCTCATTGGCATTGGGGTGTGTGCGTATGCGGTGTGTACTTTGTGTGCTGTCGCATTAATTTAGCCAAATTGGTGACAAATTGACTCAAGCTCTTTACTGCGGCTCAATGCAAAATCGAACTGGAATTGAAAAAAAAAAGAGTTGATCGCAAATTAAAATGAAGATTGATTAAATTGAGAACCTTTTCATGCCGCTTTTTTGCTTTAACCAATTTTATGCTTCATCAGTAGACACGCTTCTCCGACTCCGACTCTGACTTCGATGCAAATGCGAGTCACAGTTTTGTCCAAACTGAAATCATCTTTACAACTATATTGAAATGAGCTAAATCACATCAACTAACTTTGGAAATTATTATTATTTGATAATTTTTACATTCTTATTTATATTGTACCTATACTTTTTGACATTCAGCAATCCGCTACTTGTTTTTCCGCCTGTAACTCATTCATATATGCAGCTGTCTTTCGAGATGTCTTAAGATAAGAAATAAGTATTTTTAATATGGTATTTAGGTATACTATAAGTATCTTATAAGTATAATTTCGCATTGCCAACGCAATTTATCTGTCCGCTTGTCTTGATGCAAATAACTCGCTCTTTGGGTCAATCGCTTAAGATTAACAATTAATATCTCTTAGAATATATTGTTAAATATATTCTTCATTCAACCTGAATTTGTCTGAATTTGTCAAAATAAAGCAATTAGTACTTTTTAGTATATTAGTATTAGTATTTCGCTTACTTTCTAAGCTATCTTGACTAAACTTGGCACAGTTACTCAGTTTTATTAAAGGCAAAATATATGTGTAAACTACTAAAGTAGTGATCTTTCAAATTAAATATCATTGCTGATTAAGTAAATTTATTTCCCTACTTAAGTAGTGCTCTTTCAAATGAAATATCATTGCTGATTAAGTATATTTAATTTCCCTATAAGTTTTAGGCATTTTTATCTAACGCATGCTTTCGCTTCTTCCAATTGCAGGCACTCAACAGCCGGCTAGCCCGGACAGCACATCGCCAGTGACCTCCGAGGTGTCGTACACCTACATAGGCTCCAATTGCCAAACGTCGCCCGCCCTCTCCGGTGACTACAAGAGCTACAGTCGCTCGGCGGACAGTGATGCGTTGTCCGTGGGCGATGCGCTGCACACGTTGCACGGCGCTTCAGCAGCTGGCGGCACTTCGGCGGCGCATGCGTTGCACAACAACAACAACAACAATAATAACAATAATAATAATAACAATAACAACCATAGCCTGAAGCATGACACGGGTGCGGGCAGCGGCAGCGGCCACGATGACAGTCTCAACGAGGATGGCATCGAGGAGGACATCGACGATGTGGACGATGCCGATGGCAGCGGCGGCGGCGGCGGCATCAATGCCGATGGCATGCCCAACAAGAAGCGCAAGCGTCGCGTCCTCTTCACCAAGGCGCAAACCTACGAGCTGGAGCGTCGCTTTCGCCAGCAGCGATATTTGAGCGCACCGGAGCGCGAGCACTTGGCCAGTTTGATACATCTGACGCCCACCCAGGTGAAGATCTGGTTCCAGAATCATCGCTACAAGACGAAGCGCGCTCAGAACGAGAAGGGCTACGAGCATCCCGGCTTGTTGCACGGTCATGCCACACATCCGCATCATCCGTCGGCGTTGCCATCGCCGCGTCGCGTCGCCGTGCCCGTCCTCGTGCGCAATGGGAAGCCGTGTCTGGGCGATGGCAGTAAGTTGTCGCAGGATTGTGTGACCACCGCCACCGCCATGCAGAATGCGGCGGCCGCACATCATTTGGTCGCGTTGAACGGCGCCGCGGCGTATCAACATGCGGCGGCAGCTGCTGCCGCCGGGTTGCATGCTCATGCCCATGCCCATGCCCATCCGCATGCTCAGCGCAGCGCTTGGTGGCCCTAATATTGCTAGGTGCCTGGATTCGAGTTGGAACTGGAACTGAAACTGGGCGTGACTGGTAACTCGAATACTGGACAATAAGTACGTGTGTGTGTGTGGATTGGATTAGCGGGGCAACAAAACAAACAAAAAAAAAAACACAAAAAAAAAACAAACATTGGTGCAATAATAAATAACAAAAGATGTGCCCCCGCTCTCTCTCCTTTTCTCCACTCCCGCTCTTTCTCTCGCTCTTGCTCTCTTTGGAGCAGCTTGTGGCATGGCCAGGCCAGAGAGACAGAGAGTCGCAACAAAAACAAAGGTCGACGAATTCTTGGCTAAGCTAAAAACAAATTTAAAACATAAAAAAACAAAAACAAAATCAAAACTACCAAAAAAAATTATATAAATGCATGTGCAACAAATTTGGCATCGCAACAAATATCATTCAACAAACAAAAAGTGACAACAACATTTTTTTTCCTGCGGCTCAAAAGTCGCAGGCCATTTAATTATAAGAATTTTTAATTTTTTTTTTTTTTTTTTTTTTTGCACGACAGTCGTTAAGACTTTTAGAATTTTAGCTGTAGTTAAAGATTATCTTCTTTTTTTTTTGTTTAGCAATAACGTAACCTATGCATATTATTAATAATAATGATAATCAATCGATTTGTAAATACAGAAAATAAACACACAAAAAAAAAACAGACCCTAAGATTATATTCAAAATTATAATGCAAATAAAAATAATACAATAAAAGCAAAAAAAAAAAAAACATAGTAAATAATCGTGTAAATATATATATTTAAACAACTAAATAATTAGTGTTCAATTTGTAGGAAGAATTTAAACTTTTTATATATATACATATACGTATTGTGTAGTCGTATCTATAACTGTAAAAATTATTAAAAATCCCAACTAATCAATACTTATTCATAGAAATATATATGAACTTTTTTTTTTTGTATAGTGCAGAAATAAAACCCAAAACAAACTCTTTGAATTTATAGTGCGTAATGAGTTCACAGGCAAAACAAAACAAAATTCGATAAATTTATTTGTAATATACGAGATTTAAACTAAAATTGAAAAAATTGAATAATCAAGACATTTTAGAAATTTAATAAAACTATTTACAGAAATTCAACAAATATGTTTACAAATTTATTTCATATATTTCGGGGAAGTTTTATTTCAGAATGTATTCGAGCAGTTTTAATTGCATTCTCCCTCTTCAAAATTGTGGTTAGTACTTCAAATATTTCGGGGAAATTTGAGAATATTTCAAAATATATTTTGTGTGATTTCAATGATATTTACCTGCTTCAAAATTGATGTTATTATTTCAGAATATTGCAGAATATGTTTGATATCATTTCAATGAAATTCTTCCTCTTCAAAATTGTAGTTATTATTTCATATAGGTCGGGAAATTTTCAGAATATTTCTGAATATATTTTGTATAATTTCAGAACATATATTTTTGGCAATTTTAATGATATTCTCATTCTTCAAAATTGTAGTTATTATTTCAGAATATTTTTGAGTAGTTTCAATGATATTCTTCTACTTCATAATTATATTTATTTTTAAATAAATTCGGGATAATGTCATACTATTAAAGAATATATTAAGCGTAATATCAATTACATTCTACTTCTTCAAAACTCTAGATATATTCCTATTCAATTGTTAATGCTTTTGTATATCTCGAAATTAATCAACCGGCAGTCGAAAGATAAGGTCCATTTGTCGTTTTTTATCGTAGTGCTGCGGTGGACTCCACACGATGCATAATGGTGGCCAGTAAACAATGGTAAAACATTAAGCAGCCCATAAATACGCCTTGATTATGGCTTTTAGCTACCGTTTACGTCTGCAATGAGCGATTGGGATCGTAATCCATTAATGATTATACGAGTATGGCCAGAGTACTGCCAGACCAGAGACCACTTATAATGCTCGCACCCGTTCACACTGTTGTTCTTGTTGTTGTTGGTGTTGTTGTTGGTGTTGTTGTTGAGTGAGCGAGTGTGTTCAATGGCAACGCTTGAACCCGCTTGATAAGCTCGGATAGCACTAATTGTAGGTGCATATAGCGCATATATGTGTAGTATGTAAGTATTATACATTGACTTTATGACACTACTGCAACGAATGATAGTTGATACATTTTTGTGTGTGTGTGATATGGCAAAACGTAATCAAATCGCATCCATAGAACATAATCAATAATCAAGAGATAGACTTCGCGTAGTCTAGCGCCGATGACATGCTCTCTAAAAACTCATAGGTGAGTGCACATAATTTGCGCAAATAAAGAACTCGAACTCAAGTAGATGCTTTTGAGTATCTCATAAAATCAACAAGTGCTTTTCGAATAAACGACAAATTAAATTACTCATCAATGAGCACTGAAAACACTCATGAATACCATACAATACAAACCCACTCACATACTATATTCAGCTGTGTGTACATATCTATAAACATATATGTATATAATATTTGAACTAGTACGCCATTAGCTTCTGAGTTGCTTTTTGGGAAATTAAAGCGAAACTAGTGCAAGGCCACGACGAAGCCGAAATACTCTAAGCAACTTGACTTACATAGATCTTAATATATCTTTATAGATAGATATTTATAAATATGAAAAAAATCACAGATAAAGAAAGAACATTTTTAACCTTTCGATTTGATGTTGTTCCCAACATTTTACAATATCTGCATACTCAGCAGATAAAGATACTTTTGTATATTTACTGCCGATTTATCCGACACTCAAAATCAGATTTCAGGTGCACATAAAAAATTGAATTGTTTGTGAAAGCGAATACGCCCCGCGCTCTTGCTCGGTGTTTTTAGACGCCATAACAATAACCATACCGGGTATTAATAAACATCGAGTGCCTGGTCATATATTTCATGCTGCAACAACAACAACAACAACAGCAGCAACAACATGTGCAACATTTTTACAATGGCAATAAAATCAACGATTACTGTAGTCCCATAAATATTAGTATATAGTATATATTTTTATGATTTCTTTTTCCTCACTCTCGCTCTGTGCCTCCCACTCTTTGTGGTTGCTTTTAGATTTGTCAGTGCAAGCTTTAAATGAAAATGCAAAAATATAGCGCAAAAAAAAAATCAATATAATTATAAATAAGCCAGATGATGATTGGAATATATATGGCGATCATCGATAGTGTTGCCTGCTAAAGAATTGCACCAAAAGTTTTCTACAAAGAAAAAAAAAACAAAAGCGTTCAATATTTATTATAGTCAGGCAGAAGTTCCGAGTAACTAACGAAGTATACTATAAAAATGCCTTCAATTGTAATTGCCTTATAAATTTGTGGCAATGGCCATTAACTTTATTTGCATATAGTACTAGAAATTATCGGACAGGATGTTGATTAAACCGGGCCATTCACAAAGTGCGAGTACATTTGTTGTTTTTTTTTTTTTTTTGTGTTGGTTGGTTGTCGTTTGAAAAGATCTAGATTAGACGTAATAACTGCTCAAGACTGATAATGCCCTAGCAGCCAAGCAGTTTAACACAATAATAAACTTTTTGTTATTATTTTTAATTTTTCGTTCAGTCTTTTTTTTCCCTATTAAAGATAAGCTTTGGGTCTCGCAGTGCTCCCATGCGGAGGCACCTGATTGCCTTTGTTTACGTGTATATATGTGTGTATATGTATGTAGCAGTGAGTCCGGGTTCGGGACAGGGACAGGGCCGTATCAGCGATTCGATATGTCTCACAATGCCGGACAACTTGGCCAAGCGATCGCAAAGTACATCGATATATACACATATATATATATAGTTGTACCATATTGTGGTCAGCATGCGTGGACGTCATGTCAACGACAAACGTGCCAGCTTATCATTATTTGCGACAGCCACCGCACTCACACTCTGTTGGGGCAGCACTTGATGGATGCGGCGGGCAGGTTGTGGTTGTTATAGTTGTGGTTGTTGTGGTTGTGGTTGCCGTTGCCGTTGCGGAAGAAGCCCAGCTATAAAATCTATCAAAATCATTAATAACTTCATTTCTTGACGTAGTTAATTGAGTTGACTGCGCACATACAGATATGTAAAGGTTTTGTGTGTGGTCAGGTGCTAGGGAATTGTAAAAAATATTCAATAATTATGGTAGATATCAGCGAACCACATTCAACGCTAATCTTCCATAATTACGCGAAATTTTAACACATTGCATCAGATTGAAGTATGGTCAAAAATATTCAAAAACTGTAGAAAAGTAAAAGGCTAATAAGTTATTTTTATTTATTTTTATTGTAAGTAATTAATAGAATTCCTTGTGCAATGAAATGAGCCATGCCAAAATTTCAATTTAATCGGATTGAAAATAAAATCTAGTTTTTAAAAAGTATTCAAATATCATATATTATTAATAATAAATATAATTATCTTTAGAAACGTTTTTGGTTTTTCCCTTCAACGAGATTGTCATATTCTCATTTTGTACTTGGTGAACTTAATTGAATATGAAATATCTAAATATATATAAACAATCTCAATCTTTCTCTTTGCAAGGAATAACAAAACGTTAAAAAATAAATTGACTTTATTTATTTAATCTTAATTTCAATGAACTTGGCTTTTTTAACGTTTTGTTTTTCCCTTTCCCAACAAGTTTCTAGTTTCTCAATTTGTATTTGAATAAATACTTAATAATCGTTCTGTTTTTCCTTAAATTTTAAGTTTCTTTTTTTATGGCTAACCAAATTGTTTAAGGCAATAAAACTATCAAAGATATATGTTAATATTTATTAGACTCTCATTTTGTTTGTTATCTATAATGCTTGAAAGCTCGGAGCTGAATATGAACTTTGGTCTTCGGGAGATCCGACTTTAGGTGATATTCGAGCATACGCTACAGAATAGTATGATGTAATTTTGATGAACATTATATACATACTTTATCTACTCTTCCTGAATATTTAAGTCAGAGATTCAACTAAGATTGAAATAGAATCAACAGATTATAATATTTTGGTCATCGATAGCCGAATAGAGATGAATGCATTGTTGAAGCTGCAGAAGTTCTAAAAGTATTCTAGCTACACATCGATATTTCTTTACAATTATCAAAATGTATGTATGTTAATAAAACTATGAGGCCGGTTTATAATTGCAGTCACCATACACATAATATCCCTAACAAGCTCTGCAATCTATGCGAAGTCCTACCGCCCACTTAACTCATCCGCCCACACTATTATCTCGGTCAGCCGCCTAGTTTTGTCAAGCCATTTTTACACACAAAGTGATTACCAGAAACACGCTGAGATTCTACACAACTGTTGAGTAACAGTTGGGCAAAAGTACCCAAAAGCAAGCTCGACAATCATTGTGAAGCTACTCTGCCTGACCACGCCCACCTAGCTCATCCGCCCACACTAATATCTTGGTCCGCCACCTAGTCAAGCACATACACAACATATGAAGGATATAGAACAACATTTTTGGCATTGACTTTTTCAGCCACTTGCTTAAATCAACTGCCAGCAGCTTTCTCTGAGAATGAATTGCAATGTCTTGCAGTTTAGTAAAAGTCACAACTGTTGATCAACAGTTGATCAAAAGTACTCATAAGCCAGCTCTGAATTCTTTGCAAAGCTCTGCTGCCTAACCACGCCCACTATTCACATTGGCCTCCATCAATATCTCGGTCCGCCGTCTAGTCAAACAAACTCTCAACTTATGGCAGACTTAAATCAAAATTTTTGACACTCACTTTTTTACACCTCAACTGATTAACTGCAGCTTACTCTGTTAATTCTTTGTAACTCTGCAAAGCTACCGATCACAATAATAATATTAGAAACTCTTCACTAAAATCTGGTCAACAGGTCGTATGAAACATTTTATATTGAAAGGGGCCCAAAAAAGTGGTTCAACGGGTCGTATGAAAGATTACACAACATTTTAAAGTCAGTGAGACGAAGTTTTCTATAGACCTTCTGCAAATCGATGTGTTTTATAAATTTGTGCTATTAAGCGAGTGCCTTGAATATTCTGCTCTACTCTATTTAACCAACAAGATTCTTTGGGATTATTATTTTTCTGTTTTCTTTTTTGTAAATTAAGTGTATTTGTAATGGGTTTAGCTTAAGTATTTTCAATGTGTATTTATTGGCGACTTGTAATTGGGTAATGAGAACAAGGTGAGGTAAGCGGATGGGCAACAATAACAACAATAATAATGATGACAACAACAACAAGAAGAACATGAACAACACTCCAGGTTAAACTGGTGAGCACTTGTCAACAAGCCCAAGAACAAGAAGAAACGCTGAGAACAACAACAGAACAACAAGAAAAAAGCTGTTCAAGGAGTACGTGTAGCATGTCAATCGATCGCCACTTACAACGCTTAATCAGCAGCGATTTCAGTCGATAAATTGAATGTTGTTGTTACTGTTGCTGTTGCTGTAGTTGTTGCAGCTGCTGCGTTTCAAATTTGGCATTGATAAAGCTGACTGGCTGGCAGACTGTGCCAGACAACGTCAGCGACAACAACGACTTTGATTCGAATATGCGGTCAGTTTGTAATGAAAAATTGATTAGCGCTATACGAATATACAAGTATGTTATGTATATATATATGTTTGTGTGTGACAATTGAATAAATAAATTTATCAGAAAATAAACGTAAATCAGTGAACAGAAATGTAGAAATTAAACAGGCCAAGTAAAGGCAGCAAAGCAAATAAATGAGATTACAATTAATAAAATAATCGATAAGTGCACGAGTTCTACCCCGCTGCTCTTCTCTGTTTTTTTTATATGTTACTATATAGTAGTACTTAATGATATAGCTCGCTCTTCTTGTTGTTGTATTTGTAGGCCAAAGATAATTGCGTTTTTGATTTAACCACAAGCAAACGCGACTCTGCAGCCACTTGAGTACCTCAAGTCTATGCCTAGAATATGCACCTTATAAGTGCCATACTAAATGCCATTTTTCCATCATATTCATACACACATACGAATATGTATATATTTGTATATAGTATAGCGTGTAAAACGCAAATGACATTTAATTGGCAGTGCACAATAAGTGAGCGGGCAAGTGGGCGTCAACAATTTCATTTCACTCTGTATGATTTTGCAATTGAAAATATTACTATATGTATGTTATACCAACCATACTGATTTGCTTGTCCACAAATGGGGCTGGGGCTGTCAGATAAGAGCCAGCGAGCTCACACATCATTGGTCTAGCCAGTTCCACCAATACATTTCATCGATCGCGCCAACAAGCGCAAGTATTTATCCATTTACATTTATAAATCATTCCTCTTAATTCATAAATCAATTTGTAATCTTTTCTCGTATATCTGAAATTCAATTTTCATAATAATATACAACATTTTTGTTTATTCATTTTTCTAATTATAAAAATGTAATTTTTAAAACAAATTTGAACCACGCAATATTTTTAAATTTAAAGTTAATGCTGCTCAAATGTCTAATATATTTAATTTATAGGTTTTTGTATTTTATAATTTTATTTTATTTAGCTTGACGGCCCTTTTTTTGTGTCATTTAATAATTTATTTTAATTTAATAAATATCTGCACTACAATATATAGAGTATAAAAGTTTACCTTAAAACTATATATTTGTCTTTTATACAATACATTTTTATTTATTTATCAAATATTTATCAAGTAAATAAAAATCTCTGCTTTGATTTGGTCAAGGCAAAGGAATATTATGAAACGTATAAGTATATTTTATAAATCGATTTTATATATTATATAAATTTTATGAATGCAATGCTAATATTCTAAAATGTTATTTACAAGCATGAAAATCAATAAAATTTTATAAGATTTACTATGTAACATAATTATTATTATTATCACAAGCCGAAAAGCCTAAGTGGCTCTGTCTTATTTCTCAACAAAATAATAATAATAATTATTATACCCATTTTTTTCCTTTGCTTTTTTGTAATAGAATATTAACATATGATTTTCATATTTAAATATATTTTTGGATTGTAGCCAAACTTTTGTGGATAATACAGTTTTCTTTATAAAATATTTTGTCTTTTATAATATTATTCATATTTGAATAGTATTTTATATAAATGATTTTCATACTATATAGTATTAGTATACTACTATAAAAATAGGTAGTTGTTTGTATATTACTGATTTTGATATTAGTATACAAAAATACTAATAATAGTATAAATATCAGTTATATAAAATACTACAATTTTAGTATATAATATACCAAAAGAGAAAAAATGAATTGAGCTGTGGGAAAACATTGACATCAGAGAGCGGCATCAACATCGAGGCATCTGCCCTTTGAAGCTATAAAACATATTTACAGGCGACCTTTTCCTCAATTAGCTAGTTTGGTTATTGGCTTGACCGTTGTCCGCAAATAAAATGCAATTTTAATGACAAAACTCTTACACACAGTGTGTGTGTGTGTGTGTTGTGTGTGTGTGCCTATATGCTATAGATACAAAGTCGCAATATCGCCATTCTAATTAGCCAACGTGCTGCAATAAAGCGCCGGAAAAGAGCGTCCCGCTGAGGCGAGCAAAAGGTGCTTGGGAAATCTCTATGTTTGTATGTGTGTGTGTGTGTGTGTGTGTGTGTGTGTGTATACTTTTTGGGGGTAGTGACTAAATGAGTGAGTGAGCGATTGACTGACTGAGTTATACTGACTGACTGCATTGTGGGCGCTTGCAAATCAAATCAAATTAAGTCAAAGTTGATGGCGCATTTTACAGTTGTTACAAACGGCGTTGGGGAATGGAAAAGGGAATTTAAGAGGGTGGCGGTGGGTGGGAGTGTAAAATGTAATAATGCCTCATTCACAACGTTGTTGTTTTAGTTGTATGTAGTTGTTGCCAACAGCCAGCGCTGTTTGTTGTTCATTTCGCGGCCATCGTCATTATCAGCATGTAATTTCTCATTTTCATAGTCAATTAAGTCAATCACACGCCCTTTTAGCCACCGCAGCGTCGTCGCCGTCGACGTCAGCATTCGTCTGTCCTCCTCCTCCTCCTCCTCTCTCTCTCTTTCTTTTCCCGCTCGACTCGAAAGCCACCCTCTGCCAAATTAACACGTCGACGCCGTCGTCATCGTCATCGTCGTTGTCGTGGGTTGTTGGCTTGTTGTTGGTTGGATTGGTTCATTGATGGGTGGGTTGATGTTTGATGGTTGATGGTTGATGAACTGGTGGCCAGTTGATGGACTTTGTTTTGGGTTCCGTTTCCTTTGAGGCGCGTTGCCAGTTGCCAGTTGCCAGTTGCCTTTTGTTTATTTGTAACGCAATGCAGCCGCGTTTATTGCTCAATTTTCATCGATGTGTGTTGCGTTGTGTGCGCTTGCCAAAATTACATATTCATAGCACCAACCACCACACGAAGAACATTACGATTACCATTACCACAACCCCCCCACACACACACACACACACCCCTCTAGGATGTACAGAATATGAACCAGAAACAGGACCAAAGACCAGGCTCAATAACTGTAACAATTTCAAGCACTAAAAGGACACGTGGCAGCTGCTTTTAAAATTGAATTTCCTGCATGTAATCTTGTCGAGTCAATTGTTTTTGCGTTCGCCCACCCCCCCCCCCCCACGCCATCTTTCCACTTCCCCCTCTCCGCGATGTTTTTGCTTTTTCCCAAACACGTGCAACGCTTTTCTGGGTGTGCGGACGTGTGCAGCTTGCCTCCTGTCTCTAGTCTTCTGCCTCCGACACCCTCGACGCCCTCACCCTGACCAACCGCTGGTCACACTTCATTATTTATGAAGATGCGGCCAATATGTTGACTATTTGTGAACACCCAATTTATAACCCCCCCTCTAACTCCTTCAATAGCTTGGCCGACTACATGGCTTTGTGTACTTAGCCATTGGCATGTTGTGGCCAGGATTAGCTTCTTGACTTTTGCCACTCGCAAATAGAATAGAACAGCGAATTGTCGAAGGGAACAATTTTATTTATTTTGTAAATCTCAATCTCATTTTTATTGCTGCGCCAGCAAATTGATGTGACATTTTAAAAGCAATATATATATCAGAATAACATTTAAAATATTTAATTTACAAAATTCATTTGCCTAACAATTTGAAATTCTTGGCTAAAAATATTGCTTCAAGAATGTTTTACTGAGAGAATTAAAGAGATTTTTGGCAGGATTAAAGAGATTTTCGATCTTGAAGCAAGATTTTTATGTAAGTTCTCAAACATCATTTTGAGATTGAAGAATATTGTTTTAAGTTCTAAAAGATATCAATTCGATAATTTTGTTCTTTGAATTTCCCTTCTTTTTAAAGCAAACCCTAAATTCTGATGTAGTTTTGGTAATATTTGTAGTCCCATTTGTCTTCTCATTTCAAATAATTAATATTTGTATGAGCCTAATTTATATTTATATGACAATTACTATATATGAACAAAATTCTATGTTATTATTATTATAAATCAATATTATAATAAAGAAATAATTAATATAAATGACAAACATTTTTATTTGAATTGTCGAATTATTATTATTCAATATTGAAATATAAAAAAATGTTGTGAAAAAAACAGAAATCTTTCTTAAGCTGAAAAACTTATTTTTAACACATAACACATAAAATATTTCTCAATTAATAAAATCTACTAATGCATATTATTTCTAAAATAAACGATATATTTATACTTCATAAGATTAAAAAAAAACTTTAATGCTATTTCGCTGAGATATATCTTTAATGTAAAATTAATGACCTTGATGTTCCTCGTATAGTGTTTTAGCAATATCTTTTTAATTTTTAAAAATATAAATAAATCAATTAGGTATAAATAAATGAAATATATATGATAAAATTAATATAAAATTCATTTCATTTTTGTGAAATTGCATTGCCACAAAATTCTCTCGAGCAAGTAAATTATACGAATAATAAATTGGTCGACCGCAATATTTTTCCACGAATATTGACAAGCAAATTTGAGTATTTACAGAGCAGCGCAAAAGATTCACACGAAGTGACGATGACAACTGAGCACATAACGTAATTTGTAGCATAATTAAAATGCCGAAAAATGGGAATGAATAAATGGATGGGAAAAAGGCCAAAGGCAAAACGCGAAACCTTTTCATCGAGTTTGTAGAAGCACTTTGTGGCGCAAGTTGCGTGTCTGGCAAACGCTGCTGTTGCCATTAAAAAGCCACCAAACATCAATTTAAATATTGCATTACAATGATTTGCATAAAAGGCAGCACGCAGAAAGAATGAGTGTGTGAGTGAGTGTGTGTGAGTGAGTGAGTGTGTGTGAATGAGTGTGCGAATAGCTGGGTGAGTCCAAGTGCTGTCTCTCAGAAATCAAAGCCAAAAAACCATTAAACCAATATAAATTTGCACTTTCACATGACCTCGCGTTGGCGTTGGCAATCTCTCTCACCCTCTCTCTCTCTTACACTCTATCTCTATCTCTTTCCGTGTGTGTGTGTTTCTCCCTTTTGTGTAGCCGGGTGTCGTTTAACTAATTTGAATATGCCGAGCCCCGAGCAAGTCTCTCTTTGTCTGTCTGTGTGTGTGTTTAGTGCTTCCCACGATATTGATATGACTTTGTCGTGTCGTGTCGTGTCGCTTGGGGTCGCCTCAAATCAAAATTCAAATCAACAAACAATAAACAATAAAGAGTGGCAGCCACCCATTAGCATACGTCACAAAGTGTGTGAGGCAAGGGTTGCGTTGCCTTGCGTCGCAACACCTGAGAAGTCAGGATCAAAATTCAGTTCAGTTGCAAGCTGCCAACAGAATTCTTGTTTAACCTTTGATTTCCATTGCATTACTCTTATTATTTATAAATAAAAAAAGACACGCATAAAACAAATAAAGACAACTTCATCGCAGTCACAACATCGTCATCGAGGTGCGTAGCAATTAACTGAACCTGAACCTGAACCCAAGATCCCACTCATCGTATTCCAATCCCGATCCCTATTTCGATCCCATGCCCTCGCTGCGCCACACCACAACAAAAACAAAAAAACAAAAACGGAAGTCATTAAGTTGGTCATTCAAAAGCAACAACAATAACAACCTATACAAAAAGGGTTCGCGACTCACGGCAGCTCGACGTGTGCTGCCTAATTGCGATCGAGGAGTGGGAGTTCTCGTCCTGCCAAAAGGGCGTCTGTCCCGCACTCAGCTTGGTAATTCGAGTAGACATTTGCCGCCTGGTCGAGTCAGCACTCAGCTAGAACAACGACAACAACATCAAGTGAAAAAGCAGATGATTTTATTGAAACGTCAATTGACCCAACAACAACACTTTGCAATGACAAACACACAAGCATAAATAAAAACTTTTACAATTTATGTAGAATTATTAATTTGTTTATACATCTGTTTTTTTCACAATCTATCTGGCAAAAACGGTAATTTTTGTAAACAATTAATAATACTATGAACAAGAAATATAATTATAATTATAAAAGCAAAATAGTGTGATATTATTCTTAAAATACACTAAAATCTCGTATATATTTTACTCTATGGTATATTTTAATATAATACTATATCGATATACCAAATAAAACAATTGGTTTAGCTCTTTTTGGTATATCTCTATGGTATATTTTAATATAATACTATATCGATATACCAAATAAAACAATTGGTATATCTCTATAATATATTTTAAATATAGTGCTAAATTGATATACCAAATAGAGCAATTGGTATAGCTCTTTTTGATACATTGATATAGTTCTAAATTCAAAATATACCATAGAGTTCAAAATATGCCGCATTGTCAGCCAAAGCAATATACTGTTTTGTCATATAAAAATAGTTAGTCATATAAGAAATACTTTTCTATGGGCAAAAATGCCCACTTACTATGGGTCTTAGTTGCTTAATCTGACAATTTGATATATTTTGCAATCGATGGTATATTTTGAATGATACTACAGTATGTTTTTTTTTTTTTTGTTGGTTTAGTTTCGTATATTTTAAAATGAATACCGCACACTCGACTGTAGCTTTCTTACTTGTTATTTATTTAGTAATTTTGTTATTATTTAAATTTCTTCAGGCATAATTAGGTAAGCGGTAAATACTATCAATCTTTGGTTGCTTGAAATATCCGTTGACTCAGATAAGTAAACTTGTAATTTAGCCCTAGCCATACGCCTAAGTGTTGTGGGACAAGTTGTATTGGATGATTTGGATAACTTGGCCAGGGATAAACATACGGATGTACATATACTTGCTACGCAATGCTGATAGACAGTGCACAAAACACAAAAGCTCGAGGCAAACAATGAACAATGGCTGGCACTGGACACTGGACAGCAGATACTAACGAAGTAACGAGGCACCAAGTGCCACATAAATCAGCAATGCGAGTCCAACTCAGAGTTGGAGTCCCCAGAAAGTGGATGGTGAATGTGGAATGAGTGCGGGACCGGACAATTGACGTCAACAATAACTAACAATGATGTCAACTTGTAATTGAATTGATTGACAATATTTTATATGGAAGTAGAATGGACTAAGTATAGCGAGCATTCGCCTTTAATGACAAAATTTGTTTAGATTAGCATTAATGGACAACGAGGACCCCGTCCGTCCGTCTGTCCACAACAATGATGGCTCAAAGGATGTGTGGGGGCAGGATACACACACACACACACACACACTCAGATTGCGACTCGAGACTCAGGACACAGGCGAGTGGCTTTGGCGTGGCCATAAAAAACGATAAGGCTATTCAATAAAAATACTTTAAGCGGAAAAACAAACTTCAATGGCGATAAAAAAAAATAACATATATACGTATATCGACAAGGGTCACACAAATCGAGCACAAGTCAAGTCCGAGAAGCAAACAGCAACAAATAAAGAGAGAAAAAAAAACTCACACTCCGCCCACTCGATTTCGGGTACAAGGACAACAACGACAATAACTGCGACGACAGGAACAATATGTGACATTGGCGCGGGGCGCGGGGGTCACAAGGAGGGTAAAGAGGATAAAGACTGGGGAGGTCACCCTTCAGTTTCGTTGCGCTTTTTAGTTAATGAAATCGTTTGCTAAATGAAACGTAAAGCCAAAAAAAAAATAAAAAAAAAAAACAGAAAACATCTCTTAACGGCCAACCCCAATCCTTGACAATCCTTTTTTCTAGTTGTTGTTGTTGTTGTGCAATTCTGAAGCTCAAGCGGAAGCGGAAATATGTCGCCGTTCAATGACAGCGTCAAGATTTTAAAATCAAATTTCGAAAAAAAAAAAAAATGCGATTTTCGGAAGAAAAAAAAATCGGCCACAAAATCATTTTAAAGCCACTCGAAAATGGCATTTTGATCTCCGTTTGCCGCATTTAATTTGATGTGGCCAACTGTGTGTGCGTTTCCGTTTCCGTTTCATTCGGCAGTCTTCTGCTGCTTCTGCTTTGGCCTCTTCATCATCATCATCATCATCCCCTCCTCCATCAGTCTGAGCTGTGGCAGCTGCTTGCTGTGGTCTGCACTTGCCGTTTGCGATTAATTTGTTGATTTATTTACTACGGAAGGGTTGCTTAACTCTATCTCCTTCCCACCCTACCTCCCTCTCTCCATCTGTATCATACGCTTTCTGCGTTATTATTTATTTATTTTCACTAAATTTTCTCGGACTTTACCGGAGCTGCATATCAAATGTCTGAAATAAATAGCACTCCGCATAAAGTCTAATTTATTTATTGCAAATTTAATGAATATAAAGTTTTTATATTTTTAATAATTTAAACAATTCAAATAAGTGAATAAATTACTAGAATAACTATTATTTGTTCTCATTTTCAATTATTTAAATTAGATGCTAGTATAAATATCTCTGCAACACAAACATGAATTAAACACAATAACTATTAATTGTTCTTACGAAAGAGCATAAATTAATGTATGCAAAAAGCCAACATTTTGAATTGTAGGCATACAAAAAATTATTTAAATTTTGTTAACTAAAATATTCGTACATATTTCGCTGAAACATTGACGAATTTTAATGACAAACACTATACAAATATACAAGCATATTTCTGAAATATGATCGAGAATTAGTAACGTTAAAGCCCTGTATTTAATATAAAAAATTAAAATTTAAAATTATTGCTATAAATTAATATTTATAGGCAAAAATATTAATACTATTAGATAGGGATAGATGAGTATACGATAGTTGGGATAGAGTAGATTTTGATTCTTATATAATTTTGTTTGGATAATATGAACTTAAATTTCTCATTTAATTTTTAAATAGAATTTAACATTGAATTATTAATTCAAATATGCACACAAATAATTTTGAATAAGTGTTTGAATTTTAAATTTAACTTTTAAATATAATACCAATGCACACAAATATTTGCTAAATATAATTTTATTCATTTTCAATTCATTTCGACATGTATTTTTTGTTTGCATATAAAGTAAATATTTTTATTTATATTAATCAATTCTACACTTCATTTAGAAACCAATTTAAAATTTCGTTTAATTTAAAGAACAAAAATAACAAAATTGTCTATTATATAATTGTGTTTACCTAACTAAATAATTTTTAATCAATATCTTAATCATATTTTACTTTTTAAAATTTATTCCGATACTATAGATTGTGTAATCTATTTAAGAGTTGCTTGTTTACTTTACGACAACGCAGAGCATTCTTTGGGTCTGCATAAATCGACAAGCAATCGAAGCGTAAGAGCAAAAAACAAAAACAACAATTGAGAAAGTTGTAGTCGAGCGTGCTTGACTGTAAAATACCCGCTTCGCACTTTAAATAAAAGCAAAACAGGACGGTCTTCTTTTTGAAATTATACCAAATAATATACCGCAAAAATACAAAAATATGCCGAGAGTCAAATTTGTTAAATTAATAAAGGTCAATATGTGAAATATACCACAGAGATCAAAATATACCAGAATAAATCTCGATGATCTCGGTCAAACTCAGAGACAGACGCTGATCAAGAACAGATATATAGTATACTTTCCTTTTGTCTGCTACACACATTTCCTGCCACCACAATGTTATAATACTCTTCTACCCCACAGGGTATCGGGTATAAAAACGAAAAAGAATATTAATTTGAGCAAGCGAAAAGTTAGTCGGAATTTTCTTTAGTAAATGCAGAAAGTTCTTGTCGACAGCAGCCAATTACTGCAATGTATTTCTTTCCAGCAAGGCGCAGTCAGGACCTTCACAGGACAATCACAGTAACAGTTACAGTTACAGTAACAGTTACAGATACAGTTCGCTAGACGAGTATTTGCATTTGGAGCTTGTTGTCTGGTTATCAACTCACTTCCGGAACTTAATGGCCTGAATCCTTTTGCTGTTTGGTTGGTTTTTTATTCCCCAGTTTTGCTGTTGACTTTTTCGGTTTCTTTTTTTTTTGTTTTTATTTGGCCAGGATACTTGTAAAATGCATTGGCCCGTCATAGTTCCTTTGGGCCCGGATTTTAGTTTTATTTTTAGCACACAGCTCTATTGCCTGCCTGTTGGTAATTATTTTTGGATCGTTGTGGATTGTTGTGCTCATATATCTTGCACTTTGTGTAAATCATTGCGCCGCTGTGCACTTTGTGACTTTGAATTATGGAAAATTGGCAAATTTACGAGCTGTGCCAAGAGTTGAAGCTATGTAACAACTCGGGGGGTTTCTTTTTAGTCCGAGTAGTTTGGTTGGGTTCATTGGATTTTATGTTACGCTCTGTTGTTTTGTTTAACATCATTTGCCATCGTATTGTTGTTGCTTTATTTGCTTAACGCAAATTACACGCTTTGTTTTTAATGCGCTTTTGATGAAGCCATCATGTCACATTACATCAAAGAACAAGCACAACACAAGGCGAATAAGATAGGAGGGTGTCAACAGAAAAGGTATATAGCATATATACTATACTATATATTCCAACGATACACGATGTATATCCCAAGCACACACAATAACAAGACAATAAAAGGCAACCAAATCTCCAGGCAGTCATCGTCATCCTCGACCATTTTGCTGGCAAGCAGCAAGCAAATCTCATAAACACTTTCCTTTCGTTTGGCTTTCGTGTTCGTGCACAAATTGAAATCTGGTTAGGCACAAGGGTGTTACACCCTCCCACTTCCCACCTCCCACTTCCCACCTCCCTTCGCTCTTCGCTCTTCCACCTTCCTTCACTTCAAGGGTAACTGGACAAAACAAACATTGAAGCAGCGGACAAAAGCAAAAGCGTTTTGGGACATTCATGAGCAGTTCATGCGTGCAAATCAAAGCGAGCAAGTGGAAAATGTATTCGATGGGGTGGAGGAGGAGCAGGAGGAGGAGGAGCAGAAGGAGGAGAGAACAAGATGACAAACATGATAAGCAGCAGCAGGAGGAACAGATCAAATGATTTCACTTGCACTCTGACTGTATTTTGTGTTTATTACCATTATGTATTTAGCTCTGATGCCAGCTAAAAAAAAAAAAAAGATTCACTTTAACATATTGTTCAGGTCAACGGGTACTTTGGTCTATCCATAGATCTGTATCGTATATTTGAAGTATTTTATTAGCAGTAGCTACTTTGACTACAAAATGTACTATGTAGATAAAATATAAAGAGCTGGCTGAGCTGATTGATAAAAAAAGAATATTAAGGTATTGAAATTCATCTATTGTATTTCAATACAATTAAAACATACTGGAAAAACAATGTTCGACATTTAAAATTTTGTTAAGAATTGCACACAAATTATAATGAATAAGCTTCAAACTTACCTCAAAGATATTCAAGTTAACATAAAAATATTTCAAGTACTAACTAATTGGTATAAACTATGCATTTTCTATATAAATAAAAATTTAAAAGTCTTATGAAATTTTTTAATAACTCAAAATTAATTCAATCATATTGATTAAGTCAAAATTCTTTACATTTAAATGTTAAAGAGATATAGAACAAATATTAGTAAAGAATAAATTAAAAAACTTGAAAAGATGACTTACTAATAATTCTGCTACAAATTTAATTTAAAAACTTTGTTAATTTTGGTTTGGTTTTCTGGCTAATTTTTCAGTAAATTAGTTAGTATCTTAACAACATAGCGATAATATATGAAAGTAAACCAAATCCCAGAAGAATTTGCTTAGATTTAAATTGGATTTAAATATTTTAAACAAGAATACGATAATCTATAACTATTTACTCAATAGAGTCTTAAATATTTGGAGTGATTTCTTAAACAACTAAATTGAATTATTTAAAAAGGTTGTATATAATTAAAATTAGCACAAACTTATTTCTAACTGCAAAGGCCTTTGGCATAAGCATCTTAATGAAATATAAGAAATAGATTAACTTTTTCATTTGGATTGAGTCTAAGAATTGACACAATTTTAGAAAATACTAAATCAAATACTTAATATGTATAACAAGTTGATTAACTACAATTCTTAAGATCTGGGAAAAACATCTTCAACTCAATTGCAACTCGGATATTTCGCCAACACAACAAATATTCAAAAGGCAACTTGAGTTTGAGGATTTATTGATCATTAGCTCAACTACAAAGTGTTGTATCTTTTTTTTTTTCAGATGATGCATTCGATGCAAGGGAAGCAAAGGATGAAGCACAAAGAATGAAGGCAATTCAAACACTCACTCATTGTCAATGGACTGCGAGTAGTTGACTTCTTTGCTCTACTCTCCTCTGCTCTTCCCATCTTTTTTTTAATAGTGCTGCCTCAGCAAGAAGAACAACAAGAACAACAAATGGCTGTGAGCAATGTGTCATGCTTGTTGATTTGTAAGGATGCAATGCTGCCCGCCGCGTTGTCAATTGTATTGACCGGAAAATCATAAAGCTCTTTGTGCTCAGCTCGAGTTGGAGAGTTTTCCACAAGAGTGAAAGAGATGGAGGAGACTAGAGAGAGGAAGTCAAATGGAAGCAGCAGCGTCATGCCATCCGATCGAAACTCAACTCAATAGTGGGCCCTGGTCATTTAATGTTCCATCATCATCATCATCATCATCGTCATCTCCAGTTCAGTTCATCTTCAGGCAAGTAGTATTTCAGTTTTGTTCGAACCGGAAATGTTGCCCAGCTCTCATTCAATCTTTGTCTGTTGCTCTTTCATTTTTCTATTACATGATTTTATAATCCTTTTTAATTTTTTTCCTTCTATAAAATCTCTGGGCTTGCTTCCGCCGCAGAAAGTTCTTCTTTATTATGGAAAACTGTTTATAAGTTGACAAGCAGTAAACAGGATTTCGGAAACGCTAAGAATTTTCCGACTTTTCCAACTTGTCCACCAACAGAAACGAAAACGACCAAAAAAAAAAAGGGGTCGCTGATCGAAAAATTAACATTCAACTATGACAGGAAGTGAACTTCCAGAATGTAGGTGTATGATTGTGTGTGTGTGTGTGTGTGTGTGTGTGTCTGGTCTGTTTTTTCGGGAAATTGGAACAAGTGCGTAGAGTATTATGACACAATTGATTTTAAAGGCCAGTTGTCATGCTTTGTTATTATGTGGCAACAGATATTGAAAAATCTGTAGTTCAAGATTTATAATTTTATCCATTTTAGCATTCAAAATTTGTGAACTATTAATTTTTGCTTGAATTGAAGGATGGTAATATATATAATTATAATATTATTCAAATTTAATATAACTTTTTGGTTGTGAAAAAAATAGGAAAAATTGCAATTCAACATTTAGTAGATAAATGATGTAGATTAATTAAGCTATAACTACACAAAGAGAAAAAATATAGATTAAAATGTAGATAGCAAATCATGAAAAAATTTAAGACAACATATATATATAAAATATATATATATATAAATATATATATGCAAAAAAAAAAACAAAAATCTATTTATTTTGCATAATTTTAAATAAGCTAACTTTCAGAAAGTTTGATCTTGATATATCATTTACATTCCTGGTTTAATTTTGAGATATTTGTAACATATTGTTAAAACAATTTTCTTGAATTTCAAGATTCGGCAATCTAAATATTTTGTAGAATATAACTGTTGATTTAAGGATAAACCTTCTTAGTTCTACTTAGACATCATTCAAGATTGTATTCTCAAATTTTATTAGTAATATATTTCATTCTGGTAAGAATGATTTAAAATATAGTGCTTGAAACCATTTTTAAAAAGTAAGAATAAAGTAAAGACAAATTTTTTTCAATCTTTCTTATCTTAAAAGTGTACCACTAAGTTGCATAATTTTGAGAAGCAACTTCAACAGCTCGGTGAGAGTATAAGTTAAACGATTATGCAGAAGTTTGTTCAAGGAAATGACCCATAAATGACAGCGCCCATACAAAAGGACACGCACAGAAAATGATTTTACCCACCATCAGTTACCACCACAATATATGCACTATATGTTAGTCGAGGAGAGGAGAGGGGAGGGGAGAAGAGGAGTTGGACACTGACCCAGTCCAAAAAAAATAGAGAAGCAAAAAGCATATGGCATGGCGCTTATCCATTTATGAGTGCACATTAGCCATTATATTATAGCTTGCTGCCGTTATGATTTACGGGAACAACCCAAAAGGACACAAAAAAAAAAAAAAAAGAAAACCCCATCCATTTCTAGACATCTAACCATCGTCGTTGAGCGTCGTCCGGTAAGTGCCATCGTTGTGCAGTTGAGTGGAAACTATAGATAATATATTTATAGTAGTTTTGCAGAGTTGTGTGAGTTGCGAGTTGCGAGTGAGGTGCATATTCATTGTCTCTGGGTCTCGACTATTTTTGTATATTAAAATGTTGCCACATTGAAATTTATTTGTCTATTTCTTGATTTGTGACTTGGCATTTCTTTCATTTCCAACTGGTCAGCTTCTGTCTGGTCAGGTCGACTTTGCTCCAGTCTCCGGTCAACAAATGATGCGTCAGCATTCGTATCATCATGCCACGACATGTGCCACACACATTAAAAGATAGAGACACTCACTTTATTTTGATGCCCGCTACCCGCAGAAGGGTAATCGCTTAATTGACAGCATCCTATCGCAGTGACAAAAGGTTGGCACCGCTCCAGGGATCAAAATAAATACAATCTGAATCTACTATTATACCTGAAATCAATTCGTGCTGCGTGCTGTGGACAGCAATCTGCAGATTTGCAAATACTAAATCAAGATAGAGCAAAGAGTTTAAGCCGCCAGCAGCTGAGCAAATTAATTCCACATCGAAGCTGCTCTTCTAGAATATTTATGCGTAAATTAACTTAAATTGTAATTAAGAAAAATCTATAAATCAAAAGTAAATCAATTCAATCAAAAAATCTTCTTTCAACATTTTTCTTTTTAAGATTAAGAAGTTATTAAATCTAGATTTGCATTCTACTTCTCAATATTGGTTTACCTCATCTTAAATAGATTCGAAAACTTAAAAATGACAAGCAATGATATTTATAATTAAACAGAAATTAAAAATAAAAAACATCCGTTTCACATTGAACCAAAGCATCTAAATTAAACATACCAAATCTCTAAAGTATTGAATAAAACTTCATGAATGTTTCATTTTATTTTTGGAAATACCAATTTAAATATCAAAATATTCATTACTAACTTCAAATTGAAATTGATTGTAAACATAAAATTCAAATTAGGGAGGCAACTTTTCTAGAAAGCTGTCAACTAGTCTTTAACTCATTTACTCATAGTTTGATTTATTTTCTTAAAGGCTTTTAACTTTATTTGAATGCTAAACAAATATATTTTACAAGTGTGTTTCAAATTTTAAAATAAATAAACAGTGTTTCAATAAATTAGAACTATGTAAAGAAGATCTCACAGTTATTATAGATTTATATATAGATTCATGTAATGTAAATCATTCCTCGCATAGTTGTGTAATTCATGTAAATCATATTATTAAATTCGTTAATCAACTTAAATTGTAATTAAGAAAAATCTTTAAATCATAAGTAAATCAATTCAATCAAAAAATCTTCTTTCAACATTTTTATTTTTAATTTTAGATTTGCATTCTATTTCTCAATATTGGTTTGCCTCATCTTAAACAGATTCTAAAACTTAAAAATATTTCACTATGTTGTTTACAACCAATTTTAAAAGTTTTTCGCAAGTCTATAAAAAATATTTTGATTACAGAAAGAATTTTCAGAAATTACGAAAAGGAAAAGCTTCAAAAGTTAATTTCGGCAGTTATTAAGTCCTCGGTTAACCAATCCTATAGCAGGACATTTGTTTCAGTTCAGTTCAGCTCATCTGTGGAGCTCTCAGCTTGCAGCTTCAGCTTCAGCTCGTTTGCTTCTTCGGTTCTTCGGCCACCGCGGCGGTGGCAGCAACAAAAACTTGCCGACACTTATTAGCCTTGAGTACATCAATCATCGGCTTGTTTTAATTTTAAAAAATCGCACGCTGTTTTCCCGAGTCGTCGTCGCCCAACCCTCATGCTGCTCTCTCTCTCTCTCTCTCTCGCTGTCTCCCCTCCTCTCACCCCCTCTAACGATGTGAAGGGGAGTTGTGTGCGCACGTTTAAGCACTTAATTAAATGCCACAGGCCACACGCCCCCTGTCGTTGTGGGCGCCATCGTCGTCGTCTCGTTGAATCCCGCCCACTGTGCAGCATGTGCGGCATCTCTTTCTGGCTGCACAAGTATCTCCATCTCTGTATACTATGGTACTTTGTGTGTGTGTATGTCTATACCGAAATCCTTGGGAAATTTTCTGTTTGGCACTTTGGGAAATTTTCGTATCATCTTTAAAGAGCGCCATTTTCTTTTTGTGTGCTCTCAACTTATATTTCACTTGAGTTCACATTGTGTTTTGGGTTCGTGATGATTCGCATTTGGTGGTTTGGGGTTGGGTTCGCTTCAGTTGGGTTGGGTTGGGTTGGGTTTTTCGCTTCAAAATTCATTCAACTTAGGCATTTGCCTTGTGGCCGCCTGGCAAATGGCAGTCAGCAAAATATCGGGGGCGAGTGGGACGTGGACGACGACGTTACTAACTGGGCTTATCTGTTGGCAGAAACGCTTATGTTGCGGACAAGATTGATCTGTTTAATAAGCGAAACCTTAAATTTTTGATTAAGCAAAGTGTAAACCTTTTTTAATTCGCTTTTATGTGCCAACGAAAAAAAAACGAAAAACCAAAAAAGAAAAGATATTCACCCACCTCACTCTGTGTGCGCATTTCATTATGAATACAAATTGTGAATGGGGCGTGGCATCTCATCGCCATCAAAATTATTAACTTAACAATGAACTTTTATGCTTACGGAAGATGAGCCAAGTTCAAAGCAACCACCGACAAAATTTTAATGAAATTTTTCATATGAAATATGTGTGAGAAAAAGTTCAGAGTAAAGAAATAATAAAGCTGATCACAGCAACAGGTGTAAAAGAAAACCTTTAATATTTTCCTTGAACAGATATCATGCCAGAAATTCATCCACAAAAAAAAAAACAACTTGAGTTTTGAATAAAATAAAGTTTTTAATGATTCCATTTATTTTTATTATAGTATTTTTAGAATTCAATATAAAAATAGTTTGTTGTGTATAAATAAAGATAAAGATAATCATCGTTATTGTTTTCATTGTTTTTGTTTTTTATAATAAATATGCTAAAGCTAATCGACCATTCATTTTCTCTAGGTCTAAGTATATAAAATAAACTCTAAAATCAGCGTTTAATGCATTCAAGATTTGGCCCAACTTGATACCCCCCAAAACTGAATAATCCTGACACAATACAATATTATTTATATAGCTAAATATATATATTTATATGAGTAGGCCAAAAGTTGCACGATAAAAAGAGAACAAAAAAAAAAGTACACAAAAAAAATACCTATTACAAATCTAGGATTCAAAAAACTTTTCATGATCTAGGCAAAGACTCGTGCTAAAAAATAGTATTGCTCGGTGCCATGTGAAATGCATTAATACGAGTAGCTTGCTGTGTGATAATAAATAGTTGCAAGCCAGCAAAAGAACAAAAAAAAAAAACAAAAATAATAAAAGTATGTGTGTGTGTGAGAGAGAGAATAATGCATATACAAAAGCTACAGTTTATCCCAACTGAAGGTTGTCTCTGCCTCTGCCTCGAGCTTACGTCTCAAAGTACTTGTAGATAGCTGTGATATAGGACATGACCTGTGTCCAATCGGGTCGCTCGATTTGACACATATCATTGATATTCTGTGTGTGAAAAAAAGAGACTTTATTAGAACAGAGAATGTATGATTAATTAAAAGAATTTTCACACTTACCAGCGTGGTGCTAATGCCCACAGATTCGGCGGCAGCAAAGGCTAGCGAAAAGTTGCGCCGCTTATTCACCGGACTGAGAGTATCGTAGGGTATTCGATCCGGCAGATAGGAATGTAGAATGGCGCAAAATGCCAAGCCATCGTTCCACGATGAGCTAAAATTGGTAATGTCAATGTTGCGATAGCCAACTGTCTTATTTTGACACCACTTGAGCAGTGCATTCCGCTTCGAGCCGCCATTCTTGGCCAGCATATTAAGCGGATCCTTGCGCTCACCTACGATGATTACAAATTTCGTGATTAAAGATTTCTATATATTTTAAAATGGTTGCTCACCGCTCATGAATGATTTTGAGACATTGCCAAAACTGAGACTGCCCACAAGAGCGCTGCTTGGCGATTGTCCGCCCGCTGTTGTTAGACTGGGCTGCAGGCTGCTGGGCGTGTTTGGTGTGGAAGGCTGCGATGATGATAATGATGATGATGATGCTGCTGATGTTGATGTTGCCGATGTCGCACTTGCCGTTGACTGTGTCGACAATTGCTGCTGCAGCTGTGGCGGCTGCTGTGTTACTTTGGTTGGATTAGCTGCGCTTGATAGTGCTGTTGTTGTTGCTGCTGCTGATGAAGTTGCTGCCGTTGTTGCTGGTGGTGTTGTGGTTGCAGCTGCCATGTTGCTTGCTGCTCCTCCTCCACCAACATTGTTGACATTCACATGCAGATTGCTGCTCTGTAGAACGGGCAAACGTAGCTAAAAAGTAGAGAACTATCAAAAATATATTCATTACGAAAAAGAATTTTGATGCTTACGCTCTCGTGCCAATCACTGGATACGGGCAAAATGATGGGCGTGTGGCCGGCTTCGGGTGTGCCACTGTTCAAACTGGACGTTGAGCTGTAATGAGATTCCGTCTCATCCGCTTTGCCTTGCTACATACAAATTAGAAATCAATGTTAGATCGTTTATAATCCACAATAATAAAAATGAGGAGAGCGAGAGCAAGAAGGTCGCATAGTTTGTGTAATTTATCCGTACCAATAAGTAGGGATTTTAATTTAAACCCTATCTTCTATTATGCATTCTAAATAAGCTGACAAGCTTAAATTTTAACTTAGCTGAAACGTTAAGAGCTAGAAGGCTTCAGAGTATATATAGCTCATTTAATTGCCCCCTAGAATAAGTCGTGGTTTATTTCTAAGCGCTTCTTTAAATAAGTTTTCTCACACACATTCAATTTGCTGACAAAGTGAATTATAAACTTAGCTTCAAAAGAAATTCTTGCTTTAACTATCTGCAACTGAATATTCAAACTTAGTATGAAAAACCTAATTAAGTTGTATACTTTTTTGTTGGGTTTTTATTGACAATTGGTTGTCTAACTTATTGCAAATTTAGATTTCTAATTAAGCATTGTTGTTAAACTCAAGCTAAGCTTACATGGAGTGAGAAGAAATTCTACACAATTGTAAAGTTAAGTTTAGTTTCAATTATAATATTATTTAGTAATATACTATGGACAGCTGTCGATTTTTTCTCTTTACTTTTATTT
Source organism: Drosophila niveifrons (assembly GCA_035046325.1). NCBI lineage: Eukaryota > Metazoa > Arthropoda > Insecta > Diptera > Drosophilidae > Drosophila > Drosophila niveifrons. The sequence continues at coordinate 5,978,885 of JAWNOC010000063.1, read as the reverse complement.
ACATTCTAATTATATTAACAATAAGTGAATTATATAATTAATATTCATAAAAATATCAGTTGCCCAATGAGTTCTTATCTATCGATTGATTTTAACTTTCCACGTAAAAATAAAATTAGCCAATCAATCAATTTACTTTAAAGAATGATTGGCAATATATTCTTGGCAAGTAATGATAATAGAAAATGAATAAATACATTTGTATAACTTGCAACTTACCGGCTTGTTGTTCTCAATGCTCTCGATGAGCGTCTTCACAGAGAGTCGCGAATCCTGCCGACTGAAGCTGAGCTTGCTGCGTCGCGATGCCATCTCCTGCTGCACAGTTGATAGCACCGATTGCTGTGTCTCCGTCTGCTGCAGTTCTGTATGAAGAACAGCAATAAAATTAAGATAAGAATAAAAGAGACAAAGATTTAGTTCGCTTACGTTGCTTGGTCAACTTTTCGAGCTGCTGCTCGAGCAATCGGATCTTCTCCTTTTGCGTTTTGTTGTCCAGCACCAACTGTTCGCGTGCGCTGAGCGCTTCAGTCTTGAAATCGTTGGCAACACGCACCGTCATCAGCAGATCGGCCTGAAACTGTTGCCACTCATCCGCCTCGCGTTTGCGCAACTGCGTCTCCTTGTCGAGTCGCGATTCGCTGTCGCTCAAATGCAACTGCGCATCGCTCAGATGTCGCTGCGTCTCGCTGAGCAACTGCTGCAGCTGCGCCTTATCCTCCTGATGGCATTTGCACTGCACCTGCAACTCATTCACACGCTCCTCGAGCGTCTGGCAATCCCCACTCAACTTATCCTTGTCCCGTTGCAGTTGCTCCAGGCGAAACTCGAGATGCGAGACAGCGCATTTGGCATTGTTCTTGGCCACCTTGCACTCCTCGGTTAAGCCGGCAAGTTGTTCGCGCAATCGTCGCAACTCCGCCTGACTGCGTGACCATTGATCCTGCAGCTCGGCCAGTCGCTCCTCGAGCGCATCCTTTTCGCGACGCGCCGCATCGAGCACATCGCTCAGATCGGTTTTGTCGCCACGCGCCAAATCCGCCTCCAGTTCCTCGATCTTCGATCGCGCATTCTCCAGCAGCGTGCTCAAACGACTAATCTCAATCGCCCGCTGCGATATCTCATCCTTGGCCAGCGACAACTGAGCTTCGCTCTGCTTCCGCTCGGCATTCGCCGCATCCAGCTGCGAGTCGAGCAATGCATTGCGCTCTCGCTGCCGATGCTGCTCGAGTTGTGCAGTGTCGCGCGATTGCCGCAGCTCGGCCAGCTCGCTGGTTAGCTCCTCCTGCTTGAGCAGCAAGGCTTCGCGTTCCTCTTGCGATGATTGTATCAAATCGAGCAGCTTATTCTCGAGCAACATGAGCTCTTGCATTGTGCTGCGATTTGTGCGTGACTCGTTGAGTTTTTCGGTCTGACGGCATAGCGATTGAAAGAGCACATCCTTCTCCTCGGCGAGACGTTCGTTTTCGGTTTGTGTGTCCGTCAATTGGGTCTGCAGATCGGCGAGTTCCTGGAGTGTGGCCTGCAGCTCCTCGTTGGTTGAATAGTGCGTCTCCTCCATCTGTATGATCTTGTCCTGCAGACACGCTACTGATATCTCACTGGACGACGAGTGTTTGTCCCAATCGGGCGTAAGACACGGCGTCCCATCATTATTCGCTTCGTTGGCCTAGTAAATTGCAATGTATTACTTATATAGAACTGATTTATATATACAATATATATGGACTCTTACTGTGGGCAATGCTATCGAGGCGGGCGCTGAGCTGTGCAAACGCTGCGAATCTTGGATAATCTGTTGCTTCTCGGCGTCCGACAATGGCGAGTTGACAACGTCCCGCAAACGATTGCGCAAAGATTCATTTTCATATTTCAGATTGCCAATTTCCATTTGAGTTTTCTCCTGTTGATTCTGTAATCAGAGAGAGAGAAAGAGATTCAGGTGAGCGGCGAATTCTTTTCTATTGTTGTTGATGTTGTTGCAACACTAACTGCAAATTGTATTTGAACTGCAATCAGAATTTTCAAATATGATCGTTTATGATCTACAACGATAATCACTATAAATAAAGTGCTATATATTCGTACAATAAGACGGGATTTAACTTCGATGTACTCATAAAATGCAGCCAAGTTTCAGCTGTTCATTGATTGAGACATTCGTTAGCGTTAGCTTACTTTTAATGCACACTGTTGAGGTGGCGACAATTTCAATTAAATGAGCGCAGTTTTTTGTTGCATCGCATATATATCGAAACATATTGAATATCAATAAATTGGTTAAAGTAACGAAGCGCAACGCCCCCAGCAGCAGCAACAGCAACAGCAACAACAACAACAACATCAATACAACAACATTAGACGACAACAATTGACAGCTTTTTGCGGTTAATTGACTGACTGACTGACTGATTGTGTATACATTTTATTTGCCATGTGATTCAACTGGCTTTTTACCTGCATCTTGAGCAGATCACCCTTCAGTTTGGTCACCTCGCTTTGGTATGGCAACAGCTCCGTGATACGCGTCTCCAGCTGCAATTGCTCGCGTCCCAAACGCTCCAATTGCGTCTGCAATTCCTGCATTTTGTTGTTAGCCTGCAACCAAAACACGTTTCAATAAATGCATTATTTATATATTCTTTTCATACGCACCTCTAACAGTTGTTGTTGCTGCTGTTCGTTGTTAATGAATTGCAGTTCTTGTTGTTGCTGCTGCTGTTGCTGCTGATAGCTGCTGGCTGCAACGGCAGCAACTGCAACAGCTGCTGCGGCTGCATTGGCTGCTGCTGTTGCGGCGTTGTTGGTGCCGCCGCTGCCGCTGTTGTTGCTGCTGCTACTGTTGCTGGCACTTGTTGTTGTTGCTGTTGTGGTTGTTGCTGCTGCCGCTAATTGCTGATAGAAATCAGCAGCCGCAGCGGCAGCAGCACCGCCATCTTGCAACGCATTGCTGTTGTTATTGTTGCTGCTGCTGCTGCTGCTGTTGTTGGGCGCCGGCGCAGCTGCAATCGAAGTCATCAGTTGCTGTTGCTGTGCTGATTGCTGTGGCAATTGCTTTGGCTGCTTTTGTCCTTTGAATTTTGATTTCTTTTGCGGCAGCGTATTGCTCAGCTGCTGTGGCTGTTGGCGTAACTGCTGCTGTTGTTGTTGTGTTGTCAGCAACAACGCTGCCTCGTCACCAACATCGACACCACGTTCGTAAGTCGCCTCGTGATTTGAATAGAATTTTGTTGTTGCTGCTGTTGTTGCGTTGTTTACTTGTTGTGCTTGCAACAGTTGCTGCTGCTGCTGCTGCTGTTGTTGTTGCTGTTGTTGCTGCTGTTGTTGCTCATGCGCCGTGTTGAGCGATGTGCTGGACTGTGACTTCTGTCGATTGTTGTTGGAATGTTGCTGCTGTTGCTTGTGCGTCGAATTGTTGGAGGAGGCAGAACTCGAGGTTCCTTGTCCTCTGCGGAATAATGATTTTAATTTAATCATTGTGTTGCAATTGTTATTAACTTTGCTCTCGTTGTACTCTTCGTTGTTCTCGGTGTTGTTGTTGTTGTTGTTGTCGTTGTTGCAAAACGTAAATCATTAACTTTTGTATTTTTATTGTAGTCGAGTGTTTTTTTTTTTATGTATGCAATTCGTTGTATTTTTATGTTTATTAATATTTCGTTGTCGTTTGTTAGAAATTAATCGTTATCGTTTTCAAAGCTGTTATCACAAAAACACACACACACAAATTTATGATAAAAACAAAATATAAAGACTTCTTTCAATTGCTCTGCAGAGAAAGTACAAAAATTTCTGCGAGACATTTTCCCATTTTTGCCATTGCAAGTGAAATAAAAAGATAAAAAAAAAAAAAACACTCACACACAAGACACAAAAAAGTAAAGCGAGCGCAGCAAACCGATGAATGAAAGTTCAAAGCAGATGCTAATAAAACACAACGCGCGTCTCTTGTGTTGTGTTGCATGCCAAACAAAAACAAAAATAACCAAACAACAACAACCAACAAAAAAACTCGTTTTATGTTGTCGGCTCTGACAATCGCATTGCATTGTTATTGTTGTTGTCGTTGTTGTCGTTGCTTTTGCTGTTACGCCGCCGCCCCATAGAAAGGGTGTGGAAGCGAGAAGGTCGAGCCAACATGAAAGTGTCGCTTGCTCGCTCGCACGCCAGCTAGCTAGCTGCAATAACAGCGTACTGTTCTGTTAACTAACATGCGTCGCGTCAACAGTGCGTTTTGTACGAAACAAAAACAAAACGCAAAACCAAAACAAACACACACTCATTAAGTGTACGCTGTTAATAAGAAGGTAATTGCAAATTGAAATGCAAAGGACAACAATGCGAATTGCAACGTCAATGATGTCTAGTTAAAAAAATCGCACGTAGCTAAATGAACATATGTATGTATATGTATGCATGTGTTTATTTTGTTTGTGTTTGCTCATGTGGTTTTTGTTTTTGTGCTGCTATTTTTTTTTTGTTGTTTTCATTGTCATCATGTGGCCCGCGTATGGATTACTCATTCGTATATACATGAATTGAGAACTTGAAATGTGCACTAAAAAGACAGACGACGACGACGACAGCGACAACGATGGGGAAGTACTGCTTAAAGTCATATAGATAAACATAAGCACACACACATGCGCATCATATGTTTGTATGCATGCGTATTGTCCATAAATGACACTGCTTCTTCTTTTTCGCCGTCTATGGCCGGCCGGCGCTGTTAAGGTTGCCCTGCGATCAGGTTGCGCTCACACTCTTCACTGTGCATGACGTCACAGCTGTTCAATGATCGCTGCTGTGACGGCTGATAACATTGAAGAAGTAGTAGCAATAAAATACTATAACATATTACAAGCAATTTTGTGACGTCGGTGTACAGACTGGCATGTTGTAACCTTTTTTGCTTACATGCAATAACTTCCCACACACAACAATCTACACGCAAATTTTTGTGCTTTTGTTGAAAAGGCTTTTTAATTTTTAAGGCTTTCAACTTTTTTGACAAGACAGCGACACATTTAAACTGAAGCCCAAATAGAAAAAGGCAACAGAAAATACAGAAAATAAAACAAACATGACATCATTGCACGCGAAAATTTCGGATTATTTCATTAATTACAAAACAAGCTGGCGAGTTTTATCTTTTTTCTTTTTTTATCAGGTGCGTGGGTCATTTCACACAATGAAAAAGAATGAGAGACAGAAGTATGGTAAGGCAGTTTTTAGGTTTATCTGATGTTTGTCTTTTTTTTTGACGATAATGCGCTAGGCTATTAGATAATTACATATTTTGCTATCATATAAAAAAAAATAAAGGTTGCTCGTGAGCTTGTTTTTTGCATTTCAATGCTAATTGAATATACAAATACAGCAGCAGAAACGAATGTTTTTGGCACACACACACACACGAGCGTTTTGCAACACTGCATAAATGTTGCAAAGGAGTGCAGCAAGAGCAGGATGCAAGACTTGCAAACACAAACACACACACACAAATGCACTTTAAGCGGAAACTGTTGCTGTGGTAACAATAAACTTAACAGCTCGCTGTAAGTGAGAGGAGAGTAAATTAAATAAAAGTAACAGCAGCACTTGAAGAATGTCGTGCACACATAAAAAGAAAAAACCAAGACAGACAACAGCAGCGCTTGAAGCCGTTGCGACCGCTTAACAATGAATTGAACACACGCACACACACATACACAGACTCACGCATTTACAGAGGTATTTTCGTATATACAGGGGAGACACGTACACACGCCGCTCTAGCTTTCGATATGTGTACTCACACACATACACACGCATACACTCTCATTTAATTGTTTGCAGCCAGCAAAGGTATTTTTTTTATAGTGGTTTGTAATTTTTGCATCAATTTTATTTGCACACACACATACCGCACAGTGTGTTAGCCATACAGTTAGAACGTATATACAGTTAGACTAAACACAAAGTCGTACAAATAAAAACAAACAAAGCGCGAACGAACGTAGGAAAAAAAAAACAAAAAAAAAAAGAAAAACAGAGCTAAGAAACTGACAACAAAACGCGAACGCGACGCGACGCGCGTTTTCTGAACGAGCCAACTGTAAACGGTGTGACCGTAGTTTGCAAGCGCAAAATGTTTGCTTTTTGGAGCGCGCGCGCATGTTAACAACAGCACTATGTTACTTATGTATGCCAACAACAGCGCATGCGTAACACGTTGCCCAACACTGTTGTTGCTGTGTGCAAGCCGCTTTACAGCACTCAACTCAACACGCGGTGAATTTGACAATTTTAAAAATGCTAAGTTAAAAACAAGTAGTCTATTGCGTTTTGTTTTTTTCATATATTTTAGAAATTATTTAATTTAGGTTCGGGCGAAATATTTGTTTAGTTATTCAATATTCATGAAAATTCTACCATTTAACCATTAAATAATCAAATTCTTTTCAAACGATGAACGCCCCAAAGCAGAACAGCGCGTCCATCGTTGAGGACATTGCCAAAGATATCGACGATGATATGCAAGTAAGCGATTTATTTGAAGGCGAACACAAATTGAGCGCCCTCGAAAATATTGGATCATCCCTGACCACGATATGGAGCAATTGTGCCATCAATGGCATTCCGAGCAGAGAAAATCTTGCTAATCACGATGGCAAGTTTAACTTCTTACTATATATAGATACATATATCTGATAAATGTGCGCATTTTTAGCAAAAAAGAAGACCAACAATGCTGTCAAACAAAATGGACTTGGTGCCGTCACGTAAGTTTCGAAATCTTTAATCTTAAAACAATCAACTTTCTTCTCCCTCACACACACAGCTTTTAACTTTTAATGCAATTTAACCGGAACTCGTCAAATCACACTCTGGAATTTGCGAAATCAATTATGCGACATTCATTTATAGTAAAATTAAAAATTATCACAAGTGATAAATAAAAATTCCCAGTATAAAATAAAAATGCAAATGAGTATATAACAAGAACAAATAAAGTGCAATGTTTTTAATACAAAGTAATGGATGAAAGATTTGATCCACTTATGAAATGAAAATTTGCTAAATATAAATTAATTATAATAGCACGTTTCAGCAGCTCAGAGAAGCTGGGTCCAGTGATTTGAGATATTCAAAAAAAAATTGGTGCCCATTGCTTTAAATCGTTTGCCCATGTTTGCCCAGGAAAAATTTTTTTTTGCCCACCCTTAGTTTCGAAATTATGAAAAATTTTTTTTTTTCGAAAATTCAAAAATTTTTTTTTTTCAAAATTTTTTTGCGGAAATCGCTTTAAAATCGTTTGCCCATGTTTGCCCATCTTTTAGTTTTTCGAAAAAAATTTTCGTTTTCGAAATTTTGAATTTTGAAAAATTTTGACATTTTTTCGGCATAAATGACTCAAACTCGATCGCCCACACCTCGAAATTATGAAAACTAAAGCTCTACAACGGTAGCCTCAAGTGTTTTCAAGTCTGCCCATATCTCAGAATTTCAAAATTTTGAAAAATTTGAAGGTTTTCAACTTTTTTGATTGCCCATACAAATTCATCGTTTGCCCAACTTTCAAAGTCTCAAAATTTCGCCAAATTTCAAAATTTTTCAAATTTATTGACTTTTTCAGATTGCCCATTCGCTATTTTCGTTTGCCCACCCTTTAGATTTTCAAAATTTTGCTTAATTTAAAAAATTTTCATACTTTTTTGATTTCAGCCTATGGCCCATACAAATTCATCGTTTGCCCAACTTTCAAAGTCTCAAAATTTCGCCAAATTTCAAAATTTTTCAAATTTTTTGACTTTTTCAGATTGCCCATTCGCTATTTTCGTTTGCCCACCCTTTAGATTTTCAAAATTTTGCTTAATTTAAAAAATTTTCATACTTTTTTGATTTCAACCTATGGCCCTTACAAGTTCATCGTTTGCCCAACTTTCAAAGTCTCAAATTTTTGCCAAATTCCAAAAATTTTTCAAATTTTTTTGACTTTTTCAGAATGCCCATTCGCTATTTTCGTTTGCCCACCCTTTAGAATTTCAAAATTTTGCATAATTTAAAAAATTTTCGTACTTTTTTGATTTCAGCCTATGGCCCATACAAATTCATCGTTTGCCCAACTTTCAAAGTCTCAAAATTTCGCCAAATTTCAAAAATTTTCAAATTTTTTGACTTTTTCAGATTGCCCATTCGCTATTTTCGTTTGCCCACCCTTTAGATTTTCAAAATTTTGCTTAATTTAAAAAATTTTCATACTTTTTTGATTTCAACCTATGGCCCTTACAAGTTCATCGTTTGCCCAACTTTCAAAGTCTCAAAATTTCGCCAAATTTCAAAAATTTTCAAATTTTTTGACTTTTTCAGATTGCCCATTCGCTATTTTCGTTTGCCCACCCTTTAGATTTTCAAAATTTTGCTTAATTTAAAAAATTTTCATACTTTTTTGATTTCAGCCTATGGCCCATACAAATTCATCGTTTGCCCAACTTTCAAAGTCTCAAATTTTTGCCAAATCTCAAAATTTTTCAAATTTTTTTGACTTTTTCAGAATGCCCATTCGCTATTTTCGTTTGCCCACCCTTTAGAATTTCAAAATTTTGCTTAATTTAAAAAATTTTCATACTTTTTTGATTTTAGCCTATGGCCCATACAAATTCATCGTTTGCCCAACTTTCAAAGTCTCAAAATTTTGCCAAATTTCAAAATTTTTCAAATTTTTTTGACTTTTTCAGAATGCCCATTCGCTATTTTCGTTTGCCCACCCTTTCTGAAAAAGTCAATAAATTTGAAAAATTTTGAAATTTGGCGAAATTTTGAGACTTTGAAAGTTGGGCAAACGATGAATTTGTATGGGCCATAGGCTGAAATCAAAAAAGTATGAAAATTTTTGGAATTCGGCAAAATTTTGAAAATCTAAAGGGTGGGCAAACGAAAATAGCGAATGGGCATTCTGAAAAAGTAAAAAAAATTTGAAAAATTTTGAAATTTGGCAAAATTTTGAGACTTTGAAAGTTGGGCAAACGATGAATTTGTATGGGCCATAGGCTAAAATCAAAAAAGTATGAAAATTTTTTAAATTAAGCAAAATTTTGAAAATCTAAAGGGTGGGCAAACGAAAATAGCGAATGGGCAATCTGAAAAAGTCAAAAAATTTGAAAATTTTTGAAATTTGGCAAAAATTTGAGACTTTGAAAGTTGGGCAAACGATGAATTTGTATGGGCCATAGGCTGAAATCAAAAAGGTATGAAAATTTTTGGAATTCGGCAAAATTTTGAAAATCTAAAGGGTGGGCAAACGAAAATAGCGAATGGGCATTCTGAAAAAGTCAAAAAAATTTGAAAAATTTTGAAATTTGGCAAAATTTTGAGACTTTGAAAGTTGGGCAAACGATGAATTTGTATGGGCCATAGGCTAAAATCAAAAAAGTATGAAAATTTTTTAAATTAAGCAAAATTTTGAAATTCTAAAGGGTGGGCAAACGAAAATAGCGAATGGGCATTCTGAAAAAGTCAAAAAAATTTGAAAAATTTTGAGATTTGGCAAAAATTTGAGACTTTGAAAGTTGGGCAAACGATGAATTTGTATGGGCCATAGGCTGAAATCAAAAAAGTATGAAAATTTTTTAAATTAAGCAAAATTTTGAAAATCTAAAGGGTGGGCAAACGAAAATAGCGAATGGGCAATCTGAAAAAGTCAAAAAATTTGAAAATTTTTGAAATTTGGCGAAATTTTGAGACTTTGAAAGTTGGGCAAACGATGAACTTGTAAGGGCCATAGGTTGAAATCAAAAAAGTATGAAAATTTTTTAAATTAAGCAAAATTTTGAAAATCTAAAGGGTGGGCAAACGAAAATAGCGAATGGGCAATCTGAAAAAGTCAAAAAATTTGAAAATTTTTGAAATTTGGCGAAATTTTGAGACTTTGAAAGTTGGGCAAACGATGAATTTGTATGGGCCATAGGCTGAAATCAAAAAAGTACGAAAATTTTTTAAATTAAGCAAAATTTTGAAATTCTAAAGGGTGGGCAAACGAAAATAGCGAATGGGCATTCTGAAAAAGTCAAAAAAATTTGAAAAATTTTGAGATTTGGCAAAAATTTGAGACTTTGAAAGTTGGGCAAACGATGAACTTGTAAGGGCCATAGGTTGAAATCAAAAAAGTATGAAAATTTTTTAAATTAAGCAAAATTTTGAAAATCTAAAGGGTGGGCAAACGAAAATAGCGAATGGGCAATCTGAAAAAGTCAAAAAATTTGAAAATTTTTGAAATTTGGCGAAATTTTGAGACTTTGAAAGTTGGGCAAACGATGAATTTGTATGGGCCATAGGCTGAAAGCAAAAAAGTATGAAAATTTTTTAAATTAAGCAAAATTTTGAAAATCTAAAGGGTGGGCAAACGAAAATAGCGAATGGGCAATCTGAAAAAGTCAAAAAATTTGAAAATTTTTGAAATTTGGCGAAATTTTGAGACTTTGAAAGTTGGGCAAACGATGAATTTGTATGGGCAATCAAAAAAGTTGAAAACCTTCAAATTTTTCAAAATTTTGAAATTCTGAGATATGGGCAGACTTGAAAACACTTGAGGCTACCGTTGTAGAGCTTTAGTTTTCATAATTTCGAGGTGTGGGCGATCGAGTTTGAGTCATTTATGCCGAAAAAATGTCAAAATTTTTCAAAATTCAAAATTTCGAAAACGAAAATTTTTTTCGAAAAACTAAAAGATGGGCAAACATGGGCAAACGATTTTAAAGCGATTTCCGCAAAAAAATTTTGAAAAAAAAAATTTTTGAATTTTCGAAAAAAAAAAATTTTTCATAATTTCGAAACTAAGGGTGGGCAAAAAAAAATTTTTCCTGGGCAAACATGGGCAAACGATTTAAAGCAATGGGCACCAATTTTTTTTTGAATATCTCAAATCACTGGACCCAGCTTCTCTGAGCTGTTTCAGCTCGCTGAATTTCTCACTAATATCTAAGCAACAATAATAATGCTGTATACGATTATTGGAACTTTTCGATTTATAATAAATTAATCTGAAAGTTAATTGACTTTCTCCTTTCAAATCTACAAAGATTCTTCAACAGCTTTCTTCTTAAACTTTGAAGGCAACCCTCTGGCAAATAGAGAAGCGAATGCAGAATGCAGAACCGGCAAACAACAACGTTGATGTATCGATTTCACAGCGTTTGTCGGATTAGCGACGTGGGGTTTACTCAAGATGGAAAGTCAGGCATGAACTTTTCCCAGGCGATAGGGCAATCAACCAAAGAAGAGTCCGAGTCATTGGCTGGAATGTCTTAATAGATGACAGTTCAGTTTCAGTTTCTTTCGATGCTGTGATTCTTGCTTCGTTCTCTTCGAGACACAGAGGGGCAAAGGGAGTGAGCGAGGTTAGAATAGAGACAAGCGCCTCAGGTAGACAACCGGTAGATTACTTCTGATGCCTCTCTTTTGCTTTTGCTTTTGCTTTTCCTTTTCAGTTCATTTCGTTTAGTATCTTTTCTATTTATACCCGCTAAGGTTAAAAAAGGGTTATTAAGACTTTGTGCCAGTCGCTTTACGATTATTATGATTATATGAAACTCTAATTTCAAAATTCGAGTTCTTAAACGTGTAGTAGAAAAAAGAAATCGACTACCTTGATTTAATATAAAAAAAAAGTATTATATACATATTTAATATGTGATCATTGATAAAAGACAATTAGTTACATTTTTAAAATATATAATACAAATTTAATCTACTACAAAATACCAAACGTTGTTTTTTGTCGATCTTTTTGTGATCTCTACGAGATTTGTACTAAAACTTGTTGATTCTACACAATATCAAACAAAGTATTTTGATGACCTAAAATAAATGAGTAGTTGATTTTTCTAAACTTATTCTATAATTAACAAAAAATACTAAACTAAATTTGTTGTAGCTTTTTATCACCACTTCAGCTATTCGAAATGTCTTTTAAGGTATCTCATAGTCGAGCAGCTTTCTTACACCTTTTTTTTTTGTCTTTTTGTATAGCAGCTGATGCTGTGGTCTGGTAACTGCGATAGCTTCTGCTGCTGCGTGAGCTTATCAAGCGACCCGCAGATAGACCAAAGAGATAGACACACATAGAAAGAGGAAGGGGAAGAGGGGGAAGGTTGTTGGTTGTGCGGTTCCGGAACCACAAAAGCCACAAACCGCGTCGGCTATTTGCGGTTTTCTGCATTATTTCGTTCTGTTGTTTTTAATTCTACAAACGTCGCTGTTGTTCTTCTCATTCGCTTTTTTATAGTATGTTTATTGTTTAGGTTTTGGTTTTGGTTATGACCAGCTCGACTTCGACGTCGTCGGCTGGGGTCTATGACCATCTGAAACACGAACACAACGTCAGTTATCGCAAACAGCGGTGATAACCACCGCATAATGTGCTTGCTTCCAAAACCCTCCCCCTCTCCTTCTCTTTCTCCTCCGTCGCCTCGATCGCAAGTCGTACTAACGGATCGCATTACACCTGGCACCGACTGCGGCGGCACCTGAGAAACCCAGTGGGCAGTTAACTAGTCGAATAGTCAGACAACCAGAGAGTCGAACAGTCAGAGACAGTCGGCTAACCAGCGAGCATGACATAAGTATTTAAAAACACAAAAAGCAAAGACTTAAGAAATGCAAGAAAGTTGCGCTGCAACACAACGAAGTTTAAATACACTAACTATATAATTTGATCAAATAACATAGTATGTATACTTTGATATTTTGTTGTTGTTTTAGTAAAAATATACATCAGCAACAAGTTAGTTTAAAAAATGAAGAAAATATTACCAAAGAAAGTTACGGACAGTCGCTCGAACTGCTCTATCTATCTATTATCTTTATGATATAGTAATCTGATCAAGCTGAACGCAATATATGCTAGTAAAAAGACAAATTTTTTGATATCTTTTTGTTTTAGTAAAAATATACATCAGCAACAAGTTAAATCTATATACATTAAAAACTAAAGAAAGTTACGGGCAGACGAACGAACCGCTCTATATTATCTACATGATATAGTAATCTGATCAAGCTGAAATTAGCATATGCTATTGCAATAGCACCAAATTTCGTATCAAAAGATTTACCACTGAATAAGTTATTGTCTTGAAAAGCAACGGACAGACAGATAAACAGCTTTATTCATATAATATTAATAATACTATTAGCTATTATATAGATCGGAAACAAGTTGTATTCCAATAACTCATAAACTGAGCGAAGAAAGTATCGAACAAATGTGCGAACTGAATTAAGCGACTTAGTGATCATGCAAATTCGTAGGATTTTCTGTAAAGAGTATGACAAACCAAACTCTAACGCTAACTCCATGGGCATTAACTCGTGTAAGCAGCAAAATATTTGTTTGTTTGTTTGTCGCTTTGTCGATTTCTTAACGTGAATTTGTGTGTGTTACGCTTTGGTGCGCCAGTGTTGCGCTATAATTTGGGGACTATGCGTTTTAACGCCAGCTTTGATGTATTAAATAAAAATATTTTTATATGTTTGATTTTTGCTTTAACAATTACTAGTTTTTTAATTTTATTGAAAAGCAAATATTAAAAAATAGCATCGTTATTATATTGAAATATAGAAATGTGCAAAATTTTTAAAATAAATGAAGAATTGTACAAACATAAGGTTCTGATAGATTTGATTGTTATAGAAAATGATAAAAGTTATAGACGATCTCAGCTAGGTTTTTTAATTTGAATAAGCTTTGCTATTTCTACCAGATTAATTTGAGGTTCTAGTTATTTTATTATTTTTAACTATCTTTGCCATTTAATAAATAAATTGATTATATTTTTATTTTCAAAAATTTAGTTCTCAACTATTACCGGAGAGTGTCGCAAATTCAAGTTAACAATCCCCAAGATCCCCGCACTCTGCAGAGTTGCCAGGTTCCACATTCCCCCCATTCCAGATTTCGATTCCGCCAATTCCCTTTTCGCCGTTTTCATGCTCGAGAAATATGCCTTGTTGACATGAGTGTGTGTGTTTATGTGTGCGTGTGTTGTTGTGTTTATCGCACGCTTTGTTCGCATTTCTACCATATGCTAAACATTTCGCGGCGCTTTTTTTATAACGCGTTTTTTTTTTTTTTGTATTTTATGATTCGATTGTTGTTCATAGCCATTATAATCCGTTTTCCTTTCGTTTTTCGAGCACAACTCCCAGCAAAAAAAAAAAACAAAATAAATACAAAATACAAACGAGATACAAAATACGAAATAAATTATTTTTAGAAAACGGTTTCATTTTTTTTCTTTTCTATGTAAAAATAGAAACTAGCGCTATTGTTGTTATACTTTTGTTGTTGCTATTGTTGCATTTCTAAACTCAGCTCATTTCTGTTGAAATTTATTCATTGATGTTGTTGTTGTTGTTGTTGTTAATGATTTACGTTTTGCTTATTAATGTTTTTTTCTTGTATTTTGTTGTTGCAGCTGTCTCTCGCCATCTCTCTCTGTGGCTTAGAAGCAGAAAGTGAAGTCAAAAAATTTCACTCAAATTATATAATTAATGAGTTTTTAATTAACTCTTGAAAACTCAATTTCGCCAGCCAGCAAGAAAGACAGAGAGAGCAACAGCAAAGAAGGGTCAAAGAAAAGAGAGAGCGATATACATAGATTGTTTATAACTCACCCGCAAGACAGAAGCAGTAATAATCAATCAACGGTACACACACACACACACACACACACACATCTACTGTGTTGTGTGTGTGTATTCTGCAGCACTTGCACTTTGATTTTGTTTTTGTAATTACCAACACACTGAAATGCCGTTAGACGACTGCGACGTTGTTGAACACTTGACTCTGTTTTCCAACTGCTGTTTGCACTATGAAACACAACACACATGGAATGGAAAGAAGAGCATTTAAATAGCATTACATATTTATGAAAAAAATAATAATTCAAACAAAAAAAAACAAAAAACACATTTTCCACACAGCTGCTGTTGCAGCAGCAGCAGCAGCGACGTCGACGTCGACGCTGACAGCGGCGCGCACGTTAATTGCATTAGAAATTCGTATGCGTGTCGCGAATGAAGCCTTTGCAAGACATCAAAACAACAACGAAAAAGAAATGCAACTAATTAGCAATTATTTGCAGCTTGAGCGACTTTTTCTCTTTCGGCACAAAAATTCCAATTAGACAAGAGAGCATTGCAAATGCCATTTGTTGTTGGTCCCGTTATTTCTCTCACACAGACACACACACATAAACTAACACTCCGAAGCGCCGCGACAATAAGGAGCAAAAGAGGAAGAGGAGAGCAGACAGTGTGACCTCGCTTGATAGCCAATTAATATTCATTAAATAGATTTCGATGATGCTGTTTGCAATCTGCAGTTGTTGTTGTTCTTCTTTTTGTAGTGCTTGTTCTTATTTTTAGATGCAACACGACCTACACAACAGCACCAACAAGAACTGCAGCAGCAGCGATGCAAACATGAAGGATTTAATGATTACACATACACATTCAAATTTCAATTCTTCACTAAAATTTTGTTATAATAATAATAATATTGCCGAGCGATAGCGACTGAGACGTTGAGTCTGCTTGCAGCGCGAACGTTAGCAGCCTTGGCTTTGCTTGTTGTTTGTGTTTGTTTGCTGCTGAGCGTCAGCAGCGGCGTCTGTTTCTGTTTGCGTTTAGCAGCCAGTGTGACCGTATCGCGCTTACAGTTTAAGGGCAAATAATAAACCAAATCTAGTACTTTTGTATTGCTTTTGCACGTTTATTTATTTATTATTTAACAATTACCAAAAAAATGAAGTTAAGAACTAAATTATAAATTACAGTGCTTATTCTTTGACACGTTTGGCTTCAGCAGCATCGAATGGCACCTCCTCCACTTTGGAGAAACCGCTGATACGTATAATTTTGCCTGTGCCCTCCACATTGAGATGCTTGGCAAATTGTTGAGCCGGCGAGAGAGCCGCTTCTTCGGCCGTTTTGTAGCCATAGTACTTGGCCCAATCATTGCGACCCGTGTAGACCATATAACAAACGAGTCCAAATGCCTGCCAAGCCAGTATTGCGTATCCAATGCTGAGGCGGCGTTTCCACAATTCTGCGCGATTCTCCGCTATGGGATTTGTGTGACGTCGAACAAACCGTCTTAGCCATTTCATCTCAAACAAAGCCATTTCCGTATTTTGTATTATGTAAACAATTATATTTACGAATCGCGTTGTGCGGTGAACTTCAAAACAGAACGAAATGTGAAAACAGCAATCAGCTGTTCACCGCAAGAGATGAGCAACACTATGTAGCTTAGTGATGTGCAACTGTTAAAAACAGTGATAAAACTATCAGCATTCTTATTGTGATTTATTTTGTTTGCAAAATTTTCACGAAAGTTCTTTGAAATAAATTTAAATCTTATCAATATATCAACTTTTTAAAAAGACAATCTAGAAATTATTGGCAAAATGGACAATAATTGTCACTAATCTGGTTATCAAAAACCTTAGAAAAAAATCGTATGATTTAACTTGAACAAAAATCACAGACGCATCTCATCTCTATTGCGCATAACACTCACATAACAACAGAAGCAAAAATATAGAAACTTCTCAAAAAATTGCAATTATAATCGCCAACAAATCAATTTATTGTTGATGTGATAACTAAATAGCAATTAAATAACAAACAATCGCATCACAGTGACAAGTGTCTAATGGTTTAGGCCAAAGTGGCAACGCTATTTTGGCAAACAAACGGTGCTTCATAGAATGCAATGCAATTGTTTTTTTTTTTTTTTTGTTATAACATAACACTCTACCAAAAACTCCCAAAACATCGATTTCAAATTTAGTTAGTGAGACAACTTAATGCAAAATTGCAAAAGGTGAGTTAAATGATGCTGTAATAACCACAGCACATATGCTGGATTTTTCTAGTAATAAAGTCTTGTATGTAGAACCTCTGCAGAATTTTGAAGTTATTTCGGCTGCAAGATGCCTACTGCGCAGCAGACGTCACAGCAGACGCAACAACAACAACAGCAGCAGCAACAACAATTGACCAATGAGGACAACAATGGCGTCAATGAACTCAAGTTAGAGGATGACAATATGCCAAATTTATCAACACTGTCACTGGATGAGCTAAAGCAGCTCGACCGTGATCCCGAGTTCTTTGATGATTTCATTGAGGAAATGTCGGTGGTGCAGCATTTGAACGAGGAACTCGACTCCATGATGAATCAAGTGGAGAACATCTCACGTAAGTTATCATTGTCATATGGCATATATGTATGTAAATAAGTTATTAATGCATACGGTTCAATTGTTCTGAATCGCGCAGGTGAAAACGAAAGCAAGGGCTCGCATCTTGTGGAGCTAAAGAGGCGGCTCAGTGATGACTATACGGCGTTAAAAACGCTAGGCGAAAAGTGTGACCAGCTGAACAAGAAGTACTTGAAGAAATCCGAGGAATATGCCCCACAGCACATCAGAGTAAATATTGATCACTAAACCCAAACCACATACTATACTTACTATTTGTGTTGTTTATGCAGGAGCTATTGCAAATTGCTGCATCCAATGCGGATGCCGATTGCGATCGGCATGTGGAGCATTTTCTGAATGGCAAAATCGATGTGCAGACATTTCTAAACACTTATCAAAGCTCGAAGAAGATTAGCGCAGAGCGCAAGGCCCGCGAAGAACGTCTTGGCACACAATTAAGTGCACTAGAGCGGGCGGGCATCTAAAATAATAAACGAGAGTTTCGAGGATTTTTGTCTATATAGAATTCTCTGTACTCGCGTTTTTGCTCATTTCTCCCGTTGTTTTTTTTTTTTGTGTTTTACGCCCTTAATACAAACAATATATATATATGAGAGAGATGTTGTTCTTCGCAAAACCGCAATATGTAGTTATTAAGGTTTTTTTAGCAATTTAATATGTAGAACAAACAACGCGATAGTTATTTATAATTATAGTGTATATGTAAAGAGATAATAATGCTATACTACTATGTATGTACATCTTAAGTCGTTAGGGCAATCAAATAATGTTTTTTTTTTTTTTTAATTGTATGGAATTTTGTGTAATAACCAACCACAACCAAGATTGTATTGTATTTAATTGTCGTTGAGAGGCGACGGTCCAAATAACTTATTATCCAACCGAATGTATGCGTATGTACCAAGGAAATATAATGTGTATGACTTAAATATATGTATTTACAAAAGATTTCCAATATTTACGCCTTTCATAACAATTCAACGAGTACATTTAACGCATAAATTAAATAGACCGCCAGCACTGAGTTTTCAATCGACTATCGATACACCATAGTTATCGATACGCATATCTATTTTATTGCCATATGTCAGTGGAGCTGCCACTTATACTATTTACAAAACGTGGCAACGCTAGTTTTAATCAACGGGTCCCGCCATTTATGCGGCGCATCGTCAGTTTGCAAAAATAAACGCATATGACATTGTGGACATTAAATTAAAGTATTGGACAAATCGGATAAAACGTGTAAACAATATGACAAAATGCCTATTGTGTCACAGTGCGACCAACGATGAGCTCTTGCTGGGTAAAATGCACACTCGCCGCCATGGCTTCGTTGCTGTTCATGAGAATTGTTTGGTGGGTAGAACACAACAACAACAACAACAACAGGTCCAATAATTCGCTAACATTGTGTTTGTGGTTTTTTTTTGCAGTATTTGAGCTCGAATTTAATACAGAGCGGCAATGAAACAAGCAACGATATTTGCTGTTTCACTATAGCAGACATCAAAATCGAATCGCAACGCTCACAAAAATTGGTAAGTTTTTTACTTGCACTTATGTACATACATACGTTTGTATTTATGTGTTTGTACCCGGTAGCTGAAGTAGAAGTGCATTATAATTCAGTCGACAAGCAGCAACAGCATCATTTATTATTATGCCTGCTTACACTTTTATATCTTTAAGACTGACTTCTAGTCTTTCAAATTACCTAAAATTATTAAAGTAGTTGCAGCATTATTAAAAATTAGTAAAGCCTTCCTCGTTTTGATTTTAACTAGTTCTCTTCCTTATTGCAGAAATGTTTCTACTGCCACAAGAACGGTGCCAACATTGGATGCTGTGCCACGAAATGCCATCGATCATTTCACACCGAATGCGGCATCAAGAATGGAGCCCAGAATCAATACTGCAACTCCTACAATTCCTTCTGCCGATCGCACATCAAGAAGTTCCCTCAGCGACCCAAGGATCAAGAAGATTGTGCCATTTGCATGGAAATGTTGTGCAAGAAAGGAGAATTCCACGCCACGCAACACATCTTGGGCAAGTGTTGCAACCGTGGCTGGTATCACAAGCGCTGCTTGCAACAATATGCCAACTCGGCGGGCTATTTCTTCAAGTGTCCGCTGTGCAACGACAAGGAAAAGTTTCATTTGGTTTGCATGTGGGGCATCAATGTGCCAAATCGGTAAGATCATCATTGTCAGCCGTCAATTGCAACTGAAAATTATAACTTTGCTTTGCATTTGTTTTTGTTTTTGTTAGTGATGCTTCTTGGGAACAAACAGATGCCTATGACGGTCAACATGTGTTTGCGACATCGTGCACAGCCGAAAATTGCCAATTGCGACGCGAGAATCCAGATGAATCGGTATCGGAAATTCTATTGTATTGCAATTTCTGCGGTGGCAATCCAATGCACACACAATGCACAACATTTGACACTGAAGATTATTGCTGCAACGATTGCAAAGGCGTGGCAAATGATACAATCGATTCGCAACTGAATGACACTTTGATTCCAACGGAGAATGTCACAAACTTGAATGGTTCACCTATGAAATTCGAGACAATGGACCTATCGATCAAAAAAGTGGAGAATAATGCCCCAAGTATTATGCCTTTGCGTCCACGCAATTGCTCACCAAGCGCAGAACGACAAGAGTCTCGTTTTCGTATTCACAACATTTGCATGACAACGACTGATATGAAAGGAGAGGAAAATAACGAGAATATATTCTTGGCAGAGTCGCAACCGATGACGCCAGTTTCATTGCGTTCCAAACGTTCGATTGACCCCATCATAGTTGACAAGCTGGAAAAGGAGAATTCTTCACCGATTCACGAAGCGAATTTGAACGATTCGGATATAGGAGATGATTTGGAAATCGTTTGTGCATTGCTCCAAAAGCAAGAGGAAGAATCACGCAAAGTCAAGCAATTGAAATGTGATCAGATGCCTGTTTCCGATCAACGATCATGTCACAATGATCAAGCAGCGCTTGAGTCGAAGCCAGAGATCACAGATGATTTGAATGATTCGGAAATGGGAGATGATTTGGAAATCGTTGTTGCAATGCTAAACCAAAAGAAAGCAGAAGCAGACGCGGCTCGTAATAGGGACAAGGAACGGGAGGAGGATAAGGAGAATAATCAGCTAACTGCAACTCAAAGGCCTTCAGCTCGTTCTCGCTCCAGACGCAAAACAATCGCGGTGGAAAGTTCTACGCAATCGAGTGAAACAGCTGTTGAGATGCGTGAAACGCGTTCGCGATCAAGACGTCGATTGTCACAGGATGTAAATAATGTAAAGCATGTTGAATCTCAGCCGGAGAAGATAGCTGTGCGTTCGAGGCTGAGTTGCCGATTGTCGCAGGATCCCAATGTTGAGCGTATTGGTATTAAATCTCAGACAGAGAAGGCTACAGTGTCTCCAACGCGTTCGCATTCAAGACTGAGTTGCCGATTGTCCCCGGATATGAATGTTGATCTTGTTGAATCTCAGCCGGAAAAGGATACGGTGCGTCAAACACGTTCACGCTCGAGACTGAGTTGTCGATTGTCGCCGGATGCCAAGCATGTTGAACCTGAACCAGATAAAGTTACTGTGCGTCCAACGCGTTCACGCCAGCGACGCGCCACAATTGCCGTGCAGCCGCAAAAGTCCGCCGAAACAATGCGTGAAACGCGCTCGCGTTCAAGACTGAGTTGCCGATTGTCGGAGGAAGTGAATGTTAAACCTGTTGAATCCCAACCAGAGAAGGATACAGTGCCTCTAACGCGCTCGCGTTCAAGACTGAGTTGCCGATTATCAGAGGATGTGAATGTTGATCATGTTGAATCTCAGGCAGAAAAGGATACGGTGCGTCAAACACGTTCACGCTCGAGACTGAGTTGTCGATTGTCTCCGGATGCCAAGCATGTTGAACCTGAACTACACAAAGCTGCTGTGCGTCCAACGCGTTCACGCCAGCGACGCGCCACAATTGCCGTGCAGCCGCAAAAGTCCGCCGAAACAATGCGTGAAACGCGCTCGCGTTCAAGACTGAGTTGCCGATTGTCGGAGGATGTGAATGTTGAACCTGTTGAATCCCAACCAGAGAAGGATACTGTGCCTCTAACGCGCTCGCGTTCAAGACTGAGTTGCCGATTGTCAGAGGATGTGAATGTTGATCATGTTGAATCTCAGGCAGAAAAGGATACGGTGCGTCAAACACGTTCACGCTCGAGACTAAGTTGTCGATTGTCGCCGGATGCCAAGCATGTTGAACCTGAACCACACAGAGCTGCTGTGCGTCCAACGCGTTCACGCCAGCGACGCGCCACAATTGCCGTGCAGCCGCAAAAGTCCGCCGAAACAATGCGTGAAACGCGCTCGCGTTCAAGACTGAGTTGCCGATTGTCGGAGGAAGTGAATGTTAAACCTGTTGAATCTCAGGCAGAGAAGAGAGCTGTGCGTCAAACGCGCTCGCGTTCACGTCTCAGTGGTTCCCCCAAATATAGAAATAATGTGCCTCAGCCAACAATGAATCGTGCAGCTCGATTGCGTCAAAGACGCAACACCCTCGCTGCGGGCAGTTCGGCGAAGGAGAAGTCGCCTTCGCCGACGTTGAAGCGTCTAACGCGCTCCCGCTCTGCAATGAAACGCAGATCATCGACGGATTTGGATGTAGGTCTGTATCCTATGCGTCGTCGTAGTCAACACACGCTGCAGCCCAAGGCGATATTGATGGAATGAATGGAGAAGCAGATTGTAGCCTAATGATTCCCAATCCAATGATCTCATGTGGTTTCATGTACCGCAGTCTAATACAAAATGCATCCATTTATCCAAAAGTTCGAAGTTGTTTTTGTCATAAACTATTCTCTAAGTCAAGGATTGAAGAAAGCCTTTTTCTGAACATTTCATTAAACATATCCACCAACTTGGAAAATATTGGTGCATATTTACTTTCTCTTATGAAGTTTTTCGTAATTAATTTCATTCGGTAGTTTGTAGTAGTAAGTAGCTTGTAAGTTGTGATTTATGTGAAATGCTATAAATTTTTGTTTTCGAATTGTTGGTTATTTTTACCTAATGTAATAAATGGATTTACTTTTATTTGTTGTTAATACACGTACTCTTGTTGCACATTAACTAGACAAGGACTGAAGATGTGATTCCCAGAATATCTCTCGCTCGGATTTGTGCATTGTTATCGTTATCGATATACCAGAATTATATACTTTTCTATGCAACAATTTTACACCATAGTGAGAGCTCATAAAAGACAAATATTTTTTTAGGAGAAGAAGAAACAACTACATAAAAAATATATTTATTATTTTGTTAAGTAACGATAAATATATATAAATATTAAAAACATTACAAAAAATATATAAAAGAAAATAAAACAATATTAAAGCGTAACTTTAATGTGACCACACACCAAAATACAGCAGCAGAATATACTAGACTCTTGTCATTTACTATATGTATATACTAGGCTATGAAAAAGTTGCGTATTTTTGCGAACAAAGTAGTTATATTTTATGGTTGATATTTGGTCACACTGCATTCCATATATTCGTGTGTTAGTAATAGTTTACTCATAATATGAATATTATTTAGGATTATGATTTTAATTAAGTTAGTGCAATCAGTCAGCAGAGCAGGTGCGAAATAATCGAAAACATAATTGCAACACCAAAAAGTGCATATTTGTGAGTGAAAACGAGCGACGACGCCTAACGCCTAAAATACAACAAAAAATCGAGGCATAATCCGCTGGCTTTGTGTGTACGAAAGGGAGAGGGAGAGTGACTAGGGAACCAAGCAGCAGCAGCAGCAGCAACACCAGCAGAAGACGGAGAAGGAGAGAGGGCGACTTATTGTGCGTGTGTTTGTGCGTTCGTTGAGTTGTGACATTATTAATATAAGCATTATAATTGTAATATTTTCAAAAATTACGCACACCAGCAGCAACTCAAATAATCAAATTATAAGCAAAAGTTCCACTGTGCTTCCAACACAGCAGCAGCAGCAACAACAACAACAACTGATAAAATACATGCAAAGACAGACGTGAGCGTCAAGTGCTTTAACGCCGGGGCGAGAATTAAATAACAAGTAACAAAAGAAGCAACAAAAACAACAACTATAAACTCTACGTACTACAACAAGAGCAATAACAATAGAGAGAGAGAGAGCTTATCACACATACACACACCCGCAGCTTCAGCAGAACAACAGTTTATCATATTGTTTAAGCAACCGGCAGCAGCAATAATCAGCATCAGGCACTGGCAGTCAGTGCTGTGGGAGTAAGAGAGAGAGAGAGAGCGAGATAGGCACACGCCAGTGTATGTGTGTGGGTGTGTCTGTGTGTGCATGTGCGTGTATGTGGGAGCAAGGCACAAACACGACGGCAAACAACACCACCGGCAGCAGCAGCAGTAACAACAACAACAACCGCAACTACAACAAGCAGTAACGAAATTTTTTTTTGCATTGTTCCGCAACTTGGACGCCGATTAACAATAAATTAAAACACCAACAACTAGAAGCAGCAGCAGCAGCAGCTCCAAAATGGCACGCCACTTTGATCATATGTTCAAGTTGCTTATAATTGGCGACAGCGGTAAGTGTAAAATGCAAAAACACACACACACACACACATACATAGATATACAAAACACAAACTCGCATATCCGCTGACAAGCTCGCATGCTTAGACATACGTGCGTATGCGTAATATGCGCTTGCATTTTTGCATGTTTTTCACCTGACCAACAATAAACAACAACAAGCACTAACCACAACAACAACAACAGCAGCAAGAACAACGCGAAAGCGTTATAAATAGCAACAAATCATAAAGCAACAAAACAAAAAAGTGCAACGTTTGTGCTCAATTCAACATTTGGGATCTTTTCGTTGTTATTTTCTTTGTGTGCTGTGTGCTGTGCGCTGTGCGCTGTGTTTGTGTCTCGACCAATCAGCTGTTTTGCCTTCCCTTTTGCGAGAGACTTGGTGTAAATGAGAGAGAGAGAGAGAGAGAGAGAGAGAGTTTGACCCAAGCTTGAACAACTGGTTTGTGTCTTCGTTAAGCACCGGTTGAAATATATGCTACGCTCCGGTTCACGTATTTCTTTATTTTGAAATCTAAATTTCTAATTTATAATTGAAATACTTTTAAGTTCTAATTACTTTAATTTGAAATTAACGAAAGTAAATATTATATGTTGACTACTAGGCAACTTTAATATGGAAAACGTGCTTTACTTAATGAACAACAACATTACGGTTCTCAAATCCATTTTGGTTTGATTCGGCACGTAACCAAGCTTAACTGAAAGAATAGTTTTATGGATACGAATTTTCCCTCTGTACCCGTCTTGTTCATTAATGTGCAATGTTTACGTTCCGGCAGATTTCTTAGAATCGATCAAATGATTTTCTTTCCAACTGCTTTTAAACGAAACTCGTTGCTAACTGCAATTGTAATTGGAGAAAAGCAATTTACGAGTCATTTATTTTTGGATAAACATTCCACACAAATTGCATCGAACTTTCTTTTATCTCTTTTGCTCATTTAACGTTCTCTTTAATAAATACATTATTCATGGTTTTTCTTATTACTTTTTGTTGTTGTCTAGGTGTGGGCAAATCCTCGCTTCTTATACGCTTCTCAGATGACACATTCTCGGGCAGTTATATAACGACAATTGGCGTGGACTTCAAGATACGCACGGTGGTCATCGATGGACTGCGTGTCAAGCTGCAGATTTGGGATACCGCTGGCCAGGAACGTTTTCGCACCATCACCAGCACCTACTATCGAGGCACGCATGGCGTCATCATTGTGTACGATGTCACGAATGGCGATTCCTTTGCGAATGTGCGACGCTGGCTCGAGGAGATCCAAAACAATTGCGATGTCGTCAACAAAGTATTAGGTGAGTATGCTTCACTCACATGTTCATTTGAATGTATGTATAAAACAATATATTCTTAATTTTTAGTGGGCAATAAGAACGATGATCCGGATAGAAAGGTTGTCATCACGGAGGATGCGGAACGATTTGCGCGACAAATGGATATTCAGCTGTTCGAGACATCTGCCAAAGATAACCTCAACGTGGAGGATATGTTTCTGTCGATAACGCGGCAGGTGCTGAGTCACAAGCTGCGCACCGCTTCCGATGAGCAGCAAAAGGATCGCATTGTTGTCAGCAACAAGAAGGGCAATCGGAAATCCAATAAATGTTGCAGTTGAAAGCGGCGCCGTCGCCGTCGAATCTTGATGAGAAGAATATGTTGTGGTGGCGCGTAGTACAGGTTCATAATGGCACACACACACACACACCCATACACACAAACACATAGACCAACATGTAGTTTACACACACACACACACACACAAGACAAGTTTTTTTTTTTTGTTCAAATTTTTGTAATGCCTCAGAGCCGTAAAAGAGAAAAGAAAAGGAAAAAAAATTATGAAAATGTAAAGCGCAATTAATTGTATTTAGCAATTTATATACATATTATATACATATATATTAATTCGATATGTATATATATATATTTGTGTATATATATACATATATGTATCTCGATGTACGTATATCTATATATATTATATATAAATATACATAAAGATGAGAAAAGAAAACCAGCAAAAACAAAAAACAAATTGCATATTTATACAAGAATATATTTATATTTGAAACAGAAAGAAAAACAAAAACAAAAACAAACAAAATCGTATTTACAATATTATATTATAATACTACTAAATAATGATAACTGATAATTGAAAACAATAATTGCGATTATACGCAGCAGCTGAGAAAACGAGACAGAACGAGAACAAAACAAACAACAAATGATCTATGATTATTATACGTTTCATCGTTGTATTATTATTATTCATCAATTTGTGCGTCATTTGCGGCATTTTGTAAAACACTTTCGCCAAGGAAACTATTCTTAAAGCAGCATACTCCCCCCCTATAACTGTTCCCAAAACTGAAACTGATATTTGCCAAACACACTCACACACACATAGTTCAGTTATCAGATCGTTTTTTTTTTGTAAATGTGTAGTATGCGATCATCAATGAAACTTCACTTCCAATTTTGATATTTGACCACCTCCTTGCACTTACCACTTAGTTATGTTCAATTTATCAATTATATATTGTATAATTAATATAATTATTTGTAATTTTTTTTTTGTTTTTTTTTCAGTGGGTCTGTAAATTTGTTTTCCATATGCCAATTAGAAATGAAACAGAGATCAATAATAACTGTATATGATTGTATTTACTATATGTGTAGGTGCAATGGAATTTGAATGTGTCTTTAATACAGTTACAAACAATTTGATTGGATTCTGTTTGTCGACCTAAAGATTGGAATAGCAGCTATACAAAGGGTATTAGATGTTTGCCATGAGAAAGATAAAGTTATAATGAATAATAGGATACCAATTAGTTCGTTTATGGTTGCTTTGGTTCATAATTTGGTATTTTTGTCCTTAACAGTATATTTAGTATTCAATGGTATACTTATTGGTGTATTTTGAATGGAAAAGCATATCGATCAATTCCGGTTTTAGTTGCTTGGGTTGACAATCTGGTATTCTTTGTATTAAATGGTATATTTTACACACAATGGTATATTGTGGATGGAAAAGTATATCGATATAGCAAAAATATAACTTTCGGTATTTTTTTAATTTAGTTTTTATGAAAAATACCAAGTCGATCCTACGTGTTTCTTTTTATAGGTAGAGTTACTTTTTTATCAATTGCAAGTTTCCAATATTTTTAGTATAAAGTAACAAATTTAATCGTCACAATTTTGTAATTTATAGCTTTGTAAAGTGTAGAGAATTCTTTAAATTTGCTGGCTGCCTAATGTAACATATTGAAATTGACACTTTTAAATAGAATTTTTTTTTTTTTTAAATAATTTATTATCAATTTGCTACCTAATTCAAAATCTTTTATTTGACATCTTAAATGAAGCATTTTATGGTGGTTTTTAATACTTACTTTTTTAAATAATAAATTATGTAATAATTGACAATAATCATTTATTTTTTCCTGCAAAATTTTACAACTTTAGTTGTTGTTGCTGCATAACTTAATATCTTGATAATTACATCTTTTATAGGCAATTTGATGGTGGTTTTTAATATATTTTTTAGAATTTATTTTTTTATTTTAATTATTTAAATTGACATCTTTTATAGAGAATTTAATGGTGGTTTTAAATATATTTTTGTATAAATTATTTCATTTTTGTAGCGACTTATCGAAACAACCTTAAATTGGCAGCTTTTGTAGACAGTTTTTAGTGGTTTTTAGTTCCAATTCTGAAAACGTGTTTAATCAAAGAGAGACGCAATTTGTTTGTAATTATGTTTTTGATTTTTAATTCGTTTTTATTCGTTTTACAATTTATTGTATTTGTTTTGTTTTGCTTTGCTTTGTTTTTTTAGCGGTGTCACAGGCGAATTAGGTGCAATTGGATTAAGAGAAAAGCACTGAGAACTGTGAGTTAAAGTGAGAGTTTTGTTGTTGTTGCGGGCAGGCAGTGCGGCGTTTTGTTAGCCAGAAGAATGATGATCATCTGGCAGACTGAAACACTTAAGCGTTAGTGGTACTTGGCCACGGGGAAGGTGCGCGTTTGGCGGCACGAGACAAGCGCATCGCCCGATTGTCCGGCGGGGCAACGACAGACGGCGAGATGAGCTTTAGCCTCGCAGCTGGCGCCGGTGGCGCATTTGCCAATGCAGGGATCGACGCACTGATAGTTGATGCAAGCCCGATGATCGGGGCACTCGTTGTTGCTCAAGCATTCGCCCTGTTCCAAGAAGAAGAAGAAGGTTCAGTTTTTAGATGTTCATTAAGTCGAAGGCAATAAAACTTACGCGTTGACAATGCGAGAGCGGATTGCCCGTGTGTCCGGGCAGGCAATTGCAAACGGGACGTTCGCGTCCGGTGTTATCGTGACCGGGCACACAGATGGCATTGGTGCCGCACGGATTCGGTTCGCAGAGATCCTCCTTGGTGAAGGGGCGACAGCGCACGAACGGATCACCGGTCATGTCCCTGGGACAGCTGCACACGGGCGTCAGGCCTCGGAGATTGCAATCGGCACCGACGCCGCAGGCACCTTCGCATGTGTTCTTGCAGATGCCATAGAAGCAGGCCGGCCGACTGGCTGGACAATCGACATCGCCGTAGCACTCGGGACGGCATTCGGTATACGGACTGCCAATGTAGCCCTTGGGGCACTCACAGATGGCGCGGTGATTGGCCACCGTCTTGCAATTGGCACCGATGCCGCACTGGCCGCAGGAGGGGACGCATTTGTAGTTGCTGCACATGTCGCGACCGCCGCAGTCGCCGTCGTGTTCGCATTCGTGGCGACAGCCGCTCAGCGGGTTGCCCAGATAGCCATGGAGGCAGGAGCACGTTGGCACCGAGTTAATGATCTCGCATTTGGTGTTAACGCCGCACGGACTCGGATGGCATTGTTCCTCTGCAATAAAGCAATGCAATTTATATTGTTATTATTTTTATCGAGTAATCCCCGCCCCCCCATGACAATGCCAATATTGAATTTAAAGTGTTAACTATCGAGACTGCTGCGATGTGGAATAAATGACCATAAAGTGGGAAAAAGAACTGAGTATTTTCGTGCCGCCTTTTATATGAATATAAGCTTATTATACATTGTGCAACTTGCTTCAGAACTCTGAAGCTATAGTTTTATGTAAAATGTTAACCACTTTTAACTTTATTTAAAGTAGTATAAAATGAAATTCTTACGTTAATCAATAAATTATAGACATACTGCTATTGTAAATAAGAAAACTTCTCCATTCAATTAATTTATACTTAAATTACTTCAATGCAAGTAAATTTTGATTGCAAAAATAAATATTGCATTCATTTCTTTTGTAAAAGTTCGTTTCAAAATGATCAATTTTGTATTTCAATTTATTATAAAAATAAGAATTTTGAATAATTTTATTTTGATAATTTTTAATTGCTCAAAATCAAACAAATTGTAATTAAGCAAATGTATATTTCAGTTAAATTTATTAATTTCAATTATGTAAATTACTTATAAACAAGTATTTCAATTAATTGAATTAATTTATTTTCTTTAAATCAAGTAATTTTTTTAATTGAAAGTTCAATATGGCCAAATTTTTTATTATGTTGTAATTTTCTTCAAAAGAAGTAAATTACAATTGCATAAATAGAAGATGCAATAAAATTGTTTTTATTTCAATTCCGCAAAATGCTTAAAATTAAGTCTGTTTTAAATTAAATATTTCGTACATTCTATTTTCTTTCTTTATTTCTTTGCACAAATAGAATTTGAAGTAAAATTTGCTAATTTCTAGTTTATTTTTCAAGTTTAAAATGTGTTATTGAAAAAAAAACATTGATTAATATTGAAACAATTAAAGTTTTATGTCAACTAAATATTGCAGTTGAATGTATTTTAATTTCAAAAATTTCTGATTTCAAAATCTCAAATTTTTCTAACATGTTTTAAAAGAAGTTTGCAAATTTGTTTCACAAAAATACCTATTTCAGAAAAGCTTGGCAATCTTATAATTGTATTTCGAAAAGCAAAAATGAAAATGCTCAATTCAAGTCTCTACATAAAACACTTTTAAAACAAAATGTAAAAGCTGTTGACCACATTTTGAATTAAGTTGAATGTACTTAAGCGAAGTGAAGACTTCACTATACTTTAAGGGAATTCCCTTTAGGGGACAACTGCGAGTTTAGGAAACTTTTTGAAGGAGACAAGCGCATAGGGTATTATGTTTTGTGGCATTCAGCATTCGGTTATCAATTTCATTGAGTGCATTTAAATAAATTTCCAATTTAAATGCAAATTATTTTTGGGGTTTTTTTTTTTGTGTGTTCAGTATTGATTCATATGCATTGCAATTAGCATTTGGCTTAAGCCCATAAATTGAAGGCATAGAAATTTATATACGGCGATTGCAGCTGTCCTACACAGAAAGAGAGAGCTGGAGACAAAGAGAAAGAGAGAGAGAGGGAGACAAGGACATTGGAGACGCCCATTTGCACTTGAATTCATGTCGCATATTTATATGTATATACTATATATATATATTCTTTGGATATATACGCAAAAGGTACGTATCCATAATGTAAATTTCAAACAATAGGCAAAACAATGGAAATGGAAATGGAAATGAAATCAGAGATGGCAAAGCTTAAGTGGTGGACTGAAGCGATATATTTTTTGTGGAGGAGGAGTCGATTGACCAAATCTATAAATAAATATGAGCATTTAGCTGTTGTTTTGCCCGTTGTTGAGTTACTTTTAAGCATTGCAATGATTGCCAAAGTATGCCACAACTTTTGTCATGGTTACAAATGCCACAATTTCGATATCATCATCATCATCATCATCATCATCGTCATCAATGAAAGGAATCCGAAACAAGGATTGCCGCAAAGAAAGCCACGATAATTGTACAGCACAAAAAAAAAAAAGAAAGTAAATTATAAGTAAAAATTATGCGCATAAATGAGCTTTGACTACTATTGTATTTGAACAGAAACTGGAACTGGAACTGGAGCTGGAGCCGCTTGCTTTATTCGATTTATTCAGGGCTATTTCAAGTGCCATCGCCCAGCCACGCCCCCAATTATTTGCGCTTTGTTACTGCCGCATAAGTTGTCCACTATGCGGGGAATGTAGCGGGGAGTCCTTCGACTGCCCAACTGCTCCTTTGGCCGAACAGCCGACCTGCACATGAATAACATGACCCTGCATAAATCACACTCTTCGGCTGGGTCAAGCAACTAATGCGCCACTCTAGATACGACGACTTTTAGATGCTCTACAACATTTGGCTTTATATTGAATATATATGTATATTATTATAGTACTAATTGTCCTCTAATATTACCAATTATTATTAGGCAATACTTCTTATTGTTAAATTTTAGCATAATAATGTAACTTAATGCAAGTGAGTATTTATTTTTTTATTCTGCACTAATTTGTTATTATTATTTTATTGGAAATACATGTACTATAAGGTTCTACAAAAGTAATATAAATATTTAATATTTATTCTGCAGTACAACTTTTTTTTTTTTTGTATATGTATATATGAGAACTTTAAATTTATTACTTAATGCAAATTAAGTTAAAAGTTAAGCTGAAGAAACTGTACGTAAAGATGAAGTAAAGCAGACGTCGTCATTAGATCCGCATATTGGCTTGAATTAAGATTGATTAGAACTATACTTGCAAGCATGAAGAAAATGAATAATAGAAAGAGATATCACTTTTATAACAGAACAACTAAATTAGTTAAAGAGACGCAGTTGCTATCTTTCTAGCAAAAGAAGTTACTCATTGTTAGTTCTAAAATTACAACAAAAGACGGTGCTACTTTTCTAACGGAAGAAGTTGCTACTTGCCAGTGCAAAAGTATAACAGAAAGGGTTGCTAGTTGTTAGTGCAAAAGAATAACGGAAGATCTTGCTACTTGCTAGTATAGAAGTATAACGGAAGAAGTTGCTACTTGCCAGTGCAAAAGTATAATAGAAGAAGTTGCTACTTGCTAGTATAGAAGTATAACGGAAGAAGTTGCTACTTGCCAATATAGAAGTATAACGGAAGAAGTTGCTACTTGCTAGTATAACGGAAGAAGTTGCTACTTGCCAGTGCAAAAGTATAATAGAAGAAGTTGCTACTTGCTAGTATAGAAGTATAACGGAAGAAGTTGCTACTTGCTAGTGCAAAAGTATAACGGAAGAAGTTGCTACTTGCTAGTATAACGGAAGAAGTTGCTACTTGCCAGTGCAAAAGTATAATAGAAGAAGTTGCTACTTGCTAGTATAGAAGTATAACGGAAGAAGTTGCTACTTGCTAGTAGAAAAGTATAACGGAAGAAGTTGCTACTTGCTAGTAGAAAAGTATAACGGAAGAAGTTGCTACTTGCTAGTATAAAAGTATAACGGAAGAAGTTGCTACTTGCCAATATAGAAGTATAACGGAAGAAGTTGCTACTTGCTAGTATAAAAGTATAACGGATGAAGTTGCTACTTGCTAGTATTGAAGTGTAACGGAAGAAGTTGCTACTTGCTAGTATAAAAGTATAATGGAAGAAGTTGCTACTTGCTAGTATAAAAGTATAACGGATGAAGTTGCTACTTGCTAGTGCAAAAGTATAACGGAAGAAGTTGCTACTTGCTAGTGCAAATGTATAACGGAAAAAAGTTACTTTTTAAGTTTGAGTTAGTGGAAAAGGGACAGCAGATGGCTCTTGTATTTTCTAGCAGAAGAATTTGCTAGTTGCTGGTTTCTAGTGCCAAAAACTGATTAATTTGCCTCAACAAAGTGCATTTTGTTGAAGAATTGTTGGGGAAATTTAATATTTTATTTATTTTTTTTTAATTAAAACTAGATTTTGTAATTTTTAAATTATACTATTAGCATAATTTAATTAAGATCTATATAAATTTTAATATTTACATATATGAAAATAAGCCATAACATAAAGTTATCAATAATATCAAAAAATGCGACTACGTTCTTAATCTAAATGATCATCATGCAGATATCATTGTTACCTAAAGACACCAATTGGAATAAAAATTTTTCTAATATAATAATGTAGAAATGGCAAAGCTGATAGTAAACTTATACAGACTGATATTGTTTATAGTATGTTAGAGTATCGACATTTCTGGTTTGCGTCGTTCGCTTTTGCCTTCGCCTACTTGGCCCCGTCCTTGATCTTGACAATTACGAAACAAAATGCCAGCTAATTAGCATAAAATTACAAAGAGCAAGTGCGTTTTGTATTGGGCGTTCATCACACAATTGTTGTTGTTGTTCTTCTTGCTATATATATTATTATTGTTGTTGTTGTTGTTGTTGTTATTATTGTTGTGGTTGTTGTATTGAGCGCGCAAAATATTATGCACGTCAACCTACATAAAAAATGAATCAATGCGAGCGCAGCCCAGCCCGAAAATGACTTTTTTTGGTCAAAACCAGTCAATTGGCTATAAAGCGACAACAACAATAATAACAAGTTTTTTGCGACTTAAATGTAAAGTGATTTGTGGACACATTTCGTCGAAGTGAAGCGCGCTTTAGTTAATCACACATAATGAAATATGAACGCAATTTCATTGGCTCTAATTCTAAAAACTAAAGTCCGCTTTTATTAAAACATTTTTGGGCTTACCTGGATCGTTCAGATGGCACGCGGTATAGGGATCTCCATTGTAGCCAGCCGGGCAGCTGCACACAGCAACATGATTTCTGGCCTAAAGGAAGACACAAAAATAGGCAAATAAAAATCATGTCATTTTATTGGATGAAGTGAGCGCGAAGGTTGTCACAACTTACGTCACAATTGGAACCGATGCCGCAGGCGCCGACACATGGATTAACGCAACGATTATCCTTGCACTGCAAGTCGCCGCGGCAGTCGATGTTGTCGAGGCATTCGCCGCGATTGCAGTGCGTAAGCGGATTACCGCTAAAGCCGGGCGGGCAGGAGCAGACCGGACGGCCGCCGGAGGCTTCCTGGCACACGGCATTCACGCCGCACGGATTCCCACTGCAGCCATAGGTCTGGCCTTCAAATGGGATGCCCAAAACACAACCAGATGGTGGCGGGTAGAATGTGGCAGGCAGAGAGAGAGAGAGAGAGAGAGAAAGGTGTGCGGCAGTTGCATAAACGTGTTTCGTGCGATTGCAAAATACGACTACGACTAATATTCAACTACGTGGTTATATACAAAACAACATACATCGGTGAGTGTGTGAGTGTGCTCTGATATGTGTGTGGATGTGTGTCTGTGAGTGTGATTAAGGATGATTTAAACTCGTATTAACCAAGTGCTTTCGTTAGATCAAAAAAATAATGCTGCATATTATCGAAAAAGTCTGAAAAATAACTTTTTATCTTTTTTTTTTTTTTTGGAATACTAGAATTAACAAGTAGGAAAGTTATAGACGAGTGTGCTCGACTGCGAGATACCCGCTACTCATTTTGAATAAAAGGAAAACTGTTTGGCAAAAATACTAATAATATACTAAAGCAAATATTTGGTATATTGATATGGTATTGATATATTATATTAATCTGATACTAAATACTAAAAATATACTAAGACATACATTTGGTATATTTATATACCGAATACATTCAAAATATACCATATAGTGCAAAATATACTAGATTGCCAGCCAAAGCAACAAATACCCGCAATATACTTTAAGTTATTATTGTATTTACTGAAGATCATTCTATCAGTTACTATAATTTTTAAATCAATTATCTCCGATAAAAAAGTTGCATCCTATTTGCTGGCATCCAAATTTACACATAAAGTAAATAAATAAATGTTCAATCGTCGTAATATTTGATCAAACTGAAAGAGTTGGCAATTTTCCTTTGTTTTTTTGGTATTAAAATTTAAAAGTGCCTTTAGCAGTTAGTCAAGAGTTAAATCATAGACAACATTGTGTGAGTATGGACAACTGTATTGTTGTATATTGTAAATACCACGTGTGTAGACTGGATTTGTATAGATCACGCGCTGAAGGGATCGGCCATCGGTGCCATAGCTGTAATACGTACGATATGAACAGTTGACACAACGCTTCTCTAGTTTTTTGCCCATCGAGCTGCCGATTGCCATGAACATCACTGCCAGGCTTAAGAGCCGTTGATGCTGTAAAAACTGTAGAGCAAAATTGAAAAAATAAACATGAATTCTAATTTACTATGCACATTAAGAGAAGTAATCAAACTTATGAAACATTTTTAAAGTTTTTTATTTGGAATAAAAAATAAAAACTAATAATAAGTATTAATTTATTGTTCTTAAATGTGACTTTAGCTTAAAAATATATTTTAAAAGGAATACAACTGTGTTCAAAAATGGATTCTTTGTTTCAAAAATGGATTTAATATGAAATAACATTGCCTTTACTTTAATTTTTTGCTTTATACATTAATTGACTTGCCTCTTAAGAATTTGTATAAAAATTTGCAATTTACATATTGCTCAGAATTTGCAGCAAGCGAATTTCTAAAAGTCTAATAAGCTAGCATTTAAGCGCCTCCAATTGCATTATCACGAATCTTATAATTGAAAGCAATAAAATGATATCACATAAAATGAAATTGATAAGCTATCGAATGAAATGAATACCTTGCATTTAATAGCTAATCAACCAGAAACTTGTTTACATAAAGTTCACTTTGAGCTATGTTCTTCAAAAAATACGGTGTGTCATAGCATTACTTGGAACGCAACGCAAACGAACAAACAAACAAACAAACAAAAAAAAAAAGTGAGAACAAAAACAACAAAATTCTAAATTCATAAATAAACAAATTAGTTTATCGTCATCGCATCGTCAGCACAACGACAAAAAATATATCGTTAACATCGTCAGCGTATTAAGTATTACGACTGTGTCCGGTGAGCGTTAAATATTCGATTTAGCTGCGCTACTTAATTAAGATTGCTTTACCAAATTTGGTCCGTCATCTGGGCTCGACGATGGAGATGGCTTTATTACATTATCTCTCGTTGGAGATTTGCGATCGTTTTGTGTTTGCTGCGGATGACACATGGCAAACGAAACTTGTTGTTGTTGTTTGACAAGTTTGATTTCAGTTCGAACAAATTAAATGACTACGAAATTCCGCAAAATTATGCAAATTGGCAGCAGCTTGCCTGAATTACTTTTGGCCCCAAAAAAGGCTGCCTCAAAATCACACTTGACTAGAGCAAAGTAAGACAGCAGCCGCTGTTTCGGCCATACAAGGTCAATGCAATAGGAATAGAATGATGACAAATTATGATTGAATATTAATCGAATATTATTAATAGGGATAAAACGATCCTAAATTATGATCGAATATTAATTGCTTCACATAAGTTCAGCTTAAAGCGTACGATTAATCATCCGCATAATTCTAGCTAATTATTGTTTCGGAATTTCCAAGATTGTGCTGAGAGTTGTGAGTTATTCTAACTCTCTAATTTTATGAGAGTGAAGCGTAATTTATTGGGTCATCTATAAGCACGATTGAAAGCTCTAAATCTTCAAGTTTTTTGTTCACTTAACATTCCTTTTACTTCAATTTTTTGCTACACACATTAATTGGCATGCTTTCTGAGAAATTTTGTACATATATGCAATTTACATATTACTCAGAATTCGTTGAAAATTCTTGCAATTATTTTAATTCTTAGTATTAAGTACAATTATTTTAATAATTATTTTTTCGTTCGATCTTTTGTGTTTACTCCTTATGTATTATAAATTACATATATTTAAAATGCTCTCAATTATTTTAGTACTTAGTGTTTCTTACAATAGATATATTTACTCTTAATATTGCGTTCATAGAATGACTCAAAATTCTTGCAAATTTTCTAATTCTTAGTATTTTATCTTTACTTTGTTTTTTTAAAATATTAAAAACTGAAATTATATTAAATTCGTGTAATTATTATTATTTCATATAGTTTTATACTCATTTTGCGCAAATAAAATTGTTGAAATTATAAATACACATTTTGTGCAGTTTTTATATCACATGAAACTATTCAATTTATAGCATCAAAAACCATTTGAGTCTACGTAAATTCATTACAAAATTTATCAGATTTGTCTCTTAACAGTTTGTCGTTTTTTTGTGTGTTAGTTTGTCTGATTCATTGGCTAAGCCAAGTGCCGGAAGCAAACACTTCAAACAGAACTCAAATTGAAGGAAATTCCAGTGACGCCGACGCTTCACAATACATATTTTTTTTGTTTCTTTATTTTATTATTAATGTTTAATGTGTTCATTTAGTTTCGGCTCACGTAGCATATTTAAATCATGTTTTATTTTGTTTGTCATTTGTATATCTCGATTTTGTTTTTGTAAAATATCGAGTTAAACAGTTCGATTCATTTGATTTATTTCAAGAGTTTTGTTTACATTGAACAGTTGCTCACTTGAATGCACTCACCATGATCTTCTTCTTTAAGAAACAACGAAAAACAACAGAAAAAAATATATAGAAAAAAAAAGGAGTTTTCGAAGTAGTTTTCTTGATTAAAATTATATGCCACTTGAAGCGTTCGATTTGAACTAAAGCGGCTTCTAGACGGTCTTGGGCTATTTAAAGCCTGTCCACGTCCGTATCTCAGTATCTGTCTCAAAAAACAAAAAACAAAAAGGTCGCTGAGAACAGCTGAGAAGTGAGACAATACTCGTATAAACCCAACGTTGGCGTCATCATCGCCAGAGACAGAGCCAGAGACAGAGACAGAGCCAGAGAGTTTTCGAGTCTCGGTTTTCGTCTAACTTAACTTGACTTGACTTGACTTGACAAACTTGGCAGTGTTTGTCAGGTCGGAACTGCTTTTTGTTGTACTCGTATTGTGCGATGTGTTTTATTTGATTTCAGTTAAAAGTCATTTACTGTTTCTTTGCTTTGCTTTGCTTTGCTTAGCTTTGCCTTACATTCAGTCATTCATTCACTCATTTGTTCATTCATTCATAGAGACAGCTTAGCCATCAGGTTATTTATATTTTCGCGTACTTGACAACTTGCTTTTCGGTATATGAGAGTTCTCTTATGCGTAGGCGTCATATTTTAATGTGTTATTGTTTGTGCGCTATTCAATAAATTCGAGTGCATGCGGTATTCATTTCGCACATACCCATTACCTTTTGGATATTATATTTAATATTTTAATTAAAGAAATAAAGACTTGAAAATTCTTTACACAAATGTTTAATGCAACCAAATTGTTGTTATTTCGTTGTTTTTTTGTACTTACTCCCAAAAACGCAAATTCAATTATTTAAATTATAAATGCAAAACAAAAAAGAAAACAACTTTATTGTAATGAATAAATAAATAGAATTTATGGACAATCAAAAATTAGAAAACAACTTTGTTGGCAGAAATTGCTTAAAAAAAAATTATAAAATGTAATTGATTCGATTAAAAAATAAAATTAATTAAAAGTTTTTTATTTGTTTATAATATTTTTTCTATATTAGTAAAACTAAAAGTCAAATTTATTGGCAGAAATAATTTTATAAAAGTATTTTGCAATTTCTATAATTAAATATCTATACAATCATAATTTCAAAATTTTATTTTTAATTTTATTTATGGATTGGGTAAATAACATTTTTTTTCAATTTCATTATTTTATGCAATTACTTTTAATTTCTTTTATTTATTATAAAAATAAAAAATATTTAATTATTTATATACGTTATTTTTAAATTTATGATTTTAAATTTTTGCAAGCCAAACACATTTAACTTCCACTAAAAAATAAAATTTTATTCGAATTGTCACTGTTAAATTTATTTCAATTTTCATAATTCAAAATTTCTATTTATTTGTTTATATTTCATTTGTTTATTATCAAACCAAAATGGGAGTAATATTAAGTAAGTTAAAATACAACTTTAATATATATATATATTTAATATAAATTTTTTTAGCAAAATAAAGCACATAAACTTCAGCAGCTCATCATACCCGATCAACGAATTTG
The DNA here is from genome assembly GCA_035046325.1 of Drosophila niveifrons. NCBI lineage: Eukaryota > Metazoa > Arthropoda > Insecta > Diptera > Drosophilidae > Drosophila > Drosophila niveifrons. The sequence goes on along the minus strand of JAWNOC010000063.1, from coordinate 5,939,990 downwards.
CATATTGCTCAAGGGTAGAACAATAAAGGTGAATATAATTAATAATCGCAAGATGCTTTTATACAAATTGCCACACACCGATCTCTCACTCTTCATCATTGTTTTGCTTGGTGTTTATCGATGATACAAATTTATATAGTACATACTAAATGAGATATCGCTCTTCGATTTGCGCTCTCTGCGATCATCGATGATGATGATCAACGATCGCTGATCTCAATACAGATGTGAGGTCCATAAATATGGTCATGTTTATCGCATTAATAATAGCATATACTCATGCCATGTACTTTTCTAAACGAATCGAGGCAGTTAACCAGCAATTTGTATCACACGAAGGCGTTTGCCTTTGTTATAAAGAGATAGAGAGAGAGAGAGAGAGCAATAAAGAGAGAGAGCGAGCGAGAGTCGCTTCTATTTATTTAGCTACTACATTCACAGAATGCTAATTGCAATCAATGAGGTTCATTGCAGTGGGCTGCAGCATGTATTACAAATATGCGTGTTGACATTCACGCTGTTCAATCTAATTTGTTTATGTTATTTTTTGTTCTTCTGTTTCGTATTTAATTTATGCTTTTCATTATAAGTTTTTGCCGGAAATCTGTAAATAACACGTGGAATTGACTTTGCTCATTTCCATGCCATTTAATTTCCGTCGGCCCAAAAGATAATATTCGGTTCAATTTTAAAGTTTATTTAATAATAGTTACTATGCCCAAAAATATACAAATATACATACATGTATGTACATATACACTCGTATATATAAAAAAATGTCACAGCTGAGTTGTTAAATATTTATTAAGCAAGTAAGAGAGCAACAGACAAGAGTGCAATAATAAAAAAAGTCGAATTTAGAATATACCAGAAAATGCTTAAATATCCCAAAGAATATATTTAATATATAGATATACTATTACATTGAAAATATTTCAAGCCAAATTAAAGTACTAAAATATACCGATGACTGTAGCTGGTATATAAATATTATACAGTATTAAAAATATACCATGGGGTACAAAATATAACAGATTGTCAATCCAAACAATGAATATAACAGATTTAAAAAATACCATACCAAATTAATATACCCAAAACACTAAACAATATATATGACAATATACTACTACATTCAAAATATACCATATAGTTCAAAATATATCAGAGTTTAAAGCAAAGCGACTCAAACCGGAATGCAGAAGCCGTTTTACTACCCATCTAAATATATATATTTGAATACCCGTATATTAATTAGGAATGGTATATTTTGATTCTACCATAATAGTTGATAATCTGGTATATTTTTTACCCTAAATGAATGTTGTGCTATATTACAACATAAAAAATATACCAGATTGTCAGCTAAAATAGTACAATCAAAATAAACCATACCAAATTAATATACGGGTATTGAAATATATTTATTTTTCTTGTTGTTGTGATTAGCTCTGGCTGAAATGTCAAAATTGCCTTAACTAATAGAGTTTGTATTCAAATTACCATCAATAAATTGCAAATGCCTGTTTAATAATTGTGTTTAATCGATAAAAGCAAATACCTGAAATGCATACGATAATAAGTATGTATTTATAAATTGGAGAAACTAAAGCAAAAAATGAATTTGGCAGCAGATTTATTTATTATTATTCGATTTAAATCGATGGATAAATAAGCGCTTTGACTTATTTCGAATTTAGTCAGTGATTTGATGCGAATGCTAATTGAACTCGATTTGAATTTAAATTTTATGAATGCCAGTTGTCAAGTATCGCAAGTAGTCGCAATTTCGATATCCAATAATTGACCTGCAATTGACATTATTTATTTAAAATTGAGACCAGAGCACCTGATGGTGATGTGTCCTTCTGTCCGTCTGTTCGTCTGTCCGTCTGCTTAGCTTCTGGCTTCTGGCAATGCCAATTTGCCGCCCGGTGGCCATTTAATTATGCGCCTTGTGCAAATCTTTCGGCTTACGCAGCTCATTTGTCAAATGGCCAAGGTCGCGACAGGTTGCCCAGAGTTTTTGGGGGGCGCGGTGGTGGCTAAGCAAGGGAGGATGTTGGACGGGATGTTGGCTGGGTTTGCCCTGTTCATAATTTATGCCGCCAAAATCAATCATATTCAATCATGACGACGCTCTGTTGTGTTGTGTTGTGTTGTATCTGACGGATGGCTAAGCTCCATGGTCCATGGGCCTGAGCCCAGAAACCAGATTCTCATTGACAAATGTTATATAATCAATTTGGCATTATTAATTTGAATACACGCCGCGTTTGACACCTGTGAGCGGTGCTCCCCGATAGACATTCTATACTAACATACATATAGCTTGAAATATATATATTCTATATTGTGTATCTCTGGCAAACCAAATGCAGATACGCCCACAATTCAATTGGTTCCAGTTGCTTTTTGGTTAAGAACAAAACTGGTATGAACAACAAAGTAAAAATGCGCTTTGCTTTGGTAGCTTCATTAACCTGTTCAATAATCTATTATTAATTCCTTATATACTACTGGGTTTTTTCTTTTTGCGATCACTTTTTATTTCAACACGTTAAACAAGCAAAATTAATGCAGTGCAATTTCGTCATTTCGCATCTTAATTTTGTGAGGCATACTTAATCGCCATCAAAGAGTTAAGTGCGCCTTTAATTTTCTATGGCCAGCGTGAAACTTTAAGTGTGTGAGGTAAACGCTTTTTGGGGGTGGTAATTTACGCATTAAGTAGCCGCCCCATTGGAGGTGCTGGGGGGGCAATTTGCATAAATCTAGTCTAGGCTAGCGGCCGCTATAAAAGCCAAGTGTCGAAAAGTGTTTGGAATAAAATGTTGCCTGCAGTTGCTGTCGACTCGACGCGTGCCTTTGCCTATCAATGGATTATTTGGCGCATCTTTGGCCTGCATCCACCCGAGGGGAATACGTTCTGGGCCCAACATTATCAGGCCTATAGCATTATCATCAATTTGATAACGAATGTGCATGTGCCAATGTCCTTCTACATTGAGTGCCTGCTGAGCAGCAATCTAACCGAATTCTGTGAGACTTTCTATTTGACTTCTGTGGTGCTTGTCGAGCAGGTCAAGTATTTCAATGTGTGGCGCATTCGTGGACAGTTGCAGCGCTTCCATAAGATACTCCATCACTTGGATGGCCGGCTGGAGCATCAAAGCGAACGCGAGATTGTCGAGCAGCACATTAGACTGGTGACACGCATTTTTCTGGGCCTCTTTCGTTGGTTTGTCATCATTCTCACCTCGTCGATGCTGTTTGTCGCCTGCACAGCGGAGCAGGAGTTGGCGTTTCCCACTTGGTATCCCTGGGATTGGCAGCGTTCGAATCGTGTGTATCTGTTCACCGTCATCTGGCAAACGTTGAGCCTCTATTCGTTGGCCCTGATGACGCTCAGCAATGACACCTATCCCATGTCCTATATGACCATGCTTGCCGGGCACTATCGTGCTTTGGCTCAACGCGTTTCGATGCTCGGACATGGTCGAGTTTCACAATCGTTGGCCTATGAGCAACTCATTGATTGCATTCGAGATCATCAGATTATTTTATTGCAAGTATAATAATAAACGGATAAAAGCATTTTAATTATGTTCAAATTGAACCAATAAGGTTTACTCTTTAATCAAGATTGAAATTCTAACAAAATTCAAGATTGTACATTCTGCAAATTCAATATTTTTAGCTAGTTTCAAAAAATCTCAGCTGACAAATTCTTATATCAAGTTCAAACGTTCTAAAATTTAGATTGTTTTTAATATTTAGTTTAACCCAAAAAAAGATCAAGATCTAACAACCACTTTTTTCTCCCTCCTATAATACTCTTATTTCTATTTTCAGATTGGTTTCCATCATACAGGATACAATGTCGTCGGTGTTCTTCTACCAATTTGCCTGCACAGCTTGCTCGATTTGCACCTTTGCCTTTTACATTTTCTTCGTTAAAGTTAGCTTCTCGAAGTTGCTCCATTTGTTATTCATGTTTGTGGCCATTGTCTTTGAGACATTCATCATCTGTTATGCCACCGAAGACATTGGTCTTGGTGCTGAGCAACTTTATCATGCCATCTACGCTTGCAATTGGTTGGATCAGTCCATCGAGTTTCGGCGCACTTTGCTCTTGATGCTCAATCGTGCACAGCGTTCGGTGATCATTGTGGCTGCCCATTCGATTCCTGTGCGGATGACAACCTTCTTGATGGTAAGTAAACATTAAGTTGCTGTCTAAGTTGCAGGGGAATGATTACTTTTATGTGAATCTTTTTATTCAAGTTAACAAAATTTGCTTATCATTTTGGTTTTCTATTCAAAAAGTAAAGTGAATAGAATTATTTTTCGGCTTGTTGTATTAATACAATTTTTTAGATTACAAATTAATTTTATATTTAAATTTTGTATTGTATTAACATTAAAAATTACCCCTAAACGATTCACAGACGGAACAAAATTTTTAAATTTGCTTTCCAATTGAATTGAGTTAAGTAAACATTTCACACGTTTCAAATTTTGAAATGAATGTTAATTATATACGATATTACTATTAAGCTTTCAAACCATAAAAAAGCATAAACAACTTCAATTATTTAAAGTTTGTTTGAAAATCCAGCTGCCCTTTTATGCATTTCTGTAGTGCCAATAATAATTAATAATCGAAAACGTTTGTCGAATGCGCTTGCAGGTTATCAAAACGGCTTATTCAATGTTCACGCTGCTAAACAAAATAAAATCATAAAATCGTCAACGCGCCTCAGTTGAATTCCACAAAGTGGAGTGTGAACATCACGCCTGCAATCAAATTGAAAATGCTTGTTAAAGTCGACAACATTCTCACTCACGCACACAACACAGCAGCAGCAGCAGCAGCAGCAGCAGCAGCAGCTTTTCATTATTTAAAACATGAAGCACGCAGAGCAAAAACAAAAAAAAAAAGAAACGGTCGACGGAGCGAATGGTCACCAATATGGCCACTGACTGGCAGCAGCGTTCCGTAGCCGTGAATATGGCGTCGAGTGGTTTGGTTTGGGCTTGGCTAGGCTTGGGTTTGAGAGGAGTGGAGTGGAGTGGAGTGAAGTGCAGAGCTGTGCATTGCAGTGAGTGCGTCGTGCGTGCCGCCCGCCATTTTTATTTCAGCTGCAACCGGAAATGCGCATTTTATGCAAGTGTCACCCACTGGCGTTCAACGGAAGTTGTTTATCTTATGCCTCTTAGTCCTATCGTCGCCCCTTCGCCAGTCTTTTGAATACCCTTTTACAGTTGGCATTCAAAACTTTGGCACGTTTCATGCGGTGCGGCAATAAAGTGCCCACTTCCGGTTGTTCAAGGCATGGCAAATGTAAATTTAATAATCAGCTTAACATATTTTTGTGCAATAAAATTTAATGAAATTCTGTTTTTTTTTTTGATTTATTAGCTCTTCAAACATGAAGAAGAAGTTGTGAGAGCCGCAAGAGTATTGAATGGGCGGCAACGATTTTACTGCCAACTTTTATATATATGATATTTTTTTTTTGTAACGTTCATGTCAACGGATTTGCGGGTCTGTGACTTTTATGAGCCTCTGAACTGACACTGACACTGCCAACCGAACAAAGCACACACACACACACACAAACACACACAAACACACCCAGACACACACAAAGGCGACCATGGACTTTTGAAGCGCTTATTATATAATCCTGCCAGCTCATTATTAAATGAATTTACAGGAAATTTAAAAAAATAAAAAGCGGAAAAGACAGCACTGAGACAAGACAGACAGACAGACAGACAGACAGAGAGAGAGAGCTAACAAAATGTTATATATGTATGTATGTGTTGCAGCATTAAAAGCTTTGTCACCTGCAACACACAACTGCCACAGCTGCCACGCCTGCTTTAGTTCTTAATAGACGTTCATTAAATATGGGCATTTTAATTGATGCCTTCGCTGCGGTCGCCTTTCCCACAACCAAAGCCTGTGCCCCAAATCACAGCTTATGCATTCGGTTTAATCATATTTACAGAAATGTTTTCAATTAAATGACAACACGCTTAACATGCTCCATCGAGAGTTCAGTTATGTACATAATATACTCGCTTCATTCATATACATATGTATGTATGGAGTTGATGTTGGTGGTGGGAGGGCGACGGTCGATTAACCCGGCGGCTTGCCAAAGCCCGCATAAGTCGGTTAATGGATATGCGATTTACGATTTGCCATTGCCAATAAATTATCATTATTATTATTATTATTATACCCGTTACCCATAGGGTTGAAGGGTATCATAACTTTGTGCCGGCAAGAAATCTATGTAACAAGTAGAAGGAAACATTTCCGACTCTATAAAGTATATATATTCTTGAGCAATGTCAATCCGCAGGAATCGCAGTGATAATAAGAGCAGCATTTGTAATATGTGCATGCACATAAAGTGTGTTTCAAATGTTAGACACGCCCACTTCGCCTCAGTCGATTTTGATCGATAGTTCTTGAAAATTTGATTGCGATCGGATAAAAGTTGTCAAAGTTATTAAAGAAATGCTTTTGAAGATAACAAAAACTTACTGCGGGTCATAGTTGCATTTTATGGTATATTTCAAATGTAAGACTATATCAATATACCAATTATAGCATTTGGTATATTTTTAGTATTTTTTAATTGGAATTGTAATATTTGATATATTTTACATATATACAAATATACCAAATATATGTCTTAGTGCATTGTAGTATTTTTGTGGTACATTATTTTGGTATATTTTATTTCCCACTGTCTTGCTTTTATTCAAAATGCAAAGCTGGTATATCGCAGTCGATCACACTCATCTTATTAATATTATTGTAGCTGCAAACCCCGCAAACGAGAGTTTCAATCATTTCTTTTCTCAGCTTAAATACGTGCACGATATTTTTTTCGATTATTCATTCGTATTTCTTTTTAATTCCATTTAATTCACAAGTCGAATAAAGATGCAAAGTAAGCCACATTTCTGTAGAATATTTTTGTGTTTAAGTGGAAAAATGTAAACGAAGTAAACAAGAAACTTTCAGCTCAAACATTCTGTTTTATTGAGTCATCAAAATATTCCCACAAAATAAAGAAGATAAATAATAATTCAATATATTTACGAGAGTTTATTATTATAAAAATTTCCAAAAAAAAATATGTACACAACGCGAAGAGCAAACAAAAGTTGGACAAAAACTTCAAGGCAATTAAATGTCAAATATTATGCAAAATATACAAAGCACAGCACCCAATATTAAATTATAAAAATAATAAACGAAAAAAAAAAACAACATTCGTATATATAAAAAAAAACAACACAAAATAACGTTACTCTATAAAATTAAGCAAATTAGTTTGGTAGCAATAAGAACAAAATGATCATAATAACAACTGCAACTGCTGCAATACCAGGTATACCGGTATGAAGTGAGCCTCACGATACAAATGTCTCGATAGGGAATATTTGTTGTGATTGAGCCTCTATTTATTTTTTTTTGTTTGCTATGACCTCTGTGAAACCTATTTAGTATACATCAAGTCATTGAATAGACAACATCATATTTTTTCATCGTGTTAAAAATGACGAATTTTGTACCAGAAAGTGATGATTTGCGGAAAGCATTAATTTTTTGTTTTCATCTAAAGAAAAGTGCTGCAGAGTCGCATCGACTACTTGCCGAGGCATATGGTGATCATGCTCTATCAGTAGCAACATGCAAAAGATGGTTTCGACGCTTCAGAAATAATGATTTTGATGTGAGAAATGAAGAACGTGGAAGACCACCAAAAAAGTTTGAAGACGCCGAATTGCAAACGATATTGGATGGAGATGACACTTTAAGTCAAAAGCGAATGGCAGGAATCTTAAATGTTGCACAACAAACAATTTCTGACCGTTTAAAAGCTATGGGAAAGATCCAAAAGTGTGGAAAATGGGTGCCACATGAATTGAATGAAAGGCAGATGGAAAACCGAAAAAACACTTGTGAAATTTTGCTTCAAAGACACGGAAGAAAATCGGTTTTGCATCGGGTTGTTACTGGCGATGAAAAATGGATTTATTTTAAGAATCCTAAACGGAAAAAATCATGGGTTAATCCGGGACAACCATCAACATCGACTGCAAAACCAGATCGATTCGGCAAAAAGACAATGCTGTGTGTTTGGTGGGACCAGAAAGGTGTGGTGTACTACGAGCTCCTAAAACCTGGTGAAACCGTTAATACTGATCGCTACCAACAACAAATGATCAATTTGAACCATGCATTGATCGAGAAACGACCAGAATGGGCCAGAAGACACGGCAAGGTAATTTTGCTCCATGACAATGCACCTGCACACAAAGCAAAACGGGTTCAGGATGCAATCAAAACACTTGGCTGGGAGCTGCTACCCCACCCGCCGTATTCACCAGACTTGGCTCCGTCCGACTACCATTTGTTTTCATCGATGGGACACGCATTGGCTGAGCAGCTCTTTGATTCCTACGAGGAGGTCGAAAATTGGGTGTCTGGTTGGTTTGCTTCAAAAGACGAACAATTTTATTGGCGTGGTATCCACAAATTGCCAGAAAGGTGGTCGAAATGTGTAGAAAACAATGGCCAATACTTTGAATAAAATGTTTTTTACTTTCCCATTAATCATTAGTGTTTTATGTTCACAAAAAAACGCTCATTTCATACTGGTATACCTGGTAAGTTAAAAAATATTTTGTAGGATATTCATTCACACACACACACACACACACACACACACATACACACTTACAAACACAAACACACGCATACATCACATATAAAACAAGTGGAACTAAAATAGCCGCAAGCAAAGTGAACAGTTCGCTGCAGTTGTCGCCGTGCTTTCGACTGTTGCAACTGTTGCAACTGTTGTTGTTGCTGTTGTTGCTGTCGTTAGGCATCGCTTAGGGATATTTCACAACATTCGTGGCGGCTGTTGGCTGTTTGACGCCGCTGTCACCTGGCAACCTTCCACTTGTTGCGGTCGATTCACTTGCCTGTCGCTGCTGCTGCTGATGCTGCTGCTGTTGTTGTTGCTGTTGTAGTTGCTTTGTGCCCGCTGCTGCTGCTGCTGCTGCTGAGACGGATGCAACCGAAGCCGGATGATACAAATGCGTGCCATAGTGCACGGCACCCGGATGACTAAAATACGGTATAAGAGCCGGCTGCTGCTGTTGCTGTTGGTGTTGGTGCTGTGACTGTGGCTGCTCCTCAATGTAGTTGCCCACCGGCAATGCATGTGGCTGGTAAAGATGTTGATGCTGCTGTTGTTGCTGCTGCTGCTGCTGCTGTGGCATGGCTGGCTGGTAGTGATGGTAATGGTGTATCGGTTGCTGGTGCTGTCCTAACGCGCTGGCTGCTGACAATCTGACAACATGAATTGGTGGCGTTGATTCATGGGCTAGATTGTAACCCGCCTTTGGGTTATTATTGCTAAAACGTGGCAATATTGCAAATTGATGTTGCTGCTGCTGCTGCTGCTGTTGTTGTTGTTGCTCTGGTGGTGCCTGCACATAAATTGGATTGTAGTGCACGATGGGCAGCTGATGATGTTGTTGCTGTTGCTGTTGCACTGCCTCATGCGTTGCTGTTGTTGCTGTCGGTAACACTAGAGTTGCTGCTGTTGCTGTTGTTGGCGCTGCTGTTGCCACTGGCACCGATGAAACGGAAGAAGCCGTTGCTGCCAACGGCACTGGTGCGTATTTATGTTGCTGTTGTCCATGCTTGGGGCCCAATCGGACTAGACGTACCGGTTGTTGCTGCTGCTGCTGTTGCTGCTGGTGATGATGATGCTGGTGATGTTGCTGTGCCAGCGGATATGCTATAACACACACAGAGAGAGAGAAAAAATTATAAAGGGCTTGGCAATGACATCTTCACCACTGTCTCGCAATAGTCACATTGCCCAAAGGCTCTTTTGCAGTCGCTTAAATTAGCGTCACCGATGCGAGCTTGCATGAAATAGACACTAATTGCCGCACCGCCAAGTGAAGTAAAGACACGAGTCGAGTGATAACTACAGCTTCTAGAAACAGAGTTTCAGAGTTGTTTGCTGTTCTCATTGTGCTTCGAAGCATTTTTTTTTTAAGTGATTGGCAATAATAGTAAATAGATTTTTAAATTGTTTTTCTATGTCAAACTTTGATTTAGTAAAAGGCATAAACGGTTTGAATATACATACATACTCTAACAAATTACAAGTTAGTCAAATACTCTAACAAATTATGTAATATATGCATAAAGCGATATTTAGCATATATATCATGAAACACTTTTCTGGCCAACTTTTTCTTACAAATATTTTTTTTTAAATAATGTTAAAGACGTTGTAACTTTAAAGACGTTCTGTCAGTCGTCTCTGTCCGCCTTTTAATCTACAAACTAATTTAATAAATTAGCTATAATTTCATAGGCAGCATAGACAGCAGCTTATATCTTTCTTGATCTGTTGACTAAATAGTTTTTAAAGTAATTCAATTGTAGATGCATAAGTGCAGCCTTGAATTTCTGGTATCAATACAAGCAAAATTAAATTTTAATATATTTATATATATAAGATTATACTCTAAATGATAGCTAAGTGTCGCACTGAAACTCTTTGCTTGCAATATTATATAATTTCATGGTAAACTTTTAAGATTTGAGTGGCTCTATATGTATTTAAAATTCTGCTCTGAAATATAGCTAAGCGTTGACTCGAGTTTCTTTACCTGAAATATTGCTATTATAACAGCTAATGTTAACAAATTATATTACTATATTTAAAAACGCCAAAATATAATATGCCCTAATTTTCTCTCATCGGTATATAAGGTTGATTTGAATTGATTCAGAAGTTATACATTGGTATATCAATATGAATGTGTACCCCAAATTCTAGCCAAGTGTTGCACAGAATTTCTTTCATAAGCAACTCACAGGTTAACGTAACTCACCGTAAAGCGTGGTCTGCTGTCCCACTGGCTGCTCGGTGTAGATCATGGGCGGTGCTGGATAGAGGCGTGGCAGCTGAAACTGTGGCTGCGACTGATAGATGAACGGCTGATAGACTGGCGACGTTGTGGGAGCAACCTTCGCATACGTTTGTGTCTGTTGTTGTTGCTGCTGCTGTTGCTGCTGTTGCTGTTGCTGCTGCTGATGCTGATGCTGTTGATGGTGCTGCTGCAGTTGTTGTGTGGCAGCTAGCAGAACGCTAGCTGGTATCTGCAGATACTGCTGAGCATAGGGCGACGCTGCAGTTGGCCCCTCCACTGGATAGTACTGATGACGATGATACACGCTCGGATGATCACGGGCCAATGGACCGAGTAGCTGGACAATTGGATGACTTGCTGAGGCGATGGCTGACTCTGGTGTCGGTGACGGTGGTGCAGCTGTCGATGTGGTTGTGGTTGTACTGCTTGTGGTTGTGCTGCTGCTGCTGGGGCTGCTGCTGATGCTGCTGCTGCTGGGAGCTGGGCTCGAGGGCACTTGCAACAAGTTGCCGCCCAGTTGCTGTTGCAATTGTCGCATATATGATAGTGGTATGGCGATAATGTATTGCACACGATGGCCAGGCAACGATGCTGCTGCTGCTGCTGTCGAGGTTCCACCTAATTGGTATTGCTGTGGGGCAAGGCGTTCATACATGCTCGGCTCCGCCTCGACATAGTTGTAAATTGGCGCATGTTGCTTGGCAATCGGACGCTGATAAAGCTCCACTTGTGGCTGCACTGCATAGCTAAACCTATGCGGAGATTGCTGCTGTTGTTGCTGATGTTGGTGCTGTGAAAGTCTCAGTGGTCCTGGCAGCGATGATCTGATAGCGCCATGACGCTGTTCCCCAAAGCGTATGCTGCCACCTTCTGACTTCGCATAAAAGGCCTAAATGTGTTGTGCGTTTATTTAATTAACGATTGCTGCCGTTGCTGCCACCAACTCAGCTCAGTGCTCACCTGCTGCTGCTGCTGATGCTGTGGTCCTGCTGCTGCTGCATCGGCTGCCGTGTAGCGCACTGTGGTTGGCTCGAATATGGCATCGTTTTCCGATGGCGCCGTGTAATATGTTGCCCCTGGGTAAATGGGCCGGAAGGCGGTCTCTTTGGTTGGGCTGCTTACAAAAACCGTGCCTACATGGATTCAAAATATAAACATTTCGGTTTTTACTTTCAGTTTTCATTTCATCTAATCTATTTTTCATTGTTAGTTCGATTGAATTCAAATAAATATCACTCTGATTGATTGTTTTGTTTGCATGCTACACGCTTAATTGTTCGAATTATTCTTTAATCAACAAATATTCAATGCAACCTAATTACTCGAAATTCCCCACATAATAATGCATATTATTTTCGCATTTGTTGATGCGCTCTTGTGTTTCATTTTGTTCGCTTTAGCTTCATAATAAACTTTTTAGCTTGCTAGGTAATGCATTTTATAATATTCGAATTTGCTGCCGATTGTTTTGTTTAATATATATTTTTTGAGAAAGAATGATACTTATTATGCAGCCTGTTAATATATCAAGTTCAGATTGCAATCCATTTATGTGTAATTCATTGATGAATATATTAACTTTATGTCACGCCCATGTATTTGAACTTGTATGGAATTATTTCATCATTTTTCTTTACCTGTTTGCTGGCGTTTGTTCTTTTCAATTGAATTTATTTTATATATTTTGTTAAAAAGAAAGAATATATTTTATATTGGGCTTGTTTTCTTATTTTTATGCTGCATATAGCTTATGGCAATACAATGTGTGAGTGATTGTTTAAATTGATTTATGAAGCTTGCGAACTAATCTAATCACTTCCCTGATTCATAACAAATTTTACTTTGTTTTTCAAAAATACTTTTAGGTATATATATATCTCGTATTTATTTAAACATTTCTATTCTATGTTTATAGTAAGAAATTCGTTGACAAATTTTGTAAATCATTTATTTAGTAGATTAAGAATATTACTTTATTTATTTGCATTATTCTCGCTTACCTGTTTGATCTGAAGAATCGCGTTTCTCCGTCTTACTCTTTGATTCTTCAACGCTTGGCGTCAGTTTGGTGGTTTCCACAGTTTCGACTTTCGCATCTGTTGGCTTAGCTTCAAGCTCCTCGGCTGGCGAGAAGGAGATACAGCAAAAGAGCAGGACAGCAAGCTGTGAATGAAGCGGAAAATGGAAAATGCGAGAAATGTAAATTCATTCGAGTTTGAGTGGACATTTAGATTTAATTGGCAAAACGAATAAGTGAGTGAATATAATACAGTGGGCAGTGAGTTCATTTGGCAATTGCGATGTGCCATCATTTATTTAGCGCATTATGCGAATTGTGCTGCCGGTTTAATGCATTTTTAATGCACTATTTCAATGATGCAATAAATGACAGCGGCCGCAAAACATTTGATTAAAATTGTGTTCATTTGTGTGTGTGTGTTGTTGATAGTCTTGCATGTTTGATGTTTATGCGGTGTTTGCTTTATCACAGCCATTTTGCATTGTAATTTCATAATAATTTAATTAAATTGATTTATAAATGCAATTATTAATTTAATTGTAGCCACCGCATGTGAGAGACAATGTTAAACAAATTGTGCTGTTGCTGTTGCTGGTATAATTATTATTGGACTGCACACACACACACATAATTATAAACTGTGTATTAATTATGCTGGCATCAGCCGCACACTTCTCTGAATGCCACGTACAATGAACCTGAGTGAACACACAGTTCAAATTATAGTATGTGTAGTTACACTTAAAACAAACAAACACATTCAGTCATTATAACTGCAATTATTTATTTAATGTCAGCCAACAGCGAAATGCATACTTCGCGAAATTTGCCATGCAAAGCCAACAGTGAACTATTTAGAATCCAGGTGAAAACGATTCTAAATATTTAACATGCAATTTTAGAATGCATTTTACTTAAATCAAATTTAATGCTGCTTTAGGTATGTATAGTATTAACACCTCTCAAATATCAATGAAATCCATATTATTATACTATTTTATTTAAATAAAATGTAGCTATAATAATCTTCAGTATTTATGCTTTTAGATATTAATAAAGTATGATCAAATGTTATTTAAAGTTAAAAATTCCTTCAGCTAGATATCAGACTAAAATGTTTTTGTCATTTTTTTGAGTATATTTTAATTCTATAAATGTAATTTGGCCTCATACGCCTTTCAAATATCTATCAAATCATTATTATAATAATATTTACCTATAAATCACTACCTATAGTATTTAAGTTTTTAAGAATTAATTAATAATAATTAATAATATTTCAAATTAATTATTTTTTCAACTGGACATCAGACTTAATTTTTCTTAATTCTAATAATAAAATATTAAATATTTTTTTTATTTAAATTAACTTGTATGTGGGAATGGTAATCTGAAGAATTTTTCAATGAAATAAAGCTGTGGTAATCTATGTATTTGACCCTCTGAGATATCTACAAAAGTGATATAAAAAATATATTTTAATTATATAAAGTATAGCTGACATAATCTTTAATATTTATGATTTCAAATTAAGTTGATGAGATTTTTTATACAATAACTTTTTTTAAGAAAAAAAATATGGCACTTTTTAGTAATTACCCTTTTCTTATATCAATACATTCTGTATTAATCTATAGTATTTATGCCTTAAAATTTCAATTAAGTGCATTCTTATTATATTATATTGGTATTTTATTTCAAATTTAATATATATCTACTTAAAACTCTAAAATTTAGATTAAATGTATTATAATTAGATTTTATTTAAATTAAATTGATTAAAATATTATTTCAATTTAACTGATTTTTTTTTAGCTTGTTGTCCGACTAACATTTTCCGATATTGGATAGTTTTTATTTCAATAAAATAAATACTACAAATAGACTGACTAAAACATTTAAAAACATAATCATTTAAATAATAAAAATCCATCCACATGAATACTAATTTATAGTTTATTTATTTATTATTGGAAAAATAGTAAAAAAAGAAGAAAAATAAAGAACACTAAAAATTGCCTTGAATATATCAACTTTATAATCAAAAATGAGAACTAAAATGCTTTTTATTGGTTGCAAATATATATTCACTAAAAAAACATACTTTTTTTTTCAAATTGTTTGAATTGCTTAACATATATTTAAAAATGTATAACTTGATGCAAACTATTTGACAAAAATGCAAGCTGCAATAATTGTATGATATCAAATAGATTAATCTATCAAAGTAGTACGAAAAATTATAAGTTTGCTTTTCAGTTAGGTTAAATACGGCAATAAAACTATAAATCTTGCACATTTTGCCACTATAATAATAACACAAAAAATTAAGCAAATATTTAGTAATAAATAAAACAGACACAAAAAAAAAAAATAGATACTATTGATGGCAGCAAAGTGTAATATGATACGTATAAATTAATAATTTATTCACCTTTATGGGCAACATTATTGCAATTCGCGTATTTTTCTTTTATTTCAAAGTTGTTGTTGTGGTTGTTGTTGTGGTTGTTATTATGCTTTTTATTGACGCTTTTGACACTCAATTAAATACCGTAGCACGTGACAAAAAAAAAGATGAAAACATAATGCGATATTTGGCGCGTTTGTTGTTTTTTTGTTTTTCTCGCTGCTTAGATTTAGTTGAATCAAATTTGCAGTTTATTTGTTGAAATGAACATTACGCATACGACACGTGTGCGCGTTTCATACGCGAATCGCGAGTGACGCTTTTTGTATGTTTTGTGTGGATTTGCGAAGCGATGCGATGCGATGCCTCTTGGTTCGCGTGTTAGCTAACAAAGTGAGAGTGAAATTGGCAATGCGGCGGCGTTGCATTTTATAGGCTTTGCCCCAAAAGCCGCATGCAACTAACCGATTGCCGCATGCTTGCTGCTTGCTGCAACTTGGCCATCGGTTAGGTGCAAGCACCTGGCACCGATCGTTTCTTGTTTGTTCAGATTATTGTTGTTGTTATTGTTGCTGTTGCTTTTGGTTCGCTGTTGCTGCTGTTGTGTTGTGTTGATGGAAAATTGAAGACAGCTGCCATTTGGAGCACAATCATTACCATAATCAAACTGATTATCATTAGAGGCCGTGGTCATTGTCAGCGCCTGTTTAAAGCGCGCTGGTTGCTTTTGTTTCACTTGATGTGCCCATATTTGCTTTGTTTGCAAGCAGCAGGCAGCAAATGGCAATGGCAATGGCAACAGCATTGACACGGGGCCAAGCCAACATCAACTGCAAGTGCAACAACACAACTACAGCCAATTAGCAGTCGCTGGCGGCGCTTTGAGTTTTCTCGTTTTTCACTTTGCTGCCACAAAATGCAAATTCTACTTACTCACAAAACAACAGCAGCAACAGCAACAGCAACGGCAACAAAAGCAACATGAAGTCGTTGGCTTAGTGTTTGGTCAACGTAGCAGCGATGATGTTGCTGCTGCTGTTGCTGCTGCTGCCACAAGCAACATCTCGTTTGCTTTGAAGCCTCGCCCCCAACTCCAAGCCGCTTGCCACCAACACGTTTGCTGTCTGTTGCAGGCTCGTTTTGCCGTCATTCTTTGTGCTTGTGCTGCAACATCCGCAACCCGTTAACCTCTGCCCCTGCCCCTGCCCCTGCCTCTAGCCCCGTGCCTCATTTCCCGGCTTCCCGGTTTGTCCTGCAACGATATTGCCATTAACGTCTGTTTTTAGTTTATGAGCTCATATTCGCATTGAAATTTATTGCGCCCTTAGCTTATATTTATTAACTTTAATCCACGCTGCGTTTTGCTATTCATCGCAGGTATTATAGCGTATTGCTGAACGGAATTGTTATTCAAATAATATGGCATTAAAACCAAAGGGAATTGAGTGTAATACATGTTAAACCGTAGTTCTGGTTACAATTATATTAAACATCACTTAATCTAATAAGTTCAAATTGAAAATTATCTTAGAATAAGGTAGATATTTAAATGAAAATTTTAAAGGAAAAAAAGAATTCGCTTGGATCCCCTAGTTAAAGTAAAAAAGCGATTGTTAGCTATAGAAGACCCAAGATCTTAAGAAATTATTATTCGAAAGATTAAAAAAACAGTGCAGCAGAACTTATAGAAGTAGTCAAGACATTGAAAGTTCAGAGTTCACAGTCAAGACTATCAGAAAGCAACAGCTGAATATAAGAATGTGTGATTGGCAAAAATTCACAATACTAGCAAGTATAAAGCTACCTGAAAACAAAGTCATTAATAGTGAAATGAATATTTCGCTCGAGTGCAAACTAATATAATCTAAAATAAAATAAATGAAATATAAATTTAATATGTAGCAACTTCAATAAACTGATATATTGTCTATAAATAGATATGAGGGAATGTGTCAAGCAGTGCCAAGAAAGGTCCTATTGAACATATTAGTGCAGCGAGAGTCTTATTTATTGGGAGAGTAAAGTGAATTGATCGTCAGGAGAGAGAAGATGGCTGAATTTGTCTTGGTGATGATGGTGAACAACATGTGCTAGCAACGACGACGAGAATAAATAAGAAGTTCAAATATTACAAAATATTTACCTCCTAAACTAAACTTAACTTAATCTAAAAAACAGAATAGCTGGTATATATTCATTTGATAGTCCTACAAGTCTACAAAATTCTCGATATCCATCAATAAGTTTCGATAGTTCGAAACTTGGCTTTTGAAGTTGGAGTCTTTTTGAATACAACTACTTAATACACTTTGTGTTATAATCAAATTATTTCAATAAACTTTATAAAATATCGAATATATGTTTATTAATTCAGCTAGTCGTTAACTCAAATGACCTTAGTAAACCACAAACTAATGATTAAAGTGGAAGTGCAAATACTTGTGCAACTTAAGATGAAATCTGGGTTAAGCGTTTGGCTTTAGAATGGCGCACTCTTGATGCGCATTTGATTGGCAATCCATAAAGGCAGTTGGGCATGCCCAGTTAAATGGGTGGGCACTTATGAACCGCATTCCAATTATCGTAAATGCGATTCCACACTCATTGTCTCTTTATCCGGTACGGTTATTACGCAAGAGCATTGCAAATTTTACATCCATTAAGAGTTTGTGACTATAAAAACTGTTTCGAGGGTCGCTTTTCCCTTCAGTCTCTCTCTCACTGACGTTCGCTCGGTGTTGGGCAACAACAACACAAACAACAACAACAACAACAACATCGGCAATGACAAAGACGACTTTATGAGCGTTCCTAATAAAATCAAGTGGCTTTCTGTAAAACTTAACTGTTACTTCTGGATGCCATAGCAACATGAACGTAGAGCAACGCAACGTAACGCAAAGCAACAACAATGATGTCCAAAATGCCCATGTTACATCAAAAATAAAAGCCCCAATTTGCAGTCACACATAAAATGTGACAGTGGCAACTTTAAAGCCAGAGAAATTGCTGTGTTTAACATACGTGTGTAGGGGAAATAAAGAATTTGCCTGGATGGTTGCTGTGCGGCACTTGAAAGCCTTGCCTGCTAACATCCATTTACAGTTACTGTCACCATTACGTTATTGTTTGTTAGTTGCCAGTCAGGACAACACACACACACAAAAAAAAAAAAGAGTTATAATTAGCAGTGCAAACGTTGACTGAAACGAAAAAGAAATAAAGAAGGAAAATACTCGCAGTAATAACAAAAGCCTTCGCAACAGAAACAGAGGCAGAGACAGAGACCGGCAGCAGCAGCAGCAGCAGTCACAGCTGCCAAGTTGAGTCGAGTCGAGCCTTGGCTTGGCTGTTTATGATGGCGCATGGCTCCTCCAACAGTTGATGTCCTCACACACACAAACAACAAGGATTAGAAAATGCTCGGAAGCAGCAAGCACAAAGAAAACACAAACACACAACAGCAATCGACTTTGCTCAGTTCCTTCTTTGCTCACATTAGACCTGTAATTTTTCTTGTTTGCGCATACAATTGTAAATGCGCGCTGAATTTGAGTTTGTCCCATTTAAGTGGCATGCTGCATGTGTTGGCAGCTTAGCAGCAACAAGTGAATCCGCTGCTGATTATTTTGAGCACTTTCAATGACGGCTAAACAATGAGCATTCATTTCACTTTTAATTGGCTTTAAGACTCGAATGCGTATACGTAATATCAATAATACAGCATGTCATTTGCTTTGTGTATTCGTCACCTTTTATCCTTACCTTAGCTCAATAAATTCTAGACTCAGCTGCAACATAATTAATATAAACAAAGAACTAAATACTCAAAAATATCTAAAAATTAAAATGTTATTCTCAACTTTGTATATGATATGTTATTTTTTTATTTTAAAAGGTTAGTTATAATTAATGGTAAAACTAACACTATTGATAAAGCAATGACAGCAAAGGCCATCGGCTTATTTATAGAATATATTTTGATATACGTAAAACGAATACGTCACTCTCAATTGAATCCTGAACTGCTGCTCTTTTTGGGTAATATTTTTAATTAAATTAGTATAATTTAATTGAGTGTCGCATTGGTTGACAGCTTAAACTTTTTAGGCTTATACTTTATTGTCTTTTCACGTGAAGTAAACGGATATCTGGCCCATATTTAGAGTTTTGTTTTGTTTTTGTCAAAGTGCTAAAGACTGGTTTCTAAGAACTGGATTTTCGCCAGAGGAAACATACCCAATTTAAATTTAAATCAAATTCTGAACAAATTAACAGGTAATTGTATTGTATCGACATTTCGATTTGTTTTTTTTTCTAATTTGGAACA
Organism: Drosophila niveifrons; assembly: GCA_035046325.1. NCBI lineage: Eukaryota > Metazoa > Arthropoda > Insecta > Diptera > Drosophilidae > Drosophila > Drosophila niveifrons. The sequence goes on along the minus strand of JAWNOC010000063.1, from coordinate 5,920,229 downwards.
ATGAGTCAATTCAGCTCAGATCGCATACTAATAAAATATGTGACTGTTGCAAAATGTTTTTTGAGAATGCGAAAATTTCCCAAAATATTTGATCACAGAATTATTTGTGACCCGCACAAGTTTGCGCTAAACAAAAATACCTCGAATTTAATTATACGAAGAATTTAATAATGTGATTAAAAAATATAAAAACAGAATGTTATTATTTTTATTGGAAATGAGTTGAAAAAGTAAAATATTTATTGATTGAATTTGACACGACAAAAATAATATTTTTCTTTGTTGAATTCATTTGCAAAATGCGAAATGAACTCAAATGGCAAGAATTGGGTAATTCGTACAAATCAAAAACAAAATCCACAATTATAAAGAATCAAATGACTGAATCGACGCTGATGGATGCGCATCCAAATGAAATTGTGCAAATGTTTGGTTTATCATTTCATATTATTTGATTTCATAATCATTGCATGCCATTCACGCCAAGTGATGATGAATGCCACTGCTTCGATGTGAGTGCAATTCATTCGATGTCCATAAATGGCAAATATAAAAGGCGACACAGAGTGGCCAACTATATATTAGTTGCCTGGCAACTAATTAGCTTCACGAGAAATCCAAACCAATACTTTACGATACAATACGGCGACGTTAGAGCTGCAGTTGGAGTTGGAGTTGGAGACGGGACATGTGATGTCCGGAAATGGCAAAATGCGTGAGTCCAAATGGAAAGCGAATATTGCATTATGCAATCGATTGAGTGAGTGAGTGAGTGAGTGGGCGAGAGACGAAAACTAAATCAGCGCAGCGGCAGAAACAAGTTCCAGCTTCCCAAAAGGAAGCCAGCAAATCTGGTTGCTTGCTTACCTCAATTGCCACGGAAACGCGCGCCTTGCATTGTGGCGCCTTTTCGCTCCGCCTTTCGCCCCCTGCCCCACCGGGCAGCTGTGGCACCTTTGAGAGTGTTGCTGCATTAACTGGAAGAAGCAACCAGAGGCAACACGACAACGGACAACGGACAACAGACAACAGACAAGTTGGCAAGCTAAACAAGCAAGTCCAAAGCAGTCAAGCGGCCAACAGGCTTGGGGGCCAACAGCTTTGGCCAGCAGCAGGCTCAGGCTCAGGCTCGGATGCAAGCAAGTGAACTGGTTTAAATGGCTTTGAATGTCCGCTTGAATTGTACCATAGACTAGATCCAGACGCAAATACCCTACAGTCTGTCGAAAAAGTATATGACCCTCAAGGTTGCGTTGTCAACAAGTCTCCAAAATAACTTTGTCTGTTTTTTTTTGTTGTTGTTCAATTTTGTTAAATTCGGCTATGCTTTCGATTGTCAATTGAATTGTTTTCATAAGCCATTCAACAAGTCGGCTTGTTTACATTTTTTTTACACCTTTCAGCGTAATGCATATTTATGCATATTATTCTCGATTTGTTTATGTTGCCATTTAATTGACTCAAGTGAAAAACAAGCTTATCATCAACTCTTGCATTTGTGGGTTTCAGTTTCCTATTTATAACCGAGCCGAGGCTTGTTTACCACTTGACTCAGATTTACAAGCGAACCATAAATGTCTCTTACCTTTGTAACTACTCTATTTAAGCTCTTGCGAAAGAAGAAACTTGTTGAGCTTGAACATAAATGAAGAAGGATTCAAAAGTATGAATTCAATTAGTCGGATCGGAACTTCAGATCGTTTTTAGCGATTGTCATTTATTCATCTTCTACTTATTTTCCTCTTGTTATAACAAAGATTTGTATGTAATAACAGTTAATAATTATTATATTACCTTTTGCAAATACATAATTAGACATGGTAAATATTAATAGCTTTTATTGAATATTTCATATTTTAAAGCCTAGTAAGAAGACGCCCAATAACAAATTTGCTCATAGTTTTCTCACCATAAAATGCAAGTTGTAATTTCATCTAATTATTGGCTGAAGTTTTGCATATTTGTTTACATAGTAATTTTAAAATTTGCACACAGTATCAGCTATCTTATTATTGGTGTGTTATTAAGGGGAGCAATTCAAAATTTTAGTTATACGGAAACGAAATTTTGTGTGAAACAGGCGAAAGCAGCTGCGCATTAAAATATATGCTCAAAGGTATCTTTAAATTGCATTTGAGATAATTATTCTGCAACTCATAAACATCTATCATTCTGCGTATACTTAATATGCATGTTAAGTATACGACTAGCCTCAGAACTCTTAATATAATTTAATTAATATTAAAATCATTAGAATTAATTATGAAAGTTTGTGCAATAAAAATCATATAAAATAAATATAAATTTGTCATTTCTACATGCTCCTCACATTGTTCTTCATATAATTAATTAAATTAAAAATGGGCAAATTAACGTAATATATGTTAGCTTGTGAAATATCTTTTAACAATAAAGTTTTTTAAGATTGTATTATTATAATTACTTCTCTGGTAAGAACAGCCACAATTTCAAAATTGCCAAGCACAGATTTAGTTTCAGCAATTCAACCATTTGAATGCTTCCCCTCTGGCAGCACGAATTGAATCTCCCTATGGTAAGTGTTGGCCACCTAGGCGATGTCAAGTTGTCAACAATAGCAAAGTGAACCAAGCCAAAATCCCAACCCAACAACCACAACAACCACATTGACGATTCAAGCCAGATTCCGATACAGATTTTGTTTTTCTCTTGTCTCTCTCTTCTGCTCCCTTGCTGCTGTCTCAAACGTGGAGACTTCGTCTCTCGCATTTATCGCTGTCGTTGTCGCAGTCGCTGGCTCCCCAAACAGTTAAAAGCAAAATTATTCATTACGATTTCCGCGCTAGTGAGAAAAAAAAAGAAAAAACGAAGCGAAAAAAAAAACAAACTGAATTGAACTCAACTGAAATGAAATGAAATAAAATAAAACGCGCGCACGCGGACGTGGATTGTGGACAAAGAAAAAGTTTTCCATGAAAATGTTTCAAATGCTCATTTGGCGCTGCGGCTGCTGCTGCTGCTGAGTGTGTGTGTGTGTGTGTGTGTGTGTGTGGTTAAGGCATTTTGGGTGTTGGGGCGTTGGTTCGCTGGCGATGCTGGGGCGTGGCATGACGACTTGCGCGTCGTGCGCCATGCGCCGAGTGCCAACAATTGACTTGGAATAAGTTTTACATTGAAATGATGCCAATTTGTTGCTCTCCACTGTTCGCTTGGCTGTTATTATTATTGTTGTTGTTGTTGGTTGCTGTTGTGTGTGTGTGTGTTACAGTTGGCGATGCTTAAGCTGCGACACTGCCGCAGATAATTTGCGGCGATGTTGTAATTTTTCTGGTTAAACTTTTGCCAGTAAACAACTTGAGGCGTTGTTGCAGTTCCAAGCATACCATCGTCATCGTCATCGTCATCGCCAGCGGGCTGCGATTGCGATTTGAAACTGCGACTCTTGTGTTGTTGCTGTTGCTGTCACTGCTGTAAGCTGTAAGCTGTTTTTGCGCGATGTTAGCCAGCCACTTCATTTTATTGTTATTGTAATTTATTTCCTAATTTCGCTTACGCAGCACAACAACTGTGAGACAGCGCCTTATGCACTTGTGTGCCTGAACCATGCCCAGACACTAATCCAACAGCAGCCTTCATTATCCCGCCACTTGTTGCCCCATTGTTGTTGTTGTTGTTGTGCTTGTTGCCTCGTTGCTGGCTGCCACAGTGCTTTTGTTCTACGTCAAAAAACTTATGGCCGAGGAGTGTTCAGTTCAAAAAACTTTCTTTAATTTTAATCAAAAAAGTTGGTTGTTGCTTTTTGGCGGGCAACAAAACGCGTTTAATTGGACAAGGGAATACTTGGCTACCAGCAGAGCACACCCACAACAACAACTACAGCAACTCATAATACAGTAGACTAGTCAAATACACTCTAGAAAAAGAGGCCTAACAAATTTGTATAATTAGTTTTTCGTACTCTAAGCCTTTTTAAGCTAAGCAATCATTAATTGAATTTTTATGCACAACTCGGAGCATATTTTTCTTTCTTTTTCAAAGGGTTTAAAGCATAAAAAATAGCGATTAGTAATGCAGCAGACTATCAATTACTTTTTCATAAAAAAAGCATAGCTAGTAAGTTCAAATTGTCTGAATAATATTCTAAGCAGCCATTAATTGAATTTTGTGTTCAACTCTGAGCTAAACTTTCATGTTTGTCATACATATTTAAAGACTATCTAATACTCTTTAGAAAATGAGGTCTAACAAATTAGCGCAAATTGTTTTATTAATATTCAGAGTATTTCGAACTCAAATCCTTTTTTAAGCTACGCAACCATTAATTGAATTTTAAGCTAAGCTTTTATATTTTTCATTAATTCCTAAAGGGTGTAAATATAAAAAACAGAAAATGTTTTTGGTTTGAACAAATGAAGCACTTTAAAAATAATTTAAGCAACGCATAAACAAAAATGCTGCGAGTACCAATCCAAATGAAAAGTTTCTAAGGTTGTGATCTAACATTGTGAGTAGTTATGGAAATTGAACGCAAAATATTGACAATATTGCAAACTGAATTCATCGATTTAAATGCGAGTCAAAAATTGAAGCATACAAATGCTTGCAAATTACCTGAGGCAATGTTTGAGATTTTTGCTTAGTCAGTGGCCTGAAAACGCATTCAACCGCTTTGCAAACAACTCACAACTATGCCACAAAAAAACAAAAAAAAAAAATACAAAAAAAAGAACGAAGGAAAGGGGAGAAAAAAGCATTATAACTATTTGCCACAAGAAAGTGTGTAACTGACATTACGCATTTCGAGTTTGGGAAGGGAAATGGAACTGAAACTGAAACCGTAAGCAAATAAGATGGTGGCGGGGGAGGAGAAAAGAGATGGACTATACAAAATGCCAAACGCACAAAAAGACAAGGCATAATAAACACGGTACACTGGAAATACTCAGGCACAAAACACAACGCAAATTGCCCAGTCAAATGAAAAACTATTTAAATGCAATTGCTGGCCAAGCGTCGATTTGCTCACTGAATATTCGAGTGCGCAATGAAAATATTTGGTGAAAAGCGCCACCCGCACCCAACCCCCCACCCCCACAAAAATGAAAACCGAAACATCTACCCAAAACTCAGTTCACGAACACGAAGCAGAATCTACCCCGGGAGCTAGAAGTCAGTTAGCAGATAGTAGAAGTTCCGCTATCAGTGCTGCATCCGGTGCTCCGACTGCGAATGTCCCAGACAGCAACAGAAAGAGAGAGAGAGAGAGAAAGAAAAGAGAGAGATAGATAGATGGAGAGAGAGAGAGCAGAAAAGTGTGGGCAGGATAATGGAATTGTTGGGAGTTTAGTAGCTTAGGTCATTATGTTCATTTGTTGTTTCTCTTTTTTTTTCTGTTTTTGGGATGCAAGCGGTTAACTGTAATGCCAGTGGCTGCCACTCAAAGTCGAAAATATGAATAAATAAGACCACTGAGTGTGCGAACCAATTGAAGGCGCCTCCTAAACGGCGGTAACTTAGTAACAAACAAGGATGAGCATCATCACACACAAAACCTCATCATAAATACGTTGCGTTCGAGTTAAGCTCTAAAGTCCACTAGATATGCCCTATTATTTGCAACTTCTCGAGGGCATATCTGCACAAAACCAAAATTTTACTGTTCGACTGTTGAGTTTTAAATGTAGAACGGACATTAAATAGAGGTTTTATTTTGTGTTACTGTTTTTTCTCACTATATTTCCTTAAATATATAACAAAATTCAAAGTCACGTCAGTCGTTAGAGCTTATAATAATTTGAATATTTGAAAAGTATATTAGGAAATGCAATTTCAAATGGAATTGTAATTAAACAGGGAAAATTGATAAATAATTCGATAAAAATTGTTGAAGTTATTTAAGAAATACTGTAGAATAAATCCGATAAATCCGATAGTGGGTATTTTTCAGTACTTTACGGTATGTTTTGAATGTAGATCTATTTTGGTATTTTTGTACATTATTTTGGTTATTTTAGAACCGCTCTGTTCAGCTTTTATTTAATATGGGTAGCGGGTTTGCCACAGTTAAGCACTTTGGACTGTATCTTTTTGTATTTGTTTTAAATATTTTAGAAATCATTTGTTTTTTTACCTATCAAATAATAAAAAAAAGTGTAATTTTGATATATCATCATTGAATTTGCAAATATTACGTCATTTTATTTGAAGAGTCAAATGCCTTTTAAATAATTTCAACATTTTACCTATATAAATATTTAACTAAATTTTAGTAAGATTAAAAAATTTATAATAATAAGATTTTCAAATAACATGAATATAATTATAACTGCCTCACTATTTCGATATTTACTTTAATTTTAGCAGCTTATATTACATTTAAAATTAAATTGATTTTTAAATAGCAAAAAACTATATTTTATTTAGTAAGCAAGTATTAATTTAAAGAAAAGTAAAAACATTTCACTTAATCTACAAATATTATGTCATTTTGTTTAAGTAAACATATTTTTAAATAACTTGAAAATGACCTTAATGTAATAATCAGAAATGAATGTAGAAAAGATACCATTTGTATGAATCAATATGAAAAGATTTCATTTCATTTCAAATACGTGAATCCATTGAGAAATAATTGCGAATAAGTTTTGTAATGTAGTTTGTGTTGTGTTATTAATACTTTGATACGTTTTGCTTTGAATAACGAAATGTATGCGATATCAAAGAGTGTGCTGATGACGTGCAGCAACAACATCAGCATCAGCACACGTCACGTAAAACATTTTCACGCATTTGCACACACACACACAAGCAGACGACTGTTCACATTCAGATTCAGACATATGAATCGCATATATGTATATGTACATATGCCAACCAGATGAGAACGGACAGATCCCGAGAATGACCCTCACTCCGTTTTGGAATTGGTATTTTGGCAATTTGCTTTTAACCAACATGAAGCTCATTTCAGAAATGAATTTTTATCTGAGCTTGGCACCGCGACTCATCATCATCGTCGCAAGCAGCAGCAGTCGATGAAGGAGGAGGAGGAGGAGGAGGAGGAGGGGGAAGCAAAAAAAAAAGCAAAAACGCTGCAGGCGTCAACATAAACACAGGCATCAGGCGAGCTTTGCTGTGTGGGAAACCGTGTAAGCCAACAGACAGCCGCATCCGCAGTCTCTCCACCCCCACTCTCACCTCTCCCCTCTCCCCACTCTCCGCCCGTTCCATATTCTTTCTCAATCCGCATGCGAATCCCGCTGGTTCATGCCAAGCAATTCCCAAAGCTCATACCCTGGACGCAGTCAAGTGTGCAACACTTTGGGCGCTCCGCCAACTCCGAATACTTCGTACTTATTTATTTATTTCTTTTCGTTTATTTTCATTTTCATTTTTTTTTTCGCTCTCATTCCCTCTATGCGTATATCCCGGTTCCCGATTTCCCGCTTCTCTGGTTCCCAGTTTCCCATTTTGTGCAGCTCGCATCTCTCTCAGTGATTCGAGTTGAGTCACTCACTCAGTCAGTTAACGTTTCCTGCCCCAGCAATTATATCACTTCCCATCGCCGACAACTGGCAACTGGCAACTGGAGCTTCAGCTTCAGCTTCAGCTTGGGCCACTTTGGGCGGCTGCCACTGCGTTTCACTCGTGCGTGCAAAATTTAAGCTAATTTGCTGATTTTTTTTCTATCTTTCTTCTTGCTGTTTTCTGTGTTTTTCTTCTTGTTGTTTTTGTTTTTGTTTTTTTTTTTTTGTAAGTATTTTTCTGTGTGTGTGTGTTGTTTCTTTTTTGCGCCCGCCTAATTTTGTTAATTGCATGTTGGATTCGCTTTTTATTCGCTTTCTTGGTTTTCTTTTAATTTTGATTTAATATGAAAGCCTCTTAAATGCCACTGACATAATGCAAGCAAACTTCCGAACTGCCAACTGCCAACAGCCGACTCCCAAAACTGCCAACTGCCAACTGCCAATTCCCATTTCCCATTTACCAAGCAACACGCCTAAACGGTCGAAAAAATAAAATGCGGCAGCGGAAGAGAAGAATTTCAAAAGAGAGAAGAAGCAATCGCACATCTTTTATCACTTGGTCGATCATCCGTAAAATCATACATATTAAATAATTCATCATGTGAATGCAAATTAATTACCATAAAATGTAACTTTACACATTTCGCTGCCAAACGATTTTCATTTATTTCCGTTTTACAAATGCGAGTAAGTGAGCACAATGATCTCCACACTACAAAGTTTCGGATTTAGCTGAATAATTGCCATTCAAAGTGGAAAATCTAAAGAGTTATAACTAAAAGGTTTGAAATAAATGTTATTCCTTTGCTTTAAAACATTTTGTTGAGTACATTGAAGAAGAGTATTTAAGCAACGACGTTTTGATGAATTTGAGTAGCACTCTGCTCTCAGCACTCGCAGTTCGTGTTGGTAGAGAGGAAGCAGTTGGCATTAAATTATTTCGACTAATTTGCTGAAAATGATATTTGGCAATGCTCATTACTTTTATTTTATTAAAATAGGAGCGGGCATTTTTCAAGGCGCGCTTCTTAAACTCAATGGAGCGCATATGAATCAAATGTGTGTGCGTGTGTGTGTGTGGGTGTGTGTGTGTGATGACTGCGTGTTAATAATTTTGACACAGTCAACGTAACTTTCTGGCCAACATGTGGTATGAGTAATGTGTAGCCGTAGCGTGAAGAAAGCACCGAAATAACGACAGACTGTTTGTACGCGCTGTGTTTGCTGACAACCCTCTAGATTAATGTATAATGTTTATTTAAAATACACTCCAAATGTAATTATTGAAACGTACATAGAAGAAAAATCTTTGAATTAGTTAAGTTACAAATGAAATCAGTTTGCACTATTAAAAGTTTAGTTATTGCTCGTAGATTGAAAGTTAATTAAGCTTGAGCTCGGCAAAACTTATGAAGAGAAATCAATAATTGTAACTTGTCATTTGAAACTTTTAATTGAAATGAGAAAATAATCGAGTGCGTAATGCGCTCGTGACAATGAACAGAAATCATCAAAGTTATTGTTAAACACTTTTTGCCATTGCATTCGCTCCCTTCACTTCACTTTATTTTATATTTGTCTTTTGCTTCGGGCAGTTGCAGCAAAAGAAAATGAAAGAAAAGGAAAGACAGCTGGTGCTGTTGCTGATCGTGCTGGCAAAGGATAACGATTTATGTAAAATTGGCAATTTAATTTCCTGCGCCCCTGCGAAAAAATGCAGCACGCATTTCGACAGCAAAACGAGCGTTTTCAACTCGATGCTAATATTCAAATGATGGTACTAAAAACATACGTACATACTCGTAACTTTGCTAAATGAGAAGGGTGGAGAAGGGGTGTAGGAGAAGGAGGTGTAGTGAGCACTCGAAATGAACTAACGCAAATGAAATTTCATTTTCAGTGGAAAATTTACGAACGCATTAAATTTGCAAACCAAATAGCAGGCGCAAAGTGCAAACCTTTCGGGCACAGGAAGTCAAAGTTCGAACAACAACAACAACAGCAACAAGGACAATAGCAGGACAATGTCTTTCTGAAGAGAGAGAGAGAGAGTGAGGGAGAGAGTGAGAGAGCGAGGCAAAAGCAAAGTTAATGGCAGCACGTAGCCAACACCGAGACCGACACCGACACCGACACGGACACAAACTCAGACACACGACGGATGCGAGAACAAGGGCGCCAAAATGTAGGACAAACGTTGCCATCGCAGCCTTACAGCAGCGTCCAGCTCCAGCTCCAGCACCAACTCCATCTCCAGCTTCAGCTTTATGCCCAGCTTGAGCTCCATGGCCAGCTTCGCTTTTGAGTCGTTACTCGAGTTCAGGTCGCAGGCGAGGTCTTGGGCTTTTAATAATACACTTTTCTATTTGGTGCCCGCTTTTTACATTTTTAATGACATTATTTTCAACAATTTATAATTGCCACGAGCAGTCAACCAACCCGGCACATCACCCGCCAAGCAGAGTACCCTCGCCCACAGCCAGCAAGCAAGGCAACAAGGCAGCCAGCCCGTTGCGTTTAGTTAAATGCACCCCGGGGAGAGTTTTGTGCCCCAACAAATTTATATGAATTATACGATACGATACGATATGTATGTATGTATATGCCTCTCTTTTGCCTCTTCTTCTTGTATCTTGTATCTGGCCAACAATTTACATGACCTCCAGTCTTTCGAACTTGCCTCCTCTCTTGCCAAGACTCTCTGGCCGCTTTCTCATTTCGCCCCATTTTAGATTCTTGGCACTTGCAGTGTCGACTCCCACGGTGCTTGTTGTACTAAGCAGTTAACAGTTAGTAGAAGCGCCGTGTCCGCCAATATAATATCGCACAAGGTGTGCTATTTATAGTCAAATCAACTGCAAAGTAATTCATTAATTTGCATCATTACAGTCGAAAATAGCTTCAACTACGCAGCAGTTTATTTTTCCATATTTGCATGCATTCAGAAAGAGATATGGCTTATATATCTATCGTATTAAATTTATCTTGATTTTGGTATTTAAATATCAAAATATCTGCCTACTATCGCAACTGTATTTCTCCACCAAAAACAAGGTGTCGAAATTTTATTTATATTTACGAGTACACAAAATTATTATATTATTTAACTTAGAGTTCATATTAATGATGTGCGATATTTTGAGTATTTCTTTAGTATCCGATATAGTTGTATCGATATTTCACGCCAAATTTCAAAATGTCAAAATGACTTTATCGATAGTATGGATAACTTAAATCGATTGGTAAGACATTGCTTTCGTTGACAGCATTCAGTGAGAAACTAAAAATTTGTCTAGCAATTGCAAGATTTTCTTTTTGCTAACTTTTCACTAGTATTTCAGAAAACAAAAAAAAAATGAATAACAATCGGTTCGGCTTATTATTCGAGGATGATGATGGCGAAACCATCGTACTTTCTTCGTTTAAGAAGGTATCCGTTGCGGCCGGAAAAAGGGCATCCGGGCTTCGTCCATTTGAGGAAAAGGTAAAGAAAACTGAAGCGGAGACCAAGGCAGGAGTTCTGAACAAAAACAATGCGGGACAAAAGGCAAATGGCGGTGCCAGCATTGCGGTGAAGCAGCAACGTTCTGCAAGTTTAAGTGTCAACAGCAACACTTTGGCCGAAAACTATTGGCCAGATTACAACAATGAGGTTGCCAAGCGTCCGGTGAAGGCATTCTCAGCACGTTACCGCAAAAAGGAGAGATGCGGTGGTGGCAAACGTGAGTTTGATCGTCAGTCCGGATCTAATAAGACTGGGGTGAAGGCCGTGGAGAAACGCAAAGGCGGTGGCGCTCATAACTGGGGATCTGTGAAGCAGGGCATCGATGACCTCAAGCTGGTGGCCATGGACAATGAGGACTCTGACAATGAGGAGGCTATTGCTGAGACGTTTATCGATGATACACACAAGCAAATGAGTCTCGATGAGTGGCTGGCTCTGAAGGAGCAGCGTCCCAAGCCCAATTACAATCTACGCAAAGCTGGCGAGGGCGAGAACAATGCGGATTGGCAAAAGATGATTGCTTTGGCTACAAAGAAACAGTTCAACGCTGACAAGGAGTCGATCAAGCTCAACTCTGCTGTTGGACGTAAAACTGCTGAAGAGAAGATGCACCAAGGTGGACAAGAGACTGTCGTTGCTAAAGGCAAAAAACGTCGCTCACAGCTGAAGCCATTGATAGCCATCTAGAACACATATTTTGCAAGTCTTGCTATATGAAAAACAAATAAGTATATAATAAAATAAATGAAAATATCAACGTAAACTTTATTTTTTAAATAGCTGATAAATATTTTATATTTCTAATAATTATAATATACAATATAGTATTCACCTTGGGGTATTTCCATTTCCATTTCATGTTTGTTTCCACATACTCGATCTCCGCGATAAATCAATCCAACCAACGGACAAGAAGTTGTTTTAATAGCAGGGCTATTTCTGTTAATTCAATATTAATTTCGCAATTTATTTATTGTTTAAACAGACAGATTGTTTATAAAGAAATAGAAAGTTGTACTTTTATATTATAACTTATAACTGTATTATAACTTTGTGCCGGCAGGAAATGTATGTAACAGGTAGAAGGAGGCATCTCCGACCGTATAAAGTACATATATTCTTGATCAGCGTCAACAGCCGAGACGATCTCGCCATGTCCGTCTGTCCGTCTGTCTGTCTGTCCGTCTGTCCGTATGAACACCTAGATCTCAGCGACTATAAGAGATAGAGCTATAATTTTTTTCGACAGCATTTGTTATGTTTGCACGCAGATAAAGTTTGTTTTAAATTTTTGCCACGCCCACTTCCGCCCCCGCAAATCAGAAATAATCGAATAACAAGAGTAATAATAAAGCTGGAGTCCCGAATTTGGATGGGATATACATTAGAAACTATAGTCTTTGTGACTTTTGAAAATTTGGTTGCGATCGGATAAAAATTGTGGAAGTTATTAAAGAAATACTTTTGTATGGGCTAAAACGCCTACTTACTCAGTTGCTTTGGCCGTCAATCTGGTATATTATGCCGTCTATGGTATATTTTAAAGGCGGTACTATACAAAATACTAAAAATATACCAAATGATATATTTGGTACATTTTTAGTATTTTGTAGTATTTTTGGTATATTTTGAAAATAATACCGCAATATTTTGCTTTTATTCAAAATGGGTAGCGGGTATCTCACAGTCGAGCACACTCGACTGTAGCTTTCTTACTTGTTTAATGTATTGATTGATACTTTAATAATTCTGTTATAGTTATTCCTAGGTATGAATAGCATTATTATTACTTTACCGATAGGGTTAGTAGGCCAAGGAAGAATTTCACATACATTTTGAGACATAAAAGTTTATTATATTTGCTATCTAAGAATGCCTAGGGAAAAACGTCAACTCGCACATATGCTTAGGGGCGTATGAAGTTTCAGTCAGTTGACTTTTGCAGCTCCAAAAAGTTAGTTCGTTTACAATTTAATAATTTTTAAATTGTGAACATATAAAATAGTTATAATATTGTCCATGGATTTTGCATAAACAGTAAATCAAGTTCGCAATATTCATCAAAACGGTTAGTAAACCACATTCAGCTTGGCAATATATATACATATATATAGTTGAATAATTTGACCATTGCAGCTATGAAAGACTTTGACGAATTGCAAACAATGTTGAAAAGTGACGTTCCCAATAGTGTATCGATGATGGAATCCGGAAGTGGCGGTGATAATCTAACATTGGAGCGCAATGACGCATCTGAAGCTGCTGTTGCTTTTGCTGATGCTTTTACTGCCACTGATGAGGCTGTTGCTGTTGTTCCTGAGGTGGTGCATAAAGTGCGTGATGTGGGAATATGTGTCCAGGAACTTGGTGACAATCAGTTGACCGATGGCGCCGGTGTGCTGCCCGAGATGCTAATCAAGCATCCGTTGCAGCATGTGTGGACACTGTGGTATTTGGAGAAAGATCGCACCAAGTCGTGGGAGGATATGCAAAACGAAATCACTAGCTTCGATACTGTCGAGGACTTTTGGAGCCTATACAATCACATCAAGCCGCCGTCGGAGATCAAGATAGGCAGCGATTACTCGCTTTTCAAGAGGGGCATACGCCCCATGTGGGAGGATACTGCTAATCATAATGGCGGTCGTTGGGTGATTGTACTCAATAAGATGATGAAGGATGATTTGGACAATTGGTGGCTGGATGTAGTGAGTACTTTTACACTTTTATCGTTTGGTCACAGTTGAGGCAAAGAAACGTCTCGAAATTTGCAGTTGCTTTGCCTGATTGGCGAAGTGTTCGATCGCTATGATGAGATCTGCGGTGCTGTTGTCAACATTCGTGGAAAGAGCAACAAAATTTCGATTTGGACTGCCAATGGCGATAACAAGGAGGCTGTCCTTGAGATTGGGCAAAAGCTGCGCGATGCTCTGCAGTTGGGACCGTATAATTTGTTGGAATATCAATTGCACAAGGATGCCATGCAGGGATCCAATGTCAACGCAAATTTCACCTTGTAGGCTCACAAAATTATGCAAAAGTTAGGCACAGTTAGGCAAGAGTTAGGCACACACACACACACACACACACACACACACACACACACACACACACACACACACACACACACACACACACACACACACACACATTGTTCGCAGTTTCGCGGTTTTAAGCGTAGCTTCGTAAGTTTTAATCATGTTAATATCGTGCTGAGACATCACACAACACAACAAACATCATCAAACATCAAACACCCACCGGACGCTGAGTAGTAGTATGGACACATAACACATGGATACACACACACGGATACACACACATGCATACACACATATTTGTTTATGTACATGTTAATGAAAATTAATAAAGTTTAATCGATTCGAGGCAGTGAATCTAGAGAATGAAATGACCAACATTGTTCTATATCTTTTAACTATTTAAAGGGACATTTTTCCATATATTATCGCATCGTGATAGAACACGCTCTGATATGTAGTATAAGATCTTAAATAATTTATTTTAAGTATATATTTTAAATTATATTTCTATAAATTTTGAAATACAGTCTTCATGAAGATATTGCATAAATTGAATGCCAAAATTAAGTAAAAATTAGAGTGTGCTGGACTATGAGATGCCTGATACAACATTCATATAGTACTAGATATAACAAAGTACTAAAATATAACAATGACTATATTCAGTCTATCCTTGTAGTACTACACTGAAAATTTACGATGGAGTATAAAACAAACTAAACTTTTTGTCTTAGCAAAATATTTCATAATACTTCTATATCCTATACGTAGCGGATATAAATAAAAAGAAATTAATAACAATCGGTTCGGCTTATTATTCGAGGATGATGATTGCGAAACCATCGTACTTTCTTCGTTTAAGAAGGTATCCGTTGCGGCCGGAAAAAGGGCATCCGGGCTTCGTCCATTTGAGGAAAAGGTAAAGAAAACTGAAGCGGAGACCAAGGCAGGAGTTCTGAACAAAAACAATGCGGGACAAAAGGCAAATGGCGGTGCCAGCATTGCGGTGAAGCAGCAACGTTCTGCAAGTTTAAGTGTCAACAGCAACACTTTGGCCGAAAACTATTGGCCAGATTACAACAATGAGGTTGCCAAGCGTCCGGTGAAGGCATTCTCAGCACGTTACCGCAAAAAGGAGAGATGCGGTGGTGGCAAACGTGAGTTTGATCGTCAGTCCGGATCTAATAAGACTGGGGTGAAGGCCGTGGAGAAACGCAAAGGCGGTGGCGCTCATAACTGGGGATCTGTGAAGCAGGGCATCGATGACCTCAAGCTGGTGGCCATGGACAATGAGGACTCTGACAATGAGGAGGCTATTGCTGAGACGTTTATCGATGATACACACAAGCAAATGAGTCTCGATGAGTGGCTGGCTCTGAAGGAGCAGCGTCCCAAGCCCAATTACAATCTACGCAAAGCTGGCGAAGGCGAGAACAATGCGGATTGGCAAAAGATGATTGCTTTGGCTACAAAGAAACAGTTCAACGCTGACAAGGAGTCGATCAAGCTCAACTCTGCTGTTGGACGTAAAACTGCTGAAGAGAAGATGCACCAAGGTGGACAAGAGACTGTCGTTGCTAAAGGCAAAAAACGTCGCTCACAGCTGAAGCCATTGATAGCCATCTAGAACACATATTTTGCAAGTCTTGCTATATGAAAAACAAATAAGTATATAATAAAATAAATGAAAATATCAACGTAAACTTTATTTTTTAAATAGCTGATAAATATTTTATATTTCTAATAATTATAATATACAATATAGTATTCACCTTGGGGTATTTCCATTTCCATTTCATGTTTGTTTCCACATACTCGATCTCCGCGATAAATCAATCCAACCAACGGACAAGAAGTTGTTTTAATAGCAGGGCTATTTCTGTTAATTCAATATTAATTTCGCAATTTATTTATTGTTTAAACAGACAGATTGTTTATAAAGAAATAGAAAGTTGTACTTTTATATTATAACTTATAACTGTATTATAACTTTGTGCCGGCAGGAAATGTATGTAACAGGTAGAAGGAGGCATCTCCGACCGTATAAAGTACATATATTCTTGATCAGCGTCAACAGCCGAGACGATCTCGCCATGTCCGTCTGTCCGTCTGTCTGTCTGTCCGTCTGTCCGTATGAACACCTAGATCTCAGCGACTATAAGAGATAGAGCTATAATTTTTTTCGACAGCATTTGTTATGTTTGCACGCAGATAAAGTTTGTTTTAAATTTTTGCCACGCCCACTTCCGCCCCCGCAAATCAGAAATAATCGAATAACAAGAGTAATAATAAAGCTGGAGTCCCGAATTTGGATGGGATATACATTAGAAACTATAGTCTTTGTGACTTTTGAAAATTTGGTTGCGATCGGATAAAAATTGTGGAAGTTATTAAAGAAATACTTTTGTATGGGCTAAAACGCCTACTTACTCAGTTGCTTTGGCCGTCAATCTGGTATATTATGCCGTCTATGGTATATTTTAAAGGCGGTACTATACAAAATACTAAAAATATACCAAATGATATATTTGGTACATTTTTAGTATTTTGTAGTATTTTTGGTATATTTTGAAAATAATACCGCAATATTTTGCTTTTATTCAAAATGGGTAGCGGGTATCTCACAGTCGAGCACACTCGACTGTAGCTTTCTTACTTGTTTAATGTATTGATTGATACTTTAATAATTCTGTTATAGTTATTCCTAGGTATGAATAGCATTATTATTACTTTACCGATAGGGTTAGTAGGCCAAGGAAGAATTTCACATACATTTTGAGACATAAAAGTTTATTATATTTGCTATCTAAGAATGCCTAGGGAAAAACGTCAACTCGCACATATGCTTAGGGGCGTATGAAGTTTCAGTCAGTTGACTTTTGCAGCTCCAAAAAGTTAGTTCGTTTACAATTTAATAATTTTTAAATTGTGAACATATAAAATAGTTATAATATTGTCCATGGATTTTGCATAAACAGTAAATCAAGTTCGCAATATTCATCAAAACGGTTAGTAAACCACATTCAGCTTGGCAATATATATACATATATATAGTTGAATAATTTGACCATTGCAGCTATGAAAGACTTTGACGAATTGCAAACAATGTTGAAAAGTGACGTTCCCAATAGTGTATTGATGATGGAATCCGGAAGTGGCGGTGATAATCTAACATTGGAGCGCAATGACGCATCTGAAGCTGCTGTTGCTTTTGCTGATGCTTTTACTGCCACTGATGAGGCTGTTGCTGTTGTTCCTGAGGTGGTGCATAAAGTGCGTGATGTGGGAATATGTGTCCAGGAACTTGGTGACAATCAGTTGACCGATGGCGCCGGTGTGCTGCCCGAGATGCTAATCAAGCATCCGTTGCAGCATGTGTGGACACTGTGGTATTTGGAGAAAGATCGCACCAAGTCGTGGGAGGATATGCAAAACGAAATCACTAGCTTCGATACTGTCGAGGACTTTTGGAGCCTATACAATCACATCAAGCCGCCGTCGGAGATCAAGATAGGCAGCGATTACTCGCTTTTCAAGAGGGGCATACGCCCCATGTGGGAGGATACTGCTAATCATAATGGCGGTCGTTGGGTGATTGTACTCAATAAGATGATGAAGGATGATTTGGACAATTGGTGGCTGGATGTAGTGAGTACTTTTACACTTTTATCGTTTAGTCACAGTTGAGGCAAAGAAACGTCTCAAAATTTGCAGTTGCTTTGCCTGATTGGCGAAGTGTTCGATCGCTATGATGAGATCTGCGGTGCTGTTGTCAACATTCGTGGAAAGAGCAACAAAATTTCGATTTGGACTGCCAATGGCGATAACCAGGAGGCTGTCCTTGAGATTGGGCAAAAGCTGCGCGATGCTCTGCAGTTGGGACCGTATAATTTGTTGGAATATCAATTGCACAAGGATGCCATGCAGGGATCCAATGTCAACACAAATTTCACCTTGTAGGCTCACAAAATTATGCAAGAGTTAGGCACAGTTAGGCAAGAGTTAGGCACACACACACACACACACACACTCACACACACACACACACACACACACACACACACATTGTTCGCAGTTTCGCGGTTTTAAGCGTAGCTTCGTAAGTTTTAATCATGTTAATATCGTGCTGAGACATCACACAACACAACAAACATCATCAAACATCAAACACCCACCGGACATTAGGTCGTATTACGGACACACAACACATGGATACACACACACGGATACACACACATGCATACACACATATTTGTTTATGTACATGTTAATGAAAATTAATAAAGTTTAATCGATTCGAGGCAGTGAATCTAGAGAATAAAATGGCCAACATTGTTCTGTATCTTTTAACTATTTAAAGAGACATTTTTCCATATTTTATCGCATCGTGATAGAACACGCTCTGATATGTAGTATAAGATCTTAAATAATTTATTTTAAGTGTATATTTTTAAATTACTATAAATTTTTCATGAAGTTATTTGCATAAATTGAATGCCAAAATGAAGTAGAAATTAGATTGTGCTGGACTGTGAGATGCCTGATACAACATTCATATAGTACTAGATATAACAAAGTACTAAAATATAACAATGACTATATTCAGTGTATCGATGTAGTACTACTCTATCCTATACGTAGCGGATATAAATATAAAAGCAATTTACTACAATATCTCTTAAGAAAAGGACACTTCTTGGTATTATCTTTTGAGCTGTGGCTTAGAATCAAATCTTTATATTATGTAGTACTTCCCTACTTTTAATGACAAAAGCGACTCTAAGAATGGACTTTACCCGAATGATTGTTAATAATAGGTATATATTTAAAATAGCTTGTTAATTTTGTCAGCTTAAATTACAATTGAAATTTTCCAATTTGACCTTTGGACAAAATACTTAAGCCAAATTTAGCTGAATGTTGGGATGACTAATTTGAAATGAGTACAGGTTATGTAGCACACAATCGACGTGGGATGCAATGAGATTTATTGTATGAGTAGAGAGTGGGAGGACGGAATGGGAAATCGTTAACTCTAAGATCCTAATACATAACATACAGGCAATGGCAAGACCGTGTAGCAGTGTTAACATTGCGGTAAAGATAACGAACTCGTGTTTGCTGTCCTGCCACTTATTGTTATTGCATTTGTTGTTGTTGTTGCTGTTGTTGTTGTTGTCATTATCTGTTGACAGCGGTAGCAGCAGAGTTGAAGCTGCAGCCGAGAGACCCTTATCAAAGTGAGAGACGCGTCACATTATTGAGCTAAATCAGTTGAACGGACATACAACAAAAACAGCGAGCAAAACACACAGGAACAATACCAATTTAGATGCTTGTCGCGAGCATTGATCGAGTGCTAAATACTCTGTATTTTTGTCTTATGTTCTGGTAACTAAGTGTGGCAATAAACTTGCAATTAAGTGAGATGTAGGAAAAGATTTGCTTAGATAAAAATTGAGGCGATTTACAGGGTATTTGTGTCTGCCATGATAGAATTGGGTGATACCCAGTAAGTGTTCTAATATAAATACAAAAATACAAAGTTGCAATTAAGTGAGTCAAAAGAGAAGATTTTAGTAAAATCAACTTGGCCATGCTTTATAAGGCATCCCAAGGCGTATATAATCATAAGTTAACTAAGTTAGACAACAATATGAAGTGAGTCAAAAGCAGAGTGTCTCTTCAAATCAAAATAGCGAAGAAATTACAGAATATCACAAAGTGTGTCCCAAAAGTTCAACACATTCATATCCATGTCACACTCAGTCAGCAAAAAACGATGGAGACGGTCGGTAGTCGTCAAGAGGTTAAGGCATATTTTTGGCATTTCTCGTAGCTCATTAAATTTTAATGGCCATATAATCATATCAATCAAACGAGCTTATAATATCTGCTCTTACGGCGGCTCATTGCAAATGTCAACCGTTGGCAATAATTTGTTTAGATGCCTTTTAATAGATGTGCCAGCAAGTGATATCGGCTGACAGTTATCGAAATATATTTTCAGTTGCCAAAGAGTTTGAGCAGCTTCCTTTGCGATATTAATTGTGGATTATCTTGCAGGCCGCTTTTAATTCAAATGTGCAAGTGCAATTTGGTCATCTGCTAACTAAGTTCTGTTGTCTTTTGTTGTGTATTACATTCATTTTAAAATTATATCGTCCAAACGTATAAAAATGGAGTAAAACAGAAAACTGTTGTGGAAATACAAAAGGTGGAAGCGAAAAAGTGACAAAACGAAAAAAAAAGCAGGAATTGTTAATGCTCACAATTTGCACAAAGAAGCTTTACAAAACAGGGCGCTGAAATGCAGCCACTTAGTTCATGAATATGCATGTTGTGTGCTTACTATGCACACTAACAACAACAACAACAACAACAACATATGTGTATATGTGTGTGTGTGCTATTAGTAGCTGTCACTCGTTACATGTATGCGCATTCTGTTGTCCCTCCGTCTGTCGTTGCGGTCCTTCGGCTGGTGGCCATGTCCTGTGCGCGCATTTTTGCCACTGTTTACTATTAAATTAGCATATGAAAGAGATGCGAGCACACATTGGCACACACTTCAAACACACACACACACACACACACACACACACACACACACACACACACACATCGACACATAAATACGTATACATACAGTCAGTCATGTATGTAGTCCGACGCGTCGTATGTTAGCTGAGAATTCGGCCAAATGTTTGACGGAGATCCATCATGCAAAACTAGCAAAATGCGTGGATTTTATTTGTGTGTTTGCCAGGCGCATACACACATACATACATTCGTAGTTATATAATGTATCTATGTATGTGTGCATTTGTCTATGCACACAGATGAAAGCACTTGCCAGCTGCGCTTTCATCAAAAGCGACAGCGGCGTATTTAGTATTTTTATTCCAACTGCTTTCGACTTTCGAAATTGAAATCGGCTTTAAAGAGCTACAACCAAAAAGACATAGAATTATATATGAGCCATGCGTATACTTAATGAGCACACTGTGCACACTTACAAAAATGTTTACAAAAGTTTTCGGTTCGATTTCATTTCAATGCAATACAATACAAAACTTGTTAATTAAGAGGCCGGAAATGATGGCGGGGAAAACCTTGTTGCAACTTTAATAGGCACTCGCAACTAAGTACAGCAAAGTTCATCATTGTTAGGCATATCAAATTTGAGTTAAGTGCAAAGTAATTGGGCGACTTCTTGGAAGTGAGAGAAGTGAGTTCACAATTTAGGAGATGCAGTGACAATCCTCACGCCAACACTGACCAATCCAATGCTCAAGCCGCTTGCAGAATTGATGGCACTTGGGAAAGTGCGGATGATAGCGTGATCGCTCCTGGCAGAGGCCACGATCCATGCTAATTGCTCGCGACTTGATCGAGGCTGTGCCCAGTGGCTTTGCTGTTGTCGTTGCATCCGAAATAAAGATCTCCTTCTCTTCCCCCGTCGCTGATGCTGGCTCTGGTCCTGGAGCTGGCGATGGCTCTGGCTCTGGCGCTGGTTCTGGAGCAGGAGCAGGAGCAGGAGCGGGAGCGGGAGCTGGTGCTGGCTCTGGTGCCGCACTTGCCTCACGCTGCAGTCGTCGTGCCGTGACAGCGCTCAGGCCGAGGCACAGAAGGAGGCTCAGTAACAAGATTGAGAGTAAACGCATTTTGTTGTATCTTCTTTTTTTGGTTTTCACGTCTTGAATGCTGCGAATTTCAATCGCGACTGCGACACTTGATTCGCCCTCAATGCTTCAAATCGCGTATCAGGCGCCTCAAGGTCAGAGGTCAATTCTAATCATTGGTGCCGCGACTTAGTTTCGATTGCCACTGCAAACACACACACATCACAAATGTAAAGCAAACGTATTTAGTTCGTCACGATGATCGAATTGGCGATAACTGTGCTAAATGTTTATACTCACAGTGCCTCAGCGCAATCTACGGACGCTTCAAATTTCTAGAGTGCAAGCATAAAAACGAGATGCTTTCATTGTTTTAGCAATTTCATTAAAAATTTTGAATGAAATTTATCAAATTATAAATGAGTTTTTTATTTTTTTTTTCGTATAATACATTTTTTTTGTGATTTTATTAAATTTTCTTAATGAAGTCTATTACAAAAAAAAAAGGTGGATGGAATATAAAGTACAAGCAGCTAATTTAGAGAATTAGGAAATCACTTTTCATAGACTGTACTGAAATTAACCTTTTACCCTTAGCTACAACAATTGATCTAAGAAAAAGGCCTAACATAACCCAACCCAACTTTGATTGCATTAAGAAGTAAATAAATTATATACAAATAATATTATTTGAAGATACAATAGTTATATGATTAAAAGAAGAGAAAAACATATAAATAAAAAGTGGTATAACTTTCTATATGAAGATTTCATTACTAGCTAAAGGAGTATAACACTTTTTTGGCGTCACAAATGATACAATAATTTTACGAGGTAGGTGGCAAATCGCATTTGAATGTATGTTGTGTACATCAGCTCGTGTGATTTGTGTGTACATCAAATCAGCTTATTAACTGCCACATGGTCATTTCATGAACACAACAACAACAACAACAAGAATATCATCAATTCTGTTGCTTATCAGCGGCAATTATTACAAAATATTCTATCACTGAAAAACACATATACACTCACTTATTCGGCGTGTATATAAAAGCCTCAATTATGTTAACACATGCATACATATACATATGTATGTATGTATATATAATATATAGTATAAGAAAGTAGCAGCTGGAGCAGCAGCAAAGACCAAGAACAAGACCAAGAATTGGGAGCAGGACCATCAAAAATGTTGAGCTGGTAATTTATGCGGAAATTTGATTTTTATGTGCTCGAATGTTTAGAGGCTGCCGCTGCCGCTGTTGCTGTTGCTGTTGCTGTAAAGTAAAGTAAAGTAAAATTGATGGGCGACGGACAAGGCAGTTAAAGGAACATCAAAATGCTTTGGCGCGGACTGCCAACGAATATTGCGGGCTAATTTTTGGCACTCAACCGAACTGGCATACAAACGTACTTACAAACATACACGGAAACGCATAAAAGTCCATTTGCTTTAAAATGCAAAAACAATAACAATAATCATAATAATAATACACAATAACAATAACGACAACGACAACGTCAACGAGAATGAGAATCAGCACGAAGAAGTGGAGATGGAGAAGGTTGAACACACAGTCAAATGTATGAAACGATGAGTGTTGTTCTCTATAAAGAACAGCTGCCAAAACAACTTTTGAAATGTTTGCCAATTGCTACAACTCTCTATCTCTCTCTCTCTCTCTCTCTCTCTCGCTTCATCTCTTTCGCTCTCTGCACCCTTTTCTCATTTCCTCTTTCACTTTCACACAGCTGCTTCGGCAGCGAGAGGAAGTCAATAAAAATAATGCAATATAAAGTTGCGGCGATTTGCCAGCCACATTACATCAATATATTTTGTAGTAACAACTCCATTAGAGGCTATTACGAAACTGCAGTTCGCATTATTTACGAGCAAAGTATTGAAATTTATTAAATATTCAACACCTGTCATTACTTCTCATTGACATCTGAATGGGGAAATAAATAAACACTGAACTGACAATAACACTGGACAACATTTAAATAATTTCAACTACCTACAAATTGTCATACAAGAAAAGTGTGTTTTCTACCCGCTACTCATTTCTCAAAGTATACCAACAAATACTAAAATATATCGAATATTTGGTATATCGATAATGCACTACATTCAAAATATACCAGGCAGCACAAAATTTACCAAATTGTCAGTACAAACTACTAGAAAATGTATTACTTAGGTAAGTGTTTTGTAAATAACTTTTGCAATTTTTATCTGATCGCATCAAGAAACCTAATTCTGGCTGTTGATTCAAAATTACGTCTGCTATTCTTTTGTTAGGGGCGCAGAAGTGGGCGGGGCTTAAATTTTAGGTAAGCTTGATCTTTGTCCAAAAATGACAAGTGCGGTCAAAAATAATATCCTGTCTGGTATAGTCTCTAAGGTTCTGTGCTTCATACGAATACGGATTGGCTAAACCCGCTCGTTGATCCAGAATATATACTTTATCGGGTCGGAGATGCACGTTATAACATCAATCTACTCTATGGGTAGCGGGTATTTACAAAAAAAAAAAAAAACACATTTGCTATCTCGTTTCTGACGAACGACACACATAAATCAATGACTCTATACATTCTCAATTTTCCATTTTCAATTTTGCAATTGCTGCTGGGGGAAAAAGCGCAAGACCATTCAGAATAGCACTTGAGGCGTCAATAGCAAATTGATTTGGTAAACCACAAAGTCAGAGCAAAGACAAAGTATAATCTCAATTGCTTTTAAATTTTGTCCAAAAAAAATAAAATAAAAAAAGCAGAAAACAGAAAACAGAAAATCGAAGACGAAAGAAAGCCGACGCAAAATCATACAAAAGATAGCCGTCTAAACGATTTAATTCCGTTACCGGAAATGAAGCAGAATAATCGTTAAAAATAAACAAATAACAAGAAAAGCTTCAAGTAAAAATGCTACGAATAACTAACAGACTATGCGACTAGCGAATGCTCTGCTCATTGAATAACAATATACAATTATATCTAAAAGTTCTCTAGTATGCTTGATATATTTTTGAGGAATTGTTCGCAAACAAATTCGATGTGTTGGACTAACTAACTAAACAGGTGAACGAAGAGCATTGTAGAAAAATTCGCTCAACTTGTTGATGGCCTCGACTGATGGTCAGGAAAAGATATTGTCAGTGGGGCAACTTTTATGTATTTATTTTTTCTCTTTTTTGCTGTTGTTGTTGTTCTTTCGCTTACTTTTTTCGTTGTTGTTTTTTGTTTTGCGTTTTTGTTTTTGTTGGCTTTAATTAAAAAAGTTTCCTTTTGGTGTTCCTGACTTCTAAGTTTGTCATGCCGACTGACAGACGAAACTCGTATGTGCCTCCAACATTTAAATACAAATACATATGTATATATATTATATGTTAGTATATGCCGATAAACTTACGTGTATATATTGGTATGTATCAAAATCAGTTACTATATACAAGTACATATATGTGAGAATATTGTTTTTGATTTGATGCTTTTACTGTTTGTTTGGCAAATGTTATCAAAAATGTTTCTTAACTTTAATAATATGCTCATGCTCATGAGCGCACAAAGGCAACGTCTGAGTCCGCTTCGTTCCGACTTCCTTTTCAGATAAAAGAAATATGTTAATCAAAAGCAAAATCAAAAGCAATACTCACACAGCACAGCAAAGAACAGCACAACATCGCAATCTCATGCCTTGCTTTGTATCCCCAAATCGCGCAATGCGTGAGCCAAACAAAAATATAATTTGTTTATGCATGTTGATTTAATTAAATTTTCAAACATGTGCATACATTTGTACACACTCACACATGGAGTATTTTGAAATTCGCTTTCATGCTGCCAACTGACGCTGACTTCCAAAGAAATCACTCAGTGGATATCGAAAGAGTGCGAGAGTCACATTAACATTTAGCAACAGCAGCAGCAGCAGCAACAGCAAACGGAAAACGAATCCCTTGCTCAACAGAAAACAGAAAACAGAAAACATAATGAACAAAAGAGCAGCAGTAGCATGAACCGTGAACGAACTAACAAACAAGTTATTCGAGTACTCTAGTCAATTTTCCAATTAAAGTTGTGAGTCTCTGTTTAAGAATCACATTTGCCATAGTTAGTTTTTTTGCTAGGCAATCAAATACTCTGACTTGCATATGAAAATAAATAAGTTTGGTTGTTATGGCTGAAGAACTAGGGACAGCAACAAAAAGATCACCAGTCATTGTATTGTGGAAATCATATAAAGGTAATAAAACCGACAAAACTCAAAGCATATCATACAAAATTCTGAATTCCCCATGAGAAGCAATTGCTGGCTTTAGGGACCACAAATACATATGTACATATGTATGTATATGTATGTATTCATGGACATAGTAGTTACAAAGTGGTCACAAGACCGAGTACTTGAATGCCGAAGAGCAATAAATTGCTTCACATTGTTCGTTCATACTCTAAATGCATTAAGGGCATTTTTGCTCAGCAAATGAGCTTGCCTTCTAAATTATCTAATTGAGGTAAACATCAATTATTTCTAGAAATTTCGTTTAATTAGATGGTCAACTAAATGTTTAAACATTGACTTGAATGAAGTAAAGGTGCTGATTAAACGATGTTTACCAACATAAAATGAATATAAATCAATATTATCTAATTTCAAATTTGATTTTAATAATTTCAACTAAATAAATAAACAAAATTTTTAAGTAATTTTTACTTCGTTATAGACTTAGTAGTAAGTAAGACTTTTTGAACTTCTGGAAAATATTATCTAGCCTGAAGTTGTGAAGAAAAGAAAACACTAATTAAATTTTTGCTTTATGAATCTTGTCATACTTTCCCTACGAAAGAGCACATTGCAAATACGAAAAAGTGTAGATGTTTCTTCTTTTTCCTTTTGACTTTTTGTTTGTGAGCTGAGTTTCAACGTTCATGACGAGATATATGTAAGTGTGTGTATGTGTGTGTGTTGAAATGTTGATGGCTTGAAAAATGCATGACTTTGGCTATGCAATTAAAATGGACAACAACGAAGCTATCGTTGATGGCCATAACGATTCTGACGCGTTGACAGCACATTGATGTGGGTCCATCTACATAATTCTCGCAGTCACTGTCATTGCGTATACGAGCACTTTCGTGCTCAGCCTTATTCAAAGTGTGCCTGGCCAGACTTCAATCGAAAGGAGTCAAACGCAATGCCATTCTCTTTGTAGTTTGATGTTTCCTTATCGTTTCCATACTGTGGTTGGCACTTTAAACGACTTTCAGTAAGGGATTTCGTAGCATTCATAGCATTTGAATTCTATTTACAAAGAGATAAAAATACTAATGAAAAAAGTAAGCAGAATAACAATTTGTTAATTGTCCATTTTGTCCATTGCAATAAAATAAAATTAATAACTTAAAAAAATTATTGTTTTATAAACTTTAACTAAGAACTTTGATTGGGTGATTTTTACGAACTTTGTCGCGGGATGATCAGATTATATTTCAAATTTAAAAAGTACGCAATGTTAATTATAATCATTGTAGACATGCAAAGCTGCATGAAATTACCAGAATACGCTGTGGGTAATTGGTTAGTTGGTAACCGATTCGTGTAAAAAATGCTTGCCAAAAATTTTGAATTTACGAATTACGAAATGTGTGATGCTTGATCAGGCGGCGGAACTAGAAATTAGTGTGGGCGATTAAATCGCGGCTAAAATAATAATATTCAATTTAATAACTTATCTATGTACATATATTGTGTTTAAAATTGCAAATGTTCCACAAATGTGTCGACCTGCCTTTCAATTAATTGGTCCGTAAAAGTGATGCCTTTACAAAGTTTCAGCTAATCAATTTTACAAATAATATATATTACGTATTATATATCTATTTAAAAACAAAATACGTTACATACACACTTGCGTACGTACGCCATCGTATGAATGTATGTATGCTGAATGCGCGGCCACGCACGCGTATCAAAACTGTCAACTAAGAGAAAATGTTCTGATTAACCTTACTTATTAGTGGCGTCAGCTAAACCAAATGGCAGCACTGGCAGTCTCATGGCAGTACTGCACTTTGGTGCAAAACCCGATTTGCACGCAAAACGACCAAAATTGGAGGCATGTTCACCGTTTTCACTCACTGTGCAAGCTCTCAGCATATCCCTCGCTCGCTCACACCACTCGCTCTGACTCGCTCTTTCAATTTTGATATTTCCATACAAATTTGTCTTGTTTTCTGTTGTTACGCTAATAACAAAGCTTTATAGCTTAGTACAAATCGCAGCCGTGAAAGAGCTTTCATTCGAAAGCTTTGACCCAAGCTTTCTACCTATGATCCGCTCTTACTGCATATTTGCGACAAATTCGTGATGGGCAACAACAAACACAGAAGAGCTCTTATTCGTAAGTCGGCATTTCGCATTGCAGTTTTTGAGCTTAACATGTAAGCTGACTATTGATATTTATTTGCTGATCATAATAGTTCGTGTAATATTGATTGAGAATTGAGTTTTATTAATGAGAATTGAAGTAAAGTTGCTTTGCAAGAACATTTGGTATAAAATAATACTCTAAATATAATATTCAAATGATTATATTTCGTTTTTTAGAAATACGAAAAAATATTAATTTCAGTAATGAGTTTTGCTTCCTTTTTTAGTGATAGCTTCAGCAAATCTGTCTGCATAAAATGTACAATAAATCAGAAGATTTTGTAAAAATGCTGATAACAGGCAAGAAAGCTATAGTCTAGTATGCTCGACTGTGAGTTACCCGCTACATACGGACAGTCAGATAAACGATCAGACGGACATGGATCGATCGTCTGATCAAGAATATATATATACTTTATGGAGTCGGGGATGCCTCCTTCTACATGTTACATACATTTCCTGCCGGCACATAGCTATAATACTCTTCTACCCTATGGGTAGCGGGTATAATAATGTATTAATGTGGTCCCAATAATGAATGCTGAATACTTGTAGAATTATTTCCATTAACAGATTGCACAGTGTTCGATGCAGTTTATTAAACTAAACGGTAGTGAGGCAATATGCGAAATTGAAGCTGCGCACATACATATGTACACATGTAAGTATGCCAAAACACAGACAGAGGCAGCACACCAATGCACACACACGCACACACACACATGCACATACATATGCAGATGAAAAGACAATGGCCGGTGCAGACAGCCAGCATAATTCTCGTTATGCCAGTGCTTATCGGGGTATAGGGCAGAGAACAGAACAGAACAGAACCAAACAGAACAAAACAGAAGAGAACAGTGATAGGAAGAGGAAGTGGAAGCGACGCGCCAAAGGAGCAGAGGAGCCAAAAGGCGACGGTCACAAAAGACAATCACGAACAAAACAATTTGATAATTAATCGTTTTGAGCTCTCGACTGCTCCCAGTTAGATATATGGCGCTGCATAATCACATCATATCATTTATTTCGGATGTGCTTGCTTGCATGTGTGTGTGTGTGTGTGTGTGTGTGTGTGTGTGTGTGTGCAGCCGGAAACGGAAATAGCAAAAACGATTGTACCAAAATGCTGCCATTGTCGTTGTTCTTGCTGCTGCTGCTGCTGCCGGCAAAGCCAATAATTTAGACCTTATTACGGCGATGATTTGAGATATGAAGCTCTTGCTCATTGCATTATTATTGAGTCTTTAAGTTTGTGCTTAATAGTTACTTAATTAAGTTTGTTTGCAACTAATTTAATAGTTTAAGCTGCATAGAAAATGTTTCTGAATATGAATATGAATTCATAGTTTGTACACTATTTAATATGTATATATTGTCAGCCATAAGTTTATTTAATGTTTTAATTATCCAATTGTAAGTTTATAAAGTTTCTATATCATTTAAGTCTTTGTCTATGTTTCTTTATAATACTTACACTAAATGTACATTTATTAAAAAAGAAAAAATATGAATATAAATAATTGAAATGGCCACCTCACATAATTAAATATAAAACAAAAATATAAATGACTAATTGTATTAATATTTAATATTTATGTATACTAAATTAGTTTTGTATATATAAAAAAAACGCTTATTCAATGTAAGAATTCCGCAAAACAATTTAATTTATAATAAAGAAAAAAATAGTTGTTTACATGAAAAAAAAAAAATTATGGAAG
The DNA here is from genome assembly GCA_035046325.1 of Drosophila niveifrons. Taxonomy (NCBI): domain Eukaryota; kingdom Metazoa; phylum Arthropoda; class Insecta; order Diptera; family Drosophilidae; genus Drosophila; species Drosophila niveifrons. The sequence continues at coordinate 5,890,390 of JAWNOC010000063.1, read as the reverse complement.
TAGTTAAATGAAAATAGTCCCTAACAAAGTGAAAAGCAGTTGTCCTTTAATAATATATGAAATTAATAATACAATGAAAATATTCTCTTAAATTTGCATAACTATAATGAAGAAAGAATTGATTAAGTTTATGCTGCAAAAAGTAAGCAAGAAATAAAATTACTAATTAAATAATAATATTCCTCATAATAATTAATTTTTAGTTAAGATACAGTAAGTGATTATTAAATAAAAATGATATTCACAATTCAAGAAAAATATTCACTAATGAAGAGCTCAAATAAGAAATTCAAAATCATAATACGAAAAGAATTTCACATTCCAATTAAGTTATAGTAAATTGAGAATTGATGAATGTATGTGCTGAAAAGGTGGCTTCAATAATTAGGCAAATAATATAAGATATATGTGAGTATCTTTCGCACAAGGTCTGAGTGAGAAAGTCACACTATGGCAATGAGAAAGTGCTTCCATTTGCTGTCTGTTTGCTCACACATCTTCGTGCTATATTATTTTCAATTGTATTCATGCTGAGAGCAACAAACCATATTGAAACGCTTGTCAACTAATTGGGTTACACTCGAATGTACACAATGATTACCATGTGTGTGTGTGTGTGTGTGGGTGTGTGTGTGTTTTCGTATTGGCAACAGGCAGAAATGTATCATTGACCAGCAAACACGCACACTTTCTACATCTGCTCGTATGCTGTTGTTCTGTGTTGGCCACAGAATCTTGTGATTTGGGCCAACATTGTCAAACAATTACATGACTTTATAATTAATTTGTCCTTACAATATGATAACAGTTCAAAAGTGACACTGCAAAATGCTCGATGTCCGTTGTGCAAAAGCAAAAGCTGAAGCAGAAGCTGAAGCAGAAGCAAAAGTCTTTGGTAAGGCCAAGCCGCATGCCACATGCCGCATGCCGCATGTCAATGTAAAATTGTGAAATGTAAATGTAAAAATGTACATGAAAATTGTACTAAGTGCAGAAGAGCGTATGCTTCCCTGCTTAGCTTGGGTTCGGTGGAGAACAAAGTGAAGGTGTTGTTGGCTTGGCTGCTGCTTGGATGTGATAATAAAATTTGCAGCAATAGCAATGGGGCCAAATGGATGGATGGGCCAGACTTTTGAGCTGAGTGACTTTGCTGTTGATGGCGTGTTGCTTTCAACTGTCTTCTGTATGTAATAGAGGGCACGGAGGAGGACGGAGGTCAAGCCAAATAGGCAAGCAAACGGATATCATTGGAGTCTGGAGTGTGCGATGGGTTCGTTAGATGGCTGGCTGGCTGGCACTCAAGAGCCCGCTGTCCATGTTGTTAACATAGATCAACAGCTCACACATACACTAGCACACAAATGCGTTGTAATCTAATCAAATGACAATATACTATACTTGTTCTCCTTCCTCCTCCTTCCTCCTCCCTCTTCTCCTTTCCGCTTAGCCATCATCATTGTCGTTGTATATTAGCCAGATTGTTGCTGATGTTGCTGCTGCTGTTCATGACAGAGTTTGTAGTTGTGTCTCTTTCGATATTGTTAGCTCCATCTCTTTCATTGTTTGCTTTCGCAACTCTGCGTGTGTGTGTGTGTGTTGGGCAAGTCTGTCGGAGTTGCAATTTAAACGTCATTTATTTTAAATGTAATAACTATTTCAGCATGCAGTCAGTTTTGCCGCTTGCTGCTTGCCAGCTGATTGCAAAAATGATTGCATGTAATCACTCATACGACACATTGGACAACAACACACTCAGATGTGCCAAACCATCAAACTATCAACCCATCAACCACTCCGGCCATCGTGTTTCGTTTGTATTCCTGATTTGTTTTATACTCGTCCATGTCCTGTCTCTTGTTATGCATTTCAAAATACAATCAATCATTGTTCACAGCGCATCGCATCCTTCTTCTCCTCCTCCCCGCCTCGCTTGCTGTTTCGATGTCATACTCAAAATGCACACTTAACACATAGTACGTAATGCTTGATAACTTCTTTTGTGTCTTAAAGATTTGCAAACTGCAAGTTTTCCAAACTCTAGCGTTTGAAAACTTTGGCTTCAGTTCAAATTCAAAAGAAATCTTCGATTTGTCAGCGGCAATCGAATTTCATTTTATAATCGCAATAAATTTGATTTGTTATTGAAAATAAAATCAGGGGTAAAATTGACAACACATTTTACTTCTATTAAATCGAAATAATAAAATAAAATTAGATTTCAAATTTGAAATTCAATCTATTAAAAATTGTCTTTGTTTTAATTTGATAATCTTCTCTACGATGGTAAATAGTTTAGCTAAAATAAATTAGGTTCAACTAGAACAGTTCTCTGGAAATCGTTGTCTATGAAAAGTGCATTTATTGTCTATTGAAATTGTAGACTTCATTGTAAGAAGGTTTTACAAATGCATATTAAAATAGTAGGCAAATTATGTAAAATTATATTGTCATACTAATTTTTTAAACTGATTTCCATACTATTGCAATAGTGGCTGCGATAATCAGTCAGAGTATATATTTTAATTTTAAATAATTTTGAAATAATTTGAGTTAATCAATAAGCGAAAGAAATTTAAGTTGAAATACAAGTGTGTTCAGCAAATAAATGCATCTATTTTGTATTAATATTGTAAATTTCTCAGTGCGGAGATATTGCAAATATTTTTGAAATAGAAGGCAAATTAAATAAAATTATATTGACATATTACTTTGGATTATATAAAATTTATACATCACATATTTTGTACAAATTCGTTACAATAATTAATAGCCATAAATTTCTGCATTTTATTTATATGTCGACTCGAAAATATTCTTATATTTGAGTTAATCAATTAGCTAAAAAGCAATTTCGTAATTGCATTGTTAATTTTATTATGTTTTTTATATTTTCATATTGAATTTTTCTCGTATATTCAATTTGAAATTTACATGAGCTGCTTCGATAAAATGTCAATTGAAATCGATTCCTAAATATATATTTGCGTTAATCAATTGAATTGATGTCATTCACAGTCACAGTCTCAGTCTTAGACTCAGATCTTTTACAGTGCCCTTTCATGGCTGAATGAAGGTGCAAAACCAAGTGAGGTCAATGCTCATCGACACACACACACACACACACACACATAGCCAATATGTGTGTTGAAGCATGTTAATGTGTTTTGTACTTGGAGTATTCAGCATTGAGCAGACAGTACTTGCATTATATCACTCACATACGAGAAGCCAGTCATATGCATATCTCACACACACATAGCAAACATAATGTGTCTATGTGCCTCTGTGTGTGTGTGTGTATGTGAGCAACGGGTCATCACAATGGCGATTTCGCTGCAGGAGGAGTCTGCAGCTTTTGCCTGTGATTAAAATGATATTTTCAGACAATGTCAAACAGCGTGTGACTAATGGGTCTATGGGTTGTCCGAAATGTCTGTTATTACTTGATAAATCTTGTCGGTCACACATTTTAGCCAACCAACACAGACAGCGAGTGTCCGTATATTCTTAGACATACTTATGCATGTGTGTATTCTCTCTCTCTCTCTGTTTGTTTTATGCAAATCCCTCGCATTCGAGCCTAATGACAAATGGGTCAAAAATTTGCGGCTAATGACACAAAATGTGCTTGTTTCTGCCTATAAATTTTATGCATAAATAAATCCATAGAAGGCTACAAATTGCAAAGGCAAAAAAGAAAAAAAAAAAAGAGAATATCACAAAATAAGAAGGCAAATGCTAGAGCACGAGAATAGCAAAAATAGAAAACATATGAGTAAGGCAACAAAAAGAAAAAAAGGCCTCAGAATAGAAGCAAACAACAAACAAACTATGATTGAAGACTTTCCAGCAACGACCTTTGCGGGTTTTCTGCCATCGCACATTAATCAATGGACAAATAAACATAAGATTAACTTAAATGGTCATAAGGGTAACGCTCTTATAATATAATAGCTCTGCTCTGCTTCTGCTCGCCTTCGACGCATAGAGTACAGTTTTGCAAAGCGAAACTTGTTGTGCTATTCTAATCTATGAATGTTTACACAAATGTGTTGAAAGCAAATTAAATTGTTTTCTTTGCTGCGAGTGGCATTGATAGCAAGCTTAAAGCTTTACCTTGTGCTTGTCAATATTATTTCAAGGCTTAAAAGTAAGAGTCTGAATATTGTTATAAGCACGCTTTAAAGTTCAGTAAAAAATTAAAAAACAAAAAGTAAAGAGTAGAATATTTAATTAAATGAATAAAATCGTCTCTAAGAAAGCAGCTAAACTCCAAAAAACTGAAATGGAGTCGTCACACGATCAAAAGCAAACACTAAGAGCTACAAATATTAAAACCGATCTTAAATCTTCTAAAAGCTAAAATGAATTTGTCAGATATTTAAAAGCAATCTACAAAAATCACAAACATATTATATTAAGAAATGAAAATAATGCAAAATTAAATCTTCTAAAATAAATGAGCTCTTAAGAAGTGTACATTACTTTTAAAAACTAATAGGGATGTGTTAGATGTTCAAAAGCAAGCCCTAAAGACCAATAAAATCACATAGTAAAATATGCAAATAATACAAAATTAATCACATTATAATAATTTGACTCTAATAAACCTGGAAGTGAATTTAAAAAATTTGAATGATAGAAAAGTTGAAGATGATATTAAAATAAGAAACTATTACAAAATTAAATTAAAGTATAAATTAAATGAAAATAAATTAAAATTACATCTAAGGAGCTGGTATTAAAGGTTACTAAATACAATATTAAAATATGAAAGTAATATAAAATTCAATTACCTCAAGCAAATTAACTCGCAGAAAATTGCACATTCTATAAATGTTTTACAATTGAAATTGTTCTGTTTTATGTTCAAAAGCAAGCTATAAAGGTCACTAATATAAATTACGTAAATAATTAAATTACATTAAATTAAGTGGATGCTGCTTTGACCTTTTGACAATGAAAATAATCAGTTAGTTGTTTCAAAGCCACCTTTATAGGTCACTAAATAAAACTAAGATAAAAGTAATACATGATTAAATTATATTTTTGAAATAATAGACTCTCTGAAAATATCATTTTTAATTATATTTGAATATGTTCTGAGCTATTTTGCTATATTAAATATTTTTTTCAAAAGAATTCGTAATATAATACGGCAACTTATTGCCAGTCTAGAGACTGAATTCAGTTTGCTATATGTTAACCATTTGGCAGTGCATAATTGCAATTAAACAATTTTTCATGTCCTTCTGTGCAAATACAAATGTGCGTGATTGAGATTGTTATTGCGATTTATTTACAAAATTGTATGCAACACGCATATTGAATTCTTGTTTAACTTGAAGTGCTCTGAAAGAACAATTAATTCAGTGTTGTGGCATTTAATGAAAATTCTGTTGTTGTTTTTGTTGTGTGCACACACACACATATTCTCATCTTTTAAGTTAATAACAAACAAGTGCTCAGCGATACTCTATTGAGCAATGCTCAACTACGAAATATCCTATGCCAAGACATTAAATTTAACGACTCTTGTGCAAACATTAGACCCTTTTCTTTTGCTGTAGGTGTATGGACATTTTTAATGTGTACTGGGTATAAAAAGCCAAATAAATAGGAAATCTGTCCAACGTCAGTTTCCACTTGGGCGTAATCTTATAGCACGTACTGTATGTGATGTATTATTTACATTAGTTGTCCAATTCAAATACAATAACTGCAATACAATGAAGTAGACTCCACTCACTATTTGTCTCTCTCTCCCTCTCTCTCTCTCTCTCTCTGTGTGTCTTCTTTTCGCTGTCGCACTCTGTTGCTCCATCTGTAGTGTTTGTATTTGTATTTGAATTTGTATTTGTATTTGTATTTTTGTTAGTTGGTGGCCGGACAACACACAGCAAGTGTGCATGGTGTGTCTCCCAAAGGAGAATCACATTGCTGGCAACAATAAAAACAAGCCGCAAGGCATGTAGCAATAATACCCGACTCTAAAATACCCTATAAATAGTTAACTAATAGTGATACCGACAATATTAAATCATAATTATATCATTTACAAAACGATTTCAAATTGATTTTCATTAGCAAACTCATTTGAGTTTTCTTTTAATGTTTCAATTTTACTTTTTTTAAATTTTTAGGTTTTTAGTTTAACATTTAGTTTACACATACATTAGTATGCACAATATGCAAGGGTACTTGGAGTTGGAGATAAACTAAGGCAAACACACACACACACACACATATATATGAAGGCACCAGTTGTGGCAGGGAAACTAAAAAAATCGCAGAGACCTAAACAAATATGCAGTAATCGTGACACTGGTTGAATGGAAACGACTTTGAATCCATGAAGTTGGGCGACTACGACAAACCAAAAGGAATTGCCTCTATTTGTCTTCATTACGATTGCTTCGATTGCCAACAAAACAACATCGATTAAGAGTCTCGACTGAGGAAAACAGATCATTTTTAATATTGTTTAATTAGTTATGCGATATTCTTGCTTTGAAATTTCTTAAAATATTTTAAAGTGCTTTAAGAATTTCAATATTTTTGGGGGTTTTTAATACACGCAATAAAAGTTGTGTAATTGCTTGGGTGGCATAGGGACTTATGCTTGTTCAGCTGAGTGCGAAGACTTTTCGCGAGGCGACGTCTTAAATTTACTTATGTTCAACTTGATTGCAAAAGGTGGCAAAAGGGCTTAGTTGGCATTATGGAAAACACTTGACATCAGGCATCAAGCATCAGGTTGCGATGGCTGTGACAGTCCTAAGTCAACACCTTGGGCATCCTTCACACAGCACCTCGTTGAACGCCCTCAGTCAGACAATAATAACATTGCTCACCTTGTGGTAATAAGCTTCAATATTATTATACAATTTTTGTGCGCAAGGTGCGCGGACTGAGCGAGGGGAAAGCGACAGCGTCGTGGCTGAGCAATCATTTTCTGCTTCATGTCTGTGCGCGGTAATTCCAGATAAATGAAAATTCATAAACAAAGAACTCATTAAATTCTGTGTGGCAAGCCGTGTGGCCAGTTACCCATAAAGTAAGGCTTCTTCTTTCTCTTTCTCTCTCGCTCTCGCTCTCTTTCACGCTCTCGCTATCATAAATACTCAACTCAAACGCTGTACGCCTTGCACCTGACCACCAGGCGGCAAAAGGGCCTTGAGTGGCCAACTGGTCGAATGCATTTGCATTCCAAGTGGCTTCACTGAACCACAGACCCACCCAGCAAACCAACAACCCAGCTTTATACACTGTGCGTCCTTTTTTGAGCTCTCTTATTGCTGACTTAAATTCACCAAGTGAATTTTGGCAGATATCCAGCACGAATTTTCAGCTGAAGAGTTGCTGCCAATAACGATTTAAATTTACATAATTATCTGTCAAATTCAAAAGTTTGTGTTAATGGAGGGTATCTCCTAGTCATTCATTTCGCAACTAGTGCATTATTACTTATTACTTATTACTTGTTCTGTGTGTACTTCTAATAGCCTTCGCCTTTTTTCCCCTTGACTTTTTGTACCCACTAACCATAGGGTAGGAGAGTATTGTATCTTTGTTCCGACTGGAAATATATGCAACAATCTTGAGCAGCGTCAACATCCGAGGCGATATAGTATGGACACCTAGATTTAAGAGACTATAAGAGAAAAAGATATTATATATATTCGACAGAATTTATTATGTTGGAACGCAGATTAAGTTTGTGACACACCCACTTCCACCTTACAAAAGAATCGATAAGGGTCGAATAACATGCGTAAGTTTAGAACTAATTCCTGCAAATTTGGTTGCGATCAGACGTAAATTGTAGAAGTTATTTAAAAAATACTTTTGTTAGCTGCTTCTGCTGACAATCTAATATATTTTGCACTGTGCGGTATATTTTGAATGTTGTACTATATAAATATATCAATTACAACATTTAGTATATTTTCAGTATATTTGTGGTATATAATTTTTGTCTGTGCCAAATACCGTTAGCAGGTGTCTCACAGTCGAGCACACTCGATTGTAGCTTTCTTACCTGCTTTATTAAATTTCGTATTTTGCTGCTTGTCTAACCCACAGGAACAGAAAAAGGATTAAACATCCTAACGTCACTCAATGCTCAACTGATTGACTCTATTATAACTTCGATTCGAAGCGATTTGCACTTAAAACTTGAATTTTCTTCCATCTTTCGTTCTTGGCGTCGATTAATCGATGTAAATGAAGAGAGAAAGAGCATTAACAAATGGATTTGTGGAGGTGCGATTCATTTGCGATTGCAATTGAAAATACAAAACTAATTTCCTGCTGTCTATTCATGGCTAGAAATGTTTTCTGTAACTATTTGGCGAACCGTTTAAAGTCGCAAAAATTGAGTTGAGTCAATAATTGCAAACTCGAAAAGTTGCAAGTTCGACGTTTTCAGATGCTATGCCAATTTATGAAGACCAATCAAATGCTACTCGTTGCCTGTTGTTGTTGGTTGTGGTTGAAGTTGAATGGGCTCCATCTAGAGTTGTGCTCGCAAACACGTGCACTTCATCATTGTCAACTGCCATTGAGGCGATATGGCGATAGGCATGCAGCACACACATACACATTACTCATACGCCCCGTATGTGTGCGCCCAAATATTTGCACAGATATCACTAATGCGCAGCCGTACGTTGTAGGTGAATGTTGGCGTTGAGTTGTGACCGCAAACACACACACACACTTACACACATGCACAATGTATCCAAAAGATACTTTCGCAGCACATCAAATTAGCGTTCTAACAAACTAGCCTGAATATTTGCCCAACACTTTTGGGATGCCGCGTGCAAACACGGAAATACACACACACACACACAGGGTTAACAAACTAATACCAACACACTCACACACACTTAAAACGATACACACACACACATACACACACGCTGAATGTCAGGTAGTTGAGTTGCTCTCTGCAATTTATGCCCCAGCAAAGCAAACGCAGCTCAGCCAAAAGGCAAACAAATACAAATCCTATTTGAATTGTAAGCATTTGGCTGAAGTTGCCTCGGTTGGCCCCCCAAAAAGGAAACGCTGCTGTGTAACGACGACTTTTACTAGTACTATCTTCATCTATATATTGTATATATATGTATGTATATATAGTTAGCTAACTGCGTGTCTCAATGCGCTGCATTGGCATTGGCGCTGAACAAATATTAATCTGAATCTGCAGACGACGCGTTCTCGCGATTGCCTCGAATTGGCAAGCTTCTAACTCCTGTGGGTCTTTCTCTGCTCTACTCTGCTCAGCTTTGCTTTGCTTTGGTCTAGCCTTTGCTTTGGCTTTTGCCCGAGTCTCTTGCCGTGGCAAATCAATTGCAATTACAACAAACACATTCGACGAACCATCTGCCAAATGGAAATCAATTTGAAATGAGAATCACGTTTTGCCTTACAGCGTCTTTTACCTTCTTTCTTTTTTTTTTGTCGTCTTCTTCTTGTATTTTTTAGTTGCACACTCCAATTTCAATTGCAGCCCAACTGTTTGTAGTCGTCGTCTAGTCGTTGTCTCTATATAGCTTCTGTTTGCATTTCGATTGCCTTGCAAAACATGTGCAATGGCAATTCGTGCATGAAATGCATGTCGCAATACCAATGGGCTTTGAATGCCACTTATCTAGCTTCGACATTGGATATGCGCTCAGATGCGAACATGATAACGATCCTGCCAATTAACTCTACATTGAGAATACGATTTGAAAATACAACACTGCACAACGTCAACTCTGAGAAGCTCATTTAATAGCTCTTTGTTCTTATCTACTATATTTGCATTTACTTTTGACTCGATAATTCGAAAATAATAATTTGTATTTTCTAATTTAAGCATAAAAATTCAATTTTAATGAACCTTTTTATTATTTGTGACTTATGCATTAATTTTATTTAAATTCATATGAACACTTGATTAAGTTTTAGATTTAAGATAGTTTTGACAAACTAATTGGATTGCTAGTTCTTAATTTAATCAGTAATGATATTTGTAATCAGTTATAGATTTGTATTTAACATTTCGCAGACTGTTCGGCAATTGCAAGTGATTATGCACAAAAAAAAAGGACACACAATTTATGGAAAGCCCGACAAAAGGATTGACAACAGCGAAAAGAAAGGTCGACATAATAGTAACAAGAACATGCATAAATATTAATTAACGTTTAAAGTAACAACGGAAAGACAAGCGCTGCCGACGCAAAAAAATAAAGAAAATAAACAACAGAATTATAATATCACCTTTTCGTGTAACATTTATCATCAGTGTGTCCTTGTCAAAAAATGTGAAAAAGTGAAAAAAAAAGGAAAAAGAAAAACACAACAAAAAAAAAGAAGCAGAGAAACAAAAGGAAGCCCATCACAGGAAAGAGAAAACAGAGAACAGAAAAAAAAAAATAAAAATATAATAAAAAAAATGTCAGAAAAAGCAAGAAAAACAACAACAACAATAGCAGCAACGCAACAGACAGTGGAAAAAAGACAAATGAAAGTCGATAAATTGTCACGTCGGTAGCAAAGTGCAAAGAAATTTGTGTTTGCTGTATCTTTTCCTCCCCCTCAATGACGTGGCTTTAATGCTCATATACGATACAATGTGATCGAATTAATAACAGCACCAGCAAAACAGCAAAAGCAAGAGCAAGAGCAACAACATGAACGGCAAACAGCCAACAGCCAACAGTGACATGAGCAAATTGAATCGCAAATCAAACAGCGCAGTAAGCACAAACCTCATTGGAGCTCAATTAAAGGTGAATCAAATTGCAAACTCATTAGCACACAAACAAACAAACAATAGTATTTGCACTATATTGTCGTCTATATATCGTGGATTATTTACGGTCATTGCCAAAAGCCCAAAAGCCAATTAATTTCAGTTAAGAGAGCAGCTAAAAGAAAAATATTCTTCATTGCTTCCGCAATATTTGTAAAGGGAAATATTCAAATTAGTGAATGATTCAAATATTTTAATTTTTTGTACTATCTAGCGCATTTTAAAGATAAGCATTTAATTAAGTCTGTCGAATACAATTTCAATGCTAGTTTTTAGTTATTGAAAATAAAAGAATGCATGATGTTTATTTTTTACAATTTTAGATTAGATTTTGATATTCTACTTATGGGATGCAACACATCAACGCTTGACATTCTCAAGTGCATTTCCAAATAATTGAAATCATTATGTTACTTACATTCATTTTTAGGATCCGATCTTAGTTGTCCAGAATTTTTCTCTTAACTCCATATATCACTATATGGATTATTTATTTATTTAGTGTTACGTTAACTCGGGGCTCTTCGTGTTCATTCTTGCTTTTTGCTATTCGAAAAATTTGTACTTAGCAGTTATTAACATTTTCAGATCAAATTTAAATGTAATAAAACGTGGAGCTAAAAATAATTTAACGACTTAGTTTTAACATTATTTCGTCAAACATTTTTATATACAATTTAATTAATTAATTAACTATGTAATTTATATCAGTAACTATTAAATTTTCCAATTGGCAATATATGTTTGAGTGTTTGAAGATATGCTTCTTATTCAAAACTAATAATAGGGTTTAACTGAAATTTAATGTCACAAAATATCAAATTTAAATTTACCTACTTTATATTTAGTTCGAAAATGAAACTATAATTCAAACATGATTGAAATTGATTGCTAAAATTGCAGTGTTTCAAAATATGAAACTGAAAATCAATGAACGATAATATTGTATTCACTTAAGGGTCACATATAAAAAAGGAAGTTAATAAAATATATAGGAAAGAGCTAAAATAATATTCATATCAGATAGTTGACTAAAGATTAAGCGAGGCTAATACTTAAGTCTCGCATTGAAGTTTTAGTGCTTTGCCTAAGTTGCGCCTTCGAAGTGGGCGGCGTAATTGGCGTCAGATTAGAGAGACAGAGAGAGAGAGAGAGAGAGAGAGAGAGAGAGAGAGAGAGAAAGGGCTAGACTTGTCTCTTCATTATTTGCGCTCAGTGTGTAGGAACGGAAAGTCGCCAAATGGTTATTTAATTTGTTTTCCAACTTTGCTTAACTTGCAGGTCGCACTCTGTCTCTCTCTCTCTCTCTCTCTCTATCTCACTCTCTCTCTTTCGGTCGCTTTCCTACCTAAATTCAGCGGCTGTCTTTGGGGAAGCTTGTTGTAGTTGCAATGCGTGTAGCACACTTTGCGGCGCCCAACGGTTGACTGCGTGCCAAATGTGCGGTTACACATATGACTCGACGTGTGTCTCTGTGTGTGTGAGTGTGTGTGTGTGTGTGTGTGTGCGCTGTGTTTCTTGCGGTTGCTTAAGACAAATGAATTTCGATTTAATTTTTGAACACCAAACCACAAAAGCTGCCACCAAAAGTGGCAAAGTAATTAAAATTTGCATTTCAAGGTGCGTTGTCGCGTCGTCGTCGTCTCGTTTTTGTCATAATTGCTAACTAAACTATGCATTGGCAGTTGTTTCTCGTTTCAACTAAACGCCTTTAAAGCGCTTGACATTAATTTAATTACGCTTAAGAATCATTTGAGCTAAAAATTAATTAAAATATGAATACCTAAAAATAATGTTGATTAACACTAATGAGATGCAATTACATTGTGTTTTATTGATTATTCAAGCAAGGAGCTTTCTTGTGAGCATATTACGTATACGCAATGGTTAAAATGTAAAGTAAAGAATGTGTTTTCGCTACTATTTGCATTGGATATGCACGTTATTTATATTATTTATTATGTGCAGCACAATGACAACGGGAATGTTCGTATGTAAATATAAATTGAATTCTTTGCTGCCACAATTATTTGTTCATTAAATTTGATAATAAATTGGATTTTGTTTATTTTGTGCGCATGGAATATAAAAGGCAAAGTCTTTGTTGCACAATAAAAGTCTGGAGGGATGGAGTGACAAAGTTCAGCAACAGTTGAGAGTTAAACCATGATATGAAACAGCTATTCAAGTTGCTTCTTTCTCTTATTGCATTTGACGTGAACGTAAGAGTCAAAGCTGCACTCTTTACTGTTCTGTTCTGTTCTGTTCTGTTTTCCCAAAGGGTGTCATAATTTTATATGCTGGCGCCGTTGACGCTAGCTGTTGCTATTTCTGTGTCGACATCGGCTCTTGTGGCCAACTGACTCTGGCGCTGTATCCGCTTCAGGCAAGGGGGTAAACACTGCATCGACATAGGAATTGGAAATGAAAATGGGAATGAGAATGAGAATGAGAGTGGCAATGGCAATGCCACCGGACCGGACACACAAAGTATTGTTGAGATGTTAAAAGCTCGTCGCAGATTTTGCCCCCGTCGTCCTCGTTGTCGTTCTCTGTAGTTGACATAATTATATTGTAAAATATCGTTGCAAATTCCGTGTCTCTAAGTGTCGGTGTCTAGCGCTGTGTGTGTGTGTGTGTGTGTGTGTAATGATATACGATGTGTGCGTCAGAGCTGCACTTTGTGCACTTTTCCGCCAGTTCAATTCATTTTCTACCCCTTTTGTTAATGCTGAAATTTATGAAGCATCGCACCAACTAGCATTTTTGTGAGTGTGCTTGTTCGTGTGTGACGTCATCAAATTATTTTTGATTTAGTATATCATCTATGGGGGCGTGAGATGTGAGAGCTTTCACATCGATTGTTACAATGACGTAAAAAGAAAAATGTGCTGCGTTTAACACTAAGCACTTCAAGTGCAACTGCATTCTATTTCTTTCTATTCTAGAATTGAAATATTGATGACGTTAAAGTTATGAATATGTTTAACATTTTTGTGTATTAACTTTGCCACTTATTCTTAGATAAAATACAAGCATTTTGTTTTGAAATGGATTTGTTTTGAATTGCACTAAATGCAATAATATTTGAATTTGGTATCGAAAATGAATTTTCATTTTTAAATTACAATTATTAAACACTTCGTAAATGCCAAGTATAATAACAAACTCAAGATATAATAAGTAATTGTCTAGTTCTATAAAATGTTGTAAAATATTGATTGATCGATGTAAGTTCGATGCCTTAAAGTCTTTAACAAAAGTATCACAAAGTTTCGTTGCTAATCCAAGTTGTCAATTTGTTTTGCTCTTATTTTGAAGAGTTTTCTATCTGTTGCTTCGTCCTGCAACTTATGTAAGTAAATACAATATCTTCAGTCATCTGCATGTGTAATCTAAGCCTTTGGTTACCAAAGTCCTGATACCTGATGCCATTTTCTTCTCTCTCTCTCTCTCAATTTTTTGCTTTGTCCAATGTGCCGGCGCACAAGAGAAAAACATTATTTCATTTGTGCATATCGGATAAAAACAGCAACGGCAACAAAAAGGTTACACACACATATACATAGAGGGAGAGCAGAAGAGTGGTAGAGACTCATATATTAGATATGAAAGTGTGTGATGTTGTGGCATGCGTGTTGTATAAATTAACTGTCGTTGTAAATGGATAAAGGTTAGACGAGAAATTCATAGACAAATAACGAATCACCTGTCAGATGCTATCTGCCCATTTGTTGGGCATAAATTAAGGTATATCTATTTTGGATGTGGATACAAAAAAGACCAAAAAAACCCAAAATAATATAAAAACCAACGAGAGATACTGCATGTGTTGTAGGCTAATTAAATATTTATATATATAATATGGGGTCATACTAGGAATCATACGCCCCATTATACGAGCAAATGTCACAGACACATTAGACTTTTTGGTTTTTCTCTTTCTCTCTTATTTTTTTTGTGAGAATTTCAGGCTGTCTGCTGAGATTGCCAAACAATGTCGAACTTTATTTGCTAACCCCAAATAGCAGAACAAGCCAAACAAACGTTTTTCCCTATTACAACACTGGCAAAAAGAAAGTTGAAAGTATAAATATGGCAAAGTGGGGAAATGGGAGTTTAGGGTGAAAGCACTGAAAATTGAGTGCATCGCACATCATAAGGCCTCTCTCTATGTGTGTGTGTGTGTGTGTGTGTGTGATGTGAGGGTGTTTACAGGACCATGCACTTGTCAAAAGAAATTGTTTACGCTTTTTAAGTTTCCCAACAAGAGCAGCAACATCAACACTACTACAACATCAACAGCAGCAACAACAACGGAAAATGTTTTGTTGCATTCTCATCTCATAGACGGGGGGCGAAGACAGAGAATCTCAAAATGGTTGAGCTGAGCATAGACTTTTATACTCGCATATTTCTAGACGGCTTACAAACATAGACAATGGCCAATGACCAGCTGCTATTAAGAAACTTATCAACTGTACTTGTTATCTTCTATTCACACATGTTCTATGTTCGTTGTCTTGACTGGGGATATGAAAGTTCACTTACTAAGAAATGATTTTTCATAATGCCATATTCAAGTGCATTCAGTTAGGATCGAGGATCGAGATAAATCACCGCAAATAATAGAATGAATTTGCTTTGCAATTAGTGTTTTTAAATTTGAATCTTGAATGTTGAGTTACATTTTTGATGGATTGATGTCTTGAAATTTTAAGACAAATAACTTTCTTAATCTAATAATATTTAGTCTTAACAATAATATCACTTCTTTACATATATTATATTTCATATATATATATACAAGTATTTATTTCAACGTCATGCAACTCTACCTAATTCTTATGCAACTGCATCCACAGTTTAATCCAAACCGTAATCTCATCCTTCAGATAAAAATGTGGTTGAAGTTGCTCACTAGCCGGCTAGTAGAAAACTTAGAAGATTGAAATTAAAACAAATGAACTCACAACAAGATTTGCGGTTAAATGTGCAAACAACTTTGTTGCTTACACAAACTTCATAAAATCTTAAAATAAAGTGTTTCTGCCACTAAGTTCTTGCTAGTGCCCAAGAAACTTACTTACATTTTACTTCATTTATCAGCTGACATTATATGTTGTTAATAAATTGCAAAATAATTTTACGAATGAACAATATTTTGGTATACTTTTTAGTTTGCTTAAATAATGATTTTTTATTTGATTTTATTTTAATTTACGACTGAATAGTTAAGCGATTGAAGATATATAAATATATGAAGCACATTCCTGATCTTATGAACAATTTTTAATAAATAATTAAAAAAATGTTTAATTTCTTCAATTTTCATTCTATATTTGATATTATATCCACATCTTATGATCATTTTTTATTTTTGAACAATAATTTCAATAAATTTGTTTATGATACAATATCATCAATAGAATTTTTCCTTTTTTCCTACTTATATTAATCATTTAATTGTATTTCTCACATTTAAAGCTTACACATACTTATTCTTCAGAATTTGTGTTAATTACATTTATTTGATTTTATGCTGAATATTTTAATTGGAATAATTGGAATTAATTCGTTTATAACTCAATGCTTTATACATCTTGCTCTTATTCCTTTTCAGAGGTTTTATATTATTTTATATGTTTATTAAATTAAAACGAAGTTTTACGTTTGTACTTCAACAACTTTATTGGAGTTTTCTATTGTTACTCATGGTACTTACATATGTTATTGTATATTTTATTTCACTCGCTTAAATTGTATCGTTACACATATGATTCAATAAGTTCATATCAAGCTCGAAGTTTACTATTTTGATATTCACTTGGTGAGCAAGTGAAGTGTGATATTTCCTTGAATGCTTGTCATCATGTTGTAAGCCATATGATAGATATATGTAATAAAGCATGTTGCACATTGGACTTGATTAATTATGTTGTTGTTTGGTGGCTGAACAAGTTTTTGTTGCAGTTGCTCAGTCATTTCGTCGTAATAACCAGCCACAACTGAGTTCTTTCCTTTATCCTTTTCTTTTATTTATTTTTTGTTTTTTCGTTGTTGTTGCTGCTTGTTTAACCCCTTGGCTTCGTCTTCCCCTATGACTGGCCTCTGTCTGCTATGTATTATTGTTGCCATCGAGAAGGGCTCGGCTATGTCAGCAATGTCACGTAAACGACGACGAGTACAACGACAACGACAACAACAGGCACAATATGAACAGCCACAGCAACAAGGGCAACAACAGCAACTGTTGTTAGCAGAATGAAGAGCAAAATTGTTGGCCAAACCAAAAAACTGTAAATAAATATTTAAACTATTTGTAACTTTATTAACTTTGCTCAAGTGGCGCAATTTATTGCATGCCAAAAAGAGGAGAGAAAAAACAACAAAAATGAAACGTAAAAAATGTATACAAACAAGGGGAAAAAAAAAAACAATGTAGTTAAAACGACAACAACAACAACAACAATAATGCTGCAAGTTTTAAACCGGCGAATGTGAAAATGGGAAATGGGGAAGGTGGGGGAAAAACATGCAACAGCATTAAATGCTTGGGCAAATTGCTTTGAGTATGCTATAGAATGTGTTGGTGTGTGTGTGTGTGCATGTGTGTGTGTGTGTGTGTGTGTGTTTTGCGGGCAACTGCAGCCGACTCGAGATGAGCTGGCCTTTCTCTATCTTCGTGTTGTAGTTATTGTAGTTTTGCTGTCTATGCGCTCTGCTTGTTATCCTTGTTGTTTAGTTTGTTGGCCGCTCTAGCGCAAACATTGCGCATACGCCGCGTGCCGCGTGCCGCGTGCCTTGTGCCTTGTCTTGCCCCTTTTGCTGCATGCCGCCATAGCCATGGATGCATTTAATTAAGTTGCCGCGACTCCGACGCCAAGCGACTTTTAATAAGTCACGCCCTGCACATGTGTGAGTGTGTGTAAGTGTGTGTGTGTGTGTGTGCAAGTGAGTTTGAACATTCACTTAGTGCTCTAATTGGCTGACCAACAGCGGAACGCTGTCCCCCTGGGACACGGTGTCGCCTGCGCATCTTGCCACTTGCCACTTACCACTTCTGAAGCAACTTGCTGCTGCTGCTGCTGCGTATCATATAACACAGTGGCAATTTCGCATTTATTAACAATGTGCATACTAAAGCACTCCACACTAATGACAAACATCAACACTCGCCCCGAGTATCCACTTGAGACATTAATACGGCCACTCAATTCACGTTCAAATGCTTCCGATCATTACATGCATTACATTACAGCTCACATTGTTCTTCTCCTCCACGCTCATCATTCAGTTAGAATATCCGTTGATTGATTGTATTTGATACTGAATGTTCAATTGGAGAAACATCGAAGAATACGGATTGAATAATCCTTATGAAAATAAGGTATTTTTGTACACGCTAGCCAAAGGGTAGAAGGATAACAGTCC
The DNA here is from genome assembly GCA_035046325.1 of Drosophila niveifrons. NCBI lineage: Eukaryota > Metazoa > Arthropoda > Insecta > Diptera > Drosophilidae > Drosophila > Drosophila niveifrons. The sequence goes on along the minus strand of JAWNOC010000063.1, from coordinate 5,872,143 downwards.
AAGGCGCCATCTCCGATCATATAAAGTGTATATAATTTTCACCAGCGTTAATAGCAAAGATAATTTAGCCATATCCGTCTGTTCGTATGAAACGCTCAATTTTCAAAATTTACTATGTTTGTTTTTAATTTTAAAATGTACTTTATCTATACACCAAATATATTTTAATTTTTTCGGTGTATTTTGAAATATTTGAAAATTAAGTTCATTTAATACGTTTTGGATTTAATGCTTTCAATTTACATTTTGTAATTAATGAACATTATTTCATTGGTTAAATTTATTGAATTAAAAAAAATCTTTAAATTGAAGCTAAGAAACAACTAAATAAATGCTTTAAATATTTAAAATAATTTTATAAAATTTAATTAGCAAATAAAGTTATAATAATATAGTGTTAAGCTTGCTCTATTGCTAGATCTTATTGTATTGAGCTCACATTGTTTTGTGCTAACAAGAGCCATAATTAGTAGGTTGAAAATAAAGGTGATGAAGAAACTTGAATCTTTTCAAAATTTGTGCTTTACTATGCCAACTTTTTATAAGTCTTCAAAGCAAATTTGTGCTGAAGGTGTTTTAAAGAATATTTTGCATGCTTTGAAACTAATTATGAGCGACCCTAAGACCTATTTTAATATCTTCACTCCATTTGAAAGTAAATTTAATATAGTGCAACAGCTGCTCACACACACACACACACACACGCACAGACACAGACACGCACAGACACTGTCACACACGCACACTCTCACTCTCACTTTCACATACTCTTACAGAAAAAAGAAAAGACAGTGAGTTTAACAGCTGTTGCTTTTACTGGCGGGAGTTCTGCTTCGTTCTCTATGAGCACAAACTAAGGCTGACAACTTGGGACGGCAAGAATTTCGTTTATTCTTTTTTTTTTTGGTTGGCATCTTAAGGTGTTGCCGGAGAGAAGAGAGTGTTGTTGTGGATGGGTTGGCCGACTGAAACGAAAGTGAAAGTCATCACTTTTATTTCATACAATTTTTATTAGGCAGCAATATTTCATTCACTTAGTCAGGGTCGCCAAAGCGTTGTCTGTCAGCGACTCCACGCGACTCCAGCTTCAGTGCTCTGGTCTTTGGTCTCTGGTCTCGTGGATGCCACGCAATGTGGCTGCATCTGTAGCATGTTGTCGCATGTATCTTCAGTTCTTCATGCGACGGTGTTCAGTTCGGTTCGGTTCAGTTCCATTCTCACACCCAATTCGCGTGACCCTGGGCGTCTTTCCTTCAACTCTATTTGCTTTTACGACACGCCAGGGCCGACTACTACGACTTAAACCTGAGCAACAATGCCATTAAACTTGTGCATGTTTCTTGTTGTTGTTGTTATTGTTAGTATGCCCCTTCCAGCTGGTGTCTTGTGCAACAACAACAACAGCAAACAACAAATAAAAAGGAGAGAAAAAAAGTGTCGCAATTGTTACATAAATTATTCACATGCTGCGAGCGGGGGACATTTGGTCCCGAACCCTCCTCCTCCTCTCATCCACCAAGTGAGCCGCTCTAAAAACTTTCAGCTAAAGAGTTGCCACCAGAGTTGCCACCCCACCTGCTCCACATGCGTGTGTTTCTGTGTGTGTGTGTGTGTGTGCATTTCTATGTTTATATATGCTACTACATATTTCATGCAAAATGTCAAGTCCGTCTGTTAGTTTCATGTTTCCTTTTCCTTTTCCTTTTTCTCGCTTTCTTCTTTTATTTTCCCCACCACCCTGTTCTTGTTTTCTTGCTGCATAGTTGAACAAGTCTCAAAATGCGTTCGTTAGCCTAAGGATCCAACGCATAAGAATTGAATTGCCACTTTACATGCGAGATAGACACATATGTATTAAATGATATTTTATTATTTGCATTTCTTTTTTATACCCGAAAATATACTAAAATATATCGAAATTTATATTTGGTTGATAGATGTATATAAAATATACCAAATTTATTTGTTGGTATACATTGCATATAAAATATACCAAATGTAGCTTTTGGTATTTTTGGTTATAGACCAAATACCAAAAATTTATATCGGCTTACTTTAGTAAATATATATATTATATACAAAATACCGAATAATACATTCGGTATATTTTTGTAATATATATATATATATGTATATAGCAAAGATATTTTACACAACATCAAACAAAAAAGAGATATGCAAAGTATCAGATACTATTATGAATATATATACATATTTAAATTTGTTTTTTATGTATTTAGTAGAAATAATTAAAGATTATTAGAAAAAAGGAATTAAATCGATTAGCGTATTTTTACGAATTTTACATCACCTCAAAGTCCGAAGTTTCAAACATGTATCCACTTCTGCTCACCACTGTATCATTTAATTTAAGTACCGAGTTCACGTTGAAATATTTCTAAAATCATTTGTTACATCATAATTAATATATATCGTAAGGTAAACAAACTAATTTAGTTTTGAGTTTTATTTTCAAAATCTGTAAGCATTTCGTTAATCCCTGCAATTAAGCAGCTTTTAATTGGTAAAATAGAATGTGACAATTGAAAGGCAATTTTGGTTTCTTTGGTTAGCAATGTGTCATAATTGCAGATTTGCACATATTTAATTAGTTACAAATGCGTGTAAAAAGCGAATGCAATTTAAGCAATTAACAAACATTATTCAAACACACACACAGAGACGTCTAGAAAACAAACAGCTAACAGCTAACAGCTAACTGCAAATAGCCAACAAACAAGCTGGCCGCATAAATTAGTTGACCCAAAAGGCACAATGCAAAAAGCCGCAAGAAAAACTTTGGCTGCATTTCGCTTTGCTGCGGTTGCTTTTTCTGTTTTCTGTATTTTCTACGACTCTGCAAGCGAGCAACGAGCAACGAGCAACTTGCAACTGCCAACTGGCAACTAGTTGTTACCAAACAACTGAGCAGCGCACTAACAGTCGCAGTAGCAACCACAAACAACAATAACAATAACAATAAATTATTCATATTCTTTGGTCCAGTGTCACGGGATCCCTCCAAAAAAAAAAACACACACAAATATACAAATACACAACAAAAAAAAAAAAAGAAATACGAGAAAAAACACAGGTGTGTCAACTTGACAAAAACCGAGTGTGTATGACATTGAGTGCAAAAAGCGAGTGCTATAATACTCATTCTTAGTGTTCATATCATACTCACTTTCATTCTTAGTTGCACACTAAGAAATACTGCTGGCAATGTGTGCAACAATTAGCATATGGCTTAAATTCGCAATGATAAATTGAGTTCTGTGTGCTTTGATACGAAATGAACAAAATATAAGAGTAATGAGAGAGAGAGAGAGACAGCGAGAGAAAGAAAGAGAGACACATATTGAGACTACAATTATTTTGAGTTGACAACTATTAAAGTCCTTCTAAGAGAATGATTCTCTGAAATGTACTTTGAAATTTTTGCGACAGCTTAAACTAAGAGATCTATATTCTATTATTTTTCCATAATATTCAGCACAATCGTAATCTAATTATTTATAATTACATTTAAATATAAAACTAAGTTCTTATTAGCTTAATTTATTTATTGATTTCATTTTAACGTTTTTGTTTTTTAATAGAACAATGAAAGTTGTGTTTTCTTTTTTTTATTCATTCATCATTATACATTTTTTTGGTAATTTACTTTTGCTTAAAATTATATAAGTAAAACTGTTTATTGGTTTCGAAAATATTAGTGCAAAGTACACAAAAAAATAAAAAATATACATATATTTAGATATTTAATATATTAAATGTATAGTGTATATGGGTTTGTAAAAAATATGAAATTATCTGAGATATTAATGTGTTTATTACAATTATTTAATTAACATGAAATAATGCTTTTGAAAATAAAATACAATAATTATGTATTATATATGTATATATTCAAATATTAAATTTACCAAATTTACAACTTATTCAAATATTTATAACTTTACAACTTAAAGTGCATTGTGGGAAATGGGAATTTATCTAAGACAATAAAGTATTTTTTTAAAGCATCAATATTCTTGAAGTAAAACTAATTAGTGCTTTTAAAAATGATATGTTTGCAATTTTAATGCTTTTGTATTAAAATTGAAATAAACCAAAAGAGTATTGGGAAATATGACATCCAAAGTTCAGTCTTAAGCCTTAAGTTTTTTTTTCATGTATATGCCCAGGGTATTGAAAAGCCATTCAGAACCTTGAAATAAGGCCAAAAGGGGTACAACTGTAAGTAGCATACTTGACATCTGTGTGTGATGTGTAAGTGTGTGTGCCGCAAGTTAAGCCATGTGTTTAAAGTGACAAATGTGAGGGCAGCAAAAAGCTACAGTGTTTGCCGCTGTCGGTCGTCAGTGAGATCAAGGCCGAAAGTGTTGGGATAACCACACGTGCTCTTGCTCACTCTCTCACTCTTACACCCTCTCACTCTTTCACTCTGTGGCCACGCCCCGCACTTGCCACGCCTTAATCAAATGCTAAGTTGGCGCAATAAGAAATGTAAGAAAAGACAGTATGCCACAAAACTGGCAAAAACTTAACTGCCTGCTCTCACACTGTTTTTGGGCATTGACTTTTGGCAGATGGCAGAAGCAGAAGCAGAAGCAGCAGCAACTCGTTGCCATCAGCATCAAAATCAAAGTCGATTGCCGCCTGGCAGCGTCAAACTAATGCAAGGGGCCAAGATGTTGGATGCGTTGGCCAAGAGCAAAGAACCAAAAGGACCAACACAAAAAGAAACGAACGCTATAGAGCTATAGAGAACCCCGCCCACACCTGACAAACAAGTTGCTACATACATGCGATTTATTTTTGATTGATATTTGCGTAACTGTCAACCTCGGTGATTGATTGAAGGCTTGCTTTGTCCCCGCTCCAATGTTCCACCTTCTGCAGCCTTTACTTCTTCACATACACACACATACACACATACACAGAAAAATTCATCTTGCCGCTTGCGCACTTTTTTTTTTCTTTCTCGTTTTCCGAGGACGAGTCTCTTTCACCTACCCAGAAGGCAGGCTGAGAGCGTTTTGAATAATGCGTAATACGGAATAAATAAGTGGCCTCTGTGTATGTATGTATGCGTGTGTGTGTGTGTGTGTGTATGTGTGTGCGAGTGTGCTTGACAGACGATTTGCATTTTGTTTTTGGAAATTGGTCGATGACTTTTGCGCTTTGTACTCTCTCTCTCTCTCTCTCTCTCTCTTTATATATATGTATCTATCTCTCTGTGGGATAGGCTGACACTTTCGCCGTAGCCCTGAGACCAGGGATCCTTTCGTATATTGCCAAACTATATACATATATCTAAAAATTCGTAAGGAAAGGACTTATCGACTTGTTAACAGACATTCAAGTAGTCCTTATAGTTTTTCGGTTATACTTAAATTTCACAAGATATTTCAAAATTTGTCATGGGTAATAGAAACGATGCGTATTAAGAAGTAATATCAAAAGATCTACCAGGCGAAATACAGAAATTGAGGAAATCGACACAAAAACATATAAGTCAAATAAAAATTATCTTCGATTCGAATGCCGATCGTGTTGTCCTTTGGCGCAAGCATTTCTCTTATAGGGACAAACTGACTACTGTATTTAAGAGGACCAACATCCTTACAGAATCTGTGACACTTAAATCCGAATTTGATCCCGACTTTGTCTTTGTGATTCTTGAGTTATTATAGAATTATTAATTTAAGTATTTGTTTTTGGCCAACGGAGCTACAAAAATTTAAAGTATTGGATGCCAATCGATGCCTTAAAATCATTGCAATATATGTCCCTAGAAAATCAAAAAAGGATGCGGCTGAGATATACGTATTTTAAATTTTATATATATAAATTTATATATACATATATGTGATATTACGTGCATCATAAAAGTATGCTTTGAAGCTGTTGTGCTCAACCACTTATAAGTCTGTTTAAAAATGAGAATGAGGAGTTTGAAAACTTTTCTTTCTACAAAAAATCTTATATTTTAAAGTTTTTTTAAGTTATAGTTGCTAGCAACTAAATGGACTTTATAGTAAATTGATTAGAATCATTTGTATGCAACGTCTACACTTTATATTATTATTTATTTGTACACAATTTTTATATACATTGGGCATAGATGTTAACGTGTTTATTTTGGCACATCTAACAAATATCAAATGCAGAAATGTGTCTCAAAACATTTACTTGAGGCTTTAAAAAGCGTTTAAGATTCTCGTATTTGTTTAGCAAATAATCATTGCACTTCAGTTTGTAATTATTAATAAACACTATATCTTTTTTTTTTTTTTGTGAATGAGCATAAAAAATATGCATACGTATAATTCGAAGATATTCAATTGTATGCGTATACGTAATATTTGCATCAAGTATACGTTTTGTAAAGACTTTTGTTTTGTTTGCATTTCGATGATAGTTGAAATCAATTTTGTTTATTTTCATTTGTCATCAAAAATAAAAAGCAAATCAGTCTTTGCTTTTGTTAATTTAATTCATTCTATTATCGATTTATTTTTGCGATGTTTGATTTATGTGAATTCAGAAACGAGTTATGCAATGGCCGAAACGTGTTTGTAATTTATGTTGACAAAATGCAGATTCGCCGAGAACGAAAACAAAAACAAAAACAGCAAAAGAGAAAATATCGCATAAATGATGACTGTCTTTTGGCTTTAAGCTCTCAATAACGAATAACGATGGCTGTGGGCAACATTCGAGTGTGAGTACATCAGTTGGTGGCTTTCTGCAAACACACACACACACACATACACGCACATACACACAACACAGAGGAGAGCAAGATGCTTACACAAAATATAAAAGGACGACAACGGAAAAAAAAGATGAGAAGTAAAACAACTTAATTACTACTGCAATAATTATTTGGCTATCGGGTCTTGTCGTGTCCTGGCCTGTCCTTGTCTGTATAAATTCATCGCTCGCTGTTGCGGCTGCTGTTCGCCTGCGGCTTCCTCTCGATGTCCTTGCGATTTATCTTTTTAAGCCGAAAACATTATTTTCTTTATCGTTCGCAATGCTGGCAAATCTGCACAATTAACACACTTTATGTGGCCCCAATGTCGCACGAAGAGTGGGCGTGGCCCCAACTGTCAGTAAATAGCAAATTTTTCGGCCAGCCAAATCTCAGTGGCATACACAGACACAGGCACAATGACAATGCGTTAGCTGATGAAGTCAATGCCATGGATAATTATGCTGATGAACTTGACGAGAGCTCCCAGGCTCTCCTAGCTTGGGTAACAGGGAGTTGTACCCAGTGACGCATTGCCTCATTAACGCAAAGCCCACGCGCTTATTCTTTGGCCAGTTCCAGCTCCTGATGCTGCTGTTGGCCTTGTTCCATTGCCGCTGGGCTTAACTCTGGGCCGTGGACATTGGGTGTGAGCACAATTGGCACGCATGTCCCATGAAACCAAAAAGTGTCTTTTAATTTGAACGAGCTTGCTTTTTTTTGCCTTTTTTTCTTCTGCTGCTTCATTTGTCGCTGCGCAAGTGTGTGTGTGTGTGTGCTTTGGCTCATCAAAGGCCACGTGAAGTAAACTTATTAAGCCGCTTTCATTTTTAATTGTGCGGACGTTGCTTTTGTCGGTCTTCTATTTGCCTGTCACAACAAAAAAAAAAAAGAACAAAAACGAAAACGAAAGAAAGAAGAAAAATTTGAAAAAACATTCAGCTACCAACATAAATTGCGCTGTTCCTGTTTCGTTTCCCAATTCACAATTTCTTCTTCTTCGCCTTGACGCCGCTACACCCAGCCAAGTGCAATCAATCACGCAAAATTTAATTAAATTTTTAATTTGATTCTGATGAGACTTCACGTCCTTAAACGCCGCGGCCAAAGCGCCAAAACAACCGCAACGCAACGCAACGCAACGCTAAAAGAAAACGACTCAATGAAACCATATATGAATTTCTCATCTTGAACAAAATCATTCATATTTTATGCATATTTATTTTCTCGCTCTTTAAATGGCAGCGAGTGAAGCTCTGTTGTGCTTTCACTTTGACTTTCGCTTCGTTATATAATTTGTTTATTATAATTGCAATCATTTGTATTTTATAGTCTAGCATTTATTTGCTTATTTGTTTCGTAATGTACCTTTTTCATATTTATTACAATTGCGTGTTTGGTGTGAAGTTAATTGTGCATGAGTTCAAAATGTGCTCAAAATATGCAAATCGCAATTGTTCTTTAGCAATTTATTGTGTGTGAAAACTAGCAACAATTATGCACATAAATCTAATGTGCAGAGTACAATAATTCTCAAAAATTCATTATAATTTAGGCAAACACATGACCGAACAAATTAAACTTTAAATTATATATAACAAAAAAACCAAAAAAATGAATGCACATAAATCTAATGAATAAAGTGCACAGTATTACAATTTATTAGTTATTCAAAGTAAATTATTATTATTGTCAGACATATGGCTAAAGAAATTGTGACTTAAAATATGTACATAAATCTAATAAATAAAGTGTGAAACATCATAATTTTGTCATGATTTAAAACGTATTTTATTGCCTCCAACATTTTTATTGATATTAAATATAGAAATACAAATATAATGCACCTTAGTTCAATAATGATAATGATGGCTGAAAAATATTAAATTATTTTTTACATTTGGTATTATAAAAGAAATAAATTAATGCACATATTTACAAAGTGATTTAACTGTTGTATTTTGATTGGAAAACATTTGGTTTAAGAAATTTTTAATTATTTTTAAGTTAATATAAATAAAAACACACAATTATGCAAATCTCAGCTGAAGGCCTTTGAGAGTTAGTATTAATTTTAATTTCAATTAAAGCTAACCTTTTGAAATCAATAAATAATAATAAACATATGTATTACAAAATTTTTGGCTATGAAAAATATACTTTTTTTTTGTAATTTATGTACAACAATAAATATAATCAATAAAGTTCAGATTATTGAAATTCTGCAATACAAATAAAGTAAGTATAAAGCTAAGTCCTAAGTTATGTGCTCAAAGAGAATTCCAAACATTAAACATTTTACATTCGCTTTGGCTGCTTTGTTAAATTGCAAATTTGATTGAAGAGCCGCCGCATTCCCGTTGTCATTGTGTCAATAGTTACTCAAACGGCGAAACAATGTTCGTTCAATTTGATTTTCTATTCTTTTTTTATTTTTCTTTTTCTTTTGTGTTTTTAATTTGACAGTTTCGACATTTAATTGTTGACAGCTTGAGGAACTTGGAGCTAAACACCACTGCGTTGAGTGGCTTAATGTACTATTGCCCACTTCCAAGGAAGGAGAGAAGTGGGAGGTGAGCAGAGCAGAAAGAGAGAGAGGGGCAGAAGGAAGCAGCCGAGTCAGAGGCAATAAATTGCAATGGGCGTTGCTAAGTGTGCTACGATTGTTGCCATGCCAAACTAACGCACATAAATCATAAAAATTATATTTGTCGCCATGGGTGTGTGTGTGTGTGTGTTGTAAATGCATGTTGGGTGCATAGCCATCAGTCAAAGATATTTAAGTGTTTCTCTATGTTAATGCTGCTGCCAGGCGATGTCCCAATGCTCGCTCTCGCTCTCACTCTCACTCTCACTCTCTGTCTGTCTGTATTGCATGCAACCTGTTATTGCAACACACACACACACATGCAATGCAGATACTCACGAACACTCACTTGAAGCCATCCAAGAGACCCAAAGGAATTTTCGAGTGCTATTTACATCTATGAGTGCTGCAGCTCTGCCTCAATGACCAGCCACTGACGTTGCACTCTATGAGTGTGTGTGTGTGTGTGTGTGTGTGTGTGTGAGTGCGCATGTGTGTCGTCTTCTAATGCTGTATGTGTATGTGTGTGTGTGTGGCTGCCGCTTGGCCAACACATTTATCACACATTGTGCTGCCATTTAAGCAGTTTGCAGTTTGCCATTTACCAGTATTACAGCGACAACAACTTTGCCCCATCCACCATCCCCCGCCCCCTTCCCCCACCCCTTTGGCCTGTCGTCTATATTTCCCCATGTTCACTCAACACTTGCGCTGCAGCAGCAGCTGAAATAAATGCACTGCCAGCAGCTGGCGCAATAACGTTGCCAAAATGTTCGCCAACTTTGCATTGCCTGGCGAAATGTGTGCGCGCGATCTGGCAACGCAAACGCCAACAGCAACAACAACTTACTGATAAGACCGTGTACGCAGTTTACAGTTAAATCCAAGTTGAGCAAGAGAGAGAGAGAGAGGAGAGCAGAGGAGATGAGAGCGCTGCCATGAGGTTGCTGCAATTGCACTTTCACTGTCAGCGTCTATCGCATCAGCCAAATCCCCCAAATACCCTTAACTGCACACACACAGACACAAACACATACAGACACACTCACACTCACACAGACACTTCAACTTTGGGCTGAGCTCGAGTGCAGACACATTCTCCCAGACTCACTTGAAATGTAGCCGCTGTGGCACTTAAGCAACTTAAGCTTCGTGTGTTTTGCAGTCTATGCGGCCTACTTTGCTCCACTGATCCACAAGACCAGACGAGGAAAGTGAAGAGGCAGATAACGGGGTGTGCAGAGTGAGAGAGAAACACAAAGGGAGAGAGAGAGAGAGAGAGAGAGCGCATTTGATGAGACTGGTGAAAAGCGAATCGCAATGCGACAAAAAAATATTGAAAAAGACTTCAAATTTGAAAGAAGTTAATATGCAGAACTGAGAATATATTTATAGAACTTCAATTTAAAGGGAAGCCGAAAATACAACGCGTGTTATTATTAGTTACAATATGAAGCTTTGATAAGTTTCCCTATGGCTGGCTGTATTGATTTAATTTCATAATAAACCTAAAGCAAAAGAAGCATTTTTTTATTATAGTCAATATGGGGAAACTAAAAAAATAAATTAGAAACTGTTACGTTTAAAAGAAAACCTAAAAAGTGTGACAGTTAAGAAATATTTGTTGTGTAGTATGAAATCAAAAACATTATTTAAATTTGTAAAATTCGAGTATTGAATAACAATAAATTTTAATGCATTTTTTTTAATACAATTAAGATTAGATCTTTGGTGTTTTGTGTATACTTTATGTTCCGTTCATTTAAAATATAAGTAAAGTAACTAAGTAATATTGAAAAAGTAATTAACAAGAAATTATTAAAAAGTAAATAAATTAACAAAACTCTATTTTAATTATAAAGTAAATATATTAATTTAATTATTTATAAATAGTTAAAAAAAATACAGAAATTAAACATTCTTTAAATTGACAAGTATATAAATAAAAATTATTCATTAATAAATGAGTAAATGTATAAATATTATTAAATTTATACATACATAAGTAAACATATGAAGTAAGTTAAAAAATGTAATTGATAATTAATAAACAAATACATAAATGAAATAAATTTCATGATTTATACAGAATTAAGTATAGAAATTAAATCATTCAATTATAATTAAGTAAACAAATAAGTTATTAAACATAAAAAGATATGTTTATAATTATAAGCAACAATTTAAATTTCAACAAATTATTTTATTTTGATGTTAAGAAAAATTCTATTCCATGGATTTCACTTTTTCTCTACACACATTCCCCACTTGTAGCATTGAAATAAGTGGCAACTATTAAATCAACTACCTAACATAATTACGAATTTTTTTCTCATTTATCTATAGCATTTAGCTAAATAAATGTGAAACACTTGCAGAGTTTTGCGAATGCGAAAATAACGTTTTCTGATAACTGCACGAGTTGTTTCTCCCGGTGTGTCACTCATTGCTTCGTGCATCCTTAATGTTTGTAGCTGTTGGATGTTGTTGGCAGTTGGCAGTTGGAAGGCAGCGAAACGTTGCTGCACCGTGTGGCAGCTAATGCTAACTGTAAATGACTTAAGTGCCTGGCATTTATCTAGCGAGCGAAGAACGAAGAACGAAGAACGTGTTCTGCACGAAAGTTCTCCTCGTTGGCATCGTCGACATCGTCGGTGTTGTCACACACCTGTTATGCGATGGGCGTTGGGAATGTCTTGAGTTGCCACTACGATTGCATTGTCGGACGCTTGAGTGACCCGCCCCAAAAAAGAAAGGGGGAAGCGAGCGGAAGTTCGGTGGGGTTAGAGAATGTAGGCGATGACAGGAAACGCTAGACAACTGTTTGCACATTAAAGTTTTTTTTTGGGGTGGAGCAAGCGAATCCGAAAAAGTTTTTACATCAAATTCATTTGGTCGCTTTTGTGGTGTAAGTGAATACCAATTGAATGTCAAATGACTTTTCAACTTTGAGCTGCTTAAACGCAAAAAAAAAATTAATAATGAAAAAGAAAAATCAAAAAAGAAAAACAAATAATAATAATCATAATAATAGCAGTGAAGAAATAGTCAAAAGGAAAATGCAATGGAAATTTTGACAAATCTTTTGTGGCGCTCATTGTTTGCTTTTCGCTTCTGGGATTTTAAATATCTTTTGCAGCTGCCTCACTGACTTTTCGCGTGGCCAAGCCGAAATGAATGATGAAACTTTTCCATTGTGTGTGAGTTTTCGGCGCCGCTTGCATTATATGAAAAGTTCCTCTCTCTCTGAATGCCAATCAAAATCAAGTTTAGTTGTTCCCGTTTTGTTATCGGTGCTTAATGGTTTGGCACACAATTTAAAACAAAATCCTCTTCAAAATGTTAGGGGAAAACCTTAAACACGTGCTCCAAACACTGTTCGAGCGACACAAATGAACGACGACAACAACAGGCGACAACAGGCACAGGCAAGATTTATTTGCTTGGCCCCCCCCCCAAAAGAAAAACGCTGATATAAGTTACCTTCGTCTTGGACTCATTAATGTGTTGTGTTGTGTAGTTGTGTTGTGTGGATGTGAATGAATGTGGATGGAGTCTTGGCATCGCCTGCCATTTTCCAAATAATTACACATTTACATTTTCATAGACAATTTCTGCGCAATCATGAAATCAACTTCATTTCACTCGACTCTGCTAGGACTACTCGTAAATAAAGTCAACACGACACAGTGTTGGGCAGCAGTCATTCGCTTTTGCCGCCGGAAACGGAAGTCAATGCTCTGCCAGCGGATTGGCCCCAGACTCCCCCCGCTCCCTTTCCTATCTCTCTCTCTCTTTCTGTTGCTCACTCGTTCTGTCTCTATCTAGCTTGTCAATGCGGGACCTGGGTCATTGTGGCTGCCTTTATCTAGGCAACGTTTGCTGTTGATGTTGATGGCTATCTTTAAAAAGACATAAATCATTCGGTGGATGGAGTAGGGCGACTCTTCCTCTCTTTCCCTCTCTCTTTCTCCTTCTCTATATACTACCTTCTATATACATATACACTGCCTGTATATAAGTCTAAATGTGTGCTGGACATTTGGTCTAGGCTCTGCGTCCGGTCGCTGTAATTAATCATGGACCAAGGCGCTGACTTAATTTTTCTTTCTTTTGCATATTGTTTGGCACTTTGACGCTGTACTTTTCCCTCCCATTTCAGAGTGCAATTTGCTTTTGCCACTGGGGCAAAGCATCGTTGTTCCTCATCGTTCTGCTTGTTGTTTCAATTTGCGGAACCTCTGAACTCCTGCCTGCCTCCAACATACATATATTGCTTCTCTTCCGTATTTTGTGCCTCGTCACATTACGTATACGCATCGTATGCAGCTATGCGATGACAATATTGAGTGTGTGAATCGAACCAGAAGTATGCGGCACTTAAACGCTTTTCCATCGCAGCCATTCTATTGTTAAATTCGTTGATATATCTAAGCTACGCAACGCTTCGTCTGCCACCAAATGTTGAGTCGTCAATCGATTTGCTTGAATTTTTGCCTAATTGAGCGCACTTTAAGGCTTCATTTACTTGATGCAAAGTGACACACACATATTTCAATATGATATTACTGCTGAAATTTTCGCAGAATTTTAACTAATAGTGTAGAAATATTAATTACAATTGTCGAAGCAAATGATTTACATAAATTTTCTATAATATAATTTTAAAAACATCAAAGGAAATCAAAGTACAATATTGTTTTATTTATATTTTAGCAATTCTATTTGTTTTACCATCAAATTTATAAGAATTGTAATATTGAATATATTTTTTATGTATTTTCAAAGCAATTATTTTGGTTGACACATGAGTTCTATTAGCTTTAGCCTTTGAGTTTTTGTGACGTTTTGAACGTTTTCAAGGAATGCACTGCAGTTGAATAATTGTTTAATTTGCTGGACAATGTGGTTAACCCGCATTGCGGGCTCAAGATCGTGAAATCTTCTTGGAGCTTGTGTAAGAGCGAGAGCGAGTGCGAGTGCGAGAGTAATGCATATTTGTGATGTGTGCATTCAAAATTTCGAGCTTAATTAAATTCCATTTGGGTGGCAGTCAGGCGGGCAGCGCGTCACTTGCGTAAACCGCAAAATGTTATTACAAATTGCAATTGAAAGGCCTTTCGAGCAGATATCGCGAAGCGAGTCAAGTGACTAACTGAAGCTGAGAGGAGGCAATGGCGATGGCGATGCCGATGACGAGAGCGACCGCAAGTGCTTGGCATGTGTTGCTGTCGAATGCGGTTGGCGACCCACAATAATAGTGACCCACAAACACACACTCTACATACACTTAGACAGCACACAACATGCATAAGCAATTAATTATTTAAAGCCTAACAATCAGAGAGAGAGAGAGGCTGTTGTTGCTTGTCGTTTTATGTGTGCCTTCAACTGTTGCTGCTCTCTCCTATTGCTTGCTTGCGTCCTTTTTAATCCCTCCGAGTGGAGGCCAAAAACATGGACGATTACAATTAAAACTTACAAGGCGTCGAAATGAACATGAACACAAGGAGTGCCACATGTGTGTGTGTCACTCAATGTGTGTGTGTCTGTGTGTGTGGCAAGCAATTGAAGTTGTGGCACGCCCATTGCCGAAAATGCGCAACTAGCTCCGACTGTCGCTCTCTCTCTCTCTCTCTCTCTTGCTGTTGTTGCTATTTCTATCGCTGTTATTGTTGCAAGTTTATGAGCCGCACCGCCCGTTACATTCGTCATGCGGCCATTTTGTGTTCAGTTGTGCAGCACATGCCAAGGGAGGGGGGGGAAGAGCAACAAGATTTCTCTGCTTATTGTTATGAGCTAGCAACCGAGCGACCAAGCGACCAATTATGCTGCAAATACACACAAAGATAGCGACAAGTGGGGAGCAAGACTGCTGCTAGGTGCGAGAACAGAGCGGGTGGAGAAGAGGGAGGAGGAGGAGGTGGAATTGCAGGGGCAGCTTCACTGGATTCACTGAAGATTTGAAGCGAGTGGCAATAATTTCCAAACGGCGTCCCATTTAATGTCTACAAACAATTAGAACTTATTTTTGTGTGTGTTTCTTCTGTATTGTTTTGTTTTGTGTTTTTTTTTTGTTCGTGCTTTGTTTCGTTGCGGCTTCAGTGTGCGGGTTTTTTTGACGCCCCCCTTCCGCCCACACTCGCTTGCTCTCCGTGCCCCATGTTGAGACTGCCCCCTGCTGTTTGCTAACGTCGCTTTAATTTAACAACCCAGACCACGTTGAACCAAAGCACAACATCTCACCCGTTGTCTGCTCCTTCTCCCTCCCTCCCTCCACACTCGGCACCCTTTTGCCTTTCAGCCACAACCAGCAAGCAGACTTCCCTCTGCTCCCCTTCCCACCCCGCTAGACTCCCGCACAGATGCGGCTCTCGCTCATTTGCGCCATGTCCGCCAGCAGCAGCAGCAGCCTCATTAGTCCTGCTCCTGCGCCCAAAAGTTGCCTCTTCCGAAAGCAAAAGCAATTCAAAACAACAATTTTTTTCTTCTGTTTTTTTTTTTTTCATTGCTTGTTTCTCGAATTTTTTTTTCTTCGCCTGTTTCATTTTTTTCCCACTGTGTTTTTTGTTGTTGTTGTTTTGTTGCAATTTATGCTCTTGTTGGTTTGTTGTGGTTCTTGTTCCTTGTCGTGTGTCGAGTCGAATCGAATCGAATCCAGTCAAGGCGAGTCAAGGAGAGGCAAGTGTCGAGTGTGTTCGCTGAGCACATTGGGCAGTTATGGTTATTAGTTGCCTTGCAAAAGTATTCCATAAAGTTACCATCAACAAATAAGCTCTTAAATAGCTCCCCAACACAACAAAAAAAGTGAAACTAAAATTTATTCAACATTTGACAAAATGCCCCCATGTTTTACCACAACAAGCTTGTCTTTTATGGCCTGATTTTTGATTTTAATTATAGTTCAAGGACGAAAGAAACGAATGTGACTTTTTATTGATAAATAATATTTGAGGAATGCATGTGAAATATATTTAAGGAATTACATTAATTTTATTATAAAATATATATAAATATAAGTATATAAATGAAAATATTAAACGTAAAGAAATATTTACAGCAAAAATTATAATTATTAAAAAATTTTGGTAATTATTTTGATATATAAATATATAAAATGATATTTAAGATATATTAAAATTAAATTAAATAAAACAAAAACTAAAATAGTGTTTAAATGATTTTTTAATCGAGAGCATTTATATAATTTCCGAAAAGTATTAACATTAAATTAGAAAAACTAACAACATATTTTTTAATTGCTGATTTTCCCCTATTTCCGATTGCAAACCATTTTTATGGATGGCAAAAAATACGTTCAATTAAACTAATGTAATCACCGGAATTATTGTAGATTACTCACCGACAGTTGCAGAAAAAAGCAAAAGAGAAGAGCAAAAGTCACCGCAACAGCGCTTGTAATACTCTTGAGAGTCAACAGGGAGATAGGGGAATGCGTGTGTGCGTGTGTGTGTGTGTGTGTGAGGGTGTGTGGTGAGGCAACCAAATACGTGATAAAAATTATGCTACATGCAACTTGTAAGCAATAAATCTTCGATTTATTACAAAATAATTAAAATTAATGAGCAGAAATTGAAAATACGCACGTGTCGCGTCTCCATAATTATATATACACACACACACACACACACCTTTAGACAAACACACACATTCCCACAGATATACATGTGTATTTTTGTGAGATTTTAGTTGATATAGAAAAATGAAAAGCATAAACTTGGACAATTGGTTAAAGGGCATAAATTGTGTGCAGCTCAGGAAATATGCAATAAATGAAAGAGGGAAAGAGGATCATAATGGAGAGGAGGGAAAGGAAGGGAAGGAGGTGGAAAAAAGAAGGGAAAGAATAAGGAACAAGAGGAGGATAGGAGGAGTGTGAAAGAGGAGGCAAAGAGGAGAGAAAGAGGAGGGAAAACGCAGGAAAGGATGGTAAAGAGAAGGGAAACAGGGGGCAAAAAGAAGGGAGAGGGAGAAAATCGAAAAAGATATAGATGAGGAGTACGGTAAAGGAGAGCGGAGAGGAAAGTGGGAAAGAAGTGGAGAAGATGAAGAAAAGAGGAAGAAGAGGAGAGAAAGAGATGGAAAAGAGGAGGTAAAAAGGAAGAAAAGAGGAGGCAAAGAGGAGGAAAAAAGGGAGGAATAAAGGAGGGAAAAAGGAGGGAAAGGGAAGAAGCAAAAGAAAGAGGAGGAAAAGAGGAAGGAAAGAGGAGAACAAATGGGAGGAATGGAGGAGGCAAAAATGAGGGAAAGAGAAGTGGCAAGAGGAAGAGGAGGGAAAGGGGAGAGAAAAGGGTGGGAAAGAGGAGGAAAAAGAAAGAATAAGAAAAGGGAATGAGGAGGGAAAGATGAGGGAAAAAGGAGGGAAAGAGGAGGGAAAGAGGAGGGAAAGAGGAGGGAAAGAGGAGGGAAAGAGGAGGGAAAGAGGAGGGAAAGAGGAGGGAAAGAGGAGGGAAAGAGGAGGGAAAGAGGAGGGAAAGAGGAGGGAAAGAGGAGGGAAAGAGGAGGGAAAGAGGAGGAGAAGAGGTGGGAAAAAGAAGGGTAAAGGAGGAAAAAGGAGGGAAAAAGAAGCGATAGAGAAGGAAAAGAAGAAGAAAGAGGATGAAAAAGGGAGTGTAAAGGAGAGCAAAAGGAGGGAAAGAGGTGAAAAATTGCTGGGAAAGGGGAGGAAAAGACGAGGAAGTAAAAAGAGGTGATAAAGGAGTGTGCAAAAGAGAGAGTGGGTGGGGTGGGGTGATGTGGTGAAGGGCGTTGCGATGCATGCTCGTTGTAATTGCTATAAATATGCGTGTTATATGAACGCGTTTCCGTTTCCGGCAGCGGGCAAACTGGCAAAATGGCGTCTCCCACACCCACACGCACACACACACACACACAGAGAGAGAGAGAGAGCGAAGGACGGGGAAGGGCAGCATATTTACCGTTATGCTAGATTTTTAATTGCACAAGTACGAGCTCTGGTATGCGGTTAACCTTGTTTTCGCTCGCCATCCTCTTCGGCTCCCTCTTCTTTCCTCCTCTGAGTTGTGTTGCGGTTATGCTGAGCTAATGATGCTGGCATATTTTATCAGCATGCTCTGCGTGTTCTTTTGGCATCTCAACTTGCCCTTTGACCTCATCCCCCCTCCCCACGTTTTCCGCACATTTTTGCATCGCATCTAATTTGCCCAGGCAAATATACGTATTTATTATTCAACTCAATAGCAAAAGATAAAAGAGTTGCAAAGCAACACACAAAAAATAAGTAAATAAATAAATGTACAATACGCAAAGGTTTTAAGTATTTTACAGTTCTGTTTTTATAGCTTGACCTTGTCAACGTCAGTATAATAAATCTAACCGATTTTTTAAAGCGCCTCCTGCACATTAATTTAAGTGTATTTCATTTACAAGTTTATTTCTCCTCAATTTTTGTTGTTGTTGTTGTAATATCCGGTGAAATGCGAACAACAAAAAAGTCCAATCAAATTCTATTAAGTTGTCTGCTGACCTTAAAAAGCATTTGCAAACTCATATGCGGGATTTATTTGCGGTCATCATGCAAAATAGCTCACAGCAGCAAAGAGATTGAAGCAAGTGTGCGTATACTTAATATTCGGAAGGGAATTTTTATACTCAATTGAGTGTGAATTTTCTGAAAAATTACAATTTATAAAAAGGAAATTTAATCACATTGAATTTCCACAATTTCTTAGTAACTTTTCTCATTTATTTTCTTTAGTTTTTTTTTGCAGGGTATTTACCAGACAATCATCAAATGAGCTGCTTATTTTTTTGCAGTTATTGTTGATGGGGGTTTATCAATTGAATTTGCTGTCAACTGCAGTCGAGACTCATGGCAATCTATAACAGTATTCATTTTAGCAATTGACAACTATAAATTTCCAACGTTGTTAATTTGTTTTACACAGAACTCAATTACGAAGTTGAACGCGAGCAACAAGCAAAAAAAAATGCATGCAATCAGAGTGAGATTCGAGCTGAAATATTTTGTTAGAGTCATGCCAGAGAACAGAGAGAATAAATACAATAAAATAGTTTGAAGATGAGTTCGACTCATACAACATTTTGTGGGCGCTACACAAATAATTGTAATGCATTTGCAATTGACATTTTCGGTGGTTAAATGATTAATGCATTTTACTCTACTTACTATTTCACATAAAACAAGCTAATAAATAATGTTAATTGGTGATATGCGAGAGTGAAGAATTATGTAAAGTTGAGAAAAGTATTTGTAGAAATAACAATATCCAATTATTAATAATAATAATTAATAACAATAACTAATAATTAATAAATGCAAAGTATTATAAATTAATAAGTATTTATTTACTGCAAACCATATTTCTAGGAAAATGTACAAGCAAAAGCATTTGAGATCATAATAATCATTATTCATTTTAATTTAAAAATAACTATCCTAAAATGTTTTGCATTTACCAAATTTTTATTGCATTGCTTAATGAATGGAATGTTGAAACAAATTATAGGCCAATAAATTAATTGATACGAAAGTAAATTATGAAAAATCGTTTAGTTTGTTTAATCTCATACCTGTTTGACTTGCAAATATTTGTATTTTTATTTTCTTTACAAAAGTTGAAAGAGTTATTTTTGTGTGTGTGTGTGTGTGTGAAGCTATAAAAAGATTTCCTTACACAAAACGATATTGGATGCGATTATGTTTATTTCTCGAAATGTAAGCAAAATTAAAAATATTTCAAAAATACACGAAGGGTGCGATTTACTGACAAATGATGTTCAATCTTTAGTCCTAAACAAATAAATATCTTTTAAAATAATGCCAGCGCCCGCTTCGAGTCCCTCTCTCACTCTCACTCTCACTCCGAGAGCACATTATGTGACGTTCCGTGGAAACGAAAAGAAACTTTCAAGTAACTCCCATAAGTATGCAATACATTTTGCTGTCTCCTAAATATTTCTCTGCTCTGCTGTTCTGTGCTGTGTTGGGTTTTAAAGCAGCAAAATAATGAAATGGCGCCCAATACACACACACACACATACGCACATGCACACATAGAGAGATACACACACTCAGCATCCACAAACACATTCACAGCAAGTCCTGTGCTGTGTGTGTGTTATAAACAAATTCACACATTTCGAAATTCGAATTTCGAAAAAAAGCCGAATCAACTTCGTGGCACACACACACTCTCTCTCTCTCTCTCTTAAAAGGAAACTCGTCTCTTGCGCTCTCTTTGCGAAAGTATAAAAGCTCTCTTTGGCGGCGCAATTAACGTCACAAACACAGGAGCACAGGAAATTGGTCGGCAACGAACTGGCGAGCCAACTGTTTGTTGACAAGCCAAAACACACGCTTACACACATGCAGACACTAAGTGGGAGGAGAGAAGAAAGAAGAGTGAGAGTGGAAGTGGGAAGTGGGAGGTGAGGAGGCAATACACACCACATGCTAATCAAATTTCGCATTAGCGATTGTTTTTATTCGCGTTTTTCGACTACATTTCGTTGATCCAGCTTGCCGACTTGTTTGCCAATTGCAATTATCGCCGCCTCGCTGACAATGCCAACAACGTCTGCCTGCTGCTTTGGCTGCTTTGCTTTGCTTTGGCTGCCTGGGCCAATGCCAATGCCAATGCCAATTTACAGACGCCGCGCCAACTTAATTGCAACAAATAAATCATAGCAAACCAAACGACGGAGTTAACGCGGCCACAATCAAGCCACCAAACAAGTTCAAACTGTCATTTTGCACAATTGGTGGATATCTTGGAATTCTTTTAATGTTCGAAATTAAAGTCGGAAATCTTTACTTTATGCGCATTTCATTTATTTGAGTTCACATGAATTATGTTTGTAAATACTTAGCTTCCATTCGTTATTTTATTATGCCAAATGCTAAACAACTTGTTTCCGTTTGCCGTCTTTACAGGGTATAAAAAACCTGGCAAACTTTCAAATTATTTTTAATTTATTGACTTTTCCAAATATTTTAGTTAGAGTATTACAGCTTATAGCATTTTCCCCTTCTCAGTAATGTGCTTGGGAGCAATAACCATTTATACTCGTACATATCTAAAAAAAACATAATTAAAATGTAACTACTATGACTGCTCTGCTTATATACTATATATGTATGTTATATCCTCAATATCATGCCAAAGAAAGCATAGTAAACTTATATATATTTGTTACGCAGGTAAAAGCTAGTCAATTGGTAAGCTATTAGTAGTCAAACATCAGTCTTCAGTAGTATAGTAGATCATCAGTTGTTTAGTCGTAAGAAGTAGATATGAATAGGATCATCAGTTGTCACAAGTAAAACAGAAACAGCAGAAGTCGTCAGTCGTCAGTCGTCAGTCGTCAGTCGTAGCAGGAAGCAATATTACTTATGTTAAGTTAATATTATCCATTTCTAAAAAAAAACAAAAGTATTATATATAACCAACACTATTTAAAAATTGAGCCCCTTTAATCAAATACCGATGATACTAATCTAGTCTCTATCCTTTAAAAGACGTGTTTATAAATTTGACGACTATTGGCTCATTAGTTTGCAGATTAAAACATTTGGAGTAAAGAAAAATACACTTGACGCAAAAATCATTCTCGATAAATAATTTCCGGAAACTGCCCCTGTAAAGTCAACTATAAAAAATTAAATTATATTATTATTATATACATATGTTGTAGTTACACTATAATATATCATACAGTCTTGTATTTCAGCAAATAAAAATATACGTTTGCATATACGGCTTACAAGTTTTTTATTCTTCAAAACTTGGTATCAACTTTTGCTTGAACAATTCTCTTTAATCGTATTAGAGTTTTTGTGTAGGCATTGTCAAAAAGTTTGCCAGAATTTCTCAAATGCATTTAATGGTATTCGAATACCCAAAGTAATGTCATTTTACTTAAATAATGGAATTCAGAACTGAATAGAACATAATAAACTAATTGATATGCTAAGTAATTCGTTTGTATTAACTTGAGAGCAATAATTAAAAATTACAAAAATTGATATTTTTGCAACTATTTTATAAGCAGCAAGGCTAATCATATAATGTCTTAAAATATTTGTAAGTTCACATAATATTATTTTATTTAAGTCTTCAGCTAAAAAGCTTTAGCTTTAGCTGAAAAGTATTGCTGCTTATATTGAGTTGGCATAACTAATGAGCTGCAGCTGCTGTTAGTGTATTTAATGGTTCGATATGCTGTGGCTAATATTTCAGTCTTATTATTGTTACGGTTATTATTGTGGTAACTGTTGTTGCCAGTGTTGTTGCTGCTGCTGTTCCTGTTGTCGTCGTCATCGTCGTCGTCGTGTGCGTGAGTAAAATGTGAAAGAAATTATTGGCGGGCAACGACGTCCAACGCAATGGACACAGCGCCAAGCGAACAATGTAGATAGGTGAACAAGTGTATGAATGTGAATGAGTGTGTGTGAGTGTGAATGTGTAAGAGAGTCTGAGTGTGTGGGCATCAGCTTCAGTTGCTTCAGTTTCGCACATAAATGTCAAGTGCGCGTGTTGCTCATGTGAAGCTCACGCTCTCACACATGACCACGTACGCAACACACAGAGGCAAGTTAAGTAGCTTTGTACACACACACACACACACAGACACACACGCTGTCAATGCAGCACTAAGTCTACACACACAGACACAGCGATGAACGAAGCACACGGGAGAGAAGCATTCCTCGATGATGAATGCGCATAAAGTCGCCATAAATACAATTTTTCGGCCCCAGACATTTCCGTCTTGTTTGTTGCTGTTGCTGTTGCTGTCGCTGTTATTGTTGTTGTTGTTGTTATTATTGTTGATATTGTTGCATGGTTGTGACGTTGGCATTATGCCGGAAAGAAAAATCACACGCTTCAAAAGTTTAAATGACTTAATTCGCAGTAAATGGGCGTGCCTCGTCACCACATTTTTATCCCCATACTCGAATTCAATTCAATTCAATTCCTTTGGCTCGACTTCAAATTTGTCGATTTGTAGCTTTTGCTGCTTTTCTCCTCTTGTTTATTTCCCAATTGTTTTTTAGCTTTCCTAATTGTTTTTGGTACTATTCAATTTGTGGTTTTTATTTGCATTCTTTCTGTATTGTTCGAACTTTCGTTTTTTTTTGTTTTTTTTTTTTGTTTTTTGAGGTAACAATTGATGGCGGACATCCTTCAGAAGTATATGTGGCTGACAGTGCTCGAGTGTGGATGTGAGAGAGAAGAGAGACAATAGAGAGAGTGTGTATTTCGGCTGAGTGTCTAAATGTGTGTGGATGACACGGAAGTGCGCTTCACTGACACCATTTCAAGTTATGGCTGCACAGGCACGAACCTTGTGGTTTTTTTAGCTGCTGACAGCAAACACATCGAATGTGTTCGATGCGAGCAGAACAGATGCGACAACTTACTCTCGTTTAACACATGGAATCATGCACAGACAGACCTTGGCGACACAAGTTCATAATTAAAAGTTTGCAATTCAATGTCTCATTATAATTGATGATGATCAAATGCGTGAGGATTCCATCTAATACTATACAATTAGAGTAGTTCAAATTGTGGTTGATTTTATGATAAAATAATATAGAATAAAAAAGTAAGAAATTTGTATCTGGTATCAAATACCTTTGCACACCAAACTAATATTGTTAAAATAATCTAGAATTTAACTCAAATCTTTTTAAAATTCTAGAACCCAATGAAATAGTTGAACAAGTGAGCAATAATCGAATGAAAGAGGTAACTGAATGCGAGAACAAGTTGAGAATACTACATGGAAACTAATCTGATTAGCATGCAACATGGTTAAACCCTAACAAAGCTCGTTTGGATCAGAGAGTTGTCAGCATCCCGTTTTCAGTGTCATTCGCTGTAGCCGAGATGAAAGCAAATTCCAGTTTATCACGCTTTTTCCATGTATTATTTTTTTGTTTTGTGCTTTTCGTTGTCGCCGCTGTTTTGTTTGGCAAGTGCTCGTGGCAGCCACATAGAATTTGCCAAATAAAATAAAATGCCTCGACAATTTTTTGGGGCACCAACGTTAAGTAAAAAATGCAGCCAGCTCCGAAAAGTCGATAAGTTTGTGGGGTGATGCTGGATGATGATGCGTTGGCGAGGGAAGGGAAGGGATGTTTCAAAGCGATGGGGTGGCAAAAGGCGAAGGTGGAGATAACAATGGCGACGGCGATGAAGGCGTGGCCCAAGCCCTAACTTATGCAAATATGCACGACTAGGCGAATATCTAGAGCACATAGAATCAGAATAACAGAATCAGAATCACAAACCAAACAAGAACAACAACAAAAACAACAACAGGAATAAGAGCAACAGCAGCGGCAACAACAACCGCAACATCAACAAGAGCAACAGCCAACAGGCAAGAGCAACGACTAGGAGCATGTGAACAATGTCTAGCCACGTTCTCAATGTCGACAATCAACTCAATTTGAGGTGAAAGGTGGCAGCAGCATTCAAAATTCAAGCAAATCCTCGACTCCAGCTTGACTTGAGCGCGTTTCCGCTCCTTCCATGATTCCCCTTTTGGGCCAGCCACATTTCTTTTCATTTTATTTCCCTTTTTTTGAGGCGGCAACAGTAGCCAACATTTGAGCATTTCATATTTCGAATTTAATGCCACCTTCAAAGCACACATATGTTAGATATATGTAGATACAAATACACGAAGCCATCGCAAGTGCTTAGGCAGCGTAACATATGCACCTCAAATTACGACCATGGATGAACATTTGGTGCTTGCTCCTTCGTTCCCTGTTCATAATTCTTGTACAATTGCTTATTTGCATAAACAGAAGTCGAATTGAGACCGAATGCTGCTGCTTGCAGATAGATAGATATAGATATATAGATATAGATATAGATATAGATATAGATATAGATATAGATATAGATATAGATATAGATATAGATATAGATATAGATATAGATATAGATATAGATATAGATATAGATATAGATATAGATATAGATATAGATATAGATATAGATATAGATATAGATATAGATATAGATATAGATATAGATATAGATATAGATATAGATATAGATATAGATATAGATATAGATATAGATATAGATATAGATATAGATATAGATATAGATATAGATATAGATATAGATATAGATATAGATATAGATATAGATATAGATATAGATATAGATATAGATATAGATATAGATATAGATATAGATATAGATATAGATATAGATATAGATATAGATATAGATATAGATATAGATATAGATATAGATATAGATATAGATATAGATATAGATATAGATATAGATATAGATATAGATATAGATATAGATATAGATATAGATATAGATATAGATATAGATATAGATATAGATATAGATATAGATATAGATATAGATATAGATATAGATATAGATATAGATATAGATATAGATATAGATATAGATATAGATATAGATATAGATATAGATATAGATATAGATATAGATATAGATATAGATATAGATATAGATATAGATATAGATATAGATATAGATATAGATATTGATATAGATATAGATATAGATATAGATATTGATATAGATATAGATATAGATATAGATATAGATATAGATATAGATATAGATATAGATATAGATATAGATATAGATATAGATATAGATATAGATATAGATATAGATATAGATATAGATATAGATATAGATATAGATATAGATATAGATATAGATATAGATATAGATATAGATATAGATATAGATATAGATATAGATATAGATATAGATATAGATATAGATATAGATATAGATATAGATATAGATATAGATATAGATATAGATATAGATATAGATATAGATATAGATATAGATATAGATATAGATATAGATATAGATATAGATATAGATATAGATATAGATATAGATATAGATATAGATATAGATATAGATGAAGATATAGCTATAAGCTCCATCTTTTTTGGCCAATTATATTTGCTAAAACTATATACAGTCATAAAACACAGGCAGCAGATAAAAGGACAGAAAAACAGATGCTCATAGTCGGAATTGCCAAAAATTTGTTTGGGTTTCGGATTTAAATTATTTGCGGGTGCTAGTCTCGACAATTAATGCGAGAAATTTGATAACTCAATCAGATTGATGTTCGGCTACAGGTAAAACAAGCGGGACATGAAGCCAACGGCCAGACGATGCCACAGCCACAACATCCCGAGACGTGGTCTGAGCATCTGAGCATCTGAGCTGAGCTGTGGAGGAACACGAGTTACTGGCGTAAGCGTAAGCCAGTTGTATAGTAAAACGAAACATGAATTTCAAATGAAAACGAAAATGAAAATGAAAATGGAGCTGTGAATGAAATCCGTTATCCTTGTCGACGTTTGCCAGTCGCCTTTTTTGTTCGTTCTGTCAGTGAGAAATCACAACTGGGCTACGGCAAAACAGCACTCAAAATGGAGGAGAAGGCGGACACTGATGCCAAGGGCTGGAACTGAAACTGACTATGTCGATGAAGGCAAAGCTGAAGCTGAAGCTGAAGCTGAACCTGAAGTCGCAGTAAGAGACGGGATGCTTTTGTGGCTGTGTGTGTGTGTTTGTGTGTGTGCGTGGCACTGGTTGGCCCTAAGCTTGGCTGTGGATTCATATAAAGGGGAGTTCAGGTGTGCCAGCAGGTCGAATGCATAGCTGTAGCTGTAGCTGTAGCTGTAGCCATAGCACTTGAGCTCATTTTCATGCAATGCAGAGCCTCCTTTTAGCCATTTCACTCGTAACCACTTTTTTCACTCTCTCTCTCTCTCACACAATCTGTCTCTCACACTCTTTCACGCTCTCTGTGTTTTTATGGATGGCCAATTCTGGGGCAGGCAACACATCCACTTTTGCGGCTGGCAGGCAAACGTTGCCTATGGAATGGAAATCAGATTTGGTGGCCTTTATTCATAGTTTTGTTTCACAGCATTAGAGACGAAACTGTTCTACTGAATGCCCCATTCCTCTTATTCCTTCCACTTTGCGACTTATTCTACTCAACTTGTTCAATTGCTTTGCTTTCTTTTGTGTCGTTCAATTGGCTTAAAGCCCAGATCAGTTGCTTAATGATACAACAACATCCAGTCATTAGTGCTGACGGCTATGACTCACAAATACCTGATTACTTAGGTCATATTCTAAACTTTAGCCATGAGTTTCGTATTGTACTCAAAACGATACAATTTATTCCAATTTGCTGTGACGAAATAAATGAAATACTTGATTCGTTTGTAAAGATTCTATGTTTATGAGATAATATCTGTAGTCCTGTGGACATTCGACTGGTGTTAGATTTACATTTTAGTGGCTGCAAATATTAATTTTTAAGTTTCAACATAATATTTTAAATGTATATATTTTTATTTATAGCTTTTTATACTTTTTGTTCTATTACTTGAATGATTTATTATTATTTGAATTTCTGACTTCGATTTAGAGAATTTTTTGCTTTGCATATTATTGTAATACAATTAAGAGGCAAATCAAGAAAGTTCAATGTTTCTCTATGCATTTAAAAATGAAAATTCTTAAAGAATTTGAAAAACTTCTTGAAAAGAAAATTGTGAAAAGTGCGGGTAAACGTAATTAAGCTGATGGTGGAAAGAGGCGATTGGTAATTGAATTATTATCAATGTTTATGTAAGGAAATACAGCGGACAGAGCGAGCGACTGGCGGATAGACAGACAGGTGGAGTGTAATGAGTATCTGTGAACGATTGTGCTTTGTTAACGGCACTTGACTTCAGCTTGACTTGACTTCGTTGCCTTGTTGCGATGTGATTAATTGTTGCGTTATCCTTGGCTAAGGAAGCTGCTCATTAGCGAGTGCTGCAAAACCGTAATAGAAGAGACTGGGAAAGAATGTGTGCGCGAGAAAGGGAAAGAGGGAGAGAGAGAGAGAGAGGAAGAGTGAAAAAGGGCGAGCATCAGTGAGTGAATGATGTTTGCTATTTGACTGACTTTGACGCCATCTGCTGATAAAGTGTGTGCCACGAGTGCTAGTGTGTGTGTGTGTGTGTGTGTGTGTATGTGTGTGTGCTGATGTATGCGTGTGTGTGCTCATCTAGACAAAGTCAGTGCAGACTCGATCAAAGCAAAGGGAAACCACTTGCAAAACCTCAGAATGCAATTTTCAAAGTATCGTTGTGGCAGCGCCACAGCCACGCCCATCACAACAGGCGCACTCACACTTACACTCACACAAACACACACACACACACACATATTCAGAGACTCGCACGCAGATAGTGAGATTGAACGACTTGGCTGCTAAGACCCCGTTGGCAGGATCACAGCGGCAAAGGGAGGCAAATAAAATGCGCATAACACGCCTCATCAACTATAAGCTTCGAATGACAGCAGCGCAACAAAATAACTTGCAGTTCTACCGCACGGTTACGCCCTCCCTCCCCCCAAAGCCAACAGTCGCCCACTCGTTACTCACACACGGTTTCACTGCGCGCGTGTGTGTGTGTTTGTGTGTGTGTGTATGGATGGGCATTTCAACATCTTACAAAAGTTGCGCTCGAACTGAGGACAGACAACCATGATGAGTGTCTTAGTGAAAACAATTTCTATATTCTACCTTGTGCCAGAAGCTTCAGAGGCAAAGCAACAGCAGATGGAAACACACTCACATGTAAAAGCCACCAGACAGACATGCATAACTCTGAGATGAGTTAGTTCAGTTTGTCAGCTAGTTTCAATTGCAATTGCAATTGCAATTGCACTGCTGTCGTCGCACAGTAGCGACCGTAGAACAAACAGCGTTGAAAAATAAAAGCAAATGTGAGCGTTCGATATATTAAGCAAACTCAGCTTACAAGATAAGATAATTTTCGATTTTTGAATGATACGGCAATTATTTAATTTTATCAAATTTATTTGTTGTTATTTTGTATATTCAGCATACGTAGTCTATTTGGCATATCACGTATATGCAGTATTCGCAGTATATTTAGTATATTGAGTATACGTAATAATGTGAAAAGTTTACGCTGTATATTTGGTATAATTCGTATAGGCAGTAGTATAGAACCTTTTAGCAAGAAATTGAGTATATTACGTATACGCAGCAGCACACAATCTTTTCGTAGTATATTTGGTATAGTACATATACACCGTAGAACAACTTTTCAAGAGTATATTTTAGGTATAATGTGTATATGCAGTAGTTTACAACCTTCTAGCTGTGTATTTGGTATATTACGTATACGCCGTAGTATACAACCCTGTAAATTTGGTATATTACGTATACGCTGTACACAACTATTTGATAGAATATTGTGCATGTGAAGTATATATAGACAATAAAAGGTACATAAAATATATGTTAAATATAGGATATTACATATACTATTAAGTATACGTCGTATATTCTGTATACGCAATGTATTATTATGTATTATACCCAAACAGATTCGTTATCCAAAGGATCATATTTTCATATCTCATTTATTCAATTTACGAATAAAATTGTATCATTGTATCAGAAAATTAGTCATAGAATTGGGTATTACATTAAAAAAAAAGAGCTCGGCTATAATTGTGCGTTAATAAGCATTTCCACTGTATTAACATAGAACTATTTAAGGTGTATGATATATACAAAAAGTATGTATGTACGATTGCATGAAGTTGACATGAAGACTATACTTGATATGGTGCAGCATGCTCAATAAATTGTATAAACTTTACATTTGACTCAACGCATCAGCATGTATTGGATGGTAGCCCTCTATTCATCATCCCTTCTCCACACACACACACACACACACACATACACATAACGCGCTTCTTGAAATCTCTTCACTCCCCCTCCCTCATTCGCCTTGCGAGCGCGAGCGCTTTGCCTTTTGTAAATATTTATAGAAAGATTGTTGTATGATTTATGACAATGATAATCTCGCATGCACAATGACGTGTAAGAAATATGAGTTGATATATTCTAAACAAATATTTAATTCACATTGCCGGCAACAAACAAGAAGGATATGCGGCCCAAGAAGGAGTACACAGACCTTCAGTTCCAACTGAGTGAAGTTCAGCTAAAGGGCGAATGCCACGGGTATCACAAGTATTCTCATATGACACACACGCAGCTGTAAGTGTGTGTGTGTGGCAATGTTTGCAAAAAGTCTCAGGTAATTATGGATTAAAGGTTACATTTTAATGGCACGCTTTTAGCATGAGAACATGACAAATGGTTGGCTTTAATACTCTTTACATACGAATCGCAAGAAACGTGCCATAAACCTGTCGATTTCTGAACATTGAGTTATCACATTTCTCTCATAACTCGCATACATTTCTTTCTTTTTTCAGTTTTTAAACATTTCATATAGCATGGTGGCCAATTGAAAGTTCTTTTGGCTATTTATTGTGTTGTCTTGTCTTGTCTGAACTTAGACATTACTCGAACTGGCAGTTTGCCTTTTATTTGACAAGAGTTCGCTGTGTATCCCTAACTAGGCTGTCGCTTTCATGCTGGACATGTTGCGATACGCGTTGCGAAAGCACATCAGGGTTGAGCACAAAAATATTGCTGGCAAATTGACATGTGATGGCTATGCGCATGGTTTGGCAACACAACAAAAAAAAAAAAAAGAACACAACGAAAAAAAAAAAACAGCAGAAAAGCGGATACTTATTTAACCCAGTTAGCCTCGCTTCTCGCTTGCAACCAGCTGGGGCCAAGGAGACGCCTTTGGCGTCCATGCATGAGTGTCCGAAAATAGATTCAGAGTGTAGTGGCCAGCATCCTGCGTCCTGACATCCTGTTTCTTTTTTTTTTGCTACCCAAACGAGCGCCTATGAGTCGATTTGCCCCTTTTTTTTTTGTGTGTGCTGTTGATGTGCTTCATTTTGTTTCATAATCGATAAATGATATTGTTTAGCGTTGTTCGCTGATATGAATTGTTGAAGCACACACACACACACACTCACACACACACATACGTACGTACGTAAACGTCAATGGCATGCAAAATAGCCATAGGCCAGTTGCCGGGACAACTGGTAAACTAAACCCCGGCAAAGCCCAAGCGAACGAACCAATGCCGCATGGCATAACAAAAAGGATTTGGACTTAAGCAGCTTACATGTAAACAGCACACACACACATACAGCTGGGCAAAATGTATTGCATACTTTTATGCAGATTATGAACATGGTTGTTATAGTTACGAGTTACTTACGAAAAGGGGTTGCCGTTGCCGTCAAGGTAGCGCGTCTATCGCATTGCAGCTGGCGCCCCCAAAAGCGAATATGTGTGCTTCCCTTTTTGCTTTTGCTTCTTCTCTTCGGAGACATCGCTTCATTTCCATATGCTACAAAGATGTCGCTGGCAAAAGTAAAATCCAAGTCATAAGCCATATTCCTTCATCATCCACTTTGACGCCGGCAAAAGACAGTAGTTGTAAAAACAGTCGCGCCTGCGCAGCGAAGAGAAGTGAAGAGGTGCTTGGAAAGTAGCATGGATAAATGGCAAAGATGCAGAAGGAGCAAATGGCAAATATGCTAAATGCAAGCCGCCTCCCTAAGACTGCCTGACTGCCTGTCTTCCTGCCTGACTTGGGCTTCCGTTCTCTGTTTACCCTGCATGTAAATGAGTGTCATATTTTCTCCAGCTTTTCTTGGCTGGCTTTGCCTTCTTCTTCGGCTTGGGTTCAGGCATCATCAACGTCTTTGGATTGTCCCAGCTTTTAAACATTCCAACTGTTTATTTTTTTGCCCCTTTTTCTGTTTTTCTCTCTTTCTCTGTTGGCAGCTGTTAGTTGTTAAATCAACTACTTTGCATCAAAATATCAATGCATACTTTTGCTACAGGCATAAATTACCAGAGAGATGAGATTTACGAGTGTCAATTCAATGCCCAACAAGGGTGCAGCATCGACTGACGGATCACGATGACATGTTGATTTGTCGTTCCCATACCTTAAACTTTGTCCTGATTTAATACCTCTTCCTACGGAGCTTTGAGCTTTAGGTAGTTTAGTGCAGTTTGAATCTTTAAGCATACTTAAAAGCGAATGAAAAAATAAAGTTACAAAACGAAATTATATTTTTCTATATTGCCAATTTATTAAAAACTTTTCATTTTTCTTAAACCTTTTTTTATTTTGGTTTTTGTGTATACAAACATAAACGAATATTTTAGCACACGTTAAATCTCTAGCCACAAATGAAGCTTTTGCGAACCTAAAATGTATTATTAAAATAATATTTCAATTTATTGATTTAAATGTTATTTTATATTCTAGAGATTAAAATAGAATCCCTAGTGTGTTTGCTGCTTAAGTAACTGTAACAAATAAGAAAAGATAAACAACGAAATTTAAATATGCGACACAATTTTAATTTTATTTTATGAGTTCGGAACATTTCAATCAACTAATATAAATTGTTGGCGCTTGTTTCTATTTTCTTTTTAATTTAATAAGTCTGAATAATTTAATGAAACTGCGAAACTGTTGTAAGCCAAATGCGAGCGCTTAAAGCTTTACTCAGTGTATCATCGATTTGTCGCCAGAATAAACGATTAATCTGCAACGCGCACATATAGCATTTATATAAATAGTATACTTTGGCATGTGTAAATCATAAAGTGGCGCACCAAATTGAGCTTAGCTGTTACTATGTGTGCGCATTTAACGCATAATTTATAGGACCACGCATGGAATCTTTAATTAAAAATGAAAAAATTAACAAACCGAAAGCGAGTGGGAGAAAGAGAGAGATGGTACAGCAATGGAATACACGTGCGTCGAGTAGATATTTATGACGGTGAATCGCAGTGACTGCAGATAATTGCATATTAGGCATACGCCACGTATGCCATGGCAGACGCAGTTGCTACTGTTGTTGTCGTTGTTGCTGCGCTTTCATATTTCGATGTGCATACTTGGCATAATTTATTTATTTTTACTTTATCTCCTCTTATTTGCAACTATAAAGCAGTTCGTTGCACACACACACACACACACACACACAGAGAGGAAGAGACCGTCCAAAAACAAATTGCAACAAAATTGTGAAAAATCAAATGTACTTAAAGTTATTTATATTATTTTCGCTTGGCAGTTGCCGGCAGCTGTAGAGCTTTCTAGCGCACACAGCCAGCGAGTGGGGTTAATGGCAAGAGGAGTGCAAAGTAGTTGGAGGTGGGAAGTATACGACGGTGCAGCAGAAGAAGAAGAAGAGTGGCAACAGCTCTTGGCAACTTCTTCTGCTTCTTCTGGCATCCTTTTGCTCTGTAGTCTTTGCTATCATCAGCCAAGTTGATGACTTCACACAAACTGCAATTTGTTGTTCTTGTTGTTGTTGTTGTTTGCATTTGCCACGTCCCTTGACATGTGTGTGTATGTGTGTGTGTGTGTGTGTGGGAGTATGTGTGTTCTTAAGTGCATATTGCACTTGCACTTTGACTGAATCTGTCTGTCTGTCTGCGTCTGCCTCTCTTGGCATGCCTCAGCGGACTAATAGCTTGATAAACTGTATTTCGCGCTTTCATTATGAATGACGGTTGACACTATTTTTCTCCTCCTCCTCCTCTTTCCTCCTCATCTTGTATAGCTCATGATGAATCTGGTTGATTCTTTTTCGGGTTTAACACTTAAGCGAAGCTTGTGCAATAAAAAGGATTCACAGTTAAAAGAAAATTCCTTTGCATTAACATAATTTAAGTCATTGAACCGTAAACTTGATCTGTGATTCGTTCCACGAATTCGCTTTTGTAAACAGTTGTCTATTCTTTTTTACTGCAAAAAATTGAAGAATAATTTACAGCTGTCTTTAGTATGTGAAGCGGGAATAACAAGGCACAAAAACGAAAAAAAAAAAACAGAAATGTGATAAGCTCGTGACGTTGACGTTCGTTCAATCGCTCGATTGCCAAAGAATTTTACATTCAACTTTTGTTTCGTTCTTTTGCTTCTTATTATTTAAATTATATTTTATTTTATTTTCACGTTTTTTTTTTGTCTTCTCGCTTCTGAGGGAACCTGGCGGAATATAAAGGGGCACACCACACGGCAGACAAGTACTCATATGATGAAATACAAATTAAATTTCCACGCACAAAAAATCAGATATGAAATGTAAAACGTAACGTAACGAGAGACGTGTCCCGAACTGTGTGTGTAGGTGTGTCTGTGTGTGTGTGTGTGAGTGTGAGTGTGAGTGTGGGGGACAAGCTGGAGACATTCGCCGCTCGGTTAAGAAACAGAAGCTGATGCGACGCCCGTGAATATTGCCAACCTTATCCGTGGTCTTATGTATATGCCTCATGCCTCATGCCACACGACATGCGACGTACGCCACATGCCTCACATGTCTCATCCCCTGACGTTTTGCATGACACCAACGAAGACGCTTCATCAGCGACGCGCTTCCTCTTGCAGCTGTTGTCTTTATACCCAACAAAAATCAACGTACCACGGGGCGTATACGTGCGACACTTTTAAAGCACAAATAATTATGAAATTTCTTTTGTATTTTCAATTATTTTCATTCACATTTCGTTTTTTGTTTTAAATGATTTTCGCATTAAATTTAAATTCTTCGAAGCAACTACGGATTAAGCACAGGGTTTATTGCTGTTGAGCAGCTTATTAAGCTTAACATTTTCCCTCGCCAACCAACCAAAAGAAGAAGAAGTAGAGCTCCACTTGTTTCATTCTGCGTAGGGCTCAAAATTCGCAGCTCACAGCAATTGAAGGCAAATTTAAATGGAGCTCTCCTGCTCTTCTCCACCATCTTCGTACGCATGCCATCAGCCACAAGCTTTGGCATATTGCATAAAGGGGGAGTCGTCGCCCCACTCCCCTTCTCCATCAAACCTGAGCTCAATCGAAATCAGCACTCAACGATGCCACAACTTCGCCTCTGTTCTTGCCCCTGTCTCCGCCCCATGCCACTATCATTGTGTAAATGCGTAAAAAGGCGTATAATTTGCATGAGATTTGATTTCATGCCATCACCGTAGACAGTAACGGCAAAGTTTTTTCTTTTTCTTGTTATTTTTTTTTTATACTACAGACACTTAGTGTCGTTGCAACTTAAAAATAAAAGTGTGGCAAGGTGCAAGGCGGTTAAACGTTTATCATAGCAAAATAGGAGCTGCGTAGAATGCGAAACTAATGCCGCATTTCACTTGCGGAGAAGCTTAAGTGATATTTTGTTTTAAACAATTCAAGTGCTTAACTTGGGGGAGTGAAACTAGGGAATAGGGAATGAAAGATAATCTGAGAAGACGTCTTAGTAATTGTTTTACAAAATCTATGGAAAATAAATCTAAATATTTCCTAATCCTGCAATGATATTAAAAGAGGGAATTAAATGCATCTTTTTCGGTTTTTAAGTAAATTAAATGCCATGGAATATAATAGAAAAAAAATTAAAGAATTGTTGCTGTTTTTTTTGTCGTCTCAATTGAAGACTGAATTATACTTTTAATTTTAACAATAGCATAGTCATTTAATGAAAATAACATTTTGATTTTTGTTTGAATGTTAAATCACATTTTTAATATTTTAATTTTAAATGAATATAGTAAAAATGTAAATAGTTATATGTGTTTCAATTAAGTAACAATCAACAAGATTCATAATAAAACTAATCATATTTCAAAATTGCGCGATTAAATCTTTAATAATCAACCTTGTTGTTCAATTGAGAAGTTGTCATAAGTCATAAGTTATGAACAGCAATAAATATACACATATAAAAATATAAATAAGATAAAGATATTGTGGCTCAATCTAATATTTTGTTTAAATCAAATCAAAGTAGCAATGAATATTACATTAAATTAAAAGTAAACCTTTAATTTTTAATAAAACATTGAAAGAGTATGTAACATGAAATAGTATGTAACAACATTAATAATAAGACTAATCATAAATCTTAGTTATGTGATAAGCTACCATATTGATAAGTTTCCAAGAAGTAAATATATAAATTATGAAAAGAGTAAATATTATTTTTAATTTAAGGACATTAGCGACTTTGATATCATTTAAAAGTGAAGTCATCTTTTAAGTAAATTTTTGCTTGATATTTTAATTAGTAATTTGGAAAACCTTTTTAAAATAATCTACGATTTGTTTAATAAAAAAAATACCTGGAAAATAAAAAACAAATTCGCTTTACTATTTAGTCTTTTAAAAAATGACTTTAATTGGTTTTATTTCGAGTACAAACTTGCACAAAAATTGCAGCACTTAAATCCGGATTAACCGAGTTAAGGTTGGCTCTAGAGTCGAGGGATTCTCGCTGCCGCACAGCTGGACTTGGATTCCTTTTGTGGCTTCTGGGCTGAGGTGAACTGGTTGAGCATTGATAACCACTCACGAACACATTGGATAATTTACGGTTGGAGTGGATCTAAATGCAGCTAGAAATACGCTAGATAATTTGTATTTACGCGAATTTCATGCACGTGCTAAGCTCACCTGGTCGACACCGTCTCGCACTCCCCTCCCCTCATTCTCCACTCGCCTCACGCCTTTTTGCTCTCACCGGGCTGTGACTCTGGCCTTGGGTCACCTTTTGCAATGGCTCCATGGCAATTGACAGCTTCAGATACAATGTTGCAAATAGATAGCAGCGTGTATTGCAAATGTGTTTTATCCCTTGTCGTTGCTTTTGCTGCCGTTGAGTACATATAAAAACAATAAGCAAAACGCCAAAAGCAGCAGCATCAGAAGTAGCATTCACATTTGCGATGTGGCTCTGTGGCGATGCCAATGGCAATGGCAATGGCAATCGTTGTGTGCGCTACGTTATGAGTATCACAATGAGAACGACAGTGAGAACGAGAATGAGAGCAAGAATAAGAAAGAGAATGAGACTGAGTTTGAGTATGAGAATGAGAATGGCGATGGCGGTGGCGGTGGCAAGGGCAAACAAATACAACAATAAATATTAATAAATTTCACATGATCATAAAAATGAATTTGTGAATCCAACACGCACATACTGAGTTACTCACACGCAAAACGAATACACCCGTACACTCACACACACACAAATGCATACAAACATATTACATTATATGGCTTAACCATAACAAGGCAATCACATTATTAGGCAGCACTGAGCACAAATACGACAGCCACAGCACCTTCTCTCTGTCTCTCTGTCTCACTGTCTCTTCTCTGTCCCAGTCGCAGTCACAGTCACAGTCATTCTGTCTGTCTCTCTGTCTCAATGGGGGCGTGGCTGATGGTGGCAGGTGGGCTGGCGCTTTTGGGCTTTGGGTTTCGCTTTATTTGGGGCGGTGTCGTCTTTAAGCATCAACGGCTGTTAGGTGTTTTTGCTTCAAGTGCACACACACACACACACACACGCACACACACACACACACAGACAGAGAAACGGAGTCGGAGACACGAGGAAACACTTGGAGAGATACTGGCACACGCATGGCTGTAATATAAACATATGCAATAAGGTTATCTTATTACCAGAGAACCAAGAAGAGGCTGAATCACCACACGTTGGGCGCCACAATGCGCGTACAGTAAATCGAAGCAGATAATTTTACCACCCAGCACCGTCTACTCTCCACCATCATCCTCCACCACTTATGTCAGTGGATTTTAGGCAATTTGTGTTGAAACTCCTTTCAACCGCTGCCGCTGCTGCTGTCATAGAATTGTTTGGCCATATCCGATCCGAGCAAAGCAATATATCTTTGCACACTCGCTAACCATAGTGTTGAAGGATTTATGCTCTTGAGCCGAGGACACGATGTCACAGATTATAGCTATAGCTAGAGCTGCTGCGATATTTGGTCGCAGTTCAGTTTTGTCTTTTCATTTGTTGGCCACTTTAGTTTTCTTTTCTGCTAGAAACAAGAGGCTATAGTTAAGTGTAGTCAACTTGAACATATGGGTAGTTTTATTGAAAGCTATTTAATATACAATTTAATATACAAAAAACAGGTGGGAAAGCTACAGTCAATTAATTGCAAACTAAACCATGGAGTTCAAAATATATCACAGTATGCAGAAAATACCATAAAGTGCAAAATATACTATATAGTCCAAAATATACCATAGAGCGCAAAATATACCATACGGTGCAAAACATACCATAGAGCCCAAAATATGTCACAAACTAAATTATAGAGTACAAAATATACCAGAGTGCAAAATATACCATAAAGTGTTAAATATACCATTTACTTCAAAACAAACCATAGAGTTCAAAATATACCGTATAGTGCAAAATATACCATAGAGTCGAAAATATGCCATTTTCTCAGCCAAAGAAGCTAAAAACCAATTGAAGGCGGCGTAATAAGCCATACAAAAGAATTTATTATATATCTTCAAAATTTCTACTTTCAACATATTTGTATCCGATTCAAATTTTTAGCATTCATACAAACTAAAGTTTTTATTATGTGTGCCAAAATTCATGGCTCTAGCTTCAAAGTCCAACTTATGAATTTTGGATATTACAATTTTTATTATTATTCTAAATTAATGTAAACATTGTGGACAAGACTTTTAATCAATTAAAACATTAATATCAATTAAGCAACACAACGAATTTCAGTATTCTTGGAAAAGACAAACCACAAATTCTGAGAACAATTCGCTGAATGCTTTGTCGACTTGTTTTATGGCATCGCATCGCTTCGAATGGAATCGAATCGAATCGCATCGAATCGAATATGCTTCAGCGATCTGTCAATTTCAAAGTAAACGAATTATCACAACATTGGACATATGGACGGCATGGACTTTACCTTGTGATATAGAGCCCAGGCAATGTGTTGAGCTCACACTCCCCGTCTGTTCTTGATTCCCATTTGGCTTTGGGCCAGGCAGAAGGAGGCAGGCGGTATAAGGATGCGCAGAAAGTGGCTGCTTTAATGACATGACTTGGCCAATGCCAATATTAACGTATGTACCGGTGTGTACCACCTTTCATATGTTGCGGGGCGTGTTTATTATATATACGGTAATTTGAATGTGTACAACAATAACAGCAAGCGAGCGAGCGAGCGAGCGAGAAGAACACGAGACGACAACGAGCAGGCAACGGTTGTTGGAACAACAGGCAAAAAGCAACCCAATGTTGCGGCTCTCCTATCACAAGAAAGAGCAAGGGGAAAAGGGACGGACAAAGAGGGAAAGTGAGGGGAGAGAGAGAGAGAGGAGAACTTGGAAAAAATGGACCAATCGATAAGAATGTAATTTGCCATAATTCACTGAAATTTGCTCGGGATATTGGCTTTATTTTTTTATACACACACACAGACACACAAATATATATGTGGTATTTCTGGCCGAGTGTATCGCTGTGTGTGTAAGCCATTTATGTAGGTGTGTGTGTGTGTGTGTGTGAGTGAGTGAGGCTGTCCTAACAAAAAATTATTAATGGCAAAAGGCAGTTGGTATTAAAATTACACCTACTAAAGGCAAAGGCCCCCAAGTACAACACAGTCATACTAATTTACGCTGTCAATACTCTCTGAGTATGCATGTGTGTGTGTGTGTGTGTGTGAGTGTGCGTGTGACATATTTATGCATGTATGTGTACATTATGATGTTGCTCTCAGGAGCCTCTTGCGCCCTTGCATGCATTAAATTGACATTCATATTACTTATTTATGCATGGGAAATTAATTTTGATATGTTGATTTCTTGCATGAACAAATCCAGCCACACTCACACACACACACACACACACTTGGACATGTATTCAACACGTTTCGACATGTATGTGAAGTGAACAAATTCAGTTTTGTAGCACACAAAAAATTAGTTATACGATTCACAGCTTCCGATCTTATGCAAGCGTGAAAGCTGAGAATTCCGGAATTAGCAAAATAAAAATAGAAAACAAAAAAGATATTTCCTTTGCATTTGTCAAACGTATATTAAATAATTGAAAATGTTTCACATTAAGAAGCAAGAATTGAGTGAAATAAATATAAGTAGGTGCAACAATTGCAACTGCGTATTCGTAAAGATTTGAATTTATGTATTAGTGTTTGAATTCACGTTAGTCTTGCTTAGAAAAAAGAAAGAAATATAAGATCAGCTTTCATACATATGTGGTTAGTTATGTTTCATGAAATATTTGATTTGATTACAAATTTATTACCAAATTCGTATCATATAAAGTAAAAAGTGTTGGTGTTAAATTTAATTATATCTAACCGTAATAAATAGTTGAATAATGATTTCATCTAGAACATGAATTGTTGCAAATTCTAGTGGTAGTTTTTTTTGCTGTCCATTTGAAGACCCCATGAAAGCTAAAAAGTTGTACACCTTGAGAAAAAGTACCAAGCGAACATAAGTGAACAACAAGCAAGAGCAGAGTGAAGACAACTATTGTCCATTTGGTATTTAAAGAATTGTTACATAATATATATGTACCTAAATCAAAAGTTTCTTCAAATTTTCAAATGCTGAAAAACCCAAATTCAAAAATTGCAGTTTGATTGAAAAAGTATTAATTTTCCCTGCATACTTTGAGGCTGCTGTGATATAAATTGTTAGAATCACACAACAATCAAGTCTTTGGATGGGAATCTTAGTATTCAATTTGTTAATGTACTCATATTATTTTTAAATATTTTACTACCTGTAAACATGCGCATATGATTTTGAAAAGTAATATTACCTGTTACAGCATAAAACTACAACAATCTTTCAAAATAATTCAAAAATTTCTGCCTGTTGCTCATTTCAATTTGCCAGGTATTTCACAGGCAACTTTTTATTAATAATATCTTATTATTACTCAGTCTATTACTCTATTAATAATTATTATAATACGAAATAAAAACAAAATTAATAAACTAGGAATGTTCATTCAAAGATGTAGCTGCTAAAAGTTTAAAAAGCAAGCAGAGTGCGCTTAAAATAAATAATATAATTTACGATTCACTGCATTAAAGACAAGTTCGATACTTTAATAGATAAACGAATTAAGTAATGTATATGCTTCACATAAATATATTATAATTCGTAAGCTGTCGGAAAAGAAGTAACAATCAACTTACGATGCTGCTGCTGACGACTGGCATTCATTCTATGCTCGAATAAAGGCACTTAACATACCTTATCGAGTTGTCTGCTGCTGCTGCTGCTGGTTTCATTAACAAAATCTAGATGAATTTCGATAGCCTCTCTCTTCAAACGAGCCTAAAGTGAATGAGTGAGTGCGAGGAAGAGGAAGAGGAAAAGGGAGAGTGAGACAGTACTCGTACTTCACCCCCCAACTGCACAATTTACTTATGCCTTAAGCACCCTCTGGGTTA
This sequence comes from Drosophila niveifrons, assembly GCA_035046325.1. NCBI lineage: Eukaryota > Metazoa > Arthropoda > Insecta > Diptera > Drosophilidae > Drosophila > Drosophila niveifrons. Next base: position 5,830,444 of record JAWNOC010000063.1, on the reverse strand, counting down.
TTTCAATCACTGGCTTTGTTCTTAATTTATGCACGCCATTTACCAACACTTTGAACACGTTCACCGAGAGCAAGCGAGGGAGGGAGGGGGAAGAGAGGGAGACTGTCGTTCGTATACATAAATTGCTAGCTGGCCCATAATAACCATCGCCATTGGCATCGATCCGCGGGCAATGGACATCGTCCACATCCAATTGCCCATCAGAGGTCGTAGTCGGCGTCGTCGTCGTCGTCGTCGTCGCACATTCCCCAAAACGAGTTGGAGTGGGAAATGGGGGGAGGGGGAGCAGCAGTAAAGTGGAGAAGAGACTTTGGCTACGCTTTCTAGTGACGCTTCCGTGACGTTAATTCATTATGCGCACTTCCTGTCATCCGGTTCGTTTCTGTTCTCGGTTCGGGACTTGCAATTTGCCATTCCTCATTGCCAAGTTGTCTCGCATCGCTATTTCATTGTTTTTAATCACTTTTCAGTCAACCCATCAAATAGCCCCGAGCAGCGAACAGCGAGCAGCGACGCACTCTGATTGCCAATACAATGATTAGATGAAGAACAGAGCATGCTTCGTACTATATTATGTCATAGTTATTAACATTTCATAGCCCAAAGATATTGGCATTTGCATTACTCATTAAATAGAGCGCACATCGCACATCGCTCATCGATTGAAGCAGGCGTTTACCTAGCGAAATTTTCAATTAACTCCACTTCACTTCATTGTCTATTTTTAGTTGCCCCTTGGTTTGCTTGTACAAATAATATTAAAGTCACTTTAGCTGCAGCTATTCAACATTTACAACTTGCAGTCGTTCAAAACTTTACATTCTTTTTTTTTTTTTTTGCTGACTGGATTGTCTTTCTTTTCGCCAACTTCTTGACCCGATTCGAAAACGACTCAAATGTCGAAAAGTTGTCAGCGACATTGGTTGATGGTTTAATTCTTTCTTGGCACTCGCAATTGAATATCCAGCGTTTCGAGTTATTTGGCTGCCAAATTCCCTCTAAAACCAACTGTTTGAGTTGTGTTTTTTATACCCGCTACCCACAGCGTGGATGGGTATTATATCTTTGTGCCTGCAGGAAATTTTTGTACGAGGCAGATGGAGGCAATTCCGAACCTATAAAGTATATAATAAAGTTCTCTTTGGTATATTTTAAATGTAGTAGTATATTAATATACCATTTGAAGTATATATAACCTCTGGTTCATCTAAACATGGATAGATTACAATATATTTTAGTCTATTTTTGGGTTACAATATATCTTAGTCTATTTTTGGTATAATAATCAGTAGTATAAAAGTAAAGTATATAAGGGGTTTAATATATTCTTTGGTATATTTTAGATGTAGTAGTATATTGATATGCCATATGCAGTATATAATCTTCAGTATATTTAAATATATGTATTAAATGTATATTTTAGTATTTTGCCGTATATTGGTATTTGGTATATTTAATGCATGTAATCGCAATTTTCCATTCTCTGACACCGTAAAGATGTATAAAACACACTATGGAAAATTTGATATGGTATATATTTTTCATTGTAATAGTATATTAAAATACTAAGTATAGCCTTCAGTAATATATTTTAGGCATATAGGTTTAGTATGATGTATTTATAATGTAATAGTAGGAATATCCACATACTAAATATATCCTTTGTTATACATTACTTTTTTACTTTTATTGCTTTTTGGTATATGTAATGAATAATGTCGCAATGTTTTATTCTTGCTGAAAATGTGTATCGGGTATCTCACAGTCGAGCACACTCTATTGTAGCTTTCATACTTCATACTTCATACTTGTTTTTTCCGGTTGGTTGATTATTGGTTTCGTTGCGAGTCGTGTTAATTCATTGGATGTTGTTGCTTCGGTTTCACGAAAACTTCAACTCGAATGCTAAACACTCGAAAAGTTTGTTGCGCAAATTTTGATAAATTTGGTATTTGTTTTGTATATTTCGTGTGGCAGTTGGCTCTAGTTTATGGTTGTTGTTGTTGTTGTTGTTGCTGCTGCTGCTGCTGTTGTACGTCAAGCAATTAAGCGATAAGCATGCTAAATACACAGCACTTCCATTCCCCACGCTCAAAGTTGGGCCACCACAAAAATTTGTGCCATGAAAAGACATAACATTCGAAGTCCAACAACAACAACAATAAGGACATTATTATATGGATAAGGTTCGGGCATATACATACATAGAGAACATGGACAAGGCAGTAAGCAGTTGGCAGTTGGCAGTTAGCAGTTAGCAGCTAGGAGCTAGATGAAGATAACCACTTGAAAACTCATTAGTTGGAATTATAATTAGACAATTATTAGGTTTTTAATTTGTTGTTCGCTCTGCCGCTAATGCTAGTTATAGTTATAATGACTATTTGCTATTGCAATTACAATTACAAATACATTTACACTCACAATTACAATTATGATTATGATTATGATATTATTGTTAAAATTGCTCATACGCTCTGTTGGCAGTAATAATTGTTATTACTTCTTGATAATTGCAAAAGAAACTTCAGTACATCATTAACAATACTTTATGTTTGTAGCTTCAAAAATGGATAAAGTTTATTTATTTTAAATGTATAATTTATTTAAATTTTTTTTGCGACATTTGGTTAGGGAAAATAAAAGGCAAATTTAATTAGGATTATGAAGGCATTAAACGTTTAATCAGCCTTTATTTCTGCATTTCTCTGTCTGTCACAGCTTATTGATATTTAGTAACTTTAGGATGAATATGAAAATGACAAAACATGAAGAAAGTCAGTTAAAATAAAGTCGACATAGAGTCGTGAAGACATTCACTTATCTCAATTAAGTTTAAGTTTAAGTTTTTGACTAAATTGTTTAATTGAATTGACACTTGTAAAATGAAAGCCGTATTAAATAAATGTAAATTTGTCATGCCTACATTTACAAAGCTTTAAGAATTGCCTGAAATTTATAAAGTATCGAGTCTTTCAGTTGGCCATAGAATATGCATATTACATAAAATTTTATTAACATTATATATAACAGAATATTGTTGCAAGCGGCAGAAGCTTTAACAGCTTATTAGGTGGCATAGAAAACAAAACTGGGGATTAGCTGCAGATCCATAAAATGATGTTGAATGTTCAGCGATGGGAATTTTTTTTGAAAACCCCTTGAAAAGCCTGGCAATGAGATGTGAAAATGACGATAAGTAGAAGTGCTGGTATTATTTCAATAATATGAATAAAATGTAAGTGCCCCCCCTCAACTCGAATGTGTGTGCGAGTGTGTGTGTGCACTGAAGTACTTATGGCACGTAGCTGTGCCCCCAAAATAGTCGACCGCAGAGTGGAGCTCAAACAAAAACCAACTCGACTCGACTCTGACAACAAATGCGCAGACAAAAATAAATCTAAAACAGAGCAAATGAAAGAGACAGGGAGATGCTTGCACGTGGCGTATGTGTGTGTGTGTGTGTGTGTGTGTGTGTGTATGTGTTGGGTAATAATCTTATCTTTAACTCGGCAGAAACAGAAGCCGTTGATGTTGCGCTGTTGTTGCTGTTGCTTCTGCTAGCATTGCTCGTAGCTAGCGACTGTGAAAGCAGCAACTGTGACTGCGACGACAACAGCAACAGCAACAGCAACAGCAGCAGCGACTCTGACTGGGACTGTGACAGCGACTGGCATTGTATGGTAAATGTGCGTGCCACTCAGAGTCATCTCTCTGTCTGCACAAGAGTGTGTATATGTGTGTGTGTGTGTGCAGTGCCATTTCCATATGGCGTCATATTGCTGGCTGTCATGACGGCGGCTTCTGTTGCTGCTGCTGCCGCTGCTGCTGCTGTCGTTGGTTTCATACAATTGAAATTTGTAATTATTCAAATCGGATTTAAATACACACACACACAGACACAATCAGAGGCAGAGCTCACAGCTCACAGCTCGAAGCTCGAAGCAACCGCCGACAGGTGAGGGAAGCTGCAAAGTGCGGGGCGGACTTTAGTTTCGAGCCGGCGAAAAGCGACAAAAGGAAAAGCAGAAGCCGAAGCAAAAGCAAAAGCAAAAGAAAAAAAAAATAACGACGCCGCCAGCTAAAAAATAAAATAATCAAAATTATAGTCTGCCAACAGGCGAAACGAGAGAACGACTGATGAGAGGCCTCAAGTGGAAGAGGAGGCGGAGGAGAGAAGGAAGGAGTGGCAGACAGGTGCATGCTGAATCAAGATGAAGGCCATGCTCCACACTTTTGCAACTCCCCTTTGTCACTGTGTGTGTGTGTGCGACAACGTCAAATTGGATGAAAATTAATTCATTTTGAAGCGTTAAGATTCTTTACGCGCTAATGAGTTGAAGTGTGTGTACACACACAAACACACAGAGAGAGAAAGAGAGAGAGAGAGAGAGAGAGAGAGGCAAGCACAGATTTGTTTGCAACAGATGCTTTAATGCCTCCGCCTTCGCCTGCTCCTTTTCTTTTTTTGGGCATGTGGTTGCTAAGATGGGCGTGGCTCGCTGCGGAGATGAACGACCAACGAATAGTTAACAGCATCATCTTTGCTGCCTTCTAGCACGCTGCCACTTGAGCCCTGCAAAAACCACAACAATAAAAATAACAAAAAAAAAAAAAAAACAAGATGAGCAGCAACAGCAGAAGCATAAAATATTCTGCTGGCATATGAGCAAAATCTTCAGCTCCAAAGCAACCGAAACGCTTGGCAACACCCAGGTCAAACCTCAATCCGTTTTGACTATCCACAGCTTGTGAATGGCAAAATGGGTGGAGTTATTATAGAGATCCATTCTATTGAAATTACGCAAGCCACGAAAGCAAAGCAAAATTATCGAAACGTTAAGCAAAAAAAGAAGGAAATGTTTTAAATATAATAAAATTTTCATTGTTCAATGATTTATGTCTAAATGGCTGAAATAATTCTGTTACACATTTGTTTTTTTTTTCTATATATTATATTATATTTTTTAAGTTTACATTTGCAATTTTTTTTATTAAATTTATGAACTTTTAGTGCACAACTATTCTTTGACTGTTGCTAAATGTCTTACATTATATACTGAGTATGTAATTTAAGAAAAAAATAAATTTTTAGCAAAAAACATTTTTTCATTTCAGTTATCCTAAAAGATTGTTCAATGTTTAAGCCGTTTCCACTTTAAACCTATTCTTAAAATGCAAAAGTTTTCAATTTTAAAGCTGATCAAAATAATATTAAAAAGTTTATTTAAGCCTCCTTTATGTTTTATGTAATTTTTAATTAATTATAATTTTGCTTTTAATTTCGAAACATATAATACATATAACTTGTACAAATATTTACTTTAAATATTAATCTGTATTGTAATTCAAGACAATTTGCTAATAACCAACTACTTCACGTATCTAACAATATAAGCAAAATCTATTTGAATTATTTTGTCATAAATTCATTCCAACAAACTGCGTATTTTATTTTTTAAACCAATTCCATTCCTTTATTTTCTTATTAGTATTTATAATTTAAATATTAACTGCAAAATAAACTAGTTTAACTTTTTATATATCATTTTGTGTTTTTGTTTTAAGTAACTAACATATAAATTACTTGAATCACCTTTAAAATTAGAGCCAAACTTTCGTATTTGGCATGGTAATTTGCAATTGATTTAAAGCACATTAAACTATTTGCTGGCTCCTCGGCTATCGTCGTAATCATGAAGACAATTTGCTGTGAATATATGTGTATTCGCATTCGTATGCATGCGCAGCGGGGATTCGTATCTGCAATTAGCAATTACGCACTTTGGGACTATCTAATCGACTCGATCAGGAGGAGAGCCAAGTGGACTTGCAACACACTTGCAACACGGCGGCCAACGTTGCCTTATTTGTGCCAAAAGGCGAAGCGAAGACCGAGCAACTTCGATGTGGATACGGATTCTAGAGCACGAGCATAAGACTGTGGCACTTATCGGCACTTGGCCATCTGGACAGCGTTCAACTGCAGCAAGAGTGTGTGGAGGGTGGTGAGGGTGAGGGAGTGGGGGTGGGAGAGAGGGGAGACTGGGGCAAACTACTGCCAAATTACTTTAACTCGATTCATTTTGCAATTGGTTCTGTTTGCTGGCTGCGCTTGCCTTTTCTCCTTTTTTTTCTGATACCCCTATATAAATTTGTGTGTGTGCGAGAGTGTGTGTGTTGTATCTATGTGTATGTGTGTGTGTGTGTGTGTGTGTTACCCTTCCAAAGAAAGCAGCTAGCTTGAGTTTGAGCATGAGCTTGAGCCTGCCAGCGACAGGTAAAGGCATTGCTAAAGATACTTGGACGAGCCTTTTTCGGGTGCTGGCTGCGTTTTTGCTGCTTGCGTTCGGCTGGCTATGAAACAGATAAATTGCAAAAGTTTTTCCAAATATTTTCACAAGACGTCGACGACAACGACGACACACAACGACGGAGGAAGGGTGATGGTGAGGGGTGAGGGGTAACAGCCTTTGAATTGCGGCAAAACGTGGTTTGGTTGTTGGTTTGTGGGTTGCCGAACCGAAAAATGGATCTGCCTTTGGTTTCGAGTCTTGGGCGCATAGCGCAAAAATCTGCAATAAAATTTTACCAATAAACTTTAGACGAGCACACACACACACACATACATGGACACGTGGAGACGGCACGTGGATGAGAATGCGGATGTGGATGCGAATGCGGACAGGTGGAACTTTTTGAACTATACTAAATTATTGTAGTTGCTGAAAAAGTTGGCCCTCTGCAGCAGCAGCAAAAATGAAAATATATAAAAAACAAGAGCAGCAGCAACATGTCCTGCCATATACACACATGTTTGCTGTTTGACACACTCCCACACACACACACACACACATACGCGTGGCGTGTTGGGACAACGCACCTTTTGACATGCCCATAGAGCCCTCTGGGCGTCTGAAGCGGAGGAAGGCGAGGGAAACAGGCCGCTGGCATAGATAACGCTGCACATATGCGAGGCGTGACGTTGGTGGAGAAGGGCGATGGGGGCGGGAGGCGGGCTAGAAAAGCTATAAAATGTGGTGAGCTAATGGCAGAGCAGCCTCTGCAGCTTCCTCTCTCTCGCTCTCTCACTCTGTCGCCAGCCACTTCAGCCTGTGGCAGTTATTAACTTTGAGTGATAAAAGAAGTGACATGCAACTGAGCGTGGGTTGGGGCGAAGGGGGTGTCAAAGTGGGGGCAGACTGTAGTTTCAGTGCCATTGCCTCATGTGTGTGTCTGCAACATTTCATTGCACTCAAAATCTCTGCAATTCTCATCTCTCCACATTTTTTCGTTTGCGCATTTTAATACCCGCTGCCTAAAAAGTAGTTGGGTATTCTCTCCTTATGAAACTAAGTGCAACTGCTTTCTATTAATTTAATACATCCATTAAAATGTCTTTCATAATCAAATTGCATTAAGTAAAAGTATATTTATATTTAATAAATAGATAATACCAATAGCTGCATCATAAAATTAAAGAAGCGAATTCAAGTTGACTGCATTTATTAAAAATCTACAGCAGGTATTTAAAAAGTTGAGCAGACTCCATTTGACTTGATATTGCAGTTGCTGTTGTTGTTGTAGCTGCTGTTGGCCATGTCCGAAGTGACAAATGTGCCAAACTTGTTTGAAATTTCGAGATGCACAATGGCCAATGCCATCCACAGAGCGCAGAGCAGAGCGCAGAGCAGAGCTCAGGGCACGAGGCACTGTTGAGCATCGACTTCTGGGTCAAATGCTGTATTCAAGGTCGCTGGCAACAACAATGTGTGTGTGTGTGTGTGTCCAGCTGGTCTATTGAAACTTTCTGCTCCCAATGGTCACACTACACTCAAATCACACACACATACACACACAAACGCACACACACTCACTTGCATTCATTCGGTGCTGTGAATACGCTGTTTTAGTTACGCGTCCCGCGTGGCGTCTGACTTAATTTATTGATTTGGGACACTCGCAACTGGCCAAAAACTTTTGACACTCTGCTGACCACACACACACACACACACACACACACAAACTTAAATGTGATTTGTGTAATTTCCGCAAAATGCTGCAAAGCAAACCCAGCCGATTGGCGATTAGAACTTACGACCTGCTTTTGCTGCTGATGCTGCTGCTGCTGTTGTTGTTATCCAAAAACTACGCGATTGCCGAACTGGCTTTACCTGTATGATTTGACTCAATTCCCAAAACGCTTTCAGCTCCGTGTGTGTTTATCCACCAACTTCAACCATTTTAATTATAACTTTCAATTATCGCGCTGTGCAGCTGTTGCTGGCCAAAGCAACCGAGCGAGTTTATCGACAATTTATTTATTGTTTCAATTGCAGCTAAGCTTTGTTTAGCACCATAAATTTCGAGTCAAATGTTTCGATTGCTAGAGCACTATTAATTCTAATATTTATTAACAGCATTCCGCAGTTATTTTATTTATTCGACACTGACCTCTGGGATTCCACAAAATTGTGTGCTGTATTTTTGTTGATTTTATACCTATATATTTTTGGTTTATTTATTTCAACAAAATGCTGTTTTAATTTAGTAGCATCATAAACAATAAATTCGGTAAAAAAAAGTTTTTGTTAATTGTATTTTCTCAATTACATTTTTTGTTTTTCTTCGTATTGTGTTTCTTTAAAATGTGTTGTTAGAAAAACCTGCAAATTCACTTTGGTTTCTTTTTTGCTTCTCTTAATTTAAAACACTTTCACTTATCAATTTTAATTTGCATTTATATTTAGGTATTTCAATTTTTGTTTGGTTTAAAGCCTATGTTTAGAAAATATGCATTATGTCAATTATTCTTTTTCTTACTTACTTTTAGTCTTCGATTTCTATGAACTTAATGAAAACTTTATAATCTCAATGGCAACCATCGATTTTGTATTACATATTGAACTAATTCATTGATTTTGATGTTAAACGATATATTCGTGTTTTATTTAAGTCTTTTTAATAGAATTATTTTAAGCAATTTACTTTGGTATTTATTTTATTTGCCAAAAATGTGGCTTGCATCGGAAACAATCTAAATTTGTCGAACATTCTTTCACTCTAAACTCTACTTAACACTCTTGTGTTCAATATATACCTACAAAATGGATAAACTTGGGGCAAGCAGATAAAAGAGAAAGAGAGAATGAAGAGGAGGCCATCACGTGAGACATTTTGAGGGCAGTTTTTACTGCTTAGCCAAAGTTTGGCCACTATCAAAATCAACCAACTAATATGTCTTTCATATAATTTATGTGTGTGAGTCGCATAAAAACCAAAGTCTACACCCGGACAACGTACGACGAACGCGGCCGTAAACAAGTCAAGTGACAACAACAACAACATCGAGAAGGAGGCGGAAGAATTGGAGTAGGAGATGTGAAGCTTGAGCTTGAGCTTGTGGCGGGCGTTGCAAGAAAACTTTCTTTAGTTGGCACACAAGGCACGTACGCTTGTGGATACAATATGTCATAGTGGCCTCCCAGCCTCTCTCGCTCTCTCCCTTTCTCCCTTCCTCCCATGTGAGAGTGGTCTGCTCTACGTGGTCGTGGTCGTGGTTGTGGTCTAGCTTCTGGAGGTGCTCCTGTGGTGCAGAAACCCACAGGAGAACACTTCAAGTAACATGTGTCATTCGCGTCTCTCTGTCTCTGTCTCTCTTCTGTTGCACTGCGACTTGCTCCTTGCGACTTGCTCCTTGCGAATTGTAGCCAAGTGCGCCACACAACTTGTGGCCAAGTTCGCTCGCTGTTTTTCGGTATTTTCCAAGCCGGACTCTTGCGGCGCCTCGTTGACAGCCACACCTCTAGCATCGGGGCTGAAGTGAGTCGCATAAATTGTTGCATTCCGTGCTTGCCAACCAAAAGCTAAAAGCTGAAAGCCAAGGCCAACCAATTCAGCTCAACTCAACTATACTCAAGTCAACCCAAACCCAAACTCAACTCAACTCAACTCAACTGGCCTGCTGTGAGAGAGTCTCGTGTAGTCCTCATGTAATAGGCTTCTACTAATAAAGCGTGTGTTTGTGAAGCATGCAAATCCTTAAACAATCACTTCAAGTTTGGGTCACACTTGCTGCTTCATTTGGTTTGGGTTCAGCTAAGCTGGCAAATTATATAATCTCGATGAAATGAATAATTTTGTGCAGTCTCAGACGTGCCCTCACATTTTTCAGTTTCTTTATATCTACACTAATTATTTTGCAATTTTTGTAAGTGTTTAACTATTTGCTTTGCTTCGCAACTATTTTATGCATGAAGAGTTTTATATGCAAACATGAAAGTATTAGTTTGGGCGCTGACTAAATTCATTGCTACAAAAAGAGATGACATTTCATTTGCTTTCATTTGATAGTTCAAGATTCAATTAACTTTTATTATACATATGTCGAGCTCACTCGACAATAGCTCTTCTTCATGTGTTTCTTACACAATTAGTATATAATTTATGTTTCAGTAGCCGCTTCAAGTAGTAAACAACTTATCTAAAGATATGGTAAATTAAAATGATAGAAGATATTTAGGAAATCCCTTCTACGGATATTAGTTGCTTTGGCTGACAATCTGATATATTTGGCTTACTTTGGTATATCTTTAATACCACATTCAAAATGGGCAAAATATAGTATACCTGATATATCAATATAGCAAATATAAGGTATATTAGGTACATTTTTTTTTATTATTTTTGCTCCTGTCTTGTTTTTATTTTAAATAAGTAGCGGGTATATTACAGTCGAGCACACTCGAAAGCAGCTTTCTTACTTATTTGATTTGAAAGTAGATTTTTTGACCAAATTGTAGCGATGACATTTGAATTGTAATTTATTTTTCAGTAGTTGCCTCAAAGAATAAAACAACTCATTTAAAGATATTGAAGAACATTTTCGCCATGGTATTTTCAATTGAGGCTCCAATTCGGGAGTCAGTGCCAAGCACTTGAATGGAATGAGAAATGACAACTTCGGCTGCCCAGTAGAATGCTAAGTGAAGAACAAAAGTGGAGTGAGATTGGTGAAGGGCGGAAATGGAGTTCTTTTTTGGGTGGGCAGCAGAGCTCAGCTCAGCTCAGTTATGTGTTGGTTGCTGGGGAAAGTTGTCAATACAAGTTGCGATAAGCCACTCGACGCCTTGTGGCACCACCGCACCGCACCGCACCGCAATCAATGCACCACTGACCAGCTGACGAATTTGCCGCGCGGCACATTAATGCGGCTAATGGTCAAAGTTTTATGCCTGGCTTCAGCTTTATAATGTGCAACACTTGAGGCATTCGCGCCCAAAGTGCCACACAGCAGTTGCCGAGTGAGAGCGAGAACGAGAGAGACAGAAAGTGGGAGCAAGGCAACATGGCTCGCTTTAATACGCATTTCATTTAAAGTGCGACAAGCGTTTGCCAAGCTGTTATAAAAGTGTGCTACAAGCCACAAGCATTGAAGAGCGCGAACGAAAGAGCGTGAGTATGAGAGGACATTCGAAAAGTGAAGAGAAACCCGAGTGTGAGTGAGGAAGTCAAAGAGAAACCGAGCGATAGAAAGAGAGAGAGAGAGCGAGAGAGCAAGCGAGTCGCTTATCAGGCAAAGGACCAATGTTGACAATGCTGACCTGTCCAAGGCGCAACAGCAACAGCGCCCCAAAGTCTGTCAAGCCCAAGGGAAATGGCTCTGTGTGTGTGTCTCTCCATCTATGTTCGAGTGTATGTGTGTGTGTGTTGCTAATAGCGGCATATTGAAAGAGCAAAGGCAAGCGCCCAAACGACACGAATTTCGAAAGGCTTTTTCGAGTCGTCGTCGCTCGACACTCGTGTCATCGAGGAGCAGCATTCGGCTCGGCTGCTGTCGGCTGCTAACGGCTGTCGGCTGAGGCAGCTCTTGTCGGTTAGTTGGCCAGACTGATTCGACAGTTGGTTATGAAATCTGAACGTGTTCGCACGTGCCGCACGGAGCACGCAGCAGCAGCCAACCAGCCATCAAAATCAAAATCAAGCAAACATCACAAACTCTCGCTCTCTCTCTCTCAGTCTCTCCCACAACCACAACAACAACCAAATTCAACAAAAAAAAAACAATAAACTCGAACAACATTAATCAAAATTCAAAACCAATAACCGAAAAATAAATACTTTGACTAACCAACAAATTCTGAAAACCATAAACCAAAACCAATAAAACAACAACAACCAAACAAAAAAAAAATATCTATATATACTCAAAAGTGTTTCGACAAACAAATTTCTGTGTGATTTCCAAAATTATCAATTTCTGCAGTTTCCAGTTTCTCACAGTTCACATCGCAAACTCAAATCGCAAATCAAAAATCAACTTCGAATATCAACTCCATCACGCTGCGTGCAATGTTTTTTTGTTGTCTCAATACAATCAATCTAGTATTTTATTCAAAATAAACCGTCGGCAATTAAAAACACCCTTTTTTTTTGACGTGTTTCGTTAGTTTGGTTGAGGTTTTTTTTTTTGTTTTTTTTTTTTTTTGTTTGGTTCAATATCTATTGATAAGTGTAAATGTGCATATAATAATATAAATATATAGTAAATAATAAGCCGCAAAAGAAATATAAAAATAAAAATTGAAATTGTTCGCGGCTCAGAAGTGCAAAAACCGAAAGCGAAAGGCAAAAGGCAACAAAGTTTGAGAAAAAGATCAATGCAAACTCGAGTAAAATTCCAAAGCGCGCAATGTAAGTATTCAAAAGTGTTAACAATTTATTTTTACCACTTAAGAGCGAATGAAAATTTCCTTGAATGAACTGTGACAGTGTTTTGTTTTTTTTTTTTTGTTTTAATTATTTTGAAGTGAGTTATTTAAATTTTTGCACAAGAGTGTGTGTCGAAAGTTGTGCGAAGCACTTGCTAATGTGTTGAAGTGTGCTCTGTTCGCTTCTCTTGCATTTTCTTAAAGTTAAGTAATTTATGCTAATGCTTCTATGCAAAGGCAAAACAAAGTACGAGTACAAGAAAGAAAGAAGATACAGTGCGAAACAGCAAGCAGCAAGAAGCGATGTCAAAGAAGTTTATTTCAATTGGAGTGTGGGGTCGGAAATAGATGCGTAGACAGAAACAAATAGTCAATATCGATAAGCAGGGAGGGGCAGATAAATCTCCAAGCGGGAATGTTCTTAATATGGCCTTTAGTTGCTTGCCTTAGTTGTTGTTTCAGTTGTTGTTGATGCTGCGTTGCTTCGATGCTTCGTTGTTGCTTTGCTGCTTTGCTGCTTCGTGGCTCTGACAGTTGTGCCATGTGCTTAAGTTAATTATTATCAATTAATAGCTAATCACGATAAATGTGCATGAAAACGGGGCCAGCGAATGGGGATTAAGTGTGTGTGGGTGTGTGTGTGTGTGTGTGTGCGGGGGAAGGCGGACAATGAAGAAGGAAATGGCGTTGGGCGGATGGCAACTGTAATTGAGTAAGAGTGGAGGTGGAGGTGGAAGTGTAGGTGGATGGGAAAGGGGAACGAGAAAGTGGGGGAGGTTTATGTTATGTGGTGCTCGCTGGCACGCAACAAATGGCCATGACAGCAATAGGACATGGTGTCCCGCCAGCATATATCCTGTTGATTTGTCACACGCGGCGTATGAGCGACGTCATGCCTTTGCCTTTGCTTTTGCCTTGGCTTGGCTTGGCTTGGCAATTAAAAACGCGCATACGCACAGTGAGACGCACGAATATGAATGGCAGAAAGCAACAAAATAGAACACCAACTGACAAGCATAACAACAAAAAAACAAAAAGAATACAAACAATGCGAATCAGCAGCATCAGCTGCGTAACAAGTGATTGTATGTGTCGGAGCATTAAAGTCATCTTCATGCTGGTTATCATTGTTCGTCGCTTAATCGACTCGACTGCTGGTGTTCCGTACTCAGCTCTGATGACAGATGCAGCGAGTCTTCAATGCATTTGTTGACCATTCTAGTCTCTTAAATTCACACGTTTTACTATCTCACGCCTTCCCACCAGAAGAAGTAAGAGAGAGACCAGATCTATCTTACACCTTAAAGTCACATGCCTATCGAGATGCTGTATTGCTTCCTCCCCAACATTTGAATGTGTTTCGGCATCAATAAAGTGCTGTATTAACTCTATCAGCAATCAATTTTATCAGCTACAAAGTCAGCCACTTTCATGTGATTAACACAAACAAAACACACTTTGTGTTCAACTGAAGAGCAAAATCATTTTAGTGTGCTTTTCGAGCTGTGTCAGCTGCAAAGCATTGGCTAAGGCTCAATCAATTTCAATTTCAATCAGTCAGAAAAAAGCGTGTATAATTTTCGCAAAGAAAGCCAACTAGCTAAATTTGAAAGTGAAAAGGTAAGCGACAATGGCAAACTTGTCCGTGTAGCGTATCAAGCGCGAGTTGTATCAAAATCGAGCAAGTCAATGAAAATTGAATTGAATTGCTTGGCGAGATAATTGGTCCAAAAGATCGGCATCCGAATATCTCTTGATTATCGGACATGATCTGCCGGTTCAAACTGTTGTTCAGTTGGTCAGCATTGCTATCGCTGCAAGAGTTGTTTTCCGCTCCCGAGTAAGACACGCAGTTTAAGGAAAGCCATGATTTCCTTGTGGTCACGGCAAAGCATTGAACTGCCGCCTATCCCGGCGGTTTATTCAGTTTCGCCAAGATCCAACGCCTCGAGGAAATAGTTGAGTTATAGGGATATAGATCAGAACGAGGCGCGCACTTCACTCTCCACCGTCTTCCTCCGTTTGCCATTCAGTTTTGCTTTTTAAGCATTGAATATTCAATTTCAACGAACTCTCTGGAATTTACATTCCCCTCACACTCAATGCAAGTAACTAACGCAGAAATTTATAATGTTATACTTGCTTCCAGTGTTATTAATGTTATGTCGCTTATAGTGTTTCAAAAATGGTAGAAAACCGATTGATTTGCAAGGAAGAAACATTTAAAAATACATTTTATCGGCAAAAGATTGATAGAGTTGTTGCAAGAAATGTTGCTTATAATTAAAACCAGCAGTCTTCGCTTTAAATGCAGAATATTGCAAATTATTGTTAAATTTAACAGAAAATATTTGCATACGAAATTCATTTGACAAAATACATAATTTTGCACTGCTTGTTGACATGACGTTTACTTGATATTGTTGTTTCATTTCGATGCTGCTAGAAGTATTCAGCAATATCATAATTCAAATTTAACATTCAACATTATTTTATTGAGTTTGAAAATCATGAAACAAAATAATTTTGCATTGCGAGCTAACGCCTCGTATACTTGATATTGTTATTCCTCTGTGCAGCTACAAAAAGTATTAAATTAAATTTATTAAAATTAACAGTTCGTCTATTTGACATATTTTTTTACACATTCAACAAAATAAATAATTTTGTATCGCTCGCAGACGCGATAATATATTATATATATTATTAATAGTATTAAAAAATCAACAGTTTGTCATAACATTATTTACACACTAACATGGCGTATACTTGATATTGTTATACACTTGTGCAGCTACGAAAAAATTGCAAAAAACCAACAAAATTAACAAAATTATGTTGATTTGAGGAATTTTAGAATTTTCGCGTCATATTTAAAATTTATCAATTAAAACACAAATTTTTGCTTTGTTTACTAACATGGCGTATACTTGATGTGGCGGTTTTGATCAGCTGTATATTCAACAAAAGCCAGCATCAACAGTTGAGTGAACATTATTAAACTTTTATTATTTATTTTTATTTTTAACGTTTTTTTTATCACAGTAACATGGCGAATACTTAATATTTGTATTCTGTGGTGCTGCTATAGGAAATATTAAAAAGTAACTAACATCAGTTTGTTAAAACATTAATTTGAGAAATACTTGAATGCTGTCCTTATGTTTATTATTTTTATAATAATTACATTGAATATTTTAAATGAATATACATCATTTTTCACTACATGTTGATAAATTGGGTTTCCACTTAAAAACCAATTGGAAGTGGAACTCGATAATTGCTTTTAACCTGTGCTGCCGCAGAAAGTTCTTTAATAAAACAAATTAAATGCTGCGTTAAGATTTCCCTTCACTGTGCGAGTTTTAAGCTGAATCTGGAGCTGCAGCTGCAGCTGCAGCTGATGAGTTGTTGTGCGGTCCATGTGCATAACAGTTAATTAACTAATTGATTATAAACTTTGGCAGTGCGCAGCTCTGCTCTGCTCTGCTCTGTGTGACTGTCTCCGCTGATTGCATTGGAGACTGCAGCCGAAGCTGAGATGTTTCCCTTGCAGATAGAGATACAGATACAGATGCAGCTATAGATACAAATACATTTACAGCTTCAGTCTGTGTGCATCAAAGTCACTAGCAGCAGCAGATGCTCGATGTTTGGGGAATCAAGCGAGCAAAGGGAGACAAAAAAGCGACGAACGTTTGGCATTGGGTAGAACAAAAAAAAAACAAAAAAATGAAAAAGAAAAACCAGAGGAAAAACCTGAAAACAATCGCCCTGCGTTCGTTCAGTCTTTGCGTCAATAAAGGACATTTTATTATTTTTGCTCGACTGTTTGCAACGTTCGTCGTTTCGCTGCTGCTGCTTTTGCTGCTGCTGCCCAGTTCCGTTCGTAAGTCCCTTTGCCATCCAGTTTCCCAGTCTCCCAGTTTTCTTTTCTTTCGTTACTTTTTTTTTGTTTTATCGTTTCACTTACAAAGCGTGGCGCATTTTACGCTGATTGCGCGCTCTCGCAAACATTTTGCTTTTGGCTGCTGCTGCTGCTGCTGCTCCTGAGGCTGAGGCTGAAGCTAAAGCTGCTGGGACTCCCCGCCAGGGGACCCGGATCGCATTGTATACTCGTATCAGTCGCTGTCGCTGTCTCCGGGTCCAGCCTTCAGTCTGAGCCTTTGTTTTCCATTCGAAGCACACACACACAGAGAAGAACGTAGTCAATGTGGCTGCTGGTTGCTCTGTCTATAACTGGATACGATTCGATAACATTGAGTTTATTGTTACTTCCTTTTGCAATTATCCTTGTTAGTCAGCGCAGTCAAATAGCCCCCCAAACTATCATCATCATATCTCTTTCGCTTTTACTTGTTTTTCTACTTTTTTTTTGTTTCTTGCTCCTTCTCGTCAATAATCATCATCATCATCGTCATCATCATGAGCAGCAACAGCAAAACAGTAGCAGCAACGTTGTCATCGTTGATTGTGTTTTGTTTTTAGCATTGGATTGGTTTCGCCTTTTTGCCCTTTTTCTGCCCACCTCCCTCTCTCCCCCGCGTCAGCTTCGCTTCTACTTCGCCTCTCTGCCTTTGTGCCCGCCAAATTAGTTAACGGCAAATCTCTCGCTCGCATTTGTCGCAGCGCCATTTGACCCAAATAGTTTAATGACAATAGGTGCTCCATTAATCAGCAGTGGGTCTTCTTCTTCTTCTTCATTCTTAGTCCCCCTCCTCCACTCATCCACTTTCGATTCGCCGACTCCTGCGGTTTACGATCTCTTCTCAATTGCTCAACCACTGTATAAAATTGCCCTAATGGCGTTTTTGTCGCGCTTTCATTCCCATTACTCGCTTTATTTACACCCAAATGCCGTTCAACTGTAATTGTCCTTGTTGTTGCTGTCGCTGTTGTTGCTGTTGAGCTTTAAAAATTATATTTATTTCGCTATGCTTGCGTTTTATCACACATCATCAAATAAGAGTACATAATGCTTAAAGATTATTTAGTCAAGTTGTTGTTGTGGTTGAATTTTCTATTTCATATTAAACTTTTGTTGCAATTAAAAACTTGCTAAAACATTTTGCTGAAATTTGTCAGTCAGTGTGACTGAATTTGTATAAAATGAAAGTGTTTGTATAAAACAAAGTTTAAAAATAGATTAAAAGTATTCATTTAAATTACAATAGAATTGGTTCAAATGTTATAAAGTATTTTAAGAAGTCTTATATGAAACAGGTAATTCTTTTTAATTTGCCTATTTATCGCAAAATTAATAAAAATAGTATTAGGCACAACAGTTTTCAAAAGTAATTAGCGACTACTATTGAGATCATAAAAGAAAAGAGAATGATGTTGATAATGTTTGTGGAAATTGTGTGTATGCTAAGTAATTATGATTTGGCTGCGGCCAAATGAATTTCTGTGAAAAATCCATTGGAATTAGAGATGCTCCATACAACTGTCAACACACACAAAAAAAAGAAACACAAAAAGAAAGTGAAACAAGTGGAACAACAAAGCGATAAGCTCGCAATTCTAAATAGCAGCAACAAAAACAAAAGAAGAGAAAAAGAAATAAAGAAATACAGCTAAAGCGTAACTTTTAAGCAAACACACTGAATAGGTAGCCAAGGAGTGTGGGAGGAGAGAGAGAGAGAGAGCGAGAGGGAGGAAAATGTAGCATACGCTGTGGCTGTGGCTGGCAATGTTTAATTAAAAGCGTGAGAAAAATGCAACACTCAAGAGCCAAGCTGCAAAATAGTCGTGTGGTTGGTCGCTATAACAACTGCAACGTGAAGCTGAGCTGAAGACTGCAAAACGAAACGAAGCGAGGCGAAGTGAAGTGAAGTGACCATGGACGTTTTTGCAAGTTGCAACCTCCGACGCGCATTTTGCCAATCTCCGTGCTTGCCATTGCCATTTCCATTCGCTCTGGCTAGAGCCAAAGCCAAAGCCAAAACCAAATTAAATTAATTAAATTGCAAGAAAATCTGCGCTGAAGCACGTGGAAAACTCAACGTCGTCGTCGTCGTCGTCGTCGTCTTCAACGTTGTCGAAATGAAATCAGCAGAGTAAAGTCAAATTAAGTAAAACTTGGCTTAGCTTAGGCAACAACCTCAACAACAACAACAACAAAAACAATAACAGTGGGAAGAACAAGAACAATTTAAGCGAGGGCAGCAAATGTGTTTCTCTTCCTAGCTTTCGCTTTCCTTTTGGCATTGCCTTTCTGGTTTTTGTTTTTGCTTTGGCACGCTGTGCTCATTGAATTTTGGCATGAAAGGGCGTGATATTTTAGTAGCTCAGTTTAATTGCAGCATAATCTGTATGTATGGTGTGTGAAAATTAAGACTTTAAATTTGTTACAAACATTGCTTTGATGCAAGTTATACATTTTATTTTTCACTTAATACTAATTACGTATAATATAGATTATCTGATTGTAGTAGATTTTAACTTAATTATATTTTTTTCATACATATAAATATAGATTTATATAAACATATATTTTGATTAAACTCACTTTTCACAAAATTATACAAATTTTGTAGTATATGTTAAGGTTCCAATATTCAAAAACAATGTTCAAGCGATCGACTAACAAAGAGATATATGCAGTTTTGTTTCTACCGCACGGCTATTTCAAAGTTTACAGTTGTCATATATAAATTTTACGAACCTCTTTATTTATTTAAAACTTTAAAACCTTAAATATAAATAAAATTTCACTTAATACTAATTACGTATAATATAGATTATCTGATTGTAGTAGATTTTAACTTAATTATATTTTTTTCATACATATAAATATAGATTTATATAAACATATATTTTGATTAAACTCACTTTTCACAAAATTATACAAATTTTGTAGTATATGTTAAGGTTCCAATATTCAAAAACAATGTTCAAGCGATCGACTAACAAAGAGATATATGCAGTTTTGTTTCTACCGCACGGCTATTTCAAAGTTTACAGTTGTCATATATAAATTTTACGAACCTCTTTATTTATTTAAAACCTTAAAACCTTAAATATAATTAAAATTTACACTAACGCAAGGTACTGGATCTCTATAATAATCAGATATATTCAAAATTTTGCGATAATAATATATTCTCACATAATTTGTCAACAAATTTTAGTTGAATTTTGCTAGCTACTTTGAACTAAACCTTTTAAAACGTGCGCACACTAGTAGGTGACTTGCAAATAACTTTACAGGGTATATTAAAGTCACTCAACGCATTCACCAGTTGCTTTTGGTGTTGTTGTTTGTTTTTGCTTTGCCGTTTTACAGTGTAGCGCCTTTTGCGTTCTTCCCGCGGTTGCCAAAGCATTGCACTTGACTTGAAGCACAACTGTATTTTTTTTTCTACCTTTTTCGACTGCCCACATCATGTTTATTCGCTCTAACTTCCACACCCACTCTTTCTTTCTCTCGCTTAGTTATATTGCTCGTTGAGTCGCTTGCATTTTTTGCAATTAGCGGAATTGTTTCACATTTGCTTCACACCCAGCTTTGGTCCACACAGCTCACAGCTCACAGCTCAGACTGAACTGAAGTTTCTGTTCGCCTGCAGTTTATCTGCGGTTGTCATTGCATTACTTCGCTTTCCTTCTCTTCCCTTCCCTTCCCCCGCTCTGCAGCTTGGTTTGTCGCTCGGTTGAGTTTATCTGTAAAACTTCCCCACTTCGTCGCTGTCAACTGTCGCTTTCTCGCTCTCTCTCTCTCTCTCTCTCTGTGTGTATGTGTTTGTGTGTCCAGCATTTTGGCGCCCTAGGGAAGTGTGCTAAATCTTTTAAAATACATCTAAAAACCGCGCTGCGAACACACACACACATACACACATGGACAAACAAGCGCACACAAAGACAACAGCTTTATGCACTTTACTTGGAAATACTCGTATGTTGTTTCCCTTCTCTCTCTCTCCCTCTCCGTTGCTTTAAAGAACTTTTGCAGAGCAACTATCTATACGTTCCAGCTGTTTTCAAGCTGTCCTCCTCTAACTCTCCCTGCTCTCCACTCTCTCGGTTTGTCGTTGTTGTTGTCGTTGTGGTGCACTCATGTGCATTTTAGTGGTAACCCAGTTTTCGTTTTAGGTGCTTAAAAGGTTTCCCCTTCTCGCTCCATTTGAATGTTGTTTGCCTTTCTATGTGTCTCTGGGTGTGTGTGTGTGTTGAAGGTGTGGCAGCTGCAAAGAGTGGACGTCAGATAATAGATCGCTGGCAGCGAACAGTTTTAAATCGCGCGCCGCACAAAAATTTACTTACATAAGCTCATTTTCAGCAATTCAGTTAGTTAAAAGACATAAAACTAAGACCCCCAGCTAACGAGTCAGAGGCTGAGAGACAGTCATTTAGTTTGGCAGACAGACAACAACAGCTTCCTGGCCAGAAATGACATCCTCAACCTCATTGAGAGTCATTCGCAAGATGCTGCAGAGGCTCATCCTGCTTCCCTTTCAGCTCAAACGAGTTATGCGCATTTGCCCGCGAGCCGAGAGATTTGCGTTGCTCAGCTCAGTTTGCGTTTTTTTTTGTCTGTTTCTTTATATTTTCTCGTGCTCTTGTTTGGCTTCCTTCGGTTTTATTTTCCACCATTCGTTTCGGGTTGCCATCTTTTTGGTTTCCGTTGCCACGCAGAAGAAATTTGCAGTCGAAATCCAGGTAAAGGCGAACAAAAAAAATAAAAAAACAACTGAGAAAGAAAACCACCTCAAGGCGTACGTCATTTTGTTTACATAAAATCAGCCAAGTGGAGACAAGTGCTGAAAGATGTCGATTGGGAGGTGCCACACACACAGTGAGAGAGGGAGGGAGGGGCGTGGCAGTGTGAGTGTGAGTGGGAGAAGAAGAGGAAGATGGCAACATAAGCGTGGCAAAGATGTAAATGGAAATGGAGACTCAGGCGATGGCTAAAAGAATCTTGGCAACATTACGGCATAACATTTGCATAATTATTATTGTCAGTATGCGTGTGTGTGTTTGTGTGAGTGTGTGCATATGTATGCGTGGCAATGTATATACATATATATTTTTTTTTGGTTAGCAACATTTTGCATTTAATTTGCATTTAAACTGAGACAACCAGCTGATAAGTGCCAACAATTTTCAGCCTGATGACGTTCTAGGAAACCAAAAAACCCGAAACTCAAGCTTCAACTTCCAACTCAAAACCCACTCAAATAGAAGTATTCAAAGCGTCAAAGAAACCTGATTAAGTTAAACAACTTAAAGTCGAGGAAATGTTTGCAGCAAATAAGCATCTAATCAAGTCATTTTATAATCTTGACTGTAGCTACAAATATGCTTATTAAGTAAAACATTTCTGCAAATATTTTAGAATTCATATTACGTAAAACATTTTGGGATACACTTTAATATGTTTTTCCATAAACATTTCCGCAAATATTTTTCGTACGAAGAAAAACTTTTGTTTTTTTTTTAATATTTTATTAAAAAGTTCATATTAAGTAAAACTTTTCCATGAAATATTTTTAATAAAACACCTTTTGGAAATATTTTAAAATATATTTCGTATTATGCAAAATATTTGATATATATGTATATGTTTGTATAGGGAAGTATTTCGAAATATTGTATTGAAAGTGTAGCTTTGCATATCCCAAAAAGTTTTTAAAATTTGGTAAAATTGTTCATCAATTTTAAAATTCGTCAGTCAAATAAATAATCTAATACTCAGCATTAAAGTATTGTCATAATTGTAATAAAGTGTGCGAATTTAAGAAACAGTTTTTTAAAATGTATTTAAAGTTCAGTAATTTGATGAGTCAGTTTCTGTAACAGAGCTGAAATAGATCAGTTGATCTATTATTCAGCACAAATATTCGCATTTTTTGATTCATTTTATTTAAAAATGTATTTTCTGAAAATGCTTCAAAAATTGTTTAAATTGTTTGCTAAGCCAACTTAATTTTCTTCTTTTTTAATTGTTGTCAATCAGTCCGTCGTTTATTTATTTATTTTCTGCACACTCTGCAGTTATTTTGATAACTTTATTGCAGTTCTCAATTTGGTTATTTGTCGCTACGGAATGCTGTTTATAGTGCTGAGAGTGCTTTAAGGCTTATATTCGAGCCATAAAATGTGCTTCAAGATTTATTCATTTCTTGCTGACGCTTCGAAACTTGGATTGAGAACTCTTTATTTTTTTTTTTTGTCTTCGTTTTTATTTCGCAATTGGCAACAATGAATGTGAAGCTTGCGGAGTCCGGGCAACATGTCAATCTTCAATGCTGAGTGGACGGTCAAAAAATTTCCATAAAAAAAACGAAGCGAAAGCTAAAGAAGAAAAACAGTTGCCAGCCATGCAGCGGCATCAAATGAGCGCCAGCTGTGTCGCAGCAGCAGGTCCTTGGAAGTGAGTTTAGAGTGGAGGCGCCTA
This sequence comes from Drosophila niveifrons, assembly GCA_035046325.1. NCBI lineage: Eukaryota > Metazoa > Arthropoda > Insecta > Diptera > Drosophilidae > Drosophila > Drosophila niveifrons. The sequence goes on along the minus strand of JAWNOC010000063.1, from coordinate 5,807,335 downwards.
GGCGGCTGATAGGGACAACGACTCAAAGCCAGAACCAGAACCGAAAACCAGAAGCAGAACCAAAAAAAAAAAAAAAAAAAGCTAGAAGAGGTGGCAAGGGGGACAGAGCCGAAAAACGGCAGAGCAAACATAAATGACAATGCATGCCACATTTTTCGCAACGGCACAAAAATTCCAATTAAGTAGCAGCTGTTGGTAACTCGCTTTGAAAATTGAACAGCGACGCAATGGCAGGAAGACAGGCAAACCAAACGAAAAACCAAACCAAATCAGAAAGCGAACCAAAAAAACGAAAAAAAATAAAAAACGAAAACGAAAAATGAGAGAAATGCGGAACGAGATGAAAAGCAATGCCGAAATGTGAGTTCTCTGACTTCTTTCGCTGCTGCTGCTGCTGATGATGATGCTTCTGCCTCTCGTTGAAATGAAAATCAATGTCACTTTGTGTTTGAAGCAACGCTGACAAGTCAAGCTACTGTTCTTCTGCTCTTCCCCCCCTTTGGCCAACTCTTTCTGGACTCTAGCGATGCCATGTGCAAGGGTCAAGATTTTGACCACAACAAAGATGCGAGCTGTGCAGATGGAGGTATAAAAGTCACTAACATTCGTTCGCCAGTTAACAATATGCCCTTTCCCCCTCTATCTCTGTTTATTTAGCCCTCGTGCTTTCATTGTTTTTACGCTTCCTTGCTTGACAATTGGCCAGGGCATGAGCACCAAAAAATGATATAAGACAAACATGTTTCTTATACCTTACTTAAGTGCTCCACATTGTGAGCGTATATCTCTCCCTCTCTCACTCTCTCTATGTGTGTGTGTGTGTTTGACTGTGCTTTGGTATCTGTGTGTAGTAAAGTGTGTGTGTGCTTGTGCTTTAACCCAGCGAGCCAAGAAAACTCTAACAAAAATGTCAAGCAATGTAAAGAGGAACTAGTATTTTTCTGAATTTCAACTACTTTGTTGTTTATAAGATTAAATATATTTATAGAAATCTTTTTTAGAAAATGTGAAGCGATATTTGCAGTAGTCCATTTTTCAAAATAAGAAGAAGGAACAAGTAAGAATTATACTACCCCTTTTTCATAAAACATTGTTCTACAAAAGTACCGAAAATATACTGCAAAAATACTAAAACATGCCAAATTATGTATATTTAAAATTATTATTACTTTTAATTTTAACTTAAAATTAAAGTCTTTAAATATATATATATATATAGCCTATAAAAATATTATAAATATATTTTAATTATTTAGTTATGAAAGTTGCTAAAATATATTATAAAATTCAAATGAATTTTTATGGAAATGCAATTAAGTTCCTGGCTGGAAATTATTCGAATAATAAAAAGAGAAAATGAAAATATAGTTTTAGCCAAGAATTTTAAACTATAATAATATACATAGAGTTACTTAAGATTTCCGTTAATCAACATTAGATACAAAAAAATTTGAAGTAAAAGTTAAAATATTAGAATTTAATTATAATAAAATAAGTATTCATCGAAGTACGCCAACATTTCTGGAAGATTAAAACTTTGGCTCTTTTAAATTAGAAAACTCAAGTGTTATATATACAATTTCAACTATTTCAAGTTGCAAATATGTTGTGCAATCAGAATTAGGTTAAGTAATTTTATAATTGTCTATAATTGATTTAGTTTCTCCTTTTAATTCACAAACTGTTGCTCACTATATTGTTTGTGTATATATAATCGGTGTGTTGGGTTACGCTGCTTAAACTCTATGCTTGTGTGCTCTTAACTTGAAATCCGTAAATGGTTTTCAAGGTCCAAAGCCATTTTAAGAGCACCTCCAAATTGCTTACAAGTCTGCCAAGATTAAAGTTAAAACAAGTCTGGCAAAAAGGAAAAAAAAAAGAAAAAAAAAACACGGGGAAAGAGGAAGAAAAAAGTTTATACTTAGTCATTCCTAATCGTTGCTTTGAATAACTTTTTTTTATTGCGGCTTGTTGTTGCCGCCAATTGTGGCAAATTGTTTTGCATCCCCAAGAACATGACAATCGAGCAAAGTTTCGGCATGTCGCATGTTAATATGAGCATGATGCGAATTATTTTGCTTAAGCGCACATCAATTTTCAATCAGTTTTGTAATATCATGCCACACACACACGCACACTTTGACGAATTTATAATTGGTCGATGCCTCCCAAAAAAAAGAAGTTTGCTACAATTTACAGGGTATTCAAATGTTGCCAGCAGCAGCAACAGCAACAGCAACAGCGGCAATAAAACGAGAGCCGAAACACATAAAACAGTTCAGCAAATGTGAGTGTCTCAGTGTGTGTGTGTATGGGTGTGTCCTTGTGTCGTTACGTGTGTGTGTGTGTGTATGTATGTGTGTAAGTGTGTGTGAGGCAAGCTAACAATCAAATCCCAGATGCCGGGCGAACAAGACGAAAAGGCTCAAAGAACGTTGCGTCGACGTGTCGACAAACCACAATTCTGCCGCTTGGCGCCCTTCATTTAATACACACGCACACACACACATACATGCATAAGCAGTTACACACACACACACACACACTTGTTGAAATATAATAAAAATTTGATGTGCTTAAAATATTTCATAAGGCAGACGCAAACAATGGGCAAACAACGCACACGCATGTAAAAGAAGACACACACACACACACACAAACACACATACACACACACACATACACACACACACACACACACATACACATACACACATCCTTCAGCGTAAACATTAAATAAAAGAAACGTTGGATACTTGCAAACAAGTTAACAAAAAAAACCAAAACAGAAAAGTGAAATGAAACCAAACTGAAAATGTGAAACTAAATAAAATTTATTTAAATACATTTACTTGCTGTGACTTTTATTGTTTCCATTGTTGTTGTTGTTATCTATTGCCTAAAGTACAATCGAAATGATTCGCGGAGTGTTAGGGCAACAATAATTTTTGAAAAAATAAAACTCGTAAAAATGCAAATAAAATAAAATTCAACAGGAAATAAATCAAAATACCAAACGCAAGCATGAAATATGCAAACAAAAAAACATGAAATAAAGCTGGCAATAAACATTTGAAAATGTTTCCATGTTTTTTGTTCTATTTTTTGTTGTGGTCATTTTGGCATTTGTTTGGTTGCAAATATTATTGCGAAAGTGCAAAAATAATCCCAACACTGTGGCACGTTAGTAATAGAATTATTTGCATTGCGGCCAAACTGAAAATGCTGTTAAGAAAACTATTCATACAAAACTATTTTCTGAGCAATATTTTTAGCACTAAAAATACGATTGGCTAAAAACCGGTAGCAAATAGAGTTAACTCAACATTTTGTAGGGTAATTTATATTGACTCAGTTTTATAATAATTTTTAAATTGTTAAAAATGATTGGGAAGCACTGAAATGAATTTTTCAATAAATACATTTCTTCACAAGAATTTAAAATTAAAAAAAAATGTACGGCAAATAATTTTTTAATGAAATTCAAGAATTTTTGTGCTTAATGCTCTTAAGTGATTCAAGTATTGTATTTGATTTAAATAATACTTTAAGTGCATAAAATAAGAGTGCTGAAAATATTTCAGACAGAGTTTGTTTTACTTTAATGTAGTTTAGTTTCAATTCACTCATTTTTTTGTAGTTATTTCAATAAAATCGTTAAAGTGCTCTGCAAATATATTTTAGTGGTACAAAATCGAAACAGATTACTATAAATACTTTTTCGATTAACACTTTCGAGAATTAAAATTAGACTGCTGAAATTAGTTTAGATGGAATACGATTTAATAAAAAGCATTTCCAAGTCGCTCATTTTAAGAAATAAAAATAGTCTGCTAAAAACATGTAAGGCAAAATTGAATTCACATTTTATATAAGGTATTTTATAGTCACTCACATTGGCAAAACAAAATCTGACTACTCAAATTGTTTATTTGATTAAAATTGATTCACATTTAATATAAGCTATATTTATATTCACTAATTTTAAGAAGTAAAGTAATTCTGCTACAATTATCTTAACTGGTATTTGATAAACATTTAATAAAGAGTATTTTAAATCCACTCATTTTGAGAAATAAAATATGAAAGACAGATTTCAATTAACATTTTATAAAGGCAATTTAATAGTCGCTCATTTTGGAAAATAAAATTAGACTGCAGGATTTGATTTATATTAAATGTAGTGTATTCAATAGTCACTAATTTTGGTTATTATTTCTCTTAAAGATATAATGCAAATAATAATATTAATAATTCAGCTGGTTTCGTTTCGTTGAGCACTTTTTTATTGGCATTCTTTCGCCAGGTATTTATGACAACGACAAAAACTTCATAAAGGACATTCGACTAATCAAGACAAGGTGTTTTTTATTGAGCCACCTGTCGTTATTGCCTCAGTCAGTCCTTCTCCTTAGCCTGGCCAATGACAATGGCATTGGCAACGAGCAAAAATATTCGCGTGTGGCAGCATTTGGCAAACATTTGCGCTAATTTGTCGTCGTCAAGCACGAAACGGGGGCCCAGCCAAAAGGGACACTTTGGGTCGATTAAGACAGCGCACAGAATGGGGTGGGGGGGTAAGTGGTGGGGGGGTGGAAAAGAGGGAGGGCAGTTTTAAGCTGTGAGTTATGAGTTATGAGTGGAGTACCGTGAGCTAAATGCATAAATCTCAAGAGCTCGGAAAGTGCGTGCCGTCGATTGCCGAGATAAACTAACTGTTCAGCTGAGCTGTGGAGGGAGGGGTGAAGTAAAGAAGGGGAGGGGTAAGCGAGGGGATTACAACTGCTAATTGTTTGCTGTTTGTTTTTGCTGACAATTCATTTGAAGCCCCTTCCCAAATTCCGTGCAGCACACAAAAGTGTTACGCAAATGTTTTTCGGTTTTCTTTTCTTCCCTCTTTGTTTGGCACAGCCTCAAAAACAGATCTGCGAGCTTTGATTGCGATAGCGATTGTGATTCCGAGATTCACGATTACGTTTGTGATTGCGATTGCGCGAGAGTTGCCAATTAATTAATTAGCCCACTTTCACTTTGGTGGGGGGGGGAAGGGGCGTGATTTATGGCTAAACTAACTGCTGACTGCCAGAAAAAAAACATAATGAAATAAATAAAATGTGAGCTCAACTCTCAACACGCAAAAATGACATTGTTATTGTCGCGTTTTGCATGACATTAGCATGGAATTTGTTGTGACGAGTTCAAAGCTCAACAGCCCGAGTCTGCAACCCATACACACACACACACACACACACACACACACGCACACTCGCATTTCAGCATTCCATTCATTTCACTCTTGCAAATGACGCTAATTAGCGCGGCCTACAAAGAACGTGACTCGTCCTGCCACCTGGCTCAAAAAAAACAAAAAGGCCAAAAGGACACAGTTTCCATGTATGTTATGTAGTCATCATCAAAGTTGAATCTGGAAAACTATGTTTTGCAACCATGCACTCCTTAAATTGACTCATGTGTAGATAAATAACTGAATTTAGTTGGCAACAGAAAAGAGATAAAACAAATATGCACAGCTTATTTCATTTAAAACATTTAATTAAATAAAATTCATAATATTATTTATATATAACAAAATGTATATTAATTACTGAATATAACAACAAGAAATATATAAAAAGTTTATATAGATTAATTATAACTCAATTTAACATCCAGCACAGCATATTAGAAAAGTAAAATAGAGAAAATATGTAAAATTGTTTGGAGAATATTATTTTATTAATAGCTTATTATTTTTATAGGTTTATAAATAACAGCATATCAAACAGCATAACCAAAAATATATATCTTATTAGTTTGTTTAAAAATTTAATTTAATATACTCGAAGTGAAAAATTATGTTTTATTCTATTCAGCAATGTTAAAGTGCCGCAAAAATGTAAATTTCAATGATGGGTTTTATTATTTTTTTCGTTAGCTTATTCTGGCAACATTAACCTAAAGATTTGCACACCACTGACCACACACACAAACACACACACACACATACAGAGACATTTTTTGATGGCTGACAAGTTTTGAGTTAGGTCATTTTGATTGCAGCTAAGCTGAGTATATAACTAAATATAGTATATTTTTGTATACTACACATTTATGTGGCGTGTGTGCGCATCATTTGGACATCATTATCATGGAGAAAGAGAGGTAGAGAGAGAGAGAGAGAGAGAGAAAGAGAATGAGAGAAAGATAATGAGAGAAAGACTGGGAGAGTGCTTGTGAAAGCGTTCTTAAAGTATTTTCAGCACTGTTACTAAAAATACTTACACAACAAATGGGCCGCCAACAAAACAAACAAACACACACACAATGGAAAACAGCGCAGTTTGTGTGGGCAACGGGATGCGGAGGGGAGGAACGCCCCGAAAAAGCAACAATACAACAAAATAAACAAAAGCTCTGCACTGCCATTGTTAGCTTAAGACACACTAAGAACATTCATAAATTTTTTGTTTTTTTTTTTGTTTTTTATTTAGCATTGCGTATACGTAATTTATTTTGAGAAGACGCCTGGCAAAAAATATGCGATATACATAAAAAATAAAAAAAAAGCTCTGCATACTTTGCGGGGCGCACAAGCGTGCCAAAGAGACGACAGCCAAAAACAGCCACATAAACAAAGCGAAAATGAAAAACAGCAAATGAAACCAGCCAAGCACGACTAGCAGATACCCTAGAATCGAAGCAAATTTGCAATTTCAAGTTCATACGACTCGCTCGACATGAACATGATGATGGCCACTTTCCTTTGCGCTTGCGGATGGCTGCAAAACGATAAATAAATAAGGCAAAAGCGCAGAAACGTATGAATAATAATAATAGCCCCAAAAATTGGTTTGAGCTTATTTTGGCACAAGTGAAACGAAATGAAATTAGCTTGAAGTTCTGATGACTTTCGACGTGGCAGCCTCTAGGCTAGAGCCTGACTCTCTCTCTCTACAGTTGGCCGACAATTTGTCAATTGACGCGCAGCCAGGCGCTGAATCTGCTTCCGCACGGCTGACTGTGAATAGCTGTGTTGGTAGTCGGTGAACAGTAAGTTGCATAGAATTTTGTTGCAATGAACGAGCGACGAAGCGACCATCGACCTTCTGCTCTACTATAGCGAACATAAGTATAAGAGAGAGAGTTTTGGTCGGACTTGCTTGGTGGTCCTCGCTTTCTGCCATGTTGCGGACGGGTCTTTATCGCTTTTTGAAATCATCTGGCTGGAATAAATACATTTCAGCATCAAGTTACTTGCCTGCCTTTCGTGTTGCCTTCGCCATCAAATTGCTCGACCATTAGCTTGGGCCAACTAATGCACTTGGCTTTAGATCTCCTCCTTCGTTCTCTCTTTCCTTCTTAGTTGAAGTGTATGTCAGCAGCTGCTGTGTGTAATAAGTGACTTTCCTTAGCCTACTCTCTCTCTCTCTCTTTGCTCCTATGCAAATAATCCACCAGCGACTGCAGGCACATTGATATATTGACTCTGGCAATAACATCATCAAAGTCTCGGCCTTAGAACTAAATCTTTGTATTAACAGCATAAATTATGTTGACTTAAGTTCTGCCCGGCAAATCGCATGCGGGCAAAAGACATCGAGTTGAGCGCAAAACCCTTTACGCTCAAAATGTTCAAATTGAAAACTGAGCACTGAGAAATGAGAACTAAGCACTGAGAACTGAAACTGAATGTGAAACCTAATGACGCATTTGATTGGCTCGTCCGGGGAAATACCACTAAAAATAGACTTTGCGACAGCTCCATGCGATTAGTCTTTATTAGATGCTTCGCTGATTCCCTTAACTCAACTCAAATAACTCGATTACTGAGCATGCAAATCGATACCGATAGCAACCCCATGGCATCAGTTTGTTTTTCTTTTTATTCGCTTACCACATTCCTCTTTCAAATCTGTCTTCGCCGCTTCCGTTGCTGGTCAAAGCGAACAAGCTGAATTACATTGTTTAAGTAAAGGTCATGGTGGCTAATGTTCCATAAACTAAAATCAACTCATACTCAAAAGCATATTGATTTCTAAATAATATTATGAGCGAAAGTTCATTGGTTTCAATATTCAAGCTGGCATTTCAAAACGAATAAAAAGAGTTTAAACTGCAAGTTTTGGGGCAATTAAAGTAAAAATTGTTGAAATATTTTAAGTACTCATTTTGTATGACAATAAAGACGGAAATAAGTGGATATTCTGTATTTCTGGTATATTCTTAATGTAGTGGTATTTTTTGTTTTTTTATTTTTTTTTCTCGGTTTATTATTTTGGTATAGTATTTTTTTTTAATTTAGTAGTATATCGATTCTGTATTTTTGGTATATTCTTAATGTAGTGGTATTTTTTGTTTTTTTTTTATTTTTTTCTCGGTATATTAATTTGGTATAGTATTTTTTTATAATTTAGTACCAAATATAGCCACCGATTTATCTTAAAAGTTTTTATGTAAATTTATTTGGTATATAATTTGGAAGTCGTGTCTTAATTGTTTTGCTCGGCAATATACCATATATATTTATAAATATACTAAAATAATATGGTATATTTTTAATACTGTACTGGTTCAACTGCTTAAAAAATCCAAAAATTTAAAAAAACGAATATTCAAAATATAGTCCTCTGTATACTTCAATATTTTTGGTATATTGATTTAAAATATTTAATAGGTAATACTGCACTATTTATGTTTATTTTTTCATTATTCACTTTGGAATATTTTAAAAGGAAAGAACGTATTTTATTTTCAAATTTGTGCAGCATTTTCTTAATTATAAATATTTAACATCAAAGTCCCTCAGCTGATGTTAATTTCTCTCTCTCTTATTTACATGCATAATATGTGTTAAGTATGAAAATGGAATAATCATCCAATGACATTGCGTTTCTCTGACTCTCAATGAAAGCCAGCAACAATTTGCATGCAGCATTGAGAGTGAGAGTGAGAGAAAGAGGGAAGGAGAGAGAGAGCAACATAAGTCATTAGTTATCATATTACGCCCTTTGACCGCGCCGCGCCACGCCCACCATTTATGCTAATAAATTATGCAGCCCTGCGCTGCTCATTGACCCACAACACCAATTTCCCCACTCCGCACGCTGTTTGTTTCCCTTTTTAGTTTTTTGTTTGGTATTCAGCTTCATTGCGAAACGGAATATGTAAAACGTTTGATCCCTTCCGGCTTAGTCAGCTCTAAAAGTAGCGCAACGATGAAATAAACTTAAATAAAATTAGGTGCAGTGGGACAAGGGACAGGTGGACACTCAAACACACAGACAGACAGACAGACAGACAGACAGATTGATAGATACATACAGATAGATAGATAGACAGAAGTATAGCAAAATGGGAAGCGAGAACTTTGAATTTATTGCAAGCCCAAAGCGGAATCAAAATTATTTATTTGTCCCCTGCATTGAGCACAATCAACGAAATGCCCGAATGACAATCCTTTGTCAGCAGAAAAGCATAATTTATTTATTTTTTGAGCATTACTACTACGAGTATTATCATCAATAAAATGAAGAAGCCAAATTCTAGGCAATTTCCCATTTGATATACCCTGTAATAATTGCAGCTGCTTGGGGTCAATGGGATTATTTTTGATTAAAAAAATCCGGTTGTCTGATATTATCTGTTGCTGATTTGTCCCCAACTATCGCACTCTCTCTCTCACTCTTGATTTGGGTTCAAAGTTGGGCTCAGTTCATTGAAAGTTTTGGCGCAGCAGGCACGTAGCCACTGCCACGCCCACACACGCCCACACACACACACACACACACACACACACACACACACACACATAGCAACTATTTGCAATGTAAAAGTCAGTCAGCGCTTTGCATTTTTTTTGGCCGAAAAGCAAACAGCAATAACAACAACAACTGAAACTGAAACTGAAACTCAAACCATGTCGTGAGAGTCATAAAAAATGGGCAACTTTTATATTTTGTTATTTTATTTATTTATGTTAAATTCATGACATGTATTTAAATTAGTTGCCGAGCAGTTTTGTCCCTTTTTGTCTCTCCACAAGACTTGGCAAATGAGTGTGGGTGAGTGTATGTGTGTATATGTGTTGTGTCTCAATATGTGTGTGTGTGTGTGCCATCAAACGCAGCCGTTGTGAATTTGCGCCACCCTCAAAAAGAAGGCAGCACAAAGGTTCTGCTGCATTAGCAAATATTCAATTATGAACCAGCCTTTTCTCTCTTTCTTTTTCTCCCTCTCTCTGTCACTCTCTTTTCATTGCTTGCTCTTAGATTTTTGCGTATCTGTGTCTGGCTGCCATTAGCATTTCAAATGCAAAGACAGCATCAGCATCAGAGGACACCCAAAAACCCAAAAACGCCGAAACCCAATCCTCAGAGTTCGACCTTCAAGCTCACACCAAGTAGTTCCATTGCCATCTAGCTCCAGTTCCACAGTTCCACAGTTTAGTTCGCCCCCGTTTCAATTTTAGTTCCAGGCGAGGAACATACAAAACTTTTGCCATTTGCCTGCAAGCGGCAAACGGCAAACGACAAACGGCAAACGAGAAACGACAAAGGGCAAAGCAAACACGCAAACTTTTCCTGTATATATCTTGTCAGTTAGTGATATGTGTATACTAAATAGCTGCATACATTACCGCATAGAGCGCTCTCTCTCTCTCTCTATCTCTATCTCTGTCTCGTTGGTTGTTGCCATCTCCTTTGCACTTGCTTTTTGAACAGCTTAAAAATTGCGTGTCTGGTCAAGTAAATGAGCTTTGCTGTGGCTTTTCCACTTTTGTTTCTTGTGCTTTGGACATGCTTTGCCATCCGACAGATCAAAGACAAACACAACACATACACAAACACACACACACACACACACACACACACACATACATACATATAACGAACGACACAGACACGCTGAGAGATTTGTGTGGCGGATGCCCAACCGGAAATTGATATTTAATTAAAGTTTCAGACGCAGCTTTTGTCGGTTTGCCACTCCAAACTTTGCCCCCGAACGAGTTTAGTTTTCCACGCAGATGCTGCTGCTGTTGTGGAAATGCAAGTGAAAATGCCATAATGGTGAAATTGTGCAGCTGAAGCATAAACAAATATAGACACAAAAATCTCATGGCCACAACAACAACTCGACAACTTTTGAAATGAAATAAATTTGTCACTTTATCAACGCATGTCATAATATTTTCTGTTTGAGCCCAGAAAGAGACAGAGAGAAAAAGAGAGAAAGAGAGAGAGAGAAAGAGAGAGAGAGAGAGAGAGAGAGAGACAGATGCGCTATGTTGTGTGGTTTATCAAGCCAACATCAGGAAGAAGAACAAAACTTTAAGCTTGTTTTGCCAAGTAGCATTTATGCACAAAAATTCTGCCATCAGTTATAGATCACCATTAATCTTAATGCAAAGCTTCCATGATATCTGCCGAAAATGGAACTTTGACAGTTGGTGAATTATGCGAGAAACATCACAAATACATATCCAAGAGATAAAATGAAATTCTTTTCTGTACCTGCTACCCATAGATTAGAAGCTGCAGAAAATGTTTCTGACAGTCAGAAGGTGGCATCTTCGACCCTATAAAGCGCATATATTCTTGATCAGTCTCAACAACCGAATCGATATAGCCATGTCTGTCTATCTGTATGAATTCCTTGATATCTGTGACTTCATATAAGAGATATAGATATAATTTGTGGTCGAACAACAGATAACAATTGTAAAAGTTTTTTAAGAAATTCTAGTATATTGGGAAAAAAACGGACTACATAATAAAACTTCGCTTTGTCTGTCAATCTGGTATTTTTTTGTACTCTATGGTATATTTTAAATGTAGTACTATATCATTTTATCTCAGTGACAACATACAAGAGATAAAGATACAATTTGTGGTCAAACAATAGTTAAAAATTGTAAAAGTTTCTAAAGAAATTCTTGTGTATGTAGCATGGGCTGGCAATGTGGTATTTTTGGCACTCTATGGTATATTTTAAATTTAGTACAACAAATAAGAGATAAAAATACAAATTGTTGTCGAACAGCAGTTAAAAATTGAAGAAGTTTTCCAAGTACAGCAAAAAAACCTGATTACTTAATGCAACTTCGCTTAAGTTGACAATGTGGTATATTTTGCACTCAATGGTATATTTTATGTATAGTACTCGATCAATATATTCCTTATATCATTTGGTATATTTAAGGTTTTTTTGTGGTATATAAGTTTGGTATATTTTAAGAATAATACCACACTGTTTTGCTTTTATTCAAAGTGGATAGCGAGTATCTCGCAGTCGAGCACACTCTGCAGACTGTAGCTCTCTCTTGCTTGTTTCAAGTACTTTGAGCACTTGGCTGCTGCACACTTTAAGTTAATTACCTTGAATGCTTATTGCGTTTTCCCTTTGAGCGAGCAATTCATTTGGATTAACCCAGGATTTAATTGCCGCGACAGTCGTCGCATTCCAATCGAAACTAATCGATTTCTTTCTCAAATATTGCCATTCTCTTCGTCTTCGTCTTGGTCTTGGTCTGCGTCTTTGACGTTTGCAGACCGCAAACGCAGTGTGTCGACATTTTGTTGCTCATTAAATGCACTCAGGCAAATTTATGCTCACTTATTTTAAAGGTATCGTATCTCGTATACCCAAAAACAGAAAGGAGGAAGGTGGAAAGTGGAAAGTGGAAGGTGCACATGCTTTAATATCGCTCTTTTTTTTTATTTATTTATTTAAATACGCGAGCGGAAAGCAACAGCCGCGTCTCAGCTGCTTTGCTGATAGCGAGTCGAGTCGAGTTGGAGATGCTAACGTAGACTGCTGTTTGTAGTGTGCAGGAGAGAAAGAAGGAAGTTGGAGAGTGGTGAACAAACTTTATGACTTTTATCTACGCGCAACTTTCAAAGTGCCATCTCGCTCTCGCTCTCCCTCTGTCTCTGTCTCTGTCTCTGTCTCTTTCACTTACCGACATCGAGGATGCTCATCAGCTGAGTTTTTAAACATGCCTTACGGCCAAATGCATAAATATTTTCCCAGTGTCGCGAAAAGCAGCCGAAAAAGACAGCATCACATTTTTCATATAAATTTATTTGGCTTTGGCAACGTTGACGACGACGCAACATTTTCGAAGTATGCCGCATTTGCATATTTGCAGCAAAGCACCAACAACAAGCTAAACAACAACAGCAAAAAGTAAAACCCATAAAAACTGGTACAGTTGAATGAAATGAAGTCAAATAGCAGAGCAACACAAGAGACACAAATAAGCAAAGCAAAAAGCACTGGACACAACATCACAGACAACACGAAGAGAGCGGAGGGGGACTGCAGGAGTGAGAATGAGGAGTAGGAGCAACAAAGATATAGGTAATAAAAACTTTATACAATAGCAGATGCCACAGCACAGCGAATGTTTGATGGCCATGCCAACCAACGGTCAAAAGTCAGCTCTCGGTTCTCCTTCGGCCTCTGTTATTGCTTAAAGGTGTAAAAAAAAGGAAGAGAAAAACATTTGCCGAATGCCCAGGGATAGCTATCGATCACTCGCAGTTTATCATCGATATTGATTCCATTACAACTAATGACACTCTTGAATACGAAGATATATTAAATTAATCTTATAAATCGATCAATTCTCGGGCAACTCTCTGGAAAGCCAAAAAGCGCTTTAAATTTTAACAACAATTCACAGAATAGGTTTCTATTTAGTGCTTAAATAATATTTAATTCATTTTTGCCATATTAATTCCCATCAATTTAAGAGTTTCGTTATTTTCAACACCTATGCTTTCGACTTCTCAAAAATTACATGCGGCTCACATTTTGTTAAATTTCAAATAAAATTGGTAAGGTTTATATTGGAATTAAATGAGATTACATTTTTGCAAAATTTTGTAATATTATATTTATGAACTTAAACATAATATAACAATGCTTTTCATAAATCTAAATTTCTATAATCTAATATCTAAGTTCATCATATCAATTGCTACGTTCTCATGATATGAGCTTGAGGTTCAGTAAAGAAAATGTTTCTCAGAATCTGTTGTTATAGCATATTATTGTTGGTTCAAGTACAATCTGTAAATAAAATAATAAAATGTATTTCGAATATAGTTAAGACGAATTCTTAACTATTTCAATACTATTAGTATTATAACCGTAGGTATTTTAAACACCAAGTTGAACTTTATTAAAACAAACAGTGAACGAACCAATTTTAACTATTTTGATTAAACTTGATCACGCTCCAACTTCTACAAACATATCTGCCTAATTTGTTTCCTTATGTTAGCTGTTAGACAAATCTCAATTATATTTCTTTTAATTTTGAATAAAAGGCAAAGATAGGATTAAAGGGGCTCATAAATCCCGATTTAATTACATTTTCACATATTTCTAGACAGTTAGATAATAAACTCCATTCAAATTTTTACATTTTCGCATTAGATGCATTTCAGCATTATTGCTTCTAAAAAAGAAATAATCGCAAATTACCAAAAGGGGTAAATCATATTCGGGTTTGGCGTGAATTGTTTATTTCATCATTTCGCCGAATCTACAAGTATTTATTTGCCGTGAATACGAGTATAATGAAATTGCCGCAAACATAAAGTGAGTCGTGTTTTCATCATTGCGCTCCAAGTTCGTTTACATTCACATGCAAAGAGAGACAGAGAGGCAGACGGACAGACAGACAGTCGATGGGTTTTTTGTGTCTATGGGAAAATGTGAAAAACAACAAGAAACATTTCGCCAGGTTTTCGACTCGTGTTAATTCCAAAAAGAGAAACGTAATTTTTCGCACTCATACCCTCAGCTCTGAGAGCCGTAAATGGGTATGCTGAGAACAGAAAATATTATTACTGTATACACAACATGAAAGCAAATGTAAATATGGAAGACAGAAGTAAAGGCTAATTTATAAATATGAAATCAAATTCAATCTTGTATACAGCTTTATATTTTTGGTACACAGGATATCTGTGAGTCGTTCACTCCATTTAAAACCAGTTTACTTGTATTTTTTTTGGCAGATTGTGTCAGATATTAAATTTATTTACGCGAATTTCTCACTTCGGGCTGTGCAAAAGCAACAACAAAACAACAACTGGCCATGTGGCACAAGGACGTTGCCAAAAAAAATATAGGGATATAATATATATATATAGTGAAATATATGTATAAAAAATATGTAAATAAATAAACAACAAAATAGAAATTGTGTAAAACAAGAAGAGAAAGCAAAGTGTTCAACTACATTGCGCATGCTGTGCGTTGCTTTTTTATTTCTCTCTTCTCAACTTGTTTTTGTTTTATTTTTATTGTCTTCTCGGTTGTTGTAGTGCGTTGTGTTGTGCGTTTTAATTTTTAGTGTTTCCCGATGCGGATTACCAACTCAAAAATGCGCCCGACTATGCGAAGTTGGAATTTGACTGCACTCACAGCTTTGGGGATTATGTTTCAATTAGGCAATGGAACAAAAGCACTATGGGGCGTTGATTGGGTTGGAGTCGAGCAACAACTGAAAATGAAACGTAAACTTGAAAGCTGTAAACTCAACCCCAGTACACTCTTTGCCTCTTGCCACTTGCCACTTGAGCCATTCACGTGCCATGAGTATTTCAATTACAAACCCAATTAATATTATGAATAAAGTAAAGTAAAATAAACACGAGTCGTCGAGTGGCCTTTTCCACCCCAGCCTCTTAATTATTTTACTTATTTTATTTAGGGTGCAAAATTCAAAGAAAAAAAAAAATACAGTGTTGAATAATGCGCGTAAATAAAACATATTTTTTTCTCCCATTGGCCACACATTATTTATGGCGTGCTGAAAACGAAAACGAAACGAAACGAAACGAAAAAACCGCAGCGCACAGTCTACAATTATTATTTCAATAATTTATCGCTTCCATTTTTTGTGTGAGCCAGACACAACATGTGCTTAAAAAGCAACATAAAAAGCGAGAAACTGAAACTCAATTGAAATAAGTAAAAGTGATCGAATATCGCGTATACGCAATGTTGGCCAGCAAACTTGTCTTTTCGATTTAACGATTACTTTCAAAGCGTCCTACGCAGCATTACAATGAGAACAGGTTAAACTAAGCTGACAAGCAAATACGTAGCTATTCATCTTCACATGAATGTGCTTATGCTCTTGTCTGCGTACTCAAACTCAAACTCATCTTTTATTTTGCTGAGATTCTGCAGTTTGTAGTGTGTATGGCTTTTATGCAAATAGCTGATAGCTTCATGGATATTGTTGTTATTTTTTTTATTATAAGCATTTTATTTTTGTGTTTCTTTGTGAATCTTCCTCTTTTAACTGCAACTACAAGTTGCTGTTGCTGTTGCTGTTCATGTTGCTGGCGTTATACAAGTAAGCCGGGTCATAAAAATATAGTACGTTGATTTTCCAACTTGTTTGGGCTCGGTCATAAAATTACAAGGTCAAAAACTGTTGCTCTTGCTGCTTGTGTGTGCTGAACTGTTTTTTCCTCTTGTGTATCTAAAAAATTCATCCGGTTTTTATTCGTTTGTTTTTGTCTTTATATATTCTTGCAGACTAAATACTTTGGAATTTACTCACTTTGGATTGATCATCACGTAGATAGCAGACGCTGTGAAAGAAAGCAATTCGTAAGTATTAAATCGATTGTTTATGCTAAGGCAACGAAATGCTGCTTGTCGCCGCTTTTATTGCCAGGGCAATGCATTAAGTTCTTAACCTGGCCTAGGCCACTTCCAATCAGCTTCTGCCCCCAAAAACAACTTTTGCAGTGGGGCCAACTCGTTTGCTTGGGGTTAATTAAAATACGAAATACACTTTGACAAAATGCCATTTAATCTACTCAGCTCGAACTCGCAAAGTCCAGGAGCACAAAAAAAAAAAAAATATACGAAACGAAATAAAAGGAAAAACCAGGCGGCAAATTAATTATGCGCATATTTGTGGGCTCAACAACACTCAAACAACAACAACACAAAAAAAAAAAGAAAAAAAGAAAGCAAAAAAAAATTTGTAGAAGGAGTGAAAAAAGGTTCACTTTGATTTGCATTTTTTGGCGCTTTCGAATTCGCCTTTTATGACATTAACCGCACCCGCTATTAATTACAACAACAATCTACTACTAATCAGAAGCGTAGGCTAAAAACACATTTCCTCCCATTCGCCACGCCTTCGCAGTCCGAAGAGAGAGAAAAAAGAGAGAGAGAGAGAGAGAGAGAGAGAGAGAGAGAGAGAGAGAGAGAGAGTGTTAAATGAGCCGCTGAGTCGCATAATTTACCAAGTGTTAAGACTGCTGTCAACGAGATATTTAGTCCTTTAATGGCAAATCGAATCGATCTTGAGCTCTATATGTGAACGTTTCTGCGGTCGTGTAATTCTCAAAGTTCCAAAACTGCAATTTCCACTGATTTTTGCCAGATTTAGATAAACATATATTCGTGTTTTTATTGAGTATTAATCGGACAAAGAAAACTGTAAAAAGTTATTAATTTTTGACATATGTGTATTCATTTTATTTTAAAAGGTTGTTTATCAACTCATCGGAAATTAAACAACGCAAATTCATAAAGAATTTTCTACCTGCAATTAAAATATGCCCTCTATATGTTTCTATCTAAAACATTAGATGGAATCTTAAAACTATGGAAAATTTACTAAGTAAATTGCACACATTTATTGTTAGAAAATAGAGAATAGAATTTCCAAGTGTTGCTTTCTTAGCCAATCAGAATAAAATACAAAATTTTATATAAAATTCTTTTATTGAGACACTAATATAATATTAACTATTTGCCTTGCTTTGAATTTATTTCCATTATCTTGCCTTAAGTTTGCTGCCTAACAAATTTAATTGTATTACAATTTGTAATCGCATTTAATTTGGTAAGAGAAAACTGGATATTGATGCTGATTTTGTGTGTGCGATGTTGCAGAAGGGGAAAGTTTTGAATTTTTGCATACCAATAAACACACACACACACACATGCATACACATGCATACACACTAA
The DNA here is from genome assembly GCA_035046325.1 of Drosophila niveifrons. Lineage (NCBI taxonomy): Eukaryota > Metazoa > Arthropoda > Insecta > Diptera > Drosophilidae > Drosophila > Drosophila niveifrons. The sequence goes on along the minus strand of JAWNOC010000063.1, from coordinate 5,789,317 downwards.
TGTAAATATAGTTATACATTCCTTTGTTGTGATGTTGTCCCCGAGGCGTTGCTGCAATTTCAATTTGGAATTTGCATGGCACAGTTCATTTGACAATACAATAATGAATTTGGTTTGCTGAAATCGAGTCCAGCGGGCAACTTTTGCGCCCCCTTCTAACAGCTTTTATTAGAGAGAGACAGAGAGAGAAAAAAAGAGCGAGAGAAAGATGGGAGCAAGAAGAAAAAGGAAGGCAAGGAAAGGCGTTAAGTGCCATAAAACTGTCTTTAGCTTGCGCAAATGAACGGCACTTGGCTCTCGGACAATGGCCATGCTTATAGCACTCCAATACACACACACGCACACACACACACACATTGTATGTATGTATGTATGTATGTAGTAATTAATTGCTGAGCCGCCTCACTCATTAAATATACATACATGGCATATAAGTATATATTTATATGTGAATGTGTGGCGTATATACGCATACATGCATGCATGTGCGTGTCTGTACATGCGTGTGCGTGTTCGTGTTCGTGTTCGTCTTCACGTTTAATTCAATAACGCAGCAGCAACTCGTTTGCCACGCCCACCAAACGCCCTCCCCCCAAAAGAAGGTACTACGACAGTGGAACGTGCAGCTGCAGCTAACTAGCTCTCTCTCTCTCCCTCTCTCACTCTCTCTCTCTCTGTCTCTGATGGGCATGTTTTACGCTTGGTTCTTGCTGTTGCCGCCTGTCGCTTCATTTTCATGTTCGATGCCAGTCTTGACGCGTTCAAACATGTTGAGGCATTCAATTTCTTATTTCCTCTCTTTGCCTCGTGTCACACAATTCACATGTGGTGTCATGTGTGTGTGGCATGCAACCGCCCAACATCTCTCACTCTCTCTCTCTCTCTCTTTCTCTCTTTGTTTGTCTCTTTGCAAATAATTTCATTTTTGCGCAGTGCTTTTATTTTTCTGCAGGACATCTTGCAACAACACACACTTTTTGCTCTCATTATGAGTGCAGAGAAATTGTTCGTTGTTCTTGTTTCTATCTGTAATATTCAAGTTCACACACTAACTTCATTTGCAGGCAACTTTATAATAAATATCACATGCATATATGTTTATAAACATATTTATATACTCGCATGTCAGTTGAAGCATGAAGCTTGAGGCTGGGGCAAAAACTCTATATAATGCAATTATTGTCAACATCAAATTGATAAAGTGCGCTCCATAAGTGATTGGAACGTTTACTGGAGCATTGGAAGATTGGAAGTGAAACTCTTTAGCCTTTGCACCTCGCTTACACACACACACACAGACACACACACACACTTCAAAGCGGCCCTAAAATTAATTACCAGTTAGAATTGGGCACACAACCACAAGATACTTTTTCTACCTTATCGCCAACTGTGCGAAATTTCATAAATTTCAACGAGCCAGCAAGAGAATGAGAGTGAGAGCGAAAAATTTGCCCACTTCATAGGCAAACAGAAAGTTGGAATCGTTAAAAATACAACAACAACAACAAAAAAAGCATACAACACACAAAATGTTCTACGCAAAACTTTTACAAAAAGCATTAAAATTTAAAAACAAAAAAAAAAAAAAAACACCCAAAACACAAAATTCAGAGAGTAAACGAGAAGGACAACGGACCATGGTTAAAATATTGGAAAATTGTGCAGCATACTATATATATATCGTATATATATAGTATATATGGCGCACATTCCATATTCCCAGCAGCCTGTTAATAATTCGTTTTGTTTCTACCTTGCGGTTGAGGAACTTTTCTCTTCTTCTCTGCTACCGCTGCTGCTTTTTTTCTTTCTATTTTGTGATTTTTGACCAAAATGTTAATAATTGGCATTGCTCGGCCACAGCTCAGAGAGGGAGGGGCAGGCACAAGCGTAGAGGAGGCGGCTTTTTTCCGTAAATTGTTTCGGAAATTACTGTTGTACCGTCAGGCCGACCATTGGCCGACTTTTGGGACTTTTGAAATTGATTACAGTTCATTTCATTTTTCGGGCTTTGTTTTCGCTCAGCCACCAACTCAACTCAGCACCCGCTTCAGCTTCAGCTCCCTCTTCGTCCATTCGACCATTCGTCCTTGTCATATTTGCTAACCATTGACGTGTATCGCTGCGTTTTACTTAGATTATCCACAATTCTCATTTTCATTTGCATTCGCATTTGCAATCGGCATTTGTTTATCTGCGCAGTTATTGCTCTTCTTTTTATGCTTTACGAATACTTTCGTTATTATTATTATTATTATGATTATTGTCCAGCTTACGGATGCCATTTATAATTACAAATTTCACTTGATTTAATACTAGTCAATGTGCGTTGAACTTCACATTGCTAAATGTTTTTCTTCTTTTATACATTATTGTATTGTATTTCGAATTAGCTAAATCTGTTTTGCTGGCATTTTTGCACAATAACAACAATTGCAAGTGTTTGCACCCAGTTGAATTAATTATGCATTGAATGCTGTATCAATGCTCTTTAATTATTAAACAAATAAGTGAAATTCCCATGCGCAAATTTAATTTGAGCTGCATAAATATATTTCCAGTACATTGAAATTTCAATTTAAATGGTATATTATGAATAAAAGTGATTGAATAATTTATGAAAAATCTATCTTGCGATATTCATTTAATTTTTATGCACTCTACACCTACAATAGGCATCTCTGACCCCTTTGAGATATAAACATATTAATATTTTTATATTTTTTATATTTTTGGAATCTAGTTTTATTGCAAAAACTGTGGTTTTCTTATTTGTTTAACAAATTTTCTATTATTCTAGTTTTTAATTATACATTTTATGATCACTTTCTATGCTCTTAATTGTGATGTTCATATGAGAATATTATGTTTTATTAACAATTTCAGTTTGGGTAATTGTAAAATTAGCATGCGATTGTGTAATTTTATTTTTCATAAAGGTATCGAAATCAGTGAAAATAAAAGTCTTTATACACACATTCCTTTTTTCACCTCTCCTCTCTTGCTCACTCTTTCGACTTTTTCCTTTCACTCTGAATTCAACTCAGCTCCTGCTGCCCTCAAGCTAAATTGTGTAATAGGTTTTGCGTATTATGCGCATTTAATTGGAGTTTTCGTTGCTGGATTTGTTTTCGCATTTCGCTTTCGTATTCGTATTCGGTTTCGCCTTTTCTTTTACATATATGTGTATACTAAATTGAATAATCTGCAATAATTGCATAAGTTTGATTAGTAGAATAAGTGGTTTTATTTGAAAGGCCAGCAAATTAATCCCCAACTTTAGCTCCAGTACCAAAATTGATCTATCAAAAATATTTTTGCTTTACTTTAATCTTTATACTGTTTTCATTTTTATTATAATCAAATTCATTTCTTTATAAGCAATTCAATCCGTAGTTGATAAGAGTAATAGTAATAGAAATATGGTAGCACAATTAAAGGAATAGTGAACTTATATTAAGAATTTATCGTCCAATTTTTATATCCAAAATAAAACCCAAAAAATTGTGCGTAGAGAAAGGCTACTTCAAAGCAAGTTTAATGGTTATTTTTGTATGGAATTTTCTACTTCAGCGGAATGTGAAAAGAGTCTGTGCCGAATTTTCAGAATTTAAACCGACACAAGGCACACGTTTAATACATTCAAGCATTTATTACATGTGCAAAGGATGGCTAGCAAAAAGGTCTTTAAATTCAACTACAAAGGATGGTTAAAAAACTGTCTGAGTTAATTGACTTGTTCACTTGAAGTGTGCATTTTTTTAGAAGAGAAACATTTACAAGGACAGTCGATAATTGCACGCAACTGCAACGTAAAATAAACAAAGTGAGCGCCCAATTTCAACTTCAACTTCAACTTCAACTTTGGCTTTGCTCGATTGCAACCAGCACCTTTGACTAATTTGCGTCTGATTACTTGGGCAACCTTGTCGCAGCCGCTGTCGATGACAACGACAACGACGACGATGATGTCGATTACGATCGCAGTGACAAAGCCCATGGTGGAGACTTATTCAAATGAATTTGGCTGGCTCGTCACTGCTGCCATGGCGGTCCATTTAATTGTAGGCTGAATACAAGAAAAAACACACACATACATAGAGCAACAAGGGTTGGGTTTGTTTAAGGAAACGAGCGAAAGAGAGAGAGGAAGGTGGGGAGGGAAGCGCTTGTATTTTTAGTGGCATCTAATGAAGTTGCCCGCTAGCTGCTGCTGAAGGCAACTGGCTGACGAGCCAGCTGAAAAAGGCGAATGCGGAATGTGAATTTGAGCAGGAGTAGAGGAGCAGGAGAAGAAGAAGGCCAGGCAGAGGGGCTAACGGGGTGTGGCACTGGTTTTAGGGGCGCAGAGCAGCAACAGCAGTTGTCTAGGACCCTCATTTATTTTCACTTTAATCAAAGTGAACGGCAGCAACGTTGACGATGCAGGGCGTCAGGACAGCAGCAAGGATAGCAAGGATGGCTGGATGGCGAGCCCAACGTTTGCTCAACAAATTTTGCTGCCTTCCCAAAAGAATTGTAAAGCGTAAAATAACAAAGACAAGGAAGAGCAGAAGTGAAAGCAACAGAAGCAGCAGCAGCAGCAGCGGCAGCAAAAAGTGTATTAGTAGTTGTATTTTACACGTTATCCTTTCTGCGTGGGCTGGGGCCAGGGCTCAATTGTGGCAGCAGCAGCAGCAGCAGCAACAGCGAACGTTGCGAAACAAAAGCACAACAGACGCGCCGTGACAACGGTGGCAAAGAGATTCCCCAGACCCAAGTGGGCCAGATGAAAAAGTAAGCTAATTAGTTAATGAAAGATATTTTCCATTGTCTTCAGCAGCTGCGGCGGTGAAAAAGGAAATACACAAACTTTGATCGAAAGCTGCGATCTCTCTGTGTGTGTACGTGGTGGGTGTGAACGAAGCGTTGAGCGAAACCTTCGTTCAATTATTTAAATGAAAATGAATAAAAAAAAAAACGAGCGAAGAAAAACGTTGCCTACTTTTAGGCATGGCCTGCAAATGAGCTCAGCTCAGCTTCGTTGTTCGTGTGCGCCACATCTTTAATACACAACCGCAGTTGGAGTGTGTGTGTGTGTGTACACAATTCATCGCATGTTCATTGTGCGGCAATTGTGGCCTTTTACCTGCCCCCCACAACTCTCACTCCCTCTCAACCACGCTTCTCGTCTCGCTGCTTTACACGTCAATCGTGGACTCCTTTGTTGGGCAATTTCGCCGTCCGCTGCTCATTTTCCATTGCTGCTACTTTCTTTTTGTGTGTGTATGAGCCGCATGGTGCAGCATAATTCCGCATCCATTTCACCCCCTCCCCCCCTCCATTGCTTTCTTCTTATTCCCCAGCAGCAGTGGATTGGTTTTGTTGTTGCTCTTTCTGCTGGTCCGCTGCTCATTTGCGTGGCGGTCAACGGCGGTTGGCTGCACCCTTTTGTAATGCAAAAATGTTTTGCTTGAATAAATAATGAACTTTAAAAAATAAAGGGCCGCTGGGCCACCACCAGAGTTACTTAAAGTCTCCCCTTTACTTCTGCTGTACCTTGAATTTAATGTATACTCAAAAATAAATATATATCAATCTTTTATTCACATTTGCATTCAATGGCTAGGCGATTATGCACGATACCTTGTATTGCAACGGAACTTGAAATCGCATTTGCCACTGCAACAATTCGAGTCTTTGACACAGGCGCGACCATTGGGTTGGCATCTTGTTGCCACATTGCTTGGCACACTGAATATTAGAAGAAAGATTAACCACACACAGCACTTCATGTTGTCACCATCCAATCGGACTCTTAGCAATAATAAATAAATTTACAAAAGACTTGACCATACAAATTAAATGCATTTGCTATGCAGCTCAAAGTAATTCGTTTCAATTCGTTAACAAATTGCATTAAATTGTTTAATATACTTAATGTGAAAACTCTGAAACGTATGCAGAGAGTATTTACTGTACTTGCTTCACTTTAGCTGCTTTACAACTCTTCAACGCATAACAAACTTTCATTTCTAGCGCAAGATCGCTGTTTGTTTTACATAGATTAGAAAGAGATGGCTAATAGCTCCAGCAGCTAAGGTTGGAGCGAGAAAGGTAGATTAAGCTAATGCTTTGCGCTCTTTGCCAAAAATTGCTCGCCAGCTTTCTTTCATTTTTGGGCTATTCTATTTATATATATGTAGTCCACTTTTTTTTTTTGGGTTAGTCTATTTTTGTTCATGGTGGTGAATTTGTGGGCGCACTTTGGTTTTATTATTATGATTATAACGTTTATGCTTTAAAATTGCTACAAAATGACAAGGGCAGCCTTAGTATCGCATCGCATCGCATCGTCGCTGCTGTGCAGAAAATTGAGCGTGCAATTTGGCTTTTCTTTTCAATAATTTTCCATTAGACAAGAAAACGAGCAACAAAAGAGCGCTCGACAATGGCTCACACAATAAACGAAAAAATGTACAACAGGAGCTGGAGCAGTAGCAAAAAAGTAAAGGGGCAAGCCAGTTGATGTAGGGAGCAACAGCGAGGCTAGGTTGTAAAAAAAAAATGGTTTGGGGGAAGAACGGATAAATGGCGCGTAGCAGACACACACACACACACACATACACAACTCATGTAGGGTGTTATATGTATATATATATATACTCACAAATATATGTATATACATCGATGCGGACACGACGCGAACGTTGCCGACGACGACACTTCTGGTTCAGTGAAGCATAAGAAATTCTCGAATGAATCGCTCCGTTGACGCTTGAGTAGACTTGAAGCGATAAGCGGTTTTTGCGCCATATACAAAAATATATTTTGCTCTAGTCGCGCATCCGCTTGTGAAGCAATAGCAACAACAACAACAGCAACAACAACAAAATATAAATATATATATAGAGCGAAAGACAAAAAAAAAGAGCCAGAGCCCTTGGGCTCGTCCGGGAGTTGAACCCGGGACCTCTCGCACCCGAAGCGAGAATCATACCCCTAGACCAACGAGCCGCGTTGTCGACCGCTGGCTGATTGAGGCATATGGACAAAGTGAGAGAGCGAGATGGCAAGACAGTTGCAAATTAAAAAGGGTTAAATGCATACGGAGAGAGAGAGCGAACGCGAGAGAGTAAAGATAGCGATCTATTGTACGAGAGAGGAGAGCGCGCGTTAGCCCAACTCATAACTCATACGCAGCGTTCGCCGTGCCCCAAAAGTTCACGCATAAATTTCAATTGTTCACACGCTTTTTTGGGACGCCTGGGACTTGTGACTAATAGAAATGGAAATAACCAACTGTCATGCTGAGTCACAAGCAGCAACAGCAACAACAACAACAAATGCGAAGACAACACACAATACTCGGTAATAAAGCACGTTGCCCATGTCAAGCCAGACAGTCTTTCCGCTTTTCTCTCCTTTCGCTACCTTTTAGCGATACCTTTTCTAGCTGCTGCTTTGCGGTTTGTTTATTGACACTTGTCAGGTGTTTTTGTTTTTTTTTTGTGAGTTGGGCGCTTAAACTTTGGAAATTGCCTTCTATTTGCTGCCAACTGCATAGTTAACGAGCATATGTCATAGCAACGCCCACAGCAGCAGCGTCAGTAGCTGGAATAGCAACAGTATCCAGTATCCATATTGCTGTCGAGCTGACACAGAGAGAGAGCCATAAAATTTATCTTGCGACAGCTGCTCAGGCCGCAGGCAATACTCAGAGTGTGTAGCGCACATATATCGCTGGACTATATCGCACTCAAATACACACACACCAACACACACACTTCTGGTGGGCAATGGAATAGCGTTTGGCTTTCGCCTCTGGGCTACATGTGTCCCATGTCCCAAGCGCATGCACGCGCTAACTAAATCGGAAACCAATTTGCTTATCGCCGTCCGCCATCAGCATGTGTGTGTGCGTGTGTGTTCCAACTCAATTTGAGTTAAACGCTCGGCTCAAAAACGGCGAATGTGGCACGTAGAGCTGAAGCAGACGTTAAACGTCATAATAAATACATCGCAATGCGACGCAATGCAGCTAAAAATATTATAAATTAATTGTCACACACACACACACACACACGCAGAGGACACAGCAGAAAGGGAGCGAGAGGAAAGAAGTTGGGGAAAAAGGGATGAGGATCATGCGGGGTCATGGCCTCTAACCTTTGTCGAAATTTTGCTGACAAACTTTATACCAATTGTTTGCCTTGCTGCGCGCAGTGTGTGTTACAAGCGTGTGTGTGTGTGTGTGTGTGTTTTCGTTGTTGTTATTCGCTGCTAACTCGCATGCGATGAGTGCCGCAACGCGGCGTCGAAAATAATTACACTTGCTGATTTATTGAGTGTCGTGGTTGTCGTGGCTGGCAAAAAGGAAAAGGAAATGCCGCCGCCTCTCGCCTTCCTTTACTTTCGCTCTCCGCTCTCTCTCTTGCTGCTTCCACCGGATGTTGTAAATGAGCCGCGACATTGCGACTGCAACGACGTCATAAGTTTGGTCCGCTCCACTGAAATGCTGAATACGCCACATAACTAACCTACCAACTAATTAGTTTTGAGACCGTTCGCTCGCTCCATATGCTTCCAAATATTTTGTGATTTGCCTCTCTAGAGCATTACTTAAAGCGACCTCATGCAAAGAATAAAATAGTTTGGCAAAAGCTTTAGCTGTCTTTTACTAACTGCCCAAAGCTAAAGACAAACAATTTGAAAAGCATATTATTCTTAAAGCTATTAGATAATAAAATTAGAGAGCTCAAGGGATATTTTTGAATATTTAGTGTGTAAAGTATTTGATAATAATATATTTTCAATTATATAGACGCAACGACTCTGTGAATTTTGTAGTTCAAATTATCATGTCACAGTGCAGAGTGCGTAAAATAAAATTTGTAAGATCTTATCTTAAATGTTCATTGTTTATATGAAATACTTGTTAAGTCTTAGACTTGAACAAATTAATCTCAATTATAAATGAAATTGAATGTTATAGAAACTTCTTCTATAATTTGTACTTTTTATTACTAAACCTTTTCAAATTTGCAATGAGATTATTTGCCGATAAAAAATTAAATAATGAAATAATCTATATATGTTATATACCTAAAATTTTTTATACTTGCAAAAATATGAGGACAATTCATATGAGTTTTTTTTTAGTCAATTTATAAATATTAAATATTTGCAATATTTGTAATATAATGTGGAAATGTTTTTTGCTAGGTAATTAATTAATACTTAAAAATATGAGCAGTAATATTGCGTCTGATATTTAATATGCAATTTTTTGTATAAAACCCAAAAAAAGTATTAATTTCAAATAAGAGATGTGCAGCCAAGAAGCAGCTAGGCTACAAGCTCATCAGCTTAGCCTTGAGCTTGCGAATTATGTTCGAGTTTTGAGTTTGAGCGTATTTTGTGTGTGCAAAAGGAAAACAATGTCAGGTTGGGCATAAAGGCAAAGGTTATTGGCAAAGGAGGACCCCTGAATGGTTTCCATTTGGCTGAGAATGCAAAGAGTGCGAGTATGAATGCGTTTGAATACTCAAGTCATGATTCTCTCTCTCTCTCTCTCTGTCTCTCTTTTGGTCTGCTCTCCTTTGAGTGGATGAATGGAATGAATATGTCAGAGATTTTGGAGACGAGACTGAAGAAGCCAGTTCCATCATAATGCCATTAGTATGGCAACAAGGCTGATTAGTATGGCAGAGAGACAAAGCAATTCCAGGGGCAACAACAAACAACAAGTCCAAATTATGTGGTAGCATGCCATTTAGCCTTGTTGTCGGCCGGGTCGATCTCAGGGTTTTCGGTTTGGCTTTGGCTTTGGCTTTTGGGTAAGGGTCTCTCGGATGGATGAATGGATGGATAGATGGATGGATGGAGTGAGAGTACCAGCAGCAACAGGAAATGACACTCTCACACTCTCACGCTCTCAGCGTTGCTTAGCGTTGCTGTGGCAATAAGTTGTGGCGCCTCCCGACTTTCGCCATTTCCTGCCGTCTGCTGTCTGTGCGCCGCATTGTTGCCGCTCGGTTGTCATCGGATGGCGTGCGGTCGTCTCATATTCAAAAGCATCGCTCAAGCAAAAGTGAAATTAATTACACAACTTGAGTTCAGTTCAAGTTCAGTTCCAAGTTCACTCTGATTCTTGTACTTTTCCTTGCCGTTGGCGTAATTAATGAAAAAAATCGGATATACGCACACACACATATATATATATGTAGCTATAACCCCTGATTCCCAGCAATGTTACTTCGCTTTCTTACTTGTTTTTACTTTAGCTTCGTTTCTTTCGTGTTTCTTCCTTCTCGCCAGCTTGTTTGCGTATTGCGTCAAAATTTCATTAGAGCCAACCGTTTCCTCTTCTTTTAGTTTGAGGGGAAATCCCTTCCCTTTCCACTTCCCTTCCATTTCCCTGCGTAGCTTTCTCAACTGCCAACTGGCAGCTGGCACGGATTTTGATGTGGCACGTCTCTGCGGTAACCGTATCCATCTGTTGGCGTCTCAATGTGTGCAACTACAACACTACAACACAAGTACACAGACTATATTTAGTTGAGTCTAAGGCAAAGTGCCGCATACATACAAACACACACATGCATTATGTATACGCCTAGTAAGCACGCACACCACGACACGCTTACGATCGCATTATGCGCACATTTGATGAATCATTTTGACACTCAACCTAAGAACACATTGAGTCGCATAAGTTGGGCTCCTCGTATGCGATGCCTGCCTCGATAACTAATCGCTCAGCTCGCAGCAAAATTCTCACATTGCGGGTTTAAGCCAGCTTAGATGTTTACGGCAAAAATGTCGCAATTTATTGCAGCATTTACTTTAAATCTCTTATAATGAAGCAGTATTTGCTGCCACGGCAAAATTAGTAACAATTGACAACTCGATAATTAAATGTAAAACTAATTTTAGCGTGAGTCTGAATTTATTTATTTTGTGTTGCGTTTTACATATTCAAAAGAGTCAAAAATAGTATCGATCTAGTTGCTTATTTCATATGTGTTGAAAAGCGTTTTACTGGCATATTATTATTAGCTTGAAAAATGAAAAATTTATTTTGCAATAAGAGTACTGTGAGTAGGTACTCGTATTATAACAGAAGAAGGATTGTCTGATACCATAAAGTATATTTGCTCTTGATCAATCTTAACCTCTGTTTGTCCTTTCAATAGAGATATTTTTGTTTTTGTGCATACAATAAAAATTACAGTATTTGTGATTCCTGAGAATTTGCAAGCGATCAGATGAATATTTAAGGAATACTTTTGTATGGCAAAAATGCAGCTTTGGCTGACAATCTGGTATATTTTGCACTATAACGTATATTTTTAATGTAGAAGTCAACAATAATCGATATATTTTTAGTATTTTTAGCACAATTCTGATATCTCACAGTCAATAACACCCATCTGTAGTTTTCTTACTTTACAATTGACCTGTAGTCGCCAATGAAGGGGATGACAAAAGAAACGCAGTTGGGGAGCAAGTAATTGTAGGCAGACTATTAGACTTTACTTGGAAGCTTGCTCGGACTTTAAGGCTTAATATGTAAGAGATTAAGCAGAGCTGATCTAGATCAAGATCCAGGTCACGGGGTCGAGTAAATAACATAGAAGTCTAGTAGGTACTCAGACAATGGCATAGCTCTCATTAGGACATAGCAAACCATCTTTTAATTATGGGCCAATGACTAAGACGGCTTTAATCAGCGCCAATTGGCAAATACAAAAGAGAAAATTGCAAAATTGTAGCGCCAGGACGAAGGACGAGGGACGAAGGACGCAGGACAAATGAGGCGATGTTGCGCCCTCAATCTGAATTTGAACGTGAAGTGGTTGGCGTTTTCATTGGGGTTGGGTTTAAGTTCAGTTGAGTTTCTCGTCTCTGCCTGGAAGATGGCAAATGAAGAAGAGAGAAGGGTGAAGAGGAAGAGGGAGAGCAGAAGGGGGGAGGGGGAGGGGGAGGAAGAAGGAGGCCAGTTTGCAGCAGCTGGGGTAAAAGTGACACACACAAAAACCTTTTGCTAACTTAATTAAATTATACAATTTTCACTGGCGTTTTTTGTAGAATAATTGGCAATAAATTGATTAAAGAGTTAATTAAACGTGCGGGGGGCCGGCAAAGTACACAGTTGGATAGATAATTGCATTGGCGCAAAAGGAAGCGTCAATTAGAGCAAGTACTCGCATGTGTGTGTGTGTGTGTGTTGCGTTTTAAATGCAATTTCAATTACACTTGGGCAACAACTGCGCCTCCGGCCATGTCACTTGCATTTCCTGGCAAATCTTGTTAATAATTTATATAAATTGTTTACTGCAATCGATTAATCGCATGCATGGCAAATTAATTGCACATTTATAACTAATTTAATGCCATTACAAATGTTGATTGAATGCAGTTAATCTGCAAATTGCAAATTATAATAAAGCCTTGTTTTTTTTTTTGTAAATGAATTTCAAATTGGTCGAACGCTTCAGCTTCAGTTGTTGATTCTACGATTCACGATTATGAATACATAATAACAAATGCGAACACTTTAAAAAATAATAATAACTACACATACTTATGTTGTTCAAAAATACACAAGTACTATATTCGTAGCAGACGAAGTTAAAATCAGCAGCGTGACAAGCAAAATAAATGAAATTGACAGCTTGCAGGCCAACGGCAATGAAAACAAACATGGCCAACGAACAACGAACAAACGAGCGACAACAGCAAATCGACTGCAAAAACTTGCTATGAAAAATGTCAAAGTGTCGATTTCCCCCCAAAGGGGAAAACTGCTGTCAACGGCAGACTCAATTCGATCGTTACACAATTTGCTTACAGCAGCTGTCTGATTAAGCTGTTTGCTGTACACCGACATTTGTGCTTGTTCTTCAGTACAATTCGATCAACGATTACTCACGTCAAATCATAAAAAAATTGAAGAGTACAAGGTGTGTTTCATAAATATTGTTTTATGCCTAATGATAGAATATACAAGACTTTATCCTTCAAAACCGAATAATATCTCGCGGCTTTAAGAAAATATTTTGGTTGCATTACAAGCAATATGAAAACATATATTATTTTAATGCTATAATAGAATTAAACACATCTGACAGAAAAACTAAAGAATAAGTTAAAACAAAATGATCACAAAAAATTGAAATTGAAAAGTTTATCTATATTTATGAATATTAATATTTAATTAAGTGGCATTTTTAAAGCTTCTTAGAACGTTGCACAAATAACAAGTAAGAAAGCTACAGTCGAGTGTGCTCGACTGTGAGATACCCGCTACCCATTTTGAATAAAAGCAAAATATTGCGGTATTATTTCCTAAATATACCAAAAAATACTACAAATACTAAAAGTATACAAAATGATATATTTGGTATATTTTTGGTATTTAGTATAGTACCACTTTCAAAATATACCACAGACGGCATAATATACCAGATTGTCGGCCAAAACAACTAAGACCCCTAGTAAGTAGGCGTTTTAGCCCATACAAAAGTATTTCTTTAATAACTTCCACAATTTTGATCCGATCGCAACCAAATTTTCAGAAGTTATAAGGACTATAGTTCCCAATGTATATCCCAAAATTCGGGACTCCAGCTTTATTATTACGCTTGTTATTCGATTTTTTCTGATTTGCGGGGGCGGAAGTGGGCGTGGCAAAAATTTAAAACAAACTTGATCTGCGTGCAATCATAACAAATGCTGTCGAAAAAAAATTATTGCTCTATCTGTTATAGTCTCTGAGATCTAGGTGTTCATACGGACAGACGGACAGACGGACAGACGGACATGGCTATATCGTCTCGGCTGTTGACGCTGATCAAGAATATATATACTTTATAGGGTCGGAGATGCCTCCTTCTACCTGTTACATACATTTCCTGCCGGCACAAAGTTATAATACCCTTCTACCCTATGGGTAGCGGGTATAAAAATGAAACTATTTTTATTTTAGCTACAATACAGTAAAATTTGGATCGTTTGAATACCATTTCTAGTATATTACTTTAAAATACTTTTGTTGTTAATTATTATTTTGTATATAATTTTCTTCTATATTTATTTATTTATATATATTACTTCTTGTTATTATTATAGCAAGCAGCAGCAGGTTATTATTCAACTTCAACTGATTTAGTTACACTAATATATTCTTTTCTTTCAATTCAATTTTTTATCTTGCTTATTTTGTCGCTTTTCTTCTCATTGCTGAGATTAATGTTGACTTTGTTTCGCTGAACTCTATTCCTCACTTCCACCTAACTTAATTGTTTAACTATCTATTGACGCTTGTTCAACTCTGTAGGAAATTGTTTGGTATTCCGCAGAGAACGATTATCGGTTTATTGCTGAAAAGATTTTTGAATTGATTTTGAACTTCAATTGTACAAATTCTGTATTAATGAAATTGATATATTTAACCATTCAATTTAACTGTGATTACTAAATGAGAATTTTTTGTAAACTTTCCGCTTTGCAGAGTGACGTGCAGCGCGATGCAGGCGATGCCTTGCCTTGGCGCAACTCGTGCGGCGTGCAACACGCCCCTGGCACTGCCGCACTAGTGGGGCAAGGGCAAGGGCAAGGACAGGGAGCGGTTGTGACGGTTTGTTAGCCCCAGCAAAAAGGACCTAGCATGGCTGCGGTGGCAGCCCCAACCGCAGCGGCGCTGTCAGCCACAGCAGCAGCAGCAGCAACAACAACAACAGCAGCAACAACTGTGGCAACAGCAGCAACAACTGGCGCAACAATTGCGAGAGCCTCGACAACAACGTTGGCCGGAAAGTTGCTTGGCCATTTGCAGAACCGCACAGCCGAGCTGAATGTGGAGGATATTGGCATTGCGCTGGCCGAGAGCACCGCCAGAGTCCGTGTCAGAGGCGGTGGCAGCGACCACGTCGCTGGCGATGATGATGATGATGCTGCTGCCGACGACGACGATGGCGGCGGCGTCGTGGGAGGCATGGGAGGAGAAGCCACCGATGGGGGCGACAGTGTGGAGGACGTTGTTGGCTCCTCGACGCCCAACAGCTATCTGTCCCTATACGATGAGGTGGCCAGCGTGCTGGACGAGACGCAGGCGGCAGCGGCGGAGGATGATGAGGCGGCGGCGGCTGGCTATGCGTTGATCGATGACATTAGCGAATGGCTGCTGAGTGCTGCCGGTGGCAACAACCTGACCATCAGTGCAGGCACAACGCCAACATCCGTTGGCAGCGGCAGCAGTAGTTTAAGTAGTTTAAGCAACAGTGGCAGCAGCAGCTCCGGCTCCAATGACACTCTCAGCTGGCTGTCACTGGACATTGCCGAGATGCAGAACACAACGCTCTCGAGTGCGAGTGGAAGTGGAAGTGGGAGTGGCAATAGCAGCAGCCTTTATGCGCTGCGCAACTTTGTGGAGCAGCAATTGAACGGCGGCGACACGTCGCAGGAGACACAGGACATTGCGCTGATTGATAGTGCCGAGGAGAGCGCTTTGGAGAATGTCGCCGATGGCGAAACGGATTACGGCATTCTCGGTAGCTTCAATGCGGCAGCGGAGGAGGCAGCGGGCAGCGATGTCGAACTCCTGCGGCGCACAGCAACGAGACTAACAAATCGAACGACACACACATCCAGCTACGATGCGGATGCCCTTTGGTTGGCGCACAACGCAGCAGCAGCAGGCGCTGCCAGTGGCAGCGACTCCTCAGGTGCTGGTGCGGGAGCTGAAGCTGGAACTGGAACTGGCACCGGTGGCAGCTCATTTATGCTGCTGCTGGAGAACTTTAACGATTATTTTCCTAACTATAATGGCAGCACGGTTTCGGGCACAACAGTCGGCACATCAACGGCCAGCAGCGTTCTCCTCGATCAGAATCTGACGAGCTTGTACATTGAGAACTATCGAACCAATTGCACGAATGCAACGCTCAATCTAACAACGGAATCCTGTCACGAACTCCGAGTGGGTGAGTATTGTACACAATTACTTACTAAAGCACTAGCAATCACTTCAGAGTGAAGGGAAAAATTGGTATTATTTCTATTATTTATGCTTTTTGTACTTTATATTTTTTTTTATTTTGAATATCCATACAGCAAAATATAGCATTCGGTATATTTTAGTATTTGTATATATCTTATTCTTTTTTAAGTTTATTGTATATCATGAATAGAGTACATTTATTTATTTATTTACATATTAATTTGTATACAAAATAATGTAATAGCTGAAAGGAAGGGAGTGCTAGCTACTAAGGCTATCGACTCGAATAGAGTACAATATCTACATATATGTACATCAAATAGAGCCATCGGTATATTTAAGTATTTTTTTAGTATATTTTTATATGTTTATACTTGTTATTTATTATGGAGTAAAATGTCTGTATATAACCATTGGTATATTTTAGTATTGTTGTGGCATATTTTTGGTATATTTTTATACTTTTTTGTCTTCTATGGTTTATTTTGAACGAAGTGCAATATAGAAATGCCAAAAAAAGGATTCGGTATATTTTTGTATTTTTTTCGGCATATTCTTATACATTATTATTGTAAGATTATGGTATATTTTGAATGTAGCATAATATCTTTATATCACATATTGCCGTTGTTATATGTTTGTATATTTTCGGTATATTTTTGGTATATATTTACAATATGGTTTTATTAAAAATTGATAGCGACTATTTTACATACGAACACAACTTGTTTTATGCACAAAATGTCATAATATTATTCCAACTCACTTCTTACCTAATCAACAACAACAATCAACAAAATTGAAAAATCTTCATCTCTAATATATATATTTAAGCTTTAAAATTACAAATTTAATATGCTGACAAAGCCCGCAAAAAATTTCTCTTTCTAGTGGACCACAATTATTGGGCGCTGATATTGATATTGTTTCCAATCCTAACGCTATTCGGCAACATTCTGGTCATCCTCTCCGTTTGCCGTGAGCGGTCGCTGCAAACAGTTACGAATTATTTTATAGTATCATTAGCCATAGCAGATCTGCTGGTCGCCGTAGTCGTAATGCCATTTGCTGTTTATTTTCTGGTAAGTATTCTGTTAGCTGTTCTCAGCATTAAGATATATGGCCGCCCATTTACACAATGGCCAGAGGGTGTGTCGATGTCAAAATCAAAATGCCAAATGCAAAATTGCCGGCAACTTCTTTAGGGCACCTCAATTGGCAAAGGGATCCATTAGGTTGGTCGCAAAGCGAACACAGCTTGAATAAAATATTTTGCAGCTTAAAGATGACACTATTCATTGTGATTTTGAATTATTTTATAGTCGATGTAACTACAGGGTGGTTGAAAGTCGAATAGACTCGAGTGCAGCCTCGACGTCTAACTAATTTTATCAAGTGTCTGGGGGCCATCTAATAAATAAACAAGCTCATAAATAACAACAAGAGGGACGCTTTAAGAGAGTGGATATTGTTTGTGTAGCCCTGGTTGGACCTGGTCGGGGGGCGTGGCAAGCCAAGCTAGCGCAAGGCAAAGCAGAGCAAAGGCAAGGCAATGCTCTTTACTAAATTGCGGCCATTCAAGCAATAACATTCAATTTTTGGCGGCCTAAGCATATAAATCAATGTGCATGTGCTCGCAAAAAATGAGAATGAGAAGTGGCAGAAAAAAAGAGATAGGAAGAGCGAGACCGAGAGCGAGAGAGAGAGAGGCTGACTTATTTCCTTTGACTTAAGTCGACGTGGCTGTCATTCCATATGATTGATTGTTCGATTGACTGACTGAGTGACTGACTGCTTCTCAGCCTAACCGTCTGTCATGTCTGCATCCGTCTCTCCAACTCAGCCAAGAGTGTTGTCTATCGATTCAGACTGCCTGCCTGCCTGCCTGCCACTTTCTTCACTTTCTTTCGGCCATACATTAATGGAGAATGCGTCAGAGGCTTTTAGAATGCCGAGAAAATCGATTGCGACTCCGATTGGCTTGCGATTGCGATTGCAGACGACGGCGTCTCAACGAAAAGGTGTTCGAATTGAAAAATTGTTGACTAAGGTCGGCAATTTAGCCTAATAAATTTGTGCCATTTCCTTTGGAGAAAGTTTTATGCTTGTTTAACCCAAAATATATAAATAAATAAGCTGCAACATTCGTCAGACTGAAGAAGGGTTCATCTACAGTCGTTTTGCTTAACAGCATTTAACTTAATAAATAAATCAATTTAACTCCACTTATCATTCTTTAAAGAAGTAAACTTATAATATCGATAAGACTTTTGGCAATTCAATTAATAGTCGAAATTTCTTTATAAACGTAGAATAAACCATTATCTTTATTATACTTGAAATTCGATTTTGCCACAAAATTCGAAATAAACTTTTCATATTGGAAAGCAAAATGATTTTCTGATATCCACAAAATGCATAAAATTATTTCACAGCTTCGTCGTATTTTATGGTATTCATTTGCATAGCAAAAGTTAAGATAAAGGTCAGATTGTCATCCCAAGTCAATAAAACTCAAATTAAATTTGCCAACTTCGATATTCTTATTGATTGATTTAAATTTTAATTAACATAATTTGCTTCGAGAGCTTAAAGATAGCAAGATAAAATGTTTTTGCCGGCTTCACTTTAATATTATGATATGAAAATTCTAACAATTGTTTTCACTTCTATCTTTTTTTTTATATTTGGTTACCTTTACAAGTTGAATTTTTAAAATTAACATGAAATTTCACATTGAAATATTTTGTGTGCACGAACAGAGAGAAAAACAAATTATGAAATTCTTGAATATGAGAAACAATCGCTTCGAGAAGCTATTTTTACTGCTCGGTATTTTTGCTTGCTGTTTGCGTCGAGGCTGTCAACATTGAAGCGATATGGAATATCATATACGGTTATTGTAATATTTATGTACATTTAAATCAGCATGGCTCGACTCGACTGTGTTTTTGTTTTTGTTTCTTTTTTGTGTGTGACATTTGACAGGAGCTCAACGTTTGTCATGTAGCCCACAATTAATTGTGTGTTTATTTAACAAGTGGTGTCTCCGCTCAAGTGTAGTTATAATAAATACAACAACAGGAGAAAAAAAAAAAAATATAGCCACATCATGCATACATATTTAATGAAAAATATAAATTGCAAATTGCGAGTGGCAAGTTGTGAATTGCGAATTGCAATTTGCAATTATAAAACCCAAACATTTGTTACACGCGTAAAAAGCTAACTGTCGCGTCTGTCGCCCACAATCGTCGTAATTAAAACGCTCGAAAGTCAAATGAAATTAACAAAAGCCGCACGCCAACTGACAGATCGAAAGAAATGCGCGAATGGCGAGCGAACAGCGAGCAGAGGCAGAGAGTCAGAGTCAGAGTCAGAGTCAGAGTAAGAGCCAACAATTGGTTGCCTGTTGACAATAATTAATGTGCGAAACTTTTTACATGCGAATAGAGTGCAATTTGCTGCATATATTTTTCAAACGTTTCGCGAAATTGCATTTGTACGTTGCCTGTTCGTTTCTCGTTCCTCGTTTGGCGGGTTAATCTTCGCTGACAAGCGCAGTCAGAGTCACAAAGTTGGCAACTTGGCAACGACTTAAGCCTGCCCTTTTAAAAGATTGAGAAATTAAGTGGAGCTGTCAGCATGATTAAAGTACGTTTCTGCAGCAGAGAGAGAGAGATAGACAGAGAGAGAGAGAGAGAAAGTATTGATTAATTCACTGACCGCATTGCGTATACGCAATTACTGCAATTAGCCAAGCTATTTAGTACATCTTTAAGTTGTGCACACTTGTGCGTATACGCAATATGACACTTAAATGACAGCAACAAATATTTAAGCATAGCCCAAGCATCCGCCTGTTGCGGCTTTACATTCCATACATATATATTATACTATATTGTATATATGTACAGTCGACGGCAATGACAGCTCATTTAATTTAATTTTGATCATTAAATTGACACTCACCCGACCGACCGACCGCCCGTCTGACGCTGCTTTATCAAAGGACCGACCGCCTGCTGCGTGTTGATTTTCTAATACCGTTCACCATTCAAACCAAACACCATACAGCATAACACACACACACACACACACTTAGGCATAGTGGCAAATTAACTTGTCATTAAATGCGCTTCGCCTTTCAATCGGACGACGACGTTGCCGCTCTCTCTGCACTTGTATGTCTATGTGTGTGTGAGTGTGTGTGTGTGCATATGTCAGGTGCTAATTAAGCTTTGCACACACACACAACCAAAACTGACAGTCGAACAGAGAGACGGACACAAATACACATTCAACATTGAGTATTGAGGGTATATGTTGTATATGTGTGCAGAGTACATTCAAATGGAGTCATGTTGGCGTGTCAGGTGCAGGGCACTGTATCAATTCTATGGCAACAACAACAAGTGGCGGAAACAACAGCAGAGGCAGAGACAGACAGACAGAGAGACAGAGAAACAGAGAGAAAGCGAGTGAACATTTGGCAGACTGGCGTTTGCTGGCAGGCAACACTGGCGAAGTGTTACACCAACTGCGACGTGCTGAACATGTCAACACACACACGCACACACACACACACACAGTGGCTTGCACACTTGCAACTTAATTTGTGGCACATAGCCATGGGGCAGAAGAGCATATCCCATTATGTGCACTGCGAGTGTAGAATACACGCATTACACGTTGCATTGACAGCGTTCACCTTCGTAACTAATACTTCAAATCGATCAAATTAATGCCATAATTTAATATTCATTGCTGATTAATTTAATTTGATAGAAGTTCACACCGAAATGCTGAAACTTAATACTTCAAATATTATCAATAAATTAAAAAAATCAACTGCAAAGCCAAGTAATTTAAAACTGTTTCATTAGTTTTTTTTTTCATTTTTCAGACTGTAGCAAAAACTTAAATCTCTGTGAAATATTTGTCATAATAATCATTTAATCTCATATATTTGCAGTTGTTTTATAATCAATTTGTTTGACATTTAAATCACTTTTTTATTATTGCCAATACAAACGATTTTATTATTTTCATTTGTTTTAAAGCATTACAAAAAATAATATTAAATCAACAATATGTATTCTAAGTCATAATCAATTTAATTTTGTATCTTTAATATTGATTATATGCACATTTTCAAGTTGGTGTTTTATTGCGTCAGCAATTTACATTTTGTTTCCATGCTAAAAAAAAATGAAGTGCTGAAATTTCCTTTAATTCTTAAAGAAGTCGCAAATTTCCGGAAGCACTTCTGGTTTTTTTTTTAGGTTTTTTTTTTGTGTTCGTACATAAAATATTTCATGCAATTTTTATTTGCCCCGAAGGAATCTGCATTCGCAACATAACTCGCAAGTAGATTTGATTACTCACCGTTCCCCATTTCCATTTCCATCTCCCTTTTTCCCCTCTTACCTTTTCCCATTCAGCTTTTTCAATTTTTTGTGTGGGTTGCTTTGCTGACTGCGAGAGTCTAAATGTTCAGAGTCGAAATTTATTTATTCGAACCATAACTAAAATTCAGAGTAAACAATTTCTTGTCACGAAGCTTTATTCGCTTTTGTGGCGAAGTAAAAGTAAGAGAAAAAGAAGAAGGCAACAAAAAAATGATAGCATACTTTTTAGCGCGCCAGCAAACGACATGAAGAAATCCGAAATACAAGCGCAATTATTTAGCTCGGCCAAGTCCATGGGCATTTGTGTTTGTCGAGGCGACCCTCCCCAGCCAGCATTCAACTGCCACACACAAACACACAGACACGGACATGCGAGGGACACACACGTAAACACAAATGAAAATTGATTTAGTTAAGAGGATTTGCGTCAACAACAGCACAATAAGTGGGCAGTAACACGGCGCATTGGGCGACGTTCCAATTGGACAGAGGTTGAATGAAGAAGATGGCCAGCGTTTCTCTCTCTCTGTGTGTGTGTGTGTGTGTGTGTGTGTGTTGGCATTGTGGATAGCACTTAACTCATAAAAATGAGTGAGTGTTTGTGTGTGTGTTGGCTGCAACGCGCTGCGAGTGCTGGAATGGGTGACAAAGCTAAGGAAGCAACAAGAGACGACGAGCAAAGCTGGCAACTGAGCCAACAAAGAGAATTATTGTGGAGCGCATTGCTTATGACACACACACACACAGAGCTAGAGGGAGTGGGAGTGGGAGACGGTGACAAACAGATAGTCAAAGAAGCAAACCAACAAATAGACAAAATATACTCTCAACTGCTGGAGGACTGGGCTGCGTTACTCATACGCAATGTGGTGCCAGGCAAATGCTGACTGGCTAGAAGCTTGGTTCGTTTTAACTCGCGGCTAAAACAAATACACACACACACACACATAAGTAGTGTGTGTGTGTGTGATGTGTGTTGGGGCAGTGCTTTTCTATTTTAAGTGGTTGTATATATCAGTTGAAAGCTTTTGTTGACATTCAAGTGCCCCATTGACAGTGTAAAAGCATGCAACGTGCGGGACACAACTGAGGCGTCCCACCGCCTGCCCCGCCCACTTTACCGCCTCTCAAAAATGCGCCATAGAGAGAGGAAGAAGAAAACTTGCCCAGGGCACTTGAAAAGTCAAAGCATTCGCCTCGCCCAAAGTTCAGTTCGTGTTCATTGCTATAATCATATCAAGCAGCTTTCTCTTTTTCTCCTCCTCTCTCTCTCTCTCTCTCTCTCTGTCTGTCTCCCTCGCTCACACTTAATTGCAATGTCTTTGCTGCAATTGCAACTCTGACTGCCACTTGTTGCACAAGTGATTTCAAGTGATTGAAAATTAGCATTGCCATTGCCAATCGTTCCACTCAAAGATTCCACTCGAAGTCTGCGTTGAGTGTGTCTAAAAATACTCGCCAAAAATTGCATTACATAAATAAATAAACTGATTAATCCACACAAAGAGCGACACACTCGCACACACACACAGAGAAGAGTGTCTTTCAAGCACTTAAGCGTGGCGAAATGAAAGGAAGCGTCAGTGTCCTGCCACTGGCAGTTGCTCTTGTTCTTCTTGTTGTTGTTGTTGTTGTGCTCCTAATCCTGGAAGGGTGCGTGACTGTTTATATCCTGCGGTGTCCAACAGCAACAACAAGTGTCCGAAACGCACCAGCACACACACACACACACATAAATATGTATGTAGTATGTGTGAGTGTTTTTTCTCTCGTTCTGCTGCGTCGCATTAAATTTATTTATTTGCGCTCCAATGAAAGTAAAAAGGGTGCACAGACAGACAGACAGACAGAGAGTTCGTCCGAGCGGCACTTAGTCAGCATTTGATGCTGCAAAAAAAAAAAACGGAAAAATATTTTGGCAAAAATAGTCGCGTAGTCGCCTGGCAGTGACAGGCAAGTGTCGCAGTCGATGTCGCAGTCGGAGTCGGAGTTGAAGTTCTCCCTCAGTCGAAAATCTCCAATCGCCATCGCAATCACAATGCAAGCTATACTCCACTTTTGGGGCCCACACTCATACCAAATTCCAATTTCCAGAGATATTTGGCTGATATTCCTCTCGACCCGTCGCCCTTTGACCCTCTTCAAACAAAATAAGAGTAGGAAGCGCAAAAAAAAAAGAAAACACACAACGAACCCTCCGTTGTTGTCCATGGCATTTTTATTATGTATGAGCTGAAATTATTGGATTGGATTTGCTTAATATAAGCAGGCAGCAGAGCCTAAGCAGGTTCAGTTTTCCCTTCATTCTCGTCTCTCTTTTTTTTTGGGTCCAAGAAGCTAAGTGGCCAGCCAACAGGCTATGGCAACTGAAGGGTCGTCACCTCAATTTTATGGCCAAAGCCAGTAGCGGAAAAACCAACATCTTTCTTCTTCTTTTTTTTTCGTTATACCAATATCGAATCATTAAAATTGCCAGCTGTCAGAGCAAATGAAATTAACTACAAAACTAGGCTGTTAAATTTAGATGCTTTATGACAGTTGAGCACTTAAATAGAGCAAATTGTGTATTACCAAATATTAAAAGTGAAATGTTATAAATTATATCCAGCCACAAATGCAATTAAATATGCATATACAATAAATATTATGGCTGCGTGCTTGAAACTTCCGAGTGCCCATTTGCACATTAGATTGCAAGCGAATAAAACTTTTTTCGACCGAAACAGGTGGCTGCCTTTCAACGAGAGCTGCACACAAAACTGTTTCATGCGGCAAAGCAATAAAATCAAAATAAGAAATAAAGCTACAGTCGAGTGTGTGTTCGACTTTAATATACCCGCTACTCGCATTGTGAATTCAAAGAAAAAAGTGTGGTACCAATTATGAAATATATTAAATTATTCAAAAGCAAAAACTATTATAATAAATACCAAAGACTATATTTGGTATACTTTAAAATAGTGCTACATTCAAAATATAACATAGAGTGCTAAATATCTAGGTGTTCATACAGACAGATTAAAAAGTGCGGTACTTATTATAAAATATACCAAATTAATATACTGCCAAAATAATACAAAAAATACTAAAGACAATACTTGGTATACTAGTTTAAAATATACCATAGAGTGATAAATATACCGGAATGTTAGATTTAAGATCTAGGTGTTCATAGGGACAGACAAAAAGACAAAAAATGCGGTACTAATTATTAAATGTTCCAAATTTAATATACTGCCAAAATAATACAAATAAATACCTAAGACTATATTTGGTATTATAATAAAGTTCTTCATACAAAATACGCCCCGAATATATATGTTTACCTTATAGAATAGGAGATGCCTTCTTCTGACTGTTATATACATTTCGTGATGGCACAAAGTTGTAATACCTTTTTACCCAATTGACAGAGAAGCGAATTTGCCAGCTGCAACTTGTTTAGCTTACACCAACAGCATCAGCATCAGCATCAGTTTGAGCTTGAGCTTGAGGTTCAGCTCTGTTGCTGACAACAGCTTCACCTTCACCCTTTTTTTTTTGGTGAGGGAAGGGAAAAAGGGGTTTTTTGTGGCAACTGTTCTTGGGTTGCTTCGGTGCAGCAACAAAAATGTGGCACAGGATAAGAGCGAGAGCTAAGTGCTAACTGCTAACTGCAAAGCAGAGTCGAGAGCACAGCTCGAAACTTTTTTAATTTAAATGGCCATTTAGAGGGTATGCTGGCCAAAATGTCCGACACTCGTAACTTCCAGCATAGTACTTCAGCCAAGCTGAAGCAAGCTGTAAGCATGACGCCCCCTTCAACCACATTCATACTCTTATATGTATGTATATGTAACTATATATAGTGTAAGCATAAAACAGGTGCAATTTGGACAACGACTTAAAGAGAGTTTTGGTAGTATTTTCATTTTATTTTTCATTTTTGTTGCAACATTACCATTAAAATATTAAAAGTTAGTTGAGCAATAGTTGAGCTTATGCTCTCTCAGCTTTTATTTTGTAATGCACTACTGTTCTAGACCGATGTGCAGCTTTTATTATATATATTAAGTTGCATAATTGAAAATATAGAGTTTAATGAATTTTTAATGGGTTAAACAATGAATCAACAATAACAACAGACTTTATTACTCAAAGCGACTTTAGCTTTTCATAAAACATCCTTTATTAAATATCTGATACCGAGAGCAATTATTCAACCAAGTTCAATCATTTCACTGCAATCATATCAGGTAAACTCTGTTGGTGAATTTAATGAAACAATTGTATTTAAAAATTTCCAAAATAAATAATCTTCAAGCTGAGCTCAATAGCTGAAACTTTTTCATTTGAACCAATTGCTACTTAAGCAAAAAGTTCTTAGAATATAAAAGTGTATTTGTGTTGCATTTGCTTTGCGCTGTCTGCACTGTTGTCTTCACTTTGACACCAAGCACACACACAAAGATAATCAGCAAGCGCCTGGTAAAAGACTAATTGCAAGCATGAGGTCCGCAGCAATTGGAGTCTCTCTCTTTATATACTCGTATATTTGCCCAGGCCAGATGTCTAAGATGTGTGCTGCCAATTTGCAGCAGTCAGCAGAATGAATATCTGCAGCATGTTGCTTTGTACCATTTTGTTTGGGGTCAAGAGTTCGAGGCCGCGCCAAGTGTGGCAAGTGCTTGCAAGTGGCTAAGCAAACAACAAGAGCTGAGCAACCAAAACAACAACAACAAAAAAAGTTAAATAAATACAATACAAATAAAAAACGAAGCGCAACAAACTCCAGACACGCTGCAAACTTAAAATTGTGTGTTCATGTTGCGGCTGTTTATTTATGCAATGCTGCAACGCCAATGGCAATTGCAACTGACTGGACGGAAGCAAAGCTCTGCTCTTTGCTCTCGCTACAAAAAAAGGCGTCCGACCATCGGGAGTTTGGGTGACTGGGATGCGGATTGGGATTGAGATTGGGATTGGGATTGGCATTGGGAAGCCAGCTCAAGTGGCTCAAAAGTTCAAATGCCAGGCACTTGAGTTGAGCGACCAGAAAATTTATATAAATCCGTGGCTGGCGGCTGCCACAGGGATCCCAGTTTGTGGTTCAGCTGGAGGACGAGAACGAGGATGAGGACGAGGGCCACAGTCACAGGCCGCACATCAGTTCAAATAAATAATCCAAGAGCATAAAATTGGCCACCGACAAAAGTTTTCAACACTCACACGCTTAGCCAGTCGCTTTGCCTTCCTGTCGCCTCTTCCGGCAGCATTTTAAAGGTTTCAAGAGCACAACAACAACAAGTTAGAACGCTACAGTCGAGTGTGCTCGACTGTGAGATACTCGCGACGCATTTGGAATAAGAGCAAAAGAGTGTGGTATTAATTTTATAATGTACGACACATATATCAAAAATATATAGATATACTACTACATTCAAAATATACCAAAGGTATATTTATATACGACTACATTTCGAAATATACCATAGTGTGCAAAATATACTAGATTGTCAGGCAAAGCTAGATGACTCATTCTGTCTGTTACATACATTATATACCCTTCTAACCTATGGTTACCGGGTATCAACACGAAACGAGCGGAGAAGAAAGATATGAAAATTCAGGCAACCTTGTTGCTGTTTTTTTTTGTTTTTTTTTTGTGCTGTTGTTGTTGTGTGTGTTGGGAGTCTCAGCTAAATGGCTGCTATCAAAATTATCGCCAGTTGTTGCTGACGGTCGAAGGGTCGACGTCCCTGACCCCGACCCTGAACACACTTCCACACACACACACACACACACACACACACACACACACACAATATACACACGCGAGAGTTAAGTTAATGCGCGCACTTCCTGCCGAACCGCATCGTCTCTCTTTGGCCGCATGCTCCACATGCCAGCGAATTATGTGGCGCCGCAGTTCGTGTTGTTGTTGTGTGTGTGTGTGTGTGAGTGTGTGCGTAAGTCCTGCCATGCTATTTAGCTAATTTAATACCACTATGAAGAGCTTCGCTCCCCAGACGCATCTGCAACTTAAATAATTAACAATGCTTTAAATTTGCACCCAACTCCAAAACAGGGCGTGGCATTTAATCAAACCCGCTCCTTCAAAAAAAAGGTCTGCTCAAGTGCTGTGCAAAAAAACAAAAAACGAACATTTTTTTTCGGGTTATTTCTCGAGCACTCGAAAGGGGGAAAAAAAGGAAATATGTAAAACTATTGCCATTATGTGCATTTGTTGCTCTGAGCTCTTTTGTTATAAGCTGAAGCACTTGTTGCCAGATTTGAGTGTGTGAACGACAGCAAAAACTAAGCAAATCACAAGAAGAGTATGTTAATTGAGTTGGTTTTTATTGAAACGCATGATTGATACTTCAGTCTCAGTGTCATCATTAGCGAAAAGTCTAATTTGTTGACTTGACTCTCTCACTCTCTCTCTCTCACTCTGGCAGCATGTAAACGTAATCAGGCTTATGCAAAGCTCTCATTATATCCAAAAACAAATACACACACACACAGGCAAAGAAAAATAGAGAGACAGTCGTATATAACGCGAGTGAAGTAAAACCCATTTAGGGGTAAAATATGGCGCCAGGGCGCAGAAAAAGTCATCATAAAATAAAATTTCCCTCGACGCTAATGACAACTAATTTGTGCTAAAATCTCAATACACACGGTAGCTTTGGGCTCACACACATGCGCACACATACAGCACATTACATATACATATACAGATATATATACTATATACATATATGTATATACATGCATAATGTATGTGAGAGTTGAATGTGCCGTCGTCATCGCCTTCGGGGGCGTCCGAGGCTATTAAAAATGGCGCAGAGAACACTAAAGTTGTTACAGCCAAAGATGGTACTTTTAGCAACACCAGCGCACACGCACACACACGAACATACACATACACACACGTAGCGACACACACTCGAGCCGAGCGAGCACACAATAAACTTAATAAATAAGTCAATTAATTGCCCTGCGCGCCTGATATGATATCACAGCAACAGCGTCAAGTGCTCCTGTGTCGCTGCTATCTCACTCTCCCTCTCTCTCTCTTTCTCTCTCTCTCTCTCTCTCTCTCATTCTGTCTCTTTCACTTTCGCTAGCTCTTTCGCACTAGCTGTGTAACGTTACTCTATTAGGGCAGCAAGTTCAATTAACTTTGTCTTTGGCATAACAAAATGTATGCGGAACTCGTTTAATAGTCGTTGGGCTTTTACTTGTGGGCGTGGTCGTTTACGTCTGCCCCTCGTTGCTCCCCTACGCCACGCCTTCACTCAACGTTCAACGTTATCACACAGCGGAAAGGGTGTCGGGCTAACCTAACTTGATTTTATGCTCTGGGCTTCCGTTTTCCTTTGCTCGCCTAGAAGTAGACAACACTTTTTTCCCTAACGCTTAACGCTTTACAAACAAAAAAAAGAGAAGAACGTTTGGCAATAACTGCAGCATGTGGCTGCAACATGTGCTGCATGTCCGCATAAGTCGCAAGTTGCAGTTTAGTTTCCAGAGCGCGCATTTAATGTATATTAAATGAAAAATGACCGTGTGGGAGAGAGAGCTGCTCGCTTGGCTGGGCTTTTGGCAGGCAGCATTTGGCAACATAAACAAATTATTTGATGGCTTTTACGCGACTCTGGCTTGGCTTTCAGCTGTGCTCAGCTATCAGCTTTCCGCTTTTCGCTTTCAGCCATTCAGCTTGCGGTTGCTTTTCGCCTTCACATGCGCCTTGCGCCTTTCGCCTTTTGGTTTTTTGGTATTTTGGCCATTGCATGCTCTCGGCCACTAAGTAAACTTTTATGGCCCTCATAAAATAGGCAAAAGTCGCGCCCGTTCTGGCTCTCGTTTTCTCTCTCCATTATACACATACTCATATATAAATATGTAATATGCGTGCCGCATAAAACCGAGAAACAAGGCAGCAAACCAACAAGACTGCCAGTCAGCCAGCATCCAAGCCAAGCCAAGGCAAGCGAAGCGAAGCCAAGACACCAGCAGCAGCAGAAGCTGTAGCAGCAGCCAATGCCAAACGAAAATCCCTGGCAGCATTTTTATGCAGCTGTTGTGACATTTTTATGCTAAGCAGCTTCCTCTCCCCCCTCACGCTATAACATAGTACACAATGTTCCTGCCCCTCCCATCCCACTTCACACCCATCGCTCCTTCAGCATTATAGCGAATGCGCCAAATTATGAAAATTCATAAAAAGCCAAATGTTATGGCATACTTTGAGCCCGGTGCTGTCGGTGCTCTTGATGCTTTCTGCGCCATCGTAGTGTAACTGAACTAAAGTGAGCTGCGCTCTGAGTGCTGCCAATTTTTAGCAGTTTTTTTTTTGTTGGATTTCTTCTTGGTTTATCACTTGCAAACTAAACTCGTTTGCGCTGACTCGTTTATCATGTCGTTTCGCTGCGACAAACATCAACAAAACTGACAACACTAACACCAACCAACAGCACAACACCAACGCAACACAACACAGACAACAGACAACAGATGCTCAACCGAAAGGCAAGACAAGATTAGGATGAAACACCGGGCCGAAAGGGGAAAGAAACGAAAAGCAGATGATGGTCGCTCAAGTGGTTTGACGTTGACGTTTAATGCAGCAGCTTATAGCCAGCTCTCTCTCTCCCGCTCTTTTAAGCTTCTAAGATGTGATAGGAAAAAAAAAAGTGAAAGAAAAACGAAAAACGAATAAAATCAAAGACCACTAAAAGGCCGGCAGCGTACGTCCGCAAAGGAAGCCATGAAATATGCTCCACTGAAAACTTGTTACCCATAAAAGTACAAAAATTTATCATGAAATTTATGCAGTCCGACATAAAGCTGAGGCGAAACAAGTTTTCAGTAACTACAAGAGTAAACCATAAAACAAAATGCCAGTAATTTATCAACGAATATCTCTATTTATTGTCACATTTTTCATTAGTCAATTTCGGTCAGTGAATGTGAGTATCTCGTTTAATCGTTGTTAAATATATATTGCCAATAAAATCAGCATTTTTATATACCTTTATAATATAGAGCTTATGGGCGAGTTCACAGCACATATTTCTGATATTTTGCTGGCTGATCAAGTTGTCATTTTGAAGATATGACAGTAGACTTGCCAACGATGATGGCTTTATCGCTGGTCATTTCTAGAAATGAGTTGTGCAGCTTGGCAAGCCAATTAGCAGCTTCAAGGATCAAGCAGTTGCCCAGTTGCCAGTGGATAAGGGGATTTTATAGATTGAGTGGTTGCCACTCTAGAGTAAGGAATGAGAAATCTGGGGGGCCGGGCAAAAGACTGACAGTTTTTAGCCAAGCTTGGCCGTTGTTAGGGGCCACACACACACACACACAGAGAGAGAGGCTTGACGGGTGCTTAGCCATCTTAGGGCCACGCGTGCCAGCCATTAAAAGCTTTTTAAAATTAATTATAAAACCAAAAGTAGGCAAACATTTTCGGAGAAAAGCGCAACCAAAGAACGAACATAACGAACTGACAACCCTTTTGGGCTCATCATCAGTCCGCCCCCTGCCCCTGCCACAATTCTCATTCCATTTTCCATCTCATATTTTGGCAAAACGCTTTCAACTTCAAACAGATTTTGGATACTCCAGTGGGCAACCGCAGGGCAGCAACAACGAGCTGTGAGAGGGGGAGGCGAGGGGGAATCATGAACATACGTAGCAAATTATGCTCATTATGTGCCGCATAAAATAGTTGGACTCATTGGCCATGGCTCGTGCTCGAGTCCTTCGACCAAAGTTGAAGTTCGCGTTTACGTCCAATGCTCTGACATGCAAAAGCGTAAAGTTTTTTGATTAGGGTTTGCCCCTAAAAATTGCACACACACAGAGAGAGAGAGAGACGTCACATCAACATGAGAAGCGAGAGCATTTGGCATTCAGCATTCGCATTAGCATTAGCATCAGCATTAGCATGTTTTGCCATCTTTTTGTTTAGCTTGGCAATTTTATTTTCATTTTTTTTTTTTTTTTTTTTGTTGGTTGGGCCTTTTAATGCTAGCATAAGTTTTGCGGCCTTTTGTTTAATTTGATTTTATTCGCTTTCGCATTCGCATTTGCCGCAATCCTTCAATTCACATCCACATGTCAGTAGTTCAAAGTGTGCGTTGTGTGTGTGTGGTCAGACGGTTTGTGGCACGTGGCAATTTTTGCAGCACGAAACGAATGCTTTGCTCGCATCTCAGTCTCTAAACAATGTCTCAGCTACGCAGCCTTTGCCAAACAATGTGGTTACACGCCATTGCCACGCCCATTGAGCTGCCTCTGACACGTCTCAGACTCAGACTCAACCTCAGCCTCAGCCTCAGACTCAACTTTCACCTCCCCAACTGGCAGTTAATTAGACTTATGGCTGAGCTATTTTTAAACGCTTTTGTTTTAGAACTTCAACTCTGCCTGCCGAATTCGTTTAATGAACTGACCAGCAACGGGTCAACTTTTCATTTTCACCCACAAAATAAAACTTTTTACCACTGCTAAGAGAAAAAAGAAATCTAAAAATAGATGATTGACAAAAATTGAGTTAAAATATGAGCAACTATCGATTAATGTTATAATTTAAAATTGTAGTAGATTTTCTGCAAATTAAATTAATTTTTTAATTCAAAATTGTATTAAATTTGCACTTGAATTTAATAATTGAAAATGTATTTAATTTAAATATATATGTCAGTTTCTTAAATGATTCAAATCAAACCATTTTTAAATTTTTCATAATATAAAAATTCGATATTTTTCATTGGTGTTGAATTGTTTCATTTTCAATTTTTAAAACCTTTTTCTAAATATTAAAAATGACACTATTTAGTTTGTACTTTTTAGTTAGGAATTTTTTCATTTCACTAATTATTGCCTTTTTTGCCTGTTTGTTTCAATTATAAAAATTCGAAAGTCGAAGCCTTAAAACCTTTCCATATTTTGTAGTAATTTTGTACGCTTAAGCAGAAATAAATGAGTCATTAAATAGCAAGCAAGAATCTGCCGCTGCTGCAGAGCTTTATACACACCGATTGAAGAAAGTAATTGAAATTTAAATTTCGGGGGAAAGCTTTCTGGCAAGTTGCTTGCTGCTCGAGAGTTTTACGTTTTTTGTGACTATGCACTAAGGCAGTAACAATTAGAAAAGACGCTCGAGGCTGTCAAACTTTTAATACCCTAAAAACAACCGAAAGAACAACAATAACATTAAGAAGAAGCAAAAATAAAAACAAAACAGAACGTGCGACACGTGCGATGTGTCCCGAGGTCCTGCGGCAACATTTCTGCATAAAACTGAAAACACGCACATGCCCCAAAAGCGAGGCACACACAGACACACACACACAGACACACACACAGACACAAACCCATACTTACAATGAATAAGAGAGACAAGGTCAAGGCGCCATCGACTGCTACAAAGTAATTTGTTTCCGCTTCCGCTTCATTACTTCAGCCGCTTTGCACTTGCCACATGCCACACAGACGCCATTGCTGCTGTGATTGCTGTTGTTGTCGAGTTGTTGCTGTCAACAGACAGACAGCACAGAGCACTCAATACTGCAAAAGTATGAGTGCAACAGCTAAATATACAAATAACAACTCTCAACACAACTGCTTTGACTCTTAGATCATCGCAATTTTAATACTCTTTCCGACCGACTCATTAAAATTGGGTGAATTGAATTTATACTCTATTTTAACTATTCAAATTAAGCTGCTAAACATCAGTGTATAGCGGTAAATATTTAATATTTTACTACATTTTTTTTAATGGTTTGTTTGGCCAACATTTTCAGTACTTTAAAGCTATACGTTTATTTAAATTGTGTTCAAAGTAAATTATTGAAATATTTGACAGATTAGTTAGCATACATTAATTTTCATATATTGTTAATAGTTAGTCTTAAAACATTAAATTTTAATTAATTTCTTAACACTTTATATTCATTTATAGTGTATTCAAAATATTTGATTAAAATATCTGTTTGCTGTGCAATTTATAAATAACATTCTTTAATTGTGATCCTATTTTTAAAGTTGTAGGTAAATTTGTTTAAAATAAATAACATTGCAATAAATTTTTTTTAATTTTAGTATTGATAATATTTATATAATAATTCGTATTATATCTAAAGTAAACTATTTAAATTAATTCTTAGTTTACTTTTCTATTCAATAGAAATATATGAAAAAGACTGAAACAAATTTTAATCACATTCTTAACATGCCAAAAAACTTGTATTGCAATATTGCATAAATTTACCTTTTGATTTTATTTAAAAAATAATTAAATTTTAAATATAAATACAAATATGTTTATATATTTTGTATAAGGAACCAATTAACTTTTGAATCCATGCTCTGTCAGTGTATTTGGAAATGTTAACTGCAAGCTCAATGAAATGCGCAATTGACAGGCGCCAAAGGAAATAATGTTGTTATAGTAATTGTTGTTGTTGTTGCAGTAGAGGAAAAGCAGAAGAGCGACCTCATTCGAATGGCATACATACATACATATATAAAATATAGTATATATGTATGTGTATATCGAGTGTATGTATATTTACAATATGTCAACATGAACTCGCCGAGCAACATGTTCATCGTGATGATGGAGCGCGAGGCGACTCGAGTTGCCATCGCCAAATGTTTATAGGCAAATACAAACACAAATACAAATGCAAATACAAATAAACAAATACACATGCATGTAAATAGCGAAGGATGCTGATAGAGATGGCAACACAGACACAGATAAAGAGAGACAGAGAGTCAGAGAAAAAGAGGAAGAGATTTAATTGCGGCTAATTAATGTGATATCAGATTTGAGGCCAAAATGGCCAAAAATGTTGCTGTCAGCAGCATCAAAATACGGAAGTCGAATTACAAATGATTTCTGGCTGTCGCGACGAGTTGTAAACAATTTCTCTCCCGTTGTTGCAGCTGCAACAATGGCAACATCGACGTTGACAGCGAGTAGAAGTTGTGCAAAGCAAATTGGCATAAAACTTTCTCTCTCATCACTTTTTTTGTTGTTGTTTGGGGCACTTTTAGTTCTTTGCTCTATTGTAGAATATTCAACCAAAGCGCAGCAGCCACGCATCAGCAATTGTTCTTTGTCCTTGCGCTTGCCAGGAGCAACAATAAACATCGCTGGCTCCGATAGTAGAATTTAATTAAAAGCAGTTTCATCTGCCCAGTTTGTCCAGTGAACATTGCATCAAATGCCAGCGGCAATAGCAACAACAATGGCTTCAACATCGACATGAAACAAAAAAAGGAATTGTAGATTTTCAAAGAGCCCATAAAATTCCATAACGCTGAAATTGTTCTCGGATTATTGACATATTGAGTCAACTTCACCTGAAATATTAACGATAACTGCAACTCGCATAGCTGCAACTTTTATAATAATTGGAGTTGCAAATATAACTGTCCTAATTTAAAAAAAACATGAAACGATTTCATAGATTTATAGAGTGAAAGTATTTAAAACAAAACTGAGCAATTTATGATTCACATTATTTTATTTATTTGTCGGGGAGCAGACATTTAATATGTTAAGTTTAAATTCATACCACAATTCAAATAACATAACCTATAGAGTATTACTTAACAA
The DNA here is from genome assembly GCA_035046325.1 of Drosophila niveifrons. Taxonomy (NCBI): domain Eukaryota; kingdom Metazoa; phylum Arthropoda; class Insecta; order Diptera; family Drosophilidae; genus Drosophila; species Drosophila niveifrons. The sequence goes on along the minus strand of JAWNOC010000063.1, from coordinate 5,754,294 downwards.
TACACTATAATAACAAATATAGCTAATTTCTATTAAATCTTTGATTTCCATAAATTTATTATAAATTTCTTTCTTTTGCAATATTAACGACAAAAGGTTTTAATAAATAGGACATCTCATTTCAAGTCAAATCCATAAATTTGATATTCTTTTAACTATGATTTCATTGTAGGAGGAATGAGTTTTTAAGTTGCCTTATTTTATTTACTTGTTGTTCAATTTAGCAACATTTTCATTAATTCATTATTATAACTAAGGCAGCTAATTTTAAAAGAAATTTATAATTTTGTAATCTCTTAGCCTATTATAATCTCAACATACTATTTGAAAAGAAATTTACACTTTTACTGTTCATGTCTCTATATTGAGAAAACCAATATTAACTACGATTTGCTGCTGCAACATATTTGTTTATATATTTAATTTGAAATTTTATTACAAAATTAATGAACTCTATCAATGTCTATATATATCAAATAACAATGTTAACTACAATATATAATTATAACTTTTATCTTTCTATATTTTATATTCGTGAATTTGATACCATTTCACTTAAGATCTTATTACAAAATGAATTAGCTTTATCTCCCTCCATCTATCATTAAGAGCTGTGAATTAATAAAGTTAATATTTAATGGGAAATATTTGAGCTATTAAACGCTGCCTAATTGTTTTGTCGACAACTTGCTTAACGCTTTATGTTAATTGCCAAAATACTTGCAGTGTACATGGGTCAAGTTTAAGCCCCAAGCAGATGAAATGAAATCTGTGTTAGTGGAAGCTAATCAATTATTTTGCTCTGAACATTAGCATAAGTCTGCTCGAAGAGTACATGTTTGTTGTATTAACTATGGAGGAATGAATGGCTGTTCAAACATTCCCTTATTTACTTATAGAGATTACAGTCCGTCTATTAATAAGTTCTATAGTCGATATTACTTCTGTTCTTTTGCCCGAAAATAAATTCCTTAGGTTTTAGGGAGGCATTCGATATTTATGCTTTGTTCGGTGAGTGGGACGAAAAAGTCTTGCTGAATTTATACAAGTAGTTACTTACATCAAGTAGCACACTCTCAAGGATTTCATCTGCTTGCCACAAGGGGATATACACACACATGCATACATACACACTCACACAAATACATGTTCATACACGTCTAAACTCTATCTGCGTGCAAACCATAAAAACCAGAAGCTCAATTATCAAAATGCTACGTGTGTTTGCTGTTGTTGTGGCCAGTGTGTGTGTGTGTGTGTGTGTGTGTGTGTGCGTGAATATGTATGTGTGAGTGTCACATCTATGGCCAGCATTCTTATAGCCATTCGCATTCACATTGCCATTTCCATTTCCATTCTCATTGTCGCTGTCGCTGTCGCTGCCTTCGTCGTCGTCGTCTTTTTGGGGGCTTTGTCCCTTTGGGTTTTGAGTGTGTGTGTATGTGTGTGGTCGCCTTTGACTGTGCAAATAGATAAATTTATTTATTTTATGCTCTGTTGCTGCAAAAGCCACACACATTCACACAAGAGAGAGATAGCGAAAGAGGTAAAGCGGGGGTTGGGGGGAGAAAAGAGTTTGGTCGTTGATAGCGAAAAGAAAGGGCATTGAAATTCTTTTATGAATGCAGTCGATTTAAACGTACGACTAACTTTAAATGCCATGCCTTTGCGCTTATGTGCAAAAATCTACATAAATTGAATGCCATTGAACATTTTTGTCCACACACATACAGAGAGAGAGAGAGAGGGAAAGAGAGAGAAATAAGCCGTCGTTGCTTCAAGTGTGCTAAGTACGTGTCTGTCTGGACAGTTGTATAGAAACTTGGGAGACTTGGGCAATGGGGAATCGTCTAACGGGTCAATGGAAGGCCATGTGAGTGAGAGCCAGTGACATTGGCTTTGAAATGCTTTCGTGCTAGACACATTTCACGTTTTTAAATTTGCATTAGATTTAAGCGTAAGCAAATATCTTTCGTTTGCAGACAGTCAAACAGACAAAAAGGCGATCAATAATCGATTCAATTGGCGCCACAAACAAATCGCGTTTCAATGAGAAAAGCAAATATAGTTAGATGAAATGAAATGCCAATACATTATAAATTATAGCTTACAGCTTTTGCCGAAAATCTTGAGTTGCTAACGCAGCGCACCGGGGGCGTATACGTAATCCATGACATACAATAGCCGCAACAGCAGAAGCAGAGCAAAAAAAAAGGCCATCGACAGGGAGAATAACAGCGGCGACAATAGAGAACAGGAAGCAAATAAACGCTGGAAAAATTCCTGAGCAGCTTACGTGTTACGTTATGTATTGCTTAGTATATGTGTGTGTGTGTGTGTGTACGCCTGAGTGTGTGTTTGTGTGTATATGTGTGTGTGTGTGTGTGTGTGTGAGAGCATTCGTGCGTATGTCTTTATATCGAAAAGTTTTTGCCACTTTCTTTGCGCTGCTCATCTTTTGTTATGCCGGCTTCGTCTACTCCTCCTCCTCCTGCATCTGTTTCCCACTCCAACTGTGTCTCTATTTCCTGCCGCCACACACCCCCCCCTCCCCTTCCCAGCGAAAATCTGGTGCTTCTTCTGCTACTTCAGCTTCATAGTACTTAAGTACATCTCGAGCAAGCTATTTTCGTCTATAGTATTTGTGCTATGTTCTTTCTCTCTCGCCTGACTTTCACTATCACGGCTAAACTTTTGGCGCCGTGTGTGTGTGTGTCAAACTTGTGTATGTGTGTGTGTGTGTGTGTGTGTGTGTGTGTGCGTGTCTGTCTGTTTTCTCTCAAATATTTTGCACTTTTTTGTGTGAGTTTGTTTGCCTACTTTAAACATAAACCGATCGGCTTTCTATTTATTTGCCTCACCATTGTTCGGAATGCTGAAAATATTGGTGCTAGAATGTATCTGCGTGTGCATGCGTGTATGTGTGTGTGTGTGTGTGTGAGTGCCTGTCAGATACAAACAGCCTGGCCCTGATCATCCTTCCTTCCACACACACACACTCACATCTCATCTGTTTGCCTCTCTCCTTTTGTTTCCTTTCGTTTGGTTTTCTTTTTTGTATTTCGGGTTTTTTTTTTCGTTTTATGTGCTTTGTGTGCTACAAATTGTTTGGCTTTCGAAATTCCTGGCGTTATTGAGGTTTTTATGGACTTGCGGGTGGTGTGGATGCATCCCAAGCCAAGACCAGCCCAGCCAAAGTAAAGTGAAACTCATAGATAGATGCGCGCCATAAGATAAACTCAAAAACTAATTTGCAGCCAGAGTCTGAGTCAGAGTCTGAGTCAGAGTCAGAGTCAGAATATTGTTATTGATAGATGACAATGGTCCGACGAACAGTCGGAACAGTTTGGCCACAAGCTCGGGATTTATGTATGCTCGCTTCCCTAGTTCTTTCTCTTTTGCTCTTTCTGCTTCCCGAACGAATCACAAACACTTGGCGCTGGCAATTGGAAATTAAATTGCTTTTCCATGTGACACTTAGGCTCAAATTGACATCGTTAAATGTATTTGTGTTTGGCAAGCGAGCGGCCAATTCCCGTCTGCAAAATGGAAACACATTCATCTTTGCTCCTATCCAAAGCAAGAAAGGAAATATTTATGTGTTTGAAAAAGATATTTTGTTACTTACCTAAATGATGCACAGAAAAAAAGGGGAAAAAAATGTAATAATAATAACACAACAACAACAACAATCGCAGCTTGCAGCGATTCGAAATTGATTTAAAGCATGTCTAGCTTGGGTCAAAATCTGTCAGCCAAATGAAATTTGACTCCCAGTACAAAAATGTAATAAACGTCATCTCTACGTCACATGACTTGATACCCAACTAAAAACAGAATAAACCACAGAAATACATTAAGACTTGTTAAAGAAAAATAATAAAGAAAAGTATAATGGAGAGATGCACAACATTCCAACTTGCTGACTATTCAAGAAATGGTTCAATCGAGCTGGCAAAATGAAATGAAAAGCAGAAAACTTGCAGACAGCAAAGTATTTATGGGGAATTAAAACTGAAATAAAGTTGAGCAAAGCTGAGTAGGGTATCTGTTAGTCGGACAAGCTTTAAAACTGCCTTTAGGGTTAAAGGGTCGACAACTTTTCCAAGAAGTCAGACGTGAACACAATGTTTACCACACGAATAACTCAGAATTAACAATAAAGGCTTCTCGCATTTCTTTTTCGCTCTTCCAGGTGAATGGTGCATGGGCTTTGCCTAATGTTGTTTGTGATTTCTATATAGCCATGGATGTGATATGCTCTACTTCATCGATATTTAATTTAGTTGCCATTTCAATAGACAGGTAAGTGCTCTTCTTCTTTTCTATGTGTGTTCACCATATATGTAAGTATATATTTATGCATCATATTAGATACATCGCTGTGACGCAACCAATAAAATATGCGAAGCACAAAAACAGTCGCCGCGTTTGCCTTACAATACTATTGGTGTGGGCGATATCGGCTGCCATCGGTTCACCCATAGTGCTCGGATTGAATAACACACCGAATCGCGAGCCGGATGTGTGCGCCTTCTATAATGCCGACTTTATACTGTACTCATCGCTAAGCAGCTTCTATATACCGTGCATTATCATGGTATTTCTCTACTGGAACATATTTAAGGTGAGCGCAAACAAACAAGTTAATCAAAAACGGATTTAGCTCGATTCCCATTCCCATTTCCAATCCGATTCGGATTTCCTTCTCCTATTTTGATTGGATATATTCAATGTTCGTGCGGTTGCATTTGCCATTGCATTGTCGAGCCCGCATATTGAATCAGCTGAATCAGTCTCTGCTGATTTATGCACAATTTCCCATGAAATTACAAAGTCAGAATTGTTTACACACACATTTGCTGGGCGTCGTCACTTTGAGCAAAAAGAAAACCTGCATAAGCAAGAAACTAAATGCTCTTCTTCCACTCCACTCTTTGCAGGCGCTGCGCAGTCGTGCACGGAAACAAAGGGCTGCCAGGAAGCCGCATCTGTCGGAACTAACGGGCGGCAGCGTTATCGAGAACATTGCACAGACGAGGCGACTGGCGGAGACGGCACTCGATAGCAGCCGGCATGCCAGCCGCATTATGCCCGATGAGCCGGCCACGAATACGGCGAGTGGCTCGAATGAGGAGGAGGACGAGAATGCCATATCGCCCGATATCGATGATTGCCATGTCATCGTTAACGATAAGTCCACGGAGTTTATGCTTGCCACAGTCGTCGAGGAGACCGGCAAGTAAGTAACAAAAGTGCCATCAATCCCCACAAACCTACGCCACCAAAGCCAAAGCAAACGCAGTGAAATTGTTTTGCCAGCACTTTTCACTTCACTGCGCTGCACATAAAATAGAAAGTGTGAAAAACGCGCTACGAACTCGCTAACAAAAACAATCAATAATAGATGAAGGGGAAAAAACCATCTCACTAGAAATTCAATACCTAATATTATTTTGTAATTAACATTTATTTCCCACCTTTTTTATTATCAGTACAAACAAAATTGTATACTCAACATTTAATTAATTTTATTTTATACCTTTTTTTATATATTTTTATATATACTGAAAAAGTTTCAAGATTTTGGTCATAGCACTAAGAATTTTGATCTAAAAGGATCGTCAAGCTTATTAAAATCATGAAAGATCATTTGAAATAAGACTCAAGCTAAAATCGTATAGTTTTAAGACCAGAAATCTTATTATATATACATATTATGAATTTTTAAAACTTTTAAACAGCATTTGAACACTGAATCTCCGCTCTTATACTGCAATTGAGAATAGTTCGCAGCAGCTCGACTTATAAAGCTAAACACCCAAAGCTAGATGAATACTTTATAGAAATATTGATTACAGAATAATAAAACCTAAATGTTGTATTTTTTGCTGATATTTAAAAAATTTGAAATTTTTTGTTTTAGTTTAACTCAAATTGTAAGACGAATGTTCTTGACTTTACATACTGTTTTTTTTCAGTATAGATTTTTATTTACGTATTAGTGCTTTTATCTATTCATCAATTAATTTATCTATATATTTCTCAATTTATTTATTGATGTATTTATTAAGTTATTTAAATTTCAAATTTGAAGACTCACTTGAAGTGTCGAAACTTTGGTCGAGTGCTGCCCAATTTGAACAACTTTACCTGGTCAACAGATTTCTAAGCTACTAGTTGCAAATGCCACCACGTGCGGCACGTAAAAGATAAGCAGACTGGCTGTTAGAGCTGAGTTGAACGAGAGGCGGATTGGCAGTTGGAACATTTTGCTGACACAACAAATTGGTTGAACAGCATCGGGGGAGAAGCACACAAACAAAAAAAAAAAATGCTTCTCTGTAGTCTGTAGTCTGTGAATGCATTTAGTGCCAAGTTCCACTTAGTGGCAGCCAATGGAAAATTTGTGAATGGTACGCGTAATTGCAACTTCTTGGCAGACAACTGACAAAATCCTCCCCTTTCCCTTCCGCTTCCCACTTTCCACTTTCTACTTTTCTACTCTGTTGAAAGTGCCCCAAATCACTTGCCACTTGCTCATTTAAATTCACACGCGCTGCAATAAAATGAAAATCCGAAATGAGCACTCAGAATCTCGCCTCCATGCCGCTCTACGTCTCTCATCATTGAATAGATACACATTTGTATCTACATCTCTGCAACTGAGTTGGAAACTGAGTGTGGCAACAGTAGAAAGCACACAAAGTGTAGGGAGACGACAACTGCCACATACAACATACATTGCAGTTGATGCGCTGAGAGATTTGGCATTTTATTTACTTTGCATTCAATTTGGCAGTGATTGCCACATGAGCTTACTGCTGACAGGTCACAACACTGCTCAGATTAGTCTTATTGCTGAGCAGTTGGTTTCCCCGCTTATCTGCAGACCAAAGAATGAAAGATGCGATTTTTCTCCTCAAGTGCACCTTGACAACTACCTTTCAAAATATAAATCTCAACTAGTTTTTGAATCAGCTGAATAGTTGAGGATATTTTTAACACGTCTTAATACAACATATATATTTCTTTGATATCGATTTGTGATGGATTGATTTAAATTGATCGGTGCTTTCGCATAAAAAAATCTGCATATTCTGTTGCTAAAATAAACATAAAACAAATTAAGTACACTGCAATCTTTGACATGTTCTTGCAACAAGTTTTGATTCTCAATTCAATAAAATGGGTTTTAGTTCAAATTCTTTTACCAGAAGCGTATGAAATTTATTTAAAAGTTATTATAAAAATAATTAGATTAAATAAATTACCTTTTTTAAAATGTGTTTCAAAGAAAAATGGTCGAATCAATTGATCTTTCATTTTAAAGTTCTGTCTGCGAGTCTATTTAAAAGTTGCTCAATCCTTTTTTGTATTGAATGTCACCTTTTTTTAGGTGAGAATAATAAAGTTGCTCCCACATTGATTAATCTGTGACCAACAGTACTTTCTTCTATGTATATTAGTAAGTGACCTTTAAATGTCGGAGAATTCAATATTAATATTAAAGTTGCGAATTTGTTGCAATTGGTTTTAAACATATTCCATCTTAAATAGTAAAAGATAATTATAAAATTCTAAGCTTATACTCATATCGGCGATTTCTTTGTCTAATTTCGTAATATTCGACTTCGACTCAAAGCACTGTATAAAATGCTGTCATAGACACAATTCAATCTTCTTCTGTCAGTAATTTGCAGTACTGCATCATTTCCTTTTATATTAATGAATGAATTATACTGTTGATTTCAATTTATGGACTTAAAAAATATAAATATATTTATTTTAAAATGTTTCACATTTGCGTAATGCATTCATTATTATTTATTTATAATTAAGCAATATATTATCAGTCAGCTCATCGGACTGGGCTGAGACACTTGCTGGGTAATATTATGGTAAAAAAAAAGCAAGTCAAGGGGAACGTTAAACGCAGTCAATTAGCGAACTGATGGGCTGCTTAATCCAATAAGGACATGAAATGAAACCATTATTGATAGGCCCTTGGAAGTGGATGGTCAAGAATGATGGCAAGAGAAAAAGCAAAGGTCTGAGACGAGACGAGGCGGTAAACCCGACAAGCGACCGAACGAACAAACCATATTGAAAAGTTTTTTCTCTTCTTTTCTGACTGCTGCCAGGGAATATAATTGGGAAAAAGCTTTCACTCTCTTTCCTTCACTTACTTTTTGCCCACAATGTTGCAGTGTTCGCTTTGTGTGAGGCTCAGTTCGTTTTGGGGCCAGTCAGGGAAAAATAAATCTCAATAATTCAATTAATGCGTCACTTAATTAAAACTCAATTTTTGCCTTGTTTTTAATTGACGTTGCGCCTCGTTTTCTCTTCCCCTTGCTGCCGCTTCATGCCACTCCCAACAACAACAACAACCACAACCACTTTACTTCACTGTGCCGGCTCACTTTTGGATGGACCAACTGACCGACTGTCTGTCTGTCTGTCTCTGCCTTTGATTGATTGCCATTGCCAATGCGTTGGATTCCACCCTTGATTGGCCATCATCGATATCGATATCGACATCGGCGTGACTCGTGACAGCAGCGTTGTGGCACAGATCACCACGCAGCCGCAGCTGGTTGTTGCCGATCCGAATGGTAATCATGATTCTGGTTATGCTGCATCAAACGTTGACGATGTCCTTGCAGGAGTGAGCGTTGGTGCCGCCGTTAGCAGCACAACGCCGCCGGACAGTCCAGTGCCCAGCGGCGCCACCTTGCAGCGCTCCAGTGTCAGCAGTCGTCGCAACACCGCCGAGGACTCGCCGAAGCGAGGCGACCCAGCCCTAAGGTATGCAACACATTTTCAACTTCATTTGCATGAAACTATTTGTGCATGAGTATGAGCATAAACTATTACGTATTTTATTCCGGTGCTCATAGAATGTGAATGCTTGAAATATAATATATATTAAAAACAAAACTAGTGCATGTTTGTGGATTTTCTGATTCTCAATTCTAAGCCAAAGGCATATTTAATTTATTTAAAAATTACAAATAAACTTTTTTCTTCGAAAAATTGCAAAGAAAAATAGAATAATCAATTGATCTTACTTTTTAAAGTTTTGTCTGCGAATCTATTGAATTATTTTTGTGGAGCTGCTCCTATTCTGCATACACAAACGATTGGCGCCTATTTTTATTTACTTTTATTTATTTGTTTGTTGTCTTGCACTTCAAGCTAAAGCTTATAAATGTCACCGTTTGTCACTAAGATTTGAATTTCGCATCTTAAATAATTTGTATAACAGAATTAATACTTCCACAATGTATTTCTTTATTTTATAAGGTTAGATCGAATTAAATTTAACACTAACGTATTTTTAAAGCAATTCATGCAAAGGCCTCATTTCTACTATTATTTTTAATTTTTTATGCAATTACATATAATGAATGTGTAAATGTTGAAAACTATATATAAATGGTGTAATTTAGTTATACATTTTGTGTTTATTGCTTCAAATGTTTTACAAATTACTTTAGTTTGAATGTACTTAAACTGAAAAAAAAAGAAAAAACTTATGCGAAAATGAATAAATACAAAAATCAAATATATAATTGATTAAACCAAAAAAATGTCATTTGTAATTTTTAAATAAGAAAATAAAGTAAAAGTAAAAGACAACAATTATGGGAATGCAAACAATTTGTTGTTAAATTCTCGATATCAATAAAAATAAATAAGAAAAAAAGTATTTTCAAAAAAATTATATTGATTACTCTATAATATAATTCCCAAAAAAATAATACTTAAAACGATTCCTTACGATTTTATTATTCATTTTATTACTGCTGAAATTTGAAGAACAATTTAATTTTGTTAGAATTGACTAAATAAAACAATTTAAGTAATCTTAAATAATTTGCTTAGCTTGTTTATCACAATCTTATCGCTTGCTGTGTTTTTGCAATTAGAGTAATAAATTGAAAGCATCGGTAATGCATTGCATGTGCAATAAATTAGTTTAATTTAATGAGAACTCCTTCAACTCTGTGATTGTAATTAAGTTTGGTATTCGCTCAGTGTATAATTGTGAAGATTTTACATATAATATATAGCTATAAGATTTCTATTATTGTTGAATTCGTGTGCTCACCATTGGCGTTGCTTTTCGTTTGGCTTTGCTCTGTGTGAATTTCAGCAGCAGCGTCGCCATGAAGCCATTGTCCTTTGTGCGCTACGGTGTGCAGGAGGCCATGACTTTGGCACGCAACGACTCCACGCTATCGACCACATCGAAAACGTCCTCGCGCAAGGATAAGAAAAACTCGCAGGCGTCAAGGTGAGTACAACAACAACAACAACAAACTTTTCTGCTCAAAATTGCAGTTATTAGCCAAGTTCGGTTAATGGCTCAGCTCGGCCAACAACGACTAAAATTGTTTGTGGCCTTGCTCCAATCCAAGAGCCAACTTTCAAATACTCATAGCAAGCTTCTGATTTTTTCTTCTCTCTCTCTCTCTCTCACTCTTTCTTACTCTTTTTTTGTTGCAACATGAAATGAAATTGCTATTTATTGTGGCTTATTATACTGCACTGTGTGCCATTGTAGATTCACGATATACAAGGTGCACAAGGCCTCCAAAAAGAAACGCGAAAAATCGTCAGCGAAAAAGGAACGCAAGGCCACCAAAACATTGGCCATCGTTTTGGGTAAGTCTAGGTCACAAACAGAAACTGTTTTTCTTTCATCTTTTGCTAGCGAATTTAATATTGAATTGCTGTGGAAAATAATAAATACAATTCTTCTCTTTCACATTATTTTGTATTTTATTCTCATTCACAAAGGTGTCTTTCTCTTCTGCTGGCTGCCGTTCTTCACGTGCAACATTATGGACGCAATGTGCGCCAAATTCGATAAAGACTGCCGGCCGGGTCTGACGGCCTTTATGTTAACCACTTGGCTTGGCTATATCAATAGTTTCGTCAATCCCGTTATCTATACGATATTCAATCCCGAATTTCGCAAGGCATTCAAAAAGATAATGCACATGGGGTGATTATCAACTAGAGTAACAATAACAACAGCAACAGCAGTAAAAACTAAACTGGATTAAGAGTAAACTGTGCCAAAAACAAATGCGAACAAATGAAATTGAACTCAAAACTCGAAACTCAATTAGACTCATAAGATTGTTGGTTGGTCTCAACCAACTCATTCGTATCTACTCGTAACCCACTTGTAAGAGTATAAATATATATATAAAAGAATATAACTAGCAATATAAGCATGTATACTTGACAACATAGTCGTTATGTTTTGTATATATAGCTTTGTAAATAGCGCATAAGATTTAATCTAAACTGTATGTAACTATATAGTATATATAGATATATGTACTTGTGTATGTTGAGCATTATAATGAGCTGTAGGCTAGGCAACAATTTTTAACATTAACACTTAGCTAATGTCTAATTCTAGTTAATTTCATTGAGCTGTTAGCTATATATTACGTATACGTAATGATGGTATACAACAAACACACAAATTTGTAGTATTACAGTTACAGAGATTCCCATGAATGATGTGAGAACATTTAGCGTATAGGACATTTAGCTTTCTCCCAGTGACGAGATGCAATTTATTTATATTATATTATTATGACAATTTTTTTATTATTCTTATTCTTGATATATGTATGTTTGTACTTACTTCCGCACACATATCACAACACATTCAGTTTTTTGAGATACTCTTATGGATTTTTTGTGGCCCCCGTCGTAGTCGTTGCATCTACACACTGAACTGCCCCCACGAAAACGAAACCAAAAACAAAAAAAACTTAGTTTTATAAACTGAAAAGCAAATCCCACGATGGCATAGCATATCCTCTAGAAGCAAAATACGAAATACATAATATAACTTTGAGAATCCACGCCTCTCGCCCCCCTCTTTTGATACTTGCTGCATTACGCGTAGTTCTATCGATAGTATGATGTCCTAATAACAACATAACTTATATACTACATGCATACATACGCATATCAAAGAGTCAGTAAAAAGCAGAAGCAGAGACTTGAAGTCAGCGCCACAAAAACACGAACTCACCGAATCGCTAAGCCAAACTGCATCTGTTAGATACTTAGGAATGCTTGAACAAGAGTTGTACTCTATATACATATGTGTATGAAGTTTATCTTCATATAGCAGACTTACTTGCGAGCATAGTTTCAGTTCGAACTGCAATTATTCTCGCAATAAGTCGAGTACATTGCTAATTTGCACATACACACCCAACACACTCACACACACACACGCACAACAAATACACATACACAGAATCAAATGAGCCCCACAAATTGAAAGAAATTACATAATTACGGCGCTGACTTTGATTATTCTCTGCTTGAAGCACACACTTTGGTTGGTATCAAAAAAAAAAAACTTAAAAACAAAAAAATACTAATTGCAGCATATGGTATGTATGAATGTGGAGAACTAAAAACGTTTCGTAGTAAAATGTAAGCGCATTTAAAACCTAGTCTAAGCCCTTAAAGTATACACACACAATTAGTGAATATCGTTAAGTGAAAAGTCCCATAAAAAAACTGTGCACAAAGTGCGCAACAAAACATAGAACGGAAAAAATACTCACTCAGTATTTTTTGCGTGTTTAATGCAAAAAGAAATAAAGTGCGCTAGTGTGTGTGCACTCAAATGAAGCTTCAAAATGTACTACGAGTACTACAAGTCGGTACTGGAACTTAAATAATGTACACTATAAGTTGCATCAGGGTATCTAAAGCGTAGGCTTACAAATTACTAGAGGTGTAAGCAGCATTCGCATTCATTTCACTTCGTGAAATAAAGCGAAAACTAAAAATAAAACAACAACATTTAAATTTAATGATAGAATTGAAACGGGAACCGAAATGTTGTGTGCGATGCTGTCTTGAATTCGCATTAACTGAGGTGCTAATAGAGAACTAGATGAGTATCGATCACAAAGGATCTGAATGATCACACAATTACACACACACACTCACTTCCATCCACAAGTACACTGAAAACAATTGGGAGTTCAAAGGAAATTTAGGAATTGGATTATGATTAACGATGAGCCTTCATTTCGAACTGCTTGGAGTATGCCCCTTGCTCACAACCAAAGAAATAAACAAAATGGACGCGAATTTGATGCGGCATCGTGTAAATCGTACACACACACACACACTCACACACACACACACCAATACAGATATTCACACACTCACAGATTTTGGTCCCTGATTTCAATAACCGTCCTCTTCATTGTTTCTATGTGACAAATAATGTAAAATGCAGTCTAATACAAATATATACTATAAAGCAGATACTGAAATAATACCAATACATACTAAATACTAAATAAGTGTAAGTACTTAAATACTTAGTTGTTGACTCTAGGCTAAGCGTGTTTCCAGCTCAAAACTGTGGAGCCCCCCGTAGGAGAAGCTCAACAAATTTTTATACTTTCCTAAACAAAATCAAGATGAATCAACCAAAAGAAACCAATCGAGAATGTAGCAATTTTTTTGTGTATTTTTTTTTTGTAATCATAGACATAAAAAATAAATTCTTAAATTCTTGAGATTCTTCTAGGTGCAATAAGTGTGCTAGGCCCTAAGACGTAAGTACGTAAGATATTGTGCAATATTCGATGTGCGATTAAATAAAATTATAGAATTATCTACAAAATAAAATGAAAAATAAAAAATGAGAAAGATGAGAAAGAAACAAAAAGCTGAAGCTACAGAGCATTATGAGGAATGCTTTAGTTAAGTTCTTCCAAAGAAACGCTTATTAGTTATAGAAGAGATCAGAATGAGTTTTTGAAGTAATGATTCACGATACGAGGAAAACACAGCAAATTGATAGATGAAAAGCTGGATGGATGAATGTGCGTTGTTTTTATCAATACACAACAAAATATACAAATATATATATATTATATACGTACGAGTGTTCGTTGAGTTCTGAGTTTGTTTAAATTGAAATTGAAAATGAAATTGAACATTGAACATTAACATTAATGAATTAATTGTACATTTTGCATTACGCTATTAATTGATTGTTAAATTTGTTTTTTAAGTACATAAGCGTACATAAGTATTTAAAGTCATACTCTTAAGATCCCTCCGCATTATCCTCAATGTGTAATGTGTAACCTAAAAGGCAATTTAAACAAAGAGGCTAAATAACATACTGTAACAATTCTCAACAGATAAAATAAAAATAATAAAAATGAAGAATATATACTAATGAATACAAACAAAACAAAGAAAAACACTTAAAATACATCACACAGTAAATATATAATAAACGCAAGTAAATAAATTGTGGAAAATAAACAAAACACAAAGCAAAGAAACCAAACAAACAAGAAAAAAAACAAAACCAAAGCAAAGTATATAAAGTAAAAAACTGAAACTATTTTAAAGCAATGATAATGTTGGTTTTTTTTTTTAGAATTAATCGATCCTAAATGAATTAATAAAATGTAATCATAAGTGTGTGGGCTGCAAAAGGACCCAACTTAAAATTAAAGCAAACTATTTCGACTTTATGCAAGCATAATTACCATAGCATTATTATAATAGCAAAATGAGAGATGGAAAAATGTTGATGAAAGAAAAGGCACGGAGAGGAATGAAGGATATAAATCAAATAAACTCAAAAATGAAAATATTTCAAACAAAACACCAACACTGCGTTTCCAATTATTTCTCATGCAATACGCGGTAAGTAAGGGAATACATAAATTTAGTTTAACCTTGTTTAGTTGGTTGAAATAAAATGTGGATTATTGTAGATGCAGCTAAATAAGCAGCTTATTGCGAATATTTCAGTAATTGCCTGCTTTTGATTATTGAAAAATTCATAGACAATGGATGGAAATGTTCGAGTGCTATGCAAAATATCAAGTATACGCGGCGTTGTTGCAACTGCGGCGAGAGCACATTCGTTAGTGTACGCCAATCCACTTCATATGCAAAAACGTAAATATTTCCTTTTTCCCAGCATTGCCTTTCGCCCTCGCCCTCGCCCTTTCCCCTTGCCATCGCTCTTGGCATCGTTGTGCGTGTTGTAATATTGAAAATCAAATCGAATGATTGTAAACACGCTGAAGAGGAATTGCGGATGGCGTTTCGGCTTTCAGTTAGTGCCTTCGTTATATGGTCACTTGGGCGTCGTCGTCGTCGATTGGCAGTACATGACCGAATTTTTGGCATTTATTCAGTGTGTAAAGCGGAATCGCATTTGTACTCATCTCTCTCTCGCTTTCCCTGTGTGTATATGTGTGTGAGTACATTGTACATATATCAACATTTTATTGCATTTATATGAGCTGATAATAAAATTCCAATAAGCATGAAAAGAAATAAAAATACTTACACAAGACAAACAAGAACAACAATGGAACGTTGCGGAAAAAACGAAGCTTCGAGTTACTCACCAAAAGGACGAAGGCCAAGTCACTCTCTTCATTTTTCTTTCTCTTTCTCTCTCGCTTGACATCAAATCAATTCGCATCTCCACATTCTCTTCACAAGCACGAAGAAGAATAAAGGAAGCAGCTAAGAAAAAAGTGAATAAACTGAAACCAAAACCTAACTAAAAGCGTCTAAATAGATAAATGCAGAGTAGTTTTTGTGTTGCCCCCGCCATAGTCGACAACTTTCATCTTCCGTCTACAGTTTCTTCCCCTCCCCAGCAACACACACACGACTCTAATGGACACTCAGCAATCGAATGGGAATGCGAATTCGAATACGAATCCGAATGCGAGCACGCATTCCAATACGAGTACGCGCACGCACTATGAGTGTATTCACACACTAAACTATACTAGATGAAGTGTTTACATATGCACTGCGAGCAATTCATAAGCATCCACAGCATATATGAAGTGCCTGCAAAAAGTATTCGAGCAGTGAGTGAACTGAATATGGAATGTGATTAAAGCTAATGCCATTTGATTTATCTCAACGCTGTCGCATTTCTCGTTTCTCGCAGTGTAGCCCAATTTTATGGTGTGCTTAACAGCTACCCCGCCATCGACATCAACATCGACATCGACATTGCCATCTTAATGCTCTGTGCTGCTTTGCTCTCCTGGCCGTTGCTCATAAATGCCCCGACGAATGTAAAAAGGGGAACCAGCGAGCCAAAGTCTAGGGCGACCTCCTCTACCACTCGCTTGTAACTCCTCCAGGGCGGCATTGAATTCCAAAAACTTTGCCAAAGACACAGAAGTCGAGGGAACTGTGCGGCGTATGTCCATAACTAATTCTCACTAAATGATATACTAAAGTGTTCCAGCAGCCATCTTCCCCCTAGGCTTCATTCCCTCACCCTCACACACATATGTGCGTATCTATGCATGGGAGAGTAAGAAAGAGAGACTGTGAGAGTGTGTGAGTGAGTGTCTGCAATGTCTTGTGCCTGAGGCGATATCTTATCGTTACATTCACTGGGTGGCGATAATTGACAGACCATTAACGTTTAGATTGTAAAGGCTAAAGTAGCAGAGAGTCCTCTCTCTCTCTCTCTATCTCTTTCTCTGCTCTTCTCTATCTAACCATACCAACATATGCATGCCACGTATGCTATGTACTATAGAGGCCTCTAACAGTCAAAGTCGCAAGCGAGGGACTCAACCAAAATAGTAGTCTTCGTCTGTGTCTGTGAAAGTCATTTTCGATATACTTTGACTGCCTTTGGCCATTTGTGCTTTCGCTTTTGCTTTGACTGCTGTGTGTAGTACATCTTCTTGTGATTTGGGATTTTGCAATTGATTTAGAAAAGCCATTGAAATGCAGACGCAGACAGTGTGCAGGGACATGCAGAGGGTCAGACAGATAACTGGACGAAGAGACACACAGACAGACAGACAGGCAGACAGACAAGTACTTTGCCGCTGCTGTTTGGTTCCCCGAAAATCTTTTGCGAGTTGCGTTACAAAAACTATCACAATAAGGAATGGCTGTAGATGTAACAAAGCGATGGATGGCAAAGTTTTTAATTTATTAAGGGAGAAACCTTTGTGAATCATTTATCAATTCAATTTAATCAACTGCGCACAAGACGGACGCACTGCGACCACAAACAAACATCACTCTCTCACTCACCCGCTCACTGTGCAAGCTTACTTCTATCAGATGCAGCAAAAGTCGGACGATAAAAATGAGACACTTCATTAAAGCAACAGCAAAGAGAGATGCGTTTTTTTCGCAAATGGAATTTAATTACAAATGCAATTACTTAAATGCAGCAAGAGATCATCTCCCGAATGCAAATGTACGAGAAAAAAATGTAAAAGACCTGAACTCTGCAGTTGCATATAAAGTTCAAGAATCACATTATGATTATCTAAGCCCCCATATATAATATTTTTCTTCTAACAACTGAGTTCTCTTCTCGCGTTTCTTCATATTAACGGTTCTCATAGAAAGCTTATGTTTTTTGATAAATAATACATATGCATAACGCACAAGGATAGTCAAAACCTTTTATTTAAAAGGATAATAATGCAAGGTATATTTGAATATAGAGTGATAACTTCCACGCAAAATTCATCTGATCTATTTACATTGCTTTTCCTTTTTCTACTGTAGTCTTAGTATTTATTTTTATGAAGAGAAATATGATATCAATGTTAAAATAGTTTTATTGCAAACTTCTAACTATTAAACAAACTTGCAATGTACAAGTGAAGTATACGTAATATTTTGGATTATATGAAGTATACGCAATTCAATTAGTATAATACCTATGCATATACAGCTATGAGGTATACGCAACATACAAATGTTGGGTATAAAGGATATGCATATGTATATGTAGTATATAACGTAAACGCAATCTATGTGGTATATTAAGTATAATCTGCATTGATGAGATATGAAGTATACGCACTGTAATTTGTAAATAAAGCTTAGACACTATATTGAGTAAATTAAATACACAATATATATTTGGTGTATTATCAAGTATACACAATAGATTTCTATAAGGAGCATGAAATATTCTCAATTTTATTTGAATGTGAAGTATACGCAATGTAATTAGTATATGAATATTTTAAATTAAAAAATATGAAAGTATTAAGGAACAAATAAAAATAGTGAAACACTTTTATTAGAATCTCCTCATAATAATTTATCTAATTAATTAGAATATCAAAAATGATTGTAATCCTTAGTAAAGTTGTTTTCACTTTAGAAGTAATCAAATATTCTTCGATTATAATTAATTATCTTGATAATTTAATACATTATTCATGTAACACTTAGTAACTGTCATTTTAATTTCAAAGACCCACTCTTAGATTTACTTTTCTGTATAGAATTTAATTTGAAATGTCGTGCACTATTAAAGTGGCGATAAATAAACACAATGGGAGCGTGGAGCATTACGTTGGCGTTGACGCAGTTCGTTGGCATTGTGTTGAGCGTGAAAGCGTGAAAAGAAGGCGTGGCAGTGCTAACTGGGCTGTCTAGTTAAGCAGACAGCTTGACAGGAGCCCCTATTGTGGAGGCAGTCAGTAACAGCATCAGCATCAGCATCAGCATCAACATCAGAATCAGAATCAGAATCGAGAACATCATCAGCGCAATGATGATGATGATGATGATGCTAATAATGATGAAAGCGTCTGCGTTTCACTCTCAGTTGGCCACAAGTGCGACATTTGTGTGGCTTAAGCGGCATGGCTTGGCCCTGCTTAGCCCACGGTCGTGACATTATCAAAAATGTTTCATGCCGCAATACAGCAGCAACAGCAGCAGTGGCAACAACAATGGCAACAGCAACAGTTCAGGTGCAAAGTATAACAAGCAAAGTGCCAAACAAGCTGCAGGGCCGTAAGAAGAGTAGCGAGGAGTATGGAGAATGGAGAAAAGAGCGTTGAATGCGTTTCACAAAATTGTGCAAAAAACTTTTGTTGACGTCTCGCATTACAGGTGCAAAATGGCAGAGTTGATGAGCGAGGAAGAAAGGTATTCAAAAAGAGAAAGAGAGAGAGAGAGAGATGGCGACAGCAAACAGAGAGCAACCACAATTCTTTTGGTGGCAGTTATTTTGATTGCATTCTAGCTGCGGCTGCCGACATCCAGTTGAATTGTCGCCTGCCACGACAAGAGAAAAGCAAGGAAATAGAGCAGCCGAACAACAGTTAAGGAGGCACATAAATATTAAACAGTCGTGATACCTGATAAGCTGTTGCTATGCTATTTTGTGGCACCGAATTTGGTTGGGTCTTGATTAGACGGCAACGTCACTTGGCCATAAGTTGGAAATTTTATGCCTAAGCAAACAAGGTTAGCTGCTGAGGCATATCCTGACCCCTGCAGGGTCCCAGGACAAGCAAGCAACCTTCCTTCCCCCCCACCGGTCAGCACTCCACAGACTCTGCTCTGGCATGACCCTAGAGAATGCCTGCCTTCCGGAAACTGGCAGCTTCTTCAAGGCTCAGCGAACCAAAGTCAAATCGAAAAATAGTTTCAATGTAAGGAAAATATTAATATGTTTGCCCCACATGGACACACACACAGAGACAGACAATCTGTATCTGTTTTGGGTGAAGATCTGGCTTGCCTCATAAAACTCAAATATTTTGGCAACGAAAAGGCAAGAAACTCCAGCTCAAAACTCGTTCAACTACTCGCATTTAGCTGACGCTGACAGGCGACTTTCACATCCAGCCGCCAGGGATTCCGCACAGAGAGGGGTCGAGGCTGGGAATCTGGGCGCAATCAAGCATGGGTCCATGTGGATGTGGATTACTGTGAAGCCGTTTCAGCTTCACGCTTAAAATCTTTACGCCCGGTAAACTGCACAGCCAACAAAAATTTATATAAAACTTTCCAGTCAAAATATAACAACAACAACAACGACACAACAAAACACACACATACAGAAAACGGAAAAACTGAAAAGCAAAAAAAAAAGAAGAAAGAAAAAAAAAACAGAGATCCCATTGCCTAAAAGGTTTTTGTCTTTCTACTTCATTGCCCCAGCTCATCTCAACTTGCCGCAAATGCGCACACACATACACAGATAAATACATATATACATTTTAAGTGTGTGTTGTGCCTTGTGTATTTTTGACTTTAAGGTAATATATGGACAGCAGTCTCGAGTCCACA
Organism: Drosophila niveifrons; assembly: GCA_035046325.1. NCBI lineage: Eukaryota > Metazoa > Arthropoda > Insecta > Diptera > Drosophilidae > Drosophila > Drosophila niveifrons. Next base: position 5,734,149 of record JAWNOC010000063.1, on the reverse strand, counting down.
TGCATAAGTATGTATTTCAATATTTTCATGCCTGGTTGCCCAACCAAGTCAGCCAACTGACTGACTGTCTGCCTTGGCTTGGCTTGCCCTTCCAGTGTCGATGATACCCTGTAAACTAATAGAGTAGGGAATACAGCGTTGATTTCTCACCTATCAAAATAAATGCTATTTAAAGTTGAATGCAGGCTTCAGTTTCTTTTGTATATTAGTTTATTAAGAAATTAGTGTATTAGTATATTAGTATATTAGTATATTAGCATATTAGTATATTAGTATATTAGTATATTAGTATATTAGTATATTAGTATATTAGTATATTAGTATATTAGTATATTAGTATATTAGTATATTAGTATATTAGTATATTAGTATATTAGTATATTAGTATATTAGTATATTAGTATATTAGTATATTAGTATATTAGTATATTAGTATATTAGTATATTAGTATATTAGTATATTAGTATATTAGTATATTAGTATATTAGTATATTAGTATATTAGTATATTAGTATATTAGTATATTAGTATATTAGTATATTAGTATATTAGTATATTAGGATATTAGTATATTAGTAAATTAGTAATTTAGTGTATTTGTATATGAGTATATTTGTATATTAGTATATTAGTATATAAGTATATTAGTATATTAGTATATTAATATACTATTATATTATTATACCAGTATACTAGTATACTAGTATTACTAATATTATATTAGAATACTAGTATATAAGTATATCAGTATGCGTATATTGGTATATTAGTATATTGGTATTTTTGTATATAGTATATGTATATTATTATATTTTTCTATATTTTCTATTCGAATTCATAGAATATCTTCTCGCTTAGCGCACTCATCGCATCGCTTTTTCGCTTTTGGCAACAAGGATAACCACTTGACTGACTTTGTGGCGCGTGAAAATAAACTTCTTGGCCCAATGCAATATGTAGGTCCACTTCTAGGAATGTACTACACACTTGTGCCACACACAGAGTCGTTTATATATCGATGAAGAGTTCAAGAGGTTAGCCTTCTTACCATGAAATTATCAACGAAAACTTTAATTTCAAGGAGATAGGCAACTCGACCAACTCTGACTAATGACAACGCTGTATTGAATTTAATCTCTAATGGAGCTATTAAAAGCGTGTGGAACTTTGAAACTGCAGTCAGATCATAGGGCAAATCAGAGATTGACTGATTGTTAATTGATATGCTTGCTTACTGCGTAACTGACAGTTGTTAAGTGGTCGAGGTATGAGATGGTAGCATTGACATATCCAACTGTCTAAGTGAATAACACACACAACTCTCTGTGCTGACAGTTCGTCATTCTGTCAGTCTAACGCGGCTGACTCGACAAGCTGACAACTCGGCGCAGCCGGAGGAAGAACAACTTAGTTAGGCGACAGCAACAACAACAACAACAACAACAAGTATCGCAAGCGATACATTATGCTGCCCTTGGAGCTGAGCTTGTTTGCCGTGTCAAGATGAACAGTGGATGAAGAGGAGGCGGAGGAGGAGATGGAGCCAGCACCTGGTCGCCGCAGCAAACCTGCCCAAGACAGCGCAACACTTTTGGGGGCAAAAGTTTGTGCATAATGCGGTCAGACGAAACTTTTGCCTGCGCCTCCCAAAAAGCGTTGCGTATAATTAATTTAGTTTCCTTTTGCTGCCACACGTGTCTTAGTCTCTGGGTGTATAAGTGTGTGTGTGGCTATGTGTGTGTGTGTGTGCGTGTGCGCTAGAAATATGTTTGCTATTTTGTGTGCTGTTCGCACACACTTTGAATTGATGTCCTGCGGTTGGCGCACGCTGCGTATGCGTAACACAGTTGCTCCACTCTTTCCCTCAACACTTTCACATCCTTCAGCTCAGTTTTTTTTTTGTTTTAAAGTGTTTGCACGTGTTCTGTTAATTGATTGATTGATTGATTACTTGATTGATGTCTTTGGTTTACAACCCCAAAAATAAATAGCCACCATTTAAGTCCAGCAAATTCCATTCCCAATGCCAGTCTCCAGATAACAAATCATAAGTCATCAAGTCGATGAAGGCTGAACTGAGACCAAGTGCAAAATTGAGTTGGTGTCAGAGTCAAAATGTTATTGTGGCCAGGGCGAGTGCAATGGAGACAGTCAGAGAGTCAACCGCATGTTGTGCATTTCGAATGAGCCGGAGACGGGACTAACTTCCCCCCCTCTCACTGTCGCTGTCCAGAACGAAGCCACAGCAAACCAAACCAGAGACGTCGAAAAGTTGTCCTTGTTGATTTCATTTTGGGTGTATGACAACTACAAGTTGTCGCTTCTTCTTGGCAGAGCACTCACTACTCTTCTCTTGTCGTCTCGTCTCATCTAGCGGCAACTATTATTTATTAATTTTAATATCCTTGTCGTCACCAGTTGTTAGCCCATCAGCATTGCTGCAGGCCACAGAAACCGCACCAGACTGTTGTTAGCTCGCACATAACTCTCACCTTTAAGTTGCCGCAGCTCAACTTAACATTTTAAACGCATTTTTCCCCCTACTCCTCGACTCCATTCAGCGTCTTCTCTCTCTTCACTCGACAAATCGAAATGTGCGCCAAATCGCGCTTGAGTAAGGACATCGTTGCTTCAACGACTGCAGGATAAAGTGACGTTGCGACGTTGTGACGTCGTGACGCAACGCTCAAAGGCATTTGAAATGCATTAGCTTTTTGATACCCTGCTCGCCAGGGGCAACACAATTATGTTGTCACACTTGCAACGCACTAAAAAGTCTTAAATTTTTGTTTGTTTCTCAGTGCTTGCATTAATTATAAAGCAATTAATTGTACTTTAAATTGAATTTAATATTTTTTAAATCTAATTTAGAGTAGTTAATATTCGTTGCTCGAAATGCAGCTGCTTTCACTGTCGCATTACACAAGGACTCGAAGAAGTCGTGGTAGCCAATTGGTTGCCATTTCCGGTGCAATTTTGATTGGCATGCGAATATCGCGAGTTGCATGCTGAGATTTACTGCAGATTTGCTCAGAGAAGGACAGACAAAGGACATATGACCGAAGAGGACGAGCAGAGAGAGAGAGAATGCACCACGCATTTCTAATGGATGCAACAAGCAGGATAAGAGCCTCGGTCTCCGATTGGCCATGCGATTAATTGGATTCCGAACCAAGTCCTGTTTGGCAGTTAAGTCAATTTCACGACGCTCATTTGGAAACTACTTTTGAAGTCAAAGGCGGTTTAAGAGGCAACAATTTATGACAGTTGCCCACTGTATTACAAACTAAACCATTCTCATTATCCTTAATACTTAGACGCAAGACTAAAATGGGAATAATATTGCACTTTACTCTCGATATTCACGATACAAACAAGAATGAATGCATAAAATACAGAAGAATTGAACTTCACTTCAGTAAATCATAGGAATTAGTTTTGCTATTAGTTTTTAACTAGTTTGTTTGGTCAGCTGTGTACTTGCTGTATCAATTATGAATGAAGGCTAATAATTGCTGAATAGTTGCAAGCATTTGCCATGACAAACTGTTGCGAAAGACAAAAGCAAGCGGAAGCAAGAGCACAACGAATAATTCTCAATGGGCACATAAAAAACACTCGCTGCAAATAAAATTGTACATGAATTCGCTATAAAATGAAACCCAACTCAAGCTCAACTCAAACTCAAATTCGAGGCAACTCGACTCGAGTCGATTCCGCCTGAAGTGAAGTGAAGTCAGCAACATGGCTGGTGTGCTGCGTATCCCGTATCCGACGCGTTAACCCGAGACTGAACCCAAGGCCAAGGACAAGGTCGGTGAAGCGAAAGAAGGGAAGGAAGGAGGCAGAGAGCTGAAGGCTGAAGGCTCGAGGCGGAGGCGGATTGCAGGAAATGGTAGCGAGCCCTAGGCGGCAAGAAGTCACCAAGGCGCATGCAAAATGAAACAGTTACATAAAAGGCAAATACACACACACACACACCTACACAGAGTGTGTGTAGGCAGCCGCCACATGCAACAAATAAGCTAAGCCCCCAGATTGTCTTATCGCATTGAATTAGGTGTCTAACCCTTATTTCAACTGCCAGAGAAACTCTGACATTTTAACGCTTATTCTTGTTGTGTTCCCTCTTTCTTTTACTCTTGTTTTTTATTTATTCTTTTCTTTTTTGTGTTTTTTTTTTTTTTTTTGATTTTGTGCCGCTTTGCATTTGTGACTGGTTGTTGTTGATTTGCTGGCATGTACTTGCCACCGCTTGGGGCATAATGTTGCCGTCGCTTTTCCCGTTGCCAAAGCTGTTGACACTTGGAGCATTTTCGGTGTTGTCACGCTTATCGCTGATGCAGGCAAAGTAAAGACATGGGACAGACAGAAAGATGTATTGTATGTTTTGCCTTTAAATTTTTCAGTACGGGAAATTGCCTCAATTATGCAACTCAAACTTGAAACCACACACACACATATTTTAATCATTTGGTTGGACACGTGGCATAAGCAATATTTGTGGAATTTGCCGACAAAGACAAAGCTCAATGGATTAGCACGAAAGTTTCTAAATGCGCCGCACGAAGCGCACCACACAAGAAAGAGAGAGAAAGAGAGAGCGAGAACGCTGCTGGGATTTCACTTCATCTAATTGCTTGCTAATTGCCAGAAACATTTTAATTATTTGCTGTTGCAAGCAAGCGAACGGTAAATGAAACTCAAGCACACGTATCCCAAGTGACTTGGCCACGAGGTCAGAGGTTGCAAGCGCATTGCATTGCAGCTCGAGTTGGAATTGAAGTTGGAGCAGGGATCAAAGTGCAAGCAAATGGCGTTGCCAATATGCGTTGCAACAACAAGAATGTGTATATAAAACGAGAAGGTGGCAGCCAGCAACAACAACAACAACAACGTCGACGTCGACGGCAACTTTTTGCGCTGACTTCCGGCGGAAGTCGGCAAAGTGTACGTACTAAGTGCTCATCAGTCGGCGGCCCTCCAGTGGCTCCAGCCTGGCTTATATGAACCCCACCCCACCCCTCAGCTGCCCTCCTCCTCTCTCCATGGTCTCCAGTCACCAGTGCGCAGCATGGAGTCGGGACTGCAGTGTTCATGACACGATTTCACGGCACGTTTTGGGTTGTTTTTAATGCAATCAACTCGACGGTGGCCCATACCGAAGCACACACACACACACAGAGTCTCCTCTCTTCTTCTTTCACTCTTGCAACTGCCTCCTGCAGCAGCGTTCCCTCAATCCTCTCCCTTAGTTGCTGCTGCCCAGCAATCCCGTGTCATGTTTGCTGTTGGCGGTAGCTATATTCATTTTTTTTTCTCGTTCTTTTTTTTTCGCTTCCTTTTCTGTGGCTGCTGCTGCCACAAATTAGATTTAGTGGCAATTTATTGCTTTGTTAGCATTTTCACGTTTCCCACTTTCCCCATCTCTCTTCACCCATCCATCCCTTCTGTCCGCCAAAGTTGTGTCAAAATATGCCCGAAAATGGCGGCGCTCTCATCTTGGCTCTGAATGTGCAGCAAGTGCTTGTAATTTGCTGCTGCTCAGAGCAGCTTTCTACTCTCATTTCGAACAACGTATTTACTTTTTAATGATGTGTGCCAAGCAATTGTATTTGATTATTTTTTTTTATTTCTTTGCTCCACTTTCAATTTATTATTGTTTCACTTGCAGTTCGCTTCCAACAATTTAACTTTGTTTAGTTTTAACTCTTATAGTTAGGCTAGTCAATTGTTTTTGTTGCTCTATTTTACAGGGTAACTCGTAGTTGCCATTGTCGAAGTGCAGCGACAGTGGCCACTTGGCACACACATTAAGTAATTGAAAATTGATGCTGCCACAGCGCAAAAGACACTAAATGCCACAAAAAAGAAGAAGGAGGAAAGCTGCAGTCGAGTTTGCTCGACTGTGAGATACCCGCCACTTATTTTGAAAAGAATCCAAATATTTCTAAATATACCATGTATAAATGAAATATACCAAAGGATACATTTGATATATTGATAAAGTCAGCCAAAGCCATTGTAATTTGTATTTTATTCAATTTGCGGGGCGGAATTGGGCGTGACAAAAATTTTAAACCAACTTCATCTGCGTACAAACATAAAAAGTGCTTTCGCCAAAAAGTCTCTAAGATGTAGCTGTTCAAATGAACAGACGGACAGACACACAAAGCTACATCGACTCGTCTTTTCACCTTGATCAAGAATATATATACTTTATATAGTCGAAAATGCCACACAATGACTGTGAGAGTAAAAATACTTTAGCGCAGTGTATTTAATACCGAAGAATAAGCGTCTTTATTTAGTGCGTGCAAGTCGAGACTTAATTCTATTTATGTATATCAGACACTTCAGACGCGCTGATTTCCCTCAGCCGGCAAATACATTTTTCACACTGCAGTTGATTTCATTTCTCGCCTTCCTTGCCATTTTCCTCTTCTGCAAGCAGCTCATTGAAAATTTAAATGGAAATGGAATTCTTGTTGTACTTACAAATAAATTATATGCAGCTCAGCAGCATGAGCTTGAGGGAAATGGCAAAATGTTCTGTTCTGCTCTGTTCTGTTGTATTGTGCTGCGAATGCGAATGGGAATGGGAATTAAGTTGTGTTGGTTACTAAATTGTTGACTGTTTAGTAATTAATTGCATGGCAATCTGCTGCATGCAACCAAATGCGGCAACGCCACTCAGCTGCGTCTCAAATGCCAGCGGCTGCAAAATCTGGCGACAAACTTTGCCGTTTACTTCGCTTTATTGCTACAATTATTGCGATTATTAATGCTCTTGTCTTCTGTTGTTGCTGTCATTGTCGACACGCTATCTTTAGCGAGAGAGAGAGAGAGAGAGAGAGAGAGACAATCAACATCATCATCGTTGTTGCCAAGGACCGTGTCATTTAACTGATTCTGCCAATTATCTCTTCATATTTTAGTTCATTTATTCATTCACACGCTCACTCGACTTAGACGGATTGTGAATGTCTTCAAATACACCTTGTAATCGAATCACGAATTGAAATGCTTTTATTACTTCGTATTTTCTAAATATTGCTTAAATAATTTTAAAAATGCATTGCGAATCACAACAATATTTTTAATTTAACACTAACTTTTTCACAAGAATTTTGACAAACACAATAATTATTTGATGAAAGAGTTGTCTACATTTAATAAAGAGAAATAATAAAAAATATCGTATTAAAAATATCTGATCACTTGTTATACGAACAGATATTTTGATCATACGAAGTAGTCTACAAATTGGTAAAATCATATACTAATTTATGATCAGACATTCTAAGCAAAAAGCGCTTTTCATATATTTCCATTAAATAATGCGATTAGTGTATGCAATTTTAAAGCCGTTTTAAATATTATTGTATATATTTAATTATTGAAAAAGCGGTTTAAATTTAATGATAATGACAACTCACTTTAAAACCCAACTTAAAATAAGTCAGCATAAATAATATAAAATTGTAAAAACTAACCTAGTCAGTTAATTAGCATAAATTTGTATACAAACAAGTAAGAAAACTACAGTCGAGTGTGCTCGACTGTGAGATACCCGCTACCCCTTTTGAATAAAAGCAAAATATTGCGGTATTATTTTCAAAATATACCAAAAAAAATACTGCAAAATACTAAAAATATACCAAATGGTATATTTGGTATAACGATGTGATACTAACATTTAAAATATACCATAGACGGCACAATACACCAGATTGTCGGCCAAAGCATTTGAGACCACCCGTAAGTGGGCGTTTTCCCCCATACAAAAGTATTTCTTTAATAACTTCCACAATTTTTATCTGATCGCAAGCAAATTTTCAGGAATCATAAATACTATTGTTATTATTATATATACCAAAATTCGCAGCTTTAACTTTAAAATTACACTTGTTATTCGATTTTTTTGATTTGCGGGGGCGGAAGTGGGCGTGGCAAAAATTTGAAACAAACATAACAAATGCTGTCGAAAAACAATTATAGCTCTATCTCTTATAGTCTCTGAGATCCAGTGTTTCATACGGACAGACGGACAGACGGACAGACGGACAGACGGACAGACAGACAGACGGACAGACGGACATGGCTAGATCGTCTCGGCTGTTGACGCTGATCAAGAATATATATACTTTATAGGGTCGGAGATGCCTCCTTCTACCTGTTACATACATTTCCTGCCGGCACAAAGTTATAATACCCTTCTACCCTATGGGTAGCGGGTATAAAAAAAAAAGGTAAATAAAAATATATGTTAAAATAATAATAATTGATGTATGCAGTTTAATAATTACTTCCAATTGCATGCTTAAAATACTAAAGTATATCTTGCTTTATAAGATTGAATTTAATTTTAGCAATTTAATATAAAAATGTTCATTTGACACTGATTATTTATTCATTTATTATTCATTGGAAATATGATATTTAAAATGCTTGAAACTTAAGCACTGATTAAACAAGTTAGTTGAAGTCGATGTTTGGCACTCTCCTATCGAATGGGAGGCCATCCTTTTGCATTTGCCATTTGGTCTGCTTCATGCTGTTAACTGATTGCCAAATGGCCAAGTTAATGCGCAGTGGCCATAAAAGAATCTTCGAATATATTTCTGATTCTACCCGAAAGGTAATTGTTGTTGTTTGTTGTGTTTGCTGTTGTTGTGGGCAGCGTGCGATTGTGATTGTGATTGGGAATGTGATTGTGATTGTGATTGTGGGTGTTGCCTGACGCCGTCATCATTCGCATTTATTTGCATAGTTTCATTTTCATTTTCACTTTTATTTGCCGTCGCGTTCCCAATGCAAAATGTTTGGCGTCGTTTTTGTTGTTGTTGCCACTGTTGATTCGTTTGCATTGCCACAATATTTAAGAGGCAGTTGACACACGTTATGGAAGTGGAAGAGTGCGAAACTGGAACTGGAAGTGGAAATGGAAGTCGCAAAATGAGAAACTGGAACATGGCCAATAACAACAACAAGTAAGAAAGCTACATCTGAGTCTGCTCGACTGTGAGATACCCGCTACCCATTTTGAATAAGAGCAAAATAGTGCGGTATTATTTCCAAAATATGCCGAAAATACCACAAAATACTAAAAATACCAAGTGGTATATTTAGTATATCGATATAGTACCACATTCAAAATATACCATAGACGGCACAATATACTGAGACCCCTAGTAAGAAAGCGTTTTAGCCCTTACAAAAGTATTTCTTTAATAACTTCCACAATTTCGAGACTCTAGCCGTATTATTACGCTTTTTATTCGATTTTTTTGATGTTCGGGGGCGGAAGTGGGCATGGCAAAAATTGAAACAAACTTGATCTGCTTGCAAACATAACAAATGCTGTCGAAAAAAAAATTATAGCTCTATCTCTTATAGTCTCTTAGATCCAGTGTTTCATACGGACAGACGGACAGACAGACAGACGGACATGACTAGATCGTCTCGGCTGTGGACACTGATCAAGAATATATATACTTTAAAGGGTCGGATATGCATACATACATTTCCTGCCGGTACAAAGTTATAATACCCTTCCACCCTATGGGTAGCGGGTATAACAAAGAGGAAACAAGACCAAACCCAGGAGACGAGAACGGTGAACATTCTGTGGACAGTGGACGAATGACAGTTATTATTGCATATCGCATCATTTCAACAAAATGGCGACACACGCAAAGCAAACAAATTTTGGGGCGCGTTTTGAATTTCGAACCAGCTTCCATTTGGCAGCTTTGAGTTTGCTTTCGACGCAACAATGACATAAAAATGCTAAATACAACGACACTGAATCGTGGCAAGTTTTCCCGCAATATAATATACGAATGTCCAGTGAACAATCGAGTGAAATTCATGCGATAGTATCGCTTAATGTTCGCAAGAAAAAATAAATTATAAAGAATGATTGACATATTTTTTGGAGTTTTATCATTCTGAGTATTTCGTTTCGCTCTTTGTTGTTATTTGATGAAGTGTTTATTGATAAAGTGGTTGATTAGGTAAAAACTAATTTTTTTGAAATACGATTTACTTTAGAATTTTTGTCAATAAATGAATTGTTAGTTTCATTATTAATATTATTAGTTTGATGTTTTTAATTTTTTTAATTTTTGTTGTTTTTTTTATTTACAAATTTTTGAAATTCCGGTCGATTTTACAATTGTGATTTCGAAAGCAAAGATTGTCATTATTCTTGTCAAAAATGAATTATATTAATTATTGAAATAAATAATTCTCGTGTTCGATATTTTGTAAGTAAAAATATGAAACTTTAAAATCATATTGAAGTTGGATTCCCTAATAATCGAATATTTGGTCCACTGGGTTATCAATATGTGTGCCAAAAAATATGCAAGTGACAGCATGTGTGTGTGTGTGTGTGTGTGTGTGTGTGTGTGTGTTGGGTTGAGTGTGTGTATTTGTGCGCTTAGTGAAAAACAAACGCAGCTAAAAGTATGAAAATGAAACAATGGAAACGCTACGAAAAACCGAATGAAATTCAGTTTAACATACACAGCTGGATAGAGCAGATAGACAGACAGAGGAAGAAAAGAAAGAGATAGAGATAGAGAGAGCGATAGAAAGGGGAAGAGAGAGAGAGGGAGATACAACTAGAGACGCATCGCGAACACAAAGGCAAAAATATTAAAATTCAAAATTTTTGTCACGTGTCAAACGCCATTTATGCGCTTCGTGATCGCACGCGAGAGGCGACTGAACTCTCCGGCTCACACACACACAAACACACACACACAGAGACAAATGCGAACACTAATGCACACACGTAGGCAGCCGACTGGAGACGCACACCACAAAACACGTAGATGGCGGAACGTTTGGTAAAAGCGATAAAACGTTGGGAAGCCGAAGGTAGAAAAAGAAATCATGGAAACAACTCTAGTAACAGCACATGAATTGAAGAAGAGGAAGAGAGAAAGAGTGTGCAAAATGGAAGCATTTTTTTAATGTATATGTAACTATTACATTGATTTTATTTATGATTATTAAAATTACTTTGGTTAAAGTCATTAATAGAATTTATAGAAATTAATTTTATTCTATTAATAGTGATATAACCATCAATATCTCATTCAAAAAGTAATAAAATAAAATGTTGATAAGTATAATATATATATTGTATTTAATTTAAGCTGTTGAATTTTTATCTTAAATAAAATATTCGAAAAACTCATCAATAGCAGCAACTTGTTTATTAAAAATTAGTGGTGAATTTGGTATTACAATGGACAATACAGCACAAATAACTAAAAATTCTTATATAGATTGCTTACACAAATTAGATGTTAAAATATAAATAAACACCAAGCGGAATACAGAAAATTGTTGTCCAAGCCGTTTTAATTGCCTAAACTTAAATTGTCTTGCAATCAAGTTGACTGTCTCCTTTCCGCGATAGTATTTCCCATATGTTTTCCATTATATTAAGGTTAGATGAATATGGGGGCCAGTCGAGGGGGGCAGTCTACATTTTGAGCCTTAATCCACACTTTTTTAAGGTAGGTGTATGAATGAAATAAAGAGGAAACTCAGTCTGTATAATAGATTTGTCGGTTTCTACGTTCATTTTATAATTAATAAATTGAAGGACGTAAGTGCCAATGACTTATACCGACCCTCATACCTCCCTCACAGCTATGGCGACGGATCAGGATTTCTGATTATTTTGTAGTATTGATGATTCAATTAATTAAAACCCATTTTTCGATACAATTAAATCGCTAATTGAATCAAATTAATCGCTAAACATGTATCATATTATTTATAGTGCCATCACTTTTCAGGAAATGATCTACCGTTTGAAAATCGTGATAATAATAGTTGTACCCATCAAAACCTTTTTCGCTATTCGCTCGGATTTAAAACATCCACCGTTTCTCAGTTTAACTGGCCCAACTCTCATCAAATGCACTTTCAAAGTTAGTTGTGATACGAATATTAAATATCACAATGCCTTAGGCATGCTTTTAACATTGTCGAGGGGTAATATTTGTATGAATATTATAATTGTTTTGTATTTCAGCGATGCATCGAGTCCAACCCCATTTCAAAACTGTGATGTAGAACATAGTTTGCACACTATGTTCTAATAACATATCGATTGCACTTGAAATCAAAGCTGAACAAATATAATAATCGCTGTGTTTATGTTTGCAATCGTGCTATGTTTTCGCCTCTTAATTAAAATTCAACCAAATAAAGAACAACAGAATGAAATAAACTATTAAAAATTTGTTTTTTTAAAATGGCTTTAATGAAATTTATGTTTAATGATTTGTTATTTCGACAGAAAACATTTATTTGGTGTACACACTTTTTAAATTACCAACTGCAATTAAATTTTCGGTTTAAATGTGGATATTGTACGATGTAGTGCGTCAACAATGCGTATACGCAATATTACTCATACGCCATACGCGCTCAACAGTTATGTTTGTCGACCACAGAAAAGCGAGCAAACGGATCGCAAGCCTAATTAAAAATGCATATAACAATTGCAACAACAAACGTCGCCGGCCGCAGTTTTAAAGTAACTTAAATGTGCAGTTCATTAACAAGAGAAATGCGAACAACAAACGCCAAATAATGCTGGCAAGACAAAAAAAAAAACTCTACCAAAAAAAAGTAAATGACAGGAAGAAGAGACTGGTTGGAATTTGCCTGAATGACTTGCATTGTGCAACTAATGCCAAGAGATGATACTCAGTTGGGGCACAATATGGATGAGGCTGAATGGCTGAAGCAAAGTCAATGATGTGGCACATTAAGTGGGCCCCTAATGCAACTTCAGACCTCCGTCAGTGCAGCCAGTTGCATCTCACTTTCTCCCTCTCGTTACATCTGTCTCTGTCTCTACAGGTTCTCTTTAATCGAAAACTACAGAAGCCAATCAAAGTACCACAAATGACCGAAAAGCTGCAGTGATTCAACAACAACATCTCGTTCATCTTTTCTCTGTGTTTCTGAAATTGTGCCAGAAATTGTGGAATGAACTGATAATTATCGGCCATAAGGTCATTTCCATTGAGCCAACCTACCTGAATGCAGCTCAAAATTGGTCCCATTCTGTAAACCCTTTTGTGCTCACCAAGCACTTTTCAAGCAACTTAAGTCAATCGCTTAATGCTTCAGCTTTAGATTTGGCAAACGTCAATTGGAAATCGAAAATATAAGCAGTGCTTTAACTAACATGCTTACAGCAATCATCGGTTATCAGTGTATCGTCTTAAATATTATTTATAAATATTATTACAAAAATATTTAAAGAAACTAATATTGAAAGCACAACTAAGTATTCGATTTATGTTAAACATATTGTATTAAATGAAACGACAATTGAATAATACATAAAAATCAATTAAAATAAATAAAAGTAATCGATGATGAGCTTAATTTCTATATGAAATTATAATAAAAAAATATACAAAAAATATTAATATTCGAATCATGCTTAAGATTGAAAACTTTGACTGAACTAAACATAAATAAAAATAAGTAACATAAAAAAAGTTTATGATATATATACATAATAAGTAATATAAAAAAAGAGTTGACAAACATTTATCGCAATGTGTTTTTAATTTCAATAGCTTCTCAATATGTTTTCTAATAATTTCGCGCATAATAAATATTAATTTACCTTTCGGCTTTCGGTTGCGGCTTATGGACTAAAGACGAATTGAGTCGACGGCATCGAATGGAATCGCTAACGATACAGCTTTTGCTTGTCTGTTAATGAGGGTTATATTCGCGCAACCCTCCAAAGAGACGAGTGTATCTATAAAAAGACCAAAAAAGGAATTCCCAGTCAGTCAGTCAGCCTCTTAAAGCGGCATCAGCAAATATTTAAGCTCATTTTAGGCTAAAAATACGAGACGCCCACCAGCTCACACCCCCCCCCCCCCAAAAAAAAAACGCCATCGAAACGATGCTGAGACGAGGGGAAACGCGTTTAAAAATAGCAAAAATGAATGAATATTAAATTACGATAAATAAAAAGCGAGTCGAAAAACTTAAAAGGCGCTCCCACCCAACACGAGAAACAGAAACAGAAACGCAAAAAAATATGAAGCATAATCTAGACTTACTTTCAAATAGCGAATAGAAAGAGAGGAAGACAGAGAGAGAGAGAGAGAGAGAGAGAGAAAGTAGAAAGTGGAAAGCATTGGACTTATGGTTGTTGCTGTTGGCTGCTTTTATTGCATTTCCGTAAAGTAAGCCATGTAAATCACTTAAGAGTTCTGACTCTGGCTCGCGACTCGCGCCACGTAGATGCTCTAAAAAGCACATAAAGCAAAAATGCTGTGAAAATCATTTGTTACACTACGCGTATGGATAACTGTAAAGTGCCTTTCTCTCCACTCTCTAACTCTGTGTATGTGTGTGTGTGTGTGTGTGTGTGTGTGTGTGCAGCTCGCTGTTACAATAATGTGCACTTATTTTTTATGGCAATCATTTAAGACAAAAATGTAGCAAAAAGCACAACGAAGTAAAAGTAAAACAAAGCAGTCAAGTCACTCACTCAAAACAAGAGCAACAACAACAACGACAACAAAAGAAGAAAGTATATACATATATATTTTATAAAAGTCTAACAAATAAAGCAACAACAACAACAAGACGAAAGCGAAAACGAAAAAGATGCGAAATGGCGCCGGAAATGTTTGCGCAAGTGGAAGTTGAAGAAGCCCAATTTCCACTCCCAGTTCCCAATGTTATTCCCCCGATCCCCGCGCTCTCTCTCCCTCTCTCTCTCTCCCATTTCCACTCGTATTCCTATTCCAAATTCAACTCCTATTTCCCTGCTTGCTCGACCTGCCAAGTTGTGACTGCATCAGAGCTCAAAACGCAACGGCGCCGCCGACTGCTGTCCAATCTGTCGCTGTCTTGACTTCGCTCTTATTTTTTTTTTTGTTGCTTATTTCCAACGCACTTCACATTGCTGTCTATCCCCGGTTACCTCTTTTGTACCCTCGCTCTCTCTCACTATCATTCTTGCTCAACCCTCAGCAATTCTGCTGATGAGCGTCAATCAAGGAAATTGCTACTTTTTCAACAATTTTTCACTCGCTTTGTGCTTAAGCCGCGAGCAACTCGCACTCACTTTCCCAGTCGCAGTCGCAGTCGCAGTCGCACTCATTCGAATATGAAAGTCAAATCCTCGCACAGCCGACCGTAATCTGAGTACTCGAATACACTTGCATTTTGTATTCAGATTCGTGGCAGCAATCACTTTGCCAAAGACTTTTCAATTGGGTAAAACAATTGAGTCTGCGGATCAACTTACGCTGCGCTTCTCATTTATGATTTCAAATTTTGCCCCGAAGTTTTTTCTCCACTTGCGCAATTATTGCAATTGTTAATCTACTTATTGTATTATTCATTTTGAAGTTAACTTTTATTTTTTAATTTGTTTTAGGTTCAATTGAACATTTTGCGAGCTTAACTGAATTACTATGCATCGCATTGCAAATAGAGAATTTGACTTTAGTTTTTGTATGACTCCATATGCATATTTCATAATTCGTTTGAATAAATATTCTTCTATTAATTTGGTTATTTTGCCAATGGTGAGAACAACGCAACAACAACATAACTATTAAATCATTATATGAAAATGTAACTAGTTTATATATTTTAAATGTAATTTTTATGAGCAATCTTCTTTCATTTGAAATAGTTATGAAAATCACATTATTGAGCATTATTCGCATTAAGAACGTTGCCTTTTGTTTCTTGCGGTGAATTGAATAATTGCTGAGAATGTTTTTATTAAATTTGCTATACGACAAAGTTTTTTGCTCGCCTTGCATTGCGCTAAAAGCGTAATTGTTGAGCTCTTTTCGTTATAGAGACGTTGATACCTGGTGCCTGTTGGCTGATTCTTGATGCCTTCTGCTTTCTGTTTTATATTTTATGTTTTCTCTGTTTTGCTACCTGATGATGCTACCTGGCTAGCTACACACAGCTACAGTTTCCATGTAAAAAAGTTTTGCCAACCCATCAGGTTTTTCAGGCACATTCTTCCATAATTTTCTTAACGCAAAGTTTTTGCGAACAATTACGTACGTGTGGGCTGGCAAAGCCTCTGGTTGCCTGGTCTATGACTGCGACAACAATGGGGTTGCAGGTGAGGATGCTTTTGAAACAGGTGGGGGGAGGGGTGTACTCTGTAACTGGGTGAATGTTTTGCATGACAACTTTTTGCTACTTACCGCATCGCGAGGCATGAACGCAGAAGACAGAAGGCAGAAGGCAACGACGACGACGACGACAGTCAACCAACTAACTACATAACTGCAGACAGAATATGTCGCGGTTAAGGTGAGCGAGTGACAGCCTGACAGGTGAGGTGTGTGCGGAGTGTTCTTCTTCCCCTTTCCATTCCCCTTTCACTTCTTCTTCGCTGCTCATCATCATTATCATTATCATTATCATCATCAGCGTCAGCGTCAGCGTTAGCAACATCATCAGAGTCATAGTCGTAGTCATCATCAGTGTCAGCGTCGTGTGCTCATTCCAAGTACTTAGGAAACTTTGCACTATATAAGCTTAACTTTTTTAACCACAGCAGCGACGTGGAACGAAGCAAACGCAAAAGCGAGGACAAGTCACAGTCGCAGCTCTTTATAAGGCAATAATATGACAATAATGACGCTGTTGACAGTGCGACAACATGACGCACTCTCCCTCCAACAAAAAAAAAAAACAGTACAAAAATAAAATAACTAAATCTGCTAACAAGCTAAGAACAGTGCGTGAGGAGAGAAGAGAGAGAACACTGTTGCATACTTTTGTGCGCATTTGAATAATTCGCAGTTGAAGTTGCAGTAAATGCAAATTGTTAAATAGCCGAGTTGAGTTGAGTTGAATTTAACATTTGGAGAGAGCTTAAGCTATGGACTCGATAGCTGACCAACAGGCAACAGCCAACAGCCAACAGCCAAAGTAGCAACGGCAACGGCAACGGCAAACAGTCTTATCAAAAGGAAATGAGAAAATTTTTGTTCATTTCCTTCAAATGTCACTACACCTACACTTTGACTTGTTGCCCTGAGACCGCTCTCGACTCTGACTCTGGCTCTGACTCTCGACTCTCGACTCTTAGGCAAATCTCGGTGGACTAAACTCAACCCACTGGGGACGAGCACCCGAAAAAGCAAAGCAAACTAAACGAAACCAAACAAACCAAAACCAAAGACATGGCAAAACCAAACCAAACCAAACTAGACTAGACTAAACCAAACTAAACTAAAGCCAGAGAGAGAGAGAGAGTGCAAAAAAATAGAAGAGATAGAGACAGAGTTCAAGCCTCAATAGTTGGCATCATTTTGCTGTCACTTTGTTGGATTGTTTGTGGAAATACTTGTGCCAAGCATAAGCACTACTTATCTACTTAGTTATTAATCAATTTGACAGCTGCTTATGCGTTGTGCATCCACACTCCCCACACCACAATTCCAAGCATACTATAAATATGTACTTGTTAAGCAAAGTGAAGTTGTAACTATTTGCTAAGCAATGACGCAGACACGATTAATTCAATTTGCACAGCATATTTTGTGGTTCATTTTTGTATACACTTTATACATTATTTACAAGTACAAGGTATTTGTCTGGAGAGATTCTTGTCGTCAGATGCAAAAGGTCGTCAGCTGGTTCTTGTTCAAGTACTCCCTGACCAACTAAGAACCGTTCAACTTGAAGCAGACACCTGGCTCTGACTCATCTTATTACAATACGAGTTTCAGTACAAATTTGAATAAAATATTTGCTTATTTCCGTTATAAATTACAAGAAGTGTAAGTCAATAGTCTAGTGAATGCAGTAATTATTTTAAGTTGAATGCCTTGCTTAAAGCTCGTTATAAAATACAATTTAGAGAATATGTATAAAATATTTAATTTGCTTGCTGATCGATTCTTAAACTGACAAGTAAGAATGATCTAGTCAACTGTACTTGACACTTATTTTAAATAAGCATTAACAGTCAAAAATACTAAAACTATATAAAATGGCATATTTTGTATATCAATAACGAATATATCAATACCGAAGGTCAAAATATACCAGATTGTCAACAAAGATAGCTGTTACATTATAGAAATATTTCTTAAATAAATAGAATTATTATCCGATAATAATCAAATCAAAATCTCAGGAATCATAAATACCATAGTTATTAAAAGGGTATAAAAAGTATTGAAGTTATAAATTCACATAGTTGATCGTGAAGAAGAACTCAAGAAGTTCGGAAGGAAATTGCGTCTGCCACAAAGTCTGTGTTGCTCAGTTGCCAATTGGAAGTGGTAATATGAAGATATCATCTTAACAGCCTTAAAAGCTTTGCTCATGTTGGCCTTTTTTCTCTTCGTTGTTTTTTTTTTTTGTTGGCTTTGTTTCATTCATTTTTAGGCAATCGCTAACTCAATTTTTCAATGCTATTTTCGATTTGTTTTTAGGGAGCAAATTTCCCCTATGTCATGGCCCAACCCCCTTCACTTCACTTCACTTCAGTTCAGTTCAGTTCAATTCAGTTGAGTTTCGGCTCAGTGATGAACGTACTGTGTTAGGCTGTGAAAATCCACATTATCTGATTTTCGTTTTTGCTTTGTTGTGCGACATTTTGTAATGCGTCGCAAATCGAAAGAAAATGAAAGCGACGTTGCGCAAACAGAAATCCTTTGTTAATTAGTAAAACGAGAACAAAAATGAACGAGAAGGCGAAGAACAAGAAGACAAGCCAACAAGACGATGGAGGGCGGGGTGAGGGCGTGGCAACCATTGTTGTGGGCGTGACATTAGCATGTACTTATTTTTGGCAATTGTAAAAATTGCCACGACGCCGGCTTAACACAAGCCAAAGAACAAACAGACAGACAGACAGACACACAAAATTTCAAGTTTGAGATGCAGATGAAGAACACGCCGCACACAAAAGCCAAGGAAGAGGGTTGAAAATGGGGGCCGCCGGCAAGGGAGGAGGGGTGAACGGAAGAGGCAGACAAACAAATGTTGACTTGGCTTAGAATGTAATTAAAAATGGAGCACAAGCAAAAAAAAAAAAAAAACAAAACAAAAACAAAAAAGAACATAAAAAAAAGTTCAGCTGATTATTTGGTACAAATCTCCTGTCAACCCAGTGGATCCTTCTACCCTCCCCTCTCCACCCCTCTCACCACACCCCTTTAGTGCCTACCACATGTATTTAAAGCTATTTAGGTAAACGTTAGAAACTCACGCGTTGCACATCGAGAAGGTGCGATTTTGGAATTTTTACATGCGCTGCCTGCACGTGACATGGCTGCCAGGATACCGAGCTAAAAGGATACAAGAATATTTTGGTACAGCCTCGCAACGAGCTGCGAGAACAAAATAACAAGCCCAAAGCGTTGCTAACCCAAAATGATTGGCTGCGAGATATCTATCAAAATGAAAAGAGAGATGCATTATATGGAAGCACATTGTACTTAGATAGAGAATGTACACACATTTATAAAAATGATGTACTTTTAAATATTAATAGCAATTTTAGAGATTTTAGTCAAGAAATAAAAATTTGCTAAAAATACATATTTTAATTGCTTATTATCTTTTTTTTTTTTTTTGACTAATGTTTCCCGAAAACCTTGCAGCCTCAAAAGTATATTATGCATTAAAACAAATAAATTAA
This sequence comes from Drosophila niveifrons, assembly GCA_035046325.1. Classification (NCBI taxonomy): domain Eukaryota; kingdom Metazoa; phylum Arthropoda; class Insecta; order Diptera; family Drosophilidae; genus Drosophila; species Drosophila niveifrons. The sequence goes on along the minus strand of JAWNOC010000063.1, from coordinate 5,714,437 downwards.
TTGAAATAATTTATTTTATTATTTGTTCATAATATATGTTAACATCATTTTGAGGAGATATAGATAGCATTTGTAACTTAACATAAAAATAAAATAGACTTACTAGAGAAATGAAATACTTTTAAGTAAAATAAATTTTATAAATAATGAACGAAAATGAATTCGATTATATTAAATTAATATTTGTAGTTAATGAAGTCTATGTTACTTAAATGATAAATTTTAAAGAAAGCTGCTGAAGTTAATAATCATGCACTTGCATTTATGTTAGATACTCATCTGACTATTCTACTAATGTACATCTGGAATCATTGTCAATAAGTATCGATAGTTCGATACAAGTCGATTTAAAGTTAATGTCTTTTAAGTCATGTGCACAACGCAAAAAGCAACTGAATAAAAGAATCTTTTAATACATCAATAAATAAAATACTTTAAATACTTAAATTTACTTTAATACACAGTTTCGAAAATAAAATTGAAATTAGCTTGTTTATTAAGCTAATGCTTTGTATGAAACACATTTAATAAAAAATTTAAATAAATTCAATAGATAATAATCAGTTGGTATTTAATTTAAATATCATAATTAAAAATTTATTAGGACAATGTATTCTTTTATTTTGATAGAAAAAAAAAAATAATTTTATATAAAAATTGAAGACTAATGAAAGCTGAATTGCCATTAAGATTTGTCTGCTAACTTCTTCAACCTCTAAGCCAAGTCGTGCATACCCTTTTTGGGTGCTTTTAAATGGGAGGAAACAGAATGGGGATTTACATTCATGTACCGCGCAGCACGTTGTGCAGGACGTGAGCACGAATAGCCAAAAGGAATTGTGGTTGGGGTTTAAAAAGAGGAAAGCATATGGACCTACATATGTATTTGCTTGCCATCTACATGTGTAGTTACGTCTGTGTGTGTGTTTGTGTGTAAGAGTGTGTGTGTGTGTGTGTGTGTGTATGGCAATGCAAACACAAAAGCAAATCATTAAAGAAAAACTTGCAGAAAATTATGTTTATTCGTTGTTTGTCTTTCCATATGTATTTTTCATACACTACACAAAAGTCGATGCCGCAAGTCAACTAAAATATTCACAAATGAAAATAATAATTAAATGCTGACAAATCATTTCAATAGAGAAGATGTTGACTTGCCCAAATCGAAATATTTTATTCTAGAATTGAAATTGCAAATTTCTACAAATTGAATTAATTTTTCATAAGCATTTAAAGAGCATCTATTGTGTGAGCGTTGTGCAACGCAAGTTTTCTATCTTGTTTGTTTTCTGTTTTTTCTTTCTCTTCTTTTCATTTTTTTTTGTTTTTTTTGCTGTTTTGTTTTTTGGCTCGTCCCATTTTTCAGAGCCTTTTCAACTCTTGCGATTTTCGGTGTGTGTTCCGTGTTTTGTCTGCCTTTCTTCATGTCTCATATTCGGAATTTTATGCGTTCTGTTTGTCGTCAACGGGGATAGAGGATAGAGGAAAAGAGAATGTGAATACACTCATATGGCTGGGATCTATGAGTGTACGAGTATAAGTGTGTGTGTGTGTGTGTGGGTGAGAGTACATGCTGCAAAGTCAACTAATTAAACATTTTAGACGAAATGAAAATTTTTCGTCTATGCGACGCAAGTTAAATATTATTTTTATGTTTCTGTTGAATTTTCGTGGTAAGAAGCTCTTAAATTTCATTTCGACGCATTTTCACTTGCCATTTCCATTCAGCTTTTGCTGTTGCTGTCTTGCTGTTATCCTTCGTTGTCCTTGCTGCGTGTTTATTTTCCACCAAGTCAAAGAAAATGATGCGCGTATTTCGCGACGCTCAAAGTTTTCAGCTATATCAAAGGGTTTTTATTTCTTTAGATTCTCGCCCCGCCGACAGCAAAACATAAACACAAAACTTGCCATAATTTTGCCTTCTCTAAGGACATTCGTGAAGGTAATCGACTTGCCCACAGCCAAAACTTGTCAAAAGTTATTCAAATAATTATTTCATTTTAACTTTGACAGGTGCAATAAAAAAAAAAGAATAAAAACAACAAATTGATCTTAATGTGAAGTATATGTGAGTACTTAAATGTTTATAATTAAATACAAAACGTAAATATTTATGTGTGAAGAGGCGAATGAAAATATTATCGCTAGGCTACAGAATGTTACTTCTAGGAAACGGAAAAGAATACGTGCTAATGCTAATGTCGATAAAAAAATTAAATTGAAGAAAGACGCTTGCTAATGAATTCAGCAATGAATTCCGGCAAATAATTAAACGCTAAAAGTGTCAAATAAAATAAAATGCCCAAGTGACAAATGTAAACGCGACTTGTTCAAGATACATACACCAAGCACACTCAACACACACACACACACACACACACACACACACACACACACACATTCGTCTGGTAATCCAGCTGTCACGTGTAGGCCAAATAAAATTGAAATATTCAAGACGGTCCCCGAGACACGTCACGAGGCGACAAGAGCATAAACTGCCAAGTGGTTCTGTGTATTCGGTGCACTTCGCCACATCGCATCGCATCGCATTGCTTCGCACCATGCCACGCCCACTCTCGCATTGACGCCCACAGCTGACCTGGCTGCCTCTTTGCTTCTTTGGCGGCAGAGTAACAACAACGAAAAAGGAAAAAGAGCCGCTTAGCTGAAGCGCCGTTTCCGAGAGTTGATTCTTTCATGTGTGCTCAACGTCGCGCAAACGTCGCTGCTGCATACACAACAAGCTGGAACGGCACCGCCAAGCGTGCTCGACTAGCGAATACCCTGCGCAAGTGACTGCATATAAATTTTGTTCTCTCTCTCTCTCTCTCTCTCTCTGTTGATTAACTGACTTAATTATATATTCAGCGCACAGCCTCAACTGTCAAAGTTTGGTCTCATTAACAATAGTACAACTGCAGTGCGACCAAAGTTTATACATTAATTTAAATGTATGTATGTACCAATGCTCCTTTTATATTTCACTACCTTAGCTTCGAATAATAGTATATGAATACCACCCAGAAATTAAATATTCTTTAGGTCAAAAAAAAAAAGACTGTTCAAATTTGTTCGAAATTGCTTTTTATATTTCAATATAAAATTTCACATACCAATATTTCATTCATTGTGACCTTTGTTATTGCTACAAGAATTTTAATTGTCACTGTCAGAACAAACAATAGATGGCGCCACTTATTTAGTAAATTGCTGTATTTTTGCATATTGCTTATTTATATTCGCCTGCTACTTTTGATCTGAGGGCTTGTAACATTTTAAGCGTCCTTAAGTGGATCAACAGCATAAGTGTATTTTATCGAAAAGATTACTTTGAAATTAAATTAATGGAATAAATCCACCTTACTTTTGAAAACAGTAGTTCAAAAACAGTTTTCGACCTTTACAAATATTTAGAAGATATTTAAGAAACATATCTACTCATCACATTAGTTGAAATACTTATCTAATATTGCCTATAATGATATTTCAAGCAAGCCTAGCTTCAAATCGATAACTACATGGAATAGAAAAGTACTAAGCAAGTTTTGTAGCTTGTTCGCAATTATTACTTTATTTGCTAAACTTTTGCTTTACTATTTTTTAAGTGTAAACGAATAATTCATTTGTGTGTGTAATTGTAAAAAGAATTTTAGGACAATTGACCAATTTCTTTGGGTTTTTTTTTATGAGCTATCTTTCCATAGCCATAATTGAAAACTAAGGTGCTGCTTAATAAGTTGCGTGGCCATTCAATGAGAATAACGCAACTTAGCGACCGCTAAGTGAGATGTGAGTGAATAGACATTTTTTGTCTGCTTACATTTCCGATTCAGTTATATTTTCATGTACATTGATGCAGAGCAATAATATGCTTTTCGGCTTTTGGGTGTATGGCAGAGTGTACAAAATGAAGCCAAAAGAAATGACAAAGTGTAACTTGGGTCGCTCTATTGACAAGGCTCGACGCTTGTCGCGACTTTAAATTCCACAGCAACTGCGACAATGCAGAAGACTGAGAATGAAAGTAGGGGCTGTTGACTGGCAATGCATACTTAAATATGTTTAAGTAGGAAAAAGACAGACACCGAAGAAAAGGAAAGAGAGAGAGAGAGAGAGAGAGAGAGAGAGGGAAAGCAATAACTGTGACGAACTCGTGCGCTAACTGATTAAAGTTAATATGCACTCATATTGGATTATGAGTGCTGTCAAATGGTTCTGCAAGGAGGTGAGGAGAGTGGGCAGGAGGCGACAATGATAGGCACTCAACTTGAAAGCCAACGAAATAGACCAACAACAACAACGGCAAATGTGTCGCAAGTGTTAATATTGTTGTTGGTGTTCTTGTTCATGTTCTTACCGCTTCTTGTTGTTGGCAATGTTTTTTTTCGTGGTTGACGATGCTGCTTTGGTGCGCTTTGGCCTCGTAATAGGCCTGGCCATGTGACACACTTAAGCAGCGATGTCAAGTCAAGTTGCCAAACACACACACACGCACACACACAGATCCTATTCCCATTCCGCTTCTGCAATCGCAGCTCGAAAGCTCGCTTAATCGGCGTACGTAGTGCGTATACGTAATATGAAGTGCGTACTACGTAAACAGCGTGAATGCGACATTCGTATGTATTGTATACATGTATTTATATTTATATTTCTATAGTAAACATATCAAACAACACATTAGCATAATGAGCGACGATCGATGGCTGCTTTATTTTTATTTTATTCCGTTTTCTTCGCATTATACGCTATAGACTATTTCAATTGCTAATAAATGATTTACATAATTCCACAATTCTATAAATGGGATAATAATTGAGAACTAAATGAAAAAATTCAAAATTTTGCAATATTCAAACGCTGGACGATCTTGCCTTTTGAATAAAACAAGAGCACAATCTTCTCTCCCCTTTGACTCCGTAGAAAGTAAAGCAAAACTTGTGAAAACTTTACAGTTTAGGCAAACCATAAACGCTTAAGCTTTAAACGTTTTGGCAAGCACAACTTGCAACAAACAAAAGGAAAATGATAACAGAAAATAATCGATGCGCAAGTTTCTCTCGCTCTTTAAATTGTGCTGTGTACAAGCTTTTGTGTCTGTATTTTTGTGTAGATAGCGCACTTTATTTAAATTGATTTCCAATATTAATATGCAAAGTTAGTTAAAAGTTTTTTAGCAACAATATTAAAAAGGATTTTTTAAAGATACAGCTGATCTGCCTTTGGCTGGCTTTATCTGATTGGCCACACGATTGTGGCTAAAAAGAAGCTGTTCTAAAATTCCAAGAGTTTGGCATGTGGTTGTGGCTAAAAGAGAGAGAGAGAGCAGGAAAGAGGGAGTGAGAACGCTGCGCTTTATTCGAGACGTCTTAAAGGCTTTGTGGCAATATTTGATTAAGCAAGTTGAAGATCAATATTTGCTATTGTCGGCAGCAGCAGCAGCAGCAGCAACAGCAGTTGGGATAAAGTAATTATTGATGTGGTTGATGGCTGTGGCTGCCATGCGCTTGTTTTAATTACAGCAACTTTTTGGCTCTCTGGCCAAAAGGCAATAAGCCAGTTTCAATGCCACATGCAGAGCGAGAGGAAGAGAATGCGAATAAAGGAGCAGGAGTGAAAACTATGGTAAATGTCGTTTGTTTGGCTTGCACTCGACTGCAAGTTAAGTGAAATTGTTGCCGCATGGCAGCTGGCAACTGGCAACTGCTTGCTTCCTACTTTCTGCAGTCTGTGCAAGCATTCAAGTCAGCATTCAGCTGACTGTCGCCTGCCATTAGCCATTAGCTTTGCATTTAGTTATTTGCATATTTACGCTCACACACACGGCGTGCGTCGTGCGACGGTGATTAGAATAGCGAAAGAGAGCTTCCTTCTCCCACAAAAAACAAAAAAAAAAAAAACACATTAGTCAGACTATAGAGAAAATTGCTGGCTCCTTGAGTGGCTGACTGGCTGGCAACCTTGACCCAGGTGCGCTTAATAAACATCGCGCCTTTGGCCTTTGCCAGCTGCAAATTTCAGTTGTTTACCGTACTCGAGTATGTTGCACGTATGTAATGTTGTGTGTGTGTGTGTGCTGCTCGTGTTGCTTAACTCACCTTGTTGCACGCTAACCCAAAGCCAAAGCAAAGGCTAACTACTCTAACCCTGAGACGTAGACGCAAACGAAGACGAAGACCGAGCGTCGTGTACAGTGTTCACCTAATGAGGGGCATAAATCAACGAGTCATAGTTCCCCTCCCCTTCCCCCTCCCCTTCCCCTTCCTCTTCCCCTACAGTTCCAATTCCAATGCCAACTCTGACCCCGACCCAGACTGAGACCGAGACCTGAACCGAAACTGAAACCGGGACAGAGATGGAGACGGTGCAGCAGGCACGCATACATATGTCTGACTTCACTTTCTTCACTGCTCTTTGCCTCGCTCGCTCGCTCGCTGCATAACTGTGTGCTGTTAACAAAATACTATTTGATCGCGTGATGCGTCAAATGGCGAATGGCGGGCGCCAAAGTGTCGGACGTCGTCTACTAATCTCCATATTGAATTGCTTTAAATATTTCAAATGTGCGAGGGCACAACGCGGCGTATACGTAACGCAAACGTAACGTGACTTGTAATGAAAAATGAAAACTATTTGCATAGTTTAAGCGTACTTGTTGGTTCCCTGCTTATTTATCGAGTTGCCGTTGCCGTTGCTGTTGCTGTCGCTGTTGTTGCGCCAAAGCAATAATTAATATGAAAGCCAAAAGTCTGACAAGCGCGTAATGAGCCCCAGCACTAAACTCAGACTGGGGAGCGCTTTCAGCGCTTTGGGAATTGCACACAGGTTAAACAGATAGAAGAGTGAGACAGAGTGAGGGGATGAAAGAGAGGCAGCTAACAGGTAGCTGGTTCAATAAATTTATGGCATTCATTTCGTGATCAATCGCTTGTCATGGCTGCACAGCAAATGGGAATTTGCGGTTTGCAAACAGCAAACAACTGCAAACGTTATATAGTAAATGCAACATGCAGGCCCCTTTTTGGTAAATTGCTGTTGGGCGTGGCCATTCAGCCCCTATTCGCTTTGACAGCAACGTGAAGCGCCATTCGCATTTCAGTAACTTTTTGCCACTGACGCCTTATCTGTTTGAACTATTGTTAAAAACATGCTAGGCATTGTTATTGTTGTTGTTGTTGTAGTTGTTGTTGCTATGACATTTTAACCTGTGAAGTCAGACACACACACACACACACACACAGAGAGAGAGAGAGAGAACACACACGCATAAAACACTCTTGTGTATGCGTTGTGGCAGCTGTAAAAACGGCGGCTAATTGCTTTTTTTTACAGTTCAGAGATTTGCATAAAGCGCAGAACGTGTGTGTGTGCGTCTGTCTGTGTAATTTATATTTGTTTATATGCATATGAATACATTAAACGGACTGCCTGAATACACAAATTACATTCAAGCACACACACACACACACACTTGCAATATACCTTTTGCATTTTGTGCCTTTTAATAAACCTGACAGCGGCAAACAGAGAACGTTAGCTCAACATACTCTACTACTGCTCCTATCTGCTTCTATTTGTATTTCAGCAAACTCTCTCTCACTCTCCTTCCCTTTGTCCCTCTCTCTCTCTAACTCTCTCTTTACCCCATCTTAACTGCAACACTATGGCACAACATTCATATCTACATGCTTGCACTCACTCAACTTTTGTTGGTCTTGTTGTTCGTGTTTGGCTGCCCGCAGGAGCCATAATAAATTTGTCAAACTCATACAGTTCCACAACAAACAACAAACAACAACAACAATAATCAGAGCAAAGCAACAACAACAACAACAACAATGACGTCTGACTGCATTTGAATCATTGCCAGTTATTAGGATCAAAAGCTCGCGTTTCATTCATTTATTAAAAAACAAAATAGTTAACGCCGATTCATACATATTTTATTTACAGAAAAAGCAACTTAATTATTCTTTGCATTGTCTCATTTTCATTATTTTTAAATGTTAACGAGATATTTTCAAATGATGCAAATAGTTTTTATGCATTTATTTTTCTAGTTTAACACTCCCCAAAAGTAATTTCCACCTGCATTATTGTTTCTCAACAACTGCATTTGCTGGATAAAAATGTTTGCATGATTTATGCGACAAAAACAAACATAATAGTATATAAAATATATTTATTATGACTTGATTTTTAGCCCGTTGAGCTGCAAACTAAATAAATTGCCAGCTTTCATTCTATTCTATTTTATATGTAAATAATCTTCATGTTTTATACGTATTATGCAAACCTTTTATGAATAGTTTTTTTCGTCTTTAATGTTAAGAGTCGATTTATTTATGGCATTAATTTTAATCAGAGCTAAGTGCAAATGCCATCACTTAAATAGTTTATTAATTGCCAACTCTAGAAATGCATCTGGTGCGAAACTATCGATAATCTTAAGCGATCAATATATAATTTATGGGTAATTTAAATAAAACCTAATTACTATTTATTGAATTAAGTTATGGGTAAATGAAAGTGAAGCAAAATTCAGATATTAATATTATTATTGATTACAATAAAGGTATAGTACATTTTTTATTTTCAGATATGGATTAATGGAATTTTAAAATATTAAATGGGACTAATTGCCATCAATAAAACAATTAAACGATTTATTTATACCAAATCATACAAAATATCATCACAGAAGCAATATATTACAGGCCATCTGTAGAAATAAAACTCTTAAAAATCATTTAAATGCAGCTGTCGACATTCAAATTAAAAACTGTCATGAATTTTAACTTATTCATTCCGAAAATATTATCGTTATTATGTACATTCCAAAATTGGTTGTGATCTTAGCATGATAGTGGCAGAGTTAACGCTGCTCTCTGCACAGACTTGCAATTTGACTGACTAATGCAACTAATCAAATGGCCATCATCAGTCGGAAGGCATTTGGTAAATTTTGTGGCGCAGTTTGAACCTCATGAACAGCAGAAGGGAAGAGGTAAGGTATAATGCGTAATTCGCATGTGGTTTACTTCTGATTAAATATGCTGGCTGTCAACGACAAAGCTGGCTGGCTGACTGGCAACACTTGCTGTGTGGCAAGTGAAGTCGCTGCCACTCAGCTGGGCAGTCAGCTGCCACAACAGCAGCAGGCGCAGCAACAGGGACAAAGTATGACTGACAAAGTACAAGGCTGACCAGTTTACCCTGTTGTTGTTTTGTATTATATATGTACAGATATAGTTTGTCCGGCCGTGCCAACCTCAATGTGTGGGCACTTTGGGGCCTGTCCTTTGGCTCCTTTTGTCATGCAGACATCATGCAATGTTGGTCAGTATTATGACTACAAATCTGAGTGCTAGTCACTGTGTGATTGCCTTAGCCTCAGCCCAGCTTCAGCCTCAGCCTCAGTCTCAGTCCTTAGCCTCAACCTCAGCATAACCGTATATAGAGGCACTTGTGGAGTGCTGCATAAAGTGCATAAAACATGTGCAGACGAGCATAATAAGTTTGTTGAGTTCTGAGTCCGACTCAGTTCAGTCGAGTTCCAGTTCAGTTGAGTTTTGGCGTCGACCGAGAGATGAATGTCTGACAAATCATCCCAGCAGATTTGAGCTCAACTCTTAGTGCTCTGTGTGTGTGTGTTCACAAAATAAATCTTGTTACCATTTCTTTCAACAGTTTAGCCTCAATGAGCCCTTTTATATTGGCATTGCCATTTGCTTGTATCTCTTTTGAATTTGCATTACAGTGATAAATTAGTTCAACAATTTTGCTATCGATTGATGTCTTGCAATTGCATTTAATTGTAAATTAACCGAAATAACCAATGCTAGTTCCCTCATGTTTAGCATATTGAGTTGCATTCCGGCCAAGGGCTCCTCGTCTCAAATGCCCAAGGCATAAATTTATTTAATTGCTCAATGCAGCCTCGCATATAACAGCAACATTACAAATTACAATGGCAATTTGATATGCCAGATGCAATTACTTGCAACTGTCGCTCATCTATCTCTCTCGCTCTCTCTCTCTCTCTCTCTCTCTCTCTCTCTCTCTCTCTCTCGCTCTCTCTCTCTCTCTTTGTGTCTCTCTTGTTTCTGTTTCTCAACTCGCAACTCTCATTACAAAACACAATATTCGATCCCAGTTGACGAAACTCGAAGGCGTCATTAGACAGCAGCAATTTCGACTTGCAGTGAAAATGTTGCTATTCAAGTAAAACCAATTTATTTAAATAGATCAAGAAATTTGAATTTTTTATTAAAACTTTTAATTTAAAAGTCGTTAAACAGATAAAACTTAGACAAAGTTTTTATATAAAAAAAAAACAAATATCTGCTTGAATGAAACTCATTTAAAAATGGAAAGCTATGTTGAAAAATTAACTTAAAAGTTAGTTCATTTTTTTAAAATATTAATAACGTTTCTTTTGAAATTATAGCAATAAAAATAAAAACTTAAGACGAACTGTTTTTAATAAATATGAGGAGAGTTTAAATTATGATTGCTGAAATGAAATTTCAACTTAATTATAACTTAATAAAAAATATAAAAATAAACACCTTTAGTTTAATATTATTTTAGAATGTAATTTTTTTTTTAATTTAATTTTAGTTTGTTCCAAAATATTTATCTAATACTTATTGTGGTTTTACTGCCAAATATCTAAGACAAAAGAGTTTAAATCTGCATTAGTTAAGAGTAGATGAAGCTTAAAAATAAATTTCAAATGATTTTGGAATATTTTTTTGAAATTCAATTTACTGCTTGATATAAAATCAATGACAAAGTAAATAAACAAATTAATTTCGATAATATTTTGTTTATGTTATTAATGTGTCTGTTAACTTATGGCTACAGCAATATATATTCTCAGTTATAAATGTGTATTTGGAAACAGTTTGAATAGTGAGCATTGCATTTGTGTGCACATAAGTCTGCACTTATTATTGAAAGCATTGCGTTTCGACTGCTTAAAATTATAATTAAGCGGTAACCTGATTCGATGTGCTTCTCGAGATGAAGGATTTGTGCATTTCTCTATTTCTCTGCAGCTCTGTATTTTCGGCAAGAGGCAAGAGTAGTGTGGCAAGCGGCAAGTGGCAAGTGGCATGAGGCACCAAGAGTATGACTTTGTATAATTAAATGGAATTTCATAATGAATAGGCTGTCGAAAGCTGCCGTTGCAACTGCTGCAGCTTGCAACGACGAGTTGCAATTGCTTTTGTCGAGTATCGCAGACAACAACTTAACCAGAACAGAACGTACTAATTCATTAAATTAATGAAATTGCAATGCATACACAATGCTGCTGTTGCCTATACACACACAAACACACACCGTCTAACCAAGAATATAGAGTAAGTCGACTGACAGTTTAGACTACAGACACACATATGTTATGTAGATAGTTTGGCTCAATCCAAATGTGATCTACTTTCCAGTTGCACTATTTGCCATCAGCCTTAAATCCCACAGCCAAAGCACATGACAAACATACACATATACACAAACATAGTTAATAGTCTAATACAGCTGATGGAACAAACATTGTATGTTATGGGCATTTAATATATATCACTCTTTGCCTTGTTAAACTAAATATGGCGATTGAACTTGAGCTCGAGCATTTGTTCGCAATCTTTTACAAAAGTTTCAGCATTTCATTCCCAATTTGAATTCAAATTCAACGTCTTTAAGTTTTACACTAAAAGTTCAATATTTAAACTTGCATGTGAATTAGTTTTTCAGCGTATGCTTAAGAATGCACAAGCTCCTTTTGGCTTTTTCACAGTTTTAAAAGTTTGGAGAAATCGTTTGTTATTCTAATCAAATGATAAGATGTAGTATCAGCTGGAAATACGATTATAATGTAGTGCTTGAGAGAAATATATGTATTCAAGGTAAGGTTAAGTTCTCTTTATAAAGGTTTATCTTTGAAACGATATGCAATACACTTTCTTATTAAGGTACATTCATATTGATTCATTGAAACTTACTCCTCCTTCGCAGATAGCATTATTGACTAGCTTTTGGAACCCTTTCACAACAATCCCAATGCCATGTTGCACAGTCACTCGAATTGCTTTGCGAATGTGATTGACATGCAACTTTCGATGCATATAGACATCATCCTCAATGACACACATAACTCTAGATTTGTGGCCAAACTGCTGAACTCAAGATGTGCACTTACCTCAGCAAGAAGCTGCTAATTATTGGGAAACTCTTGTGACTAGCTATGACTTTATCAATTATCGCAACATCATTTGCCTTCGATAAAGAAGATTTCTAACGGACATCAAGTATGCGTTTAGCTTTGATCCTGTGCCAGCTTAAACATCTTTAGTTCTGATCACCAGACTCTTTGAACTTCATACCTTGACTTTAAGAAGAAACTGATGTCGTTGCAGTTGAAACGACGATTGCAGCTGCCCCTAAAACTTGAGCGAAAACAGATGTGATTAAAAATACTTGAAAATTCGTGTTTCGAGTACAAAGTGAAACACTTCTTATACAATTTGCTCGCTTGCCTCTCTTTAATTTAACAAAATTTAAAAACTCGTATTTAGCTAATACTTTATTATGTTCCAACTTAAATAGAAAGCTCCTTTAATAAGCTGTTTTAGTATTCTCGACAATCTCGCTGCTTCTGGCAAATTCTAGTGAAGAAAAAATATTCTTTTTTTGCTGCCTTGCTACAGTTAATGAAATGAGCTGACAATTTTCATGGAACTGCGGTGAAATGCTGTTTAATGTTCATCCTGTTTTGCGGTTTAGATGGTTGTCATGGCAAATGTGGCATTATGCAGATACAACTAACAATTAATTAGTAATGAGTCATAATGCGTAAATTGACTTGGCAACTCGATTGCTTTTCCTCACTCTCTCACCTCGCACACACACACACACTAATCGGTCTAATTGTTTTCCCGAAAACAAAGATAAATAAATAATTGGTTTTGTGTGTGCGTGTGTGTGTGTGTGGGTGTGTGTGTGTGACTGATGGCAGGTGTGGTTGCAAGTTTTTACTCAGTGTTGCACGCAAGTTGCACGCATCATCTGCTGCCGTTTGCTGCAATTCCATTCAATCGAACAGTCAATCAAACAAATTGCATTCGTTATGCTCAGAATTCAATATGTTCTCTGTGTGCCACAAGGGCATTGCAGCATGTTGCGTGGCAAGGGGCCATTGCTGCCGCTGCTGCCACACGCTGCGATGCATGTGCGAGTGCGAGTGCGAGTGAGAGAGTGCCGAGAGTGAGACTAACCAAATTATCAGCAAACACGCGTTGTTGCAGTTGCACATGCATGTTCAGTTTCCCTTCTCTCTCTTCTTCTCCCTCTCTTCCTCTCACTCTCTCACTTGCATCTTCAGTAAGCACTCTGCTTCACCCTTGTCTGTATTGCTGTTTTGGCAAGCTTTCTGTAAAAGACGCCATTTGTTTTGCAACACCATTTTGTTTGAGTTTTGCGGGCTGCTTCATTCTCTCTCACTCTCCCCGGCTCCCCGGCAACTATCAAAATAAAATTGTTGGCAATAAAAATGTATACAAATGTGGATAGACAGGTGAGCAACAGCAGCAGCAGCAGCAGCAGCAAAGGTGCTTGAATACTCCCTCCGGCCTGCCTTCTGCCTCTTGCCAGCTGCTTGTCAGCAGCATCTGTCGGCAACCGGAAGAGTGAAGCAAGTGGCAAGTGGCAAGTGGCAGGCGGCTGATGCGAAGGGGATTTTCTGTTTTTTTTTTTTTTTTGGGTAGCAACATGAAGTTTTGTATCTGCAAGTTTGCTACTCGTTTCATCGTTTCACTGCTAACATTATTTATTGGCTTTGCATCTGCGTCTGTGTGTGTGTGTGTGTTTGTGTGTGTGAATTGGAATTTATTTAAATATGTTTTTGTGCAACCCATACGTTGCCTCCCCTCTCCTCTCTCCCCTCTCCACACCACCCTCCTCCATTTCTGTTTCTATTTCTGTTTTCTGGCTGTCTTTTGCCACCTTTTGCACCTTTTTCGCAAACATTTTTATGGCCTGCCATTTGCAGCTGCTGTAACGCAGCCTCCGCCTCAGCAAAGTGGCAACTGCCAAGGTGGCTGCCCCGTGTGGCACTGCCCACAACACAAACGCAAACGCAACGCCATGCCAGGCAACGAACGCATCGACATTTTGTTTATGCGCTCGAGCATTTTATTGTCGTTGTTAAACAGCGGTAATAGATTTCGTTGGCAACCCTCCCTCAACAACAACCAACAACCAACAACCATCGACATCATCGACAGCCCAGCAAAACTCTCAAGATAAACACGTTCGACTTGCAATTGAACCTGGAAACTGGCAAAACAGCGACAGTAGCAACTTGTTCAAAACAGGTGTGCAATGGATGCTGCCAAATGTATCACCTGGAACAAGTTGCAGCTTCTCTCTGTTCTAAACTCGCTGCCCCGCAAGTGTCACGCTCCAATTTTTGAAGTACTCGCAAAACGTTTGCCTAAGTAGCACACAAGTAGTGGCGCTGTCAACTAAAAGGCGAACTTAATGTGCTTCAACCTAGACGAGCACTTTCTGGGGCAACACCAAAAAAAAAAACATTAAAACAAAGTACTTTAAGCTACAACTATTCAGCAGCGAAAACTATCGAATACTAGCAGAAAAAACTCTCATATTTTTAATAATTACAGTGCGTATGATTAATATTTATGGTTGCAATCAAATAAATGTTTGGAGTTATTTGGGAAATAAGTCCAATCCTAATTGCTTTGGTTCACAATCTAGCATAGTTTGTGATTTATGGTATATTTGAATATAGTAGTATAACGATATGCTTTCTTCTTCTTTTTAGTATTTATTCGATAAATTAATTTGATGTGGTATTTTAAATGTTGTAGTATACGAAATATAGCTTTTGGTATAAGGGAGTATTTGAAGTCGAGTTTTAGTGGCTGCAGTTGACAATTTGGTATATTTTGTGCTCAATGGTATATTTTGAATGGAGTTGTATGACGATATACCAAATATATCTTTGGTATACTTGAACATTTGTTCGGTATGTATTAATTTGACGTGGTATATTTTGAATGTAGTGGTCTATCAATATACCAACTATAACCATAGGTATACTTTTGTATGTTTTGTGTATATTTTAAGAATTGTACCGCACCGTACAAATGAAAGCCTTCAAAAATGTATTGTTCACAAACTGAAACCTTTCGGCTTTCATCTGCCATTCATACAGACAATGCAAAGAGTTGTGTTTAATGTAAATTATAGATACACATGCTTGGATATATGCAGACAAGTCTATAAAAAGTTGAATTCAAGTTGAAGGCAAAGTTTTAGACGCTTAAAGTGATGGCGTTAACTGGCGCTGCGTTTTTATGCCCACCGAGCTGTAGTCGAAATTGCAGTTAGGGTTGCCATCTTAAAGCACGTGTAGATAATGAGCGAAAGATAGAGTTTGTACTTAATGCTATACCTTTTTCTCTCTCTCTCTCTCGCGCTATCTCTTTCACTCTCTGTGTAGTGAGCAGTAGTGCTGCGGCTGCCGTTAGTCATTTTACATTTTATGACTTAACTGTCACTTTTAGTTTTAGGGCTGAACGGCAGCTGCTTTTGGCTTCGTCTTCCGCTTCCGCTTTCAGCTTTCTGCTTTCCAGTTTTAGCCAGAGCCTCGGCCCATGGCCAAGTTTGATAATCGCTCATTTGATTACAAAAGTAGTGCGCTTAAAGTTTGTAATTGAGGTATTTTTCTTTTGAGTTATTTATCTTCATTATCGCTTAATACTTAACCAACTTGCTGCTGCCGCTGCTGCTGCTGCTTTACACTGCAAGAAACTGCGAGTAGCTTAGCTAAAATTCAATTTGGTATTCTTGCTATTTAGCTTATCTCTTTTCATTGCAGTGCATGCAGCAAGTGGTGTCACATCCTTCTTTGCCTTGTTTTTTGTGCTTTGCACAACAAGTTTTGCACAGTTTTAGCTCGCTGTGTGTGTGTGTGTGTGGGTGTGTGTGAGTGGCACACAAATCATGCCCCAGCAAGTCAACAGCAGCAGCAGCAGCAGCCATCAGCGTCATCGTCACAAGCGGCAATCAAACGCAACAGCCAAAGAATGAACAGCGAAGAGAGAGAGAGAGTGTTTAGGGCGAAGGTCCTGTCAGTGTCCTGGCTACTGACTGGATCACAGACTCCGACCCAAAAACATTCTGTATGTGTGTGTGTTTGTGCTCATAGGTTTGTTGTAATCAAGGCATGTCGCGAGCTCCAACTAGACAAAAGAAACTCAACAGCAGCAGCAGTGGCAAAAAGTTGAAAAGTTATTAAAGTTAAGCCAAACACGATTGGAATATCAACTAAGTTTTCTTGCTCTTCTTTCTCTACTGCATTCGCTGATTTTATTTTATTTGCTTTTTTTTTGTTTTCTTCTTATGCTTTTTTTGACCCAACAAAAACTGGCGACAACCGGAGTTGTCATTAATGAAATTTTTAACTTTTGGCTAGCAAGCGAAAACTGCAGTCGAGAGTGGACTAGACACTGAGACACTTGAAGAATATTTCCAGCTAATTTGCCGGCACAAGCTTTTAATACTCGCTGAGCATAGGGCAGTAGACAGTAGAATCGATCATTAGAATTCATTTTTACTAAATAATTTATTTTTATTTATATATTTTGTAGATATCACATACTAAATGGTTATTAAAGATTCTATTAATGCTTACCAATAAAGAAAAATCAAATAGCTTTAAAAATAAATAATTCAAATAAACTATTGCCTTTCTTAGTACAATTAAGGAAAATCACAGAATTCTGAAATTGAGACTTTTCATAGCTTAAATAGAAGAGGAGAACCAGGGACCTCTTATATGGAGCAGAAGAAAGGGCAACTACAAAGTCGATCCATCAAAATGTCTTCTAGAGAAGAGTGGCTTTTTTTGTTCAGGTAGAACAGCAGCTATTCTGCAAAAAGACATTAGAATGATCATCTAAATAGTTTACAAAAGAGCCAATAAAGAACAAACTCAAACTATGCCATGGCATAGAAGATATGGATATTTTCAATGATGGCAAGCAACGCCACTAGATAAAATTTCGAATACAATTCTTGACTATACTTATTAATTGTCGGCGAAGCTGCTGCAGTTGTATCTGTCTATCATCAGAACGAAGCAGTTAAAGATGTTGGTCACCAACAAATTCGATAAATGAATGAGGCAACTGACCGATGAGTTCATCACCATCCGTAAAAATCGTTTAAATCGTGGCGAAATTTTCTAACTCTTCAATTGTCTTGTCTATAATGAATTCACGTTATACTGACCTTGAAGCTGGCACTCATGAACTATTTTGCAATTAAACTAAATACTATGGGACTCGAAACTGGCAGCTGGGGATGTGCATGAAAGCAGACATTGAGAATATCTTTGAGGTAATCTGGTGACCCTCACTAACTCACTAAGTTTCTTATGCAGATTCAGGTGCTAAATAAGATTTTTCATAGCGAGCAATTGCAAACAGAGAACTATTCTACACAGTGATTAAAATACCAGCGTTAATGACATCGAAAATGTTATCAAGAATATTATATATCTACTTCTAGATAGGCTGATTATTTTTTACAATTATTTGAAACTAATACCGTATTTTACAATTCAATTGGCGTTTGCTTGATTTTGGGCTGCAAAAGTACTGCAAATGATTGCAGAAATTGTCTTTAGTGTGTCTTAAAGCCAGTTGCAAAAATTTCCATTTTGAAATGATGCATAAACTATGCCCAGATGGCAACTTATTCAATTCTATATACTTGGGGATTACAGCCGCACACACACACACACACACACACACACACACACACACACACACACATTCAGTCCTCCCACAAAACATATTATAAAATGGTGTGCCTAATGAAGTGTGCAAGTTTTTCGAAAGTTTTCTATGCTTTTGCAATTGATACGCATTTGAAGTCCTCTTCATGGCCATGGCCACACACTAACACACACACACACACACACACATATACACAGAGCAGGCAAGAGGAGGAAAGTGTGTGTGTGTGTGTGTGTGTGTGGCAAATGGTGACTTTGAAGTGCTCTTTTCGGCCGTTGATGCCTCTGCACCGAGCATGAAATATTGAAAAGCTAAGCTAGGGACCACAGGACAGCCTCTCTCTCTCTCTCTCTCTCTCTCTCTCTCTCTTTCTCTGCGTGAACAGAGACGGCAGACCGTCGCTCGCACATTTCGAAATCTTTAATCCCAAAATAATTGGCTGGACATTTTATGGCCACGTGTGTGTGTGTGTGTGTGTGTACAGTGTCCATAGTCCACTTTAGTTGCCCAAGGCTGAAGTCAAAGGAGAAGACAGTCAATCCCTAGGACTCTTGTGTGTGTGTGGCTGAGTTCAATTTCATTTTATTACATTGCGTATACGCCATATTAATTTCGGTGTAATAAAATCAACAACAAACTGCACAAACTTTAAACTATGCCCGTCCAATGCAAGAGACCAACAGCTGAAAACTGTAACAAACTAAAACGCAAAACTGTGAACCCAAAAAGAAAAGAAAAAAAAAAAGAAAACTGAAACCAAAACCGAATCTAAAACTTCTCCAAGATTTTATTCGGTTTTTACTTTTGTTTTTGCGCCTGTAAACAGTAAACTGTAAACTTAGTTAGGCCATTCAGCATTGACTTTTACATCCAAAACCGAATGCGAATCTGAATCCAAAATTTGAATCTACATCTGGTACAACATCTGCAGCGTTAGCTTCGCTTTTCACTTTTTTTTCTTACTCCATGGAAACTTTTTGGCCAAAGTGCAAATCTTTTTCCACAGTCTGCCCATGTGTGTATGTGTGTGTGTGTGTGTGTGTGTGTGAGATATGCTTGTGTCTCTATCTAGACTCTTGGGTGCGTCTAATATTTGCTGAATTTAATTACTCAATGCCACAAATTTTCATTTCATTTCATTGCACACACTCTCTCTATCTCTCTCTCTCTTTCTATTTACCTCTCTCTCTCTCTCTTTCTCTGGTCTGACCTTTGGCCATGCGAAGTGAAAACTGCTTTGGCTCTAATGTGTATGTGTTTATGAGTTTTATGCAATTTGTGGCATTGACACTTATTAGGATTTACCAACAACTTTGACCAAAAAAAAAGGGGCAGCAACCTCTGCTATAACTATAACAATAATCTGCCAATATTTATGAAACATTTGCTCTTGAGTCTTAAAGCCATTTACACCATCACACTGATGCTTATGGGATTTAAGCTAAACTACTTCAAATTGTTACAGCCAAGAGGCTGGGTTAAGTATATACTCAAATATAGGTATATATAAATATGTGCCAACAATATTTAATTGAAAACTTGTGAATTTTTAGTTCTTTTACATTTTCTGCTGAAGCATTTAAACATATTAAATGTAATGTGATATAATTCGTTTGTAATACATCTTTTATTGAAGGGATCCTTAATTGTATTTTTGTATATTAAAACTATAATACTTTTCTTTTAGTCGCTCTGAATAAACTCATTGCAACAAGGAAATGTGTTCGCTATTTAATAATAATAATCAATAACAATATATATATCGCAAATATCGCAAATTAAATCAGTCTGAAAATATAAAAAATAGCAATTTGTTTAAATGTAAGCTTGCTAAATATTAGTCCGTTTTTTCGACATTTTCTTGAGCAGCTCTTTAAGCGAATGCCGCCGGACATCGAACAACTTGCCGGCTGATATCTGTGAACTTTTGTGGACATTGTCAAAGTGGAAGTCTGCTATCTGCTATCGAGATGCTGCCATATAATGTGTGTGTGTGTGTGTGTGTGTGATCAGCTGCCCAGCAGTCTGACCAGAGTTTGGCATTTGTTTTCTTGTCACTTTTGTTTTCATTCGTTCACAGCGTTTTTTGGTTTTTTTTTTCAAGGCATTTGGACATCCGATGATTGGGTTTCGCTCTCAAACAAACTGATTGTTATTGTTGCTTGCAATTTGCTGCAATTCGAACAAAAAGATTTCCGATTCCTTAAAAAATTGCACTTGTACGAAGAAAATAATGTAACATGACTAAAATGTATATAGCTTAATACAAGTAGTCTTCACTTAATAAGCCGCAAATCCATTGTACCTATTTATATTCGAGCTCGCACACATTTTCAATTTAAATCGTGTTGATGAATAGAGTTGTCTACAGTTATTTCATTAATTACTTTATTACAGAAGTGAAAGGTATTAGAACAGTTCGCTTTGTGACTTTGACAGCCACAAAAGTATGCTACACATCAAGTTTGTGATACTTTTACAAACGCACACACACACACGCAAGCACAATCATACAGAGATAACCCAGCGAACCAAATTTAGAAACACGATACATAGCGATATCGTTTATTGTGGCATACTATATTTTAAAAAGGTTAAATATTCCATTCTTCTACGGGAACATATTCTTTATTTTTTATAATTTTATAATTTATAAATAATTAAATTGAAAATACTTCAAGTGACTCGAAAAAATTTAATACGTAATAAAAATATTTCAACCTCAAAAATAATATATATATATTTTTAGTAAACACTGTGAGTTACACGCTGGGCTGCTGGGTTTCTATACAGACACAGACACAAACACAGACAACGACACAAAGACAGAGACAGAGACAGAGACAGAAACGAAGACTGTCATTGAATTGACGCTCATGATTATTTACGCAAAGTGGATTAGAAATTTTTTATGATTTCGATAAGCCGCAAATTAATTTTGCGCAGCAAGACATCAATAGGGAATAAGAAATAGGGCGTGGCATTAGACTATGGCATAAATCAGCATATATGCCAACACTTTTATGCAACAACTCGATACAAAAGGGGACTTGAACAAATTAAATTCAATGTAAGTTTTGCAAGTATATTCAACTAACTCTTCGTTTAAGTTGCATTTATAAGACACCTATTAAAGCATACATTTAGTTGTTTTTGTGAAATTTGTAATTAGAGTGAGCATTTGTTCCACAGCAAACTGTATCATACAATCTATGAGATACAGTAAAGGGTAGCTAAAGTGGAAAATACAAAAAAGATAAGAGATGCATCAAATTGTATCTTGATATATAAATGCTTTTAAGTTTAATATATAACAAATGAAATAAAGCCAAAACATTTAAGAATTATAATAATAAAGTGCATGTAAATTGGATGTATAGAAAACTTTCTTTCCTGAAAGTTTACTCTAAATGCTTTCGTTAAGAATTTTGATTGCTTTTATATATCTTCATGATAGATAAGCGATAGAGAGCGAAGGAAAAAAGAAGTGAAACGCAATGCTCGCAAAATTCAGTGTTTAATTTATTGGCACTCATTGGAACAACAAGAACGGCAAACATTCAACATCAAGTTGAACAAAGTACAATACAGAAGCAGAAGCAAGAACAGAAGCAACTACAAGTACAACAACAACAAGAACAGCAGTAATGAATGCCCTACAACACCTAAACGTTCCATTAAATTTACGTTTTACAGTTTTAAATTACCTGCTACATAAAACCAGAGAGCTACAAGCAAGCAGCAAGCAAAACAGTAGTAGTAAAGAGGGGGCCGAGTGGGGGGTGTTAGGGTTGCCACCTGCTTGGCAGCTGGTAATCGTGCTGCGCAGAGGTGTGGCAGCAACAACTTTATTGCAGCAAACTTGCCAAAGTTTTGTATTTGAAAATGATTTGTAAGCCAAAAAGGGGGGCAAACAACTGCGACTGCGACTGCGACTGCGACTGGAAATGAGAATGAGAATAAGACTGCGAACTTGACGGTGGGTGGGAGAAGGGGAAGTGGATAGGGGTTGGGTTGTTTGCTGGCTGGTTTCAATGTGTGCGACATGGCGTAAAACTTTGTTGCCAAATAGAGCAACAACAACAACGACAACAACAAGAAGAGCAATAACATGCATAACAACTGCAGCAAAAATTAAACAAATCGAAACTTTTTTTGTAGCAGCGAAGTCAGCGAACAACAACAGAAGCGAGTGCGACAAGGAGAAAGCAAAGCAAACGGAGAATGAGAGTGAAACGGCTGAGATGGTGAAATGCAACTATAAAACACACATAAAATCCAAAATGGTAATTGTGCAAAAACAACGTTGTTAACATATAAGCTTAATTGCTCGAAGAAGTTATTTCAATTTTATATTGTGCTTGGGAAATTCAATTTTGCCACTTATTTATTGCCAATTGACTTTCAATCTGCGATCTATTGGAATTATTATTTATTCAGTAATTTGATCATTATTCATGTAAATATGAGCAAGTGACTGAAAAAAGCCCATTTAGCAGTTGAATTAACAGGCAAACATACATTAGGGATCACATCAACAAATTCTGATAGCTTTTTTGTTAGCATTTATCAAAAATGTATGATATAGAATTTTTTAACAATTGGTGGTCTGTGGTAACTTGGAAATTCCACTAAATATTAGTTATTTAATGAAGTTTATGATATTCCTTAGCATCAGGATTGCTCTTAATAATGCAAACTAATTGTTGCATTGATTTTAGTGCTTTTCATCCATTCAAAGGATCTCTTAAAGTATCGCTTTCAAACACATCCGAGCACAGAGTTAAGCAGGGGTGGGTGGGGATATGGAGTGTCGTTGGGTCACACAAGTTGACCAACTTAATGGGCCGCCCGACGACGATGAAGGAGAAGAAAGCGAAAGTAAAAACAGTAAACTAGTTTAAATAAATACAGACTGGGTGCGTAATAATATATGTATACTTAGATGTATTTGGGCAGACGGACAGACAAATAGTCTGAAAGAGAGATGATTGCAGAAAGGAACGGAGGGGCGGGGGGCGGTGGGCGGAAAGGGACGAAAAGGCAGCACTGGCGTTTTGTTTGACCCGCATTAATCACATGAGTCCGTCTATCCCAAGTCGATAGCCTTTGACGTACCTCCGACCCCAAAAGCAAAAAAACATATAATATATCCAACTCGAACCGAAGGCACCCAAAAATAGAAAAGGGAACGGAACGGAATGAAAGGGAACAACACAATGCGATAGCATCGACTCGCTGCGCTGGGTGTGAGAGTTGGGGGCAAAAGGAGCTCAGATGTCGCACCATTACATCCAATAACAAATCGCAACTAAATCGCAACGAATCGAATTTAAAAGCGAATTACAATCAAATGTATTTAAGCACTAAGCCGACCAAAAATTTAACCTCTCCACCAACATGACAGAAACACCCACAATCACACACACACACACACACACATACACACATGCAGAACTCTCAATCAGAGATACACACGCCCCAAAAAGCCGAAAGAGAGACGCCACCCAATTGACTTTCGTTACACCGAAAAAAAAAAAAAAACAGACACTGACTGTGTGTGTGTGTGTGTTCCAATTGTTGACTGACTCGATTGAACTTTATCCATCTGTGTATGTGTGTGTGTTGTTTTTTCAGCTTTGCCCCCATTATGTACATGTGTGTGTGTGTGTGTGTGGTTTGGCTGCTGAGGGGCAAAGGGAACGGGGTTTGTTTTTATATAGTGCTGCTAGCGTCAATCCGTTGTCGTTGACGCCGCCGGAAGCCGTAAAAATCCCCAATCCACACAAATAACAACAACAAGAACAACACACACACACACAAATACACATAGAAATACATACACACACACACATACAGAGAGACAAAAACACAGTCACCCACAAAACTGTGTACAAAGAGTGAGCCTCGAATAGGCCGTAACGAGAAATTGCCACAAAAAACGCAGCCACAAAGCCGACATTGCATTGCCAAAATGGCAACAGAGAACAGTCAGAGAGAGAGCGAAAGAGAGAGAGAGAAAGCGACTGAGAGTGAGTGAGAGGTAAAATAAACCAGCTCAACCCAAATGGCATCATTGAAATTACCTCTCTCTCTCTCTCTTTCTCTGATGGACTTAAATAAGTTTTCAGGTACTCGATGGGATCGCCAACTGTTGCCATTTCTTTTTTCCAGATTGTCGCAATCACATCATCATCATCGTCATCCTGATGATTATCATCCAGCGAGAACTGAATAATGTTACGTTATGTTAAACTCGATGAATTTAAAGCTGAAATGATCATCATATTGATTACCGCTTTACAGCCACCAGCATCGATTGATGTGTCAGCATCAACTGACAGTTTACGCTTAGACTCATCGCACACAGCGCTCACATTGTGGCCGTAGTCGACGCCAAAATACCCGAACCACGCAAGTGCAAAATACCTCAAGTGGCTCAATTAGAACAAGAAGTTCTCCTCTTCGCTTTCAGCCCCGAGTTCATGTCAAGTACACAAAACGTTAAGTGCTCTTGGTTAGTAAGAAAACACATCTAATTTGTAAGACAATCAACTCAACTCAACTCGACACACTTCACGAATTGTTCTCAACTTAATTAAATGCGATAAGAATGTAAAATTTAAGCATGTGTTAATTATTACGGTAATTACAAACCACATATTTCAGCATGCTTCCAATCTCGATTGCACACTTCAAACTAAAGAAGCGCAAACCAATGCAATAATCAGCCACTGATGAAAATTATAAATTTCTAAAGCAATGTAGCACAATTTAAATTTGTACCTTTTTTATTGATTAAATAAATAATAATTATTACAACAATTAAACTTTGCACATATAATTTCGTTACTTCCTAATATAATAACAGTTGAATTAGCATGTTTATATTTTTTTTTAACGTAAGAATTTTTGCAAATGCTGCTATTTTATTTCGTTGTTGTCTGAGAGCTGAATAATAATTTATTTTTCATTATTCCATACTTAAAGGTATTTCAAATAACTATGGATTATTATATAAATAGATATACATTTTTTTAATAACATTTTAGAAATGTATAACAATAGAATGCAGAATATATTCTAATAAAATGTTAATACAACAGTTTTGCTTACAATTATATAATGTTAATTTCCACAAAGATTTCGGATTGATTTTTCGAAAAATAAGAAATGCTTATAAACATTTAAAATTTTAAATAATCCATATTTTATTTGCAACGTAATTATTGTAACCATAAAATAAACAATAAACAATTTTAATAGAATTTTTGACACTAAAAATATGTTAAATATCTTAAAATTATATTTTAATAAAGCAATTTTTTTAGCCAAATATAATTTTAGTTAAACAAAAAAAGATTTCTGAATCATTTCTAATGGAACTTTTGAAAATAGAGTTCGGTTAGTTATAAATAAAGACCATAAAGAAATGAAAATATGCTGATTTATGTTTTAATTTGAACACAACACGAGGCCAAAGCATTCGCTATATCATTTCATTCAGTGTTGGCCTTTAACCAACGTTTGAGTGTGTGTGTGTGTGTGTGTAGAGGAATATGTACATTGCTTATGTTTGAGTATGTATGTTGATTGGCACTACCAAGCCGGAAACTCGGACTATAGACACCCAACCAAACACACACACACACAGAGAGATAGCCACACCCACACACACACACACACACATACACACAAACGTGTGTAGTACAATCAACAAAGAAGCAGAGCCATCGACATGGACAGGCGCATGAAAACCAATAAATATTGTTCATCCACTCGAATGCTTTTTAACTGAAAACCGTTGAACCCTTGCCTCAGCCTAAAAGTGTGCTACGAACACAACACTACACCATGTTCCATGTCCATGTCCATGGCCAAGTGTGTGTGTGTGTGTGGCATAAACATAGAGCAACATCCGCTAAATGCGGCGCAACGGAGCTGAGCTGAGCTGAGAGCTGAGATACCAGACTGCTTTCAAACAGATCGATGCTCAGCAAACCCAACAGCAAAATCGGGCAATAAAAAAAAAAGCGAGAGACAATAACGCGTTGTGGATGGGCAAAAGAAACACAAATACGAACATACAAATGGGGAAAAACTGAAAACATTTTCATCAGATGCATTTCATCTGGTATCAAACATTATAGCGATTTACATTATACCTGGCTGCTTAAAGCCGTGCTCAGCTACTGCCCTTTGTCCTTTGCCCGTCGCCCCTTGCCCCTTGCCCCTTGCCACTTGTCCTTTGAACCCACCTCTTCCTTAGCTTGCGTTGCGAACTCGTTTTTCACATTAGTCTACTCAGTAAGGGATTCCTTCAACCTAAGCAATGCTCAAGTAATTAATCACGGTGACAAAAAAAGCAACGCAACATACTCGCATAAAACGCGCTGAGTTTTAAAGTGTTCGACACACAGATACCCTGTAAAAGATGGGCACATGTACTAAAATAATCCGAACATAAAATAAAAATAAAAAACATAATAAAAAATAAATAAAATAAATAATAAAAATAAATAGTTTTCAAATATTGTATAAAAAATAAGTAATTTTTGATGTTAAAATAAAGATATTTATTTTGAATTTTCTTAGGCCTAAAAATGTTATTTTTACCAATCTGACATATGGTAAATAAAGTATAAATAATAAAACAAAATATATATAAATTTTATTCTTTTAATTTATTTAATTATTTTGTAAAATACTTTATTGTATTTTATTATTATTATTATGCTCTACAAATATTATATTATAAAGTGTACATTAAATCAAAAATAAATACAAACTTATGATTTATTTTCTAATATAATATTATTATATTCCACAAATCTATAGAATAATTCAAATTTCTATATACTTGTTCCTTTTGCAGGGTATAATAAAATAAAGTAAAAACAAAATGTCAACAAAAAATGATTTTAAAATGCCCCTCGGTGATAATTTAGCTGATGCTTGAAAATAAATTATAGCTAGGGGAATGGCTAAAGCGTGACAAGCCGTGATTTCAACTGGAAGCATGGGGATTCTGGCATCGTATACTATACTATATAGTACATACATACATATACATATATATGTAGGGGGGAGGTGGGTTGGAGGGACACAAATGGATGACTGGTGAAAATTTGACTGTCAGTTTGGAGGATGCTGCGATTGGCGATGCTTTGTTTGTTCGTTCGTTTGATTTGTTTTGTTTAGTTTTGTTTTGTTATGCGACATTGCATTGGCAATTGCATAATAAATGAGCCACTTCAAAGGGTTTCACACACAGCAGCAGCAGGAGCCTGCACTTGCAATGCTTGTTAAATTTATAGCCTTATTGAAAATTCCAACAATTTTCAAACTGAGCTCAAGCAAATGGTCGAAGAAATCGAGTAGGCAACAGGAAAAGAAAAGAAAGGGGAAGGTGATGCAGCGCGACGTCATTGTGGCGGCAACAGCAATAATAAATTTTATAAAAGTCATTAATCTTTTTTGCAGTTAAGAGCCCCTGAGCTGAGCTGAGTTGAACTGAGCTGAGTTGTGTTGTGTTGAGCTGGACTGGCGAGGAGAAAGGAGCGTACGCTTGGGGCGGGAATCTGCTTAGCTGCCACTTCCGTTGCCGCTTGATTTCTTAGTTGGCAATAAAACAACGTAATAAGATGTCTCGACACTGCACCGCCCCGCTGTCACGTTCATGAAGCGTTCAGCGTCTGAAAATCTTTGCTGCTGCAATTTGATATATGCACGTCTCTGTGTGTGTGTGTGGGTGTGTCCCCCATCATGGGCAGAGTGTGCTGTGTGTGTGTGTGTGTGTGTGTGTGTGTGCGTGTGTATGCATCAACATTTTTGCGTTTGCACTCGGAACTTTTTAATATGGCTTGTTAGACGAGGATTTTGCAAGCGTGTTTCATTGCTATGCAGCAAGTGCTGGCTGGCTGCGGCTTGAGGCACATGGGGCATGGGGCATGGGGCAAGCAACAAGCAAGGAAATCGCTCTGTCGAGAACGTCAACATGTTTTGCCGCTCCTACAAAGTGCAGGCGATCCATCAACGTTGCCAAGTCGAAAGCGAAACTTTCCACACACACACACACACACACACACACACATACACACGCACAACTTGTGGCTCTTTTTCCAGTCGGGGTCATTTGGAGCGGCAAACACTTTAAACTATATCCCCAAACTCCAACTGCAACTCATTCTCGTTTTCATTCACTCTTGCTTGTTAGCCTTCAATGCAGTTTTTTCTCACAGATTGATAAATTATTTATACTTAGCTCTTGATATCTACACATAGATATATATTTTATACGAACGTTACTCAATCAGAGCATTAATATTAAGTATTATATTTTATAATCACATATCATGCATAGCTAAAAAAATATCCTTTTTCTCAATTCAATCTTCACTTTGAGCTTTTAAAAGAAGATTAATTTTATCTTAAAGTTTTAATTATGAAATACCTGACACAAAGAATAGATCATTTCTTCGAACAAGACAGCATCTTGCATATTCGTATTACTAGCCAATTTCAACCACTTTCTTCCTTAGCACCGTTTACAAAGCCAAGCAAACTTAGCGGAGTGTAAGATTTTCATACTTTTCAGCTTTTGACTGTCGCGTGTAGCAAGCAAAATGTCAGGCGATGAGAAGTAAGTTGAATCATTTAATATTTAGTTACTCCTCGTAGATGTTATAATTGTAGTTTTTATGTTCTACTACTCGTTTACAACTCTGAAGTGCATCAAATAGCTATAATATCTTAGCAATTTTATATTAAAGAGAGCCATCTAAAATCTGTCAATCGTCAATTGGACAATTTTTAAGAAAACGGACATAAAAGTAAAACTGTTGACATCTGATAATGCCATAACGTCATAATAAAGAATTTACTAATCATCACATTTATTCAACAAGTGTTCTGACAAACAATGAGCGATAGATGGCGCCACACTGAGAACAAGTCATTTGCTGTATTTCTGCTTTGTGCTGATTTACATTCGTCTGATAATTGACGTGATTGCTCCAAACATTTCGGCCAGTTATTCGGCGTCATCTGTGAAACTGTTTTGAACAGTAAATTATATATTGAAAGTTCCAAAATGGAATAATTTCTTGCCGAGATAAAAGCTTTTCTTTCTTTGGTTTAATATTGATTTTTATATATGTATAATAGATAGATTGTTTTATAATAGCAATGTTAAATTACTTATATTGTTTTTTTTTTGTAACTAGTATCTAAAGATTCCAACTAAGCTGTGTGTTAAATGTGAAAAATATAAAAGCAAACATTTTATATAGTATATGTTTAGTTATGAGCATATGACATATATGATAACCGAGCAGTCATTAAATTAATTGGTTGTCTGCGATGTCAGCATTAATCCATCTAATAGCCACTTCTCTTTGCGATTATGCATATTCCAATCATCACAGAGAACAAAAATGAAGCTGAAGCAAATAAATTGCAAATGAATGAGAATCAATAGCGTTCGCTTTTAAAGTCAATTTGCTTTGCACATCTAATGAATTTCTTAATTGCAAATGAAAAGTTCATATGCATTTGCCTAGAAGAAGTGTCAAATGTAGCAACTTGTGTGTGGGCGCTTTCATTTTATTATGATATATGTTATATTTTGGTAGACGAGTAATGAATGTAATGAATATTAATTATTGTATGTAGTTGTCATTCACAACGTGCTCTGTTGTCTTTCCGTTGTCACACAGAACACACACACACACAAGCCAAGAGACAGACATATTTAGATATGTAGACAGCATCGTCAGCATTTTCGTTCATATTTAATTTGAATTTCTAACCATAAAACCGCAAAAGTGTAATGCAATTAGGCTGATAAATAACTGAACTGAGCTGAGCTGAACGCACAAGTTCTGTGCTAACCCAGAGAGCTTTTGCTGCCCTCCCTCGGGCCACACCTCAACTAAATGACATTTTAATTATTTACAAAATTGATTTCAATGAATGCTCTCCCCTCGCTTACAAATACAAAAAGACTAGCATTCAAAAATATGTCACAGCAACAGTCGCCCTTTCCCCTGTTCCATCTGTATTCCTGCCCTGTTGTCCTACAGAGATTCCTGACCCATCCCAACCTCAGTCTAATTAACACTTCATTAGCTTGATTTAGCGTGGCAGCTCGGACCCAAAATTGAATGCCATTAGAGCCTACACAAACCCCAAATGATAGCCGTCAGATTATCTGCAGGGTAAGGGCAGAGTTATATGTATATATGTTTATAGAATTGCCAAAGAAGAACAATAACAATAAATCGATTTTATTTGCCCACTTTTTGGGAAATACATTTCTAGAGGGTTTATTGTGATTATTATTAGCGTTGCTTTAAATAGTTTCTAATTTATTCAGGGGAGAAAAGAACATAACAACTATGAATATTATTTGCAGACATATGACAGTTTAAGATAGAATTCGAATATATTGAAAAATTTTAAATGCATTTTGTAATGACTACTACAATAAAAGTCTTACTTAAATCTATGTGGAGATTAGCAGAGAAACACATTAAAGCTTGGATTGGAACTTGGAATTGAGTTGAAATTTAAAAAAACTTAATTTATTATTAATGCGACATTTAAATAATAAAAAAATCTAGCACTTCATGTGATTCAATACAGTTGACCATTTTAAATTATTAATGCGGAAGTTGATAAGAAAATAGCAATTAATAAGTTTAATTATTTAATTATAAAAAATATACAAAAAGCTTAAGTATGTTATTGCAAATTCTTAATTGAATGAAAATCTATTTTTAAAATACAGAAATTCCCTTCTTGGAGATTTCCCAATTTGATTGGAAACACATTTTTTTTTGTATCTAACAGATAATACATTATTTTGGCTTTAAAATGAGCAGCGGTTAACTAAAGTGATGGCAAAGCACAGCGAAGTAAGACGGGAGCAATAATTGTCCAGTTGTGAAGTTGGCAACATTTTGGGTTCCCTTGATAATTGAAGAGCTGCAAATCTGTAAAAGCCTATTGAAGGTCACTTCAATGCTGGAAAATGCCCATGGCACAAACACACACACACACACACATTTCCTTTCATATTGTATACGAAAAGAGAACAAAAAAGAAAGAAAAATAAAGTGAAATGTTAGCAAAATGTTAGAGAAGCAGGCGACTGTCTTAAGATCTGTCCGTCTGTCCGTCTGTCTGTCTGTCTGTCAGCCTGTCATTTTTGGAAGAGAAACAGGTGGGCTTTCATAGTGGGCTTCAAATTGTTTGAAGTTTTTGATGAACAAAATATTTGTACAATTGATTTTTATTGAATGAGAAAATACAATTTCGAGGCCAGATGAAATCTTGCGTCAATTATGTTGAAGCTGCCCCCCATTGTGTGGCACACAAAGTGTGGCATTTATAACTGATTAGTGTGCGGGCGAGGGTTACAGACAGACTTTGAAAGCACAGCACAGCACAGCACAACACTTAATCAAAAATGCATTGCATTCAATTTGAGTTAATGCCCGTGCCTAAGCCGCAACTCACGTCTAAATTAAACGATGTCTTTTACTTTGAAATGCATTTCAATTGCCAACCTCAGTGGACAGTGGAAAGTGCAACAACAGATTGTGGCCGTGTGCACCGCGGAGCACATTGCCAGAAGCCCAAGCAATTCAACCAGTTGACATGCTACAGGAGCTTAGACTAAGGACTAACCTTCTGCTTCAATCCACTCTGGACATAAGCAGCATACAAAATTGTATGGCACTCGGTTTCATAATGCAGGCGCAACAGGCGAATAAGAAGAAGTTCGTTCGTTTGCACAAAAGCGACTACAAAAGCCGAAGAAGAAGCTAACCGCGCACCAAGAAAAGCTGCTTATAAAGGCAGCTATACCCAGATCATGGCCTAATCTGCCGCTTGCCACAACTTGTGTCCTTCCTTCTGTCGCTTTTTTGCAGGTTGTGGCAACTGCATTTTAAATTAGCCACAATCGTGCCCAAATCAACAGGCAAACAGCCAACAAACAAAAAAAAACAATATTATTGATATATCTAATACCTTTTAACTTTACATACACAGCAGCATCGCCTTTGCACTTTAAACTGCGTTCCTTTGATGTTTGTAAGAAGGCTACTTAAAGTGAAGTTAGATTGGCATCCACAGCACCCAAAATCGCAAAAATAAAATCATCTTATAACCTTTGTTGCAAGTTAGAATTTTTGCTGAGCAACAACAGTTGCGGCAGCAACACCAAAATTGAACAACAACAGCAACTAAAAATTAAAACAATTCAGTATTTTACACATATATAAATATATAATTATTTCTGTATAGTAACAAGAGTATTAATTTATTAAAAGTTATTAAGGAAATAATGTTACATTGCAAAAATCAGCAGCTGCAATCGGTCCTTATCTGCTTTGATTGTTGAACTCAAATATTTTTTACTCTATGGTATATTTCAAAAGTATAAGTATATTGATATACAAAATTAGTTGTTGACATATTTTAGTATTGTTCAATACATTAATATGATTTATTTCAAGAATAACACTGCGTTGCATTATCAGTTTTATCTGTAATGTATACCAGGTATCCTAAAAAAATACTAAAATATACCAACGACTATATTTGGTAGATCGTAATCGAAACTGTCAAGCATACTCTTGACTATAGCTTTCTCGATTGTTTGCTCGCTACATTGTTATTTTTCACACCTAAAACGAAAAATATAATTACACAGATTTGTTGTTGACGATCGTACATATCAAAAGCAAAGACTCGTTTAATTTCTATATTATATTTATAAAATATATTCAAACATTAAATTATAAAAGTCGAATGAAATTCATTAAACACTTTTGTAATCGAAAGAATGATTAATGACTAAATTAACTAAGGCGAAATGAATATGCTGAATTCACAGTTCATCTAAAGGCCTTTTACCCAATGCCAAGAAAAGAAGTGAGCACAAGTTTAACAAGCACTAAGCTGGATACTAAAAATTAAATCAAAATAGAGATTGGCATTCTGGGAGAGTGTGAATGCAACAACAGCGTTTTGCACTCAGCTCCCGTGAATACACTCGTTAATACTCGGTAGTTCGTAGTTGGTAATTCAGACAACCCATTTGTTTGGCATACACACGGTATAATGGCATAACGTTATAAAGGTATAAAGTATGAGCACATAAATATGCGTATGTTGAGTATGTAGAAACTGTACATAAATATCCCATGACTTTGGTGTAAGTTGAGGCGATGTGCACTCAAGTTCACACACTCGCACACACACACACTCGCACACACATACCAGACGAAAAGTGTACGTAAAATATTTTCACGCGCCCCAGTGAATAATTCAACATCTGCTGGTTGCCATCGCTGCCATCGCTGCCATCGCTGTTCGCTGTTCGTCGAGGCCATCATCAAGTGCCGAGCCGAAAATGAGTTACTTTACATAACTAAGTAATTGGCGGGCCTCGGTGACAGCGGCTCAAACGTGAAATTATTATAAACAAACCATTCGGCAGTCGTAAAAACAAAAACAGCAAAAAACCAAAAACGAGAAGTAAATTTGCTGAATGACATAAAAACGCTGGGAAATTTCTTCATTATGCAAGGGCTCGTCCACATCACAAAACGAAAAGCAGAAAAAAAATGTACAAAAATGCGCCAGAAGTGCCAAAGGGAGCAGCCAAAGTATAAAATATATATAACATATTTAAATGCAATAAAGTAGCAGCAGACGACACACAGACACACACACAATTGAGTCATAAATGTATGTGTATGTGTTTGTGTGCAATGCGTCAATATAATTACGCTCTGTGCTCGATAAGTATAAGAGTGTAATCACTTAGCAGCAATTTATGCGACTGAGATAAAGCACATTAAGCTGATGCTTTATCTCTACAAATACATTTAAAAATGATAAAATCGTAATATACATAAAATGTAAAATACATATAGCAAAATAATTAATAAAAATACGTTCCCAAAATTAATACTTAAACTGTTTTAAATAAGAAGAAATCTAATTTGTAATTGAATCCAAAAAAAATGGTAACTTTAAATTAAATAATATTTGAAAGTTGTAATTTGAAATGCAATTTTCTGAAAACTATATTAACTCATTCAGTACTCTTCTTAATAATTCTTTTATATTTTCATCTCTTAGGTTACATGCAATACAGAATATTTGCGACTAAATACATTAAATAAGAAAGCAGATCAAACGCATACAGCATAGCACTCTAGGACTGACTTTTCACTTCATTTGATGTTTATAATTTGTATATAAAAAAACAAAAACAAAAATATGTCATACATAGGTAGGCTTTGACCTTCTGTTCAAATTTATGACACCTCAACCTTAAGTTATTCAATAATATTGTTGTGGAAAAAAGAAAATTAGTGAAATCATTTCAAACCAGGTAAAGGCATAAATGTGTTAGTCTGAGGTAAATAATTCTGCTTTGGTTTTAGAGCAGAATGATTGAGAATATTGGAGTAGAACTTGGGACCATCGAAGCAGAAGCCAAACAGCTGAAATGCGACAACTACATCATGGTTGCTGTTGACATTGGCTTCACGGGATATCGTCGCAATGATGAGGTATGTTTTTCTCAAAAGAATTCATCCCAAAGGATCTGCCTATTGCTTATTTATCTTTCACTATTCTGGTTAATCACTAGTTTAGTTTGAGGCATATTTAAAATGTGAATGTGTACTTTTAGGTATTTTTAGTGGCTGCCTATACTCCAGATGCTCAGTTCGAAGAATGCTCAATGCCAACAAAGACGCTGACTAAAGCTGCTTGTCGACGTCATCGTGTCTCTGAAGTTGTTGAAAACGACAAGCGGCAAATAATATCGTTGCCTTCAAATAAGGTAAGACAAGTGGACAATACAAAAAATCTATTAAATTTTGTATATTCTTATAATTTTCATAATGTCACAGATTTATGAAACTGTATCGCAAATCGAGGTATTTCAGAAATTCATTAATTGGCTGTTGGAATTGCAATTGGCGTCCACTTCGAATGAGATTGTTTTGGTCTATCAAGGCAGGGATAAATGTGTTCCGCGTATGTTATTAAAGGCTTTAAGCAAGTACGATTTACTAACGCCATTTGGCAAAATTGTCATGTGGCTGGTTAATGGCATCAAGCTCTGTAAGGAAATTGTTAAGCTGTTGAACTGTTGAATTCTGCATAAATTATTTACTGCCTATTTATAGCATCAAAAGAGTTATCAACAGTTGAACAAGAAGATAACGAAAGAGCTATTGAAAGTGAAAGCGAGCCGGCTAATGAGATAAATTGCGGGGAGGAAGAATATAGAGACAAAGATGTAGAAGTGGATCACGATTTCGAATTTCCAAATGAATATGATGTTAAAGACAGTTGTAATGCAGAAGAAATAGAAGATATGGAAGCAGATATTCAATATGAACTTCAATATGATGAAATGGAATCAGATGCGGAATCTAATACTAAATTCGATTTTGATTATGAACTAAAATATGATATGAAATATTTTAAGCATTGCGATTCGAATTCAGACAATGAATTTGAAGAGGACTTTGACGAGAAAGATGATATAGTGTGGCAAGATGCCACAGAAGATGCTACAGAGGATGCCACAATATATTCCATAGAAGATGCCACAGAAATCGCCACTGGAGTTGCCACTGATGATGATGATGATGAAGAAAATAGCGATAAACAATTTTCTGTACAATTTTCATCCTCTGAAACTGAGGATGCAGAAGAGGTTGGATTCTCTAGCGATGAAGACTCTAGTGAATGCAACAATGAGGACAGCAAAGAAGACGAAGATGTCGAAGATACTGTTCAGCTTTGGAAAAGCGAGTCCGAAGGCAAAAATGAAAACATCAGTGAAATCAATACTGATGATGACGATGAAGACAAAGATGTCGAAGGTCACGTTCAGCTCTTTGGAAATCCCAGCGAACGCGCAAAGCACATTTTTAATTGGGTCTTGAGAGTAGCAAAAACCGAATCGAATGCAGAAAACTGTGTGGAAAATGTATTCAATATCATTACAACGAATGCTGAGAACATTGTGCCATATTTGCATCATGAGATTAATGAGACTATAAAGCGAACACGATTGGAAACTTTTCGTCCGTTATTTTCGGACAAGACTTCGAAGACGCTGAAAAAGAGTTTGTATTTTTGGCAAGTCATTTTAATCGAACATAGCTTCGATTTGCCGACGCTGCAATTGATTTGGAACGCAAATGGTGCATATGGTTTGTCAGTTGCTATGCGAAGCATTTACAATTTGAGCGAAGATCAACAGCAGCAGTTAATCGAATTTCTTGACAATTATTTTAAAGCAAATTAATGAGTAGGGAATAGTAGGGATTTTTGTACTTTTATGAATGAATACAACTTCTTTGCTATGAATCACACTGCGTTTATAATTCTTGAATACAGATAAATACAAAATTGAATATGAAACATTTATGGCAAAAGTTGTTGCGCCATCAAAGCAGGTGAAATTGGACGATATCATTTTGAAATATTTGAATATCTTAACAGCCATAGACCATTTACTTCAATTAAGTTATTTAAATTATTTCATTAATTTGCGGGGAAACAAATGCTAAACACAAACACGAAAGCGCCGAACGAGTTTTCAAATAAAAATCAACAATGCTCGAACGGCGCAAATTTCTCCCAATGGATCTGGTCTGGGACAATGCGGCAGAAAGGGGCAGGAAGTGTGCTCCTCTGAGCTCTTTTTTGGTGGGTCAAAATAAAGTGCGTTTGCCTCTGCTCTTTTTTCTGTTCTGTTGTTGTACATTGTTGTCGGTTTGACTCGCTTTTGGTTTGGTTCGAGTGTTCTCCATCCCATCTCTCTCTCTCTTACTTTCTCTATATCGCATCTGGTCTCCCTCTCTCTCTCTCTTGATTCCATCTCCATCTGCCACGCACTTCCATCTCACGCCTTTACCGCGGAACGTCCGCGGCTTGCGTTGATTGTTATTTTATTGCCAAGCGCTCATGGAGCGAGCGTCACGGACCAAAGCAGAAATTGTTTGCTGCTGTTTGCGGTTGAAATCTCATTTCATCGTGCAAGCCTCGACACCACAATATACCACCACAGCAACAGCAACAACATCCCCATCTCCCGAAACTATGTCTGTCTTTGCCTCGAAAATTGGCGAACAATTTTGCAATTAAAATGCGAACACAAAAGTTGCGCCAGATATACAATTTGTAACCATTTTCTGCTAATTATATAAGTAGTCCCCCCCCCCTCCCCAATAAAATGATAGTCCGCCGTAGCAAATGACTTTCAATTGCACTTGTGTATATATTTTTGGGACTCCTTTCACTCGGAAAATTCAATAGACAATTGTCACAATACATTAATGCAACCTTATAAGCTTTTTAGTTTCCGCTGAATATTTGCTGCAAATGAAAAGCACAAAACTGCAAACAGCATTGCACAAAGAGCTGACAAATATTTGAATAAAGTTGCCGAAAAATTAAAATAAAATTACAATTTAACAAATTTGGTTTGAAGTTATTTCACTTTTTTTACTGCGGGTATTAGTTGCTCTGGCTGACTATCGAGCATATTTTGTACGCTATGGCATATTTTGAACGTCATTATGCGCAGCCACAAATACGCTGATCTAATAATCAATTAACAAAATACTTTACATTTTCGCACGCGTATTAAAACTAACAACCAAGAGAAAATGTTCTGATTAACCTTACTTATTAGCGGCGTCAGCTAAACTAAATGGCAGCACTGGCAGTCTCATGGCAGTACTGCACTTTGGTGCAAAACCCGATTTGCACGCAAAACGACCAAAATTGGTGGCATGTTCACCGTTTTCACTCACTGTGCAAGCTCTCAGCATATCCCTCGCTCGCTCACACCACTCGCTCTGACTCGCTCTTTCAATTTTGATATTTCCATACAAATTTGTCTTGTTTTCTGTTGTTACGCTAATAACTAAGCTTTACAGCTTAGTACAAATCGCAGCCGTGAAAAAGCTTCCATTCGAAAGCTTTAACTCAAGCTTTCTACCTATGATCCGCTCTTACTGCATATTTACGACAAATTCGCATTGCAGTTTTTGAGCTTGATGTGCATGCTGTTGATGTCTGTTTATACACAGCTGGTCTTAGGTTAAAGTTAAACTTAAGTTCGTTATGGCTAGATCATCCTGATTGTTGTTATTGTATATATATATATATATATATATACTTTATGGAGACGAAGATGCCTTCTTCTACCTGTTGCATACATTTCCTTCTACCCTTTGGGTACCGGGTATATTTAGCTCTTCTAATTAACATCGAAAGACATGGTTTATTTTACTTAATTTTGCTGCGCACAGTTTTTCGTTGTTTATCGATTCCTTCAGCACATCAAACTCAATGCAATTATTAGCGTAAATATCACACTTGAAAATATGAAATAAAAATCAATATATGTAAATAAGTTTTTGTGTGCGGCTTTGTGTGAACTTAACAAATGGACAGCAAATAAATTTCATTGTTTGCCACATTTGAATGTTAATTGAAAATTTTTACTAATATGAGAAGAGTGAATCCCATCTTTTGACAGCTCAAAGCATTGAGTTTCCTGTGAGTGTGTGTGTGTGTGCGTGTGTGTGTGCGTGTGTGTGTGTGTGCGTGTGTGTGTGTGTTAGAAGGGCGTGTGGGCGTGACAGTGGGCTAATGAGCGTGTCAACAGCAATTTGAGAGTCCGCACGGACAAGTGGCTCAAAAATGTTTGAAGGGCACTTTATAATAACTTGTTGACAATTCAAATTATGCAGATAAGTTCGAGGCATCCGCAGGCTTCAAATGTGTTTCTAAATGCGGCTTAAATATGCATATGTCCAGCACGCACACACACATACACACACACAAAACACTCTTACACATTGAGTTTGTATACACTTAAACAGTGGTTATTCGTTAACTAAAGCGCTTTGTCATATATCTTGCCGAAAAAAGAATGTTTAAAAATATGAAACATGTATTCAATTAATATGAATATTATAAAGGCAAAAAAACACAGAAGAAATAATGTTTGAAAAAATCAAACAATTTTGTTCTAACTTAAGCAAGCATTTTTGAGTATATGTTAGTGGGTAAAAAAACATAAAATAATCTTCTTTACAGTTTAAAATAATAAAGTGTATCTTAAATGCAACATTTTTCAATCAATCTAATCCCACTTAACAATTTCAATCTTCTCATCAATGATCTGTCGCCAATAAGTTTTCATGTAGTTTCAGATCCTGGGAAAATTTTAAGTAATTCATATACTACATACTAAAATCAATATATGATGCCAAATTTAAACATAGAAGGTAAATTTTTAAATCAATATAATAATTCTGCAATAATTGCAAGAGAGCTTTGAGAGCTTTTCAAACATGAACAAATATTTTATTAATCTAAAAATAATAATCTTCTTTTAAGTATTTGAAACCTGGAATTCTGGTTTCAAGAATTTGTCATATGTTAAAGACTAAAATGGTTTGAAAATCAAAATTTATAAGCTACTTTTCAATATTTATTTGCGTTTTTTTTTTAAACAATTAAGTAAAACTGAATTATAAATAAATGTTTGATAGCTAAATAATAATAATCTTAATATTCATTTTTTATACTCAGTAATCATTATCTTACGCATTTTGAGTTTTAAATCCTAGTGTTTTCATATTGACCTCGCTTTATTTTTTCCGAATTTAGTCTGTGTATTAAAATGAATAATTTCGAAATTTTGACAGCTTTAAAGTTGCCCGCAGCCACTGTGCGAATATAAATTTGCCCATATGAACATATAAATTTATGTACACATATGTATGAAGAGCATTAGAAAGAGAACGAGAGAGAGAGAGAGAGAGAAAGAAAGAGAGAGAGCGTCCGTTTATTTATGTTAATTTAAATCAACATGCAAAAATTAGCGCTTGACATGACAAGCAGACAGATGTACAGTTAGACAGATGGACAGACAATTAGACAGGCAGCAGTTAGAGCGAGATGGAAGAGAGAGAGAGAGGGAGAGAGAGGGAAGTTTTGTGCATTGCGGCAGGCTGAAACCATTTAATTTAGTTAATTACTTGGCCCTTGATTAACATATTTAAATGAAATGCCGCAACGCTGGCAAATTATTTCACTTAGCCAGGTGTTTGGGTTTGGGGCTCTAAACTGGATGCGGGCAGCAGCCAAAGGATAAAGCATCAAGGAGGAGGCGAAACACTTTGTTTTTTTGTTTTCGGGGGTAGGCGGGGGTCGCGGCCCCTTCACAACCTGATGACACGAACTGGGCGTTCAGGGGGCGTGTCAATATAATGCACGCTTGATTGCCGCTTAGCACGATTAAACAGACTGACCCAAGCACAAGCACTGACTGACTCAGCACTTTTGCAAATGGCCCATAACTGGATTTGTGTTTGGTTTGGTTTTGCATTCGGATTTTCAACTTTTGCACTACGAATTCCCCAAACTGTGTTGTTGTTGCTGCTACTGCTGCTCTTGGTCTAGTCTGACCGCAAATAATTTTGATTGAATTTGCATTAATTAGCTGTGCATTGTGCAATGTGCATTGGCAAATGTTTAACTAATGTTTCCCAGTCAACTTTGGGTTATTTCCTCGCCATTTACACTGACTGCAATTTGCATAAACTTCCTTCTATGCTCTGTTGATACTCTTATTATGATTATTAGCGAGTCTATCATTATCGGAGGCACATCGATTTAATACAATCGCTGTCATCAAGCACTTTATTGTGAGTTCCTTATTGTACTTGCAAAAACAAAACATTTATCCAGTCATCTTCAAAATGTGGAATTTCAATGTATTATTTGATTTGTTATATTCGCTCGTATATATTATATAAATGAATATAATATAATATAGTTCTGTGTATGTATATATAATATAACAAAACAAAAATTCTAAAATCAAGATTTCGATATTAGCTCTAAAAAATGTTGATCTAAGAATTGCGTCAAGAGCATAGTCATCTTGAAGTTAGAAAAACATACCTTAATTTGAAAGACATTTGATATAAGACCAATTTTTAATCTATGTATAAGAGTAAACAATCTTATAAATTTGTAGACTAAACGTCTTATAAGATCAATAAAATATTGCCTTATACTTCGAAGAATTTTTATTAAATTTTTTTATAATTTTACTGGTTTTCATAATTAAATTAGCGCATTTCATTTATACATATAACTTATGTTTTAAAGTTGACTAAACTCTACTTACGATATATTATATTTATCATCGCGATTCGCGTAACATTTAAACTCAGCACTTTCCTCTCTCAGACTATAATGAAAAATGGTTCACGACAGCTCGATTAACTGAGCTATTAACGAAAACGCTGAAAGCTTGATAACAACTTTATAGGAATTTCGATGAATAACACAGTCTTGTATCCTTAATCTAGTATTATTGGTCTTATTTTACAAATTTTGGAATTTGTACTAATAATTTGGACTAATGTTCTTAGTATTAAGCATTCGTTCTTAAAGTGGTCTCATTTAAAGAACGCAATTTTTAAGAAATTTGTTCTTGGTTTGAGAAAATAGTCTTTCTTCCAGTGAAAGGAAATAAAAATCGATTTATTTATATGAATATCTAATAGAGTTGCAAATACTGTGCGAAAAACTATTACTCAAGTTATCAAATATCAAGCAATAAGAGTTTGAAGTTTATTATATTTGAGTTCCAAATGATTACCAAACGTTTCCTTTATCAATTTCTTACTATGCTTAGTATGTTCAATTGCCATTAATAACTATTAAATGTACAGAAAGTAATTGCTTGTTTGCAAATCAAGCAAAATGCAATTAAATGGCATAAGAAGAAATGCAACTTTTAAATATAGCACGAGTATAACAAAAAATTATTAAAATTCAAACAATACAACAAAATAGCCGCATCTAAATGAACTGAAAGCTATTAAAGTGCCTTGCCCTTTAAATAGCCAGGATTAAAATGCAGACTTTGGCCAAGCCAAACGTTGACTAATTCTCAGAAAAGCAAATCAAATACAAATCAAATGCAAATGCAGGCGAATGCTCCCAAGTGAATGTGAAATGAATGTAAGCAAATTGGCAATTGGTTGCTTAACAATGACATCATGAAATGAGCGAGGAAGTTTAATGCTGGCAGCGGCAGTAACCAGCAAGTGAGTCTTTCCCTTATAATTACCATTTGAGTTGACAGCGAAACCCCAAGCACCCAACGCCACCTCCCCTAACCATCTCCTGACCTGACCGCGACGACCACTTAGAGCAACAACTAGGAGTAGTAAATGCGATAAGACAGGTCGAGGACACGCAGTGGCAAGCGTATGAGCAGCAGCTGAAGCAAAAGCAGCAGCAGAGAACAGGGTCGCCTTTCTGGCTAAGCAGATTAAATGCTTTATGCGCAGGTTGCCTGGCGACCGACCAGGATCAGCCGCAAATGATAAAAATAGAAAGTCCGCGAAAGTACACGATGTCTGTGTCGATGTCGTAAATGGTGTCGCTATCGTTGTCGTTGTCACAGTCGAACTCAAAGTGGATGTCGGTTGTTGGTTGTCGATATCGCTGCCAGGTGAAACAAATACATAACTAGATGTGTCTATATGTGTGTGTGTGTGTGTGTGTGTTATGGCTGTATGACGCATACTACGTCTAAGCTGTCGATAGCCGGAAGCATGGCCAAAGGACACAAGAGGAGAAGGAGGAGACGAGGACGGAAGGCTGGCAAACAACATGCGAACAAGCGCCATAAATAAATTTAAATTGCGCCAAAAATCGCACGCTATTATTATTATTTATTATGTAAGCAATTTGCTGGCATTTGTGCGTATATATTATATACTATATATACGCATGTGCCACTCTCGCTCTGTCTGTGTGTGTGTGTGTGTGTGTGTGCGTGCTTGCCAGCGAACAAAGTTTATTAGAACTTTTGTCACAAAATCAACGATGAACAACTTTAAGGAATTTAATGTTGCCGCAATTTACCATTTGGCTGCCAATTTCTCTCGCTCTCTCTCTCTCTCTCTCTCTCTCTCTCTCTCTCTCTTTCTCTGTATGTTTCTGCCAACACAGCAAATAAATCTT
This sequence comes from Drosophila niveifrons, assembly GCA_035046325.1. Lineage (NCBI taxonomy): Eukaryota > Metazoa > Arthropoda > Insecta > Diptera > Drosophilidae > Drosophila > Drosophila niveifrons. The sequence continues at coordinate 5,671,490 of JAWNOC010000063.1, read as the reverse complement.
GGAGACGCGAGGCGAAGACACATTGGCGGGGTAGTGGGGTGAATATTCTGAACAGCGCTCCTTTTCGCATTCAGCTAATTATTATAGCAGCGACAGTGGAACATGCATACAATCAACAATGTGCTAAACAGACTACCGAGATACCCTTTAAATATGTTTTTTCTTTAGATTTTGATTTTAATAGTTAAACCTGTCCAGCAATAATTACTACACATTTTAGTTAAAACTCATTCAGGCCAAGCCTCACACCTATATCAAAAGAACTTGTACCCATTAAACATTATTCTAAGTAATAACTGTAATAATAAATAACATCTCAAGAATTTCATCAATCTATTCTATCCTCATTATTTAATATTCTTGAATCATAAACTGAAAACCTCTACTTTTCCGTTATTATAGATGGTAATTAACCTGTCAACAAAATAACGTAATTTATTTTTAACTTAATAAGTAATTTATATATTAACAGCTCAACAAATTTAGCAGCATTATGAAAAGCGCTTTAAATATAAAAGGAAAATATTTTTACTACAAAGTATAACAAAAATTCAAATGTATTTGACGTAGTTTTCTAAATGCTTTATTAATGACATACGTTAATTAAAATGTCAACAATAATACAAAGTAAAATATGAAGAACTCAACCAACATCGTTGAAAATGCTAAAAATATAAAATTAATTTTTTATGCATTTCTGTAATTTTAGTATTAAAGTTGTTGGTTAAAAACCTTTTTGTTATGCCAGCAATACATATATTTCAATTATTATAAATGAAGTTCAATCAGCAATGTAAATTAACTGCTTATAAAAAGAATGCATTTATGCGGAAATAAAATAGAATTGCAACTTTAAGCGCAAACTAAATTCTTGTACTTACCTCAAACGGAAAACAATAGGAAGCAAACACACTCTATAGCTCATCAAACTCGCCGTTGCCTTTGAACGCTTTCAGTGTGGCCAGTCGGCAGCCTAAAAGTATGCATTAAAACTAATTAACTTTTCGCTCCGTCACCGGGGAATGCCGCAAGCTTAGTTTCATGCACTCGAACTCATGGATGGTTGGTTGGTTGGTTGGTTGGTTGGTTGGCCGGGTTCCAGACTGTTGCCCCAAAATGAAATTATGAAAATTTCAAGCTCTGACGCTTTTTCGCCTTTTGGCCGTCTGCTCAAATAATTCACCACAATACGCGTCGTACACTCAGTTATTGAATTTATTTCATTTTCATATGTATACAATGTTTTAGTTGTTCTTGTTGTTGTTGCTGTCGACAATAAAAATAATTTGTGTAGCTTGACATACGCGTTGTAAGTATGTAAGTAAGTATAGTATATATTATAATATATAGTAATGATGTTCATATATTTACTTATTCATAATTGTGTATGTATATTTATATATTTATTCATATTCATTATACTTATATTGTTGGACTCGAAGACCGTTTAGCCAAAGTTCGTTTTAAATGAATTTCGACTATTCAATGACAAAACTTAAATGCAATTGGTTTAGTAACTTATCAAGTTTATTATATTATGGACAAAAAATAAAAAACACAAAAAAAAACATTATCGATATCTACTTTGTGCATTTGTCAGAGATAATTTGAATTCTTCGCTTCGAGTGGATGAAGGAATCGGTGATGTTTTGTGCTTTCTTTTCATTTAAATTGCTATATATAACCTTTGAAGTAGATATGAACTTTGATACAATTGAGCATATTCTTTGTTGTTGTGGAAACTTTTCATTGCTACATTGCTCTGAAAAGTATGCTACACTTTTTGTTCTTCATATATTTGTTATCCGACTAGTTTCGTTATTTGAATTTTGTGTAGCATATTGAATGCTACACACACACACATATCATTGTACGTATTCATTGAACTTGATATGTGCCAAATGCTTAGTACTATAGACATGATGTTTTTTTGCGCGTTGGTCTCTCTCTCTATTATTTAAAATTGTTTGTTTTCTAGGGACAACTGTTGCGTTTTTTTTGATTGGTGTTTTGTCTCTTTTTCTATGGTCAAGTTTGATATACAATAATCATGCACACACACACACGCATACACACGCACACCAAGGGTAGAAAAAAAGAAGAATAAATTTGTAATTTAAATACAGACCTACTTTGATTTTGTTTTAATTTCACTTAACTAGCGACAATCAAAAGGATATTCGTCATATCCCGAAAAGTGTTTTTATTTTTTCGTTTCCGATTAACTAAGTTTACATGCTATAAAAAACATACAAAATTATGCTTCATATATAATTCGCACTTTGGAGTTTGGCAACAAAAAGGCAGAAGTAACTGCAACTCTCTCTCTCTCTCTCTCGCTCGCTCGTTCTCTTTGTCTCATTCATCTGTCTGTCCCATTCGTTTCCATACACACACTTAAGCTTTTCTTAGATTCTTATATATTCTTGAGAATTGAAATTTGGGGCAAATTCTTTCTTCAATATGGTGTTCTATTATTATTTTTGTTGTTTCTTGTTTATACATTCAATATACATACATAAATAGTTATACAAATAGCTAGTTACACAGTTATCTAGGAGCTGACCCTTTTGAGGTCTGCCGCTTACAATTACAAATTGTTTATATCTACTAAATACATACACAGCTATTACACGCACACACACGTACACACAATCTGGTTCATATAAATGAAACTTTATATTATCATCATAATTATTATTAGAGATACTTTTTTGTTTGGTTGTTGTGTTAACGCTTTCGATTTTAAGTTCAAAGTTTCAAAGTTGTATTTTTGTTTTCTGTTGTTGTTGCGCTAGTTGCTTTGGTGTTTTGCTGTTGTTTAAGTCTCGGCTTTTCGTAAATTATGGCCCAGGCTAATCGGCTTATAGTCGGTGAATGCCCGTGCCCAAAATAAACTATGCAATCGGTTTATCGTCAGATATTCTTCTTTCTTTTTTTCATAGGCACAATGACTGACGTTCTCTCAAAATACTAAATATATAAAATGAATTATTTACTTGCTGAATTCATTGTGTATGCTTAATTATACGTTCATTTCTTTGGTAGTTTCAAATAGTTTTCGGTTGTGTTGTGTGCACTGGAATATAATTATTACAGACTATAAATTTTGTAAATTATTTTTTGGTTTTTCCTTTTGCATTTAACTAATTTTCTTTTTCTTTTTGTTTTTGTTTCACTTGTAATTAATTCAAGTGTAGTTTGACGAATATATTTAAGTCATTTAAGATACTTTCAATTGGTATAAAAAATTAAACTCTCTCTTAAATAAAAATCGACTGATCGACTCTGCAAGAAAACAAACATATTGTAGCACATGACAAACTGTTAGCTCTATAAGCATAAAAGACAATCATTCTCTTTCTTAGTAGTGTAGCTTTTCCACTAAATACATTCGTTTGTTCGTTTGTTGTGCTTTAGTTTGTGAGATCTTTTCTGCTCGATTCTGTTTACCAGACTTCGCATTTCTTAGTCGGATTCATGCGCTTGTCGGGCTTACACTGGAATACTTCAGCGAATTCCTTCATATTCGACAGCGTGCCAATAACGCGAAATTGCGATGGCGAATGCGGATCCTTTTCCATTTGCAGCAGATTAGTCTCATCCGTTGTGCTGGAGCACCAAACCTTCAAACATATATAACAGTTAATAATAGATATCAAAAAAAGCCACACTTTGACACTCACCTGTGCAAAGGACACAAAGAAGAGCTGCTGATGCGTTAAATTCAGACCGGGTAGCTTAAGGACATCCGCATCCTTTTCGGGCTTGGTGCGCAAATAGGCATGATACGCAGCCTTTAGGCCGCCATTATCAGCAATGTTCTCGCCTACACAAATTTATATTAACATAAATTTTTCCATTAAATACTGAACAAAATAAAATTACATCTTAAAACTAATGTGCAAACTCAAAAAAACCTGAATTTTGCAATTCAATTGGGTTCCAGAATGCTTTTGCTTTTGTTTGAGCAATTCGTTACAGAATAGTTAAAAATGAAATATATATATATAAGGAATATTTTCCCAACTTGTCATATATTTATATGTATATTTACATAACATATAGCTCATCACTCACCCAACGTCTGTTTGCCATTCAGATTGCGTCCGTTGAGCTTAAAGCCGCTGTATTGTCGAGCTATGCACTCGGATTTTTCATTGAAACGTTCGATGCTCTTGGCATCCCACCAACGATTAATATTGCCATACTTGTCATACTCGCGTCCCTGATCATCGAAGGCATGCGTTAGCTCGTGCCCCATCACAACGCCCATGGCACCGAAATTGAGACTCTTGGGATTGTTGATGTCGAAGAACGGTGTCTGCAGGATGCCGGCGGGAAAAACTATTTGATTTTTGGTTGGCGTATAATAGGCATTCACCGTTTGCGGTGTCATGCCCCAATTCGTCTTATTCACTGGCTGATCCAACTTCTTGAGATTGCTCTTCAAATTGTAAATGGCCACTTGAATGTTATTCTCGAAATACGCATCTGCTGTGATATTGAGCTCAGCGTATTTCTTATCCAACTCAATCGGATCGAGTATGTAATCGGGGAAACCAATCATATCTGAGATCTCATTGGCCTTCTCAATGGCGCGCTCACGCGTCTGCTTGTCGACCCAGCTGAGATTTTGTAAATTCATTTTAAAGGCTTCGCGTATCTCGCCGATCATTTGCTCCGCCGCTGGCTTGGAGACGCCATGGAAGGCCTGGCGCACAAATATCGCGCCCACCGCAAAGCCAACCACATTGTTTGTATCGGAGACGCAATAGCGCCACACCTCCTCGCCGCCATCGGAGCCCATCAACGCCTTACGCACGCCCTTATACGCATCCCTGAAGGGCTTGGACAAGCAGCTGGTCAGCGTGCGCACTGCCTGCCACGTCAGATAGTTGTTCAGAGTGCTGTCAATGGATGGAGTACAGTGATATTTCAATATTTCAGTGTAATAGTAAAATGTTTTAGTATTTCAAATCTTAGCTGTTATATTCAAACCAATGCTAAACTCTTACCTCGACCTTGACCTACTAACTTATGAATAATGTAATATGTCAAATATAACCTTTGGTATATTTGTAGCGGTATATTAATTTGGTATATTTTAAAAATACCACACTGTTTTACCTATATTTAAAATGGGTAGTCGTCTGTTTCTATCTTACTTGTTTTTTAACAAAAACTCTAGCTTTAAAATTGTGCGTTTTATTCGGTTTTCGTCGACTTTCGGGGGCGGAAATGGGCGTGGCAAACATTTGAAACAAACTTGATCTGCTTGCAAACATAACAAATGCTGTCGAAAAAAATTAGAGCTCTATCTCTTATAGTCTCTGAGATCTAGGTGTTCATACTGACAGACGGACAGACAGACAGGCGGACGACCTCTATGGGAAGCGGGTATAGAAAACCAAAGAATGTGAAGAATGTTGAGAAAGTACTGACAAAATAGTCAAATAAAACAGACGACGACACAGACGCACCATAAATGTGTGTACTTTAAACATAAGTTTTAAAAGAAAATTGTATAAGAAATAAAACAATTATCTCGGCAATTACTGAACTAATCATTCAATAATAAGAAGCTATCACTCACATTTTCCCTGCCTCCGTTTGCTGCATGCTCATGATGATGTTGGAGAGATTTTTGAGAAAGTCGGGCGCATAGACGACGACAACTTCGTCGTCGGTGACGCGTCTGTTCACCAACTGCATGGCATTATCGAAGTGATCGGTCCAGTTGAGAAACGGAGCGAGTAGATTGAGTTCCTTCAGTTTCATGGGATGATACATGGCTTCCTCGTTGCGTCGATCCTCCATCGGAATGGTGATGTTGGCAAGTTTCTTCTCAAAATTGATGACGCCCTCCATCTGGGCACGGGCATCCGTCTCATTGGCGCCCAAGAGCACACAGATCTTGGTCATGTATTCGATATACTCGCTGAGCACCTTGCGATGAATGTCCGTCTTATTGTTGTAATAATCCGCCGTGGGCAAAGTGAGCCCTCCTTGATCAATCTGTATGACATGACGTGTGGAGTTCTTGTCATCTTCACCAATTGCCCAGCCAAACAAACAATTGAAATTGTATCTGCAATTGACAGTAGTAAACATTACTTAAATATCGAGAAATATTGATGTATTCACTCTCACTTGTTGTGCAGTATTTTGAGTGCGCTGCCCAGTTTCCATTTGGTCACATTGTAGCCACTCTGCGTCACATTCCAGCCGCCGATTTTGGTGAGCAAATCATTCATTGGCTTCGCGCCTAGCTTCTCCATGTGCTCATCCACATCCAAGCACGACTCGTAGTAGACCTTTGCCTTGCGCTCTGCATTTGACTTGAAGCTCTTCGCCGGCTTGTCCAGCACATTGCGTATGATCAGCTGATTCATCTGCTCCAACTTGCCGAAGGTGCCCCACGTTGATTTGCCCTCGGGTATGGGATTGTTTTTGATCCACTGATTGCTGCAAGTAACAAGCAATAATAGCCAAAAGGTTAGTTGCTCGTTAGTTAACAATACATTATGTATTTTTAAAAAGACATAAACTTATAAATAAATACAAATTTTAATAGATGAAATTGATTTAAAACTAGGCAAAAGCAAATAACAACAAGTATATTTTCGTAATACGTAAAATGGAATTTAATTATTTCTTGTTTATGTTCCACCCTCTCTTGCATATATAACAACTAAGATAGCTACAACCGAGTGTGATTGACTGTGAGATACCTGCTACCCACTTTGAATAAAATCAAAATAGTGCGGTATTCATTTTAAAATACTAACAAATTAATGTGCCGTAATAGTACTTGAAATATGTCAAAGGCAATTTTTGTATATTGATACAGTATTAAATTCAAAATATACCATACAGTGCAAAATATACCAGAATAATAGCCAAGGCAATTTAAAATCTCAATATGTACGCGTTATTGCCTCCAAAAAAATAACTCCTTTAATAACTTTTACAGTTTTTAAATTACTGCATTCAACCTTTATAAAATCATAATGACTATAGTAATCATCATAGGTATGAAAGGGGATTAGTATGTGTATGTATGAAACAAGCAGAAACGATAAAATATTGAAGTCTTAGCCAGGCAATTTGGTATATTCTGTACTCTATGGCATACACGAAATATATAGTCTTTGGTCTATTCCAGTATTTTTACGGTGTATTAATTTGGTATATTTTAAGAATAATATACTCGTAATATATAATACTTTTATTCAAAATTGGTAGCAGGTATCTCACAGTCGAATACGCTCGACTTTAGCTTTCTTACTTGTTTGATAGTATAAAAGTGTTGCAACTACCAGCATTTTAATAATGTAAAGTATGTATTTAATTAGGCTCTTCAATTGCATTTCCTTATCTTTCTTTCAGTTCCTTTTGTTGCTATTTTTAGACCGATTTATTTTGTGGTTTATGCTTACCATGCATATCCATAGAAATCATCGCAAGGATCCACAGTGACATCAATCGACCTTAGAATCTCGCTCGACGCAAATATGCAGTGCTCATTGAGGCAAGGCAACTCATTGGCCGAGAGGCAATCTACAATGTGATTGAGTTGATTAAGCGATGCCAATTAAATTGATTAAGCGTTTACCTTTCTTGTGGGGCTGCACATGCAACACATGCTTTGTGTTGTCATTCGAGTTATTGGAGAATAACACACAGAACTGTGTTAAAATCACAATTGCCATCACAAATGTGACAATCAGTAAAAGCTTTTCGGTTTTGTTTCGTGATCGCCAATTCCATGTTGCCTGTAAGCCACAATGAAGTATTATCAACATTATTACAGTGCACTTAATAAGCAAAGACAGCACATCATATTTGAATCAAAAGAAATTACAAGGAGAGAAAATATGGCATTCTAAACAACTCATATAGCTTTTCGATCCAAGAAAATATATACTTAAAATAAGAGCTCCATATTGTAAAATTCTTGAATCAAGATTTCATTGATTTAAGTTTAAATAATCTTACTTTGAGTTGGAAAAGCTCTTAAAATTCAAACAAATTGTTCTAGTTTCTTAATCGTCAAATATTCCTTTTTATAAAATTAGAACCCTAATTCTGATGTTGTTGAGGTTAGTTCAACATTTGTGATTTTTTGCTTCGAGTTGAATTTTGACTTTGACCGTATTACAATAAGCATAAATACTTGAATTTCAAGAATATCAAATGTAGTGATATTGCATACTTTTATTCTAAATTTTAATACTAATCTTTTGTATTCAGTTTTGACATCATTTTACTATGCGAAGAATTTTTTCCTCAATTTTATCAAATTTTTTGTTTCCCTTTTTATTTTACAAGTTATTAAACTGTACAAAAGATACATTGAAAAAGATACATTGAAGTTCGTGCATTTTAACAAATTAAAAAAAAAAGTATGCTACCCATAACTTATGTTCCAGTTAGGCATAATGGATAAGGACATGTTTATTTATTTTGCAATATCAAAACAGCACACGGAATTTCGGTAGATGATTTAAAGACCAACTCACTTCAAAATTTTAATTTATGCTCACTCTTGATAACATATATACCATAAGGTATAAATTCTCTTTGTATTAAAATTTAATAAGAAGATTTACTAATTTAAGGAATAAAGATTAAAAACTCTCGATGAAGTCTTCAATATGTCATGCTTATTTATATTACAATATCACAGTCTTTAGCACAACATCTGCAAGTGTATCTGCAACTCAGATTGCTGCTGCTTTTGTATCTGTATCTGTGTGTGTATCTTTAAATTCATCTGCATCGTCATCTGTTTGTTATGTACGGCTTCGGCTGCTGCTGTAACTGTCATTTGTACTCACCCGCGCCGTGTGATAGCGTATCTGCATGCCTGGGTGTCCAGACGCCTCGTTCAGCTGAATGCCGCCAATTGAACTTGAATCATCTTCCGTAAATTCGGTCTGCTTGTAGCGTGTCATCTGTGCGGAGGCAAAAGAGATACAGATACAGATTGAGATTGAGCTTCAGATTCATAATTCAATGTCAGTCGGTTAGTCGGTTACAATCTGCATTCTGTTAGTCGAGATGCGCTATGATCCAGATTAACATCTGGCAAATATATGTGAACTATATATACGAGATACATTTCTCTACATATGTAGTCGGAGGGCGACCTTAATTAAGTCGATTATTATCAGCGTCTCAGTTTCGACTGGCCGGCTATTGTTGTTGAGCCTTATGTGCACATAAGTAAATCGCAAGTAAGCAAAAACACCAACAAATTTCCATAACAAACAGACGCTTACGTTCATTTCCCATCTCCATAAGTATACCTCAAGATTAACAATCAGAAAACAAGAGGAAAAAATAAAATTATGAAATATCTAATTAATTCTTAAACCAAAACGTACTATTCATTTAAAAATTCTTATTGAAATAAGTTAAGCTTATTATTTTAAAAAAGTTTATAAATTTGCACATTATATGATAATTTTAATAAACCAATTATCTAGTTTCTATTATTATCAATATGAAAATGTTACTTCCAACTTTTCGCACTTGATTTATAAGCATTGTTCTTATTCACATGATGAGTGCTGTAAGTGCCTTGCTTATTTGTTTATTGTGCATCTGATAAAAGAGGGAAAGACACAGACTTCTCTACTAAGCGCGCACATTCGCATATGCGGGAGAATATCAATTTGTAAGTATTATTTGGGCTTTTGTCGGCTAAAGCTTTTGTTTTGTTTTTTGTTTTGAGGCCCTCCACTCTTTGTTTGTGTCTCTCTCTCTCTCTCAGGGCTGGCGTCTCTACTGCTTGTGCTTTTTCTCACATTTTTTGTTTGCCAAACTCCCGCCCCACCCCTACGACAGATTTTCTTGCTCACTACTTATTGGATGTCTATTCTCCATATGCCGGTCAGCTTTGTTCAGTTTTTTTTTTCGATTTACTTAGGTCAACTATTTGTACATATTGTTAATGCATTATTTTCCACCTTGCAATGATATTTGCTGATCTGCACTATTGAATGCACTATTAATATTATTACCACTAATATCATCATAGAATGTATTTATAAAAACAAACACACATCTTTCGTGGTCTCTTTGTTTACATAAACAAAGACCGAAGTACTTTCAGAGCAGCAAAATATTTATACTTTCTACACTTCTAAATCAAGAAATATAAACAAGCGAAACTTCGAAGAAAAAAGATTGCTTAACTATAACAAAATTTTAATAATACTTATTTGAATAATAAGCCATAATAATGGAGCTCGTTCGATTGTTATTGATAACTATACGCAAGTATATTTCTATACTGTATATATGTATACATATATTTATTACTGGTGCCATGTAAAGTGTGTATAAAATGAGAATGCGAGATATAAACAGAGATATTGCTGGCGATTTTTATCGCTGTTTGCCCATAAAAATCTGTATGCAAACTGTGCTTAGTTTGATAAGCCAAAATATCCAGACACACCCAGACATAGACACACTACAAGCACAAACCACACACACCCACAACACACACACCTACCGTGCGACAATCGGTGAGCCACATTTTCAGCAATTAGGCGACAGCTACAACAGAATCAACAATGAAAAACGAGCTCGATCAAAAATATATGTATATACACACGTCTCTCAGTTTAAATTGTTTATATATTGCTGCTGTTGTTGTTGCTGTGTTGTTAATATTTTCCTTCTTTTTTTTGGGTGCAAATGTTTGGCGCGCGTTTCGCGAATTAGATCTTTGAGTGAACTGTAGCTGAAGGCGAAGCGAAGCAGTGATAAAGCGTTGAACACACAATATCCGATGTTCATCCCATGACCGTTGAATGTGCACTGAATGGGCGCCACAAACGATACCGTGATGTTGCTTCGATACCGATGCTGATGACGCTGATGACGCTGATGTCGATGCCGATGCCGATGGCGATGCCTTTGGATACACGATGGCGATACTCGACAAACGAAGCAAAGTCCGAAACTATATCAATACATATATATGTGTGTATTTTTATTGTAACACATGGCACATACACGCATACATAGTATATGCATTTGTATTTGTATATTAGCCTCCTGCTTTCGGTTTTCCCGCATTCTAATAGTTCTGCACCATAAGCAAATTAATTGACTCAATTGTGTCGCTGTGTTTGAGCTTCGATATATATGTATATATACATACATATTGATATTGTTATAATTGCTTGCGCCTCCTTGAACTTCAATAAATACTCTCGTAACGCAAAAGAATTGGCATGTCGAAAGATCACCATAATATTTAATAAAGCTACCATTATATTAATTGACGCACCATAAATCATCTCAATGTTTAATGCGACATTTAGTATGCTTATTTAATATATACACATTGTATAGTATTTCTATATACTATTAGCATAGGCTCGCAGCACAAACAGCAGGACTCTAAATAATGATGTAAGCATAATCGAACCTCTATTTAATGAACTCGCTGAATGAACAGAAATTTATTGCCCACACATTTACAGCCTAAAACCACAAAATATCAGAAAAATATGTTCGCTATAATTGCTTTGCAATGTAATTTTTAAATATGCTGGTTTAATAAATACTGTTTACGAATTGATTCTTTGAAGCATTATTCACTTAAAAAAAATTAAGGCAAATTGAATGTATTACTAATTGAGTAATCTTTTTTCTTATAGCAGATTGATTGTCTAAAGAACTGTGTCGATCTTTAGATGGTAAACAGATTAATCGATTTTGATGCTTAAATTTGAATAAGTTACAAGATAAGGCATTTAATAATAAAATAGTATGAATAATTTACGATTAAAATAAAAAAAAAAGTAAATTACTTCACATTAAAACGGTTTATTTTTAACTATGTCAATGTTTAATAAATAACTATAACAATAGATAACGAAAATAACATATTTTCAATAATAATTTTCCTTTTTTTGTTATTAAATCTTATGCCAAGTCAAGTTCTCCCTATAAAAATATATCTCTATATTTGTTATCTTTAATTCTATAGACAAATTTAACTTGGTCACCAAGTTGAAGTTCTTCATGCAAATATATTCATGCAATATATGTTTAAATAGAACTTATATTGTTTGTTTAACTTGTGGTTCGTCCACCGTCTCGCTTAGCCAGTGAGCACTGTATTTATTTTGTATTGACTTACAATATGCTTACAATGCGCACCATTTATCGCACATCGACCGCATATTTCGAGTAAAGATGAAAACTGTTGCGCAGTTCGTTTTTGTTTTTGCGTTCTTCTTTTCGCTGCCAATTCGCTTTTGTGTGTTTTGTTGTTGGCCACACGGGGTTGCAAGGGCAATAATATTTGCCCAAAAAATTTAGCGCCGACATGCAGCTGAAATGTTTTGAAGTCATGTAAACACGCGCGAATCATTTGCCACCCCCCATCCAATGTAAACAGATTATTAAATCGCATAAGACATTCTTTGGACTCTTGATGGGCAAACACACACACACACACACTCAAGCTCAATCGAGTGGCATGCAACATGAAAGACAACGGAAATTCATAATTTTACTTGGAGCACATGAAAGTGATCTGCAGTTGCTCTTAAAGTAGCATTAAGATATGATTAAATATACAATTTGTTATAGAGAAGAGTACGACAACAACTCGGAGTCGTATACGCAATATTTATTTTCAACAAATGCAAAGGTATATGTAAATATATTACTACCTATTTTCTCACATCTTCAGTAGAACAAATACATTTTGTGTTTACTTGTGTGGTTTATTGTAATGTTGATATACGATCGATAAACATTGAGTGCAATTAGTGAAAGGCTGGCAACAAATGAAATGAATACAAAATAAACAAAAAAATAATAAAATGAATTTATTGTGAAATTTACTTATCAATACAAAATAAGTATACATATAAATGCATCTTCCAAAAATAAAGAAAATAAATAAGTAATTATTATAAAAAAAGAGCAGCATTTGATTTACAAATAAATTTATTTTTCAAAAATAAAGAAAATAAAAAAGTAAATAACAATGAATACAAAGTAAATATCCAAATACATTCCTCTTTAAAAGAAACAAATTAAAAATAAATTATTGTAATTAAATCATTGTTTAAACATAAACGTATTCACTATATTTGTTGTATTTGATTGTATTTGACAACATATTAAAAACAAAAACAAATGTAACTGTATTTCAGTTTCAAATCAAATTGCATGTTGAAAACATTTAAAATTCAAAATAAGTAAATATTTAATTATGACATATTTAATGTTTACTTAAATGATTACAAAATAATCCATTTAAATTCGCATTTAAAATGTTTGTTATTTAATACAAATGTACGCCGTGAATATCTAAGAATCAAGTTTGTAACTCAATATGCATTAACATTTCATACAAAACTGCGCAGTTAAATCATAATGAGAATGTCTCTAATGAAAATAGAATTTCGTGAAAGATTATATTTCATGAATTTGATAGCTTTCGCATCAAAGAAATTAGTAGTCCGCATAGGTTTTTGGCAAACTGCGCATATTTATCAAAATAGCTGTAGGTATACACAAACTGTGGCTGTGAGCTGCTAACGGGGATGGATGGATGGATGAATGTTGCTGGGGATTATATAGAGGAATGTGTTTGTGTTTGTGTTTAGTGGAGAAGGAAAGAGGGGGAAGGGATGTGGTTGTAGCCAGGGAATAGAAGTGAAAAATGCAATTTGCAGCAGCAGAGCAGAGCAGAGGCAACAGCAACAGCAGCAGCAGCAGCTGTTCATGCGCCAAATTGCATTTGAGACAAGTTCAACTTTGGTTGCTATCGCATAATTTTAATCGAATCCGCACGCACACAAACACCCCAAACTTATGTTGCTATCGCTCTCGCACACACACACACACACACACACATACACACTCGGTTAACTGTTGGTTGGCTTATGTGACATATGTTAGACATATGTCTTGGATTCGAAATGGCTGCAGGCTCCATTTACAGTGCAGTCCAAGTTGCTTGCCTCCAATAAATAATATATATATATATACCAAACGCACTCTATGTGTGTATGTGTGTGTGTTGAGCAGGGAGGAGATGTGGGGAGGGGGGCGTGGCAGGCAATATGAGCTGATTAAATTGCGATGTCAATTAAAAATTTCATTAACAGTAAAACTCATTTGCGAAATAGGGGGGAAAAGGCAGCAGTCGATGGCCTGCAGCATTGTTGATATCGCGCTCAACACACACACACACACAAACACACACACAAAAGAGAAAGAGAAAGAGAGAGAGAGTAAGAGAAAGAGCGACGCTCTTTGCCTACCTTTGCGCTCATTTTTTTTATGCGCCTGAATAGATGCAATAAACTTTTTTCCCAGCTCGCTTTGTTGCTGTTGTTGTTGTTCTTCTTCTAGTTCTTCTTCTTCTTCTTCGTCTTTTTACTATTGTTTATTGTTGCTTATTTGTTGATATACACACACACACACATATATTTGTGTACATTTTTTTTTGAGTTAGCTTTTAACCACTTTTCCGACACTTATTTGTTGCTTTCCATTTTAACTTTCTTGTTTAGTTTGGCTTCTTGTTTATTTATTTTATATTGTTTTTGTGCCAAAAATATGGCCAAAGCATTAATTCAGCCTTAGCCACATTCTCGTTTACAATTTTGTTTATAATTTAGCGAATTCGCGTTGGGATCGGATAAACCAAAATAAGTCTATTTTCTTAGTGTTGTTTTTTGGCAACTGATTTTTGGCTGCCGCCGTTGGCGCTTGTGTTGCAACTGAAAATTCCACCACCAGAGCCAGCATATTCAAGCCTCCAGAAGCCAAGTTAGCAGCGGACCGAGCTGAACAATGTCACTATCAAGCCGAAAAGCAATAACACACACACACACACACACACACACACACACACACTTACACACTCAGATAATGAGTGACTGAGTGCGACGATGCTGTGCGAAAAGCTATTGCCATCGGTTGGAAAACCGCAGCATAGATGAAAACAACAAATAAACACACGAGCGTAGTAAAAGCCCAAAACACACGACACTCTCACACACACATACTCTCTTTCTCTCTCTCTTGCACACACACACACACGCACCCCTTGACTTTGTTCTGGGAATCGTGCTTGAGGGGGATAAACTTTTCTAGTGGAGTGCTCAAATCGTCACTGCGTTTCTATTGCGCAGCTGCAAAGTGGCAACGCTGCAAAGCGCTACCATATCTGTGAATCTCAACGCCAGGTGGCGCCTCAGTGTACATTTTCTGCTACTGCGTTTCATTACAATCCTGTGGAAGTTAACTATTTCAAATCTGAAATTCAAGTCTAAAATAAATTGGAATTGAAGAGAATCTATGTTGCCGATCAAACAAATTCAAGTTACATATATAAGATATTATGTATAAATAAATGCCGTATTTGGGTGAGTTTTCTTCATTTTTTACGATTATTTAAGAAATACTTCTTTACTGTAGGGAAACAAACGCTTACTGCTCTCGCATCTTAGTTGTTTTTGATAACAATCTAGATTATTTTGCATTCTATAGTATATTTTAAGTGTAGTATATATAGTTTAATATATTATATGGTATAGTTTAGTCTTCTTTGGTATATTAATTTGGTATATTTTAGAACATGGCTCTATTAAAAATGAATAGCGAGTGTCTCACAGTCGATTGTAGCTTTCTAACTTGTTATCAATCAAAAAATACACTTTAAAATTTAAATTTTTACACAAACTATATTAATAATTCGTATTTTATAAGTAAGTTTTAAGATATGTATATAATTAATGTACAAAAAATTGAATGTTATATTTATATTTTTGTATTAATATACATAAACTAAAGCACTTTAATTTTCTGATGTTATATGTTAGTTATCAATAAATACGTACTGCATTCAATCAGAATTAAGCTTAGTTTTATTTCCATTATTAATAAAATTATTACTTGCTTCAAACAAAAATAATCTTAAATATTCCTCAAAAAGTTGAAGGTTTGAACCGCAATAATTTATTCCTAGTAAGCTGCATTTAAAGTAAAGCAAATTCTTGTGTTCAATATTTATTTAACAGCCTCATTTTCCATCTAAGCGTTAACAGAAGAGAATAATAATAATAATAATTTTCTCGTTTGACTTCAACTTTAAAAACTAAATGCAAAAATGTTGTTTAATATTAAGTAAAAACGTTGGAGAAGCACTTCCATATACATATACATATATTTAGTAACTTAAGTTCGTAGGCATTTAAATAAAAGTCGACCTATTTATTACGAATCTACGAAAACAGCTCAAATGCTGTCATACAATAAACAAATGCATACACATACACATATGTAAATATAGTCGAAGAAAGCAAACAACGAAGTTTTCGTGACCCGTCGACAATTGTTGCATATGAGTAAAGCGGCAAATATTTGGCTTTTGCTTCTCTTATGTTACAACAACAAGGCGAATGCATTGTCTGCCTCAATCTGAGTCTCAGACTCGATTTCGATTTCGATTTGTTGAGTGTGTGTTTTGGGCCTGTCATAAACGAAATGTGTTAAAAAGTGTTACCCCAAAATAAAAGTAAAAGTAATGCTTAATATCAGCTGCCAAATTACCTGATCTTACGAGTATATATTTAAATTTTGAGTATAAGATCAGAAGCCACACTCGAGAAGTCTCGACACACGCTTCGTCATGCATATCATTAATGAGCCAACAAATTAACGTGTTCTATACCGGAAAAATAAAACGCTTGTGCCTCTCCACGTAAATTCGTGTAAATTACAAATAAAAGCAACAACTACAACAACAGCATCAGTAGCGTCTTGCACAAATTTGCGTGTTCTGTATTGCAATAATACGAATCAACCTCAACAACAACGAAAAAGTGCTTAAAACAATTTGTAAAAAAATCAAACAATTAATCGTCAAGCCGCTGCCTAAATACTCTACAATGTTCAATTCAAATTATTTGCTCAAGTAATGTATTTATTCGCCATTTATTTCTTAAATTTTAAATGATGTTAAATATGTTTATATACATTTGTTTACTTTCAAGTTAAACACTTAGATCCTTCCATTTCAACTTAGTAATTCATAATTTATTTCACTTAGCTGTTTAAAATTTTTAAAAACTTTAGTTGACCATTTAAATTAGCTCTTAAATGTAAACACTTAAATTCAGTATTTTATAAGTAAAATAGTTGTTTGTACCTTAGTTTGCTTCACTTCCTATTTTTCATACTTTATAAAATATTTTACCATTTGTTAACAAATCACTTTACATATTTGAACGCTATTAAGTATTTTGTTTACATTAGTATACATATATTTTCTTTTCTGGTATGAATTAACTTTTGTGTTCAATTTTTCATAATATGTTTAACTATTTAAGATGTAACAATCTTGTATCATACACTTCCTATTTGATCTGTTGTAATCTGTAAAACTGTTTAAGATATAATTATACATTAAATTCAACTATTTCATTATTTGAATTTTAATATAACTGAAATTAATTATTATTACTTTTTCTCAATATCGAAGGCTCATAGTCGACTTTTCATATTAAAAAAATGCTTTTGACTATTTCTTGATGCTTTACTTTGCTGTTCTTTGCTTTTTTATTATAGCTGAAACCCTTTTTGCTAATCATTGCTAAAGCAAAATTATTAAAATGGTAAAATAATGTATTTTGCCACTACTTTCATTCTCTAGTACTAACTTTTCATGTGGAACATTGTGTGGTATTTCATTATGCTTTACTTTACTTTACTTTTAACTTTATTTTACTATTTTATAAGCTTAGATGCTCTTTATTGATAAAGCAAAGTCTTAAGTGTGAAAAGTAGTATATATTACTTGTATTTTATTTATAAATTTTTCTTAACTTTTTATTCATGTTTGTTAACAAGCTCCACAAGCCATGTTTAGTACCCAATGTAAGGGCGCCATGAGCAGGTAAACAATTAAAAGCAACAAAAGTAATGATGACTCGCTGACAACAACAAGCTCAACAGATCGAGTAAGAGAAAGACAGAGAGAGAGAGAGAAAGAGAGAGTGCGAAGAAGCGAGAGAGCATCAAGTCGAGGTTTTTTTTGTTGGGGGGGAACTCAAGGGGAACTCAGGGCTGTGGCTGTGGGAACCAGTTTAAAACCGTTGACGTGATGCCGCCAGCGAATTAGTTGCAGCTAGTCGGCCAAACCTTAAACATGTCTCAAAGCGATCGTCGGAATTGTGTTGTTGTGATTTGCCTTTTGGCCACACTCTCCCTGGGTGAGTGCAGCAGTTCCTTGGATTACCAGTGAAAAAGAAAAGAAAACGCTATAGAACGAAATTCAAACAAATACATTATGTATCCGCAGTGTATGCCCAGGGCACTTGGGGCGGCGGCAACGCAGCCGGCGCTGGCGCCTGGTCCAATTCACAGCCCGGCGGCGCAGGTGGCATGCATCCACCCGGCAGCCTCGGTGGCCAGGATCCACAGATAAGCTACGGCTATGCGGGCGTCGATTCCCGAGGCGGCGCCTACGGCGGAGCTGGCGGCAATGGCGGTTACTATGTGAGCGGCACCGACGAGCATGGACGTCCCTTCTCCTACAACGGCGGCGTTGGAGCTGGCGGACAACCGCTGCCCGGACAGCCAGGATATCGCAACTATGGCTACTATAACGGAGCTGGCGCTATGGCCGCATCTCTGACCATGGCTCTGGCCTTGGCTTTGCTCGCCTCCAGATCGTAGAGTCGCTTTTTTTTTGTAATCATTCTTTTTTTTTTTAGTGTTTATAAGTTTAATTTATACAAATGAGATACCAAAATTTATTGTGGACTTCTGCAGCAATAAAAACAGAGTTTGTATTAGGCGCTAAGCAAATCGCAGCAAGTTGATTTTATTTGAGTTGAGTAAATTGCAGCCAGCAGCATCGTCATAATGTTTAATAACGCTTTCAGAATTCAATTTGTAATCAAGCCAGGCGTGTATAATTGCAAAATAATTAATGAAACTGCGAAACTCACTTGGAAGAAAACCTCACGACTATTTATATATTCTTTTTGTTTTTTTTTTGAATACATTAAATCGAAAATCTCTGGGAAGCATATTGCGTTTGTGCATTTCCATTAATTCCGAAATGAGTGACCATTAATTAACGTCAATTAAGGAGCACTACAATAACAATGTGAAGCAATTAATGAATTGATAATCGTTACGTTGTCGAGTCAAATAATATTTCTATTTCTATTTCGTTTGATAAAGTCGATAAAATCAAGCTTGAACTTAAACTCTCTGGAAAATATGATTACAGTATTCGCAAAAGATGAAAAAGTTAACTTTATCACAAGAGAAAAACGTACTATAAAACAAAACTATATTGTGTGCAAAAAATTTGTTAATATTTAATCTTCTTAAATATATGAAAAAGTTCAATACAAAAAAATAGAAGTTACAATAATAAAAAACATTTTCTTTAACATATAAAACAGCTTCTAAAATTTATAAATAGACATGTTACATTAAATCGAAATTAAGACAAAAAAAATCATTATTTTTATTACGTAATAAAACTTCTTACATTACAAAAAAATATTAGATCAATTTGAATTTTAAATCATAACAAAAATTTTACTATAATACAACATATAATCAATATATAAATAAATGTTTTACATTATATTGAAATCAAAACAAACAACAAAATGATTTGTTTGCATATAATAAGCATTTGAAATAAACGTACAAAATCTGCTACATTAATATGAAAATAACAAAAATTAAACTTTTAAATAGATGGAAAAATTGTAGCATTAAAAAGTAGTTAAATCAATGAAATAAATATGACAAAATAAACAAATAAATTAACAATAAAATTAACATTTTAAATATATAAAAAAAACTTTCAAAATACACATATGATTATTGAAATAAAATCAAAACAATAACATTATTAATGTTTTTTAATGTCTCAAACTTTCAACATCTCCAAATAAATGTATTTATGAGAGCACTAAACTTAAAAGAGAGTAAATATATATGCATAATTATAAAAAATACTAAATTCTTTAGAAATGTGTCTTTCATGTCTTTCTGCCTTCCGTTTCCAAGTTCATAATTAAACGCTTTCTTGCCACTTTCCTTTGCAACCTTTTTGTTTCGTTCTATGTTAGAACCTGTTTCATTTCCAGTTAGCACAATACTTAAATTTCTTTCACAAACAAGTTAAAAGCCGCTAAAAGTACTGTTAACCAGTTTTTTAGGTAAACTTTTCAATTCCTACTTGCAGTTATTACACTGACTATAAATCGCACTAAAACTCCTCATTTAACCTTCAATATTTAGTAAATTTCAGCTGCGCAGCTTTTACATTTTTCGTGTTAAAAATAGTTTGTTATGCAGTAATTTCCCACGCAGTTGCATAACATAATCGACTGTCAACCACATGAGCAACGCCCAAAACATGGAAAACACATAAACGAAAAAATTCTAATGTGGCCCAAAGCGTAGTTTGTAAACTGTAGCAAACACCTGTAGATAGAGCACGAGCTATATCATCTGACTCACTGGCTTTGGGTTATGAGCTCATCGTAACGAAAATGAAAACAAACGCCCAAAAAAAAAAAAAAAATAACTCATACGTTGATTCTCCATCAGATACACGAGAGTATTTATTTATTCAGATACTAATTGGTGGCTACATCTACTACTCACCTCAATACGAATACTACGTAAATGAATCCAAATACGTATGCGAATACGAATACGAATACGACACTGAGGGCTCTAAGTGATTCTCTATACAGTGGGGCAAAACTTTCAATCAACATATTTAAATTGATAGAATGGAAGTTTTCTTTTTTTTAAGTTTTAATTTCAGTTATTATATAGAAAAAATTAAAATTTAATAAACTAAATAAATGAAGTAAATAAAATAAATAATCATAAATCATTAAATAATAATAATAATAAATCAATAAAATAAATGAAACAATTAAATAAAATAAATAATTATAACAAACTGCAAACTTACTGTCTGATTTGATTCTTCTGCAATCAAATAATGAATAAATAAATTAAATAAAATACTTAAAATTAAATAAATAACAATAATAAACTGTTAACATATTGTCTGATCTGATTACGGCTTCCCCGATTTCTGCAGCATTTTCTTAAATTCATTATTTCTATTTCAGTTCCCCGAGAATTTTCAATTTATAGTCAAGAACATAAATATAGCTGCATATGTTATACCTGAAACATTTTAATTTTCATTATTTCATAGTAAATGCATTGTTTATTTAGTCGTAAGCTTTCCCACAATACATTTTAAATACCCCCATAATTTATAATTTACTGTTAGCAATCCATAACTTAAACGTTTAATTACTAGTTTCAATTTCTTACTATTACTAAACTTACATAAAAAGCTTTTGTAATAAATTAAATTTGAGACACATAGCTACAAATTAGAGCTAAAGATCTACTTCTGTACTCTATTTCTATTACTGTCATAAATAAAGTCTCTAAAGTGCGAAACTAGTTAATCAAAAAAGTAAACAAACGCTCTAAAAAATATTGCCAACACTATTGAAATAAATTTGTATTTTCATTTACTTCTTTATTTCTTACATTTAATTTTAAGTTTTAATCTAAGCAGCTACAAAATTTGTAATTTTTGACAGATTTTTTATTGACGTCTCTAAATGTTTCAAATGGTTTTTTTTATACTCCAATATTTGGAGACCACTGTGCGTGCTTGCATAGAACTTGACAAAGCCTGTCGGAGGTAATTGGCCTGCTGTTGTTTGTTGTGAGAACATGAAAATGAATTGCTGACTTTCTTTAAATATGAATAAGTAATTTGCCTAAGCATGAGAACATGCCACCAACTAGCAACAACAAATGCTGATGCGATTAACTTAATTGCGGTCGCAGCTAATTTCAGTTAAGAGACTCGCAAAGATTTTGTGGTTTCGCTATGCGTCAGTCGACCGACCCGAGCTCATCAATGTCAACTTATGAGACGCCCAGCCCCGCCCCCGCTACTCCAGAGATACATACATATGTATCTATATACATACGTGCAACAAGTTGAGCTCTACGTGTATTGGATGTTTATCAAGCTAGGCCGCAGCGGAACTTTGTTGTGGGCGTGCGTGACTGACGATGTGCTAATTCACTTGCAGCTGAAGCGCCAACTTCAACTTCAACTACGATTGCGACTGCGACTGCGACTGCGGTTGTAGCCAAATACAAATAGTCTTTCCTAGGTCGTGTGAACTTGACTTGGCTGCCAACTGCACTCAAGGTTGTGTGTTTCATGTCTATCACATCAAAACAGATTACGAGCGCTACTCCAAATTGCAGCTAATCAATTTGCCAACGCGATTGAGATAAACACTTCAAACTCAATTAATTCGAAATTCATTGCATACATAATTGAAATACTATTATATCATGTTATAGAAAAGTTCATTTAGCTATTAAATTTGCAATTCATTATTCATTATTGTTGGCATTAACCTGGGTTCCTCTCTTACTCTCTCTTTTAAATACTCAACTCACCTTTTTGTTTTAGCTTGTTTATCGCTGCTCCTTAAAACAAAATGTGGAATACAGTGAAACAATTTGATATTGGAAGTCCTGTTTACAGGAGCAAATTTATAAATAACAAAAATAATATAATAATATTTACACTTCTATACTTGACAAAAGGAAGCAAATCAATTTATTGGGATCCAAATCACTAAATCGAAAACGTGTAAAATTTCAGCTTTAAAACAAATAGAAAAATGCCAAAAAAAAGACCAAATTCAGATTACAAGTACATCGAGTAGTAACAAGACGAGTTCAATGTCCTTTTGCCAGTTGATTACCCTTTTCAAAATAAATTAATTTCAGCCAATTTAAGCTTAGCAAAAAACTTCTGCAACAAAAAGGGCAACTCACAAACTTACTCGGTGGCGCCATCTATCGTATGATAGATATTACAAAATATTCACTCCTTGTAGCATACTTTTAGGCTGTAACAATTTACGCCTTCTGTCTTTCTGCTTGCTGTTGACTTCTGTTCGCCTGGTATTTCAACAAGACGATTTCAATGTCCTTTTGCCAGTTGATTACCCTTTTCAAAATAAATTAATTTCAGCCAATTTAAGCTTAGCAAAAAACTTCTGCAACAAAAACGGCAACTCACAAACTTACTTAGTGGCGCCATCTGTCGTATGATAGATATTACAAAATATTCACTCCTTGTGGCATACTTTTAGGCTGTAACAATTTACGCCTTCTGTCTTTCTGCTTGCTGTTGACTTCTGTTCGCCTGGTATTTCAACCACTTTACAAGCCATTTTTCAAGCACATTCAAAAAATTTTCCAATGCTTCTACTAGCTGCTTAGTAGCGCCATCTATGAACAAAATGTGTTCTCTAGTATTGAGTAAGCAAAAAGTGTAAACAAAATACATAAATTGTCTAATAAACAATATTTTGATTTTTATTGACCATTTTGCGTGTTATGATTTGTTGTTTAATTGCTAAATGTGTTACTTTTCGCTTTTCAGCAAATGTTATAACATTTCATTGCTGAAGACGACATTCCCAAAAAAAAAACACAAAAAAAAAAAAACATTGTTATGCGTGATTTAAACAAAACATCGCTTTTGATCTCAATGTGTTAAGTTGGGTAATTTGGGGTGAGTTTCAAGATACCCAGTCGTAAATGGGCAGCATAAAAATTCAACTTGATTACATACATAATATAATAATTATACAATAATATAGAATTTGCAGCAGTATATATACTTTCTATATACTAGAATATGCATTTAACTACTATTTTCTTTTCCTTTTTTTTTTTGTTTTTGTTTCATGTTGGGGAAAATTGGAAACAAATTACACAAAAAACATTTTGCACATTTATTCGTTAATGTTAATGACAATGGATTAAGGAATCGAATCGAGGAAAAGAGTAAAGGAGTAAAGGAGAGGGGGGCGGGGTGAGCTGTTTGTGGGGAAACAAACATTTGATTTTAGTTTCATTTTGGCTACATGCTAATACAATTCATTAATTGATAACATTCGTTTCAAAAACCATAAAATTTTGTTCATTTACTCATTTGTTGTTGTTACGTTACATTTTATATATTGGTATTTTCTTCTTTTTTTTATTTTTCATATTACTTTTGTTCAGGCATCCTTTGTGTGTGTGTGTGTGTGTGTGTATATTGTAGTGTATATTTTGTATGTTGAATGTATCCAGCTTATGGCGTTCGTTATTCATTTGTAGATCAAACGAAACATTATCAAAAAAAAAAAACAAAAAAATTACAACTGACTATTATACAAATATATGTATGTGTTTTATTTTTTATTCTTTTACTGTTACTGTTGTTTGTTGTTGTTGTTGTTCCATCGTCTATAGAAATATATATATATATGTATATATGTGTGTGTGTGTATATAGTGTTGTATATGTATGCATATGTATTGTAGACTTGTCCAGCATGCTACTCTGGCCCAATATATGTTGCAAGTGTTTCTCTTTCTGTGTGTGAGTTTGTGTCTGTGTCTGTGTCTGTATCTGTATAGTATATACATATATACCTATGTATATACGGGGTATACGATGTCGTACAAATATAATTCGTTTTTTTATTACTTTACTTGTATTTTATATTTTTTTATATTTTTTTTGTGTTTTGTTTTTGGCTAGTTTCTTGCTCTCTGTATACCACTTCTCAATGTTGTAATTGAATTGTTTTTATCCTGCATCTGTGTGTTTTCTTTCGCATACATTCCCCTTTGTCCCCCAAATCCCCCCCACATACCTATCGCATTACCCATTACCATTCCCTATATATGGTCCGAGTTGTAAACTGTCTTTTACTTCGTTTTTTGTTTTTTTTTTGATTTTGATATATAAGTTTTTTGTATTTTTGGTATACATGTTTCATATGTTTCTGCTATGCTCCCTATATACTTACTTATGTATACTTTATATGTACGTATGTATGTATGTGTGTATCTGTCTGTGTGACTGTGTGTGTGTGTTTCATCTGCTTTCTCGGTTACTCCACACACACACACACACTCGATTATTCGAGTATTCGCTTCACTACGCTCTCTACCGCTCTACATATAGCACTTGACACGCCTACTTTAGCCCCCTACATGCTTATATGTAATATGTACGTGTATATGTTTGCTTTTTGTTTTTTGTTATGCTTCCTACTAAGTTTCTTGGCACACCTTCAACTAGCTCAAATCGTATACAATCGAAATAAAACAAGCAGCCCAAAAGTATGCAACAAAATTTTACATTCGACTTGTGAGAAGACTTCTTTGATATTCCTGCATAGAATCAATTTTTTGAAACTTAAAAAGAATGTAAAGATTTATATTACTGAACTGCAAACTATTTATAAATTTGCTGGAACGTTTGATATTTTTGAGTTTTTTGATGTTTTTTCTCTTTACCAAATAAATAAATCAATTCAAACAAAAGTGTCTGCGAGGGTTCTTTATAAATATGCAAAGTTCGATTAAAATGGATTTTTATTATGGGCTTTTCTTTTAATATCATAAAAAAAAGAATTTAGTAAAAAATAATAATGATCATATTATTAAAAATAATAATAATAATAATAATAATATACATATATAATATATAGATAATACACTGTATATATGTATGTTTATGTTGTGTGTGTGTGTGTGTGTGTTTTGTTTTTTTAAATTAAGTGCATAAATTAATTTGTATTTGGTATAAAACAAATGATTCTCAATTGCTTACAAACTAAAAACGCTAAGCATTACAATTAAATAATATAATTAAAGTACTTCTTGTTAATATATGTGACTTGTAGTTGTTGTTTTGTTTTTCTTTCGATTGTTTATTAAGGATTTTTGTTATGCAACTTAAAGATAGTGCTTCAATTATGTTAAGAATATATATGTATATTTATATATGTATTTATACATAATTATATAAAAAAAAATGTTTAGTATATGTACTTAATTTGGTCTAAATCATACATGTGTATAAAACCTATGAATAATTTGTTGCAGAAATCAAATTTCCCAAAGTATTTTGCTCAACATAAATAAAAAAAAAAAACAGGAAAAAAATTGAATATATTTTGCAAACATGCTTAAGGTTTTTCTCTTCTCTTCTTTCTCTCTCTCTCTCTCTGTCTCTTTTTCTATTCCATTCTATTATTTCTTTCTTGTTTCACTTGCATGGTTTTTCTATTATTTTTATTTATTTTATTTTTTTTGCTTACAAAAACTAACAACAAAAAAACCAACAGCGCGTAGAATTGTGTTAAGTTTTTTCTTTTTCTCTTCTATTTTCTCTCCTTCTCCTTCTCTTTCTCTATCTCTCTATCTCTCTCTCTCTCTGGTTGGATTTTAACAACGATTTGTTGGTTCTCCAATTTTAGCAGAGCGTGTGCGCAAAGTTGATTTGCCTGAGCATTAATTTTGTGGAGTAGTATTCAGTTGAAATTAAAGTTGAAATGAAATCGAATTGACACTAATAATAACAAACAAAAAAAAAGGGGGTAGAATAAAATAATTGAGAGATGAAACTTAAGATTGTTGACTAAACTCAATAATAAATACATTTAACTTAATAACAAATTATGCGTGTGTGTGTGTTGGGGTGTTTTTTGTTTTTTGGGTGTGTGCGTTGGGCGCATAATAAATAATAAATTATGTAAATTACAATTACATATACAATGTAAATCCGTATCTTGCATTTCCTTAACTCTCATTTCTCATTTCGCATTTTCTTTTGCCCTCTTCCCAATTTGGTCATGTGTATATGTGTGTGTGTGTGAATGTGTGTGTGTAGGTGTTGCTTTTGTCTTTGTTGGTTTAGCATCGATTGATCTAATCCTCTCGCCTCTTAAAAGCTAATGAAGCATACGTATCCTAAGTGTTCCATTTTGTTTTTCTGCTTCCACTTTGCTTGCCTCGACATCGTCATGATCATCATTATCATCTCTTGTTATCTCTATCTCCAGTTGCATTTCCATTCCCATACCCAATCCAATTTCTTTGTGCTGTTGCTGGTGTTGTTGTTGTTGTTGTTGCTGTTGCTTGGCTCGGCGCTAGCTGCACACGAGCGCATTCTTTTGGGGCAACTTAAGCAGGCGACGCGTCCGGAACTCGTAGGCACGACGACAGAACATCACCAGCTCCGGATTTGTGTGATCGGGCACTGTGCGCACCGTGTAACAATTTGCCGTATTACTGCGACGCGGCACAATACTCACATCCTCCACATCCTCCTCGGCCGCACGGAGACGACGACGATATCTAATGAATAATAGTTCATTTTTGAATATGCATTTCATTTATGCAAATGCAACTGAACTTACCTGCAGTACTCGCTAAAGGTCAGCACGTAGCACTTGTCCTCGATGCAGGCCACCGAATTGTGATCCCGATGCCGTGATGCGTACACCTCATCCGGGCAATCGTTACGCTGTCGTCCCTGATCCGTGTGCTCTGGTCGATAGTACCACAGCAGCGACATCATCATCTCGCCTGCAAAATGCAAAGCTTGATTAGAAAACGAATACAGCTACTTTATAAGAGTGAATGAAAAACAATTAAATAGTTTCCTCAACATATTCCCATAAACAAAGAAAATAGGTAACCACAAAAAAAGGAAAAAAAAATGAATACAAGTAATTGAAATAGACTTGATGAATTTACTATTCAATTGTGGCCTCAATGTACGAGTACATATATTAATTATGGAGAACATATTGTTGTACAATAAGAAAAAAGTAACATAGACCCCTAGTATGTAGGCGTTTTAGCCCATACAAAAGTATTTCTTTAATAACTTCCACAATTTTTATCTGATCGCAACCAAATTTTCAGAAGTCGCATAGACTATAGTTTCTAATGTATATCACAAAATTCGCGACTCTATCTTTATTATTACGTTTGTAATTCGATTTTTTCTGATTTGCGGGGGCGGAAGTGGGCGTGGCAATATTTTGAAACAAACTTGATCTGCGTGCAAACATAACAAATGCTGTCGAAAAAAAATTATAGCTCTATCTCTTATAGTCTCTGAGATCTAGGTGTTCATACGGACAGACAGACAGACAGACAGACGAACATGGCTAGATCGTCTCGGAGATGCCTCCTTCTACCTGTTACATACATTTCCTGCCGGCATAAAGTTATAATACCCTTCTACCCTATGGGTAGCGGGTTTTATTAAGATAAACTTGTGGTAAACTATTTCACAATAAAGTTTCTTCTCTTCTCTTTTGTAGATTTGGCTATAAATATCGGCGCACATAATACTTGATCAATAATATGAATTTGCAATAAAAATTAACTACAATCTTACTACGTTAAAAGCAAGTAAGAAAGCTACAGTCGCATGTGCTCGACTGAAGGAATGTTAACTGTTTGAAGTTTAAGATTTAATCACTTAGTAGATAGTCTCAAAGACAGTATTCAATAAATGAAAGTAAAGTATAGAAAAAACAAAAGAATTTGTAATAAGTAACACTCATAGTTTCAGACAGACAGACAAGTAAATGAAGAAAGAAATGCTAAATAGATTTTTTCTGATGAGATGTGTGTGTGTGTGTGTGTGTGTGGCAGAGTACAGTACACGGCAGCTTACCATCCTCGGGATTCTGCCAGAGATGCGCCACCTTGGCGACATAGGGCAGCTCGTTGTCCTCATTCGCCTTGAGCAGCACACAATCGCGCGTCCTGATGATGTCGCCCTCCACATGTCGCATCGCTGGATAGCAAGTGCGCAGCACCAAAGGATCATCGCTCTACGAGAGGTGTGAGAGTTAAGCAATTAGTACTCGAAATTGAGCAATCACATCACGAGATCGACTTACGTTGAGAAAGACGGCGCCTTGGAAGGCTTTGCCCTCCCACATCCAGCCGTTGTTCCACTTGGGCACCACATTGGCCCGCGTCGCCGGCGGCTGCGTCTCGTCCAGCTCGTTGCTGACGCCGCCTGGTCGCTGTCGCTGCTTCTTCCGGTTGCCGAATTTGCAACGCGAACGCGCGCGTTTTGTGTGCGTTGTTGCATGCGCTTGACGTGCTGTTGCAGCTGTTGCTGTTGTTGCTGTTGGTGTTGCTGTGGGCGTTGGCGTCGTTGTGGGCATGGTCGCATTTGTTAACATGGACTCGAGCGGCGTTTGGGGCACCAGGAACTTGTGTTGCTCATCGGAATGTTGCTGAGGCGGCGTATTGGCTGATGTGGTTGCTGTTGCTGCTGCTACAGTTGTGGTTGCTGCTGTTGCATCAGCTGCTGGCACTGTGGGCGTGGCACTGCCTTTTTGCGCCTGCAAATCGGCCGTTTGATACTCATTGTTGTTGGTCTCAGCAGCAACAGCAGGTGTTGCTGCTGTGCTGGCAGCAACTGTTGCTGATGTTGCTGCTGATTTGCGGCCCTTGGCTGTCGGCTTGCTCTTTGCCTTGACCTTTGCTGGCTGCTTGCGCGCCTTCTTGGCCGGCGGCGCCTCCGCGCCAGCTGAGGTAGTAGACTGTTGCTGAGTGGTTGCGGTTGCTGTTGCTGTTGCTAGCGTCACGCTTGCCAGCGGCTTTTTCGTCTCCGACTTGGAACGTTTCTCGGCCAGCGGCAGCGTCATCGCCAACAGCGGCGATGGTGTTGCTGGCGCATAAAGTTGCTTGTTGCTGCTGGCGCTGACATTGCCACTACTACTGCTGTTGGTGCTGCTGCTACTGCCGGTGCTGGTGCTGTTCAGCTCGGGATCACTGAAGTAGCCACGCGTCAGCTGCGTGTCCAGACTGCCCAGCAAATGCAGCGATGCAATCGCCTGCTTGCGTGGTCGCACACGCTTTGGCGACGCACTCGGCGAACAGCCGCTGGGCAGCCCCAAAGTGGATGTCGATTGCTCGCAAATATCGCTGGTGCCAATGGCCACCGTTGCCATCGTTGTTGCCATCGTCTGTTGTGCCACATGTGTTGCCTGTTGTTGTTGCTGCTGCTGCTGCTGCTGCTGTTGTTGCAAGTGTTGCTCGCGTCGCTGGGCGCGTAGTCGCTGCTGTTGTCGCTGTGTTAGCACCAATTGGCGACGCTTCACATACTTGGCTTGTGTGCGGCCATAGCGACGCACAAATTTGCGACCTGGACACAAATATTTCTTTGGCTCCGCCTGCTTGATGAGACTTTTGTAGCTGTGCGTTTTGCTTTTGGTTGCTCCCGTTGCCGTCGCTGTTGCTGCTGTCGTTGACGATGTCGTTGTTGACGACAGCAAATTGAGACGCTGTTTAACAATGCCATTGTTGTTGTTGTTACTATTGTCGTCGGTCGCATTGTTGTTGCTGCTGGCAACTGTTGCTTCCAGCTCCGCTTCGGGTTCGGTTTTGATTGTTGGCTTCAGATCGAGCAGCTTGCTGATATGTGTGTTGCATGTTGCTGCTGTGTCAGCTACTGCTGCTGCTGCTATGGCTGTTGTTGCTACGGTTGTTGCTGCTGCGGCTGATCCTGCTGCTGCTGCCGCTGCAACTGTTGCATCTTCGTGCTCGATTTTGATTTTGGTCTCTGGTTTTGTTTCCGTTTCCGCTTTGATTTCCGCTTTAAGTACAAAAGGCAATTGTGGCTCTGCTTCAACTTGCTTCGTCAGTTGCAATTGCAGCTGCAACAGTTGCTGCTGCTGTTGCTGCTGGGCTGCTGCATAGACCATCTCTCTGGCCATGCTTTTGCCAATACGCGCTTTGCGTGGCATCACGCTTGCAACCATTGGCGGCGGCGGCGTGCTGCCCGTCAAATCATACGATTCAATAATATCTTTGGCAACGCGCTGCTCTCGATCCGCTTCCAGATCGAGAGGCTCTGTCTCCTGCTCCTCCAGCAACTTGTCATCGCTGGCGCAATAGCTTTCGGGCGGCGTTGGCGGCGGCATCACGTGTGCCTCATATTGCATTTTGGTCATGTGATTTTTGCCGTTGCTGTTGCCGTTGCCGTTGTCAATGTCGCTCGGCGTTTTCAGCTCGGTTTTCACCAGCATTTGGCACTGGGTGCCAATGTTGTTCGTTGCCGTTGGTGTTGTTGTTGTGCCAGCTGTTGCCGTTGTTGTTGTTGTCGTTGTCGCCAGTGTGGCGAACGTTGCTGTCGTCTCGTTGCTTGCAACACGCATATTCATGTTGCTGTTGCTCATCTTTGTGTTGTTATTATCAGTGTCATTAGTGTTGTTGTTGTTGTTGTTGTTGGTGCCATTTTTAACTGGGCCCCTACTGGTAGTCAGCGTTGTTG
Organism: Drosophila niveifrons; assembly: GCA_035046325.1. Lineage (NCBI taxonomy): Eukaryota > Metazoa > Arthropoda > Insecta > Diptera > Drosophilidae > Drosophila > Drosophila niveifrons. The sequence goes on along the minus strand of JAWNOC010000063.1, from coordinate 5,640,230 downwards.
ATGTCGTCGACGATGTTGTTGTTGCTGCTGCTGTTGTTGCTGTTGTTGTTGTTGTTGTTGCTGCCGTAATGTGGCTGCTGGCTGTCAATGTGTTGCTGCTCTCGCTGCTCGTATTGCTGCCAAACACAGGCATGTTGTTGCTGCTGCTGCTGCTGCTCGTAGTACTCAGCATCAAACTGTTGCTCGTCTTGTGTGAGAAACTGTTGCTGCCGTTGATGTTGCTGTTGCTGCTGCTGCTGCTGTTGCTACCAATATGAGGCCCAGTATGGACGTTTTTTGGACACGACTGTTGCATTGGACATGGGCACTGTGGCGGATATTCTGCAAAACCAAAAAGTATGACAAAGAATACATTTAATAACTTGTTGCAATTCGATGATTGAAATGTCTATTTTCAGTCACATGATTAGATTATACTCAATATGTCTAGATCCTCCGATATTCGGAAAGTTATCTTAACAAACAAAAACAAAAAACCAACTGGCGTGATACTTTCTAATCACTTAAAACCGCGCGAATCTTAATCAAGTTCTCAAATAATACTTTTGCTGTGTAGCTTTATTATAGATTCTTATTCTTTGTTGTCATATGTTCCCCCAATTTTCTAAAAAATCCAACAAATAATACAAATAAATAAATCCAATAAATCAAAAAGGGAAATAAACACTTTAAAGCTATACCAAATCTGCATATATGTGAACAATCAGCGCTTAAGTGAAATATTCTTAATATGTTAGAAATTACTCGTCAATCGATGTCTCTATTCAACTGAAGTGCTTATTTATTCAAATGCTTATCGCTAGCAAATAATAAAGTTTATGCGCCACAATTATGAAACTTGCTATCAACAACCCAGTGTATAGAATAAACACACTTACAAAAATAAATGAAGCACAAATGTGGCGCTAAGATAGGTTCATTGTAGTATTATCAGATAATAAGTGCATGAAAAAACAAAAGCAGTTTGGTCAATATTTGGAAATTTACTATTCGCAAAGCAATTGTACTATTCAAAATATCTGAATTACAACAAAATAAATAACAAAATAACTGCCTCAACTAAAAGATTCTGTCGAGTTTCAATAAAAGCAAAGTATTTTTTTTTAACTTAAATATACCAAAAAGTTACTAGAATATAAAGAACTATATTTGGTACATTCAAAATATACAATACAAAACCAACTTAATATTTCTAAAAAATACTGCAATATACAAAAGGCTATATTCGGTATGTCTATAAACAAATACATTTAAATAATACCACAGCAAATCTACCTAAAGAACACACAAATATACTAAAACATTCAAAATATACCACACCAAATTAATGCACCAAAAAAATAAAAAATTATACTAATGACATTATTTAGAATATCGTTATACAGTACCATACTTAATTAACATTCATACAAAATGCTGCATTTAGTATATCGATATACTATAACTTTCAAAATATACCACAGCAAATCTACACAAAGAATACTTAAATATACCAATAGGTATATTTTGTATATCAATTTACTACTACACTCTAAACATACCATGCCAAATTAATCTTCCTGAAAATACTAAATTATACCAAATGACATTATTTGGTATATCGATATACAAGTGCATTTAAAATATACCACATCAAATTGGTGCACCTAAAAAAAATAAATTATCCTTGTGACATCATTTGGTATATCGATATACTGTACCATTTAAAATAGCATGCCTACAAAATACTAAAATATACCAAATGCTGCATTTGGCATAGCGTAATACCATACCAAATTGGCATTCCTGCAAAAATACTAAAATATACCAAATGTTGCATTTGGTATATCGATATACAACTACTTTCAAAATATACCATAGAAAGCTAAACCACTTAAATAATATCAAAAAATATACCAAAGGATATATTTAGTATATCAATATACTACCAAGTTCAAACTATACCATAGGATACAAAATATACCATTCATAAATTCCAAATATATCGCACCAAATGAGTCTATATAAAAATAAAAAAATACATATACCGAAGGCTATATTTAGTATATCGATATATTTAGTATATTCAAAATATACCATAGAATACAAAAAAAAAAAACCAGATTGGCAACCAAAGCAAAACGAAATCATGTAGTTAAATTAGTGTGCGTGAGCAATGGATCCGACTGGGGGAGTAAGAACCATACTTTTGCTTACCCATATAAGGACCCTGCAGTCCTCGCGTGTAGCACTGACCCGCTGCACTGCCGCCCCCCGGACTGTAGCCGGCGTAGTAGCTGGGCGGTCCGGGATAATGCTCCAGATGCTGCGGCTGCGGCTGTGGCTGATGGGCAGGCACCAATTGTGTGCCCGCTGGCGCTGATGTTGCTCCAGCTGCGGCTGCTGCTGCTGCAGCGGCGGCAGCGGCTGCCGCGGCGGCTGCAACTGAGACTGGTTGTTGCTGTTGGGGTGGTTGCTGCTGCTGCGACGACGGCGGCGGTTGCTGTTGTTGCTGCTGCTGTTGCTGTGGTGGCGGCTGTTGATCGTAGAGATCGGGTGGCGGCGGATGGCCAGGCGGTGGCGCAGCGTGCTGATAGTAGGGATAGCGACGATAGGCGCCCGGCGGTGGCGGCGGATGGCCTTGTGGCGGTGGCGGTGGCGGCGGTCCGCTCTGATACACCTTGCTGGAGAAATAGGGCTGATAGGCGGGCGGCGAATAGCACATGACCTCGCCCGGATACGGTGTGTAATAGTTGGGCGGATACGCTGTCGAATAGTGCATCTGTGCTGCGTGCATCGAGCGTGGATATGGCACGCCCGGATGTGCGGCTGCCGCAGCTGCTGCAGCTGCAGCCACAGCGCTGGCACCGGAATAAGCTTGTTGCTGCTGCTGCTGCTGTTGTTGTTGTTGCTGTTGTGCTGCTGCCGCTGCTGCTGCTGCTGCTGCTGCTGCTGCTGCTGTGGCTGGATCAACTTCAGCACTGGCTGCTGCTGCTGCTGCGGCGTCTGTGGCAGCGTCTTCAGCTAGCTTCTTAATTGGCTGCTGCTGCTGCTGTTGTTGTGCTGCTGCTGCGGCTGCTGCGGCGGCTGCCGCTGCTGCTGCTGCCGCGGCTGCTGCGGCGGCTGAACCTGCTGGCGGCGGTGGCGGTGGCGCAATAACATGCGGCGAGATCAGCGGACCCGCCGGCTGATAATAGCCTGCAATTAGACAAATCAAAAAGGATAAACGATTAATATACATTGTGTGCCTGCAACTTCTTTAGTAAATTTCAGGTTTTTTTCTTTTCTTTTGGGTTGTGTGGTTGCTTGTGCCAAGTGAAATGCGGCAACGAAGCATAAAGTGAAAGTTGGTTGGTTGGTTGGCCAAAAAAATATAAAAAAATGTATGTAAGACACCAAAAAAACAAAACCAGTTGAGCAAGCCGCAGCAAGCAGCTGGTCGTGCAACAATCTCAGCCTATCAAACCCTGCGAGGCAACCCCCAAAAAAAAAAACAGCAACCATTCCCCTCTGCCCACACCACCTCATCGCTCGTGGTTTACCTCGTCCAAGCATGTGGGCCGCATACAGAATGTCGCGAAAATGATGCGCCGCATGTTGTTGCAAGAATGTAAACGACTCGGCAATGTTTGCCGCCAGCGCCTCGGCAGCCGCTGCCTCATCCATGTTTGCCGGCAATGTGGGCATTGCAGCCAGCGGCGATAACGACGATGATGATGAAGAGGATGATGATGATGATGATGATAATAATGATGAGGCGGATAATGTTGAACGCTCCGTTTCGCAGGTGCCGCTGCTGCTTGTGCTACCAACACTTGAGCAGCGCTGCTGCAGATATTGTTGTTGCTGCTGCTGGTGTTGCTGCTGTGTAATTGTTGGCGGCGAATGGCGCAGCGTTTTCAGCAGTTCACCCGACAGCAGCGTCGGCAGCGACGTTGTCTTTTTTGTGGTTTCTTTTAGGCGCATCGCGTGTAAGTTTTTTTTTTTGGTTCTCTTATTTTAATGTTGTATTAAAAATATAGTTTTTTTTTATATATACATATATTTTGTTGTGTATATATTCCTTGTATATAAGTGTGTATATTTGTTGTATATATGTTTGTTGGTTATTTTTATTTTTTTGTGTAGATTATGTCAACAGGGAAGTTTCATTGTTAAGGCAACTCTTTTTTTTAGTATATTATAACTTTTTTTACACTCTTTCATTTTCAATTTGATTATAGCATGCTTCTGATTTCATTTCGTTTTTTCCATTTGCTGCAAAGTAAACAATATTCTTCGATAAGTTGACATGTCACACACACTCACACTCGCACATACACGCACACACACACAGACGAGAGCCGCTCGTAAAAGTTGCAACATGCTTGTAAAATATTTTCATTTTCGTTTCGAGTTTTTTTTTCTCTTTTTTTTTGGTTGTTGTCGTAACGCGTTTCACGCGCGTTTCGCGCGCGGTTTTCAATGCGGTTTTGTAGCGTTTGCTTTTTTTTTTTTTGTGTGTGTGTGTTAAAGCCCGTTTCTCTCGCGAATTTTTTGCTGTTGACCTTTTGTTAAAGTGTTTATTGTTGTGTATGTGTGTGCTATAGAGTATATACAAAAGCCTCCCCGCAGCACCTTCCCCACTTCCACCCACAATATCTTTGTCAACATTGGCAAAATGAATTTTCCGCAACTGGTAAACGAGTGTAAAAGTCACCTGGTTGTCAAATATTTGATCAGCTCACAAAAAGGAAAGAATGCTGTCGATGCTGCGGCTGTTGCTGCTGCTGCACAAAAGACATGGAGCACAAACAGCGAGGGGACAAAAGAGAGCGACAGAGTGTCGGTCAAAGGTTTTGGCAAATACATGGGAAGCATATCGGAAAACCACTTGCCGACAGGTGGCGCTACAGTGATGAAGGGGGAAAGCAACTGTAATGCAAGTACCCTCCTGCAAAAATGCAACTACATGCATACATACATATACGAGTGGTATGTGTGCATGTGTGTATGTATTTGTGCCATTGACTGGCTTCGCACTCGTCCAACAGCAACAAACAGCTGTCGACTTTTCAGCTCAACCAACTCCTCACTGTTCTCTCTCACTCTCTTTCTCTCCCTGTCTTTCGTTCGCTCATTTGCTGCTGCTCTCTGCATGGAAAAATCGAGAAGTCAAAAACGCACAAGCAGAGAGTGGGGGCAGAACTCCTCCACAAAACAAAAACAAAAAACAAAAAGAAAACAACAACGTGTCTGTGTTGAAGCGTGTGAACGCCAAACGCACATCGAACAGTGGAACATTTACGCTATTGAAGGCAACAATATTTGTGTAATTGAGTATTCAAAAATATGTCTACATTACGCTTTAATAAGCATGCTTTCTTTTACTAGACAAATTCAGCAAAATTTTTACCAATTTTAAAATTGACCAATTTGAAATGTGTCACCCAAATAGCTTTCTTTTAAGTTTCGATTTATTACATTTTTTTTAAAACAAAATATCAAAAAAAAGTTATATGTATGATTATATACAAAATGAGAAGCTTTTTTATATCAACAAAAAAAGAACCTTGTTTATCAGCTAAACAAAGAACTAAACAAAATTTTATTGGCGTTCCACTTTTAACAAAATTATGTATCAGCAATAGTTTTCAATCAATTATATTTTGTATTTCGATCTACTTTTAAGTGTTTAATTTTAAAACGCATTTAATAAATGTATTTATATTTTTCATTCTGCGTAGTTTCTCAAGAGCGCTTTTCAAAATTTCACATATTCAGCAAAATTTATGACAATTTTGAAATCATACTTATTTATTTATCAGCAATAGTTTGTAAACAACTATTTTCTTTTTGTTGTTGATCACGTTCAATTTGAGTTCAGCATTTAATATTTCAATAAAAGCGCATTTTCCATATAAATTATATTGAATTCAAAGTTTAATCAACTTTTAAGTGATCAATATAAACGAGTATAGAGTTAACACTGCTTTAATTAATTTATAATAGATAAAGGCAAGCGATAACCTGTTGGTATGCAGATTTCATAATTATTTGCAAAGTGCGTAATAATTATTCCAAGTACTATTATCAAACATTTGCAGATAAATTACTTGGATATCTCAACTGTTGTAGATAAGCTGTCTGTGTTCTATGTTCTGCCAATGACTGCATTTCAATAGAATGTCGAGACACTGTGCAATGGCATGCCTAGCAGCACGTAGACAAGCGCAGACGAAAGAACCCAGCAACAACAACAACAACAGCAACAAGAAGTGAGTGCAATAATGACAGCAACAAAAACGTACGCTCACAATTCCTTACTCTCTCGCTTTCTCTCTGTCTCTCTTTCCATTTGCTCTGACGTCACTGAAGCGATGACATTCGAAATGACAATGATGCTGAGGCTGGCTCTGCTGTTGATGCTAATGATGACGTTCTGTCATCAGCGTGTATTTTATAGACAGAAAAGCTTTTGACGTTTCGAAGCGCATTTACTTAGTTCAGCAAGCTCAGTCAAAGGGCAGTCAACAAACCCGAGAGAGTGGGGAGCGAGAGAGCGAGTGAGAGAGAGAGAGCAAAATAACTGTAACAGACAAGAAGAGAACATTCTGATGGTGGTGGTGGTGGTGTATAGGGTGAGCTTGTCCTCTGTGGTGGGTTGCTGCTGGGCTGTTGGCTGTTGGGTTGTTGCTGAGTGTTGCTGTCAGGTGTTATTATTTAATGTCGGCGCCTGTCAAATGCAACAAAATTGTATAAGACGCATATAGACAAACAATTTGTCAGAGCTTGCACTTGACCTACAATGCGAACAGACTTCTATGTTTGTGTGTGTGTGTGCGTAGGAAAGAGAAATAGCCAACAGAGCAGAAGTGAAAGAGTACTACGTGTAGTATACTTGATGTTGTGCGTTGACAACTAGTCGTATAATCGTTCAAACTTTATCCCTTCGTTTTGTATTTAATCAAATTGAGTGGCAAATGCTTGTAAACAGCGCACGATTTTAATTTAATTGAATTCTATTATGTTCACCATACTCTACTTTGCACATAATCGATTTTTTGGCTATTAAAAGGTTTTCCAATACAAATGCAATTTGCATTGCCAGTGTTGCGCAACGTTTCATAATAAATGTGATTGAATGAGCCAACATAGAACAAATTTAAATGAACTACTCCGCTTTAAATTATTAAAGCCTAACATCATTATTTTCTTTTATATAGTATATAATGTAACAGATATTCGAATCAAATTAAAAATATTTTCATGTATCAATATAGTTATAAAGTTAATATAATCTTTGTTTTAAGAAGATAATGTTTTTTAAATTTTTTATAGCTTCCAAATCATTAAAGTATATTTACTCGAATATTTGGGAATCCCTTCAGTTAACAGTTTTTTTTCGCAAGTAGATAACACCAAAAATTTTATTAAATTTCTAAATCATTGAGTTACATTTTCGCAATAGTAAGAGATTTCTTTTAAATTAACATTTTCCTTTTTCACTTTTTCATTTGAAAGATATTTATTCACAATCAATGAAAAAGAAGAATTAAAACAATATTAATAGAACTCCTTAGCCATATGCGCAGTCACTCCAATAATTCACCCAGATCGAGCTGCATAATTAAATTGCAGTTGAGTGTTAATAATTGCAGCGAAAACATTGTGTAGCATTTTGTAAAGATGTGCTTGCTTGATTCTAATGTGCCTAGTTAGTTATCGCTAATGGGCCGATTATGAATCACGTGAGAACAGCACTGAACAAGAATAATGCCAACTCAAAAGCAAACAGCAACAACGACAACACGTAAAGACACCTTCTGGGGAGGATGGGGGATGGGGGATTAGACCGCTGAAAACTGGATACACAACGATGAGGGACGGAACGGGGTGACCATGGGGCAATTAGCAGGAGGCGGCTTCGGCTTCAGCTTCGGTGGCTGGGCCAATTAAGAGTTGTGATGAGACGACGGCAAAAATAAAGGGCCCGACGTTGTTGGCATAACAACCAAAGTGAATAATTACGCACAATTAAATGCACGCAACAACGTGACACGCCTCCTCCTCTCAGACCACGCCCCTCGCCCTTTTGCACATGTTTTGCTGGCTAATCCCACGCACCTGTTGCCATCAATGGGCAAAGCTTCAACTCGGCAAGTTGCAACTGCAACTTGAGCGTGTGAAAGTCGCCGCCATCTCTCTGGTTGCATCCGCAATGCGTTCCTGCAGCGTGTGGCATCAACGTGTGGCAGCAACAACAACTACAGCAGCCAGCCACAACTTTCTCCTTTCACAACGATACAACAACAACAACAACTACAATAAAATAACATGGACAAGCCAATGGAATTTATAGCATGTATCGATCGCTTGGGTGAAAGGTAAAAAGGGGGTCGACATCGACTTCGTCTTCGACTGCGACTGCAAGCAAACTCCAATTACAAATCGGGCAACACGAAAATCGAATACTCATCCCGTTTGAGTGGCCCACAGCAACAACAAATTATGAGCACAACAGCTGAAAGCCGACAATCAATGGGAATGAAAGATTCCTCTCTCAAGCAAATGTTGCACAATTGCTCGAAAACGATTCGGATATAATTTTGTGATAAAAAACGAAACAAAAATGAAGAAAACTCTTTTCATTTCCGACTAAATGCAAGTCTCAATTGTTATTGCAGCCAACTTTATGTTTATCTGATCAACTACTCGATAAGAAATCATTGAAATTGTTTGGAAAACGCAGCGCACAATTTGCTTGTCATCGATAATTATATTCAAAGAAAATTATATTAATAAAACATTAATAATTGCACATTTTGTTAACTACATTTTTAGTTTCTTTTTTGCATTTATTTGACTAATTTAGTTTAGTTTTTCTTTATCATTTCATTGACTAATTGATTGAATATATATTTATCTTTCGCTAACAAAATTTTGAGTTTCTTTTATTTATTTATTGAACTAATTTATTAAATAAATAAACCATCTTTCTAACTAATTTTTTTGGTATATTTCTTCGCCTCATTTATTGAATAAATATTTCTATTTCGCTAACTAAAGATAAAAATAAGTATAAAGATTTCTATCTTGCTAACTACATTTATGATTTCTTTTAATAATTTATTCGACTAAATTTTTTTTAACAAATATTGACATGTGGCAAAATTTAAATACCTCATTTATTAAATATTATTACAAATTATCATTTTGTTACTTAGACTAATGAAAGCACTTATTTAAAACGCAAAACATATGACATTATTAATAGCTAAGCATTAAAATAGTGCTTAATATTTCCAACTGCTATTAAACTTTACTTGAGAGATGTGATATTAACTAAAAATGTATTCATTAAGCATGGATATTGTAATTAATTCATCACTTAAAGTAGTTAATCTCATATTAAAAAAAATAAAAGTCAAATAAAAAGAGCCTGAAACTTTGCATACTTTTTTTAAGTTCCAATCAAAATTAATAATTTCATTTTGCGATTTTTTATTAAACAAAATTATAATTTCTTCTAAGAATTCATTCAGCTTATAAAGTATTCCTAATGAAAAAGTTTTAATGTTTTCCATGTACCAAAACATAAACATTTTTAATCAATGTTTTAATCAATGATTAAAGTACTGATTACCTCAAGTCGATGTCTTTTATTTTACTATAATATTTGATTAACTAAATTGCATTTATTTTAATTCTTTGCATTATCGAATTAATTCAATATGTGTTTCTATATTGATAAGTGTCAATAAAGATATAAAATTTATCATTCTGTATCTTGTTCTAGAATAAAACAAAACTTAACAAAATTCTCGTTACATTGAAGTATTTATTTGGCAAATTCTTACATTGAATATGTATTTGATACACAAATATTAAAATAACTTTGAAATGTCCAACCTCAGTGCCTTAGTTAGTTTAATTGATTTTAATAAATGCGCTTTAAATAAGCTAAAAACCTCAAGAACAATGCAAATAAGTTGAGCGCCCTTTTCAAGCATATTGCGATAAATACAATTAACAGCAAATAATCCTTTAAGCCTTAAGTTTGCTGGAAACGGAGAACTGAACTCATTCCCATTGCTATTCACATTTAAATTCGTATTGTATTGTTTGGAAGGCACTTTTAAGTAGGTATTAACAGCAGTTGGCATTGCGAATTTCTTAAGCAAATTAGGCACTAATACAGAAACAACATTCAAGCAATTCATAAAGAAGATAAATGAACGGAAGCCGCAGTCAACAAGACCCGAAAACGAGACAACAAAAAAAAAAACAGAAAAGCAGAAAAACAAAAGGAAAAACTTCTTTCTACCACCGCGCAGTGAAAAGTGGCAACAGCAGGCAGCAAGAGAGGTCTGCCTCTCCACCTTGCCACCAGATGAGTCCTCATCTCCCTCTCTCTCTCTCTCTCTCTCTTTCGGACTCTGTGGTCGTTGGCGTGCAGTCAACAGTAAAAGTCAAATATTGTAATTATGCAAAATACATAATTTACTTTGAATTAACAGCTGAAAACGAAGGAAGCAGCAGCAGCAGCAGCAAAAAACACAAAAGAGAGAACGAAGAACCGCCGCATAAAATGATATTGAAATTGCCCAAGAGATAAGACTCTGTGGCAGCAACAGCAACAGCATGGGGCACAAGCAGCAATCGAGGCGTTGCCCAAATGCCGCTCGAGAAACTGAAATAAAATTCAATTAAATTGCAAGCGGGGCCGCAACGCTTCGCCGGTCAACAGGTAACAGGTACAAAAGGTGAACGGCGTCGTCTGCTTTAGTTTTGCGGTTTTTTTTTGTTCTTCTTCTCTCTGTGTTGTGGCACCTGCCACAAGCCACAAACGGAGTCGAGAGTCGCAGTCAGAGTCAGCTGTGCCGGCTGAAACATGTGCGAGGATCGGGCGGGCATTGCCCAGAGCCAAATATATCAGCAGCAACAGCAACAACAACAGCAACAACAACAGCAACAACAACAGCAACAACAACAGCAACAACAACAGCAACAGCAACATCATCAGACAGCTGCGATTGCGAGAAAGGAAAACAAAACAAAAGTGGTCGAAGGGGCGTGTCTCGCTTCATTATTCACTTGCCCCAAAAATACAAAAATGTGAATGACTTAAGTACAACTGACACAACAACAACAGCAACAACAACAACAGCAACAAATGTCATACAAGCAATGCGTTTATAATGTCAAATGCAAAACGAATTAATCTGCTATAATTTAGCTAATTTCCCTCATCATTTTTGTAACAACTTGCGTTTGTATTTTATACCTTACTTTAGGGCTAAGATAGTACCTAAAAGTTTAGCATAACTATTTGAATTTATTCTTAGTCGATGCTCTTAGTAGCTAGCACTGCCTTTTCTTAGTTACTATATTATTTTTATAAAATAATAATAACACGTAAATAAATAAATAATATTGCAATTAATTTTCTGTTCCTAGTACTTTATCTCATATTAAATAAAATAAGAATCAAATAAGTTGAGCATATAACTTGGCATAATATTTGCTCTGTTAGGAAGCAAATATTTGGAGTTTGCGATATGTAATTAAAAGCAATTTATTTATGAAATTAAATTTTTGCCATGTACCAATAAATATTCATACACATACATTTGAATAAAAGATATTTAGTCTATTAAAAATAATTTTGAATGATTTTTGTGAAGCAGCAAGTTTGCTAAGTTTCAATAAAGTTTAAAAATTAAAAGAGAAGTTTGCCTAATAATCTTGCAATAAAGTCAGCTCATCAAAACTAATTGATAAAAGCTTCATAATTCATCACGAATATTATCGTGTAGAATTTCAGATTGGAATGAAATCTGCGTTGGAAAAATGTAAGAGAGCAGCAAATGTTTTAATTCAATTTTGAATAACTAACTAAAGGCAACATTTGAAATATCATTTAAAATTGTTGAATTAGTAATTTGTAATTTTTAACAGATATTTTAACAGATGTACATAAATGGACAAAAATGTCGCAAGCGATACTATTTTATTTTATTTTGAGTATATATGAATCTTATAGCTCTTGATGAGCACTTTCATTAGCGCTAAGAATGATTTTGAATTTATTTTTTATTTTTATTTAAGACAATTGTAAAAAATTAACAAATTCATACGAAAACGAACAAATGAACGAATTGATATACTTCCCTAAAATCAATCATAGCTCTAAAAATAGTGTACTGAGTTATAAAATTAGCCTTAACATACTTTTGAAAATTCTTTCAGAGATTTAAACATATGCCCAAAATTAGCAAAACAATTGATTGTTATTGAAAATATGTGTAAAATGTATACAACATATATATGAGAAATACTAATTGAATAACATTAAAAAGAAATGATTCTTCTATTAAAAACAAAATAGTAAGCACAAAAAAAGTTCAATAAGAAAATTAACAGACATTGAAAATTGAATGCGAAAAATTGAGTAATGAGTTAATGAGTGCATTTGATTGTAGAGTTAAGATAAGAAATTTGTCAATAATAATTAAAAAGCAATTAGGTTTTATAACAGCAATTGAATGTTGATTCAATACATAACATATTATACAGCAATTATGTTTGTGAAAAGTTGCGACTGCACTCAAAGAGCACTTTAAGTGCCACATGAATGTGGCAATCGGTTTCCTCTTTGCTTGCCACAATCAGGTGCTCCTTCGTCCTTCGTCCTGCCTCTGCTGCTGTAGCGACAGCAAATTAAATGATTGCGCTACAAATCGAAGACAGGTGCAAAATTGTTGCCGAAAAAAACGAAGCGATAAGAAACGAAACGAAACGAAAAAAGTGAAGAGAAGCGAAGGCAGCGAGTGGAAATAAAGAAACAATTTGCCAAATAAATGCGGCGGTGATAAATGATGAGGAAATAAGCGAATTGTGGGCGTGTGAGCGAAAAGTACAAAGGACGAACAGTTGGAGCAGTGAATGAATGAATGAATGAGTGAATGCGTGAATGAATATAGTTTAAAACGAGACAACAACAATGTGATTAAGTTAAATTGAATGATACAACAACAACAACAACAATCAGTAGAAGAACACACAGAGAGACAGAAGACGAGCAAAACATTTGAAACGTTGACCAAAATACTCACACAGCAGATGTCTCTCTCTCTCTCTCTCGCGTCTTCTCTGTCTCTTTCTATCACACGCCTACACTCCCACTCTTTCTCTTTCCCTGCTCTCTCTCTCTCTCTCTCTTAATGAGATTTTTGTTGCTCGCACTCGCGAATTTTTTGTTTAATTTTATTTGATTTGAGTTCTTTTTTTTTTGTTCACTTTTTTGTTTGTTTAAAATTTGATTTTTTTGGTTTTATAATTTTTGTAGCTGCTAAAAGTATTTGAACGATTGAGTATGAGTGTGTTTAAGTGTATGCGTGTGTGTGTGTGTGAATATGTGTGCGACTTTTAGGCCAAGTAAAAACCGCATGCAAAAAGACAAAAACAAAAACAATAAACACAAAACAACAACCAAATTGTTGCTCATTTCGATGCGCGCTTTTTTATTGCCTTTTGTCTCTTTTTTTTCCATTTTGGTTTTTTATTTTTTGTGTTTTTTTTTTAGTTTCTGCTGTCGCTTGGTTTTGTTGCTAGTATTTATTATTGCTGCCCGTTTATGGCTCATATTTATTCATTAGCTTTGCCGTCGCTTTAAGTTATTTAATGTGCTCTGAACTATGCCAAAAAAAAATAAAGAAACAAAAAACACGAATCCACAAAAATTAAATAAATACCAAAGCAAAAACGACAAATACAAAATAAAAGGTGTCGCCGGCTTGCATGAACTAAAAAAACCAAAAGAGAAAAAAAAGCACTCAAATTCAAAATCAACTGCCTGCCAATCAAATTAACACATTCCAATTAGCATTTTGCACACACACTCACACAGAGACAAACATTTATTTTCAGCCTCTTCCTCTCCACGAAATGAATATGAAAAGGTTTTGCAACTGATGAAAAAGTAATCGATCGTGTTAATACAAATCGATCATTTATTGTACAGTTACTTTTGGCAGATGATCCACTTTTATTCATTTGTATTTATAATTCACAGATTCTTGACTTTTAACTGAACTTCAAATTCCATCTGATAAAATGTAATTTCTTTCTATTTTAATATTATCGATAGTATTCGATAGTATTTGATGGATATTTAACTTTAACTTAGCTGAAGCTTAGCTTGAAATAGTTTACACTACTTAGCTGACAATAAATTTTCAATGCATTCGATTTCTGATCAACTAAAATTCCATTAGAGGATACTAACAGAATCTTCTTTTACTAAATGTTCTCGATAGCATTCGATAGTATTTGATGGATTTGCAGCTTAAACTTATCTGCCGCTTAAATTGATATTGCTAACACTCTTTAAATCGAATTAATTCGCAATGCATATCGATAGTATTTAATACATTTGAAGCTTGACAGCTTCTGTTTTAATATCAATCACTCTTTAAGAAAAACCAATTCGCAATGAATTTGAACTAGGTATAACTTAATAATCTTATACATTCAACTGAGCTACAAACATTATTAGATACTGTTTACAAAATGTAGAGAAAGTATTTCACTTCCATGTTATCGATAGTGTTTGAAGAATTGTATACTTCAATGTATTTGCAACTAAACATAAAATTGGTAAGCTTAATTTGAAATGTATTCGTATTGCGTTCAATCAAAATACACTGATATTTTAAGTAAAGTTTTCATTCACTCCTTCTCAATTTTATCGATAGTTTTTGCTAATATTGTATTAAATTGATGTGTTTTCGCTTCACATCAAATTTTTAACACTCATTAAAAAGAATATACATTTGCAATGAATTTGAATTTCTTTAAACTAATGTCTGAGGATATTAAAACTGTAGTGAAATGTAAATTCATTAGATGCGAATGTTATCGATAGTTTTTCATAAGTTTTAGGTTTAAACTTGTTTGCAGCTTATGCAGAAATTTGCATGAAATATTTGGGAAAAACAGAATTTGCAATTCGAATTGCGCTGAACTAAAGTCGCATTTTGGGGAACACCCTATAAACACACACACACACACACACACACACACACACACACACACACACACACACACACACACACACACACATACACACACACACACACACACACACACACACACATAGATTATTGCGGCAATAACATAGTAACTATTTATGGTCATGTATACATAATAGTTGTGCACTTTAAATCTGTTGTTGACTTTATGTTTTGGCTGTGGCTCAGTTTGTCGTTTGAATTTTTATGAAATATTCGCAAGGTTATTCCACACGCGATTTTAATGACTCGGCGCTGGGGGCATAAGTATTTGCTTAGGTGTTTTTTATGAGCCACCAAAACCAGCAGCAGCAGCAACAACATTAACAACAGCAACAGCAACAACAACAACGCCAAGAACAAGCGTAAAAACAAAACTAATAAACATAAAAGCAACAAAATACAAAACTAGGGGAAAAACTATTTGAAAATTACCAAAAAACAAAAAAAGTATTGAATAAAAAGGAAAATAATGATAATAGAACGAAAGACAAAAAGAGTACAAACATTTAAAAAAGGGCAATCCAAAGTTAATCCACATGGTAAAATGTTCGTGCATTGTTGGGCGTGGCAAATTTTTGTTTTTATTTTGTTGTTGCTGTTGTTGTTGCTATTGTAGTTGTTGCCGATGCTGTTGTTGTTGTTGTGGTTGTTGCTGTTTGTTGCACACGTTTTGTCGTCTTAAGTTTGATTTTGGTTTTGTTTTGTTTAGCTGTAGCTGTTGTTGTTGTTGTTATTATCACATTGTTATTTTGTTGATTGTTTTGCTAGCTGTTAAGTGTTGTTGTTATTATCGTTGTTATTGCTGTTATTGCTGTTGTTGTTGCTGATGTCGTCACTTGAGCCCTTAGTGAACTCGACTAGGCATCCAAAATAAACCCCAAGCAAGCATTTGAACAATAAACAAACTCTGAGCAGCGCATGCAGGCAATCAAGAGCTGGCAGTCAGTCAGTCAGTTAGACGACAGGCAACAGGCATCAATCCATAAGATACTTTTACAACTTGGGAGCAGCAGCAGCAGCAGCAACAACGACAACAAATAAAACTTGAAATTGAAAATGACGCCGTTGCCGTCATGTCTGGCAGCGTGGCGACAATTTGTGCATAAATCAAATTAGGCTGTCAATCTGACGTTGCTGTTGCTGCTTCTGCTTCTGCTTCCACTTTGAATGTATCTGTATCTGTATCTCTAGCTTGTTGCTCGTATCTTGTGTGCGTAGATGTATCTTTGAAATAACTTCATTAGCATTTCGGCTGACTTACTGACTGACGTGCAGTAGTTTTATTTGGGTTTTTTAAGCACTTGTAATAAACGCAACACGATGCTACAAACTCGATTATTATCGATGGGATTATCGATTTACTATCGATATATTATTTGAGTGGTAGGCAACACATTTGTGCAAATTTAAAGCATTTAATTGATCCAAACTATATTGCTGTCATATCGATAATATGCCGATTATTTATCGATTACAACAATTTACTGCTGGGCCATACGAATTAACTTTTGTACACATATTGAGCTTATCGAAACATAATATATCGATTAATTACCGATATATTTACGTATGATATCGAACACACATGCACATTTGGACTTAGATCCAACAATTTGCGAAACAGTGCATTTATCGATAACATATCGATTACAAAACTTTCAAAATTGTATTACAATTTGCAAAACGGCAAAGTTATCGATGATATATTAGTGTCATACCGATAGATGTATATAGAATATATGAGAGATGGAGAACTAACGATGGTACTATCGATGATTGAGCACTATCGAGTCACAATCGATAGCAGCAGACACTGCTGATGGTGCCATCGAACATATTATCGACGACAATCGGTGGCACTATCGACACTATCGATGTGTTACCATCCACTTCTAGAAGATATACAAATATATTATACGAAATCATATTTTACTATCGATAAAGTTTTGATAGTCTCGGTTGTAGTGCTTGAAAGCAACAAATAGACCAGTTACAAGCTGCCTCTTCAATGCCCATCGACTGTTACAGCTAATGGTTGACTGTATGACAACTTCACCGTTCACACACTGCATACACACAAGTATATCGACTTCTAAGTGGCATTTTAGCCTGACATTAGGCGCTGGCGAAATTTACGATGATATTTCTCAATAGCACTTCACATTTTTTTTTTATTTTTTTTTTTGGTTTTTTGCTTTTCAGCTTTTTTTGAAGATAGCAGCGAGCAAACGCTGCTGAGAGCTGAGAAGCGACCGCTCACTTAAAGCGAGTTACTTTCTATGGGCTGAGGCAAAGAGGCAATGAAGAGGAGGTTACGAGGCCAGAAGGAGACGGAAAAACATGTTTGCGTCGCCGTTCGACTCTTTTCTGTTTCTTTTTCTGTTTGTTGTTGCTGCTTGTATTTTTCGATGTTGTTGTTCTTGTTGTTGTTGTTTTTGCGCTGGCTTCCGGTTTCGCAGCGAGTGCCGGCGAGTGGTTCATTATATTGTGGCTCATAGACTAAAGTAGCATTTGACGAATGCGACGACGACGCTGTCGCCGTCGCCGCCGCGACTGTAAACGAATTAACATATGGAACTATGCGATAAAGCGTGGACTTGCTTCGATAGCAGTCGTAATGCGATACACTCCAAAAAAAAACCAAAAACCAAAAACAATACAATAAAATATACATAAGAGCTAAACGTGTTCTAAGCCGATTGGCTATTTAAGTTACAGCTAACTGAAAACTAGATAACAGCTAGAGGTAATGTTAATAGCATAAACGTTTAACAATTGTCTGCAATGTCAACTGTAATTAGCAGTTAAAGGCTATTTGCAAAACATAACTCGTTAGTCGAATAACAGCATTAACAAATTAAGAGTATCTAGACTAAAGATATGAATGAATCAATAAATAAAATGCAAAAGTTCAACAGTACGAAACTGTTTACCAACGTTTCAAAAAGTAAACAGATGTAAGCTACATAACACTTAACAGCTGCAAGCTAGTAACAATAACAGGTAATGTAAACCACATGAAAGTTTAACAGAGGTATGTAATGTTACACATTTGACTGCTGCTTGATAACCAAATGCAACAAGTTATGTTACCAGCGCAACAGTTGTCTGTTGTCTTTAACGAAACAACCCATAATTATATTTGGTTGATTTGTAGGTTTCGCACTTAACAGCAAACTTGATAACATGCGTTTGTTCGAAAAAGTAATAGGCACTTTTAACAGCATTAATGTTCAACACAGGTCTGTAATGACTTGCAGTCAAAAAGTTGTCTTTAACAGCACACTTGATAACATGTGCAATCAATTATACTTTGATAGCAAAGTGTGCATACAAGTTACAGCTGCTTGTAGATGTAACATTTGCATGTTAAGCAGAGCAACAAGTTATGTTAACAGCACAACAGTTTAACTTGTAAATGTAACATTTGCATGTTAAGCAGAGCAACAAGTTATGTTAACAGCGCAACAGTTTAACAGTTGTCTTTAACGATACAAGCTTCAAAACTATGTTTTTACTCAGTTAACAGCACAGCATTATATTTGATAGTAAAGAGTAATTACAAATTACAGCTGCTTGTAAATGTAACATTTGAATGCTAAGAAAATCAAGAAGAAACGATACAAGTTAGCAAACTGTTTGTTAACAGTTACTCACTTAACATAGCAGCACACTTCATAACATAAGCATGTTAGCATAAGCAACAGGTAATGTTAAAGACGATCGCAGAGACGCAAGCGAGAAACGATTTACAGGCAATTATAACGCCTTGATATTCGCGCAGTGTAATGCTCATAATAAGCAACGCTGGCGACGACGCGCTGCTATGCGAAGGTCACACACCATCGGCAACAGCAACAACAACAACAACAGCAGCAACTGTTGTTGCCGTGTCTGCCCAGTTGGCGATAGTTGTGGGGAGGGGAGAAGGGAGGCAACGTGGGCGGAGTTGAGCGATGAAGGCGCTAAACGAAATGTGAAGCCGGAGAATGCGAGAGTTGATTTGCATTCCATTGTGGAAAATTTGTCATCAGCCGCAGAGAGCGAAAGAGAGAGAGAGAAAGAGAGAGTCACACACAAAAAGAGAGTGTAAGAAAGAAAGAGAAAGGCGGCAAAGAAAGAAGTGGGAGTCCAAACAGCAACAACAACAACTAGAGCCAGAAGAAAATAGGGAGGCAAGTGAATGTTAAGTACTCACAACACAAGTGAATACATATGCGAGTATTCACGCGTTGAGTGCGCACATAATCCATGATAATTCACTTGCAACAGCTTCGAGTTATTCGAGTACCCCCCAAAAAACCAAAAAAAACAGTCAAATAGTATATTCACAGTTTAACAAATGCCGCCGCCGTCGACTTGTATCAATTCAAGTGTCTCTCAAGAGAGACTTCGACTTCGACTTCGAATTGAGAATTGAACTGAACACTAAACTCAACTCGCAGCTGAGCGCATGATTTATTCAACTGTGAATAAATATGAATGCGATTTTTTTCGCCAGATATAATCGAATAATACGTTTATTATTCAATTAGTCCTTGCTGTGGATATTTACTTGTATTTAACCAATCACATCGAATCACATTCACTTTGCATACGCACTTCGAACTCATTTAATTAAGTAAGCGAACTAACATAAATATTTTGGATTATATTTGAATATATGTATATCTCTGTATACTCTTGCTTCAATCGAGTAAATTTTATTCTAAGACACATTTTGAAAACATTAAGAAAATTGAGTGCATTCAAAATATATAAATGCAGTATTCAATTTTATTAAAAATGTTACTCAAATTTCAATAACTTTAGAGCTTAAATATTCAAAATACATAAATATTTGAAATATATATTTGAAATTATTAATTAAGCCAATATTCAATGTTATTAAAAAGTATTCTTTCTTTGAAATATATATTTTGAATTATTCACATCCAATTTATTTATATTAGCCAATATTGAATGTCTTCAAAAATTGTACTTAAATTGAACTCAATCGTAGTGCCCTTAAATATTGTTTGAAGTATTTACTGAAAACCAGCAAATGTTATTTGAAGTATTATTTATTTAAAATCCACTGCAATTTTTGATAATCAATCTATACTATATAAGTATTTCCAAATATTCACTAAAAATCCGAAAACTCTAAGAAATATTTAATTTCTTTAAAAAAAAACTCTATTTTCAAAAAGAAATATGTTGTGAAAACAAATGTGTATAACTTCATTAAAATCTATATTATTGAAAAGAAATATTTAATTTCTTTAGAAACTCAATTTTTTGAAAATTATTACGTTTTGCTCTCATTTTAAATATGCTAATATTAAACTATGTACAATAATTTTCAATTGTAATGTGAATAAAAATATGTGTAAACATATTTATTGATTTCTTATTCTAAATCTAAATTTCAAAATATTGAAAAATATGCAAAAATTCTGAATAGATAGTTCTTAGAACTTTCATGATTTTTATGGCTCATAAAAAATAGAAAAAAAAATGAACACAGCGTGAAGTCAATTCGCAACTGGCTTAGCAAAACGTACTTGTAATATTCATAACGTTTTCAATATCACCGTGTGTATCTCTCTCTCTCTCTCTCTCTCTCTCTCTCTTTCTCTCTCTCTCTCTCTGTCTCTCTCTCTCTCTCTATGTCGATCTATCTAAGTGCGAGCAGCTAGCAAGCTTTGGAGCTTACCAATGGCTTTAATGACTCCCGATAATATCTAAATATATGCCCACATGCCCCTATAAAGTGTTAACGATTTTATAGTCTCGACTGGCTGAATGAGAGACATACTTACATATGTATGTTTGTATTTGCGGGGGTGACAGAGGGGAAAGGGTGCAGTAGGAGGAGGGGGGGTGAACTGACATTGCCGTGCAATTGCAATTGGAATTGCGCAGCTAAAAACCGAGAGTAGCAAAACAAAAAGGAAAACACAACACAAAATTGCAAGCAGCAGCAACGGTTTAATTGCATTTCCAGCATTGCCACAGATATGTCGGAGTCGGAATCGGAGTCGAATCTGAATGGCTGCATGTTTATTTATGAGTCGATTCGACTGCGACTTCGACTATATATCGACGGGGGCCACTCAGAGACTGTGTGTGTGTGTGTGTGTGTGTGTTGCCCGGCGAGTTGCGTTTGCGATTTGCGCTTTGCGTTTTGGCTGGCAAAATGCAAATTTGTTTGCCAACAGTTTTCCCATAGAAAACAAAAACAAGAAAAAAAACAGAAACGGAGTCGTAGACAAAAACAACAATAACAACAACATTTATAAGTCGGCCTAGGGGCTGTGCCAGAAGACAAGCGCAACTAGCAACAACTACTACAACAACAATAACAACAACAACAGTTTGTCGCTCAAGGACATTTCTCAAAGTACGTCGCAAAATGTCGAAGAAAACGAGTTTCAAATGCCAACCATCGAAAAGAAATGCTAAAGAAGCCCAAGCAAAACCCTAAACACCAGCTGACAGCTGACTCTATGAGTGTATTTGAGTGTGTGTGAGTGTATTCGAATAACAATACAATAACGCAATGCCGCAAGAACGGGACAACCCTTAATTTCAATACGTTGCCCAAAAACTTGCCAAAAAAGAAAAAAATAAAAAACGCAGACCAAACAAACAACAGCAAAAGAAGAATATATATATACATATATACATATAACTGATGAACCTCTTCTTTTCTTGCTACCCAAAAGTGAACCTAAAAAGCCAAAATTGAAAAGCCAACTTTGTGACAAGGGATGAGCACGATTCACACATTTTTGAGCTATTGCATTTCTACATATGCTGATTAGTTGATACCCTGTAATAAGTGATATCTACAGCAATCCTATTGTTGAAAAAATATTCAAATTTATTAACTACGTATCCCATATATTTTCCATCATAGTAAAGTAAAAACATTGATAGCATATTTAGCAATATTCACTACCATTTTCAATTCAAAAAATTATATTATTGAGAGTTCAAAAAGAAATCGAAAATTGTCTTATTATTGAGATTTTAAATGGGCAAATTAATTGATGATAAATCATGATAAACAATGCAAATATTATTTATGAAATTCGTAATAATATAAATATATTCTATTTATATAAGTTTAAAACTTTGAAATTTCGAAAATTGATTAATAATAAATCATGATAAGCAATGCGAACAATATTATTTTCTTGTAGAAATAATTTATATTCTTATTTATATCGAATTTAAATTCTTACTAGAAATAAATATTAGCATTGTTTATGATCTATAATACATTTTTCAATCAATATAGTTCTCATTTTAAATATACAATTTGTTGCTATTTTATTGAGAGTTTGAACTGTTTAAGAATGTTTCTGCAAGGAATTGAACAATATTCATAGATAGTAATATAAAATTATTCGATAGTAAACACCAGTAATAGTGATCTATATATCATTATCGTTTAAAATAGAAGGAAGTTAGAACCCATTAAAAGGAATTTCTTATAAAATGCATAAAATTGCAATAATGTTATTCTTAAAGTTGGCTCTAAGTCTAGATCAAAAGCGAACAATTGTAGATGAATTTCTAACAAACGATACTCTTTATAAACTGAAATTAAATGAGCGATAAATGTAAATAAAATCTTTAAACAGAACTTTAATAGTAATCATCTAAATTTCTTATTAAGTACTGTAAATTGTATTTGAAATATTTTAGAAGACACTCTGCATTTCATATTAAATATGCTAAATTAAGTATTTGACTGTTTTTTACAGTTTCCAATCGATAGATTATAGTAGAAGACACTCTCTTCATAGAAGAAGAAATTAAATGCACGTTAAAAGAAAATAAATTCTTTATCAAGTATTTCAATTTACTCTCCATATTGAGAGGATAGCCCCAACTTTTTTGGGGGATATGTTACTCAATCAACAACAACAGCAGCAAAGCAATAATAATAGCAATAATAATCATAAGCGCTATTATCATTATGATCATCATCGTAGCAAGCATAATGATGATATCAACAATGTGCGCTGCGTCATAGGTCGCCGAAAAGACACACACAAACAACGGTGGATGATGATGATGAGGGAAGCAACAGCTTTTGGCTGCTTCTCGATTACGCATACGCCGCATGTAAGCGAGAACAACAACAACAACACTAACAACAACAACAAGAGCAAACCGAATGAGAAGAGCAACAACAAGAAGGAGAACAACAACATTGGCAAGCAGGTAGCAAGGAAGGAGAACGAAGAAGGCAACGGTAAACGGTAAACGGCTGCCTGCCAAGCATATTAGCGGCCGGCTTAAGTGCAATCCATTCATGAGCGGGCAACTGAAACGGATAAGCGGCGTGCGAGCGAGACGGCATGCGGATGAGAACAAGAATGGGAACAGAAATGTGAATGTGAATGGGAATTGGAATGGGAATGAGAACAGCAAAGGATGAGAACGCTCTGCCGCTGCTGTCGCTGCTGCTGCTGCTTCTTGTTTTCCTTGCTGACCCTACAAAGTGTTTTACGCTCTCTCTCTCTCGCTCTTTCTTTCGCTCGCTCGCTCGTTCGTTCGTTCGTAAACGTAAGTAAGTGTCGGTGTGTGTGTTTTCTTCTTCTTTTCTTTTGCTTCGCTGTGCACGTCCTGCGCGCGTGCACAGGCAGCAACAACAACAACAACTGAAGTGAGTGGCAACAACTGCTGCCGCTGCTTATTGACATTGGAGGCTTCGTGGCTCGAGTAACACCCGGCGCAGATGCTAAATAAGAAGCAGGAATTAAAGTGCAAAGGTGTACGCCGACAACAACAGCAACAACTACAACAACAGCAACAGTGTAAGACAGAGATAGAGCGAGAGAGGGAGAGAAGTGAAGTACGAGTTGTCGAGCATGTTTGTATGCTGAGTACTTAGCGAACTAACAATGCCAGGATACGAGTCAATATAGTAGAATGCATTATGAAATGTCCCCGCACACACACACATACACACACACACACTTACACACTCTAATGATATATTAGAGCATTAGAAACTGCGTCATAAAGTTAGACCGCGTTAATTATTAACCAGACAGCAAATTTGCATAGAGATCAACTGATCCTCTTTTAAATATATAGCAGAACTAAGATGTAAGCCATCTACAGTACTCACTCGATAAACGATAACTCTGACGAACTCAATTTCTAGAATTTAGAAATAAACAATATGATGTAGTAATTCATACAGTTCAACTGCGATAAGACGGTGTTCTTCAAAGTTTTTTCAAGTTATCTTGAGAAAAGAGAGAATACTTTGCATAGTAACTGATGACTATATTGACATCTTATATATTTGCACTCTTGTTTTTAGATTCTAATATAATAATATGCGAAGTAGATGTTAAAGTTTTGTGTACAAACTATTTCATTCAAACGCAAAGTAATTATTGGAACTATCTAGAAAAATCTAAGAAACTTCTAACGAAAAGTTTTATATCTGCTTAAAAGACTGAATTTATTTCTTTTGCCTTAACATCTCAATTCAAATTTTGGTATGGTTTTTTTTTTCTTGTAATATAATAAAGTTAAAGTTCTTCACAAAATATGTGATTTAATTGCAAAGCGATTATTAGAACTCTGGAGAATTATAATCAAGTGTGATATGCGTTCTATTAAAAATATTTATCCCTTATGCTATAGATTATTTGTTTTGTGTAAATCACTTCAATTTGTAGTACTTTTATAGTTCCTAAATTGATGACAAACAGCAGAAACAGCTGAAAAACTGCATAAAAAATGCGCAGTAATTGTTAACCGCATATTTGTTTATGATGTCAACATTGTTGTTGGCCTAAAAGAAAATGTTCTTACACAGTTTGTTTTTTGTTTTGTTATGAAATATGAAGCATTCACAAATATGAAGCTTTGATGTGATAAACAAAAAGCGCACTTGTTGCGCTACATATAAACAATCGACGACGACGCAGGCGAAAAAGTCATATGATCTAATTGGAAATACCCCATATATATGTATATATTCTCAAATGAATCGATCTACTATTAAAACAGCAGTTGTTCCGCGTATGTAATTTGAAATTGGCCAACTAAAAGTTCTATGGAAAATCATCGATCGCCAAAAGCCTCAGTGACAAAAACAAAAACAAATCAATTCCAACTAAATGTGGCTTAGATTTGTTTAAACAATATGCATAAACAAATTGCATAAACTTATGTATGCCTGAATTAAACCAAAAACTCTATTCAAATTTCGCCGACGTTTTGGAATTTTGCTGTTTGCTGATATCTCGGCAAATTTAGCGGGAAAAAAAACTATATGAAAAAGAGAGAGAAGCACAAGCAACAACAAAACAAAAAAAAAACACAAAAATCAACTGAAATTCCATTCATTATCAGAAGGCGCGCACACAAATACATAAACATATATACATATATATGTATGTATTTATGTACATTAATAATTCGTATGTCTGGCTGTCAGATTTCGAGTAATTTCTCGTTGAAATTGTTGTTCTTGTTGTTGCTGTTGTTGTTCGTGGTTTTGTGTCGTTTGTCGTTGCTTAGTTGCTGCTCTCGTTGCTCGTGTTGCACGTTGTTTTGCTGCAACAGCAACAACAACAAACTTGTTGCTTCTTTCACGTTGTTGTTGTTATTGTTGTTGCACAGCCAGCGAATAAAATTGCCAAATAAGCGATGAAAATTTTTTATCAGCCACAAAACTTGTTGCTCCGCATATGAGAGTGTGAATTCTTGCAACTGTGTGTGTGCGTGTGTGTGTATGACTTTATGCATGTGCAGCTGAGTGTGTGTGTGTGTGTAGGCTTACTTTTAATTATTAATTATTTGTGTTTATTTTGCTTTTCTTTTCGATTTTCGCCGTCGCCGTTGTTGTTTATTTGTATTAATGCACAATTGCTTGGGGCATTTTCAAATTTCCATTTGCTTTCGCATTTGTTGCGCACTTTTCACCACGACAAAAAAAAAACACAAAAACCAAAACACACACAAAACAAAAACAAACGTTTTTTTCTTCTTCTCACTGCTTTTTGTTGTTTTTGTTGATATTTTTTTCGTTTTATTCGCGATCGAAATGAATTTGCACGTCAAAGTCGAAACAACTACATATGCACACACACATACAGCTGTGAACATAGAAATAGCAGTGCTAGTGACCTGTGCGTATAACATTGAAAAAAACTGTTATAAAAACAACTTCCAGATAAAATTTAGTTATAACATTATAAAGTATTTAATTTTTAATAATTAAACACTTTTTTCCATTTGGATAACTCAATATTTCAGCGAATATGAATAATAACAAATGAAAATGCTTGCTTTATGAATAACATTGAAATAGCAGTGTCAAAAAAAAAAATTTAATAAATTCAAAAAAATAATATAAATAACTTAATCCTACTACATTGCGAGTTAAATACGACCTTATAATTTGGTTTATAGCCTTTATTGGCTATTAGAGCCTCACAGCTACGTGACATGGAGTCCACCAAGTCCTTGCAACGCTTGCAGGGATTCTGTCCCTATACCTCCTGCACAACTTGTCGAAGGTGTGGCTTAGACGTCGGGGATTTCTTGGCAACATAACGCTAAAAGACCCCATCAGTTCCCAATCGGATTTAAATCCGGGAACTGTGCTGACCATGGCATTATATTAATTTTTTCTTGACCAAACCACTCCGTGACCAGTTGGCCGGTGTGTTTAGGTTTCGTTGCTCTGCTGAAAAGTCCATATTGAGGGGGCATTTCATGCTCAAAATACTTCAACATGATGTTTCTCAATATATTTTTAAGGATTTCTTGGGGTAAGATCCCATCGATCATATTTATAGGTCCCACACCACTGTATGAGAAACATGCCCATAATATGATTTTTAGACCACCATGGCTAGCGGTCTTAAGGGTATGGTCTAGGTCGTTTTCGTTGTTTTTGGTCATTGTCGTGAACCTTTCCACTAAATAATACCAGTTCAGACTCATTTGTCCAAAGGATATTACGCCATTTGGTTAGTGGCCAGTTCAAGTGGCGCTTGGCAAACTCCCACCTGGTTTTAAGATGTCCCTTAACAAGGAATTGCACCTTTCCTGGACTTTGGGTATTCAAATTTGTATCCACCAGTCTTCGGCCAATAGCCACTTCACTGATTCCCCAACTCAGCCCTGCTTTAAAATCCCTAGAGAATGCATAAGGAGTAGTTTAGCTGAGAAGCACTATGCATTGGTCCACTAAAATTGTGGGTTTTCGTATCGCACTACGGTTTTCAGGCTTCGATTCATAATTTATTTCATTGAAAACCATTTTGGTAAAACATTTCAGGCGAAACAGAACTTTTTTATACAATTTTGCTCCTTCTTAAGCTCAAGAAAGGACCTCCTCTCCACCTTGGACCAGTGAGGTCCTTTACACACTAAAATTTAATTTTTTTTTCAAAGTTATAGTGTATTGTCGTTTAAACTACAATAATAAACCAAATTAAACTCACTTTTCATTAAATTAAAAATAATTTCGGCTTTTTTCGTGGAAGAAAAGAAAAAACTGCTATTTCAATGTGCAGTCCAAAAGTGGTGCACTCATGTAAAAATATCAAGATTTCAGAAAAACTGAACAAATCTAACGGGGTTTTTGGTTGTTTCCTTTCTCTATGTTCCATTTTACAAAAACAATGTGCCGGGGATCAACTAAAAGAAAGGAATATGCTAAAAATCCGTTATTTTATTTTTACTTGTGTCGCACTGCTATTTCAATGTTCACAGCTGTATGTGTGTGCATGTGCTCGCGAGCGTGTGTGTATGCGAGTGTAGTCTGTGTGTGTGTGCGATGGGGCGTATGAGCAACGGCCGCCGAGGCGAAAACTTTGCCACTTTGTTGCGTCGCCGTTTTGTTGTCTGCGCAAAAACACATAAAAACCAAAAACAGCAGAAAAAAACACAAATCAAATGAAACGAAAACAAAACAGCAACAAAAACAAAAACACAAAAAAAAAACGTAAACGTAAACGCAAAGGCAAAACGTCAAAGTAACGCGCAAAACTTTACTTTACTACTACACACAACTGACGTTCGTTCGTACGTTCGCTGCTGCTGTTGCTGCTGCGACCGCGGCGGCGTCGTCCGTCGTCGTCGTCGCGTTTTAATGCGGTCTCCGCGCGTTGTAAGCGAGTCGACAGGTAAAGCAGCACTGAATTCGTTCGCGTTGAGCAGCACACCAACTAAAAAACGCCGCGACACAATGTCAAGCGCGAGAGCGAAGGAGAGTGAGAGCGCGCGTTCGCTCTCTCACCAGCCGCTCTTTCTAGCCTTTTACACTCGGAGAGTGTGAGAGCGCAACAGCAACAGCAGCATTGTTGTTGCTTTCTGCATTACCCATTTACATTGTGTGGTCCACTGCTAGTCGACATCGTTGTTGTCGTCGTCGGGCCAGGCAACTGTAAATGTTGCTGGCGTTATGCAACAACAGCGACAAACGAATGATTCTGATTGGTCGCAGGATGTGCAGCCGAATGCCGAAAGTACCATCGGCTGGCGAGCCGAGCTCACACAGTCGCGCTCTCACACCACACCACACACACTCACCCGAAACCAATGCTGACCGCTCTCGTTTGGTCAAGAAATTGAGCGTAAAAAGAGCGACTGAGACTAAGACTAAAGCCAGTGCTTGCTGCTGGTGCTGTGGCGAAGCTCTCTTTGTTTTTTTTTGAGTTTTGTCGCTCGCGGTTGCCAAGAGGAAGGAAACGTTTCACTCACAGTCGCCTTGTGACATGGCAACTTAAATGTCATCGTTATCGTGATCACTATCAACCAAGATTGAGTGAAAGAGAAAGAGGGGGGGTGAGGGAAAAAGAGAGTTTTTGATCGTAACCAAAATAATTTTGGAAAAGCTCTAGTTTTGTGCTAATTCCGCACATATTTCAATTTTCATTAAAGTTAAGCTCATAAGTTCCAATTCAGTGAAATTAAAAATTTATTTATTTATAATTTCTACTTAGTAATTTTTAAAAATAGTACAGAAATATTATTATCATTACGTTAAACACAAAGTGTTTTCAAATTACGATTGTCTAACGCATTGTCAAGAATTAAGCATTTGAATAAAAATCCACAGAAATAAATAGCTAATCTCCTATTAAAATTTTCAGTTTGTCCAATTAATTGACTTGAATTAAATGCTTAATTCAATTGTTGATTACGCTTCATTTTCGTAAAATTTGAATAATTCGCTACTGCTACTGTTTATTTTTTGTATAAAAACAAATAATGAGCACTTTCGTATATCATTATATTTAAAAATAAAAACCTAGCCCAATTCACACTCTTTGTTTTTATGTTAAGAATTTAAAATTTCATACACTTCACTCGCAGTTGTGTGAATAAATTATCAATATTTCTATAAGTATAGAATTAGTCACATACATATGACAGATCATTGGCAATGCAATCGACTTGTTTTCTTCACTCTTTGTGCTATTCTCGATTTCATCACTGCTATGAACACGATAAAATAGTTTCACAATTCATGTAAATGCAGAAAAGAGTCATTTTAATCGTTCTATTTTCAGTAAAGAATCGAAACAAAACATTTTACATACTATATACATACATACTATACACATATGTATATATACTATATATACAATTTGCTATTTTCACATGCAAATTGCGAGCGTGTTTCTCTGAGCAAGTATTTCCATTTAAAGAGCTGACTTTTTAACTAGCC
Source organism: Drosophila niveifrons (assembly GCA_035046325.1). Classification (NCBI taxonomy): domain Eukaryota; kingdom Metazoa; phylum Arthropoda; class Insecta; order Diptera; family Drosophilidae; genus Drosophila; species Drosophila niveifrons. The sequence continues at coordinate 5,610,488 of JAWNOC010000063.1, read as the reverse complement.
ATAAAATTGCTGGATAATTGCATTTAATTTCGCAATTCGCCAAAATACGCTTGGGCAATAAATAAATATTGCAATTTCAAAATGATGCTCAATGAGTTATTTACTTTTGTTTAATAACATGGCACACAAAAATCTCTAAATAACAAAAAAACGTATCTGTTTAATATCGCGACAAAAACAACAACAACAACAATCCAGACAGCAATTAGTGATAAAGCATTCAAATTGTTTTTTGAGTTCTAGCCGATTGTTTTGCTTCTTGTTTATTATTTTGTTTGTACTCTTTTATTTATTTTTTGTTGGCAGCTTTTGTCACAAAAGCAGCGCAAAATGTTTGATTAATTTTGATAATGATAAACTGCGAATCTGCTGCCTTTGCTTAGCGTTTTGGTTTAGTTTTTGGTTGTCTGCCTTTCTCTCTATTATATTGCCTTTTTTTTTTGCACATTTTGTTTGATAAGATAAGACGCGAGAAGCCATATACAAAAAAAAAAAAAAAAAAGAAAGAAAGAAAGAAAAAAAACCGAGTAAAGAGCTGTATATAAAGTGCAAAATTGAGCGCTCGTGCCACATTTTGCCCCCTTTTGATAAGGTGACAGAAAGGAAGGAAGGCGAAAGGTAGCTTAACTTATGTTATATAGTGCATGAGTCATGCATATGGCAAAGTCCATTAAAGGTGAATCATTCATGCCTCCCCCCTTTAGTTGGCTCTTGGTGATTGAATAGCGCCCTTGACCCGCCATCGTCATCGTCAGCGTCAGCGTCGCATTGCATTTGCCAGATACAGATACAGATACAGATACATTTTCGGGCTCGCTTTGTATCTTTGTGTATCTCGGACATTAAGGGCAGCTCCATACAAAATGTATGGTGAAAGTCGTCGCCTGTGCTGTGCTGTGTGCTGTGAAAATGCTGCTGGCCCCAACTTGGTTTTCCGCTTGTAATTTGCCAAAAGGGGGCAAAAGCAGCGAGCCAACAAGAGAAAGAGAGAAAGAGAGAGAGAGAGAGGAAGGGGTAGGGAAACTAACTCGTACATCAGCGCATGCTGCTTATGTTTAATTTCTTTTCTATTTTCTATTATTTTTTTTTTTGTTTTTTTTGTGAAGTTTCGTTGTTAGTTTGGCGCACGTTTTGTGCGCCAAATTTCTTCGTGCTCTTGACCATGCTAGCACAGCAAACTTGTTTGAAAGCCTACACGCGACTCTCCACCCCTTTACCCCTCCCCCCTTTATAGTGTTTCCCCTACCGATCGCCTCGAAAGTGTCGCCGTCCTCAACAACAATGAATGTTGCCAGCCAGCCACAAGCTACAACTACGTATATATGTATGTATATATAAAGCTACAGATACATTTACATTCGAATTCGCAGATGCAGATACAGTTGCAAGTAGTCGCAAAGCAAAGCACAACGAATGCAATGGACAATGGATACTTTGTAGGAACTGCATTGAAATTGGACTTGAACGTTAAAGGCAGACAAAATACAGAGAGAGAGAGAAAAGATTTCAACATTCACTAACCTAGAAGATGGCACAGGGTATTATCATTTGCTGTCTAAGGTGAGTCTATCAAAGTTAGAGGCAGCTATCTTTGTGAGAATATTCCTTACGCATTTCTAATTGCAGTACATTTTGAGATATAGTAAATTAAAAAGCAATTTGCTGAGCACAAATTCAATTTTAGTCATCTAAGAATATTCGTTTATACTATTCCACGGTTTAGTAACAAAAATATGTTGCACTTATTGTAAATAAAATTTATTTAAATACAAATTTAAAAGCTCTGGTCACTCTAAATACTTTTGTGAATGGGTAATTATTTATGTACTAATTTTATTAGCATTAGCATTTAGCATTTATTATAAGAAGCTTTAAACTTAGTAGTCTAATATATTTAAATTTAGTCTTCTCTATTAACAAATATAATGTATGTTAAATTTCACTTATTGTTAATAAAATATGCTAAAATCAAGTGGGTCTGGTCACATTAAATATTTGTGTATTCTTTTTTGAGAAATAATTTTAGGGCAGTGATTGAATAAAAAACAATAGAGTAAAAACGGTGCATATTAAAGCATCGACTATGGATATGGATTAAATGTAAAGGGTGACTCAATTAATTTGTATATTGTATTGAAAGTTAATTGTGAAACAATTTCTTTCACTTAACTTTAGCAGAATTTCATTCGACACAAAATAGAAAAGTTGCTTGTTAAGTTTTGACTATTGAATCGAACAATTTGTAAAAAAAAAAAAACTGACTTTGGTCACACTTAAAATGCGCAGCAGGAGTATCTCACAGTCGAGCATACTCAACTGTAACTTTCCTAGTGCTTTTGGTCCACATGTGTCTAGAAGAAAGGCAACAAGGAGAACGGAAATCAAAATTTGAACGCACACGAAGCGCACAACAAAAGCACAAGATAAACGCCAGGCGAAAGGCGCAGACAGAGAGAGAGAGGGAGCGGAAGAGAGAGAATGGGAGAGGAGTAATAATGTCAAAATGGTCACGCTTACTTGCACATGGGCAGAAAATTGTGACCGTCACAAAAGTAGGAGAGAGGAAAGAAGAAGAAGAAAGATGAAGATGAAGAAGAAGAAGAAGCGACGCGCGTCGTGAGAACGAAAGCCTCTTTCAGGGACACAAAGAGCAGCAGCGAATGAAGTCAAGAAGCGTCCAAGCGTGCAACAACTGCCCATGACGACGATCACACTGAGTGTGAGTGTGAATGTGAGTGAGTGCAAGGGAGAGGCACAGAGAAAGAAAGAGATTCAGGAGTGAGGTAATGAATGATTAAGTGTAGTGATAATCAAAACTGTAGACAACTGCAACGAAACTAAACAACTCGTATGTTCACATACTCATTCACTCATTCACTTATTCACTCCACACCGAAAATGAATGAATGACATTAAACTGATTTGAACACTGCTGCACAAGTTAATTGCTTGAAGACCAAATTTTATTACACTTCACAAGTGTGAAGTGATAAAAAAACAAGAGCAAAGGTACATTTCATTTGTACTATATAGATTGCATTGGAATTGCAGAACAAGAAAGTAGCAAAAATAATTTCAAAAAATTTGTGATTTTGATTTTCGGGTAAAACCATATTAAAAATAAGTCAATTTTGCATACTTTATGTAATAAAAATTGCAGCAAGAGAGACGTAAACAAAAAAGAAAATATTTTAAAGCAACAATAAGAATATTTGGAAATTATATTTGAAGGGATTTTGTATATAGAAAATAAGTGCACTTTAAGCAAATAAAATTACCAAAGACAAACAAAAAAAAAAATGAGAAAAAAGTACAAAAAAAAATAAAAAGAAATATTGTAGAATTTGAAGTACTTAATTATAATTATTTGATAAAATACATTTTTCGATCATAAAATTACCTTTAAATAAAAGAGTTTATTTTAATATGTGTTATAAAATATATTAAATAATGCAGTAGTAAATAGGCAAGTTATTAACAAAAGCAAGAACTATAATTTCGTGTCTGAACAGATTGCAACTAACCTTATCTACTTATAATAAACCGCACAATGGGAAACTTTTCTTTTCTGTCTATGCAATCATTACAGTCACACTTATGCGGTTACTACAGTGAAAACTGGCAATAATGAACACGTATATTTACTTACATTATATTGAACAAGTTTCTTGTTGATAATATATAAATACGATTAAGCAAACTTTATGCAAAATTCAACAATACAATGTTTTTACTGTGAATTTCACAGAAATTGAATAACAAACTGATTAAGTTGATATTATTTAATCAGCAGCTGTCAAAGCGACACGTACTTTATGGTGTATTAATTGTTGTATTTGTTTTCATTGTGATAACATGGCAATTAATCAGTTTTTGTTTTGTTTTGCCAGTAAAATGAAATCAAGTTTGCATTTCTGTCAGTTGCAGTTGCAGGTTGCAGTTGCAGTTAATTTAAAGGGCAGCCAGCGCAACCTTGACACACAAAAGCGGCAGGTGCTGCAAGGACTTGCAACAAGGACATAACTCATACTCCCCCCCCTCTCTCTCTCTCGCTCTCACCGAGCTGAACTCATTTGCCTAATAGAACAATTATCGACGCCCACTTCAAAAAAGGCGTTGCCTAAACATCACACGCGCTCACGATGATTACGATGCTGTCTGTTGCCGCTACCTATGATGATGATGATGATGATGATGACGGTAATGATGATGGGCAGCATAGCAATAACCACAACAAGCAACGCGCAACGTGCAACGCGCTACGTTGCAACAACAGGTTACTTCAAACGCCAGAGGCGGCGGTGGCGACATCATCAAATGGGCGACCAGAAATCATGCCATTATTTAAATGATACAAACGTGGAATCAATATCAATATGTTAATACGATTCTTTATGGTAATTGACACCCCTTTCCTCCTCCTCTCCCCCCCCCCTTCCCCTCCTCAATGCGACTACGCCACTGCTGTGGAGCTTAATGCGTGGCCACAAGCATTAAGGTGAAAGGAAAACACGTTCCGTTTCAGGCTTTTGCTCATCAGCATTAAACCACATACCACAAACGAATACTACTTCTTTAGCATATACATATATATACTATATATGTGTTATGTGTACAAATTGGGAAGTCGTCGAACATGACACAGAACACAATAACAACAACAACAACAACAATGCTGAAAGTGCTCAGAAATTAAGCTTTAGAATTTATGGTTTGCCGCATGGCTTAAAACCGAAAACACGAAAACTCTATTTAAATGCAGTTAACACTATTTGTTGTTTATATCCTGGTAGAGAGTAAAATAAAATTGTTATTCACATTTCATTAATGGTCTTTATATATAATTATAAGCCTTTTTTTAGGTAAGCTTTCTTACTAACTTTAAAGTAACCAAGTTTAAAGTTTAAATTTAAAAACCTCTTCATATTTTATTTAGACCTTTTTAACTATTAATGTTTTCTTAATTTTGCAGCTAGCTTTACTTGCTACTCTTAATATAAATAGTTAAATTTAAATGAATTTTCATTCAAATTTGAATGTGCGTTTTAAGCTGGGACATAAAAAATTCCGCCTTATTGCATTAGCAAAATAAATGTGTAAGAAACTAACAAAATTAAGTTTATGCGGGTTATTTTCGTTTTTACTTTAAGTCTCCTCGAATTCATCTGTATCCTTATTGGTTTTGCTTAGAATTTATTAAGAATTAAATAATCGTAATAAAACATAAAGTAAATACAATAAAATAAAGAATAATCAAAAAGTAATACTAATTCTCAATTCTAAAGTTATATTAATTAATTGTATTTTTTGCTCTTCTTATCGAAATAAAGAATACTTAAAAAGTAATTCGACAGTTATCTGCATACAACTTGTAACAAATCTGTTGTAATTCATACTTATATACTAAAAGCCAAATGGAGAAATCAAATTGACAACAACTGTGAGAATGTGACATCAATTTGCATACATATTTGCGCTATATTTTATACTATGCGAAAATTGCTTAAGTCAGTTTTGAAAGGTGAATTTCGCTGGGTGAATTTTGAGGCTCATGGCAAAGCATTTGCCTTAACAAGCTGCATATGACAATGGCTCTTAATGGCTGCCAGAAGTGGGATAATGTCGGCGAAGATGAGCTGAGCGAGTGGGGCAGGGAAAGAGGAAGTGGAAGAGATGCCACCAGATGCCACATGCCAAAAAAAAAAACACACAGAGAAAAGGGTAGCGAGGAAAGCGCGGCACATTGCATTGCAATGAGGGGGAAAGAAACAAACAAAAACAAAAACAAAAAAAAAAGAAAGAAGAAAGCAAACGCAAATAACGCGACAAGGACGATGCATGAAAATGGCAACGAGGCCATCGGGGCTCAAAAATGTCAAGGCCCTTGGGTTCGGTAGTCCTGGCAACCCTTTTTGCCAAACGCCAACAAGGACAATGACAATCCAGTTAACAGTCTTTCTCGCCACAAACAACAACGGAAAAAGACAACAACAAAACAGAAAAAAAAACCGATTTTATACTTGGCCAAAAAACCGAAATTCATTGAATAACAAATTCAAATTCATCAGATTTGCATACTAAAAAACACAAAATGTTTTGCTTGAAATGTGATCCCCAAATCAAGAGAAAACAATCGATTGTTGAAAGTATTTCTCATTTTTTTTGTTGTTGCTTAATAATTTCAAATCTGCGCAATGAAATTTGAGCTTCATTTTTGAAAATTCAATATAAACTAGCGACATTCAAATGCGATATTAATGCGTTTAAATTGAGCCTTCAAATCGAAAAGTAGCCACCATTAAGCATTATTTTCAGCTAAAAAATCAAAAGAAATTTGAGAGATTTTTTCTTAATATACAATTTAAAATAAAAGTATAAGAAAAACAATGAAATGTTTTATAATAATTCGACTCTTTACTATTAAAAAAGTTAAAAAATACAAATGGTTAATACATAATCCTATAGTTTTGACTAGCGAAATTTAAAATATAATATTAAGTTAGATATTAATTAATATACTGAAAATACCCGGGCATAAAAATGCTTCCGAAATTTGTATTATTTGTTTTTATTTTAAAAACCAAAAGAGAGATATAGGCAATGATTGCTCAAAGCATAAAGAATACCAATTAAACTTTTCTAGAAGCCAAAGATAATTCACCAAATGCAAGCTGGTCACACTAAAAATGGTTTGCTCTTCTCTTTGATTCTCATTCGTTTTGGGGTCAAGTTGTTTTAAACAACTGAATATTAAACGAAGCTTTGATAACTTAAAACAAACACACGAATTGCTTTCATTTAATTGTGATACTTGGGTGTTTTTTTTTTTTACAACAAATAGCAATACTATATTTTATAATAGGACGCTTCACTCACAAAAGTAAAGTAACTATAAGAGTTTTTAAATGTTTATATGTTATCAATTGAAATATAAAATAGTACATGACATTTGCAGTTGAGTTGCTCAGACTCTAATCTTTATTTTTACACAACTAGTTGCGAACCAGTTGCGAAAGCTCAACTCAAAAGCAACATGGCAAATTATTGAATTATTTGCAGAACTTTTTGCAATTGATTTGGAAAATGAGCAGTGGAAAATGTGTAGCGGGAAAACTGTGTGTGTTGTTGTAGTTTTAGTTGTTGTTGTTTTAGTTGTTGCAGCTGCCGCTTAATCGTGTTCCAGCAAAACACTTTGGCCAATCTTCATTCGCATTGTCCGAGTAGAAGCTACGTAGAATATTTACACGCCAATCAATGCTCTAAACTCTCTCCTCCTCTTCTTTAGCTTTTTTCCTCTCCTTCTCCACTCTTAAACCCATTTAGCTCGCTGGACATGGATGAATGTTGGTTGCCTGCAGCATTTGCTTTGCGTGTCAAATCAGATTTTGTAATTTTGTATTGTGTTGTTTGCTGCTGTTGCTGTTGCTGCTGCCACACACAAAACGCTTTGTACACAATTCTTTTTGGCGGCTGCTCTGCCTTGTACCTGTTCACTTTGACGCCTCACTGAAATGTGTGGAGGAGGAGCGGAGAGGTGAGTGTAAATGTGAATGTGAGTGCGAGTGCGAGTGCGAGTCTGAATGCCATTGCGATGTTTATCGAGAGCAATAATGTAAATGCTGGTAGCACTCGCAAATGGCCTGTTAATTGCTCACGGTTGCTGCGCACACACACACACACACTCGAACACACACACACGCTGACACGCATAGCCAAAAAGTAGGTGTGGCACACACAAAACGCTAAACAATCGCGCCACAAGTAGAACCCACAATTAGCAAACACAAACACACAAAACAACAACAACAACAACAGCTGAATAGCTGAATGAATGAATGAATGCATGCAAATCCATTCGAATCAAACAGGTGCAGGGCCAACAGCCAACACACACACACAGAGACACACACACACAGACGTACACAAAATGGCCACCGCAGGAAACGGAAAGGAAAGGCAAAACGAAAAGGAAAACGAAAACGAAAACTGAATGCAGCTTCTGCTACTCTTCGTTGCCATAAACCACAAAATTGAAACGTGCGTGCAGCGAAATTGCGTTTGCAGGGGCTAACCGAACATACACACACACACACACACACACACATACACACATAGGCAACCCCTACACACCCACACACCCACACACACACACATTTGCCTGACCCAATTAATGCAGTGCGTGTCCTTGGTGTCCCGTTGGAACGTTGACCAAAGGTCAGCTGCCATTTTACTGCCTTTGCCTGCGTTTAACCCACAGCAACAGCAGCAGCAACAACAACAACAACAACAACATCATCATCATGAACAGCAACATCATCATCATCAGCGTGCTGCATGCAAGGCTGTTTGGTGGGCGTTGGGTGAAAATCGTCGTCGTTTGGCTGCCAGGCACGTTCCTAAATGGATGATGGATGCAAATTCGATTTCATTGTTTTTGCATGCATCCAATCGAGCAGCATTTCTCTCTTTCACCTCTCTTTCTCTCTCTCGCTCTCCCTCTCTCAGAATGAGAGGATTGCTTCCCAATTGCATTTTGTGGGTTAATGATTGCATTGCAATCCAGTACAATCCAAAATATAGCAACGAGACAACGAGTAAAATAAAGTACAAGAATTTAATATAAAAATCAAATAGAATAGGTAACCAAATAAAATTGTAAATAAATAAAAATTCAAAGAAGTTTTTAACATGCAATAAATTAAACAATCTTAATAGCTTTAATCTAAAAAAGAATAATAAACAAAATACAAAATTAAATACAATAAGCTAAATAAAAGTGGTAAATTAAATTGAGTGGGAAAACAAATTTCAGAAAATATTATAATTACAAAAAAAAAACAAAATTCAAAGAAGTTTTTAAAAAATCGAAAAATTAAACAATTTAAATAGCTTTTATCCTAAAAGGAATAATAAAAACATAAAACAACGAAATACAAAATACAATTAGTTGAACAAAAGTGATAAACTAACAAAAGTAAAATGGAAAGAAAATTTTTAAAAATAATATAAATCAATATAAAAAACTTATAATTTTGGAAAATAAAGAATTTGGAATAAGAAATAGAAAACCTTTGACATAAGTGTACAAAAAGTAGTAAGTTAAATATAGTGAAATGAATAGAATCAAAAACTATTTATTTAAAAAAAAATAAAACATAGAAAACTTGATCAGATATAGAAATGTTAACAAACAATGTAAAATATAGTGAAATTTAAACATCAAAACAATTTGATAACATAAATTTCCCCTTTATGGAACCATTTTAAAATGAGAGCTGTAATAATTCATTAAAGACGCGAGTTATACACAAATCATGGCAACAAAGGAAGCAAAATTTCCTCAATAAAAAAAATAATTGGCGAACAAAAATAATTAGTTTACAGAATATGTTCATGGTTTTTTACAGAAATTCTCAATTAATATTAATAATGTGTATCTTGCGAAATACACGTCGTCAAATGAGCTGTCAATAGCTATGCTAGATATTTGTGCAGTGCTGCCACTTGCTGCTGCAGCGCTGCCACTTTGCAGTTGAGTGTGAATTTTGTTGTTGATGCTTTTAGCATGTGCATGATAAATACGCATAAAGAATTTGAAATTGCGCATTGCTAAATTATGATTATCTTCTCGATTTATGCAACTGCATCAAATTGCAATGCTATGTGTGTGTATGTGTGCGTGTGTATATGTGTTTGTGTGTATTTATGTGTCTGTGTGAAGAACTTAATAAACTGCCAGAGCTAATCATTGTGTCAGTTGCTAAACTCGACATGGGACATGGGACATGGGAGCAGGTCACGTACGGATGTTGGCCAAGCTATCATGTCTACTAAATTTCTCCCCAGTTGTATGGATAAATCCCTCCCTCCTCTCCCTCTCTCTCGCTCTCGCTCTCTTTGTCTCACTTGCTCTGACACACTGCAAATCCACACTCACTTTTTTATGTGTCACGTTGAGTTATTTTCAACGCGAATTTTCGAAATTTATTTGTCGAACATTGGCTACGCTTCAGGCCAGAGGGATCCCGTATGTCTGTGTGTGTGCGTGTGTGTGTGTGTGTGCATATAAAAGGAGAAGAGGAGGAAGGTTAAGTGGGCAGAAAAGAGCGTGGCGAGAGGGGAGGGGAGGAAGTGCAGTAAAGTGCCGTAGAGCAAGGGTTGAGGAGGAGGGGGGGAGAATCGTTTCGGTTTTTGTATTTTTCAATATGCATTCCCCTCATTCGCATGCACATTCTTCTGACGCAGCTTTTCTGTTTTTCCCCCTTCCGCTCCCTCTCTCTCTCTCCCTCTCACTCTACCACTCTCTTTCGCTCTTGCATACGCGTTTCTTTTTATTATTATTTGCTGCTGCTGCTGCTGTTGCTGTTGTCGTTGTTTTTGTTTTTGTTTTCATTTTATTCTGATGCTGATTTTGAATTCGCTCGTTTTGTTTTTGTATTTTGGACATTGCCAGCGATGGCATTTTTGTGGCCTAAATGCAGGCGAATGTTGACAGGGGGCAAGGGGATGCATCGGCTGCAATGTGTCAGCGCCAGTTGCCTCAATGAATCTGTTTACATTTTCCACTCGATTGTCGCCGTCTCGCTTCCACTGCAGGACATCATCCAACAGTTTGATGTTCAGCTCAGCAGCACATGCCACATAAATGTTGCACGTTCATTGCTGGTCTATGTATGTATGTCTATGTGTGTATTGCTTCTGCTGATAGCTGATAACAGTTAGCAGCTAACGGCTAAAAAAAAAACAAGAAGAAAAAGCAAAGCAAAGAGAGAAACAGGCAAAAGCCACCGCCCACTGGCTAAACTTTTTTTTTTGTTTGCAGGCTTGCAAGCGATTCTCTAACACACACACACACACACACACGTGCTTGACCGAAAAGCACCGTTAAACGGTGACAGACTCAGCACAAAAAGCAGTTGCAAGCAACCAACAACAATGTTAAACAAAAACTCAAACGAGTTGCCTTCGCTGCCGTTGCCGCTGTCGACGTCAACGTCAACGACGCCGCCACGGCAGCAACTTCTAATAAAAACCGGGACAGCAACAACGCAAAAAGCAACGCAGCAGGAAAATCGTTCAAGAAAATTCCTATAAGAAATAAGCAAAAACAAAAAAAAAAAGGCAACGAAAAAACACCAAAACTTTAAGAAGAAGAAGCAGCAGCACAAGCAGAAGCAGAGGAACAACAACAAAAACTAAAACAAACAACGACGTCAGCGATGCGATTTTCTGCCGTTAGCTTTTTATGCGGCGCACAGAGCAAAGCTCCCAGAGAAAACTGCAAGATAAAGAGAGAGCGTACAAAATTGCGACTATATGTGCAATAAGACTGCGAGAGAGCAAAGCACTGAGAGCAGCAGCACAAGCACAAGCACATAACACAAGACACACAGTGCCAGAGAGAGCACTCGGTCTAAAGAGCGCAGCAAAAGGCGCGACTTGACTCGCTGTCGCTGCTGACGACGACGCTGCTGCTGCTGCTGCTGCTATCGCCGTTGACGTTGCAGCCGCTGCCCAAAGAAGACAACTGCAGTGCACACAAGTCAAAATAACTACCGACAAAAGCGTCGCAAACGATTTCGATGCCTCCCCATATTAGTTAAAAAAAATTGAATAGTTTTCAATTAACTTTGCAATTTTCATTTGATCTACTTATTATTTTCTTTAGATAAAAGTAAAGATATTTCATTTATATTAATGTAAGTTAATTTAATTAATCATAAAAAAAAAACAATACAAAAAAATATAAAAAAAGAATATTATATTATTATCATCTTATTTTTTAATTGATTATTTCCTATTATAATAACTAATAACTTTTTTATAACGTGAAATAATTAATTTAAAAAAAGCAATTTTCATATTGATAAAGTGTTATTTATATTTTCTTTTTTCTTTCAGGCAGAAACGAAGTTTTCCAAACCAATGATTGGTTTTAGAAATTAATAGTTAGAAGTAATATAAATATATACATACGTACTAATTTTATGACAATATATCCTTAAGTCACAGTACATTACATATTTTTATTAAATTCTCGGAAGAACAAAAATTTGTGATAATCAAATGATTAATTCTAATGCTTGAATTTGTATTAATAAACAACAACATTTATAAGCTCGTCACATTAGCACTTAAATTCGGATGCCAAACCATTAATAAGTGGATTATATGGTCATGTTATATGTTATATGTCATATGTTATCAGGTTAATCGTTATTAAACTCAGATTTTCTTTGGAATCCTTTAAAACACAATAAATTCTTCACTTGAAAAAAAAAATGTGGAAAACAAAGTGATGATTTCACAATTTCTTAATACATTAGTCACATTTTTGCCGCCTGCACTTGAGCACGAAGAGCACTTTTCAGTCAGCAAACGCTGTAACGTCGCTAGCCGGATGCTTTGCTAGTAGCTTTTTTCTCAACAAAATAAAAGCAACAGCAACAAAAAAAAAAAAATCAAGAAATAACAAAACAAATGAATTCAAAGCAAGAGACAGTGTGGATAGATAGATAGAGAGAGAGAAAGAGACAGAGAGAGAGCGAGAAAAGTGCTCGGCGGCGCAGTTAAAAAATTGCGTTGTTCATAAATCAGTTGCAATTAAAATTAACTGGAAAATGCAATGCTAATTAGATCTGCGGTCGGCTCTTGGTGGCTTGTGTCTCGCTATTTTGCAAGTGGGTTTTGCTAACCGCGCCTGAATCTTTTGCATTGCACATTTGCAGGCAAAACAACAACACGGAACTCGGAACACGGAACCGGCAACCGGCAACTTGAGCGCAACAAAAAAACAAAAAAAAAAAAAACAGACAGAATTGGGCGGGGCGACGCGGCGTATGCGAAATACGAATTGTAAAATGCGATATACGGCGAAGCACAACAAAAAAAAAAAATAGAAAACAAACAAACAATGCGTCATTTGTTTAATAACAATAATAGCAAGAACAATTGCAATAACAACAACAACAACGAGTCATGACAATAATTGCCAGTTGTTGTTCACTGTATGCCGACAATAACAACAACGAGACACGACAACAGCAAAAAACAAAAAAAAAACACACACACACAGACACTGAAGAAAAAAAAACAACAAGAAGGCAAACACAATTATTATCTATCAACAGCACGCGCGATTCACATTACGTATACGCAATACGATTCACACGACAAAAGCGTTGTCGCCCACTTCACATTCAAATAATCATTATTAACATCATCATCATCATCATTATGATGATGTTCGTATTCTAACCACAAAACGTCGTCGGCATTGCCGTCGTCGTCGTCGTCGTCGTCGTCGCCGATTGCGTTACGTTAACGTTACGTTGTCGTCCCGACGTCTAAATGAGCACTAAAAACGTAACTCGCCATCAGACGCCGGCCAGCCGGCAAAGTCAAAGCGCAAAAACGACAACAACAAAAATAACATACGAAAAGCGAAAAAAAAGGAAACTAAAATACAACAAAAAAAAAAAATAATAAAAACGAACGAACAGAAGAAGAAGAAGCACATTGTATAGCGCTATCCTTACACTGCACTTGTTCGCTCGCTCTCGCTCTCGCTCTGTCTCTTAGAAAGCGTTCGCTCTCTCAGTTTGAGTTGCCGTCTCGCTCTCGCTGTGGCTGTCGCTCTCACTGAGCAGAGTGTTATCAGCAGTTTGTAACAGAGACGCAGCAGCCAAAGTAGCAGTAACTGCATGCAGGACAAAAGTAAAGCTACTCTCTTCACACACACACACATGCACATGCATGCATACACACATGTGTGTGTGCGTGTGTGTGTGTTGGCTGAAACATGGATGAACGAACGTCAAATAGAACATGTGCTAATGAATTATCAACTGTCAGCATAGCGTAAAGTGCAAACACTCACGCGGACAACGAAGGATGAATGAATGGATGAGCAGCAACAACAACAACAGCAACACAAAAAAATGCAAGCAATATATGTTTGTATATGTATGTGTGTGTGTCTATGTAGGACAATCCAAGTGGTAGCCTACTTAATAGAGACAGTTTTAGACACTGTGCAATCAACGACGGGCGAATGAATAACAGCTTAATGAATGAGTGCAGTCAAACTGAACGAACGAACCAACGAACGAACGAACAAATGAATGACTGGGCAAACTTATTGTGAATCATCGCATAAGCCGATTGTCCACCCCTCCCCCAACACTTCTCTACTAACACCTCCCCACCACATCAAAAGTCAAGCAGGACCAATGCTGATAAAAATGTCAATTCAATATGAAAGCTTAGAAATTAAAGTGAAAAAAAAAATATTTAAATAAGTTGCAAAAAAAATGATATTTTTATAAGCTTATTACATTTCATTCATAACAAACGCAATTGAAATAAATTCAAGTATTTTCATTATTACAAAACAAAAAAAAATAATAATAAGTTCAGTTGTTAAAATTCAAACAACAAAAATTATAAATTTAGGAAATTTAAACTCATACAAAATAAAATCCAATTTGTTGAATCAAATTCATCGATTAAAAATCCATCTATTAATATTACTACACATATTCCCTTATTTATTATACTGCAATTTCAATTGACTTCAACATTTTATATTTAAATTTCAAAGACAACTCGCAAATATATCAATATGAAAATATTTGTTAATTAAAAATAAATCTTGTGTTTCCAAAAGTCAACAGACAAAATTTGGTAAACTTTGGTAAATTTTATAAAAAATCTAGCCTCATCTATTTGTTTATTTCAGATGTAATTAAATAAACAAGTAAATTCTATGCTTGCAAAAATTGTAAGGTAAACTTTGCATGTTTAGTTTAAAAATGTCATGAATATTCAATGAAAATACTCCAAATTTTTACAATATAAATCAACAAATTTAATGCATAGTATTTCTGAACAAAATTCTATTGAACATTTCAATTCAAATTGCACATTTATATAATATTTCAAATATATTTAAACATTCGAAATTGTATTTTAATATTCGAAATATATCAATCAATATTAGATAATTTTGAATTAATAACTGCCACAAAGACATAAATATATACTTGCTTATATATCTTTATATCATTAAATTGCATAAGACATTAACAGATATTTGAGAATTCAAATTTGTTGAAATTGAAATTGGAAAATGTTTTGCTGAATACAATTCTTAAAAGTCAAAAATATAAAAATTCATTACAAAGCATTTCTTAAGAAAATTGTATCAAAATGAATAATTAAAGTGCAAGTTAGTTTTGAACATGAAATTTTTGTATTTTAATGAGTATTAAAAACTTTTAAAGTCCCAGAAATACTTTCAATATTTGGCAATATAAATCAATTAATGAGTCTCAACAACTGCAGCAATAAATTTCAAACTAAAATATCTTAGTTGAGAAAGAAAAAATCGTTTGTCATCCAGAGTTGAGGACACAAAAAGAAAAAAAAAAAACCAAGTGCAGAAATATAGGCGATGATATGATTTAGCCAAAGTTATCGATAAACAGGGCAGAGGATATGTCTATTGTTAACCTTGGGGCGGAATTGCCATTACTTATCCCATTCACAAACACCACACACACACACACACACATAAATACACAAACATATGCAACCTCAGGCTCAGCAGCCACAGAAAGTTATGTAGCACACTTTCAGGCGCTTGGCAAACGCAACTTTCTGAAACATGCATTTGTCTGTGTGTGTGTGTGTGTGTGTGTGTGTGTGTTTGGCACGCCTGTCTACGTCTGCATATATACAGATATATATATATATATATATATAAATGTGTGTGTGTATATATATATTTATAGCAAAAGGTAAATGACATCAATGGAGGTTGGCTGGCTGCTCAGTCGCTGAAAACTGAAACTAAAGCTGAAGCTGAAGCTGAAGCTGCTCCTGACTCGACTCGACAGCGAGTGCAGCATGTTTACAGTTATTTTTTTTTGTGTGTGTGTGTGTTGTATTTGGCTTGCTTGCATTCTCTTTCGCTGGTCTCGGTCTCGGTTTCCGTTTGCTGCTTGCCTGCTTACAGTTTCCGGCTTTGGCCAAACACTCACACACACACACACACACACTCACACACACAGACACACACACATAGTGCAAAGAGTTTTCCATGCGCGCGCCTAAATGTATGCAATCTTTTTTTTGCTGCTGTTACTCTACACACACACACACACACAAAGTAAAAGCCATCTTGAAGCTGAAGCACAAGGCTCTTTAATAACTAATCAGAGACCAAAATGTGGGCAAAATGTCTGCAGGGCATTTGCCAAGTTATTGGATGCGTTGAAAAGTTTTCCATTGACGGGTGGTGATGAAGAGAGGGGAGGAAGAGGAACAGAAACTAGAAATTGCCGCTCATTGTTTGCTGATAACTGAAATCAAA
This sequence comes from Drosophila niveifrons, assembly GCA_035046325.1. Classification (NCBI taxonomy): domain Eukaryota; kingdom Metazoa; phylum Arthropoda; class Insecta; order Diptera; family Drosophilidae; genus Drosophila; species Drosophila niveifrons. Next base: position 5,594,113 of record JAWNOC010000063.1, on the reverse strand, counting down.
GCACGGCGTGTGGCAAGTGGCAGGCGTTGCACAGTTCAGGTTACATTTGGCTGTGGCCCCAACTCTAGCGCTGGCCGTATGCCAAAAATTGGAAATCATTAGGAGTTTATGGGCCCATGGTTCACCGAACACTCAGATGCCCTTTCGAATTAAATGAGAATTATTTAATGTGAAAATTTCAACATTCCCGCAAATAAATGAATAATTCTTGTAAAAATAAAGACATTCACATTGAGTTTTATAAATGAAATAAATATAGTAGTTGATTGCTGTTGATTTAATTGCACCTGTATAAATCACAGTAGTTCTTCTCCTCTGAATAATATTAAATTAGTTTTATCAAGTGACAATTGCTATTCAACATATTCCTAAATAATGCATTGAATACGAGATTGTATAGCGATAAAATGCAATAAATATTATTTAAATATGCACTTAAGTGCAAATTGCTTTTCAGATAGCTGCCTAGTTCTATTGATTTCAAGCAAAAAGCAAAACTTTCTTATTTGAAATTGTTTTTATTGTAACTGCATTGGATTATAAAACAAATATATCTATGTATATATGTATCATCATCTGAATGCCTTTTTTATGTTATGAATATCTATTGTATTGAATCAATTTGCTCTCTGTTTAATAAGGTAATGTGCATAATTTGCATTTTTAGGATAACTGCCTAGTTTAATATATCTATTAAATATTCAATTATATTCTTACGTTACGCAGATGTTCAGAAATAAAGTACGAAACATTCCTTTAAGCTTTTAATTAAAATTTATTTTCATTTTTTTTAACGTTATTTTATATTAATTGAACTTTTAGGATAATTGCCTAAAGTTATATTGCTCTTAGATATTAATACCATTAGCTTTCTGCCAACAACGCTCTCAATGTGCTCAAAAATAAAGTATACGCAACGTAATACTACATGAAAGTTAACTGCCCGTTGGCATGTTATTAAAAACATATCTCGGATAACTGCCCAATTTTGATTTTTTATAAGATATTCAATTAGATTTCGATATTCAGATAAAAAATATAAAAATAAAGTAAGCACATTAAAAATTCCGAATTTATTACAATGAAATTCACTCAGAATTTCGGATAACTGCCAAATTTGTTGTGGCTCATAAATGAAACGCAATAATGTAGCCATTAATTTGCATTAGTTTTCAGTCCCAACCAGAGTTGCAACCTTAATCCCACAGCTGATGGAGCCAGTCAACAAAAATACCCTACGCTTATTAGGAGGACTCACAAGAAGAGCCAAAATCAATTTCGTTGGCCAAACCAAACCAAACCAAAAAAAAATGATGAGAAAGTTTATTATGCAAAATACTTTGTGCGCAAAACTTACCGCTGGGATCGAGATGCGGCTGCTGCTGCTGCGCCTGTTGCTGCTGCTGCTGCTGCTGCTGATGATGATGATGATGGGGATTCGGTGCACAAAACGCGCTTGAACCGCCGCCCAAAGTGGGCGGTGGCCCAACAGCCGGAGGCGGTGGATACGCACTCGCCCGATACGATGGCGGTGGCGAACCGACATCACAGCGATCCGGCGGCACCGGCGGCGGACCGACGGGCGGCGGCAGCGGTGGACCGCCATAGTGATGTGCCTGCGGCGGCGGCGGCGGTCCGCCATAATGATGCGGTGGCGGCGGCGGTGGCCCCAAGCCGCCATGATACTCCGCGGCCTGCTGATAGTGATGAGCGTGCGCCGCATGCGCCGCATGAGCGGCGGCATATTGATGCTGATGATGCATGTGCAAGACGCCGCCGCCGGCGGGCGCCAACTGATGCGCGTGATACGCGGCGGCAGCGGCCGCTGCTGCTGCGGCTGCCGCTGCATACGAGGGCGGCGGTGGGCCGTGATGATCGGGCGGCCCGTGCTCCGTGTGCAGACCCAGATCGGGGGCGTGGTACATCCCAGCGCTGAGCGGCTCGCCGGGCAGCAGCACGTGCGGCGCCGGCGGTTGCACCGGCATCGGCAGCGGCGGCGAGCTGTGAGCTGCAATACAAAGTTTATATTAAATTTATATATGGTAGCATATTTTGCAGTTATCACAAACAAACATCAGTTTAAGTAAAACACATTAACTCAAATAAGTTGTATATTAACACACGACAAATTTTTGTAAATTAGTCTTAAGCTGATTATCAAAATAAAACAAATCGGTTCTGATATTTCGTATTCGGATTTGCAGCGTTGACCTTAAGTCAGTTCATTCATTCAATTCATTTATTATATATACATATGTTTGAAATTTTAAATAATATTCAACATTTTTAAATTGAAATTTAAACGCTTTTGTCTGATAGTCAAAAGTTAGTTGTGAAAATTGCAACTTTAATAAAATACTTTTTTTATCATTCCTATATGTGTGCACCTTATTTGATTTTAATTTCCCCTTAACGATTTATTGTTGAAATGAATATATGTACTTCCTCAAGTGGCATCGAGAAAATATTCGTTAATCAATATAACTTTTCTGTCTGCAATGCAACTTTCGTTAGATTGTGGCCATTAAGCGAATTTATAAAATATATATAATAATAAAAACATCGAATATGTATCGATAACTGTTTCAAACTTTGTACTACTCACATTTATTAAGAATATTGCTAAATATGGCCGGTAAATGAATAATTGATGCCACCTTTAATAGTAATTACAATTTGGCCATTAAGCGAGATATAAATTGTATGTATTGAATCTATGCAATAGCTCTTCCAAAAATGATGCAAATCGAATGCAACTCACTTTTATTACGTTTATTGATAAATAAGTCCGTTAAGTGAATAATAACCCATTTCATTGTAATTACATTGTGGCCATTAAGCGAGATATGAATTGTATATATATTAAATCTATAAAATAGCTCTTTTAGAATGATGCAATGAACAAATCGAATATATTCTAAAATTTTAATAAAGTTTTCAGTATGTGTAACTCACTCTTAAAAGGTTAATTGATTGATGTGGCCGTTAAGTTAATAATATAATATATGTAGCAAAGCGAACTTTTAAAATTTATAATATGTTCATTAAGCGAGTTATAAGTTATGTGCATTGCATTTATGCAATATCATTATTCAAAAATGAATTCTATAACTTTACCAACTTCTAGTCGTTAAATGAATAATATTTGGTAGCTAAGCGAACTTTTGATTGTAATTACAATTTGACCCTTAAGCGAGATGTAAGTTATATGCAATGCATTTATGCAATAGTTCTTTAAAACTATTAATAATGATAAATAATGAATATTCGTTCGATAATAAAGTTTTTAGAAAGTTGAACTCACCTTCACTGAGTCCTGAACTGGCGCCCGGTGGCAGCATGCTCGACAAAGCGCTGAGTGGCGTGTAGGATTTCGGGGGCTCCACCGAGCCGGGACGCAAGAGACGCTCCTCGGTGACGCTGGACTGGACACGATACTGCATCTTGCAGTAGGCCTCCTGGGCAGCACCGTTGCTGGCATTCACATAGACACCCGTGATCGTGACATCGGTGTCCTGGACAATGACGACACTCGACGACGTCGGTCGACTGCAGTCCTTGGCATCCTTGGCGCTGCTCGAATCGCCGCGATAACCCGTCGTTGTGATGGTGGTGTCCGTGTTCGTCTCCTTGGTCTCCTTGGAGTACTTGGAGTCGTTGCTCTCCTCGATCATGTTGCTCTGCGGCTTTGCAGCAGCCTCACGTTGCTCTCTCAGCTCCTTGCACTCGCGTTCCCTCTCGCGCTCCCTTTCACGCTCCCTTTCCCGTTCGCGTTCGCGTTCCCGTTCACGCTCCTTGCTGCTGGTGGCATCCTTGGGCTCCTTTTTGATGTGGAGTTCGGACTGCTGCTTCGCTGCCTTGGCTGCGGTTGTTTTGCTAATCGCCTTGGCCGTCTCCAGCTCATCGTAGCTCTCGAAGCTGCTGCAATCGCTGGCCAAATTCTTGTCCAGATGTCGCTCCACCTCGTAGGTGGCCGCAACAATGGCGCTGGCATTCAGGCTGGCCATGCGCTTGCGTGCCAGGATGCCTTTGTAGTCGCCAATCAGTTCCTCGGTGAAGGCGCTTTTACGCTTCTTGGGCAGCTGTTTGGGCGTCGCCTTCGTTGCCTTGTCCTTATCCCTGTCCTTCTCTTTGTCCTTGTCTTTATCCTTCTCTTTGCTCTTGTCCTTATCTTTGTCTTTGTCTCTGTCTTTGTCTTTGTCCTTCTTTTCGGGCGGCTCCTTGTCGTGTTGTTCGTCATCGTCGTCGGTGTCCTCGACCAGCGTTGGCTTCTTTTGCGCCTTCGGACCGCGTTTCGTTTCCGTTTCCTGCTTCTTCGCCGGCGTTTTCTTCTGCAGCTTCTTCTTCTTCTGCTGCGCAATGCGCTGCAGCTGCAGCTCCTCCGCCTCGCTGTCGCTGTCGAATTCCCAATGCTTGCCCACACCACGTCCGCCGGTCACGTTGCGCAACTCGCGACGCGGCTCCAACTCTTTCACCGGCGGCGTTTCGCGTTCGTTGCGCTCCTTCTCCTTGTCCACATCCTTTTCCTTCTCCTTATCCTTATCCTTACCGCGCTCTTTTTCCTTCTCCTTATCCTTCTCTTTGTCCTTTTCCTTTTCCTTGTCGGGCAGCTGCAACTCCGACTTGTTGTTGTCATCGTCGCTGCCATCGAGCGTGCGTATTCGAGGCGGTTGCTGCGTTGCCTTCGACAATCCCAATTCGTGTGCGGTGCGCGATTCATTCTCATAGAGGCACTGCACCTTGGCCAACGCATTCAGCGATGCCATGCGATGCCGCTTCGCCCCATAGCTGCTCAACTTCTTCTCGAACTCCGAGTCGCTGCTCTCCGTATGCGAAGTGTCGCTTGGCGGCGGTTGCAACACTTTCGATTTGCCTCCCGCTGACTTCTTTTTGGTCGCTGTTGCAGCTGTTGTTGTTGTTGTTGACGTTGTGGTTGCTACTGTTGTGTTGCTGCTGGTTGTTGTTGCTGTTCCAGAAGTTGTCGCTGTTGCTGTTGCTGTGGTTGCTGCTGCTGTTGTCGCTGTCGCTGTTGCTATTGCTGTTGTGGGTGTTGGTGTTTGCAGCTTGCGTTTTGTTTGCTTCTTGTTGGCACCTTTAGCGGTTGTTGTTGTTGTGGTTGCTGGCATCTCAGTTGCAACACTAGCTGCAGCAGTCTCTTCTTTTGTAGCTGTTGCTGCTGCTATTGTTAATGTTGCAGCTGTTGCTGTTGTCGCAGTTGTTGTGGCTGCTGCTGCTGCTGTTGTTGTTGTTGTCGTGGCAACAACTGTTGCTGTTGTTGTGCTTGCTGCAGTTGCAACTGCAGCTGTTGCTGTCTCATCTTTGATCTCCTTTTTGTCCAACAACTTTTGCTGCTCCTTGAGCAACTCGAGCAGCTTTAGCGGCTTGTTGTCCTCGTCGGAAAACTCACGCAACTCCTTCAGCGTTGGCAGCACCATTTTGATGGGCTCCTCATCGTCGGAGCCCGATTTGAAATCGTATATATCCTTGGCCGCATTTGGCGCACTTAGCGAACTTTTACTGCAGGCCTGCTGCAATCGCGCTTTGTTCGCTGTCGTTTTACTGTACTTGATCTTTGGCCGCTGCTTTGTTGTTGCTACCGCTGCTGTTGCTGCTGTTGCTGTTGTTGTTGCTGATGTTGATGTTGATGTTGCTGCTGTTGATTTCACTTGCGTAGATGTGCAACCAATCTCTTCGATGTCCATTTGCACGGATTCCGTGTTCGAATCGAGTTGCACACGCGTTTTATTTGCTTCTTTTACTGCCCCAGATGTTGCTGTTGTGGCTGCTGTTGTGGCTGCTGTTGTGGCCGCTGCTGTTGTGGTTGTAGTTGCTGTTGCAGTTGCTGTTATAGTTGCAGTTGCTGCTGAAGTGGCTGCTGCTGCTGCTGCTGATGTCTTTTTGCTCGCTTTGCTGATGCTTTGACGCGCTGCTGTCGCCTTCTCCTTTTTCGTTTCGATTGTTGTTGGCTTCTTGGTCGAAGCTTTGCTCACTTTGTTGGGCGGCGGCGGCGGCGTCGGCTGTGGCGTCTCCAATTTGGCCTTTTTCGCCGTGGAGTGCTTGTTGCTGCTGCTGCTGGCGGCAGCCTTGAGAGATTCTTGATCCTTGCCTTCGCCTAATACTGTCTCCTTTAACTTGTCCTTGTCCTTGTCCTTTTCTTTGTCTTTGTCTTTGACTGTCTCTTTGTCTTTGCCTAAGTCCTTCTCCTTGTCTAGGTTCTTCTCCTTTTCCTTCTCTTTCTCCCTTTCCTTCTCCTTCTCCTTTTCTTTTTCCTTCTCTTTTTCTTTCTCTTTCTCTTTCTCTTTGTCATGCTCACGCTTTCGTTCCTTTTCCTTCTCCTTCTCCGCCTTGCTGCTATCGTGCTCCACTCGCTGTCGCTTCACATTTATCGGCTTGCCGGGATTGAGGCTGGCAATCACTTTCACCGCCGCCGCACGAGATTTGGTCTTCACATTCTCCGATATGGAGGACTTGAGGCCTTCGTTCATGCGCTCTTCGCCGCTGGGCAGCAGATTGTCGAAGCCATGGATCTTGATGTCCAGACTCTTGAGCATTTTGTTGATGGCGCGCGCTTTGCCATCTTCCTGACGCTCCTCGGCCGTTAGCTTCAGCTGCGACGAGCCACTCGCTTTATCCGACTTATCCGCTTTATCCGACTTATCCGTGCTGCCAGCTGTGGTTGCTGCACGCTTCGTCGCCGCCTCCGATTTGCCACTCGGCTTCTTATTGTCGTTGCCATCGTCTGTTGTCAACTTTTGCTGTTTGCCGCCGTGACGCTTCTTCGACATTGACGTTGATGCTGTCGCCGTGGAAGCACTGGACGTTGCTGCCGACGTCGCTGTCGCTGGTGACGTTGCTGTTGTTGACGTTGACGTCGCCGTCGCCGTCGCTGTCGCCGTCGCACTTGCGGTTGCCGTTGTTGTGGAGCGCTGCTGTCGCTCGGCGACGCTGGAACGCTTCTTTGGACCCATCGCTGTGCGCTGGCCAAGCAAAAGAGACTGCATTGAGATGGGAGACAAAAATGCTCTGACTGAGGCAAAGTTAAATAAATAAGAGAAAGTAAGAAAGCAACAGTCGAGTGTGCTCGACTGTGAGATACCCATAACCCATTTTAAATAAAAGCAAAATATTGCGGTATTCATTTTAAAACATACCAAAAATACTTAAAAATATGGCAATTGATATATTTGGTATGTTGATATGGTACTACAATCTATTATGGTATATAAATTGAGTGCAAAATATACCAGATTGTCAGCCAAAGCATCTCAGACTCCTAGTAAGTAGACGTTTTTGCCCATACAAAAGTATTTCTTTAATGACTTCAACAATTTGTATATGATCGCAACCAAATTTTTAGGAATCATAAAGACTATAGTCATTATTGTATATACCAAATATAGAGCTTTAAAAATACGCTTGTTATTCGTTTTTTTTTCGATTTAAGAGGGCGGAAGTGGGCGTGGAAAAAATTTTAAACAAACAAATTTTGCGTGCAAACATAACAAATGCTGTCGACAAAAAATTATAGCTCTATCTCTTATAGTCTCTGAGATCTAAGTGTTCACATGGCTAGATCGTCTCGGCTGATCAAGAATATTTATACTTTATGAGGTCGGTGATGCCTCCTTCATTCTGTTACACAAAGTTATAATACCCTTCTACTCTCTGGGTAGCGTGTATAAAAAGTTGCACTCAAGCTTTGACTTCGATAGACCCTTTAGTAAGCTACTTTAAATATTCGCAACTAGAGTTCGTTTCGCGTATGCATAATACAGTGCAACTTGCCACAGTGGACATTTCTATTAAGCGGATTCCTTTTAGGCGGACACTTTTTAAGATATTGTTAAACAGACCCCCTTTGAACGGACATATTTGAGCGACGATTAAAAAAACGCTCCTTGTGGCGAACACTTTTTGTGCTCTTTTCTATGATCTTCTTTTAAACATATGGAAGTCTTTTAAGCGACACCCTGTTGGCCGGACGCGGACACTATTTATTAAATAATTATGTATGTGAAAGTAGAAAAAAAAGTAGTAGTGTAGTAACAAGTTTGTTTTAATTGGTTTTTATTTATACAGTAGACCCTTCAACTAAAGATTTTTTTCGAAATTTGTGTTTTTATGAAATTTAAATTTCCTTAAAAAAAATTGGTTCTAATTTGCGAGTTGGTTTAAGTATGCTTTAAACTCCAATGACCTTTTCTTTATATTCTTAATTATAATACATTAAAATTCAGGTTTCAAATCTATTATCAAAAGGCAAAGTTTTATTTTTAGGTAAACTAAAATCTCACTTCTTTTGTTTTTCATAATCATGAGTTCTGTTTAATCTTACACCCTTTTAGTGAAAGCGGTCTAGAAAATCCTACAGATGAATGTTGGGCATAGTTGTTATCCAGGGTTAACTTTATATTACTTAAAAAGCAAAGGAATTAAGTCAATAAGCACTCTTGAAATATGAATTTTGATTTACATTTGTTTGGAATTTTTTGTATACCAGATTCTTTGTGTGTGTATGTAAATATATGTATGTCAAAGCGGATGAGCAGCTGGATGAGGCAAATTTCCACTTCACTTTTGTTTTACTTTACTTTTTCTCAGTTGCCTTGTCTCGCTTTTTGTTCAAGTGGCGGCACGTGACGCGCAATAAGAATTTTAGTTGAAGACGTTTCTTCACAGTGTTTTCTCTTCTCTTACTCTTCGTCAAATCTCTTCTCTCACACCATTAAATCCTGGAGCAGCGACTTTAACAATTGTGAGAAATTTCACGAAACTGTCGCTCTTTAAAGGGTGTGGCAACGCTGCACTATTTTCCAAGATTAGATCTGGCATTATGCTAATTTGATTGCGATTTTTGTTTAGGGAGCATATCGAAACATCGATACGCTAATAATAAAGAATTTGAGGGCAATTCTAAAGACGATTCTCAAAGGTGCATTCGTTAAAATCTTTATAAAATACGTTAATCATTTGGATAATTTGTATTTGACGGTTTTCCTCTTGATGTGAATAATTACTTTGCATTGACATTAGGTAATTTATAATAGATTGCTGTTGTCTCAATGAAATATCGATCAACAATAATATTGTTTGTATAGAAGATATATCGAATTATACAGAAAATGCAATGTATCAAAATTGTACTATCTTAAATGTATTATTTACATTTACAATAATATGAGTCTATGGTAACTATAAAATGTTTTTTTTTGTTTTGCTAAATTTGAAGTTAATCAATGGAATTATTTGTCTTAAAATTATTACCGAAGTATTTAAATATACGTAGAACATAATTTGAAAATCTATTTTGGCAGAAGATTACAATACAGTAAAAATTCCGTTAATAGATAGCTCTATTAACCTCAGACACCCCTTTAGCCGGACACTTTTTCTGACTAAACCCCGTCTTGGACGGACTGTCTTTGTAAACGCTAAGCAAGAAAAATTGCATTTCCAATTTTTAAGAGAAAAATAACATTTTAGACATTACTAATAAACGGACCTCTTTTCAAGCAATTACTTATTGTGCGATACTAGTTGCAGTTTTCATAGAAAGGTTTTAGTGTAGCTGCTTTCACGCCCTCTCTCTCTCTCTCTCTCTCTCTCTTTCCCATTCCCACATCACAAGGATCGCAATGCAACAACCACTTTTCCAAAATTCAAATGCAAACAAACAAAATGCAAATTCAAATACAAATACAGCTGCAAAATGTAAACACACATTTGTTTTGCATGTATTAGTAAGCCAAAGTCTAGCTCCAAATTCAAGTAGCAGCTTAAAAACTTAGTAGTATATTTACCTCACTCTCTTGCCCGCTCTCTCTTTGGCTTTGGCAATCGCTCGCTCTCTAGCGCGCGCTCTCACTCTCTCGCGCGCTCGCTCTCTTAGTTTAGGTGGTTTTAGGTGAGCTGGAAATACCAGTAACAGTTTAAGCCAAAGCCATTGCTGGGCATTGGCAGCAGCGGCGCCATGCTGTGCTCTTTCTTATTAGGATTCAATTTTGTTAATGCTTCTTCACTTGTTTTTTTATTGTTTATTATCAATTGTCAGTATTTCTTTTGGGGGGGAGGAGTGAGGCGGTGTTCGTTATCGTTGTTGTTGCGCCTATTGAAAATACAAAATTCTGTTGTTGATTGCTGTTGTCAACATAAACAAAACGGTAAACACACGCATCTTAAGAAGATTTCGTCGAATTATTTATGCATTGCATTTTATGCAAATGCGCCAACACTCACGTACTCACACACACACACACACACATACACGAATACACATAACACTTGAGTTGTAAGCCAAAAAGTTACAAGACACATTTGTTTACGTTCGCTCAAACGCGACGATATGGCAACGCTTTTCGCGTAGTTTTGCTCACGTATACATACACACACTCACACTCATATACGCACACACACACACACACACTTGGCAACATTGCTAAATCAACATCAACAATCGAAAAAACAAAAATGAAAAACACAACATTGCGCTTTGCATTTTCCACTCATTTATTAAAAGTAGTGTTAAATTCATTTTGTATTTTCCCATGCAATATATGACTACAGCAGCAGCAGCAGCAGCAACAACAACAACAACACGCACGCACACAACACTCGCACACACACACACGACCACCATTGGGGAGAACGCCCGCCCGCTGGTGAGAGATGACAATATTGATGCAGTTGTTGGCTCTTATTGGAAATAGTCGAAAATTGCATCGCAGACCTAGCTGCTGGCCATTCAAATATTCAGCAATTATGGCAAATAAGAGAACAATAAAAAAAAACAAAAAAATAATGGATTCACAGCAGAGCAAAAGCAGCTGCTGCTGCTGGTGTTGCTTAGTTTTTTTAGGCACACGCACACGCAGCGAAAAAAATCGTTTCAACACGGACGCTCGACACACACGCTCACGAGCATCTTATCAGACTGGCGCTCTCCATGCGACACAGGGTGGCCGCGAGTGTCACTTCAAAATATACTATTTAATGTCACCAAATATACCGAAAAATGTATATAATAGAATATTATTGGTCATACTCTCTGCGCTGTTACTGTTAAGTTCACAGTTTAAACATTTAAAAGTAGAATTACTAAACCGTTTCATTTAAAAATAAATAATAAAAAATAAAAATAGTAAGCAAAAATTTTTATATAAATAATAGCATTTAGGGCTAACAAATTGGTATATACATTAAACCAATTTCAATGAATTGATGAGTCTTATTTTGCATAAACATTAAAGAATTGTAATCAGAAATTGCAAAATGTATTATAAACAGGTTATATATTGGAATAGATTAAAATAAAAAATCAAATTTTATATTAAAGTAAATTTACAATATAGTATAATTTGAAATGGGAATTTAAGAGTTAAATCCATTTTTAATATTGTATTACCCATATTAAAAAAAACGCATTTTTTACTGTGATAAATAATTCCATTTTTATAAAACTATGAAAAACAAAAGCGTTAGAAAATGTTATTTAAAGTACAAATAATAATATAAATTTCATCTTTATAAGAAATTCAATAGTGATTCAGTATAAATGAAAATAACTCAATTGGTTTTCAATTTTACTGCATAGTTAAATGCATTTTTATTGATAATCAAAGTAAGGCCACAATCTTAAAATAACAAGTTTTAAGTCCGCCTGTAATTAACCTGGAATATAGCAATGTCTGATGTATTTTGTAATGGTATTATTTTTAGGGTAACCCATAGACAACGATTGTACAATATGGGCGAAGCCTCTTTGTAGCTCTCTCCTTGAGATAAATGTTGTTAGGGTGTGATTAAGATTAGGTTGAAACCTGTGGAATAAAGGTCGTAATATTATTGCCCAGACACATGGTGAGCTGATCGAGGGCATCGAAAGCGCAAATCAATTCCTGATTCTGACTAAATACGGCACGGAAATTATTACGGATGACCGAAGCAACACGCAGTCCCTCGCAATAGATGTTCGGATCCTGTTTATCAAACACCTCGCTATCCTCGATCGTTGCCGAAATCGCCTCCTCGGGCTCATCCTTTTGGAAACGGCCATCCAAGAATTGGGCGCTCACAAATGGCTCCACGGCCGTGGTGAATATGCCGATAAGGAAATTGCCATCGTTCTCAAAACGCTTCAGACTGTGCAGCACTTGTGTGAGGAAAACGATTTCCGCTGTCATTGGCAGCATGGCGATTGCGGCGACTGGTTGTTGCATCGAATCACAGCTGCCACTTGAGACCATTTCGGCGGCACAATTTCGCACCAGATCGGACTCGTCCACCAGCAGCTGCAGCACCAGACGGATATAGTTGCCCACAATTTCGACACTGCGCGCGGGGAACAATTGCCGAATGTGCACCCCAATGCGATCGGTCAGTTGGGCAGCCTTATAGCGCAGATATGGATTCTGTTTGGGATCACTAATGTCTAGGGCATAATGTAAAATGTTTAGCCACAATTGCTGATGCTCCACCAGCTCCTGCTCAGTCATCTCGTCCAGCGGTCGTATGGGCTGCGCCATCACCTGACGCGTCACACACAGCACCAAACCGGGTTCAATGTCGCATTGGCGACGCTCCAATAGCTCAGTGATTGGCAGCTCGAGTTTGAGTCCCAGCAGCGAGAGCAGCCTGTAAACTGTGCTCCCCAATTGCGGACAATGTCCGCGCTCCTCCACCACATCGTTTGCCAGCTGCAGCACAAAGTCGATGAGCTCGCGTCGCTGGCGCAAATGAGCAACAAGCACATTGCGCACCTTGGGTGCGAGCGCCTTGCAATAGGCCACGACATCGGGATCGAATTGAAAGTTCTTCATCTCAAAGCTATCGAGTATGCCGCGAGTGCTGCACACATTGTTCGCCTGATCGAAGAGTAGATGCAAAAACAGATCGATGGTGAACTGCAGCAGCTCTGGACGTTGCTGCTCCTTGGGCTTGATCAGTGCCTTAACCATTGGCTCGAGTATGCCGCTCGCACTCTGTGTGAGGCGATGCAAATGCAGGCCATAGACCTCAAAGAACTTGGGTGATATTGTATAACTGCTGCAGCGTTCATAAACTGTTGCATGATCCAGTGCGTAAACGCGTTGCAACCGTGCCAGCAATGTTTTTTTCATTGCATTCGCATCGCTTGCATCCTGCAGTATGGCAATCAGCACATTCACGGCGGCGTTGAACAGATAAATATCCTCGTCGAATATGGTCAACGCCAATTGTGCACATGTGTACAGCATGGCGAAAATCAGTTTGTTGTTCTTCCAGCGCACGATCCAATACAGTTCCAGCAACTGCAGCAGATAGCCATGCACTTCATTCGCGTTCTTTGCACAGGGTCTCAAGCCCTGTGGGATTTGAGAAAACGAGGATATTAGTAAGCTTTCGAAAATAGGTATGTTTCTTTAAAGCTGCATGTGAATACTTTGAAAACTCTTAAAGATTGAGCTCAATTTCTACGAAAAGCAAGCTTCTTTTTTATTTTAAACAGATTTCTTAAAAAGAAATCCCTTCTCAGCGATTCTCAAATTGTTAAGCTAATCAGTTGCTAATCTTAACTGCTTAAATAAAACAAAAAACACAAAAGCTTTGAAATTCTATAGGAAAGTATTACTACGTGAAAAGTCCGCCTCATCCCAAAATATATTTAAAGTTTAAAAGATAAACAGACAAATGAAGCCAAACGTTTAAATGTCATCAAAGGAAAAACCTTGCTTCATTTTTAAGTTCTATGTTTGATTTGCCAGATTCAATTGTTGACTGAACTAACAATGCACAACCCAAATGCTAAGAAGCTGAATCGTAGTAAGTTCTTTAAAATTCCCACTCTATCTTAAAAACAAAACATTGCATTATAATAAATATAAAGAGTAAATGTAATTTGACAATAAAGATAGACCAACAAAGACATTTTTGCTACACAAACTCAGAAAAGTTGCAGAAACGTTAATAGCGAGGAGGCTTTAAACTAGTTAACATAATTTTAACGTGAATTCTCAAAGATTTCTTACTTAAATTTGAAGTGAACATTGCTTTGGAAATTGGCATTAAATAAATATTAACAAAGCACGTTAATTGATGGCATATATGAAGAGACACATCAAAATAAAAGTTGATTTCAAAACATGCTCATAAAGAAAGGCATAATAAACTAAACTAAAGCTGATACCTCGTTTATGTAGTTAAAACGTGAATTGTTAAAGGTTGCTTATTTAAATCTTAAATAAACATTACCTCGGAAGTTAAAAGTATTATAAACTAACATTGTACTGAACAAACGGTAAGAGCTGAGAGGCTAAAACCTAGTTTACATAATTGAAACGTGAATTCTTTAAAATTTCTTTCTCTAACTACAATTAACACTGAAGGCATTAAAATAAATATTAACATAAAATGTTATTTGGAAAGACAAAAATTGCATTTTAAACTAACTTTTCACGGTATGGAGCTGGGAGGCTGAAACCTAATCTTTTAAAATTACTACTCTAAGTAGTAAGAAAGTAGGCAATTCAACAAAGATAACAAAATAAATGAATAAAGTTAAAGACAGACTGAATGTCACAAAATAGAAAGAGAGAAACAGTAGAGTGAGAAAGAGACAACGTCTTACCGTGTTATGTTGCTTGACAATGTTCACGTTGAGCACCATTAGAATACACTCAATGCGCTCATTGGCCGTCTGGATGCTCGTAAAATTGGCCAGCACCTGGCTGGCTCTCACACGCGTCATATAATCGTGGACACAACAGATGCGCTCCAGGAAAGGCACAAATTCATTAAGCTGGAAAACCAAAACAAAAAAAAAAATGAGTATAAATATTTGTAGAAAATTGAAATTCACAAGCACTCACATTCAGCGTATTCTCAATGCCCTCCAGCGCCGAGGGATAGAGTCGATTGAGGAACTGCAGCATGGCCTCCAGCTGGACAGTTTGACCGCCAGTCGATTGGACAAATTTCCGCGATGCCGCCTGGCCCAGCACCGTGTGAAAGTAATCGAAGAGCGCCGGATAGCGGGTGAAGAAAATGCGTCCAGTCATCCGATTGCGCAGATGCAAATCGCCAACATCGTTGCGTGCCCGCTCCACGCCAAAGATGCGCACAATCAGAGCGGACAACATAAGCATGGCACAATTGCGTTCGGCCCATTCGTTGGCCAGCAGACTCTCCAGCGCACACTTGACGCCGCGGCCAATGAACTCGCCCACCAGCTCCGACAGTTCGCTGCACCGGAACAGCGCACGCATAATGTTTAGCGCATGACTGCGAGCCGTGGATGCAGCGGCGCCGGGTTCACGGCGTTCGCACACCTCGAGCAGCAGACGCATGCTGCGACTGAACGTGTTGTGCGTGCCCAGCTTTAGTTCGGTGCAGATGAGCGCCTGCAGCATGTATGGGACGCCAGCGCTGCGTCGTGTGGGGCAAATCTTGTTGCCGCCGGCGCCTTCGTTGCCAGCCACCAAAGCCATTGCTTCGTCGAGCCATTGTTGGGGCAGCTGATTCAGTGCCGGCTCATCGCTGTGCCAGAAGCGGCGACAGAGGAGCGTGAATCCGACATACGCCTGCTCGAAGGCGCCGCGATGCTTGATCTCCGAGAGCAGCAGCAGAAAGTGTTCGCCAATTTGTGCCACCTGCTGTTGGCTGAGCAGATAATGTGGCTGCTGCTGCTCCTGTTGCTGCAGTTCCTGTTGCTGCTGCTGCTCCTGCTGGAGTGGCGCATTGTGCACGAGTTCGCCGGTGATGAGTGAGACCTCTTTGATGCTGCGCCAGGCGCACAACAGCACCAGCTGTGAGGTCAACGTGTGAGCAGCCATAGCAGCAGCTGCAGCAGCTTGGGCTTGCTCTGGGTCTAGCGGTTCTTGAGGTTCCTCCTCCTCCTCCTCCACTGCTGTTTTCTCCTCTGCTTCCTCCTTCTCTGCTGCTTCCTTCTCTGCTGTTTTCTCCCCTGCTGCTTCCTCCTTCACTGCTGCTTCCTTCTCTGCTGCTTCCTTCTCTGCTGTTTTCTCCTCTGCTACTTTCTCCTCTGCTTCCTCCTCTGCTGCTTCTCCCTTCTTCTCCTCCACGTCTACAGCTGTTGGCACATGTCCCTCGGGCGATTCGCTCGCCACCACGATTAACATCAGTTCGCTCACCTCCATGCAGGCCTCGAGCAACTCATTGATATACTGACGCCACAGCGGCTCCTCGGCCAGCTCCGTCAGCTTCAACTGCTGCAGCAAATGCCGGCTGGCAAAGAGCAGTCCATACATCGGATTGTGTCGCGCCGCCTGCGTCAGATCCACCTCAGCCATCGCAATGCCGCCGCGCAACTCGCGCAGACACCATTGCAACACTAAATAGTAACGTGGCTGCACCTCGGGCAACTCGCGAACTTCGCGCAACAGCTCCTCGGGCAACTCCACAGCCACTTGGCTGGCCTGGCAATAGACCTGCAGCTGATACGCACCCGTCACCGAATCGGGCGGACGTTGCGACACCAAATATTGCATTATGTCCAACGGTTTCAGTTGTATGCACGGCTGCAATTTGGCCAAAATGCCGGCGGCCAACAGTTTGTTGTGCTCGTAGCTGTCGCGCAGACAATGCTCCAGATAGGACAACGGAATCGATGGCCATTGATACAATTGCTGAAGACCCAGACGCTCGAGCATATCCAATAAATCGCCAATCAATTGCATCGATATCCAACGCCTGCCGTAGTTGGCAGTGGGGAATAGATTCAGCGAGAGCAGAGTTAGCAAATCGTTGACAAACTTGCAGAGCATATTACTATATGTCTGTTGCTGCAGTTGCTCCAGCTCCAGCTGCTTCGCACCGCCTTTCTCCTTCAGCTGCTGTGCCAGATTCAATTCGAGGCGCTTGAAACCCTTTTGGAGCAGACCGCGTGCAATTTGGCGCACGTGTGCGTTTGGCGTGTTGCAATTGTGCTGCAGAAAACACATGATGGCATCGATCTCGAATTGTGTGTACGGCTCGCTAAGACGCGGCGTCTCCACCACAAAAGTCAAGGCCATCAGACGTGTGTTATCGTTACAGCCCATCATTGCGCCATTGATCTGCACCGCAAAGTCACCGAGCAGCTGCTTAACCGCCTGCTGTTGGCCATGACGACGCGCCGTCGACATTGCCGCCAGTTTGGTGCTGAGTGGCAGATTCGTGCGCTCAAACAATTTGCCCAGCACTTGAGCGTCCAGCTCCACGCAGCTCTGGATGAGGCGTTCGATAACCGCGAGACGTTCGTTGTACGGCTGAGCGTGACCCAGCAGCGTCACAACCCAAAGGCTATACCAGTCTATGAAGTTCTCCTCCTTGTGGGCGACCGTCATCATAGCTACATACAAGAGAGAGAGAGAGATACATTCGAAGAAACAAATGTGAAAATGTGTTGTTAGCTGCACTTACACTTGTACAATGCGTTGACATTGTCATCGAGACCCAGGTAGAAGGTGAAGATCTTTTTAAACACGGCTGGGCAATAGAGTAGCACATTTCTGCTGCCCATAATCTCCAGCAGCTGCTGCACAATGAGACACAACGAGTTGAGCGGTATATGCTCGCGTCCCAGATGCGCAAACACCTGTTTCTTAATGCTCATTTGTCCCGTCGCATTGGCATGGATCAGCACCTGTTGCAACAGACTGGCGGCCATGTGGCGTATGGAATCCACACTGCTGCCAATGTGCTGCAGCGCGAATTTCAACAGCAGCAGCAGTATCAAATTGTACATGACCAGCGGACGATCCTGCAGCACAATGCCCGACAATGATTTCGAATAGGTGTGCAAGTGTTTGGACATATAGACGAGAAGATTGGTCACATCACCCGCTGCATTCACCTGATCGATGATGCTCTTCAAAATCTCCAACGCTTGCTCAGCACGCTCCGCATATTCGGTCTTCTGCAGCACCAGCAATGAGGCCGCTTTAATGGGCAGCTCCTCAAAAGCGCTGATCGCATGACAATTGCGCATATATTCGTCGAAATCGTTGAAGAATCGCGCATTGTGTCCAATGGCCAAGCCGGCAATGGAACGCACATCCCACGGCGTGTCCAAGTGTCGTGCCACGCTTGCGGCCAGCTCGCTCATGAGACGCAACGGTTCGCACTGCTGCGGCACAAGAAATTGTTTCAGGTCCACCATAAAGTTGACGTAGAATCGCAACAGATTCTGTATAAACAAGTAGAATTCGTTGCGTCGCGTTGGCGACAATTCCACACTTGCATCGCTGCAGGATAAAAACATGTTTTATGATCTAAATTACGGAGAGACATGAATATAGAATGTTGCTGCCATGTCATACCTGATCGATGACCAGTAGCGTGTCAAGACGCCGGGCAGCAAGGGAATAAACCCGTAAATCTCCTTGGCCAACGCATCGCGGCCAAAGGCAAAACTATGCAGACAAGCGCTCACAGAGACAAGCACATCATTCAGCACATCAATGATAATGCTGCTGTCGGCAATTTGCTCCGCCATGTGCTGCAGTGCATCGCGCAGCACACTCAGCATGGCATCCTTGGTGTGTGTGGCATTATTGCGTTTGTTCACCTCGTTGCTCGAGAACAGTCTGCAAAATTGCAAATTCAAATTCAAATTGCAGTGCATCGATAACTTTTGGGGGCGATAAACTTTGTGCGCTCACCTGTTTAGAATGCCACGCACTGGATGCTTTAGTGGACAAACAAATAGCAAATCGGCGAGAAATGCAAATGCTTGGGCATTCGCAAAGATCGCCTTGACTACCGTAATCTGCTCGTTGCATGTGGTGGCTGCCGCAAATTGCTGCACATAATCTTCCTGAGCTGCGCAGCACACAATTGGAAATTCTTCAAATTCGATAGCACAATATTATTAATTGAGGTACTTACAATTCTGCCATTTTATTGGCATGCGCACGGGCGCCGAGCGCATTTCGGCAAAACGTTTGGGATGTGCGCACAATTTAAGCGCAGTTACGCGCAAACTCAAATCATTCATCTTATTCTGACAAATTCCAAATCAAAATAATAAAATGCCGGCACACTAGCCGCGTGTTAACTGACAACTTCTCACATATGTGTGTGATAACGATAGACGTTGCGAAAAAAATCGGTGCCTGCGATAGCGCATATTTATCGTACAATCGATAGGATTAGGCATGGTACGCTGTTCAACGTGCGATAAATGCAATTTCAAAAATATGGCGTTGAAAAACTCAAAACGCAGTAAATAAATTAAATATTTTGAATTGCAGAGCACCTATGCACCCATTAAATTTGGAAATAAAAACAAACGCATGCTTTAATTTAACGTATGTAATCAGCGCATTTACATCCTGTGTGTTGTTCCGCTATTTATTACAAACAATATACAGACAGATGAAAAAAATGCAATTGATGCGCGTCGCTGCTGCTGCTGTTGTTGTTGTTGTTATCTACAGACGGCGACCACGACGACCGCCCTTCCTGCGTGTGGAATCGGATGGAATAGGAGTCACATCCTCGATGCGACCAATTTTCATCGATGAACGAGCCAAAGCGCGCAGAGCAGATTGGGCACCGGGTCCGGGTGTCTTGGTCTTGTTGCCACCAGTGGCACGCAACTTGATGTGCAGAGCCGTAATGCCGAGCACCTTGCACCTCTCAGCAACATCCTGTAATAGATACCAGAACGAAAATGTTTACATCAATGTTTGTTCATCGATAACAAGTCCACTGAAATCGTACCTGAGCAGCCAACATGGCGGCGTAGGGAGAAGCCTCATCACGATCAGCCTTGACCTTCATGCCGCCGGTGACACGTGCGATGGTTTCACGACCGGACAGATCGGTAACATGCACGAAAGTATCGTTGAAGCTGGCATAGATGTGTGCAACGCCGAAAACGTTCTCGCCGTCACGAACCTGGGGTCCGAGCGAGACCTGCACTTCCTCCTTCTGAACTTTAGCCTTTCTGGGTGCCATGATGCTCTAGCTGTTTATTGACGATCAGCAAACTGTGTGAAAAAGAAGGAAATGCATTGTTCAAACAACTTGTTTTCCACATTATGCTATTGCACATGGCAGCTTCGTACAAATACACGCACACAACACACATACACACACACACACACTTGCAAAAAAAAACAAAACAAAATAAAAGAGGTGTGCACTGCTCACAAACAGAAAATTATGCTGCAATTGCAATATATATACAATTTGCTCAATGCATTTTATGCGCTTATTGTTTTTGTTTTGGTTTTTTTGGCGTAAAAACGTATTTTTATTTCAAAAATCACAAGAGACTGTCAAAACACGAACCAATTGCGTGAACCGGATATTAAAAAAGAAGGCTATGTAGCAGCTGTCAGCTGAGGGTTGCCACTCCTATTCACAATAGTTACACGAGCTGTCAATTTAAGCCCATGGCTGCAATGCAGGGCTACAGAATTTGTACCAACACAGTTATCGATAATAATTTTATTTGAATATTTTGTTATTTACAAATAACATATTCTTTGTGTAATCCAATAAAAATTTTTTCGTATGCTCTACCTCCTTTACTCTGATTTTGCTTTTTAATTAAGTGCTTATAAATGAATTTCGCTTAGCATCTCTGAAAACAAAAACTAATTAATGACATTGTTTAAATAATTGAAATGAGCTCATCGATTATAATTTATTATATTATATTATGATATGGGCAATATGTTATTATATGATTATTATTAGCGTTGCATTATTTTTTTATGATGCAATATGAGCCACGTATCAATTCTTTAGTTATCGATATATTCTAGCAGTCAGAATTGCGCTGGATTCGAAGCTCAGAATTGTATTCACGTTGTATATTGAGCTTTATCGAAATCTCAATAAAAATGTAATCCAATATATATAAAGCCCATGTATGAAAAAGCTTGTTTTTCAAGCAACATGAATTGCCAATTCGTTAAAAGGATAGTTGCTAGAATCCAAATATTTATTATATTGCAAAAAAAGAAACATCGATGTTTTGAAACTTGTTCAACAATCGATACATCGAGGTATGAGGATGCCACTGTGCCAGTATTCACTAGTCACAAGACAAGAAGCGAGCACCACAACAACGTAGCAATCGAATAACTTAAGAATCTAACAAGCTAGCATCCAAACAAGGAATCATGTCGTGGGTTTCCGACTATCAATATACGTGGCTGCAGAAGCTAGCGCTCAATGCCTTGCAAATCTCTGGCCACATACCCCATCACATTGCCTTCGTGATGGACGGCAACCGGAGATTTGCACGCTCCAAACAATTGGATAAGATCGAAGGCCATTCAAGGGGCTTTGCCAAGCTGGCGGATGTGCTGCGATGGTGCTTGGACATGGGCATACGTGAGGTGACCACATTTGCCTTTAGCATTGAGAACTTTAAACGTTCCCGCGATGAGGTCGAGGGTCTCTTCAACTTGGCACGCGATAAGTTTGCCAAACTACTAGCGGAGATCGAGCGACTGGATGAGCATGGCATACGAATACGTGTACTGGGTCATATTGAGTTACTGCCGGCAGACTTGCAGCGTTTGATTGCCAGCGCCATGTTACGTACGGAACACAATGATAAACTCTTCCTGAATGTCGCTTTTGCCTACACATCGCGGGATGAGATTACACAGGCGGTGGAGTCCGTGTTGCAGACAGAGGAGGACGGTGAGGATGCGCTGCTGCCTACGGATATAAATGAGCGCCTGTTGGAGGCATGTCTCTACACTCGGCATTCGTCGCCACCGGACTTGGTGTTTCGGACCTCGGGCGAGACGCGACTTAGTGACTTTATGATGTGGCAGGTAAGATAGTTGGGCAAGCATCGTCTATAACATATCTTCATTGTCATTTCTCTCTTGCTCGTTCTAGATCAAATCTTCCGTTCTCTACTTTACCCAAGTGTTGTGGCCACAGATCACCATTTGGAACTTTATGGCCGGCATCATTGCCTATCAGAGGGATCGGAGTCGCATCGAGGACTTTAGGAGTGAGCAGCGTTTGCACAGCGCTCAATTAGCCAAATCTAGTGATTTCTATAGTCTGCGCGTACAAAAGTTTCTGCACAAATTGGATGCAAATCGGCGAAAATTACTTATTGCCTTGGCCTCCAATTAATTGAGTATTTCGATTGATTGATTGAGATTGATGCTAAGCCAACTGTTAATAATTGCATGTTCAATATTGTGATAGGGAAAATAAATTAAATGTATGTAAATAATGCCATTAATTATCAGCATTAGATCGCTTTTATTCTATAGCATTAAATACCGTCCGGCTTTCTGTCTGCCTGTTTGGTTTCGCAGTTATAACTCTTCAATCGTTCTACTCTTTGCTATTCTAAAGAGTCTAATTTGTAGATTTTAAACACCTTCAACCCATTCCATAATAAAAAGTGTTTAGGAATAATTCCCGAAAAAACATGAATTATGATTGTTTCCTTTTACATTTATTTATTTTCTCATAGGAACGGGCAATCAGAATTTGTACATCATAAACTATAAAGATAATTTCAGAAACGTGAATTAAGATGGAAATGGAATCCCCCAAGTACATTGTAAAATAAACATTAAATCTTTTAAAATTTATAGGTGATTTAGGAAAAGCCCAACAAAAAATCATAAAGTCGACAATTAAATTTAAAATAAAAATGATGGAAATAAGATTTTATAATAATTAAATTTATGTTTTAATTAGCATTCGATTTTTGATAACATATCTTAATTACATTTTTAAATATCAAATTCATTATAATAGTAGATTATAGAGCTGCCAGGTAGATAAGAATAAGCACAATCGTAATCGAGAGTTGCTAACAATAATACGATAACACAAAGTTAAAATACCGAAATAGAATGCAATAGCCATTATTTGACCAATTTTGAAATCCTAAATGCTGTCATTTTCCAAATTTTCATAGCACTTACTTTCTCATGTGAAAACTGAATGCATAAATTTTGTATTATTGCAGTTCACCCAATACAAAGAGTTTATTTAAAAAATTGCGCCTAGTGCACGCATCACTAAAGGAATAATGTAGCCGTACTTGCGTTGCGGAAACGGTATATTTCAATTTAATTCTGTATTTTGCTCGTTGCAAATGTGGTATATTTTGGAAATAAACGCGCGGTCACGCTGCTCCCTTCTCACATTGGTGGGTAATTGCTGAAATTACCATCTGCAAAACTTTTTTTGTTGTAAAAATATATATACAAAAACACAAGAAAAGTAATAGAAATTAGTTTTTCATAAAATAGTGTAAAACAAAGTACACTTTTAGTTAGCTTTAAAGTTAGTTTTCAGTGTTAAAAGCAATTAATTTGAAGCTCTAGTTCTAGTTTTTCTTACACTAGGCGTGACGACGAAAAAAATCGACAAGAAAAAAGCAGAAAAAACAAATTTCACTCGAAATCCGCAAATAAGATTTACACACGCGACCGCATCAAATTCGACACAAAATCCAAAAAAATAAAGAAAAACGACTAATATTTTGTGAAACGTTTCAAAAAGTAGCTCAAAATTCTACAAAGTCAACAACTAACACGAAAATAAAGGGTAAGTAAATGTGCTGCAATACATACATATGTACTTTCATACATACGTACATATCTATAACGTGTGTGTGTGTGAGTGTGTTCGTGTTTGAGTACGTGTGTGCGAGTGTTTGCTTGTATCGTTCTGCATGTTGCTCTCTTTCTGTTCTTTTTTTTTGTACTTCCCTTTTGCTTGGCCCGCTGGCGATGCTGTATTGATTTTTTTGCGCGAACTCTGTGCCGCTTGCTGCCGCGCGAGAACGAGAGAGAGCATGCAAAGCGCACGCTAGTGCGAGATAGTGCAAGAGCTAGAGAGAGAGGGGTTGCACCCGCTGTTATGGTACATTTTGTATGCACTTTATGGAATAGAAAGAATTAAGCAATAGAAATTGTACACACACAGACAGCCAGAGTGCATGTGTGAGCATTGCGGCGTGCGTAACTGAACAAATCAACGCTCAATTGCAATTTTCAACGCGAAACCAAAAAGATTTGCGCTTATTTATCAACACACACACTCACACACATACACTGTCCAGTCTCCATGAGGTGCGGCAACGCTCTCGCTCTTTACACTCTCTCGCTCTCTTTATCGCACCGGCTCCCGAATGGCCTGCGACCCGCATTGCGGTCTCGCTTTATGTCAAAACTATAAAAATAATCACAAAAAAAGTCAAAAGAAAAAAAATCAAAATAAAAAGAAAAACGTATTGCTTAGAAATAATTTATCTCCAGTTCATGGCGTGTGCTAAAAAAAAGTAAAACATCTCTCGGCACGTAAATTACACAATTCTAATAAGAAAGCGAAAATAGCAAATTGCTCTGTATTAACCCTATAAAGTCTACAAAATTGAATTGGTGTGCTTTAAATATTTTATTGCTATACAGGGTATTTCCTAGTCGATTCCACGTTTATTGTGTAATAAATTGTATTTGTGCCGGCAGGGTATTATTTAGTCCTTTAGAATGCTTAACGACTATGTCTAGGCAAATATTTTTGCTATAATGTGTAATTGATTATTCATGCAGAGTATTTTCTAGTTCAAAATATTTCGTTAACATGCTCTTTTTATATGTTTTTGATACAGTGTATTTTATAGTCAATTAGTAATAGTTAAAACGTCTACATTTTATTAAGTTTTAGTTTAAAGTCGACTTTATTAACGTGCAGGATATTTTCTAGTGGAGCTAACATGTGTTCAAACTAGACTGTTACGTCGATGCTAATGGTAATGCTGGTAAAATGTTAATGTTAAACTGGTGCACAAGTTGTGAATGCTATGTTAAACTGCTGTTAATGTTTAAGTGCAATGTTCCACAACATGTTTTCAATCGATTTGCTCTTCTTTCCAATTTGTCATCCCATTTAGGCGGACTTTGAGGGCAAATCCCGCTTTCAGCTATTTACCGATAAACACAAAGACACAGGAGTCTGAGAGAGATAGCAACAGCGAGTGAGAGAGCACTGCAGGAGAACGTAAGAAGAAGCATAATAATGTACGCTGGAGCATATGCACCCAACGCCGGCGGCGTGCAACAACAGCACACGGGCGGCTATTATGGCAACGGTGGTGGCGGCGCAGCTGCTGGCGGCGGCAATGGACCACGTCACGAACGTCCCTATTATCCGCGCAACAATTTCGCCGGCGCCGCCGGCAATGCGGCCTCATTGAATGGGGCTGGCGGCGGTGCCGCTGCCGCTGCAGCCGCTGGAGGCATGCACTTTGGCCAGCCATACGGTGTGATGACCTACGGCATACAGAACAGCATTAGCATGGGCGCTGGCGGTAATCCGTATCGCGGGGGTGGCGGTGCCAATGCTGCCATGCAAAATGGCGCCTTTGCTGGCGCCAATGGCATCGCCTTCCAGGGCGGACCCCGGGCCAAGAATCCCAATTACGCTCAACGCTATCAGAAGCCACACAATGGCATGGGCAACGGCGGCGGCGGCGGCTATCAAGGCGGCGGTAGTGCCAACTATAATGCGGCCGCATTGGGCATGCTCTCCAAGGAGGAACGCGCCGAATTGCAACGCGAGAAGGCCAAGAATCCGGGCCGCAATCTGGTGAAGCCGCATTGGGAGAATTTGCCGCCATTCCAAAAGGATTTCTACATTATGCATCCCAATATGCAGAATCGCAGCGAACAAGCCGTTGCCGAGATGCGTCACGAACTCGAGATTACGGTGTCGGGCAACGAGCTGCCACATCCGGTGGCCAATTTCGAGGAATGCTCGTTGCCGCCGCACATCATCGATGAGATGAAGCGACAGGGTTTCACCAAACCCACCGCAATCCAATCGCAGGGCTGGCCAATTGCATTGAGCGGACGCGATCTTGTGGGCATCGCCCAAACCGGCTCGGGCAAAACATTGGCCTACATGCTGCCCGCCATTGTGCACATTGGCAACCAGCCGCCGATAATGCGTGGCGATGGACCCATCGCTTTGGTCTTGGCGCCCACCCGTGAGCTGGCCCAGCAGATTCAGTCGGTGGTGCGGGATTATGGGCATTTGTGCAAGCCCGAGATACGTCACACTTGCATCTTTGGCGGCTCATCGAAGGTGCCGCAAGCGCGCGATTTGGAGCGCGGCGTCGAGGTCATAATTGCCACACCGGGACGTCTGATTGATTTCCTCGAGAATCGCAATACGAATCTGCAGCGTTGCACATATCTCGTCCTGGATGAGGCCGATCGTATGCTCGACATGGGCTTTGAGCCGCAAATACGCAAGATTATCGAACAGATACGTCCGGATCGTCAGGTTGTCATGTGGTCGGCCACATGGCCCAAGGAGGTGCAGGCACTGGCTGGCGATTTCCTCAACGATTACATACAGATCAACATTGGATCGATGAATCTGTCGGCCAATCACAATATTCGCCAGATTGTCGAGATTTGCAATGAGAACGAGAAGCCGCAGCGCATGGTGCGTTTGCTCAAGGAGATTGCTCCGACTACCAACAATGCTGCGAACAATGGCAACAAAATCATCATATTTGTGGAAACCAAAATTAAGGTAAGCTTAGTGAACTAATTGAGTATGAATGCAGATAGATGAAACCTTTTCACTTTTACTTAGTACTGCAATCAAATGTGATTCTCATAACGTTTGTTTTCCTCTTTGCTACAGGTGGAGGAAATCCTGCTGATAATTCGCAGCGAGGGCTACACAGCCACCTCGATACACGGCGACAAGTCGCAGAGTGAACGCGATTCGGTGCTGAAGGATTTCCGGAATGGTAAATCAAACATTCTGATTGCCACCGATGTGGCATCGCGTGGCCTCGATGTCGAAGATCTGCAGTATGTGATTAACTACGATTATCCCAATTCATCGGAGAACTATGTCCATCGCATTGGACGCACCGGACGCTGCCAGCAACTGGGCACCGCCTACACATTCTTCACGCCCGACAACGCTAAGCAGGCGCGTGAATTGATCTCCGTGCTGGAGGAGGCTGGCCAGACGCCATCGCAGGCGCTGCTCGATTTGGCCCGGGCCATGCCAAATTCGGCGAATTATCGCGGCAACAAGCGTTGGAATAACAATGCCGGTGGCGGCAATGTCTCTGGCGTGTATCAGCAGCGCAGCAATCCGCTCAACTATCAGGCGGGCGGCAATGGCAATGTTGGTGGCAACAATGGCTACAACAATCGCGCCAACTATCAGCAGCAATACGCCGCTGGCGGCAACAGTTATCAGCCCAATGGCGGCGGCGGTGTTGGCAATTGGAATCGTGGCGGCGGCGGCGCTGGCGCTGCACTCAATCAACAAACAGGTCCCGATGGCGGCAATCGCAACGGCAATGCCACCTATCGTCCACGTGCGCCCTTCAACAACGGTGGACCGCGTGCCATAATGGGACACAATGGCGCTGGCGGCGCTGCTGGCGGTGCGGCGGGTGCTCACAATGCTGGGCAACCGCATTTGGGGCAACAGGGCGGCGCATTCATGCAACCGAATTATCGTGGTCGGCAATTTGTGCCACCAAATGCAGCAGCCGCTGGCAGTGGTATGCCACGTTTCCAGCAGTATCCCAAGCGTGACTATCAACAGCAGCAGCAGCAGCAGCAACAGCAGCCGCAACAGCCACAGCAACAACAGCAGCCGCAACACTACACACAACAACAAGCACAACAGCAGCAACAACAACAACAACAGCAGCAGCAGCAACAACAGAAGCCGAAGCATGCAATGGTGGGCGATGATAAGAATTTCAAAGAGTATGCTCCGACTGTGGTCAGCACACCGCTTGTCCATTATACGCCAGCCAATTCGCCACCGATTGCCGCTGTGGCGGCAGCTGCAGCTGTTGCCGGCGGCGCTGGTCGGGCACCGGTTGCCGCCGCACCGGGCGCTGCCTATATGTATGATGCTGCCGGTGTGTTGACCACAACGGCGGCACCCGGCACCAATCCGTATGCCAGCCAATTCAATATGCCGCCCGCCTACTATGCGGCTCAACATCATCAATTTGCCCCCGCTGTGGCTGGACCTGGACCCGGTGCTGCCATCGAGCAGGGAGGACAGCATTAAGCGCTGACAGTTGCTTTCGATTCCCCCCCAAAAAAACAAAAAACAAACTTACTGCAACAACTGTACTAAACAACAACAACAAGAACAAGAACAGCAAAGAGAAGCAAGCACTACTTCACCCAGACACAAACCCAAACACCAATACACATACATATACACACACACACATTTTGACACACACACACACGCGCGTAACGAATGAAATGTAGTGAACATTGAATCGAAACAAGTTTACACATTTGCCGCATAAGCTAAAACAGAAGAAGAAATCACGAAAAAAAGAAACCCTGCAATTGTCTGTCTGTTAAATCAATGCCTGGAGTATCGGGTAAATGATGTAAGCTAGTGTGATTCCTGGTCGATCGGATTCGGATCCCAACACCACCAACAACAATCAGAATGTCTCAAGAGCGGCGAACAACAACAACAAGAACAAATGGCAACTATTAACGAGTTTGACAACAACCAACAGTAAATGATGAAATTAAAAAATGGAAGAAAGAGAGAACATTTTTGCACAAGTTTAACTCCGTTTTTACGTATATATCGTTATGGATATATGCACGCATAGTTTCTCATTTATATCTATGATTTTTCTGCTACACAAAACATACACACACTCACACATGCCCACACACATTATGCACTCATATATTATCAACACATGGGCAAATTTGAGTTTGGCGTCTGCAGCAGCAACAACAACAACAACAACAAACACACAAAACGGCAATTTAACAACAAATCGTTAGGGTAAGCAACAACAAATTGCAAATATTCATTTATGTGATTCGATTTTTGTTCTCTTTCTATTTCGCTTTTGCAACGCTCAGGAGAAAAATCGATTAACGAGAACTGCAGCCAAACAACAAACACAACATCTCGCTGGGTAAATGAAACAACAACAAGAAACATCAACAACAACAACAACCACTACGACTATAACTAGCAACAGGCAACATCAACTAACTACTGTTACACACATTATTAACTAATCTTTAAAAATACATATATATCTATATATATATATATACACATAGTTGTTAAGCATTCTTTAGCGCGAACAGCAATCGCATGTTCTTCGAATGTTTACAACTTAGTTCTTCTTAGTTTCTAATCGATTGAATATTCTATTTTATTTCGAGTGCTAAATATTATCTTAATATAAACACAAACACACACAGAGGCACACACACACACACACATTGATCCTATAGACATTTCGAGACAATTTTGTTAGAATTACGTTTAAGTGCTATACTAAAACACACCTCGTACACACACTGCGTATACATAAAAATAACAAAGCAACAACTACGAAATCAAATATATCCAGCAATTTGTTAAACACACATCTACACAGAGTCCCACAAACACACACACATTCACACACATTCACACACAGACACACACGTACAAAATTGTAAGTCAAAATGAGAAAAGAAATTTTGTAAAACCTTTTCACTAACTTGGTTGGTATGAAATTAACGGTTTGCTTGTATAATATATTCAACAAATTATAAACGTGAACAAAGAATTCCATAATAACACATATGAAACTTAATAATATTTATTAACTGAATAATATACAAAAACACGCACACATACACACACACACACACACACACATACACTGAGAGAAAAAATGCAGCTAATCGTGAAAGTGAACAAAAATTGCTAAATACCAAAACGAACTGAATTAATAAAAACAAGTTGAAGTTAAACTACAAAACAAAAAGGCAAAAAGCAACAAAAAAAAAACAAATTTAGAAACTTTGTAAACTTCAAAAATGAAAAGAATCATCGCCCCCCTCCCGCGGGGGAAGGGGTGATGAAATTAAAAGCAGCGCTGCTTTGGTAGAAGTATGTAAACGAATCTGAAGAAAACCATGAAATATGTATTGGAACAAAACAAACGAAACACTTTAAAGTTCGAGTAATATATATATATATATCGTATATATAGTTTATCATTATTTTTTTTTTTGTTTTTTTTTTTTATATAATTTTCTTATTTGCATATCTTGAAGTTGAAACGCAATCCAATTTATTTATCTATACGTCTATACAAAAAAAAACATAAATATATATTTTATGTGATTTTTTTTTTTTTTTTTTTAATTGAATAGCTAATTTCCTGTAGGCTTTAATGGAAACTCTAATAAGTACATGCAAAACATTTTTGATCTATTGTATAACTCTTTGATATATAATTCACATTCGCAAAACAAAACACAAAAAAAAAAACATGATGTATTTTTCAAAAGTGCAAATACTGGAAAAAATGAAATTTAACCAATTTAATTTAACGAAAATTTCAAGAGAACATGTAGCAAAACGGGAAAAAAAAGAAAAAACGCCACATTCATCCATAAAAACAATAAGATAATTTAAAGTGCACAGCAAATAAAATACAAAGGAGAAGAAAGGTTAAAACAATTGCCACACACACAACACACACACACACACACATACAGAAAACAATAATAATGATAATACAGTTTCAGAGCAATGCATATATATGCATATACATGTTTGTATATGGATATATATGTATGTTTATCATAGAGAAGAACATAAACCAGAACAACAATAACACATATATATACATATAACAAATTATTTGTTTTGTTGAGTGCCGCCGTAGCAGAGGTTTCACATTCTTTCATTTTGTCGTAAAATCATCATCATCATCATCATTGAACATCATCGATCATCACATTCACAGCTCTCGATCATCGTGCATAAGGGATCAGATAAAGCCTCCTCTCTGCCCTCCTCCACACAATGATAAACAAAATACAAAATATATATATTATATTAGTTAGTGACATTTCTGTTGGTTGTTGCCCAGTGTTGAGATAGGGTTTGATTTAACTTGGTTTCCCTTAACAATAAAACCAAAAGCATTCAAAACTGATAACTCAAAAAGCAAATACCATATTTAGTGTTAGACAATTTTCTAAGTTCATCCTCAAAACGGAAAAGCACAGTACAAAGCCATTTAGCAAAAGAATGAAAGAATAGAAGAGAATGCATAAAATAAAGAAAACAAGGGGGTAAGAAAAAATGAAGCAAACAACAATACAAGAAAAGAATTGAATATGTTTAGCATCAGCAATTTACAATTTTTCATAAATTTATTTATGAAGCATATTATGGAAAGATTAAAACACGAAGGCAAAAGAAAAACTAAAAACACTTGTATATATTTATATATATATACCACACCACATGGATCTCCTTGTAACAAAAACTACATTTAACGATAGATGACTGTGAAGAAGAGAAAGAATAAAATACATATAGAAACAAACAGGAAAAGAATAGAAATGAAAGGAAAAGAAAAGACGAAGAGACATTGTTTATGATTATTGTTTTGTTTTGTTTTGATTTGGTTTTCTGTTTGTTAATCTCTCATACGCTTAAATAAATATACATTTTTTTTTTGTTTTTGTTTTAGAAACTGAAAACTGAATACTATATTATTTTTTATATGTATATGTATACACAATGTTACTATGTGAAAAAATGAACCCAGACATTGCTGGCGTCGGCGGTTCGGCGGCGGATTATCTTCAGTTATTAAATCGGTCAATCGATCGATCGATCAATCGATCAGTCAATCAATCCATCAGTAAGTCAGTCAATCTAAAAAAGTAAACCACCCACCGCCCCGCCCGCTGTCTAGGCATTTTTTTATGCAACCGAATTGTGATGATGTGATAGACTTATAAAAAATACTAATTAATAACCAATTTAAAGAAATCGAAAAAAAGGAAAAAATACAAATAATTATGTAACAGTCGATTATATACATATATATAAACATATATGCATGTTTACATGCCTATATGTCTATCCATATATATATGTATGTATATAAATATGTTATGTATTTGTATTATTGTCGTGTATATGTATATATATACTACTATCTCTCTCTCTATATATATATATATATATATGCATATATATGTATATGTAGACAATGTCTGATGGCTATGCCAAATGCCAAAATTGCAATGATATATGGCTATAAAGAAAATATGTATTATGGATGACATGAGGCACACATTCTTTTTTTTTAAGAAATAAAACCTATAGAACGCGATATTTGTATTGTATTACCTATAAGTTGTTGTGAACAAAACAAAGGCAGACACGAAATACACTAACACACACACACACAGTTATACGAAACAAATGAAATGAAAACAAAAATGCAAAAAAAAAGAGAAAAACAAATTGAAACTGAAACTGATAAAATTTAAGCTTAACAAACTGAAAAGATGCAACGAAAAAACCTAAAACCAAAAACACGAAAAAAACTACAAAAAAATTGAAAAACATGTTTATGAAATCATTCAGTGCAATTTGTATAAAGTTGAGGCAAACTTTTTGCCATCCTTTATTCAGTATCTCTCTGTTGTATCTCTCTTTCGATTTCTCAACATCAACAACAAGAACAACAACAACTGTGTCTGTCTCAGTAACTTTCTCTCTCAAACACACTCTCTTTATCTATATACACATGTATTTATATATATGTATATATTTTTACAAATATATATATGTACATACATATATACAACGATATATAGAACAACATACATATATATTTTTGAAAGTATGAAAAAATGCAACTTTTGAAAAATCCAAAAGCAAAAACGAAAAAAAAAAACGTAAACAAGACAAAATGTACTACGCAACGTAACGTAACGTATCGTAATGCCACGTTAACGTAATGTAAGACAAAACGTAAACGTTTCGTTTCGTCTTTGTTGTTTTTTCTTTTTTTTTTTTTTTTAGAAAATTATAA
The DNA here is from genome assembly GCA_035046325.1 of Drosophila niveifrons. Classification (NCBI taxonomy): domain Eukaryota; kingdom Metazoa; phylum Arthropoda; class Insecta; order Diptera; family Drosophilidae; genus Drosophila; species Drosophila niveifrons. The sequence continues at coordinate 5,561,247 of JAWNOC010000063.1, read as the reverse complement.
TAATGAACAATAAGAAATGAAGAAAGCAAAAGCCAAAAAAACAACAAAGAAAAAAAATGAAAAACAAAGAACGAAAACGAAACAAAGTGAGAAATGCCGTTATCCAAGTTAAAAAATATATATATTTTTTGATATGAATGATATTTTCTGTAAATGTTTTTTGTGTGTATTACTTTGCTTCAAGCGTATATCTTATGTTTAAAATCATTCATTTTGTTTTATATATATATACCTCTATACCAGATATGTATACATATATATGAGAATATATAGATACATGCCAGATCTATGTATATGTATTATATATAGAGTCTATAAACTACCATACAATACAATACAATACATTATTTTACATACTACATACATTTATCAAAAGCCAGTCGCTGGTTACGTAATGAAAACGAAAACGAAAACAAAAAAACAAACGGAGTGAGTGACGACAAAATGCATTTAACAGAAAATACAGTGCTGGTCGCAATTATAATAACAGCGCGCCGAGCTCGCACAATTGCCAAAATGCACACACACACACATAGACACACACACACATACACACACACATAGCATACTTTTAAGCGCCAAAGTTAGATGCAGCAAACAAAAACAAAAAAAAAAAGAGATGATGAGAACAGTTTACACATAGAAAAATTGGCAAATTTACAAAACTAAACGTTGAACAAGACAATTTGTTTACACAAAATTAAGAAAACAAAAAATACGTTATGATTAAACTAATAAAAAAAGAGAGAAAACAAAAACTAAATGCAGCATTGTAAGTGATAAGCAACATTTTTTGGATATTTTGGCCTCCAGTCTACTAGCAAAAAACGAAGAAGAAGAAGAAGACGACGAAGAAGATAAAACAAAATAAGTAAGAACACAGAATGAAAGGAGAAATGTTAGAGAAAGCGCGCATTGAGAAAGCGACAAACCCCATTGTGATACAGTTACATAATAATACAAATTAAAAATGAAAAAGGAATGTGTAGAAATACGTAGATACATACGTTAAATGTTAGCATTGCTCGTAAAACAAAGAGAAATACATATGCATACAAAACGATATATATATATGTACATATATACATACATATGCATATGCATTTATATAGGGTATACACAATATACATCGGCAATGACATTTGACGATAAACAATTTGACAACAATATTTATTATTGTCAATGCTTGTATTTCGACAACACATAGACAATGTGCAACTAACAAAACAATGATAATGAAAAACAACAACAACAACAAAGAAAACAACAAACATACAAAACAAGCAAACGAATACATAATGCATAATATTAAAAAGCAAGCCAACAATTTATACAAACTAGTTTTTAAATGCTCACATTAACACACTACACACTCACACACACACACACATACACCAACACTAATACACTGACACATAACCCCAATCACATGTATATTTGGTTAATTTGAAACGGGAAAAATAACAAACAAAGCACACACACACACACATAAGAAATTGTCTTAATTTTTTTTATTTTATAAATTTATTGTGTTAGCAAGGCAAAAACTAAATGAAACAAGAAAAAACTAAAACAAATATGCAAATTCTAGCCATTTCGAATGAGCGTGCATTTAGACATACAACATACATACATACAATACACACATACACATGTAATATATATATATATACATTATTATATATATATACATTTGAAAATGAATGCGCAAGGATCCATGAATTGTATGATTTTAAGACAAGAAGAATTGGAATTTGTTTTTTTTTGGAAACAAGACGAATATATATTAAAAAATAATCGTCGAAAGAAAAGTGCGAAAACAAATTGCAGAAATTGCAGTGGACAAAATCTAATTTGAAAATTGAATGAATTGAAATCAATTTAATGACAACTTACTAATTTAAATTTAATAAAAAAAAGAAACAAAACACAAAAAAAAAACAACAACAACAAAAATGTTTAGAGCTTAAGTCAAGAACCCAACAAGAAGCACACACATTCAAACCTTATTATAATATGATATATATATATATTTAAATAAATAAATATATACAATTACAAATTATGTATTCTACACACATACATATTATACAATACATATACACGAGCATGTGTATGTTTAATTCAAGAAATTCGATTTCGAACTCGAAATCGTCTTCATCATATGCAACAAGTAATTGAAGTAAAAACTACATGTAATCAATTTATCTTATGTATATTAAGCAACCACACACCTCTCTCCCCAAGTCCCCTTTCCAGACCCTTGAATCAATTCCCCAACCCCATCCAAAAAAAATCGGAAAACTAAAAAAAAAAACAGCACCCCTAGCCCTTAATATTATTAGTAATGGTCTGAAGAAAATGTTCGAGGAATTATAACTTTATTGGGCAAAAAAAAACACGTAAAAACTAATAAATAATTAATTACATACAACACACAAATACATAATTATGTACGAGTATGTTTACAATGCGAATGATATCTATGTAATTAAACAAAACCACTTTTAAACAATCTACAGCGTTTTATTGCCTGGGAAAATGGTAGGTAAAAATAAATCTAAAATAAATTTAAGACGTGGGTCTGCAAAACGATGATCTACAAATTGGAAAATTATAAAATTTGATTGGCATTTACAAATAAATTGGAAGTAAGAAATTATTTTCTATACATATAATTACATTTCGTATTATTTGAATTTGACGTTGCGCGCCTTATCGATTACGTCAATCTGCAAACAAACTACGTAAAGCTTGCAGCGAATTAAATACCAACAATATGAATATTAAGGCTGAAGGAGCTTTTGCAGTATTTATTCCAGCATGTAACATCCATGCGTATGAAAACTACAAAATATTTGTATATATTTTATGGACTTTGAACAGTGAATAAACAACAGACAACATCTCGACTTGGCAAATATAAACGCAATTAAAAAGCTTTTGAAATTGGCGCCAATTTTAAATTCCCTGCGGGAAATTTCCTGTATAATTTTTGTCGCGTTAAAAAGTATATTTTGGGAAATGTTGCTTATGGTCACACTGCAGCAAATAAAACAGCCTTAAGAAAGCTCTCTTTTTTAAGAAACAACAAAGTCTGAATCCAACTCAAAACGAAAAAGTTTGCTTAAAATAATTAGGAAAAAATACGTAATTAATATAATTTGTGTGCAAACAATAAAGATGTTTGTTCGGTCTAAAAAGTTTGCCACCTCTAGTTGTGCAGGTTGCATGTGGTCGTGTGTGTGACCGCAACATTGTTGTTGCAATCTTTCGTAATACGCGAATTATGTTGTTGATAGTATAAAGTAAAAATAAATAAAAAATAACGCGTCAACGGAGAAAAGTGAAGGACAAACAAAACAGAAGCGCGCGCGCAAGTTCTGCAGTTATTTCGGGAGTGATTGAAAATAAATAACAACATTAATTAAACACATTTATTTCGAGTGCCCTCGTTCCCGGTATCCCAATAAATAGCCCCGTGTTCGTGTGTGTGTGCGTGTCATCATAATGTAAAAATATAATCGCCGCTTGCTAAATTCCATTATTTTTTTTTTTCAATTATTTTGCATTAACCCAGCAAAACAAAACTAACAAAAACCCACGCAAGAAAAGAGAGAAGAAAAAAAAAAAATAAACTACGCATCGGCATGTCGTACACTGAGCTGGAGTCGGGATATCAGGACTTGCGTCAATCAACGCAGAGCAGCGTCGGCGCTTCACAACTGCAGCAGCAACAGCAGCATCATCATCAGCATACGCAGCAGCAGCCGTTGACGGCGCACTCGCATCGCGTGGGCTTCTATTTGGGCCACGATGGCAATGTATGCAATAGCACATCAATTATTAATACACACATACATACATTAATACACACATGCATACACTTGCATTTGTCGCCTACTCTAAGCATAATTTTAACTCTTTGCCTTACATTGTTGTCTCTCTCTCTTTCTCGCTTTCGCTCGTTCTGCTTTTGGAGGACGGCGCTGTTCAAAATCAATATATTTCATACGGGTTGCTTTGTTGTTGTTTTTGTGCGGTTGACCCTGACTTTGTGTCGTGTTCGCTGCTCTCCCAGAACAGCTGACTACAACATGCACTCTTTCGCTCTCTTGCTCTCTCTCGCAATTTTTGAGCTTTAGCTTGAGCTTTTTTGTTGTTATTGTTGTGCTTATGCTTGGCGAAGAGAGGCGAAGCATCGAGTCAAAGTTGTTGTTGTTGTTATTTATGCGACAAATTGGGCAACTAATAAAAACTTGCACGAAAAGTTTTCGCGGCTGATTCCAGGCGTCAATCAACAAACAACATTCTGTTCTCATTGTTGAACGTGCGCGCTCTCTTTTATTTTTATTTTGTATTTTGTGTGTGGCGCTTTCCCCCTCAAAAAAAAAAAAAATAATAATACTAATAACAAAATTAAACGCGTGCAAAGACGGTACTCAATAACCAAACAATATGTTTGCAATGTTTAGAGAGGTATATTACATTTAGTACCACATCAATATAATAAAAATGGGCAATAGTTTTGACAAATTCGCGGGTGGCAATAATTACAATACCAATGCCGACACGTGTCGCGGCTGGAGCAGTCGTCGGCGACGTCGTCTCGCAGCAGCAGCAGCAGCAGCAGCAGCGTCATCAGCTGCGACCCCGCCCCCCTCATCGGTGTTGGCGCCCACGTTGGACATTGCATTGGGCTGCAATGCAAACAACAACTCACGACGCTGTCTGCTGACACATGTCAGCTCAACTCCCAATTTGGGTGGTGCGTGAGTGTGCTATCTGTGTGTGTGTATGTGTGCGTGTTCGTGAGAGTGTGCGTGAGATTGCCAGCTGTGTTGCTCACTCACTTCGCACCGTTCGCTCTCTCTATCTGACTCTCTTTATATTCTTCCCGCAGAGATAAAAACTTCCAATGACGCACTGGAGCCGCGCTCATCATCATTCTCTTATGCGGTGAACACTTTTTTTCAACTGAATATTTACGTTGCGTTTATTGTTTAATTATGGATTGAGATTATTGGCTGCGTTGCTTTATTATTGTTTTTGGTTTTTTTTTTTTTGTTGTTTTCGTTGTTTTTTTTTTTGTACTTTTTTGGTTGTGCATTTTTTCTATACATTTTAATTGCTTGCGCATTTGTTTGCTCACTTGGCGCAAGGCCTAATTAAATTTTCGGCTCGATGTCGCTTGATTATCTTGTTTGCTTACAATTAGGGCTCAGAATGTCCGCCAAGCATTTTCAATCTCTTACGTTACTAATTCAGTTGCCAAATTGCCGTTGCTCGGCTTGCTTCACATTCTATATATATTCATATATATATTCATATACATATATGTAGATGGCACCTCAGCTCATTTCGATATTTGCGGTAAGCTTGAGCAGTTGCATTTCGTTCTAGAACTTGAATATCCTTCGAACGTGAATTCTTACGTCATATAACGTAACACTGAGTTTAGCATTTAAAGTTGCCTTAAAGTCCGCAAAAAAATGTTGCATACTTTTCAGTGGCGTGCATAAATCAAGTATACGTCGCTTAGACTGCTAAGCTTTGTTTTATTTTTAGCACACAGCTTGATGAACGCGTTGCACAAAAATCCAAATTAACTATTTGAAAATATATATTTAAAGTGATTCATAGAGTGCGTGTTTTTCATTTTGTTAAATTTTTTTTATTTGAGAAAAGTGCTTCAACTAAGAAATTACCAATGGCTGAGTTTATGTTTGTTATTTGAAAGCAAAATTCAAAATAATTTAAAAATTCAGATCCTAACTTTAATCAGACACTTGATAAATCTAAAATTTTGTTTGCATCTTTCATCAGCTCTTTGCTTTAAAAATTTATTTGAATAGCACAAACTTTGAATTCAATTCACCAGCAAAAGTGGTGTAAATTTGAAAAAATATCTTAATTTTAATAGCTATATCTAGAGAATGACGGATATTTGAAAATGTTGGTTTTTGTGATTTTGGTGAACGTTTGAAGAAAAAAGTCAAAATTTCTATAAATCTTTTTTTTCGTCAATTAAAAATCGCCTGATCAATTTTTAAAAAATTCATACTACATTTTCTAATGATATGGTCGAAGTGTAATGCGAAAGTGTTCAAAATTGTACGAATTTTGTTGCGTGCCACTTTCAAAGACCGTGTTTTGAGTAAAACGCGTTTAAAGTTTTGATATGTTATTACATTATATGTGGCAAAATTCGAATTGAGGCTCAATAAAGTTATGTTTCTTTCAATTATAGATAGTTCAATTATCTTTTAAGCAAAATAAATGGGATTTTTTGAAAATGCCACAGCTTAAAAATTTATTTTATTTTGAGAGTTTGAGTTTTTATTTCGAGGTAAAACATAACTAGAGGTTATGAAATTGTATTCTTCTTATTTCAACTATCAGATTAATTATTTGTTTTTCTAGTTAATTGAGTTGAAGGTCAGCTGTGTGTTTGATTTGTTTTAAAGAAACATAATTTGTAATAATAATGCTATTAAAATTTGTTGAATCAGCATGCGCATTAATTTTTAGCGGGTGTGCACTGTACGTGGATCATAATTGATTGGCGATTAGTTTTGCACCTGTTGAATTTGGCATGCGTCAGAAATGTAACAAATGGTTTCGTCTCCCTTGAGATAATTCCCTTAAAGCTGTTTTAGCTGGAATGCTTATCGTCATGAGCAATGTTCTTAATTCTTAATTACTCCACTGTTCCATCTCTATTATTCGTGTTTCTCTCTCTCTCTCACACTCTCTCGTGGCAACCGGACGCATGTGTTACGCGTATTTAAGTTGTCGGCGTCGGCGTCGTAGTCTTTGTCGTTGTCGCTGTCAACAAAGATAACGTATTTAAACAATTGCAAACAAAGAGTACAATAAGCAACCCCAACACAACAGCAAGCGCTGTTGCGCCTTTGGCTTTGTCTTCAGAGCAGATGAGAGAGCGAACAAGACAATGAGAGAGAGCGAGAGAGAGAGAAAGGGAGAGCAAGAGTAATTAGCATGATCTCTATACTGAGACTAGACCGATTGGCGAGCGTTCAAAGCTCGACGCAGCTCGCTCCAATGACGTTGACGCTACGCTTCGATTCGGCTCGCTATCGCTAGAGATGGCAGCGTTACACGTTTCTCAATACTATCGCATTGAGTACTATCGCTTGAATGCAGCGCATTCAATACTATCGCTAGATATATTGACGAAACTGCATTTAAACTAAATGGAATCGGGATATCTATAACATATATTCTTGAATTTATGTTGTGGATATGAGTTTTGTAAACAGTTATTGCAATTCGTGCAAAGTTTTCATATTTTGTTTTTGAAATTCCTTGAAAGTTTCCATTATTTGTTGTTGAAATTTGTTCAAAGTTTCCACATTATTTTCCACTCCTATTTGCTAAAGCTAATCGGGATATCTATAACAAATATTCTCAAAATTAAACTTTATATACTGCGATTTTATTTGATTTATGTTATGTATAGGTTTTGTGAACAGTTGTCGAAATTTTTTCAAAGTTTCGATATTTTGTTGTGGAAATTGTTGCAAGGTTTCCATTACTTGTTGTTGATATTTGTTCAAATTTTACTCATTGATATATTTAGCTTAAATATTTTAAATATTTTACTTATAGTTATAGAAATTGTTGAAAAATGTGTATATTTCAAGATAATTTAAAACACAAAAATAAAGGGTAAAGATCTCTCTCAGTAAGTAATCGAAATTCTGTTAATTGTTGACATTTTAATATGAACTTGATTTGTCATATGACGTTTAATTTATGTTCTCACAATATATCAACAAGTTTTTTCGCTTTTTATGCGATATATTTGTCGTGTCGTGTTTTGAGTCGTGCCTCAATCGAGTGCACATCTCTAATGCGGATCGGAGCATGGCTGATAGCCGATAGCCCCGTAGTCACAGTCGTTGCCGTGCCGTGTTGTGGCCCACTCGTGTGTTCAGTTTAGTGTTCAGTTTGTGTTTTGCGGTGCGCGGCACGAATTGCTACCCAAAAATAATAACAAAATAAAAACAAAACAATAAAACAACAACAACAACACAACAATTATAGAAGCGCAATTGTTGTTATTGGAATTTATGCATGTGCTATTAAGCACAAACAACAACGAAAATAAATTGTGTAAAACTTGTGCATCGTTAGATAAAGCAAAAGTCTTAAAGACTTTGTTCTTTTGGTGCATGGAGTGGACATGGTTCAAGGATTGGTGGCGTCTCAAAAAGCTGCGTTCGCGCCATCAGCGACACAAAAAGAAACTGGAAGCAGCTGCAGCTGCTGCTGCCAGCAACAATGATGCCACAAATGAGCAACCCGAGCAGGAAAATTCGTTGGTCATCAACAAGGAGGAGCGTCGCCATAGCTTCGATGCGCATACGCCGAGTAGACGGCGAGGACGCGATCGTCAAGCGCGCAATCGTTTGAAGCAACGGCGGGCGCAAAGTGTCGATGCCAAGGAACAATTGCCAACACCTGTGGGTGGGGGAAGAAGAGTCTCAATGGAGGTGGGAGTGGAGGATGATGATGATGATGGCGAGTATGGGCCATTCAATGTTAGCGATTATACGGATTATGATTATCGCAATGCCAACGGTGACGGCGAAGGCGGCGACGACGATGAGAGCGACGATTTTTGCTTCTGTGACGAGTGTCTCAATGTAAGGTGGTCAGCTTCTTATCGTGTTCTCTCTCTCTCTTTCTCTGTGTGTGTGTGTGTTCTGTTTGTATGTGGGGGAGGAGCTGTGACTCTAGCCTAAAATAAGTATTACCTGTTAATCGTTTGTGTCAACAAAGTCAAACAACAAAAACACACAAATAGTATATCGCATATACGACGACAGTTGCTAATTGAAATGTCAAATGAACCGAAAATCGTAACGTTTTTTTTGTGAGCTACGCTTGGGTTGCTTTTTGAACCAGCAAATGGATCGATGTTGTTAGCTTTAACCGTTTCCAACCGGTTTAATTTTTAGCAATCGTTTCAAACTGATTCAAAATTCAATTATTTTTAAAGTCATTTTTTTTTATTTTTCTTAAAACAGTTTTACTGACTACTGTTTTACTATACTTTTAAAATTTCAAATCTGTTAGATTTTGTTAGCTTAAACCGGTTCGATATTCAAAAACCGTTTCAAACTTATTCAAAATTAAATTATTAATTTCAAATTCACTTTGGTTTGGTTTCCTTATTGTTTGAGCCGGTTTTACTGACTACTATTTTACTATATTTTTAAATGTTCAAATCGAATCAATTTCTTTTAGCTTTCAGCAACCGTTTCAAAATGTTTCAAATTAAAATTATCAATTTCAAATTCTCTTTTTATTCGTTGCCATTGCCTTTTAATTTACGTCTGCCTAAACCGTTTTAAGCCGGTTTATAACTATATTTTAAAATGTTTAAATCTGACTTGGAGTTTTTGCACATTAATATATTTTAGAACTCCGTTTCAACTATGCAATTATTTAAAGTATAATTGAACTTTTGTTTGTTGAACTCGCTCCAAACCAGTTTTGGTTTAAAATCAATTTCGACAGACAGGAAATTTAAATTTATTTATAATTGATTTCAATCGTGTTAGCTCAAGTATGCACTTGAATGCGGGAAATACAATTTCAGAAAGTCTTTTATCAATTCAAACTCGATTTAATTGAGCAATGGGAAATTTTCTTTTCCAAAACAATAAAAAAACCGTTTCAAACGGGTTTTAAGTAGTTGATTATTTAGATAAATTAATTACGTTTAGCTAATAAAAATCAAATTTAATGCTTTAATAAAATTGCTTAGATTTGCAATTTGTTATCTCGATTTATTCGCTTTAGAATTGCTTTAGATATTAATCTGACATATAGACAAATCGACGCTTAAAGAGCAAACATCAATTTTTCATCATTAATTTATTTATACGATTGCTGCTGACAGCTTTAAATTGATATATTCCTTAAGCTTTGGTATGAGAATGTTTTTGTTTGAATAATTGTTTAACTTAATGACATTTGTTCTATATTTTCCATCGACAGACTTCGCACTTGATTTTCACTTTATTTAAAGTTGCAATTATTACGATCGTATTAATAATATTCAATTATATTAACAGCGCGAAAGTAAAGTTTACATTGTATCTATTTGCGGTTTAATTTAATTGACAAACTTTAGGTTTTATGCAATGTCTGCTATAGGATGTGGAACAAGTTTTTAAGGGAAATAAAGTATTAGAGATTAAAATTATATGTACCAGCAAAACTTATACCAAAATAAATTCATTTTAGAGACACTCCCACAATAAAGTATTAGGGATTGCAATAATATTTACCAGCAAAACCTTAACAAAAGTAAAAATCATTTAAGAAACACTTTCAAGGCACAATAAAGTATTAGGGATTGCAATAATTTGAAACTTATACCAGAGGAAAAATCATTTTAGAGACACTCCCCAAGCACTCTACAAATCAAACATCAAATTCGACTAACAAAAATTGTTCAAAATTTGATATTGCTTAAATTTAAACAAAAAATAAAAAATAAACACACTTGCTTATTTAAAGGGTGACACGGACTTTGGCGATAGCAATGACGGCATGGATTCGGATACGAGCACATCGTCCAGCAACAGCAAACAGGTCGTTGTTGGCATCTGTGCGATGGCCAAAAAGACACAATCGAAGCCAATGAAGGAGATCCTGACACGGCTCGGCGAATTCGAATTCATCAAACTGGTGACATTCGAGGAGAATGTGATATTGCGTGAACCGGTGCAAAATTGGCCCATCTGCGATTGCCTCGTGTCGTTTCACTCGAAGGGATTCCCCCTGGAGAAGGCCATCGAGTATGCGCAGCTGCGCAATCCGTTTGTGTTGAACAATCTGCATATGCAGTACGATATTCAGGACAGAAGACGCGTCTATGCCATACTCGAGAAGGAGGGCATTGAGATACCCCGCTATGCGGTCCTCGATCGTGATTCACCCGATCCCAAGCGTGAGTAGTAGAGCTCTTAAATTCGTATATTGAAAGTATGTTAATCATTATTACTTTAGATCACGAACTCATCGAGTCGGAGGATCATGTGGAGGTCAATGGCATCACGTTCAATAAGCCATTTGTGGAGAAACCCGTTTCGGCCGAGGATCACAATATCTACATCTATTATCCGACATCCGCTGGTGGCGGCAGTCAGCGTTTGTTTCGCAAAATCGGTAGTCGGAGTAGCGTCTATTCGCCGGAGTCGCGGGTACGCAAGACGGGCTCGTTCATCTATGAGGACTTTATGCCCACCGATGGTATGCTCACAACTTGTTGCTCCTCTCTCTCTCGCTCTCGCCCTCGCTCTCTCCTCATTATGCTCTCCCGCCGCAACTCTTTCGTTCTCGCTCTCTTTCGTCACTGCTCTTTTTTTTGCACTGCGCTCACTCTCTCTCTGCTCCAGCTGCCTGGACTAAGTAATCCTATTAATCTGCTCCCCACTTCCAAGACCTTATCCCTATTTCCCAATCACGCACTGCGCTCAAAATACTTATTTGTTGTTATGGTGTGTATATATGTATCTGTTATCGTTGCAAGAGTGCAAAAAATGAATGCTATAAAACTTTGATTACTTCAATGTAATTCACACAATTTATATAAATTGTTATTCACAGTCTTTAGCTTCATTTGATTGTATTCAAAAATGTAAAATGTAATTTACATATTTAGCTTAACTTAGATCAATTATTTAAATCCATGAAGCAATAATTGCTTCAAAGTTTATATGTGTTTAAAATGTAATTCACAGATTTCAAAATAGTTTTCTCCTCAAGTATTTTGCTTACAATTTCTTTAGCTTCCGATTGCTTACTAAATTTTATTAAATTGGTCGAGATTCAATTTACATTTTTGCAAAATAGTTTTATAATTTTTCATGTTTATTTGTACTATACAATCTACTAAATTAATCGAGAAACAGTGGCTCAAAATTGCGACGCACTTAAAGTATTTTACATGTCGCTTCTTCAGCTTCTTTCGATATCTGAAGTTTATAAAATTAATCGAGATTTAGTTTATAAATTAGCAACATAGTAATTATTATGATTCATTTATAAAATGCAATACTACTTATTTGCAAATTACTTTTTAAGAGTCTTGAAAGCATTTCACATACAAAACTTCTTCAGCTTTATATTGCTTATAACATTGTATAAAATGAGTTCAGAATTATTTGACACAAGTTTTTAGATACCTTTAGTTTGCTTTTGAAATACAGTTTCTTGCACTTCTTTTAAATATTTAAAAACTTCTAAAAAGTTAGTAATTTAATCTAATTTATGTACTTGCTTCTTGCACTCTTGCACTTAACCGATATACACATTGTAAATATCCCAAACCTGCCCCCCAAAAACGTACCACAAAGCCATATATAGCATAATCTGTATATATATATATTCGTTTAACCATTATGAACATTGTCTTGCGTCTCGCCCGCCCGCCCGATCGTTGCTCGCTGCTCGCCGCTCTCTCTCTCTCATCTTACCCAAAAAAAAAAAAACAGAAAAAGAAAAAGAAAAAAGAAAACTAGAAAAGAAAAGACACAAAAGCAAACAGTGGCCGCCAGTCGAACGCACTGAATCCAGCATTACCTTTACAACTTAGTATACTTTTCAGGCACGGACGTCAAGGTCTACACCGTGGGACCCGATTACGCACACGCCGAGGCTCGCAAGAGTCCCGCTTTGGATGGCAAGGTGGAACGCGACAGCGAGGGCAAAGAGATACGCTATCCGGTTATACTTAATCACTCGGAGAAGCTGATATCGCGTAAAGTGTGCTTGGCATTCAAACAAACCGTTTGCGGCTTCGATTTGCTCCGGGCGAATGGCAAAAGTTATGTGTGCGATGTGAATGGCTTCAGTTTTGTGAAGAACTCGAACAAGTATTACGATGATTGCGCCAAGATCTTGGGCAATATGATACTGCGCGAATTGACACCGACTCTGCACATACCGTGGTCGGTGCCATTCCAGCTCGATGATCCGCCCATTGTGCCAACGACATTTGGCAAAATGATGGAGCTGCGTTGCGTTGTCGCCGTCATCCGGCATGGCGATCGCACGCCCAAGCAGAAGATGAAGGTTGAGGTGCGGCATCCCAAGTGAGTAGTAATGTGTGCAGGGCAACTTGAAAGCTGCTTTGCATGAGCTTACCAAGCTTAATAACATCGGGTTTTAAGGGTTGCGGTTTGTTTTTGTCGTAATTACTATCGAAATTGCACTTAGCCGCACATTTTACTCGCTTAGCGGTTACTCTCGCTTAAAGGTCACACTCAAAATGTACACTAAATGTAAGCTAAGCATTGGCAACTAAGTAAATTGACTTGGCATTTTATCGCTTTGTTGCCACTTTCTTATCCGTCTCTAGGTGTGGCCGTTAAGTGAGGTAGGGCTATATTATTGGGACACAAATTGAAAGCTATTTTGCATGAGCTTACCAAGCTTAATAACATCAAGTTTTAAGGGTTGCGGTTTGTTTTTTCGTATTTATTTCCGAAATTGCGCTTAGCTGCACATTCTTCTCGCTTAGCGGTCATAAATTACTCGCTTAAAGGTCACACTTACAATATAAAATAAACGTAAGCTAAGCATTGGCAACTAAGTAAATTGACGTTGCGCGAATTGGCATTTTATCGCTTTGTTGCCACTTTCTTATCCGTCTCTAGGTGTGGCCGTTAAGTGAGGTATGGCTATATTATTGGGACACAAATTGAAAGCTATTTTGCGTGAGCTTACCAAGCTTAAAGACATGTTTTATAGGGATGTTTTTGTTCTTGTCATACTTATTGCGCTTAGCGGCACATTTTATTCACTTAGCATAACATAAGTTACTCGCTTAAAGGTCACACTCAAAATATACACTAAATGTAAGCTAAGCATTGGCAACTTAGTAAATTGACGGTTTTTCACTTGGCATTGCTTCACTTAGCTGCCAATTTTTTGTCGTGCTCTATATGAGGCCGTTAAGCGAGGTATAACTCTGTTATTAAGTCATAACTTGATATCTGTTTTGCCTGAGCTCACATAGTTAATATCAGTCAGTAAAATAATGTTTAATGTCTGTCTGTGTTCTCGTCGTATTGATTACCAAAATTGTGCTTAGCAGACAAAATTCTTGCTTAGCGGCAAACGTTATTATTATATGTATATGTAAATATATTTTTTTCGGTATGTTGCTTGCCATATTTTAATAATAATACCGCACTGTTTTGATTTTAGCAAAAATGAGTACCAGGTATCTCACAGTCGAGCACACTCGACTGTAGCTTTCTTACTTCGTTTATTGTATAATGAAGAAAGGAGGATATAATATATTCCGATTAACATATTTGCAAAGCAATATTTTCAGAAACTTGCACACTAACAGTAACATAAAAATAATCAACTTCTTTTCTTTAACCAAAATTTATTCATAAACATATTTTTATTGATCTAAATTATAAAGAACCATCGAGGATATAAGACAATCGGCTGTAACTATTTCATTTGCAATTCATTTATAATATTTTCAGAAACTTGCATGTTAAGTTACGAAAAATTGACAAAAAAAAAAAACAAATTTCCGAACACATTTTTCTTTTGAAAAACTAATTTTTTAAACATAGTTGAATTACTGTTTGTATAAAATTTCTTATTCAAATATGTTTTGCATATTCAAATGAATTTGTTAAAATTGCGTAATTCATTTTGCAGATTCTTCGAAATCTTCGAGAAGTACGATGGCTACAAGCTCGGCCACGTGAAGCTGAAGCGACCAAAGCAGCTGCAGGAGATACTCGACATTGCACGCTTTCTGCTCAGCGAGATCCATACGAAGGCGCATGCGGAGATCGAGGAGAAGGAGAGCAAGCTGGAGCAGCTGAAGAATGTGCTTGAAATGTATGGCCACTTTTCGGGAATTAATCGCAAGGTGCAAATGAAATATCAGCCAAAGGGGCGACCACGTGGCTCCAGCTCCGATGATGGTGAGTAGTTGTGCATTATTATTAACGTAGCTAACCACACGCTAAGTCCTATCCGTTTCAGTTGAGACGCCAGCGGAGCCATCGCTTGTCCTCATCCTCAAGTGGGGCGGCGAATTGACGCCGGCGGGTCGCATTCAGGCCGAGGAACTGGGTCGCATCTTTCGCTGCATGTATCCGGGCGGTCAAGGACGCTCCGATTATTCCGGCACTCAAGGCTTGGGACTGCTGCGGTGTGTAGTTTATACATATATTAACATTCTGTCTGTATTTCTTTGACATGATTCTACTTCTCCTACATTCCAGCTTGCACTCGACGTTTCGACACGACCTCAAGATTTATGCGTCAGACGAGGGCCGAGTGCAAATGACAGCCGCTGCCTTTGCCAAGGGTTTGCTCGCCTTGGAGGGTGAATTGACCCCCATTCTGGTGCAGATGGTCAAGAGCGCCAACACAAATGGACTGCTGGACAACGATTGCGATTCCAGCAAGTATCAGAATCTGTGAGTAATCTATTCGCATATCACCAAAAATCGTTATTAGTTTAAAAATTGTTGTCTATACAAAAAGTTATTGTCAAAGGTGAATTCAATTTAATACTAAATGTTATTGAAAATTATTAAAAATTCTACCAAAATTTCATTCACCTTTTTCTAAAAACTTTATTGGTTAAAAAAATTTAAGTATACAAAGGTATGTTCTCAAAGGTAGCCAATATTTACGCCAATTTCAGTTATTATATTATAAAATATGGAAAAATTGATTCCTTTGGCAACCTTTTCAAATATCAATTTTGTATAGCTAAAAAAATAAAATAAAATACCCTTTGATTAAGTTACATAAGTAAAACTAATGTTGATAATAGAGTATTTTGCTTTTCCAATAAGAATTTTTAATTTTTTCTATTCTGTAATAAATTTAGTATGTTTTAGTATAATACATAAATAGTTAATATTTCTCAAATAGCAAATAATTGATTTCAAAGCCAATAATTATTTGTAACTAATGTAAAGCTCACGATGTTGAATATTGTGCAATTATTAAAGACAGCAATTGTATATTTTAAAAGATATTTTAAAATCAATATCTACTTTGTCAATTTTGTGTGATAAAGTATGCATAATGTGCAAAAAACAAAATCCCTTAAATTGTGTTTGCAATCGGTAATTTTTATTGAATTATTTCATAAATCCGAACAATGTTACTCTAGGTGACACTTAGTCTACATTCTGAAGGCAATTTTTAATTGTTAAATATATTTGAATAATAGTAAATATACATATATTTCAAGTTTTGTGTGGTTTAATTCAGTCAATAGATTTATGTTTATCAAATGTGTTTAATGTTTATGCTGATTAATGTGTTGGAAGTGATAAGAAAAGTGATCTGCATTGATCTAAGTTTCAACTTTTATAAGGCTGTACTTTTCGTGTTTTACATCACTAGCCGCAATACCTATTAATTTTGTTTTCCCGACTTTTTTGCAGGGCCAAGGGTCGCCTACACGAGCTGATGCAGAACGATCGCGAGTTTTCGCCGGAGGATCGCGAGCTGATCAATCCGTGCAAAAGCAAATCGATAACGCAAGCGCTGGACTTTGTGAAGAACCCGGTGGACTGTTGTCATCACGTGCATCTCTTGATACGCGAGCTGCTGCACATAATTAGCATCAAAAAGGACGATCCGAAGACAAAGGATGCGATATTGTATCACGGCGAGACATGGGATCTGATGCGTTGCCGTTGGGAGAAGATCGAAAAGGATTTCAGCACAAAATCAAAACTATTCGATATCTCGAAAATACCCGATATCTACGATTGCATCAAATACGATCTGCAGCACAATCAGCATACGCTGCAATACGATCAGGCCGAGGAGCTCTATATCTATGCGAAGAATCTGGCCGATATCGTTATACCCCAGGAGTACGGTCTAACGCCACAGGAGAAACTGGCCATTGGCCAGGGCATTTGTTCGCCACTCTTGCGCAAGATCAAGGGCGATCTGCAGCGGAATATCGATGAGGTCGAGGATGAGTTTATGAATCGCCTGAATCCGCATTACAGTCACGGCGTCGCCAGTCCACAGCGACATGTGCGGACTCGTCTCTACTTCACCAGCGAATCGCATGTGCATTCGCTGTTGACGGTGCTGCGCTATGGGGGATTGTTGAATGTGGTCACCGACGAGCAGTGGCGTCGTGCCATGGACTACATCTCGATGGTGTCGGAGCTCAATTATATGTCACAGATTGTCATCATGCTGTACGAGGATCCCACCAAGGATCCCAGCTCCGAGGAGCGCTTCCATGTCGAGCTCCATTTCAGTCCGGGCGTCAATTGTTGTGTGCAAAAGAATTTGCCACCCGGTCCGGGCTTTCGGCCGCATTCGCATGGCGACAACTCGTGCAGCGTTAGCTTGCAGTCCAGCGATGAGACGAATCCGTCGCGCATCGAGGAGGAGAACGATTATGCGTCCAACGATGAGCAGCAGAGCAAGAAACGCGCCGTAAACTCAAAAAAGATTTATAGTACTTTTAATTGATTTTGATGTTAACATTTTGTTCTCTTACTTTTGTAGAGCAATCAACGCAATTCGTTTGGCTTCAATCGCTTGGAGTTGCGCAGCAAACAGCTCAAATCGAAGCCAATACCAATTGGTGCTCATCACACGGTTAGTGGCCATGAGGCAATGGATTTGGCCAAGCGCCTCAACGAGGAACTTGCCTCGCAGCAGCAACAGCAGCAGCAGCAGCAACTGCAACAAAATAATCAACAGCTGCAACATCAGCATCAACATCAACATCAGCAACAACAGCAGCAACAGCAGCAACAACAGTCATCGCAATTGCGTCCCATCAGTCCGGATATACGTTCTGTGAGTCCGGATTGTGAGCCACGTTCACGGAGCTTTGAGCAGCGTGGATCACCGTCGCCCAATCGGTGCAAGGAGGCGGGTATGTATGGCAACGTGTGTGGCATCAACAACAACTTCTACTACTACTACTACTTCAACTACTACTGCTAGCATCAGGCATCTGATGGCGGCCAAGTTGGCCAACAATATTTCTCCCAATTTCAATTTCAAAACGAAACTTCTTTTAACTATTCAATTGTTGATTTTGCCGCTATATATTTATATATAATTTTCTTTATCAATCGTTATTTATCAATTCAATTTCGTTCACCATGATTTGTGTTTTTTTTTTGTTTTTTTGTTTTATTTGTTATTGTCGCAAATCTCGAATTGGTTTTAACAAATCACACACAAAACAAACTCTCACACACACACATGCTCAACAACTTTACTGACCAACAATCAAAAAAATTGGCTTATCAAACTAACTTGGCTATCTGTTATAATCATTGTGCGTTTTTCTCACATCTCTTATTTAATTTTATGATTTATGATTTGTTATTGATTTTGTTCTTGCATGCGATTATTGTGTGCGAGTTTTACCAAAAACAAAATATAAGCGAAAACTCTCTTTTCTAACTCCTCCCAGCGAAACGCCTGTAACAAGAGAAGCCACATATCCAAAAAAAAACAAAAAAATACTTTCCCTCAATATTCTCCATCTCAAAGAACGTCTCCCAACGACCAACCTTAGAATTTTTGTTAGTTTCTTCATTAAACTTTCTTTTGTTGTTCATTTATTTTTTGATTTTTGACATTTTTTTTTCAAAATTTGCATTATTTCTTTAATGAGTTGTTTATTTTGTTTTTCGGTTATTTTGATTATGTCTCTAATCTGCTCAGCGCTATATTCAAAGTACTCTATATTTTTATTCCATTTACAAGAAAATCGTTACAACAACCACAAAATAAAACTGAGCCCAACATTTTTGATTTTCATTCTTTCCACACAACAAAAAATAAGAGAAAAAAAAGAAGAAAAACTAAATCCGAATTTTGTTTGTATGCGCTTTGTGGCTCATTCGAGGGCTTTCAAAAACGCTGTGATATATGTATATTGATATATATATATATATGGTTTTTGTTTTTTTTTTTTGTATTGGGAAATTCATGAAAATCGATAGGCATCTGGCCGCGGAATCCCGTGTACTTGGCAATGCAATGCAGCCCCTTCTCTATTCTTTGAGCACCCAACCAACCAACCAACCAACCAAGAACCCCACAACCCGCCAAAATCTGAAAACCCCCCTTTGAAAAATGCCGAAAGACCTTCCCGAGAATAAGAATAAAACCAAAAATAACTGATCAACAGCTGATCGTCAGCAAATGCTGCCACGCCTCCCGAATGGCGTTCGATCTTCAGACATTTGCTGTCGATCAGCTGTTGTTGGTTTATCTTCCTTCTCTCTGTGTGTGTCTCTTTCTATTTTTTTTTCGTCTATCTCTCTCTATCTCTCGTCTCTGTCTGTTTTGCTGCGTCTGTCTCTCTCTCTCTCTCTCTCTCTCTATCAAAATATATGTTTAATGCATGTGAAAAAGAAAAAAAAAACAACACAATTGTTAACATAATTTGTTTGTTTTTTTTTTTTTTTTGGTTTTATATTGAGCAATTTTTGTGTGAACATTGTTAAGTGCCTAAACAAAAAAAGTGTTCATTGTTTCTTGTTTGTTGTTCGTTCCGTTGTGTTGTTGTTTGTTTTTGTTGTGTGCGCTCCCTCAAAGAACCAAGACTAACTATAATAACTATAATAATTCTACTACTTAACAATTACCGAGTATTATTATTATTATTATTAATGCCTTCGACGCCGCGACACTAACTCAAACGCCAAAAAACTAACTGGACCAATTTATTGCCTGCCTGCTGTGTTTATACTCAATTGCCGCCGACGCTCGACAAAATCTTCACAACGCTCTAGCAACGCATTATCTTGTCTATATATACATATATATGGTACTACATTAAATATTGTATGTACATATAGCTGACAGTTCGATTTAAATGGATCGCTTTAAATGGTTGCAATGAATCATTTTATTAGTTAGTTTACTTCAATTTCATCAGCTCTTAAAACATTTGCTTGTAATTCTAGCAGTGTTTTGTTTGAATTTTTGTATCTCATCAAGTTAACAGAATATTAATAAGGAGTTTTCAGATTAACGCCAAAAATATAGCAGTCGCGAAATTATTTTAATTAAAAAAGAAAAGTAATTTATAGTAAAATGATCATTGGTAAATCTTTATAATATTTGCTTATTAATTTTCCCATTTCCCCGCTAACTAGCAAAAGTAAAGTTATTTAGATAAAAAAACAAATACGAAGTTAATTTACAATCAAATTTTATTTGGTATTATTTAAAAAGTTACTAAATAATTAACTCGAATTCATTGAATTTTGGCATCTCTTATTAGACAAGCATTTCAATTTGTTTTAAGTCAACAAGTTGATAATAGAAATTTGCTTATCAAACCGAATGTAAAATAGCAAAAGCGAATTTAATAAATTCAAACAAGTAAGAAAGATAATATACTAAAAATACTAAACTATATCAAAAGCTGTATTCTAGTCTATGGTCTACAAAAATCGGTTATAGAAAGTTTACTTCAAAAGTTAAACATGTTTCTCAATTCTGAATATAGTAAATTTATTTACCTCTTATTAGAGGAAATTTTCTCATTAACAAAAAAAATAGCAAAAATTATTGACAGATAGATAGCTAATTTATATTCAAATGTTTTTTGATATGACCCAAATGTATAATAGGCAATTTACAAATTCTTAAAGAGATTTAATTGAATTTTGGAATATCTTGGAAGTTAAATTCAAATTCTTGAAGCGATTAAATTGATTTTTAGAATACTCTGCAAATTAAAATAAATATTTTTTTTTTTCCTTTTTCAAAAGGTCCAAAAAAGTGAATTTTTTTATACTAACAAGGGTAATATCTGATAGCTATATTATTTATTTCATGCAGCAAAAGAATTTTTAACAAATTTCATTAAAATTTTATAAAGCCGAATGCATGTGGCTAATAACAAAGTAGGAATTTTCGAAACGTGACGTTGAGACTGTCATGCGATCAAATTAAGTTATTAATTTGTATTGAGTATTCAATATCAAGATTAAATTAACAATTATGTTGAATAGGGGAAAATAGCCAAAGACTGCACTAGAAGATTTATTTGGAAACCACGAAAGCTTAATTGAATTAAAGTTGAAGAGCAACGACTGTAAGACTTTCAGCTCTGAGTGGCAAGAAAATGTTGAAATTAATATCATATTAAATAAAAGAGACTATGTGTGTATGTATGTATGTATGTATGCAGGATGCTTGCAGGATGCGTTCAGTTTTCGGCTTTAGCCGAAGACACCGTGTTTCCCCCCACCCCCTTTCATTTTCTCTACTCTACTTTCCAACTACTTTTATGAGTATTTTTTCGGCTAATTAGTTTTCTGTTTGTATACTCTACGACCGTACACACACACACAACTATACACCTATACACAAACACACACTCGCACACACTTGCACACTACTACTGCACACGCACATTTGATTCGGCTGATCTCGGACGGAATTTTCTTCAAAAAAAATCATACACGAATTTGTTCCCTCCATTTGTTTGCGCTTACTAACTAACTAAGAAACGCGTTCAGCGACGGCGGCGACGGCGACGGCCACAACCTTCGATGAGATAGCCAATGCGCGTGTGGGCGTGGCCAGGGGCAAAAGGGGCGGCATCGATAGCAGCAGTCAACGCGCATCGCTGCAAATACGCGTCACCGATCGTTTGTCCTTCTTCAAAATCGATTCGTCCACCAACGAGTTGCCGTTGTCCGACATTGATTTCTCCCTCACTCCGGGCACACCCGGCCAATGTGCCACATCAGCTAGTGCTGGTGGCTCACCGTTGGCGCACTGTGGCAACGCACAACGCTCTTCGCTGGCTGGCCAAAAGCGTCACACGATGCTGAGCATGCGTCGCATGGTCAGCGGCGAGGAGGGTGAACTTGAGGGTTTGCCACCGTTGCAACAGTTGCAACAAATCTCACCGTTGGCCACCAATGAGCGACCATTGAGCTGCAATTGCAGCAGCAGTTTGTCCTTTCCGCTTGCCACTGCGCATGCGCACTCCAAGAGTCTAATGCAGTTGTCGCCACCGCCAACGACAACCACAACAACAACGACAACGACGGTTGAAGTTTCCTGCTCGCCGGCAACACTTCATCGCAGTTCGGCGATTGGTGTGCGCATGGCGAGCAGTTTCGATGATGATTTTCAGCTGTCAAGCTCAGCGCCAGCGTTGCTGCTGAGCGCTGAATTCGGTCAGCGTTCGGGCAACAACAGCAACAGCCTCAGCGAGCAATCACGCACATTGCAGCCACAAAAGAGCAGCAACAGCGCCAACAATTCGCCAACGGCATCAACGCTGCGGCTGTGCATGGACATGGAGACGCGTCAGCTGGAGCGCGGACCGGAGCGCAAGGCGACGAGTCATTCGTGTGGCCAGCTATCGATAGCGATAGCAGCCACGTCATCGTTATCGGCACCGGTGCAATGCGAGAATCCGTTTCGCTTTGGGTTTGCAGCAACACCGGCAAATTGTGTGGCTGCAGCTGCAACTGCAGTTGTTGCTGGCAACACATTTGTCAGCTGCTTTGCGCCCATAGCAGAGCATGTGCCAGCCACGCCCACACCCGTAGCCACGCCCACATTGGTGTACAATATACCGACAGTGTTGATAACAGCAACAGCCGCAACGGTGACGAGCAATGCGGCAGCGAGTGCAGCAATTGCAACTGACACAACTGACGCAACTGACGGCAACAGCACAGCAGCAACATTAGCAACAGCAACAGCAACAACAACAAAAATCGTAGCTTTGTCTTCTATAACAACAACAACAACAACAGCAATGTCTCCTAATCAACCTTGTACTAACCAATTCAAACCAATTGATCCTTCCTCAATTGACGCACAACAACCACAACACGATATCATCAACAACATTACACAAACGAACAATATGACAAACACTACTACTACTACTATGAACAACAACAACCACAACAACAACTACTACAACAACAACAACAACATCACAACAACCACAACCCCGTCTTGTTGTTGTACCAATACAATCGCCACAGATAGCAACGTTTCGGTGTCGGTATCGGCATCGGTAGTATCATCATCGGCCAATTCGTCCACATCGTCGCGTCGCCAAAGACACAGTATTGCCGGCCAGATGTCCTATATGAAAATGTTGGGTTTCGGTGGTTTTAGCAAAAAGATGGCGACCAGCGCGAATAGCCTTTTCAGCACAGCGGTCATCAGCGGCAGCTCATCGGCGCCCAATCTACGCGACATGATACCGGTATCATCATCCGGTGAGTACACAATACACACACACACATTTTCACACTCCCACACTTCCACACTTCCAACACTCATACACACAGACAACCCAACAACAAAACAACACACAAGCCAAATATACCGAATCGATTCCCAAACCTCATACAGCAACAATTACTTGGAAAAGTGCATGTACAATACTACGATTTCCCAAATGGGTGTTCCAAGATCTTTCCCAATCCCAATTTATGTTTCACATTTCAAATACTAAGCAACTAGTGAGCAACAAGCTTAAATACATTTGCAGAGATATTAGCAAAGTTGAGCACTTTAATACTGCATATTGCAAATTGTTTGTTTCGTGGCTAGATTCTAGACATTAAGTTACACTTGTGGCTTAATTTTGATCGACATTGCAAGTTCGTTGCTTAAGTCTTTTGTATTGCTCGTTGACGCAGAACCAATTCGAATTCCGATCTAAAACCAACAAGAATGTTTTTATCTGTAAACTTTCATATTTATATACTCGTATGTAAATATCTAAAATTTCTGCAAAGGTGTATATATAAATCTCAGCTATAAACTTTTAAATTTTATACTTAATAATTGTTGCAAAAGCAAATGTGTAGAAGAAAACTTTAAAAGAGTAATATGATAGTTAGTTACGTGAATGTCGAGAACAGTTTTTCGAATCGCGGAAAAGAATGTTCGCAATCCAAATCGCTTGATATAGTAAAAGACTAAACTGTGCTACATTTAGTTTCGACATTAAAGTGATATACCACTGAATTTTAACTGAAAAGATAAGTATACATTTTAAATTAATCTTTTTGTGTATGTGTAGATACTTAACTAATTAAATATGTATTAAGAGTATTTAGAGATTGGAAAATCAAAGCATCAAAATATTAAAAATATAATTGCGATTAAAATTGAAAGGAAATTTACATATGTATTTAGTTTGTGAACATTTCGTAACTGATTTAACATTTTTACATGAGCAGAGTCTAAACTTCAAACTTTGTGCTTAATTGAATTTAAGCTGTACACAAACAAGTGAGAAAGCTATAGTCGAGTGTGCTCGACTGTGAGATACCTGCTACCCATTTAAAATAAAATCAAAATATTGCGGGTTTTTTTTCTGTAAACTGTATATTTGGTATATTGATATGGTACCACACTCAATATATACTATAGAGTGCAAAATATACCAGATTATCAGCCAAAGCAACTAAGACCTCTAGTAAGTAGTCGTTTTTGCCCATAGAAAAGTATTTCTTTAATAACTTCGGGGGCGGAAGTGGGCGTGGCAAAAATTTGAAACAAACTTGATCTGCGTGCAAAAGCATAACGAATGTTTTCGAGAAAAAATTAGAGCTCTATCTCTTAAAGTCTCTGAAATCCAGTGTTTCATACGGACAGACGGACAGACGGACATGGCTAGATCGTCTCGGCTGTTGATGCTGATGAATAATATATATACTTTATGGGGTCGGACATGCCTCCTTCAACCTGTTGCATACATTTCCTGCCGGCACAAAGTTATAATACCCTTATACCCTATGGGTAGCGGGTATACAAATTGTGGTACGAACTCAATGAAAATGTTTATTAAATAACACTATTTGTGTACAATATCAGACAGAAAGATTGAAGTTTAATACAAAATATAAGCAAAATGCATAACACAACATATTTAGTAAAACTTCAAAAATACATGTGGTAGACATTAAGAAGTACACTTGTAGTTGCAGCACAGTTGTAAATTATTTTTATAGATTCTGTGTTGGAGCACAAGAAAAAAATTGAGATAGAAAAATGAAAAATTCTTTTCCAAGCACTTCAGTCAATAATCTAATCAAATAGAATGTGTGTGTTAGAACACAATGTTCAAAATGAACTCTGTAGCGCTGTGTATTTAACTGTGAAACCATTTTCCATTCTCCATTTTCCAATCTCTCCACTTTCCACTCTCTCTCTACTTTCCATTATTCCACCTCCATACGCTCTTCCTTATTCTGTTTGTTTTTTGTTGTTTAACTACAAAATAAATACATTTATTTCACGACTTTTTTTTATTTTGTTCTCTTAATTTATGTGTGTGTGTGTGTCTCTGTGTGTGCGCATGTGTGTGCGTATGTGTGTGCATCGTTGCTGCACTGCACACCGTCGCCCCCCTCCGCACACTGGCTGGCAACGTTTATAGGATTCGGTGATGTGCCGCCGATACGACCACTGGAGACTCTGCACAACGCGCTGTCGCTGCGCAAGCTGGACAGCTTTCTGCAGGACATGATCCTTGCGCAGATCTTTAAGACGCCGACGGGCTCACCGCCACGCGTCCACGATGCCACTGGGGCCAATGCATCCTCATCGCTTGCGACCACAACCAGCAACACACCGTCTGTCGACAACATGACTGCGGTCTCCTCAATGATTGTGCATCACGATAAGCAACATCAGCAGCAACAGCAACAACAAGTTGCGGGTCGTCGTGGTGAGTTACAAACGATTGGCGGCAGTGAGATGCATGCCACACGTCACAAGATGGTCTCTGCCATGGAAGAGAATGTCCGAGAAGTCAAGCTGGAGGATAATGTGCAGCAGTTGCAACAGGAACAGCAACAACAATCGTCGAAGAAAGAGCGTAAGTTGCAAGAGCGTAAGTCATATGTCGCTTGGAGCAGCTGAATGTTGAATCATCTCCTCCGTCTCCTTCTCCCTCCCCACCAAACTAAGCTCTTAAAATCATCTTGTCTCAAACTGCATGCATACAAATTCAAAATTTCTTTTTCTAATTGTTGATTTTCTTTCCGTTGTTTTATTTTTCTTTCTTTAATTTACAGTGAATTAAATCATCAATTGTGTTTGCATCATATATTCTATATATTTCTATAGAGTCAATTGATTTAAGTGATATGATCTTATGAGTTTTTGCTTTGAAAAAAAAAAACCAATTTTGTAATTTACTTAAGTAAATATTAGAATAAAGAAATTACTTGAATACACTCGCACATTCACGCGTGTTCTCTCTCTCTCTATCTTAATCTTTCTATTTCTCTCACTATGTTGTTGCTCTCTCTTTCTTTTTGTATATATTTAAATCGCACGCATCACTATTTCTTCTATGGCTCTCTATTTTATGGTTTTTTGCCTATTTTGGCTGCTGACAAGAATCTTCAGCTTCAGCTTGTCTATCTCTCTCTCTTCATCCATTCAATACTTAATCTAATCGAAAAAAACAAACTAACAAACTAACAATCTGAACAATCTGAACCATCAACTACTAAACAAATTGCAAACAAGTTTGGCAAGCGCAACAGGATTACAATGAGGACAATGACGATGAAGCACTTGAGAATGCGGCTAAACTCAGCAGGTAAAATAATAAGAATTTCTATTATATTTCTCACTTGCTAAGTTCCGTTTTCTTTTCTTAGCCTGGCTGTCGACATTGTGATGATCGAGGAAACGGATTTGGATGAGCAGCGCTCAGGGTTTGAGCCCATGAATCAGGATACGTTGCAAACGGATACAGCTGCTGTAGCTGCCAATGCCAGCGCCAACATCTTTCTTAGCGTCTGCGATGAGCCTGAGCCCACCAGCAGCGCTTGCCTCACGCCCGTTAGCTGTGGCATGGATCTCGATCTCGATCTGAGCATGGTGGCCAACAAGGGTTCCATGACGCTGTCCGTCGATGTGAGTGAATAATTGAGCACTAAAACATTTTAGTTGATTAGGACAAGCCCACTGTTTATAAAATGAACTTAACCCAAAAATATATATATTTTTTTATACAATTTATTTTTATTGTTAAGAAACCTATTCATTTTTTATTTACACTTTCTATTATAGATATGCATTGTCAGTCAAATATTCTTTAGTGTTTTTTTCTGTATATTTAAAACTTTACCACACGCACACACACACATTTCTGTGTTGGGTGTTGTTAACAAATCCGTACGCAAAACCAAATAATGAACGAATTTATATATTTTATCGTAAAACAGATCTAGTTCCTAAAATCAATCTTAGCTTTAAAAATAGTGCTAATCCAAAGCTTTAAGAATAACCTTTACATATTTTTTAAATTGTCTTAGTTTATGTTTTTTTTTGTCACTGTAAAGACATTTACCAGAGAATTACCCATGTGTAGGCAGCCAAATATCTTTTAGTATATTTTAGTATTATTTCAGTATATTAAAAGCTTTGGCACACACACACACATTTGTTGCTTTCATCTTATACTATAGAAATAGGCAGTCAAATATCCCTTAGTGTATTTAAAGTATATTTGCGGTATATTAATTTCGTATATTTTATAAATAATATCGCACTGTTTTGCTTCTATTGAAAGTATAGCAATTAAAAAGCCTTCGGTGTAGTTTGGTATTTCTTCAGTATTTTAAAAGCTTTCCCACACACAGTTTTAGCCTACAACTTATACTACATACAAATAGATTTTAGTATATTTTAGTATTTTTTTAGTATATTAAAAAACACACAGATTTGTAGGCAACAACTTTATACTATAGATTGTGACCTTCAGTATCTTTAGGTATTTTTTGTTATTTTAATTTGGTATATTTAAAAAATAATTTCGAATTTGTATTCAAATTGGATATCGTTAATTTTACAGCTGCACACATATGTAGATATGATGTATGCAGTCTTTTATATAACAATGGAAAGGTATTTAATGCAATAAAAATTTGTAGGTGAATTGATTTATTTGTTCTATTTGGTTTGTTGAAACAAGCCGAATTCAATGTTGGTAAATTACAAATGGGTAATTGGCAAAGAGTTTGTCAAACTTTTAGCAATAACTGATCCTCGTTTAATTTGAAGTCTACAACTTTTCAACTCTAGAATTCACGTACATTCATTCCACTTTGACCGCAGGGCTTCGATGACGATGAGGAGGCGACGCTATCGGCGGCAACGACGCCCTCGCTGCCACCGGATGCAACGGAGCCGAAGCTGGAGATGTGCTACTGCTGTCCGACGCACGCCGAGCAGCCGCCGGAGGTGGCCAGCGATGATCCCAAATACTGCTTTGCGCTGCCCGTGCACATCACCCAAGCATCGCCGGAGCACACGCGTCCAAGTGTGCGTCGCGCCCACGATCCGATCTCGCCACGAATGCAAAAGCAGATCAGCTTATTCGAATGCGGTGGCGGTGGCGGCTCCGAAGCGCTGCGTGCCTCGATCAATTTGCCAGCGGCAGCGCAGCAGCTGCGGCAGGATGCGCGTTTGCGTAAATTCGAGAATCTCACGCAGTCGACATCGAATTCGAATTTTCCGTTCGAGAGCAATACGCTGAAACGTGTGCCGTTGGTCAGCACAAAGGATGACTATGCGAATGTGTCGCACACGCAGAGTTGCATCAATCTGAAGAGCAGCGGCGCCGGTTCCGGATCCGGTTCACTAGGCTACGGCTCGCCGCAGCATCAAGCACGCGATATCAAAGACAAGGACAAAGACAAAGACAAGGAGAAGGATAAGGAACGTTTGCCCACAACGCTGGCAAACACACCGAACTTCAATCGTTTGCCCAATGCGTTGTCCGTTTGCTGTTCGCTGGACATCGATGCTGGCTGCAGCAGCAGCAGCACAGCAACTTCAACAGCAGCAACAGGAAGAGGAGAAGGAGCTGCCACACAAACTGTGGCATCAGCTGGTGGAAGTGCTGCTGCACCGCATCCTGGCGCACTTATTGTCAAGGAGCGTTTCATTGAGCCACCAAAGCGCGGCATTGTGCGTGGCTATCATGGGAAAACGCAATCGATGGATGCCGATTTTCTGTTCAACGAGTTTCTATTGCTGCCGGCCATGGCGCCGCAGCTGGACGATGATCTCGATGTGGAGCAGATGGAACAATCTACGGATGCTGCATTGCCATCGCCCAAATAAATGTTGTTTAATCTCTATCCCAAATATAACGTATACGGTTGCTACAAAAAAAAAAAAAAAAACAAAACAAAAACAATGAAAATCAATATGTACATTTATTATTGAAATCTGTCTTAAGCTCATCACTTGCAAAAGCAAATTCGTCGTTGTTGTTTTCTGAAATAAAGATCTCTATTTTTCTGTCTTATGCTAAAGTATATCTAATTTGTTTTGTATTTAAAATGGATTGCTCAATGAGAATCATTATGCTGATGATGATGAAGCTCATCATTTTTTCAAATGATGTTTAAAAGTTGTTCTTGTAGAAAATGAATTTGTAGTTGATTACTCTACGATGATGATGATTATGATAGTGAAGCACATCAATTGAAAAATTCTGAAATAAGAATCTCAATGTTTTTTGCAAAAGTATATAAAAATAGTTCTGTAGCTGAAATGGATAACTCAATGTGAATCCTCATGGTAATAATGATGAAGTTGATCACTTGAAAGAATATTTCAAAGTTGTTCTGCTAGATTACACATTAATGATCATCACGATGTTGAAGTAAAAGTATTTTTAATAGTTGTTCTATAGTTGAAATGGTTTGCTTAATGATGATTTTGTATAGTAATGTATATTTAAATATTTTGCAGTTGAATTGGATTGCCTAATAAGGATCATCATGATGCTCATCATGAACTCATCACTTGAAATTCTGTTTCATGTTAAAGTATATTTAAAAGTTGTTCTGATAGAAAACGAATTTGTAGTTGAAATTGATTACTCTGAAATAAAGATCTCAATTCTTCAGTCTTATGCAAAAGTATATTTAAAAGTTGTTCTGCTAGAATACGGATTACTCAACGATGATCATGTTTGTCAGCATAATGATGATCAAGCCAAGTGAAAGTGCTGTCAATGACCGTCGACGCAGCCCAGACCCAATTTGGGAACTGTGGGAGTTGGAGACACGAATCGAGAATGAGTGAGAGACGCAGCCGGTTTTTTTTTGTTTTTTTTTTTCTGTATATTTTGTTTCAACGTTTTCACTTGTCAGCTGTACGATACGATTTTGATATGAGAGACAGAGACTATATAGCATGCATTAACCTCGATCCACATTCGATTGCAAATTTTCAATTCGTGTTTGGCATTCGTTTCTGTTTCTGTTTCTGCTTCAGTCTGTATTCTAAAATTGCGTATGCAAGGCATGAACGGAATAACAACAACAACAACAATATCAACATCACCCACTATCTGTGCTGTGGCCCTCAGACTACACTCACTTGTCTACGAATATGAATACGATTGTGACTGTGACTATGACTGTGAATGGGAGTAAGGCGAGTAATGAACTGCAACAGCGTTGATGGAGCGGCAAAGATAACTTAGTACTTAGCTGCAATTACAAGCAACGAGCACAACAACAACAAGTCTTAACTTGACTTGACTCTGCGTAGCTCATCATAATCGTAGAGCAAAACATTCATGCATACCCAAACACCCGTATAGTATATGACAAACTTGTAGGCACTTTCAATTTGTCGGCGGCTAGACTAAAAGTCAACACGCTCAGTTTATTATTGCATTAAGGTCAGAAGCAGCTAAGTCATTCGATGGAAGCATCTCTTTGACATATTATATTTATAAAATAAGAAAATACAAGTGAAATTACATTTGGAAAATAGAAAAATAAAAGCAAATTAGTATGAAATAAAATAGAATAACATTTAACTCAAACAATATTGATAAAATATGGAAAGAAATATCAATGATCATAAATATTTTAAATATAATTAATAAAGAAACAAACGATTAAGTTAGAATTGTATCAGTGCTCCAAAGTGACAAAGTGAATTCATTTTTCGCTCTTAATTTGATTAAAAAAATGCTTATTTTGAATTGACATTATTTTAGAGCTATTGATAATTTTTAATTAAATGTTAATATCACATTAAATTCTGTCAATTTTTTAGGTTTTTGTTTACATCTTTTTTGACAACCCTTTTGATACATTTTTAATTTCTCGTTCCGGACGATTTTCTTGCAATTTACTTATATATAATTTATATTATAATTTGCATTTTTTAACACAAATAAATGCAGTTTATATTTATTATAATTTAGAATATTTGTATATTTTTGTTTGCAATCTGTTTGTGAGAAAAATAACATTTTCTTTTACGAATTTGTAATACCCATAAAAATAATGGGCAATAGAATATTTAAAAATGAAAAGAAAATCATATAAATTGGGATAACGAATCAACTATTTAAAGTAAAATTTAAAGTATTCTTCATATTGTATTATTGAATCAATTTACTTATCTTTTTAAAGCGACTTATTAATTAACCAACTAACTCACTTTCTGCTTGCTTAATTCTGTGCTGTGTTTGACTTAGTGATGATCTACTGTGCTTGCAATGATTGCAACATTTGCTTCTTTTTTTCATCTGTACTTGGTTTAGACACTCTGCAAGTTCGTTGCCTAAGTCTTTTGTATTGCTCGATGCTGCAGAACGCAGTTTAGACGCTCTTGCTCTCGTTTTCCGTTTCTTACTGTTTCTGTTGTTGTTGTTGTTGGTGTTTTTCATTTGCATCAGCAATTTTCATTTTTGGTGCGCACCTTTAACAACTGTAATTAGCATTTTTTTTCCTAAGTTGGCCGCATATGGAAAAAGTTTCCACTCAATTTAGTTTCTTAGTTTTGCTTAATTTTTGCCTGCGCGCCAAGTGAAAAGAAGAAAGAGACGCAGTTCAGCTGTAACAAGAGTAGAAGTGTGCCCATCACACACACACATAGACACGTGTGTGTGTTATATGGATATGCATTAGCTGTGCGCTGTTTGGCATTTGGTTGCTTTTGGGTGCGGGTGTTTGTTGTGTTTTGTTGTGCCCGAAAGTTTCGCCACGGGGAAAGTTCTAGCTTTAAGCTATGCGAGACTTTGCCAATTTATGCAAATGCGCGAGCAGCATATCAACAACACAACCCACACACACACACACACACATGCATATTCACACCATGTGGTAATATATAGATTTCGTTTCGAAAAGAGAGCTGCTGAATATTTGCCTTTGAAATCATCTATGTTAATAATAGAAATGCCTGAAACCCAATTAGCAATCCAAAACGAAATGATGCTCTCACTACAATAAGATCAACAGCTAAATATTCCCTATTAAGCATTTGTTTGTGCTGAATCGCATATTGTACAATTATTATACTATAGTAATAAAGATATATTTTGGCTTACAATTCAGTTATTGGCGAAAATTCAAAGACGTCTTTCCATTTTGCAAACTTTTTTGCATGTTAGAAAGCTCTGCTTCAAATGTTTCGTAATCCATTTATTATTATTATTTACTTTAACTTATTGGGTATTATATATTAATAGGTATATAGATAATATTTTGCATATATTCCAAAATCTTTATAAATGAATTTAATGTTAAAATTATATTTTTAGTTGCTTTGTATTATAACTTGTATTTGTTGTAGTTGATAGTTTTTATTTTTTCACCTCTTTTTTTTGCTGTTTTGCTTAACTTAATTTCTGTAAATTCATTTTTCTATAAACTTTTTTTTTAATTTTTTAGTTTTTGTTATTTCTTTTATATATTCAATATAAATAAATGCAGTTTATCTTAAATTATATTGTTTTTAATAATCTATCTCAAATTATTGTTTCTTTTATTTATTTTTTATTTGTACTTATTTATTTCTTTTATAATATTAATTTATTAAAGTTGATTATTTTCTCATTTTTGTTTATTTATTATTTTTATTTACTTTATGTTTTGTTTTGCTTTAATTGAGTCCACTTAATTTGCTTATTTTAGTTTTGCGTTATTTGAAATTTAAAATGATTTTTCTGGCATCTTTGCCAAAATTGTCTCTCTGGTAAGTTATTTTATTTTCTATTTCTTTGGTTCCAAATCTTTTAATATCAAATTTTTAATTTTTATTTGCGGATAATTGTGTTTCTTTAACATTATTATTAAAGTTGTGTAATATTACTTACTTAATGCTTTAGATAACATATTTAAAGGCAATTAGCAGGGATCAAACTTTGATTTCAAAAGCGTTACCTGCTTCGCCTAAATTTCTCTCTAGAATTTCATTTTAACAATGATAATTTTAAATTCTGCAAATTTCTCTTTCTACTTTCTGAAAATTGATTATTATATGTATATCTGAAAATGGACTATTAAAAATCTACGCGCTGTATTATAAATGAAGCGCACTTTTTGCAGCCAAACATGCATTGATTTCTTGAAATTATCGGCTTGATCTCTCCTTCAATGAGTCCAATGGCAATGGCATAATATGGAGTGCAATATATATGTACACATAAAAAGCGCAAGTTATTTGCCAGTAGTTGTTTGTAGACATACATATGTATGCATATCAGACAATCAGAGTTTTGGCCAATTCGATTTGCATAATAGAAAATCATAGAAAAATCTGTTAACATCTTTTGTGTGTGTGTTATTTTGGTGTTGATGGCAGAAATTACAACAAACAAGAGTCTGAAAAAAATTGAAATTGAATTTCAGCTCGAATTCGACATCGACATCAACAACATTTTTGTTTTTTTTTTGGTTGTTGACCAGCTGCCGCCAGTTGGCAGCTTCACTTTCTTTTTCACTCGAAAATTTGACTGAAAAATCGATGAGTGCTGATAGCAATAGTTGTTGTTGTTGCTGTTACGATTGCTTGACGTTGCTATGGATGCTATGCATATTTAATAGATTCCATTGTTGTGGTTGTTGTTGTTGTTGGCTCAGCACCCGCGCTGCGCTGTGGGAAAGCAGCTCAAGTGGTCAAGCTCTTGTTGATGATTGCCCTCAACGAAAGAGAGAGTGAGTGTGAGTGAGAGTGAGAGAGAAGAGCTTAACAATTGACAGCAGCTGCTGGTGGCTGTTCGTATCCTGTTTTCCAATTTTCGCAAAACAAGCTCGATATGTGGTCGGCACATAATTACTTCTGCCGGACAATTGGCAAGCGCTTAAGTTCATTAATCATCACAAAACTGACCAGTCGGGTTTCACATAGTGTCTGTCTGTCTTTCTCTCTCGCTGTCAATTGCGCGCTAATTACGCACAAGAAGAAGGCGCTATGCGGACATGGCAAATTGCGCATACGCGCCGTGTGCCGTGTGCCACGCCAACTTGTTTGCTCTCTCTCTCTCTCTCTCTCTCTCTCTCTCTTTCTCTCTGTTGTCTTTCTTACACATTTCTCCCGAAAACTCTCATGCTAAATAAACAGCGTTGTCGTTGTCTACCTGTTGTTGTGCGAGCGAGTTAAATTTATGAAAGAATCCAATGAAGAGTGAAAGCAGTCAAACGTAGCCGGTAAAAAGTGTAAGTTTGCTGCCGGTTTAACGTTCGTTCGTTCGTTTGTTCGTTTGTTCGTTCGTTTTGCTGGCGAAAGATCATTGGCATATTTACATGGATTACCAACGCTTTGTCTCTCTTTCTTTCTCCCTTGCTGTCTGCGTCACTTTGGCATTTTTGAGGCTTGGCTGCAACGAATTGCCAGCCGATTAATCAACATCAACTCAACTCAACTTGCCACTTGCCACTTACTGGCACTCATGATATCATAGCCATACATAGTTATCAACAGCAACCAGCAACCAGCAGCAGCAGCAGCAACCTTTTAAACCAAATCTCATTTACTCGCATTTGTTGTTAGCTCACATTTTTGATTTCTTCTTTTTTTTTTGTGCATTGCCGTTAGCTGTGCGCCAATCTTTTGTTCGATTTGATTAACTGTTAGAATGTAGTGGCAAATTTTGAATGTGAATGATATAATCAAGAATGAATTAGTTGTCGAGTTAGATGTAATACTAAAAGTTGGTGAAGAGCTTTCACAACTTAAACACAAACGATGTCATTAAGAGATTTGTTAACGCTGTCTTCTAAACTTATGCAATTCTTTTCGGACATTGGAATCATATTATATTGCATATAACTAATTTAAGTTATATTAACAAAGTTGGCAATTATAATATTATTATCAGAATTACATATAATTAAACTCAATTGAAATACAATAAAAGGTTGCGATTCATTTCATTTCTATTATTAAAAATAACAGAAGAGTTAATCTACTTTAGGTGTTTTATAAAAGTTAATAAATTTAAAAGCAAAGATAAGTTTTTAATTCATTTTTCTCAGGCGAAAATGTTGCGTGCAAAAAAGACACACCAAAATATTTTTCTAATTTGAATAAAGATGAATCTTATAGCTCTTGATTTACACTTTTATTAGAGCTTAGAATGATTTTTGCATTACTTTTCTTCTTTTAAAGATACTTGCGAAAATAAACAAATTCGTACCTAAACCAAAAATGTACGAATTCGTTCTACATTTAAGGCAAAGCTTTCTTTAAATTATTTTGGATAATTTCTGCTTACATTATTTTGCAGCTT
This sequence comes from Drosophila niveifrons, assembly GCA_035046325.1. Lineage (NCBI taxonomy): Eukaryota > Metazoa > Arthropoda > Insecta > Diptera > Drosophilidae > Drosophila > Drosophila niveifrons. Next base: position 5,525,636 of record JAWNOC010000063.1, on the reverse strand, counting down.
ACGATTTAAACGGAAGTTGATAATTAAAGTTGATATAAAAAGTGTTAGGCAATTTATTTTGAACTGATTTTTTTTTAAATTGTGTGTTGATAAAGTTAATCTAAATAGAAGAAACTTCCGTATATTTAGATTAAATTATTTAGAAAATTTGAGATCTATTGAACTGCATTGCTAGTTAAACTACTTAGATTCATTAAAAGTGAGCTTTCCTTTAGTATATTATAATATAAAAACAACTGTATTCAGAGCTGAGAAATTTATTTTGAAGCTAATTTTTCAGGCATTTTATTTAATTTTATATTTACAAAATTGACTTTACTTTATTTAGACCATTTAAAATCTGTTCAACTGCGTTGCTTATTAATCAGTTTAAGTTTTAAACACATGTCTGCTTTAAGATTTGTTTCTAATTAATTTGGACTTCATAAATATGCATTGAAAAACCGAAATGACGTTCTACAAATATTTGCAGCCTTTGTTCGCTGGTTGAAAAGTAAAGTAAAGTAAAGTAAAGTAAAATGATTGCAGCTGATTTGGCGCATAGTTATTGTTATTATAAGTTAAAGCATTTTTTGGGTTGCTTAACTCGCTTAAATATTCATTGCTTTTGTTTTTTTTTTGTGTGCGAGCATTTATTATTATTAATTGGTTGTTGGCTATCGTGTAAGTTGCAGCAGCTTGTTGCAGCTTTGTTGCTTGTTGCAACGGCGACGGCGACAGAAATGTGCAATTTCAATGCATCGATTTGATTATTTATTCTGCTTATCATGCTGCGGCCTTTCGCAATGTGGCAGGCAAAAAAAAAAACAAAAAACAAAACCAAAATATGTGTGAGCGCCAAAAACGAAAGACTTAAGACACAAACTTGTCGCTTGCAATCGTTGCAGCGGCAGTGGCAGCTTACATAAATAACCCAAGCTCACTCGCTTAGGATAAGCAGGCAAACAGTAAAAAAACAACAACAACAACAACAAATAAAACCAGTCGTGTTGGCCACTTGTTGCCGTCTGGCCAGGAGGAGGGTTTTTTTTTAGTTGTTGCTGTTCAGTTTTTAAAACACTTGCCATTTTTTTGTTTGCTGCACTTGCGTAAATCTCCACTTTCGATGCAGCTTATCCAGCATTCTTCCCAGTTGCGAAATATATACATATCATACATACATATTTTATATTCAATTTTTGAGGCTGCGTGCGAAGACGAAGCCGAAGACGCGTGCCACACTTTGTTGCAAGCAGTCGCGTTGCTTTCGTGTTTGTGTGTTGTTTTTGTGCTTTCACATAACCCACACACTAATGAAGTTGAACGCTCTACTTAAGGTGCCGCTGGCTGCCCACAGCTGGTTACATTCATAGTACTCGCATTTAATTACTCAATTTTCGCCGAAATGGTTTATAATAATAAAAAAACAAACGGGGGAAGATGGGAAGATAGTTTTCTTCAACTCTCTGTTTATGAGGCTTGAAAATTCCGTTTAACGTTTCGCGCATTGCAACAGTTACTATCATTGTCTATTAAATGATGAATCGTATAACGAACTCTGACCTGCATAATTCTTATATAATCCAACTGACAACTGACGCCACCATCAAGTTCACCTCAAATATGGCAAAGCACACACTCAGACACAACCAGAACACTCTAAACAACCAAATCTCAAATTCAATTAACATAAAGTCAAACATTACAAGCAACAACAACAGCAACAAGAAGAAAACAAGCTAAACGCGATTTAAGCTAAAGTTAAACGGGTTTCAGTTTCGTACTGAAATACTTTCAATTTGTTGTACAGAAAACATGAAGTGGAACCCAAAAATTATCATCAAACATGAGAAATATATTCTGATCAGACTCGCTATAAAATGTATGACAAAAAATGGCAATGAGTTGGTCAAAGTTATTAACGAAACTTTATATATAATATATGTATATTTAATTAATTAACATAATCATAATAAATTTTCAGATAAGTTGTACATTAAACTTCACACTTTACACCTTTAATTTTAGATCGAATTTTTTCTTTATATGTATATTTTTTATCATTTTTATGCGCTACTTATTATTATTATTTTTTTTAATCTTGTAATTTATTCTAAAAAGTGTTTAACCTCTTTCTTTTCGTCTGCGATGATGATGATAATAATAATAAATTTTTGTTTCCAAAAAGTTTTCTCTTAAACAGCGTTCGTTATGTTGTTGCATTTCATCACATCGCTGCGAGAGAGAAAATTACAAAAACAATTCAAATGGTTTTCAGGGAACGCCCCCCAATTGTTTTTTACACACAACTCTTTTTTTTATTTTTGTTTTGGATTACTCAATTGTTGTTGTGGGTATAATTTAAAAGATATGATATTAGATGGACTTTAAGAAGTGGAATAACATGAATTCTGATTTGAACAAATAAAAGATGCAAATTCGAATATTTATTGAGATATTATTCCATTGATAGAGCGCATGATGCCGACACACAGACTCTCGACACTCTCTCGAGATATGTAGCTGTAGATAAAGCTGTAGATAGGTGTGAGAAGAGCAAAGAGCAAAAAGAGACTCGAAAACAATTTTGAAGAAAACGAACGCACCGCACTTAAGCTTTCAATTGGTTTCACATTTCGTCTTAAGAATGTTTGCTGACGTCACAGCTGCACAGCTGTGTGGATCACACACACAGCATGATTACGATTATGAAGATGGGAAGGCGACGCAGACGAAGAAGATGCGAGGCGAGGCTAAAAAGTTCAATTCGAAAGCAGACGTCGCGACGACGTCGTCTTCGTCTTCGATGCTGTTGCTGTGCGCATGCGCTGCACGCTCATTACCGTTTGTTGTCGGCACTTCTTTAAACGCAGATTTACGCGAACAGGTTGTAAAGTTAGCAGCCGCAGCAGCAGCCTCAGTCACAGCCACAACAACAACAACATCAACAATGCCTTGGCATACCAAAGCACAAGCACAAAGCTTAAAGCGCAGCTTTGGCAGCGACGTCGAACGAACCGAAAAAAAAATAGTTACGTTCGCGCAGTCGCAGTCGCCGTCTCAGCTCAGTCAGTGACGAACGCGCCAAGCGAACGCAACGCAAAACGCAAAGCGAAAACCAAAGCAAGCCAACAACAGCAACAACAATAACGATAACGACTAAAAGGAAGAGCGAACCGAAACGAAACGAAACGAACAAGTGTCGTGTGCTTTGGCAGTCAGTGCAGCTAAAACTTTGCGGTTTAACGGTAGTGTGTGTGTGTGAGTGTAAGTGTGCTTCTCTCTCCTTCTCACTTCCCAGCTTTAGCTGCGTTTTCGTTTATCTTCGCTTTTTTTTTTTTTGGATTATTTGAACGTTCGCGTTTCATTGATCACACCACGCAGCATCTGTGCATGTATTAGTGTGAGTGTGTCGCTCTGTGTGTGAGATTACTCGTACTTATTATTATTAGTTTTTTTTCTCTATTTATTTTGGTTGATGTGCTTGTGTGTGTGTGTGTTGAAGTGAAATGGAATTTGTTGAATTTTAATTGCACGCAGCAGCAGCAGCTGAGAGATCAACGGAGCAACAGTGAAACAGAAACAGAGACATTTCATTCAACTTGCTAATGAAAAACAACAACAACAACGAAGACCAAGTGAAAATTGCTGATAAATAACAAAAACAACAACAAAAAGAAGAAAACCATCAACACCGGCAAATATCATCTGAACAAAGGAAAACGTCAGCCGCTCTTCAATTAACGTAAGTTGCGAAACAATTGAATTAAATAAATATCAAATAGTAAACCTATAGCACTTCAATGGCTGTCAAACTGCGCAGCCGGCTTAAGTCAAATGCTGTGAAAACACAAGTTTTTTGCTTTTTTTTTGAGGGCAACGGAGATTAAATGACACACTTAAAACAAGTGTAGAATTAAACTCATTTTACACAGATCTAAAGCATTCTTAATGCGACGAACTCCAAACAAAATAAGTGAGGGCATACTTAGAAAACTAGTGCAGACAAACGTTCGTTTAAGAAAATGAAAATAAATTCTCAAGTTAAGATAACACAATGCTTCATCTTGATGACGGGAAAAGTGAGCTGACAATTTCATTTGATTTTGTTTATGAGATGACAACAAATGGAAGTTTCTTTTTTGAGAGCATAATTGTTTATTTACGTATACAAACTTTTTAGTTCAATTATTAAAATTGTTTTCAAGATTTCCTATCAATATAATTATTTCCTCAAATATTTATGAACTGGGTCAGCTGCAAGGTAAAATTCTTTATATTTTAGGTCAGTTTGCTGACTTTGTAATTGTAATGAAATACATTACATATAATTCGATGGCTTAAAGATTCTTTGATAATCTATTTTGGATATTTCGCAAACTAAACTTCTATGCTTCATGGTTTTAAATGGTTATGAAATCAGCATTCAACATTCTTTAATAAAAACGTGATTTTGAGCATCAAAGCTCGTTGATCTTGAAGGCAACTCTAACTCTTGGAGGCAAAAATACAAAAAAAAAAAACCAAAAAAATTATAAACAACCAAAAAACCAATGCGATTAGTTATATCAGTTACTGAGAGCCACTGTTATTGAGATTTCAAACTGTCTGACTCCACAAAAGGGAAGGGCAAACGGTTCTTCAACGCTTTGCTTATATCGATATACTAATGCATGTCTGTATTAGTGTCGATGTCGATCAATAACGATCATCGATCATTTAGTTGTACTTCAAGTTCCAGTTTCTTTCTGCTCTCAGCTCTCAGTTCAGACTGTTTGTCTGCCACTTGTCTGGTGTACACTGTAATGTTTTACAGTCTCGTTTTTAAAGTCTGTCTTTTTGTTTTTCCTATTCAATCTCAATCTAAGTCCAAGTCGATGGACTTGGGCTGTGGCTGTGGCTGTGACTGGGCTGGGCACACATCAAAATTTAGGCCAACAACGACGAAACAGACAAACTTCCAAGCTTGCCACTAAACGAGCGAATAACAACCCAAAAACATAACCAACAAAAAGTCTCACAAACTCAAAAGAAACACAACAACAACAGCAACAACAACAACAGAAACCAGTGCAGTTTCTTTCAAAAGTCATGTCAATTTTGTTGGTACTGTTTTTGCTTTTTTTTTTTTTTTGGCCATAAAGCACAACAATTATTAGAGTAGTACATTGTTGTACAGCAACAAAAATAATTTCGAGCACATGCCACATAAAGTAAGTTGTTTAGAGTTTCGGATTGTAGGCTACCTACAAAAAAAAAAAACAAAAAAAAAAAATGGAAAGTACTCGTATTTATGAACAATTGCTTTAATAACAATACTTTTCAGTTGTAGCCTTGCAATGATCTGAATAACTTTATCTCCAACATCCACGATAACAAATTCCTGTTCGTGAGATATGCCAAATTAGCTTTAATTGCGCTTTAGCGGAAACGAGCTAAATTGATAAGCAGTTCAATTTTGACTTTCCCATTGAAAATTTTATAATCGAAAATATGTTCTAAATGAAATATAAAAAGTATTGTTATTTAGTTTTTTTTTTTCATCAATTAAAAATACACAAAGTTCGAATATAAAAAATTAATAAAATCAAGAAAAATTTAGAATTTATGACAATTTAGTTAATTTCTTTTTAAATATTAAATGATCAACGATTACTTTTATTAGTGTGTCTAAACTACACACACATAAACAATGCGAGGGGAAATATTTTCTTTATTATTTAGATTATTGGAAGTTTTAATTTTTGTATATACATAACTATTTTTTTTAAAGCACGCATTCTTTAATTATTCTGTCTAAATGACAAACACGAAAATTTCTTAAAAATATGGAATAAATTCTAAAAAAAATTTATTTAGTTTCTTATTTAAATTTTAAAATTAAAGTCTCACAGCATTAGTAAATTTTGCGTCTAACTGAAAAAGTGCAATAAAAAAGAATATATTTTAGAAATTAATACATTTTAAGCCAATATAAAAAAGGAAAAGAAATGATTATAATTTTTGTTTAACATTAAATTATCAAAACATCATTAAATTGTTAAATTCGTTTGCCTGAAGGCCTTAGACGCTCTGGCTCATCTCATTGCCATAAAGGAGTTGTATTCGTTATTTCAAACAAAAAAATAATATTAATAATAATGTTAAGTTTATATAAATGCCAAATACGCATAAAATTTGAAAATAATTATTTGTGTGAATATGGAATATGTAATAACAACTCCATTAAAATCCAAATTCAACATTTTAATAGTATTTTAACAAGCATAATAATTTTGATGAGATTTCCTTCAAGTCGCTTCCAATTGATCCCATTGAAAATTTGCCAGCCTCTAATAGGATTTATTTTCAACGTATTTTCAAAGTCATCAATTGTCAATTGTCGATTGTTGATTGGCTTTATTGCCTACACACACACACACAATCTGCAATTTATTGTCGCCCTTGTTATTGTTATTTTCTTTTTTTTTTTTTTTTTGTTGGCTTCATCGGAAAAAATGCATAAATTTGATTCCCCAATTACCCAGAAATTACATAATTCACGTGTTTGAGAGACTCTCGCACTTATTATCAAAAGCAATTTCATATTTTTCGTTTTTTTTTTTTTTTGTTTTTGAATTTTTTATTTTTTTTTTGTTTTGTGTGTTGTATTTATTAGGTTTGTGTTAATGGACAGGAAATGGTGCAGAAATTGCATGCAGCGAAAGTTTTTCCTTGAAGTGCGCAACAATAAATAAAAAACAGCAAAGAAGAAAAACTAGAAAAGCAAAGGAAAATCGAGACATACGCGGAACAAATCGTTGAACTGCCCACTGGGCAAAAATTGAAAGTGAAAGGGGCAACACCAAGGGGGCGGGTAGGTGGAAGGTGTAAGGTGCATAATATAACTGACAAGTGCAGGCCAATTTAATGATATGCAGTCGCAGTCGCCGCAGCCAGGAGGAGGAGAAGAAGGAGGAGAGGCAGTTGCCTCCATTTGGTCAGACTACTCAAAATTGCGATTGCTGTTTACCAGTTTTCTCAGTGCGTTGCACTCAACGTGATTCAACTCAACTCAACGCGACTCGCCTCGAGTCGAATCGACTTGATTTTCATTTTCATCATGCGTGTGTGTGGCAGCTGCAGCAACTGAGGCAGCTTCAACTCCATTTTCTATGGCAATTAAATTGTATTAAGTCATTGCAAATGTTAATTTCATTCAACCGACCGCCGACGACGACCTTGCCTCGCCTTTAATTGTAATTGTTCACAGATCTAAAAAGAAAAAGACAAAACAAAGCAACAAATAAGAAAGCTACAGTCGGGTGTGCTCGACTGTGAAATACCCGCTAATCATAGTGAATGAAAGCAGGACATTGCAGTTTTAATTTTAAACAACTATTATGTTTGGTATATTGATATAGTAGTACAAAAATAAGGAAACTTAAGAATTGACATACATTAATCAATAACGATATGAATGGTGGGGCAGATAATTTCATATTTTAGTAATAAAATATGTACCATAGAGTGCAAAATATACCAGATTATCAGAGAAGAACAAAAAAGTATTTCTTAAATAACATCCTAAAATTGTATCTGACCAATCAAATTTTTAGGAATTTTAAATACTATTTCTATTATTGTCTTTACTAAAATTAGCTAGTCTTGCTTCAAACTTACGCTTCTTTTTCGATTTTTTATCAATTTACGGGGGCGGAAATGGGCGTGGCAAATATTTAAAACAAACGCGATCTGCCTGCAAGCATAACGAATGCTGTCGAAAAAAATTAGAGCTCTATCTCTTATAGTTTCTGAGATCTAGGTGTTCATACGGACAGACGGACAGACAGACAGCTACCTCCTTCTACCTGTTACATACATTTCCTGCCGGTAAAAAGTTATAATACCCTTCTACCTTATGGGTAGCGGGCATAAAAAAGACTCCGCGAATAGTGAGTGTGTGAGTGTGAATAGTGAGTGCAAATTGCGAGTACTTGTTCGAATGCGTGCAATGATTGTTGTTTAACCAGATAATTCAGGCGCGGCTCTAATGCTATATATAGTACACAACACAAAGTCAAATTCAAATCGAGTTGGTGTCGCTGTACAGTTTTAGAGTCACTGTCAGAAAAAAACTGTACGACACACAATTTGCGATAAATTGCATAATTCAATTGGAAGTCAACTAACTCTTTTTCTCTTTCACTCTCTCTCTCTCTCTCTCTCTCTCTCTCTCTCTCTCTGGGTTTCAAATCCAAAGTCAATGCAATGCAAAGTCTCTGATAATTAATTAATCACGTACCAGCATTCCATCAAAGCAAGTTCAAACGTTTATTTTGAGTGCTGACAATTAATCAATTTACTGATTGCATTTTAATAACATAATTTATTGTGCATACTTATTATTATATAACTGGTTGGGTTCGTTTGTTGCGTGGGTCGTTAATACATTGAGCAAAATATACATTAAATAAAAAGCCCTGCAGCAAATAAATTGGAATTTTTCATTTCATCAACAAAATACATTTTTAATTTTTTTTGATGCAACATTTTAAAGGGGAAATTTTCATTTGAGTTATTTGCTTATCCATATATTAATAAGCATTTAACAACAGATATTTTATAATGCCCACCAGGCAAATAATGATTATATTGCAAAACTTTAAAGAGGAATTTTGCATTTCATTAACGAAATTTATTTTAAAGCTTTGCAGCAAATTATTTCATTTTTTGTAAGTTAAATGCAAAAATGGAATTTTCTCATTCTTTATACAAATAATCATTTAATTTCACCAACAGAATATATCAAATAGATATCAGCAGTAAATTGAATCTTTCTGTGCAAAAAATTCAAAGAGCAATTTTTCATTTCATGACAAAAATATATTTTCAATTTCTGCTGGAAATAAATTTTAATGTATGCAAATTTTATTTCACTCTATTAACAAAATTTATTTAAAACTTCTGCAGACAATTAATTCTTTTTTGCATATAATGTTTAAAGAAGGAATTGGTTATTTTATTTCAATCAAAATATATTCCTGCAGTAAATGATTTTCATTTCATTAACAAAATATATTAAAAAATAAATTAATGAATTCATGTTTGTGTATAATTTATAAAAAAAAGAATGAAAATTTAATTTCACTTAAATAACCAAATATATTTAATAAATTCTGCAGCAAATTTATTCTTTTGTTATAAATTTATTATTTTAAGCAGTAATAAAGGATTTATTTAATTGCACTTTAATAAATATATTAAAAAAGACAACATATTAGTTACTTGATTATATATACATTTAAAAGAGATGATTTTTTCATTTGAATCATTTGTTAGGCTTTAAAACCAATAATAATTGATTCATTTTTTTCTGTTCTATAGTTCGGAATTCATGTAGAATAAAAACAATGCTTAATTCTTTTGGTAGAATACCTGCTACATTTTGATTGATTATCTTGTTAATGCGCTGATCCCATTGCCGATCTATATGGGTGCATTATCCCCCATTACGATGACAATCAATAACAGCGACAGCAACAAGTTTTGTTTGGTTTGTCGTTGTTGTTGTTGTTGTTATTTTTGGCCCCCCTCCCTCAAAGTTGTTGTTAATTGTTGAGCGGAACATGCGTTGATTTATAAGAGCGTCTCGAATTATTAAGTGCAACAAATTAAGGCAAAAACCATTTGAGAGTTCGAGTTTGAGTTTGAATTTGAGTTTGAGTTCGAGTGTCTGACACTTTGTGTTTATATAATCGCAGTAAATAATTGTCATTGGCTACGCCTTAAAGATAACAAAAATCCCCAAGCTAAACAGACGAAAAAGGAAAAGAAACCAAAAAAAAAATTGTGTGTTGACTAGATACCACAAAGTGTGTCGTTGCCATTGGCCAAAATTAACAGCCACATACTAAATTCCTAAAGAAAACACATCGAAAACAACAACAACAACAGCAACAACGATGACAACGTCGACAAATTGAAAATAAAATACATAAAAAAAAAATCTGTGCTCAAAAAACAGACGCACGTTTTCAATTGAAGGCTGCTGCTGGGGCAGCGCTTAACCCATTGTTGCCGCAATAAAAAATTGCTGAACAGCTGTGACATAATTGACAACAGCAACAACAGCAATTACAATGCAGCCAACAACAACCAAAAATCTTAAAAAAAAAACTACGCAGACAATGCAAATTGTCAGCGACTGCATTTTGGGTCTTAAATGTTTTGACATTTCAACTTCTAGCAAACGCACGTGTATGTGTGTGTGTGTGGAGCACATATGCGAGTGTGTGTGTGTGTGTTAGCCTCTTGTCAGTCAGTCAACTTCATCAGCCATTCATTTGTCTGCATGAAATTAACATTCAAGCGGAGCGAACGCGACCAGTTTCAAAGCTCTTCAGATTCCACAAAAGCGCTGACAATGCGGGTGCAGCAACAACAACTCGACAACAACAACAACAACAGTTCGACAACAACAACAATAACAGTAAAACTGTTAGAACCTGCCATGCAAATAGTAAATCAAATAAACAGCATTGCAATTATTTGCAAGGGCCAAGCGAAACAAATGACTTAGACAACGAACTTGACAAACTCGATTGCCAATTGGAATTTAGTGTTCACCTCGCTGTTCTTATTGGCAAACAGAGCGAGCGCCAGCAACAACAAATTACCGTCAGCAGTTAGTGGACAATTTGTGCAGTCAGTTAGTTGACAGTTAACTGGCTTGACACGCCCTCCGCCCACCGCCCCCACCAACGCATTCCTCAGCTTATGATGCAGTTGCAGTTGAAGTTGCAGTTGGTTGGTGATGCAACCAACGAATGCAACTCAAGTGTTGCTGTTGCTGTTGTAGTGTCACATTTCACAGTTATTTGTTTGTTGTTGTTGTTGTTGTTGATGCTACACGTGCTTCTGATATTTTAATTTAACTCAGTGGCTGTCACGGCAGGCGACGTTTTAATTACCCTCACAGCGTATGTAGCTGCAACTTCAACTGCCACAGCAACTGCAACTGCATAATACTTACTTACATATTGGGAGTGTTGTTGCTGTTGCCACAATTATAATAGCAACATTGCAAATGTTGTGGGTGCACATGCAGGAAATCAACTTTGCTGCAAGTCACACTCGTTCATTCCCTCACTCACTCACTCACTCATTCAGTCAGTCTGGCAGTTAACCACTCTGCCAGTCTGCCACTCTATCAGTCTGTCAGTCAGTTAGCGTCTGGGAATTTTCACAAGCCTATTGACAAATTCTATGTTGTTAACAATATGCGCTATACCACAACTCAAACAGCTGCCACATTATGTTGCAACAACAAGAGGATGCAGCTACCTAGTCAGAGCTATTAACTTATTTGATATTTAGAATTAATATTAACCGAAACCAAGAGTGCAATTTTATTTTAAATATCTTTATTCATTTAATATTGGTTAGAAAATAAAAAGGATTATTCTGTTTAATGAAATAACAAGTTTATTCCTTAATAAAGATTTAAATTATCGATCATTTTTTTTATATAAGACTGGCTTGATGCAAAAAAAAAATACAAACTCTTAGAAAGTGTTTCTTTTATTTATACATACATTCATATTTATATGAACTACAAAATTGGTATGCAATCGTTATAATTAGATTATGAATTATTTTATTATTTACAAATATTTCTTGCATTTCAAATTTTAAATCATATAGATAAAAAAGCAAGCAATAGGTATTTATTTTATTTTATAGAAAAGATTTCTATAATTTATTTAGAATTTGTATTAAAAAACAAATCAATTGTTTTTATTTTCTTATTTTTCTAAATATTTCGTGTATTTTATATCTTTATTCATTTATGATTGATATCAAACAAATAACAAAGGATGAAATCATTCTCTTTATATTTTATTCTTTGACCAATATTTCAAAAATTGCAATTTTTAATTCATTTCGAATTAGTATGAAAAAAAGAATTATACAAGCGGTACTAAAATATAAATAACACTGCAATCTTTATTAATAAGAAAAGACAATCATTGTTATTTTTGTGTAGCTAATAATTATATTAATTCTTCTTCTTCATTATGAAACTGTTGATGATGTTGAGCAACAAAATAATATTAATATAATAATAATCATATATTTAATGATTTATTATTCAACTAAAAAGAATATGCTACTAATGCTATTAGTTTCGCTCTGCACTGCAGTAACTTAATCTTTGTTTGCCTTCATTTGATGGGAAGCTTTAATAATTAATTCAGACTACTCATAACAATCATTTGGGTAATCTATTGTCTTTGCATCTCAGTACAATACAAATGAAAAACATTCAAAATTAACGCAAATGCCATGACCTCTGGTGTGATTTTTAGAGTATCAACACTTGAAGAACATTGATAAATTTAAGGCAACGATATCACATGTTGAAACTTGTTGTTTAAGATAGATTTTTTTGAGATGCATTTTAAATTAAAATTAATTTATTATTGCGTGATGAGTGAATGTAAAGTAATGATTATACAAACAAAAAGAAAGAAGCAATAACAATATTATAATGCCAGCAAGTTGTTTAACAATATACAATTAAAATGCAGGCAAGAAAATTGAAGAGAAAAAAAAAAGAAGGCTAAAGTCGAATCAGCTCGATATCCACTATTCGTTTGCAGCAAATGCAAAGGAGTGTAGTATTATTCTAGAAATATACCATAAAGTATATACCACCTTTATATACCAACAAAATACGAAAGTATACTAAAGGCAACTATTGGTTTATCAATATATTAATGCATTCAAAGTGAGGAATATACTACATTAATATGCCAAAAAATAAGAAAGTCTACAATTAGTATACCGGTATAATAATACAATCAACATATATTATAAAGTATATACCACATTATACCAAAGACCTTAAATGGTATTGTATACAAATATACTATAAAGTATATACCTCATTAATATTCCAACAAATTCAAAAATATACCGAACACACTCAAACATGCCATAAGGAATATACCACATAAATATACCAAAATATACGAAAGTATACCAAAGGCTACAACTGGTTTATCGATTAGTGCACCATAAATATACCATAAAGTATATACCTCATTAATATACAAAAAATACCGAATATTACAGTTGGTAAATTGATTTTTTTATATTTATTTTATTACCTTAACCTTAACAACACCAAACCTCAACACAAATATGAGGATTAATGATATAATAATGCATTAATAGCATACCACAAAGAATATACCACATTAAAACAATTGGTATTTTATTATATTAATGCATTCAAAATATGCCATAAAGTACAATAATATCATTTTAGCGAAGAAATACTGTTTAATTTAGTACATTCTTAACTATTATTAAAATTGCATAGATTTTGCAAAACTTTCGCTACATATTATCATATTTTTACATACTCTCATAAAGCTAAAACACTCTATTTACCACACTTCCAAAATTACCTAATTCCGTTTATTAATTTTTGATTCCATAGTAGCTTCTAATACCTTAAAATAGCTTCAAGAGTTGTGCAATTCGCATAATTAGTTAATTAATCAAAGTGCTGACAATCTAATCTGCAATCAGAAGTGACACACAAAATGACAATTTATTTGATTGGAAGTCAGTCAGAAGAGCGAGAGAGAGAAAGAGAGAGAGAGAGAGATCTCCATACTTGGAGCTCTGTGTCTTGGGCATCTGTGTCTCTAGACACAGTTGTGGATGCAGTTGCGCAATGTTTGCCAACCAAAAATAACAACAACAGCAACAACAACAACAACTGTGCATTTAATTGCCAAGTTGTAGCGTGCAGCTGGCCAAACAGATTGTGGATGGATTATGCTAAAAGAGTGAGAAGGGATAGAGAGGGGAGGGGAGGGGAGATGGCTGTTGCGTGGGCTCAACTATACTCGGAGCTACACAATTTGCGACACTTGCATTTTGGTTGCTCTGCCCAATTGATTCAATGCATAATTTAAGCCAACACACACACACACACACACACACACACACACACTAATGTGAGCTGTCAAAATTTGGGCAGCCAATTTACAATTTCAATTTTCATGCCCATTTATGTGTGAGCGAGGGCGGCAAAGGGGGGCGTGGCAGTTGCTAAATTCAAGCACAACACCAACACACACACACACGCACACTTGTACAATTAAATATGGCACAATTAGGCAGCGAGTTCGTTGCCTAAGTCTTTCGTTGCAAGTCGATCCATAGAAATATTATTCGTAGCGTAGTTTTCGAAAGTGTTTTTGCGGTTATTGCAGTTGCTATTTATATTTTAGTTTAGTGCTTTATATTTTGTGTGTGGTTTTTGGTTTGGTTCCGCTGCAAAAGGCAGGCGCCAATCGATATATGAGGAAATCCTACGATTCGACTTTAAATTAGTTTTGTAAATTAATTGCAGCAAATTACGCGCAGAAATTCAATTTTATTTATTTTTTTTTCTTCAACTGTATGTATGTATGTACTTTTTTTTTTAAGTTTTTGGCGTGCAGCGACAAGTGAAAGTGACGTCGACGCAGCAGCAGCGGCAGCAGCCAAGCCACTTGGGTCCAGTTTTGCGGATGAAGCTGTTGACTTTGTTTGACTCTCTTTGCTGTTGCTGCCGCTGCCGCTGCTTTGTTATTGTTGCTTGTTGTTTTGTTGCCGGGCCGCAATTTTACTTTCAGGAAAAACTCATCGACAACTTGCATTCAACATCGATGTGCCGCTTCTTCCCTCACCTCCCCTCTCTCTACCTCTCACTGTCCATGTCAATTTCCATTTTGCTGCTGCGGTTTCCGTTTTCTTATCTGGCGGCTGCCCTTTCGTTGCTGCTGCTGCCGAAAACAAAAAAAAAAAAAAAAAAAAGTGAAGCCACAACACAATAACTAGAAAACTTTGTTAAACCTGTTGCTGCCTGCTGCTGCTTGGCATTTTGTTGTTGCCTCAGATATTTTCATTTCTCATACCCTCGCACACACAAAACAAGCGCATTGGCTATGAACTTGACTCGCAATCGAAATATGCATTCAATCATTAACATTATTCATTGAATATATTGAAAACATATTTAGATTGGAAAATTGCCTGACTTTTAAATACGCAGAGAATTATTTTAGAAAACTTCTAGCAAAAGAAAATTGTATGATTTTTAAGAGAAAAAGCGTTTAGCAATAATAATTGCTAAAAGTAATAATAATAATAGCGTTTAGCAATAATAAGTGTTTAAGATTTTAAATATTTCATTTCAAAATGTTGTATATAAATACGGTAACTTATATTGAGTGGAAAAAATTCTTTAGTATAACCTTTTACATTTAAAACATTTGACCTTTAGCTCTTAGTATAGAAAAATTAAGTGAATTTGAAACAGTCAGAGAATATTTCTTAATTTAATATTAATAATTGTTCTTCATTTTAAATATTTGATATACAACTTTTACTGCAGAAAAATGTTGAGATATCGAAAAGGAAGAGATCGTTTTTTGGTTTAGCCTTAATAATAGCTTAACATTTTAAATATGTAATAGAAAACGTTTAGTGTAGAAAGCTAAGAATATTTTTAGGCTTAGCATTCTACATTTTGTATATTTAAAGAAACATTTTTACTACGAAAAGATCTTGCGATTTTGAAGAGGAAAAAAGTTTTTTATATTTGAGCATTTTCAAGTGTTTTTTGTATTTTTCAGTTTATTATTATTAATTGTTTTACATTTTATATACATATGTAATAGAAAACGGGCAAAAATCATTTTTTTGGTTTTCTAATATATTAAAAAGGAATGTTAAGGGAAAACTTTTAATATACAAAAAATTGTTTGGCTCTTGAGAGCATTTAGCATTTAGCATTTTATATATTTATGGAAAACATATTTTATAAAGATAAATTGCTTTTACTTTTAGCAGGCAAATAGCATCTTTGCGTCTATCATTTGCATCTCTGATTTTCTCGCCGATTTATCGACATTTTGAGTGCTGCATTTTTTCCAGCGGTTTTTGTGGTTTGTCTTTAGCCGCTTGGGCGGCTTTTAAGCGCAGCCACAGCCACCGCAATGAGCAATAACAACAGCAACAACAACAACAACAACAACAACAAGAAACAACGACAGCTGCTGTTCACAGTTTAGGCGGCGAGTGTGGGAAATGTGGCGGGGCACTCTCAAGCGACATACCCCAAAATCAAAAGTGACAACAACTGTTTTGTCTATGCTAATTGACAACTTACACACACACAAACACACACACACACACACACACATAGATAGAGAGACACTTGCAGACACATGCAGAAATACGTGAGTCGAGTCAATTACACCCAGTTGCTGTCAAGGCGACAATAACAACCAATAATAAGAGAACAGACATTGGAAAGTATTTTTGCTGCTGCTGTTGTTTGTTGTTGTTGATTTTACTGCTGCTGCTGCTGCATATGACAGTTAATTGTCAGCATAAATACAACTGAGAAAAATACCAACTAAATGCCAGCCTAAACACTTAATAATATGACAAGCATTTTATTTATTACATGCATTTGTTTTCACAAGATTTTTTCGGGTTTGTTTTTAAGGTGAACAGCCTTGAAAGGCGCTAAGAAAATATGAAGTTCTCTACTTTGCTTGATGACTAGATTCCCTAGATAAACATACAAATTCAATTAGAATTGTAACTAAGTTTACATTTTTTTACAAATTTGATGATTTTCTTCAAAAACCTATTTCATATTTATGTATATGACAAGCATTTTATTTATTACATGGCTTCAACAATATTTTTGTGAGCTTCAAATTGGACAGCCTTGAAAGACGCTAAGAAAATAAGAGTTTCTTTATTTTACTTGATTGCTAGCTATAAAATAAACATACGAATTTAATAAGAATTGTAATTGAACTTTTATATGACAGGCATTTTATTTAGTTCATGCCGTTTACAACATTTTTTTTGTTTGGGTTTAGCCTTAAAATGCAATCAGAATATATAAAGCTCTTTACTTTACTTTATTGATACCTTAGAAACACTCGCTCTGCAATGGAATTCAATAAAAATATAAATGAAATATACAAATTTTGACATATTCCTTCAAAAAATAAATTATGCTTTAGTTAAATTTAAAAATGATTTTTCATAAACTTTAAATTCAATGATTTGGACAATTTCGTTTAGTTATGTGATATAATAATGTAATTTTAAATCTGTCTTCAAATAATAAAAATAAAATCTACTTCAGTTGCTTTATTGCTGGCTAGAAATATTCTTTCTTAAAATAAAAAAAAAGCAAATGGTATTTTAAGAATATAAATTTCAATTTTTAGTTCCTTAGCAATTTTGTTAGATATCTGTAAAACTTGTCTCAGGTTTCTATCAAAAATGTTTAACACATTTACATTTTCTTGACTTATTTACATTACGTTATTAATATTATTTATTTATACTTAACATTTTTCGTCGCTTATTTGATTCATGGATATCTCTATACGTATTAAAAAGAAACATTTTTAAGAATAAAAAAAAAAATGCTATTTAAATTAGGCTTATTTTGGTGAACTAGACAGATAAACAATATTGAAAATTTAATAATGTTTGTTTATTTTAACTTAAATTCAACAGATTAAATAGAAACATTTTTAAGAATTATAACAAATATATAAATTATTAATTGTTATTTAAATCAGGCTTAGTTTGGTAAATAATGTTTGAGAATTACAACACAAGCTTTAAAATTCATTTAAACTGAACTTAAACAGATTAAATATATAAACATATGTATAGAAAAATTAATTATATTAAATTCTGAAAATAATGTAGTATAGCTAAACGTAAAATACTTCAATTGACTTAATTATAGCACAGTAAACAGCTAAGATTGGTGTTTTTTTGTATGGCATTTTTTTGATTGTTCGACAGCAGGTGGCATATAAAAAAAAACAAGCAACATATGGCAGCCATTTCAGCCATTGGTATGCAGCACAGACTGGGGCACGGGGCAGCTCATGTGACCTCCCATGCTAAGCGGCAGCCGCACACTCCTCCTCACCCCTCCTCACCCCATCCACCGCTGCCAAACGCCGCCCCAACTCACATCATACGAGTGGCAACTGTCGCGTTTAATTCAGAGTTGTAGTTTCAGTTTCACTTGGCTTTTAATACCCTGCACAAATTGAGTAGAAGCAGCTTCGGTTTCATTTAAATTTATGATTTAGTTTTGTGTGTGCTCTGAACTTTTAAGATTTAAAAATACTTTTATAAACGCAACTTCGAGGCAAAATTTAGCTATAACAACTTATTATTTTTTTTTTTTTTATAATTTAACATTTTTTTTCATTTTGGATAACTCAATATTTTAACAAATATGAATAATAACCAATAACAAAATGATGCAATGCATTATGATTTTCATTTAAATGTTAGTATACATAAAAATATACAATCCTAAACAATCCTGCTACATCTGTTTTTCGGCAATTTAAGAGTTCAAATCTTCAATACAATTTTTGCTTCTTAAGCACAATAGAATTTAATTTTTTACATGTATAATTCTCTATCGGAAAATGTAGCTTCTTGTTTACAGTGAAAAAAAAATATATAAACTAAAACAATTTTAAAAATAAACAAAAGTAATCATTAAAGCTCGAGCTTATGTTTTATGGAATTCTTCTGATTTACAATAAAATACATTAATTGGATCATAACTTATTTTGCAATTAGCTTAATATTAAAACTAAAAACTTTTTCAAAAATCATTCTTAGCCCAAATACAAGTGCAAAATAAGAGCTATAAGATACATCTTTACTCAAAACAAAAAAAATGTTTTGGTATATTTTTTTCACTTAAAATTGCTAGCTAGAGAATTACCTATTTATAATATTACATTATTGTAATTAATTTGCATTAAATCTATTGTGCCTATAAGGCAAAAAGTATATTGAAGATTTGAACTCTTAAATTGCCGATCTATACCTGATTTGCTTTAATTTACTCTTTGCTTATAAGCATTTAAAGAACATAAATTTGATGCTAATTAATTAAATCAATACAATACAAGTCAATGACTGATTGAAATCCGTATAGGGTATTTTACATCTTCGCTCACAGGGTATCTCAGCGTCGATCACTTTCGCTTAAAGCGTTTTTGCTCGCTGCTTTTCTTGTAGTATTTTATTTTTTGTGCTTTTGTTTAATTGCCAACAAAGTGCGAACCGGTTGCTCAGAACAAACTGCAAATCTGGGAGGCTTGCAAATGTCAAAGCAGTGAAAAAATCAAAAACAACAACAACAATAACAATATAGACAACATCAACAATGTACGTAAATGCGAACAACAACCCATAAACTATCACAATGTGAACGAGTTGACAAATGCTTTTTTTTTTGTTGCGTTTCGTTTTGTTTCTTTTCATAAGATTTCAATTGGAAACGGAGCACAAGAGTTTTTTTTTTTTTTTGTATAATTAATTTTTGATTGAATTAATATTGAATTGCTACTTGAGGTGCAAAATGAACTGATTGATGTGATTATTGAGCAAATTATCTGTTCAATTGACAAAATATAACCATAGATCAAGCGACGCTTAACGCATTCCAAATTCTATTCGAAAATAATGAGAAACGTTATTGGAAACCCTAACTATATTTTTAAATTATTTTAATAAATTTAAATTATTTTGAACAATAAAATTTCATTAAAAATATCTATCGAACTTTGCTTTAAATATAATTAAATTAATGAAAAATGATTTACATTTTTTTTTAAGTTCCTTTTAAGACTTTTTAAACTTTTGTAAATTTATTACATTTTGCTAAAGTAAATTCTATTGCAACATTATTTTGGTAGTATGAAGACTGAATTTTAAAATCAAATTTGGTTTGTAAACATTGGATTATAATAATTATTATTATTAGATCGATTGTAATAACGAATAATGATGAGTCAGATGAGCGATTTGGGCCTTCAGGGTAATTATTAAAGACAACACGTAATATTACAGTCCAAGTAAAAATGGCTTTTGCTGCATTTCTTTTATCAGAGTGTAGAGTATATGTATAAGTTTATGTCGAGGAACATAATCGAACGATAAAGACTTGGGCAATAAACATTTAATTTGGCCAACGGCATTTTTTCGGCTGCTGTGTTTGGCAAAATGTTAAATCATTTTTGTTCGGTATTAGCTCTAACCTCCACTTTCCGTTTTAACATCATTTCAGCAGCCTCCTCTCCACTCTCCCCGCCAATGAGCCAGTGAGCCAGTGACATCAGCAGAAAATGGCAGCAATCGGTAATCCAGCGAACAACACCAACAACAACAACGCTAATGAATTCAATGGCAGACACTCGGCATCGCCAGCACGCACCATCGATTCGCATGACTCGACCACGGGCAGCATGGACACAATTGTGGATCGCAGTCTGAATCGCGAGGAGCTGCTGCAGGTGGCCAACACCATTGAGCAGAGCACGAATGCCACAAATGCTGGCAATGGTGGCAGCTTGACCAATTCACAAATTGCCATGCTGCAGTCGGACAACGAACAACAGCAGCAGCAACGCAATCAACAGCAACAGTTGCAGCTGCAACAGCAACAGGAGCATGAGGCACGCCAGCATTTGGATGCACAAAGTCATATCTATTCGAGTCCCGTTTACGATGAGAAACCGATGCCGCCATTGAAGTTAACAGCGGCCACGCTGCTGGCCAATGTCGATGACAGCGCCAAGAAACCGAAACTCATCAGCCACGAGGAGTTCAAGCAACAGCTGGAGGAGGCCATGGCCACACGCAACCAACAGGCGCCAACAGCAGCAGCAGCAGCAGCAGCAAAGAGCATGAGCAACACCATCGATTCACGTATCAGCAAGAAGCAACGCTGCCCGCCGGAGTTCATCAAATACAAGGGCGGCAGCGGTAGTGGCAGTGGGAGTGGCAGCGATGCAGCCGGCTCCACGATGTCGGCTAAGGTGCGACGCAAGCGTCGAGCGAGCAATGAATGCTGTTCGGCGTTTCCATTGCAGATTGTGTTGGGCACGTTGCAACTGGTTTTGGCCATTTCACTTGTGGCACTTGGATCGCTGTTGATTGTCCGTGACGCGGCCTTGTCAATGGCCGGCTGTGGCATTTGGACGGGCCTGATTGCGGCCGTCACGGGCTCCTTGGGCGTGGTCAGCATGCGCAAAACGCAAACGGCCTTTCTGGCTCTCAGTTTGGTGTGCATTGCCAGCAGCACGCTGGCTTTGGCCATTTCTGGTGTGGGCCTGTCGCGTGACCTCAATCGCTTGGCCGAACAAAAGGGTGAACAGGTAAGAGTCGCTGACGATTGCTTTTCACTTTAACTACTTACTTACTTACCTATTGTTATTATTATTAATATTATTGCTTTTGCGGCACAGTTTGACTTGATGAATGCCAATAGCGAAGTTTCAGCTGCTTGCGGTTTAATCTTTGCCCTATTTTTGCACTTTGTGGTCAGCATTGTTTCCGTTTATCGCTGCGCCCTCCAGATTTGCACAAAGTAAGTACACGATTTTATTACACATTTTTTCGAAAATTTGAAATTTTGCGCGCAACCCAAAACGATACATTTTTCCCAAATGCTCGTCAAACGATAATTACGAATGTTTGCTAGTTGTGGCCGCTAGTTAGCGCCAGTGTTGACTGTTAGTTAACATAGAGCGCGTTTCGCTAGCTTACCACTGTAATCGAAATGTGTGCGCGATAATTATCGCATGCAAACTTGCTTGGCCAATTTGCAATATTTGCAAATTAGATATAATATTTGCGAAAACTAGTTTTAAATACCAGTTTTTAACGTGTGTTTAATCATAGCTGTGTGCCCATCAATTGATAGTAACACAAGTATATCTTTATGTAGCCGCTATGTGCTGTGATATACGTTGCAGGGGCCATGCAACAAGTTTAAATCCATGGCCTAACAGTCGTGCGGTTTTGCACATCGATAAAACGCAAATAGATTTGCAAATATGCGATACATTTGCTACGATGTTATTGCACATCGCTAGCACGCACTAACTAAAAACCAAAAGAAAAAAAACATAAAACACAAAAAAAATTATTAAAAAAAAAGAGAAACAAAGTGAAAAGTGAAAAAAGCGAAAGCACAAGCAACAGCAGAAGCAGCAGCGGGCAGCAAGCAGCGAGCAGCGCAAAGCTCACACAACACCACCTACGCTGTTTTGGGCCAGTTGAATGCGCTTCTCGTTCTGCCAAAGACGCGACAACATTAACAGTAATAGGAGAAGAAGCAGAGCGAACGCCCACGAAACAAACGTACGTGTGTGCTTGTGTGTGTCTGTGTGTTGTGTGTGTCTGTCTGTTGCTGCGTGTGTGTGAGTGTAGTACGTGTGTGCAGCCAACAGGGCAGCGATAGCAACAGTCATGCCACTGGCTGACTCCAATAAGGATCTACGACAGCAGCAACAACAACAACTCCAATTGGACACCAACAATAGCAGCAGCAGCAGTAGCAACAATAACAATGCAGGCGCAGAACAAGCGCAGCTGGACAATGCCACAACAACAGGAGGAGCAGCAGCAGCAGCAACAACAACCACAGCAGCGGCAGCGGCAGCAACAACAACTGCAGCTCACACAATGGGTCTGCAGCTGCGCCAACGCATGCAGATTACTTCGTCCGGATGCAGCAGCTTGGCGGTGACACCCATGGAGCACACACCCACCGACGAGGAAAGCGGTGCTGTGACCACAGTGACGTCATCTCAACGCCGCCAACAGCAGCAACAACAGCAACAGCAGCAACAACAACTGCAAACCGCCCTCGAACAACATCACATAACACCGAGCAGCAGCAAAACGCCCGAGCAAATGGAGTTAAGCGATTCGGAATCGTATGGCGCCGCCAGTTACGATGAATTCGAATTGCGTGAGGTGGTCAAGGAGGGTCACGACAAGGCGGATCCATCACAATTCGAACTGTTGCGTGTACTGGGCGAGGGCAGCTTTGGCAAAGTGTTTCTTGTGCGCAAGATTCTCGGCAAAGATGCGGGCACACTGTATGCGATGAAGGTGCTAAAGAAGGCCACACTTAAGGTCAAGGATCGTGTGCGTAGCACCAACGAACGCAAGATATTGGCGGATGTGGGACACGCGTTCATTGTGCGCTTGCATTATGCATTCCAAACCCCAGGCAAATTGTATTTGATATTGGATTTTTTGCGTGGCGGCGATCTGTTTACCCGCCTCTCCAAGGAGGTCATGTTCACCGAGGAGGATGTGAAATTCTATTTGGCTGAATTGGCATTGGCACTGAATCATTTGCATACGCTTGGCATTATCTATCGCGATCTGAAGCCCGAGAACATACTATTGGACGAGCATGGACACATTGCGTTAACCGATTTTGGCTTGAGCAAACAACCGCTGGATGGCTCAAAGACATATAGTTTTTGTGGCACTGTCGAGTACATGGCACCGGAGATTGTTAATCGCAAGGGACATGATTTCGCTGCCGATTGGTGGTCATTTGGTGTGCTCATGTACGAGATGTTGACGGGGAATTTGCCGTTTCATGGCCAAACCCGACAAGAGACAATGAATCAAATACTGCGCTCCAAACTCGGAATGCCCGAAAATCTGTCGCCCGAAGCGCAATCGCTGTTGCGGGCGCTCTTCAAACGCAATCCGCTCAATCGTTTGGGCGCCGGAGCACAGGGCATCCTGGACATTAAGGCGCATTGTTTCTTTGCGACCATCGATTGGGTGCGTTTGGAGCGCAAATTGGTGCGTCCACCGTTCATACCGGCCGTAAGTCGGGACGATGCCTTCTACTTCGATGTGGAGTACACGTCAAAGTCACCCCGCGATTCACCCGGTGGTCCCATCTCTGCCTCGGCTCACGAAATCTTTCGTGGCTTCAGCTTTGTGGCGCCCGTGCTCTTGGAGAATGCGAGTACCAGCGCCACGAATAGCAGCAGCTCAAATAATGTCAGTCCACTGCATGCGATTGCAGTGCCCAGCTGCTCCTCATCCTCATCGCAATCGGCCGCCGCCGCTGCTGTGGCAGTAGCATCGTCTGCTTCGGCTGCTGCCGCTTCAGGTGCTGTGGTGCCTGGACCACGCAGTTTACCGGGCGTGTTGCCGGGCAATTTTCTGGCCGAATACAATGTGCTGCAGGAACTGGGACGCGGCACATTCTCCGTGTGTCGCCTCTGCGAGCATCGCTCCACCAAGAAACACTACGCGGTCAAGATCATTGAGAAGGCCGCGGTGGCTGCGGCATCATCGGCCAGCGCTGATTGCTGGGAGGAGGTGGAAATAATGCTGCGCTATGGCAATCATCCCAATATTGTCACATTGTATTCAGTGTACGAGGACACAAGCTCAGCGTATCTGGTGATGGAGCTGCTCAAGGGCGGCGAGCTGCTCGATCGCATCCTGGCCGTGGGCCAAATGTGCGAGAGCGAGGCGAGCGCTGTGCTCCGGACGATCGCCGCGGCCGTTGCCTATCTCCATGAGCACGGCGTTGTGCATCGCGATCTGAAGCCATCGAACATGATCTATGCGAGCATGCGACAAACGCCCGAGACGCTAAAACTCTGCGATCTAGGTGAGCGCATACTTTTGTGATACACAAGTAGAGTATAATGTCGATAATTGCACATCCCTACTGCAGCTATCTGCAACTCATTTTTGGGTTCATTTTGCTCATCCCCATTGCAGTTATCTGCAACTCATTAATGAGTTTATTTTCCGCTTGAAATCAATGAAAGTCACAAGACACAGACAATTTCATTGGTGCAGTTAAATGCTCTTGTATATTTTGTATTCATTTCTGAGTTTTGCAATAATCTGCAAAAAAAACCTTTTTTGAATTTATTATAGCAGTATTTGCTTTGATTATACAAATGATGCATAAATTCTAGTTTAATGTTTACGTTGCATTTAAAAATTTAAATTTTATGCAATTTTCCTTAATGTGTAATTACACTTAACTGCAATTATCGATATTAACACTGTATTTCCTTTTTAACAAAAAGCCCATAATCGACAACAGAAAGAACGCTTCTTCATGCCCAAAAATGTAATTCCAATTGAATTTTCTTACATTGCTCAACATTATAATGAGTTCTTAGTGTCTTCTGCTGGTGTTTAACTAGCTTTCAAATTGACATCCATCATTACTTATCAAGGTTCCAGCATTTGTGTCTTTTGTCACACAATTCGTCTATAATTAGTCAATGCCAACATCGATATATAATGAGTAGACTGATAGTGATTGTGATTGTGCAATTGTGAAATATTTTTTTACACCTTTGTTATCAGAAATAAGATTGTGTTCCAGTTCCAAAGACAATCAAGAATAGCTTGAAAAGAAGAACATATGTGGAATTTATGAAATGAAAGTTTCAAAGTTTAAATGCCAAATGTGCAATTTAATATTCAGTCTTGTTTCGAAACATGGAACTTCATCCATCCATTATGTTTTAAGAATGTTCTTGCAAAGATTTGTGAATTACTCGAAGACAATTGTTGTGTAGTGTCCCATCAGCATCTTCCATTTCGTTGTCAAATTGGACTTGTTTCGAAAGAAGGGTTTCACAATTTGTTTGGATCATGTTCTCACATAAACCCGACTCTGATTGCAGGCTTCGCGAAGCAACTGCGTGCCGACAACGGACTGCTGATGACGCCCTGCTACACGGCGAACTTTGTGGCGCCGGAAGTGCTGAAGCGACAAGGCTACGATCTGGCCTGCGATATCTGGTCGCTGGGTGTGCTGTTGTACATCATGCTGTCGGGTCGAACGCCATTTGCCAGCACACCGAACGATTCGCCGGACGTCATACTGAAACGCATTGGATCCGGGCACATTGATTTCACGAGCAGTCGCTGGTCGTTGATCAGTGCACCGGTGAAGGAGCTGTTGCGACAAATGCTGCACATTGTGCCCGAGAATCGGCCGACTTGCGCTCAGATATTGGAGCACAGTTGGGTTCGCGATCAGTTTGCCGGCAATGTGCAGTTAACCGAGTATGCGATACATCCAAGCGGAATCGGCGGTGGCGGTGGCAATGGCGGTGGTCAAGCTTTGTCAATTGGCGCCCAGCAGCAGCAAC
The DNA here is from genome assembly GCA_035046325.1 of Drosophila niveifrons. Lineage (NCBI taxonomy): Eukaryota > Metazoa > Arthropoda > Insecta > Diptera > Drosophilidae > Drosophila > Drosophila niveifrons. The sequence continues at coordinate 5,499,582 of JAWNOC010000063.1, read as the reverse complement.
AGAATCACATCTCGATGGCGTTGCGCGGTGCTGTGGATGCGACATTTCGTGCCATCGCAATACCGCAGGCTGCCAACGTGGGACCCGTGGAGTTGTCGATGCTGGCCAAGCGTCGGGCCAAAGATCGCGCCAATCTGCATTCCTAATTGTGGGCAGTGTTATGCCCGAGACGTCAGGTCAAAAGGCAGCTAATTCAATTGGTTTATAAACTCTATAGTATTCTAATGCATTGCTGTGCATTTCCGCAACGCCTTTGGGAGTGGCATGCCGCCATCAATCCACGCCATCAACATCAACATCCACATTATCACCAACAGCAGCAGCATCAGCAGCATAAAAACCACAACAACAACAACAATTGTCGCTCAAAGCGTCAACGATGTCGCAGCGCCAAGTTGCGTTTGGTTTGAAAAACAAAAAGGATATTCGAATTTGGATGCGGATGCGGAGATTGAGGTTGAGTTGCAGCTTCCTGGCAGCGCGACAATTTTCTAGTATTTGATGTGTTAGTTATTTATTTTATAATAATACCCAAGAACTACAAAAACAAAAAGTAAGAGAACCGATGCGAATACAATGATACGATATATACAATATAAAAAACGCAAAAAAAAAATACATTTAAAAAAAGGCAAAGCGGCAGCTTATAGCGTATGCTTATTTACAAACATATATACCTTAAATTATAAAAAATATACATATATATACACAGATATATATATATATTAACAATGCCTATGTAAATGTGTGCGATCTTCCCCCAGATATCGAATCTCAGCTGGCTTACCAGTCGGGAATCGAAATGAAAACCGAATTATCTTAAAGCAACTTTTAATGTTGGCCAAAACCCGTGCTAAAACCTATATAAAACAAAATATTACATTATAATATAAAAAAAAAACACACACACACACGCATAAGTATAAATATATATATATATATATATAAAGAAAAAAAAAACCCCGAATGCAAAGAAGAGAAAAACAAAAAATGCGTGAAAAAATATTTTAATTATCCTAGCTAAATTTTTTGACATCACGTGTTATTGTTGTTAAATTAATTAATAATTAAATTAAATGAATAATTAATGAAGCATACCAAAATAACCAAATCCGAAAATTATATTATATATAAATTACAAAAAAAAACAACAAAAACAAAAAAGAAACTCTAAGCGAAGCGAAAAGAAAAGTTTTTAAATCTGTGCGACTCATAAATGTGTTTTTTTTTTTTGCATTAATTTGCTTTTTAGTTTGCTGTTGTTAAACTTTTGCTATGGGCACCTCCAAAAAAAAGAACAATTCTATATGTCAATTTGCAAAACTAACAAAAAAGAAATTAATAACTATAATGATGTTGTATTTTGGTAACAAATTGCATTTATGTTTCTTACCATCTGTAAATATCTATATAGGATATATTTGCATATTTATCTATAAATCTGAACATAAACATATAAACTATGTGTGATAACGCATTGCTACTCGTATGATGTATTTACTCTTAACAAGCAAAACGCAACTGATACTTCCAAATTCTTAATTTACAAAAGAACAAAATGAATGAATAGATTACAAAAACAAAAAAAAAAACAAAAGAAGAGAATTCGACATAACTAAGAGCATTTTAATCGAACTTTGTGCACTCGTTTATCGCTACATACAATTAATTGTCGTTGTCAATGTCGAAAATTATTAATGTTGTTGCCGCCTCAACAAAAACTGGCATTAAACCCCTGCCCTGCCCTGTCCTGGCCCGCCTTTCTGCATGTTTCTTGGTTAAAAATAAAATATATAAAAAATTATAATGCCCGAAACAATTACGAGAAGACAAAAAAAATGTGATTTTATATGCAAGTACCGCTAAGAACTAAAGCAAAAAAACAAGAAGAGAAGAAAAAACAATATAAACATAGCTGATCTTTCTAACTAAAAACGATAATAATGCAGTAAACACATACAGAGACTCAATATGAGTAGTCACGATCATTCACCATGTACTTCCCCTAGTTATATACCCATAAATATGTATGTACTATATCGAAACTCCGCTGTACTATAAAATAGAGTGAAAAAGTTTAAAAAGCAAAGCAAATCAGCAAATTAATAAACAAACAAAACATAAGCACATTTCTAAAAACAAAAATAAAAAAGAAAAGACAAATGTAAATGCAGATTTAAAAAGAAAGAAAAGAAATGACAATTCCTTAAATGTTGTTGTATCGTGTCTGTAGCCCGAGCAAAAAAAAAAGAATGGTTAATAATGATAATGAGATCATACTACGTGATTTATTTTTTAATGTGCGTGTCGTCTTTTAAGAATTTTGTTATGCGTTCAGCTTTTCAATGTTTTTTTTTTTTTGTGTATTTTTTTTACTGTTATAAAAAAATGTGTAAAATGTAATTTTTGGAATTTTTGATGATCGTTGATTGAATGTTTTGCGTGTTGTGTGTAAACATTTTGCGCTGTGCTAACGAACTTATGCTAACAAACAAACAACAATAATAAATGTTAGTTAAAAAATTGCAAATTTTATGACAGCCCAAAAAAAAAAAAAGAAAAAAAACCAAAATTGCTGCGGTTGTGGTTGCGGTTGCTGTTGCGGGGTTCTGTCTCCTTATATACTAAATACTTACACATACATTTACTGATATGTATACATCAGACACACACACACACAAATGTATTTAAGTATGTTAGTTAGCTGATTCTGAAAATAAACGAAACGGTTTGTTACAAATGCTGTACACACACACACACACACACACACATACACACCTACGGTTATTGCGATTATGTCGAAAAAAAAAAAAAAAAGAAAACATAAATTCAACGCGCACAAATTCATATACAACCACACAACATAAAACACGGATGCTATATATATTTTCTTAGTAGGTTTTTACAGCTTCCAAAAAAAATAAATAAATAAAACAAAAACAAAAAAATGAAATACAAAATTACAAAACCAAATAAAAAGCTACACACGATAAATGCAAAAAGAGAAACTCACTTTTAATGTAATTCATTGATTCTAAATTATTGTAAAATTAATTGAATAAAATATGAAATGAAAATTAACCTCATCGAAATGCAAATTAAACTCGTGCGGCATTTCCACGACTTTTCTCGATTCGATGGATGGGATAGAATTTTGTAAAATTCTGTTTTATATCATGTATGTAATACATACATATGATTATTACTCATAGAGCAAAGTTTTTAATTTGTTTTGTCCAGCTAAAAATTGTTGCAACTAAAAGTCTATCACATTATTGCTTCTTCTATCTGAAGTGGAAAAAGATATACCAAAACTGTAAAGATTAACCTTCTAGCTCTTGTTTAGCACTTTAAATTGAGCTAGGAATGATTTTGAATGATTGCAAAGTTAATAAAATCAATATTAGCTCTAAATATATTTCTAATATAAAGCTATAAGAAAAACCTTAACTTATTTTCTTTTTGAACTGTTTCGGATTATGTCTTTTCTCACTGTAAATAGTTGCCGCAAACGACATTTTTTTCTTTTCTAAACCTCTTTATATATTGAACGTGAAATGCACTTTTTATTCTGGCTTTTATATTCCTCATAAACGATGACCTGTCTACCTCTTATCGTCCATTCTTCATAACGGTTTATGGTCTTTAAATTTTGTTGATAGTTACGGGTTCTTTGTTATCAGCGCACTTAGCTATGTGTCACACTTACTTGCATATGATATATGGCCATCCAAAGGGGATTTAAAAGCGTTTAAATTTCTCTATTTAACAATCGTCGATTTTATTAACCAGCTTAAATAACTACTTAGTTAATATACGTTTGTTTGGAATCATTTTTTTCATTTCATTTGTGTTTTGTATGTAGTTTAATTGCAATTGGTTTTTCCTTTAATTGCTGATTACCATAATAATCATTTTGAATACGTTTGCAGTAATATTTATTTTGAGATATTTAAACAAAAAAAAAAAGCGTGACGAATGAAAGGTTCTTCTTTTTGACGCCTTTGATCTTTGAGTCAGATCGGCGTAAAATTCCTTTTCTTATGAGTATATTAATTAACAAAAAAATATATATATTTATTTATATATAAAAAGTAAAATTAAAACATTGAATAAATACATATAGTAAATTATTATTGTACAATGCATGTTCTTTGATTCTTGATCATCTTTTTCATCATTTTGCATTCATTCCCAAGCAACGAAATGCATTCTCATCCTCAACTTTTCTGTACATTACTGACGAATAGATTTTGCATATACTAAAAGTATATAGTTTAAGAGTATATGGGTAATTCTCCAGAAACTGCAACTGCCGCCAAAAAAAAGTCTATAAAGTATGTTCTTTTCACATGTGATTAGATGGAAAATATTAAATTTAACATTTTGAGACGTTCGGAAAGAAGCGGAATGAATGTTGCTTGATAAGCAATTGTAAGAACCAATTTAATGTGAAAAGAGCGTAGCAAGAATATTTTGAAGAAATAAAAAGAAACTTAAAGCCATCTTTAAATGAATTTTGCTGAAAATTTCAATTTCACTTGTGTAGCTATATCTATATTTTTGTATTAAATCTCATTAGTGATATTAAAAAAACTGATGGAATATTTTCAAAACTAATTCAAATTCAAAAATAAATACATTTTGAACAGCTTGACTGAAAGAAAATTGGATGTGTAACTATAGAGTGGAACATTTTTTTTGCCAGTTGTTGACGAAGTTAAAGCCGTAATTAAAATAAAAGTGTGGCAAATGAGAATATCAAAAAACCTCGTGTTATATGATGCATTTTCTTTTTTTATGCAGCTCATCAGAGAATTACCCATATGCCTAAGTTTCTGAATCATTTCGTTCGACACATTTTGTTTCGTTTAGTGTTTGTGTGTGAGTGTTGTATGTAGTCTGAGCGCCTCAGCAATATAAAAAAAATATATGTATATTTAGAGTTATTGTTTAGATGTATATCTGTTATTATTATTTAGATGTGTTCCATGTAGCGTTTCATTGGTAGTAAGGACACGCCGCTCTTCTTCTGCATTCCTACTTCTTTTTGTTGTTGTTTCGGTGCTTTGTCGGTCAATTTCCAGCTTTAGCTCCAGTTACAGCTCCAGCTTTAGCTGCTGTTTCAGTTGTTGTTGTTCCTTTTGCTTTGCCAGCAGCTGTTGTTGCCGATGTTTCTGCTGCGCTGCTGTCGTTCTCTTTGTCTAATTCTTTAATGATGCACAAATTACAATTCAGATTGTCAGTTGTTTTTTGTGTAAAACACTTGGTCTACTTACTTTCTGGTTTGTCAGTCGCCTCCAATTGCACCTGTTGCAGCGTCTCGCTTACGCTTTTAACGTGCGCCTCCAGCGGCGTCTTTTCATCCACCTCCACAACAATTGACTCTTCCACCTCGACAATAGCTTCATGCGGCAACTTCTGTTTCGCCTCCTCCTGTGTTTTCTTTTGCTGCGCCAATTTGCGCTGTGCACAAGTGTGCGTCCATTCGACGTGTTCTTTGTAATACTGATAGACTGGTATCACAATCACTGAGATATCATCCACTGTTGCTGCCGCCTTGCCATCGGCGAGTCGCCAATGACCCGAATCATTGACTTTGCCACGAGCACGCGCCACCAGCTCTTGTGCGGCCATAGTATAGCGATGCTTCTCCTGTGGATAGCGTGTCAACGTTTGGAAGACGGTACGTGCAACCGCCTCATTTTCGGAAACATCCCATAGACCATCGGTGGCCATCACCAGGACCCCATAATCGCCGTCCTCGTTGTGCTCATCGGGTATGCTAACCACTTGGCTGAGATCACGAATTCGCACATCGGGATGTGGTGTTAAAAATGGTTTAATCAGTACTTGTCTATTGATCGTCCTCAAATTATGATCGCCAAAGCCACGTGTAACGCCCAGCGTGCCCAATAGACGGCTCCGTTTTCCCTCGCCATTCACCACCGGCATGGCCAGATCTCGACTGGTCACCGTCTTATAGGTCCAGCCCTTCATGGCGCCCTTGCGGCACAGCACACGCTGTCCCAAATTCTTCTCTTGCGGCCGCTTCGCATACTCCATTGCCACATAGTACGAATCAATTAGGTCCGGCCTCAAGCGTGCCACATTCTCCAAACGTATACGCTCCGTTTCGGGTGTGTGATCAAACGAAAATGGTGTCGCATAGCTGAGCGTATCATCCACCGGTTCTAGCTCAATTTTCTCAGTTTTCCCTTTGCCATCGCCATCAGCATGTGCATCCGTTGCAGCATCCGCTGTGCTGTTTGAGTTCTTTGGCGGCGATCGTCGCTGGCAAAGCACAGCACGACTGTCGCCAGCATTGGCCACATACATTTTGCCATTGATGAATAGCACAACACAAGCAGTGCAGCCGCCGGCATCGCGATAACATGAATTGTCATAATCCAGCAGTTCGTCCATTTCAAAGAAGGAGGCCTCCAATGCACCAATGATCAGTTCATCCTTTGTGACGCTGCGCTCAAAGAGCTTGGGATGTGGGAATGCCGGATTTATGGTAGCCACCCTCTCATCGCCATTCACAGCATCGCGTGGCAGCAGCAGCTCAAGGCAATCCACCAGTTTCTCGTGCAGTATCAGCGACAGATGATATGAGGCTGCCAAGGCGGCGCCGTAGCCAGCGTGTCCATCGAATATCCCAAAATACGTGTACGGTAGCTCGGGATGAAGGCTATTGGGCTCCTTAAGCACATGCCTGCAAAACAAAATTCGTTTGTTTGTTAGTTTTATTGTTGTTTATTTTCATTTTGTATTACTAGGGAATTGAACAGTTAAGTTATAAGTTTATTATGATAAATACTATATTAGTGTTGAATGTACAAAAAAAATTTAATTTGAATGATCTCATTTCGTGCACGGTTTCTAAGAGTTTCTAACTTTTTTCGTAAAAAAAAAAACAAATAATAAATACTAATCAGTATTTACTTTGGCGGCTGATTAGTGTGCGTGGTTGTGAAATTCTCTAGTTGTGTGCTACTATATCACAACATTGTTATCGATTACTTACCGACGAAAAGCCGCCTGATCTTCGTTCCGCCTGGACTTGCCCGAATTGACGCACTCGGCATAGCCGGTGCCCCAGGGCAACAAACTGATATCGCGCGGCACAATTATCGGTCGGATACTGTGATCGCTCGAGGCGCGCAATTCGTCCTCACGCAGCAGCTCGAGGAACAACGGTCGCGCATAGCGAAACTTTTCGCCGTTGCGTCCGTTTGGTTGTGGCGGTAAATCCGACATTACCGACATTATGCTCGCCCTAAATGAGTTAAACATGTTGGAGCTGGAGCGTTTTTTACTTGAAAACAGCAGCAGTTTGGTGCTGTTAATCGATCCGCGGCTCTGACGATAAAAAAGAAACTGTTGCAGTCGTCTTCTCGCACTCCTCGCTGCACCACCGGCCTTCTCACTCACTCCCACTGACGTGGCGGACCTAAGCACCTCAGCACTCTCAGTCAGAACTTGTGCTTTTCTCTATTGCGTTGCGTCCTTCGCTCTTATCACGGCACTGCGGCGCACAAGTAGACCGTATGAAACACAATGTACGAAAAAAAACAAACAAATCAAAACAAAAAACAAATAAACGCAAGCTGTTGGATTTTTGGTTTATCTCTCGCTCTCTCTCTAACTTCTTTGTGTTCACTGTGATTAGGAATCGATTGCACCGATTTTCATATTATCGATTGCTCACTATTGTCTACTGGTTGTTCAGGTTTTTTTTTTATAACACGCACAAATGGTTTCTTGTTTTGTTAATTACGCATGGAGTCATTAACTTAAATAGCTGTTATTTACATGAAACAGCAACTTAACCAGGTTACGTTCAATTTTTTGTTTGCTTGCTCCACCGACTAAACAAACATCAACAACAACAAACAGCCCGTTTACAGTGTTTGTCATCAACGTTTGTAAAAATCAATATTTCATCTTACAGTTAGCAGTAGTTTGTGCCCGGCACGCAGCAACTTTTTGTTCTTTAGAATTCGTTTTGATATGCGTCTTTAGCACTGGTCGCGTAACTTAAGATTTTGCGTTTGTAAAAGTCTTTTCAATATTTTCGCTTGCTGACGACTTGGTGAGGAAAAACAACAGAAGAAGAAGAGCAGACACAGCTGCTTGAGCACTTAGCGCAGCGTGTCTGTAATTTTCAATTGCAAATATACCAAAAGTGTGCGGTATTATCGTAATTATATATTAGACTATTGGTCACACTGGTCACTCAGCAATATTTATCGCACATCTAGCGATAGGCTGTATGCATGTGTATTTTAAAAGATAGATGGCGCTAGTAGTGCTGATTTGGAACAAACATGCTCTCATGGAAAAGGCTGTTATTTTTAAATTTTGTGTTATTTCTTTTTGCAGATCGCAACACAGTGAACTCCGCGATGTGATCATTAAGTCAAATGGATCGGGTATGGTTTTGGATCAGCAAAAGGTGGATCAATACATCAAGGCGATGTCATTAAATGGTAGTGAGAAGGTAAATCAGTAAATTGCATATTAATCAAATACTAATGGAAAGCCTTTGTTCCATATGCCAGGTGAACAATGAAAAACTGGCTGCCATGTGGATGTATGCCGCACATATGGGCAGCCTGCCGCCACCAACTGTGCGCAAACTGACGCCGCCATCACGCTCCATAATGCTTATTCCAGCCACGGCCGCCGCTGGAAATGGGGTAAGTGTGCCTCCCACTCTATGAATGTTGTGAACGATAGAAGTATGTGATCGATTATTGTGCGTTTTGTTAGATGCCACCGCCGCCGCCCACACGTTTGCCTCCTGCACCGCCGGGCATGGGAGCTGGCATGTTGCTGCCAGTGCCACCGCCGCCACAATATCGTGGCATGACACTGCCACCCTATATGCGACCCAGCTCGATGCTCTATGCACATCCGGCCAGTTTAACGGGCACGTATCGCACACACAAAAGCACCAAGTCAGCGGAGATGAATGGCCAGCGTCGGCGTCGTCGTGCCGGCAAATCGGATGCAAATCGCCGCCAGCGTCGCAAATCCGAGGCGGATGTGCTGGATGGTGCGCCAAATTTCCAATACACTGGCCTGGATCGCGCCATTGCCGACAGTTTCTTGGCACGCCAGGAACAGTCGCAGGCGGGCAGTCACATCGATTACTCCTCCTCGACATCCTCAGCCAACAGTGATGCCTACGGCAACCAGACAGCTGCCGGTTCGCGTCCTTCGTCCAAGTCGAAGATTGTGTGCCGCGATGTGGTTATGTGAGCTCACAGGGCTCTACACAATCGAATCTTTGTAAATAGTTTACCATTTCCGTTTCCCCTCTCTCTTTTTTTTTAATATACCATATACATACATACATTCAACATAATCGTATTGCATTCATGAATTGATGAATGTACAATTTGTTATGCATGCCGACAGACATATTCTAGATATCTGTGTGTGTGTGTTTGTGAGCATACAATAATAATATATACATACATAGTTTTAGTCATTTTCATTGCTTATGAAACGAATAAAGTAAAGCATACGCTCGTATAAACATAGAAAAGTGATTGCAAATTGTTATCGATGAAAAGTGTAGCTTGTTATCGATGCCTTGCGGTATGATCAGTTCAATGTACTTGTCATCGATGCCTGTCGATGACACTCACTTAAAAGTCCTCATCGCTGTGATGCTCCTGTTTATTTGCCGTCTTCGGACGCAGTGGCAACTCTCCCGTCAGCTTCGATATGCTGATGTCATCGATGGAGTTGAGATCAACTAAAAGTAAAAGTAAAAGTGAAATGCAAGTTAATCTTTGTGATATGTGTGTTGATCGACGCACAGTCATCGTCACCGGTGCCCGCATTTCCGCTTAGGCCGCTCAAGCCCATAATGTCGCCCACATCGAGTTCGCTATCGGAGCTGCCAAAGCTGCTGTCGTCCGCATCGCGCCTGTTCAGCATGCTGCTGCCGGGTCCATCGCGTCCATTGCGTGTCGGCGGCGCATTGCTGTTGCTGTTGTTGTTGTTGTTGCTGCCGCTGGCTGTTGTAGCTGTTGCACGCCGACTACGACCGGTGGTGGGGCGTATACGTGATGTTGCAGTTCCAGGACGTTTGCCAGCTGCAGCATTCGCTGCCTTGCTGCGTCGCAGCATCAAATCCTCGTCCCGTATATCAGGTATTTCCGCATCCAGTCCAAAGTTGCCGCCAACGTGACGCCCCTCATTGTCGACATCGTCGTCATCGTCATCATCATCATCATCGTCGTCCTCGATCAAGCCCTCGGGTATAAAGGGCATGGAGTTCTCAGCGGGCTTCTGCAGCAACGGCGACGCAATGGGCGTGGCCGAGCGTTTGGTGCGCGCCTCCAGCTGAGTGCGCAACGCATCGCGCACATGCAGCCGCAGAAAGTAGCGTTGGAACAGCTGCTGCAGCTCCTTCTCGCACTCCTCGAACTCGGCCATATGCGCGGGCCGTATCTTCTGCAATGCCTCCAGTCGCTGCTTTGTGCGCTCCAATTCGGCACGCTTGCGCTGCAGCTTCGAATTCAGCGCATTCAGTTCGATGCGTGCATTCTCCAGCTGGGCGCGACTCGACTGCAATTTCAGCTGGCTGGCCTGGATGGCATTCTTCATGGTGCGCTCCACACTCAGCAGTTCCATGGGTCGCTGGGCTTGTGCCAGACGCGCCTCCTTGTTGAGCAACTCCTGCGACAGCAGATCAAACAGCGATGCGCCGCGTTGCGTCAGATCTGTGGAGAGTTCGCGTGCCCGTCGCAAATCATCCATTTTATCCCCGATGTCCACCTGATTGAGACTGCGATACTGTTCGCGTTCCTCGTCCCGTTCCTCGGCCTCCGTCTGACCGGGTGCAATCAGCAGACGTGTAATCTTCTGCAGCTCCATGGCACTGACAGCGGCGGCCGCATACAGCTTGCGTGGATTGAGACGAATCGCCGATTTGGTCACAAAAAATTCGGTGGCGGATCGAATGAGCAGCACACGTTGCTCCTCCGTTTCGACGCCGCCGGCGAGCACAGCGCCCGGCTCAAGGAGGCCGGCGAGCCACTGCAGCAGCTCGGCGACAATGTGAAAGCTGGCAAGGCTGCCGTGATGCGTGGCCAGCGATTGCAGCGGAAAGACTCGCGGAAAGCCCAGCAGCTTGAGATGTTCGCCCAAATCTTTTCAAAACCATTGAAAGCATCAGTTTTGTTGTAGTTTTCTTTTTAGTTGTGTTGCGCCACTTACCTCGCACATCCTTAAAGGACATTCTGCACACAATGCCAGCTGCGCACTCGACAATGTCGCCTCCAATATTATGTGCATTTCTTTCGTTTTCAATTGAGGGAAAAAAAACCTATTTGTTGTGGTTCCTCCGGTTGGCTTCGCTTTTGTTTACGCCAGCGACCTGACCACCGCGTTGCCAGGCAACCACACAAAACCAACAACAACCAACCAACCAACCAAGGAAAAAAAACGGAGGCAACCACCACAAGCAACCCCCGTGGAAACGACCTCAGCAACATCGCCTCTTGGCTGCTTGGCCTGGTCAGCAATTAGGCTGCACGATAACGCTGCCATATTTCAATATAAATAAACAATTCATATTCGCATCGAATGGAAATGTATTTTTAAACGCTATGACGACTGCATCAAACTAGTCGCGGCTGTCAGCTACAGGGCTCGCTGCCTAAGTTAAACCAAGCTAATTACGAACATTAGTAATTCTTATTAGGTTTTGTTTTTTTTATTAATTTGTTAAACTTTCATTTTGTTTTAAACTAAAAAGAATTCAACTTTGTCAAATACCATTATTATAATAATAATAAGTTTTCTTGTAAAATCCAACAATAAATTATCATATTTATTACTTTGTTACTTTTAGAATCATTTCATAAATGAATCAATCAAATAAGCACATTAATATATATGCAGATCTTTATCATCAGCAAACAAACAAGATAAATATTAATTAGTAAATCTGTCGAACATTGTTGCTCTTCTATTTGTTAATTTATTATATAATTAGTTTGATTTATTTCATTTTAAACCTATTTTTTTTAATTAAGATGTTTGAATTGAGCGCAGCCCAAAAGTATGCTACAAATAATATTTGGTGCAGATAGCCTACAAATTAGAAAAATTGTCCTAGCTCGGCCATATCCTTGCGCATTTTGACCAAACCTGTTGCATTCAATTTGTGGCATCTAAATCTATCGATTGGCATCAAAAAACTGTGGGGTCATCTAAGGATCCAACACTTAAAATTTTTCAGTCCGGGGCCCAAAGGAAACTGGCCAAAATCGCAAATTCCAGGATAACTCGAAAACCACAAGGACGATTGGAATGTCCTTTGGCACGATGATAGCTCTCATCAATAGACTTCGTTTGACACAGGACCCGCAAGGATCCGGCAGGATATGGCCAGGATATGCGCAATTTTCTGTATACAAAAAAGTCCTTTTATCTCTGGTCCTGTAAGGATTTTCGTCCTCGGACTTTTGGTTATCGGTTTCTATTAAAAAGTAGTATCCTCGTGCCAAAGGACATCCTGATCGTCCTGCAAATGACCGAGATACGGCGGATATCTGGAAATTCGGGCATTTTTTCTATGCCGACCCCTTGAAAATTTTTCAAGTGTTTTTTTTTGTACTATCCTTAAAAACATTGAATGCCAATCGATAGTCCTGATTATCCTGATTACAAAAAGGTATTTCCTTGACAAATCCTTAAGGATTTGCACGAGTTATGGCTTTAAAACCCAGGGCAGAAATAAGCATTCTCCATTTTTGTATTGCATACTTTTAGGGGCACACATAGAAAGCATTTAAGCTAATTGAAAATCAGTCTTAACTTGGCCATATTGTGCCGCATTGTCAAAGAACACATATTGCTAGGATCAAAAGGACCAACAAAATGTTGGGTCATCAACGGATGCAACACTTGTAATTTTTATTGGTTTGCAGCCAAGGAAAGCTCGCTGAAATCGAAAAGTTCAGGATAACACAAGCTAGTTTTTTGAATTTGAAAGTATCATTTTCTATTCTATTTGTATTTCGGAGGGATCTTTGCAAATATTGCAAGATATCCTTAACCTGCAATTTACAAAATGTAATTAGAACCCGTTTTTTTTTGTAATGATTTAACTAATAAGCGTAAATATGCAAATCTTGCTCTTAAACAAACCAAATGCAAATGAGTTATTAAATCTGTTACGTTTGTTTTTTATGGCTGAGTTAATTACAGACATTCTTTTTTTCACTTATTTGTTATTGTTTTTAATCTCTTGTGGAATCTAAAGCATATATCAACATTGGCGATGCCGATGGTTGCATTATGCTAATGTGCTTTTTACTGACTAGTAAAATGCATCAACTTTTTATGGAATTCAAATTGAATTGAATTATGTTAATATTTCTTTGTTTTGGTTTTTTCGAAATGATTTTGAAATTGATAGCGTTCAAGAATTTTATATTTTGATTACTTGTGAAAATATTTGAATAACATAATTTCTAATAATTTGCAGCAAGCGGAAATAAAAAATGTAAGAAAGCTAGAGTCGAGTGTGCTCGACTGTGAGATACCCGCCACCCATAAAAGCAAAATATTTCAATATTATTCTCAAAATATTTCCAAATACTTAAAAATATGTCAAATGAGTGATATAGTGATATGGTACGACACTCAATATATACCATAGAAAGCAAAATAAATCAGATTATCAGACAAAGTAATTAAGAGTCCTAGTAAGTAGGCGTTTTTGCCCATAAAAAAGTTCCCTAAATTACGCTTGTTAGATGATTTTTCGTTGATTTGAGGGGGTGAAAGTGGGCGTGGCAAAAATTGGAAATCAACTTGATCCGCGTGCAAACATAGCAAATGCTGTCGAAAAAAATTATAGCTCTATATCCTATAGACTCTGAGATCGGACATGGCTAGCGTATACATTTTTTATGGGTTCAGAGATGCTTACTTCTACCTCTTACATACATATTCTGCTGACACACAGTTATAATACCCTTCTACCCTTTGGCATACCCGCAACTAAAATAATAGTCATATTTTGCATCTCAGACATTGAAATGGATGATTTCTGTGGAATTGCGCTCTAATTTTTCACGCTCCTTTCTCTACTTACTTGCTCACTTCTTTGAACGTAATTAATTCGCATTGTTTTTGGTTTTTTCTGCAGCTGCTGCTGTTGTTTTATTTTGTGTTTTCTAAGTGTGCTTACAAAAAAAAAACGCCCAGACATGCATACGCAATTTGTTGAAGGACGAGAGGAAGGAGGGACGTTGACGGTGACAGAGACGGAGGAGAATACAAGGACTCATTCATTTGTTTGCTTGTGTGTTTCAGAATTAATTAAAATTGTTAACAGCACGCAAAACAAGCTGCCAGGCAAAACAGTCGCAGTCGCAGTCGAAGTTACAGCTCCAGTTACAGTTCCCAGTTTCAGTTTCTGTTTCAGTTTCAGTTTCAGTTCAGAGTCCCTCAGCGACAGCAGAGTACAAACATTTCGAATGTAGACGACATTACAAGTGGCCTCCGTTCTAGCCAATATTTACTTTACCAACCCAGCGCAACTTTCCAAACTGCGGGGGCGGGGTGAAAGAGCGTCGCATTTTGTTGGCCACTGCAACCATCAATTAAACATTATGCACATGTTCACTTTTTTCCCTGCTCTGCTCTGTTTTTTTTCTTTTTCGCCCTCGCTAACATGACATTAATAATATCGACGACAAAGTCTGCGGTTTGTTGGTCAAAATCCATGTAGCCAGAAAATGCAGTCAACTACAATTTCCCTTTTATTGCGCACAAAATTGTTGACTTTTTATTGCAATGCTATTAATATGGAATTTAAATTACATTTCACATTTTCATTAAAACTCAATAAATATTTCCATTTCAAAATGTTTCAACGATATTATTATTGAATTTCAGTTGAGATAAGCTGGAAAATAAAAATTTCAAAAATTCTTCCGCCTAAAAGTGGTACTAACTTAATTCAATTTCCATTACATTAACAAATACTAAATCTATATATATGAAATTAGTTGTTGATGTATTTCGCATTATATATATCAACAGTTAATTATCTATATATTCTATTCTATAAGTTTATATAGGCAACAAACAAAAATGGTAGAAATACAAATTGGTTTTTTTTCTTAATTTCGGAAATGAATATATTTATATTTGACTATATTATTTAACTATGCATTGCACTTCTAAGCGACAGATTTAATAAATAAAGTAAATCATGTTAAATATTATTATTATTATTAGGCTTTGATACTAAATTTATTTATAAACTTTGGCCATTGGCTAGAAGTTAAAAAATTTGCAGTTCTGTCGAAATCTTTTTTTCACAAAGACTTGACTTTAAAAATGTTGTGTTTTAATTTATTAGGAACATTGTTGCTTGAAACAAAATACGAGTAACTGTCGTGTTGCTGATAGGCTCAAGGCTACAAAACATAAAAACCCATATAAAAAAAGTTTTCGTTAGCTTTTTATTGTTTTTATAAGCTTTAGTTAGTCCAAGGTTTTTGTCCTATAAATCTCAAAGCCAAAGTTTTTTCAGAACAAACTTTTACTAAAAGATAAGGAAATCAAAATAATTAAAGAAAATAATCTAAGCACTGAAGGGTTAATTGTGGAGCATTAGTTATTAATATGAATTATGTACAATTCCATTATAAGCTACAAAACTTGAAATATTGCCAAGCATTGCTTATTCATTTGTTTTAACTACAATTCAGTTCTAAGCTTAAATTATAATAAGTAGAACAACTAATTTTAAATATTGTTTTTTAATCCTTTTTATATTTTGTCAAGCATTAGTTATACATCTATTTTTTTGATTTAAACTACATTAAAATACACACATTTTTTCAACTATTCTTGCATATTTGTGACATCTATTCAATGTGTTTCTGTAGTTTGAAATGATTTACATAAAGTAAATCGATTGTTCTTAAACTTGTACTGAATGTTAAACTGATTGATTGACAGTTGGAAAGGAGTAGAGAACAGACAATGGAGCAATGGATGCCGTTGGCATCATCAATAGTTAGTCGATAGTCGACTAGCCAGCTAGTAGAGCATTTGAATGATTCGGCAGAATGCACGATTAATTGATATATTCGGCAATTGTATTAGCTGTCTAACTATGCGCAACGACACAGCAGTAATGGCGCACATTGCGTATACGACCAGTGGAGCGAAGCTCTTTGAGCAAGCAATAAAAGCGATAGCCGACAACAAATAAACCGACAAATGTCAACAATAGGGATGTGTGTGTGTGGGTGTGTGTGTAAATAACTGAATAATTATGACCTTGGTATGTCAGCGTATTGAACAAATCGAAAGAATAATCATATATAGATATACATACATAGATAGATAGATAGATAGTGTGTGCTGTCCGTTGTGGCACGTCAAAGTTCAATGTCCAAAAGACGCAGCAGGGAGTAACCACCACCAGCAAACAAGAAACAACAACAATAACGCCATCTAAGCGCTGCTGCTGCTGCTGCTGATGATGATGATGAGCAATTAAAGCGCGTTCGCTTCAACAGTGCTGCCAATGTAATGATTGAATGACCTCTGCACAGTGCTGCCCATTATTGTGAATCGACAGTGAAAGCAGCAGCACGCATCAATTAATAATCATTTCGCTTAGAGATGGAAACAAGTGATAACAGTGCGTATACTTATTATTTAACTCGTCAAAGGTTATTTGAGAATTTTGATGCCGAGTGCTAAAGGTGCGTATGCGTTATATGCTATATGCAACTTATTGCCAGCCGCAAATTTAAAGGTGTTTCTTATATATTTATTTTTTATAATTTAGCATATAAATTTTGAAATTTCTATTTAATACTTAAACAATAATAATTTGATATTTTATATTGTTTACGCACTTATTTATAATTGAACACTTTTCAAATGAATAACACTTTCTATTTAAAATTTATATTTATTTGTCAATATATAATAATTTAATAATTTTCTCAAGATACATTAAACAGTATTAAAACTACAAATAAAATGAATATAAATATTATTTATATATTGTACTCATATTTTTATAATTTAAAACTATTTCAAATAATTTTTATTTGTTCTGTTTAATAATTGTAATACACAAAAAAATAAAATACTTTTTTTATATTTTATTTCTCTGCATTTGCCCCCTAAAAGCAGCTCAGCTCAGCTCAGCTTAGCTCAGTTTATTAAATGGAGCAACGAGACAGCAAAACGCTTTGCCTTTAGCTTTTATGGCGAAATAAAGAATTCGTGTCAGCCAAATAATTTGTGCTGTGTCTCATCATCAAGCAAGCATCTTATAACAAAATACATTGTGAGAAAAAAACTTTAGCAAAATTTTGCAGGTCATATTTGACCACTTTGAATTCAACAATATTTTACAGATTATAGCTTATTTGAAATATATTTCATATAGCTTGTAATTGCCACTAAAATGCTGGCATATATTTCGCTGAGTGTAATTTGGTGAACCTGTTGTGGCAGAGTTCAGCGTTTTGGGGGCCAAAATGAAATGCGCACATATTTTCGCCTTGTGGCAAACGAACGAAAATTATTATAAATCAAAACGTCACAAATTGTTTACGAGCCAAATGGCGTCGCCCTTTGATGACCCTTTGGGGACTTGAACTCTTTACTAAAAATAAATAAAGAGCCAAAACGGCCAGCGGCCGAAGTTGAGGCGTTTTATATTGCATCTTCATATCAATTTAATTGGCCATCAAATTTGTGCCGCATCGCAAAGCAAAGCAAAGCAAAGAAAAGAAGGAACAAAAAAAAAAAAACAATTTACTCAAATCATAATTCAAAGTGTGTTGCGTTAACTCCTTAAAGCCAATGTCCACTGCAATACGCCCATTTATTCACGCCTCACACGTACACACCTTCTTACACTCACACTCACACACACACACACACACACACACTGGCAGACAGACAATAGTCGCTGCCCTGGAGAATTGTGGCTAAATTTAGATGGCAGCTGCCCCTTTGGTCGTTACCAGTTGCCCACTTTATTTGCCAGCCAAATCAATTTTATTTCACTACGAAGTCTCAATTTCGGTCTAGCTAAATATACATACATACACATATATGAAGATATGACAGCAACTGCGGAGACTTAAAGAATGAAATTTAATTTGATGTACGATTTATTATACATTTATTTATTATAGTTAGACATAATTGAAATTCACGCTAACTTATCCCTAAAGCTCTGGTAGCAGAAGTTTTTTCATCTTCTTATTTATCTTCTTCAGCATCTAAATACTTAGTTGGTTATATTGTTAACTTATCAATATTTAATATTTTTGGGATATTTAATAATATGTGCAATAGTACCGTTTGATTAAACTTCAATAATACTCAACATTTTCTAACTTCAAGTAAATCTTCTAAATATATTAATTACTCCAACATTTTATATTATTTTGACTTCGTTACGACTTCCGCTGGTGTTCTATTTTTGACCACTGATTATTTACTTCTTATGACTGACGCTAACTACTGATGACTGATAATACCGATAGTTTAGTTACTATCGATAGAGCCTATCGATTAGCCTTCACCTCTGCTACATTAATTACAATCTAATAGAAATGAAGCTAATCATATTATTAAGCTTTTAAAAAATACAAATTGTAAGACTAATATATTTAGAAAGTATACTTTGAATTAATTTGAAATTATGAAAGCTTGAATTTATGTTTAACAAATATAATTTATGTATTTAAAATTAATATATAATTACATAGTTGAACTATTTTAGTAAATGTATTAAAATAACTTTATCAAACTTTACATTTGTTACGATTTTATTTAATAAATTAATATAATTGTTGCACTTAAACATTTCTACATAACAAATACATTGTTTCCAGTACAATAATTTTAGTAAATTTAACAATGATATCATCTTAAGATTTTTTTTTTTTTGTTATTGAATTTTGTTTCTTAAGTAAATAAAATACAAGCTAGTTAGTAACGTTCAATCGGTTCACAAGTGATTTGAAAGTGGGTCGAGAAACAGGCAAATAGGTTGACAACTAGCAAAATAAAGACAGAAAGGAGAAAATGATAGGGAAAGAGAGAGGTTGTAGTGTGTAGTATTTATAGGGTATCGGAAGACATGTGTGCAATCCACAATTGTTATTGGTGCTGGTAATTGCAGCTCAGTCACCCAATGGCAACAATGACAACAATGGCAAGCAACACAATGATGACAGCTTCAGTCGCCTTTGTTATGGCTTAGACACGGACACTCAATGTGACCAACTGACTGACTAAATGACTGACTGGGAGGTCAGGTGGAAATCATAGAGATGTCTGTGTTGCACCACCACCGCCTCTGCCTCCCCTCAAGTGGCAGACAACTTATTGATGCCACACAACGTAGCACTTAAACGGAAACCGGATAATTTGCTGTCAGGATGATGCTGTTGATGCTGCTGCTGCTGCTGTTTGTGTTTGTGTTAGTGTTGCAGTTGTTGCTCTTAGTCTTAGTTGTTGCTGTTGTTGTTATTCTTGTCGCTGCTGTTGCCATTCACTTGGCATCCCTTTAGCCTTCTCCTGCCAACTTCTCGCAACTGATTTATCCACATCCTGTGTGCGATGTGCAACGACTAACGAACAACGACCAAAGTGACCTCGGTGCGTAATTTGCGTTTCGTTTCATGCCACTTTGGCATCTCGCATGAAGTTCACATTTTCTAATTAAACAACCAATGGTCGAACTAATGAGCACATCCTTTGCACTCTTCCCTGAAAAGAAAGGATAGGTATATGAGTTCATTCGTATTGCGCAGCTTGATTTCTCTCTTCTTTTTTTAGTTGACATTTGACGAAATATTCAACAAATTATGTACAACTACAACTTTTAAAAATATGCACAGTTTTAATAAAAACACACGAATGATAGAAACACACAAGTAAGAAAGAAAACAAGATACCCGCTAAAAAGAAAACAGTGCGGTATTAATATCAATATATACCAAATTATCGTACCACAAAATGCAAACCAAAGTATATTTATGGTATATGTATTTATATAGTAATGCATTCAAAATATACCATAGAGTGCTTTATATACTAGATTTTTAGTCCGAAGCAAGTTTAAAACTCATAAAAACTGTAGTTATTATTTATGCACCAAAAAGCTTTTAAATTACGCTTGTTATTCGATTTAGTTTTACAATTTTGGCTTCACTCTTCTTAATATGTTGTTCATCACACAATATAATCAATTGAAGAATTATTTTTATTTACATTTATTTATTTTAAGGTTTCTTAGATTTTCTTGAAATTTTGAATGTTTGATTTTCGAATCATAAATTAATTATAAGAAATTATTTTTTTTGTTTTTTTTTTTTATAGACTATTTTCTGCTGTTGGAATATTTCTCGCTATGATTATAGAAGCTAAATACTCAAAATATTAAAAGGAGATTTACGTTGTTCTTTCTATGCTTGGATATCAATTTAAGATTCTTTTTAGACTTTCTTGATCCTTTAAATGTTTTATAATAAAAAATGTGTAAAGCTGATTTATATTATGTTAATATTAAGAAATATGCAAAGCTGATTTATTCATATATTTATTAGTTTTTTTTAATACTTATATTATGCTCTTCACATTAGCTTTTCTATGAATTAATTTCTTTAAGTCGAAAATGACAAATTTTGTTCAACTTTTTTTTTGTTGTAATACAAAAGACTTTCATTTGCGAAATTAAATTTGCTCATTGCAAATGTAAACGAGATTTATGTATTGCAAGCACAGCTCCTTCGTATATTCAATCTTCAAAATGAAGCTGTAGGAAAATGACGTATACGTCGTGTTGTCTCACACTCGACTAGATTATTGGCTGGCATTTGAGCGCCACTTTAACTTTTCGAACGCACAGTTTAATGGCTCTTCGGTAGTTCAATGCTGTTGTTAATTATGTGGCCAAGTCATAAAGCCAGAATAAGGGCAGAAGAGACGCTGCATCCTCCCATCTATTAACTATCGATTACTTTTGGATTTTTGGTCATTGCTCTCAGTGCTCATCAGTGGCAGCACTTAAAGATTCCAGTCGCGTTCATTTCTTGCTGTTGTTGTTGTTGTGGCAAATTGAATTGCCAGCGAGGTCATTGTGGTCGCTGGCTCCTTGCTTTCCTTTGGCAACTTTTCTTTTTTTTTTGTGAGTGGGGGGGAGAGCTGCTTGGCTTTGATTTAAGTTGATTTTGTTTGTTTTGGGGTTTTTGGGTTTTTGTTCTTAGCGTCACAGTCACTTGAAAATTAATTTCCAGCTGAACCGCAGGCAATTGGCGAGAAGTGCGATAAATGAAGCGCAGCGATAGCGAAAGAGAGAAAACGAGAGAGAATTTTGTAGTCACCTCAATGGCAGATAATTGAATTTATCAACATCATCTCTATGAACATTATCAACTTGTTTTCTTCTTCTTCGTATCGTTGTTGCTGTAGTTGTTCGCTTTGCTCTGCTCAAATTGTGCGTTATAATTTAATTTTGAACACTTCTCCAACGAAACACACCGAACACCGCACTCTTCTGTCACAAGCACACTTAAAATGCGCTCCTGGGCGTGGCAGTGGCAAGTACTATTTTGAATGCTGCAGCATTCAACAGTTTCCAAATTGTCGACAATTTTACTGTGCAACCGAAAGTCAGCAACTTTTTCAATTGTTGTTTGCACAATGCCCCAAAACAACACCAGCAATGACAGCAACAGCAACGGCATCAGCAACGGCAGCAAGGACATCGAGTATAGCTCGACAACTTCCAGAAAACCGCTTCATTTTGACATGATGAAGCAAATTGCAATTAACACACAAGCACACACACTCAAGCAGCAGTTAAGTTGTGTCCTTGCTGGGTCAGAACTTTCGATTGTTTCATTTCCCTTTTTTTTTGTTTTTTGTTTTTGCCCCAGTCAGAGAAATCGCCACATGAAGCCGAAGCGAAACTTTATGCTGCCGTTTGCCTAATTCAATTTTAATATACTTGCTTGGATAAACACTCCATCTCCATCTCCTTCTCCTTCTCCATTCCCATTTCCACGCATCTCCTCTTCGCACCCATCATCATTCTCAATCATTTGTGCCACAAATCGCAGCACGCACGCAGCTCCCAACTGAAAATGTCTCTCTTCAATTTTCGTCAGCAATTTTCGCTGTGTCTGTGTCTGTGTGTGTGTTTTTCTGTTAAAGTATTTGCCTACGCTTAAAGTGCACACACACACACACACACACACACACACATACACTCACCCACAGACTCACACACACCCACAAACCCGTGATGATACCTTGAATGTGAGCGATGGGCACACATCAATTTCACTGCTAATTGGTTTCATTTTTAGCGTTGGCTGCAACCCAAAACCGCAGCCAACAAATGCATTCAATGCAACATTCACAGCACGAAAAACATACACACACATATATATATATACATATATATTTAGTACAAACAAATATACATATGTATATATA
The DNA here is from genome assembly GCA_035046325.1 of Drosophila niveifrons. Lineage (NCBI taxonomy): Eukaryota > Metazoa > Arthropoda > Insecta > Diptera > Drosophilidae > Drosophila > Drosophila niveifrons. The sequence goes on along the minus strand of JAWNOC010000063.1, from coordinate 5,477,043 downwards.
TAGTTTTACACATCTACGCATTTGGGATTTAGAACATTTTATGGCCAACGCAAAACTGTTTTCATTTCAGTTTACGCCCGCACATTTTAATAACAACTAATTTAATCCATTAATTTTAACTCTTTGCTAAGCTCATATTTTATATAAAAAAAAAGTTTGTATTCTTTTCATATTTCACAGCTAATTTTGTGCATCATAAATTTATGTGTTATATGAAACCGTCGAAAATTAGCTTTAATAAATGTTAATACCACATTCAAAAGAAGTAAGCAAGCTACTCGACTTGATTAAAAGCAAAACAGTTCAAAAATAAAATATGGCCATAAATCAAGTCAATACAATCTATACTTCCCACTTTATATCGTAGGTTATATATATGGAATATCGATATACTATTACATTTCAAACATTTTAAGAGTCAAAATGAATCCAGATATTAATAAGTAGATCAATTCATTGGCAAATAGCATCTATGCATATTCCCCACTTTATTTCTCTGCTAATTTTGATTTGGATTTCGTTAAATTATTTTGAGACCACAATAATTGTTTTGTTCGCTATCCAAAATATCCAAAAATATACATATATTTCAATAGGCAATCAATTAAATAAAGGTGCAAACTAGCTGAGTTAATGCAAATAATTGATGTGTTCATTAGCACTACGCGTCGTATACTTAATATTTGTGATTTGCCAATTTACGTGTTGTGCGTGTGTGTGTGTGTGTGTGTGTGCGCAGCGAGACGCACATTTCTCTCAATTTGCACAATCATTTGAGCTACATTTTACTCTTTGCTAGTTTATTATCATAAGTTGCGTTTGAGAACGAACTTTTTTCTTTCGTTTCCCCTTGTGGGCCAAATCACCATAAAGCTGGCGAAGCGAAGCAAGCACAAATTTGTTGCCTGTAATTTACGTGTCCAGCACGTGAGATTCATGTGTGTGTGTGTGTGTGTGTGTGTTGTGCCAGTGTTGGGCAGCGCAATGAAGAAATATGATGTGCCAAATGTGAGGCGACAACTTGGGCAGGCTACTTCTATTTTTTTGTTCTCAGTTTTCTTTTGGTTTTTTTTTTGTTTTGTTGATCCTCCGCTCACTTAAGCAGCAGCAGCAGCAGCTACTTGGAGTAGCTCCTCAGTGCCGACATCAAACACTTTGGCTCCTTAAATGTGCCTTCTTATTGTTTGGACTTTTCGATTGCCTGTCTGCAGTTTGTTGTGCTCTGTGTTCTGTCTGCCCTGGTGAATTGTAAATATTAATGAGCATTGTTCTCATGTCTAACCATAAAATGGCCAAACAAATACGAAACACAATCGAAGCGAAAGCGAATGCGAAACACGGAGCAACTTTCAAATATCTCTCTCTCTCTCTCTCTCTCTCTCTTTGCCTCTCTGTGGGCGTCGCATCCATAAAGCTTAAACAAAATGAAACCAAAAAGCCGAAAACCGAAAAACGTATCGGTTACTAAACGCAGTTGAAAGCTGAAACTCGTAAATAAAAAATAAACATGTTGGTCATTTCGAATTAATTATTAAAATGCTAAGAGTTGTGAGCACTCTATGTGAGCAAATATTTAATATATTTAAATGTTGTAGGCCTTGCTGTGCGAGGCTTTACTGTACTGTACTTTGGCCGCGCTTTCGTTTGGTCAGCTTCAATTTCAACTGTTTTTTTTGTGGCTCTCTTCTGGGGCTTAGTTTGAGTTTCATTATCGTTTTTTCTGCTGCTGTTGTTTGCATGTACGCCACATTTCGCTTGTTGTTATATTGTATTATTTTTCTGGCTATCCTTGTTCTCTTACACTCCCTCTCTCTCTGTCTCTCTCTGTCTCTACATACATATAACACATTTTTATGCTGTTGTATGTCAGTTGCCTATGCGGCGCTGAGACCTTGAACTTGCTCTAGTAGTCTACCAGCTGCGACTCGGTCGCTGTCTCTGTGTGAGTCTCTCTCTCTCTCGCTTTCTCTGTTTCAACTGAGCCACCAACTCAGCATCAGCCTCGGTCTCGGTCTCGATTGCGTTCCTCCTTGTTGCATGCAACTCGAGCGTTAGTTGTGCTGCATCATATTCAAGGAGATATTCTCGTGCGTGCTCTGCACATTGATTGGCACTCGAAATTAATTTCTTTTTAAGCCTATCACATGCATGAAGACACTCTATAGATTTGCCCATATTCCCACTTAGTTGTATCGCCAATTTGTCAGCACACAGACAGCAGCTGTCTTTTCACCCACCTCCAAAGTATTCAATTGCAAGAAAGGAGTGTCATTTTGTGCAGCAACTATTGTACACAACATTTTTATTTATATTTATATACTAGCATATTTTATGTAAGATATAAGTGAGCGTGAATAGATACAAACAAATGATTTAAGCCTTTCTTACTCAAACTAAAAATACTACTACAAAGAAAGTCAAACAATATTATATAAGTTTTTGGTTTTTGTTTTACTCAACGAAATGAGATCAGTAGCTGTACTTTTTACTCCATATTTTTTCAAACTTTCAATTCTTTAAAAGAGACTTTATTTAGAAAAATATATATGTTTCGATTAGTATTATAAAGTAAGAGTAAAGTTCAAGTAGACACATTTTATTTCTTTAGTAATACATTTATAGTAAAAGAAGTGACTATAAGCTATCTTTATGGGAATTGTTATTTAATTATAACAAAATTTGTAATTGTATGCTCCCAATTATACAATTTTTTATGTGAACTAATGAAAATAATGTTTTTAAATAACAATTCCAAAAAGATAGCTAATAGCTACTTCTCCTATTCAATAAATCGCTAATAAGTCACACATCACTCTTAAGCAGATAGTTTATTTCATGACAGAGTTTTACAGAGCAAAGCATCTCTTAAGCGAACATATTTTTTAACTTTATTCTTCATACTTTTACTTTTGAACAAAATGTTCTTTCGAACTGACAAAAGTAAATAAACATTCCACAAAGAAATATATTTGTAAGATAACAAGCAAATTGCAAACGAATTAGTTTAAATGAGTTTTTGTTTTTTAGTAAATTTGTAGTTTTAAATCAATTTTATATATTTTAATTTGAAATGAATTTGCTAACAAACAAAAACAGATTTAAACATTTGGAAAAATAAATGAAGAGAAACTCTTTAAAGCTGGAAACACTTTCTATCGCCGCATAACCAACAAAAAATAAGCTGTATAATAAACTCAAAATTTAGTTACTCTCACCTAAATCGTACTCGAATTGAACAATAAGTTATCGTATTCAGCTACGCAAACAATTCAATTGAATAGTCAAATAAATGATGAGGATAGAGAAATGCGTTTTACTTTACTTTATACACTCGAAGGCGACGCTTTATCAAATCGTTAATAGACTTGAGCGATTTGCCTTCGCAGGTGGCAAGCTTTTGTTTGCTGCCTTCGCCTTCTTTTTTTTTTTTGTTTGGGTGGCTTTTGCTTTGTGTCGCGCAATACACGCAATACATTTATTATGCTAATCAATGGGGGGAAAGCCACGAAAATAATTACGCCAAAGTGCCAAAGAAGTAATCGAGTGGATTCGTCTGGTGCTGAGAAGTGTTCCAAAGACGAAATCGCTTTACCCTAGCTGCAAATACGATTATTGTAATGGGCCACGCAGCTGAAATGCTTCGATTTTGTTGTGGTAAAGTAAAGTCACGCATAAGACGCACAAATCATGGCCATCAATTGCTGGGCTAATCAAAGCGAATGACGACTGGACTTCTTCTTTGAGGCAGGTCCAATTGCAGGAAATTAAAAGCGCTCAAAGACAGCGTCTTGAGCGGAAGCAATGCCATCAACCTTGACCCTAATTTTCACTCGAATTTCCTGTTGCTCGAAATAAATATGTCTGCGACAGTGTGTGCGAAACATATTTGTACACGAATGAAATGAATTGGAATTCATGCATAGCGCCACATATTTGTTTGCCGCTTTTTCTACGATTCAATTTCGATTGTGTCCCACACTCATATTGAAAGAGGCGTGAAACGGGGGGCGAGGCGATAAATTTATAAATATTCCATTGCAGAGACTACAAAGTTATGCGTAGCAACAGTTAATGCCACATTGTTTTCTATATGTTTTTGTTGTTGTTGAATATTTTTTTTTTTTTTTGCTTTGATAAAGCAAATCTCTTTAATGCTTGTGGCAATTTTGTTTTTTTTGTTACTGTTTTGCACATGCAAATAATTCATGTAACATATGAAATGCGTAAACAGTGCGAAATGCATTTATTAATTTGTAAATTTTATTTAAAAAATAATTTACAAAGCTTTGAAGAACTTAATTTTTAATTGGTTTATTGGGTTTATTGTTTCTTAACTGAATCTGAGTGAAAGAAAAACATGTATGAAATTAGTTTACAGATTTGTAAACAACCAATCAGTTCAATGTGAATTTCACTATATAACATGTATATATAGTATAGTATGTGAATTGTCTAGAGTCTAGAGTCTTTGAAGATGGCAAATTGCGGAGCTCTGTTGAACAGTTGATGTGTGTGTATCTCTCTGTATGTTCTATAAATGCTGGTGGGGATAACACACGCTTTTGACTGGATGTTGAAAATTTCACAAAATTTTTATAGCATACTTTTATGCGCGCTGCATAATAAATACGCATACGCCGCTTGTGCCCGTTAGCCATAAATGTAATTGCAGCTTGCAAGTCTCAGCGCGAGTACTTAAACGGTGTTCGAATAGAGCGAGAGAGAGAGAGAGAGAGAGAGAGAGAGAGAGAGCGATAGAAAGAGAGAGGGAGCAAGCTTGAGGTTGGTTTATTATAAAATTTATTATACATATGACTTTAATATTTCAATGCGCCTAATGTGCACACACACACACAAGCCAGAGGATCCAAGCCGATGATGATGATGATAAGGATGATGATGGCAAACCAATCATCAGAGACACACTAAGAAGAGTAAGCTGCCAACTGAGTATAGAGTTATAAAACGCAACATGTGCGTGCGCTGCCTACACTGCAAAAAAAAAGTTGTAAAGTCAAGATTTTAGTCTAACAACTGTGTCAAGAACATAAAAATCTTCATGTTTGAAAACGCATCTTGATTTCAAGAACATTTGATATAACAGCCATGTTCTTATTAATAAGTGAAAAAATCGTATACAAAAAATTAAAATAATATTATTTTACAATTTCGTTTTTAAATAAGCTCATTAAGTTTTTCAGTTGATTTTTTTATTAGTAGCTTTGGTTGACAATCTAGTATATTTTGAATGTACTAAATATTGTCTTTGGTATATTTTCATTGGTGTGACAATCTGGTATATTCTGCACTCTACTGTAAATTTTAATTTAGCGCCATATCAATTTACAAAATATATACTATGGTATAATTTTTGTGGAATTTTAATTTGTATATAATATTTTAAAATTAATACCGTATTATTTTGCTTATTTTGAAATGGGTGACGGGAGTCACACAATCTTTCTTAGTTATTCTTATTTTGAGAGTTTGGCATTTTGTAGACAAAGGTTTTTAGCCCTACGAGTTTTGAGAACACAATTTTTAAGACGAATGTTCTTGATATTGGAAATTGATCTTATTTGTTCAGTGTATCAGTGAAATGTGTGTGTCCTCGGTATTTGTAAGCGCTTCAAGTTGTTGTCCTTGTCGTCATCGTGAAGCATCAACATTATGCCCTCGGCGCGCTAATCTTTGTCTATTTCTGGATACTGAAGCACTAAGCTCAAGTTATGGTGCCCACCACATGCAGAGCTGGTGACGTTGATGCTGCTGTCGTGTGTTGCTGTTGCTGTTACTATTGCAGCATGTCATCATCACCTGCAACAGCAGCAGTAAATAAATAATCTGGCAATGATGACAATTGATATGCGACAACTGTGCGACGACTGTGCACATTTAATTGGTATCTATGTGTTTGTGTGTTTACCACCGCACGTCAGCTTGAGTTTTGTGCGTCATTCCACTATCAAGTATCCAGTGGACAGTGTCCACTCTAGTGTAACCATGCATGGCATGCATAACAAATTCCTTAAGCAATTGAATGCAATTAGGACTGACGTAAACTGGAGAACAAAGCAAACAGCATTATCGAAGAGTAATTCGATCATTCCTCGCTCAATTAAATCTACTTCCAACTCTCTCTCTCTCTCTCTCTCTCTGCTTTTTGTCTTTGGTGTAATTTGATTTCTTACTGCTGCAACACTGAATAATTGAAACCGAGCAAAAACAACCTTGGGCGCTGTTGCTGTTGCACCGCTACAACATTCAATTTTGCCTCCTGATTTCACTTGCATCAGACAAAAGCAGAAATGTGAAGCACGGACACGCAACACAAATCTTGACGTTGCCAATTACCGAACGCAATACGAGACAGCACAGCACAACACAACACAAAAAGTGGGAGGGGGGTGGCATGCAACATGTGTTCGCCAACACGAAGAGCAACCCATCTTTTGTTGCCATTGAAAACTGATGACGAACCTGTTGCACGGCCATTGAAAGTTTCTCCGTTTCTCGCATTCGGATGACTGCAGATTTGTCAAAAGGACACAGCCGTAATTAAGGTGACGCCTGACATTTTCCACTTACACGCGCACAAAATTGTTCACATCGACAGAGAGAGAGAGAGAGAGAGAGAGAGACAGAGTGAGAGAGAGAGAGAGTGCATCAAGGCTGCTCGGGGTTGCTCTTCTCTTTCTCTTTCTTTTCACTTCTCATACACTCCACAGCAACAACTCCGCAGTTCAAGCTAATGAAGCTCCACTTCAAAGCAGCAACTCAACCATCAACTACATTTCATCAATATGAGAGAAAATGCTTGTGGTTGAACATATAAAAACATTGAGATTAAGTTAAGAATTTCAAGTTAATAATTAACATCTGTAGTTCAGTTTATTAATATTTGAATCAACATAAAAATAAATAGAAATATTTGAAAAGTTTTAAGAATTCTATTACATTTTTCAATTTTTATTAATAAATTCTACTAATTTTTATTTAAACTTATAAATAGAAATATTTATATATATATATAAATAGAAATATTAAACGCTTTATTTGTTCATCAATATGTTTCAATTTGAAAAGTTTTGAGAATTATTACTACTTTTTTTATAATTTGTGAATAAATTCTACTAATTTATATTCAAACTATATAAAATATTTGGTTGAACAAAAATAAATAAATAAATAAATTAAAATATTAAATCATTTAATTTAAATTTGAAAAGTTTTTACATTTTTATATTTACTTAACAGAAGAAATTGGTTTATTTGTAAATAAATTCTACTAATTTATATTCAAAGCATTTCCAATTAAAAATATTTGCAAAAAAGGAATTTCAAGTTCAATGTATTAGATCTGTATCAAGTTCAAATTACTAATATTTGGTTGAAAGAATAATAATTAGAAATATTAAACGGATTAATTTTTCTTTCTTTCATAGTAAAAAATGTATTTTCAAATTGTTGGAAAAGAAAGTATACTTAAATATACAGCAAAAATCGGTGTATTTGTAAACAAATAATATACTTATATACCTAAATACCCAAATAAATAAATTATATTTAATACATTTGAAAACTGTAATTCAATTTAACTTAAAAAACTGTTTTTTTGTTTTATATTTGTGGAGAATAGATCTTACAAGTATGTGGTAGTAAAAAATAAGAAACATTTTAGGTGTCCTTCAAGATAACAAGTAATTAGCAAATAATTTGCGAGAGTCAATAGAGGGTTTATTTTTATATATTTTTGGGAACAGCAACAATTGAAAGGAATTAATAATAATTGAACAATTTACTTATCCTTGTTTAAATATATTTATACTTATTTTAAATAGACATCTTAGCAAATGGTTATTGTGATGAATGAAGAATGAATTGTCGAGAATAATTAATAGTTACTTTTCCGTATTTGAAGTGTTGATTATCTGTAATTTAATAAATACTTTTATTTCATATACATGTATGTGCTTTTTAACTTATTTGTATGTTTATTATTGGGTTAATACGAGTGAGCATAAGTGACTCAGTCAACAACAATTTCGCTGCAGTGCTTGATCCAGATTATTTCGATTGTCCTTCCACATTACAATAACATGTCCACTCGTCCTTCGACTTAACCCAATTACAATGCAGTGCGTGCAGTGAAACTGAATTTCATAAACAAAAAAAAAAAAAAAATGAAAACAAGTTGTAAAGCGACAACAAACTGAAAGGGAGGGAGAAAGGGAGGCGAATGCCATTTTTTAATTTGGCGTAAAATTAATTTACAGCGTCGCAGGCAAAAAAAAAAAACAAAAAGGGAGTCGAACTCGAAGCGCGTAGAAAGTTCTAATTGACAGCGGGATGTACCAAGAATTATTGCCCTCAATATGTTGGTTGTCCTTAGCGGCGCACAGTCAACTATGACTTTATCGTGGCCTGAGAGTGGCTTGAGAGAGGGGGGCGAAGGGCTCTGGTGGGGCGCCACTTAATTCGACAGCTTCGAGCTTCGAAGATTTATAAACTTTTTGCCAGCCTGACAAACGCTGATGGATGGATCAATGCGTCAATCTGTGGCTGCCATTACAGCAGCCAATGGCAGCTCCTACTTCTAGTCTTAGTCCTTGTCCTAGTCCTGATTCTGATTCTGATACTGATTTTGGTTCCGTCCATTTGCTTCGCTATTGCTCAGTTAAATGGGTTGGGGACAAATTTAAAATTTGACTCATTGTCGTCAACGTTGTGGTCCGTGGCCTAATCAAGGTCCGTAAATTATTTTCGCAATTAAGTTTATAATTTTTGATCATAATCCGAATCACACTCCAAATTAGCAGCATCCGCAGCAGAAGCAGCAACGGTCACGTCCTTTTTTTTCCTCACTTCCCTTTTCATTAGTTCAAGCGTCGCTAACGAGTTTTATTTTTGAGGTTCTCCAGCGGAAATGAACTCAATTCCGTTAATAATTAACTTCGTTTGTGGGACCCCTCCGCTCGCTAGGATTTCGCTTCATTTACTTATTTATAAACCGTATACTATAATTAAAATTTGCATTATAATTGCTTATTAATCTAATGGCAACTAGCAAAACTATATGAATTTGGCTAATTGAACTCAAACTATTGTATATTACATTTTTCATATATTATATATAATTAAAAGCTTATAGAGCATAGTGTAGTTAAAATTTTAAAAAATATTCGCTTGCTGCAAAGCCACCAACAACCTGTTTAACAGTCTGTTAAGTTTAACTCAGACTTTTCATCAAGTGCCAGTGTTCGACTCAATTTGGCACTGTACGTTAACAGAGTGCAGTGTGTGTGGTATGCATTAACAGCTGTAAACGCTGAGCAAAAGTTATCGATACGCGAACGCGCCATTTCAAACCAAACGTGTGTCATCGATAAGTCAGAAGCAAAAACGAAGCCGAATGAGGCGGACGTGTGACGCTCGCGCGCGCATCATTTTGCATAAGTGCCGCAAAATGCGCGCGTGTTTCAGTTTCTGTTTGTGTTGTCATATTTGTTGCTGGCTGGCCAAGTGAATTTCGCGATAGTTATTCTTGGAATCAACAAGTACTTAAGCATATGTTACACCAAATAAACAATGTATGCCGTTAACGAAACAAACTAAAAACTTCAAATCAAAATCAAAACAAAAAGCATAATAAAACTAATAAAAACTGAACGTGGCCGCTGAGGGACGTGCGATAAGAAGAACAACAAAAACAATAACAATTGGCCGTCACTGCTCTCGAATGCAGTGACAACAGCAACAGCAACACTAACAATAACAACAACGACAAGCAAAGTGTGTGTTTTTATTTTAGTTGCATTCTTGTGAACGTCGCTGCATCTGCGTCAACAGCACAGCGTCAACGGGTCGCGACGACGGCGACGTCGGCGTCGAAAGTTTGGAGTCCCAGAGAGAGGCTTCCAAAACGTGGCTTACGAAGTAATTAATACATAATTATAATCATAATAATAATATTAATAATTGCACTTATTACTGCATTCGTTCGTGTTGTTTGCCCACCTTTTTTTTTACTGTGTTTTTGTGCTGTGCTGTGTGTTTACCTGTTAATTAGTTTACCTGAGACACGCTTTGTTTTTGTTTTGTGTTGATTGGTGAGTTGATCTGTTTTTTTTTCTACTTTTTGTTTGTGTTTGTTTTTGTTCGTGAAGTGAAATAGACGAAGAATGGTGCGAGGCAGACAAACAGGAAAACTACAACTGTTTCTCACTTTACATTCGCATTCACATTCGCATTCGCATACGCATACGCGCTGTGCTGGCTGCTGTGTTTGTTTTTGTTTTGTTTTCTTGCATTCATTCTACGCAGCATGCATGTCGGTGCCTGCAGCAGCAGCAATAACAACAACAAGATCAATAACAGAGCAGCAGCAGAAAATGTTAACTGTCTGCAAAAAAAGATCAATGGCTCTCAACTATCGCTCTCGCTCTATCTCCACTCTCTTCGGGCGCATTCTCTACTCTCGCTAACTCTAGTTGTCACTCTCTTGTTTTGTTTTTGCTTTTATTTTTTTTTTTTGGCAGTTTGGTCACTTTTTGCTTTTTTATTTTCTTTTACTGTTTGCAAGTTTTATTAGCTCATCTTAAGCTTGCCGATCTTTGTGATAACTGTATCTTCCAATATAATTCGAAAGCAATAAATATCTTATCGGATTTGGTTTTTTTTTTTTTTTTTGGCGAAATCAACTTTAATGCTGGCAATCTTTGGGCCCTTTTTCCCCGTCCCCAAAAACTGACCATAAACATTTCCTTTTTGGCCACATTCATTAAATGCACTTTTATAGTGGCCTCGTGCATTGCAGTCGTTAACAATGCCAATGCAACGCCACGCCCCCTTCCCCCCTTTAGACCATCACTCTCAAAATTTTAATGGCGCCTTCGACACTTGACCATAAAACATGCAACTAGCCCAATAGACAACTAGCCAAGCGAACAAGCCAAAGTGACGACAAGACACCAAGCCATGCAGCCAGCGGCAAGAGGCAACTTTATCGATACACGTATCGCAATCGTTTTTTGGCAATTTTATTGCCCCCTTCTACTGATCCCTTCTCACTCCAAATATTCTTAATCTCCCCAAAATCCTTTCATGAACATCATCCAATTAAAATGGAATTATGATGGTCTCTAATCTCATATATTTATCAATACAATTTTAAAGTTATAATTCTTTGTATTTTACACTGTACAAAACATTTTACTGCATTCATAATTTATATCATTTATTAAAAACCTCGTTGTAAACATTTTTTTTTAAATTAGTTGAAATCGTAAGTTAACAAATATTTTTTTTAACAATGTTTTCATAAAACCAATAAGAATATTTGGGTAACATTACTATTCATTGATAGTAAAATTAATTGAAAAAAAACTAGATATATAAATACATTCAGATGAATAAGTGGTAATTTCGAGATTTGTATTATAATTTCTTCACAATAATTTTTTAATAATCTTGCGTTGAAATATTTATTGAAACTTTAAATGTTAATACTCATTTTACCAACTAATTTTTTTTGCTTCTAAAGTGTTAACTACACTTTCATTTCCATTTCCATTTGCTCTCTTTATGTCCACTTTGTATTTTGTTGTCAGCTCTTCAAGTTGAGAATGTAAATATTGCGATTTAGATTCGATGTATTCGTATTCGCAATTCTATTTTTTATTTGTATAGCATTTGGTTATCCAATATGCATTTGTGTTGTGCATTACACAGTCGCATCTCCGCGAGCCAAATCAAAGTCGAGCAGCTATTGTAATTTCGCTTTCACATACTAAAAAGAAGATATACTAGACATATGTATATGTGTATAATACTTATATACATATATATCTGAGTAAGTGCATTGCATGTGCAGCTATGTGTAATCTTGTCTAGAATTTCAATACCACATAAAACGCTTGACGCTTGACGTTTGACAATCCAACCGTAAAGGCGTCCAAAGTGGGCGGTCTTCGGAAGGGGGCTTCAACTGGAGTGATGACGATGACGATGATGGGGGGATAGTTGATGTTGATGTTGCTGTTGCTGTTGATGTTGATGTTGCGCACAACACTTTGCACGTACGATTCTGTTTTTTATTGCGTAAACATCTCAATATCAGGGTAGTACGATGATGCTTCAGTTATTCAGTTTTATGGCAATGCAATACGATGCTATGTCGAGTATATTGTCAAGGAATAACAATAGAAAGCACTCGTGTTGCAAGTATTTAAAGACATGAAAAAATAAAAGACAAACTATAGCAAAATTCCATAGCTCAACTGGTCAGGAAAAAGTTAATGCTAAATTAAATAGTTGCAGTGCAAAACAGGTTAGATTAGATAGTTTTGTAATTTCCGTAGAATAGTTTTTATCGCTTCGACTTTAGACTCTCATTGATTTGCGGGAATTCCCCGATCAATGTCCGTTTCTTTGCTCTTCAGAGGGAATTCCCTTGATTGTGCATTTAATTAGTGCGTTCATCAAGCATGTGTCAGCGAATTTCCCTAGGACAAAGTCCGATTTAGCAAGAAATGTGCTTCTGAGAACTGTTTGTTCCTATTTTTCTTTTTTTTTTCTTTTTTTTTTTTTGTTGGTCCTTGCCATCTAAATGGCCAAGTGATAATCTCAAACAACTGCAGAGAAAAGCGGTTAGAAACTTTTTCTTTTATTTGGTTTGTCGGTTTTGTTTTGTTGTTTGTTATGCTTTTTTTTGTTGTTGTTGTGTATTTTAAGGGTCATTCCCTGAGAACCGCTAGGAAAAGTGTTGTGGCTTTTGCAGGGAAATTTAAGCAAACAACTTATTAATTAAAACATACAACAAATATAATTTGGCTAATGAACATTTCGCTCCATTTTGTTGATGTTGTTGTTGTTGTTGGGACAACTCTTGCTTGCTGTGGCGGCTGCTGTTGAACTTTTCGTATGATTTTTTTTTCCATTTCGTTTTTTATAAATTACTCGTATAAAAATTTATGATTTATACACACTCACACACATATACACACACACAGACACGCATGTTGAGAGACGCACGCGTTTAAGACCAGTTTCAGATTCCGACTTTGTCGCTGAAAATCTCTCGAAAAATTTCCGAAGCGTGAAGCTCAAACTGAAGCAGCGACGCCAGCAGCGACTGCGACTGCGGCTGCGACTGCAAAAACAGCTGTTCCGTTTCGAACTTGAGGCAAAGTCAAGCTGGTTTAGTTATTGTTGCTTTTCGTATGTTTCGTATGTGTGTGTGTGTGTGTGTGTGTGTGTGTTTGTGTTGTCTCCGTTCTCGATCAGCGATCAACGTTGAGTTGAGTTGAGTTGAGTTGTCCACTCGCTAGATGTCGTTGGATGTCGCTTTTTGGCGTGATTCAGTTTTGCGATTTAGTTTTCAGCATACACTATCTTTCTCTTTCTCACTTACTATGTCACTCTATTGGCAGCTTCGCAAAAAGAGCATATGAAAAAATTCATTCATTCAGCGATCAAAGTTCATAATAAGCTGCATAAACCAAAAAACACTGACAATTCTTGAAGAATTCTGATTCAAAGTAATAAACACGTTAATTGCCATCATAAAGTGGGCAATAACTTTGACATAACACACACACACACACACACACACACACACACACACACGCTGTGCTAAATCCAGATGAACAAGTTTTGCAAAAGAAAAAAGAAAAGGAAATGGAAATACTCGTAGACGTAGTCGTATAGTCATGTAACTTCTCAGGTTCGTATCGTAATTGTAGTTACGAATATGTAATTTGTTTCTATTTTTAACCGAACCGAACCGAAACTGAAATTTGAAAATTGAAATTTGAAATCTGTAATGTAATCAGATATATCACAAGTGGGCAAAAAAGATCATTGAACCCAGCTGGAATAATTGCAGTGCAAAAACAAAAAGTGATTGTTGATAAGACAGAGTATTCAGCATTTGTTGTGTTGTACTAACTACTTTTATGATAAGTTTTGTTGTTAGTTTTTTGTTGTTGTTCTAACCCAATTGCCCGGAGCCGGGCCACCTCATACACACAAAAAAAAAAACAAAAACTAAAAAAAAAACTGAATCTGATTCTGAATCTGAATCTGAATCCGAGTGCGATTGCGAATGCGAGTTTGAGCCAAGGTGACGTAATGCCAACGCCTAAAGTGGCTTTTATACGCTTCAACAGATCAAGTATCAATTACAATCATTCAACAAAAGCCGATGGCAAACAATTTGTTTTCATTTTTGTGGGTCATTCTGTGTGGATTTGGGGGAAGAGTAAGTTGAACTTTTCGTGTCCTTACACCCAACAAGAAAAAGCCCCAAACAAATGGCAACAAAATGATTGCTCAAAATTGAAAGTAAACAAACCCAAAAAAAAAAGCCAGCCACATAATTACATTCAACTTTGCCACTTTATATATATATATATGTATATATACTTTATTATATTTATATCTAAAAGATTTATATTTGTATCTGCACCTGTGTGTGTGTGTGTGTGTGTCTGTTTGGGAGTTCTGTGTAACTGCAAAAGTTCTTCTCTCGCTTCTTGCTTCTTGTTTGAAAATAAATTATAATTAACTATAAATAGCTGAGATGAACATTTCAAGAGCTGCCACAGCATTGGCCACTTGACGACATCTTTCTCTTTCTCTCTCTCCCTCTGGCTGGGCACGACAAAAAAGATACATTATCAACTTGTTGTCGCCCCGCTGCTGTTGTCAGCTGCTTTCCGATAATGATAATATCGGGTTACCGAAAGTTTTCTGTTTCATGCTGCCTGCTGCTGCTGCTGCTGCTGCTGATTGTGCTTCTGTTTCACACACTTTGTGCAACATTTTGTGCGGACACCTTTTTTTGTTGTGATTGATCAAAATCAAAATCTCAACAGCCAGAAAGAAAAAATGGTTAAACAGCAAAAGCAGAAAAAATCAAATCGCAAGCAAGCATGAAGAATCAACAGCTGTCCGAATTTGCAAAGCATTTAGCATTTTGGATTAATTGTAGTACAAGATTGTGCGCCAGATGCGATTACAGAGATAGAGATAGCGATTATATAGCCAAGATGGTAGTAGCATTAGCGATTGGTATGCCAAATGTAAATAAACAATACAATGTGTGTATTGCTGCTGGCATCAACAACAACCGCAATTACAGATGTTATCGTCACGGACATTGCGCAATATCATCGCAGCATCGAAATCAATTCCAATCTGTCCAATTATCGAAAGCTATTTTCCACCCATCTTTCAGAGCCGTCAAACTCTGATCGAGCTATATCTTCATATATCTGTATCTGTATCTGATCATACGTTAACACTAACAGATTCATAGCATTAATTAAAACAAGTAAAATCACTTGATTACGCGATCTCTAGATCAACGTCAACGGCTCTCAGATACTCTCAAAAGTACTATGACACATAGATGGCGCCAACAGATAGATTTTCATCAATATTCATTAAATGAGAATAATGAACTCTTTTGATTTAAGCAATTGTTATTGCTGGCCATTAATTGAGTGCATTAGCATTAAATTGAATTTAATCATGATATAAAAATAAAACTAAACCGATAAATACAAATAAAACTAGGGGAGGAAAACATTTCGTATTTACCTTACGCTTTTATAGACATTGATATCATCATGATATGCGCAATTTTCTAACAGATCATAAATACTAAGCCAAAAAAAAAACCCTACGAAATTTTCAGAATATTTACATATTGAATTGTAATTTGTATTTACTTTAGCAAATTAGTAGGAAAATTGCTTTGCGCATAGGGGAGACAAGTAGTAAAATGTACTATTTTTTTTTTGCTATTAAAATGGGGAATATATGTTATCAAAGTTTTCTTTGTGCTTCGTAATAAATTACACAAATATTATTCGTTGTGCCATTTGCTATATATATTGTCTTAGATTATTATGAGTTGTGTGATAAGTCAGAATAAATATTTATTAAATATTTACTTGATCTACAATTCACAATTGATACACTATGTCTTTGCCTGCTTTCGTTGCAGTTTGAGATTTAATTTGAAGATATTTTATGCTATTTATGGATGACTTGATCAGCTGGCCTTGATCAAAGGTGTTAATCGATGGCAAATCGTTCTAGGGTATTTGAGTTTCGGCTTGTTGCTAATTGCATTTGCTCTTGTTTGTGCCTGTGTGTTTATTTTTGTTGCTGTTGTTTTGCGTCTTTTATTGTTGCTACCGCTGCTGTTGTTGCTGCTGCTGTTGCTGTTTTTTGCCTATTTGCACTTTGGCGCGTATTTATCTTTCAACTTTTCGACTTTGTGCCTAAAGTTCATGAGCACGCGAGCCGCCAATGTTTCTCCTCCCCCCCCATCCCCTTGCCCCGCTTTGTTCGTTTGGCGGCGGTGTAAACAAATGTTTAAAAATGAATTTTTCAATTTTCATTCAACGGTACTACATAAACAACAATAGCCCAAGCGCCATGGCAATGACAGTCTTCTCTCTGCCCCCTTTATCGTGAAGAGTTTCAAGTTCGAACTCGACTTTGGTCGCGGGTCTTTGTCCGAGCTTTGACTTATATACATATATGCTATATATCTTGTATCTGTCAAGGCCAAGGACTAACAAGGGTCACCACACATAGGATAGCGCTTTTCTCTCCCCCATTAGCATAAACACACACCGTGTGTGATTTTTGTATTATTAAAATTCGATTGCCTTTCTTTTGAATTGCAAGATAACAAACACAAAAAAAAGATAGAAGTTGGAAGAGAGAACATCTGGTAGCGACGAGAGTAATGGATTAGCACGAATAAAAACTTTTTATTGCTCCCCATTTATCATAATAAACGAAGCATTCTCCCAGGTTTTTTCCTTTTCTTTACAATCATCACACGATGATAATAATCATGATAAAAGGTGTTGAAAAAATTTTCCGTTTGTATATCTAGATTTTTTTTATTTTTTTTTTTTGGTCATAATCCACGCCTCATCGTATTCTTTTTATTTGATCGCATCTGGCATGATCGTAGGGGAGATCATAAAATGATTTCAAAATAAACAAAATTGTAGCAATTATGTTATTAACATAAAGGAATCGCATAAAATCAAATCGAATATCGGACCATTGAACTCGATCAAGTATTTTGGTAATATGCCTTTTCATGTGGAGACTATTTTGATACCCTTATTAAACTTGCCTATTAGTTATCAAACACGATTCAATCTCATGCTCAGAGTTCATTTCATGGTCTTAACTTCAAAAGTGAAACTGCTAGCTGTGGATTGAATCGCAAAAGTTTGCATCATTGATGACAATTTCAATAACTGTTATAAGTTTTAGTAATTTTTGATTAAATTTAGTATTTTTGACAAAACTTAGTATATATTTTATTTTAGTATTTATTGACAATGCTCAGTATTTGTGTAAAAATGTAATATTTTTTTGACTCAGTATATTTGACAATATTTAGTATTTTGGACAAAATTTAGTATAATTGGCAAAAAATATTAATACTTATACTACCTTTTTGACAAGAAATGACATTTAAGTACTTACAAAATTTCAAAGCTTAGCCCAACTTGTAATATAATTTTTATAGCTATCTTCAGTTACATCAATATTAGTCAAATTATTCATCAAACACGATTTAAATTTATGTCAAACTCATTGCACTGAAAGTTGTACTATATATCGACAAGCGTCGTCAAATGCTTGTTTCAGTATTGTGTCTGGCAAAATTTCAATAAAATACTAAAAGTGTAAAATAGATAAGTGATAGCTTTAAGTTTTACCTTTTATGCTGATCATATAACTAAAACTATAATTTAGTTATTCTCGATTGTAATTCAAGTTGAATTTCTATGTTCAATTTAATCGTTTTCTTTTAATGCAATTTGAAAGCCTAACTCGATTGTTAATACTGAATTCTTGATGCGTTTTCTGCACCTGTCTTCGGTTACATCAATTAACAGTTCTCACAAAAGTCATTTATACTCAACAGCTAATCGGTTGTCCAACCATCAACTATTGACTGGTGGGCGAAAAGGGGGTGGGAGGGAGGGGAAGGGGGTGTCATCAGCATTGGCAATTATCCTATGCGCCGTGACCGAGAGTTGCCACTAAGTGCATAATGTAAATAATTGCCACGCATTTGGGTCACAATTATTTGCCACTACTATTTACATAGTTAAATAACCAATTAAATCGAAAGGCCTAGAGTAATATCTCTCTATCTCTATCTCTATCTCTATCTCACTCTCTCTCTCCCTCTCACTCACTCAGCCTTCAGAAAAAGGTAAACGTTCTTTGTTCTCGCATTTATCGCGTTGTTGTTGCATGGATTATTTGCGGTTGCATTGTTCGCTTGGGATAATGATATTATTAGCTGTATTTGACTAAACCTTAAAGTTTAAACCTTAAACCTAAAGCACACACACATGTGTGTGTGCGTGTGTGTGTTTGAAGGTGCTGTAATATGTTCATAACATGTTGTTGTGCTTTTGTGCCCAGCAGCATAGCTTAATTAACGGATTCGCTTCGTTGGGAGAGCACCAGGGAATTCCTAAGGGAACTGCAAGTGGAAATGGGAAGTGGAAATGTTGTCGTCGTTGTTGTTGTTGCTGTTGTTGTTCTCGTCGTATCTCTCGCCAGCAGCTGCGCTGCCTATTGTTCTTAGTCTGTTGTACTTGGCTTTGCCTTTGCTTAGTGTGTGATTAGTGCATACACACACACACACACACACACACACACACATACACACCCGCACACACACGCAGACAAAGACAATGAAAGAATTAGCTGTTGCATCTGCTGTGATGCGCTGCGCTTGCGTTGCTTTGAAATATATACCATAGATTATATATGGTATTTTATGAATTCATTGTGCGCGACTTTGACTGTTTAGTTGGCGATAATAATAAGATCAGTTCAGTGGCTAAAGTCGACAAAAATGCCATATGTATTTGTATTTTGTTTTCAGTGCTATCACAATAATGCCCAAACTAATGCGGCATATTAAATAACAAATAACAAATTTATGCATAATCATAACTGTGCAAAGGGCAATTGCAATTGCAATTGGCAAAACTTTATAGATACCCTCTTTTGCAATTGGAATAGTTATCAGAAAGAGAGAGAGAGAGTGAGTGCATTGCCAATTTGATTGCCAATTGAGAAAACATCATTTGCCTTCTCTGCTTCTGTTATTATTTGCTAAATTATCCTTCTGCCGCTGCCTCGAGCAGCAAGATTTGTTCAATTAACTGTGCTTTCGATTTGTGTGTGTGTGTGTGTGTGTGTGTGTGTGTGTGTGTGGCCAATTTAACGATAATTCAAATATTCAGCTATATAAATGTGCATTGTTATCGTTTAATTATAGTTAGCCTCAATCAATCACTTTAGCTAGAGAAAATAAGCAATGCTCTTGCTTTCAAATTCCATATGCAATACAGTAGATGAGTAAAATGATATGATATAAATATACATAGATGAGAACACTCTTAATGTTGTGTTGTGATCGATAATAGCAGAAATTGTAGTAGAACACATTTCACATTATGTTTAAAACATATAAGCAGTAGTTTCATTTTAGGATACAACAATGCCACATAGGGAATATTTTGAACTTAGGATATAACAATCACTTGACTAACCAACAATTTATAAAACATTTTTCTAGACTTTATATTTTCATCTTTCACTTTTATATTAAGTGCTGTGATCGATAATTTCGATAAATACTTCCGCATAAAATATATATCACATATAAAGAGAAGCTTCAATTTAGAATATAACAATCACTTGACTTGCATAAAATAAAAAATAAATTTGTTTAGACAAAATCAATTTCGATAAGTACTTTGCTGTGTACGTTCTATATTATTATTATATATATTGATGTAATCGATAATTGTAATTGCTTTTGTGTATAAGATATCTTGATGCTAAACAATAATAACTTTACTTAGAGAATTCTTATATACAATATTATTAGAGACAAAGCAATAGATATATTTACGCAACTAGCTATTGCTTTTCCTCCAACAATATTGTATATTAGAATTCTAAGTTATTCTTAGTGAATTAATGATTTAATTTCAAGCAATAGAAATTTGAATCTGTTGAAAGTAAAGACGTAAAGTTGTTTGGCAAATGGAAATTTGCTTTGAATCAAGAGCTCAAGATCGCGATCGTTTAATGAACTTGCAGAATAGGAAGTCGAATGGATATTGTTGTTACTCATTCTGCAGCGATTGATAAGTTATAAGTTATGTGAAGCTAACTATTGTTGCTTTTGTTATCAGCAAGCGAATTGTCGTTGTTTTGCGAATGAATGTTGTAAACGGTTGTCGCAGCGAATGCGAGTGAATACTCGTTACACTCAAAATCGAAATGAAAATCAAAGTCGAAATCGAAGTCGAATTCGTATCGCGGCGCCAGCGAAGCAGCAAACAAATGCATTTTGTCAAATGACATAATCCCTATAAATATTGTTCAAACAATGCGGGGTTCAAGTTGCTGTTGCTGTTGCTGTTGTCTTGTCAAAATGGGCCAAGACGGGAGGGGAGTGAATGAAAGAGTGACACACAGAGAGAGAGAGAGAGGAGGGAAGTGCATGTGTGTGTGTAAGAATGCGGTCTGTAGGTGTGACCGATACAAATTAATTACAGCGTAGACGCAACGCAGACAATAAAGTCAACGGCGACGGCGACGCGTGGGGAGCTTAAACAGCGGCAGCAGCAACAACAGCAACAACAGCAGCAACTGCTTCAGTTGACATTGGCCAATGCAACAGCAGCAACAGCAGCAGCAGACGAAGCTCTTTAAGTGCCAGAGTCTGTAATTCGAGATGCACAGCATTCGAGAGTCTGCGATCTTGAGAGCACAGCTGCCAACAATAACAGCAACAACAACAACACCAACAACATCAGCAACATCGCAAACAACAACAACAACAACTAAGCGCAACAACAATGCATATTAAATGCAGGAAGTAAAACATTATGTTTTTTTTTTCTCCTGCCTTTTTTTTTAATTTCTGCTTGAACTCAAACAAGTTGCAATAAATAATTATGAGAGTATTGCATTTATGTGACGTCACGAATGCGACACGACGAAACGAAACAAAATATGACAAGAGACGCGACATTAAAGAATATGAAATACTCTTTCGAAGATTATAGAAAAAAAGTTGACCAACAAAAAACTACTTAGCATTAAGTATTCATATTTTTTGAACATTTATTAGCACAATGCTTATTTATATAATATACTGAATACTAAGAAATAATAACAATACTGAATAATATACTAAACATAACAATACTCAGTTAGAAGATTAATAATGATAAATATTAATATACAAAATTATGATAATATAGTAAAGATAATAACAATACTAAAAAATGAACTAAAAAATAATAATAATTAAAAATACACTGAGTACTGGTAATATAATGAAATTAATAATTTTGCCAAATAATAATATACTCAATTCTGATATTATAATAATAATGCTGAATAATATACTGAACAATGTTAATAATAATACTCAGTAATTATAATAATACTAAATAATAAAATACTGAGTACTGATAATATAATGAAAATAATAATAATACCAAATAATATAATAAACAATAATAATAATAATACCAAATAATAATATACTGACTATTCTATAGTCTGTAATTTTATTTAATCTAGTAATGTCTTCAGATATATTCTGTGTCTGTTCTATTATTTAGTCTAGCTATATCTTCAGTTATTTGCTATATATAAATCCATAGTTTTAACAAGATACTATCAATTTGTATATCTTAATTTTGAAAGTAATCAGAAATTTAACCTAAAATTGAAAAACTTATGTATTCGGATTTATATAAATTAAAAGTTCAAGCAAAATGTGTGTAATCCTACACTATTTCCAATTTGAAGCTTAAAATGATCTGACAATTGAAATGACAATGTGTAGTTAGTGTATTGTATATGGAAATCTTACTAAGACTGAGACTGAGACTGAGATTGCGACCGAGACCGAAACCGAGACTGGGAATATATAATGTGCATTAAGCAGAGACTCTCGACAGCTGTAAGCTGAGAGAGAGTTGAGAGTTGAATGTAGTAGAAGAGAGTTGTGCGAAGAAGAGAGATGCAGAGAGAGAGTGAAAGAAGTGAGACAGCGAGACAGCGACTACTAAATGCAATGACAATGCAAATACTATGATGGCAACAGGAAGGAAACGCTTTGCGCTGTTAATGCCTCCGCCTCCGGGGGCAATTGCAATTCAGAGGCGATGACAGCAACACCTACAACAAATTGCGCTGCCAATGATGCTGTTGCTGCTGCTGTTGTTGTTGTTTGTTGCGCGTGTCTTGTAGTTGTAGTTGAGAGCACGACGCCCAATTGAAGTATTCAAGTACTTGAATTATTTGCTCAAGTTTATCCCTTGCAGTTTGCTGCTTTTAGTGCACTTATTTCCAAGAGCTGCCCGAGCTTAAGTCTTAAATGGCTGCCTCATTACTTATGAGCAAATTCAATTTGCAGCGCACACGCAACTGAAACGCAATGCAACGCATTAAATGCGCTTAAAACTGATTCTCCAATAAAATCAATATTAAATAGAGTATGCAAAATGTATATATTTTTAGATAAAAGCCGCTTAGAATGTCGACTTTGTTGACTTTAAGTTGCAGTAAAGACTTAAGCAGATCGCTTTGTGGATTATATAACAAGAGGAGGAGGAGGAGGAGTGGAAAAGGGGGGAATGCAATTGATGTAATAGATTTATTGGCTAAACACATTTTGCATTGCATTGTTTTGCTTTTCCGTTTTTTTTTTTAAGTTTTATTTCGTAGCATTTTTTTGTGTTATTTTACTTTGTGTTAGTTTCGCTTTTTCTCTCTTTTCTCTCTCTCTCAACTTAATTCAACTCTGACTTGCGGCGAATTTTTCAATCGCTCAAATTTCCGTCGACATAAATACTTCTATATAATTTTTTTTCTGACTTGTGGCGACATTCAAATTTCACGCTTTATAAAAAATACTTCAACTGTCGCCAACTTTCAACTGGAAAACATTTCACAAAAATTCTTGGAAAACGGTTTTTTTTTTTTATTTTTTTGTTGTTGTCGAACTTTGCTGATTGCTAAGTGCGAACTGTGTGAACTGTGTGCAATTTCGTAATCACAATTCCCCAATTCCCAAATACCAAAATTGTTTTCGTTGCTTGGTTTGGTTTGCTTTGGTTGACATTACGCGCTGCATCACGCATACGCCCCATGCACCATTGAACAGCATTCGACGAACTTTTATCTGTTATCTGACGCCCATCTACAACCCACCAATCAACTTTATTTAGACGATTAACACAAATGCGCTCATTACCAGAGCACGAGCTGGCACCGCATCAGCAACAGCATTAGCAACAGCATCAACAACAGCATCTCTCAGTCATTGATGGCGCTGAACATCAGCAGCAAAGATCAAAGACTTCACTGCCGACTCTCTGTCCCGCAGCATGGAATGTTGAAGAGCAAGAAAATTGTTGGTACCCAAAAACAAAACGAAAAAACCAAAACCAAAACTTAAAACTGTCGACTTTGGACTTTAATTTACACACGTGCAGCATTCTTAGACTCAAGTCTCCGAATGTTAATTAAATAGCTGCTCATCATAACATATTGTATGTCATTTTGTTGGTGCATTCAACACATAAATCAATATGAGAAACACACATTAATAATCAATTAATGAATAGTAATGGAAGCTTTAAGTTAAATACTTTCAAAGAACACAGATGCAGAAGCTTTGAATACAATTTGCAATTTAATATGAAGTACGTCTTTCAAACTTGAGCTAACAAACTTAAAAAAGCTGCATTTAATTTAACAATTTAATCAAAATGAAATATACATAAATTGTTAAATGAATGTCTTCATTATTTTAGGTATTTAGGCGGTAACCAATTACGTTTTTTTAGCGCAGCTTTGAAAGTTTTCTTAAAGTCACTTTGTTAATGCTTCGGCATTTCAACATTAAAAAACATAATTTTAGGTTTTGACATTAATACTCTCATGATAAAAAGTCTATAACAAATCAAAATTAAGCTTGAAGCAGCTTTGAAAGTTTTTAATGCTTTAAGCCTGAAATTTAAAATGTTCATAATTATTAAATGCTTAGTATAAGTAACGAACATCTTAAACGCTTAATTTTGGACATTTCATTAAATCATTTTTCAAACTTTACAAAAGCAGCTTCCAAATTTTTTTAAATAATCAGCTTTATTAAAATACAAGTAATTTCAGGATTAATACGAAATTCCTCAAAATTTTCATTAGTTTTAAGTAATTCACAAGCTTTTAAAACAGCTTTTTAAGCTTTATGAGCAACGTTGCAAGCAGCTTTCAAGATTTTACTACTTAATGCAATAAATGCCCAGTTTTGGTTATGGGATTAATCACTTGCCTGCTCGCAAAGTGAGCGAATTCATCAGCAGCAATTGTTAACAAAATTGCTGTCACCGAGATATTAATTGTAGAAGCTGAACGCTAAACGAGTTAAGTTGTTGATTAGGTAATGTGCAATATAGTATGTGAAATGCACTGAAATGTTACATTATTAAAGTGAAGCAGTAAATTGCCCGCTGAAGCTGAAACTCAAAACTCAAAACTCTGAGCTCTGAACAAAGCTAGTAGTAATATGTACTTGTATGTTTACTCGTATAATATGCAATTTGCATATGTCAATTTCAGCTAGTGTCATTTGCGCTATAATGCGTCTGATTGTGGTCAGGCAAAATACTCACATCGCATCGCATCGCATTTGCATGTGAACTGTGAACTGGAGTGAACAGCAGAGAAGAGCTAGCTAGCTAGCACATCATTATTGCCTTTTCGACTATTATCATAATCATCTCATTTCCCATTTCGATTGTTATTTCAATTTATTTGCTGTGCGTGCTGCCCGCCCGCTGTTTTCCCTCGCTGTTTATCGCTGTTCTCTTCTGTTCGCTCTCTATGGGTATCATTCTCTATCTCCCTTTCACTCGCACACACACTCTCTCTCTCTCTCGCTCTTTCGCACACTCTGTGTGTGTGTTGTTGGGGCTCACATTGAGCGGAAACACAGCAGCATTGATGTTATTAATGTACATTATGCCCCATGATTATCATCGCTATGCTTATTATGCTGATTATTGTTGTCATCTCTTTTCTCATCACCTCCTCTCATGTCTCTCTCTCTCCTTTCTCCCTCATTCATCCCAGCGGGATTACGGCTGCCTTCCTCCTTTCTCTGCTTTCGGTTTTCATTGGAATTTTTGGCGACAACCAAATGAAATTAATTTATTAAAACTTGATACGACCACAACAACGGAAAAATGTAATATAAGAAACACCTTTTGTTGTTCTCGTTGTTGCTGCTAACGGGTTGACAATTAAATGTTAATTAAAGTTAGCGCATTTTAATGGCGGCATAAATCAAAAGTCAATCAAAGCAAATCGCAGTAAATTGATGTTTAATAAACAAAGGCGCTGGCAGGCCTAAAAACAGATCACAAACCTCAAAGCAAAGCAACTCGACGAGACCAACAGCCGCCGTCATTGACGTCGCTGTCGACGTCGCTGTCGCTGTCGACGTCGACGTCGCTGCTGTCGTCGCGCGAAATTTATCACCGAAAAGATTCTTGAACTCGACATGCCGTAAGGTCGACAACTTGGCACGCTAACTGCTACCTGTTGTCTTACAATCTGTTCTGCTCTGATCTGATTGACTGATGGAGCGATTGATTGCACGATTTATTATGCTATTTTTTATATGTGTTATATTTATGTTTATGTGCACTGGCAACAACTAATTTTGATCTTTTGATATTGATTTTTAATTCTATTGCAGCCAGCCAGGGAATATGTCGATGCCGTGCCACTTGTTGCATGCTTTGTCCATGCAGCAGCAGCAGCAACAACAGCAACGAACTCGCATCAAATGTTACCCATACGCCATGTGTTGTCCGCTTGCAATTAAAGCAGATGAAGATGCATGTTGCACTACCACAAGCAGCAACAGCAACAGCAACAGCAGCAGCAGCAGCTGTCTCAGCTTGCTCAGCTTAAGACTCATTGACTAATTAAACTGTCACCACAACTGTATTTCCACAACAGCAACATCAACAGCAACAACAACAGCAACAGCAACAACAATCGCAACAACAACTACAACAACAAGATTAGCTATAAGCAACAACAACAACAACAAAAGTAAACAATCAAATTTGGACATCAAACATACGCAAAATGTCTGAGGTAAGTCAAAACTATTCAACTATTTCTCAATCATTCTAAAGTACTCAATAAATATCTACATATTATATATATATATATATATATATTCTATTAAAGTCGTATATAGTCATGATTTAAAAGTTATAAATTAATTGCAAGTATTGCCCGATTATCAATTTTTCTTAATACTTAAATTTTTGTCGATTTTCAATCGACTTTCCATTTTTTTTAAATTGTTGATTTTTACTATCATTTTTTTCTTAATTTTTCCCCGATTTTTCAATTTTTGTGTTCAAATTTGTATTCTATTAAATTCGCATTTAGTTTCTCCTTCAATTTGCAATTATTTTTGAATGAAATAATGTTCTGTTTGATAGCCTCGTGATTAGCTCTTTCAACTCTTTAAACTTCGACAGTTGATTTGCAATTGTAATTGTAAAATGTCAGCAGCAGTTGCTCAATTTGAATAGCAAATTATATTTGGCTTTCGTTTAGTATTAATGGCAAATTAAATCGAATTTAGCGAGCTTTGAATTTTCTCAGTTTTGTTAACAAAGAATTTATTAAGCAAGCAATTCATTTGTTAAGTATTATTTAAAACATTTTTAGTTGTTCCAAGCTAATATTAAATTACGAAATTAATTTAAAATTTTGGTAACCAAAAGTTAAATATTTTGCATTTAGTTGAAACAGTGAAAAGATTTATTTTTGCGGCAAACTTTCTATATGTTATACTGAATATAAATCGTATTTAGTAACTTATTCAATTGCAACTTGCCAATTGCATTAAATTAGTCAAATAATTGAATGCGATTGGAGCCAAATTTCAGTAGCTAAAATTTGAATAGTGCATAAGAAATATTTTAGTTCAAACAGTAAAAAGATTTTTCGTTTTTGGCCCAATTTATGTGATTTTCTAACTCATTTTATTTCCACTTTGTCAATTATATTGAAGCTTGATATTTAAATGCTGTAGCTAACGCAACACTTTGGGAAAACAAATATTTGTTATTTAGTGAAAACAGTACAAGGTTTTTCTTTTATTTTTTTTGCTGCGCATTAAATTTCGATTTGCACTGTGCTTGTTGCTTTTGGTGAATGGTGAATTGGAATACTTACAAGCTTTTGAGCTCGAAAATTCTCTTTGTGAATAAAGTTGACAGCGGGAAAAAAAGATTCGCAGCTGCAATGAATATGACAAATCCTTTAGCAAAAGTTGCAATTTTCACCTTTGATCTTTTACATTCAATTAGAAATTCTTTCGTAACTGATGCTGCTGTTGAATCCTGACAAATAAGTTTTGTTCGCTTCAGCTTTAACGTTAACTTGAAGTTGACAAAAGAAATTTAACAAAAATTCGAAGATGAGACAAAGAATTATGTGAAATATGCTGCAAAAATTGAAGAAATTATTTGTGAAATGTAATGGCTAAATTCTTGGCATAATCGTGAGCGAGCGCAGTTTCAGTTTTGAGATGTGATACCAACACACACACTCGCACACACACACACATAGCGACAATATGCTGCTTTCTTTTTGCTGCTCTCCCGCATAAACATTTGAATTTTGGGTCAGTGACGTTGTCGTCGTCATCGCTGTTGTTGCTGTTCTTGTTGTTGTTCTTGTATTTTCATTTGCCGTTGTCGTTGTCGTCATCGTCTCATGTCTCAGTCTCATGTTTATGTATGTGACAAACACACACACACACATATACAAAAAAAACACACGCATAGTTGGAAAAGGCAACAGGCGGCGCCTTTTGCTTCGCTTCTTCTTCTGCTTCTGCTGCTTCTTCTTCTTCCTCAAACAGCTGTCGCCATTCACGGTACAAATATTGACCTAATTTGCACCTGTTTACAAATTCATTTGACTCACTCGCTGCGCACACGTACATAGTATGTGTGTGTGTCCAACTGCGTGTGTGTGTGTGTGTGTGTGACCGCCTCTACTAACGCTAAGCGTATCCTCTGGCCACACACCAACACACACACACACACACAGAGACAGAGTTGGGGCTTGGACTTTGCGTTTTTGGCGCATGATTTATGCAGCAAAGCGAAGCAATGCGAATTTTCCTAACAGCTTTTAAGTGGGTCACAACAACAACAACGACAACAACTCTATCCACACACTCACACACACACACACTCTCACACACACACACACTTGCACACACTCAGCCTTTGCTCCACCTGCGGCCACAGGATACTTTCAGGAAAAAGATTGTCGGATTGGCGGGTTAACGCTCTAACGGTCTAACGGGTCAGTTATGCACACACTCACACACACACACACAGATTTGGACAGTTGGCCAAATTTACATTTTCATGCAACAGTGCCTGGCTGGCTGGCTGCCTGGCGAGTCTCTAAAGAAACTTGCCACTTGCCGCTGCACTTGTCTCCTCTCATCTCTCCATCTCTCTCAATCATCTCTATTTTACCAGCTGCAGTTGCAAAAAAAGAAAAGACGCAAGGAGCAGCTGAAAAATGCAAAGAAAATGCACACAGTGAGAAATTACGTTCTATATATTTATAAATGTTCGATTCTGCAATAAATTTGCAAATTTTAGCAGCTTTATTCTGCGAATTTGAAATTGTATATTTTTAAGCAGAATTCGTTTTTATTTTAGTATTTTGGTTAGTATAAATCATAAAATATAAATTGTGAGTATATTTTTGAACTGAATTTTAGTATTTTTCTTAGTATTTATGTATGTTATAAGAAAAAATTGAAAAATTCTACATTTTTGTTCGATATTTCAATTCGATATTTCACATTTTAGTATTTTGTATTTGTCAGTATTTATGTTCTTGTAAATAATGACTACAAAGCACTAACTTACAAATATTACATTGGGTCACAAAATTTTATTCCTTAATAAATTTTGATATTGCTATAAGATTTATGTTAGGGAAATAAAGTACGACAAAGTGAGGGAGAGTAAAATTATATTATATATTGTATTTATAACAGACTTCAACAAAATTCCCTTGTTATTTTTAATTTGTATATTGCTGTTAGTGTAGCTGTTCTAGCAAAAATGCTACGTTCTGTAATTAAGAATATATGAAATATAATTATATTATGAAAATTGCACAATCTTAAACCAAATTACAATTAGGTCTTGAATATTTTTGTTAGACTTCTTGAAAGACACTGCTACAAATTGAAGAGAAAGCGAAAGAGAGAAAAATTACATTTTACATATACAAATATAAAATTCGTTGCATTCAAAATTTTACATTTTACATTTAGTACAAAATTAGGTTCTGTAATTACATACTATATGAAAAACTGCAAACTGCAATTCACAATTCTGAATTTAAAGAGAATTCAGAATTATGAATTGCAGCTTTTCATAGAATTTGTATTGTTAGTTTACAAATTTGATGTGTTCGCTTCACGTTTATTCCTGATTCAGAATTTTGTGCGAAATCCTTTCTCACTGTGTAGAGTGCGAATTGCAGAAGCGAGAGCGAAAGCTGGAGTCAAAGTGGGAGCTGAAAGAAGAATATGTTCATGGATCAGCGCTTGATGCACTCGAGTGCAAACAGGTCGCCGCAATGCAAGCGAAATCAATCTAACAACATAAAAGCAATCCTTTTGAATGCTGCAAATGGAGTGCACAATTTCAATTTTACACTGATTTTCCCGAGCCTTGTTGGCGATGATTCCTTTTTGGCTTTTGTGGCAAACGCTAAAAGGTGCTAAAAGTAGTGCAAAATTGCAAAAAGGATTCACTTGCGATCAAATTAGAATAGAGAGAGAGAGAGAGTGAATACTATTATATATGCTGCTTTTAAACATTGAACTATCAATAAATAATCAATTGTATGAAATTCTCAAGTATTTTGGCTCTTTAAGTTGCCGAAACTTTGATGGAAACCACTATAAAGTGGCTTAGCTCATCAATGTGTGTGTGTGTGTGTGCTGTCGTATCTCAATCTTAATGGTGGTACAATAAAATGCACAAGAACAAGGGAAAAAAGCTGATGAATGCCAATGTGGCATGCGGCATGCGGCATGTGGCATGAATCGTTGAATTAACTCAGCTCAGACCTCAGCATTGTCTCCACATTTGCTGGAGTTGTGTGGCTGCTGATTCCAAGTCTACTGGCATTAGGATTAAATTAATGATAATGCTGATGATGACGATGATGATGATGATGCTACTGATTTGTGGTAATTAGAGTACTAATTTAAGCTGCGACTTAACGTGTTTCTTCGATGCTTCGCTTCGTCGTTACATTTGCCTTCGATTGTTTCAATCTGTTTCCTGCGCATTGATTTCATTGATTGATGTGTTTTTAATGATGGCGAGCAGGCAGGCAGGTAAAGCTCTGGCACCCACTTGAATCATTAGTGACACGGCGATGTCCCCCCCCCCCTTTCCCCACCCCTCCATTCATTGAACTGGGAAGCAGCTGTTGTGGGGGGGAGGGAAAGGTAAACAAATTGGCGACTCAGCGCGTCTCGATTGCAATAAACTAAATGAAAAATAAATAGCTAAGCGATAAATGTTCGACTAGGAAAACCTAAACGACTGAAGTGTTGCAGGTGCACGAGAAGGCTGGGGAGGCGTGGCCTTAGCATGTATATGTGTGTGTGTGTGTGTGTGTGTGTGAGTAACTGCCACTGACAATGCCTCGGAAATTGACATAGCACTAAAGTTACGACGAGCAAACAAAATGGGCAACAGGCAAACAAACAAATGACAAGCAGCAACAGCAACAACAACAGCCAACAGCAAACAGCTTACAGCCAACAACAACACTTGCAGCAACAACAACAACAACAACAACAACTATTGTAGTGGCAGCAACACATGGGAATGTCGCCTGACAGCAGTTGTTGTTTACGAGTCGCCCCTGCAAGTATGCTATGAAAAATATTGTAATCATAAACAAGAAGAGCAGCAACAACAACAGCGACAACAACAGCAACAGCAGGAACTATTACAAAAGTTACGCCGAGCAAACGCCGCGGGAATTGCGCCAATTCATTGGGGCCAAACGTTTTGAATTGGGTCTGGGATTGGAATAGGGATTGGCACTGTAACTGCCAACTGCTGGGATTGGGATTGGGATTGGAACTCCAACACTGGACTCGGCCTCGGACTACGACTTGACCTGACGTTTGTCAGCTTTAGACTTGTGCTTGCGGTCAAGCTGGACAAATAAACTTGTCGCCGCAAACAAAAATGCCAACCTTAACTGTAGAAAAGGCAAAAGCCAGTCACGCCAACAGCAGCCATCCAACCCCAAGAAGCTTCACCACAAATAACAGCACAGCACCAACTTTTTCTATGGCATGCACATGGATTGAAAATACCCTTTTTCTCCTTCACCTTTTTTTTAATGATATCATTCAAGTATACATACATATATCATCATACTAATTCCCCCAACTGTTGCAAGCGAGCTGACGAAATCATCATGCTCCGTTTTCTATAGAAAATGTAATTTGTCTGTAGGTATGCGACACAGTCACAGAGAAAAAGAGAGAGACAGAGAAAGAGTAAAAGAGTCAGAGTTGTGACTTCTGACTGTCCTTAAAAATGCAAATGGCAAGCGATGGCGATTGCAATGCTTGAGTGAGAGTGAGAGAGAGAGAGAGAGAGAGACAGCTACATAAATATAAACATACTTATATGAAAAATATGCAAGTAACTTTATATTTTGTGACCGCATTTCAAATGAATTGCAAAACGAATGCTCATATTTCTACAATTTGCTCAAATTTATTATGTTGTAATTCACTGCCATTAATAATTTGCCGTTGATTACCATCATTTGAATTGATTATCGTCGATTTACTAGCGCTTCGTCAAAAAGCAAAAACACATGCCAGACAAACAAACAATGAGCTGATAAAGATAGATTTAGTTCGGTAATTTTGACATATACATAAGATCAAGCATGCAAGTAGATGAAGTCTTAATGAAGTCTTTTTAATTAAACTTAAATTATTTCTATAATAATAGTCGATTTTTTCATTTTTTATGTTCTCTTTAAGTTTTTCATTTTTTTTTTTAATTTTGGCCGAATTTTTATTTGTATAAATAACCTTTTTTGTGTATATTTTATTTTGATTTTTGTCAAGTTTTTTCTTAAATAATTTACGATTTTGTAGTTTTGTTTTCCGCCTTCCTAAAACTTTTTACAAATTTTGTTTCTCTGCATGACTGATTCTAGTTGGCATTTTGGAATAGCATTATCAAATTTTGATAGATATATGTTCTAGTTGAAAATTAGGTGGAATAAGACACAGAATTTAAGGAAAGCCTCAATATACACAGTAAGCAGCTGATAATCAATTCGTGTAAAAATGACTTGCCAAAAATTTGAGTGTATGTCTGTTTTATGCTGTGTGGGTGTTTGACTAGACGGCGGACCAAGATAGTCGTACAGGCGAACCTGCTGGGTGGGCGTGGTCAGGCAGAAGAGCATCACAAAGGTTGCCTAGCTCAACAGTTGTTGAGCTGCTACAACTGAACTGCTAAACAGTTGTGCAGAACTTAAATGCATTGCTGCTGATTCAGGTTAAAAAAGACTTGTCAAACATTTTAGCTTACTATTATATGAGATAATAGTGTATTGAGAATAAGCAGAAGATCTTGAGCAAGATTGTCCAGCTTGCTTAGGTTGTATTTAATCATCAACTGTTATTAAACAGTTGTGACTTTTGCCAAACAGTTGAGCAGAAGTGCAAGACATTGACATTGAGTGCGAAAAAAATCATTGCCAAAAATTTAACAAAATATGTAAAATTTGGATTTGTATGGGCCTAACTAGGCGGCGGACCGAGATATTTGCGAAGGCGAATTAGCTGAGTGGGCGTGGTCAAGCAGGAGTTAGATTTGAACACTTGCTTGAGATAAATTAAAAAAATCGCATGCGACACAATACTTGTATATTTTGCTAGCGTGATACTCCAAATGAATATTTTGGAAAAGTTTTCAATGTTTTATTTTCAAAATTTAAATAACAAATTGAATTAGGTTTGTTATTGTTATTAAATTCAATTGCTAACAATACAACTATAAAAGGCCAACAGATTTATGTGTCACTTTAGGAAAAGTCTTTTTACTAAGCTCTTAGCTTTGGGCTATTGCTAAATGAATGCTTTAGGTCAAAGAATTTTATTTGTGCATACATACATATATGGATTGTTGAATTTGCGACAATTAAATATTGTGTTTTGTGGCAATAAAATGCTTTGTGCGCAAACGGAAGGAGGCGACATTAAAAAGTTGGCAATCTTTGCATATGCGCAACTTTGTCAAACTAAATTGATTTCACATGAAAATGTTTCCTCATTGCCAGCACTCGACATGCGAATACCCTGTGATCGAAGTGACAATTACAAATAGATGAAGTGTGATTTAGATTAAAGCGAGAAGCGAGGGGAGAGGAACGAATTTGCAGTTGACATGTTTGTGCGAATGCAATAAATGTCAATGGTCGCGTGTCAAATGCAGCATGTCAAAGTCAAGTTGAGTCCAGTAAAGAGTTGACTTTGTCATTGTCAGCCAAGTCGAAGTCGGAGGGATGCTGCATTGTTGCCTTCTTGCAAGTGCGCTTTGACACAAGTTGCAACGAGTCATTATGAATTCATGACTTTGACGTTGCCAAAGTCAAAGCCAAAGCCAAGGACGCCTACAGGAATGGCCATAAATTGGCGAGTGATGTAATTAACTGGGAAATACCGAACGAACGAACAAACGAAAAACACACTTGCATCATCACAGCAGGAAACAAAAAGGAAACAAAAACACATCAACATGACACAACAAACAAATTGCAAGAATTTGCAAATGCCCCCGAAAGTATGCTATTAAAATATGTTGCGAAAAATACACAATACAGAAAATGCGTAAATTGAAAGGGGGGAAATGCAAATAGAATGCTTTTATATTCATATACATTTTAATTACAAATGGAATATTTTTCAATATGGTTATTTTTGATATTTGCACCCGACTGTTGTCAACAACAGAGTTGAGTGTAAATATTCTTTGACATTTCTTTCATTTTCTCAATTCCTATTTAAGTTTATTGTACAACGTAGTTCTTTAAATTAAAGCTGCATATTTTTAGAGAATATGTGTTTGCGTCGTGCATAAATATGCTTAATTGTAACAGCTGAATTGGTTTTTTCTTTTACGCTTTTACACTTTGAAACCATTTTCTTGCTTGGCAACAAATATTCTTTGCCATTCGTTTTAGAATTCCATATTTTTATAGGATAAGTTTCTAGTTTTGCAGCAGCTGAATTTGTTTCTCATTTTACTTGATAATTTCAGAGTGAATTTTTGTATAAACTTTTAACTATATATCGTTAAATTAAAAATTAAATATGTATTTTTATAGGATATGTTGCTGTCTAGCTTAAATGCAGCAGCTTAATTTATTTCCTTTCCTTTTCCTTTTTATTTCCTTTTGCGCTTTTACACTTTGCAAATATTTTCTTGCTTGGCCTGAAAAATTAACATAAAACATTTATGGAAATGCCTCAGCAGTGTCGCATGTCTTCAAGTGCGAGTGTGTGCGAATGTGTGTGTGTGTGTGTAGTTTCATAGATTTACATACAATTTGCATATGTTTCCTGTGCGTGTGTTGAAGAGAGAGAGAGAGAGGGAAATGGCGAGCACTCGAAACGCGACTCAAGCCGAGTCGAGTCGAGTTTATCTGTGCGTATGCAAAAGTTTTCCAATTAAAAGTTTGGCGGGCTTCGTCGCCGCGCCTTCTGTGATCTGCTTGCCGTATCCTGCAGCATCCTGGCGAGGCTCAATGCGAGTCAAAAGGCGACAATTATGTCGCATAATGAGCTATAAACGGTGTGCGCTGTTAAGAGTGTGTGTGTGTGTGGATGAAGCAAGGGCGTCACATAATAAATATGCGCAGTTTTTATTTTATACTTCTGCCAATGGCGGTATTAACTGTATGCTAAGGACACATGTCGCTTGTTATTGTTGTTGTTGTTGTGGCTGCTTAAGTGCGCAAACAAAACAGAGAGAGAGAGAAAAAATTACGCATACGTAAGGTAAGCCAGAGCTGTTGCTGCTGCTGCTGCCGATGTTGGTTGCCACCTCTTCTTGCCAAATGAGCCGTGAAACTTGCACGCGTAACAAAGAACACTGCAAGCAGAGACAAACCCCGCGGGGGCGGGGAGGGGTGAGCACAGCTTGGAGGGATTGAGTTTATGGTTTTGGTTGGGAATCTGCTTCCACTTCCCGTTCCCTGCTTTGCCGGCAGGGAGTGCGAGCAAACACAATTGGCATAATCGTTGCTTTGACAGCTTTGACAGATTGTCGTTTATTGTTGGCACCCAAGACTATTGTTTGTTTGTTTTGTGTGTTTCGCCTGGCCTTTGACATTTTGTGCACCTACATACATAGAGAGAAGAACTCTTAGAGTCTAAAGCTCAGCGCTGTGTTGACATTTGCTTGAATTGAAGTTATCATAATCAGCCAGCTGTGATAAAAATAAATACACAGAGAGAGCTGCTGGCTGTCAGTCAGTTTGTCAGCTAGTTACACACTCCGTCAGACTGTAAGATTGCATGAAGCAGCGAGCAAACGAACTATCCACGTCTTTGTCCACGTGCTCCTCCAATTGCATTGTCGCCTCACTGTCAGCAGCAGCGGCAGCAGCTGGAGAAGAAGAGTCAGCCTGCAATAATCGGTAGAAGGCGGAGGC
Source organism: Drosophila niveifrons (assembly GCA_035046325.1). Taxonomy (NCBI): domain Eukaryota; kingdom Metazoa; phylum Arthropoda; class Insecta; order Diptera; family Drosophilidae; genus Drosophila; species Drosophila niveifrons. Next base: position 5,441,091 of record JAWNOC010000063.1, on the reverse strand, counting down.
GGAGGCGAAGCTAGTAAGCCGCCTAGGCACCACGCTGCCATGACGATCATTTGTTTGCTTGTCATTTGCCAGATGCGAGCGCAAAGAAATAAGAAATTCGAATGATGGACACGAAGAAAGGAGCACACGGGGGCCACACAAGACACAAGCGTAAAGCCAAAGAGAAAACAGAAAAGACAACAGACAAGGGTGGCAAGGGAGACAAAGGCGAGCAAAGAGCAGACAGTGCTGTCAACTAGTCAGACCCAAAAGCATCATCAGCTAAAACGGTTTATTAAAGTGTCTAAAAAAAGCGTTTTTTTAATTTATCTAAGTACAGAATCTAAACTAATTGGAATTGGAAAGCATGAAAGTTACTTTTACTTTCCTCGAATACTTTAAACATTTCAGAAATAAATATTCTTTAATATCATAAACTAAAGAAAATTATTTGATTTACAGAATCTAATCGAATTGGATATGAAAGCTATTTAGTTAATTTTCATCTTTAATATTAATAGCTTAGAAGCTATTTGTAGCTTTTCCACTTAAACAGACAAATATATTTCAAGAAAAATTTATAAATGATGATAACAACGTCATCATTGTTATTATTTCAGATTACTTTATTTCTGAAAAATGTGTATATCAGATAATAATATAATATTGTAAAATAGAAATATGCATAACTTTGAGATTTCATTCTTAAATAGAATCATGTAGTTAAAGAAAAACAATATAAGCAATAGCATCGCAGCTTGAGAATTATTGAAGTAAATAAATGAATAAAAGATTAATAGATTTGTAGGTTTTACCTATTTGTCAGTTAAAAACATTAACTATGTATGAGAATAATAATGAGAAAGAAAATGAGTTAGAACAATATGCAATAGAAATATTTGATAAAAAAAAAAAAACATGGACAACAAAAAATGTTCTACTGTTTTTACTTTATTTTAGAAAACTTTCATCTACTTATATTTTAGCTATTTTTGAAAAAAAAACAGAATTTAAATTATTTCTTAAAAACGTATAGTAAAGCTGTATGTTTAATGATTGTTTATACAGTAAACGATTAGGAATGACAAATGTGTTATTAAAAGTAATGTTACTAAAAAATAAACGCAGAAGCCAGACTTGGCATGAAAATAGCTAAATTGACAGCACTGAAAGTAGCTAACAGAGGAAGAGAAAGAGATAGAAAGAGGAGAAGACAGCTGGAGAGCAGGAGATGAGAGCGAGAATGAAAGGTTGTCGTCTGCTTACAGCTTTAAGCTGCCATTAACATTGAATTGCCATTTATATTCACATTCGCATTCACATTCATACGCACACACACTCACACACGCACAGCATTCGCAATGAGGTGAAGCTGCTTGCTGAAATTAGCATCAAATTGATACAAATATAATAAGTTATGCCAAACAATTGCAAATACGAGACGCGCACTCAAAGCAGCAGCTTCAAGTTCAAAGAAGAACTTTAAAGCGTTGCAGGATGCGCATAAGCGAGATAAGCTGCGAAACTTGGCAATTGGATAATTAACTGCCAATTAGTGGAGTGCAGCTTAAAGTTGAATAATTAATAGCCATCAAGTTGGTGAAATTATGGCGCAAATACACGATATCTGAACTCTCTCTCTGCAAAAACTTTGTTAACAACTACTTTGCTTCTGTTATTTTTTTGTTTACTTCGTTTTTGGGTTTGAATTTGTCTATTGCAATTGGAATTCAGTTAGAAATTTTGCAATTTCAATTGACTGCACAAAAAGTTCGCATTTCAGTTTCGAAATGAATTGCAAATAACTTTTGAAGCAATCAGTATTAAATCTTATCTCATGAGATATTTAGTTGCAGTTGCTTTGGGGTTTAATCGAATTCGAATTTCGTTACGAAAATCTCTGCGCAAATAGTCAAAGAAATCTCAACTCAACTCGACTCAATGAATGATAATTGTTCTGTGTGTGTGTGTGTTATTTGTGTTTGGCATTTGAGCGTTTTGCTTGAATTGATGTTCATGTTCAAGGCACAACGCATTAGCTAATAAAATATTGGTTTTAACGATTTCAGCCAACCGATTGCGCAGATAAGAAAATCAAAAAATATGTGAGATTGGATTTTTGAGTGCGTTTTAAGAGGCTGCAAAATACAGAATATCTCTGCTTGCACTTCCAATTAAAGTTTATGTTGTATTCTGAATGCTGCAACAGTTGGTTTTATTTACAAAGGATGTCTTTAGGCACAGTTGTAGCTAATTTCCATTTGCGATGAGATATAAATTACTATATATATATGTTATATATAGGAGTGAGCGCAGATAAAAAGGCATTCTCATAAAGGGATTGGAATTGGAATTGGTATTGAGAGTGGATTTGGTATTGAAACTGAATGCGAAATGCGATGGGTAATAATATTGAATGAGTGCGTGAATACAAGTGCAAGTAAAGTACCTGTTTGTATGTGCATGTGTGTGTGTGTGTGAACAGAAGGATGTGCACAGGACAAACAAACTAATTTTCTATTGAATAACAAACAACAAACACTCACACACACACACAAAACCAAAAGAGCATAAAGAAAACTGCGCATAAAAACTTATGACCATTGGGGGAATGTCCTGGATAAGGGATTGGGTGAGAAGGTGGAGAAGGGGAGTTGAGAGGGTGGAGCAGAACACACTTATATGGGTCTGACAGCAAAACCAAATTGAAAATAATATTAGTGGGAAGTAAGCAAGTAAGAAGAAGTCCTTTGCCTCTCTCTCTCTCTCTCTTAGCATCTCTGTGCATCTCTCCATCGAGAAGCGGTCACTTGAGATTGTTGCTAATTTAATTGGATTTATTTGCGATGTGGCCACAATTTATGACAAGGGCAACCCCAAAGGGGAGGCCAATGCGAATCCGAATGAGAATGAGAATCTGCGGCAGCACTTGATTATAAATCCTCAGCCAACGCATGCCATGGACAGCCAATGGGTTAGATCAGATGGATAAGGAGAGTGGGGGAGGGAGAGGAAAAGGATAATATACTCACTCCCCCATCCAATGGCTTTCTAATTTTACTAACTGAAAACGGGCTGGTAAATTGAGCCAAATTGAGCCAATCTCTCAGCTCTCTCAAGTATTTTCAACCATCGTTGCCTTCCCATTGTTTATTAATGATGGGCAAATTAATTATTTGTTGCCATGCAATGCCAAATGCAGCATACTAATTGGATTTGCCTGAAACTGCAGCCCACAACTTACTGCTACTTATTGTAGACTATACTCATATGTAAAACATATGTGCAAATATTTTCTAGCAAAAGGCACAAAGCATTTCCAGCATCTCAAATAATTGCAAAAGTATCCCAAAGCGTAATTCACGCTTTACGTTTTTGTCAGCTAAAATAATTAAGACGAAAACCATGTAAGGAAAATAATATAATTTTGGAAAGAAAAAGTTCTGCTGTTTCACTTAAAGTCTTTGCGTTGAGGCAGTTAAGTGGGTTATTGTATTATTATTATAATTTGTCTAGCAAGTTTAAGTTAAGCTACAAAATGAATAGTTGTCTTGCGATATTTCATATCAAGTTTAATGAATCTTTATTATTGGTTTGTCATAAACTAAATATAACTATAGATTCATCGATATTTATTCCGAAATAAGAGAAGAAATTTTAACATGTACATGAACAAGAACAATTGGTTTGTTTTTAAAAAGTGATTTTAAATTAATTTCAAAAAAATAGTAAGAAAGTTTCAGTTGAGTGTACTCGACCTTTCTCAATAAGAGCAAAACCGTGCAAAGCACCTTTTTTTTAAATACTGGAAAATACCGGAAATACATTTGGTATATTACTTTAAATAGTGCTATCCTAATATAAGCATAACGGTGCAGACGACTTAAAAAAAAAATACTGAAATATTTCGAAATGCGTATGTGGCCTATAAATACACCAAGTGCTGTCAAAATATACTTTTGTTTCTTAACATATAGTTCAAGATTGATTTGTCCTTTCGCCTGTTGCATAAGTTTCCTCCAATAGGGTAGCGGGTATAAAAATACTGCAATATATCGAAATGTATATTTGGTACAATAATATAAACAGTGCTGTCTCATTAAAAGCAAAACAAATTAGAGCAAATACTGCAATATACCAATAATGTATATTTGGTATATTAACATACCAAATGTAAAAAAAATAGGCGAATCTCTGATACTCTCTGTTGATAACTTTTCATTGCTGCAGTTAAAATACAATTGATTCCATCATCAATATATTTTTGCGCACTTTAATATGACACCATTTATATTTATAAACGGAATTTCGAGAAGCAATCAAGTATCTTTTAATCTACTATATTATTACAAAAAAATAATAGTATTTCAGAATTAATATACATAATGAGATGAACGTAGTGCCAAAGTAATTTAAATGCCATTAGAGAGTGCATAAAGTGCCTTCAAGCAATCGCCTCAATCAAAGTGTTTTAGTTGAACTATTTGCTGGCGCTAGATAGAGATTAAAGTAAAGGGAATGTCCACAAAAAAAGAACGAACAATGAGTACTCATTTGGTCATTCGTTTAAAGACTCTGGCGGCATTCTTGAGTGTTTTTGGCACCGCATAATCTGTAGTATAAATACGCCAATTGCTTGCCATTTTTATGTGTCACCGGCCCTTACATTGTTCGTAAGATAAAGAGAGAGAGAGAGAGAGAGAGTCCTTGGGTTACACTGCTCTAAGTCCGAGTTGGAGTTCAAGTTGTGGCTGCAGTGTCCGGTTGGTGGGCAATCAATTAAATGTGCGGCACGCAATTTCCTCAATGTTGACGCAGGAACCTTACGGGCAAAAGACGAAGGCAACAACGCCAATGCGGCATCGTTGTGTTGCCTCATTAGAACTGGAGCGGGGAGCGGGGCGGGTAGACATTTGCGACCAACACGTAACAGCAACGTGACAAACTTTGCCAACCAACAACAACAACGACAACAACAACAATATTGAGAGCATAAACGAGAGCGACAACAACAGCAAGAGAATCTAGAAGCAATTTAGAGGCAAGCAAGCCAACAATTTAATAGAATTTAAGCAGCTTTTAAGCGGCATGCAGACGACGCAGGAGTCGCGATATCAGAGGCGTGGCAGCGTTAAGGGGCGGCGGGGGCGAGAGGGCGGTGGAGGCTGCCGACATAAATCTGCCAAGCGGAGAGCAGTGCTCATAAAATATCAACAGCAGTAGCAACAGCAACAACAATCATCGAGGCAAGCAGGTAAATGCTGCAGCGATAAAATAAACAGCAACAGCAACAACAACAACAAAACGCGATAAAGTCATTCAAAGTGTTTTAAGCGTTATGAGGTGCAGGGGCAGGGGCAGGGGAGGGGAGAAACGAGCAGACACTTGACGGGTTCGCTGACATTGGTGGCAAACAACATAAAAATTTTCCATAAACAAAACAAAACAAACTGAAGCGAAAAAAACAAAAACAACACAAAACACAACTCACGAAAAATTCTGAGACAGGTGAGCATCAAAGGTGAAGAGGTTGACGTCGAGTCGCGTCGCCTTGGCACTTCTGCTGTTCTCCTCCCCCCTCTCCCTTCTCTCTCTTCTGCCTCTGTTTTGTTGTTTGTTACATATGCCGACGACAGTTTTGATTTGATAACCCCATTTGTTGATGTTGATGTGGTGCTCGGATTCTCGGATTATTATGATTATGATTTTGCATTATTTTGGAGCGCATTTGTTGGTCAAGTGTCTTCGACACATGTTCATAAGTTGTGCATGAGTTGCAATTGCCTCCCAGAGTCCATTAAATACTGTCATAGTGCCGAGGGGGCGTGGTCGTGGGGGGCGTCAGCTTGGGGCGATTGCGAGCGTGTCGTGATTAGTGTCTACTATGATTATGGCTTAGTCGCATTTAATCCACCACCACCGTGTCATCAATTCGCATCGCTGAGAGGAGAGAGACAAGGGAAAAAAGAGTGTTAAAAAAGTGATTATTTGTCTTTGCAAATAACGACGATTTCATTTGCCAGTAATATAGAAAGATAATGTGAATATTTTCATTTGAAAATTGCAATATTTTGAGAGTTTTATCTAATGGGATTTGTCACGTGCTATTTAAATTGCAGAATAAATATTTCAACAATTTTAAAAATAAATAATGGTTAGTTATTCTTATAACTCTGGATTGGCACTGTTTTTAATGATCAGATTGATTTTAGCAACTTTTCCTGTCTTAATAATAAATTCGTGATTTGGTTTTTTTGTACGAGTTCGTTTATTATGGCAATTATCTTAAAACAGAAAAATATTTCCAAAATCAGTCTTAGCTCTAATTAAAGTGCTAATCATGAGCTATAAAATTCATATTTACTCGAAATAAAAAAAATGTTTTGGTATATGTTTTGTTTTTTTTTTGCACTTTGGATAGTGTTGAACGTGACATTTCTGTTATCTGTTTTACAATTAGAAAACCTTTTTTAAAATAATGCCAAAATACATTTAAAAATTAATCGTTTTTTAAGAGTTAATTTCCAGCTTTGCTACTCAAACACTTTAATTTAAAAGAAAAACAATAATAGGAAATGAATTGTCTTGATTGTAAGATTTATTGGGCTGTCCTCTGATAATTCATATCAATTGTTCAAATATATAAATATTTATTTTCTAGGTATTTTACAAAATAATCAAAGAAATTCGCATTTACAAATTGTATTTCAAACTTTGCTGACAAAATTAAGCTGCAAGTAAAAAGGCATTTAAAAAAGTTACTACAAATTTTGTTAAAATTGCAATAAAAATATTTATAGAGCTAGAAATCTAAAATGCAAGTCAAGTATTGTTAGAATTGTAATATTTATTCAGATGGTAATCTTAATTACAAGTTAGTGGCAAAAGTTTCTAGGTATATATTCAAATATTTATTGAGTTGAGAATATTAATTAGAAGTCAATAAAAGCAGATTCTAGTCATATTGTATAAATAGAAATGCAATTAATTAGTATTAAATAAGCATGTTAATCAGGTCACATTCTAGTTAAACGTGCTGATATCATTATTGACTTATAGAGTATATAATGTGTATGTATGTGGAGTGACTTTTATATGTGTTGCCAAAATGTAAAAGTATTTTGAAGAGCATTCGCCTAAAGTTGCCGAAAAGTCTTAATCGAATTTAACTCTTTACTCTTGGGGAGCTGTGTGCGTGTGTGTAAGTGTATGAGTGTCTACTTGTGTGTGTGTGTGTGTTGTCTTTTTATTGCCTGGTTGTGACAACAGATTGCCGCAATACTCGTGCAAACAATTTAAATATTTAGCAAAGCGAGAGATGCAATTTCATTATCAGTGCTCATCTCGCACATCGTCACACACACACCACACACACACACACACACACACTAATACACTTCAGCATTCGCGTCAGTTGTCGCTGGCAATCACAGCACTTGACACCGCCGATCTTATCGCTTATCTACTATATATATATATTTTTTTTTTCTTTTTGTAGTAGTCAACAAACGTTTCGCGTCTGTCAGACGTCAAGACTTTTGCTATTGTTGTAGTAGTTTTTGTTGTTGCTGTTGTTGTTGTCTCTTTTTTCATGGGCACTGATAAGGTTGCCCATCTCTCCCTTAGTCGAGTGTCACACACGAGACATCAGCCGAAATCAAGCCAAGCAAGCAGCCTGTCAAATCTCATCTCATCTTAAACAGGTGACACGTCTGCTTGCACCTGAAAATGTTCTTGATAACAGCGTGATGACGAGCGTCCTTGTTGCATCTTCTAGTTGCATGTCACTTGCCACACTCTATTCCACATGTGGCAGCCTGTCAATGTGTGTGTGTGTGTGTGTGTGTCAAATCTAAGTGCAGCTCACAATTTCAGCTGCCATTACACGCTGCTATGTTAGACACATAGCACAGCAAATTCCATTCATGCAAATGGTAAAATTTGTAATTGTCTGTCACTTGTAATTGTTTGATAATTGAATGCAACGCATGTCGAGCGTTTTATCAACTCGGGAAATGCACTTCAAACAAACTGTTAACTGTTAACAAATGCAATAAGCAAACATGTCTATTTATTTATGTGATAACAACAAACTGGTGTTGTTTACTGTCTGCCACTGCAATTGGCAATTGTTAAATCAACTTGACGGCTACCAAAAAAAAAAAACTATTCAACGCTTTTTGATGGCCAAACTTTCGCTGCGAAATGAAATCAAGTAAACGTGGCAACAAGCAACGCAAAAAACACACGCAAACACTAAAAAGCGAAGAGAATTTTGGCACAAAAAATGAAATCCCCACAACGCCGAAGAAGTAAATGCATTTACGTAGGAAAAATCAAAAATGATGGAGCGAGCAGCCAGCTAAATATTTTGCCAGTATGGAAAGAACGACCCAAAAAAAAAACATTGAACAAGTTAGGCAACAACGAATATTAAATACTCTAAGAGGGAATTTTTAAAAGTTGGAATTTGTTTCAGTTTAGATAAAGATTGCAGAGCAGAAAGAACTCAATACAATACTTAATAGCTCACATTTATTTGAAAGCAATTTCCATATTTGAGAGATTGGGTGAGAAAATCAAAAACGTTTTCAATGCACAAAAATATATTAAATGGTACATTTAAATTGCTTTCCAAAACTATTGAAAATCTCTAATTAGATCTTATTGTATTTGATTTTTGGCAAGAGGTACGAATTTTGGTGCATAGACAAATAACTACAGTATTGATGATTGCTATAAATATCGTTATGATTAGATAAAGGTTTTGTTTGGCTGGCAGTCTGGTATATTTTCCACTTTATGGTATATTTTGAAAGTAGTACTTCGGTATATTTTAACAGTACATCAATATATTAAATACAGCATTTAGTATATTTGAGTATTTTTCGGTATTTTAATTTAGTATATTTCTAAAATTCGAGCACACTCGACGCTATCTATCGTGTTTTGACACTCAGCTATTCATTTCCCGCTGGCATTTTCTATATATTAACTAAAATAGTTACATACTATATATGTGAAATAGCCAGTAAACAAAGTGCATAACAAATCGATATAGAACAAAGTTTGTTAGTGTATTTGTGCATACCCTAAGCTCGAGGATTAAACTTCGTTTAATTCATCTAAGCGCGCTGATGGAATTGCATTTGTGTGAGGGAAGCAAAAATGCAATGTTGTTGCTGGTTGCTGTGTTCTCCACGATATAGAGTAAAAAACACAAAAATCATCACCACATGAGTCAGTGTAGGTGTGTCTCTGTGTGTGTGTGTGTGTTTGTGTGTGTGTATCTGTTTCATCTTCACATGGCACTCGCCAACGGGCATAGCGGGCGCAGTCCAGTGGAGCGTGAATGTCGGAAGTACACTTGACGTGAGCGGAAATGCCGTTAACTGTTACCTGCATGCTCCCTCTCTTTCTCTCTTTCAGTCTTTGTGCCTTTGCCATTTCGCGTGTCAGCTTGTAGAGTCAGTGCATCAGTCAGCAAGTCAGTCAGTCAGAAGTCAGCCGCCCACTCGTTGCAATCTCATTATCAGTGCTATATAAATGTGCTGCATATTTTCAAGAGCATCTGTTTATTAGTCGCAGGTCTTAACAACTCTCAAAGTGTTGGCGTTCTTATCTGCAGACCAAAGAGCAAGATGAATCTTTAAACTTCAACTCAAACATAATATAATTTGTTATCATTTATTGCCCATTATTGTCGTGTTTAGCAGCTGTTGAACAACACAAAATGACGACATTCAACTAATTGAACACATAGCCATAGAAAGTTGTTTTCGTTCTTATACCCCACGCAGTTTAAGTCCTCAACTTGGGTGTAATGATTCTCATTTTAACTATTGAGTTGGTGAAATATAATATAATGAAATACAAGTAAGAAAGCTACTCTCGAGTGTGCTCGACTTTGAGATATCCGCTAACCATTTTGAGTCACAGCAAAATATTGCGGATTCATCTTAAAATAATGAATAATTACGAAATGGTATAATTGGTATATTGATGTACTACAATCAAAATATACCGTAGACTACAAAATATACCAGATTGTCAGCCAATGCAGAGCTGTAACTTAAAGTGTAAATAGTAACAAAAATATATTAAATACTAAATAAATGTACTTATGGACAAAGCGTAGCATTCTTATGTCGATCACTTTTCTAGCTTTCAAATGTTGTACTCGTTCTAAAAATAAACATTATCAATGTTTGCTACATGAGATCGTAATTGGTCGCTATAAAAATGTATATCATCCTCAACACTTTAAAACAAATACTACAAAATACAAAGTATTTATATTTATTTCCCTGACTTGGCTATAAATATTTTCAAAATACTTAATATTTATATGTTAAATTTATACTTGACTATAATTATTTTCAACAATTTGAAATTGAAATGTTTTCTTTTCAAGAATAACAAAACTTGAACTTTATGAACATTTTTAGAACTTAAATATTCTAAAATTGTGCGTTCCACTTTTCTGTAATAAGTTTTTCAGTACGTATCGCGCTAGGAAAAAAAGGCAACAAAATGTCGCATGCGATTCTTAATTTATGTCAGACATAATCTTGATGAAGCTCTTCTTCTCTTTGGTCCCAATTACCAACAGCGTGCTCTCTATACAAGTCCTTTACCTTGTATGTTTTAAAAATCGTGCTATTAAGAGGCCAATACAAAATTAAAGCTTGCCATTTATAAATCTAAAGATATTTAATGGAATTCCACAAAATTGAAAAGTTTATAAATATCGTGACAATTCAAATTCAGAACTTGACAATCGAATTTCGTTTCTCGAACTCTTTCTTATTTGTTTCACTGTTTTTCTAGTGATTTCATCACTTAACAGCAAAGTAAGACTAATGATAGATGATCTCCAACAGATTGATGTAAACAAATGAATAGTGCGAAAGAGGAAGTGAAATCAGTTGGCATTATTCCTTTTGGCTAAGTGAGATTGTCATTTGTTAGGATTCAGTTTGTCAGAGATTTGTGGCCTTTTGACTGTCATTGTGGCTGGCATTGTCTCTAGGTCTATGGCATTGCTCTCGCCTTATTCACACAGACTGACTAGCAGATAGACAAAGACAGAGAGAGAGAGAGAGAGAGAGGGAGAGCGAGCTAGCTAGCTAGCTGGCAGCTCATTATCCTTGGCACTGTGCAGCAATGCTTTAAAATTGATTTTCCGCTTTATTTTCTTTGGATTATTATACTTCTGCTTATGTATAAGTATTTATATATGTGTGTAGTTGTGTGTGTGTGTTTTGTTTGATTGCTATGTCTGTGTGTGTGTGTGCGTTTATAATTTTGCAGCTTTTTTGTGTCAACGTCTCTGTGTCGTCGTGCATTGTTTGTGTTTGCTGTTGCTGTTGTTTATTGACTCTGCTGTGGCCTATGCGAGAATGTAGACTATGTGTGTGTGTGCGTGTGCGTGTGTTTGTTGTACCTGTTAGCATGTCGAGGCACACACACATAGTCAGGCAGGCCATGGCACCGAGATGTCCTTTCATTTGGCATGCAAGCGACGGCGCCGCATCGTCCTCGACAGTTTGTTGCTGCCGTGCGACAATCGTTGGATTCTTTGCTCTTTCTGCATGTGTTGGTGTATGTGTGTGTGTGAGTGTGTGTGTGAGGGTGCCTGTATGAGACGCTTGTCTTTTGACTTGATTACATTTCATTTTATAATACATTTTTGCCACCGCTTGCCGCACTTTTCACTTTCCACCTGACCATTCGTCGTCTTTGCCGTCGACTTTCATCATTACAGTTGTATTATTATATGGCAGCATGTTGGCACTACTCTTGCCCTTCTTCTTCTTCTTCTTTGCTCTGCTTCTTTGTTTGTTGTGATTCCCAGTTGTAGTTGCTCCTTCCCATTCTCTTCTTATTTCTGCTGCCGCTGCTGTTGTTCACTTTGCCATGCCAACTGCTGCCCTTTTTTCCTTTTTCTTCTTATTTTTCGGTGGCTGCCATCTTTGTGCATTTCCAATGCGACACCACGCGCCTACCGCCCCTTCCCCTTTGCCTCCCCACAGCTTTTGTACACATTCTTGACCCAGTCTTGGGCTCTGACTGAGACGACGACGAGCGAGCGAGCGAGACTCATGTTTATTTCATGCTCTCGGGTCAGTTGCTGGCCTCAATTTATGGCCTGAAGACTTTAGTTCTTTAATCTGTTAGGCCTTTTGGGCTTTTGGCCACAGATTTTCCTGTTTGGCTTTTAAATGCATTTCTCCATTTGATTGCCTCCAACACGTTGTCAATTTGTCAATTGCCGGCTCACAGCATGCACTCAATATGCACACTAACACACACTCACAAATCATGTAGTCGACTGCCAGATACCCGTTAGCTATTTAAAGATGAAAATAATCTAATTATTTGCATTATTAGTTTTAATGCACTCTGAATCTAAAACAAACCTGATAATTTATTGTCAACAAATTTGGAGTCGCTTGCTCTTAAGATTTTGAGATGAGGCCAAAAATGTTTGCTTATTTTTTGTTCTTTTTGAAATGAGTATCGTAATGATATATAAATTTTCATTTTCTAAACTGGAACTTGTTGGGTTCTATAGGTAAAAATTAAGACCGACAGTGCAGACCTTCAAATCAATTATACTTATTTTAAATATATAAAGAGGTAGGTTTGAAAAAAATTCAAATTCATTGAGAATTTCCTTAAATGTTTGCATCTCTGCAATACAAACCGGCAAGTGCTTAAAATTATAGTTGTAAACTTGCCCAATTTTGGCAAAATTGTTGCTGAGACTACTCATTTATAATAACAATACTAAAATGAACTTTTCTTAAAAAAAAAATGCTGAATTTCAATATTCTTATTTCACAAACTTTTTGCTACTCTGCAAATCAAGGCAGAAGGTTAAAACTCTAATTCAATTAACTTGCCCAATTTTGACAAAGTTCTTGTTGAATCTACACAATAATAATAATAATATTAAAATTAGCATTTTTTGTATAATTGAAATTTCTTGAGTATTTCAAAATAGTTTTTTGACAAAATTGCCACTGGGTAAACATACCCAATCAGCTTTGTAAGCTATCGGGTATTGAAATTGTGCTGCCGTTTGTCCACTTGCTGGCCCTTGAGGTTTCAGTTGCCGGCAAACGCAGTTGAATCGCTTTCTCTGTCTGTGTATGTGTGCGTGTGTGTGTGTGTGTGTGTTAGCCTGCATATTGTATGTATGCACATATTCATTAAAAATGTAAGCACTTATTTACACTTTGGGCGCCATTGTGACGCACTTTACCGAGTGGCAGCAGCAACAGCAGCAACTGCGGCATCAGCTGAACACGGCCATTGCCACTGCCACTGCCACTGTCACTGCCATTGCCTTTGCCTTTGACCCCTTGTGCTCTTGGCGCTGCCTCGATGCACCCCTGTTGCTTGCTGTCGAGGACATCGATGGCAACACTTCGTTGTCCTTTACGGCTCGACCAGCGTTGCCTGCCTGCCTGCGTCCTGTTTGACAGTCGAGGCGCCAAAGCAACCGCACTGACCACAAGGTCCATCTGCTCTGCTTTGCTGGCCAGCTCTCGCTAGCTGGCTGTCAGTTCTCGTCCAATTTCAAGCGTGCAACGACTTTGCCTTTGACTCTGGTTGCACATCTGGTCAACTAATCATATTTGTGTCGATCGAAGCGGCTAACTTTGTTTTTGGCAATCGGCTGTGCACTTATTGGCGTGTTGGTTACTTTGTGCTCAATTCGATATTGAACTGCTTTGAAGACTGCCTTCAAATGTTGCTCAACTCGTTACTCGTTCGTAAAATTAATGTAAACTAGCGAGTTAATTAATGTAATTTCCCATAATATTTGCACTTATTCGATAAAATTGCAATAAGTTGTCCATTTTCATTTAAGCTATCGTTCATAGATTGCCGAACTCGTTACTCGTTTGTTTTGCTTGACTTCTAAAACGAAGTAAACCAATTCACTGCTTATATTTCTAATAGGAGTTGCACTTTTCTTTCACTAATTTAGATAGTGATAAAACAAAAAACCTTTTACTATATTCTCGTTATAGCTAGCTTTAAATGTCCAGCGAGTGACTCGTTTGTTTTGCTTAAGTTAAACTTCAAAGTTCAAGTCGCTGCTTTATTTTCTAACAGTATAATTAAATTAAAATAATTAAAATTATCTTAAAATTTAGCACAACTCGTTACTCGTTGTGTTAAAACAAAATAATATTGAGCTTTTCTTCACTAGTACCCTACTCGTTACTTCTTACTGGTTTGTTTACTAAACTTTAGCTTAAGTAATTAGATGCTTTATTTTCTTTTGCTTTATTTCTTTGCTATTGTTGCTAACATTCGCTAACAAAACAAAAAATGTTAGTTGCATAGTATTTATATTTATTTCAATTGGAGTATGCACTCGCTGTCTTTTATTGTACAGTAAAATATTATTCGTTGGTTACTCGATTCTTTTATTGCATACAATTCGCTAAAGGGAATTGAAAACACTAACGTAAAGCTCGAAAGCCTTTCGCCATTTACTCGCTGCCCTTCTGAAACGGTCTTTGTGTGTTTTTGCTTTTTTTTTTGGATAAAATAAAACCACTCACTGGTTTGTCACATTCATTTTTAATTTGCTCGCCCAGTTATCGTATTTCTCTTATCGAATTTCGACATTTTCTCTGCCTTGCTTTCTTTTCTGCCTCATACTCTATTTATGTCGCGTTGCTTTATGTATATTGTATGCTTAACACTACGATAAGTCAACTCGTTGTTGTTCACCTTGTTTTTCTGGTTGTTAATTAATAAATTCAGCAAACAGAAGAAGGAGTCGCCGTGTCTGTGGAGTGTGAGTTTGGACCCCCCCAACAAAAGAATTGGGCATAAGAGTATTTGAAAATGAATTGCAATTTCCTGTACTCAAATCTCACAATGTTAACTGAGGCGTGAAATTATCAAACATAATGCATGGCAAAATTGTAAAATATTCATAATACGGGAAGCAATTGCATAGGGCAAAATTTGTGTGTTGCTGGCTACTCAATCAAAGTTGGCGGAAAGGGGAAATGGAAAGTCCAAGTGTGATACAAATGATAGCCGTTAATGCCTTTTGACTGGGCCAAGATTTGCCGTTATCTAACAACATTGCTAATATTCTTTTAAGTGTGTGTGTGTGTTGATTATCATTGTTTGCTGTCTAATGGCATTTAACAACAATGAGATGACACAATGCGACAAGCGAAGTACTTTAAAATTACTGCATTTAGTACAATTAATTGCACTATGAACAAAAGTGCACAAAAGTGCAACAACAGCAACAACATTAAATAGCAGCTGGGGAAATCGTCATTAACAACAACGCTGCCAAATCAATTAGACACTTTAACAACAACAACAGCAACAGCAACAAATTGTACACGTGTTTTATAATGCGATGATGGGGTCATTCAAGCGGGTCAAATAAAGCGAATCAACTGCAACCGATTCGACAACTGAGAACTGAGAGCTTCGAACTAAACATGACTACAACTCGAAATCAGACTCATGACTGACACTCGCAGTTATTATATAGATTCAATATTTTTTTTTAGTATTATTTCAATTTCAATATACTTTTTTGTCTTTTCTCCATATGACAAAAATATATTTTATAATAATTATATTTAAAAATATTTAATATCCTGTTCAACCACATTCACATTCTTAAAAATGTCATCATCATCATCATCATTATCAGATACCTCCAAATCAATAATCGATCTTACTGCTGCTTCCTGTTCCTCTAGCGGAATGTGGAAAAGTCGACTGAATTTCGGTTTTTTTGGCGGTGCAACGATTGGAATTGGAAGTGGTGGTAGCAAAAGTTCCTCTGTGTCTTCATCGTCTTCGCTTATATCTATTTCCTCCGTAGCATCCACATCAATGAAAACGTCAGAAGTCACAGTTTCGTCGTCAGATATTATAGTTTCCTCCACAGGATTGGCAACTAAGAAGCTCTCAGTTTCTTCGTCAGATATTAAAGTTTCCTCATCATCAGTATTGTCATCCAAGCAAATGACATTTGGGTTCAGAAATATTTTAGCTTTGTCTACCATAGCCTCATTAGAGGAGCTCACAGTTTCATCGTCTAAACATATAACCCTCTCATCAGACGATAAGTCAAGCTCCAATGGAGCTTCTGAGAACTTTGCAATCTTCTCTTTCGATGAGCATGCTACATTTTCAGATTCGTCATCTGATATCACAATGATATCTGATGCCAGCGTCATACAAATGCTCCTAGTCAATGACTTGCATTAGTCAAATTGTCAAATTTACATCATTTCTTTCATACTCACTCTTTCTTGATTGATTTCTTCATTGGGTTTTCAAAGCTGCGCTTCATTGCTTCAGTCCAATTCGGATTCATTGTTCAAAAAATTAATCACACTAATTGTGCAAGCTTAAGAGTAAAAGAAATTTTTGTTTTCTGTCTCGGTCTGCTGTCAGGCTACAAAGACGTAGGGTTACCGTCTAAGATAGACTTTTTTTAGTGTTGAAAAGTGCAGCAGAGATTATCAGAAAATTGGCCATCAAAAATTGGTCGATTAGCAAAAAAATAAATACTAATAAAAGGTACTAGATTACAGGGTTGCAAACAATTAGAAATTCGAAGTAGATATGCTCAGCATGGCTGAAAACCGCTAAGGATTCAATTTAATAAAAGAAGCTGAAAAAGAAAATAATACAAAAATATTGTCATATTGTCAACAAATTTAAAATGAAAACTATATAATACTTGATATATGAGAGTATTTATTCTATTCTGTAGCATCAATAAATATGCAAAATCGATCGAGTTACAATATTTAAATGCAATGCAAAGTCATGCCAGACAACAGTCCTTAAATTCCAACCTTACACATGGCAATGCATTCATTAGCATGTCATCGGGGCAAGTTCAAGGTATTTCGAGGGCACCACCCACTGCCAAAACAAAAAAAGTAAATAAAAGACAACAACAGCAGCAGCAGCAGCAACAACAAACAAAAAGTGAAAAGAAAATTCTTAGCGATTTCGCAAAGGCCGCCGCCAAGCGTCGAGCAACGTCTTATCTTATCAGTTTGAAATGTTGAAATAACCGAGCGGCAAAATTTCTATAAATACAACAAAAAACATTTCGCTCTCAATTCAAAGCAGGTGGCAAGAGGAAGGTCGAGTTGATGTTTGCAAAAATCAAAAAAAGCAGCTATTCAAATAAATGGAAATATGAAATTAAAAAAAATTGCAAAAATAATTTTAGCCAAAAGTTTCGTTGTCCTTTAAACAAGTTGTTATAAGACATAGCTATCCCGACGATCGCTAGCTTAATTAGCTGCCTCTCTTTCGCTCTAGGTTGTGTGTGTGTGTGTGTGTTTGCTATCTATTCTATCTATCTATCTATCTCACCTGCCTGCACCTTATCAGACTAGCCGATAAGCTGCCAAGTTTTGCACATTGTTATTGTTGTTGCTCTTGTCGTCAGCTGTTTTGTTGTTGTTGTTGTCGGCAGCGGCATCGCCCATCGGCATCGACATCGACGTTCCATTGTCGTTGTTACTGTTGTTGTTGTTGTTGTTGTTGTTGTTGCCGTCGGCGTTGTCGTTGTCGTCGCCGTCAGTTTCGGAACAGAAAATTCAAATCAGTTCCCGACGCGTCAACGGCAACATCGAGACTTTAAAATCGTCGAGCGGCGTCCGTTTTTGTTTTTTTTTTTTCTCTCTTTTTATTTTTTGATAATTGTTGTTGTCCCAGACTTCGTTCGAGTGTTCGGGTGTGCGTGTGTGTGTGTGTGTGTTGCTTTAAATTACAATAAATCAAATCAAGTCAAACACAACTCGCGTTTTCTTCAATTGTTTTTTTTGGCAACAAAATTTCATACATTCGACGATTTAGTTGCTTGTTTATTTATTTATTGTTTGTGACAACTCTTTTGCAAATCGGCATTTGCAATGTTAAATTTCTAAGCTGTGACGAGTTTTGTTATTTGGTTTTTACGCTTGAAATTCATTGAAGCAAACAAAAATGTTGCCCGCATATTTATGGCATTTCCTGGGTACGTATAAAACCGACAAAAAAAAAAAAACAAAACCATGTGTTTGTTTATTCGCATAGAGGCATTCGGTAAAATTGAATATGTATTGTATTGTATTGTATTGTATTGTAGTATTGCCCCCGCGACGCGACTCGACGGTGCACTTGAATTTCTAATTGCACTCGTTGTCGATTTTTATGCGAACGAACACAGCCGAAAAAGTCATGAATTGTTGCATCGAATTCTATCGCCGAGTAAGCTCCAACAAACTAAAGGATTTCCTATGCAAACCACAGTCAAAAGCAATATACACACATACATACATATATATGAAGTCGGAAAAGTGCAGAGTGAAAGCGAGAGTGAAAAAGAGCTGAGCAGAAAAAGAATTGCAAAAGTTGTTGGGCAAAAAAAAAAACGCAAACAAAATTTTTAATTTCGTTGTTTTTCGTTTTTTTTTTATGCGTGTTAAGTGTGTCTTTAAGTGTGTGTGTGTGTGTGCGTGCGTGTGTGTGCAATAATTCGCGGTCAAAGTTTTAATGTAAATATTATTATTTGCTACAGTTGCTATTTTTAGACAAGCTTATTAGCAGCCTCCAATGAAGCGCGCACTCTGAAAACTTGAATACGCTCTTTTATGAATCAGTTAGCAGCTTTCAGACGACGACACGAATTCTTTATATAGCCAAGACATACACCCGCAGCTGTGTGTGTGTGTGTGTGTGTGTGTGTGTGTGTGTATGCCGGTGTTATGTCGCTTGAACGGGTCGTATACTTGATTTGATGAACTCAACAACATTGTTGCATTTCATTCTTTTTTTTGCTATTTTTGTGTCTCTTTCCTCGTTTTGCTGTTGCTTTTGTTTTCATTGTCATTTCTGCCAGCTAGCTTCTGCTGCTGTGCTGCGATAAGATTAGGCTGAAGACTATAGAAGAAATCAAATTTGAAATCAAAAGCCAGATTGTCGCGTGACTTGCAACGCAATTTTCATTTGTGAACAAAGTTTATTCGATGTTCGACGCGGCGTATGCGCAATGTTCGCCCTTCGCTTCTTCACTTGTTGCGCCAACAGCGAACGCAACTCGTAACAGACGGACAGACAACATGAGAGACAGACAAGACAGTTAGTCAAAGCAGATAGACTGAACACTGACCCAGTTAACAAATGGCAAATGTCGAAGGCACGTCCTCGTTCTTATTGCTGTTGTTGTTGTTATTGTCCTCGACCTCTGCGGCCTTGTCCTCTTCTTCTTCGTCGTCGTCCTGTCGTTAGCTTCCTCGCACACGTTGCTGCATACTTTGCGGCGCCATTTGCTTGCTCCCTTCCAGCAAACATTCCCTTATACTTTGTGTATACAAGTATTTGGGCCATGAGGAGAGAGACAGAAAACGATACCGAGCAAGAGAGAAAGAGAGAGCGAATGAATGCGAAAAAGACCCTTAACATTTGCCCGAAAGGCGCTAACTAATCCTTCTCTCTATTTTTATGCCACACACACTCTTCTCATCATCTTATTTCATGTGTCTTTGTCTTTGTCTTTGGCTTTTGCAGTCGCGTCGCCAGTCGGTGAGCTTTACAGCAATGCCGCCGGGCGTTCTAGTCAACGATAGCCGGGCCAATTCCACCGATGACATACAAATCGCCCTGGCGCCCCACATCCAAACCTATCTAAGTCAAACCGGACGGAGGCATTCCTGCTGCAGCGTCATGCTGCCGGTGGCCTTTGAGCGAGCCGCCGCCAAATCCTGGCTGGATCCCAAGTTCGATTCGCCCGTTCTCGAGGAGCAGTTTCAGGCCAGCGTCTTTCCCCACATCCGCATGCGATATAGGTGAGTGAACAATACTATACATATATAGAGGTGTGAGCGCTTAAGCGGAGTATGTATTTAGACCCTTTATTAAGGCGAAAAAGTGCAAAAAGAGTCTAATAGGTTTTCCTAAGTTTAAATGTGCGTAAAAGGCAAGCGCATTAAATATAAAATATTTAGTATGTATATACTAAATCTTTATGTATAATTTTCTTGTATATATTAACATAAATAATATTCTTAGTGAACAACAATAGCCGAGTAGATTTATCCACATCTGTCTATTTGTCCGATCTTAGCAACTATAAAAGATAAACCCACCTCCCTTTTAGCATGAGTTTTTTTTTCGATTTTATTATCAACTAAAACTAATGATGAGACATCTCAAATTTAAGCACCAATTTATAAATAGTATACTAGCTGAAATGTTAAAACCATTATATCACATTTAAAATCAATGAAACTCAATAATTTATTACAAATTTCAATGGCAAATACCAATATTTACTTTTGAAATATTTTGAACTACACATATTTTGAAAGGGTCTTATGAACCTTATATATTCGTTTATAAAATTTCATGACTATTGATTCGTATATATGTAGAGGATATTAGTATTATTTATAAAATATAAAAGTTTTTCATATAGCATTCATGCTGACAATGCAAAACCCTTTCTTTCATAAATATGCACAAAGAAACCAAAAGTAGTTAACATGTTAAGTAGATAGAAAAAAATGAAAGGGTCTATAAAAGTCGAAATTTCAATACAGCTTTCACACTTGCAAACTATAAAGTATATTAATTGCAATTGAATGCTGTCGAGCAACATTCTAACTAGACCAATAAGATGTACAAGGGTCGATCAAAGTCGAAACTTGTATATTGTTTTCCCACTAGCTTTGTTTTGCTTTTGCTTTTGCAAGAGTAGCGCCGACAGGCGTTGCAATTAAATTTAAATGCTCAAAGCGAGAGAAACGCGCAGCAAAACAAAAACGAGTGTCAAATTGCATTCAATTAGTTGAGCTTTCCAACTCCAGCTTCAACTCCAACTTTAACTTCAGATTCAGCTTCTGTTTTCCGCTGGCTTTCTGTGCGTATAAAGTGTTGTTATTAAAACTTTAATGCGCTTCTCTCCCAACAGCGCCAACAGCGCTGATATTTAAAACCTCAGTGCAAAAAGCGGCGCTTCTAAATTACAAATTACATTCATTTACCCAAATCGGCATCGACATCACACGACCCCAGACTATCTAGAGATATAATATGTTAGTTAAAGTTCGGTGAGAACACATAGGAATAATTACAAAATGAAATACGCGTATGTTGCAATCTTGCCGTGCATTTTATCATAGCAGCCAGTTATGTACTAATGGCTTTAATAATTCCTGGAACAAACGTGCAACGACTATCAGAAAACGATCACATACAAGTCGATATATACGGGAAGCATAAGAGCACGTGGTGGCTCACTTAACACGGGTCACCCACCATGTTTTTTTTGTTTCTTATCCACCCAACACCCGCATGACAATAACAACAACAACTAAAGCAACAACAAAAGTCTACGAAAGCAATTTGCCCACCGAGTGTGCGTGACTTTCAGATACTCGATAACTATTTTTAGGGCATAGAATATGGCAATTCAAAGTGATTTTTAGCTCACCAAATTTGTTTTATAAATAACTTTCTAGTTTTTTTTTTTCTTTTTTTGCGGTTATCTGATCGGTATCAAATATAGACAGATTGCTTTCAAAAGAAATGTAGTACATATAAGAATAATAGTATATCCTAAACTTGTTATAGTTAGCTTTAAGAGTTCTGGAGAAATTGCACTCAATTCTTTTAAAACTATTAGGAATTGTAATTTCTAGAGAAGGATAGTTGACAAGGAAGTAAGAAGGTGAAAAATAAATAGATAGTATATTATATTGGTTAAAATGTTTCTAGTTAGCTTCAAATATGCCTTCAAAGCTTCATGGAAATTTCATTAAAATGCTTTAAATCTTATATCGAAATCATATGTGGCGTAATATCTGTTAATTTGTGGGAAACTTAAAAATAAATTCAGTATTATTGTCTGAACTTCCTCCACTAATCAACTTTAGAGTTTTATTATTTTATTAAGTTATGAACAACTTGTCAATGTTAGCTTTAAAATGTGCTTAAAGTGTTTTATACAAAAATCCTTTTAATGCTTTAAATTGTAACATTATTTTCCTCATTATTTTATCTGATCGGTATCAATCATAGACACATTAGTCTGGGATTAAGAGGGGGCCAAATTAAAATGAAATTTAGTATTATCTGAACTTGCTCATTTTAGCTTTAAATGTGATTTGAACATTTTTGGTAAAATTGCAGTAATTCCTTTCTAAAACTTTAATGCCTTTGCCCAAAGCTTTCATTTCAATGTTGTCAAGTAAAAGCTGCTTAATGGCAGTAAGTCTTTTTAAAGCTCTAAATTGTGTTTTTTAAATAACATTCTCTTGTTTATTTTATCTGATCGGAATCAATCATAGACAAATTAGTCAGGGAATAAGTAAGGGTTAAATTAGTATTGTATGAACTTGTTAATGTTAGCTTTTAATGTGCTTGAAACAGTTTAGCGAAAGTGCAGTAATTCCTTCAAAAACTTTAATGCTCTTATTGTTATTATTATTGCGACGCTTAAAGCTTTCATTTGAAAGCTGCTTAATGGCAGGCAATTCCAAAATTAATCACGTTGAAAGCTTGCGCACTCTGAAAATAATAATGATGACAAAAACAAATATGAACTTAAAGGCAAACGTCAATTTTTTTTGCAAGTTGCTGCGATTGGACTTTAAGTTTGATAACCTTTTGTGCAATGCTGTTGAATTCGACAAACAAATCATGAGCGCCTTCTGCTATCCTTCGAGGTGCTCTTGAAGAGCAGAAGCAGAAATAGGAGCAGGAGCAAGAGCTGTGCACAGTGTGCATAACCAGCTGCGAGTTCAACTTTCGCACGTGCATGCAATCAACCCAACGCCCAAAAGGGCAACCAATGAAGCAAGCCAAGAGCCGAGAGGAGAGAGCGGCAGGCGGTAGATCGAAGGGGACAGACCGACCGACCGACCGAGTGACTGACTGACTGACTGACTGACTGTTTGCCTGGCTGGGTAAAAGAGGCAAATTAGTTGAGAACTGCGCAGGATGGCAAAATTGCTGCCATAAATGGCCGCTTGGCGTGCTTTAGAGCAGCTCTCAATATGTATGTTACTAGTAGTAGTAGTGTGTGTGTGTGTGTGTATGTTTGTTTGTTTCACTGTTTGGTTTGGGTTTCAGTTTGGCTGCCATTGCAGGTCAATGCCATTTGGCGAGCACCGCAATTGCAACAAAAAGGAAAAATCTGAAACAGAAACAACGACTACAAAATGTTACACACACCAGCCAGGCAGGCAAATCGATTGAAGCAAGTGCCGAAATATCAAAAAAAAAAAACATATATATAAACTTTTTGCCATTTTCATATTTATGGCACCCATTTATGAGCAACAAATAAATATGGCATAAATTCTCATTAAACGCCAAGCGATGTTTCCGCTGCCTGATGCGCTTTTTATTGCTGCAACTTATTATCAATCTTCAGACGCTAGACCTAAAGACATAAAGTCAACCCTGACATGAAGCTAATATAATTTGTTAAGTTCTAAAAATAGGCAACATTTGCGAAATAATATTTCAAGAAAGTCGAATTTGTTAAGTTCTAAAATCGACATTTTCAAAACAAGATTTCAAGCTTTAACTACAAATTTTAAACGAACAACATTTTAAATGTGAATTTGATGAAATTCATCGATTTAAGAATTAATTGCATTATGATAAATTTCTTTTCATTTTCTTTTAATTCTCTTCCTTGCAATTTTCAACTTGTTTTCAAAATTCTCCAGCTTGAATGTTGCATTAATTAGTTAATGATCAAAGCTTAAAATTTGCAGCTGCATTTCCTGCCTGCCTGCACTTTTCGCATTTCTTTTCCGCACAATGAACTCGAAGATGCCGCTGATTGCTGAATGTCTCTGCTCAACTTGCAACTGCGACTACAAACTTCAACTTTGCCCAGTGTTGCACACAATTTTTGTCGTTAATTTGACGAGTTTGCTGAGGCGATGAGTTCTCTTGCTTGCTTGCTTGCTCTATTGCCTCATGGCTGCCTTGTCACCTTGTCTTGAGTGTCGCAAGCTGTTTAATGAAAGCCGCAACGGAACGCAATGTTGCAAGTTCCAAGTGGCGAGCTGCTGCAGCTGCAGCTGCTGCTGTTGCAACCAATGGCAACGGCAAAGGAAATGGCGAATGAGTTTATCGCGCGAAAGTTTTGCTCCTTGATTTGCTGTTCATTTGCCCGCCATCTAAGTTGCCCCCGTTCAACTGCCTCTTCGCCTCCTTCCCCTCCTCCTCTACCTCCTCCATTAGCGGCATTTCCCATCCCCCTTGCAATGGCTTTTAAACGGGCCACACTAATTAGTATGAATGTCCTGCCAGCCAGAAGGCTGCGAGCTTGCAACTCGCATAAAATGTGGCCACATAGACAAGGATGGGGGCATTAACTGCAAGGAGAGACGCCTTGCAATCTCGCTTCCTACATTTCACTGACCTACATTTTTCGACCAATGATCGGTTTTTCACTCTGCCACGCTGGCAGTAAACTGGAGAGCTTGTGCCACATTTTGATTTATCGTCGTATCAAGGCGGATGATTAATTCAGCTCTTCATAATCCACAAACAGAAACATTAATTTCCCTTTATCAGGCGGTGAGAGTAATCAAATAAATAATGGCATGCTCAGAAAATATTTTAAAAAAGGGTCAAAGTATTTTATCATTTGTAGATAAGGTAAAAAAGAAACTCTTAACAAATCAATATACATATAAATGGTAACTAAATAAATGTAATGCAAGTTTAGACAGCTAAAAAGAGCACAAGCCTTTAAATTGATTCTTATTAGTTTCAAACAAATATGAAACAACACTGGAAAGGGCACTCAAACAAATTGACTAAGAATATATATAGTTATATAATTATATGGATAATTCTCTGTCGCGTGCAAACCTATCTAAAGTGAGAAAAAAAACATATACCAAAACATTTTTTTATTTTGAGTAAAGATGAATCTTATAGCTCTTGATTAGCACTTTAATAAGAGCTAAGAATGATTTTGGTAATATTTTTCTGCTTAAAGAGAATGTCAAAAATAAATGAATTAACGAATTTTTATATTTTATCTTAAAACAAAAAACTTCCTAAAATCAATCTTAACTGTAAATATTGTTCTATTCCAGAGGTATGAGAATAACATTTTTTTATTTTTAAAATTTATTCCAGTGGCAAATTACGCTAGAGAATTATCCATTTAAATATAATTATATATATCTTATATTTTGTAGCAATTATTTGTTTATTATATAGGAGACAATTCGATATACTTTTATTGTTTGGAAATAAATTTAAAACAAAAGTATAAATGGTATACCACAAAAAGATTAAATGTATTTTTATAAACGTAGCATTTATTTACAATATAAATAGTCTCTTAAAGTTGTATATACTATTGAATACTACTTTGATCGCTTTTATGATTATTACGCAAATACTTCAAACTGTCTTTCAGGCTTTTCATTATCAAACATTCAGATGATCAAACATAAAAATATTTGCAATTTTGTGATTTCATCATTTGTCTCCCTTATTTGTTTTTATATATAATATTAACATATGATTTCTATAATTTCTTTAAATATAATACTGTAGTTTAGCCTTAATAGAATTGTCTTCAATATAAGATTCGCCACTTAAATAGTTTTCTCCTTTTTTTTTGGGTCTCTTTCAGATTCACATTATCGTACATTCTACTTTGCTCAGTGGTCTGGTGTCTGTATTTTGTGATCGATGGCGGCTCCGAGGACTTCTGGCGTCCCATCTCGACATCGTTCTCGATGATGTCGCTGGTGACGATCATGGCGATGTGCTTCACCCACTGGGATCTGTACAAGCACCACAGAACGCTGACATCGGCGCTGACAGCTCTCATCCTGTGCAGCGCCTCGTTGGCCTTTCTCACGTACACGGGTCGAGCCTTCAGTCCGCTGGGACACTTTGCCATCTGCCTGGAGATTGTGCTGTTGATCTACACGGCGCTGCCGATGCCACTGTGGCTGGGCGCCAGCATTGCCATCTGCTATTCGATTGCCTTCGAGCTGGTCTCCCACATGGTCATCGGAGTGAGCGCTGTGCATGGAGCATCGAGCGTAGTCGAAGGCGCAGCAACAGCAGCAACAATAGCCGAGGGATCGACAAGCGATCCCAGTCATAAGATACTCATGCTGCGGATCATGGCACATCTGAGTGTCCATCTCGTTGGCGTCCATGTGCTGATTATGAATCTGGTGCGCATGCGCGGCACCTTCATGAAGGTCGGCCAGAATTTGCTCGTGCGCCGGCAGCTGGAGATGGAAAAGCAGTTGAAGGAGAAGATGATACACTCGGTGATGCCGCCCAAGGTGGCCGATATGCTGCTCAACGAGGGCGGCAGCGGTGGCCTCGATCCCAATCATCCACCCGAATCGCATTATATGCGTCCACGTGCCTCGCACGACGTCAAATCCCTGTTTCGACCCTTTCACATGCACAGCATGGAGAACGTGAGCATTCTGTTTGCCGACATTGTCGGCTTCACTCGCATGTCCTCGACAAAGACGGCCGAACAACTGGTGGAGATCCTCAACGATCTGTTCGAGCGCTTCGATGATCTGTGCACGCTCAGCGGCTGCGAGAAAATCTCCACGCTTGGCGATTGCTACTATTGTGTCTCCGGTTGCCCAGAGCCCCGAGCTGATCATGCCATCTGCTGTGTGGAGATGGGTCTCGGCATGATCGATGCCATGCGCTGCTTCGATGCCCAGCGCCATGAGGGCGTCAAGATGCGTGTCGGCGTCCACACGGGCACCGTTCTCTGTGGCATCGTTGGCACCCGACGTGTCAAGTTCGATGTGTGGAGCAACGACGTCAGCCTGGCCAACAAGTGAGTACTCTCCCACGAATTTCTCAATTTGTAAAGTGAACAATCTGCAAACTGAGTATTGAATAGAACATATCGTAGGTCCATTTTTTAGGGATATAATTTAGTAGTAATTTAACCAAAATATTACAATCTATTAGGAAAATAATTAAGTTGTTCCTATCAACGAAAATAGAATAGAGAGTGTAATGTGAAAGCTAGAGTAGCGATTGTATCTATCGGGACTTAATTGCTTTGGTTGACAATCTGTTATTGTAGTATATATTAATATACCAAATATTGCGTTGGGTATATTTGTACCCTATATATTCTTTGGCTGTAGTTGAATATTAATATACCAAATATTGTATTTGGTATATTTCAGTTACTTTAGTTAGTTGATATTGTCAAGTTTATTTAATTGTAGTAATTTAACAAAAATATCCAAATTAATGAAAAGCTATAAGTATAAAAAAAACCTTAGTTAATTCTGTACGTTATATTTTAGATTTGCCACGCCCACGCATAATTTTAAAGCAAGAGTAGAGCTTTTTGCTGTCGGGATTGATTTGCTTAGATTGACAATCTAGTATATTTTGTTCTCTATCTATATATCAAATATTACGTTTATTATATTACAGTTCGGTATGTTAATGTGGTATAATGTAAGAAAAATACCGTTTTACTATTATGTAAACTTTCACTTAATTAGAATAACTATTCTGGAATTAAATTTAGATTGTATACATCTTAGTTTACAAACTAGTGAGAGAAACCTTACAAACTTTAGACAAATTAGACGAGTAAGAACAATGTAGATCTACTGAGGACGACGAATGATTTAGTTAGTTAAAGTTTCCTAACTTAATTTCCATACAATATAATGTTAAATTGGACTACAATCCCCATTAATGCAATTTACACATTCTTTCACAGAATGGAGTCATCGGGCAAGCCGGAGCAAGTACACATCTCGCAGGAGACGTCAAGTTTCCTGGGCGACGCCTACTACCTGGAGGAGGGCGAGGAGGTCTTTGGTAAGTGACGCCACAAGCGACAAGCTAATAAACAAAACCTCCCTCTAAACACAACTCTTTACCACACACTCAGGTCATCGCACCTACTTTGTGGTGGGACGTCGTCGGGATGTGTCGCGTGCCAACAGCTTGAGTCCCAGCATGGCAGCAACGGCCACCGGTGGCAGCTCGTTGCTGCTGCCCGGGGCACATGGCGCCTTTGCCTCGTTGTCGCAGAGCGCCACAAATATCTCGGTGGTGCAGCCGCATGTGCCGCCCGCATCGCCAGTGGGTCAGCTGTCCAACTCGCTGAAGTCATCGCCAGTGCTATCGATGCGTCCGCGCCTCACCTCGCTGAGCATGAAGCTGCGCAAGAAGTCGCAATCACAGACACAGTCGCAAACGCAGCAGAGTCGCGATCGTGATCTCGAACGTGGCATCATACATCCGGCTGCCTCGGGAATACCGCCGGTGATTGTGGTGCGTGAGCGTCCCAAGATAATCATCACCACAAAGTCGCTGCCGGGCAGCCTCGATTCCGATGAGCAGCCCCCATCGGCAACCACAATTGCCATGGAGCAGGAGCAAGGGACAGCAGCAGCGCAACAGGAGCTGTGCTCCAAGCTCAAGCTTAAGATGTGGAAGATGCCGCGTTTCCTCAAGCTCAGTGCACGCAACAAGGAGAAGGAGAAGGAGAAGCTATCGTCGGACAAGCTGGACAGGGATAAAGATAAGGAGCAGCCGGCAACACGCATGCACTCGAATTCGCTGGCAGCGCCAGGCGATGAATGCCTGGCATTCATTGAGCCATCAACGCCCTCGCCATCCCCAGTGGCCAACGGCTGTTCGGGCTATCAGCAGCTGCCCGTGCTCGTGGAGACGTCGTGCAATATGCGGCTGAGCAGCAATCAAATGCTGGACATACCCAATGCACGTCCGGTGCTCCATCATGCGGCCACCTCGACGGCGCTCTCGAGCAGCGTGATGCGTTCACCGGATGGCGGAGCTGCTGCTGGCGGTGGCAGCTGCTGTTCGCCGGGACAGTATTCGATGTACGACGACATCATCGATGTGCGCAGCTACATCAGTCAATCGCGCAGCGACATCTCGCCCTTTGGCCGCACCGGCAGCTATCGCTCTCAGTGCGGCCGTCAGTCGAGTAGTGCAGCAGCAGCCGGGGCAGCCGGAGCAGGCGCAGCTCCCTCGGCTGCTAGTCAATCGATGGAGCAATCACCATTGCCGCGTCCACGCGCCTCCACCCTGACCACGGGTCGTGGCATGAACACCGAACCGAGCGGCAGCAATTGCCAAAATGCCAACGCCCAAGCCAACACTTCGGCCAACACATGTTGTCTTCCGGCACCTGGGAACGCTGGTGCAGGTGGCACACATTCGCATTCGCGCAACTCGAGCATTTGGCCCGACGGCCTGAGCATTTGTCCGTCGGCGACGTCGCGCAAGGATTCGGGCATCAAGAGCAATTCGCGTCGCAGCTCGATACAGCAACAGATCTATGCCCTGAATCAATCGGCCATCAGTCAGCATCGTGTCTCCGGCTACTTCACCAGCTCCACGTCGAGCATCTCGAATTTGGGCGAACCGGGCGCCCTACCCTGCCCCCTGCCACCGCCGGTGGCGGCGTTGGGGCAACAACAGCCGGCCGATCCGTTGTCCGCCTGTCTGCAGCAGCTGCGCAAGCAATCCGATCTGCAGCTGATACGTTGTGTGCGCGACAATGCGCGATCACAGCGCAGCTATCTGGTGAAGCCGCCGTTGCGTCGCTTCAGCCTGTACTTCAAGTCCCGCCAGCTGGAGCGGGATTTTCGCTCGAAGGCGCATCGCTTTGGCAGCGAACACGAAACCGAAGGACCACCCACATTGGCCACGCCCCGCTACAACACATACATCGACATCTTTGTGGGCATCGCTGTGTATCTGTGCATCTCGGTGTCGCTGTTCCTGATGACCCAGAACACGGTGACGCCCAGCTTTCGCTTGTGGGTGACGCTCTTCTCGTTCTTTACGGCCATCCAAGTGTTTGCCCTGTTCCTTTTCACACGCCAGATGTGTCGACGCCACGGCACCCGGTTGCGCTCCAAGTCCACGGTCAGCGAGCACTTGACCGGCAACAACAATGGCAGCGAATCGGCGACGCCACAACCAACTGCAGCAAACCAGTTGCCGCCCGAGTTGCAGCATCAGCAGTCGCATCAGTCGCGACAGTCGCGTCGCCAATCGCGGCAATCGCAGCAGTTTGAATCGTGTGCGGATCGTATCTTCGAGGCCATCTCCAGCTGGTATCCGTGGCACATTTGTCTGGCCGTACTCATGGCCATGCCCGTTGTGCTGATCATTGCCAACTTTCTGCTGTTGGATCTCACACAATTGGAAGCGTTCGAGTATCACTATGGCTTCCTCATCTTTGTGTGCATCGTGCACTTTTGCAACTTCACCCAGCTGAATTGCTGGATGCGCAACATTCTCGCCTTCCTGGCGGCGCTCTGTTTCATCGGCATTGCCGTCTCCCAGCTGACCGTGTACTCCAGCCGGTCGGAGATTGAGCCGGAGGCGGGCAACTTGAATGCGGACGCCAATCGGAGTGCGGCGAGTGCTTTCATCTTTGAGGAGATCAAATGGTTCCACGACTACCATGTGGAAATCTATTTGGATCTGCTGTTGATACTGGTGCTTGTCTGGCTCTTGAATCGCGAATTCGAGATCGGTTATCGCCTCACCTTTTACGGCAATGCGGTGGCCAATCAGGACAAAGTCCGTGTGCAGAACATGAAGAATCAGGCGGACATGCTGCTGCATAATATCATACCCAAGCATGTGGCCGAACATCTAAAGAATACGGCCAAGTATTCGGAGAATCATCGCAACATTGCCATCATCTTTGCCTCGATTGTCAACTTCAACGAAATGTACGACGAAAGCTATTTGGGTGGCAAGGAATTCTTGCGTGTGCTCAACGAACTGATCGGCGATTTTGATGAGCTGTTGTCGCATCCGAAATTTCGGGCCGTCGAGAAGATCAAGACAATTGGCTCCACATTTATGGCGGCCAGCGGGCTGGATCCTTCGCATCGCGGCACTGGCGATGAGCATATTCACACGCTCATGGAGTTTGCCATCGAGATGCAAAAGGTGGTCAATGAGTTCAACAAGGATCTGCTGGAGTTCAATTTGATTTTACGCATCGGCATGAACATTGGCGATGTCACCGCTGGCGTCATTGGCACCAGTAAACTCTACTATGACATTTGGGGCGATGCTGTGAATGTGGCATCTCGCATGGACTCAACCGGACTGCCGAATCGCATTCAGGTGGGCAAGGATTGTCTGCCCTTCTTGGAGGCCAGCTATGAGTTTGAGCCGCGCGGCAGTGTCTATGTGAAGGGCAAGGATCACATGGAGGTCTTTTTGTACACGGGGCGCAGGCCGCAGCTGGAGGAGCAGCCACTGATGCGTCAGCTAGACGAGCAGCTAGTCGAATCCAAGGAGTTCGCAGAGGTGAACTCTGAAGTGGAACCGGAACCGCAAAATGTTGCAGTTGAATTGAATCACTTTGAGAGCGAACAAGTGGAGGAGGAAGCAACGAACGAGGACGAGGAGGAGGAGGATGAGGAAGATGGCGACCTGCACTCGAGCGAGACAACAACGCTATTCAAGTCACAGGAATCGCTGCATGCCGCACATACCGCAAACGGTGGCAGCCACTTTAATGCAGCAAACACAACCGAAACTTAGAAGAAACGAAAAGAAACACTCAACTTGAAGTCGATGTTTGAGCCAAGGAAACGGTTTCAAAATTGCATTTAACGCCAATGATGAATGTTCTGGCCAGCCATCGCGGAAGTTGGAGTGGATTGAATGGGATAATGGGTGAATAGGATAAGTTAGCGCAAAGGGGGGGAAAAGAAAGCGTATATTTGTGATATGTAACTAATGTTGAATATGTACGAGATATAGATGTGGGCCAAGTGTGCCCTCAGCCCGATATTGTTGAGAATGAGAACAAGAAGTAGTAGAAGACGAAGAAGAATATGAAGAAAAGTAATATGTGAGGTTATGCTGAATACTGTTTGATCGCATTCATTTATGTATTAGCCAGTTATTTAGTGGGCCGAGTTCTATATGCATATTATATATGTATGTATGTTTGTACGTGTGTGTGTGTGTGTGTGTGTGTGTGTGTGCGTATACATGTTGTAATTAATTAACTATTCTTAATTCGATTCGATTATATTTCTATATGTATTTTGTAATTGTATTAGAAAGTGTTTTTTTTTTGTTCTGTCCTTGTCCTATTTGTATTTCAATGTAGCTTAATTTATACAACTGTAATCGTAATTGTAATTTTAACTGTAATTGTATATGTATAATGGTCGTAATGCTAAGATTACCACACACACTAAACTAATGGAAATTCGTGGCTTTAAATGTATTAACTGTATTTTTTGCTTAGTCCTAAGCAATATAACAGCTACCTGTGTATGCGTGTTTGTATGTGAAAGAGAGTGTGTGTGTGTGTGTGTGTGTGAATGTATGCATGTACGTATGTGTGAATGTTTTTTTTTTAATTTATAGCTGTAATTTAAACTAACCACAAGAGCCGACTAGTTAATAAATGTTATCAACTTTCTGAACATAGCTGAAAGTTGTTCTTAATTTTAAGTACAATTTGTTTTTCATTATTACTTCTGTTTTTATTGTGGATCTTAGTTGTTTCAATGGCTATGATATATGTATGTATGTGCGTAGTTGTACAATAAGTGCATACATATTCTATATATGTACGCACGTATGAATATGGGAAACCAAATGGATATTCTGATAAATAGAACTGCATGCGTATGTTGTTTGTTACTGATGTTATTATTATTCATAATGTTGATTGATGTTCGTTGTATTATTGATGTATCGTATGTATGTATATGCATATACAAATACACAATCCTGTGCATGAGCATAAACATAAATGGTTATAACTACGAAAAAGAGTTTCAATATTTACGTGCGAGTACAAAATCATTTATTTATGCAGCACAGAAGTATGCTGCAAAAAATTTAAAACGGCCTACTGCTTGGCAAACTTAGAATACACACACAATTTTTATTCCACAGAAGCAGCAAGCAGTGTAGACTGCATTTTGTACACTACTTACACAATGCAAAGTATGCACTGCTTGTCTGCGGGAGCGGGAAAGATTAACAAAAACACTTTATTCAATTTCCTGTGCTTTTCTTTCGAATTTGCGAAAGAAATCAAAGCAAACAAAATGCTGTAACCTATGGACCCTCTTGTATTTTTATATGTATACTTATTACTATACTACATTATATCTATATATGTAAATGGATGTGTGCATGTGTATGTCAACCACAAAACAAAAAAAAAAAAGAAAAACAATTATTTTCTACCAACTTATTGAATATACTCGTACAACATATGTATGAATATATTGTACCACAGACTACAACTAACACAAGAACTTATACGAATACGAATGCATTTTCTTTTTTTTTTTGCGTGTGCTCCCTTTTGAACTATCTAAGTGTACATAATGAAAATCTGTATATTTTTATATAATTAACGCGACAAGAAAAGCGAATGAAATATGATGGAATAACTTTATGATATATGATGCATCAGACGGAGCTGGGAAATGGGAGGCAAAGATACTCCCACAATTTCGAATACTCGTATGTAATTGTTTAAATGTTGATCAATGTTGAAAGTGCGGTAAAGATATTGTTGTCTCGCTTCTGGTGCACTCAAAGATTGCATCAGAATCATAACAATATCAACAGCAAGCCAAGCACATCTGTTTTACCGCGAAAAATAAAAAAAAAATAAACAAAAATAAGCAAAGTATACATATATATGATGATTTATAGAAATGTTGTAGAACAATTGGAAATTTAAAGCGATCTGTAAAGTCTATGAATAAACTGCTGCAGCGTCTACAAAATGCGTGAATGTATATATCGGTTATATTCTCTCAGATCCTTGCGAATCCTGCGTGAAACGAAACTATTCTCCTGCCCAAGGACACTTCAATCATTCTTGTAGTTTTATTACAAGTGTTGGATCCTTAGATGACCCCGTTATGTTGTGATGCCAATTGATAGAGGAGGCTCTAGCGATCCAATCAAAACGTGTCCTTTGAAAATCCGGCAGGTTATGGCCAAGATATGGCGTGTTTTCGAAAAAGTTTCCTTGTCGCACCATCAAAGTTTCCTATAAAAATTAAATTTTTTAGCGCCAATTTTAAATTTGAAGTTTTTGTTCGATTCTTTGACACAAGGATTGATTTTATAAAGACAAACAGATCCAAGGCAAGCACTAGGTATTAAGAATCAATTGTAATTTGTAAGTTCATCACCAACCATTTAGTAGCGCCATCTATGGTTTGTTGGCGCAATGATTTGCTGCACACGCTGTGATATTACATTTTCGTGGCATACTTTGAGGAGCGAAAATGCTGCCAACAAATAAGCAAATGACCTTGCTGTGTTTCTGCTTGCTGCTGAATTATGTTCGCCTGGTATTTCATCTGTTGACTTACAACTATTTCGGCATTCGCGACTGCTTCAAGAGACCAAGAACAGCAACAGATGACGGCAAAATCTGCCCAGTTAGCAAATGAAATACTAGGAGAACATAAATCAGCAGCATTTAGTAGCGCCATCTATGGTTTGTTGGCGCAATGATTTACTGCATATGCCGAATTTGAATTTAGCGCGCAAGGCCACTGGAAAAAATATAATTTTGTGTAGCATACTTTTAGGAGCGAAAGTTTCTGCCTGCTACAAATTGATGTTCGCCTGGTATTTTATCTGCTGACTTGGTACTTTTTCGATGTTCGCGGCTGCAAGAACAGCAATTGACTGCGTATATGGGCAATTGAAACACTAGGAGAACATAAATCAGCAGCAAGCAGAACTACAGTAAGTGACCTACTAAATTAATGGCGCCATTCAATTAGGTGTCATTTTCAAATTTGAAAGTAACTGACAAAAAAAAAAAACATCCGTTAAAAATCGAAAACAATTTTTTTTATTATTTTTATTTTTTTGCCATATTTTTGTCATTTGATGGACGATTGATATGTCCTTTGGCTCAGGGATATGTCTAGTAAATATAAACTGATTGGCATACTAAAAAGGACAAAACTCCTTACAGGATCCGATATAAAAGGATATATACAAAATAGGCTATAACTTAAGAATGTCCTTGCGTATCCTGGCAAGCGATATATCAATCTGTGCGTATTAGTGACGCCTATCGACCGACTGAAGGACATTCCAATCGTCCTTGTAGTTTTCGAGTTAATCCTTGATCTTTGTTATCAAAATTTGCAATTCCTGGATCCTTAAAGAACCACAACATTTTTTGATGTCAATCGATGGAGAAGGTCCTTGCGATCCCAACAAAGTATGTCCTTTGAAAATCCGGCAGGATATGTCCGAGATATAGCTTGTTTTCAAAAAAAGACCCTAGTTGCACCCTCAAAGTATGCTATAAAAATTTATTTATTTTTAGCGCCAATTTCAAATTTGTAGTTTTCGTTCGATTCTTCGGCACAAGGATTGATTTTATAAATACAAACTGGTCCAAGGCAAGCACTAGGTATTAAAAATCAATTGTAATTTGTAAGTTCATCATCAACCATTTAGTAGCGCCATCTATGGTTTGTTGGCGCAATGATTTACTGCACATGCCGAATTTGAATTTAGCGCGCAAGGCCACTGGAAAAGATATAATTTTGTGTAGCATACTTTTAGGAGCGAAAGTTTCTGCCTGCTACAAATTGATGTTCGCCTGGTATTTTATCTGCTGACTTGGTACTTTTTCGATGTTCGCGGCTGCAAGAACAGCAATTGACTGCGTATATGGGCAATTGAAACACTAGGAGAACATAAATCAGCAGCAAGCAGAACTACAGTAAGTGACCTACTAAATTAATGGCGCCATTCACTTAGGTGTCACTTTCAAATTTGAAAGTAACTGACAAAAAAAAACAATTTTGTTTATTATTTTTATTTTTTTGCCATATTTTTGTCATTTGATGGACGATCGATATGTCCTTTGGCACAGGGATGGGTCTAGTAAATATAAACTGATTGGCATACTAAAAAGGACGAAACTCCTTACAGGAACCGATTTAAAAGGATATATACAAAATAGGCTATAACTTAAGAATGTCCTTGCGTATCCTGGCAAGCGATATATCAATCTGTGCGTATTAGTGACGCCTATCGATTGACCAAAGGACATTCCAATCGTCCTTGTAGTTTTCGAGTTAATACTTGATCCTTGTTTTCAAAATTTGCAATTCCTGGATCCTTAGAGAACCACAACATTTTTTGATGTCAATCGATGGAGAAGGTCCTTGCGATCCCAACAAAGTATGTCCTTTGAAAATCCGGCAGGATATGTCCGAGATATAGCTTGTTTTCAAAAAAAGACCCTAGTTGCACCCTCAAAGTATGCTATAAAAATTTATTATTTTTAGCGCCAATTTCAAATTTGAAAGTAACCGAAAAATCAAATCAGTTAACAGACAGTTCAGTTACTACTCCGGCTAGCATCTGAATATCAGGCGAACATAGTAGCCAGGGGATTTCTCAACAATTACAGTCAAAAATGCGTAGAAGCTTTTGGGTCCAGTGATTTTCTGGACTTCTTGTTGCTGCTGATTTCTGTTTGCCTGGTATTTCACCAGTTTTTAGACGTTTGAAAAGGTAAGTAATAAAATAAGTGAGATTCTTGAAAAAGTAAGGAAAATTAAATATTCAATATGCTGCTGTTTAACAGCCCTTGAAACTACATTAAAATATTGCTAGTTTCAATTTCAGTAGCATCTTTATTACATTGTTTTTTTGTTTTATTATAAAAAATTTATATTCTCATTTGACATACTAACGCCGTTGTTATACTCTACATATTAATCCACTTAATTAATTGGCTTACCAAATGCAGTTTATATAGTTTCATGCACTTCTCTCACTTTAAACATTATTTATAATCCTTGCTCTTTGATTTTAATTGATGCTAACTAGAACATACTTAGATAAATTAACTCAATGAGAATGGAATATAAAATCAAATTTAATATGCTACTATTTTAGAGACATATTCACTACAAATTATTCCATTTCTTTTTGTGTTTTTTTTTAGCTCAGCAACATGTTTGTTAATTAACTAAGGAGTTGTTACTAACTAGCTAGCGATCAAAATTAGCCAACAATAAACTAAGTACACAATTACATGAGAAACAGGGAAATGTGTTTGACATAATATTTGGGATCATATTGTATAATTGCAACAAACATTTTACATTTCGTACACATATTTATTCATTGAATTGTATTTGTCGCACATTGTTAATAAATTCCATTGTGGTTTATGGACAATAACAAAAAATTATAGTTTTCTTTTTGTTTTGCATTTGCAATATGCTTAATATTAGAGGGATCGTGGGAAGGCAGTGGAATAAAATGTGTTAGCAAATGCATCTGCATGCAATTAACTTAGTTAGCACACATATTTGTCTATAAACTCCATAATTTGTATGTATTATTTATTTCTCTTTAAACTATGTATGCAGTTCACACTTTTGTCTCTTTCACTCACGCACACACATACAGGCATAAACATATACACACACACACACAGAGAGACGCGAAGAAACAGATGTCACGATTTATAATCGCTTATAAAAACTACGAGCAACAGACTTGCCCAAAAAACTTTCTTAATACTCGTCGATTGAAATTGCTTTTGCGAAATGAATGCGAAAGAAATACTTTGCCACGGCACAAATGAAAGATATTTGCTTACAAAAATATCAATACAT
This sequence comes from Drosophila niveifrons, assembly GCA_035046325.1. Classification (NCBI taxonomy): domain Eukaryota; kingdom Metazoa; phylum Arthropoda; class Insecta; order Diptera; family Drosophilidae; genus Drosophila; species Drosophila niveifrons. The sequence goes on along the minus strand of JAWNOC010000063.1, from coordinate 5,403,376 downwards.
TCTATGCATGTGTATATTTAGTACAAAAAAAAGAAAAAAACGAAGAGGGAAATATTAAATAAACCAAAAGAAACGAAAAAAAAAGAGACATAAGAATAATAATTATGAATATACTATTACAATTCATGCGACACTTGCTTACACATTTACGAGCCAAATTCATCCGATACAAATTACAAAATTTGGCATTACGATTATCGATTATAACATACATAGTTAGCATTAGCATATTTTACAGTTGTTTTTATGGTGTGTGAACAAAAAGAACGCTCTTACATTTAGTGCATACACGAGTGTGTGTGTATATAAACATGATGCACTAAGAGCTAGCTAAGAGCAAGCAAACTACATAATGATAAGCCTTGCATTTTCACTTAATATAAAGCAAATGCAGCTTCCGCTATTGTGACTTTGAAACAATCGTTCAGCATTGTTGATTAGGCGCTGATTGATTGTGGCTGTGGCTGTTGTTGTTATTGTTGCTTTGTTGCCGATGTTGTTGTTGTTGGTGTTTTTGGAGCTGAAGCTGATTGCTTGCTGTACCTGTTGGCATATTTTTGTTGTATCTCCTTGTTAGTTGCTGATCTTTTGCAGTTTCTGCAATACTTTTAGGCCCTGCTCCTGATACTCCTGCTTAGACATCCAGAAGCCATCGCGATCCTTTGTCACCTCAGCCAACACAGCGCCGCCAATGAAGACCATATCCTTGCGACGTGGCGGATCCTCGATTCGTATTTTGAATTTCTAAGCAACCAACAAATAGTTATCAATTATGTTTTCTCTATATTAAGACATGCACTTACCGCCAGCTTTTCCGTATCGTTCTTGAGCACACGCTCCAAGTACAACTGTTTAATTTCACGCTCTAAACGACTGGGCAGACCCGGATACATGGTCGATCCGCCAGATAGCACAATATGCTTATAGAGCTCGGGACGTATGTCAATATCTGCAGCCTGTATTGTGTTGAAAGCGAGTTCCGCAATGCCAGCACCTTCAACGTTGATTAAATGCGGTTGGAATAGCGCCTCGGGCGCCTCAAAACGCTCGCCACCCACTTTGATGACACGACCATCGGGTAACTGTTTGAAAATACATCAATTAATTGTCATGGCATACAAATTTTGAATAATAGAATAGCTGGTACCGTGTACGATTCCACCAGCACCGTGGTTTCCAGCGCCAAACGTTGTTCCATTTCAATATCGTAGCCGATGTAGCACAGTTTCTCCTTCATGATGCGCACCGTCTCAAAGTCAGCGGAATGATTAAAGGCATAGCCACGCAGTAAAAGTAACTAAAGTGAACACAAAATTGATAATTGCATTTCAATCGTAGTGAAATTAAACGCGTAATGCACCTTAATCAAATAGCGCGTTATATCACGACCAGCAATGTCCAGTCGTCGTGTCAAATGGGGCAGCGAGAACTCTTCGTAGACGGGACAAATGTGTGTGACACCATCACCAGAGTCGATGACAACACCCGAAATGAGTCCTTGGGCGTACAGCGTCAGCACCGCCTGTATGGCAATATACGTGGAATCGAAACCGTACTTCTCGAACATCACCTATCCAAAAATATAACATAGTTTACAATTGCAATCAATGTTTAATAAATTGTTTAATAAACTGTGTCCATACCTCGATCATCTTTTCGCGATTCTTTGTGGGATTCATGGGCGGCTCTGTCAGCAGTATCTTTGTGTTCGTCGGATCAATATCCATTTTCTTGGGACCGAACGTATAATCCCACACATGACACATATCATCCCAGTTACGTACAACACCGTTCTCCATCGGATAGGAGACCTCCAAGAGAGAGCGCAGCTGTGAGGCTTCATCGCCCACCATAAGATCCTGTAAATGGGCATTGTGTTGTGTTTAATATTGATATAGCGAGAGCATTTCCAAGACATTGTTTAGTACATTGCTTCTTTTTTTTTTTGAATAGCATTTTTAATCGTTCAAATGATTAAGAGTTGAGGCAACTCATTGGGTTAACTACAGAAAATTCACTTACGTACTAAAACAGGCAAACAAACGAAACGAGTGCGAAGCAAACGAGAACGAGAAACAAACAACGAGTAACAAATAACATATAACGAGTAACAAGCATCAAGTAACGAGCAATTAAGAAACTATTAACAAACACTTTAAACAACAAGCTTCACAAATTATGGAAATTATTATTACTATTTGTATACCCGCTCCCCATAGAGTAGAAGAGTATTTTAATTGTCAGCCGGCAGAAAATTTATGCAGCAGACAAGAGGCTTTGTTGTTTTACTTTATTACTTTTACTGCAAATGGTAAGCGGGTATCCCACAGTCGAGCACACTCGACTATAACTTGTGTTCACAAATGTGCATGCACTAAGAATGGCTAGGGAATAACAATAAAAAAAACGAATATTGACAATTTGGGACAAGACAGATATGTGGGAATATGGAGGTACGTATTATAACTTAAGTAAATGCTAACCATAACAAATATGTAACTGCAGTAATTGCAATTTTTAATACAAACAACAATGAAAACATTATGTGAAAAATATGAGTATTGTGATCGAATTGAAGGAATGAATAAAAACAATTGAAATGGCAAATATCATATTCGAATTCATATAATATTAAGATGGATCAACTTATTTAGAACATCATTTGGTTTTTTCATCGCACACACACTGGAAGAAATGTTTTAATTTCAGCGGTCAAAAGAGTGAGACCAATTTCAATATTGATGACTTTAAGAAGGATTTAAATGAAAAAGAATATTACTTGAAAGTGCTTAAAGATTATAAACTATTTGCTATAGTTTGTACATTTACTTGATCTTATTATTTTTCGTTTTTTTTTTTTTTGTTAACTAGCGTGTGCATTTTCGTCTAAATACATTTATTTGTAATTTATATTGGATTTAATTTTGATTTACTGTTTTCTTATGCAATAAAACAATGAAGTTAAATATTTGTTGTTGTTATTTTTTTTGGTTTTTTTGGTAAACTATAAAACTTGACTTACATCGACATGTAAATCCTGTAAAATATTTGTTTCAAAAAAAATATGTAAAAAAAGAACAGAAAAAAATGTATAAGAATATTAAAAACAGAAAGATTTTCCTATTTTATAGTTGTTTTTTGTGTTTTTTTTTTCAGCTGTTTTATTGTAAATAAACTAAACTAATATGGTTAGTAACTATCAAAACAGTTCAATAAATAGATAGATCTATATACATACATATTGTATGAGTTATGTATCTGTGTCTTGATTGTTTTCTTTTTTTTAATTTAGTTCAAAAAGCGCTTAATGATACCTAGGTAGCATAAAAGGATAAATCGAAAATAAAAGCCTATAACGAAAGTTTCATGCTAGTTTGCTAAGAGAAAAAGCTGCCTAGATGTTTTAATTCTGAACCCGAATCCCAGTTTGCCAGAGTTTACACTGATTTACATCATGATCGTTGGTGATAGTATGATTTACTATTATATTCAGAACCCCTAAACCAAAGTCCACCCAATATGAATATGTTGTTGTTGCAGCAACTTAATACAAAATGCAATGAATGTGTGATTGGTAAGCAATGTAATGAAATGCCTCCAGAAAAAGAAAACAAAATTTAAAGAATATGAAATAAAACATGTTTCATGATAAGTAAAAAAGAAATAGTTTAAGAAATAAAAAAAACAAATGGCACACCAATTCGAAAGTTTAGTAATCGTATTTAGAATGATAATGACAACATGATACTGTCGATAATGATTATGGAGAGTGAAAGAATAATAATGATGATGAACATACAGTAGAGTATGATGAGGAGGAGTGAGTCTAAATGGCTAGATGTATAATGTATGCGCTAAGTTCTTGACCAATGCTAATTCATGTATAGTATGTAGTACTTATTCTATGTAATTATATTACGAGTTGATTATGGACCTGTGCATATTTATGTATGTATATGTAAATATGTAGTATATAGTATTATTTTTAATTAAATATATATATATATATATGTATGTGGTATGTACGTGTGGTGTATTTGTAATGTGAGGCTTTGATGTTGTGCCAATTGGTAAATACGCTTTTCATACCTTTACTTCGATGTCACCAATTTTGTTAACCGCCCGAATGATCGGTCGTCCAACCATCGACGGGAAAATGTGCGCGGGAAAATTGCTGCCGGCATAGCCGCATTTCACAAACTGCAAACGGAAAATTGTTATTAATATAAGATCGATCGAAGCAAGAGAGAATACAAATTCATCAAAATATACATTTTGTATGAAATCTGTTTAAGCAAGGGATAACAAATCGATGCCTTTTTCGATACCTTGCCAGCCTATCGAAATTAACAGGAATATCTATATATATCGATTTGCGGACAACAAACACATTAATCGATTTCTAGCTCTGTCACTCTATGGAAGGCGAGCGGCCAGCCATCCGTGTGTGTAATCACAAAACAAAAATTTTGTTGATAAGAAATTAGATTGTGACGTTCCAATATTGTTGTTGTTGTCGGATGGCGCTCTTATTTGTTGTTGTTGTTGTTTCATTTTGTATTTTATTTTTCGTTTTCTTTTGGCATTGGGTGTGTGTTTGCATATGTATGTGTGAGAGTATGCGTAACTTTTGATTTGCTTGGGTGAGTAATACACTCACTATATACCGATGAAGCTCGTCCAATGCTCTTTCCACATTATGACTAAAGCGGCGCTTTTATACTCAAACACACACACACATGTATACAAAAGCTGGCATTGCTTGTAAGAATAGTTTACTTTTTTTTTGAGGCGTGCCACAAGCGCAGCTGCGACTGCACCGGCTACTCGACTGCGCTGCCCCCCCGCAGCGTCAACGCCCCAAGTGCGACGAAGAAAGTCGAAGAAAATCGCCAAAAATGTGTGTCACCAACACTTGGTTTGATTGGTTGAATCGCTGACTTGGCTGACAAGGCGAACAAGCTTTGATTATCATTATTATTGGGATAGTGGGGAAATAAGGGGAATAAGCAAACAACATACCCCGGTGCCGTTATCACAAACAATCACTTTGCGACCCTTGCTATCCATTTTTGTGTTCCAACGATGGACTCAACTGGAACTGGAACTGAAATTGTCCACGGCTGCTGCTGCTGCTTTGTTGATTTGCTGATCTGTCCGAGTGCTGTTATTGGTATTGCTGGTGCTGTGTGTGTGTGTGTGGGTGTAGGCCGCTTCTTCGTGCTGCCGCCGCTTGCTATTTTCTAGATACAACAGTTGTAATTTTTACTTTTAGCGCGTCGCCGTAGCAGTTATTATGTGTTGGGATTCCTGCTGCCACAGCCGTTCTTTTAATACTACTTTTTGAATGACTATCGACGCGAAGTTAACTGCACTTAATCACACAATTTCCATCCATACAAACTAACACTGTCACATACACACACACATATACATGCCAGCCTTCATTCATACACATACGCCAAACACACACACTCATGTACTGGCACGCGGGCGGACTCTTCTCTCAATGCTGCTTTCGCTCTCGCTCTTGCTTAGTCTCTCTTCTTGAGTTGGCTGGCTAAAAACTAATTATTTATGCATAGTAGAAATGATATGAAATACACTAAGAATTTATTGTTTTCAATTAAAGTGCTGCTAAATGATTTGCAAATGCTTGAAACTCCGAATTATCGGCGGCACAAAAAAGAGCAAACATACGCACACACTTGCAAATTTGAGTTGTGTACAGAGTGACCGCAAGTTCGTTATCAAAATATACTATTCGACTATTGGGAAATATACCAAATTCGCAAACACCGTCTGGAATGTTGTAAAATATTTTGATTATTCCATTTCTATTTTGAAAAAGCTAGAATATTTCTGGCAATAATATTTTTCTAATTCTATTATTTATAAAAGCTATGTTTTCTTTTCTGCCTCATTCATTTTAGGTACCAAAAATGGTTAGACTTTTTGCAAGCTATCGAAATTTTTCACTTTCAAGTATCGAATATTTACAGATAGATAACAATTGTTGTTGTTATAATATTCCTGACTCTTTTTATTTTAGTAGCTTTGGATTATCGTTACTAATCGAAATTCATTTTATTAGAAGTGTTCAATTTAAAATATTCGATTTTTTGCCTATCGATGACATCATGAACTTCAAGAAACGGTAACCAATTGGGAGGGTATTTTAAATGAGATCGGGTAATAGTTCCCTTAAGGTAGCACAAGAATAACACAGGCGATGAGTCGCGACAATTTAATTTATTTGGTTTATATAATATGTATATTGTATGTATATATAATTTGTTATCTTTAGAATTGCTTTAAGAGGCGAAATGTCTTAGATATACATAATGCTGTTTCCATATACATTTGTATGATGCGTACATATTTATATTTCTGAATGGTTGGTTGTATACTTCCATGCGCAAATGCTGCATTCATTCTCATTTGTAATTCTTAAGTAATTTTCGTTTTGATTCTGTTTAACGTATGTACTCATTTGTATGGTCTTGATCCTTATCAAAATCTATTAATGGATGTATGCATGTAAGAATAAGTTTCATACACACATATTAGTCGTATTTAAAGCGGTGGACAACAAATGATTTTTTTCGTTTTTATTATTTATTATTATTATTATTTTTTTTATATTATTCATATACATATACATACATACATACATATATGTATATTTGTTAATTGGAACAGACGTAAGACTTTTAGTAAAGAAGCGCGCTGTATAAGTTTTCTTTTGAAGTTATCATTGATTGATAATCGACTGGAACCAAAAAAAAACTGTTATTAATTATAACACAAGGCGACGCTCCTCAATAATTAATACATGGCTAACTCCTATATATAGCACACAAATCTCATAACACGCCCAGCGGTTTGGTGTTTAATTTTTTTTTTTTTTTTTGTTTTGCTTAGTTTCCTTTTTTTCAATAAATGTGAGTTGTACAATTTTTTGTAGAGTTTGGATTCGTTTTTTTTTTATAATATTTTTTCTAACTAAATTGTTTGCACTTTTGTTTAACACTTTTAACATTTTATCCATTTTGCGGAAGTAAAGAGAAAACCAACAAAATGAAAAAGGAAAAACAAAATCACATACACGAAATATAAATAGACTTAAAACTTACTATTTACTGTCGTGCGGAATTGTGTAATTAACTCCAATTTGTATTTAGTTATTTGGTTGAATAATTGTGTTTGTGTTAATTGTTGTTGTTGTTGTCGTTTTATAAAAGCTAGTTTTAAACTTAGCTTTCAATCTTTATTTTTATAATTTCTTTTTGTTTTTTGTTGTTTATTATGTTGATCTTTTGTTTTTTTTTTTTTTTGGTTTTCAAATATTTATATACATAAGTATTGTATGTATATTGTATAAGTATTAGTTCGATACGTGCATAATTCACTAATTTTAAATTTAAAAACTAACTTTTATGAGTTTATATTGTATGTATATTTAAGATAGAGTTATAATATTTATTTAAGTATGTTTCGTATTTGAATAAAAGTTTCAGTTTTCAGAAGCAAAGTACAGCATTTTGGTTAGCAACAATTCAATAAACAATAACAATCAATAACATCAATAACAAATTATAGGTATTTCTCAACTCAAAACCAAATTGGATAAGTATTGAAGGCATTATTGTGTATGTATGTGTGTGTGTGTGTTTTGGAATTGGAGGAAAATCGGAATTGGAATCGGAACGGATCGAATCAGATCGAATCGAAAGTGAGTTTTAGCATGGCACAGGGAATGAAATGAAATTCAGTTCGTATTTTCAAGTCGGAGTAAATAGTTTATGATTTACGAATTCCATTAATTGTTTGTTAATCTTCATAGTAGAACATAAACAACTCTTTGCCCAAATATGATTAGCTTAATAATTTAATATTTTATATACGTTGTTTCTTTCGCCTTGTGTGTATTGTGCACGATAATTCTTTATAATTATTCAATTTGAAAATCAAAAATAATTCGAGGAAATGTGCGTTATTATTTTTCTTTTCTTTAGTTTTTTCTTTTTTGTTTTTTTTTTTTGTTTTGTATCTTAATTTCTATCAAGTGAATATTTTTAAATTGTGTTTAATATAAGTGTAGATGTCAGAATTGCATTTAAAACGAGATATCGAGAACAAAAGAAATACAAAATGTATTTTTCATTTATTGTAAATTTTTGGAATTATAATTGTTCATTTGAAATGTTTTTTGTTTGTTTGTTTTTGTTGCATTTTGTTCAACAAAAATAATAGTTTAAAATGAATGTTATTTTTGGTTAGTTGTAAATATTTGATTTGCTATTTAAATGGTAAATTGTTTATAGAATTTTTGTTTTTGTTATTTTTCTTTTTTAATAGTTTCTGTCGTCTGCGTGAGGCTTAAATTTAATGCCAAATTTGTTAATGTTTATGCATATTAGTATTATAATTTGTAATCAATTCAATATTTAAAATGCAATGCTTAAAAAGATTGATTTTTGCTTTGCTATTTTGATTTGACTTGACATTGCTAAAGTTTTATTTTTTTTGTTTTAGTTGTTATTAATCGTATGTTTTATATTAACTAGAGTTTCACACAGTTATAAAGAGAAATAAAACACAGCAGACAAAATAATAGTAGAAAAAAAATAGACAATAAATTACAAAGTAAACACATTCACACAGAGAAACGAAGTAAGAATTATATTAAGCAACAAAATTAACATTTAAAAAAAAATTATGATTAATTATAGACAAACAAATACACACACATCTTTTGCATATAGTATTAGGTATGTTATTTTTACGCATGTATAAGGAACATTTACGGACTATTGCGGCACATATTGCAAATTGTTTTATATTCGTTTTTTTTTTTGTTTTTAATTTTTCAATATTTTGTTAGTTTTAAAGTTTAGTGTGTGTGTGTGTGTTTTGAAGTATTCAAGATTGCACAGATCTGTTGTTGACTTTCATCTTTAATATAATTAAATTTCTCTTATTTATTTGTAATTTTTGTAATTCTGTTTTCTTTAATTATAGTTATGTACGCTTCTTTTTGGCGCTGCTAATTGTTTTCAACATATTAGCGCTAATTTTTCTCGCTTTTGTTTGTTTTTTGTAAGTTTTTTTTTTGTTGTTTGTGGTTTTAGTTTCATTTTGCATTCTTTATACATATACACTTAAGACTTAAGATTAGTTTCAGTTTTTACTTCGGAAAAGGAATCTGTGGCATGCATCAATCAATCAATCAATCAATTTCAATAATATCCTGCATCCTTCATTCTGCTTTCGCTTTTATCTTTAATATTCATGCTCGAAAATATTTTTACTATGCGATATCAAGACTTCTTCAACCAATCAAGTGAGTTGGAAAATTGCAATAATTACGCTTTAAGTAAATGTTTATGTTTATGTTTTATGCTCATCTTCAGTTTCTTTCTATATTTTCCCCCCCATCTCCATTGTTGACCTTTCTGCTTATAATTAAGGTAAGTATGTTCTCTTCTTCACTTCTTCATTTAGTGTATCATAGTTGTATTACAATTATTACGAATGATGTTTAGCTAAAACGACAAATTTTTGCAACATTATAATGTTTATATGTAGATATTATATGTTTATATTATACGCGTGTACTCTTGCCCTATATCTCTGTCTCTTTCTCTTTCTTGCGCTCTCCCTCTCTGTTCCTTTCTGTGCATCATTATCTATCTCTTTCTCTGTGTCTGCCTCTGTTTAATTGCAAAAGGAAGAACATCTCTTAAAACATCTCCATAGCGCATAGAGCACATCATCATCATCATCACATCTGCGACGACGACAGTTCCGATTATTCCAATCCAAATTTTTCAAATGATCCAAATCCTCATCCAGATTGCCGTCGTTTACTTTTGTGTGTGTGTTTTTTTTTTGTTGGATTTATTGCATTTATCCATGCGCCGCTCCATTGTTGCCCTGCTGTTGACTATGATGATGATGATCTTCGGCACTGGGTGTCGGCGGCTGATCACGACGCGGCGGCATCCGCTCGTTAACCGCATCGAGTCCCTTGGCCTCCGCGAACGAGGTAATCTTGTGATTGGGCGAGAAGCCCTGCATGGCATTCTTGAGGGACTGCTTGCCGCCGGATAGAGCGCCGAGGGGCAAAGCGCCCGTTGGCGTCAGCCCCTTCAGCTGCAGCACCGACTCGGACTCCTCGCGCAGCACGGAGAAGACACGGGCCATTTTGCCAATGGCGCGTATCTTGTTGCGTATGACCTCCTTGCGGAGCGCCGCCTCATCATCGGAGAGCGGCTCCTCGCTCTCCTCGGTCATGAGCTCGTCGTCGGAGCAGATGTTCAACACATTCACCAGCATCTCGGTGACCTTCTCGCCCACGAAGGGCAGCGACCAGGTGAACACGTCCATGAAGTTGGGAAGCCAGTAGGGATGCGGCGAGCAATTGAATTGGCGGATGTTCATCACGTTGTTCTCGTACTTGAGCACAGCCGCCTTGTTGTTGTAGACGTCGAGATAGTTGGGCGCCGAGAAGATGGTGATCAGCGATGGGAAACCGGTGGTCTGACTCTTCCGGTACATGCGGTAGCCGGCGTCCTGCGCCTCGTGCGCCCGTATAATCGAGAGCAGATTGTTGTTCTGCAGGAAGTCGCAGCAGGCGGCGTAGCTGTAGAAATACGAACAGCCTCTCACTGAGTTGTGCGTGTAGAAATCGGAGTTCTTCTCGTTGCCAAAGTCCTCCAATGGATCGGACCAGAGCAGGTCGCACATGGGGCCAAAGGCTGGTGGCTCCTTGAACCGATCCAGCCGCCGGATGTCCTCCAGCTCATGGATCTCCGGCGAGAGGCCGCCGTGCACGCAGAGGAACTGCTGATTCATTAATGCCGCCAGCGGCAGGCAATCGAACGCGTCCATGCACGCATCATACACGCGCTCCGAGTACTTGATCTTGCACTCCTGCTTGAAGGTGAAGTACTCGGTCAGATGCCGGCACTCGTGGTTGCCGCGCAGCAGGAACAGCGTCTGCGGATACGTGATTTTCAGCGACCACAGATAGAGGACGCACTCAATGCTGAAATAGCCCCGATCCACATAATCGCCAAGGAACAGATATTTTGTCGTTGCCGGCGATCCGCCCACTTCGAATAGCTTCATGAGATCATAGAACTGCCCGTGGATGTCGCCACAGACCGTCACCGGTGCCTCAATATCGATCATGGTCTTCTCGTGCCTCAATAGAGCGGCGCCCTCCTGGATGATGCGCAAAGCGGGCGCCTCCTCGATGCGACCCTCGAGAATGAAGTGCTGCTTAAGCAGTTCGTGATTCGGTTTGCCGGTGCGGGGATCAAAGACCTCGGCTAGCGTCAGTTTGTGACTGGGTGGAAATGGGACACTGTCCACCACACGCTCCTTGGTGTTCACTGCAACGTGTCCGCCATGGGTCTTGTGCGTGGGACTCTCGTGGCCGACGGCAGCGGATGTTGCTGCATTTGAACTGGTGCCGCCTGTGCTTGTTGTTGTTGCTGTGGTGTTGTTGCCTGTGTTCGAGGCATTGGCATTGTTATTGTTGTTGTTGTTGTTGCTGCTGCTGCTGTTGGTATTGGTGTCTGTGGCATCCGTGGAGTTTTTGCTTGTTGCACTTGTTGCCACTGGGGCGCCACTCGATTGATTATTCGAAGACATGTTATTGGTGTGTGTTGTTGATGTTGTTGCTGTTGAAGCGTTCGCAATTCAAATTGGGCAGCTTTGCTGATAGAAACTGAAGTTGAAGCTGGCGCCCTCTTTGGGTGAGCGCTTCTTCTCTTCCCTTTACCACAGCACTATACTTTGAACTAGCTGCACAAACACACACTCTCTCTTTCTCTCTTTCATACATACACACGCACACACACACTCGAGCTAAACGCACACTGAGGCACGTTGGCCAACAACAACACACGCACTTTTTAGCTTTATGTTTTAGCTTTTTTTTTTTGCTGATTTTTGCTTTTGCGGCTGCTGCTGTTGTTGTTGTTGTTCTTGCTGCTGCTGTTGTTGTTGGGAGCTGCTTGGTTAGCCGCTTTATCGTGTTGCCCTGGCTTTTGGCTATTTAAGTTGTTGCAATGTCGCGTTGCTCAGCGCTGCCGTTGTTGCATATCTGTAACACACAACAACAACTTCCGTTATATTCACAAACTATTTATTTATATTTTCGTTTCGTCGTGGCTGCTGATGCTGCTTATTATTGGCCCTGCAGACGTCGTAATTTCTCCCTTGCTACGTTTTTTTTTTTCTTTTCGCTTCTCAATGGAATTTTCAGCTCCCCCTCCCTCTCCTTTATTTTTATTGATATTCTACCAAGTGTGGCTGGCCGCGCGTAACTATCAAAATGCCGCAATTTAACTTGCAAATATACCACAAATATACCATGTGAGACGTGAAGTCGCAAGCTGCTGACGTAAGCTTGGCACGACGAAATTGACGACGGATTTATTTGGAATTAACCAGTTTTAGTTTTAATGCGCACAGCGATAACACCGATGAAAATTATATCAGCATAAATGATCAATTTTGCGACTGTATTTTCATTATGAACATTGAGTTGCTCAACTCAACTAAATGTGCGCTATTGAATCGCATCCATTTCGATAACAATCGAACGAAAGCGATTTGCTATCGATAAATACGTTAAATGGAAATATCGTGCGGCTCCGTCTAACGGTAACTTTTTTTAGATTTTGCGACCACCAAGTTTTCAAAACAATTGCTGAAATGGAAGACAAGAATACGATATATTCAAAACGAACATTTAGAGGAAATAATAAACGTGCGCGCATTTTATTCTCAGGATAGGTACTTGTATATTTTTTTAATGTTTTTGTATTATTTTGTTTTTGTTTTTTTGTTGTTTTTGTTTTTTGCTTGTTAATATTAATTATGTTAATAACATTGATAATCATTTTTATTTCGCATTCACTTAAGGTTAAAACTTCTTTTCTGCATCGCATCTGTTCATGCCCATTTTGTAAATTAATTTGTTCTTCTTTGGATTGCATACAATTTTTATTTTGGTTTTGTTTTTGTTTTTTTTTCACAACGGCGCAAATTTTGCAATTTGGCAATTTGCATTTTGAAATTGCAACTTTGCTTTCTGCCAGCCCGCTGCCCTTGCAATACATTTATAAATTTATAATATAATAATGCTTTCACTGTTAAATTTGTTAATTTATTTATTTTCGGTTTAATAATAAAATTGAAAATTTTTAAGAGATTTATCTAGATGTGATGTTTTGTTTTTTGTTTTTGTTTTGTTTTGTTTATAATTTCATTTAAATATTAATTTGTTTTAATGTTGCTTTAATATTATTTGTTGTTGTTTTTTGTTGTTTTTGTTTAAATATAAGTATATAAACTTTTTGCTTTGACTTTGACAAAGTTTCTTCAACTTATATTTATTTTACTTTATTTTATGTATATATATGTATATATATGTATATATGCATATAAATAAATGTTTAAATATATATAAAATATGCATTTAAATTGATTTATCCAAAAGGTAAAGTTTTAATTCTTTTCATAATATATATTTAAGTTTTTTTTTTTTTGTTTTTTTTCTTGTGTAAAGTTTTAAAGCATTCGAGGGCAGGAAGTAGATGTTGAAAAATACATGTATCAAAAAATTAGATAAAATACATAAATATTACAAATATTACTTATAAAAGGGGGATTTCTCTATCTTTTGCAATGAAGACGCCGTAAATACTTGAAATAAAACGAAACAACAAATGGAAAAAATAACGATAGACATAATGTTTGCTGAAATTTAGATTAAGCCATAATAAATAAAAAAAATGAATAAATTCAAATTCACACACGCATACCAACACTTGCAAGTACACACACACACACACACACTCACACACACACACATACATACACACAAAAATGGAAAAATGATTCGTTTTGAAGTGTAAACAAAATGAAAATTTTATTTTCAGTTTTCGAACTTATGAGAAAAATGATTAAAAATTAATTAAGTAATTTGTTTAAAACAATGTGATTGTACATAAGTAAGTACGTAAGTATTATTTATGCTATTTTACAAACAACGGCAATAAATTGTTCAACAGTTCTCAGTGTATATTGCAACAGAAAAACTATAATTACATATTTAAATCATATACTTATTGCAGATTAAGTGTTCCTCTCTCTCTTTCTTTCTCTCTCTCTCTCACTATCTCTCTCTTCCACAAAAAATAGGCACAAGAAGAAAGAACGAAATAATTACTTAATTCACTTGTAAATGTTATATTTGTTTTGTTTTTTCAATTATTTTCATATTCTTTTTTTGTTTTGGTTTTGGTTTTTAAATATTTTTAAGGTTTGTAACAATATTTTTGTTTTGTTTTTTTTTTTTTGCATTTTCGGTTTTAATTTATTATGCAATTAATTTAATTTGTGTTTTGTTTGTATTTTATTTTTGGTTTTTTTTTTTTTTGTTGGGTAAATTTATAATTTTATTGTGGCTGTAGTAGAAAAGGTATCATTAAAAAGTGATGTGTATGCATGGAAAGAAGAGTCGAGAAGAGCGTTTTAAGAGCGGTTGCGTGTGAGCTTTGGAAAAAAGATCAGATCAGAAATATTTTTTTTGTTTTTTTGTTTTCTTCCTCAAAGTTTTAGTTTAGTTTTTATTTTGTGTATATAGTATAAAAGTATTGGTTTTTTTGTTTTGTTTTGTTGTATTCTTTTTAAATATATATAAATAAATATATACACACACATATATACAAACATATACACACACACACCAATGTATGTACACGCGTATATATATTTATATGTATATTTTGTTTGCTTAGTTTATGTTAGCTGCGTATTAAACATTATTAATTTTCTTGTTTTTTTTTTTTGGTTTTTTTTCGGTTTTTTTGTTAGAAGAGCGCGCTAAATTGCATTTATGGGGCGGGATTGAAGGAGAAAAGTATGTATATATACTATATAAGTATGTATGTATGTTTTGTATGTATGTATGCATGTATGGGTTTGCTTTTGTTTTAAGTTCATTTCGTGATTTCTTTTGTTTTCTTTTCTTTCATATATATATATATAAGTATATAATATATAATTTACTTGTGTTTTCATTTTGTTGAAAATAATCATAGTAATTTTTTGCATCGCATTTTGTTTTTGCTTTTAGTTTTTTGCTTTTGGTTGTTGATCTTCTTCATTGTAATAATGTTTAAATATACTTTTATTTCTGGAATTGAAATGCAGTAAACGTTTTGTAAAATTTGTTTTACTTTGGTTTGTAGTATGTTATTTTTGTGTGTTCTCTGGTAGATGCTTAGCATTAAACATTAACTTGCTTCTTTGACTATTTTGCGGGAAAATGAAGGTGTTGAAACGCTTAATTCTTGTAACGCTTTTAAGTAGCTTACACATATGTATATACATACATGTGATGTGTGTATATATATATATATATACATACGCTTACAAAGTGTGGTTGTATTTGGTTTATGGGTAATATATATATTTGAATTCACGTTAATATTTATTGTTTATTGTATGCGCGCATGGGTACAGTCTCATACAAAGGCAAAGGCGTTCAACGCGCCAACCTAAAAAAAAAACTGTTGCCTGCTTTTAGGTGCTAGAGTTATTCCAATTTCTTCCGTTGCGCTCGCTCGTATTTGCTCTCTCTCTTTTCATGCTCTGTCTCGCATTTATTTCCAGCTAGCTCACTCTCTCCCTCTCTCTCTCTCTCTTTCTGTCTCTGTTGCGCATGTACCCATGCAATATAGGCGCCTTTTAAGTATATTTTTGTTTGCATTCTGTATTTGCTGCTGTATTTGTTACTGCCTATATAAACTTAATGAAAATTTGTGTGTGTGTATGTGTGTGTGTGTTTGTATTGTAGTATATATATATATGTATATAAGAGGCAACATTTTCTGCATAATTTTATGTTATGTTATTACTATTTTTCATTAACTCTGGGTTCTTTTTTGGTTTGATTTTAACGGTTACTGCTGCTATATCGTCTTCTCTCTCTGTCTGTCTCTGTTTTCAAATTTCAAATTTGCAAAATTTCAAATACGTTGAATGCTGCATGCATGTGTAGAGATGTGTATATAATCATCATTTTCATCTTATGCATATATATATATATGTATATATGTTTTGTATGTATGTATATTTGTTTATAAAGTATTTCAAATTGCTATATGTTTGCATTTGGTATTATTACATTCGTCTTTATCATCGAATTTGAATTGTTTCCTAATTCGCACAATTTATTTACCTTTTTTCCCCCTTTTACCTACTGCTTTTGCTTATATCTTTCCTCTTCTTTCTCCTTTCTTTTGTTTATCAACATTTAAATGTAAACTTAAAAATAAATGTACATAGTAAGTGTAAAAGTGTGTGTTTTGTGTTTTTTGTGTGTTAAATGTTCCTTATCATTTCCAATTATAATTGGGTTTTGGTAACGTTTTTAATCATAATATATTTTTGTTGCAGAGAACTTGCACTCGATTTTGTTTTTTTTGTTTTGTTTTGTTTTTGTTTTTCAATGTTTTGCATTTTTATTTTATAAATTCATTTAACTTATTTTACTTAAGAGAGTAGTAAACAATAAATTGTTGTATGTAAATATACAAAAAGTAAAAACATATGCATTTCTTTTTTGTTTTGTATTTTGTTTGTATTTTTGCTTTTTTTTTTTAAAGGTAGAAACAACAATTTCATTTATAATTTATATGCATAAATATTACATCGTTTGCTTTGTTTTTCACAATAAATAAAAGTAGATAAAAAAAAGAGAGATAAAATAATAATAGTAGCTAAATAAAAACAATCCAATTATTTGATAGCATCAACTTTGCACACATTTTTTTTTCATATTTTCCAGTTTGCATTCCATTTGTTCCATTAATTGTGTGTGTTTTCTTTTCATCATTTCAAACAAATAACTAAAATTTGATTAAGTATAAAAGAGACGGCGACGCAGGCGCAAATGTGAAGGCGACGGCGTCGTTGGTGAGAGAGGGATGGAGGAGAGGTTTGATGTCGAAAGAAAGCAAGCAGTGTCTAAATTTTGTTTATTGCATACCTAACAGGCGCAGAGTGCGCTTTGAATTGAGATTCGACATTTTGCTGCTGCTTGATCGCAGTAGATTGATAAAATAGACGGAGAGAAAGATTGAGAGAGAGAAATAGAGTAAGAGAGAGTGAGAGCGAGATAGACAGAGATAGTGCGAAAACGCGCGCGTTGTTTCTGATAGATAAAAACAGTTGTTTTTGCTGCTGTTTGCTGCTTCGGCGGCTGCTGCACATTTGACGCCTGCATCGCTGCAGCCAGAGTTCAGAGTTTCGTTTAGTTTAATCATATACAATATTTATGTATTAGATATATATATATACGGTATTAATTATATATATATATTTGTGTATATATATTCAGCTAATGACTACGACAAAGATGGCACGTATATAAAGACCACATACACAATCACCAGATGAGAGAGTGTGAGGCGACAATGGCGACGACAACACGAATGTTGCTCATAAACTTTCAGTTTACTCAACAAACGTCTGTGTGTATGTGTGTGTGTGTAAGTGTATTATGTGTGTGTGTGTTGTGTGTGTCAAAGGGAGAGAGACAGAGTGACAGAATGAGAAAGTCGAAGACAAACAGAGACAGCGAGAGCATGTTAGAAAAAGAAAGAGAGAACAAGTTGTAGTAGTTGTTTTTAAAAAGAGACAGAGAGAAAGAAAGAGAGAGAGAGAGTGAGAGATTCAGTCGTTTTTAGCTTGTTGTCTGTTGTTCCTGTTGTTTCTTCTTGTATTTTTATTTTTTGTTTCTTTTGTTTTTGTAATAAAAGATTGTAGTAAAATATTGCTGTTGTTTTTGTTGTTGTTGTTGTTGTAGGAAGTAGTTTAACATTAGCTTATTATTGGTGTTTAGCTGTTTTCTTCATTTTGGTTTTGTTTTAAAGTCGCCCTCGGCGCCACACAACGAAAGTAGTAAAATTTCTTAGCTTTTTTTTTGGTTTTCTTGTTTTAGAATTCTTTTTTTTTGTTTAAGTTTAGTTTTGTTTCGTTTTTGGGGTAATTTGGATTACCTTTTTAGTGGATGATGTTTTTTCTTTTTAATCATATAAGAAGGATTTTGTTTTTGCATGTTTTTCTTGCTCTTTTGAAATTGTATTTTTATTTTTTGCTTTTATTATTTTTAGCAAATAATTTAATTTTACCTAATATGCTGCGACTGCGCGGCGACAGCGACGTCAACGCCAGCAGCGGCGTCAACTTGGCTTCATCATTTTCTTTCCCACTTTCTTGTTCTTTCATTTTTTGATATAACGTTGCACAAAATTTTGATGATATATATATATATATATACGTTATGTTTGTATAATATATATATACATATGTATATATATATGTATTTATACGTGTGTGTATATATAAATATATATATGTATGTGTGTATATAATTCTATATGGTTTAACTGCATTTTATAATTAGGTTTTTCTTTTTGTTTTCTTTCTTGTTCATCTTTATTTAAATTGTTCTCTTTTTTGTTTTGTTTTTAATACCAATAAATTTAACGCTTCCCATTCTTCTCAACTTTTATCATTCAACTCGAACCTTCTCCTGCTGTCTTTGCATTTTGCGTTTGCTTTTACATTTTGCGTTTACTCTTGCTTGCGGCTGCGTGCCTGGCACGCTCTGTATATGTGTGTGTGTGTGTGTGTGTGTGTGTATGTAATGTGATGTGTGACGTGTGATGCTGTGTGTGTGTGTGTGTGTGTATATGCTGGCGCTTTTTGCCGCTGCTTAAAACTTTTGCTCTTTGTTGCTGTATTTTGCTCAATTTTGTATTTGATTTGCTTTCTCGCTCCCACTCGCACGCACTCCCGTACCACGTACATTATTTTGTTTGTTGTGTGTGTATGTGTGTGTATTTACTTAACTGTCGACTTCTAAAACTGACTTTGCTGCTGCTGCCGCTGCTTGGCAACTGCTTTGCTGCTGCGGCAGTTACAGCGGCTGCACTGCTTGTCTACTATTGCTGTTGCTGCTGCTGCTACTGCTGCTCCTGCTACTGTTGATGATGATGCTGATGACCGCACTGCTTGCTGCACTGCATTGACTTGCTGCACTGCTTGTTCTTCTTCGACTGTTAACACTTCTTTTTCTTCTTTTGGTTCATCGAGTGATTATCCATTGATTGCATTTGCATTCGCATTTGCGGCTGCTGCCGCTGCCGCCGACAGCGATTTCTGGCCCTCCTCCGCCGGCGAAGGCGTGGCATCGCGACGCGGCGGCATCCGCTCGTTAACCGCATCGAGTCCCTTGGCCTCCGCGAACGAGGTAATCTTGTGATTGGGCGAGAAGCCCTGCATGGCATTCTTGAGGGACTGCTTGCCGCCGGATAGAGCGCCGAGGGGCAAAGCGCCCGTTGGCGTCAGCCCCTTCAGCTGCAGCACCGACTCGGACTCCTCGCGCAGCACGGAGAAGACACGGGCCATTTTGCCAATGGCGCGTATCTTGTTGCGTATGACCTCCTTGCGGAGCGCCGCCTCATCATCGGAGAGCGGCTCCTCGCTCTCCTCGGTCATGAGCTCATCGTCGGAGCAGATGTTCAACACATTCACCAGCATCTCGGTGACCTTCTCGCCCACGAAGGGCAGCGACCAGGTGAACACGTCCATGAAGTTGGGAAGCCAGTAGGGATGCGGCGAGCAATTGAATTGGCGGATGTTCATCACGTTGTTCTCGTACTTGAGCACAGCCGCCTTGTTGTTGTAGACGTCGAGATAG
Source organism: Drosophila niveifrons (assembly GCA_035046325.1). Taxonomy (NCBI): domain Eukaryota; kingdom Metazoa; phylum Arthropoda; class Insecta; order Diptera; family Drosophilidae; genus Drosophila; species Drosophila niveifrons. The sequence continues at coordinate 5,383,581 of JAWNOC010000063.1, read as the reverse complement.
TTGGGCGCCGAGAAGATGGTGATCAGCGATGGGAAACCGGTGGTCTGACTCTTCCGGTACATGCGGTAGCCGGCGTCCTGCGCCTCGTGCGCCCGTATAATCGAGAGCAGATTGTTGTTCTGCAGGAAGTCGCAGCAGGCGGCGTAGCTGTAGAAATACGAACAGCCTCTCACTGAGTTGTGCGTGTAGAAATCGGAGTTCTTCTCGTTGCCAAAGTCCTCCAATGGATCGGACCAGAGCAGGTCGCACATGGGGCCAAAGGCTGGTGGCTCCTTGAACCGATCCAGCCGCCGGATGTCCTCCAGCTCATGGATCTCCGGCGAGAGGCCGCCGTGCACGCAGAGGAACTGCTGATTCATTAATGCCGCCAGCGGCAGGCAATCGAACGCGTCCATGCACGCATCATACACGCGCTCCGAGTACTTGATCTTGCACTCCTGCTTGAAGGTGAAGTACTCGGTCAGATGCCGGCACTCGTGGTTGCCGCGCAGCAGGAACAGCGTCTGCGGATACGTGATTTTCAGCGACCACAGATAGAGGACGCACTCAATGCTGAAATAGCCCCGATCCACATAATCGCCAAGGAACAGATATTTTGTCGTTGCCGGCGATCCGCCGATCTCAAACAGTTTCATCAGATCATAGAACTGCCCGTGGATGTCGCCGCAGACCGTCACCGGTGCCTCAATATCGATCATTGTCTTCTCCTGTCGCAACAGTGTGGCGCCCTCCTGGATGATGCGCAGTGCGGCGCTCTCCTCGATGCGGCCCTCGAGTATGAAGTGCTGTTTAAGTACATCGTGATGCGGTTTCCCGGTGCGTGCATCGAACACATCCGAGCACGTCAACTTGCGGCTGGGTGGGAACGGTACGCTGTCGATCACACGCTCCTTTGTCGATATTGTGCTGCGCTTTGTTGGGCTCTGTGGTGCGGCGCCACTGCCACCACCTCCTCCTCCGCCTCCTCCACCTCCACCGGTTGTGCCAGCAGTCGCTGACGCTGCCCCTGATGATGTCCCCGTTGTTGTGCCTCCACCGCCGCCGCCAGCATTCTTATCGTGTGTGTTATTAACGCCACTGCCAGCAGAATTTGGCTTTTGATTTTGCTGCTGCTGCTGCGCGGCCGCTGCTGCCGTTGACTGCGACTGCGATTGGCTGCTGTTGCTGCTGCTGTTGTTGTTGTTCTGTGCTAATGGCGAAGACATTTTGCTTGACTTTGACTATCGATCAAGTCAAAGCTCTGTCGCCGCACACACACACACACACGCACGCACACTCGCCACTCACACACGCACCCACACACACACAATCTCTCCTTCTAATTGATCTCCTCTGCGCTGCTCAATGACCAACGTTTTATTTGCCTTGCTGTTGACTGTTGCCTTTCCTCGTTCCTTGGCCTTTTGCGAATTCCTGTTCAACAGTCCAGTTAGCCTGCAATTAAGATGGATTTCATAAAAAATTAATAGAACATTCTTTAATTAGAATTTATTTTTATAAGTATATTCATATAATAATATTTTTTCTCTACTGTGTAATAATACACAAACTGGCAAAAGCTCAGCTTAAATCATAAAGAATGGGTTAAGTCAAGACACAAACTATCGCATGTATTTCAATTAGAATTTAAATTAGTGCACGAACCTTAGCATGTGCTTGATCGAAGGCACAAACCCTTACAAAATTTACTAGTATATTTATACTACTCTACTTCTAAGAAAAAAAGAGAGAGAGAAAAAAAAAACACTTGTTTTTCTCATAGCAAAGTTAATGCATTGTTACAGGCTGCTTCGCTGACAAGTTTGATAGCCAGATGGTGGCCTAGCATGACAGCAACATTGTTAACAACAGTTGCCGCACATCTAAAAATTATTATATTTAACGACTAAGCATAAACAACTGATGTTCGTAATGTATGTCTATATGGTTGCTTTCATAACATAACATCAGCATGCTGCAGACATTGATAAAGGACAATTGTTATTGCCTGGATTCGAGCATTAAACAATTTTCGCTTTAACTTGAAACATATATAGAATGTAAATTAAAGTTGCAAATATATATGTAAATATTTAATGAATCTCAAATTAGCATAAAGAATATTATTTATATGTGGACATATGTCACGCGCCTCCACGTGTCCAATTCCAGTTAAATGCCATGCATTAAAATCCAATTAAAAATACTTTTCGATTGCAATTCAATTGCAAATTCCACTTTTTTACGTCCCATTACCACCCACAATGACGAGTCTCGTATGAATTGTGATAGTCTATCAAATGGCTTACAGTGGCTCGTTTTTGCAAAGGCCATTGGAATCATTGAAGATTTTTAAACAATACATACAATTTGTTCCCCTTAATTAATACATTTTTGTTGTTTTTTTGTGTGGTTAAATCAAACCACTTTTAATATATCACATAAATTATATTATTGCACTGAAACTTAAGTAACTTTTAAATACCGTACGATAATTTCGTGGAAACATGGCACATATATATATTTTCTATTTTCTAAAGTTAAAACAAATTTGAAATTTCTTGCAAAAAAAAGTTAACTTTTCTCACTATTTTTTTAAAACTAAGCTAAAGCTATTTTCAAATTATTATTTCTTAAAATAACAACGGACAACTTGATGTATAATTTTTTAACGAGTTTGCGAAAATCAAGTCACTGTGCAGCTGACTCGTTCTATAAATATTAATAACTTGCGCACTCGGTGTCCTGCTCTCGCTCTCTCTTACTCTCTTTCACCATCTACAATCTTGACTATCTGAATTGGTCACGCACTTTGAAGCGTAGTTCTAAGCGCGGGTGCGTGTCTCGGCTGTGAGCTTTCAACAATAGCAAGTATATTTTAAACTTTGGCCTCCTGCAAACCCAGTCCATTAAGTCCGATTGCAGTTTACGATGCCCTTGCTCTTTTTGGGTAATTGGCATATACATATAATCAAAGCATTATAAGTGCACACACACACAAGCTTACACAGATACACTGAGAGTATTGCAATAAATATTTAAGCAATACTAATACGCGAATATGGATGTTAAGGTATGTAACAGTATCGACGGTGCACACAGGTTGCAGAGAAATGAAAATAACAATCAACGCCTGCCTGAATAAATAATATGGTACAAATACCAATCACTGCAGTCACTTGTTATACCAAAAGCAAAGGCACTGAATATATTCACTCAAGTAAAGGTAAGCACACAGACAGACACGAGAGACAGACGAAGCCACAGCACACAGAAAACACACACATGCAGCCATAAGAATACCTAAGCACAAGCAGAACCGATAGCCGACGGCTGACCGACACAACAACAACAACAGACCACAACCGGCATATGACGTAGCCACTGGCTACATCCCTCTCCCTCTAACACATAAGTATACTAAGGCAAGCAGTGCAGAAAATTTCCAATTGGTATTACAAAGTCAGCTGGACTGCATCGCGTACACACAGTTGGAAATCGGTAACAACATAAACATTAAAGCTGATAAAGCTTCAATGAAACTTATTACAATACATGTATGTACATGTATGTATGTACCTGCAGCACCCATACGCATATGCACATACACGTATTAATTGTCTGTATGTGTTTGTTAACGAAAAGAAGAGCCGCCCACTTAATTGCAAATACAAACATGCAAACATATTGTAGATGTATGTATGTATGCATGTATGTATGTGTATACAACTGGGTCGCTTTGGCTATTGTTGCTTTGTTGCGGTTTCGTCGCGCAGCAATTTAAAATTTAATGGCTCATTCCAACAAACATACACACATTTACATACAATTCATACGTACATACGTATGTACAATATTTGAGCTTGTTAATAATCAAATCATGGGCATGCAAACAAGCATTGTTAATAGCCCCCGTTTAACGAGTAAAGTGCATAAAGCATTTGGAAAACTCGCAAACTCTACTAAATGCCGAAACCCCTTCCCTCTCCTTGCCCTGCAGCACACCAGAAATCTTCGTTGCTTCGTTGCCATCGTCACCTTAAGAGGTGAGAGCGCACATTTCATTCGCTTTAGATTTACGCACGCGTGTAAACAGAGCGCACTTGCATGTGTGTGTGTGTGTGTGTGTGTGTGTGTGTGTATGAGAAATGCAAATGAGAGGAAACCGTTAAAGCTTAGTGCAAAGCTTAAAGTGCTTGTTGGCACATCAAGAAAAAAAAACAAAAGCGAAAAAAAAGCAGTGCATATCAAGTTGAATGAGCAACAGCAGCGGCGTTGGTCTTCCATTTAGTATTAAATTGGTATTTATGTGCATCAACAAAAAAAAAAGGTAATTTCTATTAATTAGTTTATTTGCGTTGCTGTTTGTTGTTCATTGAAACCAGTTCGTCACATCGGTAATTAATTAATATTGAATTAAAAACGATTCTCTGTAATGATTCATGCGTTGTTGTTCCTGTCAACAGAAGAGCTTTGATGTCGCGTTGTCACAACTTATTAATTTTTGTTTGACACGATAATTTTTGTTGTTGTTTTCTTTTTTGCTAGTGTTTTTGTTTTTTCTTTTGGATAATTGTCTATTTTCGCCGTTGGAATGGGGTTTAGAACCGGTTGTAGCCGGGTTCGCAACCAATACCAAGCCCGGCTGCAAACTAGTTCAAGTTCGCCATGCGAAACTGGTTAATAAATCGTGACAAATGTCAAAACTACTAATTATAAAAGCAATATTACTAGTTCGTCTCACTCATGGAACATAATACTACTACTTGGCTGTTAATGAGAAAAATGGTATAAACGGACGTGTCGGTATTTGCAATAGTAATTACAACTGAAAAGCAAATACATATATTATTTACATTTCACTCTCTTAAAGAGACACCACACACACGCATGAAAAGCTGCTCTTAAAGCTTGCACACATACACACATATATACATGTTGCAAACCTGTCACATGCAAAAGGTTGAGTTTCTACATAAATTTGACAACATCAAATTGGCAAACGTGCGTATGCAAATTTTTATGCCCCCTCCCTCCACTACCATCACTACTCATTCAACTTTTGCGTGTGAGTGTGTGTGTGTGTGTTTGTGTGCGTGTGCTGATATTTGAATTATTAAACAAGTTTCAGCAGCAGCAAAGTGAAAACAGCATTTTATCAGTGTGCCTACACGGGCTAATTTCCATGCATATATTCCATTTGTTTGTTCATTGTTAAGTTTTTATTGCTGCCCGCATATTTTTGCGTTTACACGATCGCCGAGAGCAAAGAGACAGAGACAGAGGCAGAGACAGAGGCACATGGTAAAACTTGCAGTTGTACTTGTTGTTGTTATTGTTATTTGCTGCTAAGTAAATTTTCGACATTCCTTCTCAGTGAAGCGATAAAGGAAGGCCAAGACCACAGCAGAACAACAGTAACGGCAACGATAACAAAAACAATAAGTATACAAACAGAATAAATACACGGCTCCAGATGCGTGCGATTGTTAGGGACTAGCAAGGGAAGCGAGGGAGGCAGGCAGAGAGTCTCTGCTTGCCAATTGTTGTGTTAGCTTAACACCAACAACAAAATGCCCATTGAAAATACACGAATCGGGTAACGAAACGAAACGGTTATGACACAGCGGAAGTGAGAACAATACAGAGAGAGAGAGAGAGAGAGATACATCAAAATGTTTATATTTATTAACAAATAGTTAGCAGACATGCTCCAAGTTTCTGCAATTTAAAAAAGAAAATCAACTGCAAATCAATGTCTATATAACATCAATCAAAATTTTGACACTTTGCAGAAAAAAACGTGCCACCTAATTAGCAAGATTTTGTATTTTTGTCCAATTTTCAGCAGAGAAACTAATTGAAAATACCTTGAGAAGGAAGTTTTTTGTTTTTGCACACACGTTCATTTTTAAAGCTTAAATTGCCTATGCAACAAATTCTTATGTGACTGAAAAGGTACTTATAGGAAATCCACGAACAAGCTTATTAGAATACAGTGGAGCTGATCTCTCATTGCAAGTGTATCCACTATCTTATTGGAATTTCCCCAAAGTTTAACTAGCGCCATCTAGCGCTGAGTCGATTACTTTCAACTATAACAATTTTGCTTGTTTTTCTTGTTTTTTGTTTATTTCTGCAGAGCTTGTTATTCTTTTTAAAACATACATCTATAGTCAATGTATATACGTGTGTGTGTGTGTGTGTGTGCGTGTACATTTGCTTGGTAATTAAAAAGCAATTATGCATATGCATACATACAATATAAATTGTTGTGATTTTCTTTTAATTTTATTTTTTTTTTGCAAACTTGCATATAGAATAGGTGAGAGTGAGAGAGACGATCAGAGTCAGACTATTCCCAGCGTGCAGTTTTTTTTTACTTTTGTTAACAAGGAATGACAAATGTATATAGTATAGTATATATGTTATATATGAGTCTCATGTCGAGGTAATTACATCAGCACTTGTTATTAAATCTCATGTGTATAACCAAACCAGAAACGTGACCCGCGCACGTTCAAATATAATAAAAATTGTGCCAATCGAGGCACAGTCAAAGTCTTACAGTCAGTTCACTCAGTTTGCTGAAAGCCAGGCAGCCCAACGAACGAGAGAGGAAGAGAGAGAGGGAGAGAGAGAGCCACCCACAAAAACTGGTAGCCTACCAAATTTGGTTTTCTTGTCTGTGTGTCTCCGTGTGTGTGTGTGTGTGTGTGTGTAATTGTGGGTTGCTCTGCATCAAATTAGTCATGCGCTGGCCGCACAGTGATACTTAAATTAGGCAATTACATTAGTTTTCTTTAGAAGATCCTTCACTTTGAAAGTAAAGTGCAAAAAAGCTCTCAGTCTATGTATTTGATATATGTATATATATAGTATAAAAGTATATATTTTGTTAAACTTCTATATCAAAATGAATATTTTCATTTGAAGAAATCGATTAGATGGCAACGAAATTTGCATTTGTTTGCTAAATTGCAGCAAACTTACATTTATTATTTCTATTTATTGAATCAGCTAATAATTCACACTTTTTTTAGATTTTCAGTAGAGATAAAAAAATAAATAAAAAAAAACTTTCACAAATGTTTTTAGATTTTTAGTAAAGGTAAATAAAAAAATTAATAAATAAACTTAATAAAAATAAATATTCATAAATTTGTTTAGACTTTCAGTAAAGACAAAAAAAAAATAATAAAAATAAAAAACTAATAATTAACCAATTAAATATATAAATCTGCCATACAATATTTATATTTTCTAATTTAAATGACAATAACTAGATTATAATTTGGTTTACTGTTAATAAATAAACAAATAAACTAATATTCTTCTAAGTTAATAAACATAGGAAAATAAAACCTAAAGGTTTAGATGCTCAGGCTCATCTCATTCCAATAAGGAATTTGTTATTAAAATAAAAATAATACTAAATTATGAAATACACTTTTTTTTAGTTAAACTTTCATGTATCTGTTTTGTAATTCACGGTAACAGTTTGATCAACAACTGACTAATTTTGAAATGTCTACCATAGAATTAATTTAGACTCTTATCATAATATCTTATCAAATAAAGTAAAAAATATAATACAAGAAAAAAAAAATCAAATGAAATATAATAAAAAGAAAATTAAATTAAATAAAATATGTATCATTAAAAACATATCTCGATGCGATAACATTTGCTGCCCACTGTAGCTGGTTTCATGAACATACATGTACGAGTATACTATATAGTATATATATGGCATATGCCTGACTGGGATGGAAGATTGCCCCGTGACAAACTATAATATCCTCCAAAGGGGCATAAAAATGTTTTCTGATGCGACAAATTGAGCACAGGCGGCGCATTAAATGAACTCGGCCAACAAACAAGGGGGCGGGGCACACTACGAGAGAGCGAGACAGAGATACAGAGAGAGAGGGGAAGAGTGAGGAGAAGGTGAGAGGCGAAATGGCAAATGGAAATGCATTGACAAATGCTATACGAGCACTTTGTACATTTGCTTCCAAAGTTATTAACCTAAATTTTAAACGCAATCGTAAAAAAAATATAGATAAAAACAAATGGAGCTACAGTTTTTTTTTTGTTTTTTTGACCAATATGATGACCATGGAGAGAAGCGGGGTGTGGGGGATGGAAAAGTGGGAAATTTAGAACCGGTTGGCAAAAAAAGGAAATGAAAATGCAATTGTTGCAATAATCAAATGCCAATTGGTGACAGGTGCCTGCACTTAGAGGCATAAATTGCAAAACACTTAAACTAAAATTGCGTCATTCGTTATTCATAGTAGTAATCGAATTAGTCTGTTATCGATTTGCATGATGACAACGACAACGATAAGCACAAATCTTCTATGAGCTAGCTTCTCAAGGCTTTTGACTTTAATTATCAACGATTTTCCATTGCTCTCAAACAATATTTCGTTATCTACCAGATAAATTAATCTCACTTTAACTGGCACATAAGAAACTCCATCTGCTTTTCAAATTTAAATCGAATTCCATACCTTCGGGAAATTTCCAACTCTCTGAACTCTAACATTATTTCGTTATCTGCCAGATAAATTTATGCAGCGGATAACTAACTCACACTTTAACTTTGACTCCTTTATAAATTTAAAATGTATTAAAAGTTTGCAGAGGCAAGTTAGGAAATTTAAAAGCCTCTCTTAACTTCAACAATATTTCTTTATTTGCCAGATAAATTCAATCGAAGGATACCTAATTCTTACTTTAACTTGCACAAAAAGAAACTTCAACTACTTTGTAAATTTAAATAAAATTCCATATTTTCAGGAAATTTGAAAGCCATTTCTCTATACACCAACAATATTTTGCTATATTCCAGATAAATTGAATCGAAAGATAACTAACTGAATAGTATTCCAAGCCAGGAATATTTCGTTATCTCTTACTTTAATTTGCAACTTAAACTTCGACTCCTTTAAAAATTGAAATAGTATTCTAAGTTTTCAAAAGGCAAGTCAGGAAATTTGAAAGCCATCCATTTCCAGGTCTCTGCAATCTAACAACGGAAACGGAACTGAGCAAAAGTCGCCGAAGTTGTTTTGCAGTAACAATATACATACTACATATATAATAAAATGCAGGCAAAGCGAATAAAGTGCAAAAGTCGTGTAAATAAATGAAGAAAATGCAATCAAATGGATTTGGCAAAGTTGCCAGACCGCTTAATTCATTTTTTCAGCCAAATAAAATACGCTTATTTAAAAAGAAAAAAACCCACATAATAAAATTTACTTTAAAATGCATTTAATGTGGCATTACGAACACAAAGCAAAGCACATAAACAAGCGAAAAAATATACTCGATAGAGCTTTGCTAATTTGTTGAAACAAAAGAGAAATCGTTAATTTCATGGCATAAACGTTCGCTGTGGTTTTCAGTTTCACCCACACACACACATACACATATGTATATATAGCTACACTTACATCCATATGTGTGCCAGATTTGTGTGCAATTAGAACAATGCTGATCCGATCCGATCCGTAACCAACCGACACAAACATTGCAAATGTTTCACGGCATTTTCCCAAATTTCTAAGACATTAAATTTCGACTGTGGCCGCAGCCAAGACACAACAACAACAAGTAAAATCACAAGAAATAAAACAAATGCCAAATACTGCAGACATAACTGACTACAAAGATACCCGGTAAGCATAACTTTGAACATAAATATTGACAAATTTATGGTAATTTAAAAAAAGTAATTTTAAAGAAGTTTAGTATTGCGTTAAACTATTTACCAAAGCTTTTTCGAGTATTATCTTTATCATATTATAACAATTGTTTATTTAGGTAAATTTGAGATAATTATCATAATTTTATAAAACTGAATTGTATATATTGTATTAATTGGCATAAACACCAGATTTAAAAGATAAAGTTATATATTTACTTAAATCTAAGTTTGAGCGAAAATTAAAAACTAGAATAATTTTAAAGAGCATTGTCAATTAGAAAACTTTGAAAAGTTAAACTCTGTTTTATATTAAATATGAATCATAAGCTTCAAATGTCACCTCATTTATAAACTTTAAATTAATGTCACTTTATAAACCAAAAATAGATCGCAAAAGAAATAATAGTAGTTATTTTGTTAAAACATAAACATTGTGTTTAGGTTAATCATCATTAATCATTATGGCTGAAGAAAACGTATCAATTAAAATTCTTTAAATTTAAAAAAACATATTTTTCTTTGTATTAAATAAAAAATAAAAAACAAAAATTGATATATATATTTTTTTTAATTTAAAGCCTTTTGTATTGAATTACTGGATATTATGCGTTTTCTTCAGCCATAATGATTAATGATGATTAAGCTAACCTAACAAAAAATAATTTTTTTTTTATTAAATTTAGCATTTTTGTATAGACATGTTGCCTGTTTCAGTGCCGTGTATAAAAAACAAAAAAAAAAAAAAGAAAATGTTAATGTTTCAGACTGTTGTTTATTTGGCAAACGCGCTATTGCAATGACCACAAAAAAGAAAAGAGAAAAGCAAAAAGCGAAAAACCACCTTAACCCATCTCGCATGATCACAATAGATATAAAATTAATTATCACGCGCTCATCGCTATTGTGAATGCGGCGATTGCAGCGTTGCCACCGCGTTGCAAAAGAAGAGAGAAAAACGAGTCTGTTTAAATATTTACATTAAATAAGGGCAAACAGCAACGGCAAAGGCAACAACAGCAATAACAATGGAGCTTAATTAAAGAGCAAAGTGTATTTGTTGTTCAACTATTTGCGAAATGTGGCAAACTAATTAAAAGTGTGTCGAAGTCGAATGCCAATGGCAAGAACAAAAAGCGACCGCGAGCAACAACAACAACAACAGAAGCAGTTGCTGTCACTGTATGTGTGTGCATACGTGTGTAAGCATGTGTGTGTGTGTGTGGGTGGTGTCTGTTAACAAAAGCGCAAACAACAACAACAACAAAGATAGCAGCAGCTACGACAGTCACACTTGTTGTTAGCATTTCAAAAACAATGCAGATATGCTTGTATGTGTGTGTGCGCGCCATTGAAAACATTGGAAATAAAACGGAACCAGTCGAGAGAAAACCATTTTTGTGTATTCCATACGTATTTATGCATGTTTACACATGTGCACTAAAGTTCGATTGACGTGTGCGACTATCTTGATACCCTATCACACACTTCACATTCTTTGGCTGTGCAGTGTGACCAGCTTGCGCTGCCGGTAATTATGCATAATCAACACGAATCCAATTGGAAAGTGTCAATCGTTTTCGTTATCGACAGCTGCGTTTCAATTTGCAATCCAATTAAAAGTCAATTTATTGCAGCTATAGCTCTTGTAACTGTACAGAAACGAAACGGTAAATGTTTATTATGTTATGTTACTACAACTACAAGTGGACACCTGTCACATCGCATAAACAATGCCAAGATTTTTGTGCATTACACATTTCCAATTCGAATTCCAATTAGAAAATCAAGTGTAATGGAAATTCATTTAACATTTGCATATTTCCAATTTGGATTTTTTCGATATGTGTGTGCGTGTGTGTGTGAGTGTGTGTTGACAATGACAAATGGGTCGCCTTGTGTAAGGCTCTGTTAGTCCAAGGACAAGTGTTGTCAACGCAAATAAACCAAACTCAGTACAGAAGAAGAATGAAAGAAGGAATACAAAAGCAGCTCACGAGATCGTACTGCAGACACGCACTTGCTCTCTCGCTCTCGCAACTTAACAACTGCAGCAGCAGCAGCTTGATAGTTATCACAGTTCACAATAGATGGCGCTTATAGCGATTAACTCTCCGTTGCTCTAGTCTTTAGGTCTTTATTAAATTAAAACTTAATACTGCCACACACACATACATATAAATCTATGTTTTGCACTTTATTTGCATTTGCATAATTCGCTTTTCATATCGAAATGTAAATGATATCTTAACAATCGTGTTGTCGTCTATTTTTTTTTTTTGTTCTATTTCGTTCGCCTTTGTTAAAATCTCATTGAAACTGTTGCTTTTGTTTTTGCTGTTGGCTCAAACGGTTTCGGCTTTTGCACTCTAACGACATGCAAACACTCATATTCACGCACACACACACATAGACATAGAACATGGAACAGAAAAAAAAAACAAGAAAACAAAAAAATACAGTTTTAAATTGCAAATTTTATTCAGGCTTTGTTGACGGCAGTTTGGTTTTGGCTTCGTTTCGCTTTTGGCTTTGGCATTTGCTTTAGCTTTGACTTGGCCTAACTTGGGCGCGTCGTTGTGTGTGGCAAGCACCATGTGGCACTGTGGTACCAACGTCTCAACTTGCGCTTAATTTGCCATCTCACACAACAAACAATTGTGCAAATTATGATTTTAGCGACAGACTTTTTGAAAAGTTCAACAAAACCGAATACTTTGTTTACATAACCTTTGGCTAATTTCCGGTGGAGTGGCAACTCCTTTCGAGAGCGTTGCCACCACATTGGAATTTTCGTTTACTGCGCTTTATTAGCGCATTTATTTAAAAAGCGAATTCTCAGCGAAAAATAAAACAAATTTGCTATTTCATTACACTTTATTCAATTAGCGGCTTTATGCCTGGCATTGGCTTTTGATCTTTATGCATGGAAGAGGCTGCGCCTCCTTAATTATCATATTGCATAGCTTATATCAGTTGAAATTTTCTAGCCTCTAAAGCAGGAATACTCTGCCAAAATCGAGTTGTGTTTGATTTTGCACCACTGTGCGGCATGCCGCGTGTTGCGTGTCGAAGCGTATTCGCTTCGTCTTTTTTTCTGTCTCGCTTTTTGACTGGCTTTGTTGTTGTGTTGTTGTTGTTGTCATCAGCGTCGCTTTTTTGCCAATTAATTATAATAATTAAGTTTGAAATGCGTTGCGACTAAGCAACAACACCAACGCCAACAACAACAACAACAATAATAATAACAGTAACAACTACAAACAAACAAAAATGCTTCACACGCAAACGCATTTTACGGCCGATCCAATTTTCCGGGCAATCCTATGACGCCGTCTAACTAGGACCCCAAATAACAGAAGAAAAAAACAAAATACAAATATAACAGTAAACCAACATACACACACACACACACACACACATACTAAAGTACACATGCTTAAAGCTTATTCAAATTTTCAAAGTTAAGTTATTCTAATTCTAATTCTAACTTCAAAAAGTATTCAAAATGTTCTTTCTTTTTCGTTCCTATTCATTCCCGATCAAATCATTTAATCATTTAAAGTTCCCCACTTGATATTTTAAAATATGCTTCGAACAACACAAATCAAGTTTAGTGAACAGATATATGATTTTTAAATAAATGTTCTACCCAACTAGCTCTAGAACGAAATTAATCTTTTTAGTAATCATTTAGAGTTCATTTAACATTTCTATTTTTAAACACACGGTTTTTACATCACATATAAAGTTTTGTGGACAATGATGAATGTCTAAAGTGTTTCTAAAAATACGAGAAACATTTCAAATATTTATCATTTGTCAATACATACACAACATAAAAAGCTAAGTACAGTTGTAGCCATAAATTGTCTCTGAATAATAACTCTATTTATTTATCTTTACAAGCTGTCATTTTAAAAATATTTGCTACATTTTAAAAAAGGTTTCGTAAAGATTTACATGTTCTAATTACTAAGTATTTGCATTTGTAGCCATAAGACTTTATTTATCTGTTCAAGCTGACATTTTAAAAATATTTCCTACACTTTAATAAAAGGTTTAGAAGATCGTAAATAAAGTATTTACAGTTGTAGCCATAAATTCTTTCTGAATAAGAATTTCATTTATTTATCTGTTCAAGCTGACATTTCCAAAATATTTCCTATATTATACAAAAAAGTTTTTAAACACTGTAAAGAGAAATATTTGAAAAAAAGACTTTTGAAAATGTTGTATGTGTATCATTTGTATATTCCCAAAAACGCAATAAAGCTAATACTGAGAAGCCATAAATTATAGATAGCAAGACTGTTCACAATGTATTAATAAAAAATAAATCAAAAAATATATAAATAAAGAGAAATTTTCAATATAATTTTTGTATGCACAAATATTTAAATATTATTACAAAAAAAAGATATTTAGCCATTTCCTAAATCGAAAATCGATTTATTAAAGGCAGTTGAAAAACTTGTCAGTCCTAGAATTTGTAAAAGAAAATGTACAAACGAAAAAAAAGTGCGCTTTAATCGAGTGGAATAAGACGCTTGCTTAACGTGTAGATTACTGTATTCTTATGTTGATTGGATTTTATCAATATGCCGCCGTGGAATAGCTGAACTCGTAAAAATAACACACGGGCTTTATATTGCCAATCAAATTTGAAGCTCTTTTCCTTTGCTTATCGAGTTAATACATTATATTGAATATCGCTCTCTCTCTCTCACTCGCTCAAACAAATTTAAAATCGATTTATAATAATAAATAAAACATGAAAATGTCGTAGGATATTACGGAAGAAAAGCAAAATAAGTAAATAATAATAGATTAATTGGCGAGCCCATTCCCTTATGATGAGGATGATGTTGAAGATAATGACTATGTTGATGGTGATGAAATCCCATTGGCGACAGAGCAACAACAACAACAACAAGCACGAAATTGTCGCACATGCACATGTCGCCCACACACACACACACACGTATAAAACAAACGAAATTTGAGGCGAAATTCTTGTTGGGCGCGCACTCGTTTTAGCATTCATTTCTTTTCCTCTTTGCGCTCTCTCTTTCTCTCTCTCTCTCCCGCTCTTCCTCTTTTACCCACTTTGCTTCCACTCCCAACGTCTGCAATCCCTACACGACCCATATTCCCCACTCCCCCTCCCTCCACGCGTCCTTCTTATATGCACACAGTGTATCGTAAATTACTCGTTCAACGTTTGGCCAATTTTTATCGTTAGGCTCTGGCTGCAAACAAAGTGTACAGTTACCGCGAGTGCCATAAAATTATAATTATTATTATGTACATACACATACTACATACATATATAATTATTGTTGCTGCTTTTTGCATATTTCAAATGAATTTCAAACAAATTTGTTTCATTTTTATTTTGTACTTTGTTTTAATCTTCTCTCGTTCTTGTTCTTATTGTTGTTGTTGCTATTGTTGCTGGCTGTGTGAGTGACAGTTTAGATGCTGTCTGCTCCAATAAGTCAAATAGTTTTTCACTTTACGCGATTTTTAATACCCGCCAGCCATGCCATAGCATGGTATTCTTATCCGTCCGTCTGTCTGTCCGTCTACTTAAACGCCTACTATGTACAGATCTCTGTGACTAGAACAGCTAGTGACAATGTTGTTGACAATGCCCGACTCTACGAATCGTCGGACAAGTGAGCGACATTAAAGTTAATGTTTTCAAAATTTTAAAAACATTTTCATGGATTTATTTATGAATTATTTTAGAATTTTATTTGCATTTTCCTCGCTTTAGAGATGCATTGTAATGAATTTTTATATTTATTATTTGAATTATTCTAGCACTTTATTTGTATATTATTTTCTCAATTTTGAGATGCATTGTAATGCATTTATATATTTAGAATTTTGGGTATTTTTCTGTTTAGCTTTTCACCCAATAAAATAAAATCTATTATATTGTGCCCCTTTAATTTATCTAAAATTAACTTGTACTCATTATATTGTGTGAACTTGTGACATACGAATGTTTCTTCAAATAAAGATTTCTTAAACTTAAAATTAAAGTCTAGGTTGCAAAAGTCAGAAGCAATTGTGAACTTTAGACTGACCTAGATTTTAATAAGCAAATATGCTTATTAAACAAATCAATAATTGTAGTGGCACAATTTTCATTTGCTGAGAAATTTAAAACTAGGCCATGCTGAAATACATATGAATTCATTTTAGGTATTTCACAGTCGAGCACACTCCACTGTTACCTTTTGTCACTTGTTCATTATGTGCGTTTATTTGTGTGTATATATACATATATGTATGTATATACTTTTTTACTTTTCTTTTTGTTTGTCTCGCGCTGCAAGACAAAAATTGTCGCACAGTGAAATTATTTTTGGCAATTGTATTTTGCCTGCCCCGATGCTGCAGGTGCTGTGTGACAGCGGGGGGGTTGGGGAGTAGGTAAGTGAGGATGAAGTGGGTGGACAGAGGGTGGGTGGTAGAGATGGCAACGATTGCGACCTAATTTCGGTTTATGTTTCACAGTTTTATGCGTTAGTTATTCTTCTTGTAGCTCCGGCAATTAGCATACAGACACACACACACAAACAGGCGCACACACAGGCAAATGCATGTGTATGCGACAGAATTACTTAAAAATAACAATACACACACGCACACTGAGAAAGCAAACAGCTGATATGCGAGTCACTCGCACCCACACATGCACACATACATACATACATTCAAACATGTTTATTTAAGAGCAGAAAATCCTGCTAGAAGCTTGAGCCGCCTTAAGAAGGCATATTTAAAAGGCTTAACTTTAACATTACAGCACACACACACGCTCTCTTACTCTCATTCTGTCTCCTTCGCACATTACATTTAACATGTTACATGCAAATCGACTGCCAAGTTGTGCGTAACAAAATGCAGCATCATGCATACATACAAATACACACATACACACACACACATACTCGCATACGCTTTGGGAGAGCATGTCATTGAGAAGGCAAAACACGAATGAACGAACTAAAAAGGGGACGGCAAGGATGCCAGCGGCCAAGGCGAATCATGTTGGGGAGCGCAAGAAAAAACGTAACGAGCATCAAACTCACCGCTCGAACACCACCACCAGCACCAACAACGACAACGACAACAACAATTCACACACATACACTGTATGAATGTTGTTAGCACGCAAAGCGCCCGCAGCGCAGCTTTGCATTCAGAATTACAGTGATGTCCATAGCACAAGTGCAAGCATCAAAAGTTTTATGCCAAGCATTTGCAGTTGTTTTTCTTACTATCGCTCGCCAAGTGCACTTAAAGCAGAGATGGTGTGAGTGCAAGCAAGATAGCGCTACGCCATCCACTCGATATAACTTTGGCTAAACACAACACAGCAAATAAGAAATTCAAGCAACACAGCAAAAATAACAAAAACACAAAAAAAAACAAATACATAGAAAGAGAAAAGTTTCAGCATCAACTTGCAGAACAAAAATACTTCTTCCTAACTTTTTCTGTTTCGTAAAAAAAAAGAAGAAACAACAACGAATGGTTAAGTAGCGCAGACGCAAATAAAACTTGTGCATAAAAACAAAAACCAACACACCAACCAAAAAACCAAAAAAAAAAGGAGTCAAAAAGGTTTTTCGTGATACGGTGACGGTGGTATTGCGGTTTTTATGGCGGCCACTGTATTGTATGCGTAAAGTAACTGTAACGAGATACGAGAATGTTCGGCAGAGTGACAGAATAATGCGTGAGAGATGGAGCAGGCAAGAGCAAAGCAAGGGGACGACCAGAGGGTGGCAGAGGGGGGATGGATTCGTTGCCGCTGAGCAGCTGTTTAAAGCAACTGAAACTGAAAGCGAAAGCAAATGTTGGTTACCCAAGGGTAGCTCTGATGGATGGATTGGTATTTGTTGTTGTTGTTGGGGGCAAGAACACGAAGAAGAAGCAGAGCATGCTTTTGCTTGGTTCAGAGTGGGTAGGGGGAAAGTACAAAAGAGTCGCTTTTAAATATTTAATATTTATAACTTGAGCAGCGAACCGAGAGATGATTTGTATCCCCACCGGAAGCTAATCTCGAGTTGAACTAACTCGCACATTTACCCATGCAGCAGCACTCACACACACACACACACACACACATATACATAACAGAGACATTCATGAAGAGCTTTTCATGGCTGCCTTGGGCAGGCGAGTGAGGTTATGTGCACACACAGACACACAAAGAGAATTGGGTTTACTCTGTGTGATATATGTATGTATGAAAATATATGTATGTATTGCTATTGGTGTGTTTGTGAGTATTTTAAAGCGTGTTGCACCAAAAATCCAAATAAGTATGCTTTATCGATTCCCAGTACACACATACGTACATATGTATATACATCTTTCCATATGTATGAAAGAAATATTCATGTACGTTTGTATGTATGTACGGCCGTGGCCGCGCCAGACTTGTGCTGCTTCTTCATCTCCCCCAAACAAGGATAAAAAGGCAAAGTAAAGGCACGCGGTGCGCTCAAGCTCAAGCTCAACTGAGCTTGCCTCGGCGCACTTAATTTCGTTGCCATTGCTTTTTGCATTAGAGAGCGAGCAAGCAAGAGAGAGAGCGTGAGCAAGGGAGGTAGGCGTAGCTGGTGAAGAAGGGAGCGAGGGAGATGGGTAGAAGCGCGAGTGAATTCCTGGTTTGGGCTCCAGCAAAAAGTCAACCCTGACCGCTGCTGCTGCTGGTGGCTTGCCAGCCGAAGCTAAAACCGAAGTCGAATTCGAGCCGAAGCGAATGCACGAACACGCACACATACATACATGTATTTACATACATACATAAATAAGCACAGTCAGTTAGTCGGTCATTATGGCGACGGGCGGCTTCTACTGTTGCTTGTGCATCTGTGTTGGTGACCAAAGTGCGTGCCGAGTGTCCTGTTGCTGCTACAACAACAACAATAACAGCAGCGAGAACAGTAAAGGTAACAACAACAATAGCTTGTAAATGAAAGAAATGAAAACACAACGTCATGTCGACGTCGTTTTGCGTTTGTGACAGCAACAGAACAAAGCCAAAATATTTTGTGGTATATGTGTGTGTGTGTTGCAATTGCCGGCCACGTTTTATTTTTTTATTTGTATTTTGTTGCTTTAAGCAAACGTCAACTGCATTCGTGACAGCTCAAAAAGCAACAAAAATACAACAGGACCACACTGGAAAAAATGAGAAATATGTAAATATGCGTAAAATATGTATACATATATACATTATATGTAGCGAAATAATTAGCTGCAATATATGCAAATGTTATGTCATACAATACAAAAGTAATTTTTTGTCTAGTAAATTAAATTATATTTTTATTTCTAAGAAACATGGATTGGTGACCACTGTGCGGTGACGAAGCGTCGACCAATGAATGTTTGTGTTGGCATACATATGTATGGGTGTGTGTGGTGGGTAGCAAAAGACGCGAAAGCACAAGGCACCGCATAGCTCTCACATGTGTGTGTGTGTGTGTGTGTGTGTGTGTGTGTGTGTGTCTATGCGTGTCAGTGTGAGTCTGTGTATGAGTTTATGCTTGTGGTGAGCTTAGGCTTGCCCTTAGCTAAGGCGAATTGTTGCGTGCGACGTCAACATGAGCAGAGAGGTCCTGCTGCTGCTGTCGCTGCGCTGCTGCTGCTGCTGTGAGCTTTTTTCGTTTGGCCTCTGTGCTTGTTGTATTTGTATGGGTGCCACGCAACACTAAAAGTCAATTGACCCGAAAGTGTTGTATATGTAAATATGTACACGTGTATGTATGTATGCATAAACAGCGAGTGCAGCAGCAGCGGCAGCAGCAGCGTGATTAGATTTAGCTTTCATTTCAAATGCAAGTAGTACATAGCAGAGTACTATGTGTGTGTATGTGTCTGTATTAGATTTAAAGAAATCACAGGCGATATTCGTGTTGTTGCCTTTGCCATGTACATAAATACATACATATGTATGTATGTACATATGTGTGCATGAATTGCTCGCAACAAATTCAGTACTTCTAGTTGTTGTTGTAGTTGCTCCCGCTATTATTAGCGCAATGTGAGTACAACAAAAACAAAAGCAACAACTGGGTCTATATTTTGTTGTTGCTGTTTTTCGTTTTTTTTTTTTGTTTGCTTCTCTATTGTATTTGATGTTTCGCAATTGTTATTGTTGTTGTGTCATGCTTTACTTTTCCAATCTATTTATGCTTTATTTCCATTCTTGCTTTCAATTATTTCGCACGCTCGCTTGCTCTCTCTCTCGCTCTCCCCAAAAAATTGCTCTCTTTCGCATGCTATGCGTGCTCTCTTCACAAAGTTGCGCTCTCTCTCTATGTCTCTGTGGCTCCCACATACGCACTCCCCACACTCTTTACTATAGATGCATTGCATTGCTGGGTGGGGAGTGAGGAGGGGGTGTTAGTAATTGTCATGAGAGTGCAAATTGCTAATTGTTGTAATTAATATGCATGCAATTAACTCTTACATACAACAAACGCGTTCTAATTCTCACCTGTGCAAACTGTTAAACTGTTTCTCACCACACTCACACACACACACCCGCACACACACACAAACACGTGCGTAATTTTGTGTGAAATTCTAAGGACAAAATGTGTAAACGATAGTCGAAATGTTCACACGTTGTTTTTGTTTAGTATGATATCATTAACAGTCAGTTTTAAGAAGTGAGATGAGTGAGAACGATGTGTAATCTACAAAGAATCGCAAAAAATATATTATTTTGCTTATTTCTATACACAAAATCATTCTTTTATACTAACTAAATTTATTTATGACTATTGGGAATTTAGAATTCAAATTCATTCTGCTGCTTTAAGGCTAACAAATGCACTTTCATCATGATTAACAATATTATAGTTTTTTATTCGCTGCTCAAAAGTCATTATAATGCATATAATTATATTTGGCTTTTAAATATTTGAGTTTCATTGATGTCCATCCAACAAAATAAAAGTGATTAAAATAATTGAATTCCTATTTTTTTTATCGAATTCATAAGAATTCAAAACTAATTATTATTGATAATTACAATCAATGTCAAGTTACCATTTAATCTGGCATCGCAATCAAAAGTTCAATTCTGTTTTACTTTTCTGTATTGATAATCGCTGGGGACACGATGTCAAAAGCTCGTACAGTCAAAAGATATCAAAAGTCGCGACACTTTAATGACATTGCATGCGATTATCAGTGTAAATGTAACTAATTTGTCTACTCCAATAGTATATAGAATATACAATATAAGTACATATTTGTTTGCTGTAACGCAGCCAATTGGTCTAATAGGACCTCGAAGGATGTTGACCACTCTACCATTATCGCCTAATGAACAAATAATTCAAGGCAATGAAACCACAACTGCTGTTTATATCTAATGATTTCCAAATCGAATACGCTTATTGTGCTTATTTTTATGATACATATTGGGGAAATGGCAATTCAATTGATTTCGACTGCCAATTATTAGATATTCACAAAAATTTCAACAACATTTTGCTTATTATGAAATCAAACTTTAATTGCTTTGACTGCAAATATTTTATTGAATAGGTAATCGAAAAGTATTGCAACAAAAAGAAAAAACAATAGAATAAAAATAATACGAAATTCAATTTAAATACAAATTATTGATCAATAATGCTTCCTGCTTTGATATTGCGTAAAATCGCTGTTTTCTATCACACAGTTGGTGTAAACAAAGCATAAAGATCTCAAGTTCTTTGTTAGATGTGGGAAAAGTCAGCTGATTTTCCACCACGTGCTGCAATTGATTCTTAGCTTGTGGATTGAATTTCAAAAATTCTAAAAGCTTTATTCACAACATGTTTTGTGTCGATGTTTCAAGAATATTACACGCAATTTATAACCGGGTCATCAGTATGCGATCAACGATTGGGGCCAGCGATAGTGTTGATAGTAAGTATATAGTAAAAAAAAAATTATATGAAAATAAAAATAAAAAAAAACTTTGCATTACGCTTAATGCATTTGGGGACCCTGAGACAATTTCTAAGTTTGGTTTTCCTTCAAAGTTAAAAGATGAAAACCTTGATGAGATGATGTCCATGAAAACACACACACACACACACACACTCATACATATGCACATGGAATATAAAAATGTCCCTGGCTGGAGTTTGGGAGTCGAGGCTGTACCGCTTGCTCAAGGACGAACAACACAGACCGAATGATGATGACTGCCGCCGTGTCCTTTTTGACTCTTCTTTTATTTTGCTGCGTTGTGTTTTTAAATGTTGTTGTGAGTTATGCTGCTTTTTCTGTTTTTCTTCTTTTCATTATTTTTTTTGCTTTGCTCTTGTGTGACAAACAAAACTTCGCATTGAGCACCACGGTGCGGATACGAAACGTTAGCGACTGCGCAGCAACAGCACAGCGACAGCGGCGACGACGACGATAACGGCGTCAGCTGAAAAACGTTATGACCCCCCTCTACACTCTTACTGTTCCACACGCCATTCGCCTCTTTCTCCCAATGCCACCCACACATCCTCCCCAACTTCTAGAGCAAGCATGAAAATTTTCGTTGTTGCCTTGTCCTGTTCCTCACACACACACACACACACACACACACACAAACGCACTTATACGTGTAGATATATGATACACAGATACATATGTATACAGCTATGTATGTGTGTCACAAGCTCCGTAATTTACGTGCGGCGAGCTCTTCTGCTCTCTTTCACTCAAAATCTCTTGCTTGTTTGCACACACACACACACACACGCACAAGCTTAGCTTTGCTGCTTCATAAATTTTACTGTTATTTTTTGGAGTCTCTCTTGCTCTCAATCTGCGTTCAGCATCTCATGGGTATTTTCAAATTTTGCTCACTGTGCATTTGTTATGTTTGGCACAAAACAAAAAAAAAAATGTATAACATTATTTAGCTGCATAAATTTATGTCATAAAAAAACAGCAAAGAAATTGTTATAATTTAATGGGTACATAGAAATTGATGTATGTACATAGATCTTATGTACACGCATACATTCATAAGTATATATATAGCAAATATATATATATATATAATGGTCACACTGTTATTTCTCACTCGTTGCACTTTTTCAATTTTTTTTTTTTGGCGTACGGGGCGCGAGTCTTTTAGTGTTTTTTGCCTTTGCCTCTTCCAATTGGAAAATCGACACGCAAATAAATGCAGAAACCCAAAAAAAAAAAAAGCGAACGCGGTCATTGAGCCGATTTTGCTCTATCTATATTATAATTATTATTTCTGCAATAAACAATGCGTTGTGTATGTACATCATTTACATCATGGTACCACAAAAATTAAAAAAAAAATCGAAAAAAGGAGAAAAAATAACATTTCATACACACACATACACGCACAGAACATGTCTTAGTTCAGTCATATTGGAATTACACATACATATGTAGTTCGCAAACAGTATGTATGCATATGTGTGTGTGTGTGTTTCCAATTGGTGTTGTGTTTGTTGCTAGTCCGTTTCGTTCGTTGCTCAGCTTTGAGGCTGCTGCTTCTGCTGAGAATTTTCTACTTGCTGCGCTGAGCCGAAGCAGCAGCAGCAGCGGCAGCGTTGGCGTCGCCCCCTCTTTTATTTATGTACATACTCTGTTTTCTGTGTGGGGGCTCTTTTTTTTTATTTATTTTCTTCCTTTCCTTTTATTTTAATTTTTTGATGTTTTTCTTGTTGGTAGTTGTTGTTGTTAATTAACGCACAATTTTCAAAAACAATTTTCAGATGAAGAAAAAACAGCAAAAAAAAATGAAACTGCTTGCAATTTACCTTTTCAATATTATTGCTACAAACGACGCAGACGCACGGTATTTATTTCAGTGAGATTCGGTTCAATTGACGCGCTCCCGCAACACGTCCGGCTGAAATTTCAACGCAAATACTTTTGCTTTTTGCTTTTGCACAGCGTGACCACACGTTGAATTTTGAAAATATACTATTTTATTTTGCGAAATATACTAATTTGCACAGGCTTACGACTGGTTACACTTTATTAAGTTTGTAGTAAGCTTTTTGAACATACATTTATTTGCTTTGCTATTTGGCTCAAATACTAACAACAAGCCAACAATTTTAAATTAACACTTAAACGAGCTTTTTAATGGTATTAAATTTATAAAAATAAAGACAAATATTTGGCAAACAAGCAACACCGAAAAGCAAGTAACGGTTTTTGAAACGAAGATTGATAAATGCCATTGAATTTAATTTTCAAATATACCGATCGAAAGTTTATAGTATTTTTAGTATTTATGAATAGAATTGTACAACATATATGTCAATTGGTCACAGTGTTTTAATGGAGTTCAAAAATGCCAGACAGAAAATTATTGCTTACATCCTTTGAATTTTTAAACCCAATAGAAATTTACATATGAGCAAGGCATTATTTAGCAACAATTTAAGCATATACCAATTCAACTTACTGCAAACACGATAACATAAGCGCATGATGCTCACAACAGTTAACGCACTGTTATACGCATGTTAAGGGCTATCAACATGGGAAATCGATATTAAGCTTGTTTGGAACTGAGCTGCATGATGATAATGCCGCAAATGTTAAAGTGGGCACACTTGATAAATGCAAAAATATATGTAATGGTCTAAATTTACAAAAAAAATTCAATAATCTGTGCATTCCTATTATATTGCTGAAAATCCATCGATATGCAACGCTAAAGAATCGATGTTAAGTAATGCAGCCATAACTATCGACGATAGATGCCATCGATATTTCTCCATCTCTATCAAATAGTAGAGGGGGGTGAGTAAAACGCACAAAGTCAAAGCATAAAAGCAGGGAAAGAGAAGGTAACAAAAGGAAAAGTGCAAAATACAATTTTTTTATTCCGCAAAAAAGTACGTTTTATTCGCGAGTATTGTGCATATGTATGGAAAGAGAAAAGTCAAGCCATTGCTATAGAACTACGATTAAATCTATTAAATTGTGCTGCCTGCCGCCCCCTTCACCCAACAAACAGACACACAAAGCAAAGCAACAGTAGCAGTAGCAAAAACAACAACAACAAAGCAATAGCAATCATAAATTGTGTGTGTGACCATGAACAACGGATTCAGCACCGGTGAGGAGGACTCACGAGGTGGGCATACCGACCAAACATGCTGCCTGATCGACGACATGGAGCGTTGCCGAAATCAAGCTGGCTATGCCAGCTATAGCAAACGTATACAGAAAACAGTAGCGCAGAAACGCCTCAAGCTAAGCAGCGATCCAAGTGCGCAGCACATTTACATTTGCGATTATCATAAGGCAAGAATACAATCGGTGCGCACGAAACGTCGTCGCAAGGACAGCGAAGATGATAGCAACGAGACAGATACGGATCTGCATGAGTTTCCCGATCTCTATCAGCTGCATGTGTCCACGCTGCGTCGCTACAAGCGCCACTTTAAGGTGCAGACGCGGCAGGGTATGAAACGTGCCCAGTTGGCGGATGTGAGTAGACTCGAAACATTTAATTAAATATGCAAAATAATAATTCATTTGGGTTTTGTTTTGTTGCAGACCATTATGAAGCATTTCAAGACAATACCCATCAAGGAGAAGGAGATTATTACGTTTTTCGTGTATATGGTGAAAATGGGCTCCAATAAATTAGACCAAAAGAATGGTATCGGCAATGATACCACTTGAACGCAACTCTTGCGGCAGCGACGCTATCGATATCGTTATCGCTATCGTAATCGTTATTGATGCCGGCTGTCCCAACACAACTACAATACAGCACTATCGCTGTACTGCTCTCACCACAGACCACGACACGGAATAACAACAAACAGACAAGGAAACACAATCAAAAATCACAGCAAAAAACAAAAAAAAAAAAATAAGAAGAGGGTCTAACTACAGTGAAATCGAAATAGCTGCATATGCAGCCATGCTATATATACATACATACAATATGTATATGTATATTATTTGTTTTTTTTTGTTTTTGCCTAATCCAAACTAGCAGTGCTTTTAAAACTGTTCATAATGAGGCTCGGGACTCATTGCGATATGGTTAGATTTTTGAGGAATATAAAATACGTAAACTTTCTTACTTTTTACTATACATTTATATATTTTTCTTAGTATTTATTTATTTTTTTTTTCTATTTGTTTGCTTACTTTGTATGGCTTTGTTGTAAGTTAGCGCTGCAATATTAGAATTTTGTAAGTACGTCGAAATGAAGAAATATTGTATTTTGATGGCAAGCTGTTGTGCAGGCAGGTTTCACTGTATCAAAATAGTCCAACAAATGCAATGCGCACAGTAATATATATATATACGATTACATAGCAGCAAAAAATGCAAGAACAACCAACATTAACATCAATGTTATTATCATTATTCATCATTGTCGTCAACAACAAAACACTTGGTGCTCCCAACAAAAAACAAAAACACGTAGTTTAAATGAAAATATTGAGAATGAGATGGTTAAAGAGAAAGCATATGAAAAGTAAAGTGAAGTAAAGCATAGTAATTTGTAGAGTTCGTCGTTGTTAATAGATCTTTATACAAATTCTACATGCATAGATAATAATTATTATGATAATAATTAATAATAAATGTGTAAATTAACATGGACCCAAATTTCTGGGGCCAACAAAACATGAAGCAACTAAACTAACTAACTAACAATTTACCTTAACTGAACTTAGCCTTTCTTCTGTTCTTGTCACCACTTTGGCCAAAAAGCAATCAAATAAAAATTCTAAATCTGCCAACGAGAAATGAAATGAATTATAAGAACAACAATCAAGAACTTCATAACATTCTACGTAAATTAAAAACATAAACAAACAAAGCATACAAGTAAAGTTATTTACAAAACAGAAAATGTTTAATAATATGTAATTATTCTAATTAATGCTGTAATTATATAAATATATTTAAATTGTACACTTGTAATTTTAAAACTCATTCTAAGAAACCTATTAAAAAGAAAATGAAAACATCTTTTAACTGATTAAACCTAGTATACATTATACTAAACATTACATTATAGAAATCGGCATGTCGCCAAGCCGATGCTTAAAAGACTCTTGCATAAGTTGAGGATAACAAATACATACATATATTCTTCCATGAGAGCTTTACAAATCTTTCTATTTAGAAACGAATCAGGTCATCAAGAAGATGTCGAATACGCCTTATAGACTTTTTTGTTACCCATTGCAAGCGTGTTTCAAAGTGCGCGTGGCAATAAATATAGTTTTTTTTTTCTTTTTCGTTTACAAATAGAAACCTTTGAGCGTTTTATTTGGGCGAAAAAAAAAATAAATTTGAGCGCTATTCACTTAAGTGCCATTCATATAAATTGCACTGATAAGTTTTGGTGTGGGTTGAGTTGGATCTTAAATAAAATCGATAGTTGGCGGGCGTTTAAATAATAGCATTTAAATCGATTTGTTTACTTATCGATACAAAATCTAATAAATCGTGGTGACTGGCAAATGTTCCATGCGCTTAACAGCTTTCCGCACTGTTATTAACGAAACATCAAAATAAATATTGTCCTGATAATTTGTGAATAATAAATTGAAAGAAAAATTCCCAAATATTTCATATTTAAAGTAGTTGAATTAATGAAATATAGTATTGTTGACAATTTGTATTTTATTATTCATCACTAACGCTAAGACGACTGTTTTATCAATATTGTTTGTGGTTCACACGTCCACCCAGGTGTTGAATTGGACAATTTAAAATAATGTATATTTTTAAGGAAAAAAGAATTTATTATTTGGTTGCAAAACAAAACATCGATGCATATCACATAAGAAATCGATATTAAAAGAATGTGAACAACATATCGATGCATCGACGGTGACATCGATGTTGCTCCATCCATCTCTAGAATCGACACAACTCTAATATAATACAAGTGTGCTGTGCGCTTCATTTTTACACAATTTTAGATATATATTTACATTGGAATATCTCCGATTCTCAGAAGTATTTGGAGAAGCAATCCAATCATACAGTTACTATAGTGGAAGCGATAAATATATATGAAGAAACGACACAGAAGCAGCACACCTAGAAAGCAAAACGCTATATTCAAAGACGACGCACACACAGTGCGTGTGTGTGTGTGTGTGCCAGCGTGCGTGTGTGTGTGTGCGTGTGTGAGTGCCTGTCAGTGTTTCAGTGCGTGCTTCTGTCGTCGTCGTAGTTGCTGGCAAAGAGGAAGCGCAGGCAAAGGCGAACACGAAAAAGGAGTAAGCCAAAAAGAAGCTGAGGCTGCTGTGTTCACAACGTAGGAACGAAGGAGGAACAGCTATTTAGCCGGAACACGCAATTCTGTTGTTGTAGAGAGCAACAGCAGCGCCCTCTAGAAACTAAAAACGTTCACATATATAGAAAACCCAACAAGAACAAGCAGAACAACAACAAACTCACACAAGCAGAAGCAGCAACAAAGGTGTTACCCCACAACAAAACACAAAAAAAAAGAACGAAGAAAGATGCAGCAACAACAGCAGGAATCAGGAGGCGAAGAGAGCTGGCTAGAGGAGCAGTTTCTACACGAAATCAACGGCCAAAACGATGAATACGAGCGCGAATTTGTGCGTCAACGCGACAACAATTTGAGCACCGTCTGGGGCGCATTCCAGGATTCGGCCACAGCCGTTGCACAGCTCTATCGTGGTAAGTATACGCCAGTCGCCAGTCGCTAGAGGCAGAAACCATCACATTTATCCAATCATAGATTTTGTTTATGGTGCCTCTACATACATCTGTATATGTATATGCCTGTGTGTGTGTGTGTGTGTGTGTGTGTGTGTGAGTGTGCATATGTTGATATGCTTAAAAATAGTTTGGGCGAGTGTATTAATAGCGGCGACGGCTGCTCTGCTATCCGACAGCAACAAAAACACCAACTTCATGCACACAACAGGCCCGGCTTTTAAGTTCCCCTCTAGTATGCGTATGGATGTACATATGTGTGTGTAAAAGCACACTCAAAAATGCTACGCTCTTCTTTCATTTGCAATCTACGCATTATCAAAGTGCAGCAGCAGCAGCAGTTGAAAAGAAGGGCTCTTGGAATGCAATAGAAACCCAGCTATGTTGTTGGTGTCTCTGTCTAGCATATAGGCGGCTGTGTGACTGTGACAGTATGACAGGCTGTGGCTTTGCTTACTCCTGCTGAGCTCAAGTCAGCGCTTGACATTGTCCATAAAAGATTTTGACACGTTATATATATGTATGTGTGCGTGTGTGTGGTGTGTGGGTGTGCATGTGTGTGAGTGTGTACATGTAGTGCGTCATTTTCGCAAAATTGTTAAACAGCTGTTTTGACTTGCTCTATGTGTGTGTGTGTGTGTGTGTGTTGGTGGGTAAAGGAAGCTGCATGAATATGCATTTCTATTCAGCGCCCTTTGCCTTATCATCATGTGTGTGTTTGTCGATACATACATATGTACATGCTTACTATTCAAATGGTGCTGCTGCTTGTTTCATTTTCTTCTTTTTGATTGCAAATTATTTTTTGGGCTTTACTTGCCATCTCGCTTCAACTTATCTTCCTCTTTAGCTGCTAGTGGCCATCATGCATTTAGTTTTTCCTTTACACACGAGTCTGACTTCGGGTCGATAAACGTGTACGTCAAGTTGCTTTGGTCCTTTTTCTCCGTGCAGCGCCAACAGCAACAGCAGCAGCAGGTGTTGGAACGCAAGCGAGCGACAGGGAGAGAGGAATGGAGAGGCTAAGTGAGAGCGAGAGCGCAACTATCAAAGACGATCAGCAATGGCGGCTGCTGCTCTCTTTGCTTTCGTTCTTTATGTCTCGCTCATTTTGTTCTTTTTTGGAATTCTAGTGCAAAAGGGAATGCATCGGTTTAGTTTTTGTATTTTTTTTTTTAATATATATTTATACTCATGCCCGTTATTTATAGCATAAAATAATATCAGACGTTAGTGAATATAAATTTGTAAATGATTTGAAATATGCACAAAAAAAAAAAATAAAGTTGTCGATATCGATAGTATTAGTTTCAGTTGGATCCCTAGTAGAATACTTAAAAATTGG
Source organism: Drosophila niveifrons (assembly GCA_035046325.1). Taxonomy (NCBI): domain Eukaryota; kingdom Metazoa; phylum Arthropoda; class Insecta; order Diptera; family Drosophilidae; genus Drosophila; species Drosophila niveifrons. Next base: position 5,353,770 of record JAWNOC010000063.1, on the reverse strand, counting down.
GTTGATATGCTGCCTTTGGTGGGCAGACGAAAATAATTTACCAGCTTGTTCTAGTTGCTATTGCTACACATCTGAAACTATAAATATATCCCTTTACTTTTGCAGAGCGCTCATCAAACACATTCGCTTCAGAGACTGGAGCACTATGGCTGCCCTTTCAGACTGCAGCTGGCACAGTGACAACACTCTACAAAGGTTAGTTAGCTATCTATGTATGTAGTTGTCTCGCTCCCCCAACTGCGTAGAGGGTGCTGGCGCCATCTACATGTGACAATTGACCGTATTTTAATCGTAAGCAAATTGTCTTTTTGATTCTAGAATCTTGTGATGGTCTCAAACGCACCAGCGACGCTGCCATACAATGCGGCTACCAAAAACGCACACGCGAACTCGCCGATTGGGCGCGCAGCAAAAAACGCCGCATGATACGTCGCGAGGATTTGCTGGCGTTTTTAGCTGGAAAACCGCTGCCAATGCAATCAACGAATCCACATGCCAATCGTCGGTGAGTCCATTTTGTTGCGATACCCGGACATGTCATTTGTTAAGATTAATTCTCATTTTCATTCATTCGTTTCTGCAGCTCACCGAAGCCAGAGCATAATAATCATCATGGTGGGCAAGTGAGTGGCGGCGGCGGCGGAGGAGGAGGAGGCGCCAATAGCGTCACTGGTTTTGCCAGCAACGGACTGAGCATGATGGCACCCACAAACACAAATGGCGGACAGACAACAGCGACAGCTGCGCACTTGCTTAATAACCCCGCCAGCGGTCAGGTGGCAACAGTAGGCGCCACGGGCGGTGCTCTGGGCGCAGCCAGTGGCATCGTTGGCGATGACTTGCACACTTTCAAGGAGGCCTTAGTTTTGCGTCCACGGTAAATATGTAAACCAATTTGGTTGCATGAAGGAGCAATGCAGCTTTCAAGTGATGTTTCTGCATTTGTTGAATGTTTTTACATGTCTTTCGTAGAAGTTCTTTGCGATCTTAAATGTTCACTTAAAATTGGAAAAAAAAGTTATGCTTTTCTATCTTTGCGTTCCTAAATGTTCACTTTAAAGTGAAAAACCGCTATGCCACATAAAATTAACTGCTAGACTGTTGTATAGACACTTTTCATTGCGAAGAAATATTTTTTATTTCTTTAAATTTGAAATTTAGCTGAAAGTAAATATGTCAAAGGAAAAGCATTTATATGCATATTGTTGCAAATATTCATATTTTTAATACTTCAGAACTCTTTTTCTTTCATTTCGATAATGTTTGCAATAGACTATTCCTATGTTGTATGATCCTTTAATTCTTCACACAGTGCAAGAGCAAGGTAAACTAACTTATAAATCCTTCTGTGGATATGAATTTTAAGATTTGTTAAAACTTTTGATTACTGCAGAATACTCAGCGAATGCATTGCTTCATCCTTATCAGTTTTTTTTTTTTATTCAACTAATTGCTTCTATTTTTACGCCCTTTGATATTCTAGTGGTCCGGAACTATTTGCATTTGTTGCCAACGAAATAGCGCGTCATTGCAAGCGGCCCGGCAGTCCCATCGATGATAAAATGGATATTTGTCACTACAGTAGTAAACGTCAACGCTTTATGTAATGTGCAGCCTCTCGTCAAGATCTACACACACACACAACAAACATACACCACGCCCACATTAACTACACATTAAAACTCACTACTACACATACATAAAGGAATATGTATGAGGGCTAAAGCATAAGCAGTAATTTATACCCCGCTCAACAACAAACACAAAAAAACCAAACCGAAAGAAACAGAAAGAGGACGATAGGAACAGTCCAAAGGTCCCGCTCACTTGTAACAACGCGAATGAAAGAGAGAGCGAGAGAAAGAGGACGAATGTGAAAAGGATGGATGGAGAGTAGAAAATGAATTTAATATTCTTAATGTCGATAGACAATGAAATGTGTATTGACGAGTCGTGTAAAATATTATATTCAAAAATCGTGTTATTGCGCTTAGCCACATCAACAACAAAAAGAACATACACAACACTTGACTCACCTCATTTATCATCAAGCAAGGACAGAAACGAGAGACTTATATATGACAGACAGAGACGGAGACATTACCCATGCAGCCTGTTGTACGAAAAATACACAAAAACAACAATACAAAAAAGAACATAATGCAAAAATAAAGAAAACAACTTAAAAAATAAACACACACCGAACAGCATAAGTTAAATTTAGTTAGTTAAGTTAGTTAAGCAAAGAGCCCTTTCCTTATAAGTCTTACACAACAAGTCAAGTGAAGTGATCGAAACCGTAGGAAACAAAAAAAAAAAGAATGTAAGTTAAATGAGTAAACAAAGTATATATATGTATTGTATTCTATTGTTGGAAGATCAAACAAACAAAAATGTATAACTGTAATCACACACACACACACATATATATATATATATATGATTGGCTCCACAGATAGCAAAACAATTGTGCACGTATTAAACAAAAAACGGTTAAAATGTAGCGAATACTGTAATATATTCTACAACAAAATTATAGATAACTGTTGTTAAAAGCCAAAAGATGTACATAAGAATGATTAAAAAAAAAAAGAAAAAAGGCAGATAAACTAAACATATTCTTCAAGCACAGACAGAAATGATTTCAATGCGAAACTACAAAAAAAGAACAAAAACGAAACTAAACTAATACCTTATTAACTGTTTTATATATACATACAAACATTTGACATCCATTCATCATTCATTACCCAAACATCAAATGCTTCCCAAATACAAAAAAATATATCTATAAATTTTCCCCAAAACAAAAAAAAAATACTTAACACAACTAACGAAATTAACGTAAAATAAATGAAATGATTCAAATAATAATCTGCGGTTAAGTTGCATGAATATCTTTCGTCTTGGCCACATTCGTAGCTAGCCAGGTAAATTATATATATATATATACAGATTATATATATTTATTCATATAGAACCTATTGTATATGATTAGCATACGAAGAAGAACGAGTTGAGAAAAATAAAAATTCAAATACTAAATTATACATGTTTTAAAGCAAAGTCCTACGAAATATTGAGTTGTAATAAATTTAACAACTATGCTAAATTAACAATATACATTTATGAAAAGAAGCAATTAAAAAAAAAAAGGAAAAAAAAACTTATACAGAACTAAGAAAAACACTATAAGTTAAATAAAAACATGAAAACTATAAAAAAGAAATGGATTTTTTTTTTGAGTGGATATTAAAGATGTTTTCCTGCAAAATTTGGTAGGGTTTCTAGGGTTTCTTGGAAAGACCAAGTGAGACAGAACGTAAAAAGAGAAAAGAAATGCTTCAAAGTTGCACATTTGCAATTTGCAAGTTGAAAATGATAAATAAATAAAAATACCGAGTTGTACATTGAAATTCATTGCTATTTTTATTTCCATATTCATTTATATTAAGTTTTGTTGTATATTTAGATATATGTATACATATATTTAATTTTTAATTTGTATAACTGCACAGCTGGCAATTCAATTTATGTATATTTGATGGATACGAAATCAATTAACTAATTCCACCGAACAAAAAAAAAAAAAACAAACGCGATGCACACAGAAGCAAGGATGTCAAACTGTGCGACAGTGACCATCAAACTGTAGCGCAACTGTTGAATACTTTACATTGATAATCAATAACAGGAGTGTTTAATAAGGTTAGCTTCGCATGTTCTTCATCTTGTTGTTAATGTGATAATAGAACAAAAATAATAATCATAATATGTAATTAAGTGTGCCAGTTGCAGCTATAAACATTAGTGAACAAAATTAGTTAAGTCGCAACTATTTTTTCTTTTTTTTTTTATCTTTTGTTTCAACAGCAACAAAATAAGCACAGCAACAGTTTGGAATGCTGCGCAGCAAAACACAGTTTAAGAGTTATTTTTTTTATTAATTTGTTTTGTTTTTACTTTTTTTTTTTGTACCAGAGAATTGCAACCGAGAAGAGAAAGTTTTCTAAAAAAAAAAATCTCTGATCAAATTCATTTTTACTTGTTGCAATAACTTCTTTCCGATTCTCTATATTTTTTTTTGTAGTTTTCATTTAATGTTATGTGTATTATATATGATTTTGTTTTGTTTTTCTTTTTTTATATATATATATATATTTATATATGTATGTATATATAATTCATTTGATTTACTTAATTACTATGCATGTGTTAGTGTTTGTTTATGTGTGTGTGTGTATATGTATATGCATATGCTTGTGTATGTGTGTCAAGAGCAAAACGAAATTGATAATAAGTGTATGTATAATCGGTATGCATGCCGTCTAGTTTAACGATAACGATAACGATACTTTTTGAACTAATTACAATGCCTTTGCCCTAAAACGGAATGTTTCTGCTACATTTCCAACTCGATTCAGAACTGTTTCGAATTATTGCTTTGTTTCTTTCTTTCTTTTTGTGTGTGTATATATTTAAATACTTTTCAATTGGGTTTCAGCAATTCGAAGAACACCGTAACTCGAAACAGTTTTTCATACTACTGTGGGGCAAAACGTATTGTGACTGAGTTTTAATTTTGTAGGTGACAACACTCTTATACATATGTAATATGTATGTTTTTTTTCCAAAGAATACGTCATATTGAAATGATCGGTGAAAAGCGTATAGCATGTGGAAAGGACTATTTTGAACGAATATGAAGCTAATTGTTAAATTGTTAAAGAAAGTTAATGACAGTCGCAATACTTTTTGCCCACAGTAGTACATACATTTATGTATAATATAATAAGTGCATACCATGTAAATATGCTAAAGAAAAAATGTAATTTCAATTAATCAACTTTAACGTTAACGGACTTGGTTTTTTTTTTCATTTCAATGCATTAGTGTGAGCATGTATGTGTGTGTGTGTGTGTTGGTCATTCTCGGAGTTCTTGGATAGCGAGTGAAAGTTGTCTGTGTGTGTTGTGTGTGTGTTTAGTGTTGAAAAAGAGAAGAAAAAAAAACACATTAAGAGCCTTAACACAATAAAGTGCGTGACATTGCGCAAGGTGTCAGCTTTAAAACTGCACCCAATTAGCATTTGCCGAATTCTGTTGTCCTTGATTGCCGCTAACAAAGAGAGAAAGAGATAGAGTCAGATGTTAGCTTATCGATGATCGATTAGATTAGTGGGATGCTCTTGCACACTTACCCCGCGGATGCGTAGTCGGTCCATTCACCGCCACCACCACCGCTGGTCCTATGAGCTGGCGATGCGCCTGGACTTTGTCGCAACGTCGCTGCAGGCGCCGCTGCCGGCGGTGGCGCTATTTTGCCGAGGCCACCTGGCGGCGGTGGCAACACACCACCAGTTCCCTTGCCCTTGCCGGTGCGCGAGGTGCCCTCCGAGCCATCCTTTTTCTGCAAAGCACAAAATATCGATTAGTTTAGATTGCACAATCGATAACTCTCCGTGCAGATTACAAATCGAAATAATTGTATTCGGTTCTCTGTTCCTCTCACTGCTCTGAATCAAAAGCTAAGGTATTCAATTTGCATTATTGTAATTATTATTATATGAGTGAATAATTATATATAAAAAGATATCTGATCGTGTGTTTGTGTTCACAAAATTGCAAGTGATTGCAACTAATGAAACAAGTTCGAATGACGTTGCAAGCCAGTCGTAGCTGTTTTGTGAATACTTAGTTAACAGCTATGTTAATTAGCAGTCGACGCTTATTTACATTAACATTCGTGTTATACGATTGCAATGTTAATGTTAGAGTTTTACAAGTTCTAAATGTGATAAAAGTAATTTTGAATCTTCTGCAGTTGTTAAAAATATAAAATCACAAATTTATATTCTCACATTTTCGCAAAGAGCTTTTCTGATTGTTTTCCTTGCTTGTCGTCTTTTATCCGCAAAATCAATCAGATATTGCTTTCGACTACTCACCGTAATGCGCATGTTAATTTTAATGGTTTCACCCTCCTTGAAACCGAGATCAAGCTCCTGTTTGGGTTCGGTTTTCTCCTTTTCAATTTGCTCCTGATTCTTCACCCACTTGAAGTGATCCTGTAACGCCACATTCAAATCAAACGAATCGGAACGATCGCCAAATCCCAGACCCAAAAACGCCGATCGTCCATTATCGTCCTGAACGCGTATAACGAAATAGCGTGAACTGTCCGAGACTGCTTCGATGGCCACGCCGGGATATGTATCGATGGGGCAATTGGCAAATAGAGCGCCACTCGTCTTATCTTCCAATTTGAGTATGCATGCGGTGCCCTTGGCCACCAGACGCATTCGTCCGGTCCATGTGGGCTCTTTGAGGTTCCAGTCCGCTGCTCTGCGTGTTGTTAGCAAATTAAATACATACATCGGTTTAATAATACACTTAATACACTTAAATATACACAAATACCAATACAAATCGAATGTGTGCGTGAGTGTGTATATGCGTATGTTTATCGGGTCACCTTCTCTAACAAACACGCATCATCTAACTGTCTACCATTGTCCTTAACTGTCTACCAAGTAGCGAGTTCGTGACTAGTACAATAGACTCTATCGTCATCTGCAGTGCTGGGTGCTTAAATGTTTGACTGTGTGTGTGTGTGTGTGTGTATGAAAACAAAGAAAGTCAACAAGAGTAGCAACAAAAACAATTACACTAATACTTTTGCAAAAGCTTTTGGCTAACCACACACACACACACAGACACACTTGTATACGCACTCAATGGCAAGTGAAATGAACAGTAATTAAGAGAAAACTGCAATGCGATTGTTAAAGAAAAACAAAAAAAGAAAAACAATTGTAGCAAAAAAAAAAAAATCAATTGTAATTGAACTTCAAAAGAGACAGCAATCGCAACCGCAACAACAACAAGAGTGGCAACAACAATAACAACCACGTCGCAGTCGTGTTCTTTAACCTTGGCTGCGGCTGCATGCCACATACATTCTTCTGTTTTCCGTGTGTGTCTTGCGCATTTTTAACATAATTTATGCATTTCTCATCAAATCACAAATACACACACACACACATACATTTCTGATGTGGGGGCGTCTCATTTCTGAGAAATCACAAAACTTTCAATTGCACCATACACAACAACAACTCGATAAAATTTTTTTTTGTTTTTTCCTTTTTTTTTTTGCGTGAGCACTTACCTATATCCTCTGTTGCTGGCGCGCGGCGGTATTTTGTAAATGAATACCTCGGGCTTAACAATCAGCACACTCTCGTATTCCATGTTATTTGAATTATTTCGTTATTGTTTATAATCGCCTGTGCCTACAATTTCCGTTTATAATTTTAAGCTTACAACTACATATACTGCTAGGGGGGAACTGCAAGACAATCGATGCCAAATATCGATGCTGATGTGGCCAATCGAATAACCGCCACATTGTGCCGATATGTACCAGAAGAAAAATAAACAGAAGTATGGTCAGACTGCCACGTAAAGGGCTGGAAAATATTATAAGCAACTGATTTTAACTGCAAGCTGTCTAAGTCTATTAGATAATAAGCTAAACCAAAAGTTTTAAAACATTTTCAATCAAAATAATAATAATTTGAATTAAATGCTATTAACTTCCCTATTTATTTCACCGATTCTTACTTAATACCGAAAAATATCGATAAGTTACACAGCCGGCACATAAAATAATCGGTATATGAGTGCGCAGTCGAAGCTTTGCTCTCCTATCGATTATTTGAGTCTTCAATTGCACGCTGCTTTAATTTTGTCAGGGAGTATTTAAAATAAATATAAAATGCGTCCCGATTTGCTGATAACTAGCGATAGCGACTTTGACGTCGCACTTGAAGAGCTCAAGAAAAAGAAGGAGCGGCGCGACAGCATTGGTCCCAAATACACTTGCAGCATTGGCAACTGTGAGGCTAGCTTCAAGCGCCTGGATCAATTGGACCGTCATGAGTATCATCACACCGGCATTGTAATGAATTAAATTCTATTCGGTGTTCTATTTGCAGACAAATAATTGATTATTTTCATGTTTCAGAAGAAGCATGCGTGCCCCTATGAGGGCTGTGATAAGACTTATTTGATATTGACGCATCTGAAGCGACATCAACGCAGCACTCACGATCGCAAGGCTGGGCCGCAGAAGACGATCAAATGCACGTTGCCCGAGTGTAGCAAGATGTTTACGTCCGCATGCAACATGCAGCGGCATGTACGTGAAGCCCACGAGGCGCCACGCGAATATGCATGCACACATTGTACGGCCAAGTTCAGGCAAAAGATGAAGTTGCGTCGTCATGTGATACAACAGCATACCCAGGAGTATCCCCATCGCTGTGAGAAATGTGGACGCGGCTTCTATCAACAATGGCAGCAGGAAAGTCATCAGCGCAGTTGCAAGCTTTATGAGTGCGCCGACTGTGAGCAGAAGTTCGATAAGTGGTCCCTGTTCACCAAGCATTGCCGCGAAACGTTGCATGGCCGCGGCGGCGAGCGACACAAGTGCGAGCATTGCAGCTGCAGCTACGAGAAGGCAAGCGCTCTCGACAAACACTTGGCTGCCAAGCATTCGACAACAGTGGCCACATTTGCTTGCACGGAACCCGGCTGCAATCGCAGCTATTCCCATGAACGCAATCTGCGTCAGCATGTGGTTACCGTGCACACAGGTCGGCGCTTTAAATGCCTAGCGGTGGGCTGTGATCGCTGCTTTAGCAGTGCCCAGAATCTGGGCAAGCATTTGATGCGCGATCACAGAGAGCAGACAATAGACATAACAGAAACTGAGACAGTAGCCGTAACAGAAGCTGAAACAGTTGCAACTAAAGCAGCAGAAGCAATTGTGAAGACAACACGCAAACGCCGTCGCGATGCTGGACAATCGACGCGTTCGCAACTGGCCAAGATGTCGTGCCTGGTTCTCGACAAGAGCGTGGACAAAGCTGTGCGCCAGCGTCAAACCGAGGCACTTACATCGGTTGCCCAGGAGCTGCAACAGCAGCATCAGGAGCAGTCACAGCTTATGGAAGATATGTTGTCCGATGCGTAAGATTGCCCACTTCCATTATACTATACTTAAACTCACAACTAGTCATGGCTCGAATGTTATACAATATAAGAATCATTGTAGCGCTAAAATCTAGCTAGAGCATTCCAAATAATCTGTTACAGCAGTTAACAAGCTGTAGCTTTACTCTTAAATTATGAAATAAAATGGCAACCATTAGGTTGAATAGCTTAACATATGCGTTCTTTTTATAAGAGCAAGCGTTAAGGATTATTATAAGGTCTTTGTCTAAGTTTAGCACATATTTTTACCCATGCTTATCGAAGACACAAACCAATTTTAGCTTTTTAAAATAAAATATACCATACTTGAAAATTAGTTTGTTAACTCAGTTCAAAATATAAATAACTTCACTCAGTTCTTTGCAAGCCATACCATGTAAATAAGCCTGTGCTTATCAACGACACAAATCAGCAGCTGCTTTTAATTAAGAACTGGAATGCAATAAAATGACACTTTGAATACATTACACAATTCTCTTGTTATTGTAACGATAATTGCGTTCACGTTTTATTGAAATATTAACAGCAAAATGCATTGGATGTGATTGTGGTGTGGTCGTGTTGTTGTTGTTGTTGAATGTGGTGACACTTAGAGGGAATTGATGACCTTTCGACTACGCATCTGCTGCAGCCAATGCTCGTACTGCTGTTGCGGTGTCTGTGGCTCGGGTGCATAATAATGCTGCGGTGGTTCGCCCTCCTCGAGCCGCAGAAAGTAATGACAGTGCTTGTACTCAACGCGACCAAAGCGACCTCGCGCATGTCGACGCAATCCTTTGAAGACACGTCCTTTGCCCACAAACGATTCAGCTACAATGCAAAAATGAACATGTTGTATTATTGTTAATTATTAGGGCGCAACAAATTTACCAATCCACAAATTGCTTCGGTACTCGACATTGTGCCGCTCAACGGCCATTTGTTGTGCCTCCAGAATTGTTTCCTTCACATCTGTGGCGCCCTTCTTGAGCACAAAATTGAGCTGCTTCAACGCCTCGTCCACGCTCATGCCGCGCACAAAAGCGGCAATATACCACATCTTATCCGGGCTATATTTGATATTGCTGCGCATATGACAGACGTACTGTTCGGACGAAATATATACATATATAAATAACAGAGCATTTATGAGTGGTTAATAACATGTGTATTACCGCCTTGCGTGGCTCTTCATCTGTCTCCTGTGGGGGATGCACCGTTTTGTTGTATTCCAGCCATCGACGCGGTCCATAGTTGTGTTTGTTCCATTTGGCGCAGAGCCCTCCGCTGCCGCCGCCGCTAGCAGCAGACGTGTGCACGCCGCAGCAGTCACCAGTTTGCGTGATCGTTGTTGTTGGCACAACAGCCAGCAATTTGGCCACACTGCCGCTGCTGGTGATCGATGTGGTGGTCGCTAGTAGTGGTGTTTGCAGACTTAACTGCGTCATTTGTCTTATCACTTTGTGCATGTTGCTGCAGTTATTTTGTTATTTACTTCAGTACCAAAAAAATGAAAATGATAAGTACAATTCAAAGTATTACAGCGACCGAAAAAAAAGTGGAAGCACCATCGGTCGCGTAACCTGCCAGCAACAGCTGTGAGCGACTGGCACGAGTGTGGCCGTAAAATATGCTATTTATGCACCGCAAATATACTGCATATACCAAGTGTGTCAAGTATCGATTTATCGATGCTGCCTCTTTAGTTAATAGTATAAAAACATTGTAATTATATTGGTGTACACATTTATTAACAAAAAAAAAAAACAAAAATATATATGAATTTGTATGGATGTATTATGTAAAGCGCGATAATTTTCAATTACCGCACAATTAACTTGTAGCTATCGATTGTTTGCGATGCTATATCAGCAATCCTAAAGACGTTACAAATTTGAATTTCAATACATGTATCGCTTGATTTATTTTTTAGCCTTGCGTTTGCTCTTGGTCAGCTTGGCTGCCAATTGCTGTTGCCGTTGCTGCTTCTGCTCACCCGGAGCTCTATAGGTGCCATGCAATTTGTCCAACCAGCCCATAACGCCGTAATTATAATTGAATCTAAAGTTTACAAAAGACCGTTATTATCAAATGATCTACTTTTTATAGAAGTGACTTTCGACTTACTTGGCATGGTGATAGTCATGGAAACGCACAGAACCCGCCGACCAGGGAAAACTGTAGCCCGTATGATCGCTCATCGAATTGATAACGGCCATGGCAATCATGCCCCAGGCGACAGTGACATGTGAGCCGAGCACAGCCAACGAGACGCCAATGGGCATCAAATTGGCCACCACATGCTCAAAGGGATGGGCATACAATGTGATGGCGGCAATCGGCGCAGTCCACTCATGATGCTTCTTGTGTATATACTTATAGATGGCCTTGTGATGCAGCAAACGATGCGCATAGTAAAACATAATCTCCTCCAGCACCACGAGCACTGCAAAGTCACGTACAACGCGTCCAAAACTGGGCAACACACGTATATCGAGATGACTACTGCTATGGACGAGGACCAGTTCAAAGAGCACCCAGACGGTCAACAGATTGACCACAGTCAAATTGAACAAGACCACCTTGATGGCATGCCAGAGACGCCCAAGATCCACAGGTTCATTCTGCCCGGGTTGTATTTTGTATTTGCGCAGAAATCGAGGGCGATTCGTAATATCCATGAGCGTAAAGATGGCTGCATAGAGCCAATAGACGCAGAAGACAACGCAGGTGGTGCCGAGCACCCAAAGACGCAGCGGATCATCGCCGATCACGTCGAGCAGCGACTCCCAACGTGCCTGCAACACATCTCCAGTGTAGCGCCAGCGTAGCGCGAGGCCTGACCACATGCTGTTGGCGTCCATGGCTCAGCTCAATCACAACTGTTGCGGTGTGTGCCAAGAAGTTAATCAAGTTCATGGCGAAATACGCTACGTTCGAATCGGGCATATCGTAATCGCTAATCGAAATGATTATATTTTGATTATTAATGATTAATTTGAAGTAATTTAATCAATTGTCGAAAATATGTTTATGGTCTTAGACGTTTTCATCAAGCATAACGATTTCATAAATCATTTGGAAACTAGAAAATCTTTTTTCTTATGTTTCACTCAAAATGTAATAAAAAATAAATATAATAAACATTTTAAAGTATTGGATAGAAAAAAACATAATTAAAATAGAATTTTTATTATCAGTGTGTAATGGTTAATCATAAATACATATATGAAGAAAAAAGTATAAAATCATAAATATTGATCTAATTCATTTCCAAATATAAACTATATTATCGATCGCTGATTAAGCCAATGAACATAGCGCATAACAGAGTTTTATGAAGGCACAATAGCGTTATCGATTATCCATATACATATATAGTATTATAATCTTTAGCTTGACGTAGCTCATTCTTTAGACGGTGCAAACGAATTATTCTAGGTGAATTTCTATCGCTGGATTAGCTTCGCTGACAAATTTGTGTTGTGCTTTACTATTGGAGATAACTTATTGCCAAGTATGTATAATTGTAATCTTAGATTAGGTTTTATTTTCGTTCTGCGTCGGGGGTGCGCAACAGCAACAACAACAACAACAAAATTGTAGACAGCGCCCAAAGTTCAAGTTCTTTTATTCTGTGCGTGTTACTTTCTTATTTATTACTCGTATTTGTTCATCTCATTGTTTGGTGCTGTGTGTGTGTGTGTGCGAGTGTGTGTGTGTGTGTGGGTTTAACATAATACAGACACACTTAATACTAGAATTGTTTATAGTTTTCTGTGTCTTTTTTCTACATTTTTACATTATACATTTTGCACATTTGCAGCTTAGTTTTTTTTGTTTGTTTGTTTTTAACATTTTTTTAGTGGTTTTTGTTATGTCTATAAAATCGTTAGTCGATCGCAATCGACACGACTTTGCCTGGTTATTATCACAATGAAGTATACACATTTCGAAATGCCAGTAAAAAAAATGACATGCACCAAGATGCCTAATAAATAAATACGTATGTATATATATATGTATATCTATTTATATAGTAGTTGCACAGAGGGACAGGAGATAGGCAATAATAATAATACGAATTCGCTGCTCCACGCTCCAAGCTCTCACTTCATGGTGGAGTCGGGAAAGGCATCACGCGGTGGCACAAAGCTCAGCATCATAATGTGTCGCGCATACGATTTGGTGGCTCGAAACAGTGAATCCGTGCCATGCAGACGATCCAGGACGCCCAGCACACCGAAACAGTTGTTGAATCTACCAGAATAATAAATTAGTAAATGTAAATGATGCACAACTGCTACTCACTTCAAATGATGAAAATCATGCGCTTCGGGACTGGGAAAGAAGGGCAAATGATAGCCCGAATGGGCATTCAGTGTGCTCAGTATGGCCAAGGCGAACCATAGCCAAGCGGTGGCCACATGGCTGCCCATTAGGAATACCCCTAAAAACGGTGGCAAGAGATTGCTGAATATATGCTCAATGGGATGACAATAGATCGCTGTCACCGAGATGGGCGCCGTCCACTCGTGATGCTGTTTGTGTATGAACTTGTAGATGTGCTTGTGATGCAGCAATCGATGCGAATAGTAGAAGCCCAGCTCCTCCATCAAGATGCACACGGTTAGCTCAAAGCACACCCAATGGAATGTGGGCAACTCGCGTATATCGCTCAAGCCTCGCACTGTCATCAGTTTATAGCTGAGATATGCCAGCGGTATGCCCACAAATATTTGATTGCAGATCACACGCCAAATGACCTGTGAAACAGTAATAAATAAAGTTCAATATCAATTTAATATCGGGAGTGGGGTGTTAAGTCAATCAGACCTTCATTAGACGTCCGGCTTCGACGGGTTCATTGGTGCCCGGTTGGATTTTATATTTGCGCAGACAGGCCGGCCGATTGGTCAGATCCATGAATGTATAAATGCCACCCACAGTCCAATACACGATCATTGTGAAGAGCGTGGTGCCAAAGACCCAAAGCATCATTGGATCATCGCCTGCAAAAAAGCAAAAATCATCATCGATAAGAAATGATCAATTATAATTCAAGCTGCTTCCATTAGGCATGCAACGTTCACTTGTGCAACAATAAATATTAATTAGTTAACACGATCATTGCGTACTTTACACTATCCTATACTCATATATACTATACTATACTGTATACTATACTGTATACTTTACTGTACTATATACTATACTATATACTATCGTAATATTTTATACTATACCATATACTATTTTATTGTGCTCTGTAAAAGTGATTTGGCTATTAATGCATTGCTTAGATCTGTGTAATTCTACAATAGGAATCAATTTTTTATTAATTTCGCACATAAAGTGAAGAAAGAAACCCGCTTTTCTTTTAAATTAACACAACAATAACAATAAAAATATTTAATCATCCTAAAAAGATTGGAATTATATAAAAAAAAAAACTATGCACAACAAAATATACCAAATGAGCTTTATTAAATAATAAAATAAATAAATAGAGTCTATATTAAAAATAAAACAATAATCAGCTACAAAAATATTAAAAATAAACTATGTACAGCAAATATTAAACAAAAAAACCGCCAAATAAATAATAATATATATAAACATAAATCAATGAATCAATCACGGAAGCAATAAAAGAAAAGTAGAAAGAAAACAAGTGATAAATGATAATAGCTGTCTTAAAAATATAGAATGAATCATAAAAATATTAAAAATGAGCTTTTATAATAAAAATAAAAACCCAATAAATAAATAAATAAATCATAAATTTTAAAAATATAACATATTAAAAAAAAGCAAAATATGAATAAAAAATTGTTTCCTATACAAAAATTATTCAACAATACCTGCATTAAAAATACAGAATAAATATCATATTATATTTAAAACAAACAGTGCACTTTATTCAAAATTAAGCCGAATAAAACTATTTAAGGCAACTGTTGTGTTTTGTTTGTAAGTGCAATTGAAATATCGTTATCAATGTTTGCACTTTCTTGCGTCACAAAAATAATATATTTAAATTAATGTCAATTGAACTTTTGCTAATATGAGTAATCACTTTATAGGATTTGTTATTCATGTTGCATCACAAAAAAAAATATATATATATATAGATAACATAGTATAAATAAAGTAAATTAATAGTGAAGAATTATGTGATTGATCAAATAGTATTTATGCATAGTGTAATCGAGGTTTCCTGCCGTTCAGCCTTTGTCTGTGATCATCGCGCTTATGTGTGAGTGTGCCCTGATGTACATTCGTGTGTGTGTGTGAGAATATGCGAAATGTATACTGCATGTGTGTGTGTGTGCGAATTAGTAAACAAAACGGTTGCCGTTTATTATTGACTTTGTTTGCTTTCGCTGTTGATATTGTTGTGGCTTGTGAATGGGAAGGCAAAAGTGCAATTTGTGATATCTGGCGTTCAAAAGCCAAACACAAAGGCACACACACACACACACACGCACACTCCCGAACATAAGTAAATAAATATGTACATACATACATACATATGTAAGTAAAAGTCATGAGTGCATGCGCACTTTTAAGATATCATTTACAAACTCTCAAAAGCGTATTATCATTTAAATGTAATCAAAGTATTGTTGAACTGCAGTTCAAACTTACCAAATTTGTCGATGAACTTGTCCCATTGCGATTGCCAAAAGTCACCGGAGGCTCCCCAGAAACTCTGCAAGTGCCTGGTCGGCAGGTAAGAAAACTCGTTAAATTTCTCCATACGAAAAGCAGAACAACAAGAACAAAAAAAAAAAAAGAACAAAATGTATCCAAGCGAATTCTTTGCGTGTGTGTGTTTGTGGTTCTACTGTAAGAGCTGTTCGCGTTTCTCAGTCGGCGACGGTCGCAAACGAACTGAGTAACTGAGCAGATTTATTTTTTATTTTCTTTTTTCATTTTTCTTTCTTTTTTGGGGCCTAATGGGGAAGAAGCGCAGCTTACGCAGTGTGTATGAGCGACACAGAGTGAGTGAGTGAAAAAAAGAGAGGGATAAGGTAAACTGACGTTGCTGGGCATGATCGCAGATACACAATCTGCGCTCTGTGTATCCACTGTCCGTTACTTAAAGCTTTTGCGACGAGAGCTTTCGCGATGTGAGTGTACGATAACAAATATGTGTACGTTCATGTATGCTTTATTTTTGTATAATTATCTGTATTGCTTGAAATTATAATCATTTCTCTTTTGTACGCAATTTACTCTTGTTATTAGCGCTCACAAGTACAATAGCTTGAACCGAAGTGTAAAAAGCGCCATCTACCGATCTGCCGACGCTATATTGGAGCGCCATCTATCGATCGCTGAGGCAAAACTGATCAACGTTTTTGAGTAACGGACTTTTATATATATCAGTAATACGCCTTTTTACTAACACACTTCACACAATTAGTTAACAAACTTACCAGGTCAGTACGTTGCGAAACAATATGAACACGGCCAAGGCGCATGTGATAATGAAAATGACACTATGCAACGAGGACAACCACAGCGGACTGTCCATCTCATCTGTCCAGTTTTGTTGGGCGCCAGCTGCTTGTGCCTGTGCCGCCGGCATGATTTTTGCCGATGTTGCTGTCCCACTGACATCCAAGGATGTGTGAGCGGCCACAGCAACTCCTCCTCCCCCACCTGCAGCAGTTACTTTATTGGATTCGCCAATTCCATTGTTGCTGCTGTTACAGTTATTTGGCGGCTTTTGGGCGGGCGTTGCATACACAGGGTTTGAGGACATCGTTGCTATATGTTTATACTTTCTTTTTTACATGCAATTATTGATTTTAATTATTATTTTTTTAATGTAAGATTATCAATTAAAATAGCTTGCCTTTTTCGATTTTCGTCTGAGTGAAAAGTCTCCTTTGTGTTGTTGTTAGGTTTTTGTTGTAAGTTTTGTTATGTTTTTTTCTTGTCCTTGACATTTAAAGCACTTCGATTTTTTCGTTGCTATAACAAACCTAGTGCGCACAAATAGTGATCGCTGCAAACATTTTATAAAAACAAATGACCTGCATTTGTTGTTAACTATTTGACATGCGTTGCAACAAAATGGTTCTTGTGCCGCTAAAATCGCTGTATTTTGAATCTTTTTGATTTGGTCTTTTGGCTCAAAGCTGACATACGTACACACACACATGCACAGTACGTTTTTTGAAAGCAACCCTGTTGATAATCGATATTCGATAAATTGATAATGTTTGTTTGGAGTGTGGCCATGTAACGTTTCCACTGCATTAGTGCATTTGTATTTATTTAACTTAATTTCATTTATTTAAATATACATTTATATCGACCCTAACAACAGCAGTTATGTACAATTGTCATGCATATGCCAACATCGCAAACTAGTTTCGCCAAAAGAACACTGTAAATATCATTATCGGATTATTTATTAACAAACATTCTCGACAAGTAATCCATGTACTTTTATTTTATTAAAGAAGGTATCAAATTGTTCAGATGAAATTAACATGGAATTTGGAAATTAAATTGCTAAAAATATATTTGAATAAAGCTTTGTATTGAGACAACTGAAAAGAAGCAAACCATTTTAAAATTACCCGCCTCTGTACTGGTTTACTTGTTTATGCCGAAAATTGTAAATATATAGTATAATATTAATATTTTTATTTAAAAAAAAACTTTCACGAAAAGAGTAAAATTTATTTATAAGCTTCATTTATTTAAAATTTGAATTTATTTAACAATAAAAGTTCAATAATCAAAAATTAGCTACGAAAAAACCATCGATGATTGTTTGCTATAAAAATTATCGATGGTTAAAAGATTTTTGAAGAGATCGATGCATCGAGAACGCTGCTATCGATATATCTTCTGCACAAGCGGTCACGCTGTGCAGCATTTCATATCGCGTTGCGCGTTTCATACGTTGGTGCCATCGGTTATTATCAATTTTTTTGTTTTTGTTTATTGTGAGCCATTTAAGCGGAGCCACCAGGCACAAGGCATAAATCACCGTATAAATCTAGTGTGTCACGCAACCAGCGAGAATAAATCAAAAGTAAAATATAATTTCTTCGTCGTGGGTGTCAATAAAATATAATAGTAACTTCGAAGGACGTTTTTCCCCTCTGTAGAACGTAATCTATCCCTGTCGCTCTCTCCATCATCAAACCGCGCGACGCGTCTAACAACGTTGCGTTGTTTTTGTTTGTGCTGCTGCTGTTGCGCGCTCCATGCGAATTTCATGTGTTTATGTGTGTGTGTGTGTGTGTGTGTCCGTTTGTTTGTGCAATTACAAAACAAATTAAATCAAGAACTATTCACATAGATACATATCTATTTAACTAAAAACATATCTTTGCATTTTAAAATCCAAAATTTTGGTAAATACAAAAATCACATGTGTGCGCAAAATATTCTGTAGCCTTGTTCTCTATCTGTGTGTATGTTTGCCTGGCAATGTGTGAGTGTGCCTGGCTGTGTGTGGGTGTTGTTATCCAGAGCAAATGCCCTTTGTGTAGCTGGGAATAGAGTATTCTTGTTGTTGATAGGTTGTTGTAACTGGTAACTGCGTTTTAAGTTCGTCGTTCTACTAAAAGGGGGTGGAGGCGACTACACCATAGCGTATCATTTACTTTGCTATTTATTTTTGTTGTTTTCACATTTTATTTTGCAGTGTTTGCTTTGGCCAAAGGGGGCTTTACATGAAGGGATAGAAAAAATGACCGAGTGCTAAGTCATTTCAAGTCAAGTGACTGCCAAGCAGCAACTCTCGCTGCTTGTTTTGTATTATTTGCGTTGCTTACTTTGTACATACGTACATACATATGTATGTACATATGTATATATTTAATTACTTTGTACATACTCGAGCCATATAGAGTGCAAAAAGAATAACAACATATGTGTAGAGACATACATACATACACATGTATATATTATATATACGCACACACACATATCTACCTACGTACAAATGTATGTATATTCTGCGACGCAATTGAAAAGACATCGAAGGCCAAACAACTTTGCTGTTTTTGTTTTCGCCTTCTTTTTTCGTGTTTCGTTTCGTTTGTTGCTGTTGTTATTATCACAACTTCACTAACACTTACATATACTGCTCGAAACTATTTTTGATGAGCAAGCAGAGCAGCACCACAACAACACCAACATACACAATCTAATGCTCAAACGTGGTCGCTCTCACTCTTGCACATGCTCTTTTTCGCACGTTGCCGGCGTTGCTGTCAATGCGGCTGGACTCAAAGTCAGCCCCTAAGCCCATTCAGCTGCTGTCTGTCTGAGCGGGACACCTGTACTGCATAAATTGCGTGTGTAAAACTGCATACATACATACATGCACATGTATGTACATACATATGCATAAATGTAACACCACAATTCATTTTCCGTGCGTGTAAGTGCGTTTGCACATGGAGTTCTTAGAAGAAAGTCGCAATAGAGAGTGCCGTCATATCATTAAACTTTGGGATGTCTGTTGTTTTGCACTACTGCAACGCAGTTTCAATTGCTTTGTTCTTGTTTCTTATTTTTGATTGAAATATTGTTGTTATTTTAAGTCCATGGCGCGATGACGATGACGAATACCGCCAACATTTTGCGCAAAGTGCGCCCTACAAAAAAAATATATGCATGGACATTTTTTTTTGTGTCTTGTTGTCTCATTCTCATTTAATATTAACCAAAATAACAGCAATAACAACATGATTGTTTTTCATTTTTGGACATTTTTCTTTTTGCGTTATTTTTGGTAAAATGCCATTTCTTTCTTTCTGTTTTGCGTTTCTGTTTTTGTTGTTTTCGTGCAGCAATATTTCATTTCTACGCAGCAGCCGGAAAAACAAGTTGGCGCTGTGCCGCCTCAGTTGCCCCAATTGTGAAATGACATTTAGTGAAAAAAGTGCAAGTGCTCGAGTTGTAACGGCACGATCAGCTGATTGAATGCGGACGAACCGTTAAACTAACAGAACCAAACTTAACCTCACTTGCTTATCTCTCTCTCAACAGATCGCAATCAAAAACAATAACAATTACGATAAATTATTAGTTGCATCGATATCGATAAAGCAGCTGGCTGCAATCAAAAATCAGAGTTCAGTTTAAGACAATCGAAAATGTTTCAAATTCCACGTCCCTCGCGGTTAACGCTGCAAGGTGCTGCCATTGCCCTGGGAATGGTGCTATTAATGTCCTGGTAAGTAAAACGCATTTATCTACATACAATACACATACATAAATTGTAGCATTCTTATTTACATAAATAATTAAATATTTAAAGTGTTCGCGTTCACGCATCGCAATTTGGGTCACAAACCAAACGCACTGTCCATTAACAAGAATTCTCCTCGCCCTTCCCATTGCCATACATCCCAAAAGGAAGCAAAACATAAATAAACTTTAGACATATATACATATGTAGCCGGCGACAACGCTGGGAGAGCGAGAGAGAGTGACAACTTAAAGCACTTGCTGCTGCTGCTGCTGTTGGGCAGGAAGAACACTAAAGCGACTGATGAAACGTCGCGTGGCCAATTTTTAAAAGTTGCAATGTTTTATTTTGGGAATAAGTATGTACATATATATATATATATATATATGAATATGTACATACAAGTATATGTATATATACATACATGTACATGTACGTGCTACACCTTCGTTTTGGCTCGCTGCTCACCGTTCCCTTCTATAAACCCCTCTCCCTCTAGCATGCATGCATACATTCATTTCTCTGCGGTTGGCCTGTGTTGTTATTATTGTTGTTGTTGCCTTTTATATACTGACACACACCCATACATTTACATATGCCAGTGTGTACACATATAAAAATGTCATTTCCATGCCATACCCCCCAGAACTCATTGAATCGTCGTCGCGTTCTAAAATACACACACACACTATAGGAGCCTGTATGCATGTGTGAGTGCAATCACAATTTCTCTGTGTGGCGTAATTAACCAAAGAAAAATGCAGCGAAAATGATTCGCACGCAGCCTCAGGCACAGCTTGCCAATTAAATATGTATATGTATGTCTATACAAACTATGCATATGTGTGTGCGTGTGTGTGTATGTAATTGTATCTGAAGAATAGAACGTGCACATCAATGCACTTGTTACTCGGCTGCATTAGGTTTTGTTTACCATTCAGCTATCAGTTGAAATAACACAAAAAAAAAACAAACCTAAAAACAATAACAATTGCCATTGTTATGTAGCTAAAGGTTATTTGTCAGGCAACGAATGCAATAAATAACAAGAGACCGTAAAAATACGGTGGGTGAACTATCAGTCAGAGATCTGTCAGCTGTCAGGTTCGATAATAGTCATCGATGCTATCGGAAGGATTCAAAAATGGTGTGCTGTAAAATTATCAAGCGGCATATGGCAATCGATAAAAACAAATTTACACAAATAAACGAATATTTCTATTGTTGTATTTCGTAAGAACAATTCTATCAACTTTGTATTTTGTTTTTTTTTTCTTTTTTTATTGCCAATTATTTCGTTTGATTGATGCCAGCACCTCCCCTACCACTACCCACACAGTTTGTTTTTATTTGGTAGATTTACATTAATGTTAGGGAGAGAGACAGAGTGAGAAAGAGAGTGAGAGAGAGGGTGATGTGCGAATCAGCTGTGAAGAGCAAACAGAGCGATAATGATAATTAGACAGTTGTTAACATACAAAAACAAGTCGTAAGCGAAAAAAAAAAACGCTGAGCACACCAAAACCATATGATTCAGTATGAATGTACTTGAATATACCCTGTATTTAGTGGCAGCTGTGTGGGGTCTTTGTTTTGGTTCATTCACAAAGGCAATTAAAATAAAACGCACATTAAGGAAGTGACAAATTTCGCTATTTGCCCCAGTTTCAATAATCTAATCTTAATCGAATGCAATGAAAACAAATAACACGGGTAGATAACACGTATTGTTTTTGTCTTTCGTTTTTGTTCTTTTTTAAATGAGAAAGCTCATTTTGCAGATTTTTATTGATGTATGACACATTTTCTTTATGATTAACGTACACGTCAAGTTGATGCGATAAGCGTAAATAATGAAATTACAAAATAAGTCAAGCAAATATGAATTTGTTTTGGCGAACTAAACTACCCCATAGCAGAGAAGAATCAGATTGCTGGCGATTAAAGCTATTAATTAATCAGGCACTGCGAGTGTCATGTGTTTTTATAGCAATTTTCGTATTCTAAATGTTTATTTTCTCGCATTTTGTGACGTCACATGGGCAGAGAACACAAGAGAGAGAGAGAGAGAGAGAGAGAGAGACAAAGATAGAACTAAGTGATAGGCCAGTGAAGGGTTCGAAACAAAAATTGATAGCTGATGCTCGCCTCATCGCATAAACAAAACGGAAAACGAAAATAGAAAAAAAAAACAAAAAATTCGAAATCGAAACCAGGTGACCTGCTTGAAAGCTTCTGAACTTGTGGCCGAAAACATATGCCAAGTGCTTCCTGGTAGAACATGTTTTATTGTTATTATTATTATTATTATTTTTTTGTACCTCTAACATCATCGTTTTTGCTACTATGTGTATTAGAGTTGGTAATTGGAGACAACCAAAGTCGCGAGTTTATTTAGCATTCGTGATCAACGCGTCAAGATCTTCAGTTCATTCATCTCCAGTTCATCTTCAGTAATTTTTAATCCTCCATCTTCTGCTTTTGTGTTTCCAGTGTTCGACCATTGGGTGTGCTCTTCCTGGGCCTCTTCAGTTACTGGCTGTACTGGACACGCTGCAGTTTTCGCGTTGTCCTCACTCCCGAGCTGCGCGCCAAATTTGAATCGTGGCTGCAACGCGCCGAAGATTGGCGTCGCAATTCTCCGGGTATGTTCTGCTTGGTGAGCAGTGGCTGCCTGGCCACTTTGGCCATTTTGGGTCACCTGATCTCTGGCTCCACATTGGTGCTGACACTTTTGGTGCTCTCCGCTCTCATCTCCACCAAATACAACTTTAAGTTGCTACAAATTGAACGCAAGGGTAAGTGCCATTAAGCATAATTATAACCGCATTCCACTTTATAATTATAAAGATAAACTATATAGTACACAGATCTACGCAATCTTGAGCTTTAGCAACATTTCTACATTTCATAATTAAAGAAACATAAAAACGGAAGCAAAAAATAAGTAGATTTAATATGTAAAAATATGCATCAGTGGAATTTGGTTAAAGATTAATTTTCCATAAAATATAGTAAATATTGAGCAGAAAAAAGAACAAAAAATTAGTTAGGCTTAAAAAAGCTAAAGAAAAGGCTAAGTAGTCGCTATATAAACAAAATATATTAGCGGAATTCGGCTATACCACTTAATTGTAGATAAAATGCATTTATTTATTACATTCGGTACAAAAAAGTTGCATATTTGCACAAATAAATAGGTTGCAAAATTAAGCCAAACAAGAAACGCAAAGAGCAGTACCAACGAAAAAGAAACAAGTAAGAAAGCAAGAGTCGAGTGTGCTCGACGGTGAGATACCCTGCTAGCCATTTTCAATAAAAGCAAAGTAGTGCGGTATTATTTTGAAAATGTACCAAATCAATAGTCGCTATATTGATATAGTACTACATTCAAATTATACTATAGAGTGCAAAATATACCAGATTGCAGTAAGTAGAAGTTTTGTTCATACAAAAGTTATTCTTTAATAACTTTTACATTTAACAACTGATTGCAAGCAAATTTTCAGGAATAATAAAGACTATAGTTAGTATAGTTGTATGAACCAAAATCGCGACTAGATTGAAAGTTAAGTCAACAAAAGCACTAAGTTAAAAATATGTAATAACATACCAATCTTTTTCATCTTTGCAGACTTTCAATGGTCGGAGAAGATCAACTACAACAATATCGATACCGAGCTGGACGATGAGTTTATGCCGGACGTGAACGAATCGAATCTGTTTGTGCTGGAGCGTGCCAGCGATGTGGCCACGATCAGTTCCCCCATCGATGCCGATGGCATGGGCGAGGACATCGATGACGATGAGCGCAGCGATGACATACCATCCGAGTTGTTGCTCATACCCGATGCCATACCCGAGATCGATGAGCACTCCACCGACGAGGACGATGAGCTGGTGCCACTTTCGCGCACCAAGAGCAATAAATCAAGTGATGCCACACAGTCAGTCGTTAATGCTGTTGCTCCCACTGCTGCTCAACACGAGCAATATGAGCAGAGAACAACAGCAGCAGCAGCAACAACAACAGAAAACAGCGATTCCACAATGGATTTTCGCAGGGGGCATTTTAAGCGCGACTCATCGCTGTCCACCACCTCATCATCGTCGGAGGAGAGTCTGTCCAAGGGTCTGCAATTTCCCGATCACACCAGCGTCGATGCTCCCGCCGCCCTGCGACAATTGACAGCGCCTCCATCAGCTGCATCCAGCAGCGAGACGACGTCGTCAGCCGGTGCAGCATTAATCGCCCTGGCGGTGAAATCCCAAGCACAGTCATTGCTCCCCAGCCTCATGTCCAATTTGGTTGGCCAATGGAGTAATCCAACTGTGGCTGGCCAAGTCAGCGGGGGCGAAGTGGTCAGCATGGATCAACACCAGCAGCAGCAGCAATTGGTTAAGCCGCAGCGACGTCAAGTCACCGCTCTCGATTCGTCCGATGAGAGCGATTTTGAGATACTCGAAACGGATGATTTTAAGTAAAAACAACAACAACAACAAAGAGAAGAAAAACGTTTATCGTTGCGAGCGCGCGTATTACCAACTAATATCTTAACTCTATATATATATATATACACGATACACATACATTTATGTAATCCAATCCAAAAAGAAGAAAAACAATCACACACAGAGACACAAACACACACATACATACAAACACATACGCAGCAGACAGCCATATTGAGAGAAATTCAAATAACGATAAATGTGCAAAGAGTCTATCGGGGGTTAATCGATATGTGTAAATGGAAGTTCGATTAGTTGTATTCTTTAGTTCTGTTGTTGTTATCCATACAGATTATATGTGCTTGCGCTCTTATGTTATTATTTTAATAATATATATATTTTATTACGATTATGATTACGATTATTTTGTAATGACTTGTGTTTCTACATACTATATATACTTTTTAATGATTTGGTATATTTTTTTTTTTTTTGTGTTTTGGAGCAGCGGTTTAGTTACTAATTGATTTACATTTCGATGACGAGTTCTCGTATGCAAAAAACACTGTAAATACTTTTGTATCACACAAAACAAAACCACAAGCACACAAATACATATACATATTACATATATACGGATAACCATGCAAATGTTGAGCTACTTAATCTGTACCCAAGAACGCTTTAAATCAAACAAACAAAAAAACAAAACCCACAACAACAAAAATCTAACAAATAATATAATGAAAATCATCCTTTGCATTATAATAATTATTCTTTAAATCCTGATTGCGGTGCTAAACAAAAAGATAAAAAAAAACAAAAAACATCCAATTAATTAGTATCGTTTAAGAACACTTCGCTCTAATGTTATTCAAATATGAATTGTTCTCAAGCGATCAATTCGAATTAATAAAAAAATCAATAAAAATTAAAACAAAGTCGAATTATTTTGGGTTATTTTCCCCCCACATTCGTTTAGGTTCGATGGAAGTCTGTCTTTCATATAATTTTGGAAATATTGATTCGAATTGCAGAGTTTATATAGCTTTTGGATCAAATCTATAATCGACAGATGATTATCAGCAACAAGCTTTGCCAGATTGAACAAAATACAACACACGGTTAAGTTATGAATAAATATATTGCTAAACAAAATGAAACAACAAAACCGATAACAAATTTTGGAGGACTTAAAATTAACAATATTTAAAGAATGCAATAAATTAAAAATGCTTTAAATGGGCAATTTCCATAACAATTAACATTAACAAAAAAAAAACAACTATTAAACAAAGCACTTAAGCTAAAAATGAGCAATAATAATAAAAATAAATGTGTAAAATTCAAACTGTTGCCGCACACAACATTCAAGTTGCAAAGGAACAGCCAATGAATGAATGAAGACGAACTATACATTCACTTTGAACAAATGTTTCAGATTGGCACCGAAACGCAATGTAAAGTGATACAATAGCTCCACCAAGCTGAGTATGGAGAAACCCATAAAGAGGCCAAAGATGCCGCCGCAGTTGGCCAAAAAGTCCGTGATGCCATACAGCTCGGAACGCTTCGAGGTGATGAACTGACTCTCCTTGAAATAGATCGATAATCGCGACATCTGTGATCCCGGATAGTCGCGCATAAATTCCGTATCGCCCTCGGCGGCGAGCATCTCCTCCAGATCAAAGTTGGCCTGCGAGATTTCCGTGTTGTACACTAACGATGTGCAGGCCGGCAGACAATTGCAAGCGGACATTGCGCCACCATCCGGCTCCTCCACATTCAAGAGGCGAACACGTTGAAACTCATGGACCAACTGATCGCGTTCGGCACGTTCATAACAATGGATTTTCTCCTCACCGCAAACGGGCATCTCGAGGCTGCGCGGCATCGAGAACTTGACGCAGCCGCATTTGCTGAGCGTGAAATTCGCCAGGCACTCCAGCTGGCAGTTGGACTCCGAGTAGACCTTGAAGAAGCGCAACAGACGCTCGTGGCTCAGAAAGCATTGGCGTCGCTGCGGATGATATTCGGCAATGCCCGTCGATGTGGTTATCATATTCGGTTTGACCGCAATCAGCACCTCGCGACCCATGGGAATGCGTACAAATTGTTTCGACACCTGCGGCACATCGTCGGGGGCATGCAACAGCACCTTGAAGAAGCAACAAAGAATATTTTTAAATTAAAGTGAAAATTCTGTATTCATTTTTTTATGCAATACGGTAAAAGTGTGTTTTACCGCCTTGTCAGAAAATAATGCATAGTTAGTCTTATAGGAAATGTATATCTTATTTATTTTGTGATTTGTTTTACGATATTACGTAGTCAAAGCACTGAACTTGAAAATATTACAAAGAACTTAACATTTCGTTGCGTGATTTAAGCACGTTTCCGCAGTTATCTCTATTGAGTTATGTAAAGCACATAAAACCGTTGTTTTTTATTTATATATATATTATAAGGAAATATTGCAGATAAATTAGCTTCAATGTCTTTTGAATTGCGGGGAAATTTCAACCGACAATTGAACATACGTAACTTAAAAAGTGTTCAGAGCGTGAACTCTACTCGTAAGAGTAGCTTCGAAATTAAATTTAACAGCTACATATTAGTTTAACAAGCTTGAAAAGTGTTGATAATTTGCTAGACAGTTTACATTTTGAAATAAACGAGTCAAAATATCAAATATAGTAAATAAAATTTGAGAATCGCCGAGGAGGAGTTCTGGCGATTCATTAATTGTTAACTTTGCAATTGGGGATGGTAATAATAGTATAGTATAGTATAGTATAATATAGTATAGTATAGTATATAATTTATATTTTTTATAGTATGTGAAATACGCAACACTTCTCAATGCTTTTTGAGTTGTTTTCTTTCTTGTTTTTGTTATAAGTTTCTCTTTTTTATTTCCCATTTACTTACTAGGTTGTATCACGCAGATAACATATATTATCGATTCTTACCTTAAATCCCTGCACGGGGCCACGGCACGCATAGTCCACCTCCTGTTTGAAGCTCTGCAGTGCCATAAATATGCCGGATCTTGCGCCAGCGCTGAGGACACGCGCTGGAAATGTCTCCACATCGCTGCTGGCATCGTAGCCCGTCTCTAGGCTCCACGACGACTGGGTAAAATTCTCAGCAGCACTGCGATTATACTGATACGTGTTCTCGCGATAAATCTCCGTGGGCGGCAGTCCATTGAACGTATAGCAAATGCCCTCCTCGGTGAGTGTTTTATAAAAGTATTTGTCGCACTCATTGTAGCGACTCAGCCAGCGGCAGTAGAAGAAATACCGTTCGAAGGGCGGCAACATGCGATCGAGCACCTCAAAATAATCGAGTTCTTCGCCCGGTATTAAAGGCGTATCCTGTTGCAGGATTTTCGTGTTGCAGACATGCAACAATGTGCGAAACTCTTCCATTTCCTTGGCCGATATATTCTGTGGCTTAAAGATGCGTGTGCCATGCATGGCTGCCGTAAATTGATTGTATAAGTTGGCATACGAATTGGGATCGCCGACCTTCTTCAGCACACGCTTCGTCTCCGAGCAAATGGTGACGGCGGGAAATGGAATATTCCAAACGGGCGTTGAACGCTCAGCGAAGCTCACAATCACCGGTGTTGCATCCCATTTCGTGTAGGCGCTGCTTATCAAGCGGGCACAACAATAGATGGATACCACAAATACCACCAGCCAAAAGAAACGTTCCTTGATCGGTCGCTCTTTTTCACCCAGATATTGCACTCCATGTATCGAAGTGTGTTGGCAATAATCTTGATATGTTAGCGTCAATCCTTTGACGAAAGGCTTGTGCGATTTCTTCGCTGTCAAATCGATGCATATCTTATTGTTGCTCTCCATGTCCGTTTCCATTTCATAACTCTGGCGGCGACCCAACATTTTACAGCAAAAATAAAATTAAAAACTACACGAAAACATCAACTCTGCCAACTCAAAGTAGCCAACTGAAATGTGCCTACAGAATTTACCGCAATTTTGCAGTTACGCTTTGCTCTACGTTTCATTCAACCAGGTAAGCTGTGCAAATACACAACATTTTTGCCAGACGAATAAATGATTAATGTGCATAGTTTTTAATTTGTTGTGGCTTAATTATCATTTACGTATTTTTAACGTCTTTCACAAAATTTGTTTGGCGCGCAATTACTTTTAGTGGAATTTTTCTTATTATATGTGTGGTATATTTTTGTTCGTAAAATACTAGCATGGCTAATGGCGAATTACTGCGCACATTTGGAATTGAAATGTTCTGCTATATTTTCGGTGCTGTTTATTTATATAATATAATTGTATTTATATATATAGTGTTTTTGCATTTCCGTGTATTTATTTCCCAATTATTTCCGTTCGCGCTGTGCTTAAAATCTTTTTTTTGTGCAAGTATTTTGTGGTATTTTTGCTGTTGCGCAGAGCGTATTTGACTGGGCACACAGTTTATTGATTGCTGGTCATACTGTTGTTTACATTTTGCTTGGCTTTTTTTCTTCATACAGTGATGTTGTGAAAATGAGGGCAACCGTGTGGTTGTTGTTGTTGTGCAAATTGTACAGTGCTGGTTAATAATGTGGGTCCATTGAACAGCTGTTTTCTGCAGCATACGAAATTATCGATAGCAAGAAGAGAAACAACGCAGCAGCAGCAGCGCAGTCCAAGAAGAGACGACAGCAGCAGCAGCAGCAGCAGTAGCAGCAGAGCCAATATTATGCGAAACAGAAAATCTATAAAAAAGTAGAGCAGCACCAATTTTTGGGGCGGGGTAAGCAGTAGTCGCAGCAGCAGCAGCAGTAGCAGGATGGAAACTCCAACAGAGAGTCCAACGGATGCTGAGCACGACAACCAAGTGACAACAGCAGCAGTAGCAGCAGCAACAACAACAGCGCAACGCAATGCTGCTGATGATGAAGACGATGACGATGACGAAGAGGAGGAGGAGGAGGAAGACGAAACAGAAGAGCAGCAGGATGATGCCAAGGAGGATGCTTACTATGAGGCGCGCAATGGCAATGAAAGTGATGAGCTTGAAACGGCATTCCAAAGTTCGTTGACTTTGGCCAGCGGCAGCAGTGACGTCAGAGTAAATATTTGTTGTGACGAGAGCCCACAAATTGCCATTGATGAAGCTGCGCGCGCAGTGGACAACAACGAGGCGGGTAAGTCTCGTCTCTCGGTCGAGTGTTTGAACCTATCGCGTAGCTAATTAAGTTATTTTGCAGCCGCAGCAGTGAGTGCAAGCTGCTTGCCAATTAAAGATGCACTGCCGCGACCGCATCAAACGCTGCTCTCAACAAAATCCTGCGAGACAGCTGCGGCGGCAACAACAATAGCTGGAGCAGCGGGATCAACGCTGTCGCCATCGAGCTCATGCAACGGCAGCATTGGCAGCGATGGCAGCTGCAGCGTTGGCGGCGGCGCACGACGCAAATCCTGGACACTGTCGCCACAAAATGGCGGCAAGCGCAAACCGAAAACAGTTGCGGCCGCCAATGGAGACAGTTTCAATTTGTGGGTGGCACGCGAATGCTTTGAAACGGTGCCCGCCGAAATGGTCGACAACCTGAGCATGGCCGAGGAGCAGCAACAGTTGCACGACGACCATCAACAGCATCATCATCATCAGCAGCAGCAGCAGCAGCAGGACAACATTGATGTGCAAGTGGTGGACGACGATGACGATGTGGATGAGGAGGCGGCCGCTGTGGAGAGTTTGCTGGGCGCAGCTGCAGCGCTGCAGCAGCGACACCACAAGCCAACGTCACAGCAACATCAACATCAACAGCAGCAGCAACAACATTTGCGTCAACCGACGGCGCATCGTCCGCTGGAGCGTTCGTGGCCGCCGCGTGTTTTGGGCCGGGAATTTAAGCTGCAAGGCGATGTGTTCAAGTTCGATATACTCGACACGGATGACGATGTGGCCAGCGGTTACAGCAATAGCAGCAGCAGCAACAACAGCTCACCGCTGCGTTTTCCCAATCCCAATCATCATCAGCATGCGAATGGAGGCGGCAACAATGCAGCCGAGGCAAGTCCACCGCCCATGCGCTTCAAGCCGCTGCTGCAGAAGAAGATTGGCCCCGATAGCTACATCAATACGATTAGCACACAGAAAGTGCCAGCTGCCCACATGACCTACGAATTTCCGCCCACATTTCCGCTGCAGGAGCAGCACAATCAGCACAACACCAACAGCAGCAGCAGCAGCAGCAGCCTGCCCAGCAACAGCAACGGCAGCAACGCTTTGGCCGCTCATCATTTTCCCTATTTGCGACAGCATCGTCCGCTCACACGTGCGCTGTCCAACGGCAAAGGAGCTGGCGCTGCAGTTGCCAATGGCGAGGAGCATTCGCCGCGTCTGCTGCTGTCGCCGAAGCGTCAGCGTAGTCCGCCTTCGGGCTGCTCAACGCGCAGCGCATCGCCGCTGGATTTGAGCCTGAGCCCTGAGCAGCATTCACCTACACGTGGGCGTGGCGTGGGCGGCCTTGAGGCAGCTGGTGCTGCAGCTGCAGCTGGAGCTGGAGTGTTGCCGTTGCCACAGACGCCGCCGGCGCCCGGCACGCCCAGTTTTCATGCACAGCGACCGCAGCAGCGGCTGCTGAAACGTGTTGGTGGCGGCGGCGGCGGCGGTGGAGGAGGAGGAGGAGTTGCTGGAGCTGGAGCTGGAGCAGCGGGAGTTGGTTTGATTTGCCCGCCAACGCCAACGCATCATGCACGTCGCCATGCGCGTTTGCAAGCGGTCACTGCCAATGCGGCACCATTAAGCGACGCTGATGCAGCTGCCGCTGGCGTCGATAACAATGAAATGCTGCACATAAGTAGCACACGACTGCCATCGATACCCGAACGCAATGCAGCAGCAGCTGCAGCAGCGGCGGCGGCGGCAGCAGCAGCGGCCGCAGGAGGAGCAGCAGCTGGCAGCTTGGAGCATGCAGGCGCCGCCGCCGCAGCAGCAGCGGGAGGCGTGGCAGATCCCTTGCCGCCTGCGTGGGAGGCACGCATGGACAGTCATGGTCGCATCTTTTACATTGATCACACAACGCGCACCACATCGTGGCAACGTCCCGGGCCGAGCACAACCGCGGTGCCGGTGGCTGGACGTGAGCAACATCATCGCCAGCAGCTGGATCGTCGCTATCAGTCCATACGCCGCACCATCACCAACGAGAATCGTTTGTCATCGCTGCAGCCGACAGCGGACAATGCACAGCAGCAGCTCTACAGTTTATCCCGGGCGCAATCCTCTTCGACAGCGGCGGCTGTGGTGGCAGCGGGCGCCGGAGCTAGTGCAGCTTTAGGAGCAACTGCAGCGGGAGTGGGAGTGGGAGTGGGAGCAACAGCAGCAGCAGCAGCAGCATCGACAGCAGCAACAGCGGGAGCAACTGCCACACAATTAGCCATTCATCCGGCTGTGTTGATGCTATGTCGTCCCGACTTCTATTCGCTGCTGCACACCAATGAGGCCGCCTTGGCCATCTACAATCGGAATGCGGCGCTGAAGCACATGGTGATGCGCATTCGTCGGGATCCGCAGTGCTTTCAGCGGTATCAGTACAACAAGGATTTGGTCGCATTGGTCAACACATTTGCCCAACTGACGCGTGAGTTGCCCTCGTGCTGGGAAACCAAAATGGATCAGACGGGCAAACAGTTCTTCATCGATCATCAGCATCGGAAAACCTCATTCATGGATCCTCGCCTCCCCGTCGATTGTCCGCGTGTCGTCCGCCATCGTCAGCAGCAGCAGCAGCAGCAACAACAACAACAGCAGCAGCAGCAACAGTTTATGCCACAACCGGATCTGGTGGATGGCAACTGTTTGTCCGCCACCAGTGGCCACATTAATTCCACGCCAAGTGGCTCCACAGCAGCGAGCAGCAGCAGCAACTCCATTTCGGGTGTGCCGCCTTTGCCACCGCCACGCCCCTGCCGCAGCAATGCTTCAGCTGCCGCTGCCGCCGCCGCCCACAATTGCACCACGGCCGCAGCTATTGCGTGTGCCTTGAGCTTGGGCGGCGCCAGCTGCAGCACCAACAGCAATGCGAGTGGCAGCCTCAGCGGAGCCACTGCAGCCGGATACGAGGATGTGCCCATTGCCTACAACGAAAAGGTGAGTGAACTAGAAAAACGAAACGATAAAGAGAGAGGGAGAGCGAACTTTTTATACCCGCTAACCATAAGATAGATGATTTAGTCATGTCCGTCTGTCTGTCTGTCTGTCCGTCTGTCTGTTTGAACACCTAGATCTCAGAGACTCTAAGAGATAGAGCTGTATTTTTTTTCGATAGCACTTGTTATGTTTGCACGCAGATCAAGTTTGTTTCAAATTTTTGCCACGCCCACTTTCGCCTCAGCAAATCGACAAAAAGCGAATAATAAGCGTATTTTGGGTATATACAATAATGATTATAGTCTTTGTGATTCCTGATGATATTTGGTTGCGAACAGATAAAAATTGTCAAAATTATTAAAGAAATACTCAGTCTGGTATATTTCGCAATCTATTTTATATGTATATTTTGAATACTAACCAATATAGCCTTTGATATATTTTAAACGCATTTTTGCGGTATATTAATTTAATATATTTTAAAAATAATACAGCACTATTTTGCTTTTATTCATAATGGGCGGCGGGTATCTCACAGTCGAGCACTCTCGACTGTAACTACTTTACTTGTTAACATTCTATCTCTAGTAATTTGATATATTTACATATATAGTAAAAAAAAAACTCGGTCGATTTAGTAAACTAAACTGCTAAAGTGGCTTTATTTAGAACTTGAAAAATTAAACACTCTGAAGAAAACTCTAATAACTAATAATATCAAGTTCAGCTATTATTTGCCAGTTAAATATTTAACTCACTTTATAATTAGCATAAGCAATCGCTTGCTAAATATTTGACAAATCATTGAAATATTTTAATTGGCAAATGGTCATTTAATTCAAAACAAAAACTACTCAATTTACAATGATTAATTGTAACGGTTTGACGTCAAATTATAAAACCTTCATACGTAGTTTATTGAGTCATATGCAGCTCTCAGCTTTCAATTAGAAAAACAGAAATTCAGAAAATTGTTATTACTCAAGCAAATATTAATTTCAATATGTACCTATCAATCAATGTTAACTCGTTTAACGGCATCAAGTGAGGGCTAAAATAATAGATCTCCAGCATTAAGTGAAGCAAGAATTTTTAGTTTTTTAGTTTTGATTGGCAAAAAAAAAAATACAGTCTACCAAATTTTTGCCATTAAGTGAAGTTTGGCCGAGTTAACATTATCAATTAAAATTTTTTTTTTTTATAAAAGTATAAAAAAAAGCAAACGAATTTGAATTTTTTTATTTTGTTAACTAAAAGGTCAAAATTTGTGGCTTTTTTTATACATTTGTAAGAAAAAATATTAAAATGAAATATGTAATATTATATGTATAGTATATATTATATAAATTAGTATATAGTATATTAAAATGAAATATGAAATAGTATATTTATTGTATTTAATTTATAAGTTAAAATATTAAAATTTTAGATTTAGAAGAGTTCTAGATTATTTCCTAGCATTGATTACATTTGGCTACTCGAATTAACTAGGAATATTAACAATCCCTATTTTATTTTCTAGGTTATTGCCTTTTTGCGACAGCCGAATATACTGGAGATACTGCGAGAGCGACAAGGACAGCACACAGTGTCGCGATCGCTGCGCGAAAAGATCAATATACTGAGGGTGGAAGGTGTTCCGGCATTGGAGCGTCTGGGTCACGACCTACAGCTGACCATACTGCTCAGGTGAGTCACAATTTCAATTACAATTCCGATTCCGATTAGACAAACAGACAGACAGACATACAGACTGACTGCAATTTAATTTCAAGTCCGAGTCAGAGTCATGCACTTGGCAAAGGTTTTGGCATAAATTGATGCATTCGTTGATGGTGCAATGGTTCTTGAGGTGTTGTTGTTGGTCCTGCTTCAGTGCACCGCATTTGTTGCAGTTAGTTAGTTAGTTAGTTGGTTACTCTGTGTGTGCCCGCATGTGTGTTAATTGCAATTGAAAATGGCTTTGAAGGCTGCGCTTGCTGCTGTTAACTCATTTGGCAAGCAAGGTTAATGCATAGACAACAAATTGGTTTCGGAAAACCTCCTTCTATTCAAATCAAATCCGATCGGATCGGATCGTATCGTTCGTTTATTTACTTATTGTTTATAATTGCCTCGTCGTCGGTACTCGTTTACACTCTCGTCTCAATTTTGTAACCACAAATATTGAGGAAATATTCACATGCATTTCGGTGACCTTAATCTCTGAATAGAAAAACACAAAAACCCAAACAACTTGTCGAAAGATTAAGATTAGTTGATCAACTATCGGCTATCGAGCGATTTAATTGCATTCAATTAGACAAATTATGCCGCTTGATTGCGTCCCAAAGAGGCGCACCGGCAAATGCAAGTTGGCAGCGCTCGCCGTGGGAGTGGACAGTCCCACAGTGTTTTATAGCACTCCAACTCAATGATGACGTGCTGGAAGTAAATGCTCCGCTAATTGACAACACTTCTATGACTAAGGTCTCTCTCTGTCTCTTTCGCTTTTGCTCTCTTTTTGCCAAATTTGGCAACAGTTGCAATTTCGTTTAATAAACCTAATCGATTTCTTATGACAAATCAATTTAGTTGACAAACCAAACCAAACAAGATATTCCCCAATACAATTGGTTGCGATTGCGCCAAAAATCTTAAAGAATTTCAGATATTTCTAGTTAAAGTCGAAGCCATTTCCAAAAAAAACATTATTTCTGAATATCGTTAAAAATAGGATTCGCAATTTTAATTTTTTGTTTTTTTTTTTTTACGTTTTGAAGCACAGGCCTGGAATCACAGCGAAATAATTCCGTTTATGTGAACAATTCATGTTAAATAATTAAGTTGTATTTGAGCGTTACAAATTTTAATAATAGATAATCAGTATTTTTAAAACATATTTGTAATGCTCAACATTTAATATCTCAAATTAGTCGTCAATGAAATACTATCAAAGTAAAATCATTATTATATTATTTTTATAATTTCAATTATGATTTCATTTCCTTTTTATATTTTAAAAGAGTTTTTAAATTAAATTTAGTAGATGATCTGCATTTATTATTGATAACATTGAATTTTCTCAGTTATTTTTTTCAGTTTTTCATGATTAAAAATTTAACGTAATAATTAAATACCTTATTGACAAAATTGTTGCCCGAGATTCAATTAAATTTTTGAGGATTTGACTTGCTATCAATCTTATTGTTTATTTCATTTTTTGTGTTGTTAATTTAAACAGTCTTGTGTAAATAACTTTTTAAGAGACTTTTGTCGATGTTGATCAATTTATACTAGGGTTGAAACTTACTTGGCCCGTAATTTCTCACTTTTACTGAAAACCATACCAAGCATTTAAACAGCAGTGTCCGGCTAAGAAAGGTTTTTACTAAAAGAGTTTTTACTGTATTTTCAAATATATTCTCACAGTTCTAAAACATTTAACATTTTACTTAAATTATTTTCTCAACAACGAATTTTAATTGCGATCCGAATTAGGAATACCCTTAGCTTGTCGCAGATGTTTAGCAATCATTAGCGGTATTCCAATAATTAATAAACGTGTTAGCTTCTCCACTCGACTCTAGACTGCGGCCACGCCCACACGAAGGCGAGTGTCAAAAAAACAAAAAAAAAAAGGGGCACTAAAAGTTGCCAGCCTAATCCTCAAAAAATGAAACTGATTGGGGACAATTTAACCCAAATTTCAATTTGCCAATAAACCATAATTTATTGGCCGATCTTGGCTACAGCTGCAGCTAAGCTTGCTTTTATACATATGGAGGGGGTGTGGCAGCCACACAACATCTACATCTACGTCATCTTCGTCATGATGATCACGATGATTATTGTCTAGCATTTTTTTGTTTTTGACACAACTGAAGCGTTGACAAGCATCGGGTTTTATGCTGCTGCTGCTGTTGGGGCTATTTGTATTTGTTATTTGACCCATTGAAGGCGAATCTTTGCTGACTGCCTCTGCCTGGGGTTAGTTGTTCTCGTCTCGCTTGGTTTACAGTTCATTGGGTCGGTCTATCTCTCTCTTTCTCTCTCGGTCGGTTTTAGTCTCGCGTTTTGGGGCTGCGCATGCGTAGTGCACAGTGGACGCTACTGTTCTGCTTCTTTGCATTACTGTTAATATTACTGTTGTTGTTGTTGCTGCATTTGGGCGTGCTAAGTGCATGGCGCACCCAGACACCGCCCCGCCCCGCCCCGTTCGTTAGACGCTCAGTCAGCCGACTGGCAGCTGATGAGCCACAGCCTATAACCATGACCAACGCCACAATAATAACACTCGGCTTCGGTTGCGTCGTCGCCTCGCTGCCGCTGGCGTCGCTGTTGACGTCGCCGTCGACGCCTCATGCACACAGCCCTTCGTCGATGTAATCAAATGTGCAGCCCAACTAAATGACTCAGTTTCAGCAGTTCATTTCCTTCGCCCCTCACACTCTCCTTCTGCTCCGCCTCTGTCGCTCGATTTGTCAATGAACAGTGGCTAAAGTTATAATTCTAATTGATTTATTTCCCTTGAATATTATTAGTTGTGAATTCTAATACTGTGTGATTGTTGTATTTAAGATGTTAAGCGAATACCTCTATTGCCTGAATATTCTTCTTTTAGCATACACTTTTTTTTGGGCGCTTGGTATAACTTTTTTTTCTTTTCTTTGAAAGAGAACACTTCATTTCGATGAAAATTATTTATATTATCGTCTGCTTATTAATTTATCTTAGGGCAGTGATAGCTTTAATGCATTTCGATATTTCGAATTTGCTTTAATTAGATTGCACAACTTGGACCCACTGTGCGACGTCCGTTTGGGGTTCTTGAAGCATTCGCAGCCGCGCAGCAGAATTCGAATTCAGAATTTGAAGTTCGGCAAGAGTTCGTTTGATCGCTTCGCTTCGGCTGCACTTCGGCCGGTCAGCCGAAACCGAAAGCGAAGCCGAATCCGAATGCGAAGCGAGCGAGTGAGCGAAATAATGAAAACAGAAACAAATTTACAATTAAATAATTTTCTTTAGTGTTTAGTGTTTTGTGTGTTCTGCGTTCGGTGTTGTTGTTTTATTTTTTGTTGTTGTTGCTGTTGTGGTTCATGTTCTTGTTGTTGCCATTTCCATTTCCAATTCGAATTTCATATTTATCGGTTGGGCGCTAGACAAACGCGTCCATTCTGTGTGCGCCGCTGCCCGACTTAAGTAGTTACGTTCGATCCGATCCGATTTAATACGACCCGACCCGATCAGCTGGCTAATAAAGCTTTCAACTCTATAATAGAAGTATTAATAATACTACAACTCGCATTTATTTTTTTTTTATTATCTGACTGTGTGAGACACCGAGGTCATTCTCCAGTCGACAAATTTCGCGCGCGTCTCTTTAAAACTCGTCGTTAAATAAATAGAAATTGAAATTCACAAAAACACAAAAGAACATAAACACTAGAAGCATTGTTAGTGCAAAACATCAATAATTGATGCTAAAATAAATATTTAATGTTCAATTAAATACAAAATCGACTGCCACTCTTTTTTTTTTCTCGTTGGTGTTGTTTGTCATAAAATTGTGCAGTGAGTTTGATAAAGAATTCTGAAAATTATCAACGGCATGGTTAACCATTCAGTGCTCAAGGCTTTGGGCACCAAACAGCAACAGCAACAACAGCAACTTAAACTAGATCAACAACAAGAATTAGTGCTAATACTACAACAACAAAATGGGATTCCTTTCGAAGGCTGCATACATCGTTTGGGCTGTGTAAGTGCCGAATATTTCTAAAAGAAAACAAAAACTTCCCCTTCCAATCTCATTCTTCTTTCTATCTCCCCCATTCGCTCTTTCGCTCACTTTCTCTCTCTCTCTCTTTCTCGCTGTGCGGTTTATGTGTCAACAAATATTCACGATTATTTAACGATGACTAAAAAGCGTGTAAATTACTTGCATATGTGAAATACTGCAACAGCGACATAATGATTGAAACTAGTATATTGAAAAATACCAGCTACCAAGCAATCTATGAGTAACTCAAGAGTTATTACTAAATACTGAAATAGTGCTTTTGTCTCCTGCCCTTTTCGTGTAATAAATCAGTTCGAAAATACTATTTAAAAATCTTTAGAAACTTTAAACATACATTATGAGTAATTTTCATATATTACAATGCTGTTTACTGTTTTTCTTTTAAAAACTCGAACTAATTCATAATGAATATTTATCTATGTTTTTTTTTTTTGTGTTTACCAGTCAGTATATAGAAAAATAATCTAAACAACGCCTCCATTTGACGAAATGAATTTTAAGATCATTCTTAAATTTAATTACTTTTTATTGACAAACTTTTACTTTTTGCAAATCTTTTAAAACTTAAAATACAATTTCTATTATTGACTTAACTTAAAAAAAGAAAAGAATATTTACACATTTTGAGCCAATTAAAAAAAGATTAATTTTTATCATAATCAAAAAATTTGAATACAAACTAAAATATAAATACTTAGTGCCTAAAATAGCATTTGAAAAATTTTTAAGACTTTAAGTCTGTTGTCAAATTTACAAAATAATTTTACTAATTATTTAGCTACATATTTTGAACTGAATATTTACCCATATTTGGTTATTTACAATTCAATACAATTAACCATTTTTTTACAATTGATTATTATGGGATTTTATTGATTATTTCAATATTGACTAATTATTTCTTTAATCGATAAAATATGTTTGTATACAAATTTAGTTTCTATTTATTATTGATCTATTGTTTATTTATTTTATTTATCAGTATTTATAACCGATAATATAAATGTGTGATCAATAACAAATAATTCAATATATTTGTTTACAAACGTGCCCAATTTTTAGAATAACCAAAACTCAAAACAGATTTGAGCAAAGCTTTGTTGATAAATAACGGGAAAACGGAACACTTGTTGAGAAGCTGTTAAAAGCTATTGAAGTCTTTCGCTCTTCCTCTTTTGGTTTTTGCAACTTGTTTGTTTATTTGCTGTGCTTCTAAATTGCGTACTTTGTGGAGCTACATCCTGATGTATCAGATTTCACGCTAGGCATTTGTTTACTATATTCGTACTCATCCTCCATATAGACAATGAATCACTTCCCACAATAATGCTAGAAAAGCACATTTCATCCAACGCTGCGTCATTAACAAGACTCCCATCCCAAAATGCTGGATTCCTTTTTTATGCCCCTGATGCAGTTTTCAAATTGCAATTCAGATTGGCAGCGGAAGCCAGAAATTTTGCATGGAATGCGCGACGGATTGCTTAGAACACACATATATGCATATAGATTTGGATTCTAGTTTGGATCCCAGGGTTTCGGGTTTAAAGGAATGCTACGCCAACAAATTGTCAAGCTGTGAAGTGGAGATGATGTTTTCTTGCAACATGAGAAGGTGATGCCAAAGAAGTAGTTTGAAAAAAAGAACTCGAGTGGCGTTTTTATTTAACTCAAATTACGACACAACAATGTAAAATTTGTTGTGCGCTTATCGAGGCACTTGCTTTTGTTGTTATTGTAGTTGTTGCCACACATTCGAAATCGATGACAATCGATCAACTGTTGAAATAGCCTGTTGCCGGATTACCCGCCCCCAAAACTCTACACCCCTGCCCCCCCTCTCTCTCTCTCTCCCTCTCTGTTGCACGCACTTAGTCTCTCTTCTAGTTTTTTTTTTATAGAAGTTGCGACATCGGTTTGTTATTAAATTCGTAATAGCCAACAACGCTTGCGTTTTATCGTTGCTGCTTATCAACGCTATCGTTCTTCGCTCCCTCTTTCCACCACTCACTCTCTCTCTCTCGCTTACTCTCTCGCTATCTATCTCTCTCCCTCGCAGGTTAAGTGACTGCATGGGGGTTACTGCAACACCTACGCTGCTTTACAGCTCGTAGCGCCCATTTGGACCGAAAAGCGAATCAGTCGCTTGGCTGCCTTCGCTATAAGGTTTTATATTTCGTCTAGCTGCAAACACATTTTGTATTGTTTCGGCTTTTAGGGTTTTCTTTTCCATTTCGATTTCGATTTGATCGGTTAACTTTGCAATTTACACTGTGCTAATTGAGTATCCATTAGAAGGGCCGCCTGCCAGGGTTGCCACAACACCAACACACACCATGGGACTCTTTTCCAAGTTCAGCTACACCTACAACACCATGTGGGCCAAGTGAGTCAAGTTCGTCATCATCGGTAGTATTTCAGGAATTTTGTTTATTTCTTTGCAACCGCAGTGGAAACTGAAAACTTTGTGCCATGAAATTGGAACTAAAGTTTCTGAATACTTTGTAGAAAATGGCAATGTCAATAAACAAATTTGTTTGGTGTTCATCTGCGACAATGTTACAAGTTATTTTATGATATATAATTCCAACTGTAAATAAGTTGAACTTATACCCAGGTTATATTCAGAATTGTCTTAAAAGTAAACAACTTTAGAACTAAACTATTTTCTTATTAAAGTGCTTATCATTGGGTAGCTTTCAATTAAAATTCTTAAATAAAAAGATTACTACTTTTTTTTCTCAGCACATTCGTAGAAATTTAATTGAACAAATAAGTTATCTCGACTGCCTCAGATATTAAATATTACATACGCTGTCTCTGAACTTAAGATAAGCTTTGAACTAAAACAGTTCTTGGAAAGCTGTTAGAATTAAAGTTCTTATCGAATGATTTTGCTTTATGCTTTTGCTTCATGATACATTGTAATGTTTCTTTGATATATACTTAATATAACATATACTATATATAGTATGCATCCGGCATGTGGCAGTTAGTTGCAGATAAAACAAAATAGAAACAAAACTTAGAAAGTAATGTGATTTCACTAACGGTTCAATAGCCCCCTATCGATAAGACTTGCTTTTGACGTTCGCACATGAGTTGAGCTGGGGTTAAATCTGAATATGTATTTGTATTTGTGTTTGTATTTGTAATAAGCCTGACTCTGACATACTTTGGAGGGTTATTCATGCTTGCTTGTTTGTATTTTTTTTTTTTTTTTAACTGGAATTTTCAATGAAGATCTCGGTTAATTGAATTGAACCGCACCCAAAAATAAATATAACGCGACCTATTGCTGTTGAAATTGCACTCAAAACTGCTGCGAACCAGAATAGAAGAAGAAGAAGAAGCAGCGGCAGCAGAGGATGAGCAACAACCGCAACAATGAATTCACCACTTTTCACCCCTTTTTCACCACTCTCACCACTCTTGTGGGTGACAAAATTCGCACGCGTTTTGCGCCGCGTTTTTTTTTCTCTCTCTCTCTGTCTCTTTTAATTCTAGTTAATTGCAATTTCCTGTGTGTGGCTAATAATCGCTAATAACTTGTAAGCTCGGCTCAATTTTGAAAGTAATTTGACACACAGCTCCATATTATATATTTGCCGATCAGTTTCCATTCGTTGTTGTTGTTGTTGTGCGTTTGTTGCCAAATTTACTCATTTTGTTGTTTTTTTATCGAGCGTTGGGCTTAATAAAAATATATCTATATCTATTCTATATATATTCGTAAATTAGTCATTTCCGTGCGCGCTGCGAAAGAGGCGTTAATTGCACTCCAAAACTGTTGTCACTACTGCACGGACCACGCCCCCTTCCCCTTGCCCCTACCCCACTTGCCCACTCCGCCCTTTTTGACCACAGCGTGCCGCCGATCGCCATAATTTGCGTTATTAATTGACCAATTTTCAAATTCAAGTTGAAGGCCAAAAAGTAAGCGCAAAAAAACACAAAAAAAAAAACAAAAAACGAGAGCTCAAAACAAATTATGATTCAGCAATTAGAATATTGTTAGTGTCAGATATCGGAGCGCTAAATATCAGCGATCAACGATTATCTACATCGGAAAAGTATCGCGGAGTTCTCACTGCCCCGCTGCCCCCCTCCAAGGTCTGCTGCGGTCTCTGCTTTAAATTCTTCCGCCTGTCCGTGTCTTTTTTTTGTTATTTTTTTTGCTCCCGTTGTTTTTTTTCCATTTGTTTTACGAAATGGAAAATCAAGGCTGCACTTTGTTGAGTGGCTAAAACTTAATGCACTAGGAAAGAAAGGGCAAATGAACAAGCTGGAATTGAATGCGATAATTTACAAAACAGAGAAAAGAAAACAAAAGATTGTTCAAGTTAGAATTGGAAATTGACAAGAGAAGAAAAACGATAGTACTTTTAATATATTTCTTTATTTGCTGATTAAACTACCATTTAGTGGTTATAGGATCTTTTTTTAATGTGTCACGTTTTCAATTTTGAAAAGCACGTTGCACTTGTCGTGATATATAAAAAGTATGTATAGATAACGCGACTATATTATAATGAACTAAAAGTCTTGACTCAACTAATTCCAATTTTCCAATCTTCCAATTTTAAATTTTCAAAATGTACTTAAACAAACATTTACTAATTCTTCAAAATGTTGTCACAATAGAAAGAAAAAGCACCATCGAAAAATAGAAATCTAGGCTCGTGCTATGTATATAGCAGTTAATTCACACCTTGATCCACATCGTTATCGTTGTTGTGTTATCAGAGTTGCAAGTGTAGTAGCTGCGATCAAGCTTCATATCATATTATCAACTAAATTCATTTAAGTTTCGTGTCACATTTTTAATACATTTGTATTTATTTTTAACTACAATCAATGCCAAGCTGA
The DNA here is from genome assembly GCA_035046325.1 of Drosophila niveifrons. NCBI lineage: Eukaryota > Metazoa > Arthropoda > Insecta > Diptera > Drosophilidae > Drosophila > Drosophila niveifrons. The sequence goes on along the minus strand of JAWNOC010000063.1, from coordinate 5,310,257 downwards.
AATCGTTATCGATAACAATATTTATGGCGCTACTTTGTCTAGCAGTTGCAAATATACTAAATATAGTATGTGCGATGTGTATTTAAATAGCTTTGACTAATGCAATACCATGCGAAGAGTATTTTATTCTTCAAATGATTAGGTCTCTAATAAGTTGAAAATACCCTGCCAATTTAGCATAAACATTTTTATTTGCTATTAGCGATTTACACGGAATAGTATTTTCTTTGCTTTTTTTTTAGTATTTCAGTATTTTAAATATTTATATTATATTTAGAGAATTCAGCATTGGAAATATAAAAAACATTAGTCAGATATAAGATAATTTTTAGCAAAACACTTTTTGAAGAATTAATGGAAATATTATAAAAATTATAAAACAATAGTATATAAATAGTATATCTTCGTTTTCGATATTATTTGAAAACTAACTATTTATTTTAAATTAAGGGAACCCGGCATTGAAAATATAAAAACACTTTAGTTAGAAATAAGATCATTTTTGGCAAAACACTTTTTGAGAAAATAAAGGAAATTGTGTATCTTAATTTTTCAGTATTTTTTGAATACTAACTATTTATTTTAAATTTAGAGAATTCAGCATTGAAAATATGAAAACACTTTCGTCAGAATTAAAATAATTTTTTGCAAAACACTCTTTGAGGTAATAAAGTATGTCTTAATAACTCAGTATTTTTTTAATACTAACTATTCAGTTATCTTTAGAGAAGTTAGCATTTGGAAATTTACAAAAGACTTTAGTCAGAAATAGGAATTTGGTAACTGTATAATTTTTTAGGGTCTCTACAATAGTTTCGTAAACTCTTGATTGTCAGTATTTTAGTATGATATTAGTATTTTTTAATATTATGGTTTCTGAAAATAGTATTTTGTTCTATTCAACTTAAACTAAGAATATTACAATAATTCAATTCATTATCAATTCAAACTTTAATTTACTCTTATGCTATATACTGCATATTTGATCGAAAAATGTTGTGTAGGGTATGCGTAGGTTGTGTTAAACCCAACGTTTTGCTGGCGGCTTCGGCTGCGATCTGTTGCACCTGCCAAACAGCTGTTGTTGTTTGTGCAGTTTTGTAGTTGTTGTAATTGTTGTTGTAGTTAATATGGCTCATTAGTCAGTTGTCAGCTTAGCGAGCAGAGACAGAGGCAGATACAGAGGCAGAGAGACAGCAAAGCAATCAATTGCAAGCATTGGCCAATGATTAATATGCCTGACGTCTGACGTCATCAGCAGTGCATGAGTTACGAGCCAACAATGAGTTGTGCGATATGAGTTTGCCACTTGCCACTACATTTTGACAGCATGTAATCAACTTGTGCTTACCTTTGCCCATTCTCTCTCTCTCTTTGCAGTCTGTTTGAACAGGAGATCATGAGCTATGTTCCTATTGAAGAGCGCAGTCCGCAAGGATCGCCGGTGCTCAGTTCGCGGATGCCGCAGCGGGCGCCGCCTCCATTCAGACGCGACTTTGAGGCCAAGCTGCGCAGCTTCTATCGCAAACTGGAGTCCAAGGGCTACGGCCAGGGGCCGCACAAACTCAAGTGAGTACCAAAAATATATAACATAGATATATTTTATTTGAGAATGACAACGAACTATGTTACACCCAGAATTATTCTATTTTAAACTATCTAGTAGTTCTTGAAGTCTATAGTTTAAAAGATTTTCTTTAATTTTATTATGTTTTTTTTTTTGTATAATATTTTTATGGTACATTTTAATTTTTGTATATTTTTTTATGATACACCCAAAACTATTCTATATTATCTAACTATCTACATTGTTCACTGTTTTGAAAGTGTATAGTGTAAAAGGTTCTCTTTCAATTTTTATACTCGCTACCCATAGGGTAGAAGGTATAATAACTTTGTGCCGGCAGAAAATGTATGTAATAGGTAGAAAGAGGCATCTCCGTACATATATTCTTTATCAGCGTCAACAGCCGCGACGATCTAGCCATGTCCGTCTGTCCGTATGAAACACTGGATCACAGAGACTATAAGAGATAAATTTTCGACAGCATTTGTCGAATAACAAGCGTAATTTGAAAGCTAGAGCTTCGAATTTTGGTGTATATAATAACAACAATACACATAACAAATTAATAATTCTTAATTTTTAACAAAAAAAAGTAATCCTAAAAGATAGCAAGTTATACATATATTTATTTTATTTTGCTTTGCGATTTCTTTTATTTTTCTTAAAAGTAACAAGTTATTTAAAGCATTTTATATAAAACTTAAAAAAACAATTTTACAAAAAATTATTTACTATTTTATACATTGAAATCAGATGTTAAAAATTAATGATTTTTAATTTTGGTACAAAAAAGTAAATCTGAAAATGTAATTCTTTTTTTTTTTTTTAATAAGTTTAATGATTTATCTTTTGTTCATTTATAGTTTAAATCTTATCGCTTGAAATGAAGTTAGAATTAAATTTAAAACTTAAGTCAATTATTTCATGTTCTTTCCTTTATATCCCTAGAAAATTATGTATTTACTTGTTTATTTACCATTTTGTTTTATTTTGCTAGTATTTTTAAGTATTATAATTGTTAGTTTTGTGTTGTATATTTCTTGCTCAGTCTCGAGTCCACAATGAATACTCTTCAATCGTTAACATTCAAGAAAAATCTTCATAATTATAGTAAAACAACAATATCACTTTTTTTCTTCAATGTTAATGATAAAGGTTTAACAACTTTGAACTGCAATTATTGAGTTTAAGCAAGAAATATTAAATAGTATAGGATAGCATAGTACAGTATAGTATAGTATTGTATTGTATTGTATTGTATTGTATAGTATATATGTATTATAATATTATAAAATATTATTAAAATTTGAACAAATATTACAAAAATATTGGAAAAACAATTAAAGTATTGCTTCTTCTATCCACACAGATTACACATACGTCGCAGTCATCTGCTGGAGGACGCCTTTCGTCGGATCATGTCAGCGAACAAGAAGGATCTGCAGCGCGGTCGCCTGGCCGTGCTCTGGGACACCGAGGAGGGACTCGACTACGGCGGCCCCTCGCGTGAATTCTTCTTTCTGCTGTCCCGTGAGCTCTTCAATCCCTACTACGGACTGTTCGAGTACTCGGCCAATGATACGTACACGGTGCAAGTGTCGCCGCTGTCCGCCTTCGTGGACAATTGCCACGATTGGTTTCGCTTCAGCGGTCGCGTCCTCGGTCTGGCCCTGGTCCATCAATATCTGCTGGATGCGTTCTTCACGCGACCCTTCTACAAGGCGCTGCTGCGTCTGCCGGTGGCGCTCAGTGATCTGGAGTCGCTGGACAACGAGTTCCATCAGTCGTTGCAATGGATACGCGACAATGACATTGGCACCGGCATCGATCTCGGTCTCACCTTCTGTGTCACCGAGGAGCTGCTCGGACGCGTTGTGGAGCGCGAACTGAAGCCGGGTGGCAAGAATGTGATTGTGAATGAGAAGAACAAGAAGGAGTATCTCGAGCGGATGATCAAATGGCGTCTGGAGCGCGGTGTGCAAGAGCAAACCGAATCCCTGGTCCGGGGCTTCTACGAAGTGGTCGATGCCCGACTTGTCTCGGTCTTCGATGCGCGGGAACTCGAGCTGGTGATTGCGGGAACCGCTGAGATCGACACCAACGATTGGCGCCTCAACACCGAGTATCGCTCGGGGTATCATGACAACCATCAAGTGATCGTCTGGTTCTGGCAGGTGATCGAACGATTCAGCAACGAGCAGCGACTGCGTCTGCTGCAATTCGTCACCGGCACCTCGAGCATACCCTATGAGGGTTTCTCCGCGTTGCGGGGGTCGACGGGACCGCGACGCTTCTGCATCGAGAAGTGGGGCAAACCGAATGCATTGCCCCGGGCTCATACGTGCTTCAATCGTTTGGATCTGCCGCCGTATCCCACGCCCGAGTTGCTTTACGAGAAGCTGCTGCTGGCCGTCGAGGAGACCAACACCTTTGGCATTGAGTAGAGACGGAGAACGTGATGGGAGAAGCGTGGCGTATGCGTGATATTTTTTTTGTTGCCAGCTGAATTTGTATTTTTTTTTTATTATTATTACCGTAGTAAGTTATGTATTAGCAACAGCAGCAGCAGCATCAGTAGCTTCATCTTCTTGGCCAGCTCAAACGACTGTTTACACACTTTATATTTTAGTTTACCATTTTTTTTTTTTGTGGCTAGCATTTTGCCGGGTCGTTAACTTTATCGTCGTTACCTCAGAAAGCGTCGCACATCGCAGTCATTAGACATAAGACTATCTAACTCTCTTTCCCTCTCTCTCTATCCACACGAAACTGCAGTCCCCAAATAGCATTTAAGGACGAACCCAAGACTCGGACTTGACATGTTCAAGGACATTACTTAAATCAAAGCTTTCATCAGCTTTGCTATTTTCCATTCTTATTATTATTAGCTTCTTTTTTTTTGTGTTATTTCTTTAACTGCCTGAAGGAACTTTGAACTCGACTCGAAATCTTTGAAAACCAAAAACTGTCATGAAAATTGAAAAACAAAACACAAAACAAAAAAAAACATAAAAATGAAGAAAACTAACAATTGAAAACGCAAGGAAAAAACCTTTTGAAAAATTCTACGCCAATACTTAAATAGCTTGTAATATCTTAGCCTTATAACATAAAAAAGAAAACAAAACAAAAAAAAAAAAGAAATGAAAAACCTCTTTAGATGCATTCCATTTTGGTTCTAGAACATATGGAAAATACGTAATATTACTTAGTTGTATTTGAAAAACTAAAACTAATACTACATTAAGTAAATTGTTTTAAAATTTACAGTGCCCGAATATATGTATGTATTTGCATCTACATTAATGTGCATATATACACATACATTTATGTATATGCACATTCATGCAGATCGGATTAGTAGTATATTATATATACATTATACGAATACGAATTGATTGAAAATGCAAAACACGAATTGGTCCAGTGCGTTGCTTTGGCTTTATTGGTTTTTCCGGCGCATACGAAAACTTATTAAATATATATATATACATCTACAAATATATATATATATAAATATATGTATATGATAATGAAGAAATACAAATTATTTAAATTTAATAGCTAACAATGAACAAAACAAAGAAAATATAAAAAAAAGATACCAAATCGAAAATGAAGACAAATTTTATGATCGACAGCAACTACTAAATGGTGATTTGTTTACATGTACTTTGCATCAGTTAAACAAGAATGAAATGATAAAGACAGACAAAGACAGACAGACGGACGGAATGGACCGACAGAGATAGTGCGAAGGCTAATGCAAGAAAGATATATAGAGAAACGCTTTTTTGAACTATGTATATTGATAAATGAGAATGTTTTATTGAATTATTAATGTGCGTGTATTTATTGAATAAATTAACTATAATAAAACAATTAATAAATGTGAGCCTTTTACTTCAAAAGCTAAACAATTGTGTTTCATTCTTAGACAATTTCGAAATTTATCGTTGCAGATCGATATCTCGGTCATTTCAAGGACGATCGTGATGTCCTTTTTCTCAAGGACTGCTTTTAGAAAGACAACCTGATCCAACCCAAGCACTAGCTATATTAATTCAATTGCAATTTATAAATTTGCCACCAGCCGTTTAGCAGCGCCATCTATGGTTCGTTGGCGCAATGATTTGCTGCACGCAGTGTTATAAAATTTTCGTGGCATACTTTTAGGGGCAAAATTGCCGCCACTCAATAAGCAAGTGACTTGCTGTATTTCTGCTTGCTGCCGATTTATGTTCGCCTGGTATTTCATCAGCTTACTTGTTTAATTTTTCGACGTTCGCGACTGCTTCAAGTGGCCAAGAACAGCAGCAGATGACGGCAAAAACTGGCCAGCCAGCAAATGAAATACTAGGAGAACATAAATCAGCAGCAAGCAGCACTACAGAAAATCGCCTACTAAATTAATGACGTCATCCATTTGGGCGCCTATTTCAAAATTAAAATTTGAATGCAACCGACAAAAAAAAAACAAATCCGTTAAAAATTTGAAAAATTTTTTTTGTATTATTTTTGTTTTTTTGCCATATCTCGGTTGTTTGAAGGACGATCAGAATGTCCTTTGGCACAAGGATATGACTAGTAAATACAAACCGATTGACATACTTAAAAGGACGAAAATCCTTGCAGGAGTCAAAATAAATTGCATACAGAAAAAAAGGCTATAACACGAGAATGTCCTTGCATATCCTGGCAAGCAGTATGTCAATCGATGCGTATGAATGAGGCCTAACGACAAGCCAAAAGACATTCCAATCGTCCTTGTAGTTCTCGAGTTATCCTTTGGTCCTTGGATCGAAAAATTAAAACTTTTTTACTATTAGATTATCGCATTATTTTTTTATGCCAATCGATAGGGAAGGTCCTTGAGATCCTAGTAATATGCGTCCTTTGAAAATCTGGCAGGATATAGCCGAGATATAGCCAAATTTCGAAAAAAGACCCTAGTTGCACCCTCAAAGTATGCTATAAAAATTTCATTTTTGTAGCGCCAATTTCAAATTTCAAAGTAACCGACAAAAAATGAAGGCCCTGTTAAAATTGTCGCTGCCAAAAAGCCAATTTGGCTTCTGTAAAATTTGCTGAGTATCAGGCGAACAGAATCAGAAATAAAACGACAGCCATACAAAATTGCAAATTCAAATTGCGCGCTTGCGCAGCTTATGTTAAGCCAGGTTGTTAAGGTCCGCTGTTAAGGGCCGCTGTTAAGGGCCGCTGTTAAGAGCCGCTGTTAAATGCCACTGTCAAGAGCCGCTGTTAAGAGCCGCTGTTTACTGCATCAGCAAGGACTGTTAAGTGTACATTTGTTTTTCCTCTTTAACTCTGCCAAATCCTTAAGGATCAAGGACATACCCTTTTGTTATCAGGGGATCAAGGACTACCGATTGGCATTCAAAGATTTTTAAGGCTTTCTCATAAAGTTCGCCTCAAAATATCAAACAAATTTTAAATTTCAAGTGTTGTATTCTTAAACGAATTCATATTTTTTTGTTGTCAATCGATACATTTCGATCTCACGAACCGAATTCATCAGGACCGGTCAAAATGCGGCAGGATATGCTCGAGTTAGAATCATTGCTCTAATTTGTAACAATGCAGCAATGCAGCAGCAAATATTTATTGTAGCATACTTTGGGGCTGACTCAAATTTGAATTGTTATTATGCCAACAAACCATAGATGGCGCCACAAAACCATGTATTTTATCTACTTACATTCAGCTCAATTTGTCGTTGGTATAATTTTAATACTGTACCTAAATATAATGGTCTTTAATTAATTAAACAGAATTGTGATATTCTTTTGTATTCTATATATTTTGTCCACAATTTTTGTATTGTTTTGTTTTTGTCATTTTCACTTTTTGTTTTGTGGTTTTATTTTCATTCAGCAAATGAAATTCGCTTTACATAAATTTATAGATTTATTTGTTGCTGCTGTTTTCATTATTTGTTTACAATGAAATGATAACATATATGTATGTATATATGCCCTTAATTATTTATTAATTATGTGTGTGACCGTTAACTAGGCTTAAGATTTCCTTGTTTTGGTTTTTGTTTTTTCTCAATGGTAAGTAAATCGACTTGGACTTGGGCCTTCTTCCTATGTATATGAATATATATACTATATAGGTTTATTATGTATGTTTCTTTTTGTTTTGTTTTTTATGTTTATTTGTAAGTATATACAGAGTCTTGAGCTGGGAGAATGGAAGTGCTAGTGTTGTGTATGTGAGTAACTAGTATTCATGTATTTATGTTCGTTTTTTTTTAGGATAGATTAGAAGAGTGAGAGAAAGATTGTGATTATTAATTGTAATAGACATAACACACGGGTCTATTTAAAGGTATTGTTTTGTTTTTTGTTTTTTTTTTTATCAACATAGGAGCTTTACATAATCCATTTCCTTTTTATTGTGTTAGGTGCGCAGAGTTTTTGGGTGGGCTTTTCTGTATCTGTATCTGTATATGTCTAAGTGTGTGTGTGTGTGTGTGTGTGTGTATGTCTTCTGCTAGCGCAGCAAAGCTTTCAGAAAGCATATGCAATATTTGGGATGCTTAAATGCTAATGAAAAAAATGCATGTTGCCTGTTTTTGTATGTATGTATGTACGTTTGTTTCTCTGTATGTAACGCTAGCTAATTGTACATTATTACACTTGAAGAAATTTTGCTAAAGGTATAATAATAAGTACATACATATGTACTATATGCATGAGATTAGTTTAAATAAATTCTCTTTGTTTTCGCTACATTTCCAACTCCCCTTCGATTCGGGAGGAGAGACTACGAAAAATATTGACATTGACCCCATGTATTGTATGTATGTATATAAATGTGTTGTATGTAATTCATTCATTGATTTGATTTCATGTTTCCATCTCTCTCAAGCATTACAAAAATAGAGCATCATTTCGAATTTTGAATAGATTATATTACGATATCCGTTATCCGTTTCTTGTTGTTGGAAAAAGTTATGGAAAGTTTTATGCATTCTATACTTGACTTGATTTCAATTTACTATGTATAAATTTGATTCCATTTTTATTGAAACTTGATTAATTTGTTGTGTTGTGAGACTAATTGTGCAAGCGGGAGAAAGTTTCTGCTTTCATTTTGTTTTTTATTTTTTTTAAGGTTAGGTCTATCATTTCTTTTTACTTTCATTCATTTTTCATTATGTTGATCACAGCTTTTACAATTCTAATGATATACATGTGTGTATGTATGTGTGAGTGTGGCCAACAAAGTAAATGTGTGTGTGTGGGTGTGTGTGTGTGTGTCTCATTATTTTTTTCTTTGACTAAATTCGCACCAAAAATACTGTTATACATGTGTTTATCTGTCTGTACTTGTGTGTGTGTGTGTGTTTCTGTATGTGTGTGTTTGTGAGCACACTTCAGAAAAATCGTATATGATCCTTCTATCGCAATTACATACTTATATTTATAATACTTTTTGTCGACTTGCGTGTTCCCAATTCCACTTTCGCTGCAATTTCGCAAGCGATTGTGGAATTCGAAACACGCTGCGTTGATGTTTCATTTGTTGTTATGAAAGCTGCTAGTTAAATGGATTTACCTCGCTACACACAACAACTAAATATTAAATTTCTATTTTTATTTTGGTTTTTCTTCTCTCTTTAATTTTTTGTTGTTTTTTTTTATAGTATTTAAAAAGGTAATACAAAATATGTTGATTTTAGTTTTAGTTTCGCCTGGCATTTGATAATCATGAAAAGAAGGCATGTCATCGTCTTGTTTGTGATTTTCTGTATTTTTGTGTCCGTCCATATGCTGAGCGACTTTTTGTTTGTTTTTATTATTTACTTTTTCTTTACATTGTTTACTTAGTAAAAAGTTTTTTAGTAAAATTCCACTACATGTACACGTTAATTTTCTTCTAACAAAACAAAAAAAAAAAAGAACTTGAAAAAAGTCTATAAAAAAAAAGAAAATAACAAAAGGGAAACGACACATTCGATTCATTTAATAACATTCAACAGCTAAGTACGACGGTTTGTAATTCTTGTTTATCATCATCATTCTCATTATCATCTTACGTTTAACGTTGTTTCATTTTCCATTTGTTTTTGTTTTTTTTTTTGTTTTAAGCGATACAAGGATCGAATAGTTTGCTTCTCTAGTTTTGTGGAGACTTTTGCTGGTGGGGTTACTTCATTACGGTACAAGTTTTTAGCGGCAACGATTTCGGTTTCGGTCGGGGGGCGGGGGCGAGGAGGGCGTGGTCGGAAAAATAGCTGGGAAAATAATTAAGCGGGCTATTTGTTCAACAATGCCTATATAATATATAATAATATACTATGTATGTATGTACGTATTGTATTGTATTGTATGTATGAATGCCTGATATATATACTATATATATATATATGCTGATAATGCTATGTAACTAATTAGTTATCTGTCTGTTTTGTAGTTGATTGTAGGAAATTTGCATCAATTTGCACAAATATTTATTATTTGTATATTTGTAATTATTATTTGTATTTGTATTTTCTTTTAACTTTTTTATGGAAATTATATTTGCAATTAAAATATGGAATGAAATGGAAACTAATCTCGATATACGATATATATTTTTGCTAAACGATTTTGTCAACCTGTCTCCTAATTTGTAATCATCTCATTTATTGACTTTATTTCCACATTCACTTACTTTTCCTTCCATTTACATTTCTGTTTCCGTTTTCGTTTCCTTATCCGCTACCGTTACACCGGACGGACGGTATCAACTTGATTTTTTTTGTTTTGTTTTGTTTTTCTGCTATTGGAATTTCTCTGACTTGTTGCTGGTTCTCTTCTCTCTCCTCTCTGCCTCTTCCTACTCCCTCTCTTCACCATTCTCTTGTGTTGCGTCTTTCGTTGTACTTTTACCGCGATTTCTGTCTAAGCGTCATTTAATTCTTAATTTTCTCTTTCATTGTGTTAACAACATATTTCATATTTGTTTTCTTCTCTTTTGTTGTTGTAGTTAACTTTTGTCAGGCTGTTAATTAAACATTGTTTGTTTTAGCATGTTGTTATTTATTTGATTTTTTCTCTCGTTTTTTTTTTGTTCGCATTTTTTTTTCTTTCTTTCTTGCATAATGCTGTTTTTTTTTTGTATATATTTTTGTTTATCTAGTTTTCTTGTTTTTGTTTTTTAAATTTGTTGTTCCTTTTTCAATATTAATTTAATTTAAATAAATTTACATTACAATTACAATTCTTGTTAATTGGAGTGGGAACAGTTTATGGAGTTGGGGGCGGGGCAGGGGTTAAGGGGGAGGTTGGGTTTAAAAAAAAAAAATTGTATGTATATAAAGATTATTGCAATCATGAAATGATCGTATATAAAAAATTCACTTTAAATATTAATTACGTACATTACAAAAAAATCTTGGTATAAATACAAATACATATACATGTATGCATGTATGTGTGTGTGTGTGTGTGTGTGTGTTGTGGTGTCAGCAAATGGAGTGTGTTTGTGTGTTCACACACATGCATATTATATAGAAAATCGTTAGCAATTGTTGCAACACTTGCTCTCTCAGTTTGCAGCTACACATCCAATTCATTTCACATAAATAATAATAATAATTATAATATAATATATAATATAGTAATAATAATAATAATAATAATAATAATGATAATTATAAACATACAGAAAATAGTCAAATTTACAATTACCAGACGCTTACATAAAACATTGCTAAACTTGTTTTTTTTTTTTGTTTCATTTCTTTCTCTATCTCTCTCGTTCATGTTCGCGCTTGCTCTCTCTCTCTCTCTATTTCGCTCTTTCATTTCAAATATCGCTAGTATATATAGTTTTATATAAATGTGGTTGTTGGTATGTTTTTTTAAAAATAGCAAAAAAAAAATGTATATATTTTTTATATATGATTATGATTAGCATAAACGAATCGCACATTCAATACAAACAAACAAACTAACGAAATGAAAAAAAAAATTACAATTTCTCAAATTCCTTGGCGTAAAAACATAATTCAGAAACGAACAAAAAAAAGATATATAATATATATAATATGGGGACAATCTGTATACAATTTGTATTTGTTGTGTGGCTGCTGCTTTTCTTCTCTGCTTTTTTTCTAATGTGGATGTTTGGTTGTGGAAGTGTGAATGCTGTTTGTTGTTGCTGTGATTGTTGTTGTGGTTGCTGCCTATTCAGAGTCCTGTTCCCGTTCATCGAAGCCAGCCAAATCGACGGCCTGCAGCATGCCACGCGAATGCGCGTACTCGATGAGCGCCAGATGGCAGAACACATATTGATCCGGCATTTGGATGGAGTAGGCGCGTTGCGAACGTATTTTCTCCACGGTGCCTCGTATATCCGCCGTGCCCACATCCTCCAGACGCGATATGCAAATGTCCAGCGTAATGAAGGTGCCTATCAGAAACAAACAAACATACAACATTAGCATAAGCTGAATACTTAAGTATGTATGTACACTAGACATCTGCATGAGTGGCAAAATAAAAAATCACATTCAAATGCACAATGCTCAAAATGAGTTGAGTGAATTTGAAGAGAAACGAATTGAATGGAGTGAGAACTCAGAAAACTGAGACGCTGAAATCGAACGATTCAAGTTGCAACTGTAAATACGGGAAACGGTTGTTGAATGTGCTAACAGCTTATTAACGTCGACATTTGCACCATATGTTGCTCCACAACAAATGCATATCGTCGGCTTCTTTTATTAATAAGGTGTCCATAAATGCGTCTTTGACCTGCACGCCTCAGAAAAAGAAAAAGAACAACTCGAATTCCTCGAATATACTACGCAGTGTCAAATTTGTCATTTCCCTTTTCGCTTCATTCGTTCTCTTTCATTTCGTTCAACGTTCCAAGCTATGAAGCAAAACGCGAACTCATACTGATACAATATCGTTTCATTTCATGCATTCCACTCATTTCATTCCATTCCATTCCATTGCATTCCATTCGAATGTATTCAATGAAGCGTATGTTGTGAGTGATCTCATGCAGATGTCTAATGTCTATACATCAAAGATTTGTCTCTGCTCACCTGTGCGTCCAATTCCAGCACTGCAGTGGACCACAATCGGGGGACCACGCACATGACCAGCCCAAGTATCGCCCAGAGCACGCACCAGCTGCGCCTGCTTGTCGCGCACCTTCTGCAGGAAGTTCAGCATGGCCATCGCCGAGCTGGGCACTCCGTAGTCCGGCCAGCTGGTGAACTGCCAATGTGACACATTGCGAATTTCGTCAGTCTGTCAAAAAACGAACAATACATTAATAAAAGCAAAGTGTAATTAATTAATTAAGCAACTGATATATCATTGAAATATACCAGTAATATACTAAACTAAGCATTTCTATAACAAAATATAATCAGAAGAACACTTTTTTAAAAACATTTGAGTCTGCCATAGAGCAATAGTTGATCAATTGCAATATACCAGCATAATGTTAAAAATATATATCATAAATGGTACAAATATATACCAAATTTAAATATTTCTGTATTTCTATTACAAAGTTTCTATTTAACCTAAACCCTTATTATAAAATGCAATTTAGAACAATAGTTGATCAATTTAAATATACCAGCATTAGGTTAAATATATATACCTTAAATGGTACACACATATACCAAATATGAATAAACATTTCTGCATTTATATTACCAAATTTTAAGTACAGTCCAATATAATCTTTATTATTTAACTAGAACCCTTTTTATAAACTTTAAATTCTGTCGTAGAGTAATAGTTTCACAATTTTTAATACTAAATATACCCTCAATATACCAATTGGTAGGTACTTATGCATTTAGATATTAAGAGAATCAAGATTTATACAAATAATCAGTAAAGTCCCAATTAAATCTTAACTATTTAACCAGAACTATTTTATAGACATTAAAATCTGCCATAGAGTAATAGAGTTCGATAGCTTTGAATACTAAATATACCAAATGGTGTGTAGTTATTCTACTACATGCTCTAGATATTAAAATAATCAATATAAAAATTTGAAATATGAGCACCGTCAAATTTAACCTTTTCTATTTTTAGCCAGAACCTTTGTTAATAGCATTGAAGTCTACCTTGGCGTAGACAAAATTGAATATTAAATATACTAATAATATACCAATTAGTATGTATTTATACTGAATTTTTTAAACATTTAAATAATCAATATAGTATAGCCTCGACTGTTTAGATTACTACTCTAAAATTAGGCAAATTATTAACTTTTTTCGTTTTTAACTTGTAAAATTGACTTGTTAACAAAACAAGTTAACGATTTCTATGGCTTTAAGTTCTTGATATATAGTTATTTCTACGAACGAACAGACATTGGTATATATTTAGTATGTAACTATTTTCAGAAGTTATAGATCTCTTCTTCTGCCTATGACAATCATTATAATAATACCCTATTTGCAATTCTACTCGTGGCGTATATATAACAAAGTGACTCACCTTTAGGTTTCTCAATTCTAGTGAGGCAACTGTGTAATCCTCGTTGCACTCGACGCTAATTGTTCGCACATGGTAATTTCCAAACTCTAAGGAACTATCTTCAGTCGGCTCCCAGTATTGGCCGCATTTAACACGTCCGCGTTCCATGACGCGCGTTGTCATAACTATAACTAAGCAATGTTGTTCCCAGATCATGCGCCAAAAGTCCTGGGATGTCTTTGGTAATGGACCTGCAATCAAAAAGGGGTTTAAAGAAATTGATTTTAGAGTTTAAAGTTAAATATTATTCTATGCTTTTATACTAAAGTTAAATATTATACTACACTTTTATACTAAAGTTAAAAATTATACTATTTTATTATACCAAAGAAGTTTTATGACAGTTTTATTGAAGAAGTTCCCAGTTTAATATTTAACTGCTATACTTTTAAACTAACGTTAAAAATTATACTATACTTTTATATCAAAAATTAAATATTATACTATACGTTTATACGAACAAAGTTTTATGGCACTTATGTTAAAAAAGATCCCCGTTTTTTCTTCACATTTTATTTTTATTTCATCTTTTTTATTTTGCGAAATATAGTAAGTTAAACTCACGGAATTCTTGATTTATTTTTATGAATATTTAGAACAAAATATAAATAGTCAAAAAGCTGAATTAATCACAATGAAAATTATTTACTATTTTTAAATATAGCATTAAATACTTCATTCAATTTTAGAGAAAAAAGAGTACTGGCTGCTGACTTTAATAAGAATTGAAATATATTAATCTGCTTTAAATATTTCTGTCCTCATCCAATTCCATCCAGCTTCATACCAAATGCAAGTTTAAACATGATCAGATTATTCTTTTACATTTAAATTCACAAAAATAAAGATCAAGAAATGTAAAACCTATTGTTATAAATATTAAGATTTAGTTTTCTGCTCATATAGACAGACAAACAGATGGTAAACTTATTCCCCATTTAAAGCTTCTTAAGTTATTCATTTTCACTAAACTTTACTAAAATATAGATCAAGAATTGACAAACCTATTCTTATAAATATTAAGATTTAGTTTTCTGTGCTTATAGACAGACAGACAATCAGATGGGAAACTTATTTCCTATTTAAAACTTGATTAGTTTCGCATTGAACAAGGAAAAAACAATGAACAAGAAATGTAGAACCTGAGTTAATAAGGTCTCGTTTTTTATGCATTGACATTATTTCCTATTTATTATCGATTTTGCTTGAAAGCATCAAGTGTCGCAGTTCCCATGCAATGTTATGTTGTTTTTTTTGTTTGTTTGAAGGTCGAAGCTTAATAGAAATGTGCCAACTCACCTTGAGTTGAAATATATGCATTCTTCTGTTTATAGCCATCGACAAAATTCGCATTGATGTAATCGGACAGCTCGTCTTCATCCTCGCGTGCCAGGACCACACGACTGTGATCGTAGCACAGGACATCTGTATAACGATTTTTGGTCAAATTGTTGCGCATGCTATAAGAAAAAATATTTGTTTAATAAGTATTTTGTGGGAAGAGGGGGGAAGAACTTTAGAGCTTACCGCGCATGGAGGAAAGTGCCTTCGGGTGCCCGATTTCGTATATCCAGGTACTCCTTAATTAGACCCTGACGTCGCCGCTCCTTGACCATTTGCACAATCTGATCGAGCGTCTTGGGATCACCCTCTTGGCCGGCCAGACTGTCGTCGTCACTGAAACCGGATGAGGCACTGCTTGGCGGATTCTCAGACCACAAATCACCGACACCATTGACAGCAACTCCACCTACTCCACCACCTCCTCCTCCCCCTCCAGCAGCAGCAGCAGCTCCCGACGTTGTCGTCGTCGTTGTCGCTGCTGTTGCTGTGGCTGCTGCTGTTGTTGCGATTGTTGCTGTATCTCCAGCTCCTGCTCCTGCTCCGTTGTGCTGTTGTTGAATGCCGCTGGTGTTGAGCTTGAGCAGCGTATTGCCAGCAGTCCGATGACTGGGACTCAGTCCGTTGATTGTGATGTTCTCGTTGGGTTCCGTTGAGGACTCGGTGTTATTCTGCTGTTGCTGTTGTGTGCCAGCTGCCGTTGAACCGGTGGTGGCAGCAACTCCTTCCCCACCAGCAGCCACAGCAGCTGCACCACCACCGCTGACTGTGACCACGGTTGTGTTGCTATCGCTCAACTGATGCACAGCACTGATTATGGTTGTTGCAGCGTTGTTGCTGCTGCTGCCGCCGTTGCTCAGCGGAGTTGCTGTCGTCGCTGTGGCAACACCGGAAGCAACACCAGCACCAACTCCCACTAGATTGGCAAGCAGTTCGTCTTCACGATTCGTCATCGATTTGCGGCAATTTAGCAACCATGTGGCGTGATCGATTTCCAGCGTGCCGCCAAGATGCACCGGCAGCGCCTTGCGCGGCACGTGCAGACTCAGCTGCGGCACCGATACGGTGAACACTCGCTCGCGCAGCTTCTCGCGCACAAACAGGCGGAGGATCTTGAATGGCGCCTTGAACCACAGCGGCGCCGTCACGATCAGCACTTTCTTCAAACGCGCCGGATAGCCACCCTAAAATTATAATAGATCAATAATTTCAATTAGCTAAAAATTTATACAATTTGCGTAGAAATCTTTAAAGTGATGTTTGAAGGCAGAACGATTGAAATCAAATAAGAAATTTGAAGAGTAATAAGTTATGTTCGGTAATTGATAAACGATTTCTTACACTAATAATATGACATTTCACTAAAAACTTAGTGAAGAACAAAGATTGCTAGATTAGAATCATATCCATGAGTAATGTTGTGAAATCGGTAAACAGTTTAATGTTATCGATAAACGATTTCTTGCACTAAAACTGTGACATTTCACTTAAAAGTTAGCGATAAACAAAGCAAAGCATGTTGTGCTATCGATTGCTTGATTAGAATCATATCCATGAGTAATGTTGTGCAATCAGTAAACAGTTTAATGTTATCGATAAACGATTTTTTGCAATAATAATGTGACATTTCACTAAATAATTAGTGAAGAACTAAGCAAAACCTGTTGTTTTATCGATTGATAGATAGAATTTATCCATGAGTAATGTTGCGCAATCGATAAACAGATTAATGTTATCGATAAACGATTTCTTGCACTAATAATGTAGTATTTCACTAAAAAGTTATTGAAGAACAAAGCGAAACATGTTGATTATAAACATATTCGTGTAATCGATAATAGTGTTATCGATAGTCGATAACCATAAAATTGTAATCATTTTTCTTTTCAGGTAAATACCTTTGTAATTTATAAACAAATAACAATCCATTACTGATTGTCATGTTATCGATAAACGATTAGCGTAAATAAATCAAAGGCAGTTTAACTGCTAGTGTGTCTGATTAAAAGAGTACTAGCTATGTAATTTTATGTAATGCGTAAACGATTTGTAATGTCAAAAGTCATGCGCTATATTTATCGCAAACTTGAATCACTCATAGCTGTTATCGATAAGCGATTACCAGAGTAATTTCAGCTTTATAATTTATTCATGGCACAAATTAGACTACTTATGACGAAGCCAATTTAACTAATAAATATTAATCAATTCGATTATTTTATACATGTATATGTGTGTGTGTGTGTGTGTTTTTTAGTTGCGTGTGTGTTTATAACGAGCTTTTTTATTGGCTGGCTCAACAGCAATTGCACACACGCTAAGTTCACCTGGTCGACAGTCCCCACAAATATTAACATTATTATTACACATATTATATGCAGATAGTAAGACACGTGTTTATTTTTTTGTTTGGATCTTTCCAAATGATTCTTGACACGAAACAAAAGCACATGCCATGAACTATATGATAAAGTTCACTTTAAAAGAATTTTGTCTAACATGTAGTTCTCAAAGTTCTTAACTAACTGATAATTTGCACGAATTTTGCACCTATTGGGATTACTGTGGTATACATTTTTATATTGGGGAGCTTCTTAATACTATTACAACAGATAAACTGATGGAAAATGAACTATAAAATAGTTCGAAATAAAAAATGTTGTAATATGAACGAATTGTAATCCCAATTGTCATAAATATTCAATACATGGTAATGCTTTTATAAAAAAAAACCTAACCTAACCTAAAATAAAAACTATTTATCTTTCGGTTAGAACATTAAAAAAGTCGTTAAAAATTTATCTGGATGATAAATTAATCCGTACGATAACTAACTATCACTTTAAGCATAAGACTCTGGCGCTAAGTTCTAGTTGTCTTCTAATCATCTAGTTGCAACTTTGCTGCTAATTTGCTTGCATTTTTTGCTGCAAAGCAACTTTTTTTGTTTTTAAACCGCACGTGTAAGACATTAAGAAACGCTGCTGATTACAATTCTAAAAGAAGCAAAACACTGAGCACTGTCAACGTGTAAAAACCTAATTAAATTTTAATGAAGCAAAAACTAAGAGTAGCTTCCAGTTTCGAAATTAGTTGAGCTATAAACACTTCGTTGCTAATGCAAAGTGGTTCATTTTTGTTGTTTGTGGAACCAACTAAACTAGTTCAAATGAACTAAAGCGAACGAACAAGTTGCATATTAAAGTTGCATATTAAATTAAAATTGATTATGCTGTCAATCACAAATTGAATGCAGCTGCGTTTTAATTTCGCTTTACAATTTATTGACATTCGTCAACACAACTCAATTTGTCTCGGTGGCTGCGGCTGCGACGTCGACTGCGGCAGCGGCAGCGGCGTCGCGTAGGCGGCACTTCGATTTCTCAACTGTGTGTGCGAGTGTGCGTGTATAAGTGTGTCTGTGTCTGCGGCTGAGAGTGTGCGTGTCTGTGTTTAATTAAGTGAAATGCAAACACAACAACAACGACAACAACAAAATCAAATGCGAAATGTAAATGAAAATTGTTGCCGCCTCTGCTTCTTTCATTTCACATTCATTTCGCTGTTGTCGTTGCGACACAACCTTCACCCAGTTGGAAATGTTAAAAATTTCATTGCGGACATTTTCAATTGCAAATGGCGTCGCCAACCGCACTGTGAGTCGACTCACTCCTACCCCTCACCCCCTCTCATTCGCCACTATAGCGCTAGTATCCGTGTCAGCGGCATTTTTACGTAGTTTATTGGCCAATCTTCTCGTTGCGTCGCTCCCCTTGCCATCATCATCCACATTTCTTTCTCTTCTTTCTCGCTCATTTTGCAACTGCATATAGATATGCATGCATGTTTGTGTTTGTATGTGAGTGTGTGTAGGTAAGGCATGGAGATTAAGGTCAGCGGCAGCACAAAGCAAAACAGTGACAACGACGACAACAACAACAACAACAAGTGCAGATGCCAGCGACACGAAAAAGTAGAAGGAGAAGAAGAAGAAGAGCGAGAGCAAGCTCATCTCTTTGGCAAATATGACTGCTAAAAGGCTTTGCACACGACCCACGCACACTACGCAATCAGCTGTGCATGTGTGTCTGTGTGTGTGTAAATTAATTTTAGTCCCAGATGCTGCTGCTTCTTCTTCGCTTGTGACCTGTCGCTGCACCTGATTTTATCGCTATTGATATCGAAATGGAAATTAATTTGCAATTTGCAATACGAAATGCTTTGTTCGTCGATGTCACACACACACATGCACACAAAGACACACACACACACACACACACACACACACACGATAGGTAATTGGCAATAATTGGCGTCCAGTTGTTTGCCCAACCATTTCCAGCCCTCATTTCCAGTTTCAATTCCACTTCCAGTTTGCTGTTTCTGCTTTTGTTGCAGTTGCTGTTGTTGTTTCATCTGCTTCGCAACTTGCGCGCTTTGCGTTCATTGTTGACTTTATGGCACTTTTGAGATTGCATCATCAACATAACTGCATTTCATTTATTGCTCAAACATTTCTCTCCCCCTCTCTCCCCCCTTCTCTATCCTTCTATTAGCCGCATTTCTTCTATCTCCTTCTTCTTTTTTTCTTCTTTTTCTTCAAACCATTACAATGTAGGGTAACTGCTGCTGCTGCTGCTGGTGACAGGCAACACAAATTACTGCATCAACTTTGTTGCCGTCTTTCAAAAAGTCTTTCTTCCAAAACTTTACGAGATGAAGTCTACAAATTTGACATATTGCATGCTGCATTGCCAACGCATAACCAGAGTGTGTTCTAGTTAGTTCTAGTCTAGTTCTCAAATTCATTTGAGAAGTTATGATGAGCTAATTCGCTAAATTTCTGAAATCTATTTCTTTATATATATTATATATTACAGAAAAGGAAAAATGAATTGCAGAAGTTAAAATAAGCCAATTCATTAAATTCCTAAAATCAATTTCTTTATATATATATTATATTACAGAAAAGGTCCAAAAAGGTTCTGTGCTTATGTCTTATATTATTATTTGAAACCACACATTTAAAATTAAATGCTTACTTAACTTATGTTTTTCTACAATATATATTATATAAAATTCCTTATTATGATTCATTATTAATCTGTTTAGGTAAAAAAGTTTTAATCTTTATATTGTATTAAAAACATAAATGTTGTTTAAATATTTTGTCAAAAAAATTTATCAAGTCATAGACTGTTAATAGCTCCAAAAACGATTCTATTCTATTGAATATATTTTAGTTATTCAGTAATTCAATATACCATCGTATAATCTAGTATCTCTTACAGCGCATTTCAGTAATCTATGCTAGACTAAAGTGTTCTAAAAGAAATCGTAAAATTAAGTTTTCAACACGAATTTTGTTTAAATGTTTTTGCCAGCATCAAGTCAGAGACAGTTCCAAAAATGATTCTATTCCATTGAATATATTTTAGTTATTCAATAATTGTATATACTATCGTATAATCTAGTATCTCTTACGGCGTACTTTGCAGTAATCTATGCTTGACTAACTGCCACAACTTTGTGGCACATTTGCTGTAGCAAAATAGTTGTAGCAGCTCTTGCTGCAGTTGTTGTTTTGTGCCAAGGCTTTGGCGCTACAAAGTAGGCTACGAAAATTCAGACTGCGTGCTGTGTGAAGCTGACAGCTGGGGGGTTCATACTTGGAAAGCTAAAGCTAAAGCTCTTGGAATGGAACGTGTGCGGAATGCTCACTCAATGTTCAATGCTGAAATGTTGAATGCCGCAAACTGTTGCAGTCTCTGTTTCACAAGCGAATACACTCAATATGCATAGCAACTAGAAACGCGCAAAAAAAAAAACATAAAAAAAGAGTTCTTTCTACTTCGTCATCGTTGCGTGCCGACTGTCATAAAATAAATAATAATTATGTAGTTGTTGTGTATAGAAATTGCTGTATTATTAATACAATAGCAACAAATTGCCCCCAAATAAATCAAGTAGAAAAATAGTATTTCGCTTTTGCGTGCTTGTCAAGTGCAACAAAGTATTAACAGTGGATTTCTAATAAAAGTTATGTCCATAATCAGCAATTGACCTACATAGAAAAAATAGCGATCGAGATAATGGAAATATTTCACGTAGGTAAAACAAAAATCTAAATATAATATTGAAACTTAATTATTTGACTTAAATTAAATGAGCTTTTAAAGCAGCAAAAATCCTTAATAAGAGATGGTTTTTAATATTTTAAATTAAACTAGAAATCTAGAATTTAAAATTGATATATTTAAGTAATCACTAATAATTGAATGGGAAAGTAACTAGTTCGTTCACTGGAATCAAAGTGGTTCTAAAAAAAGCTTCATCTAAATTTAGGTGTATCGATATTTTTGTTCAGTGTGCGTGCAGATTTCACTGTAATATTCTGTCGAAATAGAACTGTATCGATTCTCTCAGCTGAACTAAAACACATGTATGCTGTTTTTCCATTTAATTGGGGGATCATAAGTCCAATAAATTGGAATATGATTTGAGTGTATGTGAGTGTGTGTGTGTGTGTGGGCGAATGAAAAGAGGCATATTGGCGCAACGTAATAAGCAGCATTATGACGCACCTGTCCCTAATAAACACCTCCAACAACAACAATGACAATCAGCAGCAGCATGGACGTAATCATCATTCAAGCAATTGACAGCGCTGCCTACACAGCAGCGAAAACAAAAACAACAACAACAACAACAACGGCAGCAGCAAAATTAAGCTGAAATAATAAGCACAAAACAGACGCACACACACATTGACAGACAGCGAATGAGAGAGAGAAAGAGGAAGAGGCAAACACACACAAACAAAGACATATGTACATATGTTGTGCGAAAAGAAAGAAAGTCATCGCAGCTTCCCTGACTCGTCACACACACGCCTACAGCATTATCGCCGCCTTCGTCTTCAACTCTGACTTCATCGCCTTCAAGTGGCGGCTGCTGGATGCGAAAGAGCAGAGAGAGAGAGAGAGTAGGCGACGCCTGAAGGAGTTTGCGACGACAAGTGGCCATGGTTATGCACTCGACAACATCATCGCTTCACGTTCCTTCGCTCATTATTACGTGCTTCGGCATGCGCTTCGCTTCGGTTTGCTGCTAATTGTTGTTGTTGTTGCTATTGCTGAGTATAAAAAGGGAGAGCTGGCTTAAAGCTTAGCTTAGCTTAGAGCTTTAATGGCGACATTTTGTTTGTTCCAAAGAACGGCATGCGAACTGTTGACTCGATCTTCTTGAACTAAAATAGTTCAAAAGAACGGCATGCGAACTGTTGACTCTGTCTTCTTGAACTAAATTAGTTCGAAAGAACGGCTCGCGAACTAAGTGCATATATCGATAAACCGATCGTTGGCAGAATTTATCGTTGCGCAGAATGGATAAAACAAAAATGTTATCACCGCGCGTCTGAATTGTTTGCCTCATTGCGGCAATAATGCTACAGAGCTACAGCTACTAAGTACATATTTAGCTGATCGTATGGACATTAAGTATACGCCACATGGTTTTCAAGATGTTTGCTTAGTTCACGAGCTCGCTTTGCACACACCATCTTAACTCGTTTTTTTTTTTGTTGTTGTTGTCAATATTTCGTTGCCCAAAAAAACAAAAGTGAAAAGTCGCTGTCCAAATGCCAGCACATGGGTGTGCTATGCAAAAAATAAATAAATACAATACAAAAACAATAGTGAAACAATCACAACGATGTGTGTGTGTATGTAAAATTAGCCATGGCCAAAATTGGTAATGCGTTTTTTGAGCTTGTCGCCGGCTTTGGGCATGAAACGAATTTGTCGTCGTCGTCATCGTTGGCGGCGTTTTTGGCCTTTAAAGGCATACGCTACACGCACTCAACGAACAGACAGACAAATAGTTAGATAGCTATGACAGACAGGAATAAATAATGTGAGAAAAAGACAGAGAGAGAGAGAGAGCAGAAGTACTTCGTTGAATTATTCTGGGAACTGTTTAATCAAGCGCAACGTCTATCAGTGTAATCAAATGATTGTAATATTCTGCATAATAATAAAAAGAATACTAATTATAGCACTGCCCCTCACACAAAGATATTATTTCTTAATAATTTCAACATTTGTTTATTTTCCAGTGAAACTTCGTTGCGCATCACTGATCGATAACATTTTATTATCGACACGAGTCGACTTGAATCGATTACTTTACAAATATGACAAATGTGTTGTATATTATGGCTTTTTTTTTTCGTTAGCTTGTCTCACTCAATGGTGAATAAATAAATCATAACGAGTCCCAAAACAGCTGCGATTTCTTTGATTCTCCCTCCTCTATTTCTTTCAATTTTCATTTAATGCTCTTCAAATGCTTTTTTATTCACCTTGCTTAAGTCATTTAGCAGCTGCTTTTGCTCTCTCACTTAAAAATAACTATAAGAAATTAAAGCCAATTATCTAGTACCTCACCTGCCACAACAGCAACAACAATAGTTAAGGCTAAGCAAGGATTTAAAGTATTCCCTTGGTATCATATTATTCATATTCAATTCTTATTTATGCATTCTTCAGTTGGAATCATTTTTATATAGAGTTTGACCCAGTTTTTTGCTTGGCTGAAAGCAATAATACATCAACGCAGCTGAATTATTGATTGCAGTTGAGAAAACTTTTTTTATAAGCCAACAAAATAAATGTATATAGTTTTTTACCAATATTTACATTAAAAAAAAAACTCGATTAAAGCTTTGTTGATTACCCCGATACGAGTATATTCTTTATGCTGAAGCACTTTGTTTCTTTGCAATTCTATAATTAATAATTAATTCAATCTGCCCGCTTTTGCACATGCACAAAAAGCTTCTTACGAGTGGTCAATATGAATTGCCCTCTTGACCTCAATTTCCAGCGCCATTTATGAATGCTTCGATGCAGCCTGTTTGAAAATGGGGTGAACTGCATTTAAAGTGCAGATTTCCTTTGATGGTTTATATTTAGTGACCCTTAGCGGGTCCTTTGACTGAGCATAGTCACATTTTAGAATTAATGCGAAATTCATATAGATTGATTCCATTAAAATAACTCTCAATAAAAACCAACTTTTTGATCAAATTTAAAATTATTTTCTATTTTAATATTTTAACTATAACTAACTAACTATTTTCATATTTTAACTATAGAATAAGTTTATATATACTTTCAGAGAACATTCAAACTTTCTTTGGGAACTACAAAATATCTAGACAAATTTGTCGTCTATTTCTGAAAATTTAGTTTTTTAAAAATTAAAAAAAATACTAAAAACTTCTATAAAAAAACAAAAATTTCTTTATAAACGTAATCAAAATAAATAGAAATATAAATAAATATATAACTTATATTATATATTTGAGAAACTTGGTTCCGCTAAAGTTGCAAAAAAAAGAGTAAAGAGTAAAGTAGACCTGACTGAAATTTTGACTGATTCTAGAGAAAAAATGCTTTACAATTGTATAGAAAATTTAATAAATGTTTTGCATATTAAAATAAAAGAAGTATGGAAATACTTGTATAGAAATAAACTTGGCTAAGCTGAAACAGTTTGATAATTTTTTTGTAAAGAAAAAAACTATATATTCTCATTTTATATACATATAGAACTAAGGGAAATATGTTTTCTAGATGGTGTAATAAGTTCTCTTTGGCATTTTGTAATAAACGTGACTAGCTTAATTAGCGATGATAATTGGAATTCCGTAGAATTGAAAATCGAGACAATCGAAACAAATTTCAATGCACACGAAATAGCTTTAAAAAAAAAATGGAAAATTTGCAAAATGCAATTGAGAAATAATTATTATTATGATGATGAGCAAAATAATTGCACCAAACACACACACACATTTGCATAATAAGTGTACGTGTGTGTGACTTTGTATTGTATTAAATACCTGTGTTATTGTTCTTGTTGTTGTTCTTTTTATTGTTGCTGCTCACTGTCAGGTTAATTATTTAAATAAATGTATGAATACGACGTTGTTGCTTTTTTTTGTTTTGTTTGTTTCTTTTTGGCAATTGTTGCTTTGTTGTTGTTTTGTTGGCTTTTTGGAGCAAATATACTCGCACAATTAAATGCTAAATCCAAAGCACTTTCCTCACTTGACGGAGGAGGGGGGCAAGGGGAGCACAGCGACGGGGGCGGATGGCGGCGGCGACGGCGGGGGGCGGGGCGTGGGCGACACTCAACGAGGGCGCTAATTTTTGTACATTTTCAATTGGCAATTTTAGTTGTTTGCGATTTATTTGATTTCGTTTTTTTTTGTTATTGTTTTTTTCTCTTTGTTTTTCTTGTTGTTATTCCTTTTTTGTTGTTGTTTATATAATGTGCTGCTTTTTAATGTTGTTGCTGTTGTAGTGGGTTACACAATTGCATTTAAAAAAATGTGCTAAACTACACACAATAAATAAATAAATGTGGGCGAAACAAAAACAAAACAACACAGACACTGCTGCCTCTCTCTCATTCTCGCTATCTCTGTCTTGCTCGCGCGCTCTTCTACACTCTCTGTTCTGCTTTCCTCAGTTGCAGTTACAATTACAGTGGGCAGCGACGCTGGCAGCGGGAACACGGACGATGGGCAAAGCAGGCAGCACTTGTAGATACTTTTCTCGCTGCCTATTCAAAAAAAAAAAAACAACAACAACAACAAAAACTAAAAAAAATTGCAACTTCTAATTGGTTTCTAATTTGACTATTGTAATCAGAATTGCAATTGTGACCGCGTGACAACAACAACAACAACGACACACATACATGTGTATACACACACTTTGACACGTACAGGCTGCACACACACACAGAAGTACACGCACACTCACTCACACGTTGCAATACAAATGCGTTTCTTTGCTCTCACTTTTTTCGCCGTCTCACACACAAAAAAAAAACGAAAATATGTTCAAAAACAAGTATCGATTTTGTTGTTGATTAATTACATTTATCACTATATTTTACTTCGCCTTATTCCTTTTAATATTCGTGTGATGTTTTTCTCCGTTTTTATTTATGTCTATTTCTATTTCTATATATGTATATATTTTATTTGGTGTGTGTGTGTTTTTTTTTGGGAAGTTTTGTTTGCTGCGCGTCGTCGTGGAAAGCTGAAAGCTGAACTACGTCTGTTTGTCTGGCATTTGCTGCCGCTGTCGCGCTGCCACTGGCCTCTGTCGCTGTCGGCAGCTCAACGGTAAAACGGCAATACGAATGTGTTGTTGATGACGACGACGACGACGACGTCGCTGTCGTCGCTGCGTTCTTGACGCAGGCGCGCTCTCGCCAACCACCTTTAGAGCAACAGGGGAGCAAGCGACAAAGCACGAGAGAGAGAGTGAGAGCGAGAGCGCGCAACCCTGGTAAGCCGCTTGCTATTGTTTGGGGAGAGTGAGAGAGCGCTCTGTCCGACAGCACACAGCTGAGGGTTGTTTTTGCGTTTTTGCATGGTTGCATTTTTTGCAGCTGTCGAATTTAGGTTTGTTGGGTGGGTGGCAAAGGCGACAAACAAACCAGGGCTACACACACAACAAAAAAGGGTCGATAGCTCGATCGAAGCAACAGCAGAGTTGTCAGCAAACGAAATGCAAAGCAACTTGCATTTAACCTTGACACAAACCCGCACGCCTACAAAAACATTTCTCAATGCGGAAACAGCGTTGAAAATTCAATTAAACTGAATGAAATACAAACATGCACACACACACATAATTATTTTGTTGTATATGTGTGCAGTAATAGTAGAACAACAACAAAATGAGGTAAATTATGGCGTATAACTTTTGTGTTGCGTTGACTTTGAATTTGCATTTTAAGTTCACAAACAACTCAACACAAACACACACACACACACATAAGAATATATACAAGCGCACATTTGCGTCAATGTCAGACAGCGAAAACAAAAACAACAACTAGCAAGCGCACGTTGTAAAAATAACACGAAATATCGACGCAATATGCTTATTTAAGCCAACACACAGCACGCTCTCTCTCACTATCGCACTCTCTCTCTCTCTCTCGCACTAAAAATAACAATATCAATTCTATATAATAGATAATTGAGTCGCGAGTACGCGAGACTGCAGCTACCTTTTGTTGAAGTTTAACACGAATGAACAAGAATTTTTTTTTTTCGTATTTTGTTGCTTCCGAATTACGCGCGTTCGCTTGTAGCGATGGGTTGGCGAGGGGGGGCAGGAGGTTGAGGCGTAACGGAAACGGTTAACGAGCCGGCACGATATACAAATACAACAAAAAGAAGCAGAAACCGAAGACGAAAGCGAAGACGAAGACGCAGACGCAGAAGGAGAACGAAAACGACGCACGTTTTATTTGCTTTGCAGTTGCTTCACACTCGTGTATGCTTTTATAATCAATCTATTACGTTCGACTAGAACTCGTCAACTGAATTAGTTAATCAAGCACAAGATAGCCACAAGCGACGGCGCGCGAGCAACAAAAAAACAAAGAGTGTGCGAGAGAGCGGCGCACGCAAGACCGTGAGAGAGCGCATGCTAAAATCGAGAGTGAAAATGTGTGTGTGTGTGTATGAGTGTGTGTATATTTGCGTGTGCGTGTGTCGTTTAGCAGCTGTTCCAGTGCCACGCAATAAAACTTTACAATCGCTTTCCAATATGAGAATTTAATCTCTCCTCTTTAAGTACAGTGCGTGTGAGTGTGTTTTTATATTTATTGTGCTTATACTGCGTATTGGAGAAACGTTTACGCTGCGTATGCGTAATATGGCAAATGTTACGCATACGCCCGTGACACCCTGTGAACAGCGCCAAAGAGAGAGAGAGAGAGAGCACACGAGCGAAAGAACGCGCAGGTGTCTTAAGCTAAAGCAGTTCAATCTGACGAAATTTTTAATTAATCGCATCATTTCATACAACACATTTTTAATAATCACATTATTTTCATATTATTTCAAAAATATGTATATTTTACAAAATTCAACGTGAATTTATAGTCAAAAAAAGAACACGGACTAATTTGACCTTTTTCTACTTCAAACAATTTATGAAAATTAAAACTAACAAAGCATGGAAAATATTCAAATAAATTTGTAAAATAATATGTTTACTACTCATTGTCTCAATTTTTCCCCCTCTTATGTTGTAATAATCGAATTCAATTATAACAATTTAGGAAAATCAAAACCGGAACTGCATTCAAAGAGCTACTCAAATATTCTATACTTCATGCAAATCTCAATTATGAGACCGGTTTCAAATTATTGTCGTAGAACACCAAGTTTCTAGAACGGAAAACATTTTCCGGAAATCTTGTGCAGCAATTTAATCGAATTACAATTGAAAGAAAACACTAACAAAGTCTTGGCACCATAAACTGTTCTACTTAACTGGAATATTGCATCACAGTGTCATACATTCTCATATACTCGCATTTCCATTGATCTTTGCTTGGCTATGCTACGCAAAAATTCCTTCAGTTCATTTCACTCGTCACACGGCGCTTTACCTCATTTTTATTCCACTTTGCACCCACTCTTCACTCTTGCGCACACAATCCGACGACTCTCTCCCACACACACACACATAGGAAAGAGAACATGCTCTCTCAATTTCTTGCGCTCTCTCAGCTGCTGCCGACGTCGCTGTCGCTGTAGCTGCTGCTGTTGCCATTGCCAGCCACTCTGCTTAATGCCCACGCAAATTATTTCATTGCTGAGCTTTTTTTTTTTGGTTTTGGTTTTGGTGCTTTGATTTTTGAACAGACAAACAGATTGTAAGAATGTATGCGTGTAGACATTAGGCAGCTTCGCTGACCATGAGCTGCGCAGCGTCGTCTTGGCGACGTCGCGACGTCACAGCCGGCTGCCGGCAAAGCTCACACACACACATACACATACATACATATTAAGTGTGCATATGTATGTATTTACACGCATTTACATGCACAGCGCATTGTCTTCGTTATTGCGAAATGCCTTAAAGTTTACAACAACAGCCAAAAGTAATGCGCGAAACATTCATTCACGCACTTCAACACATGAATGAATGAATGAAATGGAAAACGAACAACAGCAGAAGCTACCTGTTGTTGTTGTTCTTGCGGTTTGCTTTGCCCCCCTTTTCGAAGCAAGCCACCAATGAGCAGTAAATGCTCAACTTTAATATATCCGCTGCGTAAAACTTAATACATGCGGTTTCTTATACTTAAATGCTTTTGCACAAAGTTGCAAACATAATAGTGCATAAATCAATAAATCACATTTGACTGCTCCACTTGCGGTTTCTTATTTTTAAATGTTTCTGCACAAAGTTGCATGCATAATAATGCAGAACTCATTCGCTATAACAGCCTTCTTTACGTTGTCTACCGGGTATAAAAAGATGACGTCTTATTTGCGGCTACGTTGGCGTCGATGTCGACGTTGGCGTAGGCGTGCAAAAAGCAACGATTTGACCGTCACTGTTTGTGTATGTGTGTGTGTGTGTGCGTGGGCGTCTTTTATTTGTTAACTTGTGTATGCGTGTGTGTGAAAAGGGTTCGTCGCAGCTGCTGTTGCGCTGATTGTTAAACTACTGCTCAACCACTTCCGCTGAGACGACCGCTGTTTGGCTCCCAAAAGGATTTCCGAGTTTTGCTCTTTTGTTAACTCTTCCATTGAGCCAGAAGTAAACAATAGAGAGGGGTGAGGAGAGGGAGAGGGAGCGGGAGATGGCAGTGCAGCCACGCCTAAGTTTGTTGCTGCATTGCTGCGGCGAAATGAAGCCAAATTTTCAGCTTCAAGACACAAATGTCGGTGGAATTAAAAGCCGCATACATTATGTTTTTCTTTTTCTTTTTTTACTGTCTCATTCCAATTTGTTGGTTATGCTTTGTGCCCACACACACACACTTGCACACACTTACACACTCTTCATCTTCTTCTATCTCCTCCCACCATGCAGTTGACCGACTTTGACAATTTTGCAAACTAAGTGTGTCAAGCTTGGCAAAGCTTGGTGTAATTTTATGCACAGCCCAAAAGTATGCAATGGAAAAGTGAAAAAGAAAACACGTTGAGAACTCACCTTAAGCAGTGTGAGTATCTTTTGCGACAGATCATAATCAAAATTGGAATATTTCGAGCCACTCATGTCATAGATGAAAACAAGTCCAGCACGCTGCGTGTCCGTGTCCTGCAGCGCACAATCCAACTGATACACGATACCCTGTAGCGTTGTCGTGTGCGAGGCGCTCAGCGGACTGTGTCGATTGGCGGTAAAGAGCGCAATTGCCGCTCCGCTCGATGTGCGTGCCGGCTAAACAGGAAAAAAGGTAAATCAAATATATATTGAAATTAATATAATTTGAAAATATATATACTATTACTAAATATAATGTGTAACCTATATCATACCATATCAGTAAAATACCAAATACTAAATATAATGTGTTACATACATAGTATATCATACATACAACATCAGTAGAATACCGAATACTAAATATAATGTGCAACATAACAGTTTGAAGAAAATTTAAGTTTTAAGCCAGACTTAATAATAGATGTTTATGAAATAAAATAAAATTGTATAAATCACAAATTTTTGTTTTTTTTTCTTGCCGCCTAAAAATTGCAGAAAAGAAGTAGCAAAAAAGGAAAAGAAGTAGCAAGTAGGAAAAGTTCTCCAAATGAAGAACAAAAGATGATCGCATCGATGTACTTTATAATGAAACAGAAAAGGTTTTCTAAAATCAAATACGAAAAACCAAAAGATAACCGATTTGATGTTCCCAAAATATATGTATTTTATCGAAACAAGTAAAAAAGCTACAGTCGAGTGTGCTCGACTGTGAGATACCCGCTACCCATTTTAAATAAAAGCAATATATTTTGCTGTATTATTCTCAAAATATACGAAAAACACTGCAAAAATACTTTAAATATACCAAATGGTATGTTTGGTATAGTACCGCATTCAAAATATACCATAGGCGGCACAAAACACCAGATTGTTAGCCAAAGTAACTGCGACCCCTAGTAAATAGGCGTTTTTCCCCATACAAAAGTATTTCTTTAATAACTTAGACAAATTTTATCTGACCGCAAGCAAATTTTTAGGAATCACAAAGACTATAGTTCCTAATGTATATCCCAAAATTCGCGACTCCAGCTTTAGTACTACGCTTGTTATTTGATTTGGGGGGGAGGGTGTAAGTGGGCGTGGCAAAAATTTAAAACAAACTTGATAAATGCTGTCGAAAAAAAGTTATAGCTCTATCTCTTATAGTTTCTAAGATCTAGGTGTTTATACGAACAGACGGACTTGGCTGTATCGTCTCGGCTGTTGACGCTGATCAAGAATATATATACTTTATAGGGTCGGAGATGCCTCCTTCTACCTGTTACATACATTTCCTGCCGGCACAAAGTTATCATACCCTTCTACCCTATGGGTAGCGAGTATAAGAACGACAAAAATTCCTAAAATCAAGCTTAGCTGCAAATGTATTTCTAATCGAGAGCTATAGGAATAAGCCTTACTAATTTTGAAAATGGATTCAGTTTACGGCCCGAGAATTAGCCATAATACTCATTGCACTCACCAGTATGGTAAATTTGCCAGTTTGCAGCTCGGAGCGCAGTGGCTCCACATCGGCATCGATGTTGTACAAGTATTCCCGCTGGCGAATCTGCTCATGCTGTTCGTATAGCGATACCGCCCTTTGGATGTCAAACTTACGGGCGTACAGAAACTTGACGGCTGTCGTATGCGAGATGTGACGCCTGATGGGCAACGAGGATGATGATGACAATGCTCCTACTCCTCCTCCTCCACCTCCTCCTGCTCCTATTGTTGTTTGTATCTGTGTTTCTGGAGCAACAATTTGCTGTAGCTGTGACTGTGTCTGTGATTGCGGCTGCTGCTGTTGTTGATGTGTTGTGTTGTTGGTTGAATTTATGGTGATGTGGAAATTGGATGTGCTGGCGTTCGAGGAGTTGCTCGATGAGGAGGCGGCGGCTGCTGTTCCCGTTGAGGTCGCTGTGCTGCAGTTGGCGCCCAAATTGTTGCAGAGTTCAATGAATTGTTTGACTGCCTGTAAAACACACACACAAAAAATGCAAAAAGTTAATAAATAATTCTCATCGTATTTAAGTAATGAAATATTTTATATACTACAAGATATGCAGAATTAAATGAGAAACATTTTTTTTGTATTTTCGACAATTTACTTAAAAAAGAAAAGTGTGCAATAGGCGGTAGAGAAATCACCGAACATATAATGTGTACATATTCTTAATCAGTTTCAAGAGTTGAATCGATATATCAACCCTATTATAAAATATTTTCATGTAAAGGGTCTATTACAGTCACAACAAGTAAGAAAGCTACAAATGAGTGTGCTCGACTGTTAGATATGCGGTATTCATTTTTAGAAATATACTCAAAATAATATGCCACAAAAAATACTAAAAAATATATACTAAACTGCACATTTGGTATATTGTTATGGTACTCAATATATACTGTAGAGTGCAGAGGGGTTTTTTGCCCATACGAAAGTATTTTACTTTAATAACTTCGACAATTTTAGTTTGATCGCAATCAGGAATCACAAATAATATAGTTATTATTATATATACCAAAAAAAGGTTTACGTATCGAATTTATATACCGCATATACTATAAAAAAAAATTACCGGAGGTAGAGATTTTGGAAGAAACATATATACATATGTAAAGAATATATATTATTTATAAGGTCGAAGATGTCTTGAGAATTGCTCGAAGCACAAAGTTTGATTACCCTTCTACCCTATGTTGTTCTGATTTCTAGCTATGTCAAGCATGATAAATCTAATTTATTACACTCTTATAAATGTGTTTCCTATGCAGCTAACCACACACAAAGTCTCTCAGGTCCCGCTCTCATAGTTGCTGAGATAAACGCTGTCAAGCAGACAGACGGACAGAGAGACAGCGATAGGAACTCAATTCATTTTATAAGTTTACAACTTGCTTCCACTTTTGCAGAACTTTACAACATCTTCATTGGAAATGCTTATCAATTTGGCGTTAGAGTTCCGTTCAGATAGCAATTAATTAAATTGATGAAGTATTCGCAACAATTGTGCCATGATTTATTGGTCTGCATTTCAAATGGTTTATTGCTTTCACAGCAATTGAATTGACATCGCACCACTAATTGCACTCTCTCTTTATTAACCGACGCTATTAAAATAACGATTAATATTGCAAATAATCAAATCTAATGGCCACACAACGTCTGTGCAAATAGATTGATAGATTTCATTAGAAAAGCGATAAGCATACGACATATCATTAACCTTGGGGAATCTCCAAGAAATCAGGTCAATAAACCGCTGTCATGAAACGTTTTGCAAATGGATAGGAAATACCCCGCGACTGTTCAGATCAGTTCTCAGTCAATCAAATTTTGGGTGAATCCAATAGCAATTGAAATGATTTTCAAAAGTACATTTCATCAGTTGTTTATACGTTAATTTGGTATGTAAAGAATTCTCAGACATGTTCCTCATCATCATTTGACAAGCTCAACTTGAATGGAGAATTCACGGCAAATAAAACAAAGCCAAGACGGCGGCTGTTCAAAGAGGCGGCAAACAACTCATATTAAGTATACGCATTAGCATATTTTTTGGATGCCCTGCAACAAATCGGGTAGACTGACAATCACTTGCATTTAATTCACTAAACAAATTTAGTTAATGAGGCGTATCTTTAAGGTCAAACAAATCTGTTCTAAAGAAATGAAATTCATTTTTTTTTTAATTTGAAAAATGGACAATTTGCAACTTAAGTTAAATAATAAGTGATCATTAAATGTAAGCCACAAAAAGAAACCAAATTTGAAAATAAATTATTAATTAAAAAGTTACAAATAAGCAGCACTTTAATTATTTTCGCAGCTTTTCGTTTACAATCGATTAAAAATTGACTTTTGCTCATTACAAAAATATTTTCATTAACTGTAACATTACAGTGCACAAATGTTACAAAATGTAAGTCACGTGCAGAGTTGCCACAGCTGTCAAAATGCTAATGACAAGTGCCCAGTTAAGTTGGCTGCGCTTCACTTTAAGTAACCGACAACAAAATTCCACAGAACTGAAATTGCTGTGAAATGCCCAAATCATTGAAATAAATAATTTATAATGGTTTCTTTCCGATGAAAGAAGTTTCGAGGAAATTCAATTTGAAATCAAAGAGGAAAAACAGTAGCTAGCTAGCTGGCAAATGTCAATAATGAATGATTTACTAAGAAACAAGAGTTCCGCATAAATTGTACAATTTTCAATTCAAAAGCCGCAAAACACAAACAGACATCTGTTCAATGTTGTTGCACTACGAGATTGTATATTAGCAGCAATAAAAATTAAAAAAAAAAAAGGACAACACTGATATCTTTAAACAGTTCTTGATAAACGCCAATTTGAAAGAGAGCGAAAGAGAGAGGGAACGCCTAAAGTCTCGACACATTTTGTTTGGAAAAGAGTTGCCACCCTCGTTCTCATTTTTTCTCTCTCTTTCTCCTTTGACACTTTTATTAATATTTCGAGTTAATTAGGTTCTTCTTTCTTTTTCTGTTTTTTTTTTTTTTTTGCACCCCAATTGCGAAACACTTCAAGTGGGCTGAGTTTAATGAGTCTGAATTCGAGTAACTCAAGTGTATTAAAGTCAATTAGCATTTTACGTTTTGTTCGCTTTCTTCGAATTTCAACTGGGCCAAAGTGCAAGCAAACAAGTGAGAGGTAGAGCGAAAGAGATAGAGAGAGAGAGAGCGCACACACTGCAAATGGGTTCGCTTGCTTATCAGTCACGACGTTTGTTGTTGCTTGCTCGCTCGCACTTCGCTCACTTCCTCTTCCCATTCGGCTATTCGCTATATTCATTCATGCGTTTTGCAGTTTACTAATTAGATACTTGACATGCGCTGAGCATGATGGGGTGGGAGAATGGGGAAATGACGTCACACACAGACACACGCACACACACACCTGTTCGCGATTGCGGCGACGCTGATATAGATGCACCATATTTTTATTTGGTCGTTAGAAACACACAGCAAAAAAAAAATTAAATAAACACACGCGTGTAGTGTATATAGTATACTACCGTATATATAGTCGATATAGGGTATTGTCGGTGAGAAATTCGCGACACGACGCCTTCAGAGTTTCTTTCATTACTGAAACAGCAAAAACGCAGCGCGTCGTGTCGCGTTTTGATCAAGCGAATTAAACAACGAAGCCCACAACAATAAAAACAAAAACAACACACAGAAACTGATAGCGCGCTCTGTCGCTGTCGCTGCCCTGATGACTAGCTTCTGCTGCTGCCCAGTGGAGCCGAGCAGTGCCGAACCGAGCCGAACCCCAAACCATATGTTAACGAACTTCATTGAACTGCATTGCATTGCAGTCTTATGAAGAAAGGGGAGGTGTGAGGGGGGAGACGAACACACTTTACAAACGAAGAACCGAGCGAACGAACGAGTAACGAAGGCCAACGAACGCAGGCACAACAGACAATCGGGACAGCGGATCAATACGATGTGGGGAACAGCAACAATTCTAAGAAACAACAACCAACAACGCATGCGCCCGCGTTGGCGTCGACGTCGACGTCGACATCGACATCGACGTCGTCATCATCGCTGCTGTTGCTACTAACATACCAAAAATTTGAGTCATCATCTCATTGGCTTGCCCATATGTCACCGTCATCGTTGATGTCGCTGCCGCTGCCGCTGTCGGCTTCGCAGTTGGCGCACAGGAGTTTTATAGCATTTGTGCCGTCATTACTGCAATTCAGCACTGAGAGAAAAATCATGTGAACTCAACGCAATACGACTTATCTGACTTAAGTGCTATCAGTTAATAATGAATATAAATTGCAAATAATCAAATTTAGCTTTAATGTTATCAATTTTTAATGAATATATTTCTTGCAAATTATAGCAAGAATACTTCTACGAAAAAAATAAACTTTTAACTGGAACTTTGAATCTTTATCAAAGTAATTTCATAAATTATAAATGAAAAAGAAACAAATTAAAAATTCAAATCTGAACAAGCACTTGATATAATTGATATTCGAACACGAGTTGTTTTTCTACCGAATTCAAATTTGTTAAGAAAATGAAAAGATTTAATTATAATTTGCATTCTTATTGTGCAAAAAGCTCTGCACAACGTGTTTGCTTTCTAATTAATGACGGTAATTTCAACAAAAACAAATATATATATTTAAAAATGTCATTTCTTTCTTCTTTTTTATGTAGCAGCATACGTGCCATTGTTGTGAGTGACAGAGAACATTAAGAAGATAATAAAAAGTAAATAAAAAAGTTGCTAAGCTATCAGCTGAAACATCTTTCCACGTATTGCGAGCATAACGAATAAGAAATATTCGACCTTTACCCCAGCTTACATAATGACTAAAGAATCAGATGCTGAGTCAATGAAATTCTAGTAAATGCTTTTTTTATAAAAGCAGCATTGCATTCGTCAAGTGTAGAGACGGAGATGGCGATAATTGGGAAGAGAGTGCGTCACCTTCATTTATTTTTTTTGTGGTCTGCCGTTCGCCCATTGTTTCCACGAATAATCGTCATTATCATACGGACAGCCTCAGCTGACCATCACACCATCAGCGTTGACATGCCAACCCAAAAAATGAAAAAAAAAAGATACTAGAAAGCCGAAACGAAGTTCGTAAAGAGCGCTCTGTATTTGGGTATTCCCTAAGTTCACTTAAATTGAGAAGATCCCCCGACGGTTTAAATTGAAAACTTGAAATCAATTTCTCATGTAAATTGTATTCACAAATTGTTGCTTAGCCACTTAATGACATCACACGGCGCTGCAAGTCTGGGTCAGCTTTAATGAGCATGACTGTATCTAATTTTAGCCATTTGTCTTAGCAACGGGGGAGTGGGGAGATTAAGTCTGTGTATGTGTGTGTGTGTGTGTTTGTGTTTGAGTTGTTGCGGCTTTCACTTTTAAACGCCCTAAGCCAATAGTGAGCTTATCAGCGCAACCGCTTGTGACTAAGCAAAGACCCTACTCAACAATGTTGTATCCAATTTTCTACCACGTGAAACGAGTTGACGATGAGTATGCAAAGAAATAGTTAAATGTGTTTCTTGTAAACAACTATGTTTACATGCGAAGTATGTGTATTTAGTGCTGAGTCAAATTAAACGTAATTTGCACTTAGCGGCCACGCTGAAATTCATTTAGCGGCATACATTACTCACATAGCGGTCAGAAAAGAAAAAAAGTAGCAAACAAAACATATAGAGAAAATGATATTGTCTCGCATTGAACGTCTTTTCGCTTAGCGGCCACAGTTGAGGCCACTAAATGAGATTGAAGTGTGTAATAACGAATTAGTTTTAGAGCATATCTGCTCGTTTGTCATTTGACTTTATAATGTGTTTTGTTTGCACTGTGCTTGTTCCGTTTTCTTCTTCTTGTTGTTTTCGCTAATTTCTTAAGTAAATTAAGGAAATGAAAAGTTGCCGCCGTCGCAAACAGTTCAGCAACAAGAAACGTGGCCAGAATTTTTTGTTGCCAAGCGTGTGTGTTGCAATATCAGAGAGTTTTTGTTGGAGGCCAAATTGTTAAACAACAATAATATGCCCATGTAAACACAAACAACTTGCAAGAATCGTTGTTGTTCAACAACAAGATTGTGCCGTCATTTAAAGTATTAGTGAGTGTGTGTGTGTGTATGAAGAGCATTTCCGGTTCCGACACGTTCAGCGCGGAACGTGCGATGCCTCAAATTATTGGGCATTCGCTGTGAAGCGAGTTAATAGAGCAACAAGTGAAACGTTTGTTTTTTTTTTCTTCCCCCCAGACGCAGTCGCAGCTTTCATAACTGTGCATGCAAAATAACAGCAAAAGCAATAGCACCATCATCGTAAAAAAGAAGAAGTAGCTAAGGAAACATTCTAAAACTGTAAACCTAACGAACAAAAAGAAAATCTATGACTCAAGTTAGAAAATGCGGCACAACAACGAATTTATACACTACACATTGTTAAAACGAAAATATATTTTTTCTATAATCTATATACAATAAAGAAATTGTTGAATCTCAAATATATTTTTTCTAAATCTGCAAAGTTAATAAAATAATATGAAATTCAATATTTGAAACGTGAAACTTTAATACTATACAAAGCTTTAACTAATGATTATTCCTACACGATTAACTCACAAACAAATTGTTCAAATTTCATAAGTAGAAGAGTAGAAATAAAGGAATGAATATGCAGTATTATTTTACCGAATGCTAAGTTAGTAGTTTCAGAAAAATGTTACTTTGAAAACCAAAGCTTAATAAGAAAACAATTCCATAGCAAGTTTTCGATTTACCACTCATAATATTTCTGCTGCCTTGCGACTTATAATAAAGTTAGAATACCCCTCCTCAAAAGAAGAGTATGTAATGTGGAATGAGTTAAACAGCTAAAGATTGAAGTTGAGTGAGGCTGTGTGTTGCATGACAGTTTGTGGTCTATAATGTTCTTTGATTGAGTCGCCGCTAAACGAACCCAACCCAAGCATTACTCGTTTCTATATATACATATCATACATATAGAGTAAAGTAGTTGTTGTTGTGTGTTCACGTTGTTGGCTAATCAGCGATCGCATCGATCAACACATAAACTTATGGTGATCATCCAAGCGAGTGTGGCGAGTGGTGAGTAATCAGTGAATATGATCAGAGACGCGAAGTTAAGGCTAAACGTGATCGGATCGATCCGGCTACAAAAGTGGCCAATGAGCGAATTTGATCATGAATTATTGCAACGGCTTGCGAAATGATCATTTGATTGCATCAGCATCATCATCAGTGTCAGCTACTGTTGTTGCCGTTGTCTCTGCTTTGTGCAGTTTTGCTGCAATTGTCGACAACTGTTTGTCACACTCGATACGTGAGAGAAACATGCCCCAAAAACAAACTACTCCAAGCCTTTGGTAATGAAACGCCAACAGAATTTAATTGGAATAAAATTTGCCAAGTCACTGTCAAGTTTAAATCGCTTGCAAATTTACGACATGTGAATTGAAAAAATCCATTTTCATTAACTATCTGCATTACAACATTTTTTAGTTGCACAAAACTGTTTCAGTATTAATCCCTTATAGTTGACGTGTAATTAAAACATACACAATATGAAAACAAACAAGAAAAAAAAAGTATTAATCCTGAAAGAACTTTTTCATATGCAAGTTCATGAGAACTGCAATCATTCGTGTAATTTGTTGAGTCTGTTGTATAGCCAGGGTCAGGATATTGCTGGCAGATTGCCGCATTTGACACCAAACACCGATGCAGACATCCGTTGTTTTGTTGCCACAGCAAAACGGCAAACGGAAATGGACGCCGGTTGCACATTGTGCGTGAACGAAGCGGGGCAAACACTTTCGCATAGCTTAAAATACAACACAGCACAAAAAAAGTGCTCTTGAAAGCACATTTAATGCGCTTCCGCTTTGTGCGCAGTCGCATGGAGATTAATAACTGACTAGTGGAGCGATTATTAGAGCTACGTGGACTTATCGACTGGAACTGAAACTAAAGCTGACGCTAAAGCTGGCAATGGAACTGGAACTAAACATTGGAAATGATTCCAATATTTGCATATGAATTTCAATTTGTGTGTCACTCACATAAACGGAACAAATCGAGACCAGACAGTTGTTAAGCTAAACGTATCAATTAGAAAAAGAGAAACAGCTGCTCATCAAGCACCGTCATAAGCGCTAAATGCAAATACATACTAAATACTCTATTCTAATTTGCAACACAGATTAATCACATCGCTTAAGCACTTTCTTTGCAGCAAAGCAAAGCTTTGTTGTGTAAAGCTTCTTTCGATGTAAATAAATTAGCTAGCGCCAATTTGAAATCAATGCAGCTTTCTCGAGCTTTGAACATTTAGCTTTTATAGTTAAACACACACACACACAAACATTCACATTGACTTGCGCGAACATCATTCTAAAGAGGAATTGGGAATCAGTCAAGAGAAGTCAGACGCACAGCTTCAGCATCGGGTTTTGCATCTCTGACAGCTGGAAAGGCGAACAAGGGGAACAAAAAAAAGGTAGACAAAAGAGCAAACGTAGAGTTAAGAGGAACATCGAAAAGAGGCAACAAAAACTAATGAAGCGCGTCTATAAATAGCGCAAAATACAGACGAAGACTAACTGCAGTCAAGTGTGATGAACTGCAAGATACCCGCTAGTCATTTTTAGTGTGACCAAAAGCCACAATGCACATAAATGCAGCTAAAGCTCATAAACTGGATTGATATATATATAACAGTAAAGTATTGTAAAGTAGTTGATAGATTAATTAAATATACATATATAAAATCTAAAATAAACAAAACAAGTAAAATAACTTTTAATGGTTGTTTTACATCGCCTCATCTCTTACTTTACACATTATGTCTTCTTCTGTGTAACTATCACGCCCTTTTAGACTATTGCTATTAGGGTATGCAGCAGAAAGAAGGAATGAAAAACAAGCCTGGCAACAACTGCAAACTGCAACTCAAAAAAAAAAAGAGAAGACAAGCATAAGTGAAAGTCACAGAGACGCGCGATCAAGTTCAAGGATGGCAGAAGAAGAAGAGGCGCAAATAACCGCAGTGCAAAATATGCATACATAGGTGTGTAAGTGTGTGTGTCTATGTAAATTGAGACAAAACTGAGAAAGTCAAAAACAAAACAAACGATACTCAGCATGTGGGAGTTGTTAGTTGTATGTGTTAGAGCGAGACAGCACCTTGGCTATGCATAAATAGAGGCGTCGATGACAACTGCTGCTTGCTCTGGCACTCGCATAATCGTAGTCTCCTGCTGCTTCTTCTTGTTTATCCTTTTGCTGCTGCCGCTGCATTTTGTCGTCGTCATTTCACTTTTCACGCACAATAAAAAAAAAAACGCTTTTCTACGCATGCATTGCAAATAAAGTCAAGCAAATTATTGATCAATATAGTAATAAATTCAGTTGTTGGTGTGTGTTTTTCACAAACAAATCAAAACAAAACACAGCACAAAACGCACGCGCGCGCACACGAGGCAAGATGAACAACGCGACGCGACTGCGGCGACGACGACGACTGATGGGGCCAAAAGCAGCAGCAGCAGCAGCAGGCAACACCAACAGTAACAGCAGCAGCAGCTGAGTAACAGAGTTGTTGTTGTAGCTGTTCGCCAGCAAACAGCAAACAATAAAAACGAAACAAGGCGCAAACAGAGCGCGCAGCGCAGTCGCAGCAACAACAAAAGCTCAGCGCATGCGCCGATGCTAAGCGACGCAGCAGCCCGCCCCATTACACGCTTTTGTTACTGCTACTGCTGCCACTGACACAGTTCAATGTCAGAGATCTCTCTCTCTCTCTCTCTATCTTTCTGTGTCTTGCTCTCTGCGTCACTCTATGTAAAGCAAAGCCCAACTAATGTTAATGTCAGGATGAATGATGTCTATGTTATGTTAACAGCTGACAGCGCGCTGTTATTGCTGAACAATTCTAACGCATGCATTAACATTAAACAAAAGAAACTACGCACAACAACAACAATACCAAATTCAACAAAAAGCCAAAATGAACAAACAAAAAAAGAAAAAAACAAAAAGGGGGAAAAAAAAGTAATATGCGAAATAAAGTGCGCATTTGGCAAGTCAAAAGTCAAGCATACGCCTCGCTGAGCAGCTTTTGTGCTTAAATTAATTTATGTTTATACGCACACACACGCATATGCATACATTCATACGTATTGTGTGTGTTTACTTTGGCTTTGCTCTCTCTCACTTTATTTTATGACTTCTTATGAAAGTGTTAAGAAATTTCGCTGCCGTTTTCGAGTGTCGCCATCAAAGCGGAGAAAAATTTCACCCGCCGCTTGCAGCTGTTGCTGCTGCTGTTATCTTTCTCTGTCTCTCTCTTTCTCTCATTAATGTCTTGCTGTGCTTTTGATTTGTTTTCTACCATTTGCGCATGATTATTGTTATTATAATTACTACGCTTTCTTATGGCCGCCGCATCGATTATATTTTAAACAAAACGCGTCAGCTTAAAAGCTTACATGGGGCGTGACATTGACACTTAACAAAAACTATCGCTATCTCTGTAAGTTGTTGCTCACAACTTTCTTTTCAAAATAAAAAACAAAATATTAATATGTATCCGCATCCCAAAAAGAAATCACATAACTTGTAAACTTTAAAACTTTACAAAATGTTTGTCACAGCTACAACGGCAGCCCTGAAACAAGTTCGTCATGCATCATCAACGTCGCAACCCTGGCAACCCACTTAGAAAGTGATCCGAATGAGATTAGTGGGTCTCTTTCTCTCTCTCTCCCTCTCCACTGTGGCATCTTTGGTTACGCAAGTGGAGACTTAGAGTTCGGCCATCATCGAGAGTGGCGAATTGTTGTCAACGACGATGATGTGACATTATTTTTCTGACCACCAAAACGTGACTAGCAGTCAGCTTTGCTGCTCCTGTTGTTTTGCTCTAGATCAAGTAAAGTTATGCAAGCTCACACCTACAACTCTCTACTGCAGCTTAACCTATTGCAAAAGCTTTCGATTGTTGTTGTTGTTTGTGCCCTACAACTCACTACTGCAGCTTAACCTATTGCAAAAGCTTTCGATTCTTGTTGTTGTTTGTGCAAACACTGCAAATTCGGCAATTGATGCGCAGCAGCTTTTGCAAGCGTACAAAGGC
Source organism: Drosophila niveifrons (assembly GCA_035046325.1). NCBI lineage: Eukaryota > Metazoa > Arthropoda > Insecta > Diptera > Drosophilidae > Drosophila > Drosophila niveifrons. Next base: position 5,267,039 of record JAWNOC010000063.1, on the reverse strand, counting down.
ACGCACTCACACATACGCACACACACACACACGTGTATGTAAGGTGTGCTAAGCAGAATTAGAAAAATCGTGGAAAGCGAAACAATCAACAGTGAACTTAATATTTACGAAATTGATACTCTGTTGGCTTTGACAAATCTCTAAATTAAAATATAATTATAGAAAAAGAATATAAACAATATAAAAATGCGTACATTTAATCTTAAAATATCTACTATTACCTTTGATAAACAAAATTAATTTCTTAAGTTTTACTAATTTTATTTTCATTCCTTACTAATTCTTTTTTTCATACCTTACATTCCGGTTTTATTGTCCATAAATTGAAAAAAAAACACATTATTTCCGATTCAATTCATTTCCTCATCTAAATTGAAGTTTTAAATATTATATCGCATAAAAGAAACAAAATAGATTTCGATATGAATGAATTATTTCAGTAAATTTCTATTATCGATCTTGCTTTTATGCTTGCTTTCCTTGCTGTGTACTTCAATGTAAAGCCCAACTAATCAATTAATGCTACTCTCTTTGTTAACCTGTTTTCTCTTGTTTCAAAGAACCTACTACATAAACATACATTCATAGATTGAGTTCTCAGTATGAGCACGAGTTTTAATTAAGTTGAAGCAGACACACACACATAAAGCTCTTCTGCTGGCAGGTAGCATTATTTGTAACGGTTTTTTTTCGTACAGAGCTTTGGGCAAGATGCCAAAGCAAAGCAAACGAAACCAAAGCAGAGCAACAATTATAATAACAACAACAACATCAGCGAGAAGAACAAACCTAACAATGGTAGCAAATGTTGCTTTTTAATTATCAGAAATGGTGAAAAAAGCAAAAAAAAAAAATAGCCTCACTCTATGGTGGAGCAATGTAGGGCAAAAGACGCAAATAAAAGCTTTTCTATATTGTACATATGCGAAGTTAGACAGACCAAAAATGAAAAAAAAAATAAACACAAACACACAAAAACAAAAAGGAAAGAAAATACACAAACATACACATAGTAGTATAAAACTCATTTCTTTTCACAATGTAAATCGGTCAAACCAATCAAAAAGGCAGAGTATAAACCTCCACAACAACAACAACAGCAATAATAATAGCAATAGCAACAAGCAGAAGCAAAAGCTGAATAAGAAGAAGAAGCAAGGCCCATCCGGCGATATTATCAACGCTCTATTAGAGTTCTTTCAACTCGGGTTTTAACAACCATTTTTGCAACCATTATTTCTTTTTTTTTTTTGTGTTTGAAAGAGCGCCGCGGGTTATTGGAAAGCGTTGGATGATTGAAGATGAGACAGCACAACAGAGTAAGGGAGAGAGAGAGAGATGTGAACACGCTCGTTTATTGTCGCCCAGTGAAGTGACCCCAAGGCAATGCTTTTGCCCAAACAAAATGCAATTGAATATTATTGCAACAAAGACTTGAGCACGGCCACAATGGATAAGAGAGCTGAAGCTGAGAAGATGACAACAGCAACGGAAATAAAACGTCAGACAATACCGTTCGTTGCTGCTGCTGCTGCTGGCTGCTAGAAACTTAGCTTAGCAACAACAACGACAACAACAGAAGCGAGCCCAAAAAGCACGCAAATGAGCTGAGCGAGAACAACAAAACGAAAAAAAAAGAAAGAAAAAATAGCGATAAAGCGCCTCAAACAGAAGAAAGCGTTGCGGAAGCAGCAAAAGCAAAAGCAGTAGAAGCAGCGACGCCAGCGTCGCCGTCGACAGCGAGTCTGCCTACGACGAGGGTCTCCAAGTGAGCTTAAAGAGCTGTGCTGTGCTGCGCTGCTCAGAGCTGCGCTGCGCTGCGCTGACGAGCCTCGAGCCACTCGGCCGGTCGGTCACATATGATGGAGGGGTTCAACAACCTGCGATTGGAATAAAATACACGCAGCAGGCAGCAACAAACAACAATAACAAACAAAACAAATTGCGATAGACAAATTCGCATAGACGAATGGCAATTGAAAGAAGAAGCTGAGACTGAGACTGCACAATTGAGCCAGCTCAAAAGGATGGCATGCTACTAGTTCCAAATGAGTTTATTGCAAGCAAGCAGTTCCGAAAAAAAACTTATCGAACTTATTGAACAAATTAAAAAAGAACAATTCCAATTAAAACTATATTCACCACAAATTTGAAAATCAAATTAATTAAAAGTAAAATTTGAAATAATTGAATACAAATTTTAATATTGAAAAAAAAAAAAAAAAAAATAACCTTCTATGAAAACAAATAAAGTTCATGATCTACAAAAAGTGCCTGTTTAATCTCAAAAATTTTAAATATTTCAGAATGCAAATAAATCAAATTCATGGGTACAACAAAATTTCGTGCAATTTCATTTAAAAATACGTATATTTTATTTTTGGGCCTTAAACACTTTGCTACGTCAAGCGCACAAAATATTATTGTATATTACAAAAGTATTTAATGAAATATAATATTGAAAAGGAATTTTATATACAATTTGCAAAATAAAAGCACACTTTGGTATTCCAAAAGAATTTACGCTCACTTTCATTTTTGCCATTCTTCATTTTGTTTATTTAAATTCTAAGCTTACAAGCTCGTAAACCTGGAAATAGTGAAAGTCATGGAAAAAGTAAAAAAAGAAGAGGAAAAAACTGGAACAGTAAAGCATTAAGTCTATTTACATTTATTTTGCGGCATTCTACAAAATATTCGAATTTTTTTTATGTTGGGTGTGTTAAATGCAATAAACGCGAAAACATCAAAAGAATATTTTTTGAGAGCCCTATGAAAAATGTAAAACGCAATAATGGCAACAAAGTGTAAAAAATATATATATGTATGTTAATGAAATTCGGCTTTACCTACCAACCTATATATACAATAGTATATATATATAGGTCTCGAGTTCTGTTCTATAAATATGCGGGAGCTATAGTAGGCATGCATTGTGTGTGCTTCAGCGATAGAAGAAGAAGAAGAAGAAGAGGAGCAGCTAAAACATTTTATATTAAAAGGGTTTCATTTTTGTGCCATTTTTTTTTATGTGTGTTGCACCTGCTCAATAATCATCAGAGTCCTTTGACTATGACAAATAATATGAATAATGCAATTTAAATACTCTATATTCTTCAAATCGGAACGGTATTTATTTATTTAGTTTTTTTTCTATAAGTAAATGTAAATAGAGTTGAAATTGTTTAATTGAAAAAGGTAATTTAAGAAAATATCTTTAAGAAAAAGTTTCAAAAATTCTATTATTTTATTTTAATATACTAAATGAAAATAAAATCAATGGAAATTATATTCTAAGCAATTGAGAAAAGATAATTTATGGAAAAATTTAATTGAAATTGTCTAATTGTCTAAACTATCGGAAATTATTACAAGCAATTAAAAAATTCAATTTTTTAAATAAACTAAAACAAAAAAAAGGTAAAATAATACAAAAAAAAAGAATTGAAAATTACTTAAAGCAAATGAGAAAAGATAAAGAAAATATCTTAAAAAATTTGTGCAACAAAAATTTTATTTTTTGCTTTATATTTATGAAAATAAAGTGTTTCATATAATAAATGCAATTTGTGCACATTTTTTAATATAATTAAGTAAAAAAGAGAGTAATCTTCGGCTCACTGAAAAGTTTTCTATAAAAAAAAATGCAGTTTTAAAATTTTTTAAATTTACTTATTATTATTATTGAAATAACGAAAACAGGCTTATTTTTAACTTATTGACATAGTTAAATAACTGAAAAGAAAGTGTGTCATGTTAATGATATATTTTTTTGCAAAATGTGCAAAGTTTTTTGCAGAGCATGCGATATTCGATGTTGAATTGACGTCGCATTTTCGTTTATTTTCGTTTGTTTATTTTGGAATACTTTTTGGCCAGGTAGACGAGTTAAAAAAGAAAATAGGAGTAGGAAAGAAGGCAGCGCGGTGTAGTCAGAGGTATGAAGTAGTGACTAAGCATTAAGAGCCCCGGGGGCGCTAAGCGAAGAGTGCTGAGCGAAGCGTCTAAGCCCCCAGACGGACCCGGAACACGGTTTCATTTGGGTTTTTTTGTATATATATATATTTATTTAGTTTTTTGTTTTGGGGGGAGGGGTTTTAGGGGCTGCTGCTGACATTTGTGTTGCCTTTTTTTGTTGTCGCTGTGGTGATAGCATAGAGAGCGAGTGCAGCTGACCTATTTTCAACCGTACTCACACACACACACACACACACACACATGCAAGTCATGCATTTTTACACATATATTTATATTTTCTTTTTTATACGCGTATTTATTTTAGCTTTTAATGAAAGTTATTGTTGCTATCTCGGGCGAGCTTAATCAACGCAAATGAGGAAAGCATTCAGGCAGTCAATCAAAGGCCGCCACAGCAACAGGCTGAGTGAGCGAAAGAGATGGATAGAGTGGGAGAGAGAGAGAGAGGGAGAGAACACATAAAGGGCACACAGCTTGGGGAGAAAAGGTTATTGTACTTTTTGTGGCTGTCGCCTGGCTCGTTCAGTCAGAGTTCAGAGTCCCTGCCACAAGGATTGAGGAAGAGAGAGAGAGAGAGAGAGAGCGAGAGAGATAGAGAGAGAGAGAGAGAGCGAGCAGCAAATGCAAAAAGTCAACTGCACTGGGACACTAATATTTCATAACTATAGCCAGACAACACCTACATACACACACACATATAATACTATATGTGCAACTCTTGTGTTGTGCTGTGTTTGGGTGTCTGCTGTCTGCCTCATTTTATGAGCAATTTGATTTATGCATCAAGTGTTCGCGCGCAGCCAACAAATTGAAGAAAGCAGCGGCGGATGACAAGTCGAAGATTTGATACGCTAAAGTTAGGTTTGGTATTTAATGAGATAGTGGAGTTGATACGATAAGTTAAATTTGGTATTTAATGCAATACTTGATTTAATACCGCAAGTTAAATTTGGTATTTAAAGAAATACTTGATTTAATACCGCAAGTTAAGTTTGGTATTTAATGAAATACTTGATTTAATACCGCAAGTTAAGTTTGGTATTTAATGAAATACTTGATTTAATACCGCAAGTTAAATTTGGTATTTAATGAAATACTTGATTTAATACCATAAGTTAAATTTGGTATTACATGAGCTAATACCGTTAGTTAAATATGGTATTTAATGAGATACTGTATTTAATACTGTTAATTAAGTTTGGAATTTAATGAGAAAATCGATAATATACCGTAAGTGAAATTTGGTATTTAATGATATTCTGCATTTAATATGAACAATTAAATAAATATAATAAACTTGACATAATTTGGAAGTAGTTAAAGAATTTTTAATTATAATTAAGTTTGGTATTTAACCAGTAAGAAAACTAAAGTTGAGTGTGCTCGAAGCAAACCAGTGCAGTATTAATTTTAAAATATACCAAATGAATATTCCCCAGGTATACTAAACAAAAAAGGATGCAGGTTGTATTTGGTATATTGATATACTGTTAAAATCAAAATATGTCATGGAGTGCAAAATATTCCAGAATGTCAGACACACCAACTTAGACCATTAATCAGTAGACATTTTTCCCCATACAAAAGTATTTCTAAAATAACTTTCACATTTTGTATCTGATCTCAACCAATTTTTCATTTTAATGATATTATATGAATAAATCGATAAAACATTTCAAGTCATTTTAATAGACAGTTAGTGTGTGAACGCAATACAAAGAAAGCTATTGTTGTAGTTCAAAAGTTAAAGGATTTAAAACAATTTCGATTAATATGATTATTTATAATATTACATTTAAGATGCTCGAGCATTAATAATTGCCATCGGTTCATAATTTTGAATAAATTTTATATTAATTTTGATAAATGAGTTTTATACCAGATTTTATACAAAATTCAATATTTTATACTAAGTGTTGTATTAAATAATTGAGTAATATAAACAATAATAAGAAAATAATATATATCATTCTTTATATTAGTTCTATTTTATACAGCTCTTAATGGCTTTTTAAAGGAGTTTAATACCAGATTTTATACCAAATTCAATATTTAATACCAAGTGCTGTATGAAAAATACCATTTATCATGAATTCTGATAAAAATAGATCAACAAATAACAAATTAAAAGCAGGCAAACTGACGAGCTGTCAAAGCTAAAGTGCCCTTAAAAAATAGAGTATGAGCAAACACAAATGCAGCACAGAGCAATACGATACATGTATAATTTCTGTTCAAGTGAAATCAATTATGTATACAAAGAAAAATACACACAATATGTGTGTGTGTGTGTGTACTTTATAAACAAATTGAGCAACATCTAAATTTGAATGTTTGTTTGTGCGGAGACATAAATGACATAACACGATATATGATACGAAATGTTTGAACTGAATAATGGAAAGAGTTTAATTGTTAAGAGCTTTGCCAACAAATGTAATTGAATCTGCATTTGTAACAACAACAACAACAACAAAATAATTAAATAAGAGCAAAAGGTGTTTTGGATTAATTCTGAATAAATGGCATTATTTATTTATTATTAAATCGTGACAGTTTGAAAACATAAACCCAAATGAGCTACAAATGACTGTTCAAGTTGTGAGTAATCGTGGTATTGCAATTAGAAGTTAATTAATTTATAAGAGCTATGAATAAACAATTTAAATAATTATATCAAGCTTTAACTAGATGTTAGATAAGAATTGTGAAACTCTTCATACAAATTTTGTATTGTTTTCAAGCAAATATCTCTCATTAACGTTTATCTTTAACGTTTTTGTCATACAAAATTATAATCGTTCAACTTCCTGCTTTTTTAATCGACTTTAAGCTGTATGAAATCGTAAATTCACGCCAATTATCATTATCAGGCTTAGTGACTAAGATAAAGATGATAAAGATAAGCAAAACACGATGGCAATGTAAATTGTCATTCAAGTAAAAATAAACTCGTTCCATTTGCGATCGATCAAACGTTTTAGCGGAACTAAATGAACCGGAATCGATTCATGACAGTGAATCGATTCATAAAGTTTACGTGTTTATTAACAAATTTGCGAGCCAGCTAATGAATGAATTTGAAATGAGCTCTAAACAAATTTTGCAATAAGTGGAAGAAAATTATTGTGGAAACTGTTGAGTGTTTTTCTGGGAAAATTCAACAACAACAGCTTTCACTCTGGCAAAACACACAAAAAATTTAAACGAAAAGTGAATCAAATTGATCGGCAACAGAACTGAGAATGGATGTAAATAAGTAAATAAATAAATAAATGCGCATTATTAAATGCACAAACTATATAAAACAAGTGTCTGCGTGTGTGTGTGTGTTTGTGTGCTTATTGGAATTTCGTGCAAGGTCAGCTTCACATTTACTGCACATTACCCCCCTCTATCGTTTGCGATCCGTACCAAGCATTGAACTTTTGCGTCAGCTGGAAGGGAAGAAGTCTCTGAGAATTTGTGACGAGATGAGGCAACACTGGCAACGCAGCAAAGTTCAGTAATTTGGCACAGTTGCCGAGAGAGCAAGAAGCGTGCAAGTGCGAGCGGGACAAACGATCTTTATGAATTTGCACTTTTCTAAGTATGCAAACAGGTTTTGTGCGGTCAACACACACACACATAACACACACACGCATAAGCACAAGTACACAGTTTGGCAAGCACTGTGAAGTGCAGCAGTGACAAGAAGAAGCAGAGCAAACGGAAATCACTTTCCCTACTAAATGCACAAGAAATTAACTGCGATAATAAAAACAACTAACTGAGAGCAAGATAGAGAACAAACACACGGCAAGAGAGGCTCTTGCCTGCTCAGTCGGTCTCTCTTGCTCTCGCTAGCTTAAAAGAATGAGCGTGAAACATTTTGTTGTTGCAACCACTTGCTACACAAAATACATAAATACACGCACACACACACACACACACACACACTTGCAAAGAAACTTCCACTTCCCCATGCTGTTGTTGTTTTTTTTTTGGCTGTGTTGTTATTGTCTGATAACACTGATAGGAACTGTATTGGAATTTATTTAGATTGCGTCGCACAGAAGGCGGCGCTGGTATTGTTGTTGTTTGAATTGTAAGCAGCACGTGCTTATATTTATTAATTTGTAATGTGCACCAAGTTTTCATGTTTTTGTCTTTTTACTTTTTGCAAGTTAGTTGGATACCGCAACAGCTTTTGCAACATACACGAACACAATTCCAATACAGTCACACACACACACATGCACAACATGTGCACGCACACCCACACACATATACCGTGGAGAGAAACACGCACGCAATTTTTTTGTAGTTTTGTTGTGCTTTTAACACAGCACTGCACACACAACACACAGCATTTTGCACAATATTTTTGGGCGTGTGTCATTTTGGCTGAGCCAACAAGATATTGTGTCTACTCAATTGGTTACAAAAAAAAAATAATATATATATTCTTTGTTTATGCACTTACAAATTCTTGGTCTTGTTGTTCAACCGCTACCTCCGACGCCATTTTACGAATGTGAAACAGTATCGCTGATTCGTTTTCACCACATAAACAGCTGTTTTGCGCGCAAAGTTGGCTGCGAATGACCACATCAACTACGCGAAGTTGGCCGTGGGCTCCAAAGCACAAGTGTTATCGATAACAAAAAAAACTTACAAGCCCACATTCCAATACTTCAAATTACAAAAGTCACTCAAATATAACAGCTGTAAAACTTGTTAGATCAAATTTAAAATGTTTCAATCAGAGGGTCAGCATAATAGCATTGTAAAGTTTGATAAAGTTGACTAATTCACATTCTGTTTTTTCACCATTTTATGGTAATTTATAAATTACTTTTGGTTATCAATTTTATAAGTATATATAGGGTAGCTTATTAAATATTTCTAATTCAATAAAATATTCCTTGATAGCGCTTAGACTTTTAAATGCATCTCATATAAGTAACTTGCACACACGAATTCCTAATTGCCAACAGAGCGCCAACTAAACAGCAAACGCCGTTGATACAGTGTTGTACAATGCCACAAATACGCAACGTATGGTATATTTTGTATATTGTACTATTTTGGAAATTCTAGTTAACGGTCACGCTGGCATACGCACACACGCATATACTTTCTCATAGACACAGCAAGCGAATTAAAACAAATCATACATCTTTTTTTTTTGTGTCACAAATTGACAATTCGCTATCAACACGACACAACAACAACAACAACAAGTGTGCGCCTTAACTTGAACCCACCTCTGGCCAAGCAAAAATACAAAACATAAACAAAACCAATTCAAAGAAAAACGCAAACGCAAAACATAAAATTCGCCAGCCCGTAGCAAAAGCGTAAAGAAAAGTGAAAATATGGTGAGAGTTTTCAGCCTGAGCGTTTTCTTCAAAGGTGCGACCGAAGCACGCCTACTGAAGACCACCTCGGATCTGCAGTCCTTTCCCTTTTTCCAACGTGGCACTGTCAACGAGTTCATGACGTGAGTAATCATTTGACCCACTCCCTCCACCCCCCGTCGACCCTCGACCTGCGTTGCTAATCAGCTGACATATTGTTGCTTTTGTTGTTAGTTTCGCTTCAAGGACAATTGTGGAACGCACGCAACCGGCGCTGAGACAATCCGTGAAACAGGATGCTTACATGTGCCACGTTTATGTGCGAGCCGATAATTTAGCCGGTGTCCTGATCGCCGATCATGAATATCCTCAGCGTGTGGCACACACTTTGATCACCAAAATCCTCGATGATTTCACAGCAAAAGTGCCGGCTGGATTGTGGCCAAATGGCTCGGAGGCACAAATACCGTTCGATGCGTTGCCAGCGTTTTTGACACGCTATCAGGATCCCAAGGAGGCGGATCCGCTGCTCAAAATGCAAACGGATTTGGATGAGACGAAAATCATTCTAAAGAATACAATTGAAGCGGTGCTGAAACGTGGCGAGAACTTGGAGGATATGGTCTATAAGTCGGAACAGTTATCCATGCAGAGCAAGGCGTTCTATAAGACAGCGAAAAAGACGAATTCATGTTGCAGCTTCTCTTAAGTTAACACACATTTAGTAGAACAAGAAGAAGAAGACGATGAAGAAGTAGTAGATGAAGAACAGTAAAACACCATAAACAAACACCAACTTACAACAAACAAAGAAAAAGATGAAGCTTTTTATAACAATTAATGAATTAATTTTATATATTTACTATATATATACTATACAATTGTATATGGATGTATGTATCTGTAAATGTGTGTGCGTGTGCTACCCATACATAGGCAAATCACGTTACCCGTTTAAACTAACTGGCAGTAGTAGCAGCAAAAGCATCAGCAGCAGCAGCGATATAGTGTTAATGTTATTATTACACACATCATGTAATTTATACCAATACAATTATAATAATATACTATACTGTATAAGTGTATGTGTGTGTGTGCGTGTGCTCCACGCCATGTGTCTCAATGTCTATGTGTCTTATCTCCTTTACTACTTCTACTCTGCTGCCTGGTCACTCTCAGTCTTATGTCTATTTGTATGTGGTTCTCTGTGTGCGTCTGTCTGTGTGTGTGTGTGTGTGTGTGTGCTCATCCATCTCTTAGCTAGCTTTTGTCTTTTGTATCTGCTCTCCCTCTTCCACCCACAACAACAACTGCAAGCACAACTGCATTTGCGTATGTGTGTGTGTGTTTGTTTGCATGTGTATCAAAGGAATCCCATAACTGCCGAATACTCAAGAGGCGCCATCTATGGGCTAAATAATAAACAAGTATTATGCCAAAAAACAACAAAATTAATAAATGGAATAAACAAAAAATTAAATCCATTTTCGTTTGTATTTAATTGCGAGTTAAAATAGTTAATTTATTCAATTTGAAAAAAATTTGATCTTAAAATATATTTGGAATATATTTCTTAAACATGCATTAAAAATAAAGGAAAATGTGACAACAAAAAAATTGTATTTGTTAATTCTTGCGTTTTTTAAGGCTTTTCCCACTTAAAACTAAATTCAAATCAGATTTCTTTACATTATCAACACGTTTTTAAATACATTTTTCAAGGTTCGTTTTATGACGAATGAAATTGGATTAAAAAAGCAAAAAAATATTTAAATTTCTTGTAGGTAAACTTGTGATAAGAGTTTTTATTCTATAGTTAAATATCTTTTGCAAAGTTCTTGGTCCTAAGATATTTTTCTACTATATTATATTAACAGGTGTTATGCAAACATTTTTTTTAAATTTTGATTTTTAAATTTTACAATATTTTATAAAGAAATATTATACCAAAAATAAAAACAATGTTTTTCGATTGAAAAAAATCAGTTAATTTATTAATTTTCAAAAAGTTTTTGAATTGTTCTCGATTTTAACAAAAACTATGTCAAAATATGAAAAAAAAAAACAAATGTTATTTAAATTTATGAAGAAAAAAAAAAACGAACAAGATAGAATGTTGAAATTAATTTGAACTAAAAACTTGCTTTTGAAATATATTTCGAATATATTTAACAAGCATAATTTATGCCAATTTGTTCAAGTTCAAAAATTGTATTTTTTAAAAAGTTTTCGAAACGTTTTTGGTGTTGAGATATAATTGCAAACCTGTTACAAATTAGTCAGTTTGTGTTTTGTATTACTAATCCCTATTTATTGTTAATAATTAAACAAATCAACAAAAAACAATTGCAAGTGCTGATTGTTTTAATTTGGGAATCAATTCTGATTACGAAATTTTGTTTGATTTTGTGAATTAAAAAATATGAAATCTTTACGGTTTTTTTTTTTGTTTGTTTTATTATTGTGTGTTGAATTGAGTAAATTGGGGCAGGCAATTGAATGGGCAATTTTGTTTATTGACGATGCTTGAGATGAAGTGCCATCAATTTGGTCTTAATGCGTTTGCGATCCCGCGCAATGATCTCCATGCGTTCCTTGATGCTCGTCTGGAAGAAGATCAAGTGCAGCGTGCGACTGGCCGAACAAAGCTGCACAAGAAAAGGTACAAATTTCAGTTGCAATTATCGCAATTTTTATTTTACAGCCATATCTCGCTTAACGGCCACAATGGGGAAACGCACAAACAGGCAGCCAATAGCATTTGGCGATATTTATGCATTGCCTTTAGTTGATTTTTCAATTCAGTACCTACATTTATCTCGTTTAACTGCAATAAATGTAAGCTATCAAATAGGCCGCTAAGTGAGATAACCTTTTTCACTTGTTTCTATGCTTTTGCTGTGTTTATTTTAAATTTATACGACTGTTAAGTAAGAAAACTGTATCATTTGCAGCTTAATATAGAGTGGCCCTTAAGCGAGATGTGGCTATTGAAATTACCTGCTGCAGCAATCGCGCCTTCAGCCGTATGTTGGCTGGCTCCTCCTGATCGATGCCACCAATTGTTGTCTCCATGTGCAGATTGAGCACAAAGATGAGTGTGTCGCGTATCGTTTGCACAATGCGCTGCACTTGCTCAGTGCGGAAAAGGCGACGCACCAAAAATCCTCGTGTCACGGCACAAAGCAACGTTGCAGCCTCCTCACGACGCTGTTGAGATGCTGCTGTTGGCAGCTAAAAGCGGCGTTGCAACTCACGATTAGCATGCGGGACGTTTATTTTTTGGGTTAGTAAATTAAGTTAATTGCGGCAGTTTGTTTAGCGATCTCGCTTTAGTGCCACTTATTAGAAAACATTTGCTTAGTTAGTATTCGATTCGATTTGATTGCCCACTGAAGGAATTTTGGTCAATCTTAAGGCACTTTAAGGCATTTTGCTTGGCTTGCGATTACTTCTTGGCCACAAAACGCTGCTTAAGAAGATTAACAGCCAGTTACAAGAAGAGGGAGAGAGAGAGAGAGACACAGAGAGTTAGAGCAAAGAGAAAGAGCGAGAAAGTTAGATACAGGCTTACAGAGTTAAGTGCACAGAGAGGGAAATGAAGTTAGATAGGTAAATATACTAAAACTGTACCAAATCTCACATAACTGCCTTAATTGGGAATGCAAAATAATTAGTGTTTTAAAACAATTTGCATTTGTGATAAAAAATAGTAGCTAAAAGTGGCAAAAATGTCAACAAAAATATAAGCATTGTTTTAATGTTCAACATAATGAACAGTTTCAGCTGCACTGTACAAATGATCACAAAAAGTTGTAAAGACAATAAACGGTAAAGATTTAAAAAACAAGACTTGCTACAGTTTTAGTAGCACTGCTCCAGTTATTACGTTTAGTAATGACTGTATTAAAGACTTCAGTGTTGATGGTATTAACGTAAAGCTTGCACGCCTTGGTAGTTTTGAAAGCACTGTAAATATGTTTTTTTTATAAAGTCACAAGCCTGCCTTTATACAGTTTTGGCACTACTATAATTGCGATGCATCCAGGCTTTTTATAATTTAGGCAGCACTGTATTAACGTTATGATCGACTTTATACGTAGCGACAGCAAAGAAGTGTTGCTGGTTGTGTAAGCATAATTAAAACGTTAGAAGGCAGCACTTTAAAGCAAACAGTTTAGGTAGAACTGTACCAACGTTTTGATCGCTGACACGCTTTATACGTAGTTTTGAAAGCACTGTGCGCACAAGATACAAGCCAGTCTTTGTACAGTTTTGTTAGCACTCTATAAACGATGCAGCCAGGCTTTATACGTAACGTAAGGTATTGACGTAAGCCCAATTCTAAACGTTTTGTTCGTTGGCAGGCTTAAAAGTTTTGATTGTACTGTATTAACAATGCTGACAGGCTTTATACAGTTTTCTAGCAATATTTTAATCGCTGGCAGTCTTAATAGTTTTGAAAGCACTGTGCGTACGAGTTACAAGCCCGTCTTTGTACAGTTTTGCTAGCACTCTATTAACGATGAACCCAGAAAGTATTGACATAAGCCCAATTCTAAACGTTTTGTTGGTTGCCAGGCTTAAAAGTTTTGATTGTACTGTATAAGCAATGCTGACAGGCTTTATACAGTTTTCTAGCAATATTTTAATCGCTGGCAGTCTTTGTACAGTTTTGGTAGCACTGTGCGCACAAGTAACAAGACAGTCTTTGTACAGTTTGGGCAGTACTGCATTAACGATGAAGTCAGGCTTTATACCGTTTAGGCAGCACTGTGCACTGACGCTCTTAATAGTTTTGAGCACACCGCCTGCCTTTATATAGTTTTGGCAGTACTACACACAGCAAGGCTTTAAACAGTTTAAGCAGCACTGTAGCTTGATCAGTCTAACTACAGTTTTATGAGCACTACACAAGAGTTGGTACAGTTTTGGTAGCGTTAAAGCGAATGTAGTAACACAGAAAGAGAGATAGCAATAAAGATGAAGATAGTGTGTGCGAGGGAGAACGAATTAGAGAGAGAGAGAGAGAGCGATGTATAAAATGTGTATTTTTAATGCTTACCGATTGACGACTCGGCGACGCTGCGCGACGCGTCTTTGAGAGCGACGTCGTCGTCGTCGTCATTTGCTGCTTCTGTGGCTTTGTTCTCCCAATCGAGGATGACGTTGTTGTTGTTGTTGTTGTCTTGTTGATGGCTCTTCTCGCTGGCGGCGTCTTGGGCACTGGACTCGTCAGCTTGCTTTGCTGTGACACCGGCGACTTCTTCAATTTGCTCTTGTGATTTGTTGGTGGTGATGACTGCGACTTGGATGTGGAAACGCTGTCCAGCGGCAGCAGCTCCGATGGCACATCGGATTCGGTGTCGGCGCCATCGAAGAGTCGCTTCCGTGCCGTCGTCGTCGACGACGACAGATCCGCGGTGCTTGTGCACGCCGAGGATGTGGGAGCGGGTGCAAGCGGTGCGGGACTTGTGGCTTCATTGGCATAGACGGCGACATTGATGTCGGCGCAAATCTGTTCGATGAGAAACTTTTGCTGGCGATCGAATTCCGCTTGCATGCGACGCTGCTCCTCGTGCTGATATTGCACCAGCTGCTGGAAGCGATCGCGATGCGCCAGCTTGATGTCCTTGAACATCTGTCGCTTGGCCAGCGTCAAGTGTTTGCGCTCCTGCTGCGACTGCTCGTCGCACACATCGTCGGCCTCGTGGAGAGCGCGTTGCAGCAGCTGTTTGAGGTACTGTTGCTGCTGTTGCAAGTTGCGCTGTTGCTGGGGACTATTGTTGCCGCCGTTGCAGCGTCGCGAGGCTGCGACGTGGCTGCTGCTGCTGGCGCTGCGTTGCACTTGCTTCGCCTTCGATTCGATGGTGTCGCGTCGCAGATGCGCCAAACTTTGTGTTGCATGCACCACCAGACGCGCATTGCGTGGCGAACTTTGTGTTGCCACCGGCTGTTGCTGCTGCTGTTGTTGCTCCTGCTCCATTTGCTGTTGCCCCACGCGTTGCATGTGCGCCAAAAGCGCTGGCGATGGTTCGTCCAGCGTAAAGGAGCGCGAACGTTGCATTTGCATCTGACCGCTTGCCTCCGGCTGTGGCAGCAACAGCGACGGACTTGTGCTGGAGCGCAGCATGCGTTTGTCTTGCCACAGCACTTGCAACGGCGACGGCGACGCATCGTGCTCCGCTTGACGCTCAAAGCGCATAATGCGATTCGTGATGTTGTTGAGCTTGCGATGCGTTTGCCCAAGTTGCAAGCGACTTGCACTGGAGTTGGGATTGGATTCGAGTGGCGTTGGCGGATTGACGCAAATGCTGGGAATGCCACAGTTGCTATTCCTGTTGTTGCCACAGCTGTTGTTGCTACTATTGCTGCTGCCACTGTTCAGCTGCAACGTTTGCGGCCTGCTGCGTGGCGTGGCATGCAACGCATCCTGTTGCGTGCTATCGTAGATATAAGTGGGCGTCTGTTGCAAACGTTGCTGCTGTGGCAACAGACGTTGCACGGTGCTCATGCTGCTGCTGCTGCTGCTGCTTGTGTCGCACTGCGCCTTCTGCTGCTGCTGCTGCTTGTACTTGGCCTCCAGTTGCAAGGCGCGCTGCTTTAATTGCCACATTTGCTGCCGTCTGTCCGCTGTCATCTACACAAAGTTTATTGTTTATTTTATGCTCGAGTTGTTTTTCGATTGCCGCACCTCGCTTTATACACAATCAAATAATGTTACTAATACTACTCACGAGTGGCGGCAAAATTGGCTGTCCATCGATGCGAAACTGTGACACGTATTGTTGTTGTTGTTGTTGTTGCCTCGCAAGAAATTTGCCTTCATCGCTCGCTTTATTCGCGGCACGCAATTGATCCATGGCCCAACTACAATTGTTTTTCATAATTATATTATTTCGCATTTTGTTCAGTTCTTGCACTTACCTCGCTTCGTTCTCCATATCCATAATTTGAAATTTTACTATTGCCCCAATACAAGCCCCAAATTTAAAATCAAAATAACAAAAACAAACAAAAGACTCGAAAAAAAAAATAAATAGCAAAAATTAGAAAATTGAAAAGCAGGCAATGTAGTTGTTGTTGTTGTTGTTAAGTCGCGTTGCTATGGCAACTATGCATTTGTGTTTGTTATACACCAACTAATTAATAAACACACACACACACATAAACATAAACGAAACAAATTGATAATAACGAAAAAAATTAAGCGAAACTTAAAAACTTTTTGCGGCACTCGCTTTGCTTTTGCCAAGTGTTTTGTACGCGACTGCCAACTTGTTTGGTTTTTTAAATTCAATTTGCATTCACACAGGTTTGCCGCTCTGGCGGTCTGCGCGCTCACCACTCCGCTCCGGCTGAACAAGTTCAAACAGCAGTTCAGGTGTGCAAGTGAACTGGTTCTTCTGGCAGTTACATTTAAATTGTGTGACCATCAATGGAAATTGACAATAAGTAATTTAATTTAATAAGGATTCTGAATTCCTTATATATTTTAGAAGAATATTTTACAAGAATAAAATTTACACAAATAAAATTAATATGATATATAACAAGTTTGATGTCAATCAAAAATGTGTTAAACATATAAACATAGCAGTTACATTTAAATTGTATGACCATCAAAGAAAATTGAAATTGATTATAAGTAATTTAATATAACTAGCATTATATTTTGCAAGAATAAATGTAACACTAATAAAACTAAAATGATGCTATGAGTTCTATGCCAATGGAAAATATTTGAAAATTTTTGTAGCATTTGTTTATTTTGTAATTTGGGCAAACTTTTATTTAGTACAATACTCCATTTCTCCAGCATTGTATTTCTTAATCGATAATAAAGAAAATCCTAATTAGTTGATGTAGTTCTTGAACATTATAAACTTAAAGAAGGCATACAATTTAACAAACTTAGTTAGGTTTCAAAATAATTTTTAATTTATTATCTTATTTGGATAGCACTCCAAATATTAACTTTTTGATTTAATTAACTAAAAACCAATTAGCTAAACACGAATATTGTTGCAGACTTTATTAGTTGTGACTACTCTTTCGCTAATTGTATTGTTTTTTAGGGTTTAAGCTCTTTTTCGGGGACTTTTCAATGACAACCAGTATGACCTCATACTGTTCGTTATCAAATATCAATCAGTGGACAAAAATACTAAAGCAAAACGATTTCTTTATTATTAATAATTAATTAATAATTTAAATAATGACAAAAAAGAGCAACTAAACTTGAAAATAATTTTGTTATGAAAAAATAAATATAGGTAAGTAAGACGATATGTAAAATTTTCACTCAAAACTAAGCCGTAACGTAAATATAGCGAAATATACTAACGAAAAGTAACGAAATTATACTAAAACACCAACAGTGTGACAGTATAGCAGACGAGTGTAGCAAGCACATGCTGCTACTGCCACACTATGTGGCAATTGTGTGACCGGGTTGCCAACCCAACGTTGATGAGGTGCTGCTGGCTCGCTGCCACACTGGTCAAGAACAGTCTTCATTTTGTTTTCGTTGCGCGCGGTTGTGCTTTGCCTGTGTGTGTGTATGTATAGAGCAGCATCAGCAGCAGCAGCAGCGCCGCCGGTCTGAGCGAGAGAGACTGACGCCCGTGTGCAGTTAGTAGTAGTTTGTTGGCATACAACATCAATTTTTTTTTGTCGTCTTATTTTTACTTGGTTTCCAACCTTTTTTTTCTTGTGCTCTGTGTGTGTGTGCGAGAGAGAATTGTTGTTGTTGTTCAAAAACAAATTTGCTGCCACAAACAAATACATACGCCATGTAAATGTAGAAAAATTGCAATGCTCTCAGAATCAATAAAGAAAAAATAAATCAAATAAGCGCAAAGCATCCAATTTGTAAATTTTTGTTGTATTAAAAGTTAATGCTAGAAAAACCGTTGCAAATGTAGCGTATGTGTTTGTGTGTGAGCGTGTGTCTGTGTTTGTGTTTGAGCGGGTACCGCGCCCAAAAAAAGAAAAAAAATTAAGTTAAACAACATAGCCAATTTACTATGAAACAAAATGAGCGCAAATTCAAGTGAACAACAACACAACAGCAGCGCAGCAGGAACAACAACAACAACGACAACGAGCCGACGACGCGTAGGACGCCAGCATCAATTGCAAGAACAACGCGACAGCAGCGACAACAACAACAACTGGAGCAGCAGCGAAAGCGACAACAACAACAACAACATCAGCAGCAACAATACCTTCAAATAATTAAGCTTTAAACTTTACGTTTATTTGCTCAGTTGGCTGTACAACACACACATACAAATACACACGCACTCAAAAAAAGAGTCAAAAACTGAGTCGGAGTCAAAAAGCCAAGA
The DNA here is from genome assembly GCA_035046325.1 of Drosophila niveifrons. NCBI lineage: Eukaryota > Metazoa > Arthropoda > Insecta > Diptera > Drosophilidae > Drosophila > Drosophila niveifrons. The sequence goes on along the minus strand of JAWNOC010000063.1, from coordinate 5,248,366 downwards.
CACGACAGCTTTGCGCAGTTTTCGTGCTTTGCATATGTATGCAGCTGTCTATGTGCGTGTGTGTGTGTCTGTTCAATACGTGCAAACACATAAAGCCACCGTTGCGACTCAACTCAACTCGAACTCGAATTCGACTCGAATCGAGTTGAGTTACATGCTTAGTTCGAGTTGAGTGAGTTTGAGCTTCGTACTCTTTCGCTCTCTTGCTTACCTGGTCGTGACGCATTGGCTTAAATGTGTGCGTGTTTTGTTTTGTCTCGTTTTGGCTTAAATGTGTGTAGTGTGTTTTAGACACACTTGCTACAGTTGTTGTTGTTGCTGTTGCTGACTGTTAGTTTGTTGCTCTTAGTTAGCTAATTAACTAATTGAAACACAACAATACACAAAGGACACATTTTGTAGAGCTCTCCTAAGGTAAGTTTACAAGCGATTGCAACACTCTCTTTTTTTTTGTTGTAATTAGAAAATTCATGCACATTCTCTCTGTCTCTCTCTTGCTCGCTCTCGCATCTCTAACAATTCAGCTTGGGTAGACATTTTTGTTGTAGTTGTTATTGCTGTTGGTTGGCTCAAAACGGGTTTTGCTAGAAAACAAAAAAAAAAACGTAGCAGCCGCTGTCAAATACGAAAATAACACACGCATACAACTGTAGCTACACACACACACACACACATGCAACCTTAATTCGCGCTCATTGTGCTGATGTATGTGTACGTATGTGCGTGTGTGTGTGTAAGGTGGGGCTGGTGACTGCAGACTGACGACATCAGACAGCAACAGTGATCTAGAGATCAGCGCTGTCAGCGTCGCTGCCTCAGCGTCAATTTCTATTGTTTGTTGTTGCTTGTTGCTGTTGTTTATTTATTGTAAAAAGACAAAACAACAACCACATACAAGTTGATTTTCTTTTCTACGCTCTCCCCCAACCCAACCATGCGGTCATCACAGCAACAGCAGCAGCAGCGACGACGACGTCATCATCATCGCTACTGCGCGCCCGTTACGCCCCAGCGACGCTTGCAGCTGACGCTGACGCTAACGTCGACGTCGCAATAGCAGCAGCGCCCAAAAATTAGCTTAGCATTTGTTTTATTGAGGGTCACAGGCATAGCCTCAATTATGTATGTACATAAATGTACATATTTATACATATCTTTACATACTTGTGTGTACATTACTTCAAATTCACATTCGCATTAAAAGTTAATCAAGTTTTTGGGGTTATGTTAACTGCTCAAAGCGCGACTTGCAATCAATTTTTTTTATTTATTTTTATTTTTTTAATTTTTTTGAAAAGTTATTAATATGGTTAAGAAATAAAAAATTTAAAATCAATATTTTTACATATTTTAAAATTTATTAGTAGTCAAAATTCAAAAATTGAAAATACTATCTCACGATCATTTGATCCAAATTTTTTTTCAAAAATACAATCAATTTATGCATAGCTATGGTATTATTTTTTTTTTTAATTTATTAGAAAAGTCAAAAATATAGTTAGGTTTTTAATAGATTAAATTGTATTAGTAGTCGAAGCTCAATAATTCAAAATTTGGTATAAAAAGAAACGATCATTTGATTCAATTATCTTTTTAATTTACAATTGACTGAAAATATATTATATAAAAAATGTTTTTTTTTTTTTTATTTCTAATTTGATCCAATATTCATTTTAATTTGAAAGTAAATTATTTAATATATGTTTTTTTTATTTCCTTTTACTTTAATACAATATAGATTTTTTTTAATAATTTTTTTTTTTAATTTTTAAGTATTACAAAATCGCTTATATACATTTATAGTTAAACGTGCTTCGTCTACATTATACGTATCATTCATAAATATTTATGAATTCAGAGTCAGAGCGGCAAACACGTTTGTTGTTGTTGTTAACTTTGTTGTATTTGATGTGCTCAATTTTTTATGACATCACCATTGAAAAGACATAAAAAAAAAACGCAAAACGCACTAAAAAGCAAATATGCGAGAGATTCATCAAGCAGTGGTTTTGTTATACAACTGTTATACCACCAGTTATGACAGTTTTGAAGCTTAACACTTTATATAGAACATCGTGTTTTATTCAAATTAGATTGTGAATCATTTTTGTTTTTTGTGAAATTTTGATTGTTCCAATTGAGCAAGCTAATATATAATTCTTTTTTTTTGGCTGAAATAATTACACTTTGGGCATTGGGGTAAATTCTTCAGCTGATGATCGCTGTGCTTTGTGCTGTAAATTGAGTTTTATATATAAGTATATAAAATGAAACATTGAAAGTAATTGTGTAAGAATATAAAAACGATAACAAATATGTCTTGAATTGACCGAGTTTCTCCGGGAAATTATTACTTACGGGTGTTGCCCCCATGGGACTTAATTATATAACGACTCGACCTTCAATTGAAAGCAGCGATAACAGAGAGCTTGAAACCTCAATTTCAGATCTCCAATTAATGGTTAAATATACACACATAAGAATATAGTGGCCATATAGTGTTGTAATTACAGAGAGAGAGAGAGAAAAGGGAATACGCATATTTGGCATATACAATATTCATTTCAATGGTCATGGCTCGTTTATTTTTTATTGTCATTCGTTGTTTGCCATTTGACATTCGACATTTGACATTCGTTGCCTTTATTCATGCCTGCTTTAATTTGGTTCTCCTAAAGAAATCAATCTATAATTTGTAAAATTAACTGACCTGCCATAAGTATTGAAACTTTCCTCCATGCTGATCTTAGTTATATCGATCGTCTTCGTTATGATCTTTATTAGTCATATGTAGCACTGCAATCGTTGAAAGCAAACAAAATTCTATATATGATATCATCGATGTGCGATCTGCGATCTGGCGAATTCTTCTTGATTTATGCTAATGTTGTGCTTTTTTTCAAAAAGAAAACGCCCCAAAGAAATAAATATATACGGAAAATAAAAACAAATTGTTTTCGTATACTTTAATTGGAGCACAAAAAATAATAAGTGTTCTCGATGTGTTTATGTTTTATAACTAAAGCTAAAGCTAAGGCTATTTGTAGCCGCCTTTGCGTATCTGTCAGATACATTTGTATCTTTCGTCTGGCATCTTTTTTTTTTTTGCTCTTCACGCTGCTTCTGAATTTGGTTTTTTTTTTTTTCGTTTTTTTGCCACAAACAAACAGCTGGCCGACGATGATGATTGCGTCATTTTTGGTGCCGACTCTTCGACCATCAAAACCGGCATTCTCTCTCTCTCTCTCTTTCTTTCATTCCATGCCTATTCTCATTCTCCGGGGGCCTCTTCCACGCTTGTGGGGCTAAGAAACTGTCATCGAAAAACAAAAAGTGGAGAAACAAACAGCAAAATGCGTTCTCTTTGAAATGACACACAAACTAAAAAAAAAAAGAACGTCCTGTGAATATTTCTTGTTCTTGTTGTTGTAATGATGTCATTTCGCTTAGTTTTTTTTTTTTGTGTTTGTTGCATGCTTGACACGCCTTAAGCAACGTTGACCCCACACAAAATCCTTTTGCCGGCCTACATAAAACAAGGAAAGAGGGAGCAAGAAAATCAATAAAAGTGGCAGCAATTTTGTGCCTTGGAGCAGGAAATATGCTCGACAGACAGACAGACAGACATACAAATAAAATAAACAAACAAACTGAACAAGCTCATAAACAAATGCCAGGCCGGCGAATGACATCACCGACAACAAAAACAACAGCAACTTTGTATTTTTATTGAATTTATTCAGCTTACCTTATCACTTTTGCTTCGAAAGTGCAAAAGGAAAAAGCTAAAAAAAAAGTAGAAAAAAAATACGTATTTTGCTACTTAAATAAAGATTATAAAATTGATTTCGATTTCCAATTTCTATTTGGAGAACTTAATTCCCCAAAGATTGAAAATCAACACTCAATATGTTTACGACTCATAATGAGCTAGAAATTTGTCGAAGACCTTGCATCAGTTTCTCATCCATAGAGAACTTATACTTATATGATTAATACGACCATGTAAACGACCTTTGAGCACATGTAGAAAGAGGAGATTGTAACAGTGTAAGATGCGCGAATAGAATTGAGTGTTGAAGTGTTGATTGAGGAGGAGGCCATAAAAAATATCATAACAGCATATTCATTGAAATTGGAGATTGCACAAATGTGCAGAAGGACATACAAAATGGATCTAATTACAAAACTGTAAAAGGAGCTGTAATTCAAAGTTCTTTTTTTTTATTAATGTTATCTTTGGAAATGGGGAAATCAATTTTAGAACTTTTGATTTGCTTAGTGGGAAAAGAAACGACAAAAAAAATGTTTATTTAGCATTATTTATTAAAGAAAGTTCTTTTTAGAGAAAGAAAAATAAATATTTATGCTATCAAATGTATCGATTCATAAATTTATCTATATTGTAATACATTTCTTTAAGTAACCTTTTTTTTAGAGGCAGAGAAATAAATGAATTTTTAGATGATATTTAAGATTAGAAGATATTTTAGTATGTCTGTTCGGTCGTCTTTTAATGTAGTACTATTTAGATGTACCAAATGTAGCCCTCGGTATATTTGTAGTATTTTTTTTAAAATATATTAAGTTGGTATATTTTTAGAATATAATTTATTGAAAATGAGTAGAACATATTTGTTAGAGAGCCGTCGGTATATTTTAAATATTCGTGGTATATATTTTCGGTATATCTTTAGCATATGGTTTTTATATTGTACAATATATATATACCGATCCCGGTATATTTCAGTATATTTTGATATGTTACTTGAGTATATTTTTGGAGAGAGTCTGCAGCATATTCTGGTATTTTCGGTATGTTTTTGGTATATTTTTGAAATATGTCTGTTTAGAAAATAGATGAAACATATTTGCTAGAGAGCGGTATATTTTTGCATTTTCGGTATGGTATTTAGTATATTTTCAGAATACAGTTTTATTTTTGTAAAAGAACCCTCAGTATATTTAAGTATTTTTGGTATGTTTTCGGTATATTTTTGAAATATGTCTGTTTAGAAAATGGTTAAAACATATTTGCTAGAGAGCGGTATATTTTAGTTTTTTTGCGGTATGTTATTTTGGTATATTCTAAGAAGAAGACTGTTTAGAAAATGGAAAGAAATGGGTATTTGTTAGGGAAAGAGCAATAAATGATGCTATGAAATCGATTTATAAATATAGTTTTAAAAGAGTGTTTTGTGTAACTATTCCCAAAACACGAGCTTTGATCGTAATTGGGTTTTCGCTGGGGCATTTATTAAATGGAGCAACAGTTTTAACTGAAGGCATGTTAAAAAGGCTTTTGGGTTTGGCCCACGTTTGTGGATGTTGTTGCTGTTCGCTGTTTGCTGTGCTTGTTTACCTGGCTTGCTTCGTGGTTAGTTGTACGACGACCTCAGTCAGCTAGGAGGCAACAACAACAACGATAATGGCAACAGCAACATTTGCGGTGCGTTGTTTTGCGGCTTTAGTGGCTGCCCCCTTTGGTTGTTAATGTTTGTTTTTGTTTTCTATGTCGGTTTGTATTTGTGTTTTTTTTTTCGCATGTTTTATTATCATTTGCGGCCACTTATTACCGTTGCGCTGCCGGCGTCGAGTGCATTGCACTTTCAAGTGCCGCGCTGAGTTGAGCTGAGTTGAGTTGAGCTGGAACTCACTAAATCTCACTAACCATTCATGTGGCACAGTTGCACACACACTCAACAACAACTAAAAACAAAAGAGAAAAACGAATTTGCATTCACTGCCGCTTCTTCTTTTGCATCTTTGTTTTCATGCCCAGCAACTTGCCACTTGCAACTTGCCACTTGCCCACTTGTCAATTGGGTTAAAACGTGGCCAACTTTGGTTGCTTCACGGAGTTGAGAAAGAGTTTGCCGGTCCTTTAGTATTTTTTTATTCTAATGTGTAAATCAAACGAATTTTAATTCTATGGACTTATATTTAAAAAGAAAAAAGTAAAATATCAAAAAAATAAAATTTTTATAATATTATAAATTCATAAAGTTGAGAAGGAGTTTGCCGGTCCTTTAGTATTTTTCTGCTCCATTAGTATTTCTCTCTCTTGTGACTCTTAGTGTTTTTCTTCTCCTTCAGCTTTTTTCTTTTCTTTTAGTATATTTATTCTCTTTTAGTATTTTTTGTCCTAAGTATTCTTATTCTTTAGTATTTTTCTTCTTCCTTAGTATTTCTCTCTTATGTGCGCTTCAGTATTTTTCGTCTCCTTTAGTATTATTCTTCCCATGTGTAAATCAAATTAACTTTCATTCTAATGACTTCGATTTTCGAAAAAAGCGAAGTATCAATAAAAAATTTGTATGAAATTATAATAAACTACAAAAAGCGATCTCCTATCTAATAGACTTATTACTTATAACTTATTATATTAAATAATAGATATTTATCTGATAGTTTTTTGTAGACCACTAAAATTTAGAAAGATGATTTAGGGAAAGAAAATTTGAAAAGTGTTCAAAATTTATAAAACTTTGTTGAATTCATAGAAAAGAAAGAATAAGAAATGAACTATTCACATTAAAAAGTTTTCTCATATAGTATAACAAATCTATAAGCTGCAACTGTAATGACTCAATAATTTAGCTTAATGCTTCACCTTCGTCATTCATTGTTTATTATTACTCAAAACTGCATTTGTCAGCAGAAAGTCAATAGCAAGAGAGCGAGAGAGAGAGAGAGAGAGAAGCCGTCAACTTATCACTTATAATGGGTGTGTCTGATCACACACACACACACATACACAAAGATACACCAACACCTATTTAGAGACAGCTACAGTTAGAGAGATACAGTCACCGAAGAGATCAAAAATGATTATTGAGCTAAGCTTTCTGAGCTCTCTTTCTCTCTTTGTTTCTCTCACACACACGTTTTCTGCCCCCACGAATTCTACAAAAATAAAAGCTGAAAATAACAAAAAAAAAACACGAAAAAAGATTGAGCTTATTGAGAACGTGTTAAGCCCTCTTGGGCAGCTGTTCATTTTTGGCACGCTTGCGAGCCAAACAAAGCTGAAAGCTGAAGCTGAAGCTGAATAAAAAAGCTTTCAGTTTTTAAAGCGCGGGCGTTGTATGTATGTGATATAAGTGATGGAAGCTTTAAAGAAAATGAAAGATTTGTGAGTCGGGGGAATGAAACCTGAGACAAGGCGATCAAACTGCATTAGACTAGCATTATTATTGAGTGATTTGGAAAGGTCTCAAATATTTTTCTTTAAAGAAAGTTTATCTAATGAATTACAAATTTAATTTCACTTTATTTTATAATTTTAATAATGCTGGCATTATTCTTAATGATGATTTGGAAAGGCCTTAAATATTTTTCTCTGAAGAAAATTGAAAAATTGCATTTCACTTTAACTTTATAACATTATCATTTTATAAATATTCTCTTCTAATTTAATACCAAATATTGTTTTTGTTGGAAAATGTTTAATAAATATTGGGAAAATCTATAAATGTATCAAAATTTTGCAGTATTTATAATTCCTACAAAATTTTGTTCAGATCAAATCGAGTTAAAAATTTTAAAAGTTACTTAAGAAATAACTTAAGTGGTAAAAATAAACGCCTAATGCTTTGGCTGCCAATATGGTATATTTAGCACTCAATGGTATATTTAAATTATAGTACTTTAATAATAAACCAAAATAAAGCCTTTGATATATTTTAATATTTTTGCGGTATAGGTATGTTCTCAATATCAATATGCCAAATAAAGTCTTTGGCATATTTTAGCATTTTGCGGCATATGTTTAGTATATTTATAGAATATGGAGCTGGGTATCGAGTATTTCACAGTCGAGCTCACTTCTTAATAGTATTTTTTTTTTTTTTATTGAATTCTACACTTCATATGCTCATCAAATTACAAAAAAAAACGAAAATTGCCAATTAAACAACTGAAAACATTTGTAAAATGAACACACACAGAAGTCGAAGTGAATCGTGTCATAATTTATATATTTATGTGGTTTCTCGACAGGAAATCTAGTTGACTTAGATATCGCTGGCCCCCTTTTCCACTCCCCTGCCCTCCCCTCCCCGCTCTGACCTTGTGCCAGAAGCGTTGATCTGGTCTTGAAAAACGTTTGTCGATATATCAAAAGCGTTTTTTTATTATTATTTCTTTTAACCTCAAACTTCCGTTTTGTGGGCAAATGTGATACGTTGCCACAGCTGCCCCCGATGTTGTTGTCAATATCATCATCATCATCATCATCAGCTACATCATCATTGTCGACATCATCATGATTGACTAATATTGCTGCTGCTGTTGGCCGCTTTTGCGTCTGTCTTCCGCTCGCTGTTTGGCTTGGCGTCATTTCATAAATTGCATTATGGTTTTAACAGTGCATTGAACTCTGTGTCGCTCTCTGTCTCTCTCTCTCTCTCTCTCTCTCTCTCTCTCTCTCTATCTATCTCTCTCTGAATGTGGTCCGGAAACCCAGCGAGCAAAACCTCCTTTCCTCATCACTGTTTTCCCCACAGAGAGCAGCCACAACCCAATCCCAGAGGGAAGGTTGCTGCTGCTGTTGCTGAGGACAGTCTGCAGCCATTTGGCAAATTTAGTTAAAAGCCTGCCGCAGTCCACAAGGTGACTAATTTGCATATGAGACAGACCTTTATACTATATACACATATATACAATTTATAGTATTTTATGTGGGTCTCTGTCTGAGTCACATTTTTGGGGGCAGCCAATGCCATCTATATGAATCTGTGTAGTACACAATGCAATCATCATTCGCTTTATTGAATGCATATTGTGTGGCAATTGAAGCATTAAAGCGGTAAATCAGTTGAGTAATGCAATACATATATTCAATATCTATACATCTATTCATATATTCAATAATCATAGAATTGAATTCGTATTTCTTTATGTAGCACAAACGGAAGTTAAAATATATAAATTATGGAAATATTTGGTATACATGTTTAGTATATTTTTGGTATTTTTGTGGTATATTACTATGGTATGCGAGTAACTTACAGTCGAGCACACTCGACTATAAATTTCTTACTTATTTTCATTCCACATTGAAGTACCAAGAATATCTTAATGGCTTAATTTTCATTCAAATGCAAGTTCTCAAAATTGCTTAAGAAAGTTCATTAATAAATTTTAAAGAACTTCATTATTTGTATTCAACTTCATTTTGTGTGTTCGAACTTAGAGCTGAACAAATTGATCAAAATATATTTAATAATATCTTTAGTTGGATCTCAAACTAACAATAGAAATTGTAGCTTATTATTATTATGTAAGTTATATATATTATATATCTGAAGCTTTGCAGCCATGGCTTTATCAATAGTTGGCATTAATTTTAAATATAGCTAACCTTTTTAAATAAATAAAATCAACTCATTCCAACTTTAGGTTTAACAAAATTCTGGAATGGAACTTTTATAATAATTAGCAACAATTTCAATTGCTGAATAAAATATCTTAATCTTAATTACTTCATTCAAGTCATTTAAACTTTAGGTTCCACAAAATACTCGCAAAGAACTTTCATAATAGTGAGTTACAATTTTAATTGCTAAATAAAATATCTAAATATCTTAATCAAAATTACTTCATTCAACTCATTCCAACTTTAGGTTCAACTAATTTCTCGTAAAGAGCTTTCATAATAATTATTATTTTATAATAATAAAGCTTGCATCTTTTTCAAAAATATTCTCTTAATAAGTTTTATTAACTATTTATTGTAAAGATAATTGGCCACAATTTAAAGTTTGTGTAAACATGCCACTAATTTGATTTATTATCTATATTCTGTGAAGACTTTAAGTTCAACAAATGAAAAAAAAAAAAACAGCTAAGAAATATTTGTTGTATGTAATATTTTATTATTACTATAAGCTGTTTTTTTTTTTTTTATATATATTTGAGCTCTTCTTAATGCATATTCTGTTGCATTCAGCAAAGAAAGCCAAGCATATAATCACGTAAAGCGCAATTACGTGTATGTATGTGCTGATGGCATGCATTAGTATTAGTGCGCTTTTGTGCAGTGAAAGCTCGCCTCAAAAGAGCTTTTAAAAAACCAAAAAAAAAGTGGTTCATAATTTGCATGGCCATCATCAGGTGGCAAAACATTTGGGGGCGTAGTTAATAAGCTAGATTATAATTGATGACGAATAAGAGGAATATGAAGGAGAGGATGAATAGGAGGATGAAGGGGGGTATAAAGGGGAGGATGAAGGAAACGAAGTGCGAAACGTTGTGGGTGGCAAGTAGCAAGCAAAGTAGCCCATGGCACATCATCGTGCTGCATTTTATACAAAATCCATTCAGTGTGTTGCACGCTCGTTTTATTTGCCAACGTTGTTGTTGTTGTTGACCACAGCGCATATTTGAAAAAGTAAATTGAAAAAGAAAACCCAAAAACCATTGCGACCATTAACGAGCCACCAACGTTGGCTGCTGCTGTTGTTGCTGTTGCTGTTGCTGCTGGTGGTTGTTTGATTAGACATTCGAGTCAGAAGGAGGGGAGTGCTAAGGCAGAGCAGGGGGTAGGTTAGGTAGCTAGGTGCTAGCTGGCTGGCTGGGTGGGTTGAGAGCACCGACGATGGCCGGCTGCCAAGTTTCCAAGTTCCCAGTTCCCAATTCCCATATATACATACCATATGTATATAGTCCCAGTCGCGTGTCAAATAGCTTTGCAGGCGAGGGTTGAAAACAGGATATAAAGCATACACACACACACACACAACAATGTATGTGTGTGTGTGTGTGTTTGTATATTTCGCTCTGTTGACTGATTTATTACATTTTCATGGCACTTTTGTCCTGCTCCTTTTTCATATTCTGGGCATTTTTCGTCGATTTTTGATCTATTTACTATTTACTTCGGTCGATCCAAAGCCAAAGCCAGCGCCAGCATCTGTCTGGCCTCAAACCTTCCCTTCTGTTCAAATTAATTACTCAAAAGTCAATGCTGCTGGTGTGCAGAGTAATAGTTTGTTTTTCCTCCCTCCTCCTCGCTCAATTTATACAATTTATTGGCATTTAATGCGCTCGAATGCGGGCAAACTGTGAGTGCTGAGTGTGTGGGAAGACGAAACTATGAATTCGTATTAATTAGGCACGTTCTGGCGTTCGTTTCGTTGCATCAATCGAATTAGTCATACGCGGCGTATGCGTAATGCCAACATTCTCGACTCAAGTGGCTGCTGACCTGCTCGACAGCAGTTGCAGCTTAAGCCGCTTAATGAAGCGCAACGTAGTGCCACAAATCAGTGTGGCAAGCGGCAGCTGTGCTGCGGGGTCTAAGCTGCCTCAAGTGACGACCCCAAACGATCAAATGCGACACATTGCAGCGACACAAGGGCCAAGGCCAACACAAAAACAAAAAAAAAACAAGAGCACAAAGTGTTCGACAAGGATTTGCAATGAAAGGCCAGGCAATGCGGCAAAAGTGTCCATACACTGTGAGAAGAGCAGCAGCAGGCATTTTAAGCAAATTGCCAGCTTCAAAATTAATGCTCATCACTAGAAGAAAAGTCGAATACAACATTAAAGAATATGCTCAGCAATTTAGGAATATTTAATTTAAAAAGTAATAACAAACAAGCAAGAAAGCTACCCATTTTTAGGGAAAGGAAAAATACTAGATATACCAAAATACAAAATATACTAAAGGTTATATTTTGTATGTTTGCTAGTTATATGTCAAATACTAAATATATCAAAATACGAAATATACTTAAATATATCAAAGTCTATAATTGGTATGTTTGCCATAGTAGTATACCAAATACTCAATATACCACAAAGCTAAGTATACCAAATTACGAAATATACTTAAATATACCAAAGTCTATGTTTGGTATGTTTGCCATAGTAATAAAATATGAATTTTAGTTAAATATGCCAAAGTCCATAATTGAAATGTTTACCAAATACCAAAATACGAAATCTACTTCAATATACAAAAGTCAATATTTGGTATGTTTGCTATAGTAATATACTAAATATACCAAAAATACGAAATATACCAAAGTCTATAATTGGTATGTTTTTGCTGCAGTAATATACCCAAATTACGAAATATACTTAAATATACCAAAGTCTATAATTATACCGAATACTAAATATACCAAAATACGAAATATACTTAAATATGCCAAAGTCTATAATTAGTCTTTGGCATAGTAATATACCAAATACTAAATATACCAAAATACGTAGTATACTTTAATACACGAAAGTTTATATTTGGTATGTATGCTATATTAACATGCCAAATACGAAATATACCAAAATACTTAGTATACCACTATACGAAATATACTTAAATAGTCCAAAAACTTTATTTGGTATGTTTAATATAGCACTACATTCAAAATATACCATAGCCTATTAAAATATACCAGATTATCAGCATCCATATCATATACAAATATTTCTCGAATAACTTCGAGAATTTTTATCAATCAAAAGTATTGGATACTTCTTTTTACTTCACAAATTTTATATTAACTCATTCAGACAACAAATGTATTATACTTCAAAAAAATAATAATAGAAGTTATTCAATAAATTTGGAATTTCTTCCATGAAAATCATGAGCCATGAAGTCAGTCAAAGATTAATGAAAGTTGAACAGTCTGTTGTTAAATATTAATTGGAACACAGAGTGGACAGTGATTAATCAGATGTCGGTTGAAGTATTTCCCCCTAACTGAAACAGTTTTTGTACTTGAGGAAATTAAGACTAATTTTCAAATGAATGAAGCGAAGACAAATAAAGTGAAGTCTACTGCTGTTTCTTATTACTGCAATTGAGAGTTGTTCTAATATCTGACAATGCGAGTCAAGCAGCAAATGTTGCAATGTTGCAACGATCTTAGAGTTGTTGCCATGTGTGTGTGTGTGTGTGGATTAGTAACAGCTGACAGCAGACGTCAGATCTTGCAACTACCCCCTACTGCAGGGTTGGTTGATTGTTGCCACCCATGACGACAGCGAGTTGCGTTTTAATTAATTAATTTGCATAAATTATCAATTAAACCGAGTCAGTTGAATCTTTGTTCGCATAAGGGTTGCGCCACAGATCGGATCGGATCGTTTCCCTGCCTGCCTGCCTCTCCGTTCTGGTTGCAACCACCCCGATAACGGAGTGTCAGCTGGCGGCGCGTGCGCACACCCTTAAACAACCCCCATTAAATGCCACATAACTCAACTGTCGACTTATATTCCCAGACGATCCCCGATAGCATTTTTCTGCATTTCAAATACATTTTTTTAATACACTTTCTTTTGTTCGTTAAGCTAAACACAAAAAAAAAAAAAAAAAAAAAAATTAAATGTATTTTCGCTTAAAGTTAAGTTACAATATAATATAATATAATTACTTATAACTAAAGCCAATTGTCGTTAGTATATCCATATTTTTGCTCTTAGCTAGAGTTAAGAGCTGTGGATTGGGCTTCGTTTCGGCTGAGAATGTTTTCACTTATGATTTATGATAAGGTTCCTCATATTGTATTTTTTTTTTCTTCGTTTTGCATTCGCAATTGATTTCTCTGTGGCAATCTGTAGCAAGAAACCAAATTCAATAGAATTTTGGGAACATTAAGCAAAGTATTTCTTTGGAATATAAATTCTGCGTAATTTTATAGTTAAATTTTTTTAAGGTTGATCAAAAAGTTGCTTAAATTTTAGTACTTTTGGGAACTTTTAGTACTTCGTTTGGAATTTTACAATTTTTTGTTTCACTTTTTCTAATTTTATAAAAATTTTGATTGTATCCTGATTCTAATTCATTTTCTTTATTTTAAGAGCTGACTTTAAATCCAATCTTAATTTTAAACAATTACTTATTACTAATTCAATTTCTTTTAGGGAATTTTATGCAATTTTGGGATTTGTTTTTTTGTTTTTCAATTTTGTACAATTTTATTTAGCAACTAATTTCTGATTCTATTTCGTGTTGCCAATTTTATAAAATTTGTTTCTTTTCTTATTTTGTTCGCTGAACTATGAGCTGTGAACTTTTGGCTGCTTGCTAATAATCTTTTAATAGAACTTGGCACTTTTGCTTGGATAAAGAATTTGAATCTGCTATGCTCAGATTTGTTGTTGCTGCTTTCGGATTTCTCTCCCTCTCACTCATATCTCCACCACATAGCGACTGCTGCTCGAGGGACTTATGGAATAATAGCTGTTCTCTAAATACAAAGAGAAGAAGAAATTCAGATCAGATCGGAGGTTACATTAGGAATTTTTGTATTGAACTCACCTTCATCGCTGTCAAAGCTGTAGAAATTGTCATCGTCGCGGGTCATGGAACGTCGACTGCGTCGTTGCAGTTGCAACTGCGATTGTGATTGTGATTGCAATTGTGGTTGTGGGGCACGTGCTCTGCCAGCTCTGATCGATGCAGTTGCAGTTGTTGGTGTTGCATTGAGCTGGGGATAGGCGAGTGGAGATCCATATTCACTGCGACTGCAATTCGAATTCTGACGATCCAGCTGCATTGTCTCATTGTTATTGTTATTGTTGTTGCTGTTGCTGTCTGCTGTGGTCACAATATCGGGTATTATGTTGGTGGTGTTATTGTTGTTGTTGACATTCGCTGGCGTTGGGGTTGTCGGCTCCTCGGGCAGCTCCTCGGACTCATCATCACCGTCGGAGCATATGGTCAGCTCCTCGCTGTGCAGACGCCGGGCGCCGAGTCGGGATCGACCGCCAAAGCGTGAGATGAGCTTGTTCACCTTGCCCACATCGTTGGGATGCATCTGCTCGTTGTAGGTGAGACGCAGTGAACTGGTTTTGACCAAGGGTTTGCCGGGACGTGTCATTGACGCACTGCGCAACGGCTGACGTTGCAAGGGCGGCGGCGGCGTAGCAGCAACAGCAACGGGTGAGGCAGGGGCGGGGGCAGGGACTGGGGCTGGGGCATCATTAGACGGTGGAGTTGTTGGTGCTACAGTTGGTGGGGTCACAGTTGCTGCGGGCTGCGTGATGGGTGGCTTGCTAATGGGCAGCGGCGGTGGCACTGCATCGTAGATGGGCGCAGCTGACGTCGGAGGCGGCGGGCGACGCTGTGGCAAGGGCGGCGGTGGCGGTGACATCGAAGGTGGTCGCTCTGATTCCTCCTCAGCTCGCTGCTCCTCCTGACCCGCCCCTAACTCCTCTAGCGACTCTACCTGCTCCTGATCCTCCTCCTCCTCTTGCTCCAGCGTCTGTTGCTCCATCAAACTCTCCCGACTGTTGCCAATTTGGGGCGTCTGCACTCGTATTCGGGTCACCCGAGAGCTGTTGTCATCGGCATCCTCGGTGTTGCTGTCGCAGCTGCTGCCCGCGCTTATGCGCAACACTGGCGCATTCCTCAGCGCCTCGTCAAAGTCCGCAAATGCGGACGCAGCGCCGCCATCGCCGCTCTCAAAGATATCGATGCTCTTCGGTTTGTACAGCATCGGTGCGGGCCAACAATCCCGTTGCTGTTGCTGTTGCTCCTTGAAGCCGGCTATGATCTGTTCATTGGGCAGCCACGGTTGCTGTTGCTGGTGTTGATGTTGGCTGTGCGGTGGCGATGGCGTTGGCGGTGTTGTGGTCACCGCTATGATCAGCGTGGACTCGTAGGCATCGCTGTGCTGCTGATGGATGAGCACACGCGGATAATCGGCGGCGGTGCACGCCATTTCGTCTCGCTGCTGCTGCTGCTGCCGTTGCGCATCCAGCGGCATATCCTCTTCGAGGGACTCACTGCTCCAAGCCGTCGATGCGTGTGCCTGGAGTTGTGCCAACGTTGCCAGTGTCTGATGCTTAACCAGCATGGGCGATGCTGAACGCGCTGCAGCAGCGGAGGCGCCAATGTCCAACTGCCCAAAGGCATCCTCGGCACAAATGTCCTGGCCGCTGTCATCGCTGTCGTTGCTGTCGTTGCTGTTGCCGTGCTCGCTGTCGCTATCGCTGTGATGATACGTGGCTGGCAGCTCCTCGTCATCGATCTCGACGGGCTCGCGGCCCACGGTGTTCGGTTTGTTGCCCTGCTCCGACGACTGTTGCGACTTGCGCTGAAAAAACTTGAGCTGTTGCAGTTTCTCGTTCAAACGCGCCAGGGAGCGTTCTAGTTGCGCAGCAACGCCAAAGCCTGAGCCGGGACCGGAACCAGCTGCTGCTGCTCCTCCTAAGGCTGCTCCTCCTAAGCCTGCTCCTCCCATTCGTGCTCCTCCTAAGCCTGCTCCACCTTTAGTTGCTCCTCCTTTATCTGCTCCTCCTTTGCTTGCTCCTCCCAAACCTGCTCCTCCCATTCCGACTTTACTTGTTCCGCCTGTCTCAGTTCCTTCCTCATCAGCTCCCTTGAAACTCTTGCGCCAGCGCTGCTGCAGCTGCTCGCTGGATGCAAAGCGTCGCAATCTTGCGCGCAGATTGCTCGCTGTGCTGCCTCGCTGCTGTTGCTTTTCCTGCTCTTCTTCCTCCTCGTCGCTGTCATGCTGCTGACTCGCCTGACGTCGCTTCATTGATTTGCGCAAACGTTTCAGCTTCTGTCTAACCGCCTGACGCATCGGTTGCTTCTCCTGCAACTGTTGTTGCTGCTGCTGCTCCAGGGAACCTTCCTCCACGGGCATCTGCAGCGGTGGCTGACGCACCTTGGCGAAGCGTGTGGCTGCAATGCCGCCGGCTTTCTTTTTGCGTGCCACAGCTGGAGGTGGCGGTGGCGGTGGCGGTGGCGGCGTCTCTAGGCCGCTCTCATCGCCGCTGTGATCCGCCATGCGTCGCACTTGCTGCTGCACCGCAACCTGTTCCTCCTCCTCCTCCTCATCATTCTGCTGCTTTAGCGTATTCTGTCGCGTGATGGGCAACGTGCTAATGTGTATATCATAGTTATCGGCTATATCCCGATCGCGTCGCGCTTGCGCCATTTGCTCCACACGTCGCTCGGCCTCGTATTGTTCCACATAGCGTTGCACCTCGATGTTGTCCCGTCTCACGACCGTCTGCTTGGCAAAGAGATGCTTTAGCCGCAGCTCGCTGAGACTCTTGTAGCCACGTTGCAAGCGCTGTGTCAGCGTGCCACGTTCCTGTTGCTGTTGCTGCTCGGTCGGTGGCAACTTGATGGGACTGATGGGACGTGAGACACGCGCTGTCATGCTGCCACCATATGGTGCATAGTAGTCATCATCTAGGCTGCCAGCACTGCAATAGGTTGCCCCACTTGGCTGCTGCAGATGTTGATGATGATGATGTTGCTGCTGCTCTGTTGATGTCTGCTCGTGCATCAGTGAACTGATCGTCGAGATGCGTTGTGGCGTCCGATTGATAAACTGCGCTGCATGCTGCTGCTGCGGCACTGACAACTGTTGTCCTCCGCCCATTGTTGCCCCATCATGTGGCGCTGCTTTCGCGTTGCCTCCGTCGCCTCCTCCGTTCACATTGTCGCGGGAGCTGCGAAAGATGCGACGAGCGCCGCGCAGTTTGGGCAGCGTTTTGGGCAACTTGAGTTGCGGCATCGCTGGCAATTTGGCTGTAAAATATGTTTGTGAATGAAAGTGTTTATGTCTTGGCTTTTGTTTATTTCGAGTTACAGTCGAGGGAAGCACATGAAATTTAGCCATTATTACAGTCTAGGGAAGTACATGAAATTAAGTCATTGTGTCTGTAGAGGATTCACAAATAAATTGACTCATCAATATTCACAAGAAACGTTTTATTTTAAAGAGAGTACATTCAAACTAGTTCTAGTTCCTGAACTAGTTTCATTCAAACTGCTAAGTCCTTAGCACATTTTAAGCTCTAGAAGCTCTTGTTTTGAAGGTAAAACTTAAAATAAAGGAAGATATCAACACAATGCAATGATTTGCAAATGATTGATTATTGATTGGTAAATCTTTTGATCGTTACTGCACTGAAAAGATGTGTGAACTAGTTCACATTGTGCTTACTGATCATTTGAAGTGAACTGATTCAGCTTTTGTTGTGCTTTTTTCTTTCTTTAATTTGTTTGAATGCTTATTCATAGTTCACATGAAAGTTGTTCAATTTTGATTTTGATTGCATTATTAGATGCAACTTAGAACAAGTTCATCATTAGAATCAGCTCGGAACTATTTGTTGAATTGCAGGGAACCAGATAAGAATTAGCTGACACAATTGCATGTCAGTTTGTAGTTTTCTAAAACACAAGTTCACATCTCACAGTTCACACACAAAAAAAAAAAAATAAAACGAACTTTAAGTAAATTCCTTATTCGGTTTCGTATTGTAATTTTAAGGATATCCAAAACTTTGACTTTGCGTGCTGTCGAATTGGTTTAGTGAACTGATTGGGAATAAGCTCACCTTTGAGACTATCCACATCGATGCGCTGGCAAAGATTACGCAAATCCATGATGCCCCCGACCCCGTGTCTGCCACGTTCTGGTTGCTGCTGCGACGATTCCTGCGACAGATGATGACTCATTGTTAAGCCTGTGTTTTCCTCTCTATGTATAGTATGATGTGTGTTTTTTTTATTAAAGCGACTATAACAAGCTCAAACGTCCGTTGCAGTGCAGCATTTTTGCCACTTTGAGGAGCGTGCACAGACAGCTCGGAACTGTTGCAGATCCGTTTGCGTTTAACGCTAATTCAATTAGTGTCTTGAGTTGTAACCCTTTTCTATGTTTATTTTTTTGCTTTTTTGCTTTTCTGTTTTTCTGTTTATTTTCTTTTGGCCCTGTGCCTTCTGTGTCTGACACATTTTCCATTGAATGGCATTTGGGAATTAGGTCTATGACGACGACGAAGGCAGCACAACAAAAAAACCAGAGGCAAAAAAAAAACGACGCTGTCAACTATTTTTAGTCGTTTTTCCAATTGATTCATTGACACTTTTCTTTTGCCACTTCCGATGGCGGGGGCAACGCTGTCGTTTTTCATTTTCTCCAAGTATTTCTCGGCTCTCGTCTTTTCTACTTTTTCTTGTTTTTTTTTTTTGTTGCCCATGGACAAGTCGCAAAGTAATAATAATCGATTTTTAAGTCGTGCTCTCTGACGGTCGTTCAATCGTCAGTTCTCTTCTCTCTTCTATACTACTTATTTTTTTTATCTTGTGCAATTTGCAATTTGAAAACTGGGAATAAGCTTGAGCTTGAGCAGTCGTAAGTTCAATCAAGCGCATAGATCAAGGGAACGAAAACATTTCATAAGCAAAAAAAAACAATTGCAACATTGTAGGAAATTCAATTTCAATTCTTAAATAAAGGAAGATCTCTACTCGGTATTATTATTATTATATTATTATATGTGCCTAGATCAAAGCTTAGTTCAGAAAAAATCATAGATGGATTGTGAAAAGAATCGTTTAATCGTTCAGTTCAAATGAGTTTAATAACAATGTAATATTATTACTATAAAAGTATTACAAATAATTTAGTTTTAAAGGTTTTTGATTTTTAAAAATTACAGTTCCAAGTCAAATAATAAAATTTCATTCTTAAATGAAGAATTTAACAAAACACAAAAAGGTTTTTGATTTTTAAAAATTTAAATTCCAAGTCATATAATTAAATTTCATTCTTAAATGAATAATTTAACAAAACAGTAATTGATTAAAAGAAATATGTTCGTATTTTTCTCTAGTCAATTACTGTTTCTTTTTTGTTTTCAATTCTTCATTTAAGAATCAAATTTTATTTTATATTCATTAGTAGAAATTTGTTTCTTGAACATTTTTCTTTGATTAAGCACTTTAAACAGAATTTTGCAATAATTTGCTGAACTGAGAAAATCTTTCTTGCAATATATATTTCATAATGTGCTCCACATTTGTAAGCATTATTTACATGCTTCTACAATGCGAAATATCAGCGATATATGTATATGGGAAAGTGTATAAAGTGAATGCCATCTGGCAAACAGAAAATGAATGCTTAAAAATAAAAATGTCTGAAAAATCCGAATATAATTTTTTTTTTTTTGTTTTTGTTTTGGTTGTTTATATTAATATTTGATTTTCGAAGGGAAATTAGGCATCTGTTGGTCATTAAATAAGTAGAATGTGTTGCTTTCGTGTTGCCCAAAATCAACAGCAATAACAATTTAAATTTAATAACAATTCTTATGATACTAATTACAAATAATTTGTTTCTCTTTTCTTCTACTTGCAGACAATAAACTTGCATTTGCAAAACTGGTTTTCGCGTCTCGTGTCGTTAGCATTTTGTTTTATTGTGTTATGTGAACTAAGTAGCTCACTTCTCTTTTCCACCCAAACAAAAAAATAGTAGTCACATGCCGAATGGAAAAACGTTCACTTGATTGCAATTTTCATTAGTGTGGAAAATTGTGAGAACCAGAAAAAAGAAAGAAAACAAAACAGAGAGAAGGAGAAAAAGAAAAAAACATTCCAGATAGTACAATACGAAATTGACAATACAACTGCGCAGATAGTTGTAGATACAGCTCAGTTCAGAAAAAGTGCCAAGAGGCACACACACACACACACACGGTTAAATCGACCTGTGTGAATCGGAGGTAGAGGAAGAAGAAATACAACAAGAAGAAGAAGAACAACACAGTCAAAATGCGGCGGCACTCAACGATGCTGGCCGCGATATTACTGGCTGCCATTTTGGGCAGCTCAACGGCAATGAGTAAGTGACAAAATCAACAATTATACACCATATATACTATTATTGATAGGTAAATAATGCAGCAAAGTCACGTGCAGCAAATTTGCGACAGCTCATTGTGAATCAAGAGCAGAAAGCTGAGACTTCAATTCTGATGACTAAAAACTAATCATGCATTGCTAAGGTTGAACAATTGCAATATACAAATACCTTATCAGTCAGCTTTGTTCGATATTCGTAAAGGTTTGGTATTAATTGAAT
Organism: Drosophila niveifrons; assembly: GCA_035046325.1. Classification (NCBI taxonomy): domain Eukaryota; kingdom Metazoa; phylum Arthropoda; class Insecta; order Diptera; family Drosophilidae; genus Drosophila; species Drosophila niveifrons. The sequence continues at coordinate 5,227,511 of JAWNOC010000063.1, read as the reverse complement.
GTCTGAACTACTTCTATTGACATATGAAAACTTTGTCACCTTGTTAGAAACATTATTTTTGCACATTCTTCTTTGTGTACGCATTCGTAAACGTTTCTAGTGACAGCAACAGTTTAGGCATTTGTATAATTGAATAGCAAACTTTGCAATAAAGTACTTTTTATCATGTTGGCTTTGCCAAAACTATATTAAAAAGCTGCAACTTTATCAATTCTGCGTTGTGGTGGCATTCGTAAACGTTATGCTGGCAATGCGTTCTTTATATAATTTACACGCGTAATTATTTAGCACTTTGTAGTGAATAAACTAGATTGAAATAACTTTTTGGGCATTCCTTTTTGTGTATGCATTCGTAAACGTTTCTACTGACAGCAATAGCTTAGGTATTTGTTTAACTGAATAGCAAACTTTGCAATAAAGTACTTTTTATCATCTTGGCTTTGCCAAAAATATATTAATATACTGCAACTTTATCAATTCTGCTTTGTGGTTGCATTCGTAAACGTTATGCTGGCAATACCTTCCTTATATTATTTACATGAATAACTCTTCAGCATTTTGTAGTGTATAAACAAAGTTTAAAGCACTTTTTGCGCATTCTTCTTTGTGCGTGTATTCGCAAACGTTTTGCTGGCAGCAAGAGAGTCTTTTTCTTTTCAATAGCTACAATATTACGTTTACAATTAAATCAGATCATCATTGTAGCTTTGCAAATAATTTACTTCATAGACAGCTTTATAAGTTTTGTTGTTCTATTGCTTTCGTAAACATTCACTGACATTAGTATACAATTTAGTACTTTTATTGACTGCAAGAAATGTCTTTCGAAAGAGTTTCGTCAATTTGGGGTGACCTGTGTATCTCTGATCTCTGGAGACCCACAAAACGACAAAGCATTTAGCTAGCAAAGAGGAGCTCCCCTCCCCTCTATGAAAACTTGACGAGCGACGACACAGATGATAAAAATAAACATTGAGAAATGTAGAATTTTGATGCTGTAAGAGAAGAGGATCATGGCCTAATTTATGTGCCAAATTAATGAAGTTCCCTCGCTCTCTTGTTATAGACAATTCCCCGCCCCGGATCATTAAACAGCCGCCCACCGATGAGCTGCTTTTCAAGGTGGCGCAACAGAACAAGGAGAGCGACAAGCCATTCATTATTGAGTGCGAGGCCGATGGACAACCGGAACCAGAGTAAGTACATAAACACAGTCTGGAACTGCACACTCTATATACATATACATAGCACAGTTTTCTATTCGAAGTATATAAAGATACACATATCCAAGAGCTATATGGAAATGATGTATGCGCAATTTACATAAATCAATTTAAAGCAGACGCTTGGCAAACAAATTCTCCCCATTTTAAATTCGAATCAGAAATCGTTTAGTTTCTTTTATTCTCTTCTCATTTTTTTTTTGTTGTTTGTTGTGCGTGTGTGTTTTATATTTCGGTCGTCTTTACGCGTCGCGTCACAAATATTTTTAATTCTACAGTCGAAACACACACACAAAAAAAAGACGCAAACAAGAAATTTGGTCTGTTTTTAGATTTTTAGATCAACAATCTCAACTGAAATGTTGCTATGAAAAAAAAAATAGAAGAACCCCTTACACTTTGTCCCCCCTCTCATAGCAAACACGACACGCACAATTGAGGGACATGGCCTAGTCTCTAAAGATCTCTGGAATTATCTCACGTCCTTGAGCCACATTTGTGTGTAATGCAAAACTGGAAGCACTTTGTGTTTGAAGTCAATTTGAGTAGAGCAATAGAGCATAGCTTCGACTTTTAGATACCCGCTACTCAATTTCAAGAAAAGCGAAACAGTGCGGTATTATTATTAAAAAATACTGAATTAATATACCAACAAAATATTTTAAATATACTAAATGTAATATTTGGTATATCAATACACTAGAATATATCAGATAGCCAATCAAAGCAACTAAGCCCCTTGCATACAAATATGGTAATAATATACCAACAAAAAATATATTTGCTAGCTCAATATACTCGAAATATACCAAATTTTCAATCAAAACAACTAAGCCCCTTGCATACAAATAATAATATACCAACAAAAAAATACCAAAATATACTGTGAGCTATATTTGGTAGCTCAATATACTCAAATTATACCAAATTTTCAATCAAAACAACTAATCCACATACTTACAGAAATAATATACCAACAAAAATACTAAAATATACTAAATGCTATATTTGGTATATGAATAAAATATACCAGATTGTAAATCAAACCAGCTGAGCCTTTTACATACAAAAACAATATACTAACAAGATACAAAAATAATCTGAAGGCTACATTTGGTTTACCAATATAGTACAAACACATGTCAAATTATCAATCAAAATAATCAGAGTAATTCCGGTTGTCATAAATTTTTAATACCCTTCAACCCTTTCCAAGCGGGTATAAAAATACTCTGTGAACTTCTCTTTTGAACTTCTCGACTCGGTTTCCGGTTAAACTTTGCTTTCAATAATGATTAGACAGCATCTCTGAACTGTTAGTTTGTGTGCTTAGAAATGTCACATTTCAAATGCAATTGACAAGATTTTGATGCGCTGTGTGTGCAACAGGTGGCGCTTTAGTCAATGTGTTAGAACTTTGCTTTGGCATAGGAAAAAGTTTTCATGCTAAAAACTACAGCAATTAAGTGCAATTTATTTTCGTATAATTCTATTTTGCGATCAAACTGATCGCATGCGCCTTGGTTAATAATAAAGTGATGAATTTATGCCAATTTGCTGCAGAGTCAATGATGATGTTGATGCGACACATGAAATGACTTTTAAATGACTCACTCGAGTGTTGTCTAGAAGTTTTCGGGGTGTATGAACATGATTATTTTTATATGGCAATTGAAACCTGTTTGCATTAGAAACGCGTTTCATAAGTTAATAGGTTTCTTTTGTGTTTTGTTGTTATTATTAGCAATGTTTCGTTTCATATTGTTTTTGCTGTCTGTTTAATGCCTCTTGCAGACATTTTAAAATGCGGAATTTAATTTTAGTAATATTTTCTATTTTGTTTGTGCGTGTGTTTTGTATTGACGAGCTTGGACGATGACCTCATTTTGTGTGCGTGTGCCGAATAAAACAAATACAAAAGAAGTGCGTGACTCGTTGAAAATTATGAAAAATAACTAACCGAAAATAGTTTTTCCCCAATGCGGCAACAGATGGCGCTCTCTCTCTTTCCATCTCTTCAGAGAGTTGGCAAATGTGTAAAATAAATTTCAAAACGCATTTTTTATTTATTTTTACACCGACTCGTCAAATGGGTTAATAGTGGGAAATGCGGTCGATTTTCTTCTTTTTTGTTTTTGTGTTGATGACGACAACGCACATAATGATCGCGATGATCATGATGATGACGATATGGCAAGTGGATGGTGGCCACAGGTAGTAACAAATAATAACCAGTTTGACCGGATGGTCAAGGCACGCTTAGAATCGGCTTCAAAATATATGTACATTTATTATGGCCAGCAAAGAGAGCATTACGTAATGCTCATAGGGCGATCTCTCTCTCTCTGTCTCTTTTTCGCTCGCTCATTTGCACTTGAACATTTCTCACGGCAGCGCCATCTGTTGGCCGCTGGCTGGCTAGTTTATTATGTCGTCATGCTTCCTACACAGAAAAATTGTCATCGCATTTCCACACACACACACACAAAATGGCCGCTTAATTTCCACTTGTTTTTCTGCTTGCAAAAGAAAATGAAATGCGTTTTCCATCTGCATATCATTTACAAATGGAAAAAAGTAAAAGTGTTTCAACTAATTGCAGAAAAGCAATTGGTTACCAATTGCGCTTGAGTAATGCCATTAGTTGCAATTAATTGCATAAATGTACGCAACAAATTCACTTGCCCCGGAAATGAATACGATAAACGATATTTGCCCAAATAACAGGCATTAAAATGTTGAGCAAACTTGTATGAAATATGGCAAAAATAACATGTAATTAAAAATTGTGGTATTTATAAAAGCAAAACAAAATGCTTTGCTCTCTTTCTTTTTCTTTTTTTGCTTTTTTCCGTTTGCTCATTTTTGTTTTCGTTTTTGTATGTGGAAAGAGTTGCAACGGGGCGTATGCGCAATGAAGTCGCGCTTCATTCAGTTCTCGACGTGCTAACTACACCTATCGCATATCTATGTAAAAAGACTGGCATATATACTTGTATATATGTATATATATATAGATACGCCTCTGTGATTCAGCGTGACATACTTTTATTGTTGTCATTGGCTGCTGTCGTTGTTGCTGTCCAATGTGCAACATAGACAAATTGTTGTTGCTGCATAGCGACGCAATGCGTGCACAGTTATTTTTAGCCTCGCCACAAATGATGTTATTCTCATTCTAATTCGTTTTCTTTTTTCCATTTTTTGTGTTTAGCACTTTGATATTAATGATAATCCATAATAATGTGGTTATACTCTTATTGTGTTTTATACACAAATTGTTTGTTGTGTTCAACTCGCAACTGGCAACGAGTCGAAACCAAGTGAACTCAAGTAGGGGGCAGGTGGGCGCGGTTGAGTTAGTTTCGTTGCGCGCTACGCGGCGTATGAGTAATAAACATGGCTATTAAGAAATTTTACAGCACGTGGCTGAGCATCTGGCAAATGCAAAAGGCAAAAGGCAGAAGGCAACAACAATGCGATGATTAATGTGCCCTGCATTAAAATTCAATAGTTGGAGATTGAGAGGAATGTGCACGTCATACAAAAGCTAAAGCAAAGATTCAAGTTAGTTGCTGTCTAAACAAAAGGTGAAAGAGAGCATCAAAAACAAAAAAAAAAATATTAGACGCAAACAATGCAACGCAGAGCTTAACAGCATTCAAAACAAAGCATATGCATTGTGTAAATAATCACGAAATGGGAGATTATAAATACTAGTGGCAAATAGAGCAACTTAAGTTGAACCCTAAGTAAGCTTCTCTATTTAAAGTTAAGCTGATAACTTACTTGAGGTCGGTCAATGAACGCGGCTGCCAAACCCTAAATTAGCAATAAATTTTGGGTTCAACAACGGAAATTGAGTTCAGTAACTAATAAAAGTAGTTGGACCTAATAAATAACTAGTATGAAAGTCGGGTGTGCTCGACTGTGAGATACTCGTTCAACATTTCAAATAAAAGTAAATTAATGTAACGCAAAAATACTTTAAACTTATGAATGGTTATATTTGGTATATTGATATAGTACTACATTTATAATATACCATAGAATGCAAAATATACCGGATTGTAAGTAAAGGAAACTAAGATTAATATACCATAAGCATATTACAAAATATACCAATTGTTATATTTGATATATTTATATAGTATTACATTTACAATATACCATTGAGTGCAAAATATACCAGATTGTTAGTGAAAATCTATGACTAATATACCATAAACCATATTACAAATATACCAATGTATATTATTGGTATATAGTACATTCAAAATATACCATAGCGTACGAAATATACTGGATTGTAAGACTGATATACCGCAAAATGCTAAAAATATGCCAATGACAATATTTGGTATTCAAAATATAAAGTCCACAATATATACCAGATTGTCAGCCCAAAGAATTTCTTAAATCACTTTTACAATTTTTATCAGTCTCATAGATATATGTAGGTGTTCAGACGGTCAAGAATATATATACTTTATTTCCTCCAGGCATAAATAGTAGCTGATGCACTCAATTTCCGGCTGTAGCAACTATATTTGTTGCCAATTAAAATAACTAAACAGATAAAGGCATAATCAGGATGCTAAAATGTGAACTTTGTGTCAATTATGTTCAAATTGTAATCAGCTTTGAACTTCAACCCAGCAGAAATACATTAAACCAGATTAGCCAAAGTATATCCGTCAAACCAAATGGTGTCAGCTCTTGTTGTTCATGGTATTCATATCAATAAATTCTATATAATGCTTGTTATATAATATAAATATTTCTATTGGATTTAAATTGCTCTCTCTCTCTCTCGCTCTCTTTGTTGATTGTTTGTCTCACGTTCGTGTGTTGAAATCGTTTGCTGGCTTTCAAGTATTTCTATAGAATACATTGTGCAAATGTTTTTGTTGCTGCTGATGTTATTCAACTGATAGATGGAAATAGTAGTCGGCGTAGTCCACCATAAACGCCAACATTGTGCTCAGAGTCAAGTGCAAAAAACAAAAAAAAACCAGACATAGCAACTCTCTATATATGTATTTTACATACATCTGTTGTGTCTCTAAAGTTATCAAAAAAGCAAAAAGTTGTCTGCTTTTGAACTTTTGTAAAGAACAAAAACTAGTTTGAAGTTGACTTTCTGCCTTGCTCTTGTTGTGTGTGGGCGAGCGAAGCAAGAAAAGACGAGCAACCAACTTTGTATTTCAACTTTAAACATATGTTGCCTCGACCTTTTCCCACTTTGCCTGCCTTCCTTCTTCTTCCACCATCTCATATTCAACGCTCCCCTTGAATTTCATCTACTCTCTGCATTGATTTTTCAAGGCGCCGCTGGCCAAAAGGCTGCTCAGAGAGTGCGGGGAAGTTTTGTAATGCTCCACTCGCTTCGAGGCTGGTTGTAGCATAAATTACGCATACGCCATGATTACTTCACGCTGAATGGACTAAGCAACTACCCTATGAAACTTGTTTTCAAACCACATGAACATACATTTGAGAAATGAAAATCTATTCTATTCGAATTTTAGTCATTTTTGTCTAAAGCTGATTAATTGCAACATCTAATAGTCACTCGAAAGTTTTCGAATTGATTTATGGTACTTTTAAACACATTAAATTGCTCGAACTTTTAGTCTTGCCTATTTTTGATATTCAAATATATATTAATACTAGGTAAATACATTAGAAATTGTTTGATTTTTTATTTAATTCCTTTTTCTTGTTGTTTTCAATTTTGTTATTTTATTTATATGTTTGTTATTTTACTCTTACAGTGAGTTCATACTATTTGCTTCTTTATTTGTATTTTAATTGTTTTTGTACCCGCTATCCATAGGCTAGAAGTGTGTTATAATATTTTCATTAGCTTATTCCAATAAATGTGCATTCAAAGTCAGTCGCTTAGACCCGATCGGCGCCAGTTACTACAGAGTATCTCAAGGATATGTAGTCAACATTGTTGCTGTGGTTGTGTCCTGCTGCTGATGCTGATGTGTGGTTGGTTGCCTATACGAGGCAGTTTCAACTAAGGTTAATATATCATATAGTACTACATATATCCCAAAAATATACTAAAAGCAACTAAGATTAATATACCACAAAAATACTCAAAATATACCAATGTTTATATTTGGTATGTTGATTTAGTATTATATACAAAACATACCAAATTGTCAGCAAAAGCAACTAAGACTAATATACCACAAAAATACTCAAAATATATCAATTGCCTATATTTGGTACATTATAGTACAATATATTCAAAATATACCAGATTGTCAGCAAAAGCAATTAAGATTAATATGCCACAAAAATACTAAAAATATACCTATGTTTTTATTTGGTATGTTGATACAGTATTATATTCAAAATATACCAGATTGTCAGAAAAAGTAACTTATGCAAATATACCACAAAAATACTAAAAATATACCAATGTTTATATTTGGTATATTGATATATTACTATATATTCCAAATATACCAGATTGTCAGCAAAAGCAACTAAGACTAATATACCACAAAAATACTAAAAATATACCAATATCTATAGTTGGTATTTTGATACAGTAGTATATTCAAAATATACCAGATTGTCAGCAAAAACAACTAAGATTAATTTACCACAAAAATACTGAAAATATACCAATTGCTATATTTGGTATATTATAGAACAATATATTTAAAATATACCAGATTGCCAGCAAAAGCAACTAAGAATATCTTACACCCACTCGACTTCTATTACTACAGGGTATCAGGGTATCTCAAGGATATGTAGTCAACGTTGCTGTTGCTGTGGTTGTGTCTGTTGCTGTTGCTGTTGCTGATGTGTGGTTGGGTTGGTTGCCTGTAGGAGGCAGCAGCTTCATTGATTTTTCACGCCACGTTGCCCACATTTGAAAGCTGCTGTTGCTCCCGCTTTTGCTTTAGCTACTGTTTTTGTTTTTGTGCTTTTTTATTTGCTGCTGTCCTTGGTTGTTATTTTTGCTCCTTTGGCGCCGCTATTACGTTCGTTACTGTTACTGTTATTGTTTTTGTTGTTGTTGCTGTTTTTATGGCTCGCTCATGTATATTAATGAGCCGGGTCGCGTCCAACTGGCGCCAAAAACAGAGAGAAGAAAACTCAATTTGAATTGCAGCGCAAAAACAAAATGCGGCCGCTTTAAAAACAAACAACTGCCCAAAATATAAAATTGTAGACAGCACCCTCCTAAGTTCTGCCATGAAATGTGTTTTAGTCCATTCTCGACGACGTCGTCGTGATTAAAATCAACTTCATCAGCGCATTTTGCCATTTCTGGGAACGCCTCAAGCGCAACAAAAGGCAGCAGCAAAAGAAAAATGAAATGAAAAAGGAAAACTGAAAGAAATAGAAGTTAATTCGAGTAGCAAACGACTTGCACATACTCTACTAAAGCACTTGTTAATATGATAACATTCAATGGCCATTAAATTGGCAGAGTATTAAAGCAACGGACAGACAGACAGAGAGAGAGAGAGAGAGAGACAGCCAGAGAGCCACCCCCCAAAGAAGTCTTGGGGGAGACTTCCGGACATGATTCATGCGAATCAATCAAACTTTTGCACAAACGACGCTGTCATTTGTCATTTTGTTGGCTTCGGCTTTGGTAATTGGGGCGGTTAAGCTACCATATAATATCCGAGCTATCTCTATCTCGCTCTCTCTTTCTCAGTCCTTCTCTGTCTGCATACATAAAGATATATATATATAGTTATGCTTTCGTGTATATATGGTTGCATCTTATTGAATTTCCAGACCAAACGTTGCCAAAATTGAAGAAAATCGATGAGCTGCGACGCAATTTGCGAAAAGACATTTTGCGACATTTTTTTGGGGTGCGGTTCACTAAAAAAGATATACAAAATGCTTTAAGCAGTGAAAGTCTGGGTTCTAGTCCAATAATTCAAGACTATAACTGCACTCAATTTGATTGAACATTTAATGGCTTTGCTTAAACGATTATTCTTTGAAATCATAAGCAACACAACATCGACTTTACTTTTGTGACAACTCAAATATCAAATGTATTTTATAAAGACAACTTTTTGGCAAATAAAAATATCTTGAGAGTTAATATCTATCGTAAAACTTTAGTTCTTAAATTCGGCGTTAAGCATTTACTTCTATCTAAATTAAAAATCAATTTTAATAAAATCAAATTAAGCGATTCATTATAATAATATATATTGAATTCATTATAATAAAATGAAAATACCAGAAACATGTAAGGAAAATATTTGAACGAGAAAATTGTTAGATCAAATAGTTTGTTTAATATTTGAAGTCACTTCTTGTTCTTTCGTACTTTTTCTTTAAATAATTCTCTTGAAGTACTTAAGTTCCTTTTTTTTGCAAAAGAAAAACACCTTCATTTGTATAAACACATTTATGCTAATAAAGTGTACTAATAATAAATATTAGTATAGTTGAAGTGAAGCTAATACTTTGCTAACTATATAAACTCAATTAATAAACCTCAAAAATATGCGAAAGAAAATAATATCTTATAGTAAACACTTTAAAGTTAGGAGTTAGTTATATTTGTGGTACTACTTTTGAGCTCTTCTAAATGGAGTTTTATGAAACAACTGCATGCAAGACTTGGAAATATGTGAGTTATGTTATTAAGCACTTTACACCGCTTAACAAACTTGGCCCAGATGCAGCCACAATGATAATAAAGAAGAGAGAGAGAGCGACTTTGACTTTATCTACGAGAATCGTGCACGACACATCGTCGTTGAAGATCTGTGGAGATTGCAGATCGTGATAGACGAAACTTGGCTTGGATCTCATCAAGAGAGTGAGAATTCGGTAGCACAACATTGCTGAAAGGGGGTTTAATGAGTTCTGGATACAACATTTATTGTACTTTCTTCCATTCAATTCCCACGTTGTGCAACGAAAAGTTCTTGGAACATTTGTCTACGAACTCGTTCACTACAATATAAATGTATTCTTGTCTTGTGGCTCGTTACAATGACGTAGTACTCAAAGTAAATGTTCTGACTGTGTTAGAAAAAGTTAACGTTAACTTGAACGTTAACGCAATCGTTTATGCCCATTGCATCTTTTTTCGGCATTTTAATGACCGTTGGTTGCTTGAGCAACTGTGAGAATTTTAATGCCCCATCGTCTCTCTTTTAGACAGCCATAAAAAGAAACGCAACACGGTTTGTTTGAAGCTCATAACCAAAAACTGTATTCATTTGCTTCCGGTGCAGGTGGCACGTTGTTATTTTTTCGATTTCGATTGCGGTTCTCAATCGCACTCAATTCAGTTGCTAATTGATGCTTACTATATGTTTAACCGCCATTCTCTTTTAATTCTATAAATGAATATTAAACATTGTATCGCTAGCCATTCCATTACTTTATGTTTAACCGCCATTTCCTTTCATCAAATAAGGATTTATCGAATATGTTTATTCACTCTAATGAAGAGTTTAAGTTTGGTCTGTGCATAAAATTCTATAAATGAATATTAAACATTAAATGTCTCGATATTCATTGCCATAAAGTTGACCGGTTTATTTTGTCTAATGAAGAATTTTAGTTTGGTTTGTGCGTTAAATTGTCTAATTGGATCTTAAACATTGAATGTCTAGCTTTTCATTACTATTTGTTTGACCGCCATTTTCTTCAAATAAGGATTTATCGAATAGGTTTATTTGTTCTAATAATGAGTTTTAGTTAGGTTTGTACTTTGAATTCTATAAATGGCTATTAAACATTGTATTTCTTGCTATTTATTACTATATGTTTAACCGCCATTTCCTTTATTCAAATAAGGATTTATCGAATAGATTTATTGACTTTAATAAAGGGTTTAAGTTTGGTTTAATCATTAAATTCTACTAATGGATAATAAATATTGAATATCTTGCTTTTCATTACCATATGTTTGACTGCTACTTTCCGTCATCATATAGGGATTTATCGAATAGGTTTAATCGTTTGATTGTGCATTAAATTTTGATAGCACTTTATTAACCATTTAATATGCATCTATAATTGAAGGGTTTTCCAATTTTAGCTGACAATTAATTTGATTAAAAGTTAAAGTCTTAAAAAGTGAATATATGACTTATTTCAATGTTATCGAATATTCGATAACATTAATTATGCTTCAGTATTTGCGACTGCTGCAGGCACTTAATCTTTAAAAGTATCTGCTAATTTGGCTGGCAATTAATTTGATTGAAATGAAGTTGCAATATATATACAAAGTTGGTTTATGTGTATTTCAGTGTTATCGAATATTCGATAGCATGAATGCAACTGTATTTGCGACTGCTGCAAGCATTGAATCTTTAGTAGTGCCTTCTAATTTTAGCTGACAGTTGAATTGATTGAAATGTTGAAGTTGTAATACATCGATTAAAACTATTCGATAGCAGCCAGCTTATAGGCTGATCTATATATCAACATTACTGTGGAACTTAACAAATAATGAACTTTCATGCATTTTGACAACTGGTTTAAAATCTTACATCTCTACAAAGTTGCTGTTGTTGTCTTTAACTGTTATCGAATATTCGATAACATGAATTATGCTTCAGCATTTGCGACTGCTGCGGGCACTTAACCTGTCAGGCAAAACAGCTAAACCAAATCCTTCGAGTGCCTGCCAACTGCACTCACATTTTTGCAACAAAATGGGATTCTCATGAAGCGACTCGCTTTTTTTTTTTTTTTTTTTTTTTTGGCTGAGTTGTGTACACAGCGTACAGACACAATATTTGCATGTCGTTACCGTTACCAAGTTGCACAAGTCTCACGTGCACAACAACCAGAACAGTGGAGGTGGCAACTCTGTCTCGACAGAGTCGCCTACCATTCATTTGATTCATTCATGGACACGTCAAGTGGACTGACTGACTGAGTGACTGACTGACTGCTGCGTGTAGAGGAATGCTGTAAGCAACCCTTTCAGAATTCCGCTCTGCAGAAAAGAGAGGAAGGAAGAGAGAGTGAGAGAGAGGGGGGGAAAGAGAACAGAGAGAGATTCGCCCGCACAATTCGCACAAATGCAGAAAGAAGAACATCAGAATTCCACTTGCAGAGTCGGCCTCGACTTCATCCTTCATCCTTGTTGCCATTGCCGTTGCCTTTATGTCAAATGTTAAGTATGTATGCAGTTGTATGTACTATGAACTCCTCCCCCCCCTCCCCCTCCCCCCATCTCCCTCACCCCTTCTTCGTTGAGCATTCATTCATTTCAGATTCTGAATTCAGTCATCCGTCGGCAAGAGTGGAGTTATGCGCCCAATGATGAGTCATCGTCCGGATCTGCCTACATTCGCATAGTCCTCCCACCTCCCCTCCCCGCCCCTCCCCCCATCTGTCCCTTGGCCCTTTCCCCATGTGCCACGTGTCGTTGTTGGATTTTGTTTTGTTCTGTTTGTTTTACTTAAAAGCGTTTCTTGATAGCGCTTGATCCCCGCTTATGCGCCCAAAAGGGTTTCCCAGCCAAGCCAGAAATCGATAACATGCCACACACACACACACAAAGTCTGTTTGCTTTAGGCTCTAGACGTTATATATCCTGTTTGCTATAGTTCTGTGCTCAAGGAACTTCGCAGCACGTTTTGTTAATCTGCCAAAGGTTTAGCTTAAGTCGATGAATATAGTACGTAGTTGCTGTTGGTATATACTATCATTGAATATATACTATAGTATATACTAGATAGTATATACAGTATATATATTACCTGTTTCTCCACTAAAATAAATATATATACTATAGTACTAAAGATATATTTTAGCGGAGAAACCTTATCACAATTTTGCACCTCAAATTGACGACAAAATCTAAAAAAGAAATAAATAAATAAACAATAATAAATTAACTTTCAATGAAATACAAAAAATTTAATTTTAAAAGAGGTATCTTTTATCATCATACATATATTTAAAGCAAATTTTCATAATCAATACACTCACATTTTAAAAAGAAAAGTTTTTCTGTCTGTCTGAATTCTAAGACTGCTAAATTCACAAGATCAAAAATTTACGTATTCCTTACTTCACAAATTTAGTTAACAGGCTAAATAAATGCTTTATGAAAATGAAGCTGCTCTTTAGCAGAACAACATAGAGTAAACTCAGAGAGAAATTAAAGCTATCATCTAAAATATGTTCAAATTAGTATTGTAAACATTTTCTGAAATTTTTATAGCAATTGGTTCAAGTACTTTTAAGTTGAAGCAAATGAAAATTACTTTGCTTTAAAGCCGTATCAACTAATTTAAGTTTTTCATGAGTATAATAAAAGTTTTATTAAATTATCATATCATTCAAAACAAATGGAAATTACTTTGTTTTCTAACCATATAACCCAAAAATGAGTAAAGTAAAAGTTTTCTGAAAAATACTTTTTAGTAAAAATTACTTTGTTTATAAGCCGTATCAACAAAAGTAAGTTTTTCATAAGTATGATATAATAAAAGCTTTCCTAAATTGTCATAGCATTACAACAAATAAAAATTACTCTTCCCTATCATCTTAAATATGTTTAGATTGGTATAGTAAAAGTTTTCTGAAAATGTCAGAGCAAAAAATACTTCTTAGTGATAATTACTTTGTTTTATAACACTTTTAAGGAATAATTGTGAAACCTACAGATTATCATCAATGGAATGCTTAATTGTATATAGGGCTCATCTGTTGGAGTACAGGGTATAATTATAATGTGGCTAGGTCTATAATTCGCAACTTGTTATAAGCTGAGAGCCTATGAAATAGAGCTCAGAGCGACTCGTTTCCGTTGTTGTTAATGACTCTCACTTAATTGACTTTGGCTGACTCATTAAGTTAGCATTTGCTTCTGCTACACAGTGTCTCTAATGAGTAATGTCAGCTCCACTTCAACCCCAAGCGAGGAGGTCACATTATGTGCGGGGGTGTTGAACAGATTGCAGTAAAGCTGTTAAAGCTAAATTGTAATTGTAATTGCAATTGCAATTGAAATCATATATTTACAACAGCCCATTGTCTGACATTTGACACCGTCGCAAACTAGCTGGAACTATGCATAGAGAGCCACACCCAAGCCAAGCCCCCTTCCTCTCCCCATCATCCCTGACTGTACTTGAGGGCAACACATCAAGCTCTTCTTTGTACTCATAAGAAGGGGACGGATGATGTCAAGTTTGTTTGGTTTTTCATTTAGCAGCTCGCCCCAAATTTGATTGCTCGCATTTTAAGAATCAATTGATCAGGGGGCAAATTGCCCCACACAACTACTTAGCGAATAAATTAGCAGCTTGTTGACAGTTTCAACTAAATATTTGATTTGACACGCATTCGTTGAATTCCATTCCATTCCATGCTGTGAGTTCAGTAGAACTTCAACTGTCAATTGAAGACGACACAGGAATCTTTTGAATTTCGTTTGCCATTGGAATTTTGGTTTAAGGAATTTCAAACTTAAAGCTTCACATATTTGTTACTTGATAAAATCAATAATTTTAGGTGTTCGTTTTGAATTATTATAATATGTGCTTAATTATGAAAATGTTCACAAATCATATAGCTATAATAATTACATTTAAAGTGTAAGAACTTTGCTATGTTTTCTTTAATTTGATTCTTTTTCAAATTAAGTTTTAACTGGCAATATTTTGTTGCTCATTTTCGCTAACTAGAGTTACGAACAGATACAAATTGTAAAAGTTGCTTAGGAAACTAAGTTATATGGCAAAAAATGGTAGATTTTAGTTGCTTTGCTTGAAAATCTGGTATATTTTTAATATTGTAGTATATTGATATACCAAAAATTGCGTTTGTTGGTGCATTTTAGTATTTTTACATTTCGATGTGGTATATTTAAAGAATAATGCTGTGGAGTATTTTTGTGGTATATTAATTTGGTATAATTTTCAATATTATAGTATACGGATATACCACAAAATTGTCTGTGTTGATACATTTGAGTATATTTTTGATATATTTATTTGGTATAATTACAGAATAATGCATTTTAGTATTATTGTGATAGAATAATTTGACATATTTTAAGAAAAATACAGTATAGTGTAATTGTGGTATAATAATTTGGTATATCTGAAGAATAATTTTGTTTATAAATGAATAGCAGATAAATTACAGTCATTCACACTCATCTGTAGCTTTTTGTATACCTAACAAAATAGGTACATTTTGTTCAATGCACATTTTAAGTTTCTTACATCTTTAATTTACATTTATTATGCTGTTTTACTTATAACTGAAATCTTAATAAAATACTATTTCTTATTCAATATACTATTTATGTTTACTATTACTATTGCTTTTAAATTTGTTATTTGTTTTCTTTTATATTGATTGTATGGTTTTTATTGAAGTTTTACATAATGTTGCTTACTAAATAATATGTGACAAAAACAAAAAGAAAATGCAAATGAAAAACCGTTAATGGAAATGCTGTTAATTAATTTAGACGTTTGCTTCATCATCGTTGCGGCATTCTGACGCAAATGAATGAATGTGTGCGTTGCAACACAATTGTTGTTGTTGTTGCTGTTGTTGTTGTTTACTGTTGCCAAGAGCCTTGGCTAAGTAATTATTGCCACTTTGTCGCTGTCCCGCTTCCTCACACTCTCTCTCTCTCTCTCTTTCTCCCTCTCTCCATTTCTCTATTGAAGTTCTGGGAAGCACAAATAACAAAAAAAAAAAAACCCGTTTGCATGCCAGCGAGGCATTAATAAGGCCAGCAACGATGTCAACTAAAACTTTTGGCCCATTTTTATGACCCGAGTGTTTTATTGTTGTTCTAGTTGTTGTTGTTCGTTGTTCGTTGTTCGTTGGCGGTACCTTGACGACGGTTTTGTGTTGAGGTCCTTGTCGGCATTTTTCGGTGTCATTGCACGTTTGACATGCACAAAGTGTCAACTCGCGACCCCGAGACACGCCCAGTTCTCTTCTCAGTTGCTCTCCTCTTTTTTTTTGACAATTCTATTGTGCCACACTCTAAACACACACACACAGAGAGAGACAGTGCTGTATAAAAGCTTTTTGGTGTACAATGCGCCGTGGCAACCCTTGAGCCATGCAACTCTACAATGTCCTCGGCCCTGCAACGCATCGTTGTCGTCTCCTCTCGCCCTCCCTTATTTACTTTGCTCAGCTCAAGTTACGTCGAACTGAGGGGCGAAATGCCTTTGTGGGTGGTGGAGAGGGGAGAGGGAAGTGAGGGAGAAGTTCTACGGCAGCGTCGTAGAACCATTTAAAGTTTGGCGTTTCCTGTCGACAACAACATCACAAATTAGTTGCGACTTGCCTCTTGCCACTTGCCTCTTGTGTCGTGCCCCAAACTCTCAACTCAATGGCTACTCAGGCTTTTGTGCAGCTCAAATACTGTAACTAAAGCTGATGCCATTAACTTGCGACACGACTTGGCTGACATAATATAATGCTCACATATAGTATATGCATTTAATTACAAAGTTAGCCGCTCTTTTACTTTTTAAGTTTTGTAAAGCTAACTCTAATGAAATAAACATTAAATGTATGAAATCTTATTAGACAACATTTTGAATCTGTGTTGAACTTAAATGCAATCTATGAGATTATTTCATTTATATCACAACCAAATATTTATTAGAAGAGTCTTCTTTATAAATAATAATTAAAGACAATTTGCTCGAAAACATTATCAAAAGTTTTCTTACTTTACTTTACCACCTAAAAGTTGCTTAACAAAAACTTTATAACAATTTTTTCCTTATTCTTCATTAATAAATAAAAAAGAAGTTAAAGAAATTGAATTTCTTTCAAAAATTGCAATATATTTTATTTGCAACTTTATTTTACTCAAAAAAAAAAAAGTAAAACAAATGAATTTTTTAATTCTTATCTCCAATTCTTTAAAAAATTGCAATCCAATTAAATATATTTGGAAAAGTAAAGGAAAAGATCACGAATTAGAAATTAAAATTAGAATTAGAAATTTTAATAAATAATGTATTACAAAATACAAAAGCAATGATCACAAATTAATAATTTAAAGTTTACTTTAAAAATTCAAATAAAGTTATGAGGATTTGTAAACAGTATAAAAAAATGAATCGAATTATTTATCAATGGGAAACATGTATTTTTTATACCATCTACAAATCGTCATAACTTTATTTTAATTTTTAAAGTAAACTTTAAATTTTTGATTTGTGTTCTTTGCTTTTATATTAAGTAATACATTATTTATTAAAATTTATTGCATCTTTCTCTGTTGTAGAGTCATTTGCTCTGCGGTTACATGAATTTCTCTATTTTTTTTTTCTTTCCATTGAAGTTTTGCATTTCTCTTTTTTCTACTAGACTTTGCTTTATTTTTTCATTTTTTTTTTTTTGCTGTGGTTTTGGGTTTCTTTGCTTGTTCACTTCAAACAGCCGTCAGCAAACATATAGAACTGGGTTAGGGCGCATGCCACATGCAGAAGATGAAAGCGACCGCAGCCCACAACAGCAACAGAAAAAAAAAACGGGGGGCGTTTGCAGCCGCCCATTAGTTTGTACAGTAATGCGCAAAAAAGTATGCTATGGTATTTTGTACAAATGCGCTGCCTTCTTTTTTGTTTTTTTTGCAACCCTGTCTGTGTGTGTGTAAGTATGTGTGTGTGTGTGTGCTTGAGTGTGATGAGTCATGCTCGGCATTTTTGCTCTATACTGAGATTTTAATCACATTTCCGAGGCAGGCAGCAAGCAAAAGAAGATGGCTGTGAAAGGATAAAAGCTTGAGCCGAAAACTATTAAAAAGTCGTCTCTCCACCTCGCTGCGGGGTTAAGTGGCAGCCAGCAACAACAAGCTTGCAACAACAACAAGCTTGCAACACCAGCTGTTGTCTGCTGCACATTTTAGCGCTAGACTGCTCAACTTTTTCGGTCACCTGCTCGCTTCAGTGCCCTGCCTCTTTCCTTTCCTTACCTTCCTTCCCTGCCCCCTCTCTCTTCCCTCTCTCCCCTCTGTGCCATGATGATGATGATGGTGTTGGTCGATGGTGTGACGCCGCCACTGTCACCGACTTGGTTGAGTGAACTGCGAGGGAGACACTAAAAACAAGAGCTAGAAAGAGAGAGAAAGAGAGAGCTGAGTCAGCACTACAAATTTATGGACTGTTCTCTAACGTATGTGTGTGTGTGTGTGTGTGTGTCAGAACCGAGGAGGGGTTAACTTGAGGGTTAGCCAGAGGTTTAACCTTAGCCAGGGCTTAATGTGTCATTGGCACAACGTCATCGCTGCTCAAGCTTAGCTGGCCAAAAACACTCGCCTGCCAATTGGATTACAGTAATTGCAGTCTTTTTGCTCAACTCAAGGGTATTATGATGGCTCGTTAGCCATCGACAAATGTTTCTGTGCTTTGTTTTTAATTTACAAATTGAACTAGTTCCTTAGACACTGTCATAAAAGAGCATTTGTGTCATAAAAAGTGGAATCAGTTTATTTATAGGTGCTTAACTTGTAGCTATCAAACATTAATTCATTGAATAAATAAATATTATATTTATTACATTTCTTATTCTAAACTATTTAAAGTTTTAGTAGTTGACTACAAGAAATCTAATTGTATTACTTTTAAAATAAAATGCATATGAAATTAGCGCTTAGAAACTTTACTTACGTTTCTAAAGGGTCTATAAAGTAATTCAATATGAGAAAAAAAAAGATTAAGAGATCATAAATCATACATTTTTACTTACAATTCATTAAAGTTAATCAATCGGAACTAGTTCATATTGGTAGAATCATAAATGACTACAATTGCTTGTAGTTCTAGTTCGTATAATAACAAAATTATTATTAATTACGCTGAAGTATTTCAGACCAAGTATCAAAAGATAAGAAATATTTAGCATCAATTATAATTGCTATATTAAATCAATCGGAACTAATTTACTTTGGTATAGACATAAATTAGTTACTTAAACTAGTTACTGAACTAGTTCGTTTAATGGCAACATTATAACTCTAAAGTATTTCAGACCAAGTATCGGAAGAATTTCAATCGGAACTAGTTCACAATCGTAAATTCATTGTTCAGTTACTGCAATTGATTCTATTCCACTGTCGATTATTATTAACTTTAGAATAACATAGATAAAAAATAAATTTACAGACACTGTATTCACACTTTAACTGAAATCATGCACTACAATCATTCGGAACTAGTTCGCATTTGTTGAGTCACTAAATAGTTACTGCAATTGATTCTCTAGTTCACTTAAATTAAAACACGAGTTAGTTGATTACAAAATATGGTCGCTTTGCTTTGATTATGCTAAATACAAAATGTTCAACTAATTCAATAGATTAAAATTCATTACGTATTTAGTTAGTAGAAAGTTAGTGATTTTAGTTTCCTGGTCGGCGTCACAATTGAAATCGTTAAGCAAACGAGAGTCGGCGGCTTTAATAAGTTCGTGTATTTCCACACTTAATTTGACTCAATCAACCACATTTTTGTTTTTTGTGTGTGTGATGCATATTATAATTATGACAACTTGTTTAATTTCCAATTGCGAAAATTGTTCATTGAAGTGTGTGTGTGTGGCATAATTCTGGAATCGTTGCCTCTCTTCTGCTGTTTTGCTTCAAGTAATTGCAATTAAGCGCAAAGGAAGTAAACGAGAGCAACAACTCATCGCATTTTTTTGTTTTACAACTGACTTTTCTTCTTTTTTTTTTTTGTCAATTTCTCAAGTCATCATCCTCTCGCTTACTATATTTCTATGTACAATATATATGTATATATATCACTCAAAAGCCCGAGTCAATTATGTGAACTGCTCGCTGCTTGAGCTTGTTAAGCGATGAATTCGTTATATTTCTTGCTTTTTTTCTCTGGTTGTTGTATTTTAAACAGTTCCCGAGACATCGAATCGGTGTGCTCAGCTCTCAGCTCTTAGCTCTCACCTCTCACCCCCGCTCTACATACATACATATTTGCCTGTGGTCGGTCAACGAGTCAAGAGCTACGGGTCACGGAATAGGTCAATCATTTGAATTGTTTTTAAGTGTTGTAAGTTGAAGTCAAGCACCACACACACATACATAGAAGAAAGGGTTGACTACAAAATGCTGAAGGAGGAGAAGGAGGAGGAAGTCTGGGGGCTTGGCCAAAGCCAAAGGAACTTTGACTGCGATTCCAGTTTGTTGAACTTTCGACTTTCGTAATTGTATTGAGCCATCGCAACTGATTTTCAATTTTTGACGAGACAGCAGTCGAAAGCTCATTTCAATGGCACAGTTCCAAGTTGTAAACTTTGTTTTTCTGTTTTTTGTTGTGTTTGCTCTACTCAGCAACAAACTCGAACAAACAAAAATAATAAAAAGAATTCAGAAAATTTACAATTTATTTGCAGTGTATTCAACAATTTGCAAAATATACAAATCTGTCGGGTTTCTCTTTATAAAAGAGTGAAACAATTTCAACGCTGATAAATGTCATACAAGTTTCCTCTCTATCAAATTCAGAACACCTTATGCTCAACTCATTGAACTCAGAGACTATGAAAAAGAGAGTTATCAAATTTTCATATATAGAAAGTATAGGGAGTATGTTGACCATATGGAAATATGCGACAGATTTCTGAAGTTTTTATGAATTGTTATTCTTGTGAATAGTTAAACTTGAAATAAATGCTCTTTATACTTTTACTCAACATAAATTTTTATAGGAATTCCTGCCAAAAATTTCCCAAGTTAAGTTTATATATTAAAAATGATATAGACTTTATTTATACTTTATCTAGATATTAATTTTTGGGGTTTCCTTTGTCATTTATACAAGTTAAGTTTCATATTCAGAATGTAATAGATGTAGTTAAAAACTTAGGCTTCTTTCACTTAGCATCAATCTTTATAGTAATTCCTGCCAAATATTTCCCAAGTTAAGTTTGTATAAAAAACTTAAGATAGACTTCATTTATGTTGTATCTAAGTATTAATGCTTATGGTTTCCCTTGCCAAGTTTTAATTTCTGAAATATAATAGATGTAGTTAAAAACTTGAGCTTCTTATGTTTTCAATAGATATCTTTATGCCTTAATTTAGTATTAATTTGTATGGTATTCTTTATACTTTAATTTAATATCGATTCCAACCCATTACTCATGCATTTCCTTTTTCGTTCTCTCTCTCTCTCTCCGCTTACAGATATAGTTGGATCAAGAATGGCAAAAAGTTCGATTGGCAGGCGTACGACAATCGCATGTTGCGGCAACCGGGACGCGGCACCTTGGTGATCACCTCGCCCAAGGATGAGGATCTGGGACAGTATCAGTGCTTTGCCAGCAACGAGTTTGGTGTGGCCACCTCGAACTCGGTGTTTGTGCGCAAGGCCGAGCTGAACGCGTTCAAGGATGAGGGCGCCCGGGGCGTTGTTGCCGTCGAAGGTGAACCCTTCTCCATGCAATGCGAGGCACCCGATGGCTGGCCAAAGCCGACGGTTAACTGGCTGCTGCAGAGTGCCAACGATGCTGGCATTCGTTCGATCAACAACTCCCGGATGACGCTCGATCCCGAGGGCACACTGTGGTTCTCGAATGTGACGCGCGAGGATGCTAACGGTGAATTCTGGTATTCGTGCTCGGCAACGTCGGTGTTCCGCAACGAGTACAAGATCGGCAACAAGATACTGCTCGATGTGAAGCAGATGGGCGTGAGTGCATCCCAGAATCGTTTTCCACCCAAGCAACAGTATGTGACGCGCAAAAACGAGGTCGCATTGCGGGGCAAACGGGTCGAATTGTATTGCATCTTTGGCGGGACACCGTTGCCGCAAACCGTTTGGAGTAAGGACAATAAACGAATCGAGTGGAATGATCGAATAACGCAGGGCAACTATGGCAAATCCTTGGTCATACGGCATGTCACATTCGAGGATGCCGGCAAATACACTTGCGATGTCTCCAACGGTGTGGGCAATGCCCAATCCTATACCATTGATTTGAAGATCAATTCGGTGCCGTACTTCACCCTAGAGCCGGAGATCCAGAATGCCGCCGAAGAGGAGGAGGTGACGTTCAAGTGCGAGGCCGCCGGACATCCGGAGCCAACGATCCAATGGATCTTCAATGGCAAACCGATTGCCCAGGCCCCGGATAATCCCCGGCGAACTGTGACAAACAATTACATACGCATCGTCGATCTGGAGAAGAAGGATACGGGCAACTATGGCTGCAACGCCACCAATTCGCTGGGCTATGTCTACAAGGATGTCTATCTCAATGTGCTCGCCCTAATGCCCGAGATCCAGGTGAAACCCCAAGCCGAAGCCATCACCGTGAACGGACGTAACATCACATTGACGTGCCGCGTCTTTGGCGCCCCCAAACCCCAAGTGAAGTGGCGTCACAACGAGAACTGGCTGACCGGCGGACGTTACAATGTTCTGCCCTCGGGTGATCTGAGCATCGATGAGGTCACGTATGCGGACAGCGGCACCTACACGTGTCTGGCCGTCAATAAGTTTGGCGATGCCACAGCGCAGGGTTCGCTGGTGGTTAAGGAACGCACACGCATCACACAGGAGCCGCAAAACTATGAAGTTGCCGCCGGACAATCGGCGACATTCCGTTGCAATGAGGCGCACGATGATACGCTTGAACTGCAGATCATTTGGCAGAAGGATGGCCAACCCATTGACTTTGAGGCCGAGGCACGTTTTGTGAAGACCAACGACAACTCGCTGACAATTGCCAAGACCATGGAACTGGATTCCGGTGAATACACGTGTGTGGCACGCACCCCGTACGATGAGGCAACGGCCAAGGCCAATTTGATTGTACAGGATGTGCCGAATGCACCGCGTCTCATTGGCATCTCTTGTCAGGCGGACAAGGCGGAGATCTCGTGGCAACCTCAGGGCGACAATCGTTCACCCATTCTGCACTACACGATTCAGTTCAACACATCGTTCACGCCCGCCTCGTGGGACACCGCCTACGAGAAAGTGCCGAGCACAGATTTCTCCTTTGTCGTCCAAATGTCGCCATGGGCCAATTACACGTACCGTGTGATTGCGTTCAACAAAATCGGACCATCACCACCATCGGAGCACAGTGAGGCGTGCACCACCCAACAGGATGTGCCGTACAAGAATCCCGAGAATGTCGTGGGCCAGGGTACCGAGCCGAACAATTTGTTCATCACCTGGACCCCGATGCCGGAAATTGAGCACAACGCACCGAACTTCCAATATCGCGTCAGCTGGAAACGTGACATTCCCGCCGCTTCCTGGGAGAACAAGGACATCTACGATTGGCGTCAGAGCAATCTGTTGATACCCGATCAGGAGACATTCGTCAAGTATCACATCAAAGTGTTGGCCATCAATGCGGCGGGTGAATCGAATGTCGCTGCCGAGGAGGTCATCGGCTATTCGGGCGAGGATCGTCCCCTGGAGGCGCCCACCAATTTCAGCATGCTGCAAGTGACTAGCGCTACTAATGCCTATGTCGCCTGGAATCCCGTGACTCCCGAATCGGTGCGCGGTCACTTCAAGGGCTACAAGATTCAGACGTGGACGGACAAGGAGGGCGAGGAGGGTTTGCGCGAAATCCATGCCATTCACAACGATGCTCTGGTCACACAATTCAAGCCCGATTCGAAGAACTACGCTCGCGTCTTGGCCTACAATGGTCGCTTCAATGGCCCGCCGAGTGCCACCATTGACTTCGATACGCCCGAGGGTGTGCCCTCATCCGTGCAATCCCTGGAGGCCTATCCCTTGGGCTCGTCGGCGTTCTGGGTGACATGGAAGAAACCGCTGCATCCCAATGGCAAACTCACCGGCTACAAGATCTACTACGAGGTCGTCAAGGGCAGCTTTGTGGGCGAGCGACGTGAATACGATCCCCATATCACCGATCCACGCATCACCAGCATGAAGATGGCCGCACTGAAACCGAACTCCAAGTATCGCATCTCCATCACGGCCACCACCAAAATGGGCGAAGGCACCGAGTAAGTTGAGAGTTGATAACGCAGAAAGTTAAGACAAAGTCGTTGAACGTTTAAGATATCAGGAAATAGTAGTCATAAGCTGTTCATAGCTTAGGAATTAGGCATGACTATGGGACAATTGAACCTGATTTATTAAAGAAATTATATGATTAACGACAACTTCAGATTCGATCAACTTATGAGACACAAAAATCTGTGTTTAGTTCAATTTTATTAGTTATGAAAATTACAGCCCGAACTTTATAATGTTAACAAAGAAGGAATATTAGTTAAAATAGAATCGTTTTTCTAATTCATTGATAGTATTCCTAAGTTCCAATATATTTTCCTGCTTATCTTTATCAACTAATGATCCCTTACAATCATTAGTTAGTACAACATTCTATTCGTCAAATATTCACTATATTTAATCCATTTCCCTCCCCTCTTCTTCGACAGACATTACATTGAGAAGAGCACGCTGAAGGACGATTTTGCGCCACCATCGCCGCCCACATTCAACTGGGAGCAGATTCCCTCGACCGACGGTTCGCCCAACTATCGCATTAACTGGGTGCCCAACATTGACGGACGTTCCGGCTCCCATTTCTTCACCAAATACAGGTACACGCATTGCGATAGAATTTTAAAGGACGTCGCTAATTAATCGTATACTTTTACAGAGTTCAGGGTGAATCCAAATGGCTGGAGGTGCAAGAGGAGACGGTCAAGGATTATCAGGAGCTGTCCATTTTGGAGCCCGATACCGTGTACGAGGTGCGTGTGACATCGGTCGATGGTCACTATCAAACCGATAGTCCGGTGAAAATAATCGATACGAGCGACGCCGATGGACCGATAATGGTGCGCAACGAGAGTCTGGCGAATGCCGGATGGTTCATTGGCATGATGCTGGCCTTGGCCATCATCATTTTGTTGTTCATCATACTGTGCATTATACGACGCAATCGTGGTGGCAAATACGATGTCCACGATCGTGAGCTGGCCAATGGCAGGCGTGATTATCCCGATGATGGCGGCTTCCATGAGTACTCGCAACCGTAAGTACTGTCATATCGATCGATCAACTTTAATCGATAACATGCGTATTTTTTTGCGGTTGGATTTTACAGCTTAGATAATAAGAGCGCTGGTCGCCAATCGGTTAGTTCAGCGAATAAGCCTGGCGTGGAGAGTGACACCGATTCGATGGCCGAATACGGTGATGGCGATACAGGTAAGTTCGATCGATCGATCGATAAATGATCAGCAAATACGATCGATATACATATATGTGTGTGTGTACAATGTCCATTCAGTGTCCCAAGTGTTTACCTACATACATACATAGCTCCCTCAATCCAAACCCCCCACCCACACAACAACTGCTCTTTCGTTTTCTGTTTTTTATCGAATTGTTTTTGATTTGTTTTTGTCACACCTTTATTTTTTTTTTGTTTTTGATCACGTGTAACGATAACGATAATGATGATAACGATGATGTTGATGTTGGTACTGATCTGTGGCCATTGTTAGCTGTAGCCACAGCTGCTGGCCATGCAGCCACCGCTGCCCGCAAAGTGGGCATCAAGCAGCCAGCGATGCCATCACAGTCGCAGTCACAGTTACAAGCGCAGGCACAGTCACAGTTACAGTCACAGTTACAATCGCAGCCTCCTCAAGTGCAGTTTTACGCGCAGCCTCCTCAATTGCAGTACCAACCGCAGCCTCCTCATTTGGAGTTCAACGCTCAGCCTCCTCAATTGCCGTTACAGTCGCCGCCACCCTATGACAACTCTATAAGCCAGCCACATCATGCAGCCTAGACTCTCTTTCCTGCACTTGATACTATCTTACAGTTGTTGCACTCACACACACACACACACACACACACCGACACCCATTATCACATACATTAGCAGTCAAAAGCGGTGGCGGTGGCGGTGGCGTCATTCTTCAAACATTTCTCCACCCAGGTAGCCAATTTGTTTCGGCTCGTTCGTTTTATACTTTTTTTTCTTTATATATTTTTTGCCATTTGCCGTTTTATGTTCTGTTTCGCACACTTTTTTTGCTAGCGGCTGCTGTTCTCAACAAAAACTATTTACATATATCGCAAATATATGTTATCCACAAAAAAAAAACAGATATACAGCTATTTTGTTGGCTGGCTTTTTGCGTCTCGCTTCGCTTAACCGTTACACCTAAGTTGTTCCCTCCCTTGTTTTCGCTATGCACGTCGTTTTTTTCTCCACATTTTTCGCGCTCAATTTGTAAGCCAAGCCTCATGCTTAATCAGCAGGCAGGATCTGAGAGGACCATCCAACGCACAGTGGCACAAGCACATGAAATGTAGCATAAAAAAAAAATGGAAAACAAAATTGAGATAATTAAAAGTAGACTATGAATTTCTATAAAAAGATTTCAAGCAAGTTCTTGGTACTGTAAAGCAGCTCCTAAAGATAATCTTCATTAGCTCGTTAGAACTAAGGAAAAAAGGATATAAGAGAACTTTTTTTAATCAAAAAAACGGAAAAAGCTTATAAATAAACAGTTGCAGATTTTAATTCCCAATACTTTCGATAAAACAAGTTTCATATTATTTCAAAATAAAACAAAAATTTTAAGGCAATTTGTAAATGATAATTCTGCATGAGCAAAATAATACAAGAATTTAATATTGAATAAGCATTAAAGTTATATTATCTAATACAGTATCTAAATTCCAAATTCGACATTATTATAAAGTATTCAACATTTTTAGTTTAATAGTAAAAGAAAATAGGTAAACAACAAAATTGTAAATAAATAAATCAACTAGGAATAACTTGCTTGATGCTTTGTCATCTTTCAATACATTTTTGCATCCGTACCAAATTTCATCAACATATTTGTAGACTTGTGACACTGTAAGGAGGCCCCCCAAAATGGATGATTCTTACTTTTAGTTTAGGCGTAATACAATAATTTTGTTTGTTTGCTTCTCATTGTATATGTTTTATTTCGAATTTGATCTGTTCAATTGTTAATTGTTTACTTGTTTCATTATTAATTTGTGTTACTTTTAATGTGTGTGTTTTTTTTTTAATCAAATTTGTTTGCACTACATTTTATTTACTTATTTGTATCATTATGTTTATTTTTTATTTTTCTTTTCTTTAATTCGTTATTTCAATTCTATAAATGAACACATGACACAACTTCAACGACAAATAAAAATGATAAAATAAAATAATAAATCAATAAATCAATGAAATGATGAAACCGAATTAAACCAAACGCAGGCATGAACGAAGATGGTTCCTTTATTGGCCAATATGGACGCAAAGGACTTTGATTTAATTTGTAAGCAGCAACAAACAAAACCGAACCGAGCCCCTCCAAACATCAACAACAACAACAACAACTATACCAGAACAACAACAACAACAACTACAGCGCCCAAAATTCTAAATGAAAATCAAAGTTTTTCTTTAAGTTAATTTTTAGTGCGACGAGTTAAATTTCAATATGAAAGCGAAACATTTTTTTTACATTTAATAACTAAAAACATAAGTAAAATAACAAACAAAAAAATTACAAAACAACAAAAAAAAAATACTGCCAAGCAAAATGAGAAGGAGAAGAAGAAACGATCAAGATAAACAAGAAAAAGAAAAACAACAACAACGATGCAGCAAAAAGGCTATTTAAATATGAAATGAAATGAATACAAAAACAAAAGCTGGCAAGGAAGCGGATGAAAACAAAAACGCAAAAAAACAAGAAGAAGAAGAATTCCCCCTTAGCACCCCCCAGCTCCAAGAATCTCCCTAATCGTAAAAGCAGCTGCGTGTTTTGTTTTGCTCGCTCGCTCGCTCCCTCTGTACGTCTGTCTCTCTGTCTCTCTCTTACACATACACGCTTTTTTGCTCTCTACAAATTACCAAGCTGCTCTCTCCCTCCCTCTCTCTATCTTTTTAAATTTCTTTTTCCTTCCGTCACACTCTTTGTAATATGTAATGCTTACATATATATTTTATAAGTCTTAATTTAATATTTTTTTGTTTAAAAAACGTAATGTAAATTCTCCGTTTTTAGCTCCCTCCTTTGTCAACAACAAAACAAAAACAAAGATGAAAAAAAAAACGTTTGCTATTTAGTTTTGTTTCATAATTTTAATTTTTGTCTACTATGTATTTAAATGAAATGTGTTTATTTTATTTGACTACTTCTACTCTTAATTTAGAATTGTTTTTATTTTTTGAATTTTTGCAAAACAAATCGTTTGGACAGTGAAATTGTAAAGGAAAGTTGTAAACTGTAATTTGTAATCGGTTTTTATTCAACAACCAGCAGAAAAAAACTAAAAATGAAAAAGAAAAAGAAAGAAACAAAACACAGCGAATACATATTATGTTTATTTTTTTTTTGTGAGTAGTAGAGCTATTTAATATTAAACAAAAAAAAAACTATATAAAAATAATACATTTTTATATACCTTATATTAGAGGAAGAACCAACAACAAACAAAATAAAGAAAATGTGAACAATAAAATGTAAAGTGTAAATTTTAGATACTTTTTTTTATTTTTCGAATATAGTATGGGGTTAATTTTAAAATTCATTTAAAATTATGCAATTTTGCCTGCTTAAAATAAAGAAATCTTTAGGAAATGGAATAGCAAATATACTATAAATATAGCCATATAAAAGAATCGGAATAAAAAAACTTTTTTATGACAGCATTCAAAATAAAACTCAGTAGTTAAATATCTCAAAATTATTCGTAATCGAAATCAATATCTTATATCTTAGTTTAGTATATTTGGTACAGTATATTTTCAGAGCATGAGTATTTTATACATTTCATATAAGCAAATATTTTTTTGAATACTTTGAATTAGGACAAATTTGTAAATTTTGAGTGCTATTCTAATTTCTATAATATTTATTTATCTTTTAGTTAATCACTTCGGCTAGCCGAAGATTATTTTTTTGTTTTTTAGCAAACCAAATCCAGTACGCGTCTTTTCTTAAGGTAATAATCCATGAAGCATGCAAAATTGTGTTGCATTATCTCTAACTATAAACTCAAGTAGTATATTAGTAACCCTTTGTAGTTTGTAGTTCCCCAGCGATCCCTAAAAACAAAACAAAAATCCTCAACAACATAACTAACAAAACCCAATAAGAAAAATAAAACGGATGCGAAAAATTAAACAAACTGCTAACAAATGGTAAAAATAAAATCAACTAAAATGAAAAGAAATTTGTATAACAAGAAATCGAAATCGAAATCGTGGCTAACTGAACTAACTTCAAAACACACACGCACACAAATTGAACTGGTGTTGGTTAAATATACATACACAGACACACTGACAAACACTTATCATTACAAAATTATAATGAAGAATTGATCTAACGTTTTCTCTTCTCTGATACAGGTCAGTTCACTGAGGATGGCTCGTTCATTGGACAATATGTGCCGGGAAAGCTGCAGCCACCGGTTAGTCCACAGCCTCTGAACAATACCGCAGCAGCACATCAGCAACCACAGCAGCAGCAACCAGCTGTTGAAGCTTCAGGAGGAGCAGCAGCTGGAGAAGGAGCAGCGAACTCAACAGCTGCTGTTGCTACTTATGTGTAGAGAGAGAAAAAGAAGAGCGCAAGATTTGCTTAAGAAGAGAGCGAAGAAGAAGCGGAAAAGGAAAAGAAAAACTGCGCGAAGTTTATTAACTAAATCTCTGTGTGTGTGAGTGTCTGTGTCTGTGAGCGTGAGTGTGTGTGAGTGAGAAAAACAAACAACTGCTTTAAGTGTCTGCAAAAAGAAACAAAAGGAGAGAACAAACAAAATTTGTAAGAAAACTCGCATGAATTTAATGCATTTAGTTTAGCTTCTTTTGCTTACGTGTATAAATATTTAGTAAACAAAAAAAAAAACACAAAAAATAAAATGCAGCCTTTTTGACGTAACATTTAACCCAAAACATTTTTTTCGCTGTAAGCAAATCGAATTGAACGTTGACAAAATATCGTTGCAAAGTTACACAAAGTAAAAAAAAAAGTGAAATTGAAATTGAAATTGAGAATACGCCTTCTGCGTACTAAATGTATGTGTGTATTTTTTTGTTTAGGTGTTTCGATTTGTTACCGTACACATTTGCAAACAAAAAAAAAGATCTAAAAATAATGATTATTATTATTATTATTATTATTGTAGTGTATTCGTAGTCGTCGTATATACAGATGTGCATTTGCAATTGCTGTTCCAGTGTGGCCAGAGCTCGTCGATTTAGCTACACACACACAACAAAATGAAATATCTTATGAATTGTAAACTGTTTTTTGCCAACCAACAATCCAAGAAAACGAAAAAAAACAAACAAAAACGAAAAAACGTAAGAAATTTCTTATTAAATTCTTCAGTGTCTACAAATTGTAATTGAAAAATATACGAATACAATTAAAAGTATTTTAATTCAGAAATCGAAAATTTGTAGAGTAAAATTTGGAAAAGTTGGTCAACTATCGCCGCAAACTATTTAAATTTTGTGTATTTACAACATGACAACATGTGTTCATATTAAAACCAAAAGAAAAACAAGAAACTAAATAGCCAAGTAATCGACACAAATTTATAATCTTCTTCAGCTAAAATGCGTCTGCTGTACAAAGCGATTATTCTAAAGCAAAAAACAAATGTAAACTTTATATAGACTTTGTGCAAGTAATGCTTGAATATTACAATTAAAAAAAAACTAATAAGAAATAAATCAAGAATTGAGTTCGATTGATGCTTTTTTCGTATGTACGTACTAATTAGATTGTCTAAGTTATTCATTTTTTGTAAAACGTCCATAGCATAATTAAATTGTGTAATATTTAAAAACAAAAACCAACAGAAACCACACACACACACACATCGTTTTTATCTGTGTGTGTGTGTGTGTATAACTATAACTAATACCAACTATTTGCAATGATTTTGTCATACATCATTTGTCCACTAATTATTTAAGTAAAACAATTAGTTAATTCAAATTTACAAAGCGTCTGGATTTTTGGCAATATTAATTCATCTTCTTATTGTAAACAGTCAACAAATGAATTTTCTCCTCAGATATTATGCTATATATTTATACTGAGAGAGATAGCAAGAAAACGATTCAATTTAACTGCCATTCGTTTAGACTGTGTTTTTTTTTGACTTGGGCTTTGCAATTCCTATATGAAAAAAGTCGCTCGCAATAAACTGAAAATTTTGTGAATTTAAAAAAAGCCTAAAAATCAATTAATTGTATTTTCTTCATCATTTCTGCTATGCGAAAACGTCTTAATTATAATTATAAGTTTATCGAATTAAAATTAGACGGAATATATATATATAGAAAACCAAACCAAAAATATATATGCTTGATCAGCAAATAATTACCAGCAAATTTTTGTAAACAGTTTTGTTTAATTTTTTTCTATTAATTAGTATAAAGAACGATTAAAAACTTTTCCAATAAATAAAAAAGGTATTAACCTCAATAAAAAAAAAAAACACAAAACAAAACAAAAACAATTTCTTATACATTTTTGAAAACTTGTAACAAATTACAAAATCAAATGGGGAAAAAACCAAACAAATATTTATATAAAAAAAAAAGAATGTATATTTTTTAAGTGTACAAATTAGCGTGTGCATTACACATAACAATAAAAAAAAATCAGTAAAATTAAAGCGAAGATATAATAGAAGCTATAACAAACTATATAGAGGATCCCAGTCGAGTTTATTTGCTCTGCTTAATATCAAGTAAAAAAAAAAACATGAACTTAGAAGATTTGCTTCATTTGCTTGATTGATTCTAAATGGTAACGAGTATATTATGTGGCTAAAAGCTTACACTTATTTTTGGTCTTTTATAAACATTACAGGGTTGCTTAGACAAATTTTTGCATTAGATTAAAGCATTAATAATGAGAAAGGAATGAAATGTATGTCATTGATTTGTATTAGGAAACAGCAAACAGGATTTTGTTGTTATTTCAATAAGCTATTTAACAACTATATACGATGTATGAACCCAGCTTGAAGCCCCCGCACACACATCACACTTTAAAACCCTCTTTGTAAAATCGAAGCGAAATACATACATAATAAAAACAGACCAAACGAAACCCACAACAAACAATTCATAACACCTGCAACACCACGCATATCCCAACGATTGAGACGATGATGATGATTAGATGATTGTAATGATTATATGATGATGAAATTGAGAAAGCTAAGAAAGCTGTATTGCAGGCGACAAAATTGAAATAAATTGTTGGCACATAAGGATAACAAAAAACTGATTACATAAAACAAACACATGCATAAATACTTATATATACAAAAATATATATATATAGTAAAGTATATATACACGTATACATATACAATATATCGAAATATATATTTACATGTATAGCGGACAACGATCTAAAAGAGGTTCATGAGGAAAGCGATATATACAACACACACACACACTTACATACATAAAACATATAGAGAGATGTATAAGATTTTGCATAGATATTGTGATTTCTAAAACAAGACAACAAATAGTCAATAATTAATCGAAAATGGGTCACAGAAAATTCCTCTTCGTTTTCTTTTTTTTTTGTATATGTGCTCATCTAATATGATGAAGAACACACACAATATATATGTATATATATATTAGCTGTCGATTATCGGTAGCACCGATTCTACAATTTGCTCTTTCTAAAATTCCAAATTCCGGCTTGAAACGTTTTGCGAAACAAAAATGATTGCATACTTTTTGGGGCCGCTTGAAATACAATGGAATGAAACACAAATTGTGTCTTGCGCTCAATTCTATGCAAACTGCCTTTGAAGTTTTTGGAAAGATCAAACAACAAATTGAAATAAATAAAAAAAAAACAAAAAACAAAAACAAACCGCACTGCCTGTCGGGTTCTATTTACATGTGTGTGTGTACGCGTCTGCTTGCAGGAAATGTTTAAAATATGCTAAAAGAAAAACACGAAAAGTCGAAACCTATATTCAATTGATAACGGTACTTAGGAAGGAAGCCAATGTATTTTCAAAGCAGATGGGGGAAAATTGATTTGCACAATACTGTGATTCCTGAAAAAAAAAACACAAAACAAATAACAACAACAAATCTTACAATTACTAAACGATATATCTACATCTACTGTATGTCCCTATATACTTGATATACTTGTGACCCCGTAAATTGATGTGTTGTATATTTTTTCCTCCTCCACACTACATATTTGACACGTAAAATCTTGACAATTTGTAATTAACAAAACAAAATAATATACTTATGCAAACGAAAAACAACAAAAAAAAAACAAAACATGTATGCCCAATATCCAAGATTATCGACAATTTTCTTAAACAATTAACTAACCAAATGGCCTAAACAAAGAAAAACAAAAACAAAATATGCGAGAAATACCAAGAATACTTTTTAAAACTGAGTTTTTAGCGAATCAACATTATCTTAAGTAACAAATTCATATACAATTGTACAACAGCAACAAAAAGCGGAATATTTGCAGCGAAATAAATCAAACACAAGCGAAGCATGATTGATGTTTGTTTAGACTATAAACAAACGAGGGAAGATGTATGAAACAAATAAAAACCAATAACAATTGTATGCTGTATAACTATGAAGAAATGCAAATAAACTAATGAAAATTGTATCAAAAACAACTGCTGACTTTTTCATTATCCAAATTTCCCGCTCAACGACAATCAGTTCCGCCTTGGAACCGAACGACTTTTACGAACCAGCGCAAGTAGAGCACAGTGTGACCCTATGTTTTCAACACATACTCTCTGCAGTACGGTAGTATATTTTTTTTTTTTGGGAGAATGCAACTTGTGGTCACACTTAGCGGCAGCACAATATTTATTTGCTCCAAACTTGTATTTCATTTATAAGCTGTTGCATTTACATTTTTTTTTATTAGTATTTCTATATCTTGCACGGCACAATGGCACTCGCCATAGCAAAACCACAACAGTCCTTCATAGAGACGATTGTTGGAGTGCCGCCGCCGCTGAAAAAGTTGCGACTACAAGCGGCAGCGGCGCCGGTGAGCAAACCGAAGGTAAAAGTGGAAAAGAAGCTACAAATCTTGTCGCTACTCGATGCATACTTGCCCGCCAGCAACAGCAACAACAACAGCAGTGGAGGTGCTAGTATTAGCAACACAACAACAGCGACAACAACAGCTGCAGCCACAGCAATTGTTGGCAACACTATCAGCGGCGCCAGCAGCAGCAGCAGCGCAATTGCAGCTGGCGGCGTCGCAGCACAACAAACACAACAAGCAGCAGGAGCCTTGTGTCAAACGAAGGAACTGCTCGAGCTGCTTGTGAAGATCACTGATGAGATCTCCTACGACAATGTGCAAATAGCCGAGCTGAAGGAGTCGGCGGCCAAAATCTATCAGCTCTATCAGTTGCAGGAACGTGACAGCGACACTTCGGTGAGGGTTAAGTTGCTGGAACTGTTTGCCGGCCTGGGCTGCGAGTGCAGCACTGAGGAGGGCATCATTCTGATCATCGATTACTTCATCTATCTGCTGCGCAAAGAGACCTCCCAAAAGGTGCTGGCCCAGGGCATGATGTGTCTGTATCGCATTGGACAACAGCGGCGTCAACTCGTGCCGCTTGCCTACAACACACAGGTGGCACACTTGGCCAAGGAGCAGCTGCGCAGCGGATCGACGCATACACAAAAGAATGCCATGCTAGTGATTGGACGCTTTGCCACCTGCCACGAGAGCGAACGTCAATATGTGTGGAAGCTGGCGTTCTACATTGATTCACAGGATTCGGGTGTCCGGGCGCAGGCGTTGCATGCGCTGCTGACGCTCGGGGAGCGTGGCGCCCACTTGCCGCCGGTGCTGTACAAACGTGCCGTCGAGGCCATGAAGGATGACTACGAATGTGTGCGCAAGGAGGCGTTGCGTCTGGTCCACATGCTGGGCAATCGGCATCCCGACTACTGCATCAATCTGGAGCGGCAGCCAGAGGATATACGCATGATCGATGCGGCATTTAGCAAAGTGTGCGAAGCCCTTTGTGATCTCTCGCTGCAATTGCGCGTCCTGGCCGCCGAGCTGTTGGGCAGCATGACGCACGTGAGCAGCGAGTTTCTGCATCAAACGCTGGACAAGAAGCTGATGAGCAATTTGCGACGCAAACGCAATGCACACGAACGTGGCGCACGGCTTGTCACCAGCGGCGAATGGTCGTCGGGCAAACGTTGGGCAGACGATGCGCCGCAGGAGCATTTGGATGCACGCACCATTTCGTTGATAGCGAGCGGCGCTTGTGGTGCTCTCATCCATGGCCTGGAGGATGAGTTCCTCGAGGTACGCACCGCCGCCGTCGGTTCCATGTGCAAGCTGGCAATGTCACGACCCGAATTCGCAGTCACTAGCCTCGATTTTCTGGTCGATATGTTCAACGATGAAATCGAGGATGTGCGTCTAAAGGCCATCTACAGCTTGACGGCGATTGCACGGCATATTGTGCTGCGCGAGGATCAGCTGGAGATCATGTTGGGCTCCCTGGAGGATTATTCGGTGGATGTGCGCGAAGGTTTGCATCTGATGCTCGGCGCTTGTCGCGTCTCCACGCAAACGTGTCTGCTGATGGTCGTGCAGAAGCTGCTCGATGTGCTGGCCAAGTATCCACAGGATCGACATTCCACATACGCTTGCATGCGCAAGATTGGACAGAAGCATCCGCATCTGGTGATGGCACTGACCGGGCACTTGCTCTATGTGCATCCGTTCTTCGAGACACCCGAACGCGATGTCGAGGATCCGGCGTATTTGTGTGTGCTCATTCTCGTCTTCAATGCCGCCGAGCATCTGGTGCCCATCATCAGTCTGCTGCCAACGGCAACGCATCGCCATTATGCCTATCTGAGGGACTCGATGCCCAAGCTGGTGCCGCAGCTGCCCATCGAAGGTGCGTCGTCGTCGTCGTCGAACAGCAAGTGCATCGATGATGCGCTCCAGACTGCGGGCAGCTCGGCGGAATATCTGCAAATGATTCTCAATCACATTGGTGAGATCTACACCATGACCGACGATCGCGTCGAGCTGCTCAAGACGGCGCAATCCAATCTCCAGGTGAGTTGAAGGTAGTGATAAAGAAATGAGCAATAAGCTGTATGGGTTTAATTTAGATAACACTTTCATTACTCGCTTACCGGCCACACTTGTAGTAGCATATTTAACTTAGCGGCACTTACAGAAAATTTAAGTATTCGATTATTATTACAATGTATAAATAGTGTGGAAAATAAGAGGGCTAGAAATTTTTTGATTCTTATATTAGATAATACTTTCATTACTCGCTTACCGGCCACACTTGTAGTAGCATATTAACTTAGCGGCACACACAGAAAATTTAAGTATTCGATTTGTTTTCTAATTCCCCAATTCCAAATGTTATTACAATGTTTAAGCAGTGGGGAAAATAAGAATGCTATAAAATGTTTCATTCTTATTTTAGATAAAACTTCTATTACTCGCTTACCGGCCACTCTTGTAGTAGCATATTTACCATATTTGTTATTGTAGTACACAAAAAGAAAGTGTACCAGTTGTTTTCTAATACCCCATTTTTTCGTTTAACGATTTTCTTAATGAGTTTCAACTGAGGCCACTAAGTGATATTAAAAATTTGAATTTAAGTGCATTTCTGAGGCAATTGTTTGATTTGTTGTCTTAAAAAAGTTAAAGAAGGAAAGAAGTCGATTTTTTTTAATGATTGCTATTATTTACAAAAGCTATTACAATCTATAAGTGGAGGAACAATGATACAAGAAATTGTGTAGTGTATGGAATTCTGGAAATAACAATTCTCTTGCAAAATTAGAAAGCGATGAACCTGAAGAAAATTTGTGCATTCTTTAAGTATTCTCAAGGACATAAACTTCTTAAAAAATGCGAATGTGTGATTAAACTTTAAAATTGAATTGAATTGAATGACATTTTGTTGTGTGTTGTGTTACAGCGCTTGGGCGCCATCGACTCGGACATGTATGGACCATCGAATTTCCTGGAGACCTTCCTCTCGGCCCAAATCCAAATCGAGCAAATGCAGCGCTGCGCCAGCACCCAACGCAGTCGTGTGCCTCTCAAGGAATCGCTGGCCGAACTCATACGCAACTGCCTCAAGCTGCAGCACACATTCTCGGGCCTCAACTACGGCGACATACTGCAGGTGAAGCAGCTGCGATTGCGAGCCAGTGCTCTGCATCTGGTGCTCGTGGTGCGCGACAGATCGCAGAGTGCATTGGGTCCGTGTCAGATGCTGTTGCAGACCGCCGGCGATATCAGCGCCTTTATGCGCACACGCAGCACGAGCAGCTCGTTTGCCGAGAAGCCACCGGAGCCGCCGTCGATGGATGACGATGGCGGCGGCAAGCTGAAACTGAAGCCCGGACAAGATGAGCCGGATAGTTTTACGCGTACGCTACTCTCCAAATTGGATGCGATTGCGGACCCAAAGCCGGGACGCGTGTTTCGCGAGATATTGCCGCTGGTGCAGCATGCAACGCCGCTGTCGCTGCCGCCGGCCAATGCGAAGATCCGGCGATGCATGGCCAACATTTTGGAGCCGTGTCCGTTGCAGTCGCAGGACAATGTGATCAAGGTGACAGCGGGTCTAATTGCCGCTGTGCCGTTTGTGGCCGAAATCGATAATCTGCTGGAATCCCAAAAGGCGGACATGCGCATCAAGATCAAATATCCCGATCAACACATGCACACAGTGGTACCGAAGATGACCGATTTTAAGCCCATCATGACGGAGCAGGGCGAGCACGAGACGAATGTGAGATTGCGCACAACGATCCTGCTGTCGCACAGCGTCTGGACGGAGGCGTCGCTGGTGGAGATTCAACTGTGTTTGGCCGTTCGACCGGGCAGCGAACTGGAGCTTTGCAAGCCCGCCAAAGTATTGTTTGCCCCCAAGCCAGTAAGGCGGGGAATTTAACTAGCAGTTGATATGCTTCTATTGATGATGATGGAGTGGCGCAAAAGGCTGGTGGTTTATTGACAAAGTGTACAATGTTAATTACACAATCAATAATAAGATTGTATCATATTTTCATACGTATGTTTACTATATACAGAATTAATAAAAAAAATGTTGCCTATTCAAAATGATATGCTGATGGCGATTTATATCATATATCGATTTATTTCTAGTGCTCATACCCACGATTATCGATTTATTATTATGGTTGATTATATTACACACAATAAGTATTATGCTATTCTTTAAGCAATCTATATTTGCATTTGTCTTAAATAGTTCACAGTTGATTCCAAAGATTTATATTAAATATGGTTATTAAGCCTTATCAGTAACCAATTTTTATTCTGCGAAATACTAGCAGTGCTTTTACTGTTTGGTATATTTCGAGCTTGAAGTTGCTGTCACATAGCGGTCTCCATTTCACATCGCATTCGTAGAAAAAGTTCAGTTTTATTTTGGCAACTTTGTTAAAAATTGCTTATGTTATAGTATTAATCGCTAGGATGTTTGGAATGAAAATATTATAAAATAATACAAAAAAAATATTTCAAATCTTGCGCCTTTTTACACTTATACCATACAAAGTATATATCGCCAAAATACATAAGTGTGACCTAGATGGCTTTACAGAAAAATGGTATTTTTACAACTTTAATCGTCATTTGTTGGAAATAAGAATTGCGGTCACACTGCTCATAATCTGGTGCGTAGTACGCGACCAAAAGCTAACGCGAATAATTGAAAGCGGAAAAGCAAAGCAAAGCTAAGCTGAAACGTGCATTGCATATTACGAAATTGCAGCAGCCAGTTGAACAGCTTGCCTGCTGCGATTCGAAAGAGAGAGCGAAAGAAAAAAACACAAAAGTTTTAAAGTTTTTAAATCCGAGGAAAAGGCCATACATACATACACACACACATAATATGTGAATATATAGAAATAGTGTATGTATATATAGGTGTGTGTCAACTGTGTGTGTGAGTGTGTGTGCAGCTGAGTGTTTTTGAGTTCTCTTTTGCTTGTATATTTCATCAGCTGCCTACCGCGGTCGTCCGTCCGTCCAGTATATATCGGCGATTGTCTATTTCACGTAGGAAGTGCAAAAAAATGAAAATCAAAGAAAAGCAATCGCTACAAAATATATAAAAGCATACATTCAAATTGTATTTGTGTATATATTTGTAGATGTACATGAATGTATATATATATATATATATACATATATATATTTACATATATGTACATACATCTATGTATATGTATTTAAATGTATGCATGCGCGCATGTGAGAAGCAAAAAATAAGAGAAAGAAAAAGTAAAGGAGAGAAACGCAGTGCAGCAGCAGCCGCAGTAGCAAAACAATATTTAGCTCTCAATAATTATTATTATGCATTTAGCACACATACATACATGTACTTGCATACTAAGTATATACATATACAGATGAACATACATATATACATGTGTTACTATAACCAAGTGAATGTGAATAATACTGAGTGTGTGCAGAATCTGACTCGCTGCAGTTGTT
Organism: Drosophila niveifrons; assembly: GCA_035046325.1. Lineage (NCBI taxonomy): Eukaryota > Metazoa > Arthropoda > Insecta > Diptera > Drosophilidae > Drosophila > Drosophila niveifrons. The sequence continues at coordinate 5,187,698 of JAWNOC010000063.1, read as the reverse complement.
GTTGTCTGCCAAGTACACATGCATACAAACATACGTATATTGCACGTATTTGCATACATATAAACACACAAATATATTTACATGCATGTTGTTCACATGTATTTGCGTTTCTTTTTTTTTCACTTTTTTTTTCGTGTTGTTGTTTTCTTTTTGTGTTCTGTTAATCGAAAATTTGAATGCCGTATATTTTGTGGCTTGGCTGCTGCTGTTGTCATGCGCGCTCTCGCTCTCTCCTACACAAAGTGTTGGCTGCGTTTTGTTTTTGTTTTGCTGCCAAAACTAACCATTGTTAGACAATAAGACTAAAAACGAAAAACACAAGCAGCAACAACACTGCACTATAAGACGACAGTTATCAAAAATGGCCAAGCAACAGTTGCAATTTTCAATTGTTTAACGAGAGCGAGCACGAGAGAGAGTGAGAGAGTGTGAGCAATATTTGATTAATTCGTCAAATTGAATAAAAACAAAAAAATACACATAAAATATTATTGCTTAGCATTTACATCGCCAAAAATCGAATCAGAAAATACAGAAAAAAAATACAAATCAGTTGTATGTATGTTAAAAACAATCAAATAAAAAACAAGTGCGCGCAACTTTCTCGTTATTCGGATTTAAATAAATAAACCAAAAAATCAGAGCGATCATTTTCAAGAAAATTCATGTTTGTTCAAGTTATGTTCAAAGTAGTGTTAATTATTTTCGTTAGTAGCTAAATTAAAGAAGACAAACCCAAGTGCATCTAGCAACAACAACTGCAACTCATAGAACAACTGTAACATCAGCTGCAAGCAAAGCTATCAAGAAAGAACAACAACAGCAATATCACCAAGGACAAACCGCCCACTCAATGCACTAACAACTATACACACAAACACACGTACACACACACTCACAAAAGCAGTAGCACTAGCAATAATAACAACAACAACAGCAACAAGGGAACAGTGAGAGCGAGAGAGTGTAACAAGCATTGCAAGTGAGCGAGAAACATAGCTAGCGAATAGAGGATATAACACATAACAAAACGAAAAAGCAAAAACTAACTGTTCTACTGTTCGCGTTTAGTTGAAAGGGTCACTCGGTAATTGTCAAAAAAAAAAAGCAAAAAAAAAAAAAACAAACATACAAAAGCAAAAGCAAAAAAACGAAAAAGTTTGAGGACGGAGGAGAAGACAGAAACAAAAACAAAATCCAACAAATAGCAAAACAACAGTAACAACTGCGACAGCGACAACAACAACTACCAATATGGATCGCTACGATATGGACGATGTTGTTGTTGCGCCACCGCCCGAACACGACGACGGCAGTTATCCATTAAAGGAATGGCGCCTCAAGTATCAGGCTGGCACATTGACACGCAACGATTTAATCGACTACTTCAAAAAGGAATCGCCAAAGTATTTCGAATTTCAAAATGACATGGAAACAGGTGAGTCTTCGAACTAACAACTAAACCTATATACACCATATCTATTGGCAAAATCAGGAAGCGTTATCATTAAATACTGTTCATCATCGACAATCTTTGGTTTTTCTTGAATGATAATATTTAATGTCTCATCAATTTGAATAACTTTCTTTGATACAAGAGTACTTGCTTCGTGATCCTTTTATAAGGATTCGGAAATCGAAGCGACGCTAATTAAACTCTTTCAAAATAATATAATATAATCGTAAATAATCCAAATCCTTTAGTTTCATTCTATGATGTAAAATTTATTATCAAAATCGTTTTTAAATTTAAAGTTAGAAAACAAAAATCACGTTTGTCCATTTAATTTTGTGCAAAGTCAATGCCAATTGTTAGATTGAATAAGAAAAAAGCAAAAATAATCTTATAGAGCATATCATACATACACAAACATACACCGACTATATCTATCAATATATATAGTAATGTAGTTATCAGTTTAGAGCCGTGCTCTTGAATTTGTTGCTGCTGTTCTCATTGAACATTGCACGTTTCGTTGCTCTATTCGAACTTATTCATACACATGCACATACACATACACCCACACATTCATATTTGTATTTTTCTCTATTGTATTGTTGTTGCTATTATCGTCTATTCGATTTCCGTACATTTTCGCGCTGTCGTTTTTCCTTTCATTAGACAAGTTGATTGCACGATTCGACTTGCCTACTTTACCTGTCTCACCTTCTATGCAGTCTATGCAACAACTACAACAACAGCAACAACAACAACAACAATCCAGCCTAGCAACAATAACAAACTTGTTTGCGCCACATTCCGTTAGAAGTTTATATATTTTTGTACCCCCATTGTCGTTAGTTTTTCTTTTGTTTTTTGTATATACATATACATATATGTATATATAGTTTGCTTTGTTCAATTGACTTGAGCTCTGTAAAGTTATCCAGGTAGCAACATTTTCCATTTCTAGAATTACTAGGGGAGCAGCTTTCCTTAAGCACTTTTCCAATCCAAATAAATGGCTAATTGCTTTTACAATAATTTCCAGCATTTGCAAATAGTTTCACAAATATATATCCGTAATTTCGTATTATAATAGATAATTCTCAAATATTTCAAATTTGTCACTCTCAAGAATTTTGAATAATTTTGTATATTCTTATGTAATAATAATTTCAACTTTAATTTGTGTCTCCTCTTGCTCCGTAGATTAGACTTTCTTTATGATTTCTTATCAATCATACTATTTGTATACCTTATAAAAGAAGCAGCATATAGGAAAGGGTGTTTTAAACGATCTTCCGCTGAATTTCATTCAGTGTTCCAACCATAAGATGTGTGGGGGGTATCTTGAATTCGTTGATTCACCAACACAATGATGTTTTATTTTCGTTGTCTCATCGTTGATACCTTGTGTTGACACACTCGCCACACTCTCGACAATCGCTCATTCCCACATCTGGCCAACAAAATGAGCGAAAAAACAGACGGACAGACAGACAGAATGACTAAATAAGCGGCTGACTGATAAGAAAGGCAAAGAAGAATCCATCTGCCATATACACAAAATATATTCCGCGCTCTTGGTTTATTCAACTTTGTGTATGAGGATCGTCATTAATTTTGTTTTTTTTTGTGTTTCTTCGTTTTTGGTTCATTCACCAAATACACAAATACGAATCCAAAAGTGACGTGTTCTCAGTTCCGCACTTTTCAGACGATTTTGGTTCTGGTTCTGATTCCGGTTCTGGTTCTGGTTCTTTGTTCGCCTGACACAATTAGACACAATTCGTGTCGAATTGGGCACAGATATTTCTATATATAGTATATATACTATATGTATGTAGGCATGCACATGTGTATAAATCAAGTCATCTTTAAGGTCGATGGCTGTTTTAGCAGCGATCGCATAATTTGTTATTGCTCCAACTGGATGTGAGTACCGTTAATTTTCGGACAGTCATCTTGTTTTTAGGGGTTGTGTCAGGAGATGCAATTAAAAACGGAAGGCAGCGACACCTATCGGGCATTTTTGTAGGTCACACACAGTGCGAGCCATAAAATGAATGCTTCGATTACAATAGTGGTAAATTGTGCAAATAAATATGTTTCAACGAATTCAAAGTATTTAAATATAGCTTGGAAAAACGGGATATTGAATACGAACAGTTGTTGCAAGTGCAGCTGTTTGAATTATTTCGAACTGAATTGTAGCCAAGATAAAACTGATCAATGCTCGATGAGGTGATACCACATGTGCTTAAGACTTCTTTTCGCACTCACTGTGGCTATGTATATATATATATATTGTTGTCTCGGACTGGTCATTCTGTCGTTACAACCTTGGCAGACAGACAAACAGACGGACGGACAGACAGACGGACGGACAGACAAACAGACGGACGGAAAATCGTAGGAGGAATCAAGCGCAACGCACTGAAGAATGATTCTTCCAGGCGTTGAGCGTTCTTTGTTGCACTCTATTGCGCCTCAGACGTGTTGTTTGCTTAATGAATCACATACATACATATATATGTACATAGTTCATGACTGTATATACTAGGTGTGTTTATATATATTTGTAATGATATATGTACATATTTGTGTATGTAGAGATTGTTGCCGATAATCAATGAAGTGTGTGCAGAGTTTTTTAGGTAAGAGAAAGCAGGCAGACGCGCCTGATGATAGCCTGTGGCAACAACAAAACCCCCAACTGATTGATTGATTGCCTGACTGACTGAATGTTTGGTGATCAGCGTGCGTTATCGCGACTTGAGGAAAAATGCCAGCTCAATCGAACGATTGTTCAGCTTTTTCCTTTTCCACTTTCTCATCTTTTCCATCTCTCTTGACTCTCCCTTTTTACTGGCTGTAGATGTTGTTGGTACACGACCTTGAACTGTATTATTTCGTATTCATATTCATATTTGTATTCGTATTCGTATTCGATCTGTGAGTGTGCGGCGAATGAGTTTTTGATTCGATTTCATTTTCGATTACCTCGAAACTCGTTCGCCGAAGGTTTTCATTATTATTATTATTATATTATGTGTATTATTTGGTTGTGTCTCTGCTCATTACAATTTCGATTTTAATGCTGCTCTGATATCTTGTGAGTTTTGTCTTTGAGCCCGAGTCTTGAATTACGCTCTTGCGGTTGTTCCTCAGTTAGCTCAACTAAACGCAAAAGCGAGCATCATTATTATTATGGATGATGATGATCATAGCTATGATTATGATCATTATGCATGTCGCATGTTTTTTTGTGGGTTTGGATTTGGGTTTTAATTTAATTGCCTTTTGTTTTGGGTTGAGCACAAATGTCAACTTATTGCTGTGGCTTTGACTAACCTGTTTCCAGTCTCTCTCTTTGAGTGTGTGTGTGTTTTATTTATTTAAATACATAATATGCACTTGTATTAAGTCAAAACGAGTGCATTACTCATACGCCACATCGGCCGCATGGTGATGGCTGATGATGCACTAAACAATGATGCGATGTTTTTTGTCCAGCTAGCAGCAAACTAACAACAGGCGAGAATTTTATAATAGCTTTGAAGACTCATCATCATGTTTTTATTTCGAGTTCCTCACTCAATATAAACATATGTCATCTGATATATGCAAGCGAATGCTGGTTCGATAAAATAATAACAACAATAAACTTATGCTGACTGCCTAAACAGTGAGTCGCATAAACACACACACAAGAAGGGTGAGAGAAATACACACTTTACTTCAGTTACACTTGCTTTCCGTTGCTACGGCTCGCCTCTATATATATATATGTATATATCGTATATATAGTGAATATATAGAGACACGTACGTATGTGCTTCATTGTTTTATTTACATAATTTCCTTGTTCCAATTATAATTACTAGATGTATATTTTAATTTGTGTTCTTGGGAACAGCGGAACAGCAACAAAATGTTTAACAATTAGCCTACTACAAGGATTTCTGAGCTGTGCTCATGCAATTTACATTTTACATTGATGTTTCATCACTTCATTTACAATATATTTTATTTTCTTTGCGCATTATTATTTTTTGGTTTTTATTTGATTTTCCTTTTTTTGTTTTTTTGTTTAATTCACAGACGATTCAAATGCACCAACTTGTGAGTATAACAACAACTTGATGTCATAAGAATACTAGAATATATTCTAAACTCTTCCACCTAAAATTCCTTTGGAAAATTTCCGTTCATTTAATTTGTTTGTTAACTAACCAAAGTCGCAGTAGAGAAAATAAGAATTTTAAGATTAACTAACGCACACTAATAATTCATCTTTCTACGGTTGATATGTATGTATAATGATGATGTATGATGTATGGTGATGTGGTTTATAAGCTGATGGCGATGAAGGCTCCATTATGTTCTTCATGCGAACCCTCAGCTTTGGTGAACAGGTCCCGATGGACTCGATGTCACCAATGTTGTTGGAAGAAATCAAACGTTTGCAGGAATCCAAGCATGCCGTTTCCTGCAGGTCGTGTAAGTTGGCAAAAAAAAAAACAAAATCCGGCCAATTTTCATGCTTGTATCATAGACTAATGTGTAGCTGCTTTCCTTTAGTTTTAAACATTTCGCATACTTGTAATTCCCCCATACTAATTTCCTTCTCAATCTTTTCTTGCAGTGAAATGCATTTTCAAGGAGTCACTGGCCAAGGAGGAGATCATCGATGTGATGGTCGAATTCATGCTGGGCGATAATCCGGTTACAGCGCTCGAGAAGCTGCAGCTGGAGGGGAATACGGCCACCGTGTGCGGCAAGGTGTTCAAGAATGGAGAGCCCACCTACAGTTGTCGCGAGTGTGGCGTCGATCCCACGTGTGTGCTGTGTGTGAATTGCTTTAAGCGTTCGGCACATCGCTTTCACAAGTATAAAATGTCCAGTTCCGGCGGCGGTGGATGCTGTGATTGTGGCGACGACGAGGCCTGGAAGCGTGATCAATACTGTGAACTGCATTTGGTAAGTGAATTCGCTCGCATTCAATCGTTTTCCATCTTTATAATCATTTTGGGTATTTTGCAGGCAAATCGCAAGAATCCGCTGGAGAGCAAGATCATAACAAACGCTGTGCTGGAGCGTGCCGAAGTCTGTTTCAGTGCGATTCTGGCATTCTGTGTTAACTATCTGCAAATCGAACCGAATGCCAGTCTCCAGTGTCTCGATGGCGAGGTGGATGGTGCCAATTTCTGTACGGTTCTCTACAACGATGAGTCGCACACGTTCGATCAGGTCATACAGACGCTGACAAAGATTGCCAAGTGCCGTCACAAGGATGCCATGGAGATTGTCGCGGCGATTGATCGCGAGGGTCGCGCCGTTGTCAAGTGTGATACGTTCAAGGAGTGCAACGCTCTCAAGACGGCCATCGAGACGCAAATGATACCGCCATCCGGTATGCTGACGAATCCCCGGCATAGCCAATCGTTGCGCACATCGGTGCTCAATATCAATTCGGTGGCATGCCAGCAGTTTGCCCTGCAATTGCTCAGCTGGTTTCAGGAGTTTCTTGTCCGACACTATCTATTCCGCAAACGCTTCGCTCAGCTGGTGCAGCAGAAGAACGAATCGTTTTGCATACGGCTCATACTCGAGTACGATGTGAAGCTGTGGAAGACGGCACGCACCTGTTGGCATCGTTTGCTCATCTCCGGCATGCTCATGGAGTACGAGAACAAAATGGTCTTGGCCCAGGAGTTCTCGCGTCGCTATGCGACCATTGTCCAGGACTTTATCAGCGATGATCACGATCATTCGTTCTCGATTGTATCGCTGTCCGTGCAGCTCTTCACCGTGCCGAGCATTGCCCATCATCTGATCGCCCACGAGAGCATTCTGTATAAGCTGCTGCACACGTTCTATCACGTGGCCATCGAGAAGTTCATACACAATCGTCGGCTGCACTTTAGCAAGAACATTGCCAGCATGGCGTTCTTCAAGCGAGCCAATTACATACTCTACGATCTGCGTTATCTGCTCAGCCTGAAGCCGGAAGTGCTCAGCAACAAGCTGCGAAACGGTTTCATCGAAGGTCAGTCGAAATTTTGCTAGTTATCTCTGCATATTTCCTTTTCTCACACTAATTTGTGTGCGCTCTTTTCTAAAAACAATTCATAATTATAGTCGATTTATCTAATACGCTTTTCAATGGCACTTCACATGTTGAGCCACTTGAGTGGCAAGCAAGCTATAGGCGAATATCGAACTACTGCAGCGAGTCAAGTGACTTTTTAATTGTTCTCAACGAACAACTGAAAAGAACGAAACGAAATATTTATTATTATACACGCTACTCCATAGGATAGAAGGGTATTAAAACAGGCAGAAGAAGGCAACTCCGACCCTATAAAGTATATATATTCTTGCTCAGGCTCAACAGCCGAGTAGATATAGCCATGTCCGTCTGACTATCTGATATATATTGCACTCTATGGTATATTTTGAATACATTACTGTATTAATGTACCTATATTGTATATTAATTTGGTATATTTTCAAATTAACACCGCATTATTATGTTTTGATCAGATAATCAGGTATATTTGGGCATATATTAAATGCATCAATATATCTAAAATACCTTTGGGTATATATTTTATAACATTTTGGCGTATATTAAATTTGGTATATTTTAAAATTAATACCGTACTAGTTTGCTTTGACTGATGATCTGGTATATTTTAAATATAGTACTGTTTCAATGTACATAAACTAGTTTTTGGTATATATTTGTAGTATTTTTAAAGTATTTTCATTCGGTATATTTTAAATGAATACCCTATTACATTGATTTGACTGATAATCCGGTATATATTGAATGTATTAGTATACCTAAAATACCTTTTGTTATATTTTTAGAATTTTAAAGTATATTTTAAGCATACTCGACTGTAGATTCTCTGTTCAATATGTAATGAAGAGAATTTATTTGCTGTTAACAGTGAGTCATATTCTTTGCATCATAATCATAATATAGAACATAAAATACAATATATTTGCCTTCTTCTGCTTTACAGGCTGCAAGGCGCTGATGCCGGTGCTGAATGTGATGCAGGGCATGGAGTCGATAACACGCCAGATGGGCCAGCATATGGACTACGAGCCGGAATGGGAGTGCGCCTTCAATCTGCACATTAAGCTCGCCTCGACCATATCCCAGGTGATCGAGTGGGCGGCCAGCGATGTGACGCTGCTGCGCAAGCTCTACAAGAAGACAGTGCAAGCGCTGCTCAGCAACAATTTCATCGTGGGCAACGAGAAGGTCGAGCCAAAGACCGTGGCCGGTCATGTGGCCGATTGCCTCATCTACGATGTGTCATCGCGTCCCGTCTCGATACATTTGCCACTGTCCCGGTTCTATGCGGGCATCTATCTGCATCTGGGTGCCCACGATCTGACCTACGACAGTCTGCAGGCGGAAACCGAGGCGCTGAACATAAAGCTGACGCCGCGCGAAATCATTGAGCCGGTGCTCTGTACACAGGCGATGATCGCTCAGGTCGCTGCCGGGATGTGGCGTCGCAATGGCTACTCGCTGCTGCATCAATTGTATTTCTATCGTAATGTGCGGTGTCGCGTCGAGATGCTGGACAGAGATATTGTTTGCCTGCAGATTGGCGCCTCGCTGATGGAGAGCAACGAGTTTCTCATTCACATGCTGAACAAATTCAATATGATCCCGTGGGCACAGCCCAACTATGAGGCGGAGTTGGCCCAATCGACGGTCGACGATGAGTTTATGCGTCAACTCTCGATGACCGATGAGTTCCTTGAGCTGCTGATTGTCATCATTGGCGAACGCTGGATGCCCGGCGTATCGCTTGTCACCGAAGAGGATCGTCTGCGCAAGGAGATCATTCAGTTGCTCTGCATCAAATCGCATTCACACTCGGAGCTATCGCGTGCTTTGCCCGATGGCAACGGCGGCAGCAATGACAGCATTATCGAGGATGTCATCAATACGGTGGCCGTTTTCAAGAAGCCCGTCGGTGCCGAGAGCAAGGGCGTCTATGAGCTGAAGGAGCATCTGTATGACGACTTCAATGTCTACTTCTATCACTATACCAAGGAGGACAAGTCCAAGGCCGAGGAGTTGCAACGCGAACGTCGCAAGAACAAGAACGAACTCGTCTGTTGCCCACCGCCAATGCTGCCGCAACTAACACCGGCATTCAAGTGAGTGTTGAATGATTTAAAAGACGGGTAGGGGAGGGTGAATAGTGAGTGTATTGTACGAGTAGATTTACTGGTAATGTTGGTTATTAAGATAACCTTTGATTTTTTATTATATGGCATTAAGTGATAATATTTGTAATTGTTAAACTGAGGCGACTGACTACTTGATAACTGATGCCGATAGCTTAGTGCCTATCGACTTACTTGTGCCAACCGATACAGGAGTGTCTATCGACTAGCCTCCACATTTTTGTCTCTGCTTCTGTTGGTATAAACATTAGGAACTAGTTTGCATTCACTTTTTAAATTTTTGGTTTATCTACACATAATAACAATATAAATAATAACTGAATATTTGATACACACACAATATTTGATCTACACACAATAACAATATAAATAATAACTGAATATTTGATAAAGTTGGCAAATTAGGATATAGACAATACTAATAAGAGAAAAATTACAATTTTTCGCCGTACTTCTACACATTTTGTGTATTGTGGTTAGCTTTAGGAATGGATATTAAACTTGTGAGTTATTCAACAAAGAATTTGTTAATCAGCAGCTTTAATTGCTCTGCTAAAAGTTATAAATCAAGTTTATATCAATGTTTTGCCACTCGTATTAAGCAATTTATGGTATATTTTGAATGTACCAAATATAAGATATGGTGTATTAATTTTGGTATATTTTTAATACTATTTTGTTTTGCTTTGTCGAGCACACTCGGCTTAACAAATGACATTCGTTTTTTGCATTCTTAGAGTCGAGGCACACCCGATTGTCGTTTTCTTAATAGTTTCATTACTAAACAAAACACTTCTTTACTTTACAGATCCATGGCGAACATTCTGCAGTGCAATGTGTTCCTGAGCATCACCACCATGATCATGGATCGTGCATTGGACGCTCACAGTCGCTCCTTCACCGAAAGTCACCTGCAAAAGGTAAACAAACACACAATATAAAGATCTCGCTTAAAGCGGACATTTCACTCTCATTCTAGGTGCTGCATCTGCTGGGCTTTGCCATTCAGGAGGAGCTCAGTGAGTACTATCCGTTCCTTAGTTTTTACGAGCGCTCGCAAAAATACGGTGTGTTGGAGAAACTCGATGAGTTGGCACGTTGCCCACGCGTAAGTCGAGAAAATGTTATTGCGAAAGCGTTAATCGAAACTAATTCGAAACTTTCTTTCTCTCGAATGTGTAGTTGGAAGCGCATCGCGACTTTGTGCTGTGGACGATCAGACGGTTCAAGGAACTGCAGGCTAAACAAGCGCCCAATGTGAGCGCCAGCACATCGTCGGCAGCCAGCACCTCGGCGGGCACATCGGCGGAGACAGAGCAGAGCGATGATTATCAGTCACTCACATCGGAGCAGCGGGCGCATCTCGAGAAGGAGGCGCGTCGACGTTTGGCCGCCGAGCGTCGTGCCAAGATCATGGCTCAAATGCAGAATGCCCAAAAGTCGTTTATGAAATCGAATGCCGAGATGTTTGCCAGCACCGCCAGCGAGGAGGGCGCTGCTGCTGCTGCTGCCGCTGCCTCTGCTGATATCGCCACCACCACCACCTCCAGCTCCAGCACCAGCACAAGTAGCAGCAAGCCTGCAACGGAATCGGTGATGGACTGGGATGATATACCGGAACAGGGCGCTGCCGCTTTGATTCCGGAGCCAGCGAAAACGGTGGCGTGTTTGGGTCCACGACGCTGTGCCTCCGAGAGTGGTGACACTAGCTTCAAGTGCATACTGTGCTTTGAGGATTGCCATGTGAGCAGCAGCGGATCGCCGTTGGTGAGCTCGGCATTTCTGCAGACATCGCGGGTGATTTACTCGACGCCCGGCGTCGGTGGTCTGAAGTCGGCGTTGCATGTGAGCTGCTGCGGTCATGTGATGCACTACAATTGCTGGAAGGAGTACTACAGCAGCGAGGAGACCAAGGAGCTGCGTCGTCCGCAACGCAATCGTGTCTCGCTCACCCAGGCACAGAACGTCGAGTTCCATTGTCCCTATTGTCGCACGCTCAGCAACACGGTGCTGCCGGTCAGCGAGACGTTGGCCAAATTCTCGCCACCCACAACGGGCTCAGGCTCAAGCTCGGAGAATGTGCTGCCCCTGGATTGCTATGTGGAACTCATGCGCACCTTGGCCAGCGAACTCGCGTACATCGAGCACAGTTGGCCAGCAACAGCAGCAGCAGCAACAACAGATGCCGCGTTATCACCAACGTCATCAACATCATCATCGTTCGCGTCATCATCATCGTCGGCAGCAGCGGCAGTAGCAGCAGCAACGTCTTCGTTGTCGTCGTCGTCGACACCGTGGGCACCATGGTCATCGTCATCAGCGTCGAGGTCAGCGGTGACGTCGCCAGTCAGCGATGACGAGTGGCTGAACAACATCTATCCGAGCAGCGCCAGCATTCTGCGCAGATCGAACATCATTAGCGATGTGGCGCAATTCGAACGCAGCGCTCAGGTGGTGGACAAGCCACAGCTGCATCCCAACTGGATTGAAATGATGGGCTCCTTTCACAAGGCCATGCGCAATGCCACCCAAAGTCAGCTGCAGGGTCAGGCGACCAAAGATTCGGCGTCGTCGTCGTCCACAGCTGGCGATGTTGAACTGGATACGGTGTCGCTGCTGTGGAACACTTGCAGCTATACGTTGCAAGCTCTGGAAGTGTATCTGTATGCCATACAGAAGCCACTCAAGGCCGAGCTGCCGATGCGACATCAAAGCTGCGCCAGCAATCTGGTGCGCGCCTGTGCTCTCTACTCATCGACGTTGACGGTGCCGCAGTTGCGCAGCCAGAGTCAACAGGGCGCCAAGCTGCTGGACACGATCTTCAATCAGAAGGGACCCAGCGTCCTTGAGTGGGATTGCTTCCGCATGCTCGTTCAGCTGAATTTCATGGTGCCCAATCTGCTGGTCTGTGCCGATGGTGAGTCGTTGTCTTCTTCAAAACCTAATTTAGATACAAATTTAAACTCTTTTTCTTTACTTTGCTTTGCAGCTACAAAGGCGATCGTAGCGAGCGGCAGCATATTTGATTTGTACACACTGCAAACGTGTTTCCTGGCCAACATGACCAAGGCGGTGATTTGCTTTGACTACGACAAGGAGATGGCCAAGCACAATGACGCCGATGTCGAGGATCTGCTGCAGCAATCGACATCGACAGCGGCGCCAGCGGCGATAACAATGCTGCAGTATGTGGAACAGCTGCCGGCGAAAATCAAGCACAACCTGGCCATATTCTACATTAAGAACAATTTGGCAGCGCGTGTCCGTCAATTCGAGCGCGACGGACGCCAGCGTGAGGAGTACGAGGAGATGGAGCTGGAGATGAGCGGCGAGGATGGTGGCGGGGCGACAACGCCGACAACGGCGGCATCAACGCTAGCCGGCGATTGTACGCCAAAGCATCTGGCAATGCTGCTCGAGTATGTGAAGCGGCAGCAGAGCTCGTTTCTGCGTTGCGCTTGCCTCTTCTATCGCTGCATGACCGATGTCGATTTCCCCGACACGTTTCCCACCGATCAGCCGGATCGGTTTGATTTGATGTGCCAGTATCTGGGACTGGAGCCCCAGTTGGGCGTATACTTTGACATGGAGTCGGTGTATGCCACCATGATGCAGAGCTTTGCCTCGCACCCATACATTCGAACGGATCTGTTCGAGCGTAGCGTTAGCAAACGTCAGGATAAGGAGTCGATAGCGTTAGTGCCGTGCCAGCGCCCGTTGCCGCATCTGGTCACACTCTACGAGGACTACAGTGATCTCATCAACAGCGTCTCGGACATCTTCTGTCCGAACAACGAGCGCGAGGAGATGAAAACACCAACGATGTGCCTGATATGCGGCACCATTCTCTGCGGCCACTCGTACTGCTGCCAACCGGAGCTGGGCAAAACGAATGTGGGCGCCTGTACGCATCATGCCCACGACTGTGGCGCCGAGGTGGGCATCTTTTTGCGCATACGCGACTGTCAGGTGGTGTATCTGGGCCGTGGCAAGGGATGCTTTGTGCAGCCACCGTATCTCGATGAGTACGGCGAAACGGATCAGGGCCTGAGGCGTGGCAATCCGCTGAGGCTGTGCAAGGCCGCCTACGATCGCATCTTTCTGCAGTGGCTGGGACACAATCTGCACGAGGAGATTGCACGTCTCAATGAGAATGCGAGCGTCGCCGTTACGCAGTGGCATCACATGTAGTCCGCATGCGTGCGTCCATTAAAATGATAAAGTGAGAATGCAACAAAACAAATGTGAACGGAAGGCGAAGGAGGATGAACAGCGACAGCGAGAAAGAAAGAGAGAGCGACAAGGAGAATTGAGGATAAGCAGATCATGGTTACCATAATCTTAGCGATGATGGCGGCGAGGCCGGTAGCGTGATGATAGCGATAATGATAGCGATAACGATATATAGCAATATCGAATATGATGACGAAGGCGGCGACAGTCAATGTGATTATTACATACTAAAATTAGGAGAGCATATTTATACGTCTAAGCATTTTACTACTACTTATCCAGCACCCCGCACAACCACCTCCACCTCCCCCTAAACCCAAACCCAAACCCAACCCCAACCCAACTTAAACCCACCACTCTACTTCACTCCACAATCAAATCAAATCAATAATCGGTACGCCCACAGAGATCAGCAGCACCACAACACGCAACAAGCAGGACCATCACACACACACACACACACACATGTACACACACACACTCCCAACAGAGAGAGAAAGAGAGAGAGCAACATCCGACTCCATTAAACACTTTTTCCTCGCAATCCGCAATGTGGAACAATTGTTCTTTATTTTTGTTTTGTTTTTATACCCGCTACCCATAGGGTAGAAGGGTATTATATTTTTGTGCCGGCAGAAAATGTTCGTAACAGTTGGAAGGAGGCATCTCCGACACTATAAAGTATATATTTATTTGTCAGTCTGTCCGTTTGAACACCTAGATCTCCGAGACTATAAGAGATAGAGCTATAATTTTGAGTGTAGTCCCATATAAATATACCAAATATACGATTTAGTATATATCTTTTCGATATTTTTGTGGTATATTACTTTAGTATATTTTGAAAGAAAAAAAAATACCGCAATATTTTGCTTTTATTTCAAATGGATAGCGGGTATCTCACAGTCGAGCACACTCGACTGTAGCTTTCCTACTTGTTTTATGTTGCGTGTTTGGCTGTTGTTTTTTGTTTTGTTTTCTTTGATGTTTATATATATATATTTCAATATATATATAACACATATATGCTTGTATACAGCTGTATTTTTTTTATATATATGTATTTTTTTTTGTCTAACTGTAATATTAGAAAAACTTGTTGATAATTTGATTAGCAGGCAGAGCGAATTGCAACTGCTCCCTAGTTATTATATTAAATATGTAATTGCATACTTGATCTAGCCTGATTGATATATGATTGTGAATTGTGAACGACTGACAATCGAGTCAGTCAGTTAATCAATCAATCAGGCAGTCAGAAGTGAGATAAGAGCGGCATACAGGCAGCTTTGGCAACAAATTAATGGATGAAGAATTCACAAGAGAGAGAGAGAGAAAGATGATCAATAATAATAAAAGCAGTAAATAAAAGTAAAGATACAAACAAAAAAAAATAAAAAATAAAACTCAGATCCACCGTCCCCAAAAAAAATAAACCCCTAAAAAATAAAACTCAAATACTAAAGAATTCGAATTATCGAAACAAAAAAAAAAAAGAAATAATAATAAAAAATTAAATGAAAAAAAAAAAACGCTACCGAAAACGCATGTTGTTGCTTCTTCGTTTGCTCATTGTTGTTTATTGCGTTTGTTTTGCGCCTACGATTATCTTTGATTATTGTATATACATAGAAATTGTAATTTGTAATCTGTAAACTGTAATCTTTAATCTCTAAAATTGTAATCTGTAATCTTTAAAAATGTAAACTGTGAACTGTAAACTATAAATTGTAATCTATAATGGAGGACGGGCACGATGTTAATGGAGCGCTGAATTTATTAATGAACAACAGCAACAACAGCGACAAGTGTGTGAGAGAGAAAAAGAATGAGAGAAGGGACAAGTGTTTAGTTAGTTGAATGGTTTCCATATTCAGTGCTTTGAAGGACATTGTTATGGGTTTTGTGTTTATTGATGATGATTGTGTATGTTTTGTGTTTGTGTTTCTGCAAAATTCTGTGAGCTGCCATCTCGGTCTTTTCGACAATTATGATTTGTAGTGAAAGAAATCAGTTGGTAACTAAAGGTGGAGAACTATCGATCCCCAATCGATAGCAGCAAATACTATTGATGGTGCCATCGATCATAAAATCGTCAGCAAGCCGCAATACGAAAGAATTTGTATATCAGGCGATACTATCGGCGACAATCGGTTGCACTATCGATAGTTCTCTACCTCTATTGTAAAGAATGTGGAGGCAGCGGCAGGATTACGACTGACAACAAGGGAAGCAACAACTGTAGTTACAGCAAAAGTCAACAACAACACAACAAGAACAGCAGCAGCAGCAGCGTACTAAAATAGTCGAGTCATGTTTACTTTATCAAATATACTTAACACCAATATATATATGTGTATATTGTATCTACATATAATATAATTACGCATACACACTCACCACACACACATACTATATATGTATACCGTCGAAATGATCTATAGTGAAATTCAATAAGATAAGGCTTTCACTCTGTTATAAAAAAAAACCTCAAGATGTTGCGGCTTAAATGGATAATACATGTGTACACACATAATAATCAGATTCATTCTACCGATCACTATAGGAAAGTTTCACCGTATTAAACATATTTGCGTATATGTATTGAACCGACAAAACATTGATTACTGTATTTGAAATTTAACAAAAACACAAAGAAAACTGCAACTTCAACTACAAAAAGCAAAACAGATAACAAAAACCAAAATTCGTTTTGTGAGTCAAGAATAAAGAAGAAAGAACTTGAAATAAATGCAAAGTTTGCAAAATTTTAGTGATATTGAAATTATTTCTTTTCTTTTTTTTTGTGTGTGTAATTTGCAATATGTGTGGTGTTTGTTTTTTAATCTATCCAAAGTTGAAGCTTTAATTGGGTCAACACTGAACTGACATAAAGGACAATCCGGCTAATAATACTTACTTCTTTTCTGAAAAAATTCAAATGCATGCTGAAGAAATGGAAAAGCGCATCTTTAATATTAATAGGAATTCTTTATTTTGGAAATCAGCTAAATGTACATACATCTTTATAATCGTATGAAATATATACATTATAATGTATTAAGTAAGTATATAAATACAAAGCTACAGACTATATGGTAATCGCTAACTTGCTATTTAACCCCCCTTTTCCCCCTCCTCCTCCTCCTTCGATGTCCCATACAAACTTGGCAATGAAATGTGTATGGATGCAATTACATACCAACTATATAGATATATAGTAGGTATGTCGCTAGTAAATACAAAATCTACTCGTATTTATCTATAGCTCGTTTAGGTTATGTACAACTTTGGACTAGATGCTGTGTTTAGGAATATTTACAATGCTGCGTAGACCAAGTAAGAAATAATGGAAGACAAAAAAAAAAAAAAACAATAGAAGAAAGAAACAAAAAAAAAGACAGAAACATGTTTATCGCTATAGATAAAAAGAAAAACAAAAAAAAAGAACGAAAAAAAACAATACTCTAAGATCTTAAATCGAAGTAAATACATCGCCATATGCTTAGCCAAAAGCCACCGTTAGATGGCGCCATCGTGGTCGTAGGTCAAGTACAGATTCAAATTCAATGCCACAAGCGAAAAATCTCTTTTTTCTCTCTCCTCTTCTCACTGCTTTGCCTTTGCTCCCTCTCACTGTCTCACTCGCACTCATTAGCTCTATCTCTTTCTATTTCATGGCATTGCCTTTCAGATGTGCAGAGTTGCGCCTGATATGGCAATGGAAATGGAACCGGAAGCCGTCTGCTCTGCTTGCGATGCATCCTTGGCCGATGTCTGCGGCTGCATGTCCTTGCTCTGCTCCATATCGATGACGAGGCAATCGTATGGCGGCGGTGGCAGATCACACTTGACTACACTCTCATAGCTCGGCGGCAGCGTGTCCACAATGCGCAGCACATCATTCTGTGAGTTGATCTACAGAGAAAGTAAAAAAGTGATAGTGAATATGAAAGTGAATGGAAATACAAATAGAAGTACTTACGTGGGGAAGTGCTCCATTGCCAGCCCGATTGCCGGCCTCGTCGATGGGTCCAGCCCAGATGCAGACGCCCATGCGATGTGTGACATAGCCACAGATGATCACGCTGATCACGAGCATGCCAATTCCCAGGGCAAAGACAAGCCAACGCGACTCCGCACTGTCGTGCATCTCGTGCAGATTCTTCTCCAGCTGCAGGGCGCACAATATCAACACGGGCACCGCCACCATGGCCACCAGCAGATCAACAATCGGCCGCTGGTTGCTCGGCCCAGCGCTCAACGGTGTCCGTCCCACGCCCAGCGATTGGCCGCCAGTGTGTGAGCCAAAGTTCTGGCTGCTGCTGTTCGGCGTCAGTGTGGAGCGGGCCACCACAGTGTTGTGATTCGGCAACACCATTCTGTGGAAGAAGAGTTTGAATCATTGTGAGAAGGTGCATCAGTATCATTTTTGTCTGTGAGCGCAGCGCAGGAAGTATTTAAGGTATTTAAATTTCATTTTATTCATTCAATTCTCTCAATTTTACTCTACTTTACCGACAAGTATCGTGAATGTCGGTCCTATCTTTACTTTTATATTTGCTGGTTTTAAATTACTAGTTCAAAGAATGAAAACTACATTTTATATGGTTGCAAGCCAAGATATAGATGATAGAATAGAATTCCCAATAGGCATTTGCAAAGTAGCTAATATTTCTAAATAATTCCCCCCTGCCCATGGGTCGGGTGGTAACTTAAAATCCAAAAAAAAAAAAAAAAAAAAGTAGCTAATAGACAAGCACATCACAAATATGTAAAACGATAGTTCGCAAACGATAGTAAGCATATATCTAAATCAAATGAATACACGAAATAGAGTTAGCCACAAGTATCGAATGAAAACTACATTTTATTTGGTTGCAAGCCAAGATATAGATGGTAGGCATTTGCGAAGTTGCTTACAGACAAGCACATCACAAGTATGTGAAACGATAGTTCGCAAACGATAGTAAGCATATATCTAAATCAATTAAATACACCAAATAGAGAAAGCCACAAGTATCGAATGAAAACTAAACTTTATATAGTCGCAAGCCAAGATATAGATGATTGATTTAATAGAATTCCCAATAGGCATTTGCGAAGTAGCTAATAGACAAGCACATCACAAGTATTCAAAACGATAGTTCGCAAACGATAGTAAGCATATATCTAAATCAAATGAATACACGAAATAAAGTAAGCCACAAGTGTAAAGTATCAAAAATCCGTTAATTAGAATCTACGGTACTACGAAGAAGCGATAGTCAGCATATATCTTAATCAAAACAATAAACGATAGTTTGACAATAGGATAGTAAGCGATAGTAAGTAAATATATATAAGTAAATATATCAATCTAAAGGACTGTTAGAACGATTCAGTATATGGGTAATTCCATGGCGAAATTTGTCCCGTGCGAGACTTTTTACAGTGCACTTTAGTGAAAATAACATAAACTGAAACAATTTTAAAAATAAGTGAATTTTATTCTTAAAGCTTTAGATAAGCACTATATTTAGAGCTAAGATTGATTTTAGGAACTTGTTCTGTTTTACGATAAAATATATAAATTCGTTAATTTTTTGGTTGTGCGTACGAATTGGTTAATTTTTGCAATTATCACAACAGAAAACAAAATAGAAAGAAAATTCCAAAACTGTTCTTAGCTCTAATTAATGTAGTTATCTAGAGCTATAAAAATAAACTTTTCTTATTTTTAAAATTGTTTCAGTTTATGTTATTTTCAATGTAAAGAGTCTCGCACGGGACAAATTCTGTCATGGAATTACCCATATGCTAGTTTTAAATGTAATTCCCAAAAGGCGTTTACAAAACTAGCTGATAGAGAAGTAAAACACAAGTTTCAAAATTTCGATAGTTTGAAAATTCGATAGTCAGCATATATATTAATCATATCAATACATAAAATAGAGTAGTTGCATTTGAAACATGATTTTCACAGTGAGAGCAACAAACTCGACTGGAAGAACATGTATATAAATCGATATGTTTACATTATAGTTTAATAGATACATTTACTATCTGTATCTGCGTCCGTTGCAATTGTATCTCGAATTCATACCTGGAGTCAAATACGTTACTCAGCCATAGATCTTGAACGGCTCGCATTTTGCTTCGATATCGAATTGTTTGGGCGTTTATACTTGTTTTCTTTTTTTCTCTTTTTATTGAAATCAATTGGTTATTTTACGCTTGTTTTATTTTCATGGGGAAATCTGATTCAACTGCTGTCGTTGTTGTTGTTATTGTTATCAATTATCAAATATGGGCAGCGAATTTGTTTAGTCAAATGGTTATTCTTATTCTTTTGTGACATTCTAAACAAAAACAGACCTTCGCTTTAAATAGAATTGCATTGCAGCATTTCAATGAATTATGAAGAATTTTACTTGGGGAAAAAGGTAATTTCAGACGCTTTGTGGCTTCCGTTCCATTAATCGTTTAATTAGTATTTTGTTACAATTCGAATAAATATTAACACTGAATTAGCACAAATTTGTGGTGGAGTCGTTAATTTGGTCACTTTCGAATTTCAGTATTTGCTTAATAGGTGTTTAATATTCAAGTTGTATTTCAAAATTACTTTGAATGCACAATTCATTTGTATGCCTAATTAACATAGATGCACAGCAAACAAATAAAAACTAGCTGCTTAGCTTAATGAGTTTTGGCGCTGTTCATCAAGTGAATCAGTCGGCCGGTTAAGATCGGTAGAATCAATAGACGCAGATGGGAAACAACCAAGTAAGAAGTTAGCGTGCAGCTGTTTAGAGAGGTAGAGAGAAGGTTTTGTTGGTGTTGGCAATTTGCGTCTGTCTATCACGAGATTTTCACATGCACTTGACTTGACAATAACCGACTGATAAGCAACTGCAACAGCAACTGCAACAACAATTATAGAAATAGCACGTGTTTTTGCTGATTTTATTAAGTAATTTTCGAATTGTTTAAATCAAAGTAATTCCATTGTTTTCGAATATATGTATGCATATAAAAACATATTTATTATCTGACAGTTCAGCACTTTTTAATTTGTCACCAACAAAATTTAATTACTAAGCCAAAAATAAACGGAAAGTGAAAAGTGTGAGCGAAGTCACCTTTATCGACCAACAGTCGGCGCACAACTGAAAAAAAGTTAACATAATTTTGGATACTCGTACAGAAAAAGTTCCAAATCTAGGAAATGTACAAAACACTGCACTTTATATATGTATTTATATTCATATAAGAGAGTATTGAGTTTGTAACCTTGAAAGTGTGCATTTTTTAAAGACACTCTTTAGACGGAGTAGAAGGGCATATATATTCTTGATCAGCTTTAACTGCCGAGACAACACAACCATATCCGTCTGTCCATATGAAATTCTGTATCTCTGAGACTATAAGAGATAGAGCTTTCATTCTTTTTTGATAGCACTTGTTATGTTTCAACGCAGATCAGATTTTATTCAGATGTTTGCCACGCCCACATCCGAAATTATCAAATGACAAGGGTAGTTTAGCAGCTAGGGACGTGAATTTTGGTCCATTCAATAATAACTGTAGTATTTATAATTTCTGCAAATTTCCTTGCGATCAGATAAAAATTGTAAAAGTTGTTTAAGAAATACATTTGAAGGGCGAAAAAACGCCTTTTGTTGCTTTTGTTGACAATTTGGTATATGGTATATTTTGTTGGTACTATACTATATCAATATACCAAATATAGCATTCGGTCAATATGTATAATATATTTATAGAATATTGTTTTATTAGAGATGGGTATCGGGTAACTCACAGTCGAGCACACTCGAATGAAGTTTTCTTATTTGTTTCATAATGCAAGTTGATGTAGCTATGTATGTAGAAAGAGCCATTTGGGCTGTCCAAGAATTTCGTTTATTTTAAATATTATTAATGCTCAAATTTATAACAGCTCCTTTTTGCAGCTGACAAGGCAATTTACGCCAAAATAAACTTTCCCACTTTAGGCTTTAAGTGCTTTTGGAGTTTCGCTAGATAATTTCCAGTATTTTATTATATTAAATCTAGTATTAAATACTAAATTTATTTATGCCGTAAAGAGAGTACAGACAGCTAAAGCCTTCAATTCCTCAAAGATCAAATTAATGCTGCGCATTCAGTTATCTGACTACATATTTGTAAACCTTTAGGGGAACAGTTTCTTGTTTGTGTTAAATGTGTTTAAAACATTTCTTAACCAATATATGTACATATATTATATTATGATCAGAATTGATTTTCCACTTGTTCTTATGCTTGTAATGTTAAGGTCTCAATTTAGTTTGTTCCGCTTTTGCAATTGTCTTTGTCTTTTGCCAACCGGTTCGCACAGTCCGCAAAAGATTCGCAATTAACGATTGCTCCACGATTTACGATTCCTCCACATGATTTCTCTCTCTCTCTCTCTTTCAGATAAAGGCGCTGAATTCTGAAAGTTTTTTTTTTTTTGCTATTGTTGTTTGCTTTTTAATTGACTGTTTGCGCTATTTTATTAACATAGAACATGTTCAATACTCAATCGCATAGTTCATACAACGCTTGATTACCTCGCAATCATAATTGTCATAAATCTTCATATTGAATATGATGTAAAATAAACTATAATCCGACTTTATACAATACTTTTGACAATTACAAAATCAATTTTGTTAAAGTATATATTTGAAATATGAAATTACTCCACTTCAAAATCCAAGATCTTAACTTGAAGTAAAACTTATAGTTTTAAAATTCTATCAATGATATTTAAAGTATTTAACTTTTTCCGTATTAAGAAGTGTGCCATAAAAATGAATTTCTTTGGCTAATTAAATTAATTGGACTTTAACTGGTTTTCAGGGGTACAAACGGCATTCTAGGACAGCAGACGCAATTAAAGGGCAGCTTCACAGCTTCTGGCACACTTAATAAACCAAGAGCGACTGGTTTGAGCCACAGCAAAGTGGTCAAGAGTCAGCTGCATCTTGAATTTTGAATCTTTAGCTAGCTGAATGAGAGAAGAAAAGAGCGCGTGAGTTTTATTTCACATTTCATTTCATTTTATGTTAAGACTGCAGATGCATTAATTATAATTAATGCAATTTAATGCAAAGATAATATTTGCGTTGCAAAGTGGCGCAAGTTACAAAAGGCGCAGATACACAGATACAGTTAAAGATACAGATACAATATCTTGCGCTCGGATGACAAATGTAAATATTTATGCGCTGTCAATAGCGGTTTCATTAGGCAGCAGGGTGGGGCAGACGATGAAGGTGAAGACGAAGACGAGGGCGAGGCTCTTGACTGATAAGGCAACCGATGTCAACTGGTTAACGAAACTGTGTTGAGTGCGCTTGATACTTGAGCAGCAGCAAAAGCAAAAGCAATAAGAATCTCTTCGAGTTGATTTAATGTGCTCTCTTCTCCCCCCTCCGTCCCTCTGACTTTTGGCAATTTATAAAGATCTTCTTCATCCGTTATAAGCGTTAATGTATTCTGTGTGTGTATTTTTGGTGGTGTCGACTGCGGGCGCACTTGACGTATACTTAACATTTAGCTGGGCGTGTAATTGCGTGATTGCATTTCGATTGTTGTTGTGACACGACACCGAATGTTAGAGAGAGACAGAGATAGATTTGTAGTTCTCACATTCGCTGAGTCATTGTGAAATTCGTTTGGCAACTCGGCAAACTCCCATTCATCAGTTAAACAAGCTACTCGCTATTTATTTAGATAACGATATTCCCACTACTTGTAAATCAAGCTCAAAAGCTGAGAATGCAACTCGAAATCCGATAGTCAAACTAAAGCTGACTTGAGTTAAGATTAACAAATGGTCAGCCGAAGACATTTGACACTCAGCAGAAGAAGAAAGACAAACAATTGATTGCCATTCCAGAAATATCTTTTCATTTCTTTGCTGTTCCACTCCTTCTTTCATTCATGGGAAACAGAAGTTGAGTAATCCCCAAAACATGAGTAATCACATTTTGTCTCAACTCGTTTATCTTGTTTAGACGCCCGTAAACTTGATATCGAATTTGCATTTGTCTTTTTCTTCTTTTTGTTTTTTGCTTTTGTTTTGTTTTGTGTAATTTCAACATTTCCAGCTTCACGCTTGGCAATTGCCAAAAAGTCTAGCGACATTCTTTCTTTGAACAATTTCTAGATTAGTAATAAATAAGTTTACTTATGGCTGACTTGAATATTAGATTTCAATAGTTATTTATCTATTATATTTATAAATTGAATGTTTATTATTCATATTTTGTGTTCTACGGCATATTTTGAATGTAGTGAAATATTTATATGAGAATATACTGCGCTTGGTATTTTTATAGTATATTTCAAAGATAATACCGCATTGATTTGCTATTATTGAAAGCGGCAGCTTTCTTATTTGTTAGTGTAGGTGAAAATCTTTGGAATATAGCACATCATATATACGAGAAAAACTGCGTTTGGTATTTTTATAGTATATTTTAAAGGCAATATGGTATAATTTAACTTTTATTCAAAGCTGTAGCTTCCCTAGTTGTTAGTTTTGTTGAAAATGTTTGATATGTACTAGAATATTATGAAATGAATATAACATATACTGTGTTTCGGTATTTTTGTGGTATATTTTTTAAGGACATTACCGCATTAATTTTCTGTTATTGAAAGTTACAGCTACAGTTTTCTTGTTTGTTAGTGTAGGTGAAAATCTTTGGAATATAGCAGATTGTATATATATGAGAATATACTGCGTTTGGTATTTTTATAGTATATTTCAAAGATAATTCCGCCTTATTTTGTTTTTATTAAAAGCTGTACCTTTCTTACTCGTCAGTGTTGGGGTAAATGTTTGAAATATAGTATATTATTAATATACTGCATATGGTATTTTTGTAGTATATTTAAACGGAAAATTCGCATTGTTTGCTTTTATGGAAAGTTGTCGCTTTCTTAGTTGTTAGAAATGATAATAATGTTTGGAACATTTATATGAAAAATACTGCAATTGGTATTTTTTTAGTATATTTTAAAGACAATATATTTTGCTTTTATGAAAAGCTGTAGCTTTCTTATTCATCAGTGTTGGTGAACATAGCACATTAATAATATACTGCATTTGGTATTTTTGTAGTATATTTTAAGTGCAAAGCTGTTAGTGACAATGTTTAATAAATTGACTGTACAGTTTATCTTATCATTATCCTTTGTTGCACATTTTAATGTACATATATCTGTCGCATCTGTTGCGTAACTATGCATAGTATTTATAGATCTATACTATATGTATGTACTCGTATATGGGAACGTGATGATTAAGACGACAGCTGAGAGTACGTGCCTGGGCGCATTACGAGTATTCGCATTGCTTTGCATTGCATTTTCATTCATAAATTTCACACTGAGTGAAATGAAATGAAAAATGAATTCTCTGCCCTGTGCTGCAGTCAATGACCAGGCGATGAGCAGCTGATTTCCACTCACAAATCGCTCTATATAGTATTCGATTATATACTTATTCTATGTATACTACGTATACTTTATTTTTGTTCTCTGTGTGTGTACCTGTGTTCCTGATTCTCTTGTTGTTCTGCTGACGACGATGATGATGATCAAGATGATATTCTTATTTGCATTGTAATCATTTTTACATATATATGTACAATAATATACAATCTGTGAACTTCCTGGGCCTATCTCAGTCATCAAAATGTCAAGTCGCAGAGCAAAACAAGTTTAACAAATTGTCCACAATAAAAGCAGCTTCATTGTTTGACCTAGAAAACTACTCTTAATGGGGTCGATATAAGGCAAGAAAAGTAAAAACTTCAAGCATGATAATAATTCCATAATCCAAAAAAAAAAAACGAATGCGAAGCGTGTTTATCACGTTGAGTTTTTAAGTCTTCCAATTTCTGCAAGTCTTGTATTATATTTTCTGTCTTTTCATTTTCTTTGTATTCGGAAATGGCTTTCAATGCAGTTGTTATCTTCTTGTTTGAGTCTGCAAGTTTTCAGACCTTCAACGCGGGTTTCAAGCTCAAGCATAATCAGCAATTTCACAAAAAATACAAGTAAAAAGCCAAAACAAGAATACAAAAAAGAAAAATATATACACTTTCATATATAGTACTTGTATTCAACAGTTGGCCGTGATGTTGTGTTGTAAAGATTGTGATGATGTTTTGTATTTTTGCAAAAGCAAATAAATAACATTATGACCAAGAATTACAGCTGCACAAAATGATATAGGAGTGCAACAAAACAAAACAAAAAGTGACGCAAATTGACTCTTTTGAAAAAAAAAATGCAACCGAGAATCTTCTGCCTTAAGCTTATCAGCTTATCAAAAGCGAGAGAGAGAGAGCTTACAAGCCTTATAAATTATATTTATACTAACATGTATGAAGAGCATTATAGTAAGCACACTTCCGAGCAAAACTGTTGCCGGGCAGAGATGAATCAATTGCATCTGGCGTCTTATCAACTGCACATGATAATGATGATGATGATGCTCAAATGACTTGCAACGACGTCTTGAATGGAGGATTTCAAGTGAAATGTTTTCCTTCTCCATCTATGCCCATAAAACAAAAGAAAAAAACACTTGTTGGCCATAAACTCAAGCGCAAGTCAAATAAAAAATAAATGCACTTGCATTAATTCTCACACAACAACTGCGTATACGTAATGTTGAAATGCGCATTCAAAAAGAGGAAATAAGCAGCTGATGTTTCTGTTTTTTTTTTTGCTTGTTTCATTATTATTTTTCTTCTTTTTTTGTTTTTGTTAATTTATCAATTGATGTGAGAAACAAACAGAGATAAGGTCGCTGATCAGTGGAGCGAAAGAAAGAAAGCGATTTCCGTTATCCATTTTCCGTTTCTCAATTGTATCTTTGTATTAACCAAAAGCTTCTAGAATTAAAAGTAAAAGTCGAAGAGAGTTTTTTGCAATTTTATTAGATTTTAAAGACATCTGCGAAAAGCAGAATTAATTTGATTCATTTGGATCATTGTGACTCACGTATTGTTTAGAGGTGTTAAATGACTCTCATTGATTGTGTTTTGTTTGTATTTCAACGAAGTTTTATTATGTTTGTATTTATTGCATACACAGTCCTTTATTTAAAAATGTCTTCATATGACATAAGTATGCTTAAATGGAAATAATACAAGTAATAATAGTAGAAAAAGTTGAAAGTATAACAAAAATATTAGAAAACTTTAAATACAGCAGAGATTGTAATGAATTGCGATATATTAAATAGTTCTGTTCAGGTTTCATTAGTAACAAATTAAATATTAAATATCTCTGTTGTATTCTAAATAGTCCTGATCAGATTTCATTTGTAATAAATACAATACTAATATCTCTGTTATATATTCTTAAAAGTCCTGATCAGGTTTCCTTAGCATTCAATTAAACACCAATACATACTGCAATATACTAAATAGTGTCGATCTGGTTTCATTTCTAATACCAAATATCTCTGATACATACTAAATTGTTCTGAACAGATTTTTTATGTAATAAATTATATACCAAATATCTTTTTTTATATACTAAATAGTTCTGATGAGGTTGCATTTGTAATAAATGAAATACCAATATGCACTGCAATATAGTAAATAGTCCTATTGAGGTTGAATACCACATATCTTTGCTTTATACTAAATAATCCTGATCAGATTTCATTTGTAATAAATTAAATACCCAACATCTCTGCTATATACTAAATAGTCCTGTTGAGGTTTCCGTTTTCCGATAAATTAAATACCAAATCCTGATCAGATTTCATTTGCAATAAATTAAATAATAATTATCTCTGCTTTATACTAAATAATCCTGTTCAGGTTTCAATTCAAGTTTTTGTCGGTTGTGTTTTTGACTTTTATGCTCGACTTGTCTCCAGTTTGATGCGATACAATTGTATCTAGAAATGAATGTCTGCCTGGTTTTGTGCTCAGTTTCATTTTTATCTCTGTCTGTCATCGTCGACTGATAAAATGAAACTTTTGCCTGATAGCTGGTAAGACAATTGCGACTAATTGCGAGGCGACAAAAATAACTTTATGAAAAATGTGGCACAATTTTCATGCTCAGTTACTAGACGAGTGAATGAGTGAATGAGTGTATCTTTTGGGTTGCGATCGAAGGGTAGATTGTAGAATTGTAATTGTAAAGCATCTCTTGGATACAGATACAGATACAGATACAGATACAAATGTATCTATGCTGTGTGTTTGTGTTGTGGGAACAGCATTAATGCTGCATTAATTGATCAGCAGTGCCGCTTTAATTGTGCGTCTCGTGGAATGTCACATCACAGAAAATTTGTTGGCGTCGTCGCATTTTGATTGACTAAATTACCAAAGAGGGCATGGCAAAGGGGGCGGGAAAAGGGGGGGAAGGGAAGGGAAGCTAGCTGTAAAGAAAAAAAAGTTCTAGATGCTGACGATGATGCTGATGCTGTATTGACTGACTGACTGAGTGAGTGAGTGAGTGTATTCGTTATTCACAGTTCCTGTTTGGTCACGTAGACATTTGACAATAATTGGAACTCGTGTTGTTGCTGTTCTGATTGTTGCTACTAATTCTTGTTGTTTTTTTTCTCTTTTTTTTTCATTTTTATATGTTTCTATTTTATTTTATTATTCTTTTTTTTCTCTTGCTTCTTCTTTTTGTTCAACTTATGTACACATTTTTGTGTGATTATATTCTTCACTTGTTGTTTTTATTGTTGTTGTTGTCGCTGGACTACGTAAGAATATACGAAAGTCAAAAAACACAAAAAATATCTATATATAGAAAGCAAAATCAAATGCAAAAGCAAAGGCAAAAAAAAAAAGCTTATGTCGCTCTGGGAGCGATTTGTGTTTTGTTTTCATGTTGTTGTTGGTGTTTTTTGTATGTTTCGCATACCCTGTAATCACTCGAAATGAGGGTATGCAAAGGGCATATGTGTTTGGCAAGCGAGCAACAAGTTCTCGCTGCTTCTTCTGCATTCAATTCTCTTCTACAGAGTATCTCTCTGTCTCGTGAGACAATCTTTTATTATTTTGATTCGCTGCTATCAATAAATCGCACTCACATTTATGTAGATTGTGTTTCTTCTTATTTTTATTATTTATTGTTGTTGTTGTTGTTGTTGTTGATGCTACATTTATTTTATGTCAAATACGGGGAACACTCAAGAACAGTGCTCAACGTCATTCGCATTTCAATTGATCAGTGTTAATCATGAAATGCTTGAAAATTGATTCGATTGAACATCGTTGAGGACTGGAATGACACCTGTTTGGACTGGAAATTGGAAGCTGAAAGCTGGTAAAGGAGAGAAAAGGAAAGAATAGCCAAGCAAGCATGCTTGCTCTCAAATGCTACAGTGTTTTTTTTTGCTTACCCCTGACCCCTGACCTCATGCCCCTGCGCTGCCCCCACACATGAGGCATTTATTTATAGCCACCCAAAGACAATAGGAAACAACAACAACAACAACTGAAACATGTTTATGTTTGCCGAATGCTTTTGTTTTCCTTCTTGTTTCATTTCTCAATTTGCTACTCACATGAAACTGTTCGTTCGCTCTCTTGGCTCTCTCGCTCACGATCTGGATCCGATGCTTGTTCTCTTGTTCGCTCGCTCTCACTCTCTCTGCTGTAGCTTAGCGCTCTTGATGTTTTGTTGCTGTCGCTGACGCTCTTGTTGTTGGCGAAATTTTCGTTGAGTTTGATTCGTTTACGTTTTCGTTTTCACATTTGCAATTCGAAGAATACCAAAAAAACAAATGGCAAATACAACACTCAAAGAAAAAGCAGCAAAACAAAAAAAAAAATAATAAGAACACAAATCGAAAACTTTGAAAAATGTTTCAACGCAGAAATTTTGCACACGCGTTTTACAGTCGCTGTTGTTCTTGTTGTTATTGTTGTTGTGGTGGAAATGTTTTGATTATTTTGTGGTTTATTTCTTTAAATTTGGATATCGTTGCTTTTTTGTTGTGAAGATCGAGATCATGCGCTCTGTCGTTTGTAGGCGCGCGTGTGTGTGAGTGTATTGTGTGTATTTTGTGGCAAGTTGAATGCACTTTTTGTTGCACAGATCAAAATTCGTGAATGCGAATGTTTTGTTGTGTGTGTGTGTTGTACTTCTAGCCGTGGTGCTGACTCTGCGTGTACTCGTATCGCTCCTGGCCAAGCCAGAGATTGTGATCCTCGCAGCCGCTCTCAAAAGCCACACGCCAGTGCAACATTACAACAAAATGTTGCCCGCAATTGTTTTTGCCTTGCGGCAAATCTTCACGACTATGATGAACACTTTTTCCTCCCTTCAAAGCTGCCAGCAGCAGTTACACAGTTCTCAGATTTCCTTGCTAAGGATGCACCGCAACAACACAGACGTATGCGTAACGTGACGTGACGACAGCTCTCTTACGCATAGAACGATTAACCGATAGTCACGATACCTTAACCGATAACGTAACGCACTCTGCAAGTGGTGAACCGAGTTGTGGTGGCGGGTGAACTTTTGACTGAACTGTTTGCGAGCAGCGTTGAGCGGCAACTGTTTGCAGCATTTGGCGATTCTGATCGCTTTGACTTCGCTTCGCTTCGTGTTCGGCTGCTGCGCTGCTTTCGCTTCGTTCTTCGGAGAAACGAAAACGAAGATGCTGACGATGACTACGTCACAGCACAAACTGCTCTCGCTCTCTAGCTCTCTCTCTTTCGCTCTCGCTCTTCGTTGTGCGTAGTTGTTGCTCAGCAGTTAGCAGGACACTGATAAGCATCGGGTTATCTGATTGGCTTATCGCAGATTTGTCAAGTGCCACCATAGAGGTGATGAAGGTGATATATGTGGGGATGTTTGCAAGTATGTCGGCCTGTCTGTGAAGTACACTGACTTTTTTTTTTACGATCGTTGCTGAGATTCCAACACTGAGAAAAAAACAACATGAAATCACTCAGGTATTATTCCCGGAATTCATAGTATTCACACTCATTCACACTCATATTCAATTTTCATATTTGCTGCAAAGTGTAAACAGAATCCTAGGTCAAGTGAGATTTCAATTTTTCTTTCAATATGCGCATAAAGAGTTCACATTTGAAGATCAACCGATTTCCGTATACACGCTATATATGTATGTAAGTCCCCCGATTCGCACATAATAATTATAATTGCTATATGTTTGCTTTGTTCTGTTTGTTTTGTGTGTGTGTGTGGGGCTCAGTGTGCTTTAGATAATAAGTAGTTAGGATGCAAGATGCTGGCAACGGTGGCAAAAACAAACGGTAATCTGTTTTTGTGGTGCCCAAGGTATGCGATACGATGATAATACTCCAAGCTATATAATGGGATTGTAAACATATACCGACGAGTGCCATGCGAACCCATCGCAATACGCTTTTAATACTAGTTCAGCCGAACCGTGTTAAGATCTAAGCAAATAAATGGGGAATCAACTATTTACAAACATATAGCATGTAAACATTTGGAGCGTACCATCCCCAATAAACGTGATACGATCGCATTCAAAGAAAACCCAACTCCTCGAAAAAGTTAGATATGCGAATATGATTCACTCGCCATAAAACACCTATCTCAAATTATAGCAATTGTTAATTAGAATAATAATAGTTATTTGTCGCACAGAAACCAACTCTATAGCAAGAAAGTATTATCGGAAGATAGTCTCTACAGTTTATTATATAGTAAATTCTACGCATATCTCGTTTAACTATTTTTAGCATACTCTTTTTATATATTACACTGTTTATTATATAGTAAATTCTGCGCATATCTCGTTTAACTATATTTAGCATATTTTTCATGCTTTATGATGGAATTAAAAAACAAAAACTTAAAATATTAGAGAAAACAAGAAAAACTTCTCTTACAAAACTTATTTAGCGAAAAAACAGGTCATTATTTATATAATATCATCAAAAACTTATTATAAACACTTTCCAAATATTTGTTGTAATCTGATGATTATCTTGGCTGTTGTAAAAGTAGCTGAAAGATCATACTTACTTGATATAGGCTAAGTAAAATGATCTCTAATATTATACTTTAATTAAATAGAAACCAATTTCTTGATTTAAGTCTAATATCATGTGCTAACTTTAAGTTATAATTATTCTAATGATTGCTAATATTGGTTTAACCTTTAAACTCTTTTCAGTTCATTAAGTCAAGGATTTAAAAACCTCTTCTGTTCAAGGGATTCTTCAACATAGAAGGCAAACCTTACCGGTATGGACGGGTTCGCTTTGAGGCAGCTTTTTTCAGCCTTGGTTGAATTTATAGTCGAGTCGAGTCGAGTCGAGAGGCAATTGCAATGAAGCTTCGATAAAACACAACAAAAATGAAATGAAATGAAATGAAATAAAATAAAGAGACGATGCATCCAATTTGTGGCCGCCTGTTATCATCATCGAAGAGCATTCGTTAATTGGGTTGACGACATCTCCGATGTCACTATCTACCTATCGAGGGATGTGCACTCACTCACAACAACGGCCACAATCGCGACTCTATTGAGATCTATATATGTTCAGCGTATTCATGTGAATATTCTAATCAGTCTTGAGATTGCGTCATGCGGTTTTTTTTTTGTGTTCTTCTTGTTGTGTGTCATGTGATTTGATAGCAGAGCATTGAAAGATTTTCGAAATGCCTGAAGTCAATGTTCGAAGTTCGCACCTTTTATACCCTAAGCAGAAATCTAATTTCGATCAAAGTTTTGGGATACTCAGTGTCACATCGTAAGTGCTCGGGTATATATGTTGTTATTACGTATTATTGGGTTCGCAATCCAGTTCTGAGAATCAGGGTGAATGCATTCCAGATTCCCGATACCCGATTCACGTTTAATGTAATGAAATTATTGAATGATTTAAGTACACAACGCGATCATGTCGATTCAGTGTTTTAGATAATCAAACAAAACAAACGTCGAACTCAAATCAACTCAACTCAACTCTTGTTTGTTGGCCTTTTAATTGATCTGATTTATCTTGCTGAAATTCGCTTGTGGCATACGAAAAACTGTCAGTTAAGCTCGTTTACAGTTATGCGCATTCAACTGTCAACTGTCCGTTAACCCCCTCCCCCAAACGCCTCCTCTTTAGGCCTGGTTTCGAATTGAGTCTAGGCTTGAAATTGTCTTGGGAACTCAGGTAATGCTTTCTCAGAGAATGCGTCATATTTCTTCTTTTTTTTCCAGCTAACTTGCGATCATTCGTTGTGGGTTTTTCGTTTCGTACTTTGTTTTTCTTTATAGCTCAAACGTGATCTGAACCATTTGAGTTAAGAGACTCGACTTGCAGTTGTTGTTGTTGCTAATTTGCGGAATGAATTGACAAGAAGCCGCATCGGTTTGCTTTGTTTTTTGCTTTTGCCAATAGGTATCACACGTCCGGAGGCCTTATCTACCCAGCCTCAGTTTCAGTTCCATTTCCACTTGCAGTCCCCAAAGACCGTCAATCGCACAATCTTTGGCGACCTTTTTTTTTTTTAAGTTTTGTTTAGGTTTCTTTTGAGTACATTCGAGTGCTCGTGTCTGCATCAATTAGATAAGTTGGCCAAAATTTATAGACAATGATAAGACTTTCGAATCTTTATGGGCCAAGCTCAACGACTGCGTCGCTGACAGAACAAGAATCAGCATCAGCCACAGCCACAGCATCAGCATCATTGTTGTTGGCTACGGGAAGCGCTTAGAGAGCTTAACCCAGCACTGTCATCGCTGCCGCCTCGTTATCAATCGGCATTAGGCTTATCGCGCTAGGTAAACAACAGAATCACAGCAGCAACCAGACAATAACAACAACAACAACAACATTCGCCACGAGTGCGACTTCAATTCTTTACACTTTGCTGTCCATGCGACATGACTTTTTGTTTTTCTTGCCAGGATCAAACGGCAGCTAAAAGTGTACTCCAAAATGTACCACTTTTTTTTTATATGTACAACAATATACTATATTGAATAATGTAATTCAGTAATCAGAACTATTTGCGTGAATTTAAGAATCAAAAATGTAATCAGTAAAAAAACAAACCATTTAGTTGAAGTTTCCTTCTTTTTGAGGCTAGTTCGATATAACAATCTTCCGTATGTAGCTAAAATACAATACAGTAAGTACATTTGATTCCATAGAAAAATGTGCGCATTAAAGAAAGTGTGCTACCAAATTTATTTAAGGATTGCGCTTGATTGATTGATAGTAATAGTTATCCTGATTTTGGAAAGATAACTAATCACGAGATCCTTAACGAATCGGCAAAGATATGGCCGAAAAACAAAGATAATAAAGCCAATTTGTTATCGGCCACAAGTAATTTAGTAATGTAACTCTGCTTGCTACTGATTTATGATTTCCTAGTATTACATTTGTCAGCAAGTAACTTACCTTTTTGGGTAAATAGTATCGATCTGCATTCAAAGCTTAAAATAATAGTAATAAAGTTCAGATAAAAGTCCGAAAATATCTCAAGTCCACTGTCCTTTGGCACAAGGATTGCTTCTATAAAGACAAACTGATCCAAAACAAACACTTGCTATAAGAATTCAATTGCAGTTTGTAGGCTGTTAATTAACAGCTTAGTAGCGCCATCTATGGTTCGTTGGCGCAATGAATTGCTGCACGCGCTGTGTTATTAAATTTTTGTGGCATACTTTGAGGAGTGAAATTGCTGCCATCAAATTGGCAAATGACTTTGCTGTGTTTCTGCTTGCTGCTGATTTATGTTCGCCTGGTCTTTCATTCGCTGACTTACAACTTTTTCGGCATTCGCGACTGCTTTAATTGCTCTACTATTGAAATTTTCCACAGGTACGAATAAAACACCCGATAAATAGCTCTATACTATATATATGCTTTGAATATGGTACAGGACATAGTCAAGATATAGCTTGTTTTCAAAACAGGATATTCGATTTCTTGCCAGACTAGTATGGAACTTACCTTTTTGTAATTTGGATACATAGTTCTATTGATCTGCATTTAAAGCTTTAAATAAAAGTAATCAAGTACAGATAAAAGCCCGAAAATATCTCCAATCCACTGTCCGTTGGCACAAGGATTGATTCTATAAAGACAAACTGATCCAAGACAAACACTTGCTGCAAGAATTTAATTGCAATTTGTAAGCTGGTTATTAATGCTTAGCAGCGCCATCTATGGTTCGTTGGCGCAATGATTTGCTGCACACGCTGTGTTTTTAAATTTTCGTGGCATACTTTGAGGAGCGAAATTTGCTGTCAACAAATAAGCAAGTGATTTGCTGTGTTTCTGCTTGCTGCTGATTTATGTTCGCCTGGTATTTCATCCGCTGACTTACAACTTTTTCGGCATTCGCGACTGCTTCAAGTGGTCAAGAACAGCAACAGATGATGGCAAAATCTGCCCAGTTTGCAAATGAAATACCAGGAGAACATAAATCAGCAGCAAGCAGAGCTACAGCCAGTCATCTACTAAATTAGTGGCGTCATCCATTTGAGCGCCAATTTCAAATTTGAAAGTAACCGACTAAAAAAAACCAATCCGTTAAAATTCAAGAATATTTTATTTTTTATTATTTTTGCTTCCTTTTTGCCATTTCCTGGTCATTTGAAGGACAATCGGGATGTGCTTTGGCACAAGGATAGATTTAGTAAATACAAACCGATTAGCATACTATAAAGGACGAATATCCTTACAGGATCCTAAATAAAGGATACAGGCTATAACTTGAGTATGTCCTTGCGTATCGTGGCAAGCGATATATCAAACTGTACGTATTAATGAGGCCTATCGACTGACCAAAGGACATTCCAATCGTCCTTGTAGTTCACGAGTTATCCTTTGGAACTTAAACCAAAAAATTACAACTTCTTTATCCTTAGATGATCTCATCATTTTTTGATGCCAATCGATAGAAGAGGTCCTTGCGATTCAAACAAAACATGTCCTTTGAAAATCCGGCAGGATATGGCCGAGATATAGCATGTTTTTGAAAAAAAACCCTTGTTGCACCCCCAAAGTATGCTATAAAAATTGGATTTTCTGAGCGCCAAATTCAAATTTGAAAATAACACAAAAAAAAACAAAACTGTTTTTAACAGTAATAAAACAACAGAGGATTATTTGAACAGTCGTTTAACAGATTTGATTTTTTGTCTGTTATTAGAAAATTTTAAATTTGAAATTGGCGCTCAGAAAATCCAATTTTTATAGCATACTTTGGGGGTGCAACAAGGGTCTTTTTTCAAAAACATGCTATATCTCGGCCATATCCTGTCGGATTTTCAAAGGACATGTTTTGTTTGAATCGCAAGGACCTCTTCTGTCGATTGGCATCAAAAAATGATGAGATCATCTAAGGATAAAGAAGTTGTAATTTTTTGGTTTAAGTTCCAAAGGATAACTCGTGAACTACAAGGACGATTGGAATGTCCTTTGGTCAGTCGATAGGCCTCATTAATACGTACAGTTTGATATATCGCTTGCCACGATACGCAAGGACATACTCAAGTTATAGCCTGTATCCTTTATTTAGGATCCTGTAAGGATATTCGTCCTTTATAGTATGCTAATCGGATTGTATTTACTAAATCTATCCTTGTGCCAAAGCACATCCCGATTGTCCTTCAAATGACCAGGAAATGGCAAAAAGGAAGCAAAAATAATAAAAAATAAAATATTCTTGAATTTTAACGGATTGGTTTTTTTTAGTCGGTTACTTTCAAATTTGAAATTGGCGCTCAAATGGATGACGCCACTAATTTAGTAGATGACTGGCTGTAGCTCTGCTTGCTGCTGATTTATGTTCTCCTGGTATTTCATTTGCAAACTGGGCAGATTTTGCCGTCATCTGTTGCTGTTCTTGACCACTTGAAGCAGTCGCAAATGCCGAAAAAGTTGTAAGTCAGCGGATGAAATACCAGGCGAACATAAATCAGCAGCAAGCAGAAACACAGCAAATCACTTGCTTATTTGTTGACAGCAAATTTCGCTCCTAAAAGTATGCCACGAAAATTTAAAAACACAGCGTGTGCAGCAAATCATTGCGCCAACGAACCATAGATGGCGCTACTAAGCATTAGTAACCAACTTACAAATTGCAATTAAATTCTTGCAGCAAGTGTTTGTTTTGGATCAGTTTGTCTTTATGGAAGTAATCCTTGTGCCAAAGGACAGTGGATTTGAGATATTTTCGGCCTTTTATCTGTACTTTATTACAATTATTTTAAGCTTTGAATGCAGATCAATAGAACTATGTATCCAAATTACAAAACGGTAAGTTCCATACGGACCTGGCAAGAAATCGAATATCCTGTTTTGAAAACAAGCTATATCTCGACTATATCCGTACCTGTGGAAAATTTCATTAGTAGAGCAATTAATTTAGTTGTTAATAGTTGGCGTCACAATTCAATTCGCTGAAATTGTGCCTTTATTTATTTAGTATTTTCTTTTGCTGTTTTTATGTTTTTGTTGTTGTTGAACAATTTACAATAAACGCGGCCGATTGCATTCCCGTTATTGGCTAGCCTAAGAAGTCGCGATATATAGAGACCGAAATTGAACTCGATGATGAGCTATTTTTCTTGTTGTTGTTGTTGGGGGGAGGAGTTTTTGGGATTCTAGATTCCGATACGGTTTCAATTTCAATTTGATATTCATGTTCGGTAAAGTTAATTAAAGTTTGCATCTCTGATTTCGATATATATATATAGTACATACATAGAAGTTATGTGTAGTTCGGCTCAAATACATTCAAGTATACATACAATAGGTACAATACATTTAGCTATGCTTAGTACGTCTGCTTTAATTATGATTTGTAATTAATTAGTTATTCTGTTTGCTTCCTTCTCTATTCGTATGTCGTTTTTTTGTATCTGATTTACTTCTCTTGGCATTTACGAGTAGTTGACGTTTATTTCTACAATTTTGGGAGTAAGTTTTAGTAGTAAATCAATAAATGGGATACAACATACCATCTTCTTCTTCCTCGAAGTAATACAAAAACCGATTGAAATTGCTTGAGTACTTAGTTGTTTTCTTTCCTTTTTCTTCTTTATATGTTGTATGTATTATACGTAGTAGAACAATCTTGTACATAGTTAAATATATATATATTGTTTATGTTTATTACTCTTCATATATTTTCTTCTTTTGTTTTTTTAGTTTTGTATATTTCTTATAAGATTTCTTCTAGATTTTTCTTTCCATCTCTTTTACACTGAACGGTGGGCAATAAAGGAAACGACAACAAAATTGTGTTGAAAATAGTTTAACAATATTTTGAGAATCAAATTAAGCATAACATTAACAATGAATTAGCCAATTTCAACAGTTGAAAGTTGCTGTAGTTTCTGCTCAATCTTGGCATTTTTAGTGTTGCATCTTTCATTTTACATTCGCACTCGCATTTTGCCTTTGTAATGTGTTTTTTGGTTTTGTTATTTTACTTTTGATTTGTTTCCATTGCATTTGCATGAAAATAGATTGAAATTTGACTACCAACATGCGGTTGCGGTTCTTTGCTACATTGAGATTGTATTTTTTGTTTTTTTTTGTTGTTTTGGAATACAATATTTATGTTAAATATTAATAATAATTATGTTTTGTTCGGTTTTCTTTCGGGTTTGTATACGTTTAAAATTAGACACCATTTACAATTACAAACATACAATACAATTACATACACAAAGAGATTTAATTTTATTTTGGTTTTTTTTTTACTTCTGCTTGCTTTTGCTTATTTCTTTGGTTTTTTCTTTGATCGCAGCCTAAAAGCAGGCAACACTTTTTTTGTTTGTTGATCGCGTCATGTGTGTGTGAAAGATGTGCGTGTGTGTGTGCGTATATGATACTAATACGTCTTAGCTGGCTTACGAATAAACTATATATATATATGTTGTTGTAAGTAGTTCCTAAACCGATTTCGCCTCGACAACAATTGAGAGATATTCGGCGATGCAAATGCAACATTTTTTGCATTTTTTTTTTAGTTGTATACGTATGCATAAGTATGTGTTTATGCATGCGTGTCTGTGTGTGCGTATCTTGTTGTATTCCCATTAATTCTTAGCCCTTGTTTGTAAGCGTAGTCAACAGCTGGCGCATTTGTCGAGCTCAGAAGCCGCACTTCAGATTCACGATTCAACTTTAATTCAATGTGTCTACCTCTCTCTCTCTCTCTCTTTCTTGATTTGATTGCCCTGACACATTCTGAGTAGCTGCGCTACTTTGTCTCCCTCTCTCTCTTTCTGTCTCTGTCCTTATCTTCTGCCTAACTGTTGTGCTCTCTTTGTAATGTCTTGGTAAAGCTCTCATTTGACGATTATTTTTCGAAAAATTTGAAATTCTTTTGTGTTTTAGTCGTCATTCTCAACATTTTCCCTGTCCTCTATTGTCTATAGTTCAGTTAACTCTTTCAACCTCTCTCTCTCTCTCTCTCTCTATTACCCTCATTCGCCTTTTCTGTCTGAATGCCGCTTTCTGATCTCAACAAAACGTGCACAACTTGTCAGCAACTGTTTATAATACTTGTATATATATATAAATATATTTAGTAGTTATACATATATGTAGACAAAGACACAACAAAATTTGAAAATATTTCATAGTTTTTTAAGTTTAAGAACTTCAAGTTTATCTTTGTTGCGTTTAGCGATATGTGAATGTGTCTGTGTGATAAAAATATGATGACATGATAGTCATATGAAGAAAGAAAGGTATAAAGCGTCATATTATGTGTAAAACGAGTCGAAGATGATGTTGTGGCAAATAGCGACGAGTGACGAGTTGCGATATGGCGAGTAACGAGTTAACAAGTTAACGGTATAACGTGTGAGAGAATGTATGAATGTCAGCTTTCGATTTTGTCTGATTCGATTGTTCGTTTGTTTCCTCTATCTTTGTCTTAATTTGTTTTTACGTTTTGTTAGTTGTTGTAACATGACTAATACAATTATATAGTAAGTACTCGTTAGTTAATTTGCTAAGTTCGCTTGCTTTCTTTTGACAGTTGCTTGTTGTGGTTAAATTTTTCAGTTTGTTAATCGTTTACTATATATTCATATTTATGCTAATTACCTAAGTGATTATTTCATATACGTTTTGTTTGTTTGTTTGGTGTTTTCGGTTGCATTTTGACAATTGCATGGTATGGCTTTTTTTGTAATTCTCTTCTGCTTTTATCGACTCATCATCTCAGCTGCATCGTTACACATTCTACTCTTTACGTTTTCACTTCCACTTTTGTGCTTTCGTTTCTGATTGCATTCCATGTCGAGAAGCACTTGGCAGTTGTTTTTTTAATTCAATTTTGTTTTTGTTTTAAATATTTAATATATATGTATATAGCTTTTTGTTATATACTTTGTTTTCAGTGGTGTTTTCGTTACGTTTGTTGAGTTAGTTAGTTGGAAAAAAGAGTTCTTCGGGAGAATAGCGTTGAAGTCAAGGACAGAAGGTTTGTGCGCTTCGTTTGCGCTGGGCACATAAGGTTAACAATAATCAAAAATAAAGAAATGAAATCAAATGACATTTAGAACCCACACACGCGACCTAATGGCAATGGCAAATAGGCAAGTTAGGTAGGTATGCATAATAATAATAATAATAATAAGTTAACAACGTTAAACACATCGAAGTATGCGCGCAACTTTTACACATACACACACACACACACACACTCAATTTTCCGACTGCTCGATCTTGCCCTCAAACGTTGTGAAGTCTGCCTCAATGCTGAAGAATCAACCGGAGCCGGAGGCTGCGACCGGCTGCAAATGGCGCAACGTATCTCAACGTTTCACCCCAAACAGATTGGGTATGGACTTGATCTTTTTGCGCGAACAGTTGAGATAATCCTTGTACATTTCGGAGCGCAGATAACGCGAATACGAATCGCTCTTCATCAGGTGATACACATGCGAGGCGGCCACATCGAAGCACCAGCGATTGGGTCCGCTTGGCGAATTCACCGCCTCGCGTGCCAATTCCACCGACTTGGAGTCCACATTCACCGGACACGGTGCATCCGGGGCGAGAAACTCTTGCCAGATCTTCTGTATGGCTTCCTTAATTTCCGACTGTGGCAGCGCTTTCATCTCCTGCACCGATTCCCAGAATCTGCAACACGCAAGTCAAATAAGTAATCGTGATTGAATTTTGTCACGTGTTAAGCTCACTCACTTCAGATTCTCGCCACTGTATTCCTTTTCCAAGAACTTGGTAAACTGATCACGTCCAATCGCATCGTTGAGCAGCTCACGCAAACTAAATGCCCATCGCTTGACACGACGAACAGGAACTTCTTTGCTGCTGGCAAAGCATGGATAAATTGTTATTTGAAATGAATAGTTTAATATTTCGGAATGAGCTTACCTATTCTTTTCGGTATCCCACATCTCGGTGCTGTCCGTTTGCCAGGGATTGGGCAGCTCCGGCGAGGTTATAAAGTAATCAAACTCATTGTACTGATCGTAGTAGGCGACCAAACTGAAATAAACGAAGAATCGAGTTTAATAAACATATTTCCAACTTAAAAATATTACTTATATTTATCCTTCTAATACCTAAGAGTGCCTTAAGGCAAACATATTTTAAATGTGTAACAAACTTACTTAACTTAATGAATTACTTTGTAAGTTACTTATATTTAAACATCTAATACTCAAAAGTGCCTTAAGGCGCAAACATGTTTAAAATGTGAATAAATTCTTACATAAATAAAGTAATTCCTTTATAAGTTACTTATTACTTATATTTATCTATCTAACACCCAAGAGTGCCTTAAGGTTCATATATTTCGAATGTGTAAAGCAACTGACATAACTAAATGAATTACTTTGTAAATTACTTATATTATTACTTGAATTTATCCTTGAGGCATTTGTATTACCTACAGTCATTTGAATAATACTTGTCAGTTGGCAATAATCAATTGAAAAGCCTTAATACAAAATATTTGACAAGTGCCTCAAGGCAAACATGTATAAAATGTGTATAAAAACTTACTTAAATAAAGTCATTACTTTGTAAGTTACTTATATTAAGCCTTCTAATACTCAAGAGTCCCTCAAGGCACACATATTTGTAATGCGTAAGAAAACTGACTTAACTAAATGAATTACTTTGTATATTACTTATATTATTACTTATATATTTAACCATCTAATAGCCAAGAGTGTGTCTTGAGGCACGCATTAAATAACTTGTATTTGAATAATAGTTGTCAGTTGGCAATAATCAGATATCAAATGTTTATGTCCAACTGATAAATCGACTTCAATTGAAGAGTCTTTCTTCTTTTTAAATAGTGCCTCAAGAAAACTCTAATCTTGTTGGTGTTACTCACGCTTCGGCCGCCTTGGACACTTTGATTGTGCGCCGCTCGAGCTTCTGCTTGCGCAGGGCAATGATGCGGGTCAGTTGCTCGACGGGATTCTTGGACACGGAGGCGCCAGCGGAGCCAGTGCCGTGACTGGAGCCGCCGCGTCGATACGCCTTCTTGATATCAATTTCGGTGGTATTTACGCAGCCCGGCATCGGTCGATGGACATCCCAAAAGGCGCGCTCCTGCGAATCCAGCACTTTGCGTTCCAGTTTGTCCCGCTTCTTGGCCACCTTGCTCTGCGATTCAGCCTATCACAATAATGGGTTATCAATATATTAGATGTACACTTTAAATGATTGTGACCAGTCTCTCTTTACCTGCATGAATATGAATTCCCATTTGCGTGAAAACATCTTCTGCAGCTTGGCGAGATTCTCGGCCTCGTAATCCGCCAACTCGAGACGCGTTTTATTCTGCATCGTTCGCTTGCACAGGTACACCGCATAATCCGTGTTCTCTGGCTCCCAGCAGTTCGATGGCCAAAAGTATGGTGTCTGAAATCTGTACACATAAAGATTTTCAATAGTCGCCTAAATGTATGCAACACTTTTTCCGGGGGGCAACTCACCTGTAAAATGTGCCATCGTTTTTAACGGTCAGCGCATGATCATCGATGGGAAATATATAGCCATGAGAGCTGAGGAGATGGGCAAAATGCAGCGCCTCGGTCACATCTTCCACATCAAAGTTCTTCAGTATCCAGGCAACCAAATCGGCGCCCGTAAACACCGATGGCACTTTGCTCATAAACGCCTTCACGGTGCGCACAGCGACGCCGCTCGACTCTGCCTGCATCTTCTCAATGATCGCTTCCATCTGAAGTGGAGAAAATAAAACGAAATTTACCAATTGAACATTCTACAATAATATACAGTTTAAAGAATTTCATTCTTATTGCCAAGCATTTCAATTGGCTTAAAAAAAGAGGAAGCTTTCCAATTGGCATTTCAATTCTTGCACTGTTAATCTACATCAACATTCTTCTTGCACTGTTAAGCTCATGTAAATCTACATAAATATTCTTCATGCACTGTTAATCATAGGTTGATCTACATTAATATTCTTCATCCACTGTTAAGCTCATGCTAATCTCTTTATCAATAATCTTCTTGCACTGTTAAGCTCATGTTAATCTACATACATATTGAATGAGGAATGATTATTTGATGATTATGATAACTAGATTCTGCTTAAAGTACAAGTTCACTTTGTTGCTTTACTTAATTGAAGAAAATGTGATTTGTCGTGTGTAGTTTTACCTTTTTGTAGACAAGTATGTTGGGCGCATCTTCGTTTTTGCTGCCGCGCTGCTGATGATGCGTCTGCTGCGACGCCGACTGCACTGGCGCCGGCTGCTGCGACTGCGACTGAGACGTTGACTGCGACTGCGAGGAATGATGGTGATGATGATGATGATTGCTGCCCACACTGAGCAAAGCACTTGATGATGATTTCCCTGGCGCTGCCGTTGACGATGCTGCCGACGCCGACGCCGCTGCTGCCGATCCGCTGCCACTTGCACTACCGCTGCCGCTGCCACTCGGCGCTGTTGCATCGCGGATGCTGACGCTTCTGCCCGACAG
Organism: Drosophila niveifrons; assembly: GCA_035046325.1. Lineage (NCBI taxonomy): Eukaryota > Metazoa > Arthropoda > Insecta > Diptera > Drosophilidae > Drosophila > Drosophila niveifrons. The sequence continues at coordinate 5,143,802 of JAWNOC010000063.1, read as the reverse complement.
CTGCGGCGTTACAGCTCCAACGCTGGCAGCGCTGCTCTCAGCTGTCGTTGGACTAGCGCTGGTTATTGTTGTGATGACTGCGCTGCAGCTGCTGCCTGCTGTTGTTGTTGTTGCTGTCGTTGCAGCAGCTGCTGTTGTTGTTGCGGCAGTCAACTCGCTGTTACTGTTACTGCTGCTGTTGCCATTGACATTGACATTGTGCAGCGATGCAGTCTCCGCCGCTGCCTCGCTTGCAGTTCCTGCTGCATTCTTGTTGCCATTGGCCAGCGCTGCTGGCGTCGCTGTCGGCGATGCGGCTGGCGTCGCTGCTGTTGTGTCTGCTGCACTTGCTGCTGCTGGTGACGCTGGGCTGCTGTTCTCCGCTGCTGCTGCTGTTGTTGTTATTGTTACAGCTGCCACTATTGGTGTTGTTGCTGTAGTCGCAGCTTCTGTTGCTGTCGCTGTTGCAGTTGCAGTTACAGTTGTTGCTGGTGGCGATTTGGGCGCGCTGCTCATCGCCAGCGCATTGGTTGCTTGCGTGCTGCTCTGTGTTTTGTCCGCCTCCGAGTTCATTGTTACCATTGTTCACCCAACACGCTGGACACTCGCTTCGCTGCTCGCTGCTTCGCCGCACTGCGAGCTATTTATAGAACGCTGCCGCAGTCGCTGCTCACTTGCTGCTGCCGCCGCTATCGACGTCGCTGCCCGCTGCCGGCTCCACACTCTCAGCACAGTTTTATCCTTTTATAAATACACATAGATATTTTATATATAGCAGAGCAGAAAATATAAATTAATATATATATGAAGTCGCGTTCAGTGTGTGTTTTAACGATTCGCTGCCCACCTTTGCCGTCACTGCCTGCTCCTTTGCGTGGGTGTATGTGTGTGTGTTTGTATGTATGCTGGCAAAAGTTGCAGCGCTCGTATCTCGCCCTCTCGCTCCCACACACGCACTCACAGTCGTCTCAGTCGCCTCGCACTTGAGTGTGTTTTATTTCCAAATTGTGTTGTGTCATTTATCCAGCTCCATTTTGTTTCTTCGTTCGCTTTTGCCGCTTCACTCGCTGCACAGCAATGGCCAGGAGGGGGGGTTAAGTTTGGAGGTTTAGGGGCTGCGGCGGAGTTGTCGTTTTGCGCTTTTCGCTGCGTCTCGTTATCACAAATTTTTCGCTTGCAGAAAAAAAAGCGCAGCAGCAATAGCGCTCAATACATTCGCACTCACACACACACGGTTAGACACACGCACATACATGCACAGCACACGCACACAACACAGTGACACTTCTTTTCGTTGCTCCTCCTTCACACACTTTGTTTCGCTCTCAATTAAACTTTGCAATTGATTACTAATTTTGCCAGTTTTTTTTTTTTCTTTCTATGTTATTAATAATTAATATTATAATTTATCTGGCAATTTTTTTCCTGCCTGCTGCACGCCGCGCTGCTGCTGCTATTGCTACTGGCTTCGTTGCTACTGCTGTTGCTGCTATTTCTGCTTCTTCTTCGGCTTTAGCTTGTGCTTCCTCTTTGCCGTTTGCCTTTAGCTTCTTCCTCTTTTTGGCGTTAGCCTGTAATCATTTTAGGGCTACGTAGGGCGCCGCGTTAGCGGGTGGATGATGATGAGGAGGGATGAGCCCAAAGTCAATTCAAGTGCCACTGTCCCTTTGCCTTTGCCTCCGTCGTCGTCGTTGCCGCTGCTGCTGCTACTGCTGCCTTCTGCTTGCTTTTTTGTGCGTTTGCTTTGCGCGCTGCCGAGTGCGTTGTTCACGTTCTCGTTCTCGTCGCGGATTCGTGTGCCTTATTATAAGGCGCTTCCTGAAGTCGATTTGCTGTTGCAATCGATTTTTGTTTGCCCTCCCCCCCACATTCCCGTCAACCTGTGTACACGAATGTTTCTCGCTCACTCTCTCTCTCACGGCACACGCACAAAATCACACACGAAGAGCGCACCCACATAAACGCACCCACACAATATGACGCGAGCGCTCTCACTGTTGTCATGAAGCGCTTTCGTACTCTCTCTTGCTCTCTCTCTCTCTGTTTGGCTCTGTTGCTCCCTTTTGGTCACTGTCAAATGCACCAGCTGTTGTTGTGAATGCGTCAGCGTTGCCAACTGTCAAATAAACGATTTTTGCACATATCTGGCCACTCTGCTTGCAAAACCAAAGCTTTTTTCAAAATTATAATTGCTTTATTTAAACGAAATACAATATTCAGCTAAGCTTATTAATTTAAACAATATTACAACTAAAAAAAAAAAAGAATTTTTATATAGGTATAGAGTTGATTGATATACGTAATACATATATGATTATATATATGATTATTTGTGCAAAAGAGGAGTATGCATGTTGCATTTAATTCCCTTTAGTATTTTATATCGATTTGTTGAAACTTTGTTTCGTTCGTAATTTTTGTTTTTTTGTTTTTTTTTTTTAATAATATATAGTGAACTTATTTTTATGGCTTTTATACAAATTTGCTTTCAATTTTGTTGACGTGTCGGAAATGGAATTTTCCAATAAATTAAAAAATGATGCATATAATAATATAAAGTAAACCTTAAATGTAGTTTGAATATTTAAATGCTATGCATTTTTGCAGCACAGCTTGCTTAAGCGATACATACAATATATAAAAGAAAAGGTTTATCCTTTTTTTTCTATGCGTTTTATCTAAGATTTTAGTAAGTGTAGCACTCCAATAATTCTGCACTCGATTATTTGGCGCACACCTTTATCTTTATCATTATCATTATCGTAATCGTTATCGTCGACTTAACGTATTTACAATTTTTTTTTTGATTGATTTCAATGTTGTATGTGATGTCTATCTTTTCGTTTGTTTTTTATAAATATATGGTATAAATGTGCTGTGAAGGACATTTCGTTATTAAGGAATTTCGAATATTTGATTGGCATTCGAAAATGATAAACTAGGCAGATCTCTGACCAGTTGTTTATATAGTACATTCGTGTATTAGTTATATTATGTAGTTGAGTCCAGGGCTGATAAAACGGAAAAAAATCGGATTATTCTTCGATTTGAAACAATGTAGCAATAAATTTCGTTCAATTGTAACTGACTTTTTGTTCCATTCCTAGCTATTTTTTTTTTTTTTAATATTTGAGGTTTTTGTTGTCTTGGAACATTATCAAGATGTTCTCATGAAACAATTGGAATTGGAACACTGAATTTTTAACCGGAAATTAGGTTTTTCCTCGTACCTCATTCAGTTGTTGCCATGAATGATATTTAATATTGTGTTGGTCTTGGAACAAATAGAAATGAAACATTATGCTTCATAATCCGAATTTTGAGCTTCACGCCCTTGGATCACATTTTACGTTTGTTGACATAGAAACCAAGGATGATCCCTGGGGGCGGCTGGAGATTAAACCTGCTCCTGCAGCTGGGCACGCGACTGTCGCACCGGTCTATCGGACCACAGCGGACCTCCATTCTGCGCCTGGTAGGACAAGGGAGGTGGTCCTAGCTGCGCCTGAGGCACCAGCTCCGCTTGAGGATTGAACTGATTGTTGCTGTTGTAGTTCACCAGAATATCGCTGGCCAAACTGTGGCCAATGTTCACGCCACGATCCGGATAATATTGCTGCTGCTGCTGTTGCGGTTGATGTTGCTGTGGTTGCACCTGAATCTGCTGCGATTGCTTGTTCCCATTGCCGTTGCCATTTGGCCGCCAGTGTTTGTGCTGTGGCACGGGCAGCAGACGATACAAGGGCTCCGGACCCGGTGCACTCGGATAGCTGGGCACAAAGTACGGCGGATACGAATGCTTGGCGCTGCTGTGTCGCAAACGCTTAAACTGTTGCTGCTGTTGTTGCTGTTGGTGTTGGTGTTGCTGCTGCTGCTGTGGTGGAGGTGGCGCTGCTGGACGTTGCCAGTATTGAAGCGGCGCCGGTGCGGGCGGACGTAACTGATACTTGGCAGGACGCGACTGCAGCTGATTGTCCAGATAGGCGGCAGGCAGCGGCAGGGGCGTGCTGTAGACCACTTGTGGGGCATCGTAGGGCGATGGCGATTGCAGTTGCAGTTGCAGCTGCAGCTGCTGTTGCTGTTTGCCCACACGCAGTTGGCGCTGACGCTGCAGCAACAACGCATCGGGCAAGTAGGAGTCCTGTTCCTGTCCCTGACCCTGTTCCGGCACGGACTCCAGCGCTGGCTCCAGCTGCAATTGCTGATGCTTGCCCACGCGCAACTGACGTTGTCTTTGAACTGGCTGGGGACTTGGGGATTGCGGTTGATAGACGATCGCCTTGAAGGCATTCGTATCCTGCTCGTCGGCACTGTAATTGACCATCGGTAGGAATGGCTGGCGATCAAAGTCCGGCGCCTGAAAGCGACTGCCTGTCCCCGCTGGCGGTGCAATCAGATTGCTGCGTATAAACTGTCCCAAAGCGGCGTCGTATTCCGAGTGCAGCTGAACGCGTGGCTTGGGCGTAATGCTGACCACAGCGACATCGTTAGCGGGGCTCGGCGGTGATTTGTAATGCGTTCGTTTGCCCGGTGGCTTGGTGGCCAGGAAGTCATCGATGACGTTCGATTTGTGCGACGATGGCTGACGCTTGGCCTCGAAGTATTCGTAGTAAATGGGATTGGATTTGGACAAAGGTGCCTCCCTGTCTCGCTCGCGTTCTCGCTCCCGCTCACGTTCCCTGGGACGCTCCACAAGATTGCGTTCGGTGCTGGGCACAAACACGAGCTGAGCTGGCGGCGGCGGCGGCGGTGATCGTGGCGTCGTTGGCTGATAGTTGACGGGATAGATGGGAATGGGTACTGCAACTGGCACCGGGACACGCTCCACATACTTGGGCGGAGCTGGTTGGCGTGGAGGTGGAGCGGGCGGTGAAGTTGGAGAAGACGGCACATAGGCGATAGCGTTGTACTTGAGCGAGAGACGAGATGCAGGACGAGATGTTGTGGAAGAGGAGGGGGAAGAGCTGCTGGTGGAGCTACTCGAGCTGCTGCTACTCGTGGTGGGAATGTAGGGACGACGAGTGGTTGTCGTCGATGTCGTTGTTGTGGTTGTGCTCACTGGTGTCGTTGTCGATGTTTGCTTGAGCTTTGTCTTCGTTGGGAGTTCCTCGAGGCGACTGAAGTGATCCGGCGGCGGAGGCAACACTATGCCCGGCACCAAAGGTCCTGGCGGCACTGGATTCGAGTAGTTGCTGCGATACACAAAACTATAAGCGGGCGGATAGTAGAGCGAGGGATCATCCTCATCGAAATCACTAAAATTGCCAGGCAAGGCGCCAGGTGCCGTTGCGTTAAGTCCGTTGATCAGCCAGGGGCCGAGCAGCGGACTCCTTAGCAGAGCATTGGCCGGAGGTGCGTGATGCGTATGCGGCTGGGACGTTGGCGTTGGCTGTTGGGATAGCGTCGTTTCGTTGGGATAGAGCAGCCAGGGCGCATAGGGCGCCGGGTAGACGTAACTGGGCTGCGGGTCAGCTGTCTTAGGCGACGCAAACGCTCCCGTCCGGGTAGCAGAATGCGTCCCCTGGCCGTGGGCAGCGTTTGGGTTATGTTGCTTGCTGTGGCCACTGTGGATGTGCGTTCCATTGCCTTGGCCATTGCCTGACGCCGTATGGAGGCTCTCGATTTGATTATCTCGGATAAGCTGCAGTGGCCCATGCGGTTCGAGCTGCACGGGAAATGGAGGCGGCACCACCGGATTGCTTGGCAATTTAATTTGCCTCGCCGGCGCATCGTAATCATCAATTGCCGGCCAGCCGTCATCGTTGCTACCAATACCGCCACCGCCGCCGGCTTCGTTTTCCGCCTCATTTAAACTGCCACCCTTGATCACCAGCAGATGATCCTCGGCCAGCCAAATGTCCTGTTCGTTGAGACCGCCAAAGTTGCGTTCATTGTCCAGCGGCACCTCGGAGTTGCGCGCATAGCTCAGGACACCGGGACGCTTCGGGACACGCCGGAAGAGCTCCTTTTCGATGAGACCGTATTTGCCATCGCGCACCTGATCCGACAGCGTCTTTTTGGACTCCTCCTTGCCCTTGGCATTGGAAGCTTCCGACTCCTTGCCAGAGCCGGCGCTCAGTCGCAGTATGCCATTGTCCCAGTTGTCAAAGTCATCCGGTTCATTGAGCAGCGCCTCGTCATCATCATCGTCGCGTAGTGGCGTTGCTGTTGTCGCTACCGAAGCTGGTCTAGCCAGGCGATACGAGCTGCTTGCTTTGCGTCTTCGGTCTTGAGGAGAAGCTGTCGTTGTTGTCGTTGTTGACGTCGTCGTCGTCGTTGAAGTGAGGCTGCTGCTGCGGCTGCTGTTGGCGCTCACGGCGGACACCTCGTAAGTGGAGTGGCCCTGTGCGTTGTGAATGTGTCCGGCCACCAGACGCTGGATCATGCGCGGCCTGCAAAGACAGCCGAAGCAAAACAAAAACGAGAATGAAGAGTGAGCAGGCGATAGGCGGGAGGAGAACGTCAGACGTCGTCAGACATCAGACGTTAATCAATGGCGGCGCCCAAAATGGGCAGAGTCGCCAAAAGGTAACAACAAATGGTAAAATGCACACGAAATGACAGCATTGCAGCTAGAGATGAGTGTGTGACACGATCGCAGCACAACACGACAATACATCAAGCTCTTCTCTGAGCTAATTGTAGCTTTGACCTGACTGATATTAATTAATTTCACACTGATTGAGCCGGGAAGTTAATAATCCGTCACAACACAACTTAGGAATTTTAGAAAACTTATTATAAATAAGTGAATAACATCTAATAAGATTAGAATTAGATCGAGCGCGTTAATGATCAGTTATCCAAAAAAGCATTTTTACAATCTTTCCCTAACTAAAAATTTTCAAATGCATGTGCTTATGAATTGAATTGAATTGAGTATATTTAAAATAAGCTATTTAAAAACACAATTCATAAAACTGTTTGCCAAAATATTTGTAAATTTTCTTCTCCTTCACTTAAAGTATCAAATGCAGCGCTCGATGTGCTCGACTGTGATTGAATTGGACTAAAACCGTTTAAAATAAGCTACATAAAAACACTTGTTTGATATTTGTAAATTTTTCCCTCACTTAAAATTTTAAATGCATTTTTCTATGTGCTCAACTATGATTGAATTGGATTGAATCTATTTAAGCTATTTAAAAGTGCATTTTTATAATAATCTCTGCATAACAATTTGTAAATTCTCCCCCTTACTTATAATATCATATGCAGTGCTCAACTGTCTCATCTTTCTCAACAAAAAAAGTAATCGCTACATTTTTCAATGTGTTTCATCGTGAGTTCATCGTGTCACGTGGCCATCGCTAAAAGTCGTAAGTGCAAAAAAAAAAAACTCACGTTTTGAGTGCGCCTGCGCTGCTGCGTGTTGGAGCCGAAGATGCCGAGAAGGTGGAAGACGAAGACGAAGAGGAAGAGGAGGCGGCGGCAACTGGATTGGAGGACGCCGCCGATGACAGCGACTGATGTGACTGCTGGCGCCGGCTGTTGGCGCTCCCAGCGTTGTTGCCGCTGGCATCGAAGTCAACGCTTTGCGTTGGCGTGTCGCGTGGCTGGCGGGCGGCTCTGATGCTGAAGCGATTGCTGCCACGTCCAATGCTGCTGCCTCCAGACTGCACCGCTGCTGGTCTCGTTGTCGTTGTTGTTGTTGTTGTGCTACCACGACGACGTTGCAGACGTTGCGTTGTTGTTGCTGGCAGCGGTGTTGTGCTGCCGCTGCCGCTGCCTCGACTGCGAACGCTGCTGGCGTCAATGGGCAGCGTTGTCGTTTGCAGCGGACGCCGTTGACGCGGTGCGCGCAACGTTGGCGCCTGCGTGCTCGTTGTTGTTGCGATCGCTGCTCCTCTGCCGCGTTGTCCGAAGCCCCGCGACGTTCCTTCGCTCGCTCCCGTTCCCTTTCCAGTTGCCGTTCCAGTTCCGGTTGTCGCCGCTGTGTTTGTGGCTGCCATCGCTGCCGCCGCCAGCAGCGTTATCACTATCAAGTGCAAGGTTAACGATGTCATCTGCAACGAAACGGTAAAAGCATAAAGAAGCTTAAGTATCGAACACGTAATTGCAATAGAGCTGCATCAGCTGTGGCAACTCGACTAGTCCATACCCTGTATGTCAAACCGACAAATTCGGTTAATTAATAGTATCAGTTTTTTTTTTTGTATTGACTATGAATATTATAATTTTATTATCTTAAGTCATATGTATAAATTACTTTTAATGTATTGTAAATCTAATCCTAATTTCTCACTATGTTGTGTTCTAATAGTCAATATATGAATTCGCATAAAAGCGTTATTCTTAAATAATAGTATCATTTTTTTGTGGTATTGGTTATGAATATTATAATTTTATTATCTTAATTCATATGAATAAATTACTTTTAATGTATTGTAAATCTAATCCTGATCTCTCACTATGCTGTGTTTTAATAGTCAATATGTGAAATTTAATAATATATAATTAGGCTAAGCTGCCGGTAGCAGTAAATGAATAAATAGTATACAAATAAAATCAACATTTAAAATCGTTATAGTACAAAAAGAACAAATTTGTCTAGACTTTTCTAATATTATGTGATACTAGTCAATATGAGAAATTGTTAATATATAATTAAACTAAGCTGCTGTGAGCAGTATGCTAATTTGAACTACCTAAATAAATAGTTAAAAAAAAAAATACATTTAAATATTTTATAGTTTTTCTCAAATGCAGATATTTGTCTATACTTTTTTAATATATGTATATTGTATAAAATATATACTATTAGTTCACATATTTCTTCTAAACCTTAAGTAAACAAATTGTAACCTTTTTAATCGTAAACTTCAGCAATTTAGCATCATTTTAAATTTATATATAATACCATTTTTAAAACCCCCATTCGGCTTTTCAATAGAGGGTATTGTTATGCAATTATGAAAACAAACAACGTTTCGGTCCGCTGCGATGGCACACAGCGTTCACCTGCCTCTGCCTCTGCCTCTGGCTCAGTCATATTTCATTCCATTTCATTCCACTTAACCCCAGTCCTCTCACACTTGCGCTCTCGCTCTCTCTCTCTGTTTGTATTTGTTGCTGTGTGAATGCAAGTTGCGCTCAAGCGCATCGCGCATCCAACACAAACAAACAAATTTGTCCATCTGGTTTTTCATCGTCTTCGTTGTTGTTGTTGTTTACTGTTTGCTCTTTGCTGTTTGCTGTTGATTTGCGCACGCGCCAAGCTTCAACTAACAATTGTTGCTCGCTGTTCATGTTAATTATCTTCGCTCAATTGATAAATGGCCAAATGCGCGTCTTTGTTACCTCCGCTCTTTGTCGCTGATGATTTGTGGGCGACTTTTCAGCTACGTTTTCTGTCTCATTTTTCGTTATTCCACCCTCCCGCCCTCTTACCATCCCGCCCTCTCTCTTTCTCACTCTCTTTTTATGGGGCTATTAACGAGCAGCGTGATCGTTGCTGCAATTGATATGGGACTTGAGTTTGTTGTTTGGAGGAGACCTGTTTCGGTTTGTTTACCTTATGCATGATGGGTGGATTTTTGTCAACAAAACTGTGTCTACGGTTTTCCGGGTTTTTACACTTCAATAGAGAAAACTGCATTTTGATAATGTTATCAAATGAGTTCTTACTTCAATAAAATTTTAAATTGTCAATAGTTAAATAATTGTATTAAAAGAAGCCAACAAGTTTTAGGTAATTAAACAAAAATAATGGTATAAAAACGTTATGACAACTATTGAAGAAATACTTTAATAATTAATTACATATTCAATTTGATAACTTTCCGGGTTTCTACACTTCACATCTAATTTAGATCACCCCAAATATAATAAAATCAGGCAATTAAGAACGAAGTTGATCTTAATTATCTTAATAATAGGGTCAACGATTGGAAAAGATTATTTGAATTGGATAATTCCATTAAATTTGTATTGTGCTCAATTGATGAATACGAATAAAATGTATTCCAAGAATAAAACAAATTGCTAATAATTTCAACTGGTAAAAAGAATAAGAAAAAAAAAAAACAATGACCAACAGTTTCACTGAAATTGCAATTGGAATTGCAATTGAAATTGATATTGCAATTGGAGTTGAAGTTGATTTAGTGTCTGAAGTCAGTCGAGTTAGCAAAACACAATTCAATGCGAATGCGAATTCCAATTCCGATTCCGCAATGGACACATTTCGAATGCCTTTTTGTTGAGCTGCACACACAAAGAACAATTAAATAATAATACCGATACAAACTGAAAGCAACAAAATATAACAAAAAAAAAAAAAACGTAAAAAATGAATTGAGTTCAATTTAATCTATGACACCATCGCCCAAACTGCTTTCAAATAAACTAATTAAATTGAAGTAAAGCAGCAAAGCAGCAAACAAAAAAGGCGCAGGCCAAGCTACAAAAAAAACGAAAAAAACACAAGCGACTACAAAGAATTATTTATTGCCAATAGTCGACGCCACAGTCGACGTCGACGTCGCTGTCGCCAGTTTGCCTTTCATTGAAAATGCAAAGCGCAGCAGCAGCAGCTAAGCAGCTAAGCGAGCTAAGCTCTATGCAAGGCTTGGTCTGGAACGTGGAACGTGGAATATGGAAAATGGAACGTGAAGCGTGCGACTGAGGCGGACTCTATGACGAATCTGACGCGACTGCGCAGCCACTACAAACACCGTTAGGCTGTGGCGCGCGCGCGCACGCGAATCGTTTGCTTTGCTTTGGTTTCATGTTGTACGCTACCCTGTACGCTTATTCAAAATGGGGCGTATTTGGCCAGTTTTTGGAAAAACTCACTTTAGCAACTTTATATTTTTGACTAGCTCAAGGAATGTGCAGGAAAAATATGATAATACTAGATATTAGAACTAATTTGCTAACTAATTTAAATAGAACACTAAAAATAGTTTGTTTTTAATTTAACAGATTTGAATTAAAAAATGTCTCAGTGTATCATATAAGTTAACTTTAGCAACTTAATATTTTTGACTAGCTCAAGGAAAGTCCAAGAAAAAGATGATGATTAAGATTACAACTACTGTAAATTAAATATTAAAAACTTTATAATAGTAATTTAAGATTTTAATGAAATAAAATAAAATGTAATTTAGATGAATATAATAATAAAATTGATACTACATAACGATTTTTAGCAAAGTTAAAAATGAAATTCAAATGTAATTGAAATTAATATATTAACAAATATTATGTAGTATTACAAAATTTAAATAAAATGATACATAAAATGAAAAAAGATGAATATAAAAATAAATGCTATACTATATAACAATTGTTGGCAACATTAAATGCAAATGTAAATTCAATAAATACAATTTAATGTTTTTTACAAAATCGAATTAAAATGTAATTGGAATAAATATATTAACAAATGTTAAGTAGTAATCTAAAATTGTAATAAAATGTAATTTGGATCAATACAATAATAAATGTTATACTACATAAAACTTTTTAGCAAAATGAAATGAAAATATATATTCAATAAATATAGTAATAAATATAAATAATAGTATAAAGTTTCAACAAAATAAAATATGAATTTCATTTAATAAATACCAATAAATATACACATAATAATCTGATTCTTTAATCAAAATGAAATATAAATTTTATTTAAAACTAAACCGAATAAGCTATAAAAAAAACTTTAATGCCTAATTTTTTAATTAAAAGCAAAGAAAATTGTTAATGTTATCGACAACAATTAAAAGTGAGCACTACGTTATATTACATTTTCTCTTTCTGTTTGATAATTATTGCAGAGTATCTGCTAATCGAGCAACAATTGTGCAAAGCACTTTTACTTGTTGCTTGCTGCCTTGTTTTTGTTTTATCAACTTTGGGTTTAGTTTTGTTATTTATTTCTTTTTTTTTTTGTTTTTTGTTGTTTGTGGTGTTTTGGTTTTACTTTTGATTGCCAAACAACAATTTGGTGTTTGCTGTAGTTGTTGTTGTTGTTATTGTTTGTTGTTGTCGCTGGTTCTACGTATTAAAAATTTGGGGCGCTGGACAGAGACTTGGAAGGGGGGGCGGGGCTCTGTTGTTGGAGCTGGATCTGTAGCTGAAGCTGAAGCTGAAGCTGGATCTGTGGCTGGAGCTGAGGTATTTTTTTTTGTGTGCCGCCAATCCAGTTACGAATCACGTTCCATTTGATTGTCTCAGTTTTTCGGTTTTCGGGTTTTAGGTTTTTGTTTTTTTTTTGTTTTGTTTTGGTTTTATAGCATAATTTTTGTTATTGTTTTTACTTTAGCTATTTGGGTGCACTTTGCATCGTTCGCTTTTAAAAGCGATTACTCTTGCTGCTGCTGTCGTTTTTAGTTTTTTTTTTTTTGTTACTGTTATTATTGGGCTTGGCAACTGCGCCCACAATGCGACGACGCCGGCGCCTGCACTTGGAAACGCTCCAAATCCAAATTCAACTCCAAATCCAACTCCAAAAATCAACTTCAACTCGACGAAAAAAAACGAAGTAAAATAAAAACTTCAACCTGTCGCTTGAAGTTGGCCAATTAGACACGTACATAGCGCGTATGACTAATCAACAACAACAACAACAAAATTTGACAACAAAAGTAAAATGTGTTATTTATGATTTTGGTTTTCAATTCGTTGTCCTTGATTTGGGTTTCTTGCCATGTTTTTTTCTGAAGGCGTTAATGATTTGGGCATCGAATGGAGGCCAATTCAGGGGATTGCCAAGAGAGAGAGGAGGAGGGGAGGGGAGGGGTGGGGAGGAGGAAACCAATACACAAAACACAACTCTTTGAACCTGCCTTTAAATGCTGCATTTTTCACTTATTCATAGTCCACTGTGTGTATAGATTTTTCTTTGGCACACTGTTCGCACTGAAACTCAATTGAAGACTGTCCAGATTAACGCAAATGTTTCTCAATTTTACTCAAATCGAAATATAAACATAATTTGGAAAGCCAAATGAACGATCTGCTCTAATTAGTTCCCATCTGAACAATGAGTAATGAGAAATACATTTTGTTTTTTTTTTTTTCGTTGCAGGAAATCGCGCGACATAATATGAAAAATTAAGTCAGATTATGAAAACAATATTTGAATTTAAACGTACGCATTTTTTTTTTTGTATTGTGTGCAACATTTGGAGCAGATCTAATAAAAACAAAAAACAAAAATGTGACACGCAAAAAATCACATTTGGAGATATCGGATGTCGCTGCTCGATATGGAAAGTTTTGAGTGTCAAAAAGTATTGTTTCGTGTTTCATGAAAGTGGCTCAAAATTAATTGGCTGGAAATTAAAAAGCTTTAGCTGTTGATTAAAACTGTTTTAAATATGTAGTGCAAAGCAAAATCATAATGAAATTTGATAAGTTGAAAGTAAAAAAAAATATTAATATAAAAATTGATGTGCCATAATATATTATGTAATAATAAGTATTTACAAATAACTGAGAACATTTAGGAACAAAAGAGTTCTTTACAAAATTGTGTTCTTTCATTTTGTAAGTAACAACAAAATATGTAAAAAGAAATATGAATTACGGTGATATACCAACAAACCATTGTGAATAAGTGCAAAACAGTGCGGTATTATTCTTAAAATATACCAAATTTATATACTGCAAATTACTAAAATATGTCTATAGGCTATATTTGGTATAAATATATAGTACTAAACTCAAAATGTAAAAAAAAGATATAAAAATTGATAAATTGAAATACATTTATATTATATTAATTATTATTATGGCTTATGTATTGTTATACCGAATTATTTTCTGTGTGAAATGTGGAATATTAATATACCGAATATATGTAATATAATGGTATATTTTAAGTGTAATAGTATATTGGTATATCTGGTATATTTTAGTATTTCTTCATATATAATGTAATATAAGATAATATATGCTAAATATAATTGAATTAGTTCTTATGTTTCTCTAAAAGAATAACATAATATATAATATAATATAATACACTCCACTTCAAGGTATATTTTAAATGTTATAGTATATTTATATACCAATTAAGTATTTGTTTTATAATATAATATTATTGGGATTAATATAAATATAATAATTTTACTTCTTATCTATCTCTCTTTTAATCTAAGCATCGCAATTTTTTTGTCAATTTGTCAATTGCAAATCCGAAAAATGTTAAACGTATATATAATATTTAAGAATAACGTCATTTCAAATTGTACAGTCCAGTTGCATGTTGTATAACAAACGCAACAGACAAAAAAATGAGAGAGATAACGCAACGGACTTTCTAACACAAGTATTTATTTCTTTATTGGTTGACTCAAATTACATTTACGAATATAAATATTTTGTGTGAATTGAGTGAGTTTGTGGGGGGGACTTATTCAATCGTGTATCAACTGCCAAACTCGGCTCGTTTCAATAATTTTTGACAAAAAGCCAGGGCAATAACGTATTATTATTATTGCAATGCAATTCGATAGCGAGCGCGGTTTAACACTTGATGGCGTTTTTATTTTGTTTTTTTTTTTTTTTAGCGTGTAACCGAAAATTAAAGAGCCAATGAAACTAAGATTTCAAATGCAAAATACGAAATACGAAATACAAAAATGCAAAATGAGAAATAAATTCAATAAGAGCGAACACAGAAAGCCAAAAAGTAAGTCACTTGCTTATCGAGCTGCCAACATCAGCAGCAATCGAAGCAGCAGCAGCAGCAGCCACGAGGCGTCGCTGTGGGGGCGAAACTCCTGGGTTCCCAGCAGTTCCCCTTTTTCAGCACCCCCGTCCCCCCTCTCTCTTACTCCCCCCTCTAGCCACCCACACAAATGGCGACCCACTGCGGTGTCCAACTGTTGAGCTTGAGACATGCGGCGCAGGTTTTGTCCGCCGTTTGCATATATACATATATATATATTTATTTTTTTTTCTTTGCCGCCAAACGAATTTCTGTTAAATATTTGTGCTCTCGTTGTTGTTGCTGTTGTTATTTTATTGTTGCTGCTGCCGCTGCCGCTGCTCGCAATGGTCTGGAATTTTAAATAAATGCGATTTAGTTGTGCAACATTTTTTTCTTTTCGTGCCCGTCGACAACAACAACAACAACAACGACGACGACGATGTGGACGCCACTTGCACCGCAAATTTATGGTAAATAATTAAAGAAACAAAGCAGCAGCAATAACAGCGACTAGCACAAAATACAAACAACAAAAAAATAGTTGCACTTGAACGAACTTTAAATACGCTTACAGCAAACTACTTTTCAAAGCATAACTTGCAAATTTTCCAACTTCGATCATACTTCAAAATGTTATTTAGAAAAATGTAGAGATCTGAAGTATTCGCATAGTGCATTAAAATTCTTAATACCGAATCATATTTTATTTTATTTTTCAGCTTAGTTGTGTTAGAAATTAAAGAAAAGCTAAAAGTTAAATATTTGTTTTGTCTGCAAATATGTGAGAAATGCAATAGAATTGCTGAAATTTATTGCTGCTCTTTATTTTTTGTCTCTTTATATGCTACTGCAAGCTTTACAAATTATTTCTATTGATTTTCAAATAATTTTCCCAAAATTTGCTCACTTTATAATCTGACATTATTTTTAGAATATATGCTTGATAAATATTAAGAATTAGTCACATAATAAACTATTTATTTAAGTGGTCTCTATTCACAGATAACTATGTTTCTCTAGAAATATATTTACTATTATGGTAACTCAAAATTAAATTCTTTTTTTTTATATATTATTTATATTATATTCCGAATTAATATAATAAAGAAATACTAACATAAAGCAAGGGTTATATTTGGAATATCATATATCTATCTATATATATATATGTATACAGCCTTCGGTTTATTTCAAAATAAATTGGAACATTACTCTCGCTTATGTATTTATATACGGAAAACAGCCTTTGATGTTTCTTCGTTATTTTCAGTATATTAATTTGGTATATCAGCTAGAAAAATCTCTCCTATGTATTAATATACCAAAGACGATATCCATTTTAGTATTCTGTATATTAGATAAGATACTTTTGCTTTCCAAATTTGGTAAATTTTTGTTTTTTATTCAGTCTTATTAATGTTGTATGTAAGCTAAAATTGTCCTCGCTTATGTATTGCTATACCAAATATTGTCTTTGGCATTTCTTAGTATTTTTAATATATATTTATTTGGTATATAAGTTAAATGTTTTATGTTTTTTAAGTATTTAAGTTTTAAGTATTATTAAGTATTAGGTTTTTTTTTAGTATATTAGCTAAAATTACGCTCGCTTATGTATTGATATACCAAAGATAGTCTTTGGCATATTTTAGTATATTTCAGTATATTAGCTAAAATGACACCCGCCAATGCAAATACTATATTAATTTACAGGGTATATTTGCAATCAGCTATTCTATTCCTTGTTTTAGGTTTTGTTGTTTTTTTTGGTTTTTATTAGTTACACGAAAAATCAACGTCGATCAAAAATGCAGCCTTCCACAAATGCGAGTGCATATACATATGCTTTATATAGTATATATATAGAAATCATCGAGGTATGAGTATGGAGTTTAATTCTGTGTTCGATTGCTTTGACGTGAAAGCGAGAGTGTTGCCGTGATTGTTGCCTTAGTTGTTGTTGTTGTTGCTGTTGTTGTTGGTGTTGTTGGTGTCCCAGTTACGCGCCAAGCATAACTTAAGGCAACAACAGGCAAGAAGCGGCTGGCTAGTGGCAAAAGCGAAGAGCGACTGACAATGGTAGCAACAAAATATTTACAAAATATATTCATTGATTTCTGTGAGCGTCGTAATTTTTTATAGGTTTTCTTTGTTGCTCGCTGCTGTTGTGTTGAGTTGTGGTTTTTCATTTTAGATCATTTCTTTGTGTTGTTTTGTGTTGTGTGTTGTAACCGAGCCCAGTGATTAATCAATGGCATTATATAACGTGCAACATGTGGCATGTGGCATGCAGCATGCAATAAACAAACAGTCGATGAGCATTAACAAAATGTACAACAACAACAACAGCAACACATACTCTCAAAAATGTTCTTGAATCATGCGAATCAAATGCAGCAGCCAACAGGAGAAGGGAAACAGGGAGAGGGGGGAAAGGGTTAGGGGGAGGGGACATAATTATATGACTGCGGTTGAGATTCTGTGTGTGCGATTGTAATTGCGCAGCTTGCGACGTCAATGGAATGTCGACTGGGGCCAATGCGTCGTATGCGTAATCTGGTTGGATATACCAATATTACGTATGCGCCGCGTTGTTCCGCACTGCACAGCCCACAATTATGTGGGCTGAAACTGTGTCATTCACACACACACACACACACACACACAGAGTTTATACCACAGCAGCCGCAGCTGGAACTAAATAAGCAGCCTGGCTGCTGTTGGCCACAATTTCCGCTAACCAAATCCCAAAATCGATTGGCGGCCGCAACAGCAACAGCAACAACAACAACAACAGTAACAAGCATTAAATGCAAGGCGCACGCGAAGCGAGCGAGCAATAAAAAATCACTTGATTTGCATTTGAAGCCGCCCTGCAATAACTTGAAACTCTGGGCGTGGGAATTTGGTGCCGAGTTCCAAGCTAAATAAAGGGTAAAAACCCCTTTTCTTCTTCTTGCTCCTTTCATCAAGCCGATTTCTTCCTCTTCCTTCTTCAATCGATTCAAGTCGAGCGCGCAAACAACTTTATTATGCAAAAAAAACAAAAAAAAAGCGTTGTTTTCGGAGGCGGTCGCCTTCCATCATGATTTGCCCCTAATGACAAAGTATTTAACTGTTTAACGTCGCCCTCTTTAGCAAAAGGGCAGCAGCTGTGGCTCTGACTCTGACTCCGGCTCTGGCTCTAACTGTGTGGCAAAAGCGTAACAGCATTCCAGCAGCTGGAACCAAACAACACACCCAAATAACACTAGAACAGCGCTTTCAAGTTGGCGCAATTTAATTCGTTTAAAATTCAACTGAATTCACTTGAATTCGAACAACAAAGTCTCTGGAACTAAATCAAACAATATCCAGCTACTTAAAACAGTGTTGACAAAACTTCAAACGACCTAATTGCAAATAATTAAACAACATTATTACAAAAATACGCGGCTCATAATCCATTTTGGCAAACAAACTTTACACTAATCATTTTGCTTGAAGACGATTTAAGATTTAATTTGCAAATGTTGACAATATTAATGTGAAATTATTTCTAATACAGAAAATATGTTCCACAACTCTGAAGAAATCGCCAGATGTCAAATGTCTTTCTAATGTATAAAATATTTTCAATTACGTTGAATCGAATCTAAAAACTTTTAAAAAATAAATTTGGTATGTATTTGAAATATTTAAAAGAAACATTAATAAAACCACTTTTCGTTATTCAGAAATGAGAAACATTTATAAAATAGAACTGTTAGCATCTAAATTGCTTAGTAATTGGTATCAAAATAAGAATTCATCAGCAATAATCAATTGTAAATAGAAAGTTTTAAAAAAGAAACTTTAGCAAATCAATGAAAATTTGTTTTCAACAATATTTCGCATTTCAAATCCCAAAAAAAAAACCAAAAATTTAATATTATAATTTTTGTTTTCTAATCGACAAAGCAACTTTCTTTATGCAATCAAAAAGAGTCATAAAATTAATGCAAGTTAAAATCCAAAGCTGTCATCTAATTTCTTATCTTCTCTTATAACTGTTTTTCAGCACTAGAATTTTAATATTGAAGAAATACTCGTACATTTACTTTGCAGTAGCCTTTAAGCTTGTTGGCTTCTTTAGCAGCTACATTTGGCTATAAAAAGGCTAACTGCGTCGCAGTGACGCTGCCGTCGAACCCGTTGAGCGTTGCTCTGCAAGAGTTGGCTCTGGTTATGCGGTTGTAAGTCTGTAAGTCTGTAAGCCAATAGGTTGCATGTTGGTCAGCCGCTTGATTGACACCTTTTAACTACCGTGGCGCAATTGAAGTCGACGACTTTTGCGACGGTTGTGTTAAATTATTCACTTTGGTTGAGACCAAAAAACACAAAAAACTAACTAAGAAAGTTACAGTCGAGCGTGCTCGACATTAACATACCCGAAACCCATTCTAAGGGCGAGCAAAACAGTGTGGTATTATTCTTAAAATATACCAAATGTATATACTGCACAAATACTGAAATACGCCAATGGTTATAATTGGTATATTGATACATTAATATATACTTTCTGGGGTTGGAGATGACATAATATACCAAAGGTTGTACTTAGAATATCGTCATGCTAAAAAATATACCAGATTTATATACCACAAAAATGCTGATATACACCGATGGCTATATTTAATATACTGTTATAATACTACATTGATATCATACTATATTCTTTATAGGGTGAATTCTTTTATCTGAAAATACCAAAATATACAGAAGGCAATATTTGGTATATTGATATACTACAACATTGATATAATACTATATACTTTTTCTATATATATTATATTCTCAAAATACTAAAATATACCGAAGGCTGTATTTGGCTTATTGATATATTACTCTACACCTTCTGCCTGTTACACAAATTTATAATACCATATATTCTTTATAGGGTGAATTCTTTTATCTGAAAATACCAAAATATAACGAAAACTATATTTGGTACATTTATATAATACAATTTAATTTATGGGGGACTTTTTCTTGCTGAAAATACTGAAATATACCGAAGGTAATATTTGGTATATTGATATACTAAAACATTGATATAATATTATATACTCTATATATATACATATATATACTATATTCTCAAAATACTAAAATATATATATTACTCTATACTTTCTGCCTTTTGCACAAATTTATAATACTCTTCTACCATATAAGTGGCGGGTATTAAAATATAGGCAACACCGTCCCAAAAGCCAAACCCCGTGACATATTTTGTTGTTGTTTTCGTTTGCCACACACACACACACAAAAAACACAAGAAAAACCTTTCGCAAGAGAAACATTTAGCAAAGGATTTAAGCTTAGAGTTGGCAATTTTCAATTGGCACTTTTGGCCCTTGTGGGTGGCTGTCGAAATTTGGAAATTGAAATTGCTGTTGATAATCTACAGCAGCTGAAAAATATAATTATAATCATAATTATGCTTGGCCTCTCGCTTATGCAACAGGAGAAGAAAATGGAAGCTGTCTCTTTGTGGCAGTTGCAGTTGCTTGTGTTGTTGTTGTAGTTGTTGTTGTTCGATGGCTGCCACGCCCAGCTGACGGTTGCCATTAATAGTTGGTAGCTGCTGTGTCTGTCTGTCTGTCTGCGTCGATTGAAATATTTGCACGTCGCATATTTAGTTAGCATAATTTGCTCTCTAATTGTCACTGACAGTTTAAGAATGCGACTGGTTCGCAGTTGTTATAGTTGTTGTTGTTCGTCATTGTCAACACTCTTTGACTGCTGCTGTTGCTGTCGATTGCATATTTATTTATTAGCACAACAAGTTGTTTCCACAGCAAAAGGAAAAGGAAAAGCAAATGAGCTGCAATTACACCCACTTCACTTGCCCTGCAAAACGCTAATTAACGGTTACGCTTAAAGACTGAATGTTGTCACATGTTAATCGAATGCATCTATCCATCGAGTATCTAGTTTATCTATCTCAGTCTCAGTCTGGGAACCAAAACCTATACTTAAGATCATTTACAAGCGGTCAATTGCGAACCTCGGCGAACCTCAGCGAACCAAACCCAACCCAAAAGCCCAGCCCAACCCAACCCAATACAATTAACCTATCTAAAAGCTGAATGTGGTTCACTTCCAGACTCGAACTCAACTGGCAATTAATTTTATTAGGTGTCCGATGTACACACACACACACACACTTCTGAATCGACTCTCTAATTTCCTCCTTGGGTAACCCTTGAGAACTCTGTTCTCGCATTATTATCGCATTAAATTTGCCAATTGATCACCTCATTGATTAGCTAATTACAATCAACCGACAATTGATTACCTCAAATCAAATGAACGTCGAGTAATGATTAAATCGGAAAGAACAGCAGTTTTTTACTCTTCGAGATTATTGATTAATTGGGCATCAAATGATATAATCGCTTATTATTCACTTTCAATGCTTCAGCTAGGGATTTATGCCCTTATATTTGAGTTTTGAATTGCCAATGTACTAAAATCCATAAAATAATGTGCTAAATTAACTACTTCAATAAATCAAATGGAATATTACAATTCCAAATAATGTTGAACAACTCATTTGTAAATATCGATTTGTAAATATCGAAATATCGATGTAAATTACATAAAATTCATAAAATACTATATAAAAACAGGTATTAAAATTTAGGAAAACCAACTAAATTTGTTAAATAAACTACTACAATAAATAAAATGGCATATTACAATTCCAAAAAAGTTGAGCAACTATTTTATAAATAGTATTCATATCATTTAACAATTTTGAAACTTTAACTTAGCTAATTTCAATTTAATGATAATATACTTCAAATAATGGATATGATATGATATGATATGAATATATTTACAATTATTTCGATATATTTCGCCAATAGTTATTTTCAAACTCTCTAAGCAAATTACTTTTCTGTTTTACTTTATCTTTTAACAATTCTATGTTGTTCTCATTACATTATGTTTCCTCAATTAAAACTGTTTAAAAGGCTGTTTAAAATGTAGTACTATACTTGAAGTATTTTCGCGGTATATTCGTTTGGTATATTTGCGTGTACGTGTGTGTCTCTTTTTTTAAACTTGTTTCTCTTAATGTGCAACATACAAAAGAAAAGAACTTTTCTTTTTACTTATTACTTTTACAATTCTATGACATGCTCTCATTACATGGTATATTTTGTATGTAGTACTATATCAATATACCAATTGTAGCCATTAGTATATTTTTAGTATTTTTAACTTGGAACAAGTAGAAACCACATTTCACTAAGAAAACTTAATGAAAACTTGTTATATTTTTGTTAAAATGAACTGCAATTAAAAGCGTTGTCAAGCTTTTTAAGTTTTCTTCTGTTTTCTGCCTTTCAAATTCTCAGAGAATGGCCAAGAATGGCGACAAGTGTTTGAGGTTCAAAGTGAAACAAAGTAGAGTAAAGTAAATTGAAGCAAAGTAAATTGAAGCAAAGTAAATGCATTTCCGTTCCACTGCACTGAATTGGGTTTGGCAGTGGTTTGTTTTTTTTTCGTTTCGTTTTGTTTTGTTTTGTTTTATGCAACTCACCTTTGGATCTTAAGATATCACAGAATGGTTGTTTTGCATTAAGAAACGGCGACACTTGTTGTTGTTGTTGTTGTTCTTTTCGTTACTGTTGTTGTTGTTGTTGTTATTGGTATTATTATTGTTGTTGTTGCTTCAGCAATTTGCTTGCCACTTTTTCGGCTCGGTTTAAAAGTTCCCTCGCTGCTGTTTATTGCTTTAATTTGCTTCGAGCTATAGACGTTTCTCTCTCTTTCTATCTCTCTCTCTCTCTCTCTCTTTGTATATCTTTCTCTGTATTGAAAATGTTTCTGCGTTTCGTAGTCGAGTTTTTTCGCTTTAGTTTGCTTTTAATGATATTATTGCTCTTGGCCAATTCTCGCAGCCAGATAATTGTTCATGTGCTTCTTGTTGTTGTTGTTGTTCTGAATGTTGTTGTTGTTGTTCTACATGTTGCACAGAGAGCGACAACAACATGACGCAGCCCCCAAAGTCGATTTGTAGCACTGCAAAAAGTAAAAAAACAAAAACAGGAAGAACATTATTAAATTAATAAACAAAACTTTTCATTGCGATATATGAAATTATATATTGAAAAATCATTCGCCTCGGGGGAAGTAAAGCAAAGTTCTTTATTCTTTATTGGTTTGGAATCGAGAATCGATGTGTGTGGAAATCATTAGCCGGAAAAGTCACAAATGCAATTACTTTCAGAACGGACACATCTAATGGACCATAACATGGAGTTTTGTTTCTGTTTCTATGTTTTTTTCATGACTGGCAATTTACAATTTGTGGCCCCAGGTCCAAACGCGATTGCCATTGAAATGGAACGCAAACAGAGACAGACAAAGAAAGAGACAGAGAGAGAGAGAGAAACAATTAAAATAGTTGAAAATGTTGAAATTAAATTGCTTAAAATGTGTAATTAACATTTTTAATGAGCGTTTAATTAAGAGATTTATAAACGGTAGCAGCACTCGAGGGCTGGGCACAAAAACTCTCTGCCACAGCTCTTAATGTGACTTATCAAGGTCTAACTCTGACTCTGAGGTCTCAATCTTAGTCTGAGTCTAGGTCTAGGTCTGAGACTGAGACTGCGACTGGGAGTTGTGACTGTGACACTGACACTGACACCGACATCAACACCGAGGCGAAGAAGAGTCACAATGTCTTTGACATCAACGTTGTTCGGTATATTTTTGGCCTCAACTCGATTTAGACTAAGAAGATGGACAGTTATGCCAACTTATAATTGGTAATTGGTAATACTTTATGATAGAATATGATATATGTAAATAGAGAGAAGCTATTCAACATAAGCAAATTAAGTATACAAATAATATAGAATGCTTAACGAAAAATGAGATACAAACTAAAACAAGTAGGAAAGCTACAGTCGAGTGTGCTCGACTGTAAGAAACCCGCTACCCATTTTGAATAAAAACAAAATATACCATATAATATACCGAAATATGCTGAATTGTTCTACCCAATGGGTAGCGGGTATAAAAACTGTGTAATGCATAACATAATTCAAATAAAAAGGCAAGATATCCGCAAAACAATACGGTATTATAATTACAATATACCAAGTTAGTATACCACCAAAATACTCAAATATGCCGAAGGCTATTTTTGGTATATTGTCATAGTGCTACAACCAAAATATACCATACCATAAAATATACCATAGAATATACCAAATGTTCAGCCAAAGCAACTAAGTTTTTTGCCATACGAAAGTATTTTTTAAAAAATAAGTTTTAAAAATGTCATCCGATCACAACTAAATTCTCAGGTAACAAATTTGTGACTGTAGCTTAAGAAATATGAATCTTTTCCGATTTGTATCGCTTAACGAGGGCGGACAACATTTTAAAACAAATGCTGTCAAATTATAGCTCTATAGCTTCTAGTTTCTAGAATCTTGGTGTTTATACGAACTTGTATACCTGATATTTATAATACCCTGAGTATTTTTGTTGTTTTGGTTATAGTAATTCGTCCTTAAATGGATGGCTTATTATTAATGTATAAATTAGAATTTGCATAAAATGTTTGCACAATGAATAATCAGAGTTCGGATAACATGCATTAAAAAGTTTCATGAAATTACTTCTTGGTTGTCACATTCATTTTGTTTTTACTCTAAGTTAAGTACTATTTCATCCTTACTTGTTTATTTAAATAGGGTAAGCAATAATTTAAATGAACATTGATAAAGCAATGGCTGCAAATTGTGTGAAATTTAAGCCAATAAAACAAAGAGATGCTGCTAATCTGTTTAGCATTCCCTCTGATATAGTAATGAAGCAACTTAAGATCTTCTAGTCAGAACAATAAGAACAATCAATGACTAGCATTAGCAAACAATTTGAACAGCGAATAAAATTGCAAATGTGTGCTTTTGTTTTGGCCTGGGACTTCTAAAACTCAGAGTCTGCGTATCAGTATTGGTCAGTTAACGTCAAAGTCATCGACATCGTCATCGTTATCGTTATCGTGATGCAACTGCAAGCGAAAGGCGGAAATTGCTCGATTCAGTGAGCGCACGCCGCAGGAATTAAGTAAAAAAACAACAAAACAAAACAAAACAGTAAACGTTAAAACAAAGAAAAGAAAAAACACTTTTCAGGTGGCAAAAGAAAAAGCTGAATGGAGAAGAATGTCACAATGTAGCACAGAGCACAAAAATGTGTGTGTGTACTTTGATGATTTCTTATTGCCAAGTTGCCAAGTTGGTCAACACTTGACGCCCAGTTAATTGCTTGCAACACACTCACACACTCGCATTTTTCTGCCAGCTGTTTGCTCAACTATGCGTGCACAGTACATACATCAAAATTACATTAGTTCGCATCGCATTGGATCGCATCGCATTGTATCGGGTAACTGAACTATATAGGCATAGTCAGAGAGGCGCATTACCAACAACTAACCAAGTAACCAACTAACCAAGTGACCCATTTTTATTAAGTACAACAAACGCGTCGCAGCGACGGCATCGAGTTTCAGTCTCGATGTGTTAATTAGTCGCCTCTTTGCTTTACTTTTGTATTTTTTTTTTTTTATTTTGCCTCTTTGCCTTTTATTTGCTTTGATGTTTGCTAACTGTTTTCTTAATGATCAACCCGGTGTATGTATATGCACACCTAAAGATCGCATTGGGAGTGCTACCTATTGCGATCCAAAGTCCCAGCTTAACAACGGCATTCCACACAGAACTCAGGCAACTTGCTTCAAGTCAAGTCAAGTTAAATCGAGTCGAGTACTTTCTTTTAGTTATTTCCTTGTTTGAATACCGCAATACTAACCTTTTAACATACCCAAAAACACACAAAAACAAAACTAGTTAAGCATCTACAGTTGGGTGTGTGAGATATTCTTAAAATGTACTACTTGAATAGACTACAAATAACCAAAATATACTGAATGCGGCACAAAATAGCTAAATACATATGTATATGCATTGTTACATTAATCTTTAAATATACCAAATTACTGTACCACAAAATACCAAAATATACCGACTGCATCACTATTTGTGAAAGTGGTAATCTTTTTAAATTATACTAAATTAATACACCAGAAAAATGCTAAAATATAACGAACGATATTTTTGGTATATTGATATGGTCTGTCTTTTATAGTCTCTGAGATCTTCAGAAGTGTTGATGCGGATAGACGGATATCGGCTATATCGTTTTGACCCTGATCAAGAATTGGAGTTTACTCCTTTTGATTAAGGATAGTACAAATGCGCAAACATATTTCACAAAATTTGCAATTCAGCTTTTAATTTGGCATAAAGTATTAAATTCAAAATTGAAAAAACTATTTCAATTATTATTTTGACTTTTGGTATTATAATTAGTAAGAATGTGAATTGACTTCATTTAATGCGAATAGTTCATACTGATAATAATGAAGGCTACAAAAAGCTTTCTACAATTCCAACTTTCTATTTCTCTTGCTTCGCTTAAATTTTTGGCAAATATCTCATAGACTAATGAAGTTATAAACTAAGATAATATAATTCTCACCAAAACATTAACTATTGACGAAATTAAATTTATTCATCAAACTTACTATTTATAATTATATATTTGTAAGCCGAAAGTCTCTGCAGCCAGTGCTTTAGCAATAGATTAGTGTTAATTTTAATAATATTTAACTTTGCTAAATAAGAGAAATAAATGATATATTTGTTCATTAAATACAAAATACATATTATTTGTATTTTTGGCAAACAACTTTTAATAACAAATGCTGCAGCTTATATTAACGAACAAAAAGGAATCTACAAAAACAAAAGTTATGTAGTTTTGCTATTTTAATGTTCACAGCTGTCTGCAAATCGGATAAAACTGTTGCTGACTTTAGAAGTAAAAAGAAGTAATATGAAGCTTGACACGTTTATGATTTATAATCATTTTAAGTAAGAGAAAATGATGAACCATTTTAAGCAAACAAAAAATGTTGATAACTTTGATCTGCTTTGATCTTTCTTTCGATCTTTAAATTCTGTTTTAAAATTGAAACTCAGTTAAGATAAAGAATTTCATATAATAAAATATATAGACAGCAATTTATTTAATATTATTTTATACCTGTACATTCATATTTCTTTAAACCTAAAACCAATTGAAATAACAATTGCATTACACAGAAATATAACACATACGCCGCATATGCCAACAAAGAAAACACTTGCAGCTAAGTTGCACACAGGCGCCATCTAGTGTTCAAGTGCGTTTACATGTTCAAGAGTTCTTTTGAGTTCTTCAACGTTTTGTCATGATTTTGTCAAATGCATTTGTCAAACATGAAGTGTTAACATCAGAAGCGATGTCACAAAAAACCGCACAATATGTATTGTGTGTGTGGAAGCCACAAATTGCACTTAAGGACAACTGTCAAATGGTGTAAATACAAAAACAAAAAAAAAAACACAAGAACTAAACGAAGAAAAAACAACAAACAAGAAAAGCAATAAGCGATACAAAGCGATACATTTGCCGCCCTTGAAACATTTGCTGAATAACCGAAACCTTGAAACTGAAACTTCAAATTGAAACCGTAACAGCAAACGGAGACGGAGACTGAAATTGAAACTCAAGCTCGAGACTGCTGTAAATGTGGATCGCAGTTGGAGCCGACAAATTTGCTGTCGATTCACAAGAGTCACGAGACCCAAAGAGACCAAGAAACCAAATTCGAATGCCTTCCGCTCGCTGGTGGCAAGTGCTACACATCAGCAACACAATAGCAACAACAACAACTCTATTATGCATGGAACGCCGGCGAAATCAAAGCGCCAAAGACATCAACTAAATGATTGCAGAGGCAGCAGCAGCAGCAGCCACAGCTCCCCAAGCGGCAGCCAAAAGTTGTCGGTGATTAAACAATGCTCGTAAAGAAAACGAAACAATTATTGAGCGGAGCGGAGCGTGAGTTTGGTTAAATGTTTGGCGAGATGCTCGCTTCGTCGCTTAATGAATGAATCGAATC
This sequence comes from Drosophila niveifrons, assembly GCA_035046325.1. Classification (NCBI taxonomy): domain Eukaryota; kingdom Metazoa; phylum Arthropoda; class Insecta; order Diptera; family Drosophilidae; genus Drosophila; species Drosophila niveifrons. The sequence continues at coordinate 5,116,095 of JAWNOC010000063.1, read as the reverse complement.
GAATGAATGATCAGGCGAAACGATCGAAACGATCAAACGAATGCAGTCAACAAGCAAATGAATCGCTGCAGAGACTCGACTTTTCAGCTTCAAGCGTGAGATTGTGCGAGCGGAACTCGTAAATCAATGAGTTGTTGTTGTTGTCGTTGTTGTTGTTGTTGCTGGCGATTGTCGTCAGCATCTGCCACAGTTGCCACTGTGCAACACTCTTCGTTGATCATCATCATCAACATCAACAGCAGGCGTTAAAATGTTCGATAAGCAGTACACAACAATTTTGTGTACTTTTTTTGATTAATCGTCTTTGGGGTGTGGAGTGTTTGTTGTCTTTTTTTCTTGTTTGTTTGCCATTTATTGGGGGCATTAATTGGACGCAAGCTGCAAAAATTCCGACTGCCGTTTAATTGAGGAATCAGCCCGTCAGATCGTGCCACACGCATCTGGCCAAAAAAAAAAAAAAAACACACACAGTTGCAACATGCAACAACAACAACAACAACAACTTAGGGAAATTGCAAAACATTTGGCCAACTCTCGCGACTTCGATATCCGGTTGACTTCGACTTCGACTTCGAGTTCGAGTTGTTCAACAACTTATTAAATCATTTTTGTGTATATGTTTTCTTGCACTTTTCGTAGCTACAAAAAAATAATAAATAAAACCGGCACGCAAAATGCATTTTCCAAAGCACAACAGCACAACAAAAAATCTGCATAAAAATCATAACTTGGCCCATATGGAAAAGAGTTGAGTGCACAGCGCCAAAAGGAAATGATAACTCAACTTAGGAGTTGTTTTGTAGAAGAACTTGGGACCAAGTCCAGAAATGAGTCACACTGAATCACTTTGAAGTTTCAAGTTATCAACTCTCAGCACATTTCAAAGGTTTCATAACTTAGCAAATAAGGAAGCATTATTAACCCACATAACTTTAGAAATGTGCTGAGAGTTGATAACTTGAAACTTCAATAATACTCGTAGAATTAAAAAACTATGGAGTGAGTGAAAACACTGTCTGTCAATACAGTCAATATTATCATATTCACTCACTCTCAATTATACTATGCAGAAAAAAAAGTGTGCTCACTTTTATAGTAAGTAATTCATTTACCATTTATCATTTAATCTATATTATATTTAATTCTATTTCTATTCTATATTTAATATTTAAGAAAAATGTACAATGAAAAAAAAGACTAAGTTCTAAAATCAAGAAGATTCGTCTTCAAAATTGAGTTCTCGAAACAAGATCACTTTAATTTTGAATGCCAAGTTTTCAAAAGAGCGTAACAAATTCTAGATTGAGTCTACACTTGTCTACAAAAATCTGTAATTCTTCGAAATTCCTATAAAGCTTTGGTTTAGGTTTTAATTTTTTCGTTCAAAGCTCAGTTAGTCGAGTTGGCACGATCTATTCTCAATTGCAATCTAAGAGCGGAGTTCAATGAAAATGATTTCCTAAGTATAAAACAGATCAACACACAACTGAATAACTTAAATGCGCTTATTACTAAATCATAAAATGCTAAAATAATGAATAAAGTAAACTAAAAAAAAGAACATCAAATATATTAATATTCTTTTTAGATCTTTTACTAAGATTTTCGTTCTTAAAATTATAAAATTTTTTCCTCTTATTAAAAACTTGGGTTTTATATAAATGTTTTTGAAATAAAGATGTGTTTTCAGACATTAAGCATTATTTTATGTTATTGACGCATTGTTAAGACCAAAATTCAACCAAAATCTTAAATTTAGAACTATTTTTTAAGGGATCTCTACAAATTTGCCCAAGTATTTATGCATATTCAATTTCAAATTAATTCACATACCGAATATTTATGTTAATAATGATTTTATATCTCAGTAATTATAATATTTATGCATCAAATTTTATTAGTTTTCTTTAGTGAACTTTAAATTGTTCAATTTGCTTATTTTGAAACGTTATTAAAAATCAAATTTATCTCAATTTGAATTGTATTTGAACGAATTTTTTTCACAGTTAATATTTGCATAACTTAATTTAGTTTAATAATTTGTTCAGTAAATTTTCGAGCAACGTTTAGCTGAGAAAAGTTTTGCTTATACAAAGGTGAATAAGAAATTTGGAAAACAATATCAACAACATCCTGTGTTTAGCTGAGCATCATTTTGTCTGATGATGGTCGCTCTCTCTCTCTCTCTTTCTCTCTCGCTGATGATCTACAATATTTATCTCCCCACTCATAATCAAGCATTTGAATAGTCCGTTGCATTTGGCGAGCGTTGTTTCCCAACAGTTTCACCTGCAACTCTAATGTCATTTCCCATGCTCTTTTTTTTGTTTTTGTTGCATGCGCACTTGAAAAAAAAAGCGCTGTGTAAAAGTGTGGCATATGTGAAAAGCAAAACATCAACACGCCCACCAACCAATGCAACCACCATTGTGTTTGATGGCGAGAAAGTTTTCTTTGCTCTTTTTATTTGCCACACACTGCAATTGCAATTGCGATTGCAATTGAGGTTGAGGTTGAGGTTCACGTTGCCACTTGTCACAACACAAGCGTTGCATGGCAGGCACATAAATTGCACTGAAATTGTCATGACACTGAGTGGCACTTTGCAACACTGGCTGCCAGAATTTTGAAAGCTAAATACATATGCGGTGAAAATGGCTTGAAAGTAAATATAAGCATACATTATAATTTTATGTGCCCTAGAAATGTATTCTTATAATAAATAAATATATGTTTTCATGATAGTAAAAATAAAGAATCAAATGTTTAAAAAATAATGTCAAAGTGATCAAATAATAGTTTGCAAAAGAATACTGAAAATGTCAGAATACTGAAATGCATCTAATAATAAATAAATATATATATATATATTTTTCTTTTTATAGTAAAAGATAATAGAAAAATTTATAAAGAAATCTTAAAAGTGTTTAAATATGTAAATTTGTTTTTCTGTTTTTTAGAAAGTAATTCTAATAATTAAATATCTTTTATTTATGATAGAATGTTTGCTCAAACGTTAAAATTCTCAATAAAAAGTTTTCTGCGAAAAATAATGTTATATATAATGATATATATTATTGGAATTGCTTATCTATAGCAGGGTAGTTTTCTTTAGAATTAATTTAAATTTTGTCTTTTTTTTTTAAAATGTGTAATTAATTTATTAAAAAAAAAACTGGCCTGTCATAGAAAAGCAATTCCAATAATACATATCATTATTTATGATAGTAAATGTCAACAATAAAATGTTTTCCAACGAAAAGAAAGTTGAAATAATCAGCAAAAATAAGCACGCAAAAAATAGTTCCTAAGAAAAATGGCTAAATTTATAATACTCTAAAAGTCGCTAAATCCAGCCAAAAGTGACAACACTGCTCGAAAGTCCAGCGAAAGACGAACAATTTCTAATTGCAATTTGATTTACCTTGGTGAGTTTCATAGCACTGAGCCAACGTTCGCCCACAAAAAGCTGGCAGCTATGCACGTGAAACGAGCAGCTGCAATAACAAACAAACAAACAACAAAATCAACACAAAAATCAAGGGCTGAAGAAATGTTTTCCTTAGAAAGAAAAGCTTGCCAGATGCGGTAAATAAATAAAGCACTGTATGCACTTTAACACAACAAACAAATGTGTACGAACAATTAATCTAATGGCGAAATGGTTCCCATAACATGCAAATAAAGTTCGCTCGAGCCACGGATGCGCAATTTGCGGGCACAAAGCTTGAGCAGCCAAAGTATATCGAGATAGTCGGCACCCTGCATTATCGATCGCACAATCGGCAGCTTCTCTCTGAGGAACTCTTTGTCCCAGTCATCGATCTGACACTCAACGTCTTCGGGCTCCGTTTTAGCCTGCACCCACTGTGGCTCTTTGTCATCCTTGTGAAACTCCAGCCACAGTAGAATTTTCAACAGTTCCTCGGAATTAATGCCATGCATGGGAAGCTTCAGCTCTTCGCCCTCATCGAAGTCGCAGCATTGCAACATATTTTGTATTACCTTCGATCGCTGCAGCACCTTCATATCGATGGCGATCACACGTCGATCTCTGGTCTCCAATAGTATTAAGTTCTTCTCCATTCGGTTTAATTATATTGTTGGCTTTACTAAATATTTCTACTATTTATCTTCACCATATAAAAACACTACAATTTTACAGGAAAATCAGGGAATACTATGTTGTATAACAAAATCACTTGTATTTCCGATTCTTAGTTAGGATTTTTTTCTTTCAAATTGTTAGGATTAACTTTTCTTTCTTAATCTTTTGTAAGTTGGCGCCTTTTACTCGTAAATACCACAAGCTATTTATTTTATTATGTTTAATAAAAATTTTATATACCACCACCTCTAAAACACTGCTAATCACTTTGGTGTAACGTAAGTGAAGACACAAAATAAAAATATATTAAGTAAGAAGACAATTAAGAGAGCTTGACTGTTTAATATCTTAAGACGCTGTAAAATTGTTAAAATATACCAAATGAATAATCTCAACAACATATTCGGTATAACTATAGTATATACTACAACATTCAAGATATACCAAAATATATTCTGTATAACTATATACCACTACATAATAAATATACCATAGTATATAAAATAAACCACAAATTGCCAACCAAAGTAATTAAGCTATGAAATTATATTTCAATTATATGTGATACCAAATTAAAATACCCCAAAAACATACTCGGTTTAAATATACCATAGTATACAAAATATACCACAGATCGCCAAAATAAAACAACTGAGCTATGAAATGATGAAATTATTTCTTGATTTTCAGGAATAATTATACTTGCTTTAAGCGTCGCAAAAATCAAAAACTAAAAAACTTGATCTGCGTGCAATTATAAAGCCGAAAACAAAAATGTCGCTATATCTCTTATAGTCTCTGAGGTGTTCATATGGACGCTAATTACGAATTTATTCTTTATGGTGTCGAAGATTTTTTCTACACGCTGTTGCATGCATTTCCTGTTCGCACAGAGCTATAAAAATGTCAAATACCATTCACTTAAATTACTTGTTGCCTAAGAGTTGCATAGTTTTTAGTTCAAAGTCGATTTCAATGGGTTCTCTTAGTATTTGATTTCAAGAGGAGAGAAAATTGCCAAGCCTTTGCAAATAGTTTTGAATTATTTCGCGTTGGAAATTCATAATTGAGCGCAGGCATAAATGGGCATATTTATTGGGGCATTTACGAGTACAATGGAGAGTTGCAAGCGCGACTTCAATCACTGCTGCTCCACCTCTCTCTCTTTCTGATTGGCTCCACCTGCTTAGCTGAGCTAAGTTCAGCTCTGGCTTTAGACCCTCGCTTGGTTTGCTTGCTTTGGCATTTGTGCACATTTAATGCATTTTTCGCGTGCTCCGCATAAATTTCCATTCAATTTCATTTCGATGTTGCGGCTGTTTTACTTTTGCTTTTGTTTCTTGCCGTTGTCTTTTGTCGCCGCTGCTCACAACAAGTGCAACACAATTATTGAAGAAGCAGAAGTCAACAAGTTGCCTACAATCTGCATTTCCATTTTTATGATTTTTTTTTTTTATGATTTTTTTAGCCAACTACACAATCGACACATTCGTCATTCGAAACATTCAGAGTTGTGGTATAATTAAATCGCATTAATTGCAGCACACACATTGCATTAATCGTACTACATGTGGCAATTGTGAGAACGAAGCAAAAGCAATTGCAAACGTTGGAATACGGAATACGGAACACGACGGCGCATGGAAAATGGTGGAATACGGAATTCGGAATCGCTGTGAAACGAAACCGCATCGACTAACTATTTGTCGACCTCTCTGATTGCGTATTGTATGAGTTATGAGTGTCTCGATGCGAACCTGAATCTCGATCTGTATCTCAGTCCCTATCTGTATCTGTATCTGCATCTGTATCTGGATCTGCATCCCAATGAGCTGACTGACAAATTGATTGCATTTGTTAGTTATGACAGGTGCTGAGAGGCCCTTAAACCCGTTATCTGTTTACTAACTTAACTTAACTTAACGGTTACCTGCTTGTTAACCTCTTGGCCAGCGGCTGACAACAAACAAACACACTGCACTGGACAGCGCTCGAAAAACATATTTGCAATGTGTTTTTCCATTTTAATCATCTCACATTAATTTGAGTTCGCCATTCTTAACCCTTTTTAAAACAGCATTTTTGCGGTTGAAATCATGCTTTTATTATTTAGTCATTTAATTCAGCATATACGCATTTTGAACTGTGATCTTGCGCTATATTAATCTTTACTTAGTCTGGCAGCAAATTTTCATTCTCAGCACTAAAATGTAAAAAATATAATTTACACTTTTTCTACACACTGGAAAATATGATTAATATTAAGTAAATATTCATATATATTAATGGAATACTTAATTCTAAAAAAAAAAAAAAAAAATTAAAACATCACTTGAAATTAATGACAATATAAAAAAGAAATCTGCTCATAGTTATTAGTATCTTATATAACAAGTAAGATAGCTACAAATATACCAAAATACTCTACCGAATAAATAATAAAATATGCTAAGAGCAGTATATAGTACTTCATTTTGAATATAAGGAAAATATTAAAGGAAATACACCGAGGGAACTACATAGTACTACATATACAAATATAAGAAATTAATATACTGACAATATTCTAAAATATATTGAGGGCAATATATAGCAGTATATTTAAAATATACGAAATTAATATACCGACAAAATACTAAACTATGCTGAAGACAGTATATAGTACTACATTTTAAACATACGTAAGAAATTATACCTAAAATACACCGAGGGCAGTATATAGTAATACATACGAAAATACAAAAAATTAATATACTGACAATATGCTAAAATATACTGAAGGCAATATATAGCAGCATATTTCAAATATACGAAATTAATATACCAAAAAAATACTAAAATAGTACAATATACCGAAGGAAATATATAGTACTACGTATAAAAATACTAAAATATGATAAAGGCAGTATATAGTACTACACTTAAAATATACTATACAATACAAAATATACCAGATTGACAGCCAAAGCAACAAAGAATCGATGGCAAAAGCCATTTTTAGCTATACAAAAATATGTCATTAATAATTTCCTTCTCAGGAATTATAAATGCTGCAGTTATTAATGAAAATTGCACTTGTTATTCACTAGTTTTCGATTTCAATTTCATGATGTGTGTGCTTACTAATAAATATTCCCGGCAAATTCAAAACACTAGAAACATTTTCTATTCATATGCAATAAACAAATTGTAGATACAGATAAATTGCGTGCACTTGAACGGAAACTTGATGAAGTTCACGTTTATTTGCATGCACATAAATGCCAAAAAAAAAAAGTTTTGCTATGCAAATTGAGTTTGTTAAACAGATTTCAATGAACTGAAATTAATCGGCACTAAAACCGAAGAAGAAATAAACCTCAAATCTGTTTTATTGCAGTTTATTCATCTTTTACGACTCGACTTGACTTATTCAATGGGAGGCTTCTCGTTGTAGTTAGCCAAAAGTAAATTGAACAGCAGCAGCGCCTTTTTTTTTATTATGGCAGGCGTAATTGAAAAGCCGACAACCGCAACACGAAGCACGAAAAGAGCGAAAACAGCGAAAAGCGAAAAAGAAAAAAGGAAAATGAATTTGCTGCAGATGATGATAATGATAATGATAATGATGATGATTAAATGCTGATGATGATGCGCGTGCCGTGGCGCCATTTGGCCAAAAACCGAAACGATCTTTGTGCAAATTTGTTAACGCTTCCGGCCAGGCCAACAAGATGAAGTTGAATTTTGGAGTTGAAGTTGGACAGGTTCACTGGCTGCCCAGCTGACAAAGCTAGCTACTGTTAATAGCAACAACAACAACAACAATGGCAATAATAATAATAATAACAGCTACAACTTTGCCTTTTGATAGCTGTCCGACATTCACTTTGCCTTCTCTCTCTTCTCAATGCCAAGGAAAAACGCGTCATAATTTCCGCGCCGCTTTTCACATTGGAATTCCAAAGTTGCGACTCGACTCGACTCGACTTGATTTCGATTTGAATGAGCAGCGGGTGAAAGATGAGATTGCACTTTTTAGCATAAATAATTATGTCTCTTCATTCGAGCACTATGCAAATAATTGTTACAAAGAATTACCGCTGCTGCCGTTGTTGGTTTTTCCGACAATTTTCAAGTGCCTTTGGCACTTTCAAGCAATTAAAACAACTTGGCCCGGAAACCGTACCCAAAACTAAACTGAACTGAACATTGCTTGGGTTAATGGGCAAATGGTCAAGACTTCGAGATCGTGTTATATGTGTGTTATGTCTAGAACAGCAGCAGCAGCGGAGACCCGTTAATTATGGCTAATAAATATTAACTGCCAAAAGAGCAATAAACTAAAAGCTAAACTACCGATAAAGTCAACTACTGTGGCAAAACCTAAAAAGACAAAACTGTAACGTTCAAACTCAGCTTTGCAGTCTCTCCCTCTCTCTCACTGGTGTCTGGTGTGTTTTTGTGGCATTAACTGTCTGGGATTGGTCGTATTTCATGCCACTTAATTGCAGGCCCACATTGTAGTTCGCTGCGAAGGAGGCACACGCACCACGGTGCACAGTGGTCCACAAGTCAGCAAAACTCTAACAACTTTATCAACTTTTTATTTCTAAACTTGTTTCTTCAAGTCATGTCGTGTATTAATTTCTATTGAATTCATTAAAAATCACACAAACAAAAAAAAAAAACTAAAACGAAAACTAATAAATTATTTCGTTTTTCTATGAATTGCTTTCCATAGTTTAATTAATACTTTTTGTCTATACACTTTATTTATGCAACACGATTTAAAAAAAAAAAAATTTGTTTATAGAATTTACTAAATTTAAGCAATTCTTGTTAATTTCTATGAACGTGAAATTCAATAAAATGTCAAAGCGAAAGTAATATTGTATATCTTTCATATTTTATGTATGTGTTCTAAAGATTCATTTTAACTACTAAAACTACTTCTATAATTACTACTACAATTCTATAGACTTGAATTTTAGAAAAAGAATTTCAAGTAAAACACTTAAACGATTATTATTATTATTTGTACTTATTTTTAACCGATTTTTTTGATACTTTCGAGTATTACGAATCTTGAACAATTTCTTGAAAACTCAGAACATGTATGTTAAACGAAACAAGAAAAACAGTAATATAATATTAAAAACAGTAACAAAAACATCAATAGACTTTAGTTTTAGGAATTTCAAGTTAAGTCATTAAAGAATTAATATTATTTGTTCTACTTTTATTATTTATTACAGATTTTCTTGATTCTTTGAGTATTAGAAATCTTGAACTACTTTTTTTTTAAATTAAAACTTTTATGTTAAAAAAAAACCAAAACAATAATATTATAAACAGAAACAAAAACATTACAAGACTTTTTTTTTAAGCCTGCAGTTTTGGTTTTAAACAATGGCAGCAGGAAAATATGGTAAAATCTAAGAAACTTTTTCGTTTCATTCGAATTTAATAAAAAGGAAAGGTTTAATATAGAAATACAGGTGATTTTCTTTTTAGATAAAAGTTCTAACTTTTAGTTCTAAAAACATTTAGTTAAAAGTTACGAGTTTTTATTTTAGAAAAATTGAAAATAGCGTAGTATTTATAAAAACTATTTGCTTAAGACAATCAATTGAGTTGATGTTCATTTTTTGCTTCTATTGTGTATAAATTGAACATTTTTTGAATTTAATATATATTAAATATTTATCAAATATAATATATGCAATATTATAGCAGAGGAGTGCGAAATAAATAAATACTTTAAATATATATTTCATTTATTATATTCCAAATTATATATGTTCCATTTTTCGACTTGAAGTCAGTTTAGCTGTTTAATTAAAGGAATTTATTTTGCAGCCATACAAATCGAAGTTGGTTGCACTGTGCCTGTAGCAAAGTGTGTGTGTGTGTGTGTGTGTGTGTTTGCCTGTTACTCGCAACTGGTCATTAAACAACGTTTAAACAAACGCCCCCCTCTGTCGCAGTGTCTCGATTATGCTATATAGCCTCCAGCTTGGAATCATGTTATATGCTAGATAACTGAGATTATTTTGCAGCTTGTCTCCTCTATTGGTTAACGCTTTTTTTTTTTTTAGTTGTAGTTGCAGTTGCAGTTTGAGTTTCAATTTTAGTTTAGGTTGCGATTTCCTCGTATGCAAATCGCTGGGGCGACACAGACAATGCTGGCAATTATTTAAGAGTGTATATAATAGAGTAGTTATCAGCACGTTATAAAGCAATACAGCTCCAATTAGAACGCTTGACACTCACAGAAAGAGACAGAGATAGAGGGGAGAGAGAGAGAGAGGGGAGAGGTGTTGCATGTGGCTGCAATTTGGACGGCATTACAAAATATTTCGTAATAATTGAATAACATTTGTTGTTGTCGATCGGTCGATCGGTCAGGCCAATCAATATGTTGTGTGTTGTGTTGTGTGTAGTTGAGTTTGAAATTTGAAATTGAATTTAATTAAAGTTGATTATTATGACAAAATGATTAATTAAGCCAATGTGAGACGCCCACTTGGGCCAGGCCAAGCGCAAAAGGCCTAGATAAATGCAGCCAGTGATCGTACTGGCTATATATATGTATATATATATATAGACTAACGTACAGCAAGCAGCGGCTACAAGTGTCGTTGTTAATGATTATTGAAGCTGGCGACATGTCTGCTCGCTAAATTGTTGCTAATGTCGTGCTATAATTCAATGCAAGCGCCTCATAAACAAACAACTTTGTTAACGACGAACACAATGAAGAGGGAGTACAGGAGGGTGGTAAAGGGGGTAGAGGGGGGGTCGCCTATCAGTTGCAAGTGTTGAAGTCATAAATCTGCATAACGATCATGCGTGTTTGTGAATGTCTTTGCAGCACTCACAATAATCACAAGTCTTGGGCTTCACAAAGTGCGTGTGTGGGTTTTGTTAACAGTTTTTTTTTTGTTTTTTTGTTTTTAACTCGCAAGTCACTCACGTTGTTGTTGTTATGTTGTGTTGGCCTTTCACCCACTCGGAAAACGGAGACAGACGGACAGACAAACAATTACTGTGATTTAAGAATCGCTTAGCTATGTGTTGTGGGTTTTCAGAAACTGCATTCGAGTGGGCAACGCACTCATCTTCTATACTTTGTTTTTCCTATCAGATTATCGCTATTAATATGGTAATCTAAATGTGCTACTTACATTCACATCAATGGTCACAATGATTTGACAAATTGATCAGCGACTGCAATGAAAAAAAAAGAATTATCAATAAGTTGTTGTTATTGAAAATTGTATTGAATACAAATTGTAAATTTAAACTTTAGTTAACTAAAGAAAGAATTGTAAATAAGTTAATTAAATCAACAGTTAAAAATAATTGCTTATTAAATATAATAGAAAAATGTATTGGAAAAATAAAAATTCTAAATTCAAACTTAAGGCAACTAAGGAAATAATTGTAAAAAAGTTAATTAAATCAATCATTAAAAACAATTGTTAATTGTATTGTAAATTCAAACTTTAGGCAACTAAAGAAAGAATTGTTATTAAGTTAATTAGTCAATAATTGTAAACAAATTTTAGTTAAATGCAATAAAAATAAGATGGAAATTGTATTGAATACAAATTGTAAATTTAAGCTTAAGTCAACTAAAGAAGGCTTATAAATAGTTTAAAATGAATATTTGTTAAAAATAAATCATATAAGAATATACAATTGCGTACCTAATAATAGCATAGAATTTGATTATTATTGATTTGAATGCTTAAGGCTGAAAATGTTTAAAGAAATGTTTGTAGCAGCCATTCATTTGATTGCGATTGGATAAAAATTGTATGTTGAAAGTTATTTAAGAAATATTTCTGTGTGGCGAATTACATTTACTGCAATTGGGTTTTAGTTGTTTTGGCTGACAATCTGGTTTATTTTAGTCTTTATAGTATGTTTAGTACTTTAACGATTTACCAAACAAAGCATTCGCTGTATTACAGTATATTAATGGGTATATTTTAATAATAATACAGCTGTGTTTACTCAAAATGCATAGCGGGTATCTTAAAGTCGAGCACACTCGTCCGTAGCTCTCTTAATTCTTTTTGTATACACTACTAATACCATAACGTAATACGACTAAACTCTATAGCCATTTATGGTATATATTAATGAATTATTGTTTATTTAAAGTTTGTTGTATACGGTTCAGAATTGTAAAATAAATTATAAAAATATATAAACAAGCAAGTAAAAAATGAAATTCTTAAGTTTCCCACACCTGATGCAAATAATTTGAAACAAGTTGAAAATAATAAATAAATAAATAATAATTTGATTTTGTTTTGCAAGTTCTTTGATTGCAGCAATCAACTTGCTGCAAATTTGTTGCATTGTGTGTACCTAGCTTTAAAATAAATAATAAAACTAAACTATATAAATAATAAAATAAAATTCATTCCTACAGCATAACAGTTGAAAGCTTTTTTTTAGCGAAGTAAAGAATCAAGTTGAAAATATATAAATTTCACATTTATTGCTGCTTTGCATAAAGCTAAAGCTTTGTGCGATAAATGATTTAAATGTACACAAAAATATGTGCTCTAAGAATTCGTTAACGAAATAACTTTTTTTGCTGCTGAATCATTTCAATAAATGCCTTTAACTAAATGAATTTTCTATTGCCAGCACTCAGTCTCAGTTACAGACTTCAAATTTGGCCAAAAGAAATTAACACTCGGTTTCATAGGCAAGGAGAAAAAAACAGCAGAAGAAAAATAAAACGCTCACTTATCGCATTTAATTGCAATTATAATTTGTCTGAGCTGCAATTAAAGCTTATGCTGTCTGGGAGCTGTTTTCCCTCCCCTCCCCTCCCCGTCTGCTTCTCCTCTATCTCCACCAGAAGCTGAAATTGTGTCTCAGTCTCAGTCTCGGTCTCAGTCTCGGTCTTCGTCTGAGTTTCGAGTCTGGTTTGTCTGCCAGCACAAGTTGATTAGCAATAATAACGCTGTGAATGACTTTAAAATGCCATAAAAGACGTTAACACAGATGCCGGCTCGTGTGGGACACATCACATCAACACTCTCGAGCCACGCCCATTTTTGGGGGGCGCAAGACGACCAAAATTGGTCAGCACCAAAAGTGGCCAAGAAGCGTGTCAGTTGCATAGTGCAACGTGCCACATACTATATGCGTACTATATGCAACAGGATGCAGCATCAACAAAACGACAATCGAGTGCAAATATAATTAAATTTTTGTGTGCCATTAGAATTCCACGAAACAAATGTGCGCAAATACTTGGAAATTTGCGAAAATTGATTGCACAGGAAGCGCATAAATTGAGAACATTGCGAACAGCTACAGCTACAGATACAGATACATTTATAGATACGGATGCAATTGCCTCTAGAGAGCAAGAACAAATGACAGCAATTTGGCGAATTGAGCTCAGAGCTGAGTCGTTGTCGTTGTTTTGGTTGTTGCTGTTGAATCAATCCCGCGAGTCGATGACAAATTTATTGCAGCAATTTAAACAGCTGTAGAGCTGCAGTTAAAGATACAGATACCGATACAAATAAAGATAAAGAAACATTGATATAGATATAGAGACAGATGTATGTGTGTTGCATCTGTTAAGTGATTCAACTGTGATCGATGGCAAATGCAGAGGGAAATACAAATTAGCTTAAAAGTCGAAATATGAAAATACTTTATAAGACTGCAAATTAATCAATTTGACAAATTGATAGCATCGACAAACAGCAGCAGCTGTAGCAGCAACAACAGTGTCAATTGAAAACGGAGGCTGCCTCAACGATCTGGCGATCTTATCGCGTTGACATGTGACAATGACAATGTGATCGACCGAGCGAACGAGCCAGCTAGAGGAGATCGATGGGACCACCATCAGCCCAAAGGCGGCGATTGGCAGCCAACATGACACAACGGACACGACACATTTTTCGCTTGGAACTTGGCCAACTTAAAGTCCAAAAAAAAAAAAACACATAAACAAGTAAGCCAAGCTACAGAGTCGAGTGTGCCTGACTATGTGAATACCTAACATATTTTTAATGAAAACAAAACAGTGTAGTTATAATGTTAAAGTCTACCAAATTAACATACTGGCAAAATACTAAAATATACCTATTTTTAATGAAATCGAAACAGTGTAGTTATAATGTCAAAAGTCTACCAAAATAACATACTGGAAAAATACTAAAATATACCGAAGACTATATATGGTATATAGCTATACTATTACATTAGAGCAAAAGCAACATAATGAGGTAAATTGTTCTTTAAATATACCAAATAAGTGTGCTGTAAAAATACTGAAAATACAACAAAAGCTATACATTATACAATAATGAAATATTCTTCTTAAAGTGTACTAAATTAATAAACTGTAAATATACTAAAAATATGCCGAATGCTGTATGTAGTATATCGAGATGCTGTTGCATGTAAAAATATACTATTTAATATTACCTGATTAACCAAAAATGGGATATTGCTCTAAAAAATATATCGAATTAATATTAATATTAAAATACTGGTTAAATATACCAGCGACTATATTTAAAGAACAGCATATACCAAATTGTCAAAAATTATGCGAAATTGTGCTTAAAATATGCCGAATTAATTTAGTGTAAAATACTAAAAATATACCGAAGGCTAAATATGGTATTTATATATTCTATTACATTTAATAAATACTATAGAGCACAGAATATGCCGTATTGTCAAAGTATTGCGGAATTGTTTTCATATATTCCAAATTGACATACTTGAAGAATGCTAAAAGTATACTAAAGGCTATATAAATATATAAAATAGACCATCGAGTATGGAATAAAACACGTTGTTAACAAATGCCATATAAAATGATTTTTAACTTTGACAATTTTCATTCGATTGCCAACAAATTTGCAGGAAACATAAAAATTGTACCCAAAAATCGTTAAAGTTTCTGAGATCTAGATGTTTATACGGACAGACGGACGGACATGGCAATAGCATCTCAGCTGTTGACACTGATCAAGAATAATTTATGCAGTCGGAGTGTCCTTCTTCTGTCTATTATGTACATATTCTGAAGGCACAGAGCTAATATACCCTTCTACCCAATGGCTAAGGGGTATCATAAACACTGACTGACGGCGAACATTTGAATTATGTTGCAAAAAGATACGTTGACAAGTGCAACACACACACAAATTCGATTAAGATAACTCAAATCTCTCTGGCTCGCAATAAACAATTTCCTCATTTGTGTTTTGTGCTCAAATAAATTAAATAATGTTAACATAATTGTAATCTGCAAATTGTTTTGCCCACAGCAACAACAACAACAACAAAATGTGTGCCACGCCCCACCCGCGATCCAAATGCTTCGATAAATTTTCAAATAATGTGAGCAAAATTATGCCACATGTTGTCGAACTTTTATTGTGTTGCATCATTGTCGAATTGTCTTGTTGTTGTTGTTCGATAGTTGATTGTTTATTTTCGATGTTGTCGTTGTTGTTGTTGTTGTTGTTGTTGTTCAACAACAATTTTACAAATCAAACAATTGCATAAGTTCCAACAAATTGCCCCCAACCCCAAAACAAAAAATAGAGAATGCCAAATATGGGCCAAGCAAACAGTGCGTATACGCAATTATACCAGCTCAACCCAATGCCATAAATGTTCGATCGATCAATATGCAAATATTGGCAATAGAATGAGCTAACATAACAGACGCAATCTCAATCTCCTTAAGAATGCACAAACTTCAAAAATGGTCTTTAGTGAAAGGTCTGTTCGATTCTTAAAGCATCATGAATACAATATGTGTTAGGAGTGAAATATTGTCCTACTTCTAGACAAAAAATTATTAAAAAATAATTCAAAGTATTCAAATTATAAAATGGTGAGTTGTGTTTTACTTTCAAAATAAAATTTGTGCATATTGCTGATCATTTAATTTATTCCAAATTTAACAAACAATAGCAAACGATTAGAAAGGAAACAAGTCAAGTCTAAAGAGAAACTTATTGTAGTACTTTAAAGCAAAATAATACCAATAATATAATAATACTTTGTGTGGAGATTGAAAGTTCTATTTCAGCATTCCCATTAACGATGTTCTGCATGTTAAATGTAGCTGGGAGTACCGATTGAAAAGGAAAATAAATATGAAAGAAATAGCATAAATTAAATAGAAAAGAAAAAATATATAATAATGCATATAATATCATAGTAATTTAGGTTAATGCTTAAAGTTCTCTTTAAATGTTTTCATCAATGCTGTTCTGCTGTTCTGAAAAGTAGATTAAATTTAACATAAAAGCAATGATTGGAAAGAAGGTTGCCTAAAATTGGCAAATAAAGACCAAATTGAAAAGCTTGAAAAGAAAATATGAAATGCTGCCCTTTTTTTATTGAATTCTAATAAGTTAATATGTTTTTCCTACCTTTCCTTTTATTAAATTATAATTGTGTTGCCAATGGTTCATTCAAGCACGTCATAAACTTTATATTTTTAATAGATTTTTTCTATAAGAATGGTGTTAAGAATGATTAAACATTGTATTATTAATATGTAAATATGTATTTTTTGTCAAATTATAATTGTTCACATCAAGAACATCATAATCTTTATATCTTTTATATGTTTTTTTTTCCTTATTCGTTCCTTTTATTGATTTATAATTGTGTTAAGAATGATTAGTTAGTTTAATCTGTTCATATGTTTTTTAACTTTTTTTTTAAATTATAATTGGGCACATCAAAAACTACATAATATTAATATGTTTTTGTTTTTTATTCTTTCTTTTTATTGAATTATAATTCTATTAAGAATGATTGGCTATGGTTCATTCTATTATGAATATGTTTATATGTTGTTCTCTTTAATCTTTTGTTTTATTCAATTATAATTGTGTTTAGAGTGATTGGCTATGGTTTAATCTGTTTATATGTATTTTTTTTAACTTTCTTTTTATTAAATTATAATTGTACACATCATAAACTTTATTATGTTAATATGTTTGTGCCTAAATCTTTCCTTTTATTGAATTATAATTGTGTTAAAATTGATTCGCTATGGTTCATCAAAGCACTTCATAAACTTTTCGCTATTAATATGTTAATATGTTTTTTTTTAACTTTCTTCTTATTAAATTATAATAGCACTTCTTAAATTAAATATTATTAATTTGTTTTTTCTTTAAACTTTTGCTTTATTCAATTATAATTGAGTTTAGAATGATTGGCTATGGTTTTTTCTAAGCACTTTATAAACCTAATATTCCAATCAGTGGGCTGGGTAAACTGTTTTACAGATCTGTGTGTGTATTAATTTCAAATAAATTTCAATAAGATTTTGTCGATGTTGTCGATGGCAACCCGCTGAGTGTTGTGTTGCTGATTGGCTGACAACGGGGTGCGCTGACACTCACAACAGATCGCAGAATTGGAATTGTAATCGAAATCGGAATCGGAGAAGGAGACGAAGTCGTTGCTCGAGTTAGAGTTCGAATTAGAGTTGGAGTTGAAGTTGAAGTTGGAGTTGAAGTCAGAGAGCTAACCTTGGGTGCTTGGAACCCGTTATGACCGGATAGGCATTATCTCAGTGCATATTTTCCAAGACATGCCTACGGTAATAATTGGGTTTTAATTGATACAGTCAAGCGACAAATGGACACAGCAAATAAAATTGAAAATTCGCAACTGAAAACTAAAAAATGAATTCAAGTTGCGATAAACGAAACGCAAAAAAAGTCAACATGCAAATTCTAGTAAAAGGGAAGTAATTAATCTTTTTTTTTTTTCATACTCGTTGTTGTATTTCGAGTGCCCGTCTAACGGTGTTTACAACACACAAGGTGTGTGTGTGTGCACATATATCATATCGAATTACGAATGGCCTTAACAACACAATTATGACTCGTTTCGATTGGTGGCCAAAAAGCCAAGCGGCCAATTGAATTGCTCTAATGAGTGCAACGAATCTGACAGCACAACCGCAAAAATTTATGTGTGAGTGTAAGAGTGTGTGTGTGTGCGAGTGTGTGTGTGCCCATTTATTGTACGTATGTGGATTGGAGTTAAGAGGCCAATCTATAAGGCAGCTAATCGAAGCGATTGTCAACGATTCGTACTCAAAAATTCAAACAGCGAGTTACAATTTAATGAAAGGGCCGCAACATTGTCAACATTCATGAATACTATTCATATTTGTACATATATATTCACCTTCTATATAGTCGCATACACAATCGACAACGATTTGTGCGACTGCAAATCACAGAGTCACGCCTATAAAATTTACATAAATATGACCATAAAAACAAACCAAAACTCAACAACAAATAAATGATATCTATTGCCTAGCAGCAATCTCAGCTCCAAAGCGATTTATTCGCATTACAAACAGCAGCGTTTATGCAAATACATATCATATACTCTATACCAGAGAGCACTCTTCATATTTTTGCTTACAAGCGATTCGAATTAACTTGAATGCGCAATGAGAATCAAATCAAATCAAATCAAACGTAAGCAAACTAAATCAAATACAATTACAATTCTATAAGTATACCAAACAAAAGAAATAAGGAATATATAGTGATGAAATCAATATTTAATATAAATTTAATGAAATGACTAAATATAAAAATTAACCAACAAAACACTGCACATAATAACAACTTTCAAGATATAAACATGTTAATATATTAAATAACTATGTATTTTTATTAAATTTAACCAAGTTACTAAAATATCAAATGTAAACAAAATATAACATTAAAATAAACTAAGACAAAATCGAATTGAAAATAAATGAAAAACAAAATCGAATAAAATATAAATATTACAATATTGAATACAATACATAAATAATAATAAAATAAATTAAATAAATAAAATAAATAAGATAAGTAAAATAAATAAAATAAATAAAATAAATAAAATAAATAAAATAAATAAATTAAATTAAATAAAATAAATAAAATAAATAAAATAAATAAAATAAATAAAATAAATAAAATAAATAAAATAAATAAAATAAATAAAATAAATAAAATAAATAAAATAAATAAAATAAATAAAAGAAATAAAATAAATAAAAGAAATAAAATAAATAAAAGAAATAAAATAAATAAAATAAATAAACAAGAAAATAAAGGCAAATTGTTAAAATAAACTTAACCAATATTAATTTTAACTTTTTCAAAATAATAAGTACAAAAAAGAGTACATTAAACACACAATAATAGTAAAGCAAATAAATAAAATGCATACCTTAAGGAAACAACAAACAAAAAAAACTCATTAAAAGTAAGGCATATTCAACTAAATTAAATTCAAATCAAAATAGTAGAATACAAAATGAAATTGAATTAAATAAATTAAAATAAAATTGTGAACAATGAATAAACAAATTTCTATCTATTCTATCAAATTGAATAAACTCAATTAAAAAGCATATAGTATGCATGTAAGGAATATTCAAATAAATCAAATAAATACAAATAAAAATAATATAATACATAATGAAATATTCGTAAAACAAAGTAGCAAATGGAGTAACAAAGTAAAATGAATTAAAATACTTTTAAAAATATTCAAAATGTATTGAAATTTAACATTTCATGCTTGCCGCATAATTAGCTAGCTTAGCCATGTAGCTGATGGACTCGACTTTGCTCTGTGGCAGCGGCCACATAGCATAATAATGCAATTCATCAGCTGGCAATTAGCATAGCGACATCGAGCAATATTCAACGTCTGACTTAATGGAGTCATTTTTTGGTCTTGTGCGAGCGACAAATGCTCAACGGCATTCCCAACGCTCCCCCTTCCCCTTTTGCTCCCCTCAATCCCTCTGTGAACCCTAGAAAGAAAAGGAAAAAAAAAAGTTGGCCATGCCCCATGGAATGAAAAAGGGGCGCAGCTCGATGTGTGCAAAAAGAGTGAAAAAAAATGCTAAAGTTCGTTTCTTAAGTCATTCGTTTTATCGGCGTCAAATTGCACAAAACTGGGCAAAACAAAAACTTTTACTTTTATTTCGCGTTTCGTGCAACAGCAGCAACAACAACAGCAACGAATGCAATGCTCATACTTAATATAGTATATCAAAATATTAACTGAAAAGTCGAGCAAAATATCTCTAGCCGGAGGATAATTATTTGCTATCGTAAAAAACACAGAAATATCTTGCCACATTGCCACACATTTTTTAGTTGCTGTTGAGTTTTCTTTGCTTTTGGGCAACTAATAAAGTGCAACAGCAGCAGGCAGCATGTAGCAACAATTTCAGGTGGGTGGCTGTTGTTGCAACGAACGCAATTGTTGATTAACGTTAATTGAGGGCCGCCGCCGCAAGCCGATTCCAAATTGTTGTGGCGATGACGATGACGATGACGATGACGTTGGGTGTGCCTGCCCCACTAGAATGGGGCCAAGAGAAAGCCAAACCAAAAAGTACCAAAAGTACCCAAAGCACCAAATTCCAAATAAAGACGAAAATTGGTGCCAAGGTTGGCGCGAGACACAAATAAAAAAAAAAACAGTCATAATTAGATCAACAGTCATAATTTTTATAGTTGTAATTGTTGTTACTGCGCTCAGCTCGTTACACTAGGGCGCCAACAACAACAACAACAACAGCAGCAACAGCAGCAACAAACAAGAGCAAACACCAAAAAGCCGCCTTTAAATTTGAAGCAATAACGAACGAAAAAAAAAACAAACAAGCAAGAAAGCTGCTTTCGGGTGTGCTTGACTGTGAAATACCCGCTACGCTTTGTGAGTAACAGCAAAAGAGTGCGATATTCATTGCGAAATATGCCAAATTAATATACCGCAAAAATACAATAAATATACGCAATGCTGTTTTTTGGTATATTAATACAGTACTACACTAAAAATATACCATATACTGCAAAAAATACTAAAAAGATGCCGATTACTTTTTTTGTATATTGATATATTACTTCATTCAAAATATACCATAGAGTAAAAACTAATATACTACAAAAATACCAAAAAATATATGCCGAATACTATCTTTGGTATATTGGTATAATACTTCATTCAAAATATGCCATAAAGAACAATATACCAGTTTCTTAGCTAAAACAACTAAAACAAATATGCCGCAAAAATACCACTAAGATGTTATGCCGAATGTTAGCTTTAGTATACAAATATTAATAGGACTAAGTACATTCAAATTATACCAGATTCTCAGCCAAAGCAACTAAGAGCCGTCGTAAGTAAGCGATTTTGACCCTTCAAAAGTATTTCTGGAATAACTTCGACAATCGCAACAACATTTTTAGCAATCATAAAGGCTTTAAAGAAAATCTCTAGCTGCAAAATGAAGCTTGTTGCTAGACTTAATCGATTTGCGGTGCGATAGCTCTTATAGTCTATGAGATCTAGGTGTTCATAGGGACATACTTTATGGGGTTGGAGATGACTTCTTTTGCCTGTAACATACATTAAGTGCAGTCACAAAGTTATAATACCCTTTCTACCCCAAAGGTTAGCGGGTATAAAAAACAAACCACGAAAAAAAAAAATCACTTTAATTTGAGCGCATTTCATTTTGTCAAGTCGCTTGGCCCGTCGGCTTTTCATTGTTAGCCGCAACGTTGTTGTTGCTGTTGTTGTTGTTGCCCGTTGTTGTTTTAAAAACAAACAGTTACAACCAGCGGCAAACAACAATGGGGGGCACGTTTTTGTAGGGCGGGCGCAATGCTTCGTTTTGTTTTTTTGGGTTTAGTGTATTTGCTTCGCTTCTAGCTGCAAATTCGTAGCCAATTTAAATGTCATTGCGCCATTTTGATTTCGATTTCGATTTCATTTGCTTTCCCGCATTTAATTCGAAATTGAATCGACAGAGCAAACAGAGCAAAATGAAACCAGCAACAAAAAACAGAAAGAAACACTGAAAGTAAAGCTTATCAATCGCCATCAATTTATCTATAAACAAGAGCGTTGCAATGTCTGTCAAATTGGAATGGAGCAAATGACTGACTGACTGAATGACTGACTGAGGGCAGGTACAGGAGGTCAGCGACGGGTTCACGAAAGGCGTCAACTGGCCACTCACAAACCGATTGCCGATCGAATTGTTCAGATAAAGAAAAAAAAAACAAAACATAACAAAACAAAACACAGAAAAGTGAAAGCATCACTAAGTGTTCTCGACACGGACTTTTGTTGCACTGTCGCAACCTTTGACCCAGCGCAAAAAAAAACACAATAATGTTTAACAATATTAATTGTACTTTTAATTTCATTTTAGCCTTGCTCAATTTGCTTTAGTTGCTCATTCTTGTGAGCTTTGCCTTTCCCCCAATTCGCAATCTCTTTTCTCTTTGTGTCATTTCATGCGCGCTTAAACAAATTTTGAAATTTTAAACAACTTTCGCATTTGATTCTCCATGCTTACTTAAGTGCTCAATAGTCTATGACAGATATTTAATAGAAATTCTAAAGAAAATTTTAGTTTTGAAATTTATTTAAACATGGTAAAAATTTAATATTTTATATTTCATAATTTTTGAAAATTCGAAATATTTTTAAAAGATTTTAATTTCGAAATTTATTTCTTTGAAACTTTGAAACTTCTTCAACTTATCTTATTTTAAATTTATTAAATTTTCAATTTATATATAACTTTTAATATTTGAAAGTAAATTAAACATTTTTTAAATAAAGTTTATTTCTAAAATTTGAAAATTGAAAAATATCTATACATTTAAAAATTTATTTAAAGGTTTTAAAATATGAAATTTATTAAAAAAATGTATATACAAATTTGTACTAAACATTCAATTTAAAATTTATTTCTAAGTTTTGAAATTTTGAATTTTGAATTTTTAATTTTGAAATTTATTTCTAAATTCTTAATGCTGGAATATATAAATCATGAAATTTGAAATTTATTTCCTAATTTTAAACCATGATATTTTTTCTATATTTAAAATTTTTTTTTCCTAATTTATTTTTTAAATTTTGAGATTGGAAATTTATTTTTAAATTTAGGAATTTCAGAAATTTATTTTGAAATACGTTTAAAATTTTTGAAATTTGAGATTTATTTTGAAAATTTTTGAAATATGAGATTTACTTCGAAAATTTATTTACGAATATTTAATTTTGAAATGTATTGCTAAATTGTGAAATTTACAAATTTTTAATACATTTTGAAATTTGAAATTCATTTATAAATTTTAAAATTTGAAATTCAATTAAAAATTATATTTTATTTACAATTTAAAATTTATTAATAATTTTATAATTTGAAGTTTATTTAAAAATTTTGAAATTTATTGCGAAGTTTTGAAATGTGAAATGTGTTTTGAAACATTGGAAAATTTTAAAGTTTGTTATAAATGTTTTCTTTAGTTGCTTTCTCACATTATTATGCATAACTTTTTAATTCGCTTTCAATTATTGCCGTAACATTTATATTTTGATTTTATTCCACATTTCACTGCTAATAAAATGTACTAATTAGTATATAATTTTGTAATTGAATTTATAGCTGAACTTATGTCATTACGCTGCCAGCGATTGACTTCCTCAATTTGTGCATTTTAACTTCAGTTGAGCTGAGCTAAGCTTCAGCTGAGCTCCTTCAGCAATTGTTGTACTTTGGTGAACGAGCAAGCGAACGAAGAAAATCAACTGTTGAAGCTTAACTTGGTCAATGGCCATCGACAGTTGGCAATTGGTAATTTGGTAAGCAAGAAGAACAACAACCGAATCGAATCGAATTGAATCGAATGGTATCGTATGGAGAGCAAATAGAGCGTGTCCATGCCAGACGCTTGACCAACTGTATCTTTGGCAATTTGAAAGTCGCAAGTCAATGCAACAGTGCAACAATGTATCTCACTACGTCATTTGAGACACATGCCCCCGAAAAATATTCGTGTTCTTATGATCGCATTGGGAATTCTCGCATTGGATATTCCTTGATCGTGGTGCCTGTGGTGCAGTGGCTAACATTGCGTATACTCAATGAATGTGGCGCGAGGTCTTGACATTGCACCTTGAAGTGCAGTGCTCGCATTTGTATTGTTTTTAAGTTTGTCATCGGCAAAACGCAAATGAAACGCTGCCACAGCAAATCAAATCTAATTGTTAGCAATCTATATATATAGTATATATCTATATAACATGTCAAGGCATGGCCAGGCATCAACAGACAACCTCACAAAACACACCCAGTGGGCGTTGCTGTTGCTCCACTTTGAGCGGCAACAACTGCTTCGACTCTGCGGTTGACTCATCGACGCTGGGAGAAGGCTTTAAAAAATACTTTACTTGTGATTATTCGTGTGTGTGCTCAAATATGTATTTGTAGTCAAAGCTATTGCCCAACTATTGATAAACCATATGTGATGCGCTTCAGTGGCTGCCGTTGTTGCTCTTGTTGCAACATCTGCCACATTCTCAACTATGAATTGCAAAAGGTGTTGTTGCCAAGTACAAAGTAGTGAAGTGTGCTCGACTGCCAAATACGCGTTACACATTATATTAGAGCATACAAAACAAATTGGTTAACATTGCAATGTTAAAGCTTAAAAGTTCACATCAATTTGGAATGTTAGCAACAGCTGTTAAAATCTGTTAAAATCACATTATATTGGGACATACAAAGCAAATTTGTTTACATTGCAATGTTAAAGCTAAAAAGTTCACATCAACTTGGAATGTTAGCAACAGCTGTTAAAATCTGTAGCGCTAGCATAAGAAATTTCTACACATTATATTAGAGCATACAAACAAATTGGTTAACATTGCAATGTTAAAGATTAAAGCTTCACATCAATTTATAATGTTAGCCACAGCTGTTATAATCTGTTAAAATCACATTATATTGGGATATACAAAGCAAATTTGTTTACATTGAAATGTTAAAGCTAAAATGTTCACATCAATTTATAATGTTAGCAACAGCTGTTCTAATCTGTTAAAATCACATTATATTGGAACATACAAAACAAATTGGTTAACATTGCAATGTTAAAGCTAAAAAGTTCACATCAATTTAAAATGTTAGCAACAGCTGTTAAAATCTGTTAAAATTACATTATATTGGGACATACCAAGCAAATTTGTTTACATTGCAATGTTGAAGCTCGAAAGTTCACATCAATTTAAAATGTTAGCAACAGCTGTTAAAATCTGCAGCGATAGCATAAGAAAATTCGCTAATTTAACCGACGACACATTATATTAGAGCATACAAAACAAATTGCTTAACATTGCAATGTTGAAACTAAAAAGCTCACATCAATTTGGACAGCAGCCCTTAAAATTTTCGTTAATTAGTAATAAAGAATTAAGCGTTTAGCTTAATTAATAATTCGATTTCTTTCTTCAATTATTATTTATTCATTTCGAATTATAATGTGAATAAATTAACATTGCAGTTCCAATGTTAAACACTAGACAAGAGCTGTTAAAAAACAGCCGGAATCATTTTAATAATATTCTGACAATTAGTAAAGAATTATTGAACTCTTTATACTTTAATTATATATTATTTTTTTAATTATTCTCGTATTTATTAACTTAAATTTACATTGCAGTCGAATGTAAAATCTAGAAAAATTTACATACATTTCGAATGTTATCAACAGCTGTTAACTGCTAAAATTCAAATTTCACCAATTAATCATGAATAATTTGCAATAAAATCGCTTAAGTGGCTCTTTATAAAAATGTATGTTCTTCTGTGGTTAGTATTTATTAAATATGAATCTTTTTTTTTTAATTTGTTCTCTAGTTAATGACTTTATTCATTAATTTGTTATGCATAATTAAGCAATTAATACTTGAAGTATTATTATAATAAATTTCTTTATGAAAAATAGTTAAGCGATAAGCATTTTATAATAATAAAAGCTCTTCATTGATTATAATTTGCTTAATATGAGTTATTTATTTTGTTCTCTGAAGTATTTGTTTTCATTTATTTCTAATGCATAAAAAGCAATAAAGTTCAGATTATTAAATCATATATTTTTTTTATATTTCTTCTTCAAAGTAATTGATATTCCTCTATGATTATTTATTTATTTTTTTTTTTTTGGTTATAAACAAAAAAGTATTTTATAATCTTGTATTTACTTCAATAATCATTACTTATTATAAAGCGATTTATTAATTTACTAATTAAACTAATCATTCATCATTTTTATATTTCTTATTATTGTTTATTTATGTATTCTAGTTAACTGCCCATTAAAATTAACCCTTTCTTTATTTAAGTTATTTTTTTATTATTAATATTTTTTATAATGTTTTTTTTTATAGACTTATTTTTATTATTTTAACTCTTTTACACATGATTTTACTATTTGATTTAAATAGAAGTTATATTAACTTTGAGGAAATCTTTAGCCTTTAGCCACTCTTTTGAAATACCCCTTGCTAGCTACCGGGTATATTCACTAATGAAATCGTGAATGTAATTAAGCTGCCGCCCTCAACGCATTCCCATATAAGAGAAGAACAAGCAAGCTTCTCTTTATTGGCGGCACCTTTGAACAACGAAACACAGCAGCTGAGAGCACTGAAGAGGGAGAGTTGACAATTAAACCAGGGACGCACCATATACAGGGATGCATACTCGATGCGTCGCTGCCAATTTGCATTGGCATTTGAATGCGACTCAAATGGGGACATGGCATAGTATATTTATTATTTGTAGCTATTTCACATTCGCGACAATATTTATAGTCTGTTGCTGTTAGAAAGTAACTGCGAGATACGATCAAAGAATTCGATTGTTATTAATCATGCATTCTCATCGATATCAGCAGCTGAAAGCGAGGCTTAAATCTGCGAAAGTATTTGACGTATGTTGAATGCGCAAATTGGGTTTCTGATCTGGAGCATATAGAATGTGATAAATATATTAGTAGCCAGAAGAATCTGCGACAAACTTTGATTAACAGCCAGCTAACGGAAAAAGTTCAGTTTCAGTTCAGATCTGATAAACATTCAGTTGATGGCTGATTGATAGAACTACGAACAACAGCGAAAAACATGAATAATGCAGCAATATGCTAATAAATAACAGCACAAATACTTTGCACTCTGCTTTGAAAACAGTTTTTGGTCAATGCACTCATTCATATTACGCATACGCACCGTTTGCTGCGGTTGTTGTTGTCGCGATTGATTAACAACTTTGGCTGAAGGTCTTTGATGAAAAACTTTCGTCACTTCTTCCCATTCCCCATTGCCCCTTTTCCCCTTTCAAGATCAGCTCGCAGTGCAATTGTTGTTGTTGTTGCATGCCACACACAGTTGCTCAATCAGCTGCCAGTTGCTGAGTTGCTGCAATCTGCTCTTTTTTTTTCTTCTTTGGTACTTTGTCAGCGCGCTGGCATTTGTGCAAAGTCAACAGCAGCCACAGCCACAAAGGAGTTGTGAGTACATTCATACTCGCACTCATATTCATATTCATATTGTGTGTGTGTGTGTGGGCGTCTGACAGTCCAAGTGGATGCATTTCATGGCACGTCTCATGTTACAAACCCCAAATGCCCCATGCCCCATGCCTCACAATGTTATGTCGCTTGTCGCCTGTCATTTTTCACACTGCTGTGTGGTAGCAAAGTACAAAAATCAACATTTGAAACATTTTGCTCGCATAATTACTACAGCAGCCAAAAGCAAAAGCAAAAACAAAAGCAAAACTTCAACTTCAACAGCACAAAAAGTGCTTACAAATTTGCCAAACAATGCAGATCGCTGGCCACGAAGCAAACGTCGCATTGATGAAACTATTTTTTGTTAGTTGCTTTTGTCCGCTTCTGCTGCCCACAGCTGCACATAGACTTTCCAACTACCAACTATACTATATAGTATAGTAGTATATATATATATATATAGTAGTAGTGTAGTACACAAATTCAATGCAACGTGTGGCAATTGTGGCCTGGACTCGTGCCACGCGACCAGCAAAGTTTTGCTTTTTTTCTCTCTTTCTTGGCCACATCTGCATATAATGTATACAATAAATTCAATTTTATCTTGCAACAATCACAGCAACAAAGAAGTTAAATCCTTTTTTAGAGCAACAACAGCCAACAATACTTTAGAGCAGAGCATAAATTAGCTTAAAGTATTGCCAATCTAGTTAATATAAGATAAGATTTAATTCAATTTTTGTTTTGTTTTTAATATTTCTGAATATAAAATATTCTAATTATCGAGCAAGCAGAGCATTATTTATATAAGTTAGTTTAGTTTAAAATATATATATAGATATAAAGCACAAAAATTTGACTTCACTCATTATAAACTCTTTCCTAATTCCCCAATTTCTTAAAGCTTCTGTAGTTATTATTAATTTGTAATTTCGTTATCAATTTTTTTATGAAAATACTTCATAGTAAGAAATCACTTCTAATTGTTCGCATTTTTAGTGTGGAATTGTTTTTCAATTATTTCTACATATTAAGTCTTTGTTAAAGAATAATAATAATAATAATATTTTTCATTCATTTTAGTCTATGTTAATTTTGTCAATGTTTAAAGAATAAAAAAAATAATAATACAAATTTCTTTCATTCATTCTCTTTTTTTATTATTTCTATGTTGATAAAATAGGATTCTTTTCTTACGTTTAAGAAATAGTACTAAATTATTTCATGGCCCTTTATAGAAAGTAAGCCAATCGTCTTAATTTAACTTTAACCTTTTAAAAATTGAAACAAATTAAATTTTAAAAGACATTTGGTTTTTAAAAAATGTTTTAAATTCGAGATAAAATATAAAGTTCCAATATCATTTTGATTTGTATTGAAAATATTCATTGAGAGAGTTTAAGTTGCTGAAATTTAGGCAATCTATTACAATCTATTGTTAATCTATAAGAAAAAATGAAAAAGTGAAAATGTACGTGAATTATTTATATCTTTTCCTATATGCATAGATATCCTAGCTGTCAACATTCTAAAAGAAAATGTATTTTAGAGATGAAATCTGCTCTCGATATTTGAATGTCCTCACAGTAAATAATATGTTGAAGGCACAATGGATACTTGAGTGTAAGGAAAGTGACTATTGCCATAAGTAGTTTTTGTTTAACACAAAAATAAAATCGGACATGTTCCGCATGTCGCAGGCAACTGCGAAATGGGGCAACTTTGAGGCTGTTACAGTTACCGTTACAGTTACATTTAAAGCTGCGACTGGCGATTTTTTGTCGTTTATTTTTTTGTTTTATTTTGGGGCAGCAGGTTCACAACGAACGCGACATGCGCTGCACTTGAGATTGGGCAAATGGCCGAGGCAGCTAAACTGTGCAACTGGGCGACTGTGCAACTGTGCAACATGCCACATGGAGCTGCCAAAAAATCGAGTTGTCCATGTGCCGCACGCAGCCGAAAAAGCAGCGCAATGAAAACGAGAGCAAAAGCTGTTTGTTGTTGTTGTTGTTGTTTTTTGTTTGTTGTTGTCGTTTTTAGCGTTGTTTTTGTTTTCTTAGCAGTTTAGCGCCCCGTTGGTCGTGCCAATGTTGCCAGTGTCCACGTACCAACAACAGCAACAGTGGCCTAATGTTGCACATTGTGTGCTGATCTTGTTTATTATGCAAGAAAGCTGCCAAAGTAAGTCAACGACAACGCCAACAACAGCAACAACAACTACAACAAAGCATTAAAGAAAAGTAAAGCAAAGCCGTAACATTTATTTATGCCCTGCAATAAGAATGAACTCTGCAAAAATACCATTTTTTTTGTATTTTAAATTTTATATTTGAGTATCATAAATTATTCTTGGCAATATTCATTTTTATAGAAACCCTTACTACAAAATCTTTCAACACACGTATTTCCAGCTGGAAATTCCCTTAACAAAAAAAAATAAAATATAAGCCTAAACACATTCAAGTATGATAACAGCTCCTTCATAACTACATACATTTATGATATTACATTTTTCTTCATCATATTATTATTCATTCATATTATTGTCTACAAGCCTCTTTCCAGCTAACTGCTGGAAATGCCCGAATTTTAAAAGCACAATCTCAACACTTTCACAAGTTTCAATTCCATGTCGCCTATGTCGCACATACAAATACCTAATTTCAGTTACTTTTCATATGCATGCGTGAAGAAGAGGAGGACAACATCAACAGTAAAATTAAGCGCTGCTTGCACTACTCACCCCACCATTAGTTCGCTTGTCCACTGTGTTTCACTTCATTTGATGCACACACACACACACGCGCACATAACAAAAACAAAACAAAGGCAAAATGCACACCGAAAATTCACATTCAAGCAAGCAGCAAATGAATGGCAACGCGTGCCAAGTGTTTTGCGAACGACGAACGATCCAAATCGATCGTTGGAAAAGAACCGTCGCGACGCCGCCGCCGCGAAAAAAAAACTACCGAAACAGAAACAACAACAAATTACACCAAAATATAACTGGGAGCCAGGCAACCAGCTACAGTTAAAGCTTCAGCTACAGCTACTGTCTATTGTCTACTATGCACTGTGCACTGTGCACTGTCGATTGCTACTGGACTCTGGCAACTGTGCGGCCGCCAAGCGACACTCAGCTGCTGCTGCTGCTGCTGCTGGAAACGAAACGAAATGGAAGCGAAACACCGCACAAAGCACAATACGAAATACGCGCAAGCGCCGCGACGCAGAGCAGAGCAGCGCGACAGTCGAAAAGTGGGCGGCGTGTTTGGCTTGGGACGCGTGTGTAGGCCTAGTGCAATTTGAAACAAACTGGAATTGGTCAACGACAAGAATATGGAACTGGGTCGGGTCAAAGGGTAGCACTTAAGCTTCAAGCCACAACCCAACAAACATTCTGTTAAGCCCTTCTCATGAGTATGCAGTTTTAAAAAGATCGAATATTTTATTTTATATTTATCAAGTATATAGCATCCTTAAATATTTATCTTTCTATTGCACTTATCTCGCATGCTACCAGAACAAGTTAAAAATCCAAAAAAATTGGAAGAATATAATACATTAATTTATAATCAAACATAAAATAAAAGATCAATATTTTTTTTTCGATTGAAAAATCAGCAAATACATTAAATAAATCACTTTAAACGTATTCTACTTGCTTGTATACTTTTCTTAGATGCTGCCGGAACAGGTTAAAACTTATAATGATTGTAAGAAGATTATAATAATTTAATTTGCTTCACCTACAAAATAATGTTGACCAAATTATAAACTTTTAATCGAAATCAAAACAAACGCCAACTATATTAAAACATTTTTATTTAATGAAAAGTTTGCAAGTTCTCCAAATAAGGAATTTAAAACATATTTAACTTTCGGAAATGATAAATATAATCTATAAGCATATTTATGTTTTGGGAAAAGATAAATAAAATTTAAAATACTCCAAAAATAACTAAAAAAAAAAACAATTTATTTTAACCCACCTACAAAATGATAATAACAAATTATTCATATTTAAGATATGTATTAACTGCTTATTTGAATTATTATTCATTCAAAAATCGTAAAAGTAAAATGAATGACGTAGTTGAAGCGGCGGCATAGTTATTTAAACAATTATTATATTTTGGAAAGTGTTAATTAAAGAAACTTTCCAAAGCTTAACTAGAGTTCATCGATGCCATGCCAATTTTAAATAGTCAGCTATTAGTTAGTTAGTTTTTTCTTATTATTTCTTGCCTAATTTGAATAGTTATGAAATGTGATATTCAACGGGAGAAAAAAAACAATATAACGAGCTAATTTCTAAGTTCAAGCAACGTTTAAGATTTAAAGAGCAACTTTTTTTTTTGTTTTGTTGGATTTGCATAAAGAATAAAGCGAATTGTGTACTGGGACTAGATCTTATCGATCATACGAAAACAAATTCTATGCTTAGTTCAAAAGAGTCTTGCGAGTTCTTAAGCCAACCTTGAGTCAATGCCACACATATGCGATTTTATCATTCACATGACCACGAATTCAATGCACTTCCTGCCCCCCTAACTCAAAAGTGCGACTCTTCTTCCTCAGTTTGCGGCATGGCATTTGTTTTGGGGCAAGGTCAGTCTCAAGTTGACACCACAAAGTGGCCAAGTGGCCAGTGACCAAATGGCCACCAAGTGAGGATCGCCTTGATTGTTGCGGTTCAGTGCAAATGGTTCGGAAGTCTTTGTTATGTGCGCTTCTTTTGTTTTACATTAACTGTGAGGTTCTTCCTCGGCTGTGCAGCGTTGCAGAAACTTGAGACTTGAGTCTTGGGGAGCAACAACATTTATCGTAGCGCAACTTAGCTCGTAAATTAGCAACTCAATCAATAAGTTAAATCGATGAAAAGAATTTCGCGTGTGTTGATTTCGATAAGAATTAATCAGGCTTACCTCAGTCTGTGGCTGGTTCGATTTGGTCCGGGATGGAGCAGTTGTTGTTGTTGTGAACACAAAAAAAAAACAGGTTGCGATCAATTATTTGTTGTACCGATACCGAATACCGAAGAATAAAACACACACTCGAAATGAAATGCGCAAAATTCGAATTATTCCATTTGCATTATCATTCTATTGTATTTCATAATTGATGATGGGGTGCGGTTTAAACGAAAACAACAACAACAAAAAATGCAAAAAAAAAATATATATATACTATATATGTTTCGAAAATGCACAACGAACGAAAAAAGTGATGAAAAGATCTTGAACAAGGTAGGGAAAAAAAAAGTTGTCATCGACAAGAAATTAACAACAAATTAGCACTTGACCATTAATTTAACAAATAACTGTTTGGCTGGCGTTTAACTTAAATCATTTTGCCAACGCAAAAAAAAATGCTACACGACCATTAAAAAATTGAGAAATTAGCATTTCGCATAGCAAATTCACTTGTTTCTTTTCAAGCTACCGGGCAAAAATCGATTAATTCACTTTTTGTGAATATTTATTTTGCTTTTTGTATTTTCTATTTTTTTTTTTTTTTTTTTTGTCACATATATTCTGTGATGTTTCACTTCACTCAAGTTCAATGATTGCACTTCGCGCGAGGTTTTTTTTATTTTCGAATATCTTTTCAGATTTAAATTGATTCGTCAGTTTGGTTTTAGTTATTTAGGATTTGTATTAGTTTTTTGCGGGTTGTCTCGATGCGAGTTCACGTCAGCTCTGGCCAAATGCGCAACACCGACTAACGCGAACGACGTCCATGTGATAAAGCCAAAGCCAAAGCTCTGAAGCAACTGGCACTTGGAACGAGCGCATGCGACTTAAGCCCCGATCACACCGCCGCAGCTCACAGTTCACACTTTGCAGTCAGCCCCAGTGAGTGTATATTGCTTGTATGAAGCGTTGTACTTTCTAAAATGGTCTGTAACAAAAAAAAGATATTTTTCAATGATTATTATAGTTCGAAGTGAGTAAAAGAATTACAAATGTATTTGCAAAATTATTGTATAATGAAACAGATCAATTTTTGTAAACTTTTAAGTAAATTTCTTACAGAAATATTTTTTCTTGTAAGATAAATATAAATTTTGATATATATTTAGCTTTTCGCTTTTAAGTATAGTTTTATAACTCCCATAAAAAATGTGTATTAGACATATATTTAATACTCACTTAGCTCCTACATAACTTTATCTAAATATATCAGTATATACATATTAAAATTATTATTTTTATTTGTCTATATTAGTATAACTTATCTCATAAATGTAAATTTAAGAAAACAAAACTTTATATTTAAATAATAATTATGTTTTTTTTTTATTATAAAAGAGTATTGTTATGCACTGGATATATGTACATCAATATAGACTTTGTCAACCTATAACAAATTTTGTATAAAAACCATTTGATATAAAAAGTAACAATTGAGTGTGGTGTGAACACAGCATTAGCCTTACCCCACGCAACAAGTGGAAACGAAACGAATGTAAAGCGATTAGTACGTTTGCTTTATTGCATTGCAACGGGGAACGAAAAACGAAAAAAAAACGATGGGCAATGGAACGAGGAATGGTCGGGGGATGGCAAGAAGAGTGGGGAAGATATATCTGAAATATGCTAATGATAAACATGCAGCATTTATTTAAATACATATACATTTGGTAAACTCTTTTTCCGTGGGCGAAAGGACTCACAAATTGGCAACAACTTTGCACACAATTTATGCAAATCTCATTGTGTGGGCTGCGGCCAAGCGATTCTCGCAATACTTTTGTGCTTTGTTTGCTGCGAATTGGCCAAGTGCAAATGCGATTTTTGTCGGGAGGTATACTAAAGTGTATACTTACGTTTACTGCATTAAGTAAAAGTATATTTTTTTTTGCTTTAAGCATAAGTGTGCACTGTACTCGAAGGAGTCTTATGATTGTATTCAAGAATACATTGGGAAAGTATGCTTAAGTTTCAAAATTGTGCAGAAAACATGTTTAACTAATTTTAAACTCATTTACGATATAGGGAATTATATTAGATTTTACGTTAATATAATTAAAGTATTTTTCATTTTCGACTTTCAATAAAATAAATAAATAAAAGCTTTTTTTCGGACTTCATTAAAGAAATTATATTTTATAAGGCTCTAAATATGAAAGTAGTTTATCTCGTCTGATCAATTCAACATTGTGGGAATCGAAAAGGAAAAGGACTTTCCCTAATAACTAGAACTTAACTTCTTAAGTACCAATTTCAAATATGTATTCTAAGTTTACTACACAACACTTTGTTAATACTAACAAAAACTTAACAAAAAAGAACAAAAAAAAATCGAAAGAACTATAAATCAAAAGATATTCAACAATATAAGTTGCGACTCGATTACGAATGATTTAAATAGAAATATTCTTATGTGCTTTACTTTTCAAATGTTTTTCACAAAATTCAGGTAAAGGCTTTGAGGATGCGAGGCGAGGGAGTGAGACTGTGAAATAAAAGTGCGCAGACGGAAGTCGCGGCGATCAAACAATAAACAACTACAAGTATAATCGAGACAATTAAACAAAAGCAAATTGTAAAGCAAATCTATAAAAGCAACAACAACAGCAGCAATAACAATAACAATAATAATAGCAACAATAACAAAATTGATGAATATGACGGCAACGATTGTGAGTCGATCTAAATCTGACGTTTGGCATGGGCCAAGGAATGATTTCAATGAACGGGGGAGGAGAAGAGAAGAGCAAGGGAAAGAGGCTGTTGGTCAGTGGCTGGGACAGTGGAATGGACAAGTTGGGTGCGGCGGCATCAACGCAAAACCTAACGGCACAATTACGCTGCTGATACATGGGCATCAATAGATGTGAGTGTGAGTGAGAATATACAAATACATACATAGTCTAGTGTTTGCATTTGTTTCGCTTTTTTTTCCGCCACATTCTCCAAGGACAAACAACATTTTAGTGAGCGCTGCCGACGACGACGTCGCCGCCGGCGGCTAACGGCAAAAGGCAGTCCGAAGTTAAGTTAAACTCAAGATTGATCTACAAAGCTCACCTTAGCTCAGAGCTCTAGTGGCAAAGTCTCCACCACCAGCACCACTCTCCACCATTCTCCGCTCCACTATTCTCCGCTCTACACAAGTCTCCAGCGTTGCCAACTTTCCTTTTTATTCATGTATGTATGTAGTGCAAGCATGTCTGTTTCAGACTATGTCTGTGTTTGTGTGTGTGTATGCACATGGTGTGCGGGCGCACATTAAAACAATAACAATAGTATAAACAGCAACAACTACAACAACTGCAGCAACAGACAACTGAGAAACCCCAACACAGCAAACAGGCAATGCCAATGAGGGCAGCACATTAAAAAGGTGTGGCAACGTTCTGCTGCTTGCTGTGTGTGCAACAACAACAACAACGACAACAACAGCAACTGAAATCACAGCAATAGCAACAACAACAAATGCACACCATACGCCAACATTTGCCGTTCAAGTTAAAGTTACAGTTACAAATTCAAAAGCCGCCAGCACCAGACCACCAAAAAAAAAAAAAAAGAAAAAATGGCATAAATAAAAATTGTGTTGGCTTTTCAGCAACTTGAAACAAAACTTCAAGTCTCTTACACACACACACACACTCACAAACATATTTGCACACACGCACACTCACACAGAGAACAAAGAAAGAACTCAAAACCCCGAAATGAAAAATACCCTTTCAAATTAAGCTAATCCAAGCAAGTTTTTCACTATCAACAATAATTCATATTCAAGCTATTTTAATAACGTGATTAACTACAAAAAAGAGGTATCTAATTTAAATGCGTATGTAATTAAATAAAAGTCATTAGATAAATAATTTTATAGCTATATGAAAGGAACTAAAATGTATATAAAACTGAATAAATTATTGTTTTTTGTGCTTTTTACTTTCATTAGATAAATCCTTTGTCAAGTTATTTTATATAAAATGAAATAAAATGTTCTGTGTCTTTCATTTAAATTAGTACATTTTTTTAATATACTCTTTATTAATGTGAAAAGAATAAAACGTTTTTCAAAATGAATAAAATTATTATTCTATGAGTCTTTTTACTTTCACTAACAAAAAATTCTCAATAGAGGATTTACAATTTAATATTTAATTTAATGAGAATAATCCTTAAGCACTCGTCTCAATAATAAATTTAAAAACACAAAACTGATTTACAAATGTAAAATAATAATTTAATATACGAAAACTTTAATGATGATAGTTCTTAAGCACTTTTCTTAAGAATAAATTTAAAAAATCACAAAATTTCAATTTTAATATAAATTAATAAATGAAAAATAATAAATCTCCCCAGTAACAAAGACAATCGCAAAGTGATTGCGCCCTAATAATGCTTATAATACACACATCTTGTTGTTGTTGCTGTTATTGGCTGTAAATTTAATAACGATTGCATCGCTTTTCAATTTTCGCGTTTTCGTTGAAACATTTTTCAGCAATTTGTGCTCTCGTGTGTGTGCTCAGAGATATTATTTGGATTTTTTTGGGTGTTTGGTTTAAATTAAATTTTGGATTTTTTTTTTGGCGCTTGCCAAATCGCTTGAACAATTTATTCAAAGTGTTTTGGCGACAATTCACTTTTCGTTTTCGATTCTGATTCTCTGATTTTGTTTGGGGGGGAGAGACTCAGATTTGGGGCGCAACGGATTTTGCGAAACGGCGACGGCAGCGCCAAAATTTATGGCTCGCCACTTACCACACAAGGTCAAAGCATTTAGAACCACAGTGCCTAGTGCTGCACAGTGGGGCAAGGCGGGAGAGGAGAGTCCTGGGCAGGCCAGGCCAACAGGTCTTAGAGCTCCAGGCTGTCACAGCACCCAGGGCACAGCCTGAAAAGGAGGCTGGTGAGTCAGCAGCGGCATGCAATTGACTTTGATTTGTGGTGCCCCCAAGTTGCACAAATAAATCAAGAGGCAAAATGCAATTCCCAAGGCCGTCGACAAGTCGACAATGGTGGCCTGCCACATTAAAGAGGCGGCTGCTGCTGCTGCTGATGATGGGGTGTTTGTATGTGTGGTGGCTGCAACAAAGGTCAAGTCAAGTGAAATTGCACTCACGAGACAAAAGTGAGAAAGCTACAAAAATTATGTCAAAATTTGAATTTGTCGCTGGGAAGAAGAAAATGTGCGGCTTGAGGCTGAGAGGCTGTCTAAACAATGCAGTCGCATAAATTAATTCTCCTATCAGCGGAAAACGATTTTCACTTTCGCAAATGTGACACACACCCAGCTTGGTTTCGTTTCGTTTCGATATCAAGATGTGTTGCGCTCTTGAGACGTTGAGATGAACATGTCACTCAACTGAACACCGAGAATTATCTTGTGCAACAGCAAACAGCATACCTTCATACATAGTCGTACAGCAAGCACTGCACAACATTCATAATTTCCCTTTTGTGGTATAATTTCATGTCGTTTCTTTTGCGTTTTATGAACGCCCTTTTCTGTGGTTCATCTTGTAAGCGCACAAAGCACAAGTGAAAATGCTTTCACGCCCCAAACCTCCCGTAGCGACATGTACTGAGAAAATGTTTAGGCAATGAGGAAAAGTGCAGCAATCAAATGAAAGTATTTTCGCACAACTTGCATAAATTTTATAGTTCTAGAGCATTTACATTTTTAAATCAAGCTTAAGTATCGCCCGTTTGCGATAACGTTTATCGCTGCTATCGATTGATTTATCAAACTGCACGACACATGGACATTACAGCAATAACAAATAATAAATCGAACACTTACAAAATTATTTGTCTAAATAATATACATAATATTTATTAGTTATCCCAATAATTAGTACAAAAAATGCAAAATAAAATGCATTCAAATATAAACTGCGTTGCAGCGACTAAACAGCGGCAAACGGTACGCAATTATCGATATATTCGATTTTATTGAGCGTAACCATGTTAGCAGAATGTTGCAGCCAATGGTGCAAATAAATTATTTATCAAAAAAAAGCTATGTTAAAGTTTTGTAATACAATTGAATATAATAAAAATATTTGATATTTTAAATAAAGCAAATTGAGACCGCCATCACCATATATACCTAAT
Organism: Drosophila niveifrons; assembly: GCA_035046325.1. Lineage (NCBI taxonomy): Eukaryota > Metazoa > Arthropoda > Insecta > Diptera > Drosophilidae > Drosophila > Drosophila niveifrons. Next base: position 5,077,462 of record JAWNOC010000063.1, on the reverse strand, counting down.
TCTTTAAAAATACTACAAAGTAAACGGCGCTTTTTGGGGTATTTTTTACGCTTAAACATGCTGTCACTTACCAATCTCATTTTCACCGTTATTTGAGTGAAGAATTTCAGTACTCGTTTTTAAATTGTGCACTTATACGAAAATGTTTATTTTTTTACGTAAATATGAGCAATGGCCGCAGAAAAACTGAATGGTGAGAAAGAAACTTGTCGATTTTTTAAAAAACACCGGAATTAAAAACGACTTAAAGAGACGCGCACAATTTTCCATGCGATTGAAAAAAATACTAGAGTTGAATGTGGTGTTACCAGGTGGAACTTTTAGGTATAATCTTGTGCTGGTATAGTTCCATGGCGAAACAAGTATATTTTTCGAAATGTAGCTTGTTGGTCACATCCCGACAACAGGTGCGCAATAAAAAAGCTTTTTTCAAGCAATAAAGTGTTAATTCATCTCAAGTGATAAAAGTGTATTCAATTATAAATACATTTATGTATAGTGATGTGTTACTGATAAGATATGTTGTTAAAGGTCAATTACCTTAACAATCTGCTGATAATAGTTGACTGTTCTCTTAGTGTCAAATAGGAATAAAAGCTCTGTTTGATTCTCTCCATTCGCATCGCATTCGTCAAGTAAAATGAGCGGTCCCATTTATTACGGCGCAGAATTGGTGCGTCGCGTGCTCACCTGGCAGCTGGTTAACGAGGCCGTCGAGGAGGCCTTAAAAGCGGTTGCTGCGCATTCAAGGAATGCGCAACCGTTGCCCTATGTCGTCAGTCAACCGATGCGCAGTGTGACCATGGCTGGCACAGAGCCTAGCCAATTGCTGTTCACCATGCCCGCCTTCGTGGGCAACTACCGTTTGAATGCGGCAGGCGCTGCTGCTGGTGATGCCGGCAATGCGGCACGCTCGACACTGGCCTGCAAGGTGGTTACTTCGTTCCGGGGTAATCGAGAGCTGCAGCCACCGTTGCCAAGTATTGCGGCCAACATACTGTTGTTCAATGCACGCACAGGCGAACTGGATGCCATCATGAGCGGCACCGATATAACCACTTGGCGCACTGCAGCCGCCTCTGTGGTGGCCACCAAATATCTGTATTTTGGTCGCTTCAATGAAGCAATCAGTGAGTTGCCCATCAAGGTGGCCATCATTGGTTGTGGAACTCAAGGCGAGATACACGCTGTGGCCATGTGCGCCAACTTTAAGGTGGAGCAGCTGCTGCTCTACAATCGCACCGCAACGCGTGCTCAGCAATTGGCCGACAAACTGCGCAAGATGTCGAACTTGCAGCACATGCCGCAAATTGTTGTTTGCAACTCAGCGTGCGACGCTGTGCGAGATGCGAATGTGATTTGTGTGGCCACGTTCAGCCGGGAGCCGCTCTTCAATGTCAGCGATCTTGGCTCCAAGCGCGGCCTGCACATCAACGGTAGGTTCAATGAGAATTCCAATTAGTAATAGCACTCATTATCATTGTTTTCCTTCCTTGATTGCAGCCGTTGGAGCTGGTGAAGTGGCTTTCGGCGAGGTGGCCACAGATGTCTACGAGCAATCGGAAGTGTTTGTCGATAGCCTGGCCAATGCCGAGCACGAGCTTAAGGGATTCCCTGTGCCCATAGCTGGCTAAGTTGGCGACGCTATCAATAGAGACTACAAACCGGATCCCATATCAAAGACACTCTTCCAATCGATGGGTAAATACCTTTCCACCTTCGTCTTCAATTGATTAATCATATTTCTTCTTCCAGGAATGGCAGCCGAGGATGCCTGCGTAGCCGAAGCCGTTCGCTCAGCTCTTCTGTCGATCGACAACTAATGGAGCAAAGTGCATAATTGAATTAGCGATGGAACTCATTAATTTTGAAAGCTGAAAGCAAACGAACTTCGCATTTCATTGAACTAATTAAAAACGGTAAAGATTTTAATTACAATTTCTTCTTGTTTTATCATTTTTGTTTTTTTATGCTTTACTTTTCTTTAGTTCCTTGGTTTTGGTTTAGTTTTTTTTATTGTAACAATTTTGTAGAAAATTTCCACTAACAATCTTAAACTCCGTCTTATAACTCTATAAAATTGCCCAAAATGTTTACATAGTTAATCGCCTATATAAATCTATCTATGCTAGCTAGAACAAATGAGTCCTTCAGGTTGATTTTTGTTTAATTTACAATCTTAAATTCAATTCTGTGGTTAGTTTGAAGAAATTGTCGCAAACACAACTTGAGTAACTTGGCAATTACAATTATTGATAAAATCAATAAATTGTAAATAATTTTTTTGTATTTCGTATAAAGAAAGTTTGGCAAATAAGAATTAATACTTGACTTTTATTAGTTGCTCAATCAAATTTGATTATTATCGAAATTTTAAAAGTTACAATCAAATTAGTTTTTCGTGAAATTATAAAACGTAAACCAAAGTAGTAAAGTCTGCTATTGTTTTATATTTGTATTATACAAATTGTATTGAAAATTAGTTTTGAAGAAAGTCAGTCAAGAACACAAATTACATTTCAATATATACATACATCTATAATTGAAGAGAAAAGCTATTGCATAAGTTATTAACTTTTAGATAGAAGAAAGTGAGAGCTAATAACATATATATATACTTTTATAATTTAACTAAAAGTTGTTACATTAGTTATGATTAGATTAGATTGTGATTAGTTTTTCTTCTACTCAATTATGTTTTGTGTCTTTTAAGAGGTGATAAAACTTATTGAAAATTTAGCAAGCTTTATTGTTGTCACTGATTAATTTAGGAATTGATTGATTGCAAAGATTTCCTTTAGCTTGCCTTTAGCTTTTGTGTTGCTGCTTTGCAGGTAAATCAAGTTTCTGATTTTGTTGTTTTGTCACTCGCGGCTGAATGTATTCATGCTGAGCTAGCTCAAAGACATCCATGCGATCCTCTTTGCAATGCGTCAGGCAACAGCGAATGAAATCCTAATAATAATAATCATAAATAATGATTAATTAATTGAGAATTTCGAAACTTACTTTTGCCTCGTTGGACACCATTGGCTTGTTGGCAAACTCCACTTCGCTGGCATTCAGTATGAGTTTCTCTTTAACGATCACAGACGGCGATATGTTGTGTGCGAATGGCTTCTTGCCGTACAAACACTGATAGAACACGACACCCAAGCTCCAAACATCGACTTTCGAACAGATCTTTGGCGGATCATCGCCAACCACAAAACACTCGGGTGGCAAATACCTGTTAAGTTCAATGAAATATCAATTATTATTTACATATTTCAAACGCCAATTTCAATTTCGAATCATTCACCACAAGGTGCCAGCTCCTTGAGTTGTCAGATCCATGCCGTCATCTGGTTCGTAGTTCTCAATGTCCATTACTTTCGATAACCCGAAGTCGGTTAATTTGATCGCACCGCAAACATTTCCCTCGCTTAGCAATATGTTGCCCGGCTTAATATCGTAATGGATGACAGGCGGCTTTATCTCATTTAGATACTTTAGTGCAGCTGCAATCTGAGTTGTGAATAAATTAGTAAAAAAAACATCAATTAAATGCATAAATAAATATTGAAGATTTAGTGTTAAATTTGAAAATGAAGTCAAATCTCGTTTAACGGCCAATTATAGGCACTTAAGTGAAAATAGATTTAATCAAGCAACATAATTATTTTGTATTATAATGTTTCCTTACTTTTGCAATTCTTGCAATGTAAAAAGAAACATCAATTAAATGAGTTAATAATTATTATTATTATTATCTCGTTTAAAGATCAAACCTTATAGGCACTTAAGTGAAAATAGATTTAATTTAGAAGCAATATCATTTTTTCCTTACTTTTGCAATTCTTTTAATCTTGTGTTGTTAAAACAGAGCACGAAAAAGAAATTCAGTCTTTATCTAAATTAAATCTTATTTTTAATGAATTAAAAATATTTTTACTTAAGTGCAACATCATTGTTCTCGGCTTTCCATCAACTTTCAATCCGTTTTGTAATCCTTGCTAAATCGAAGCACAACATGAAATTAAGTTCTCATCTAAATTAAATCTTATTCTTCATTAACAAAATATGTTGACTTAAGTGCTTACAAATATTATTATTTGAATCAATCAGACTAACAAGGGAAAACTGTCTCTAAAATGAAATATGGGTCTTAGAGGCCTAAAAATATTTTAGATATATAAATCAATCAGAATATGAAAGAAATAATTTATCTTAATTATTATAGATATCAATTACAATAAGGAAAAAGTGTCTGTAAAAATCCAGGATAAAAATAATAGTTTAATACATTTTAATAAAAGTAAAAATAAAAGTAGTGAAAGTGAAGAAAATGTTTGAACAGCTTTAAAGTAATCTGAATTTTGCAAGAAGTATTGGTTATTAACTCAATCAGAATACTCAGAAGAAAATATCTTTAAAATATTAAAGATATTAATTACAATTCTAAGGAAAAAGTATCTCAAAAAAAGATAAAAACAATCACAAAATAATAAAACAAAAATAAGGGGAAAGGAAATTAAAGTAAAGGAAATGTTTGAACAACTTTAAAGTAATCCAAATTTTGCAAGAATATAATTCAACTAAGAGTTGGTTATTAACTTACCTGCATTATAATTGAGCGAGCGTGACGCTCGGATATAGTTTTATGCTGCTGCAGATAATGGGATAGATCGGGTCCATCGCAATACTCCATGACAGTGCAGAATGAATTCGCATCGATCTCAAAGATATCATAGAGCTTTACTATGAGCGGACTATCCATCGACATTTGAATGTTAAACTCTCGTAAAGCGTGTCTAAAGATTGAAATATATATTAGAGATATTAACAGTGAATCGAAGATGAAAAGTTGCTTATCAAACACATGAAATCGTTTCTAGTTACTAAAATTATTAATTTTAAAAAGTTCGATTTCATTAAAATGAACACTAACTTATTTCTTCAGCTACTATAATGTAATCTAAATTTGATACGTTTCTAAATATTAGCTAGATTTTAGCTAGCTTTATTAGCTAGAAATTAGCACATAATTTAGATCTAATCTTAAGTTTAGCAAGCTTTTTTCTGTTTCTATAAAATATTATATAAATTCGTTTATTTTTATTCGTTATTAATTCGTTCTTCATTAGCACAAAATTTAGATCTAATCTTAAAATATTGTATAAATTCGTTTATTTCTGCATTCTAAGTTCATATTAAATCATAAGCCATAAGATTTGGCTTTAGTCAAAAGAAGATAATGTTTTGGTATATATTTTTGTTTTTACTTTTTCACCAGAGAATTCCATATATACATATATCATAAATTTAATTTATGATTTAATTTTCTTTTTAATGCTCACCTGAAATAATTCGCTTTCTTAACCTGCGACCAATTGTTGTTTATTTGATGAATTTTACATGCTGCATAGCGTTGCTCCTTGAGATCAAACGCTTTATACACCTCTGAATAGCCGCCTTTGCCGAGCATTATTAAAAGCAGATAGCGATCATTTAGCACAGGATTATTGTTATAGATGGACTGCAAAGCAAAGAGAGCAGATAATTAATGACATTGATTCATGCTGATATTAAGATTTAGAAAAGGAAAAACAAAATAATGACTTTTTTGACGAACAAATTTTACTTAAAAAGATTATTTTTATTTATATAAATTGTCTAATTTTTTGTTTTTTCCTTTAATGACTTTAAATTTTGCTTGTTTTTAAAATTTCAAGTAATATCAAACATATGTACATATATGCTGATATTAAGATTTAAAAAAGAACCAATTTTTTCTATATATTTAAATTTTTGTCGATTTTTATTTTTTTTAATTTTGATTGATTTTTAAATTGTTTTTTTTTTTTAATTTTAGCAAATTTACATTTTTTTTTCAATATTAAAGTTTTACCATTTTGTAATTTTGAAAATTTAACCCAAGATACAATTTTTTTGATAATTAAATTTTTGCACGATTTTTGCGTGTTTTAAATGTTTTCGTTGTTTAAATTTGTATCGATTTTTACGATATTTATTGTTTTGAACACTTTTATTGACTTTTAAATTCGTTTATTTTGAATATTTAAGCCAATTTACAATTCTTTCAATAACGAAATTTTTGCGCGATTTTTTAAATTTTTCATTTTGAGAATTTTGCACAATTACAATTTTTGTAATATTTAAATTTTTGTTTATTTTTACAATGATTTTTACTTTGCACATTTTTGTCCAATTTTCATTTTTTTTATTATTAATTTTCAACAAAGATAAAACTTTATCAAAAAATCAAAACATAAAATAAATCAAAATTGTAAAATATAGCAAATACCATAAATTTCTTAGACAAATAAATAATTAATAATTTTGCGCGATTTTCAAATTTGTTAAGTATTAATTTTTAACAAAAGACAACAAAAAGAAAACAAAAACTTTATTAATTACCCAAAATATATCAATTAATGATTATTTGCTAAGTTGTTAAATATTGCAAATAAAAATAAGTTTCCTAGACCAATGAATAACAGATAAAGCAAAAACAGAAAAAAATGTTTAGACAAATGAATAGCAGATATAGCAAATAAAAAAAGTACTTAGTAAAATGAGTAACAGATATAAAACAATAATAGTAATGTTTAAGCTGAAGGCTGAAGGTATTAATTTAAATTATAGCTAACCTTTTAAATAAATAAATAAATAGTAATTTTTGAATTTTCTTACAGTCACCGCTCACCTTAAGCTGAAGGCTGAAGGTATTAATTTTAATTATAACTAACCTTTTTAAATAAATAAATAAATAGTAATTTGTTAATTTGCTTACAGTCAGCACCGCTGCTCACCTTATCTTCGTTGAGAATGCGCTTGAGTTCGCGTATGTGGATGCCACGTTGACAGACGAGACTCTCCAACTCCAGCTGGAGATGAGCGTCCTCCTTGTTGAGTGCATTCTGTCGGAGTGTGAGCATCTCATTCTGTTGGTAATACTCTTGCTCTGTGCATTGATTTGACTTGCGATCTGGTTTAATGAATTTCACTATTTTGCAGAGATTGCCGCTGTCAAAGTTGGCGAAGACATCGCTGCCAAAATATCGTGTGCAAATCGGAATTCCCTTCGAGGAGTCATTTAAATTGGAATTCTGTCGTTGTTGCTGTTGATGATATTCCTCAGTGCACTGTTGATAAATATTACAGTGTTCAAATTCAGTTGGTTGCTGCTGCAACAGCAACAACTTCTTCAGACGTTCAATCTCTTCACGTTCGGCGACAATTGCTTCGCGTCGTCGACCAATCTCCTGGAACGCATAGCCATTGGTCCAATGTTCGTTCAATGTTTTGCCACTGCGATGGATCACAAACTGTCCCAGACGGAGGCGATTCTCCATCGATTTCTCTCGTGTCTCCTTCTTCTCGATGCTGCAACGCTCCTTGAGCAGACGCTTGATCACATCGATGCACTTGGCAAGCTGCGACTTTTGCTCTTCGATCAACTTTAACGTCTGATGGTGGTGATGGCAACGCTTCGAAACAAAAGAAACCAACATAACTGTTAGCTTCAACAGAATTGTTGTTGTCACAATTGTTGTCATTTATTTTTTCTCTTTTTTTGTCAATGTCAGTATTTTGTTCTGTTCTTTTATATTCAAGTTGGCTGCGACTCCAAACTCAAGCAAAACATAACTGAATACCATATCAATATATATTTTAAAAAGTTAAATCATTATTTTAACATTTAAATTTAACATATTTATACAGCTTTGAACTTTGTGAAATGGCAGTGCTTGAATATTTAAAAATACTATCAGAAAAGCTTAATGAATTTATATTGAAATAATACAATAATTGTTTTAGTTTGGCCAACACAATTTAATGTATAACATATATAAGCTGAATATTGTAGAGAACATAAAATTAATGATTAACATCAATTTAATTTTAATAAAAAGCTTTGTATTTAAACTTACAATTATTTACCAATTGTACAAAGGATGTTCTATTACTATTACTATAACTATATTATTACTGTATGTATCCTTTGACATATGTATTCTTTTACGCCTGCGAAATAACTTGATTTCGATAAAGGACATTCGCTGTTTAAACATAACTAACTTATATTCCTAAGGATAACTAACACTATTGAATATCACCACTATACGCATATTTCTAGATATTGCGCCTTACATTTTGTCGAGGATTTGTATTCATTAGAGCTATATTTGTACCAAAGAAAAGAGTCCTTTAATCGGCGAATTTTTAAAATCTTCAGCGATTTTTCAATACTTACTCTTTAAAAAGTTGAAGGTGAATGGATAATGAAAATCTTTGAATGCTTATCGATAGAAAAATTGTAAAAGTTACGCTGTAATTTAGACATTTGAAGGACGATCATAATGTCCTTTGACACAAATATAACACTAACGAATACAAACCGTTTTGGCATCTTTAAAAGGACAAACAATTTTAAAAGAATTGAGAAAATACAGCTACACGGTGTGTATTAATGAGACCTATCAGCTGGCTGAAGGACATTCCAATCGTCCTTGAGGCACTCCAGTTATCCTGCCATTGGCATTTTCGGCCACTTTTCTTTGCCGCTGGAAACAAAAAAGGACAAGCGTTTGATTCTTAGGTGAAACCATATTTTGTTGATGCTGATAGCTGGAGTTGTATCCTGCGATCCTAGCAATATGTGTCCTTTGAAAATGCGACAGGATATGGCCAAGATTTTGCTTCTTTTCTATAAAGGACATTCGTTTTTATGACATATATCCGTCAAATCCTTAAGGATCTCGCGAGGACTTGACTTTTAGTAGTCAGGGTAACTAGTATTATCGAATTGCATTCAACAATTTTTATTATCCTTTCAAAAAAATTCACCTCAAATTTTTTCAAGGGGTGGGTATAGAAAATTTGCCGAAATTTTCAAAAACCCGCCATATCTCCGCCATTTTAAGGACGATCCGCATGTCCTTTGGCACAAACATAGCTCTAATGAATACAAACCTATTGGCATATCAAAAAGGACAAAAGTCCTGCAAGGAGCCAAGTTAGAAGGACTTTTTTGTATAGCGAAAATAGCGTATATCTCGGCCATATCCTGTCTGATCCTTGCAAGTTGCGTGTCAAACGACATGTATTCAAAAGTACTATTATCCTGCCAAAGGACATTCGAATCGTCCTTGTCGTTCTCGAGTTATGCGGCAAGTTGTGATTTCAGCTTGTTTTCTTTGGCCCCTGGCACTGAAAAATTACAAGTGTTGGATTCTTAGATGACCCCATATTTTTATGATGCCAATCGATAGATGACGTTTCCACGAATCGAACGCAACCGGTCCGGTGGAAATGCGCAAGGATATGACCGAACTAGGATCATTTGAATAATTGGTAAGCGAGAAAGCAGTGCGCAACAAAATAATTTTTTGTAGCATACTTTGCGGGTGTTGGAAACGTAAATCATCAACGCGCCAACAAGCCATAGATGGCGCCACTAAACCATGCTGAAAGGCAAACGTTCAACTAATTGAAAACAGCAAAAGATGGTTTTTTTTTTGTAAATTTTTTTTTTGTTTTGTAATCATTTTAGTATTTTTTTATTTTCAATGTTTTGTTGTCTTTTGTTATTTTTGTTTTTGTTTGTTTTTTTTTTTTGTTTTTTTGTATTTTTTCATCATTTTGTTTTGTGTGTTTTTGAAATTAATTTATTTATTAATTTTTATGTTTACTTATTAATTTAGTATCTGGTTTTTTGCATCGTCATCAAAACTGCGTCTGCATCTGTTCAATCGCCAGCCCCCAAACTATCTTTTCGTTTTCGTTTTCTTTTCTTGCCTGCTCATCATCATCATCATAATCATCATCAACTCTCTTCTCTCCAATTTGCACTCATCCAATTTGAATATATATCGTATCGTATATTCATTCATATATCGTATCGTATCATATAGACGCTGTTAAGACTTTTGAAACGCGGCCTAGAACCCAGTGGGAAGTATTTATTTTATTTTTTGTTTTTTTTTTTTTGTTGGGTTTGCTGATGCCACATGCTATTTTTTTCTTTTTTCGTTTAAATAATTTTTTAGCATAACTATTAAATAATTTGTTTATATCATATATATATATATATATATCATCATATATCTTACACACGCATAGAATAATGCATATGCTATTCAGTTTTTTTTTTACTTTTTTCCGCTTCTCAATTTAAATATTAGAATTATTAATAAAATACTCAACAAATAATTTAATTGGGCTCTTTCATCGTGCGACTGCCGACGGCAAATGAGACAGTATTTCTTCTTCTTCTTCCTCTTCTTCTTCTTCTTCTTCTTCTCCTTCTTCTTCTTCTTCTCAATGTTGTTTCGTTTAAGTTTTTGGGTTGTTATCATTGTTGTTATTGTTGTTACTGTGGTTTCGGTTTTTTTTTCTTTATTAAATATTTATATTTTGATTTCTTGGGTTCTTCATTTCTTCGTTTCCATTTCATTTAGTTAGTACTATTTAAACACTTAATAGTTATTACGTTTTTTATTATTTTTAATGCCTTTCCCATTCTTTTGTGTGTGTGTTTTGTGATAAAGAAAGAAATTAATGTAAAAAATGAGAGTAATAATAATAATAAAAGAAAAGAAAACATTTCGCGTTTTTTTTTTTAACATTTTTGCTTGTTTATTTTCTTGTTGACGTTTTTTTTTTGTTGTTTCTTGGTTCGCTTTCGCTGTTTTGGAGCGAACCGAAGCCGTGATATATATTTTTTTAAAAAAATAATAATAAAATTAATAGGTTTCTCATTATGTTTAATGTATATATATATATATATATTTAGGCATACATATATATATAGTTTAAAATGTGCATATTACATATAGATTCGCTCTTGCTGTTTTCATTAAAATTAAATCAATACACGCATAGAAGTATAAAAAAACAAAAAAAAAAAAAGAATAGATAATCATAATTATGTGTATCATAGTAATATATCATATAGTATAATATATAATAAGTATAAGTTTTTTAAATTACATAATTTATTGACGCTGACATTAATCAAAGGATCAGATAAGTTTACACAAATAATATATATAAGAAAAAAAAAACACACTTATAACTGTTTCACTAAAATTAAAGGAAAGTACGCACGGTTTTCTCTTTTTTTTTTTAAATTTTGTTGCCCGTGTCTCTTGAAATGGTTTTCGATTTGTTTTTTTGCTTTGCTTTGCTAAGCGTTGCTTCTTCTTCTTCTTCTATATATCATTATATCTGCTCAAAATCTGTTTCATCTTTTGTGGCATATTTCATCGAAATTCATCATTAAATTTTAATTAGGCATAAATTAATAATTATAATTATTATTTTTTATTACATATATGTATATTAATATTTACAATTTCTTTGCTACTTGTTGTGTTCGGGTTTTATCTTCTTCTTCTTCTTCTTTTTAATGGGGTTTTCTTTCTTGTTCTGTTTTTTTGTTTTGCATCCGCATGCTATATTTATTTCAATCGGAATCGGAATCTGTTCTATAACGAAATCTGCATCTGTCTCTATCTCTGTCTCTGTCGCTAGTTCGGTTTTCTGTCTCATTCTTATGCGGGTTTCTCGCTTTGCAATATTTCATATTTACTTCTAAAGTCTAATGTTTTCTTTTTTTTAATTATTTTTGTATAGTCTAAAGAAAAAAAGGTTTGCTTGATTCTTTTAATTAGCATATTTTTTGTTTTACTTTTAATATTTTTATTTTTCTCTTTTCATTTTAGCAATCGCTTTATCTCTTTCATTGCCAATCTCTTGTTACTATCTCGTTCTCGTTCTTTCACACGCTCTCTTCTATCTCGCTCTCTTTCTGTGTTTTTATTTTATTTTGAAGCGCTGTTTACAAAATTTCATTTTTGCAGTTTTCATATTTCGTATTTAATTTTTAATGTTTTATATGTATATTTTGTTTTTGACTTTGCGGCTTGGAAAAAGCTGTGGAATTTCATGACGAACCCGCCACGCCCCCCGCCCCGCCCCGAACTTATATATCGATTTTGTTGTTTGCCGATGAAGAAGAAGAAGCAGAGTTCTACTTCGACCTTTTTTTCTCTCTCAACATTTGTTTTTTTTTTTGTTTTTCGTTTACTTTATAGCTTTAGGCAGATTTTATATATGGGTTTTACATACATATAGATCTCTATATATTATTGAAACATTTAGCATGGTAGTGTTTTTTTTTTTTTGTTATCCTTTGCGTTTTTCAAATATTGTTTTTTCTTTTGTTTTTGTTTTTTTTTAATATATTTCTATTAATATGCCTTTGATATTAATATTTAATACATTGTTACGCAGTAGTTCATTACAATTATGGTTTAAAATTAAAAAAAAAAAAACATTACGTAATATATATGTATATATATGTATGTGGTGTGTACATATATATTTATATATATATATATATATATATTATAATTATTATTATTATTATTTTTTAATAAAAACTATTACATTAGTTATTATTTAATCTGAAGTAATATTTTCTCAGATGTGTGTGTTGTGTTTTGTTTTTCTTTCTTTCTTTTGCTGCATATATTTAAATGTATTTTGTTTTGTTTTTTTTTCTTTAAGAGATGGTACAACTTGTTGAGAAAATCTTGCATACATTATTGTTGATGTTGATTTCTTTTGTTTTTAACTGTTTTGTTGTATTTATTATTCTTTACTTTTGCTTTGTTGCTGTTGATAAACCTTTTGTTTTTAACTATTTTTTTTTTACCGCATTCTGATGATTTTTTTTTTTGCCTAACTTTGGGATCTTGACGTTGTTCTTCGGTGTTGTGTGTGTGTAAGGTGTGTGTGTTTGTGTGTGTATCGCTGCCAAAATAAAAAGTATTGGCCTTTGTAGGGGAGGGGAGGGGGGGCGGTGTAATGTAACATTTGAATTTTGATACAAAATAATCATGATTTAAATGCAAAACGTTTTTCGTCGCAGCGGTTTTCATTTAAAAAGTGTGTAAGTGTATGTGTGTGTGTGAGTGTTGCTCTTACAAAATGAAAATATTATTATACTATTTATGTTGTTTATTTGTAATGTAATAGTATATATAAATATATGCATATATATATTTAATGTATATACATTGAATGATGCATGTCTAATAATCTATGTATCTATGTGTATTTTCTTATTAAGGCAAAAATATGTCTGTGTGTGTGTGTGAAAGAGTGTGTGTGTGAAGAACAACAAAGAAACAAGTCCCGAAATGAAATCAAGTTAACAAAGGCAACTCTTAATGCATTCTTTTCTCTGCTTTTTCATCTTTCTTTTGCTGCTTTGCTTTTTATGCTGTTTTCTACGCTAGTTTTTGCTATATTTTCTTTTACTGTTTTGCCTGGCTGTTTTATCATTATTATTATCAATTATCAATTATGAATTACATTTTTACTGCTTACGGCTGTTGTTTTTTTTATGTGTAATACAAAGAAAAAACTGATTTTGTATCGTGTTTTTTTTTTGTTGTTTTTGTTTTTGTTTGCTTGATTGGTTAACTAGTCACTAATTTACATGTAGCATTTATTATTTTTGTTTTTTCTTGTTTTTTGTTGGTTTTTTTTTTTTTGCTCGTTTTATATTTTGTTGTGTATTAATTATATATTATAATTATTATTTGTAATATTAACTTTATGCTGCTTTCTCTCTCCCTCTCTCTCTCTCTGTGTCTCCCTCTCTCTTTTTCTGTTCTGTTAAATATAGTTAACAAAAAAAAAAAAAAAAAATACACTTCTACCGTTTTTTTTTTCTGTTTTTTTTTAGCAGCCTTTTAAACAACTATGTAGCTCATCATCTTTGCTTCCTTCTCCTTTTTCTGCTTCTGCTTCTCCTTTTTCTGCCTTTTGCTTTCTTCGCTTCTTCGCGCTTTACTTGCATGCTGCTATTTTTGTGTGTGTTTTTCGCGTTTTTCTGGCATTTCTACACTCTACTTATCATTTTCTTATTAATCATTAATTTTATATATTTGTTGTTTTTTCCTCCACTTTTGTCGCATACAGCATTATCCGTGTCTTCTCTCTCTCTCTCTCTTCCTCGCGGCTTTCTGGTCTTCCTCTTCTCTGCTCTGCTCTGTGTGCTTACCAAATTCTCTCTTCTTTTGCTTTCAACATCAATGTTTCATTTTTCATCAGCATTTTGCTTGTGTGATTTTCTTTTTCTTCTTCTTTTGTTTATGCTTAGATTTCGTTTTTTGTTTTTTTGCTTTACGCTTGTTTATCACATTTAATATAATATATATGTATATATATATGTACTATATGCATATATACATATTCATCTATATATATATAGATATATAAATATTGTTTTTATATATGCATATAGTTTTGTTGTTTGTTTAATTTAAGTTTAATTTTCTTTTCTTTTTTTGTTGTTGTTGTTGTCGCAAGTTGCGCTGGAAATTCTTCGGGTTGTTCTTGTGTTTGTTATTGGTTGCTGGCTGGTTGCTGGAGGCAGCAGTAGCAACAGTTGTCGATAAACTTGGCAGTGGATGTTGTTTGACGAGACCACCAACTACAGCAGCTCCTGTTGCAGCAATAACAGTTGCTGTTGCTGTTGCAGTTGCGCCTGTTGCTGCAGCTGCTGTTGCTGCCAACGTTTGTACATGCCCAAATAGGTGCGAGTTGTTGTTGCTGTTGTTGTACCAGCAACAGCTGCTGCTGCTGCTGATGTTGTTGTCGTGCTGTTGCTGTTGCTTGTTGCTGCTGCTATCGTTGTCGCTATTGCTGTTGCTCCTGCTGGTGGTTGCAACTGCAGCTGCAGCTGCAACTGTTGCTGTTGCGAATGCTGTTGCATTGTCGCTGGCGGCGTGGCAACCAACACCGATGGCGGCAACTTGTAATGTGAGCCATCCATCACAGTCTCGTAGCAAAAGGGTTCCGCATCAAGTAATGTGGCAGCATAGAAGCTGTTGTTGTTGTTGCTATGTCTGCGATTGTTGTTGTTGTGGTTGTTGTGGTTACTGTTGCTACTATTATGATTATTATTATGTATATAATAATTGTTATTGTTGTGGTTGTTGTTGTTATTGTTGCTGCTGCTGCTGTTGTTGTTGTTGTTGTTGTTGTGGTTGTGGTTGCTTATCAGTTGCTGCTGCTGACCAGCTGCTGTGGCGGCGAATTATGAATTGGAATTGCGTTTAGTTGGCAGCTAGGATGAGCTGGACTGATTCATATTGCCAAACATGTGGGCTGAGAACGATGTCTGTCCCGCCGAATTCGCCTGCGACGTGGACGATTGCTGTTGCTGCTGTTGTTGCTGCTGCTGCTGTTGCTGCTGTTGCGCCTGCTGTTGATTCAACGAACCGCGGCCATGCTTCGGCACCGGCGGCTGAATATACTCATGCCTTGCCAGCGCAAACACATCCATGCGATCTTCCTTGCGATATGCCAAACAGCCACGAATGAAGCTCTAAAAAGAGAATCGATGATTGAATATATAAAATTCCATTTCAATTGTTTTTTTCCTAACTCACCTTTGCCTCGTTGGACACCGTTGGCTTGTTGGAGAACTGCACTTCGGTGGCCTTTAGTATGGTGTTCTCTTCGAGAATTGTGGCCTGCGATTGATTGTGACCAAATGGCTTTTTGCCGTACAAACACTGATAGAATATCACGCCCACACTCCACACATCCACTTTCGATGAGATTTTCGGTGGATTTTTGCCAACGACAAAGCATTCGGGTGGCAGATACCTGCAAGGAATTGATTTGTATTACTTTGCTATCAATAAATACTAATGATCATTCACTTACCAATAGGTGCCCGCGCCTTGAGATGTCAGATCCATGCCGTGATCCGGATTGTAGTTCTCATCGTCCATCACTTTGGATAAACCGAAATCGGTGATCTTGATCTCGCCACAGACATTGCCCTCGGTTAACAGTATGTTGCCCGGCTTCAGATCGTAGTGGATGACGGGCGGTTTAATCTCATTTAGATACTTTAGTGCAGACACAACCTGGATTTTAAATAGATTATATATACATATATTATTATCTTATTTATTAAACATCTACTTCAAAAGAAGGTAACAAAAAGTTGCAGTACTCTGTCAATATACCAAATATGCCATTTGGTATATTTTTCAGCATTTTTTGTGATATATTATTTTGATAGTAAATCTTGAATGCTATCCTATATCAATATAGCAAAATATACCACTTGCCACATTTTTATAGTATTTTTGTGTTATATGAATTTGGTATATTTTGCGAAAAATACCTCATTTTTGATTTTGGTTTTATGCAAATCGAGTATCTCACAGTCGAGCACACTCGGCTCTCACTTTCTTACTTCTTTTTCAGGGTTCATTTCAAAATTCATAGCTATGAAACCTTCTAGAACACAATAAATTATTTAATGTGGATAATAATTATAATCAAATTGTTAAATATGTTTTCTAAAATATGTTGAAATGCTTTTTGCGTTCATTTTGAAAAGGAAATCTAGCAAATTTACATTTACGAATATCTAATATTCAAATTTGAAGAAACTTTTTAGGAACCTAATAATCCAACATTTAAAATACAACTTTGCCATAACATGATCTTTGCTTTATGCTTATTTTGCACCTAATTTCATTGGCAATCATAAAAAGACTGCGAAACAATTTAACAAAAACTAAGCTCGACTGTTAGATATATCTCGATTATTTCTTTTATTAGAGCTTGAAATGATTTTTGCATTCTTTTTTCTGTTTTAAGAAATTTGCAAAAACTAACGAATTCATACGAAAACAAGATGGATGATTTCGTATATATATTTTATCGTTAAACAGAAAATGATGCTAAAACTTGCTGTTACATATAAGAAAAAGAGAGCTACCTATAAGAAAAACCTTTACTTAAACCAAAAAAGGTTTTAATTGAAAATGGAATCCTAGAAATGTTTCTCATAAAATCATTATTTGGTTAAAACTTGTAAAATTTGCCTCAACATTATGATTACTATTCAATAATTGCTTATTTCTTCACATTCTTATAAACATATATTACATATATTTAACTTTAACTGTCACTCACCTGCATTATTATCGAGCGCGCCTCACGCTCGGGAATAGTCTTATGCTGCTTCAGATAAAAGTCCAGATCGTGTCCATCACAATACTCGAGCACGGTGCAAAATGAGTTCGCATCGATCTCAAAGACATCATAGAGCTTCACGACACGCGGATGATCCAGCGCCTTGTGTATGTTATACTCCCGCAAGGCGTGTCTGAAGATTGCAATTGATCGAAAGTGGAAATATTAGCAATGAAAGTGATTTAGAATAGAAGATATATCCCTAACCCTAACTCACTTCTAGTTTTCTGACACTGTCTCTGTTTCAATCTTAAAGTTCAACTCGAGCTATGATAACATTTTAGTTTGAAAGCACATAGAAGATGCACACTTTACAATTCTCTGAACTAATCTAAACTTTACAGATCAATCGAAATTCACATTACATAAAATGCTCTGAACTAAGCTTAACAGATGATTTGAAATTCACAATACATAAAATGATCTGAACTAATCTAAACTTTAAAAGATGAATCAATAACAAAGCGCTGCACTTATCTAAACTTAACAGATTACAGTTTACAATGCTCCGAACTAAGATTATTCGAAAAGAATCATTATAGATTCACAATACAATACATGAAATGCGCTAACACAATGTTAATCAAATGTTACAGAAATGTTAAATCACTTAATTGAAAGCTACGCTGTTAATGCTCAATTTGTAGTTTCTTTTTGTTTTTTTTTTAGTTTTAGTTTTAGTTTGCTGCTGCTGCTGTTGCGCTCTTCTCTACTCACTTGATATAATTAGCTTTCTTATCCTCCTTCCAATCCTTGTTTAATTGGTGCACCTTACATGCGACATAGCGTTGCTCCTTGAGGTCAAAGGCCTTGTGCACCTCGGAGAAGCCGCCCTTGCCCAGCAGCATTAGAAGCAGATATCGATCGTTTAGCACAGGATGATTGTTAAAGCGGGACTACAGAAGAGGGGAGAATATAGATTAGATACATATATAGAAAAGTGGAATGCAATTGAAATCGCACCTGATCTTCGTTGAGTATGCGCTTGAGCTCGCGTATGTGGAGATTACGTTCACGCTCCAGTTTCTCCATCTCGAGCTGCAGATCGGCGTCCTCCTTTTTGAGGGCATTCTGTCGCAGCTTGAGTATCTCATCGTATTCGTAATACTCTTGCGCCGTATACGCGCCCGACACCGGATCCGGTTTGAGGAACGTGCCCGAATCGGAACAGCTGCCGCTATCGTTGCCACCGATGCCGCCGCTGCCGCCGGGTCCACCGCCTCCGCCTGGGCCACCGCCTCCGCCTCCACCGCCGCCGCCGCGATCCGAGAGACGATCACCGACACCGCCACCGCCGCCACTGTTGCCGACACCTCCACCGCCGGAACCGGCGCCACCGCCACCGGCGACGCCACCGGCACCACCGCCGCCGCCGCCATTATGGAGGAGCTGGGCCTGCTGTGCCTGGGTGGAATTGGAGCGGGAGAGGCCACGACCACTGCCAGCAACGTTGCCAGCACCGCCGACGCCGACGCCACCGACACCGACGCCACCGACACCGCCAACACCGACGCCGGCATTGCCAACGCCGCTGTTGCCAACGTTGCCGATGCCGCTGTCGAGGCTGCCGGCGCCAGGGTTGACACCACCACCGAGACGATCGGTGAGTTGGGAGGAGTCATTGGAATTGGAATTCTGTTGTTGTTGCTGCTGCTGCTGCTGTTGCTGGTGTTGATTATTCTGCTGGTTGCTGTTGTTGTTGCGCTTGCGTCCGGATTCGGCGGGTCGCTTCTTCATCAGCTGCTTCTTCTGGCGATCGATCTCCTCACGCTCCGCGGTGATCTCCTCCTGCCGCCGACTGAGCTCCTGGAACGCATAGCCATCCGTCCAGTTCTCCTGGAATGTCGCGCCGACACGTTGCGTCACAAACTGGCCGAGACGCAAGCGATTCTGCATGCACTTCTGACGCGCCTCCTTCTTCTCGATGCTGCTCTTCTCCTTGAGCAACTTTTTGACGACATCAATGCATTTGGCAATGTGCGATTTGTGCTGTTCGATGTTCTTCTGATGGCTGATGATCTGGCACTTTTGCTCATCCGACAGTCTTGTCATCTCGTCCAGTTTCGCCTTGCCCGACTCGTGTTCCGCCTCCCGCTCCTGCAGCTCCAGCTGCGACACCTCCGTCTGTGTGCCCTTCGTGTATGTCATGATCGCCGCCGGCATTGGCAACGGTGGCGGCGGTGGCGCCAAACCGCCCACAACGCCACCGACCACGCCTCCCACAACACCGCCCACGACACCGACACCGACACCGAGGGGATTCAGCTGCTGATGCGTTGTGGCAACCGAAACACTCGATGTCGCTGTTGTCACAACAGGCAACTGCTGCTGTTGCGTCGCCTGCTGCTGTTGTTGTTGCTGCTGCGTCGTCGCTACGCCTAGGCCGAGTACACCATGTGCCACGCCCACATGCGACATAGGCACGCCCATTTGCGTTTGCTGAGGAACCATTGCATTGGAAGTTTGACGCTGTTGTTGCTGTTGTTGTTGTTGCTTGGCCGCTGCCGCAGCTGCTGCTGCTGCCGCCGCCGCCGCAACGGAGCCAACATAATGAAACTCGGCGCCTGGTTGTTGCTGCTGCTGTTGTTGTTGTTGCTGCTGTTGCTGACTCGGCGCCTGCGTTTGTGGACTAGTTGCATGATAGCCGTGTATGGAATACGCATTCGTCGTCTGCACCTGACTGTTAACTTGCTGCTGCTGCTGTTGTTGCTGCTGCTGCTGTTGCTGTTGTTGGCTGGCTGATGATGGCGATTTGCTGCCCGTGTGCTGCCGCAGCGCTGAGTTCGCCACATTCGGTTGCTGTTGCGGCTTGTTAAAGTATTCGTTGATCTTCTTGTCCGCGTTGCCAACACCAACGCCACCGCTTCCGCCACCGCCGCCGGTGACCATGAGGCGTGCACTCTTGCCACCAGCTCCACCGCCAGCGCCCGATGCGCTGCCGCCGCTGCTGGCGACACCTCCGCTGGGCAGAGCACCGCATAGACTGAGCGCCAGATTGCCGCCCGCCTTTGACATTGAACTGTCGCGAAATGCCAACGCTTTGCCCTTTAAGCTGCCAACGACATTGCCGCTGCTGCTGCCACCGCCACCGCCGCCGTTGCCCGTCTCATCTGTGTTGTTGGGCATTTTGCGTTTACGTTTGCGTTCCGCTGGCGTTCGTGGCTGTTTCCCGCTGGCATTGGTCGCTGGACCGGGTCCTGGCACCGATACCGGCACCGGAACTCCGCTGCCTGGACCGGTATTATTGTGTTGCTGTTGTTGCTGCTGCTGCTGTTGCTGTTGCAGCAAGTCGAGCATGGAGGCGCCGTTGTTGGAGTGAAGACCAGCGGCAGCGTTGAGCTGCTGCTGTTGCTGTAGACTGCCGAGTCCTAGCATATCGTTGACATCCTTTTCGCTGTGCGAGGAACCAGTGCTCATATTCGAGTCCGGATTGCTGCTGTGACCGCCAGCAGCGGCGCCGTGCTGCTGCTGCTGCTGATGCAGCGCTGCGTGCGGATGTTGCTGCTGCTGCTGGTGTTGCAAGTGTTGCAGCTGCTGCTGTTGTTGTTGCTGATGCTGTGGCGGCAGTGTGCTATGATGTTGCAACGATTGTTGCTGCTGCTGTTGTTGTTGCTGTTGTGCTGCTGCTGCCGCAGCTGCTGCGGCCACTGCTGCCGCCTGTTGTTGCTGCTGCTGCTGCTGTTGCGTGTGTTGCTGTTGTTGTGTTGTCAACTGTTGCAGATGCAACGTGTGCGTTTGCAAGTGTTGCTGCTGCGTCAGTTGTTGTGGTAACAATTGTTGCTGCTGCTGCTGTTGCGCCTGCGTACTGTGATGATTAGCAAAATGTTGCTGCTGTGGCGGCTGTTGTTGTTGCTGTTGTTGCTGTTGCTGCTGTGCTGCCTGACTGCTGGGATGATGATGACTTAGGGTCGATGTGGTCTGCGGGGCCATCTGCAATTGAGCGCCGGCGGACATCTGCAAAAACAAACAAAATAAAATATAAATTAAATACGTATATCACAATTATTAATAAATAATAATATCCATTTGATCGATTTGATATTTCATCGTTATCGCACTGTTTGTGGGAACATTTTGCAACACTGCGCCACTTTTTGTTTTGATTCGCTGGTTCGTTGACAAGCAACGCCGAGCGAGCGCTGCCAGATTGTCCCAAATGCTGCACAACTCTTGCGAGGTGGCAACCGCAATAAAACGGAAAACAAATGGCGAAAACGCAAAGAGCGAAAGAGAGCAACGTGCAAAATATAATACATGGCAATGTGCGACCCCCTTGCATGTGTGTGTGAGTGAGCGAGACGAGACGTCATAGCAAGCGCGTGCTACTCTGCTGGGCGCCGCTCCACAGCCAAAGGCATGCGTGTGAGTGAGCGCAATGCATTCTCAGCAGTGTATTTGAATATGTCGATGTGCATGTGTATTTGTGTGTGTGTGTTTGAAATATTTTATCAAAAAGCCAAGACAATGAGAGAGAGGCGAATAAAAAAAACGAAGCAAAACGACACAAACACCAAGAGTTGAATTTGATTATTAAAGCACAAATTAAATCGCACACAAATTTCTTCCTTTTTCTTATTGCACACACATACACATATACATATGTATTTTAGAGCACTATTTAACTATTTTCTGTTCTTTTTTTTTTTGCATTTCCATGGCTATGCGTGCGTGTGTATGAATGTGTTTTTGTATGTGTATTTATGACAAAATGCCGTTCACCTTTTTTAAGCGCCGCATATTTTTCTGCACACACATACGCCTTGTGTGTGTGAGTGTGTGTGTGCGTGAGTATGACGTGTATGGGTATGAGTGTGTATCGGTGTGAGTATGTGTGTATGAATTTTCACATTCTATTACAATTTATCACATTCAAAAGCTGTTTATATGTATTTATTTTTTTTTGTGTATTTTTTTTTTTGCACTTTTGGGAAATTTACATGACGATTATTTTATCATCGACTATTTTGCACGCCGCGTACTTAGTTTATGTGGCTCTGGGTATTAATTTTGTATTTTTTCTTTCTTTCGTTGGATTTTTTTCTTTTTGTCGGTTTTTTTCTGTGTGTGTTTCTCGTTTCTGTTTCTCGGGGCACAGGCAGCAAAAATTGTTATACGCGTATTTGTAATGGTGCGCGCGGCCCGTAACGAGCAAGAAAGAAGGTGAAAAAAGAAGAACAAGAGCAATCAAACGCGTACACAGACACAGAGACAGCGACGACGACGGCAGCGACAGCGACAACGACGACACAGACAGCACAGCGACAGCGACGAACGTCTCAGTCTCGGGCGCTATTGCTACTATTCACAGAGAGCGAGAGCGCGCGCGAGAGACCAAGAGCGTAAGAGAGTGTGAGAGACGACACACACACAGACGCACACAACACATATAGAGAGCAGGAGAGCGAGTGAGCAAGCGAGCGAGTCACAGGCCAGAGCCAAAGTCGAGACAACGACAACAACACACACTACTACTCTATACAACACTACACTAACACTACTTTTTGCAAAAACGACGAAAAGAAAAGTACAATAAAAATTAATCCGATTGACAGGCAGGCGGCAGCCACCGCGCTGCTTTGCTTTGCTTCGTCGTCGTCTGTCGCTCGCCTCGCTCTCGTGTTCGGCCTTCGTTGGTTTGCTTTGCTGCTGCTGTTGCTTTTGATAAATTTCTGCGACTTCCGCGCGCGCCCAGCCAAAAACAACACCGAAACTAAACTACACAACTACAACAACTATTTGTAGTTGCTGCTGCTGCTGTTGCTGCGGCGACGATTCTGCTGCGCGACTGCGAGCGCTCTTCTTCTACATTGCCCAGCAGCAGAGCAGCCCAGCCGGCGTCTTTGTCAATTCGCGAGGCGTGCGTTGACGCAGGCAGCGACGCTGACGACGCCATTGCCCAAATTATGTTCGTATTTTCCTCTGTGTGTATGTGGTGTGGAGTGTGTTTGGTGTGAATGAAAAAGCAATTAAAAATTATAATTTGTATATGAAAATAGAAAAACTATTTCAAGAAAACCCATTTACAACTATTTTACAATCTCTATATTTCTAATAATCAACAATAATAATTATAGTTGAGTTAAGCAATAAGAAATAAACAAAAATCTTGTACAAAATTTAAATTTTGGTACATTTTTCGTTTGGTACATTTTTAAACGTTTAACGCCAAAGCAGAGCAGATATTCCCGGTCAGCGCTGCCAACGTCATCTCTACTGCTGCTGCTGCTGCTGCGACACAGCAGCAGCGTCAAACAGAGGAAGGAAGCAAATTTTTCGCTGTCGTCGCGTCGCAGCACATCGCACTGTTTGCGGTTTGCTGAGCACGACAACAACAAATACAACAGCTGGCAACTCTGACATGAGAGTGAGAGCGAAAGATGTGACGACGACGACGCCGCCTAAAAAAAGTGCTGCCAAACATGGACGAAATAAAAATGGCATATCAAGTAAATGAGCAAAAAAAAAAAGGCTACGTAAGAAAGTTTGTAACGGACCAACAAAAAATTTGGCAACACTTTAAAAAGAAAAGCGGGAGGAGGAGAAGAGACAACAAATGATAACACACAAAACCTAACAAGAAATGGGCAGCGCTAAATTTTTCGGGTTTTGCTCTCCACTCACGTGCGCGCGAATGAGATAAATCTATGATGATGTTGATGTTGTCTATGTGTGGGTGCGAGGGGGCCGGCGGTTCAGAGGGGACATCACAAAAGCAAAAGCGTGCGAAAAGGCCCGCGAGACGGGCAGACGACGATGGCGAGAACAAGCCGAGACCAAAACCAAATTCGAACGTGCGTCCCTCTCTATAGTATGTCTGTATGTGTGTGTGGGTGAGGGGAGCTGAGTGCGAGGGTGTGGCAGTGACATGCATAACGTATGTATGCATTTCTTATTGGCACCATCTGTGCACATGTATTATCAGCGTCGACTGCAGCAGAGCCAGAGTATGAGAGAGAGTGCGAGCTTGCAGCTGTGTGTGCATGTGTGTGAGAGAGGGAGATGCAACGATTGTGAGTGCATTCCAATGCAGCTTGTGAAAAGCGCCGTTGCATATTTTCTGTTTATTCTTTTTTTCAAATGCATCCAGTCTATTCATCACTCCGTCTCACTCTACGAACAAGTTTTCCTTTTTTCTCTCTTTTGGCAACGTGCTATGATAACGCTTTATTGCACATACACACAGATATAAACTTCATTGTGCGTATGTATGTATGTGTGTTAAAACTGGTTGGCAAGACGTTGACATTAGCGCTGCCATTCAACACAAAAACAGTTGCAGCTGTCTGGCAACGCCGTCGCGCATCGTCAAGCATCGCCATCGCATCGCAACATTTCGCCGTCGTCGCCGCCGCGCAGTTTAACAGTTCACATCGATGAGTCAAGGTCGAGAGACGTCACGCAAATTTTCGTTTTCATTGCTTGCCCACAACACAGCACAACAAAAAAAAAAACACACACGCACACATTCACACATATGCGCGCTGTGTGCGTTTATTTTTAGCGTCGTGCTTTAACGACGGTGGAACCCGAACGTAAACGACGAATGAATGGGAAGCAACACCGACGACAAGAACGAACGTGAAAAGCACGCAAAGCAGCCGCTTGCCTATAATAATCTTTTTTTATGAAATTAATTAATTTTTTTCTCACTGGTTGGTTTATATATAGCAGCAGACAATATTCAATACATTTTTGGTTAAATAAATTGAAATTTAATTCATTTTCATATCAATAGTTTTTTTTTTGTTGACCTACATATTTATCAGCAAATACAAAAATTAAAGTTTTATGTTTAAGCTCGTTTCGTATGTGTGTGTGTGTTAATCTCTCTTATAAACTGTTAAATAGGCTGCTGTTAATGGGTTAACATTAATTACTTAACAGCGCGCTGTTAACAACTCGTATGCTGGGCGCTCAGCAAATCAGCCGTTGATGCCAACAGCACGTGCATAAAGCGCCGCTAATGTAAACAAAGAGAAACAAACACACACAAAACGAACGCAAGAAAAGGGGGAAAAGAAAAAAATAACAACACTCACGCTCTTGGTTAATTTGCGACCAGCGGCGCCGCTGCCGGCGCTACGCTTGCTGCCGCCGTTGTTGTTGCTGGTGCTGCGACTGCGTTTGCGTGCAGCGCTGCTCGCAGTGGCTGCTGCGGCGTTCGCTGTTGTTGTTGTTGCTGCCGTGGCTAACATGGCAACGTCTGTATGTACGAATGTGTGTGTACACGCTCTGTCGGTAAAAACAGCTGACACGCTTGCCGGCAAAATTGTTCAAATCAGCTGCCCCATGAGAGAGTGAGAGCAAGCGAACATTGTTGCTAGAATATGCTGCTGCTGCTCTCCCTATCTGGCAATGTGTTGGTGAGAGAGCGAGAGCGGGCAGAACAAGAGAGCATGCACTACTGCTCTCTTTTGCCGGCGTACTCTTTTGTGTTTTGCACTCTCGCAGTTGTTTTGTGTCTGCCTTTTGTTTTGTGTTTTGTATTCGTATTTTCCTTCTTTGCTTTGCTTTGGTTTTTTCTTTTTTTTTTTGCACACTTTGCTTGTTTTGCACGTTTTGCATTTATGTTACACACACACGCTTTGCTGCGGCATTCGTATCGTCGTTTGCTTTGGCCTGCTCTCTTGTCTGTTTAATTTCGTTTGCTGTGTTGTATTTAGTAGGAAGTTGGCGAATACACAACAAGACGACGACAACAACAACAAGACAACGACAACAAGAAAAAATAAAAAAGAAAAATTGAACCGCGCGCGTTGCCGACAACAACGACACGTCACGTTACTCGCTCTTTAAGTTCGACACTGTTTTGTGCTAGAGAGCTGCGGCAAGGTAAAATTGGCAAAAATCTACAACAACAACGACAACAGGCTGGACGGCGACGCCGACTGCGACAGAGTGCGCCCGCACTTACATGCATGCTTATGGCTGTGTTTGCGTGTGTGTGTGTGTGAATGTTAACCGAGTGAACTTAAATTGTTTAGTTCTGTCTGTGCTGCTGGCGTCGCTGTCTCTGTCGCTGCTGTTGCTGTGTTGATGTTTCTTGGCATTTCTAGCTTGTTCTTTTGTGTACAGCGCAAGGCCGCAGCTCTGTTGTAGCTGGCCTGACTGACGTCGGCGTCGATGCGTTAGAAAGCTCTTAGCATTTGCAGCGCAGCAGCAGCAATTTTAACAGCGACAGCAAATTGTGCAGTCGATTTTGATTTGTGTTTTTTGTTTTGTTGGCTAACAGGCGAACAGCAGCAAAATCAAATAACTGAGCGAGCGAGTAGTAGTGTTGGGTGAAAGCAATTTGAATAGAACATTTTTGCTGTTAACAGCAGCTGCTCTCACAGTCGCTGCCGCTGCCGCTGCCACTGCTGGCAGCGTTAGATGAACTGACTGAATGTTGTTGCTGGTCTTTGCTTTGTTCGCTCGTTCGTTTGCTTGTGTTCGTCCAGCCCCAAAAGAGCAGCAGCAATAAGAAGCAGCAGCTTGCGTACAATTTTCGAGTGCTGTTTAATTATGTGCTCACACACACACGCACACACATGCACATGCGTGTTTGTATGTTTGTGCGCGTAATGGGCATTATTATTATCCAATAATGGCTTGGGGATGCGTTTGTTTCTGTGTGAGTGTGAGTGTAAGTATATTTGTGTCTGTGTGTGTGTGTGTTGTTATTCACGCACCTGGCGTTTTGCAGCGCGCGACTAAGGGAGAGAGAGAAAGAGATGGAAAGGGAGACAACGAGAAATAGAGAACTAACTGTTTTCCAAAGACACACGACGCAAAACCTGTGTTTAGCATGACTATATCGGCTAGAATACGAATGTAAAGAGACACATTTATACATATATGTACATACATATGTGTGGACATACATTCGTACAATTATTAAAGCAAAGGCTGAAGAAGAAGTAGCAGATAAAGAGCAAACTGTGAACAAAGTCAACTTGCCAAATGCAGATGGAGCAAATCAATTAAGCGAAAATTTAAATGAATCTCGAGATGAACATAAAATGATGGCGAACAATAAAAATATGTACATACACACACATATACATATTATATGCAAAGTGAAAAAAACACAATAACTAGAATGCAATTAATGACTTGCTGATACCCTGTATTCATATTCATTCGTTTAATAAAAATTAAATTTGTTGCAGTCACTAGATTATTTTCTCTGAGTAAATTTTCACTCACCGCGAAGTTTTTGTCTTTTTTGCTTTTACTACATTTTTTTTTCATTTACTCTATGCCATATTTTTATTTTTTTGCTTCTTTTATGGATGAGTTGATTTCGTGTTGCACTTCTTTTCTATGTCTCTGTCTGCCTTTGTTTGTGTGTGTGTATGTGTATGTATGTTAATGTGTATGTATGTATGTATTTGATTTGATTTTCCCCTCATTTGATTTCAAACTGTGCAACTTTCACCCGCGAGTGAAGGCAACAAGCAAATCAACTGAAAAACAAAATCAAACAATTTGCACAGATACACAATTATGTATGTGCGTGTGTTAGTGTGTGTGAGTGTGTGTGTACTCGTGTCTATGTGTGTGTGTGTGCTTGAATATAATTTAATTTATTTATATTTTGTTTTTAGCATTGACATTCGTCCCAGTGACAAGTCAGCTGACGTAATCGCAACATAAAAGCAAGCAAAACGAAAATTAAGAAAAACAACAACTACCATTAATACCATCAAAAGTTCAGAGCGAATACAAATAAAAAAAGCACAAGTTATATTGCCGAGTTTTTGGGCGCGACTTGACGACGACGACGACGACATCTCAAGTTGACTCAATCAGCAAATATGTATGTGCTTATATAGTATATAATGTATTTATTCAATGAATACTATACGATTATTATATACTAAATATTTACAGGGTATATGCGCAGTGTAGCATACACACAAAATGTGGGTCTGTGGGTCAGCGCACTGAAATCTAGCAATCGCATATGCTTGACTAGCAGATACCTCATAATAGTAAAGTATAAAATTGCATTTCTATGTACATTTCACTACGAACTGTGATAAACTGTTTCATTTTTCTAGGAATAATAATTATATTTATTTGTGGCTGGCTGCTCAATTCAATTGAACACTGCTCGCTGGGTGCTAATTGCTTCAACTTATCTACACATATACATTTCTATGTACATATATTTTTTTATGTAGTGCACATAGAAAACTGTTAAAGACAACCTACAAATCCGCAATTCGAGCAGCGCTAATCTATCTACATACATATCAAATGTGTCGTTATATATGTATGTACATATGTGTGTATATAAATGTAGGTAAATACATACATACGCACAACTCATATGTAACAGGCGCAAAATAATGTTATCAAAATTAAATGCCAAACATTGATTGAAGTCACGTAGCCATTCAGAGATATATAAGTATATAGACATATACATATGTATAAATAGGATAGTAATATTGATTTAAAGTAATTTTAAAACCAAGCTAAGTTTATGCTGAATTTAGTGTAAGACTTTCATTAAAATATAAAAATTTATATAATATCTTGAAACTTGAAGTTAGTATACAAAATTTATTCACTTTGTGCTCTCTTCTATGTAGTTTTAATTTTCATTTCAAAGTCTGTTGCTGCACAGTGGTTGCTTTCTATATGAAAAGCAGTGCGAGCGAACTAATTAAATTTCAACTATTACATGTGTGTGCATGGAAAAAATTAAAAAAAAAATGCGACACTGTCGCGTTGCGCCTAACACACCACCACTACTTCACCACACCGCACTCCACACACCCCCAAAATCCACCACACACAAATCCCCCTCATTCACCACATGGGCAAGCAAAGATGGTTGTCGAGTAAACAACAACAGCAACAACAATAACAGCACAAGTAGAAAGAAAGAGGAATAGTGTTGTATTTAGGGAGAGGGAGCAACAGAAATTAACATATGTATGTATGTATGTAGGTATGTGTATGCACATGAAGGCGAACAAAAACATTGGCGAGCAGCAACAACAACAAAAATATGAAGCAAACAAAATGTGCAAAAATAAAGGAAAATAAGACGAGCAACCGACACACACACACATTTTTATATGTATGTGTGCAGGTATGTGTGTACAACAACTGCAATGCGCCGCGTTACGCATACGCAGATTGGCAGCGACAGCGAGATACGGACGATGGCGTCTAATTATGCTGCTGCTGCTGCCGCTGCAGCAACAACAACGACGAGAGCGCACACGACCCACTCACCGAGGCGACCGAGCGACGAACGCTGCGACGGCGGCGACCCACGACAACACAAAATGTAAGCGCAGCGAGTGAAACAAACGAACGAACGAACGAGTTGATGCCGCTGCCTCTGCTTCTGCCACTCTGCTGCCATCGCTCATTCTCTCACAATCTCGAATGCTCTCGCCCACTGCAGCCACAGCCGCAGCGACGTCGTCGTTGTCGACAGACACAGCGGCCAGGCAACGGCGAGTTTTTGCTTGGTTTGAAAAACAGTTTACTATTGAGCAGAGGCAAACACACACAAACATGCAAAGACAAAACCAAAAGCAATAATAATAAGCACACAACAACACAAAACTCACACACACACACTCGCAAGAGATAGAAACGCACACAAGCACAACGCAGTGCAAAGCGAAAAATAGCAAAATACGAAAACAACAAAAACGGTGTAAAGTCAAAAGTAAAATAAGGTAAAGTAAACTGACGTTGACGAAATCGTCGCTTTAGCCGCGTGTGTTTTTCGTTTCAGTTATTATTGAAGCACAAACAAATTGAGACTAAAAATGCGGCGTGAGATTTGATTGTGAGTAAGCGCAAGCGTCGGCGTCGCAGCCGCCTCGCCGCGCCTCGCCTCGTCTCGACGCTTCGTTCATGACGTCAACGTCGACAGCGACGTCGTTGCGGCGCACTCACATTTAAAATAAAGGCAAAAGTAAAAGCCCAAAGAACGCCGCATAGCTTGTGGCGTGGAGAAGTGGTTGGGGGGAGGGCATAAAATTAAATGTATGTATGTATGTTTCTGTGTGTGTGTGTGATGCACGTTAGTATGCATGTGTGTGTGGGAAATGAAGAAAAAAGCGCAAAAAGAACTGCCGGGGAAAAAAATAAACTAAAGCTTAGCCGAATGGACAGCGACGTAGGCGCCGCAGTCGCTGCCTGCCAGCGTTGTTGTTGTTGTCGCCAAGTGCAAAGTGTGATGGGCGTGGCAGCCGATGTGGGCGGCGTATGGCTATGGGCTGCACATGTTCATGCATGTACATGTATGTATGTGTGTTTGCATTCACTGTTCTTGTTGTTGGGCTGTCAACAAATCGAGCATACCCGTAAGAAGAAGAAGAAGCTAACAATAAGCTGGCATATTTCATATGAGGTAATCGTGGGCAGCACAACATTTTTGTTTATCAAAACCAGCAGCGAAATAAATATATAGTATAGTAAGTATATATATTTTTCAGCGAAAATCAAAATTGCCAAAAGGCAGAAAAAGGCAATGAAAGCAAAGAAAACAACAGTAAACATTACCGCATCTGGCAGACACACACACAAACACATAAAACTCGCACACATCTATGTGAGAATTTGTGCTTGGGATGTACACAAAAGCAAATGGAATTTTTATGAACAGTCACAAAAACAGCAGCGCAAAATGCAGCCAACATTTATTTATAGATTGCAAGACAAAGATAGCGACATCGACACCGACACAACCGACAGACAGATGGACAGACCGAGAGACAGACAGTCAGTCAGCCAGAGCGACGAAGCGAGAGAGCAAGAGCGAGCACAAAAAAAAGAGAATGTGTTCAATGGTTGGGCTGGTGGGCGCGGAAGGCGTGGTGATGGGGAAGGGGGTGGTGTAGAGGGCACACATAAGTAACGGATCAGTGTGCCGACTACGACAACGACGACGACGATTTTATGAACTAGGAGAGGAGACTAGACGCCAATAGGCTGAGGCGAGACGGCAGCAACAACAGCGAGTGTAGAGAGTAAAGTAATGTATTTGTTGTTGTTGCAGTTTGTGGAGAGAGAGAGAGGGAGAGTTGTGTGTGTACAGGCCAAAATCAAAAGCATAATAACCAATGTCATGACTCGGTAAACAGAAAATTACTCAAATAAGTTTTAATTGATCTTGTGAATTGTAATTTCATTTAGTTCCAATAATGTAATATCTAGTTATATCACAGCAAACGCTTCTCCAATCTATTTAATTTCTCCATTTTAATGCGTAAAATGTGATGATTAAGTGAAATTGGTTGGGAAAATACGCATTTTGCTACAAAACAAATGCATTAAATACTTGAATTGTAACAAATAATCAATATATGTACTTGTGCTCTGTTTTTTTTTTTATTGATAGTGAAAGCGCAATTTATGATTCATTGGCATTATCAAGCAACAAATTTCACAATCTATGTAAATTACACACAACTACAAAAGTTACTCGGGGTATTCACTTTTCTAGCATACTCCTTTCTCCCACTCTCTCTCTCTCCCTGTCACTCTCTTTGAAAGAAGTGTGTACGCATTTCGTTCACATGATTATCAAGCGAAACATCATCATGTGATAATCATTATAGTATTAGTATTATTATTATTATTATTAACTGCAAGTAGTAAGTGACCTTTGATTATTTCGATTTTGCTCGAATCGCTTTGTCGTCGTTTTGTTGTTCTTTCTTTTTTTTTTTTGTTATACAATAGCTGAAAGTATCGACATATAGATATCTCTATATGGATATAAACACCTCTGTGTGTGTGTGCAATAGTTTCAGTTTGAAATTGTTTGTGTTTTGTGCCTGACCAGTTATTGATTTTGCTTTTCATTTTCATTTTCAGTTGGCATTCGCTAATGTAATGTACATATTGTATAAACAAACAATGGGATACCCTGTAAAGCAACCTAATCCCAATTGACTTTGTTGGCATTCTACTTTTTCCTCTTATATTGTTATGGAAACAATTCTACTTAAAATTGTTTAGATAAGATTTAATTAGCACAAAGAACTACAGCAACAAGAACAATAACAACGACGACGATACAACAACGATAATATTAGACCCAGAAACTTGCGGAAAATTCTTTAGTAAATAATAAACAACAACAAAAACAACATTTTAAAATTATCGTTCCCATCATTAACCAAATTCAGTTTTTGTTATTGTTTTTTTTTCTATTTTTTTTAGCTAGTTGGAGAGATAAGGTGTTTTTTTTTATTTAACAGATTACTCGAATATATATGGCACACATTTTTGTACTATGTGATTCGATTAGTTTTGATAGAAGTGAAAAGCTTTTTACTACTGCATTTAATAATTTTCTAAAAAACGAAATTTACAGGGTATCTGCAAGTTAGAGTAGCTATTATGCCAATTCAACTATATAGTACAGGATAACGATCATATCAAAGTAGAATTCTTTGCATCTCTTTTTGCATTTACAGGGTATTCATTAGTAGTATTCATTATGGAAACAAATTTTCAGGGTATTCATTCTTAGAATTCTTTGCAATTCATTTCAGTAACACATTTCCATTAGTCTCAATCAAATGCATAATACCCAACAATATGAGTATAAAACTTAAATTACAGGGTATCTGCAAGTCGTTTATTGTTGTTGTTCCTCTTATAACTTCTATTAATCATATTTTGCATGGCTTTTGACACCTTTTAGGCGGAAATAATGTGAGTAAAGCAAATAAATAAAGACATAAAGACGCACAAAATGGAGAGATGAAAAAAAAAGGAAATGAAGAATTCAGAATACAACAACAACAACAATAGCAACAACATCGCGAATACGAATTAAAACAAACAAAAGCAAATTGCTTTTTTGTTTCTTCAGGCAATTAACAAACCATTTTTATGCCCAATAAATTAATAAACTGTGAGCACAAAAACAAAAAACGAAAAAAAAAACCAACAACATGAAAAAATCAAGTTTTGGATAAAGAGCGAAATTAAAAATATAAAAAAGTTGCCACGCGCGTGTTGAGAAAATACACAAAAACAAAAAAACCGAAAATTTACATATTTATTTTTGTATATGTAATAATTAGATGGTAATAATAATCAGACGATCAGCAATTCTCTCTCAAACATTTTTGCTAAAATAAAAACCTCTATAAATAGGACAAGTGGGCGGCAAAATGTTTTTCAGCCGCAATGTTTAATGTGACGCATACCCTGGAAATTTGCCAAGGAATTGCGAATAAAGATCATTAAGTAGATGATCGCAAATTAACATAGTGCTAAACCAGCTTGAAATACCCAATTGCGAAGCATTATCAAAAGGGTATAAAAAAAATGTCGCTGTGCTCGTAAATATTTATCAATCCCACAGCTATATATATGTATGTATATATATATGTAATCGTGCACACAGACATCGGCAGAACAAAAGCAATGCGTACTTTAATATATATGTATATACAAAAGAAATATACAAAAAAAAAAATCACTCATACGTAATTTCATTGGAATTTGTTGTTGTTGCTGTTGCTGTTTCTGTTTGTTTCTTTGCTTGTGCCTTCTTTTGTTTCTGTTTCTGTTTCTACTTCTGCTTCTGCCTCCTCTTCATTTCTTCTTTATTCATTTTAATTTTATTTGTTTTGTTTTTGATTCATTCGTGCTTTGCTTTTGCCTTTTTTACATTTCGTTTCGATTCGCTTGTCTCATTTTTTACTCGTTGCTTTTCGTTCGCAATCAAAATCAACTTCTTCATCATCAACAACATCAGCATTATCATCATAAGCTAGTAAAATAACATCATATTGAGATCATAACAACTTTTCGCGTCACAATTAAAGCGAGATACATAAATAAAACCTTCAGCACACAAAAAAGCTTCTTTGAAGTTTTTATAGCACATGAAACTAGCGAAATAAACTCACTTTAAACATTAAGTGAAGTATTCATATTACGAGTAAAAAAATATTAAAAACTTTGCAATTCCATCTACATAAATATTACAAATTTCTGCTCTATTGTATCACTTTCAATACTAGCCAGATTAAATTAGTTTCAATAAATAAAACAATTTATTAATAACCGAAACAAAGCTTCACACTGAAGCCGATATCAAGCGTCTATAAAAATTCACTGAGTTTATTAGCGTTTGGTTAAAAAAAAACTCGCTACAGCTCATAAATTCAATATACTTAAAGATATAAGATAATAAAAAAATTAAGTAAGCTATTTGCTTATAATCGCATATTTCACATTACTAATCTATTTTAGTGCGATAATAATGAAATATAGATTTAGGATTTGCATCATTATTAAGAAAACTATTTTCTTAAAGATGTACATAATAAAAGATTTTAAAAATATATTATTTCCTTTAACTGTTCTACAATTTTAGATGCCAAGCTAAAGCATAATTTATTAAAATTTGATAATTATTTCTGATTAGTTTTTAATTGACAAATGCAAATTTTCTAGGATTGCTATGAGAAGCAAGAATATATTTTATAAAGTGGCAAAGTGTGATTAAATCTTGATTTACCAATGCAATGTTTTTCCAATTACAAATTCGGTTTCAATTGCCGATAATTGTGGCTCAAACTATCGTTAGTAGCGATAGTTGTTGTGTCATCAACAGCAAACGTGGAGTGCAGTGGAAAAAAAATGGAGTGAAGAGTGGAGAAAGGAAAATGAAGGCGAATTAACAGTTGCACAACAACTGTCAATTGAACAGCATCAAACTATCGTTAGCATCGATAGTTGTTGTGCCATCAACAGCAACAGTGAAGAGCAGCGGAAAAAGAATGGAGTGGGGAGTGGAGAGCAGAACTACAACTGTCAGTTGGGCAGTTAGCAGTCTGTTAAGCAGCTTGTTCAGTTGCAGTTGCAGTTGCTGATGTCGTCGCTGTTGTTGTTGTTCGCCTGCAATTTGCAGACAATTTCCGCCTTCGTCCTCGCAAGCATTCGCATGGAAGAAGAGAGAGAGAGAGAGAGAGAGAGAGAAGATGCGCTGAGGTGAGATTAAGGGACTAACTGACTGAGTGACTGACTGAGTGACTCACTAACTGACTGCGTAAGTTGGGGTTGAGCGAGGAGACGGCATTTGTAGTGGATGCTGCGCTAGACAGGGACAACAAATGCTTTAGCTAACTCACTTGCTCACTCGCTCACTCACTTGCTCGCATTGCACTGCAAAAGTGCTAAACTAACTAAACAACAACAGCAACAACACGCACACAATATTTCAGAGCTGGAAATATGGAAAGGCTGCCTAAGTGCGTGTGTGTGTGTGCGCCTAGCCTAACTACACACACACACGAAACTGACCCGCAGCCCAATTGCAAATGCCAATTGCAAGCAGCGTGTGTAGAGTGTAGAGTATGTGTGTGTGTGGAGACTTTGTGTTTAGAGCGAGTGTGCAAAAGTGGGAAATGGAGGGAGGGGAGGGGGAAGGTAGTCACCTGCCTGCCATGCAGATGGCAAAAGCTGTGTGTGCGTGTGTTTGCCCGCCGCTTGCTGTGTATCAATTTCAAAATGGCGGAGACGCAGCAGCCTGGAAAGCAGCCAATGCTCAGCCTGTGATGCGTGTGTATATACGTAGGTATGTAAGTATGTACTTATGTGTGCCTCTCTCGCTGTGCGTGTCCATGTGTGTGTGTTTGTGTGTGTGTGTAGCTCGCGCTATTTGGCGGCGAAGCGAAGCGAGGCAAACTTATTGGTTGGCAGCGCGGCTCTCAGCGGAGACAGCGGGGACAAAATGGCGGCGACCAAAAAAAGAAAAACACACACACACAGTTGACATTTGCACGTGTGTGTGTGGGTGTTACAGCTTATTTTCCAGCTGCCAAACATGCAAAAGCAACAACAACAACAGCAAGAGTAGAGCCTACTACGCCCGTCCTGCTTGCCACGCCTCGTCTTGTTACCCTTAGCAAGTGACCGCCCTTCGCCAGACAATCGATTTTCTTTGCACAGACCACAGAACAGCAAAAACAACAAGCAAAGCAAAGCAGCAGCAACAACAACAAACACAATGCAAATGGCTAGCAAAGAAGAACAAGAAGAAAAAAGAAACTGCAAATTCTGATGCACAATCTCTGCATTTTCTTTATGCATTTTGCCTGTCTTTCTCTTTTGGCAAGCGAAGGGTGTTGAGAAGAAGGGTCGAGGAGGGGAGAGTGGAGGGGGATAGCAGCAAGCATACACACACATACACACGCATTTGTGGGCAACTCTCGTCAGCTGCAAAGTGAAGTGAAACAGCAGCAGAAGAGAACTTCAACACACACACACTAATAAACACACTCACACTCCCACACACACACACACACACATGCACTAACAAACTCACACACCAACAAAACTGCAGCAAGTGCTTTGCGTTAATAATGCGAGCGCAGTTTGCTGATAAATACCCTGTAAATGCCAACATAAATGGGCTATGCCCGACTAACGCAAGTGCTGGCTCAACAATTTACAGGGCAACTGCAAGTCGCGTTTGCCTTGCTTTGTGCTTTCGTCATTTAAGTTGCGCCACGAGATGCAAAGTGCGCTTCTCTTCCCCCCCCTCGGGCTTGTAAATAGGTCGGTGTGTGTGTGTGAGCCTGCCACTGCCACTTGCCACTTGCCACCTGCCCCGATTGTCACGAAATGCACTTGCCAAGGCATAAATGCGCCACAGCTTGAGTCAACAACAATCTATAACAAAAAGCACAAAAAAGAAGTAAAAGCAAAATACGAAAAAATAAATACAACATCAACAACGAAACGTACGCACGCAGGCGCCATCTGGCGGCCGGCAGCTGCAGCGATTGCAATCGATATTTGCATACGATGCGAGTGTGCAGAGAAAATAATCGAAAAAAAAATTGTTTCTTAATTGTTCTTAAATACTTTTTGAATTGCTAAAATTTGCATTCTTTTGCTTGATTTTCTATTTTATTAATTATTTATTATTTTTTAACTATCATTTACATTTATGTATTATGATTTATTTTATTTATTTGAACTTTGATTTGTTGATTATAAATATTATTATTTTATTTTTGATATATTTATTTTATATTGAATTGCTTTTGTTGCTTTAAATTGAGAAAGTCATTTGTTCAATTATGTATTTTTTTAGATGATTCTTTAATTTAAGAGGTATTTAATGTATTTATTTAATTGGATTGTATTTAAAGTATTTTAAAATATGTTTTTTTTTCGGTAGCATTGCATGTAGCAGGTATTTTATGTCACGTTATTGCATTAATTTCTGTTTTTTTTTGTTGTAATTTTTGTTATAGTAGAAATGTTTGTAACCTTTTTAGAATCCTTTTAAAGAAGGTGATAAAAAGTACTTTTATTTTGTTGACAAACAAAAGTTTAAAAAGGCAAATGAAATATTATAAGAATAAACGGAATTAACTATTTTTTTTTTTTCAAAAATGTTAAATCATCTAGTCTAAGGAGCCTTAAGCCTTAGCAGCTCTCTATGTAAATAGCTATTGACATAATTCTTGTGCTCATCATATGTGAAACTTTGCACAAAGTTTTGCCCAAAATGCAAATTACATAAATAAAAGCCGCGACAAAAAAAAAAATGTCACTCATTTATCAGCCTTAGATATTTAGCTGTGAAACATTTTCATTTCCCACACACACACACACACACATAGAGATGAGAGAATTTGCCTGGCGCTGAAAAATATGCTACAAAAAAATGTTTGTTACCCAAGAGCTCAGTCATAAAACCCGTAAAATATATGGAAGAGTGAGAGGGGGGGGGGGGGAATGTGTTTCTCTGATTTCAACACAGAACAAGAACAAGAACGAAACCGAGACCGAGACCATTTAATATTCACCACACCACACACACACAAAAGTGGTGGCAACAACAACAACAGTAAAAGCAACACAGAGAAGAAGAAGAAGGGGAACTTCAAGTTGCTTAAGCACAGGGTGACACACACACACACAGGGTGCGCAGGGCGTGCTAAATTATTTAAAGTTGTGCAAAAGACGCAAGTGGCCCAGAGCAAAAGAAAGAAAGAAAGATAGCAAAAAAAAAGAAACAAAAACAAAAGCATCTAATAAGTGTTTAAAAGGCAAAATGAAATAGGAAAGCGCAAAGGACACGAAGGACGCAGGCGTCGCGACAGACGGAAGCATAACAGGAAGAGGTGGGTGAAGGGGACAGGGGGGAGGAGGGGAAGTGTGATGGAATGGACTAAACGGAAGGACACGTCGATGTCCTCTCTCTCTCTCTCTCACTTACTCTCTGTTGCCGGTCTAAACATTTCAAAGCACGCGCCAACTTCTCCCCTCCCCTCCCCTCTCCCCTCACCACTCACCCACTCCCTCTTCCACCCACGAACACAAAAAGTGAGCAAACATATTTTTAAAGCAGCGAGAAATTGAAAATGAAAAAAAAAGCAGCGAAAAGAAAACGAAAAAAAATGCAAAATGTGTGTGTGTGTGGGAAAGAGTTATCGCTGTATGCGCTAGAGGGGGATGGATGGAGAGTGGGAAGGGGAAAAAGGGAACTGGCAGAAAAGAAACATCAAGTGAAGCAGCATTGGAAGCATTTTGCGCTCAACTCCAGTTTACAACAACAGCTCTGTGTGTATCTATAACGGAATTATGTGTGTGTGTGTGTGTGTTTGTGTGTGTGTGTGTGTGGTGGCCTGGAATTATTATGAAATTATTTCATAGCTTGTCACGCGATTAAAGTTTTTTTTCGAGGCGAGCCCCAGACACCAAAAATACACAGCAAATAATTCCCTTTTGGCCATTGGAAAGCAAATACAGCGAATGGAATGAAAGTGGGCGCAGATGGGTAAGAGGGGAGCAGAGAGAGAGAGGAGAGAGAGGAGGAAGGGTGAAGGTGACTAGCTGAAAGGCCAAATCGTTAGCTTAGTGCTAATTTTTGTGTCGAGCTTCAAAGTTACAAGTTATCAATTCTCAGTTCTCAAATTCAAGTTGCCAGCTCCTTTCGCTATCTTTTACTATTGAAGGACACTCACTCACACACACACACACACAAACATAATGCACACATATTGACTGAAATACTAAAATACTGAAATACTAAAATACAGCTCCTCTTCTTCCACTTTCATATTCTCCTCTTCTTTCTAACTGTTTTGTTAGCTGCTTTGTAGACTTTTAAATAGTTTTAATAAAAAGCTAAAGATGTAAATGTTTTTCTCTAATTTTGTTGAGTAAAAAATCACTGAAATATAAAATAAACAATAAGTTTGAATTCATTATGAATGCAAGAGAAAAAGCTTTAAAAGAAATCAACCAAAATAATTTGCTTTCTAACTCTGATTGTATTTCTCACTCTTTAAAGTTTCTATCACTTGCTATATGCAAAACAAGAAGTCGAGTATGCTCGACTGTGAGATACCCACTATCCATTTTGAATAAATAGCAAAATATTGCGGTAATATTCAGAAAATATACCACAAAAATATTCCATAAGATTTACCAAATGGTATATTTGTTATACTAATATGGTACTATACTCAATATATACTATACAGTGCCAAATATACCAAATAACTAGTAAGCAGGCGTTTTTTGTCCATACAAAAGTATTTCTTTGCTAACTTCCACACTTTGTATCTGATTGCAACCAAATTTTCAGGAATCACAAAGACTATAGTCATTATTGTATTTATCAAAACTCTAGCTTTAAAATTATGCTTGTTATTCGATTTTTGTCGATTTATGGGCGCGGAAGTGGGCGTGGCAAAAATTTGAAACAAACTTGATCTGCGTGCAAACATAAAAAATGCTGTCGAAAAAAAATTATAGCTCTATCTCTTATAGTCTCGGAGATCTAGGTGTTTATACGGACGGACGGACAGACGGACAGACAGACAGACAGATAGATAAATATATACTTTAAAGGGTCGGAGTTGCCTCCTTCTACACAAAGTTATAATACCCTTCTATCCTATGGATAGCGGGTATAAAAACGAATACCGCACTGTTTTGATTTTATTTTCATTTGCTACCGGGTATTTTCGAGTCGAGCAGCTTTTATTTACTTTGAGCAATTATTATTACTTTGCTTTGCACTAATGTTTTTTTTCTTTAAAAAATAATTCAAAATTGGGCGTTTAAAGATTTTAATATTTATGTTAGTTGCTTTTATTATTTTATTTTTTTTTTTAATTTAATATTATTTTTGTTGAATTCTTCAAATATTTTATTTATTTTTTTAATTTTTTTTATTTTTGTTTTATTCTTTAAAGTCTTTCAAATTGCTTATTTTCAATTCTTTTTATTTCTTTAACTTTATAATTATTTTTTTATTTCTTCAAAGTGTTTTAAGTTGTTCAATTTCAATTTTTTTATTTAATATATTTGATTGGTTTACTTTATTGTTTATACCCGCTACCCATAGGGTAGAAGGGTATTATAACTTTGTGCCGGCAGGAAATGTATGTAACAGGTAGAAGGAGGCATCTCCGACCCTATAAAGTATATATATTCTTGATCAGCGTCAACAGCCGAGACGATCTAGCCATGTCCGTCTGTCCGTCTGTCTGTCTGTCCGTCTGTCCGTCTGTCCGTCTGTCCGTCTGTCCATATGAAACACTGGATCTCAGAGACTATAAGAGATAGAGTTATAATTTTTTTTCGATAGCATTTGTTATGTTTGCACGCAGATCAAGTTTGTTTCAAATTTTTGCCACGCCCACTTCCGCCCCCGTAAATCAAAAAAATCGAATAATAAGCGTAATTTTAAAGCTAAAGCTGCGAATTTTGGTGTGTATAATAATAACAATACTATTTATGATTTCTGAAAATTTGGTTGCGATCAGATAAAAATTGTGGAAGTTATTAAAGAAATACTTTTGTATGGGCTAAAACGACTACTTACTAGGGGTCTTAGATGCTTTGGCCGACAATCTAGTATATTATGCTGTCTATGGTATATTTTGAATGTTAGTACCATATCGTTATACTAAATATACCATTTGGTATATTTTTAGTATATTGCAGTATTTTTTGGTATATTTTGAAAATAATACCGCAATATTTTGCTTTTATTCAAAGTGGGTAGCGGGTATCTCACAGTCGAGCACACTCGACTGTAGCTTTCTTACTTGTTTTATTTTTAGCATTCAAATTTTATTTAATTCCCATCTAATTTTCATCTTTTTTATTTATTATTATTTTTGTTGAATTCTTTTATTGTTTTTATTTTGTTTAATATATTATTATTTTTGTTGAATTCTTTAATTGTTTTTATTTTGTTTAATATATTATTATTTTTGTATGATTCTTGAAAGTGTTTCAAGTTGCAAATTTTCAATTTCTTGCGATTCCTTCGATTTGTTGAATTATTTTTAGCATTTGAATTTTATTTAATACCCATCAAATTTCAAATTTTTTCTAATTTCATTTAATCATTATCCAATTTTTAATTTCTTCATTCACTTTTTTGTTGCTTTAAATTCTTTGGCTTGAGCTTTGCTACGCTTTAAATTTAGTTTTACTTACATTTTGTGCAACATTTTAACGTTATTTGTTTTGTTGTTTGTATTGCTGTTGTTGTTGTTCTTACTGTTGTTGTTGTTACTGTTATTTAGTTTGTTAGTTAGATACTCACATCGAAACGATGCAGCAGCATTTCTTTAAGTTAAGTTAAGTTTTGTTTGCTTTGCTTCACTTGCAGCCACCACACGAAAAAAAAAATTGTATTAAAATAGGCGACAGACTTTCAATTTGTGTATGTTTTTTTATTTTGTGATTTCAAGACAGCCACGCCCAAGAGGAAGAGGAGGGGGAGGGGGGACAGTCTGCTATGCTTGTTGTTGTTGTGGAATGTGGCGTATGCGTAACGCATTAAGTATACGCCACGGCAACGCACGCAACTTCAATACATGTCCAATTAAAGCAACAGCACAGAAAGTAGAAAAAAAATAAGAGTGTAGAATAAAAGTAGATATATAGAATATTTGAAATGTATAAATAAAAATGCCAAGGCAGGCAAAATAAATGTAAAAGTCAAAGTCGAAGTCGAAGGTGAAGAAGGAGTTTTGTCTGCCACACACACTCACTTGAATGTAAACAACAAACGAACGAGGGAAGCGAGCAAAAAAATGAAGAAGAAGAAGAAGAGGTAGAAGCAGTAACCGTTAACAACAAACACGAGAGTGAGAGAGGAAAAACACACGCGCGATTTTCAACTCCCCAACTCAAAAGTTCCGAATAGACTGAAAATGTCCTTCGCACGCAGAGGCCAAGCGAACAACAACAACAACAACAAAATACCAACACACACACACACACACACACACATTTACACCTACAGCGCAGCAGCGACGTCGACTGCGACTGCGGCAGCGACAGCGACAGCATCAATTTCCAAGTAGCGCTGATATACAAAAAAAAAAAGCAACCAAAAGCAAGAAAAATAATAAAAATAAACGCCAACACAACGCTTATATACATATATGTATACATATATATATATGTACATATATTATGTATAAGTGACTAGGCAAGGACTAAAAGGACGTCGCTGGCAAAAGCTCTGTCATAAAGCAAACAACTGATTGAGTTTGTTTAGGCCATTGCCACAGTGGCTGCTCAAGAGGGCCAAAAGGGATTGACACGGCACGACTAACAACGGCTAATGTGGCAGACAGTTTGGTGGGGCATGCGGCATGTGGCAAGTGGGGGTTGATGGTTGTGCTCTCTCTGTCTTATTAGCTGCTCCGTTGCTGTGTGTTGCTCATAAATATTGTTTGGGCCCTGGCTCTTTAAATGGATTACATGGCTTAGAGGACACAATATCGTGTTGTGTGTGTGTGTTTGAGGCGACACACACACACACACACACACACACACATACAACACACATATGCCACACACACACATACAACACACATATGCCACACACACAAAATACCCTGTGAAAGCAAGTTGTAAACTTTGCATTCATATTCTCAGTAATGAATAAATTTTAAAATGAATTTCAACTAGCTTAAATGAAGTTCAAGAAAGTGGCACCGAATCTAATAGAAAATTCAATGAATGCATTTAAATGAGTTGGCAGATAAATGCAGCTAATAAACAGCTCAAGCTCGCTTCGTATTACTATTTTTATTGATAATTTATAGTGAATTTCAACTAACTTAAATGAAGTTCAACAAATTGGCATCCAATACAACAGACAATTCAATGAATGCATTTAAATGAGTTGGCAGATAAATGCAACACATAAACAGCACATAACCTAATGCAGTTAAACGAGTTTTGCAGCTACTACAAACAGAGCTCAAGCTCAAGACTATACATAAAGTTAATTTAAGCTGAACTGAACTGCACTTAAACGAGTTTGCACATAATTCCAACCAATAAACAGCTAAAGCTCGCTTTTCATTAATGCATAAATTAAAGTGGAGTTTAGGCTAATTTTAAACAAGCTCCAACGTGAATCGAAAACAGTAGCAAAATTTAATAAAGGTCAACAAATTTTAATCTAACTCCACAGAAAATTTAATGAATGCATTTGAGCAAAGTTTTTCACATAACTGCAACTAATGAGTTAAATAAACTCGAGAGTAGAATGTCAGAAAATGTAATACAAACAGCTCTGGCAGGCATTTTATCAAATGCTATTTAAGCTAAATTTAAACAACTTCAACTTTAAACTCGAATCTAAACCATTAGCAAAATTTAATGCACTTTAGCGAGCCAAGTGGACGCTAAACGAGATATGCAACTCGCACGAATTTAGCTTAAGTTATACATTAAAGTATAAAATATATTTTCTTTCTACTCAACATAAGCAAAGGCATAAGTGTTTTCTATAAGTATAAGACTTTAAAGACTCTTTAAAGATAATCTGCATTTAAGTGCAACTCTTTAACCTATGCTAAAATGTATAATTCACATTTTTTAAAGCACATTTCAAGCCGTTTTCTATATATTCATTTGTGTTGGAGACTATCAGCAAAAAGGGCAACGCTGCAAAAGGTTGCGTAAACAAAACAAAATTTTGTAGTTGCAGCTAAATGAAATATGCAATGTCAGCTTTTAACCAGAGCAAAGATGTTTAAAGTTTAACAAAATCAAATATTTTAA
The DNA here is from genome assembly GCA_035046325.1 of Drosophila niveifrons. Taxonomy (NCBI): domain Eukaryota; kingdom Metazoa; phylum Arthropoda; class Insecta; order Diptera; family Drosophilidae; genus Drosophila; species Drosophila niveifrons. The sequence continues at coordinate 5,033,320 of JAWNOC010000063.1, read as the reverse complement.
TTAAAAACAAGTTTTGTAGACTTTTTAATACTTTTAATGAGAAGCTAAAATTTGTAATTATTTTTCTCTAATTTTGAACTACAGTGAATAATCATTGCAAGAGAATTTTGCAAATGCAGCTAAGTGAAATGTGCATGTGACCAGAGCAAAAATGATTGAAGCTTAACTAAAGCGAATACTTTAATTAAAGACAAGTTTTGTAGGCTTTTTAATACATTCATTCATTCAATGAAAAGCTGAAGTTGTAATTGTTTTTCTCTAACTTTGAACTAGAGTGAATAATCATTGAAATAGAATTTTGCAGATGCAGTTAAATGAAATATGCAAATTTAGCATTTAACCAGCGCGACAATGTTTAAAGTTAAAGAGAAGTTAGGAAAAGCTAAAGTTGAAATTGTTTTTCTTTAATTTTGAAATAATGAATTTGAAAAACTTTAAAAGAAATTAACCAAAATAAGTTGCTATAGGTTTTTTTTGGTTGATTATGTCACGATTGCACTTAGCTGCAAACAGATTTTTGCATCGATGTGGCAAGCGGAAAGTGCATTTAAGATGCGAGAGAGACAACGAAGCAGGGCAGCTTAAAAGAGAGAGAGAGGCAGAGAAAGAGAGAGAGAGAAAAAGAGAGAGAGAGAGAGAGAGAGAGAAAGAGAGAGAGAGAGAGCGAGAGTAGTTGCATTTGCAAAATGAATGTTGATGGTTTTTGTTGTTCGTCGGGTCAGGTGAGAGCATCAAAATTGAGAGCCACGCACGCGTCTCTGGGATGCTGCATTGGGCGTTAAATAGTGGGCGTGGGCGACACGCACAATCACCCACACACACCCACACACCTACACACACACACACACACACACACCTACACACACCCAAACACAAACAAGGAAATAATTAATGAGGAAGACAGGACGAAAGCTTGACTCGTTGTTTTTGGGATTTTGGATCTGGTGGTTGGATTAGCGTCGTGTCTGGACTTTTTGCCAGGGTCGCACATTATGTAACACACGCACATACACACACACACACACACACACACACACACACACACACACACACACACACACACACACACACACACACACATTCATTAAGTGAAGCTTATACACACACACTTTCTTCTCCTATCGTGATTTAATCAAATTCATCAGGCTGCAAATAGATGAATCGAATTAATGACAAAAACGAATTTCCAAAGGCAATTTCAATTATGCAAATGCGATACACATTTAATGTGACAATTCTATTGCGAATTATGCATATTCATTTTGCATGCACATCGATTGCATTTCTTCCTTTAAATATTTAATGCAAAAGCAGCAAGGACCAAGGACCAAGGACTAAGGACCAAGGACTTCTATAAAATAGCCAGCAAAAGTGATTGCAAATATTGAAGTAGAAGCAACTTATGAAAAGTAGTTCAAATTGTGGCTAAATAAATGCGCTTTAATATTGATTAAATATTAGTTATGCGACAATTTTGCAATTCAATTCATTTCCTTGTTTAATATTTAAAACATTTAGTGGAAATATTATTAATAAAGTTAAATTGAATTATGCGTAGCAAATTTCTATTTATTACTTTGTGATTTACTATTTATTTATTTAATTATTTACGTGTTTAGTTATTATACTAAAATAATATAAAAAACTAATCCACATCTTTTTCATTTACTTAATTTCGATAAATCTAAATTATATTCCAATTTTATATTTAAATGATTTGTAATTAAAAAATATTATTTTGAATTCTTTTTGAATTTCATTTATTTTCCAATTCAATTCAATTCAATTCAGAATTTCCTCATTTTGAAAGAAAGTAAAAAAAAATAAGAAATAAGTCAATGAAATTGAATTTATTAAATTTTGTTTCAATTCAAGTCAATTTAAAATTTCCTAATTTAATTTTTTAATGGTTTAATAATGCATTCATTATTCATCAATTTTAAATTGACTTGAATTGAAAAATAAATTAAATAAATTCAATTTTATTAATTTATTTCTTATTTTTCTTACTTTTTCAAAAATTAAATTAAATTTCATTTTCTTATATTTTATTGATTTTATTTTTTCAAAAAGCGTCATTTAAAAAATTCAATTTCATTGTTTTATTTCTTATTTTACTTTTTCAAAAATCAAATTAAATTTAATTTTCTTATTTGTTATTTATTTCATTTTTTCATTTATAAAATTCAATTTTATTGTTTTATTTCTCATTTATTTCACTTTTTCAACTCAATTAAATTTGATTATTTCCTAATTTTATGTTTTTATGATTTATTTTCGCTATTTTTCTAGAGTTGGCAAATTGAAAAACATTTTAGAAATATCTTTTAACAACTTTGTTAAGAATTAAAGAGCACAATCTTAATGCATTATTTCAAGTTTGAAATATGTATGATAATATATATATTTTTTTTTATTTATGTATTTTACTTTACTAATTCAAACACTTCCGCATTACTTCAATTTAATTTAATTTTAAATAAAATGCAGATTTCATTTGAATTTACGAAATTTCTATTTGGACAGTTTTTTGTTTTATTTTAAATCTAGCCACAAAAGTGAGACGAATTAAAAGAAAAATTTGTGCACAAATTTGTACAAAATTTAATTTTTGTTTTCCAGCTTTGTTTTTATGAATCTTTAAGAACAATTTTAAACTGCAAATTGTAAGTTTTTATTTTGCCTTGACAAAATAAAAATAATGCCTAAAATACATTAAAAAGAAAGCTTAAACAAAGGAAAAAATCAAACCAAACTTTTTAGCAACAACTTTCAAGAATTTTATATTGCAAATGAAATAAAAGAATTATACAAATATCAAGGCATATTTTTGCATTGAAAACAGTAACTAAACAAATGCAAAAATAAAACCAAATTTTATAGTATTTCAAAGAAATTTTGTATTGCAGCATTTTATTTATTGATATTCATTTGCTTTATTACAAAAGCTTTGACAGAATAAAATCATTTTGAAAATATTTATTCACATGTTTTTATTTCAATAGAGAATCTAAACAAATGCAATAAATGCAAACAATAAATTAAAATTAATTGCATTTTGCACGTTTTATCAAAAACTTTTAACAATTTTGTGTTATAATTATAAAAATATCTAGGCATATTTTTGCATTGAAATATTTATTGAAAACAGTAACTAAACAATTGCAATAAATGCAAAAATTAAGCCAAAATAAACTTTAAAAACGTAGCCGAAACAAATGCAATAATTAAGTCAAATTTTCACTGTTCAAATGCGTTTTGCATTTAATTGAATTGCATTTTATTTGCGGTTCTTGTTTGAGCAGATTATCGATTTCAAAAATGTGTGTGTGTGTGTCGGTGTTTTTTTGGGGGCTAGTCAAGGACAATGGGGCGTATGTGTGACATGTAACACACATATGTCGCATTACGCATACGCAGCGTAGACGCAAATGAAAGTCGAGAGTAGAAAATGGACTTTCAGTTCTGATTGTTTGTTGTTGTTTTGCAATCAAATGCTAAATCAATAAATGTCAAAAGACACTTGCACTCAAGAGCGAGAGAGAGAGAGAAAGAAAGAGACAGAGACAGAGACAAAGAGAGAGAGAGGGAGAGGGAGAAAAGACAGTTTCAGAGTTATACACGTGTATATGTATTCTATACGTTTGTGTGTGTATGCAAACGGATGCTTAAATATTTAAGTAGTTTGCTCTGGCACTAAGGCAAAGGGGAAGGAGGAGGGGAAGGGGAAGGGGGAAGGCACTTTGGGGTGGCTCGCTTTGGGTTAAGGGCGGAATTTTGGCGTGCCCCGTAAAATGCCAATAGTACAAAAGTCAGTTGAGGCAATGAAAGAAATGGCTAAAAGGCACACACAAACACACACACACATACACACACACATATATATATATATGTATGTATATATAGATATATTCAGAGTACAAACAGACAGCGCAACCGATTTCGCCTTTTATGCCTGACACGTAGGTCGAGAGACTGTTTCGCCTTTGCCTCATCAATATTTGTTTGGGGGGGCGCCTTCTTCGTGCCACGCCCACACACACACACACACACATACACACACATACACACACATACACACACATACACATACATACACACACATACATATACATACCTTTATTAAGAGCGCTCTGTTGCCTTCGCCTCGCTTTTTTTGTGTGCGCAATTCAAAATAAGCGCTCAGCCCTTTTTTTTTCCTTGGCTTGTAGCCGCTGCCTTAACAACACACACACACACACACACACACACACAGCTAAAAGCCAACAGCATTGGTTAGCTTAACATATTGATTTGTTGCAGAACAAAATACTATTCCATAAATAAAAGTAGCTAAACTAAAAACAGAACCTAGAACGATAATCAAAGCTGCGATTTGCAAACTCACAAAGTTCTCAATTTTACGGTCAAGTTTTCAATTCTCAATTCGTACGTTTTCAAATATAAATACATATATATTTTTGAAAACAAAAAGCCAAATATTGCTTTAACATACAATCTTCTTAGACATTTGCATTTTCTCTAAACAAACTATTAAAACTTTGGCGAAACTTTTGAAATTCGAATCAATCATTTTCTGGTTAAAAGAAGTCGAAAAAAACAACGACTACTGAAAATAGCTGAATTTGAGTGACAAATCTCGATAATTCTCGAATGCGATTCGTAATTGTTGTGTGCTTTTGCAAAAGCATCGAAAGCAACATCATCATGTGACAAATTCAATGATGATCAACGTGCAATCATAATCATGATGATAATGATGATGGCGAATGGCGAATGCCGATGAAATCATTTTGTGTTGTGTGTTGTGAAGAAAGAACGTGAGATCAACAACGGGGCAACATGAGTTTACAGCAGCCATGTTTTCTGTGTATTTGGCGCACATTGCGTATGAGTAATGAGTTATTAACTGGCGAAAAATTCCTCACTCTTTCCCTCTCTCTTTACCTCTCTCTCTCTCTCTCTTACTCGCTCTCTGGTGTGTTTCCCTTTCTCTCATTAGCAATTAACAGTAATTGACTGTTTACTTATGAAATTCCATTCAAGTGATTATCACGAGCAAAAGAGAAAGAAAGGAATGAACGAAGAAAATAAGGCAAAATGATGGCAGAACGATATAAATACAAGTTGACACGATCTCTGCATTATACAGAGTGAATAAGTTGATATAAGTGTACTTCATTCCAATTGCGAATAGCAAAATAAATTCAATCCACACACATCGAATAAGCTGAGAGAGCGAAGCACAAACAAATTGAAATCGAGACCCATAAAAAGCACCTAGCAACAACTATATATGTCGCATATCTAATTTCTACAAATGTTGTGAATACAAATGCAGTATTTTTATGCATACATAGTATATTTATACATATACAATATTTTTATACATTTGCTGCATTTTTATACATACAAAGTGTATTTACACATATGCAGTATTTTTATACATATTTAGTATTTTTATACATACATATATAGTATTTTTATACATATACAGTACTTTCATACACATATAGTATATTTATGCATATACAGTATATTTATGCATATACAGTATTTTTATACATATATAGTATTTTTATACATATACAGTACTTTCATACACATATAGTATATTTATGCATATACAGTATATTTATGCATATACAGTATTTTTATACATATATAGTATTTTTATACATATACAGTACTTTCATACATATGTATTATATTTATACATACATAATATACTTATACACACATAGTATATTTATACCTACACAGAATATTTATACATAAACAGTATTTTTATACTTATACAGTATTTTTATACACGCTTATTCTCCACATATATATAAAAAAAAAGCTCACTTTGTTTCGCTGTCTTGAATTTATTTCGAAACTCAAACTTTATTTGCTCTTCCCTGCCTCGCTTTAAAGTATTTGAAACGATTTACGATCTGACCTAGCTCCCAAAACCAAAAAACCAAAAAAAACAAAAAACGAAGGTGAACTATTTATAAAATGCATTTGGTTAAAAAAACATACTTGCAACTCCTTTTTTGTTATGAAAACAAACAAATTTCTTGAGCTCATCTTTCATGCAACATTGTGAATCATTTAGCAATGAAAACTGATTCACCACAAATCGCGATCGCAGCATTCATTTTGTTGTTGAGTGAAAAGGAAACAGAACTTACCTAGAATGAGAAAGAAGACAATAATATTCGCATTAGAAACATACAAAATAAAATGATTATTTTTAGACTTAATCTACTACGAAATGAATATTATATAAACCCCATATAAAAGTGCGACTATAACAATCACAATATTTGTGTTCAGTTCATTTTGATGTGTATCGAGTTTCTGTCTCTTTTAAGCATTCCATACTCTGTAAATTGTTGACAACTGTTGCAGCAGATAGCATAATAAACAAAAGGCTGACAAAATAAACCATGAAATTTAAAAATTTTGCATGTTTACTTTGTACTTTATACTTTTATTCACAACTTTGTATCATTAATGTATTAATATATTATTATATATCATTTATATTATTGAGATTTTGTATTTTAAAGAATCTTTTGGTTTTTTTCTCCCCTAAAATTCTTTTTTATTATATTCTGTACTTTGATTTTATCTAGTTTCTTAAACTGAAAGATTCAATTGCATCCCTGTTCTTTGTATTATTATAGAATATTTACAGAATAAATAAATTCTAACAAAAAATCATAAAATATTGAGAACAATAAATATGAAAATGAGCAAAAGAAAATAAATTGCAAAATATTAATCTATAATTTTAAAATAAATAAAACAATACTATAAACATAATTTGAAATATTTATAAAATAACTTAGATGATATTTAACATATAATTTCGAATTCAAACAACATTTGAAGTTTTTTAAATTCTACTGATAAGGAGTGAATATTTGAAGAGGGTATTTGCAAGTCGAGCATGCCGGCTACACAAGCATTTAATTGTTGCTTTTGCATACAAATTTTGCGCATTGCATATTTTTGGTTTGGTCATTGATTGCATGGCATGACAAATGGGGCAACAACAACAACAATTCAATAAAGACTGTTCATTGTTTTGTGTGTATGTAAATTGCCTTGTTTATGGCTAAGCGGCACAGATATAGGTATGTGTGTGTGTGTGTGTTTGTATGTATGAATGTTTGCTGCACATAATGTTAATAAGTATGTGCAGCTATATGGAATAGTGCATGTTTATATATACTATAATATACGTACATACATAAAAACATACATACATTCATATTATATATACTTACATACAAACATACATTCATTTATATTATATACATACATACAAACATTCAGCAATACATACATACATAAATACACGCATACATATGTACATACATACATTCACATATAAATTTATACAGACAGACATACATTCATTCATACACTACATAGATGCAATACATACATACATACAATACATCCATCCTCCGTACACACATACATACATACCAATATACATACATACATTTATACATACACACATACATACAAATGTTCATACATACATACAGACATACATACATTCCTTCATACACACATACATACATACATTCCTTCATACACACATACATACATAACAAACGAACGAACGCGCCTCGAGATTATATAAATACGAAATTCAATTGAAAGTCGTTCAAGTGCAAAATACGCGAAAAAGAAAAACAATAAAAGCAACAACAACAACACGAACAACGACAGCACAAAAAGAAAAGAAAAAAACAATTAAAATCAAAAAGCTTTGACTGTGATTGCAATTGTTGGATTAAGCGCAGCGGAGAGAGCGAGCACAAGAGAGAGAGAGCGAGGGTGAGAGAGTGAGAAGACAACATGTGGAGAGAGGGAGTGCTATAATTGAGACGCTAGAGGAGAGAGTGAGAGCAATAGAGAGCGAGCGAAGTGTGTGTGGGTTTCTGTTGGATATACACTCACACACACACACACACACTCACACATACCTTGTGCAATTGCATGTGCAATTGAAATTGTAAACAAAAAATAAACACACAGAAAAACGCAGCGAAGAAAACTAGAAATCTATAAACTAGAAAAATTGGAAATGGAAAATCGCAAAAATCTTTTCTTTTTTTTTTTACTTTTCTTCGCAATAATTGCCACTAAATTTGGATTGAGATAATATAAAAAGATTGTTGAACAGCTCTTGAAACAGTTCAAGTGAATGATTCAATTTTATTATCTACGACAATTAAGCAATTGTTTAACGTTCATTTGCTGAGTACAGTGAAATGTCCTCAAAAAGTTTACTTCCTACGCAAATATTTAATGAAACACATAAAAAATGCTTAAGCAATACAAAAAAAATATAATAAATAAAAATAAATAACTAAATGTATACATAAAAAATGAAGAAACAAAAATTTACAAATAGGTAATAAAAAAAAAAGAAAAATTTCAATTAAAAAAAAAAATAATCAAATACAAGGCTAAATATAATTTCTCTGAAAAAAAGAATAAGAATAATGCTTGAAACTGCGTTAAGAAGTTGTTTCATTTTGTTCTGAAAGCACATTAAAATATCCTAAATATTTCTTTGTGTTATCGTAGTTAATATTGAAGATCAAATTATAATTCTAGATGATCATATTATATGATTAGTCAGATTTCATGATGACATAAAAGAAACTGTGCTTAAAATATTTTCAATTGAAAAGATTTCTAGAAATAAAATTGAAAAGTTTTGCAGTATTTCACAACAATGTAAAAATCTGCTTAAATTTAGCTGAAATATCGATGAGTTATAGAATATATGGTATGTAATTAAAAACGAAAGAGAAACACGAACCAAATGGCAATTGAAACTGATCGCAAAGATCGCAAAGTGCACTTCACACTAATTGTTTAGAAAGTTTCGATAAGAAACGTATTAGCTTCCCTCTAGTTAAGTTATAGACTTTTGTTCAATGCAATACATACAGAGTGAGTGAGTGAGTGAGAGAGATAGAGTAAGAGAGGGAGAGCGAGAAGTTGCTTAGCTTTGTCGTTTCTCTTATTTGAGTTGCTCGTGAAGTGAAGTGATTGCGAAAAAGTTGTTTGCTAATGATGAAAGACTCGCTCGCATTCGATTTCTCTATTTCTCTAATGTTGCGAAAAGCGCAAAACAGAAAAACACAATGAAAAATGCAATAAAATAATATGAAATGGAATTAAAGTAAATGAAAATTGAAAACCAGTTTCTGCATCTGTCAACAATCGAGGCAGATACAAAGATAGATTTATACAATGCGCATTTTTGTTGGCTGGCCTCATGCAATAATTAACAAAATGCAAATACACAAATGATTTCAATTGGGTTACAATTGCAAAACAACGCGGCGTATGAGTAATTTACTTACTATATTACAAATAACAAAACCAAATCAAACACACACAAACACACACACACATACAGTTGTTGAGGCTAATACCAATTCCAATTGAAACTTATTTATGAGTGGCGACTATTTCTCGCTTTATTTGGCTGCCCATTTGCTCAGTTCTCAGGCGACGACGACAAAAATGGGGAATTGAATTGTATTCCACATAACATGCATACTTCCATATGCACACACACATACATGCATACATACATGCATACATACATGCATACATACATACATTTACATACATACATTTACTCGCTGGTATGTAGCGAGTGTATCTCTCGTTATAAATATAGAAACCGCTGTGTGAAAATACCGAGCACAGTCAACTGATAAGCGCTAAATAAATACATTTACTTTATGCATACAACAACAACAATAACAATAACAATAAGTAGAGCCATTCAGTTAGGGGTTAAAGGGAGGACAGAGGAGGAGGTAGGCTAGAGACTAAGGTCTAAGGTCGGTTAGTCGCTCGTTGATCGGCTCTGAACGAAACGTGTTAGCAAATTATAATAGTCACAACAATCGCAACAAAAGGCGAACGACCAACAGAAAGACAGAGAGAGAAAAAGAGCGAGAGAGTCTGCTCGACTTGCAGTTACTTGCTAGTTTATTGAACGCACAAACGAGTTGCACGACTTTTAATTACTCATTAACTTCAAAATGCAAATTATGGAAAAGAAAATGCTTTGAAATAATTTCTATTCTTTAATAATTTAAAAAATAATCAATAGCTGAAAATTGCTTAATAAAAGAAAGGAAAAGACTTTCAATTACTCACTAACTTTAAATTAAAACCAAAAAAAAAAATACTTTAAAAACTTAATGGATAGGAAATCATATTTATTGAAATTATTTGGATTCTTTAATAATTTGAAAAACAATCAATAACTTGAAATTGCATAATGAACGAAATTGGAAAACTTTGGCATAGCAATTTTAATTAAATTAGTTTTGCTCTTCAAAAATGTAGAGTAGCAGGAAAGTTAATCTTTTTAAACTTTAAGTTTAAAAAATTTCAAAAAATTAAAATTTTTAAATAAATTTTAACTTGATATATGTATATATTTTAATAATATCTAATATAAAAAATTAACCCTAGAATAAAAGTTATATTAATATGCGCATTTTCTATGCTTTTATAGTTCTAATACTAAACTGATTATTCAACTTTATCTATCTTAAATAAAATCAACAAAATCGCAGCTAATATACCCAATTAAAGTTGATTACTGAGTATACTATTTAGTTTAGATTTACAAATCCCAAACTGTGTTCGCCTCTATTGCTTTTGCAATTGTAACACAATTAACTAAGTATGTATGCATATCTAGATATACATATATACATTATCTGTATATATAACTGTTTATTTAAATGAGTGGAGCACATTCATTTAGTTGTGCATATAAATCACATTAGCAGCTGACATTTAGTTGTTCATAGAAACTTTCTGCTTCCCCCTTTTGTTGTTCTCAACTGTTATTATTGGTATATATAATAATAATAAGCGGTTTAAGAACTTGCAAATTATCGATATATAGAGTGTACCTATGTTATCAATATTACGATTTTCAATGTCAGTGAAATATATACAATCTATCTATGCATATTTCGTAGATTTTCAATGAGGCTTTAAATAAAATGCAGTCATTTTGCTAATTAACTACGATTTTTAATATAGATGGCTACAATTTAATATGCATATTTCGTAAACTTTCAATTAAGCTTAAACTGTTAAATTTTGCTTAAGCTATCGCTATCACTCTTAACGGTAGTCGGTAAATGTAATAAGTTGAGTTATATGGCAGCCATCAAGTTACTCCAACTTTAACTATCGATATCGATGACAGTTCAGCGACAGACTTTCCTTTCAAATGATTTATCACTCGTTATCGAGTTGCAGACAGCGTTTGCAATCTCCCCAAAGGAGACACAGAAGCAAAGAGAGTAAAGAGAGTGCAAAAGAGATAGAGAGAGAGAGAGAGAGTAAAGGAGGTCGCTGGCCACTACGCAACATCTTGTGCAAGCAACGCAAAGTACTCGATACTTTCGGCTGTGCTCTGTGCTCTGTACTCGATGCTGAGAGCAATTATGACCATAGCCAGAGAATCGTGTTCAAACACCAGCAAATATTTAAAACAAAAGACGACGAAGCACTGCAAAAAGTGGAATACACAAATGAATGAAGAAGGAAAAATACCAAAAAAAATAGAGTGTGGAAAAAAACGAAGCAAATTCGTAGGCATGACAACAACAACAACAACAACACAAGCACGAAGAGAGAACCCAAACCCATTCACATTAACCTCTCCTTTCCCTCTCCCACTCTTCCTCTCTTCCTTTTGCTACTCCGCCCGCCCCCGCTTCAACCATTCTTGTCGTCGTTTTGGGCATTTTTCGTTATGCATCTCTCGCCTTTTGAACACAGCAAAAAAAAAGAAGGAGGAGAAAAAAAAAAACAACTTTTGGCTCAGACAACGTCGCGAATATATTGATTTTTTTTTTATGTGATGTGTTTGTGTATGTGTTTTTGTTATAACATTTAGTTGTAGTATCTCTCGGTGTTAGATACAAAAAGGCAGCATGGCAACAATGTTTGAAATGTATCTGCGATGCATGCAACATTCGGCCGCAACGAGTGCCGCAACTTTTCTCGGCCTCAGCCAGACAGTTGCCTATGCAACTTTTCGTGGCACCAGCAAAGCCAAAGCCAAAGATAATGAAATGGAAAATCATAAAAAGACAAAAAAGAAAAAAAAAGAACCGAAGGAAAAAGAGCACTTTATGTACTATTTGCAGCAACGAGCAATAGCAAAAGCGTAAGACAGGAATTGCGATTGTTGTTGTTGTTGTTGTTGCTGTTTGCTGGTCGCTGTTTGTCGCCGCTTTGCGCTGAATTTGTATCTACAAGATACACTCTTATGTATGTACGCTCGCTTATTTACATACATAATGTATACTCGAAGACTCTCGGACTCGTAGTCGAACTCGAACTCAAACTCGGACTCGGACTCGGACTCAACTCACAACTGTACACACAAGGCTCAACTACAAAACACAACTTTTTTCTTTTTCTTTAAGGAAAGCGCCCCAGCAACAACATCAACAACAACAACAACAACAACTCAAACAACAACAACACAAACAACTGTCAGATGAGGCTACCCAAGACTCGAGGCTCGTTGCTCGAGTCCATGGCGTAAGCAGTTAAATCTCAAAAGACGATGACAACACAAAGGCACAAGCACAAGGCGAACACACACACAAACACAGACCAACACACACACACACACATACAAGAGCAGTTGGCAGTTATTCAAGCAACCGACGAAAATTACAGGTACCATTCAAAGTTTCGCAATCCAATTAAACTTGCCGGCAAATTGAATTCAAGAACTCGCAGCTAAAGAAATGTTTTTATCATAACAATATAGTGCGATGCTTGCAACTTGCAACTAATATATTGGCACAACAAAGATAGCCAAGTGAAAAGTACAAAAATTTAAAGCTACTTATAAACTAACAAAAATAATCAATAAATACTTATAATATAAACAAATAAATAAATCGCCTAGTTACAAAATAATTAAAAAATATTATGAATAACAAAAATAAATATAAAAAAAATCATTAAAAAAAATACATCAATTTGAAAAATATATATTATAAATACAAAAATATAATATAAATAAAACATAAATAATTAAGTAAATATAATAACCAAATTTCAACATAACTTAAATCATTTTTATTCAAAATAAAAATAAATATTATGTATAAAAATAATTAATTTATAAGGATAAATTGAAAAAGATATTTTTGTAAAAAAATGTATATGAAAATAATAATAGATTATATAAAAATAGTATTAAAATTAAGAAAATAGAAGATGAAAAAATTTAATAAACAATAAGTATACAGAATAATAATCATATATATGTATAAACCAAATTAAAAAAATAAATAAATTGAAAAAAAATCAGCAAATAAAAAAAATAAAAATAAAATTAACAAAAACAAAATTAAATAAATAACAAATAAAAAAATCTATATAATATAGAGTAATAATTGTATATAATTTTTTATAAAAAACCAAAATAAATCAGCAATTAAAAAATAATAATAGTAATAACAAAATTAATAAAAAAAAATAAATAAATTGGAAGTAAAAAAAAAATATATTTGCATTTCATATATTTTTTTATATAAAAAAATTAAACAAAAAAAAACAAATTAAAAAAATTAACAAAATAAATCAATAAATAAAATATTTATATATTTAATTTCGTTAAGTAAATTCTTTACTACTATTTTTTTAGGCGTTTTCATTTAGTGCATATGATTTCATATCAAATTCAACATCACCCATTCACATTCAAATAAAGAGAGAAGTCGTACAGCAAAAAATTACAAATCCTTAATTAAACTGCCCAAAATTATTTCATTTCTAATTTGTGAATTGTGTGTGGTGTGTGGCCTGGACTGAAGTGACAAACTTGTCGGGTGGATTGATTTGGTTTCGGCAGCCTCAGCATAAAAGCTTTTGCTGCAGAGCAACCAGACAGTACTAGCAACGAGCGGCAGCGGCAGCGACAGAGCAAGAGCAGCAGCAAAAACAACGACAATGACAACCGCGACAGCGAACGCGACCGAAAAAGAAGCAAAAGCAGCAGCAGCAGCGGCGACAGAAGGCAGAAGCAACGCCAGCAGCAGCAGCAGCTGCTTATTGCTGTTCCTTTATGTGTGCGTGTGTGTGTGTGTTTGCGCGAAGAGCATACTTATGCGTGAGTGTGTGTGTGTGTGTGCGAGTTTATTGGTGGCGTTGACGACGTGCAATCGTCGCGCTGTTGCTGTCGCTGCCGCTGCGAATGCAGCTGCTGCCCGCTGTCGACAGCGCAGCTTACGCATGTGCGTCAGCTTGGAAACCACTCGAAGCTTTGAGCCGTTGCTTGAACAGCGGCAGCAGCGCAGCAGCAGCAGCGACAGCGGCAGAGCAAAGTCTCCAAATGGAAGCTCTGAAGCTGCAGCTGAAAGTCGAAGCTGTCGCAGTGTGAGTGTGTGTGTGTGCAATTTGATAATATGCAAAATTTAAGCATGTAAAACAAATACAACAGAAAAAATATAAAAGTGTGGGCGAGGTTTTTTTCCTTTACCCCTGTCCCCATCCTTTTTCAACCTTAAAAACACATGAAGCTATGGCAACCGTCTCAAAGGAGTGAGCAGCAAAAAAAACTCGTGTAGAAGTGTCGAAGCGAACGCAAGTGAGAAAGAGACTGTCAGTGTGCTTGGACCTGTGTCTGTGTGTGTGAGTGTGAGTGCGTGAGCAGGACAAGTTGAGAATGAAGTGAAATTAAAAATGCTTCAACATTGAATTGCTTAACCTGTAGCATGACTCACAGGAGTCCAGTTAATATTGCGCATAAATGCACTGCGAGAAATTGGAAGCGAGTTGTGTATTGATTCAATACTATTATATGATTGTTTTTATGAATTGATGCAATAAAATATTTAAATTTTATTTTAATTTGGAGGTAAAAACTTTGATAATTTTATATATAATATTTTCAGTTTTTAAATTTAACTATTAAAAAACCACAAATTTTTATAAGTTAGATTTAAAAAAAGCATATATTATATATAAATAGGGAAAAGAAATTATATAAAAATGGTTAAAGATTTTTTTTTTTAGATATTCAATCAATTAAAAAAATATGAAAAATAAATGACAAAAAAAATATAAATAAAAATATAATAAAAACTTAAAGAAATATATGATAGTAAATATAATAAAAAAGACAAAAATTAACAACAATTATAAATGATGATAAATAACTTAGAAAAAATGCATAATGAAAATTATTAAAAATTATAATAAAAATAATATGGAAATCAGAGCGCATGACTAATATGCGTTATATCTGTATCTCTTAAATATAGAAGGGCTTATCTATTGTGCATTATAAAAAGCCTCATACGAGAGTTTTAATTCGCCTTTCGCACTGCAAAGTTTTGTGTGGGGCAAGTGTGGGTTGCAAGTGCAGTGTGAGAGAGCGAGAGAGAGAGATGAAAGATGCAGGCATAAAAAAGGAATACGGTAATAGTCACTGTACTTGCATGACGCACTGTGAAGAGGCGGCACAACATTTTCTTTTTTTTTTTTTCATACGCTTGTTTTTTCGCTCATTTCTCGTAGGCGCTAACTGCCACACAGATGCGCAGCAAATTGTGTCCCTGCCTCATCATTGTGTGTGTATGTGTGTGTGTGTGTATGGAAAGAGGTTTCTTTCTTTTCAGCTGCTGCTTCAGCTTCTCCTTGCGTTCTTCTTTATTTTGTTTTTTTTTCTTAACAAGGGGCTACTACAAACAATATTCGCCAAAGCGAAAAAAAGCGAAGAAAAATTAAAAAAGAATATAGAGAGAGGGAGAGAGAGAGAGTTGTGTGTGTGTGTGTGTGTGTATATAAGAGCGCTTTATGTATTTGCATTATGTCGTTATATACTTAGTATAGCTGTAACTATCTTGTTGCTGGGCTTTACTTTTATGTAAAAAAAAGAGCGCATGGAAGCTTCATAAAAACGCAACAACAAACAAACTACACACACACACACACACATGAGTATATATGTGTGTGTGTGTGAGTGTATCTATGTAACTGTATATCTCTGTGCATCTCTCAATGTGTAGCTTTGTACTTTGCACGAGGTCAGATTCACACGAAACGTTAGTAGAACACAAACACACACACACACACACTCGCATACACACACATAGCAGAGACAGGAACAACGCGAGTCGAGTCAAGTGGGTCGAACCTCACAGCAACTGCAACAGCACCAAAATCAGCAGCAAATGGGGCACATGGGGCATATTTTTGACAGCGCCCAAGTTAATAGAAAAGAGAGAAAGCCGCTACGACTAATAACTGGCAAAAGCAATCAATACTTTTTGCTTTTATTTAGCCGCTAACATAACAAGTAAAACATAACAAGTAAAAAAGCTACAGTTGAGTGTGATCGACTGCGAGATACCCGCTACCCATTTTGATTCAAAGCAAAACAGTTCGCTATTTGTAAAATATACCAAAATAACATACAACAAAAATACTATAAAATATATGATAAATTGTATATTTGGTATATTCTTAAGATACTACACTCAATATATACTATAGCATGCAAAATACACCAAATTGTCTGCCAAAGCCACTAAGACTCCTAGCAAAAAGACGTTTTTGCCCATACAAAAGTATTTTCTTAAAAACTTTGACAATTTTTATCGGAACGCAACCAAATTTTCAGAACTCGCAGAGGCGATAGATAATATTATATATATCAAAATTCGTGACTCTAGCTTTTAAATTACGCTTGTTATTCGCTATTTGTTAATTTGCGTGGGCGGAAGTGGGCGTGGCATAAATTTGAAACAATCTTGATCTGCGTGTAAACATATCAAATGATGTCGAAAACAAATTAGAGCTCTATCTCTTATAGTCTCTGAGATCTAGTGATTTATACGAACAGACGGACAGACAGACGGACATGGCTAGATCCTCTCGGCTGTTGACGTTGATCAGGAATATGTATACTCGAAGAAAACTACTTTCTGCTACATTTCCAGCTGGCACAAAGTTATAATACCCTTTTAACCTATGGGTTGCGATTATAATACGAAAACTTCTTCGTCTTCGCTGCAACCCTTAAAAGAATTGTGCCTAGCTTAACAACAGATCTTTCAGTTCTGTGTTTATACTACAAAATGTAGTATAGTAAAAAATTTTTAAAATTCTGAAAGTCTGAGTAAAAAAATGAACTACTCAAATTATACGATATTAAAAATGGAAAAATATGCATAATTCATTTTTGAATTTCATTCGTAATTCATTTTGTTTCTAACCTCAAAGTTCTAAGCCTAACTTTAACCACACACTTAATATTTTCGATATAGAATTCAAAGTTTTCTGCAATTATTTTATGCTATGTTATCTAGAGCATCAGTTTCTGTGTGAAAGCGATTTCATAAATTCCTCTATTGCTGTAGTTTTTTTTTAATAATGTTTTACAAGCGTGTATCTATTATCTGGCTGGGCGATAATGGAGATAGATAGATAGATAGATAAAGTACCTTTTGCGTACAATTTTTGTCGTACGTCATTTGGCAATGGGGAAAAACTGAACGGAACGGAAATGTGAGTGTGTGTATCTAGATACAAACATGCATATACTATATATACATATATATATATCGGTATATCAGTATATATCTGTTTGTATGTGCACAAGAGTATGGCATGTGTGTGTGTGTGTTATTATACTCATTTCTGCGTATCTGTAGCTATTTAGCTGCCGACTTCTTCTATGTATCTGTATCTGTATCTGTATCTATGCATAAAGTATCTCTCCCCTGCTGCTGTCGCTGTATCTGTATCTGTATCTGTGTATCTGTGTGCCTATTACCTTGTGTGTTTGTATATTTTTATAAGCGTGCATTGAAAATAATTGAATGAGTAAAATATTGCCAAACTGAATGAATGACTAACTGACTGACTGCTTCTCGTCTGATTCTGATTCTAGTTTTGTCCAATTGCTCACTTTTTTTCGGGAGGAATAAAATAGGAGAACATCAGCGTTGAAGAAGCTGTCGCTCAGATGGAAATGGAGATGAAGATGGAGTTGGAGACACGAGTTGAGGAGAACAACCCTCGAGAAAGAACAAAACATTGAAACGTAAACCCAAAAATACTTTTCCAAAAAAGGGCAAATAAATGAAATTAGATGGCAAACGCCAATGTGTGTGTGTGTGTGTGTGAAGGGGTGTAGAGGTGGTTGGTTTTTGGTCGACAACAACGATGACGACGACATGTTAATTACGCATTGAGAATATTTTGCGTCGACTTTCCGAGTTCGTGTCTATTTACAACGCAACTCGCCACAATCCAACGGATACGCAGTATCTCAAAATGAATGAGAGAGAGAGAGGGAGGGGGAGGGGGATGTGGAGAGGGTTGAGGAAGGTAGCAAACGCTAGACGGGGGTTAGTTTCAGGGCTTAAACTGCGCATCGAAGAGAAGCAGCTGCTGCTGTTGTCCCCAACAACAACAAAAACAACAAGCTGCAACCAATCAAAGTCCAAAATAGACAACAACAACCATAAAATCGACATCGACAACTATATCCAGGTTTACTATATAGAGCGGACAACAATTCTACGTTTTAGGTTTGAGTTTTATATTTATGGGTTCGCTTCGTTTTTGTCTCGTCATCAACAATATCATCTTCATCATCAATATCAACATCATAATCAACAAAAACAACATCAACAACATCATCATCATTATCTTCAACATTATTAACAACATCATCATCAATATCAACATCATAATCATCAACAACAACATCATCATCATCATCAACATCATCACCAACATCATCATCATCATCATCACGTGGCATCGTTGCCCTGATTCTGCTTGGCTTCGATTCGGTTTTTTCTAAGTAGTCTTGCATTAGTCTGTGTAAGCTACTATTTATACTACATATCATACATATGTATATATGTATATATCTAGATAAATGTGTGTTTGTGGCATTCATTGATTGAAATGACATTGAGCTAATCAAGCGAACGGAATCATCAACAAACAAGACACATGAACTAACCAAACACAAAAACACAAACACACAAAAACACAAAAGCCACCAACAACAACAACAACAACAACCACAATTTGTTTATGCCCAATTATTTGCTAGGTGTTAAATGGCCAGCAACAACATTTTTGCGCATCTAATCCGAATAGATCACCAAATGCTTAAACTCAATTTAGTTAAATGCCTATTTCTGGAAATTATTCAAAGTCAAAGCAAAATAGCATAAGTAAATAAATAAATAAATCGATATCGAAATTTTGCTAATATTTGAAGCAAATTAAAAGCAGCCAAAATTCGATATCGATTAAGTATTTATCGTATTAAGGATATATGAATATGGGTTTATAAGATCGGGCAAATCTAAGAAAATTCCCTCACTTAGTATGTTTCCTATAAAGTCGAATTATAATTTCGAAATAATGTTTGTAAGCTGGTTTTATTCGCATAAAATTACAATTGTAATAATTGTGTTAGGAAGATTTCTTTTATGTTTTATTCAATATACATAAATATAGGTATGAATATTGATCAAATTTATGAAAATGCATTTGTACAATAGTATAAAAATATACTATATTCAAAATAAAAAAGTATAGTAGGTTATACTATAAAAGTATACCCAATATTATTAAATTCAATATACTTATTATACAATACTATTCTATAAAAATACCAATATATATAGATTTTATATCCAGACTTTGAGTAAGACAATAGTATTAAAAATATACTTAAAAAAATACGAAAATATATATTTTTAAAAATAGTATTTTTGAATATCAGACCAATTGTAAAATGTTCTAATAAAATTGAATTCGACAATGGTATAAAAATATGCTATATAAAATTAAAAATATATATGCTATGCTATACAAGTATAATATACAATATAATATTTGTATAGTATATACATATATACTAGTATATTTTTTGTATATTTATATAGTTGACTGTAATATGTATATGTATATTTGTATATAGTATATTTTTATACTATTGGTTAAGCATACTATATGAATATATTAAATATACTAAGTATAGTACTAAATATACTAGTAAAACATGTATGTGTAGTATATTCATATGGAATACTTTTATAAAATGAGTTTTTTTTTATAAATATACTAATTTATCATGTTTCCCAAAAGAATTATACTACTAAATATACTTGTACAATGTATATATTTAGTAGTATATTCATATGGAATACTTTTAGAGTATATAAAAATATATTTTCTATTTAAAAAATATATCAAGTTTCGAAAAAAAAATGTTGTAATTTGCAATAAATTAATAGTTTGCGATAATATATTTTTGTCATATTCTCATTATTATTTACAAAATGTAGATTATGCTGAATGAATTATTATTTTTTGTAATATCAATTTTTCATATTATTCCACAACATTTTCAAACATAGATTAAAAAAAAAAATGCAATTAAATGTAAGACATCAAATAAAAGGGCGCAGAAAAGGTTTTAGAGATCTTTTTGCCAATCGAAAAGAACTGTGAAGGGCTGAGGTGGGTGAATCAACCACCAAAGAGAGAGAGAAAGAGAAAGAGCGAGCAGGTGGTGATGGTAATGCTTGGTAGTCGGTAATATGGCTATATAATATACATATGTAAATACGTGAGTGTATATAATGTTCAGCCATTGCGACTTGTATGTAAATATTTATACGCCAAAGATGACGCACAAATAGATTTCGTTTTTTTTTTGCTTTTGGCAAGCATGTAAAATGCATAAATGGGTGTTGCATATAACGCTGAGATACTTGACATTGACATTGAAATGCATCGAGATAGCGATATACAAAGCGAGAGAGAGAGAGAGAGAGAGAGAGAGAGAGAGGGGGGATGAGCACGCTTTGATCTGACTAATACGCACTTGAAGCTATATAGACAGACTGCTGATCGAGAAGACAGCAACGTGACTAACCCAAAAAAGTTGCAAGTTTGGAATTCGATTGTTCGGTTTAGTTTGTTTTTTTTTTTTTGCTTCGTTTTCGTTGTTGGTCCTTCGGTTTCGCCTGATTGCCACAATGTATTCTATATACAAATAAATATAATATATATAATGCGAGGGGGTAAAAAACAGGAAACCAGCCGGTGACGCACACACACGGAGAGACGGACAAACAGACAGACGGACAGACAGACAGACGGACAGATAAACAGACAGAAAATGTTTATTAGGTGCCTCTGGCCACAAAATTTGTCATACATAAAGTGGCGCAACGCTATGACGCACAGCTTAAAACAATTCAGCTGGCAAACAAAAAAAAAAACAAAAAATTGAAATTAAAATAAGGAAATGGATCACACGAAACTATGACACACATATTTTTCGCCTCTGATATACTTAAAACAAAATATTTGAAAATAGCATAATGTGGTTAAAAATAATTCGCAAGTATTTCATATTTTTGCTTTAAATACTTTTCTTCCCACAAATTTGATCTGAAATCGTAGCACACATATTATCTGAAATTTTATTTGCACAAAGCATAGACCACACTTAACAACAACAATAATAATTGTCAAGTACTTGTTGTGTGTGTTATAAAAATAACTTTTGTGATCTCATAAAGTGCAAACTAAAAATAAAAATCGCACGTCTTATCAATGAAATGTATTCCAAGAATTCCAAATGTGGTTTTTTTTTTGCCAAAAAACGAAAAAGAAAGAAAAAACATTCTTTCGTATCGCATAGTTTTCATTGGAAGATAAGTGAAAACCCACAAAGAGTGTTTTGAATAATCATACTCTTCATTTGGTGATAAGCATTTCATGATAACAGTGCATAAAATTAACTAAATTAATAAAAGTGTGGAAAATACACTTTTAATTAAAGTTGCGTTTCACTCTAGCGGGTGTTTACTGTTCTGTGGAATTGTAGCACAGCAGCTGTTGTTATTTCTCCTACTCTTCTTTTCTCCGTTTTACCTTTATTTCTACCCTTCTTATATGAGGGTATAAAACCCTTAAGTATTTATAGCAAACTCGATGCATTTAAAAAGAATTTAAATTTCATTTAACTCGAAATTAAATTAAAATTCGTTTAATATTTGTAGCAAACTCATTATAATAGTATTTTCTTTTCATTTAATATTTATACAAAAATCTAAAGTAACACTTTATTGAAAGATTATTTCAATTGTATATAAAATTTGTAAAACCTCAATTGAAATATTATTTAATTTTCATTAAATAGAATTAACATTTTATCAAAGATCATGATAATATTCAAAGTAAAAAGTTATCATATTTTAAGTAGCAACATTTTAAGGTGTTTTTTTTTCTCTATTTTACAATAAAATAAGGAATTTTAAGGTATTCTTGTTCTATTTTGTAATCAATAGAAAAAACACCTTAAACTTATTAAAACAAAAAAAAAAATTAAGAATTCCAAAATGATATTATTGAAAAATTTCCAGACCACTTAAAGAAAGTTATTTCTAATAAAGGTTTCGGACAAAATATTATGTGAATATTTTTCGTTTTTACTTTAACACTCTTCGAATTTTGTGCCCCAGAATATATAAAGAATAATATGTTAAAAACAAACCAAAATTTCGGGCGACGAAAGTCAGAATCGTGAAAATACCACCCTATATACATATATATATTTTTACTAAGTTTGTAAAACTCAAATGCTTAAATCAAAATTTTTCTTTAGTAATTTTTTTAAGATAATGATCAAAGCGTATTGTCAGTACCCTAGTTAAATCATTATTTATCGAAGCCTAACCTAAACCTTGATACCATTTAATATTTTGAATCTTCTACAATAAACTGTCCAAAATGTTGTATTTATTTATCGTTTTCTAATTCATTATTTTTTTACTTTTATAGTAAATTAATCAAATATTTCTCAATGTTTACAAATTATTTTGAATTATAAATTCACTTGGTTAAATCGCTTTGCAAATTTGTTTACAATTCCCCCAAAAATAACTCAAATAATTGATGTTGAGTTAAATTGTTAAAAAAAATTTTGAATATTAGTAAAAATATGTTTGATTTGAGTTTTGTGTGTTTAGTTTTGTTATTGGTCATAGAAGAAAACTTACATAAAAATCTTTGTAAAACAAATAATAAATGTCATCATCAAGATTGTTGTTGTTGCTGCTGTTGTTGGTATGTGGTTGTATTTGTTGTTGTTGTTGCTGCTGCTGTTGCAGCTGATTGTTGCTGCTGTTGTTGTTGTTGTAGCTGTAGCAATTGTTGTTGTTGTTGTTATTGTTGTTGTAGGTGCTGTAGTTGCTATAATTGTTGCAACTGTTGCTGTTGCTACTCAATTGATGATGTAGTTGCTGTTGTTGTTGCAGCTGCAACGGCAACGGTTGCTGCTGCTGTGCGACTAGCAATTGTTGTTGTTGCTGTTGTTGTTGTTGCTGGTGTAGCTGGATTTGTTGTTGCTGACTGTGTTGTAGCTGCTGCTGCTGTTGTGGTTGCTGCTGCTGCTGCTGATGATGATGTTGCTGTTGTTGTTGTTGTGGTTGCTGCTGATGTTGCTGGTAATGTTGTTGATAGCTTTGCGCTTGCAATTGCCAATTTTGCATTGCACATGTATATTATGCACACATACACATAGGCGTCTGGTATTATGTATTTGTAGTTGTGTCATGCGTACGTATTTCTTTTCTATTCTTATTCTTTGCGCTGCGAAACGAAAAATTACAAACTTTCTTTCTTACTTCATTCGCCAAAAACAAATTATAAGAAGAAGCACACACATCTGCACACACACACACACAATAAAAACAACAAAAAACAAAGACGCGATTTTCGAATTCGAATACGGATTCTCGATTTTGCTTCGCTTTTATTTTATTTTTGATTTGATTTCATTTATTTTACTTTTTTCGTTTTGTGTTTAGAATTTTTTCAATACAAACACACACACAGCCACACTGTAACTCTCACGCACACACACACATACACCCACAGCCACATGCACTAAATGAATACACAATTTATTTTGCGTTTTTCTTTCTTTCTTCTTTTTTTTTTTTGTGTGTTTTACGCGTTTTTCTTAGGCACCAAATTGTACGGTTTTTTTTTTTTGCACGCACTTTTTGTTTAATTATTATCGCAGTTGTTGTTGTTGTTATTGTTGCTGCTGTTGTGTTGTTGTGTTTTTCTGCTCTTTTTCTTTTAAAGATTGAGTAGAGTACGTAAAATTTTTCGTACGTTTTTTTGCTTCGTTTGTTTAGACTTGAAATGAGCTCAAGGTAAAAATTTTTGTATCAACGACCGACGACGGCGACAGCGACAGCGACGACGGCAGCGACGTTAACGGCGACGCAGGCAAACTCTGAGCAGCTGCTGCAGCTGATGATGATGGTGGTGATGGGCTCTAAGCGCAGCTCGTAGATCTCTTTCATGCACACACACCACACACACATACACGCGCACTCACACATTGACAGTACGCCCTTCAAATTGCGTTTTCGAAAAAATACGTTTTGCAGTTTTGGCACACTACAAATAATTTGTATGTTATTGACAAAACCAACAAAACAAAAAAAAACGCACAAGAAAAAAAAAGTGGAGACTAGATATAAATTTAAAACAAAGCAAAGTACAAAAGTGCACATACATGTGTGCGTAGGTGTGTATGTGTGTATATAGAAATTAAAATTGCCGCAAACAAAAATCGCGCGTTGTTGTTATTGTGTTTGTTATTTTGACTGAAAGCAACGACGACAAATGTGTCGCCCAGCAAAATGTCGATGACGACGACGACGGCAGCAGCAACAGAGCAGCTGCTGGCAGCGACGTCGACAGCAGCAAACATGCATATACTGGGCACATACACTACATGAGAGCATGAGTGAGTGAATGAACAAGAGCATGCATGTGTGTGTGTGTGTGCGAGAGATGAAGGCACAGGCACAGTCACAGGCATTTGGGAGGTAAAGTAGGGAGTGAGTGAGAGAGTCAGAGACGAAACAAGACATAGGGCGCACAAAATACACGCGTTCGTTGTAGTTCTTGTTGTTGTTGTATTGCCGGTGTACTGTTGTTGCTGTTATTCATTCTTCTGCCTTCTTCTTATTGTTGTTTTTGCTTTTCGGTTTTGGCTTTGCATTTTGCTTTTGATTTTGCAGCTACTGCTATTGTTGTTGTAGTTGTTGTATGTACATGGGCAATCGCATTGGCATTGCCTCGACATGACCCTGTTGTATACACACACACACACATACACGCAGTGGTGAGTACAAAAGGTATAACAACAACTGCACAACTAGTATAACTGTTCTTGTTGCTGTTGAGAAAGCGGAAATAAACGAAGCGCAAATTGCAAGCAGCAATTGCCAGCTGTGGGCGTTCAAACGCACTGAGGGCGTGGCTCACAACAAAAAACAACAACAACTCTGACTGCTACACAATAACAACAATGTAACAACAATTGTAATTACACCATTAAAAAACAGCATCGACATCAACATCAACAATTTGTCATTTGTTTGCACCCATTGAAAGCAGAGTATAGAGTATTCACCACAATGCCTAATCAGAATGTTGTTCAGTGCAGCCTACACAAAAAACGTTGCATAGCGACTTTTGAATACCCTGCAGCCTTGAATTTAAAAATCTAGAAAACTCAAGAATGTATTTTATACTAAAAAATAATAATATAGTAGTACTATTAATTAAGATTCTAAAATCGAAAAAATCTTTATAATATTAGAGATTCCAAAATCTAAAATCGCATTAACCAAATATAGATTGCTTAACAAATATAGAAAACCAAACTTTTCTGTTCATCTAAAATATTATTATATTTATTTCATTTTTTCTTTTGTATGTAAATCAATTTTTATTCTAGTTTCCAGATGACTTACAAAATTTATAAAATCGAATCTTTATTAGATTTAGATAATGTTCATCTAGATAATTCCAGCAAATTCTAGAATTCACGAGTTTGGTTTTGTTTTTCGTATGTATATAAATCAGTTTTAAAAAAGAGTTATACTATTTATTTATTTTCAAGTATATATTATAAAAATTATTGCGATATTCCATTCAATACAACAAAACAACAGAAGTTCTTATTAGGCTCGAAGAACAATTTGGAAACTTTGTGAATGAAATTTCACAAGTGCTGACTCATTGCTGACTCCATGTACATGGTATATGGGTCATGATCATATCGTCAGATCTCAATCGACCCTAGCATCAAAACCGAAAAAAGCTTCTGGAAATCTCAAAAGCAACAGCTAGAAAAATCTTTTGTTATAATCCCTTCAACAAAAAATTGAATGGGAACGCTAATTGAGTTAGTTTTTTTTGTTGTTCAGAAATTTAATACTACATTCCAATTGGGGGATCTTAATGAAGAAAATAAAAGTATACACACACAAATCATATGACAGTTGAATGAACTTCTTCACGAACGGCAGCGATTTGAGATCATAAGTAGCACCAATTGAACAATTAGGGAGCACACATTGAATGCTCTGACCGAAAAAAAAATGAGAAATGTGAAGAGCTCGAAAGAGGTGTCTTTAGTGGCACAGTAAAGAGGCGCTTCATTTTTTTTAGATCTATCATTGACAGAGAGTAGAATGGATATTTCTGATATGGATAGTGAAGTTTCAAAAAAAAAAAAAAGTGAAATTTCTTTATTTGATTTAGATATAGATGTATAAATAAAAAGTTTTCCTATTTAATATTAATATAGATATATATTATAATATATAGTATGATACAACCTTATTAGCTTACAAAATATTTCGAAATAACTACAAAGTACAAGTTGCTTCAACTTTTATCAGGCAATGGAAAATTGTAATTGGGGATTGACCAAACTTCTGAATGTCACAAGGAAAACTTTTTACTTATTTAGTACGATTTCAATTATTGAAAAAGCTGTTTTCTTTGGTTTCGGGTTTTTCTGGTTGTATTCTTGTTGCTCGTTGGCTTTTGATTATTTTGTGTGGTTATTTTTTTTTTATGTGCTGTTCGGTTCGGGGCGTAGAAATGAACTCAAAGCGATAATACAACTTGTGTTGTATGAATGTGCAATACATACATACATACATACATATATGTAAGTATGTAGAGTAGGTAAGTATGTATAATGAATTGTTAAAGTGTAGCCATGAGAAGCAACAACAGCAACAACAACAACAATCTGTGGCTAAATATACACGGACAGACAGAACCCCAATGTGTGTGTTTGTATGTGGCAGACGTTGTCGTCAACGATGTTGTTGTTGCTGTTGCTGTTGTTGGGTTGCCGTCGTATCAACAACTACAACAGCAGCAACAACAGCAGCAACAACAGCAGCACTTGGCATGCTCGCTTTCTGTACATTATGTATCTGTATCTGTATCTAAACATATACACTTAGATACACATAGATACATGCATACCGACATGACAGACTGACAGAAGGCAAACCAAACCAAACCAAGCCAAACCGAGCCAGGCAACCAGACAGACAGACAGACAGACAGACACGACGGACTGAGAGACAGACCCAAGTAAATGCTTCTTTTTTGAACCGGTTGAAGTCATATTTGCCACCGTGGAAGAAGCAGAACAACGACATCGACATCGACTACAACAGCAGCAACCAGCAATCGTTGTCGACGTAAGCATCGAAAACAGAAAAAAAAAAAAATACGCGACGCATCGACTATTTTGCTACTTCTTATAAGCATTGAAGTATTGAAGCTTATACTCGATAAAAACCATATATATATTATAAGCATTGTATTGAAGCTTATACTGGATATAACCCATTGCCATAGCCCCCTTCATCATTACAAAAGGAGTGCGATAGATATTTTACATTTCGCTCTCAAGTTTCCTTAGCTTAAACAATCAAAGTTGTTATGCATATATCGATAGACAGTTGAAAAAGGAGACAGAAACTGACCAATAACGAATAGATAGATCATCATTGTGATTACTGATTTGCTGCTACTTTTTATACAAATTATCGATAAATTATCGACAACACATATCGATAACACATTTATCGATATTTTAGTTAAACAACGGCAAGTTCTCAAGCAATGTTCAGCTAATGTCATCGATAATACATTTGAATAATAAATCGATAATAATATCGATAACGCATTTATCGATTTGTATAACTATTCTTAGGCAAAGCCCAAATTCATAACAATTTCTGCGACGACGCATTTCGATAACTCTATCGATAATTAAGCTATTCAAATCAAGCTATATATCAAGTTGAGTATCAATTTGCTCATATATCGATGAACCGTATCGATAACGCATATATCGATTTGTTTTTGTCAATTAATTTCTAATTTTATTATCGATAATTTAACTATAAACAATTGACAGCAGAATATGCAAGCAATCGATAACCCAAAAGTATCGATAGGCCAATTTAATACCATGCTTGCGTTATACAAACTGGTGGAGCACAGATAACATATTAACCCGCTCGCTTGACCGATAACAGGCAACAGCAACAAAAACAACAACAACAACTAAAGCAGGCAGTCAAGTGCTATCGATAACAATGCTTTAGGCTGTGTGCAGAGAGTACATACACATATATATTAGATTATATCTTATGGCAACTTCATTTCCATTTGTTTGGCACCTCTCACACACACACACACACACACACACATAGAGAAGTCTGAAGCTTGAGTTGGTTTTATATTTTTTCTTCTGTGCTTGCCTGTATATTGAGATATCATTTGTGAGCTCTCGAGCTTTTACACATTTTATATTACTTTTGTGTGTGCACGCTTCGTCGTCTGTCTGTACTTTTACCTCTTACTCTCCACCTCTTACTCTCCACCTCTTACTCTCCACTCCACCTCTCCACTCCCTTCCTCCCCCCTACCTTCTTCTCGTCGCTAGCTGTGGCTCTCGCTCTCTTTCTGTCCCGCGACAGTTCTAGCTTCAATAACCAGTGAAAAAAAAAAAAACAAATACAAATACAAACACACACACACAGAGCGAAAAAATTATGTATACACACGCCAATCGGTTTATATCTGAGATATATGTATGAGCACAGAGTGTACAAGCTGTTGGTTGGTTTGTTTGTATATCTGAGAGGTTGCCAAAGTGCCAACCAAGCAAAGGGGCGGGGCGGTGGGAGGGGAGGGGGGGGAGTTGTGAGTCAAGCGACAAACGTTTCGTTGGATCGGACTGGTCGATTAAAGCGAGTGCGCCTCTGAACACACAACTCTGTGCAGTTACCCCCCACCCCTCGCTACTCCTCTCTCTCTTGCTCTTTGCCTACCCCTCCCCCCTTTTGGGTGTCCATCGTCAGCCACATCGACATCGGCCACATCTACCGCTCTGCAAATGGCTCTTTGATAATTTCTCGCTCATTTTGTGACTCGTCGTCGTCGTCGTCGTCATCGTGGGTGCAAATGTGCGACAGGCAGCAGCCTCTTTTTCTTCTTGTTGTTGCCACACACTTTCCACTCTCCACCACCCCTGCCACTGCCCCTTCCCCTTTTAACTACTCGTTGCAGGCCACCCATATACCTCATCTCGCTGCTGTGTTGTGCTGTATCTGTATCTGTGAAGCCTTGTGTATTAATTCTAATAAGAATGAAAAGTATCTGATGCTGATGCTGCTGCTGCTGACATCTACGTGGGTAGCTATAGCAAGCTGTACAGGTAGCTACAGTGAACACTCAAGCTCAAGCCCATCATTAAATTAGCCAAGCAGCGAAAGCAACGCTTATCGAATACTATCAACACAAAAGTGCAACAAACTTTAAAAATACATTCGAATACAGCAACAAAATAATTAAGGAAAAACAAATAAAAAAAAATTAAGAAAAAGTCAAATATAACAGTAAATGCAACAAAACTGTAAATAAGAAAAAAACTATAATAAAAAACTAATTTAAAAAAATAAATTTAAAAAAAATATAAGAATAAAGAAATTTAACAAAATAAAGTAATGCAACAAAACCGTAAATAAAAAAGAAAATTATAATAAAAACAAATTTAAAAAAAATAAATAATAAAAAAAGGTAACAAAAAACTAAATAAAAAAATTGTAACAAAAAGCAAATTAAAAAGAAAATAAATTATAAAAAATATAAGAATAAAGAAATTTAACAAAATAAATAATACAAAAAAAATTATAACAAAAAAACAAATTTAAAAAAATATATAATAAAAGAATTATAAAAAAAAACAAATTTAAAAAAACTAATAATAAAAATATCAATTATAAAAAATAAATAAAAAAAAATTAAGATAATAGAATTGATAATAAAATATAAATAATGCATAACACAAATTAATATTACAATAATACAAACTATATCAAAAATGTTAAAAATATATATAACAATAAATAAAATTAGAAAAAATAAAAAAGAAAATCAAAATTAAAATGCATTTATTTGATTTTTGTCGATTTAAAACCAAATTTGAAACAAACTTGATCTGCCCGATAACATAACACAACATTATATCTCTATCTCTTATAGTCTCTGAGATCTAGGTGTCCGTACAGACCGACGGACAGACAGGCGGATATGGCTGTATCGCCTTGGCTGTTGACGCTGATCTAAAAAATATATATACTTAATAGGGAGATGGCTTCTTCTGTCTATTAAATACATTTTCAATGGGTATATACATAATAATAGTCAAAATAAATAATAAATATGCTAATTATATATAATAAAGAAGTACCCGTGTATAAAAATATAGATAATAATCAAAAGAAATACTAATCAAATCGATTAGTCATCTAAATTTGCTCTTGTAAACAAAGTAATGAATTCGAATTTTATCAAAGCTGTTGTTTGAATTTAAAGCTTTTGCAAGCGCCTTAAAGCTTGGCGCATCAATTCGAGAATTAAGCTTCGGCTTCAAGAAATTAACAAAGTTGAAAACTTTCAAAGTGTGAATAATGGAGATTCCTTAGCAACAAATTCTTAATTCAAAGCAGTGGAAAAACAATGCAATTTAAACAGTGGCTTAAACACAAAGAAAGTCAATAAGTAAGCTCAGCTTTAAAAGCACATTAAAGCTACTGCTTTTGTTTTTTAGAGCTTAGCTTAGCCAGTGATCACTGTGGCTATAATTCGTGATTGCTGCCAGCAACTGCAACAGCAACAGCAACTTAACGAGTTAGAGACGTCGACGACAACAACGTTGACAATGCCAATGCACTGAAGGCAGTTTGTCTTTAGAGTCTTGGCAATCTTCTGAGCCGAGTCTTCTGTGCCATGTTATTTGCCAGCGATACTCTCCGCATCAATTTATAAATGCACGAGTGTGTGTAGGTATCTGCCAGATACAGAGCACACACTAATCGATGCTAAAGATACACATGATGGAAATGTATCTCGCCATATTCACAGCCAAAAAAACCGTTATCTCCGTTGCGGTTTTATGCAAGAAACAAACAAATACGTGATTTGTGCTACGACAACGAACAGATACAGACACACTCAATGCTTTGCAGATACTTTTTGGTGTGCTTTTTTTTAATAGCGAATGTGAATGGCGCAACAACAGCAGCGAGTACATAATAGCACAAAGCATATTATGTATGTAGATACACTGCACACGCATACTTAGAAACAAATAATATATAACAATACACAAAAAGAAGGAACAAAAAGAACGCAGCACAAAAAACAAACCCCAAAAGTGGCGACCGTTAAAAAGCAGTGCTTGTAAAAATTCATGAGCACATACAACAACAATATTTTATAGGGCACATTTCGCTAGCTCACATTATATACTATAGACTACCCTTTGACATTGAAACAGGGTATCAACATAGATAAACCTTCCTGATCAACTTTTGAGCAACAACTATTGATAACCAAATTAGCTATTTGTTCGTTATTTTATAGAATTTTGTACTATATTTCATATTTAGTTGTTATGTTCAGTAAATAATGTGAATATTGAATATAAATAAACCCATTAAAAGTGTTCTAAGCTCAAATATTCGCTATAATAACAATTTGATATAGAAATTCGATTTAGAGCAAAAGTAAAGTAAAAAAATGAAAACAAGTTAAAGTTTGATTCAAATATATACACATATATCAGCAAAATCGTCATGAAATATATATGCCCGTTATCAAGCATTAATTTTGAAATATTTAATCTGTACAAATGCATTGCAAAATGATATCGAGAAAAAAACAGGGTGAAAGCTATTCGATCAACACTTAAAAATGTCAAAGATTAGCTATCAACGATAATTAATATGGCTGCTTGTCATCGATATGTTATCGATGCTCGTTTGCTTCGCTAACTTGGCTGCAAACTTGAAAATGAAGCACCCTGTATTATGCTTTACTTTCGTATATTTGCGTATGTGTGTGTGTGTTCATGTTACGCTTTTCACTCACTTAGAATTTCAATTTGCTCAGTCTGTTAATCAAACACAAATTTTTGCTTTATATATATGTACATACATATATGCATATGTATGTAAGTATGTAATCACACACACACACACACACATGCACATTCAGTGAGCAGCAACAGCAAGAAGAAGCAGCAACAGCAGCAGCAGCAGCACTTTTTGCAATTGGGGTTCAAAAACACCAAACAAAAATTTGGCCCACATATTTGCGCATCCATTTTTGCTCCGTTGTTGTTGTTGCTGCTGTGCACAATATTCTTTCCAGTTAGAGAGATGTGTTAGGTTTCATACATCTTCATGCCATTCTCCTCCCCCTTCCCCCTCACTCAGACTCCACATTTTAGCTCTCTCGTTCTCTCTCTCTCTCTCTCTGCTGTCCCTTGCCCACGACGTCACTTGTGTGGCAATAATTTTTTTTTTTGCGTTTTTCGTTTTGCTTTGTTTTGTTCCGTTTAGTTTAGTTCACTCTTTTAGCTCTTTGGCTGGTTCGCTTGGCGCTCTCTTCTTTTGCTCTTTGCCAGAGAGAGAGAGAGCTCGTTGTCTCTGCTGCTCCGCTCACTTTATGCTCTGTGTTTAGTCTTTATCAAATCAAATTGTTTAAACAAAATGCACTCACATATAGTGCAAGTTCTCGCTCTCTCTCTCTCTCTCTTTCGCTGGCACACACACTCGCGCTTGCATTTCTATTGTGATTTTGCTCTCTCTCCACAATAATTATTATTATTATTATTATTATTTGTATGTAGTAAATTAACAAGTAACAACAACTGCGACGACTGCGGCGTCGGCGGCGACGGCGACAACGATGACGACGGCAACGGCGGCAGAGACGACAAGAAAAAAAAAAACACACACACACAGACACGGCAACAACAATAAAAATGTGAGCAGAAATTAACGCGAGTAAAACGGAAAGCACACAAAAACAACAGGAAAAAAAACAGAATTGCTTTTTCGTTACCGTTTTGATTTTGATGGCGTTTGAATTGCGACTGAAACTGAATGATGCTGTTGCTGTTCCGCTGCTGCGTTGCTGAAATGCAAAGCGACGTCACGAGGCACAGCTCAGAGCAGCGACGCAGCGTCGAAGTCGGCAAACGCAACGGGGCCTGGGCAGCAGCAGCAGCAACAGCAGCACAGCAAAGAAAACGGCTAAACACACACTGGACTGGGCGTGGGCAGAGCGCCAGTGACTGAGGCAGAGACAGAAACCGAGGCCGAGGCAGAGCCAGCCAGTGACTGAGACAGTGACAAGTGGGATGGGATGGGGTGGTGTGGGGGTAAAGAGGCTGCTGCTGCTGCTGCGTGCTAGCAAAGGGGCAGGTGCTGTATGTGCGTGCGTGTGTTTGTATGTGTGTGTGTGTGTCTTTTGCCTAGCCGCATTTTCAATTTAAACGCGCGCACATACGAGTGCAGCAGCAGCGACAGCAGAGCGCTGCCAACTTAGCTAAAACTTCCAAATGCGTAGACGTCGACGCGCAGATTTTTATTTTACGTTACGTTAGAGGTCCAAGCCCCAACAACAACAACCGAACCCAAAAGCAGCCGAAATGTACCAACACCCCTCCCCCCTTGCCAAAAACCGCTGCTCCGCACAAACACACACACACACACAGACAGACACACTTACACGTACGCATGGTAGACTAACTAGGAGCAGCCAACCAAGGCAGCCAATACAGCATCCACTAGCTAGCACACACACACATTCACAAAATCACATGCACATGTTGGCGCATGTTGGAGGCAGGTCGCAACTCAATCGCGACGTCGACTGCGGCTGCGACGTCGTCATAGTCATCGTGGTTACAACTTGTACCCAGCCAGGCAGCCAACCCAACCAACCAACTATACACCTAAAAGCCCGGCACACTCAACATCACCACACTACACTACAAAACACACCACCCACTGTGACTCACACCACACCGCATCGCACACAAAACCCAACACACACACACATACATGGAGAGAGCGAGAAATAGAGTGAGAGAGAGAGGGAGGAGCAGGCAAATGAAGGTGGCAACAATTGCGTTGCACGCGAGTCAAAACTATTGCCAAGCAGCACATTTCAGTGGCCTGGCAACCCTCAACAACATCATCATCATCATCGCCATCGCCATCATCATTATCACCACCAGCAACATCATCATTACTATACTATTATCATAATCATCATCATCATTGCCTTTATTCTATCCCCCTCTATTTGCTATTCAAAGTTGAAATGCACTTGAAGTGAGCTTACACTAATTTGGGGGGTATTATACATATATACTTACATACATTCATACATATACATATACATACTATATAGTATTATACACTCTCATAGGTTCATAAGTTTGCTTCCCAACAAGAATTGTGCTCGACTGCAACTGCAAATAATATTATTGCTGCAACAATGCGCAATACTAAGTAGACAAACAATATTCCCAACGATTTGAAAAAGATTTAAAAATTATCTAATCTAATTTTATAAATTGTTTCTAAACGATTTTTAAATTCGTTGTGTTGAAAAACATTTCCCTAATTTTCCATGACTGTAATGCAAAATAATAGTTCATGGTGATTTTTTCTTTAAGCAAGCTTAAGAGTATTTAAAGCTTTGTTCTTTTTTTGTGATTTAAAAATCTAAAGCACTCCAATTAGTTATATAAATAAATCTTAATGCTTTTCAAGAAGTCCATCAACCATTTGCAGAATTATTGTCAATAATTCGAGTGCTGCTCTTGAGAATTGTCAAGTTAACAACTCAATAATCCCCAATTAGACATTAAAACGCATCCTATGTCCTTACTAAATTCTATTTGTAGCACAACATAAACTATTGCTATGCAAATCCAACTAAATTGACATTTCATTGATCTTTGAATAAAATAATATAATTAATCAATGATAGGAAATTAAAATAAAATAAATCAATAATTAAGCATGGAAAATAATTAAAAAATATATTTAGATAAAGCATTGAACATGAAATAAATGAAAACAGAAAAAATAAACAATTACAAGAAAAAAATAATAGAAAATCAAATAAATAAATAATAAAAAATTTAATGAATTAAAATGATTAACTTAATATATCATAGAAAAATAAAAAAAATTGATTAAAGAAAATTATATAATTTATAAATAAAAAAAATAATAATTGCAAATTAAATTTCTGAAAGAAACTTAATTAAAGAAATAATTGTATAATATGAACATAAAATATTAATAAAAATAACTTTTAAAATAAAAGTAAAATAAACAAGTAACTAGTTCAAAATTTAATAAAAATAAAGATAAATTTGGAATACATTTAATACAAATTAAATTCATAATTAAATACTTTAGCGTATTAATTAAAAACGAAAACATTAAGCTTTTGTAACTAAATTGTATCTCGAAGTTGCGTTTATAATAGTAATAATAAATATATAATAATAATTTCATGTATAATTAAATTCAAAATTTCATAAAAATTAATAATAATCATAATTAAATACTTTAATAAATTGTTTAAAAATGAAAGCACTGCTTTTGCAAAGAAAATTCTGCACAACATTCCACACCACAAATAAAATTCTTTACTTTAATGTATAGTTAACAATTTAATAATATAAAGACTGCATTTACTGCAAATTCAATTCATAAATAAATAGTTTAATAAATATACATTAAATTTAACAAAATAAAAAAAAATTCTGCACTACATTCACCACAAATTAAATTTTATGCTTTAATGTAAAGTTACAAATGAAATAATAAATACTTTAATAAAGTAAAATAAATCAAAGTCTGCACTACATTCATCTCTTGTTGCATTGTTCAACAGAAATTCATGTTGCCCCGATTCAGCGGCCACTTTAAAGAGTATACAACATAAAGCACATTCTCGCTGCTGCTGCTTTAGCTTCTTCTTCTTCTTCATGCAGCGCAAGTCATCCTTTATGTGCTGTTGTTGTTGTTGTTGTTGTTGCTGCTGCTTCTGCTGTTAGCCATGCTTTGTTTTAGCCAACTGCCTCCAACAACGGCGGCGGTGGCTGCTTGTCGATGATGAAGTGGTCGACAACGACAACGACGGCGACGGCGACGTCGACGTCATAACAAGAACAACAACAAGAAGAACGTCAACGTCGCTGTCGACGTCGCCGTCGTGCTGTCGTCGCTCTATCGTGTTGTTGTTCGGGGCGACGGCGCGGTCGATTCGTGTGCGCCGCGCATAATAACCACACGCATATACACAACAACAACAGCAACAAGAAGAAGGAGAACAACAACAACAGCAAGGAGAACAACAACAGAAAGGAGAACAAGCAAAGCAGCAGTGAAGATGTTGCTGCGTTGTTGTTGTTGTTGGGCAGCAACAAGCGCACTTTAAGTGTAGCAAAATGGACTGCAAAACTGTACAAACACACGCACACTAATACACTTACATACAAACACACACTTATACACACCTAAGCACACACACACTTATACTGCCAAAAGCTTCGTAAAGCTGGCCCCAAATCTATGGGCCAATGCATTTCCAAGCTAATAGACGACAACGACGACGATGGCGACGACGACGTCGCTGCTGCGTTGATGACGGGCCACATTAGCTGTCCCCCTCTCCTTCTCTCTTTTACTCTCTCGCACTCCAGCAACTCTTTCCCTTGCTAACTTCCAGTTGGCAATGCGACCAATGTTTCCAACTTGCTGCTGGGCGTCTCTCTAATTATAATGTGTTCGGATGCCTTTTGCTTGCTTTGGCATTCCATCCAAGTCGATAGGCAGCAAAACCGCGTCTATACATGTGTGTGTGTGTGTTGAAGCCACTAACACATGCTCACGCACATAATTGGCTTAAAGTAGCTAAACACAACAACAAAATGCAGCAAAACGCGCAAAAAACAAAACAATGAAGAAATTTAAATATCACGGCTATGCTTGGACATGAAATTTACTTTAATTTCAAATAAAAATACAAAATAATAAAAAAAATAATAGTAATAATAAGAATAAAAATAATAATGATTATGTTTCTGGCAATGATAATTATAAGTATAATGATAATAATAATAATAATTATAATTATTATTAAAAAAAATAATAATAACAATAATAATAAATGCATCTTAAAACTCAATAAATAAAAGCAACAGGAATTTTTGCATATGCCACAAAGTTAAAATTCAATGTAAAATTCAAAAAGAAAAAAAAGTCAAACTAGGCTTAGATAGAATTAAAGTCTTTAATAACTTTCCTCGCCTAGTTTTCCTTTCAATTATTCCGTTAAAAGTACAGAAGTTCAAACTGACCTTATAATATGCCTTCACTTTTATCTTTTCTTATTTTATATGAAGTATAGAACAAAAAATATGATTTCCTAATTGAGTTTTCTTAACTATTTTTTCCAATTATTATTATTAATGCTTTAGGGCACTCAATTCAATTAAACTTTCGAATTCTAAGTAACTTTTTTAAAATTACAATTATTTCAGTATTCCAGGAATCAAATTTAATTTTAAAGTTAAATTGTACGTTTTGATAACTAGTAAAAACTACATTAATAATACCACACATTTTTTGTAACCACCTTTTAGAATAAAAGCTTAATTGAAGTAATCAAATTCTTTTCAATTCATAATTTATTCATCTAGTTATGATTATCAAGCATATATGCCAATTCAAAAAATAAAAGAATATAAGATTATATTCTAGTCTAATATCAACTAATAAAACCCAGCAGCAAATTTAAAAGCGGATATTTTTAGATGTTACTTTATAACACTTTGAATTTTATTTCTATCATTATTTTTGATCTTAAAATAATATAGGAAAATAAAACAAAAGAACATTTTGGATTTGCATGTGTGAATATGATTTAAATGGTGACGAAAGTCAGAATTGTAAATCGCTTTTTCATCTAGAACCTTTAAAAGTGAATATATCAATCTGTTTCTTTATTCTATTTATAAATTATATTCAAAAAGTTGTTAATTTATACTTAAAAAAAAAAACTTTATTAACCCATATAATTTCTTTATAAAGTGAATAAAGGTCAAAAGGAAAATGTGCAGATTTGTAATAAAAATCGATTTCAAAGTTCACATCTAAATGCTATTATGCATACTTAAGAAACACTCAAAAGTTTTGTTTTTATGGAAAAATATACTTAAGCATTGAAATCCGATTATAACATAATTAAGCGCATCATAAGTGAACGAAACTTAAGCGCAAATGATTGAAAAACAAAAACGAACTTGTACATAATACATGTTTATATAAAGCACTAGAGAGAGAGAGAGAGAGATACAGATACAGATACATCTTTGAAGACCGTTGTATAAAAAAAAGGGTTAACACAGACAGTGGAGAGAGTGGGAGAGGGGAGAGGGGAGGGGCAGAGACTGAGCCGCCCCGAGAGAGAATGCAAGTTGGTAGAGTAACCAGTTTTGCAACACGACAAAAGCTGCTGCTGCTGCTGCTGCAAGTCGAACAATCGTCAAATACACAAAATCCACTTTGCAAATCATCAACACAGCAAACAGGAACAGGCCCCGGATTTGGCCCATGGCCTCAGACAGAGAGCCGAAGTCGCAGTCGCAGTCGCAAATCGCAATCGCCGCACAGTTGCCAGTTGCAATCGGAGTCTGTGACTCTGTGTATCTATGTATGTGTGTGTGTGTGTGTGTGTGGTAATGCAACATGCAACTGGCCTTCCAGCATTCCAGTGCAGCGTGCAAAATGCAGTAAGAAAATGGCCAGAGAGCCAGAGTTAACGTCTGTCTATGTGTGTGTGAGTGTGTGTGTGTGTGGCAAGGTGCCGAGTTTTCCACACAAAATAAAATAAATACAACAGGCACAACCAAACAAAAAGAAAGAAAGAAATCCAGAAGAGGCGACATGCATGTCTGTACATGTTCATGCATGCAAGCACAAGTCCGTACATGTCCGCACATGTCTATGTGTGCGCGTTCATTTGACGGACCCCTGGGAAGCAACCCCCAAAAGGGCAGCATCACCGAGGCAACCAGCGACGCAGCAGCCTCCTCTCCAAAAAGCCCAACAACCAAAATAATATGCATTGGAATATCTCTGGATCTCTGGGTAGCCTGCGTTGGCCGGTCTGCGAGGGGGCGGCGGGGGCGGTCTCTTCACAGACTGGAAGTGTTTCGGTTTTCGGCAACCAAACCAAAAAAAACAAGGTGCTAGATATGCGAGAAATCAAAGAGCAAGAGCTTTGCGTACGCAACACGCACAAAAAGCTTCTATTATTATTATTCAGCTTCTTTTTTTTTTTTTGCAACCAAATTAGCCAATTCTGAAATGAGTATGAACTAAGAAAAGCATGGCAAAAAGTGCCGTAAAAAAACGTAAAGAGCTTTAATATAAAAGTTAAGTTCAATCAACATCAAACACGCAACGAACAACTTGCAACAAGTTTGAAGTTGGCAAGCCGCGTCTGCTGCTAAAAATAAAACCAACACACACACTGATACACACACTCAATACACGAACGAAGACGACGACGCCAACGACGACGACGACGACGACGTCGTCGACAACGATGGCTGCAAAAAAAATGTGATACGACAGTGATTACGCGATTTTTCCATAATAAATGTTGTGGTAAAGGCGACCTTCCGGTTATGGCTGACGACGACAACAAAAGCAACAAGAACAACGACAGCTACAACTACAACGACAGCAAACGACGATGGCGACACGAGCGAACAACACAGCGACACACGAGCACTTGTTCGGCTCAACGACGACGCGCTGTCGTTGTGACGACCTTCCTATGGTCGGTCAGTCGCTCGTTTGCACGCTTGCTTTGCTTGCTTGCTCTCTCGCTCACTCACTCGCTTGCTTCGAACTCTCTCGCTCGCACTCTTTATCGCACCGTCGCAACGTAGCGGAAAATGTCGGTAAACAGTGCAACCGGTTTTCAATTACGCACACATAGCACAGCAGGGCATGGTAGCCGGGGGAGAAATTTGCACAGTGGTTCACAATAAGAGTAAGGTAAAGGTTTATTTACTAAAGTAAATAAATTTGCTTATTGTTTGCAGATTATAAATAAAATAGATATATATCAATTCCAAAATTGAACGAATAAAAACACATATTATATAAAAATATGTATTATTTGAAGTACAATTATTTATGAATGGTGTCCCAAAAATCCGCATAAAAGAAGTACCTAACACAAGTTAAAATTTCTATTTAAATTATTATCAGGTTTAAGAATGCTTCAATTATTATTGAATTCTTCTTTTTTTAATTGAAATTAATTCATTTTTAAATGTGGTCTCGTAAATCAACAAAGAGAAGTGCCAAGCAAAAGTTGTAATTTGCATTTGCACAACAATGAATCGTATGACTACAATTATCGTTGAACTTGGTACCACTGTTGTTGTGGCTAGAGCACACACTACTCTGCTGGGAGAGCGCGCGTTAAAAAGCTTTGCTCACTGACTCAAAGTGCGCTCCCGCATCTTGATGCAGCGACGCTCGTTTCGTTTTACTAGGCTAATCATGTGTT
Source organism: Drosophila niveifrons (assembly GCA_035046325.1). NCBI lineage: Eukaryota > Metazoa > Arthropoda > Insecta > Diptera > Drosophilidae > Drosophila > Drosophila niveifrons. Next base: position 4,992,358 of record JAWNOC010000063.1, on the reverse strand, counting down.
CTGGTTTCGGATTTGTGCTGTGTCTACCCTGTATGAGTGTGTGTGTGTTGTGCTGTTGGTGTGCTGTTTGAGCATTCATTCAGCGCTGCCGCCGTTGTTGCTGTCGTTGCCATCACCACCGACACATTGCTTTGAGAGCTTTGCAATTTTGTCGGTCGCTCTGTCGCTGCTTTTTTTCCCTTCTTTCTTTTGCTTCGGCTTTCGGCTCGATTTTTTTCGTCTCGTTTTTTTTGCGCAGTTTATGTGTGTGTAGGAAATATTTCACACGCTGCTTTGGCTGGGCAAGCAAAGCACTTGACTGTTGAGTGGCGGTTGCTGTTGTTGCTGCCCGCACTTCTGCTGCTGCTGCCGCTGCTTGCTGCTCTGCCTGTGAAATAATGTTGTTGGGGGTTCGTTGCCGTTGCCGCTGCCGCTGTTTCGTGTTCGTGTGTTATCATTTCAGTTGCTGGTTGCATGGCGTGTCGCTTGCACGCGCATCGCCGGCTTGGCTTGTGGCTCTGGTCTGGTCTGGTCTGGGTGTCTGGTCCAAGTCTGGGGCGGCGACGATTGTAATCGGTTTCAGTTCATTTTCATTTAAATGGAATTAAATATGGTAAATGATGAAATCAAGTTCCCACCACACGACAACCCCCTTCTCCCAGTTGTTGTCGTGGTGAATTGATGTGGTGAAGGTAAGTGCGAGTCAACGAGACGACGACAACAACGACAACGACAACAATGCCAACGAGTCTCCGACGAGAGTCGCCAGATTCATGACATGGGCAGCGGTAGCAGCAGCAGCGAAAGAAAGCAAGCATCGTAATCTATATAATAAATAAATAATTTCAAATGTACACACAACACACACACTGAAAATCGTATATAAAAAATACAAAATTGAAATGGCAGTTGGTGTGTTGAGTGTCAGGAAGCGGTCGCTGTAAACGGCAGTAATAAAACCTCATCGAAATCGAGATTCGATATTCGAGGGAAAGAACAGGCGCACATCAAACAGCAGCACAGCGACGATATCAAAATCGCACACACAACACAACACAACACAACTGTTCAACAGAGAAAGAGAGAGAGAGAGAGAGCGCGCAACAGAAGAAAAAAAAACAGTGGAAAAAATCGATAAACTTGCTGCGACGCGCGCACAGTGCAAAAGCCACAGACAAAGACCAGACCAGCAAAAACTAGCAATAACAACAACGGCAATAAGCCGAAGTCGTAAAATCCGAACACGAATACATACGAACACAAATCCGAACCCACGCAAGCCATCAACAGTAAAGAGAGAGGGCACACATGCTGGCAATAATTTTGGCGTACCTGACGCGCGCGTGTAACCGCCAATTTAACAGGCAACCAGGCAGCGCAGCAAGCAGCAGCAGACAGCGTTGCGAGTATGTGTGTTCTATCTATGCAAGCGAACAACAACAACCGGCCGGTAACGACAACCGGCGACGCAGCGAACGCAGAGATAGAGAGAGAGAGAGAGAGCAAAAGCAAGCACCACAACAACAGTGAGAGCGCGAATGCAAACACTCGCAACAACGACAGCAGCAAGAGAGCAAGAGCGAACACAACAACAGCGACAGGGCTGTCGACGCGTCTGTTAAAACTCTTTGCAGCAACATTAACAGTTGCAAATTTAATGCAAGTCATGACAGCAAAAACAAATGTAGATATGAGGATTTAAAATTGGCAAACTGCTGTTTAGTGCCTACGTCAACTCGACAACCCTGAGCAGAAAGAAAGAGAGAGAGAGAGCGTGACTGTTATATGGGATATTTCGGTCAGCTTAGCACACAAAGTGCTTCTCGTTATATCGATACATTTAAATAGTTGGCTGTTAAGTCTTTAATATGACTACGCTTTATCTCGAATGTTATAATATCGTATCGTAGGTAGACTGCAGCGAAAATTGGAATTATATTTACCTACACACAGTTTATGAGCTACAGCATTTTGTTGTATAGCGCGTATGCCAAATGCTGGGTGTCGAGAAATGGCGAGCAGGCAAACCTATCGAAACAATGGCGCTCGCGACCCGAGGAGCCCCGAATGAATAAAACGCACACAACGATACACAACCAAAGCAAATGACCACAAAAAAAAAAATAGCGCAAAATCGTAATGCTCGAATACAAATGGCGAATCTAACAACAACGACAACAACAGACTCAAACTTGTATTGCGACACCAAGAAATGAAAAATGAAACAATTTAAACACTGTTCAACCAAGCAAACGACTGTTGAAACTCTAGATATGTATCAACATATTTACGATGTGATAAAGATTTTAAACGGCCAATTCAATGTGGATCAATTTGTCGTCAAGTGACAAACAAACAGACCTCACAGTAGTCATTCCATAAAGTGAAGCAAAAGACTCGAGCATAATTAATTTCTTTTCAAAAAAAAAAATGGTTAAGCGTTTTGAAATTAGGGCAAATATGACAAATTCTAATTTCTTTTGCAGGTGTAAATTAGCAAACCACTCTTCAGAGCCGTATCAATGAATAAAAGTTATCAAATTTCATTTTATTTATAGGTTTTTTTTTTACAATGAAATATTTTATTTTTATTAATTATTAATTTTGATTTTATTTTATTCTTTTTTATTAAATTTTTTGAAAGAAAATTATAGTTTTAATTTTTTAAACCAAGGTAATTCTTACTCAAATCGTTGCAATAAATGAAAGTTCTCTCAAATTTATGTTAATTAACCACAACACTTTCTACAACGACAAAAAAACTGCTACGACCATTTAAGCTAAGAATTACTGTCTACATATGTCTATGTGTGTGTATGCCTGGCAACCACTCGGTCATTTAGAAACCATAAAGCCTTGTGGTTTACACACTTGAGCAATCTTTACTGTACATATCAAAACTAAGCTTCACATTACAAATTAGCGCCCCCAAGCGGCCTGTAAAACAATAAGCAGTAACCGCAGCCGAACGAATAAAGCAGTGAAGAGAAGCGAAGAGAAGAGCCAGAGCAGAGTGTCAGCAATAGCAACAGTCTCTCTCGCTTGCACACTTTTGGAATGGCTTTCAAGCATGTGTGTGTGTGTATGTGAATATGTTTGTGTGTGTGTTGTGTTGCTGTTTGTGGTTTTCTCGTGCCTGCCGCACGTTTTAAAGAACATATTCAGTTTTTTCTGTTTATTTTTTGTATCTTACATTTTAATGGTAATAATGTTGTTGCTGTTACGGCAGTGGTTAGGCTAGCTATTATTATTATTATGGTGCTGCTTGGGGTCTCCTCGCGCAGTCGACAATGAGGCCAGGCGTCGCTGCAATGACGCTGCAGTCTACAGAATGTAACAGGCGTCCAGCAGCAGCAGCAATAGCACAGCTTAAACAACACAACACACACACATGCACAACCAAGAAATAAAAGCACAGCAGCAGCAGCGGAAGAGAGAGAGAGAGAGAGAGAGCAAAGTACTAGCGAGAGTTGAAAGAGCTGAAGAGAGAGCGAGTTGTAAGCTCATTTGCAATGTACTTCTCTCGCTCGCTCTTACTCGCTCACTTGCGCATGTCTCTCAGTGTTTTTGCCGCTGCTGTTATTGTTGCTAGTTTTTTTTTTGCTTGCTTGCTTTGCTCTCTTCACTTGTTTTTTTTTTTTGTTCGATATGTAATTTTATTGCGTGTGGTCACACACACATTTTTTTTGTTGGGTTGAACTTATAAAATTTAATGCTGTATGGTTTGATTTATAAGTGGGATAAGCTCACCGATTTTCCAATGCCGACAATGCGACTCAAATCGCTGGCGTAACGTTTGCTGCGCATTCCACGATAGTTTTTCTTCTTCTTTTCTGTTTATCTATGTATTTTGTTTCACTAAAAACTTAACACAACAAAACGACACTGTTTTCCACATTTGTTACGGAGGAGTAATCGTAGCAGTGTTGTATAGCGACGCACTCACTAACAGTGTTTGGAAACAAACAATAAGAAAAAAAAGGGGGAGACGATGGCCGGCTGCTGTTGTTGTTGGTTGTAGCTTATTATTAAAGCAGCTGCTGCAAATGCGACGACGAGCGGCAGATGAAAACCATCACTTCCGGAGGCGCTTCAAGTACTGAGGAATGTTGTTTTACATATACGTGAGCTTTGTGTATATGTGTGTGCTGTGTGCGTGTGTGTGGCAGTTGCTGCTGCTGTTGCTGGAGCAGCGAAGTCAGCGCCAACAGCAGCAGCAGCAGCGCCGTAGCAGCAATAGAAAAGAAAAAAAAAACGACAACAAAACTCAACACAGCGAATGAGCCACGCAAAATAAAAGGAAAAGCAGCAAAGCAAAGTAGTGGGCAGCGGGCTCTAGCAGCTAAAGGAGGCGAGAGAGAGAGATAGAGTGGGAGGAGTATACTCCTATAGCAGCAGTAGCAGCAGCAGCAGAACGAAGAGGTGGAGAAGGAGCACGAAAACGAAGCAGACGTGAAGGTTGGCGCATGTGAGTGTATATGTGTGTGTGTGAGTGTGCATGATGAAATGCTTCAAGGCAGAGCAGGCGGCAGAACTCAGCTTTCAAATAAGGACCTGGGAGTACATGTATGTATGTATATACATATGTACGTGTAAGTGCGTGTGTGTAAGCATGTCATCGGCGCTTTGCGTGTGAGTGTGTGTGTGCTTAAGCTGCTGCTGCTCTGTAAATGGTTGACGGGCTGCATCACCAAGCAGCATTAGAATCTTACAATCAGGTTCCAGAATCAGTCATCAACATTATTATCCGCACACACACACACACAAACACACTCAGTATAGACACTCACACTCGCAGATATTAAGAAAGTGCATCTATCAATAAAGTGATCCATGAACTGGTTCTGAAAGTTTGTCTACCTCTCTCTCTTTTTAATGCTCTCTGTCTGTCGTTGTTAGATTTATTCGCACAGTCTGCCAACTCAGCTGCGCTTAAAGTTAAAACTGACACAGATTAACTACCTAAAAACATAGCGAATATGGCATACTCTACAAATTTTTTACAATGCTGTGTATAAAATCGTTAAATTTTCACAATTTTCTAGAAATTTTTACAGTTTTAATGCGCTGAAATGTTATTCACATATTTTTCATTAGCTTAATTTTGACATAGTTTATTGGGCAAAATTAAATTTTTAAAAAAATTCTTTTAATTTTTTTTTATAGAAATTTTTACATTTTAACTGAGCAGTAATTTTGTTGAATAAATTATGCTATGTAAAAATGTGTATTAAAACAATTGACAACAATCATTTTATACCAAAAAGTTAAATTTACAACTTTCGTTAAATTTTTAAACATTTTTTTTGATAAAAATTTTTGGCAACTGGTTAAGAAATTTGAGAAATTTTATTTTTCATATGTATTTTAATAGTGATAAAAGAGGATAGAAAAAATATTAATTTTTATATATTTTTACGATTTATTATAACTACTTATTTACTACTGAGAATACAATTTTGGGGATATCAAGAGACTAGCCAATGAAAACTGAGACTTTAAAATGTAATATATTTATCCAATTTTTCAAAATTGGTTTAATTGTCCCCCAAAAGTTACGAAATAAATGTATAAAATTTGCTTTGGTCTATTCAAAAGCTGACTTCAATTTAGACTATTATTGTGTAGAACATTGAGAGTAGCAATTAAATTAAATCGATTAAAAATGAAAATAAAGTTACTCTATAAATTATTATATAAATTATCCTTTAATAAATTGGCCTCTATTTTAATTAAATTAGACCAATTAAAGACCAATTTGTTAAATGATAATTATATAAATATAGACGTTGTTTTAATCGTTTTAATTTAAGTGTCGCCGTTAAAGTTTAAGATAAAAAAATGGAAAATTTCGATTTAAAATGAGATGCATTTTTGTTTAGTGAAAGCAATTAACTAATTGAACAAGAAGAATTCTACTTAACTCACTTAACAGCAGTCAAAATGCACTTAGCGGCATATGGGTTGCACTTAGCGGTCACATTCGCAAAATAAATTCCCACATGCAATTAAGCAATATATACAATGTATATCTCTTTTTTTATTAAAATAAAACAATTAAATGCATTTTCAAGTGTGGCCGTTAAACGAGATTTCAATCTACTTAGCTATGCAGCGTTTTTGTGCAAAGTCATCCACTTGTTGCCGCATTCACACACAAACACACACTCAGATGTATATATAGTATACCATATCTATATAATCACCATTAAAAAAAATTTAATGAAAACAATAATAACGATTGCTTTGGTAATGAATATTTACCAGTAGTAGATTTCTTAGAATCATACTCCAATTGAATAAACGCGTGTCACACTTTGATATCGATTACACCGTATGCGAAAATGTAACCGAAGTACAACAGATCGTTTTATATATATTTTGGGATAACAATAATATTGATGATGATAATGATGATGAACGCCAACGCCAACGATTCAACAAAAGGGTAAACACAACACTGATGCGTTACGAAGTGCGAATGCGTTTGTTTTTTTTTGAGGAGGGGTAGGAGAGGGAAGTATTTGGGATTGGGGTTGGGATTGAGTGAGTGTTCGTACTTTTCGGGTCGAGTCGGCTTTTGGGTTGCAGAGTTGCTGAGTTGGGTTTGGTTGGTTTGGTTGGTTGGTTGGCTTGGTTGGTTGGTTGGTCGGCTTTTGCTGTGTGTTGTCGGCGCTTTTGTCGCCGCTGCTGTGCGTGGGCGCCTGAGTTATGGTCTAAATAGTATCTGAACACAATTTTTGGTCGTGCCAAAGCGTGGCCCAAAACGACGAGAGACGAGCAATGAGGACGAGGATGCGGACGAAGTCGAGGACCGAAGCGTAGTCGAGGTGCCAAGCGTGTCCATAGTGTCGAGTTGTAGTTAGCCAAGAGGTAGCGAGATGCGTGTGCAACACACACACACATACACAGACAGCTCTCGACTCTCGGCTCGTTGAATTTTTGGGTAGATGTACATTTAATAAAACACATACACACAGCAGCAACAGCAACAGCAGCTGGCGACGACAGGAATATTGGAAGTTTGAGCTTCGTGAGCCGAGAACGTGGACGAGTTGGTTGCGTGTCGTTGCCGCTGTTGCAGCGTCGACTGGCCGACTGCAACCTGCAACCAGCAACGACAACAACAAGAATAACAACAACCAGGAGGTGGAAACTGTGTGGCAGAGGCAGCGAGACAGCGACAGGACATGCTGCCATCGGGATAGCCAGGAAGCAGCCGTTAAAAAAGCTGATGCTCAGACTGAGTTATCTGTGTTGCTGTTGTTGTTGTTGTTGCTGCTGTTGCTGTGCCTCAGACTGAGTTATCTGTGTTGCTGCTGCTGTTGTTGTTGCTGTGCCTGCTGCTGTTGTGGATGCTGCTCTGTTAGAGTTGTTGTTGCTGCTTTTACTGTTAGTGCTGTTGTTGCTGTTGCTACTTTGAGAGTGGTTGGTGCTGTTAGTATTTCTGTTGTTGCTGCTCTTCATATTGTTGCTGCTCATTTTACGTATTGCAATTTCTACTATAGATGTTGTTGCTGTTCTTGCTGATGTTAGAGTTATTTTTTTTTTTTCCGCTAAAGTTGTTGTTGTTGTTGTTGCTGCTGCTGTTGTTGTTGCTGCTGTTGTTGTAGTTTTTACTGTTGTTGCTTCTACTGTTGTTGCTGCTTTTCTGCGGCTGTTGCTGTTAGTTTCATTGCTGTTGTTGTTGCTGCTAATCTGAGTGTGGTTGCTGTTGCTGCTACTATTGCTGTCATTTTGAGTATTGCTATTTCTATTTTAGATGTTGTTGCTGCTGATGTTGCTGCTGTTATTGCTACTCTGAGTGTGGTTGCTGCTTTTGATGTATCTGATAGTGTTGTTGTTGCTTTTACTGTTGTTATTGCTGCTGTTGTTGCTGCTGCTGTTGTTGCTGCTCTTCTTGTGACTATTGCTGTTAGTGTAATTGCTGTTGTTGATGCTGCTACTCTATGTATGGTTGCTGTTACTACTTTTGATGTATCTGATAGTGTTGTTTTTGTTGCTGTTGTCTCTGCTCTTAATGTTGCTGTTGCTCATAGTATTACTGTTGCTGTTACGCTGAGTGTGGTTGCTGCTTCTAGTATTGTTGTTGTTGTTGTTGCTCTCGATGCTGTTGCTGCTCATTTTAGGTATTGCTATTTATACTATAGATGTTGTTGTTGCTACTGTTGTTGCCAATGTTACTGCTGTTCTGAATGCAGCTGGTAGAGTTGTTGTTGCTACTCTGAATGTTGTTGCTACTCTGAATGTGGTTGCTGCTTTTGACATAGCTGTCTGTTAGTGTTGCTGCTGCTGCTGCTGCTGCTACTACTGTTGTTGTTGCTGCTGCTGTTGTTGTTGCTGTTGTTGCTGTGCCTGCTGCTGTTGTGGATGCTGCTCTGTTAGAGTTGTTGTTGCTGCTTTTACTGTTATTGCTGTTGTTGTTGTTGCTACTTTGAGAGTGGTTGGTACTGTTAGTATTTCTGTTGTTGCTGCTCTTCATATTGTTGCTGCTCATTTTACGTATTGCAATTTCTACTATAGATGTTGTTGCTTTTCGTGCTGATGTTAGAGTTGTTGTTGTTGCTGCTGTTGTTGTAGCGTTTACTGTTGTTGCTTCTACTGTTGTTGCTGCTTTTCTGTGGCTGTTGCTGTTAGTTTCATGGCTGTTGTTGTTGCTGCTAATCTGAGTGTGGTTGCTGTTGCTGCTACTATTGCTGTTGTTGCTGTCATTTTGAGTATTGCTATTTCTACTTTAGATGTTGTTGCTGCTGATGTTGCTGCTGTTATTGCTACTCTGAGTGTGGTTGCTGTTACTGCTTTTGATGTATCTGATAGTGTTGTTGTTGTCTCTGCTCTTGATGTAGCTGTTGCTCATAGTTTTATTGTTGCTGTTACGCTGAGTGTGGTTGCTGCTTCTAGTATTGTTGTTGCTCTCGATGTTGTTGCTGCTTATTTTAGGTATTGCTATTCATACTATAGATGTTGTTGCTGTTGCTCTTGCTATTGCTGTTATTGTTGTTGCTACTCTGCTGAGGATGCTCTTGATGTTGTTGCTGACATTTTAGATTTTGCTATTTCTACTCTAAATGTTGTTGTTGCATCTGTTGTTGCAAATGTTGCATCTGTTGTTGCAAATGTTGCTGCTGTTCTGAATGCAGCTGTTATGAGTTGTTGTTGCTGCTGTTAATGTTGCTCGGAATTTGATTGTTTTTGTTCTTGTTGTTGCTGTTATTGCTACTCTTAGTGTTGTTGTTGCTTTTGATGAAACTGTTAGTGTTGCTGCTGCTGCTGCTCTGAATGTTGCTGTTGCTGTTTGAATTGTTGTTTTTGTTATAGCTGCTGCTACTCTGAGTGTGGTTGCTGTTGCTATTGCTGGTGTTGCTGCTGTTGATATGGTTGCTGCTGTTGGTATGTTTGGTGTTGTTGCTGTTGCTGTTGTTGCTGTTGTTATTCTTGTTGCTATTGCAATTACTGTTGTTGCTGCTGTTAGTGTGGTGGCTGTTATTTTTAGTGTGGTTGCTGCTGTTGGTGTTGTTGTTGTTGTTCTTACTGCCTGTGATATAGCTGCTTATGTTGTTGCTGTTATCATTGATGCTGCTGTTGTTGCCTTTACTGTTGCTTTTCCTACTGATGTTGCTCTGGCTCTTGCATTTGTTGCTACTTCTGTTGTTGCTCTTGTTGTTGTAACTTCTGTTGTCAGTCTGGTTGCTGTTGTTCTTGTTTGATGATGGTTGATGTTGTTGTTGCTGCTGCTGCTGCTGATTTTGATGGAGATGCGGCGACTTTGGCTTTAACCCGGGCACAAAGATGCACTCGGTTGGTGTTGCTGTTGTTGCTGCTGAGGCAAGACAGCCTACTGCAAATGTGCAACACAACCACAGCAAAAGAAAGAACAAGAGAGAAAGAGAGCGAGAGAGAGAGAGAGAGAGAGAGAAAGAAGAGAGCGAGCACGCATTCAACTATGCAAAAATGGGGGGAAAAAAATGAAGAAGAAAATAGAAGCAAACTCTGAACAACGACGACGCAACAAACAAAACACAAGATAAAGGGGGGGCAAATATGAAAGGGGCTAATGAAGTGTAGAAAGGGTTGCTAAGCTGCAAATTTATGCAGCTAGACGAAGAGTCCTTTACTGCGTGGCTGTTGCTTCAATATTGATGCAGAAAAATACGAAAAAAAAAACACAAGTAGGCAAGCTACAGTCGAGTGTGCTCGACTTTGAGATACCCACTACCCATTTTTAATAAAAGCAAACGATTTTTCTCTCTCAAAATATACTAAATTAATGTACCATAATATTGAAAATATACTGAATTGCATATTTGGTATATTGATAAGGTACTACACTTAATATATATATTATAGAGTGCAAAATATTTGTCAGATTTGTCAGCTAAAGCAACAAAGATTGTGATTTTGCCCATACAAAAGTATTTCTTTAATAACTTCCACAATTTTGATCTGATCTTAACCAAATTTTCAGGAATCATAAATACTACTGGTATTATTATATACAACAAAATTCGCTTTCAAATTACGCTTGTTATTCGATTTTGTTGATTTGCGTGGGCGGAAGTGGGCGTGGCAAAAGTTTGAAACAAACTTGAACTGCGTGCGAAGATAACAAATGCTGTCGAAAAAGAATTATAGCTCTATCTCTTATAGTCTCTGAGATCTAGGTGTTCATACGGGCAGACGGACAGGCAGACAGATGCGTCCTTCTACCTGTTACATACATTTCCTGCCGGCACAAAGTTATAATACCCTTCTACCCCTTATGGGTAGCAGGTATAAAAACGAGAAAGAGAGAGAGAGAGAGAGAGAGAGAGAGAGAGAGAGAGAGAGAGAGAACGTGTCGAAGTGAGTTGGCTGTGTGAGCTGAAAACGAGATGCTGCTGGAAGCCAACTTGCAATTTATTTTGCTGCATCTTTTCTTTGTGACTTGCACAGAAGCAAGCAGCAGGCAGCAGGCAAAGCTTTAAGCTCGCTCATAAGTAGGCTACATGTTTGTTGTTGTTGCTGCTGTTCTTGTTGCAAACTCCATGGTCGACAATTTAACTTTGACTTTGGCGGCAAATCTGTCGAGGGAACGTCCCGATTGCATTTATCTATGCTCTATATACACACACACATTCACACACACACACACACACACACACACATGCTATGTGCTCCGATTTTGCAGCAAATGATATTAAAAGTTTTGTCAGGGGATAAAATTTAACAACGTTTGTAAATAGCAAAGTGTGTTAAGTAACAATGTCTGAAAGCTATCATTATTTTATGACACCATTTCTTACGCTACATCTTACGTTATGTTACGTTACGTAATGAAAAGTACGATGCTGCATAATAAATACATTAAGTTAATAGCAAAGTGTGTTAGGACTTAATTCAAGTAACAAAGTCTGAAGCTATCATTATTTGATGGCAGTATAATCAAGATCTTCGTAGCTTACATATTACGTTGCGTTGCGTTACGTTACGTAAAGTATAATTCAAAATTAATCATAAGCTATGTATACTTTAATAACATTAGTTAATAGCAAAGTGTGTTGGAGTCTCAATTTAAGTATCTAAGTCTAAAGCTATCATTATTTTATGACACCATTTCTTACGCCACATCTTACGTTATGTTACGTTACGTAATAAAAAGTACGATGCTGCATAATAAATACATTAAGTAAATAGCAAAGTGTGTTGGGACTAAATTCAAGTAACAAAGTCTGAAGCTGTCAATATTTGATGGCAGTATGATCAACATCTTCGCAGCTTACTTATTACGTTACGATACGTTACGTTACGTAGCGTAAAGTCACATTCCGAAAAATGAATAAGCTATGTACACTTTAATTCCATTAGTTAATAGCAAAGTGTGTTAAGGGGTAAATTCAAGTATCTATATCGAAAGCTGTCAATATTTAATGGCATCGTCATTATTTGTACGTTACATCTTACGTTACGTAATATCAATTATAATGCTGAATAATATATATATTAATTTAAAGAAAAGGTTGCTTGGGGTAAATTCAAGACACACTCTAAAGCTATCATTATTTTATGGCACCATTTCTTACGTTACATCTTACGTTATGTTACGTTACGTAATGAAAAGTAGAATGCAGAATATGATATAAGCTATGCCATAATCTTTTCTTACGTTGATACCTTACATTACGAAAAGTTGCAATAACTTATGTGACAGTTTCTCCTACGTTACAGTTTACGTTACGTAATGTCAAACATGATGCTAAATACTACGTAAACTATGCATAATCACTTTGCACAAGTTTGAATAGCATAATTGCATACATCTCGTTTTACGTTGTTGCGTTACATTACGGAAGAACGTAACGTTATGAACGGTACATCATACGTTACGTTACTTATTGCAAAAATTACAATATGTATATAAATAAATATTGCAAGCTTGTCTCTATATAATATTGAAATTAATACAAATTGCAAATAACAAATCTTTATTCATATTCTTTTAAGTGCTTTCTTTTCATTTCAAATATTCTTTATACTGGATTATTGAAATTAATAAAAATAAATATTTCTAAATATTTTTCTCTTTTTTTTATATTTTTTTTTTTCATTTAAAATATTTTTTTCCTATTACATTAAAATTAATACAAATTTAAGAAAACAAATACTTATTGCTGTTTTAAATAAATATTTCTATTTTCATTATTCTTTTTTTTTCTTTTTTATTATTTATTTTTAAATATTGCTTTGAAATAATATTGAAATTATTATAAATTAGAAACATTTATACATATTTCTGTTTTATTTTTGTCAAATATCTTTAACTTTCATTCTTTTCATTCATAAATATTTTTTCCAAATATCTTTTTTTACATATGTACATCTATTATACCTATAATATTATACTTGTAATCTTCATGGTGTCATTTAAGAACTTCATCGTTAAAACGAATTAAAAATTAGTGATGATTTTATTTCATTTAAAAACTTCATCGTTAAAACGAATTAAAAATTAGTGAGTATTTTAAATTTAAAAGAAAATGAAAATAATTATAAACATTAGTGTGGCATCTTTAGTTAATTGATGCTGATGGTGTTTGGAGTGGAAAGAGATGGCTGCAGGATGCGTGTGAAAGAGACGGAGCGATGAGCGATGGGTTGTGAGTGCATCTAATTGTTTGGCTGGCCAAGCGAATGCAACTGCAGTTGCCGCAAGAAGGCGTGGCACCTATGTGTGTGTGCCCCCCTCCCCCTTCTCCATCCAGGCTGTGCATCTTCTGAGCAAGCGTGTGCATGTGTGTGTTGCATGTGATGATGCATGATGCGCGCGCGCTGCATATGAAAAACACATTGCCATTGAGTCGGAGTCAGAGTCAGAGCTGAAGCCAAAGCCAAAGCCAAGTAGCAAGTGCCAAACGGGGTCTCGTCTCATATCGTCTACAATTGAGCATGAGGTTTCGGCTAACGGAACTAACGTGTGATGGTCGAGAGGGGGGAGGAAGAGGCGAGTCAACTTGGCTGGTCGGCTGGCTTTCAATCAGGAGGCAGCTGCTGCTGCTGTTGCTGTTGCCACGGATGTTGCCAAATCGTGGAAAATTTTCGGCAGCGACAACGACGACGACGACAACGACAACATTCTGGGGATTCGTTGTTGTCGTGTTGTTGTTGTTGTGGGGTTTGTTAATAGCAAAATGCTGGGGCTTCGTTATATGTATGTGTATATGCTGACTGCCTGCTGCTGCTGTGCCTGGGTTTTGGCTTATTGTTCACACACACATACACACACAGAGACACACACACACTCACTCACTCAAACACACACACGGGTATAAACACACTCACTCACACACACACACACACACACGGATATACACGCACTCACTCACACTCACAGTTGAGAGCCGCAGAGACAGGCTTGCTTGCATTTTGCATCGACAGATGGCGCTCACAACTGCAATATTTCGGCAGACAGAGATAGCAATAATCTGATGCTGCTGCTGCTGCTGCACACGCAGGTGCACATCAAGTGTGTGTGTGTGCCAAAGTAAAAAAAAAGAAAAACTAAGCAAAAAAAACACACACACACGCACACAAACCAGCAGAAAGAAAGAAATGGAAAGTCACTTGAGCTCACTTACAGCGAGTAACGAGTAACTTGTAACGAGTGTCACACACATACACACACCACACACTCTCCATCTCTTTCTCACTCGTTCTCTGGGGAGGCGAAATTTGTCAACGCACTTAATTAGTGCAAAAATATGCGAATGTGGCCACCAAATGAAATGCATTTGAACACAACACAAAACAAAAAAAAAACTCTCCAGCGACTTGAACAACTTTTTATTTGCAACTCTCTTGACGCACTTCAGAAAAAAAAAAACAGTGCAATGGAAACTGTTAATAATGCGAATAATAAATAACTTACAGCGAAAACAAACGCTTCAGTTTGAATTAAAGGCAACAAAAAAAAAGTGCAAAATGATGCATAAAATATACCGAATTAATATATAGAATTAATACTGAAATATATTGAATGCTATATATTTGGTATTTGAATATCCTATCACAAATATACCAATTTACAGTAACATAACATTTGATTCTAATTTCAATATACCAAAGAGTATGTTTGGTAGATGAATATATGATTACAAATACAAAATTGACTATATTAAAGATATACCCACTGTATTTGATAACGTTAAATCTTATTTCAGCTAATTTCAAATGTACCAAAGACTATATTTGGTATGTTAATATACTATTTAAAATATACCATTGAGTACATTATATACCAGAATAACATTTGATTCCGATTTCAACGTAATTTGAAATATACCAAAAGCTATATTTGCTATATGGATGTACTACTTTATTGCAAAATATACCATAGCGTACCAAATATACCAAATTTCAATAATGCACGCAGTATTATATGACATTTAAGTCAAATTTCAATTTATTTGCAATATACTAAAGGGTATATTTGGTATATAAATATACTAAAACATACAAAATATGCCATATAGTAAAAAATATATCAAATTATCATATCATTTGACTTGATTTGAACAATTTTTACATTAAAATCTTTGCAATACTTCCAACATTTGGTTTTCTTGCTTGCTTCTATCAATCTTATTTATTGCTTTGCGGCCTGCACTAAACTTGTTTGCTCTCCTTCTTAGTCGATCATTTATCATCCATTCGTCTCAGCCATGATCACTTTTTGCATGCATAGCTAACATTCCAATTTCGACTCAATTTACTTTTAGATCGCATGCTTGATGCAGCTTCATGGTCACTAGCAATATTATTTACGACTATTATTTCCATTTCTCTCCAATGATGAATCGATTTGAATTTATTTAGAGCACATACACACACACACCCTTTTCTTATAGCTACCAAATTCTTGCATTTATTTCAAGGTTAGTTTAGCCAATAAAATTGTTGCTGTAATTTATATTACCAATTTATGCGCTATGTATTTGAATTTGCATATTTTTAATTGTAGAATTACATCTACAATAACAATTCGTATGAAATTTATTGCTTGTTCACTTTTTGACCAACATAGGATGGGGTCAATTTAGGATTGAAGCTAGGCATCGAACAATCTAAAAATGCATGTTTACTTTATTAAAAAACAAGTAAGAAAACTAGAGTCGAGTGCGCTCGACTATAAGATACCTGCTGCCCATAATCACAATAGTGCGGTATTCACTTTCAAATATACCAAACTTTATTTCAATATCGCCAAAAAATACTAAAAATATGCCAACGGCTACATTTGGTATGTTGAGTAGTATAGTTGAGTATATTCGGTATTTGTGGTATATACCATAAAGTGTAAAATATACCAAGTTGTCAGTCAAAGCAACGAAGACGTGTAGTAATCATAAATTTTGTTCTTTAAAAAAAATTATTATCTTGAATAACTTCTAAAATTGTTATTTGATTGCAATCAAATTTTTAGGAATCTTAAACACTATAGTTATTATTATATGTAATCAAACTCGAAACTCTGCTTGTTTTTTTTATGAGTGTCGATTTTGACAAACTTAATCTGCGTGCAAACATTAAAAGTGCTATCGACAAAGAATCATATCTTTATCGCTTATAATCTTCGACATCTAGGTGCTCATATGGACAGACGGACAGACAGACGGACGTGACTAGAACGTCTCTATATATACATATATATTTCAAGGCATCGGAGATGTCTCCTTCTGCACAAAGTTATAATACCCTTCTACCCTTTATGGGTAGCGGGTATACAAAATGTATTATCATCTATCGAATTATTTAAGTTCAATCTTCGATTGGACATTTGTGCCTTGATAAATACTAATCTAGCTAGCGATATTCATGTGCTCAAAGTTCAGAGACAGACATAGAGATAAAGAGTGAAAGATTGAGAGAGAGAGAGAGACAGAGAGAGAGAGAGAGAGTTCAATTGGGTAGGCTTTAAAGCAACATTCGCAACATTCCCGGGCAACGAAATCGCAGTCGAAATGCTAATCGAATGGCAGCTGCTGTTGCTGTTGTTGCTGCTGCTCCGACTGATTTATGTGTATACCCAAAAACTAAAACTAAGCGCTGCGATTGCACTGTGTTGAAGAGGTGCAAAGGGAAGAAACGGGGTGGGGGGGAGAGGAATTTGCTAGGGAGAAGGTAGCTGAAAGCCAAAAGCGCGCTAAAAGGGAAGCAGGGGCGGCAGCAGCCGAGTTTTTGGGCCATTGCATTTGCTCTCTCTCTCTCTGTATGTGTGTGTGTGTGTGTGTGCGTGTGTGTGTGTGTGTCTGCATCTGTGTGTGGCAATAGACACAAAACCGAAGCCTTAGCTGCCTTTGCTGTTGCTCCCGCTGGAAGTGCCAAACTACAAACTACAACAACACATTTTGCTAAATACACACTGGAAATGGCTGGCCAACCAACCTTCCCCCCTCCCCTCACTCAACTCACCCCGTTTTGCTGTCCACATGCATTGGAAAGCCCAAAGCCCAAAACCCAAAACCGATTTCAGCGAGCCAAAAACGCAGCGTTGGCTGCTGCTGCTGCTGTCGACGTCATCAACAGCGACAACACGACAGCAACATCGCGACACTCACACACACACACACATAGGTATTTTTCTTTTCCTTCTTTCCCATTTCCCTTAGCGCCCACATTACACTAAACCAAAGCGAGAAGAAACAACAACAACAACTGACAAAAAAAAAAAAACAAAAAAAAAGAAACGAACGAAAATTTCCGCGTTTCGCTCAATTTCTCCTTCTGCTTCTTCTTCTTCTTTCTCTTCTTGTTTTCAGGGTATCCAAGAGCAAAGAGTAAAGGGCGAGCAGAGGGGAAGAAGAAGAGGGACGAGCGAAGCGAAATACTTCAATTCAATGGGTTTCATTGATTTCTTGTTCTCATTTGCGACAAAAACAAATAAGCGCAACAAAAGCACTTTTGCATGCAACTCAACGGTGCAAATACACTGTAAAAAGTCGTAGAAAAGTCTGCAAATCAACTGCAAATAAAATAAACGGAACCTTGCGACTTATTCATATAGCTGTTATTATTATTTTATTGAAATAACGAATACTAAGTTTTCCGGGATATTTTCATATAAAACTCCACCAAAAATCCTAAAGAAGATTCAGCTTAGAAAGCGAATTTACTAATATAAAAGTTGCTAGTAAAATTAAAATAAAATTAAACTAATCATTAAGGAATATGCATAATAAAATATTTTAATAACTTTTTCAAAACTTCAGCCTTGCTTTCTTAGTTACTTATTAATTTTTATTTACACAAATTAAATTAAACGAGTCTTTATGAAATATATATATTAAATTTTTTTTTTTTAATTTACACAAAAATACTGTGAGGCATTAAATAATTTACTTTGAATAAAAAATGCACATAGAAATCATTAACTAACTAACTAGAAACTTTGAGGTATATATAAATATCCTTCTAGAAATTTAGCCTCAGCTTAATTTTTTTCTTTAGCTATATAATAATTACAGTTTCGCCAAAAAGTCAGTAAAAGAAACTTCGAATAAATGCAGATGTACCTTACTAATTGCGCCTAAGAGGACCTTTGTGAGTTCTAAATACTCGACTCAACAATTTGAAAAAAAAAAGCTTAAAATAAATCTAAGCGAACCTAGAGAAATTTAGCATTTTTTTTAGTTAAAATATTTAAAATTCGAAGGCGCTTCTCACAAGAAGAACTAAACTTTTATTTAATTATTTTTATGTACTTTTTAATTCTTTGTATTTATTTATTTTTTATAATGTTATTATTTATTAATGTTTCTATTACTTCGGTTTTGTTTATATTTATAAAGTGAATTTAATTTCTAAGCTAACAAACCTAATAATTTTATGACATATTTCAAATTTTTTTGCTGTAGTTGATGTTTTACAGGTCAACTATATATTGGAAAGACCAAATTCATTGACTTATAATTTAGATATATGCGATGAATTAATACGAATTTACATTTTAAGAATTATACTTGTAATTATTAAAATTGATTAATAATTAAAATTGCCAAAAGAATTTGAATTGAAATATCGCTGATTTAATAAAAATAAATTGTTGAAATTGAAATGTCACCAACACGCTTACCAAATGCAAGGAACCGTTTTGCATACCCTACGAAAAGCAACAGCTTGTTGTTGTTGTTGTTGCTGTGGGTTTTGTTTCGTTTTCATTTCATTTCGTATTTGTTGTTGTTTGTGTTTTTTGTTTTTGTGCTTTGTTGGTTTCGGTTCATTGGTTGATTCAGTTATTTGAATGGTTGTTTTTCATCTGGAAATTCGGTTCTAGTTGCACCAAAAGAAACTCACCTGCAATGACACAAAAAAAAGAGACAAAGAGAGAGAGAGTTAGTTATGCGAACGAGAGAGAGCGTATCAAAAGTGAAAGAGAGAGGGAGAGAGAGAGAGAAATGCAAATGCGATTAGTTTAGAGTAGCTTTAAGGCAAGTGGAAACAATTCCACCAAAAAGCAGAGATGAAACACACACACACACGCAGTCTCTAGGGTCAGTGTGAGTGTGTGTGTGTGTGTGTGTGTGTCTACAACATAACTCACAAATCAAAACTTGGCTGAAAGTGCAGACCGTAGCGGCTGCTGCTGGTTGCTGGTTGCAGTTGCTGCCTCCTTTGCTGCCACTCGCAGTTTTAGCCTCTCTACACATGACCAACAGCAGCAGCAACAGCAACAGCAGCCAGGCAGCACATACATAACTAATAGATACATAAAGCCGTATCTTTTGGGTGAATGAACTGTAATGAGAATGTGAACCTAGGCAGGCCAACAGCCAGCAGCCAACAACCAACAGCAGCCACTGAGATGTTGAAAATCGCAACGCAAAGTGAGCAATTGAAGCTGTTGCTGCTTGTTGTTGTTGTTGCTGTTGTTGCTATGAGGCAACTGCACAAAAAATATATGTATACATATTGTATGTATGTATGTGTGTGTGTGTAATGAAAGAAAGAAAAAAAAAACACACACACACAGATCCAACTACTAAACTGACCAACAACGAGACGCGAGATGCGACAAAACGACGCGAGCACAAAACAAACGAATGCAAAAGTCAAAAGCGAGCAAGCTAGATGAGGGGTAGGGACAAAGAGGCGTATCTCAATTGTATACACACACACACACACACACTGAAAGCACAACAGCATCGATTAAAATGACCAGCAACAAACAGCAACAACAACTGCATTGCAGGTAGCTAAAGAGTCGCATCAATTTATTTATTTATGCCGCTGATCTGCAACGATATCACAGTGCATGTTTACAGGGTATCTATGTAGTCAGTTACACAATAATTGTATTGTATTACATTAGAGACAACTTGTAGCTAGTCCACTTTAGACTATGAGATGTATATGTATATGTATGTATATGTATATGTATATGTATATGTATATGTATATGTATATGTATATGTATATGTATATGTATATGTATATGTATATGTATATGTATATGTATATGTATATGTATATGTATATGTATGTGTATGTGTATATGTATATGTATATGTATATGTATATGTATATGTATATGTATATGTATATGTATATGTATATGTATATGTATATGTATATGTATATGTATATGTATATGTATATGTATATGTATATGTATATGTATATGTATATGTATATGTATATGTATATGTATATGTATATGTATATGTATATGTATATGTATATGTATATGTATATGTATACGTATATGTATGTGTATATGTATATGTATATGTATATGTATATGTGTATGTGTATGTGTATGTGTATGTGTATGTGTATGTGTATGTATATGTATATGTATATGTATATGTCGATATATATATCGATATACCAAATGTGGCATTCGGTATACCTCTGTATTTTTGCGGTATATTACTCAGTATATTTTGTAGCTCGTAGCTTTCTTCTTTAATATATACTTGTAATATCGTTATACCAAATTTAACCTTTGGAAAAGCTTAGTATTTTTTAAGTTTGTATATAATTTTGGTATTGTTTTAATATGTGGTTTTATTTAATTGGGATAGCTGGTATCTTACAGTCGAGTACACTTGATTGTTGCTTTCTTACTTGCGTCATATACGCATAAATATATTTCTTTACTTTTTTCATGACATTTTTAAAATAATATCAAAAGCTACACGTTTCTTCAAATTCATTTTAAATCTTAAGTTTCTAGCAAGAGAAATTCCATCAGACCTAGATTCTGTCTTCACTATACTATGAGTTTGCCTAATATTCAACTAGCTCATTTGAGTACTTCAACTCAATATAGTTAAATAATTTAACAAATTAGCAAATATCCATATTAAATATTATCTTATATACCATATTCTTAGACAAATTATAGGTACATACATTAATAATATATACTTTCGAAACGAAAGCTTCTGATTCAGATAGTTAATTATTACTTTGATCAATTACTGCCTAAGATCAGAGTCTATCATTTAATAGCGGATTATTAAAGCCTCCTCTAAAGTCAATATTTGTTTGTTTGTACAGCTTTGTTGCAATCTTTGCTTGTTTTCTTGACAATCTGAATTGACTTGTACACTCTGATATATTTCAAGTGTAGTACTATATCAATGTACCAATGGTACCCTTTAGTATATTTTTACTATTTTTGCAAATTGCATTTACCCGAATAAATAAATAATTAAATTAATAAAAATACTAATACTAATACTAATACTAATACTAATACGAATACGAATACTAATACTAATACTAATACTAATACTAATACTAATACTAATACGAATACGAATACGAATACGAATACGAATACGAATACTAATACTAATACTAATACTAATACTAATACTAATACTAATACTAATACTAATACTAATACTAATACTAATACTAATACTAATACTAATACTAATACTAATACTAATACGAATACTAATACTAATACTAATACTAATACTAATACTAATACTAATACTAATACGAATACGAATACTAATACTAATACTAATACTAATACTAATACTAATACTAATACTAATACTAATACTAATACTAATACTAATACTAATACTAATACTAATACTAATACTAATACTAATACTAATACTAATACTAATACTAATACTAATACTAATACTAATACTAATACTAATACTAATACTAATACTAATACTAATACTAATACTAATACTAATACTAATACTAATACTAATACTAATACTAATACTAATACTAATACTAATACTAATACTAATACTAATACTAATACTAATACTAATACTAATACTAATACTAATACTAATACTAATACTAATACTAATACTAATACTAATCAAGTTATTCATTACTTGATTCTTGATTCCTTTTGTTTCATTGTCTTCAAACTGAAATTTTGTTGTTGTACCTGAATATTCAGAATCTTAACTTAATCGATTTCATATAGTTATACATTTTCAGTGCTTAAACACACAGTTTAGTTGACAAAGTAGCACTCTCGGTATATACTAATGTATTTTAGTATATTGTATGCATAATAATTGCACGTATAAATAATTCAGATTTTAATTGCTAGCTTTTGCTTTTTGCATTTCGCAGTCAAGTTGCCTTTGGGCGATGTTATGAAAAGTGGGCGTGGTCACACGCATATGCCACCAAAAGGGAAGCAGGTGCCACACCAAAAGGGACAAGGGCGGTGGTGGAGGAGGAGAGGGGGGGGGGGGGAGGAATGGCACTCGCTAATAACATATTGCAAACATGCACGCAACACACAAGCGCAAAAAAAAAACGAGGGAAACAAAGTTGAAGAAAAGTCAAAAGCGAACGAGAGACTATAAAGGAGGATGCAAACTCATTTCGTCAGGGTAGTTCAAGTAGGGAAGGGAGAACGAGGGGGGTAAGGGTTGTGGTTTGATGTGAGCTCTGTGGGGAGAGGGGGAGGGGGCACATCGAGGTCAGGGTTGGGCAAAGGGGAACCTTTTGGGTGATGAGCGGTGGGGGGGCTTAGTGCAAAAAGTTGTACAACAAAAGTTGAATTTTTAATTTGCATTGCATAGCGAACAACACGAGAAAATGCAGCACAAAAAGGAAGCAAAAGCAACAGAGAGAGAGAGAGCAAGAGCGAGAGCGAGAGAGAGGAAGAGCAAGTGAGAGCGAGACAGGTCCTAGAGCATAACAATGGAAATTTTTGATGTCTATGAATAAGATGAAAAAAAAAGAAGCAGGCAAAAAAAAAAACAACAAACTGCAGACGACGAAAGTGAAGGGAAAAGGCAAGCGAAAAACCAGACATACATGCATGCATGTGTGTGTGTGTGTACATCAACTACCGATATTTTTGATATACTCTCAACGCATTTTTGGTGGCCCAAAAGTTGAGTTTCTCAGTTCCTTTCCAGTTGAGCTGCACACATACAAATATAAATACATATACATATGTGTGTATATATATGTATATGCCACATGCCACACGCTAGTTGCAACAGAGGCAGGCGCAGGAAATGCAATTGCAGCTCACACCCCCCAAAAATAAAAAGAAAAACACAAAGCAAGTTAAAGCAAGAAATTTAATTTGCGTTGCAAAGCAAAGAAAATAAAAAGGGAAAAACGTTGCAAAGCTGTTGTGGCAGCAACATTGCGGCAAGAGGCAGTGAAATTATTGCTTTGTCTAGCCAAAACACAATAAAAAAAAAAGTTATCAACTGCCAAATTAAACACTTTACACTTTGCTTTGGCATATTTCCAGCAAATTTGCAATTATCAATAAAGCCTAGAAAACATTATTGGATGAAAGATGATCAAATCTTTGAAAGCCAAATTGATTAACGATAGTTAATTGCAAATGTAATTTAATAATTTACAAAATCAACGGAAAGAATTTAAATTGACCTAGTTTATTGCATAATTGTAAAATCGCAGCATTATTTTATTATGTTATTAGAAAAATAAATACATATCGAATTTAAATTGAAAATAATCGAAGATAAATCTAAGGCAACCTGCATTGGAATGCAAATGTAAATAAGTCAGAAAGTAACAGTCAAGTGTGCTCGACTGTGAAGTATCCGCTATCAATTTTGAATTGAACGCAAAACCGTGCGGTATTTTTTATTAAAACTATACCAAAATAATACACCACAAAAATCCCAAAAATATGTCTAATGGTACTACACTCAAGATATACTAAAGAGTACAAAATATACCAGATTGTAAGCCAAAGCAACTCCTAATTCTTCCAATAAATTCGACAATTTGCATCCAACTTTTCAGGAATCCCAAGTCATTATTGTATATACCAAAATTTGCGATAGTGCTCGCCTGTAAGATACCCGTTAAATATTTTGAATATAAGTCTTATTTTTAAAATATACCAAATAACATACCGAAGACCATATTTGGTATATCATGGAAGTACTACTTTCGAAATATACCATATAGATAAAAATAAACAGAGCAGAAAAACCGAGCCAGACTTCAGGCTTATAAGCAAAATATTTTATTGAAATGTATAAAGGAAAACTTTAAAAATAAAACCAATAATTATTTGTAAACTCAAAATTGTTAAAAAGAAAAGAAATTAAAGCATTTCTGCTTAATTGAATTTGACACGCAAACATTTAAAAGTGTTTCATGTTCAATTGCGCTGCACTAAATAAAAACTACTGACTTTATTTCGCCAAAAAAAAAAATAAATAAATAAACTTTACATAAATTGAAAAATTGCTTGAAAAGTTCGCTCCAATACAGATTTAGCTTTAGCTAATGGAGCGAATAAATGTGACTGGCAAAATTGAAATCAAATATTAATGTTGAGCTTTAGTACGCGACGGGTTTTTTTTTTTTTTTTTTTGGAGCAGCATACTGTGCGTATACGCAATGCTTGGAAGCAGCAGCAGCCAATGAAAGAGAAAAGCCAAAAACCGAAATGCAGCTCAAATGAGAAATGAAAATGTGGCGCATTAAAAAAAAAAACAAAAAATAACGCAACTCGATGAACGAAAAACAAAATAAATAGAAAAAATGTGAAAAGAAAAGCGCAGTCAGGAGGCGAGTCGAGCTTTTCACTTGATATATGACTTACATATGAATACATACAGAGATATATGTATGTATAACAACACATGGACAAGCCGCTATACATATATAGCGGGAGGAGAGGAGGTGCCAAAAGAGGCATGAAGAGGGGGGAGGAGAACGTGTGCCTTCTGTATCTGTAGCTGCTGCTGCATCTGTATCTGCATCTGGGCAGCTGGCAACTGGAATAAACTATGCGCAAAGTGTCGAGCGAAGCTGATATGGATGCGAATGCGTAGCTCTCTATCTGTCTGTGTGTGTGTTTGAGTGTGCGTGTGTGTGTGTTTGTGTGTGTAGAAGTGTGCGTGCGTCTATCGCAATCGCAATCGTGCCTTTGCCACCCACAAATATGTATACATATGGCTTATGCCTGGGCAACTACCAACGAAAATGCGTTGCCAGGCACACACACACACACACTCGCACACACACACTCTCGCACACACACAGAGTGTACGAGCTGCATATTATCGATGCCTGGCGACGACAATGCCAAGTCAACTTGGCAACTGCAAGTTGAACGGCCACAAAGGTTGACAAAGCGACTAAACGCCAAAGCACACACTAACACACACACACACACACACACACACACACACACACACACACACACACACACACACACACACACACACACACACACACACACACACACACACACACACACACACACACACACACACACACACACACACACACACACACACACACACACACACACACACACACACACTAACACACACACTCGCTAACCAAACCCAGCGATCTGGCAACTAGCGACTACCGACTTCCATCGACCATCGGACCTGCAACCTCTGCCACATCCATCATCGAACACAACGACGAGCGAGCGCGTGCACAGTGGGTCGATGACTGGTGAAAAGTGAGTGAATAAAAAAATTAAGTGAAAAATATGCATGTGTGAAAAATTGCATGCTTAGCAAATGCGGTATTATTCTTACTATACAAATACTACAAAAAATACTGATTTATTGGTATACTCTTACTTATAACTCTTACTTATATATCCAAAAAAAAAGTCTAATAAATAAACAACAAAAAAACGCTGAAATATACCGAAGGCTATGCATATATGGTATTACTTTTAAAATATACCAAACATGTCAACAACAAAAATACTTTCACTTTTAATATCACTTGCAAAAATAACGGAATATGTAAAATAAATACTGAAAAATACTTTAAAAAACATACCGAATGCCAAATTAGGAATGTTCATATACTATTACACTTAAAATATGCCTAAAATCTGAGTGCAACAGCCGCTTTATTTTTGTGCTACATAAAATTATCTCTTAAATAAATGCAGTCAATCAATTTTTAATTTATATTTACATACCCTAAATTATTTTATCGCTTTTAAATTTACTTTATTTGAAATTAACCTATTTTATGTTTATTTTTCGATTTATATTTACCTGATTTGTAAATATTTTATTGCATTTATATTAATCTTATTTTACATTAACTTTTTTATGCATACTATTTATGCATACAGTTTATATTTAACTTATTTTCAAAAAGTTGTTTTGATTTATATTTATTTTATTTTACAATATTGAATTAATGCAATGTGACATGACATTTTTTGAAGTTTTTTTGATACAACTCTTGCAATAGTTGAATTCGAAAATAAAACAAAGTCACAAAAGCTTGCCCAATCAAAGTATATATCATAGCTTAGTCGTTAATATCTACTCATGACAATATAGAAAAATTCTATATAAATAATTGTTCACATTTTTTTGTATATAGTTATATAATTTATAATTACTTTCTTCTAAATTATTTTATTGTATTTATATTTATCTATAATTTTGTTCAATCGAAGGAATAAAAAAAAAATAGCTTTCATGTAAAGTAAATTTTAACAAAAAAAGGAATTTTTTTTAGTTAAAAAATGAACTAAATTTAGTTGTCACCCAAAAGAAACATAGAAAAGAAAAATTGTAAATATTTCAAATATTTCAGAGTTCGGACTTCATTTGAAGGTATATTACACTACGATTAAATGGTTTATTTTTGGCAATGCCTGAGCACAACTAGAAACCACAAATAGCTGAAATAGCTCATCGATGCATTTGCCAAAAATATGAAAATGTGAAACTGAAATGATTGACATATTCAATTACAAGTTATTTATGCGTATGTGAAGAAAGTTGAAAGGGATTGAATGGAAGGATGAAAAGTGTTGTGCATTTGAAAGGAATGCTTGAGATAGCTGTAAGTAAATGAAGATGCTGCACAACTGAGAACTGTGAATGGAATTCTCCACAAAATTTAATTAATATGAATGTTTTTTGTTTTTGTTTTGTGGTGCATTCGATGTATTCTCTGAGCTCGATTCAATGTGCGCATATTGAATGCCATTGCAACAGCACATTTCCTACTCGCCATCGTCCTCTTTTGGCTGCAGCCTTCCGGCTACTACCACATGAAAGGAGAAGGAGAAGGAGGCTGTTGTCTGGAGTTGGGAAAATCGCGCAACGCATTGATGCACAACAGAGAGAAAGAGCAAAGCAGAGACAAGTGAAAAGAGGGGAGAGGTAAAGCGAGTCGTCTTGGCTGCTGCTGCCAACGCCTCGCGCTTATGTATAACAGTTGTATAACAGATTGCCAAAAGGTGGTACACACACACAACCAACAACAATGGCCCAAGTCCAATCGAAATTGGTTGCTACAGTGAAGCGTGGACTAAACCAACTTGCAGAGGGAGAGGCAGCATACGGGCAAGAAGAAGAAGAGCATGCAATTAGTCGGTGTGTGTGTGTGTGTGTGTCCAGCACACACACTAGTGCAAATGAAATGCAATTATATATTAAAATGTGCTCACGAAGCTGTCATAATACATAAATTATAAACAGAATCAGATAAATATATATCTACTAATCTACTATATACACAATTGTACTCATGTGTGTGTGTGTGTGTGTGTGTGTTGTTGCCACATACTTAACGCACATTTGCAACTAATCACATAAAATTTGGCCAAACATTTTTGGCCAATGAAGAACGCTTGCCACACTTTTCTATATAGTACAAATGCATCATTATTAAGATTAGATATTTTTCATTATTCATTCATTATTAAGATTTTATATTCATTCATTATTCATTCATTATTTAGATTATATATATTTTATTACTATTTAAGCATCGTTTAAAACATTTCACAAATTTAGGAAATGACTTTCACAATTTAAAGAAACTCCAATTATTTAATTGCAAATTAAATAACATAACAATTAATTGCTTTGCTCAGTTAATAAATGTTAATTACCAGTTAGATACTATTGAACTTCATTTACAATTACTTAATAGCTCAAATTAGTTTTTATCAGTGGAGCACTTTTTATTTCATTTTCGACTTATCGATAATACTATGAACATTATTTATATTAAATTGTATATTAAAAATTCACTTAAATTTGCTGAATCTATAAAAATAATGTTGAAAAAGTGCTGATTTGTACTGAAGATTGACAAAATTTATAGTATCTTACTATTTTATACCCTGTAATAGCAGCTCTGACAATTTAGATTAACAATATTTATTAAATCGTACTATTTTATAACCTGTAATTGGCGTTCTTAAGAGTTCAATAAGATTTAAATCATATTTGTTGTAGTTACATAAATATTCCTCAGCCTTTTTCATCCTAACAGAATTGTCTAAGAGCTTTGCATAACAAAACAGAAAACTTATGTAAATAGTAGAATACCCTGTAAAAATTTTTTTAATTTTGGAAGAAATATAGAAATCGCCAATTTCTAAATATTTTCTTTATAATCTGGAAGAAATATAGAAATCGTGAATTTCTAGATATTTTCTTTACAAAAAAAATATTCTACAAGTAGACAAATCGCTAGTACGGCGAAGCCTCTCGGACACATACGACAAATTTGTACATGAGAAAACTCAAGTAAAAGGTAAAATACCCAGTAAAAGAAATTTAAATAGTTGGAAACGAAATATAGAAATCGAATATTTATTAACAATATAAATATGTATATTATACTTCTAGACAAGTCACTTGTACAAATTTTTTATTATTTCACTGGGAAAGCATTTTCTCTATGCAAATTACGCCAAACATTACAGAAAGAGTCTTTGCCAAAAGATGGTGTCCGCTTAAGGGGAGTTTCCCTAGTATGTAGGGCATGTAAAAGTCTATAAATTCGATAACTGCAATAATAATACATAACATACAGTAGTGAGTAGTGTATTGAGTATTGACATTCTGCTTAGTGTAGGTGTCCGTTAAAGGGGAGTTTCCACTGTATAAGGTATAATAAAATATTTTAGAATTGTAATAATAATACATATGTAAATAAGTATGCATTGAGTATTGAGTTTCCCTTTAGTCGAGCTGTCCGCAAAAGGGAAGTTTTCCTAGTATGTAGGGTATGTTAAAGTCTAGCAATTTGATAGCTGTAATAAAAGCACGTTGTATGTGTGTGTTTGAGTATTGACATCCTACTTAGTGGAGGTGACCGCTAATAGGCAGTTTCTACTGTATAGGGTATATTCAAGTCTATCAATAATAAAAGCACATATGTTTGCATTGAGTATTGAGTTTCCCTTTAGTGAAGCTGCCAGTTAAAGGAAAGTTTTCCTAGTATGTAGGGTATGTAGAACGTCTAGCAATTCGATAACTGCGATAAAACCACATACGTACCTCAGTAAAATTGATATTTGTGCAAAACTTATTTTTGATGTAACGGTTATTCGAATAACTGTATTACTCTTTCGAGTATACACATTTTTTCTCGTATGCTTTATCATGTGTTTCTATGCATTTTTTTTTCTTATCTGCTTTTAATCTATGGTCCCGTTAGCATTTAGAAGAAGACAAAGTCATGCGTTTAGTAGAAAGTTGATATTTGTGCAAAGTTATGCATTTAGATTTTGAGCTCGACACGTCAACTGACCTCCAGCAAAAAGTGGTTTAATTTAGGAAATTGTTCATTTCTTAATGTAAAAAGTTTATATTGTTGCCATTTTTGGACTTTTTCGCGAGATTTTTAACATTATTGATTAAAAATGCCGCGTGCACTCGAATTAAGTGAAAAAGAGAAGACTCAAATTGAAACAATGGCTGAGTGTGGCGTTAAACTTGGCGAAATTGCCAAAAGAATTAATAGGCATCGCAATACAATTGGAAATTATTTGAAAAACCCAGAGAAATATGCGCAAACCAACCGCAAGGGAGCCGTTTCGAAAATAGACGCGCGCACTAAACGGCACATTCGAGCCTTGGCAACAGCTAAGACAATGAGTTGTGCACAAATAAAAGCGGAATTGCAGTTGCCAATAAGCAGACAAAGAGTGCAACAGATTTGCAAAAAAGATTTGAACTTGCAGTATGATGCAAAGGTGCACAAACCAAAGCTCTTACCAAGACATAAGAAGGCCAGGCTTGCATTTTACGAAAAGTATAAATTTTGGGAAAATGAATTTGAAAAAGTGATTTTTAGCGATGAGAAAAAGTTTAATTTGGACGGCCCAGACGGTAACCAAAAGTATTGGAGGGATCCTAGGCATCCAAGACAGACTTGCCATAAACGAAACCACGGTGGTGGCTCACTTATGGTTTGGGCCGCTTTTAGTGCTAGAGGAAAGTCTCCTATATGTTTTGTACCTGGACGGATAAATGCGCAAATGTATACGGATCTCCTAGAAAGTGAACTTATACCATTTGCAGAAGAGTTGCATGGCGAGGACTGGATATTTCAACAGGATAACGCTCCTATACACGTTGCGAAGTATACGATGTCGTTCCTGGAATCGAAAAATATACCCCTATTGCAGTGGCCAGCAATAAGTCCGGACTTAAACCCAATTGAGAACCTTTGGGGCATCCTGTCAGCAAAAGTTTATAAGGGTGGAAGACAGTTTGAGTCGTTGAAGGGCTTGAAGGAAGCCATTGTGAAAGAATGGGATGCCATCGACCCAAACACGCTCCAAAACTTGGTGAACTCCATGCCCCAACGTTTAGAATTGGTCAACCAAGAAAACGGAGATTCAATACCATACTAAAATAATAATTTTAAGTCATTTTGTTACTTAGTTCATTAATAATTTGCGTTTTTTCAATTTTGCACAAATATCAACTTTCTATGAACATTTTTTTCATTTAAATTTTTTATGTATTAAACATTTTATAATTTAATAAAAATTATGTTTTTCAAATTTCAATACCAACTACCTATTAAAAAAAAATATTGATAAAAAATGCGCCAAGTAAAAGTTAAAAAATAAACCAACAAAATATGATGCACAAATATCAATTTTACTGAGGTATGTATGTATGTGTGTGTGTGTGTGTGTGTGTGTGTGTGTGTGTGTGTGCATTGAGTATTGACAATTAGCACACATTTACAAAATTTCGTAACATTATCGCAAATGAGCGACCTCTCAACCCTCTTTGTCGCAGCAGCTGAAACACAAGGCCATTATGCAATCTGTCAACCCGTTTGAGTTACACACACACACACACACACACACACACAGAGAGACACGCACATACAAACACACACACACACTCAGTCGTAAAGAGAGTGCGAGCGCCATCTAGCGTCAGTATTCGATTGTGTCCCAAATGCAGTTTTGCGTGTGAAAACTTCAAAATGAATTACACACACACACACACACATATACTTTCATACACAGCGGCAGCAGCAGTTGAGTGAGTGAAACACACAGATAGCGAATACACAGAGAATGATAGATGCAAGAAACTCAGAAACTGGAGACGCATGAAGAAGAAGAAGAAGGGGGAAGGGGAGAAGCAGAATGCAGAGCATGGATATGGATATGCTAGATGTGCCTATGTGAAATGCCGCCTCTCGCTTTCGCTCTCTCTTGCTCTTTGTTGCTCTCGCTTGCTCGCTCTCTCTCTCTCTGTCTGTCTCTTTGGCTCTTCCTTTGTTCGCTCCCTATGCGACCCCTTCAACAACAACAACAAGAAGAAGAGGAACAACAACAGGGAGAACACAACATCGAACAGAATCCCGTGTTCCGTGTTTTCCGTGTTCCGCCCACATTTATATTCTCTGGTGAATTCAACGAGTATATAAAAGCGGAAACATGCTGAAAATGCTTACATAAGCAGAGCAATGTATTGCGTGATGGGTGACGAGGAGAGGAGAGGGTGGAGTGGGTAGAGTGGGCGCCAAGGGAACGTAGCCATTGCGCAGGCCATCCCTCCCCCCAACACCCTCTATCTTTACACCCCTTCTGTGTGAACTGCATACATTAAGCCGCAACAGCAACAGTAAATATTGAAAATTCCATATCCGTTTTGGATGTCAACTCACGCGACAACAACAACAAAAATATATGTGTTAGCAACAGCAGCTGGCGAATATTAACCCCTCCCCCTCCCCTCGCCACCCACATCTCATTTTTTGTTCACCTTTCTGCCGCAATTCGCCAAAAATCTACCCGCAAAAAAAAACTAAAACTTCCATGTGAAATAAATGAAGAGAGTGCACACACAGAGCAAAAGGAGAAAAAAAAAACTCGTAAGCATCGACAACAACAAAAATTCATCGCCCTCTAGGGGGCGCCACTGAGCCAAGAGCCAAGCAACGCGCTTCCCTCGCAGCATTTTTCGCTGCGTCTTTTTGAGCAACAATTCGCAATCTCCCACCATCCTCCCCCCCTTTGCCTCTATCCACTCTTACGTGACACCTCTCCTCTGCCCTTTTTAACGATGCTAGCTGATGGCCTCCAGGGCCCGGCAACAATAACAAAAACAACAAGACTCGACTCATCACAATTTTGCGGCATTTTACAACACTAAAAAAAGAAAAATAAATATATATTCTAATAAGAAGTGTATGTGGCATAAAGAGCAGGCATGTGTTGCATAAATGCTTAAAGCCAGCGGCAAAGCGGCGTATACATAATTTTTCGCATATTACGTATACGCTATGTTGTACAACAGTACAAAGTTCAAGGCATATTATGTAAGCAAACTGTTAGTATTATGATTTTATAGTCTAACTAATATAAAAATCTAACAAAATATGTAAAAAAACTGTTATGATTATTATTTTATAATATAACTAACACACAAATCAATTCAAACATGTAAGGAAACTGTTATTAGTATTATTTTATACTATAATTTTTATACTATTATTTTTTTTTATAGATATTTATATCAAAACAAGTGTAGGAAAAGAATTGTTTCAATATTTACAAGTCAAATCAAGAATAAACTGAAATGGAAATCCAAATCCAAATAAAATAAAGTCATTGTCAAATCACACAAACAAATTTTGAATGCCAGCTTTAAGGCATATTTAGGCAAAGTTTGCTTTACATTTATATTTACGGCTTTAAATTGAATTTATTATATGCACAAACACACACACACATATTTAAATTGACTTATTTGGCATTTAGAAAATTGTACAACTGTTACAAATTGTGACCCACATCTGATACAAGCACACATACTATACTATATACAAATACAAATACATATAAAACGCCCAGAGCAATTGAATCGATTGAATAAATACGCTCAACTCTTTAGCCAACTGTTTAAATTGATTCTATTTCTTCTTCTTCTACTTTGCTTCCTTCTATTCAAATGCATACACAAACACACGCTCACGAGCACAAAAAAGAGCAACAAAAATTGTCAAGAGGTGCCATAGTTCAGGCATTTCATTAATTTCGGATTCGCATTCGTTTTGCTTCTTCTTTCGTTTGCTCTTGTTGTTGTTATTGCTGTTGTGAGAGAGCATAAACAACAGCTGAGCCAGTAACGCGGCGCTCTCTGAACACAGCTGTTGCA
The DNA here is from genome assembly GCA_035046325.1 of Drosophila niveifrons. NCBI lineage: Eukaryota > Metazoa > Arthropoda > Insecta > Diptera > Drosophilidae > Drosophila > Drosophila niveifrons. The sequence continues at coordinate 4,958,969 of JAWNOC010000063.1, read as the reverse complement.
ATTGCTCGCTCTCTTTTTCGTTCTCTCGCGCTCTGTTAATGCTTAGACTGTTAACAGTTGCGGCCGCTGCTAATAACAGCCAGACTGTTAAGGGCAGCAAAAGATTTTTGCATTTTAGGTCAGGTCGCACAGCGCAACACAAATCTATGCAGCGACAGCGACAGCGACGTCGGCAGCGACGCATGACTAGTTTTTTTTTTTTAATGCCTGTTGTTGTTGTTGCTGTTGCTGTAGTTGGTGTGCCGCCGTGGCAAACTTTTTTTCTTCGTTTTCTCGCTGCTCCCAAGCTCTGCTCTGGCAGCGTATAATTTTCATGGTAAGTTCAATGAACTTGCGAATTTTTTGTTGCTGGTTTTTGTTTTTTTTTTTTTTTTGCCGTTGCCCATTACTATTGTTACTTTTGTTGCTATTGTTTTTTGTATTTGAATTTTTTTTGCTTTATTACAAGAGCGCAAAAAAAAAAATGGTTGAAAAAAAAAAGGCAAACGACGCGAGAAAAAGAGAAATTAGGTTTTCTTATTTGCTGTTTTCTGTTTCTGCTTCTGTTGCTTCTTCTTCTTCTACTACTTCTACAACTGCTCTGGCTCGGTGTCGTCTTCTTCTGCCAACTGTTTCTTCTGATTAGTGTTCCACTGCTGCTTCTTCTTCTTCTCCTTCTTAATTTCTTCTTTGCTGCATTACCAGTTTTCTTCTCTATGTGCATTTGTGTCTACAATAGTTTTTACGGTTGCTTTTTGGTCTAAACCTAAGTTCTAAACCATACACAATGTATTGGACTACGATATACCCTTTAAACTATGTGATCTTAACATTAATTTTAAAGAAATTGCTTGTAATATATTGTTTACATACTATTTATTAATATTTCTCACTGATTATTTCTTATAATTAAAAGAAAAAAATTATAGACTATAAAAATATATTTTCTTACACAATATTACTTTGCTAAGTAAAATAAAAACACACACAAAGAAACCTTGTAGATTACAAACACAAAGCTTTTGCAACATGATATTAACAAATAAATAATTCAGTCCTCAACTGAATAGACTGCAGACAAACGGTAAACTGGTATTTTGAGTAATATGAAGTTAATCAATTCTTTTTCAACGTCTTATTCGGATTTATAATGCCATATTTTCTGGTTTCAAGTTAACAAATTACTTCACTTGCCTTTGGCATTAATTTCTGTTAAATTCGAATTGTTGAATTCATCTAGTTTATTTTCAACATACGATTTAAAAGTCAATTTCATCAATTAAGCCAATTTCAATGAATTTGCTCTGCACGCAAATATTGTTTAAATCAACTTTTCATGATTGGTTATGCAAATGATGCTGAAATTGATATTTGTGAAAAGGCAAAAGCATATGGACACTTTTGTTTCAAGAAAACGAGTTCTGAACAAATGTCTTATTGGTTGGAAATGAGAAATCTTTTATTATTATAATCTTGCACTTATGGTCTTAGGTATAAAAACAAAAATAATTGGTATATAAATTGTAAATTTGGTCAACATAGCAAATTTTTTTTTAGTAATAGATTTTTGTTATTTTATTATACACTTTTGGTGTTTATATTAAAATTGTGTTTTGGAAAAAATAACGAATGTTGATTTTTATTGTCAACATAAAAAAGATTTCTTTTTATCATTAATTTTTGTAACTTTACTACAAACATTTATTATATATATTGATATTGTGTGTTAAAAAAAAACTAAATAATGTTGATTTTTATATAAATAAAAAATCGATAGAAAAAATACTTAAGGGCAAAACAAAATCAGAAAAAAATAATGATTTAATTAATTTTTTATTGTGATTTTTTTTATATATGAAAAATATAATTACAATTTAATTAAATTTGTGTTATTAGCATTGATTATATTTTTGTCCACAAAAAGAATTTGTAAATATTAGACGAATTTCAAATAAATTTCGACATTTTATAATAAACTATATGATTAATATTGAAGAATTTAAATGTATATAATAAATGTAATTCATAGCGATAAGAATGTAATTTGTACTCTCCCCGTTTTACAGATGTTTGTATGTCTGCAAGTTGCATGTGGCAAACATGGTGGGGCAACATATCACTTTCTCGCCAAGCTCCTCTCTCAGCGTTGTCTATCTGATTCACTTTCTGTCTGCCCCTTTTTTGCATGTTGCTATCCATTCTCACATTCGCACACTTTATCGATGACTTAACAAGGACACGAGAGAGGAAGGATAACAGTGCACAGTGGAAATCGAGGCGAGATGCAAGCGAAACCAGGAAAATGGCAATAAATGTGATCAAATCAAATTATACACATACATCAGTCCCTCTCTCTCTCTCTCTATATATATATATATTTCTCTCTCTCTCTCTCTCTCTCTCTCTCTCTATTTCTTTCTCTTTTTTTGCCTTCATCTCCGTTACGTTTACGTTAATGCTGCTTTTTTTTCTTTACTAACCTTAAAGCGACTCATTTTCCTTTGCTTTATGACGGGCATGTCGCTGCCTGGGTTTGTGTCTCTGCTAAGCTGCTTTGAATAGTGCTCTTCCTCTTCCTCTACCTTTTCTTTTCGGCTTTTTGGCTTTTGATTTAATTTTCTTTTTCACAAATTTGCATTTTTCACTTGTTTTTCATGTTTTGTTCGCAACTTCTTTGCTTTTCTGTTTTGTTTATTTCACTATTTAGCAACAACAAAAAATCACGCAAAAAAAATCAACACGCACCGCATAAACAAAATAAATTTCTTAGTTTTCAATTTGCAATTCTCACAAAGCTCTCACGCGCTCTCTCTTTCTCTCTCCCTCTTTTTCTCGCTCGCACACACACACACACACATACACATACAGACAACAGTCACGCGTAAGCTAGAGTATAACGACGACGACAACAACAACATATAATGGATAACAACTCGAAGTCGAACTCGAACTCGAACTGAAACTCCATTGAAGCGTGGCAATCAACTGAAAAAACAGTGAAAAACTGCATGCACTTCGGGCTGGGAAAATTGTGAGAAACGCCGGCGACGCGACTGCGACGCTAACTGCGAAATAGCGACGCCGTCGTCGCAGTCGCTGTCTCGCGGCTGCAAAAAAGCAAAAAGGCAAAACGAAAAAAAAAATAGCAGCAAACATTGCTTTAGAGGCGAACGTTGTGTTGTTGTTGTTGCTGCTGCTGCTGGAAAAGTGCAACAAAAGAAGAAAAAAAAAAAAAAGGGAAAAAGGAGCCAAAGAGAGCTGCCGGGCGCAGCTTCGTGTTACTTCTCTTTGTGCTTTGCCATTTTCCGGGCTCTGCCTTTTGGCCTGATCTTCGTAATCAATTTTTGTTCGTTCGTTTGTTCGTTACTTAACAGAGACAAGAACCATCGAATAAAAGGCGCGGCGATAATTCTTATCAGACAAATGAATGAGCTATAAATATATATACATATATAAGTATATATGTTTAACTATAACACCATCATAAATCTGGTTGCGTCTTACGCTCAATGAAAAACTCATAAAAATTAAAAAGCAGCGTCCACTTGACGCGTTGCTACGGCAACAACAGCGCAACTACAACAACAGAAAATAATACAACTGATTAACCATAAAAACGAATGCGAGACAAAAGCCAAACAGCCGCTAACAAGCCGGCTGCCATAAACTCTCACACACACACACACACAGGCACGCAGAAACATAGGCAAAGCTAAAGAGCGAATGCGAGAGCAAGAGCAGCGTTGTGAGCAACAAGAGAGAGAAATGGCTACAGACGCGCAAAGCGACGCGGCGACGTCGCTGTCAATGTTAAAATGGCTGCCAACAGCAGCGACCTACGACTACAACAGAAAGCAGCACAGCAGCATTTGTATGTGTGGTTGTAGCTGTGTTTTGCTTTTTCGCATTAGCCGGCAAAACGTCACTGTTAATAACATGCGGAAGCCGAGATACCGCAGATACCTTTTTGCTTGTCTACTGCTGCTGACGCCGTTGCTGTTATTGTGTAGAAGAGATGTTGACAGGCGCAGGGCAATTAAATGTTATGTTAGCTATGTTAGAAATATGTACATATTTAAATCATATATTTGATGATTCGAGTCTGTGGTAATATTTGGGATGCTATCGTTGATATCAAACGTGTGTGTGTGTATCAACATTTACACTAACTATAATTTGCGTTAATTTGCAAATTGAGTGAAACAATTTTTAAACGCCTGTATGAGGCGCACAGCAATGCAGCAGCAACGATATCTCAACTGTTAACAGCAGACTCCACTAACAGAGAAATGTTTGTTAACATGCTACCGTTTCGTTGCACAGTGGACAACAGTTCTACAAAATGCCATTAAAAATAAAAGTGTAAATTGTTGAATATTTAGAATACAAATTATGAGAAACTTTAGTTATCTTTGATATTTTTCTTAAATTATTTGTAGAATTCTAAATTCAATTGAATGACAAAAACTAGAGAAAATTAAATATACGATCACTGAAATGCAATATAACATTAAGTATTGATTATCTTTTATTGTTTACTGCTTTATTAACTTTTTAACTTTTAAGTCCATATTTATAGTTGATTTTTTTTTAAATATATTCTATCAAAATTACCTACATACATTTAAGATTTTTTATTAATATTTATGTTTACTCTCTTATCACTCAGTAATTGACCTACACTGGTAAAATTTAAGCCCTACAACACAGCTTTATCACTATTTATCATCAATGGTTTTTTGCTTTTCAACGCGAGTTGAATTTTGGCATATTTTTCACCATGCTCACCTCACCTCAACTCCCCATTCGCAACCCAAAAGCATAGACGTCGGTCTACGCGGCGCGAATGCTGAACGTCAACGTTGACGTCGCTGTCGACGTCGCCGTCGCCGTCACCTACGACGACAACGTCGCGCTTATCAGCTGTTCTGTTGCTTTCATTTCTTCAGGCAACCACAGAGACGTGGCAGACCCAGAGAACACAGAACCAGCCTAGCCTAGGCGCAAAAGAGCGACAAAGAGTGAGAGAGAGAAAGAGAAGAAGAGAGAGGGAGAGATGGTTGGGCGCACTGTGTGCAAAGTGTATGCGATATGGGGCGAAAAAGGCGTGGTGGTGTGATAGAGCAGAATGTATGCGGAGGAGGAGGAAGGTGACGGGGAGAAGTTAGTTGGTTTGGTTTGGTTTCGCATCGCAAATGTTTTGGGGTAGGGGGCCAAGTGCAAATGTTTCCCGTATGTGTGTGTGTGTTCCTGTGTAAAACTGTATGTACTACTTGCTGCGTTCTTTGTGCACACTGCAATGTTATGTATTAACTGTGTGTGTGTGTGTGTGCGTGTTTGGTGTATGCCACGACTTGTCACGGGGCAACAACTACAACAAACTTGCATGTGTAAGTGGAGCTATTCATTCTGAAGTATGCAACGCACACACACACACACACACACACACACACACACACACTTATATACTCCCATGTAAACACACATAGCAATGTGCATGTGTATTGGCAGCTTTCTTTTGCCCGCACATCTTTTGTACTCTAATTTATTTGCTTATGCTCTGCTTCGTCGTGTATTTCTTTTCTTCTCGCTGCCTTCGCTTTGTTCACAAATCTTAGGAGAGCAACAACAACAACAACAACTACAACATAGCAAAAGCAATGCGAAAAAAAGGGCGAAACGAATACAAAAACAAAAAAACTATGGGAAAAGCATCTTCTTCATCTTCCTTCCATCTTTCATTTTCTGCACAAGAGACCTTCACTCTCTTTCTCGCTCTCTCCCCAACAACAACAACAGCAACAACATGTATAATAAAGTTTAAGTTGTGTATAGCTGACAATTCCAAAGTGCAATAACCGTTTGGCCTGGCCTGGCTTTTAACCCATGTTAGCCGCTCAAAACACCTCGAAGCTAATCACAAAAAGTTTCTAGCCATATTTTCATTTTCAATTCTATTATGTTATTCCTTTGCTCGATTATGATTTATTTATCTATTTTGCTATTATTATTATTATCATGCATCATAATCACATTCTAAATATACAATTTTTTTAGTTCGTTTTTTTATTGTCCCTGTCTGTTTTGCGATAATAAGTACATTTTCTTTTCTTTTCGATTTCAAATACTTTCAGTTTCATTTTTGAATTTAAAAGCAAAAAAAAAAAACCTAATAATAAACTTTGATATTTATTTAATTTTCATTAATTTTAGATCCAAATTATCATCAAAAATAGTTTCCTTTTGCACAAATAAGTTATATCATAAAAAAATTGAATTATTTCCACTCTCTTATTGTTTATTGGTTGGTTGGTTTATTTTTGTAAATGTATTTTATATATACTTTTTAGACTTACCCTGACTCCGATGAAACGAGCTTCGAGCAGCTCCTGTTTCCTGGGATTCAGCGATGTTTGAAAGTGATCCATTTTTACTCCTTTTGCTTGGGTTTAATTGTCCGGTTTTTTTGCTTTTTTTTTTTTGTTGTTTGTTGTTTTTGGTGATTCGATTCTCAATTTTATTTAAGAAAATTTTTGTTTAATTTTCTGCTCCTTGCTCTTGTTCTTTAGCTTAGCAATTAATGCTGCTATGTTGTTTTAGTGCAATTAAAATGGCCTGGAACGGCAACAGCTACAACAATTGTCAGTGCCATGACGATTTGCTGGCATATTAGCTGAAAATTTGTTGGTTCTCATTAGAATTTTGCGACAAATAAATTTAGAACGGTATATCAAAAAAAAATATAGTTATATTCATTGACAAAAATCACTAAGAGATTGCATATTATTATTAATATTTAATTTATACAAAATTGTATGTTTTTTTAATATTATTTATTTACATTTATTTTATTTTAAATTAAAAATTTTTAAAATATAATTTTTAAAACATAAAAAAATTTTAATGCGAGATATTTCGAGTTTATTATTTTGAAGTTTAGAATTATAAATAAAAACATAAATTATTTGACTTTTTAGAATATAAAATTATTTTCAAGTTTTTGGTTTGCCAAAAAGTAGTTTAATGTTTCTTGATTACTTACTTTTTAATTAAAAACTGTTGGATTTCATAAAAATTTGCGTCGCTGTTGCCAATTTGAAAATGTTCACAAATTCCGATTGGAAAATTGCGATACAAGCCAAACTAGGGTTAAAATTGTTCAGTTCAATACAAATGCCCAAAATAATCGAATGTTACGCAAATATTTTGATCAATTATCAATGCCGGCTAAATAACATTGGATTTAGCATAAGCAAAAGCATTTCAGTACTTTATTTTTATTATTTATTATTATGTCAATTGGAACAATGTGTATTTATTCAATACATACACACACAACACACACTCACACACATACGATTGTAGTTTTTGTATTCGTATGGAGATGCTTTTGCTGCTGCTTCTTCTTTTTGCTTTGCTTTTGCTCGCCGGTCAATTTTGTTGTTTTGCGTTTCTTCTCTTGTACATTTTCTTTCGTTTTAGTTTTAGTTGCGCTGCCACAAAAAAAAAATTGAGTACACTTGCCGTTTTTTTTTCTCTTCTCTTCTCCCTTCTTTTTTCATAAAATTTTAATTATTGTTGACAGACAAATATGGGGGATCAAAAAAAAAATATATAAAAAAAAAATAGATATACTGCAACAAACACTTTTTTATATCTTTCACTCAAGTAGTAGCTTTTCGCTCTCTCTATGCTACTTTTCGTAGACGCTCTGGATTCGCGTTTTTCTTTGCTTGGCGACGTTTTTTTTTCGCAAATGCTGCGAGGTTAAGTTTTGTCTTTTTGCTTTTTACTTTGCAGCTGCTGCAGTTCGTTTGCCGTTTGGAGAGGAGCAAAGCTTTTGTATTATTATCAAGCTTAACTAATAACGAAACAAAACAATAAAAAAATTATCCGATTAGCAACAATTTATGCTGCTGGCTGCACACGCACTTAGCACAATTTGGGTTTTTTCTTTGAGTTGATTTTGAATGTTGTTTTTTTTACATTTTGTGTCACAATAAAAAAATTTTTTGCAGAAGCTCCACAAACGCGTCGCGTTGCAAAAATGTGCTAAAAAATGCGCTCAGCTGTCGTAAGGGCTGGCTGAATAAATATTTATCTATCGATAACAATCGTACGAAATGTACCCAGTAAACTCTTCGTAAAAGCTGTATCGATAACTGCAAAACTAATTTGAACTTTATATTTAGTTTTAACGTTTTTGGTGCTTAATTCTTAAAACATTATAAATGCATTTATTAGCAAGCCTTTAAGAAATTAATACGAGACATTTGGGTGCTAATTTAATTTAATAAAATGTGTAGCGCACCGAATCAGCTGATATTTAACAGTAGCGATAATTTGTACAGCTCGATAAAGTTAAACTATCGACATTAACATGGAAATGGACTGTAACTGTAAAAGCTCAATGCGATTATATTTAAGTGGACACTGCTTAAATTGTAAATTGTTTTTATTCATAAAAATGCTTAGGCTATAAAATATTGCAATAAAAGTATAATCAGTGCCAATTTTTAACTTATAATTTACAACTGCGCCGGAATGTTTCAAATTAATGTTATCAGCATTCACATTAAGGGTAACGGATATACTATTACAGAAATCCAAAAATCCAAATGTGAACACGGTATAAATAAATTTGGTCACACTGTTTAACGTCCAACAAATTGAATTTATTTGCAGCCATTTTTGGCGCTTGCAAACTATCATGTGTGATTCAATATTTGTAATTTATTGATATATTAAAATATTCATTAAAACTGTATAATGTCATTTGTAAGAATTAGTTTTGTTTCATAAAATCATTGATGTCTTGTGCATTGCAATGTAATAGTAGTTAGTATTAAATTCTATTTAAAGTAACTTTACTCTCTGAATGTATACACCTTTTTATAATATTTAACTATTTGTTTTTCCGAAGAATTATTTTAAACCTCTTGTTATTGAAGTTTATTTTAAGACATACAAAATCATTACAGTTTTATTAACAAACACTTTAACATTGATCTGTAATGTTAAAAGCATAAAAGTACTTTAATAAAAATACCACGAATAAGATAGAAATTGTTAACTAAAAGAATACATAAATTGTGTACTCTATTTATAATTTTAATTATTAAATAGAGATTTTCATTCAAATTTAACTACTGCTGACGCTTCGCCATAAAAGACAAATAAATACGGCTGATATAACAGAGTTGCTCTTATTCAAGTGAATCACTTGAACAACAATTGTGTTCTTAACGAAAGAATGGAACTAAATTAAAAGCTGGTATAGCTTGAGGCCAATTCAATAAAAATTATAATTATTATTGTGTTGCAAAGTGTTAAACATCAAATTGTAAACTCTAAACATTATAATTAATTTAAAGTTTGCTAGTTCAGTTGAAAAATACCTAAAAAATGTTTTATGGTATTTGGTATTTTTTATTGCGCAGGTTTGATTTCCAACCAACCGTGGTATATTTAGTAATGCGACTTACGGTCACACGGCATACAACTCTATTCAGTTCATTTTCGGTTTTTGTGCGCAGCGAGTTAACAATATTGTCAATATCGAGCCGTTCCGACATTCAATCATAAACATAATTCCACAATAAAAAGACGCGCTGCCAAAAGAATAGAAAAAACGCATAAGTAAACTGCGAGCAATACTAAATACAAACTCCACACAACGAGCAAAAGGCGGATATACACAAAGTGATTACGAATTTGTATGTTTTCATTGCATTTCTCGCCCCTTTCTTTAAATATAAGAGAATTTTTTTAAACTTTTTTTTTTATGTTATTGACTGACCTTTTTGTTGTTGTTGTGATGTATATTGTGTTATTTACCAAGTGTGTGTAATTCTACTCTTTGTTTGATTTTGTTGTTCCCTCTGTTTTTTTTTTTGCGAACGCGTCATCGTTGAGTTGAAGAAGAAAGAAAATACGCCAAAAAACGGCACAAAGTTTGCGCTCGATTTGGTTTATAGGGTTTTTTTTTCTAGTGTGCGTGCCGTGTGTTTAGCTGTATATGTGTGTGAATGTTTGTGTGTGTATGGTAGCTGCTGTACTATAATTGATTAATTGCCCAGAACGTCCTGTCTGCCCAACATCAACAACAAGAAAAATTTAGCAAAGCCGCCAAAAGGCGAACGATCTCAGCAGCCGATGCAGTAGCAGCAACGGCGTCGTCGTCGGTGTCAAAGAAAGTGCGGCCTAGCTGCTTGCCTCTGTGTGTGTGTGTGTGCGAAGCAAAAGGCAAAAAAAAAAAACCAAGCCCAATGCATATGCTTGTGTGTATTTATTTGTTGATGCCTCTGCTGTAGTCACTGCTTATAACGGGCGCCGCATGGCGCATAGCAAAAGTGAAATTTCTACTCGGGTTTCTTTATTATTTAAATTCAACAAAAAAAAATTGTTTTTTTTTCGGTTTGCTGCTGTTTGCCATTCTTTGTATGCGTATAATTTGCATTGTTGTTTGTCACTGTTGTTGTTGTTGCTGCTTCATTGTCAGTGGCAACGCCTCTGCTCTGATTTCTGCCCTCTTCTCTCTGTCATTCAAAATTGTTGCTGACTTTTTTATCAACGCTATCAGCGGAAACATTTTTGCGCCGCACCCCGCTTGACCTTATTCTACTCACACAGACGCAACAACATCGCACGCATACACAGTGGTACTCACACATGCCCGTACGCAGAGAAGAGCTGTCGGACACATACGCACACGCACACGCACACACAGACACAGTGCGTAGCTCCACTTCATGCATTGCAATCCGCCCTCTGACGGTCGGCGTCGCTGCTTTTGTCGTTTTTGTCGCCCATCGTTTTGTGTGTTCACATCTCACCCGCATTCGTTTTGCGCGCTGCGAATGAAGTTGACTCATTCTCTCGCTATGCGCATTCCATGTTCACATTTTTATACTATCTTTCTCTCGCTCTCTCTCTCTTCCTCTGTTGGTCGCTCGCTCTATGCGTTGCGCTCTGTTCACATGTTCTTCTGCCATAGTTTCTTTTTTTTTTTGCGCATAGTCGATCATTCGTTCACTTTATCTACTCTCAATTAATTTTCAAACAAATTTAATTACAATTGCATAGAGTTCCGCTTCTTTTGCAATAATTACAAAACAAAATGATTCAAATCGATCGCGATGACAATAGTTCTTATCACCCGCATATTGAAACAAGTTCAAGTTCAGTTTGAATTTTCTTATCTGCTCAGAAGTGTGTTTTTAATGCTTAAATATCAATTTTGTCGTGTGTAATATTTTATTATTTTTGTCACTCAAAAAGATTGATAAAATGTTGCGTTTCTTTGTTAGATTTGTAATAGTGGGAAGTAGTGTAATAAATTTCAATAAAAGTTTGTTGTGGTGTTAAGATCATTCTTCCTATTGCCATTTTATTTCCTTTAGTTGTTTAATACTTTTTAAGGGATCATTCAAAATGATCATTAAAATTGCTATAGAATAATAATAAGATTTTCAATTAAGTCAACTTAATCCCTAATCATTATTTTTTACGATCTATTGTGACTATGATTTAATTTTTGATGAAGAATAATTTCAGATCTGTTGCTGAAACTTGAATGTATGGCGAAATGTTATAATTGGAATCGCTATGAGATTTTTGAAGCAAAAGCTTCAAAAAGAGAGACTTTCATTTGTATTTCAATCCGCTTACAGGGTATCTTCAAGTGCAGTTCATCACTGTTACTATAAAGCTCTGTTCTAAGCCCCCATGTTGAAAAACTGTGTCAAAATATTATGCGTTCCAAGATGATATTATATTGATTTTCGATTTGCATTTTGTATTTAGCGCTTAATGCTTTCTGTTTCTCCTTTGTTTCTGGTCATGTGGACGCGGCTTTGACTTTTAGGTCTCGTGATAAGCGTTCATTGGTTGTTGCTACTATATTGGGCCAATGTTTAGCTTAGTGCTAACAGTAACAACAACAACAGCAGCAACAACAACAATTGCAAATTTAAATATTTCGCATCTATTGTGTGTGTGTCTCTCTTTCGCTCTCGTTCGCAATGACGTGAGAATGAATGTAAATGTCGAAATCAACAATAATGATAATTATAATGATTATTTATAATGATGATGATGACACAATTTTCATGTTGCTTTTGCTTCGTTTTCCGTCTTCTTCTTCATTTAAGTAAGCTACACTTTATAATTCTGCTTGTTTGTCCCTCTGTCAAATGATTTCCAAGTTATCGTCTCTCTCTCTCTCACTCACTCTATTTATCTCTCCGTTTGCTGCTGTCTCTGACCTGTCAAAGCTTCTTTCGAGCCATTTTGGTGCGCGCCGAAGCTGAACTAGCCTAATTTATAGCCATCAAGCTGCGATTTGTGCCAATTTCTTGACGCCGTCTTCCTCATTCTACAGCGACAGAAAAGACCCTATTAAAACAAAGTACAATAAAACCAAAAGAAAAACTATAATGAATATAGGAGAGAAACCCAGTTAACTTTAAATGTGAACAACAGTTTGATTGTTTCCTGCACGTATAACTGTCTAACAACAAAACAAAACAAAAACCCTATTTATACTTGTCCAATTTACATCTGGAAAAACAAAATCACAAGTCGAACCATGCACTTTAAAACCTTATCGCACAGCTTATGCAGCTGAAACTTGGTTATTTTTGTTGGTGGATAAGGTATTCAGCATTTTAGCACGAATTTAGTGCTAAATAACTGAGTTTATCTTTTGTCTTCAAGACTTAATGCATTAGCGAAACTTAAGATAACCGTTATCTCTTATTATAGTTTTGTAAGACTGCGAATACATATTCATATTCATATTCCTATTCAGTGCAAACTAATAGAGAGAAATGAGCTATATATCTTCAAAGTATGTATTCGAAAATAACATTATTATATTGCTAATCTTTCGCCACAATAGATTAACAAATTCTAATCACTAGCTTCATTAAATGCTACGAAGTTTATTACACTTACATTTTCAAATAATTTGTCTACATCGTTGTATTGCGACAATCAGATCAAAAGTACAATTAACTAATAATTCCCATTGAAAGCTTTTGTCTTGAGTTTCCCATGCGCGATCTTGTCAAAAGCTTCAGATCTTTAGGCTTGCGCAGTTTTTCAAGTTGCCCCCAAAGATCGTGCTAAGAAAGTGTGTATTGTAAGCGATATAAGCAGGGTAGACTAACTATATATACATATATATACGTACATATATACCTACATTATCTGCGCTTGTATTTGGCACGTCTCTTTCATCTTATCTTACAGAGAGATCTTCAGCTCTCACAGCTCCCTCTCTCTCTCTCTCGCTCGCTCGCTCTCTGTTAGTTGACTAGGTTTTAATTAAAGTTACTGGTCTGGCAACACTTCCCACGCTTAGATGTGAAAAATCACGTTATCTTTAGGGCAAAAATTCCACTTGTTTGGAGCCTACAACACAATTTGGCTCGCCTTGAACTTGGGCTAATAAAATGTGTGTGTGTGTGAGTGTGCGTAGAAAGTTGGGCGACTTTTGAAACCAGTTTTCGTGTGCTCATCCCAAAAACACAAAATGTGTCTCTATTAATAGCGACAATGATGCAAAAAACTAGAGATGAGCAAATGTCGCGCAAGTGCGAATAGTTCAAAAACAGCAAACAGAAGTAAAGCGAGCTTCAAAGCTTCAAAAAAGCTGTTTAGCATAAAGTGTGCATTGTTTTCGCTATCATTGTTGTTGTTGTTGTTCTTGTTGCTTTTGGGCTGCCACTTGACATTGAAAGTCGCCGCGACGCGACGCTGCGCTGCGCTGCTCAGCGCTGCGCATCAGAGCACGCGACTGCGCAGCTGCCAGCACGAAACGAATTCGCCGCACACTAAAATATTTTTGCCTTGTCGTGACTCACGCGCATTCAACGGCTTTCGTATCTTCCTCCTCCTCCTACTCCTTCTCCACCCTCTTGAAATTTTTGTTTTGTCACAACTGAGTGCACAGCACAGTAAAGTAAAGTAGAAAAAAAATAAAACACGAAGCAAAATAGCAGGCAAAAAAAAGACAGCAAGCATTAACAGTTAACAAAACGCAAAAGCAATAAGCAAAACGAGAAACATTTTCGTGTTGATCTTCTAGTAGTCTCTCTCTCTCTCTCGTTCTTTCTCCTACTTCTGCTTCTTACGCAGTGTCAAATGTGGCCCCAATGCACAGAGAGGGGGTCGCCATACATGCCACCAACATTGCCTAGGCAAAACTCTATTTTAAGTGGAATGCAAAAATAATTAAGAGAAGAGCAAAGAAGACGAGAATTCTTCGCTAATAACCAGTTTCGAAATGTCTAATGTCGCTAACGGGGGGAATTTAAATTCCATAGAGATCTGACAATAATGCAAATTCGAAACCGTTTTCAACGGAGCTTGGAGTCAAGCTTCAGCTGGGTTAAGCCGGTATTGCCCGTGCTATTATTATTATTATATGTCCTAGATTCCCAGTCACAGGAGTCGCTAATGTTTCTCATATGTTGTCCAGAAACAATATCAATTGATAATCGTTATAATCTAAAGTTTGTAACGAAATGTAAAAAAAATTCCAGAAAAGTTTTAATATTTTTGAAGCGAAATAATAATTTTTTTAGTTTTTAGCTCGAATACTTTTTATTTTTCAAGTAAATTTTGGCTCCCATTTTTGGTTTCAATTTACATTTACATTTTATTGAATTGCTTTCTACTTATGAAAAAATGCATTATAAAAGTTTTCGTATTAAATTTCAAAATAGAAAATTCTTATTATTTCCACAAACTTTAATACTTATTTTATTATTATATATATTATTATTGTATTATTATTATTATTATTATTGTATTATTATTCACTTATTTGCAAGAAATTCATTTTATTTTATGCTGGTTTTTTACTATGTTATTTACATTATTTATTATGGCTACTGGTTTTCAAAAATGTTTCGTAATCAGCATTGACTGCAAAAAAAAGAAAACATGTTTGGTTAACTACATTTCGAGTTTGCTGGTCACCTTGGAATTTGATAAACGACCGGGGAAACTCCAGACATTGAGATTGTGACGCATTCAATCGGTTATCGCAAACTATGAATAGAAATGATCTATCATCAATCTCGTCGTCACGCTTCTCAACAGCAACAACAATAACATAACCTCAAAAAATTTGTTGTGAGAGGACGCAACAACTATCAAACTATGTGTGTTAGATGAACTCTGGGTCAGAGATGCTTACAAATAATGATTAGCAAAAACATTGTAATCTGTCTGGCATTTACAAAAGAGGAAAAAGAGGTGTAGACACAGTTAGAGAAGTGTTCTCATCATAAAGATGATCAACAGGTGGGCGTGTCACAAGTGCCACTAATGAATGACAAGACGCATTCTCTCCCTCTCTCTCTCACTCTCTTTCAAACACAACATGGCAGCTGCTTATTCCATATCTCCGCATCTCCTCAGTGAACTAATGGATGCATTTTTGTTCACAACTACACGCCTTGAAGATTGTGGCAAGATTTTCACACACACAAACATATACAAACCACATAATCGCTGTGAGGCAGCAACAATAACAAATGTCGACGACAACTGGCAAATGGGGTGCATCATAAAGTGAAGCATAGAAAAACCAGATGCAGGCCATAGGCAAACTTCAAATACTCTGAAACTGCTCGATGTATTTGTCTTTAAAATGTGAAGCTTTTTCTAATCGATTTGCTTTGGCTTTCTATCAAACAATAACCATGAGTATTTAAGTTAAAATATTTCTTGTTCAACTACTTTTCATGCTATGTTGGTGAGCTAATTGTGAAACTACTTTGAAATTTAGCGCTAAACCATTTTTATGTCATAACTTGAACCATTTTGAAATCTGTTTTTCATGGGGAACTCTCTCCACTATTTCAGCTTTCTTTATTTATGGTTCATGAAATATCCCAAAATGTAGTTGTATCATTTTCAACAACGTTTTGTTAGTGTGCTGAACCACTCTTTAAACCAATTTCATACCTAGTTTAAAGCTAGGTTACATCATTTTAAAGCTTGAACCATTTTAACATTCTGTTATGGTGCTGAAACAATTTGTAAACCAATTGCAAGTATCGTTTAAAAAGGTTGAACAATTTTAAATTCTCTTTTCAATTGAGAACTTTTAACTATTTTGACTTTCTTCATTTTATACTTTTAATTGTAATGTCCACCTAAATTAGTGCTAATCTGTTTGAACTAATTTAAAACTTAGTTTGAACCATTTTTTAATTCTCTCTTCATAGAAAGTATTTCACAATGTTGGGTTGCTCTAAATAATTCAAAATTATAGTTTTATTAGGTTGCTGAACCACTTTTTGAACCAATTTAGAATACAGTTTGAATTATAATTAATTAGTTGATAATTCTTAAATATGTTGGCTTTCTAACTAATATTTAAAAATTTTAATTTCCCTTTCGACTAGTTTGAACCAATTTTAAAATAATTTTGAAACATTTTTTTTTAAACCTTTTCAAACTAATTTTCTATGTTGTTTATTGTTGTTTTGCATTACTAAACACTCAATTATTGCTTGTGTAAAGTGCTTGAAACTGGTTTTTAGCGAAGCGCTTAGAACCATATTTTTGAAACCATTTGAGAAACCAGTTGGAAAAACTCTATTAAAGTCTTTGCAAAATGTTCGCAAATAGCATTTCATAATTCCAAGTCAAGAATAGCAAACAGTTTTATGACGCTGAACCGCTTTGTTGGAACTGGTTCGTTGAATTACAAATTACAAATTCCATATTCCGAATTCCGATTGCGCCAGCTGCATTATGCATATTATTTATAAAGAGTTCAAAGCAGATGCAATGCGTATGAAGAAGTTGTAAGTTGTGGAATGTGTGTCTGGATTGCTGTTGTTGTTGTTGATGGTTGCTGCATGGCATTTAAGATGTTAATGGATCATCAGTGGAAGACACAAGTTCCACCTACACACGCGTCTGCTCCCCTATATACTTATATATATATCTCAACATAATGCCGGTTTATTGAACTTAATCTTGGCGGAAGTAAAGCGCAAAGCAAAAAAAAAATGCACTTCTTGCCATGATGTGGAGTGTGCAACGTTGTGGCAGCAATTGCTGCAGTTGTTGTTGTTGTTGTTGTTGCTGGTGTTGTAAACACTGCAAATGGCGCAGCGCAAAATAAAATGCAGCTCCAAAGTGCCGACATCGTTAAGAAAAAACAGCCCCAACAGCAGCAGCAGCAGCAGCCCACTGGCAATTGTCAAATACGCGGAAAAGAAAAAGTAAAACGGCGTTAAAACAATAACAATAAAAAAAAAACTGTGGCGCATATAAAGAAAAAGGAAATTTTCTTGCCTCTTTGGAGGTGTGGCAAAGCATTTTGCGGCAAATGACAAAATGCTGTTATATGCTGTTGGCCCCAAACAAGCAAACAACTTTGACAAATCGCTCTGCAAATGGCAATACTTGAAAAAAAAAAACTATTTCTCAGCAAAATCAAAATAAGACAAAAAACAACATTTACGCTCTTAATTAAAAGGCTTCGATCATATTTTTACGGAAAACGGAAAAAGTCGCAAGACTTTAAATGATCAAATCTTGTTCCACTTGCTAAAAGTTTTTTTGCGTTTGATCTTTCGCAAAAATATATTTCGAAATAATAAAGGCACATATTATGTTTTCTACTTGAACAGAGAAATAAAATTAAAGAAAAGTAAAGCAAAGAATATCATATAATGATTAAATATAACTTAGTTATCAGAAGCGCTAGGAATTGCATTTTAAAGATAAGCAGAAATATAAATAGAAAGAGCTGATTGAAGATAGGCAGGGTAAAGAAATTATTAGCTTAATACATTTATAAAGTAACATTAAAAAATACTTTAGTTATAAATTACAGAAATAACGATATTATGTATTAGTTTTTGCAAATTTCATTATAAAAATTATTCGACATATAACTTTAGCTAATAACTTTCACAAACAAATAAATAAATTTTGAATTTCAAATCATTTTTTTCTCTAATCAAATTGCTAATCAAGAACTTGAAGATTAATCTTTACTCAAAATAAAATTAAATGTTATGGCCTATGTTTTTTCACTTTAAATAATGTTCACCAAGGAATTACTCATATATTGATTGTCACGCCCTTTACAACCACGGATTAAAATAAATTCTTATAATGTATCAATAAGTGTGCTGTGTGGTCGAGTTATATATAAATCTGTTCTGTTAAAAACGAATCGTAATTGCTGCAAGAGGCAAAACGATTACCGCGAAAAAAATACGCCTTGAAAAAAAGCAATTTAAGATTTATATTAATTATTATTTTTTGCCTTTTTTATTTTATTTCATTCATACTGAAAATAATAATTGGATTTATTTTGATTTACTTTATTTATTTTCGATTTATTTTAACTTTTTTGATTTTATTGTAGATTAGCAAACTTTATGGAAGCTATGTTTTTTTTTTTTAAATAACATTAATTTTATTTATTTATACATATTTGATTTGATTTTATGTTTATTTTAATCGATTTATTTGATATTTTTATTTATCATTTTTCTATTCGGATTTGTTTTATTTATTTATTTTTTGAATTGGTTTTATGATTTTGAGATTTTTTCATCTATTTTAAAAAATTTTTTGTTTTTTCTAATTTTAATTATTTTATTTAAATAAGAAATGCACAATAACAATTGTTTTTATTTATTTGATTTTAGTTTATTAATTTTGTTAGTTTCTTACTTAGTTTGTTCATTTATTTTATGTATATTTTATTTTTTTATTTATATATATATTTTTTTTTATTTATATATATTTTGACTTCATTTCTTGGACTCCAAGCTGTTGTTAAATCTTGAAATCGATATCCAATTTGAATAATTGAACTCGAATAACGCGTGTGGCTTTGATTTGTGTTTTTTTTTTTGGGGTCCAGACAGACTGGCACTAACTGTAACTAACAAACATATTGGAATTGCGTCAAGGTTATAATCCAATCGTCGTCGTCGTCGTCTGCTGAAACGAAACAGAAACAGAAATGAGAAGCGCAACGCAACGCGCAACTAAAAATAAAAAGCCATTAATTTAACAGTTAGCTAACTAACAAACTGAAACCGTTGTGAGGAATGAGAAATGTAGTAGAAGTCGGAACAAAAGCAAACTTGAACACACGCAACACATTTTGCGGCGAATTGAGAGTTGAGCCAAAGTGAAGCGAAGAGATTCCCAATTGTGCTAAAAGTTGACTGCACTTTGTGCACTCTTCCTCTTCTCTCTTTGCTTCTTCTTCTTCTTGAAGCGCGTTCAACTGACCCTGAGGGTTGCTTTCTGTGCTATGCATGCTCTGAACACCTTCAACCCATGTTTTCTCCATCTTCTCCCTCCACCTACGCCTTTTACGCTCGAGTGCGTTGCGAGTGACGTCATCCGTGCAACCACCAAAAAATAATAATAAACGAAAGAAGAAGAAAACTCAAAAGAAACTTTAAACGAGCGCGCTCACAAAAATTATGAGTAATAAATAAGCGAGCATTTAATTGAGCTGCTTGCAAATATAATACATGTTGTATGTATGGTACATAAACCCCACAAGTCGCAACTATATATAGAGATATAGTCTTATACATCTCTGCAGACTCACTCGAGTACTTCATAAATTTTGCCAATAAGCACAACATCAACTGGCTAAGACTAGAACTAGAATTTTTGGTGTGGTTAGCCAAAAAGTCTGTTTAAAATCAATTTCAAGCAAATAAATTCATTTGGTGTCTGGGGTCTGGTCGATATTTGGCTAGTCGTTTTCAATATTATGGCAAACACAAGTCCAAAAGAGAATCGCACAATACGAACTCTGCATACACTTACTTTTTCTTTTCTATGTGGTTTTATTAAAAAATTGCAAATTATTTTCGAATTTTTCCGAATTTTGATTAATTTCTTTTTTTGTTATAAGAACTCCTATAAATAAATTGTAATTTAAAAGTTCCAAATTAATTCCAGCACTTAAGTTTTCTTAGATTTTTTTTTTTTTTTTTTTTTTGTTCAAGAATTTCTATAATTGAATTTACATTTTAATGTAAAACTTTTTCCAAATTAATTTAGACAGTTTCTCTAGATTGCTCATTTATTTATTTTTTGTTAAGAATTCTTTTAGATGAATTTTCATTTAAAAGATGTAAGTTATTTTGGAATTTTTTTTTTGTTTGGTTATTTACCATATTTTTTTTTTTTAGAATTATTAGAGATTAATTTTCACTAAAAAATTTGCAAATTAATTTGGAAATTTTCTTTTTTTTTTTTTTGCAAATAACTATTATCGATGACCTTTAAATATTTCTTAGGTTTGCTTACTTTAATCCTATAAATAAATTTTCATTTAAAAGTTATAAATTTTAATTTTATTTTTTAAGAATCTAGTGAACGAATTTTCGCTTCAACATAAAACTGAATTCAAAATGTTGTTAGATTAGAAATATATCCAAATTTTTTTTTAAGAATTCTTAGAGATGAATTAAAAATCCATATTTCAAGATTAGTGTAAATTGTCTGTCAATTTTTCTATTTCTGTTTTTAAATATGAGTAGAATAATGTGCACATATTTTCAAAAGTATATAAATATATGATTGCAAATAAAATTTTGTATCAATTGATGAAAAAATACCAAAAATATGCTAAAGCCGAGGTATCCAAGTTCAATAACTAAGAAAATATAACTTTATAGCAGCAAAATTTCAATGTCTTAAGTTTACTCTGCGCAGTTTCACTTTTGGCATTTGAGCCTAAGCAAATATTGAAAATTCATTTAGAGACTGAGTAAATTGAATTAACATATCCAGTTGCTGTCAGCCAAAATATGCAAAGTTCAAATTTTCTCACTTCTTAATTCAATTAAAAATTATGATTCTAAACACTAAATAGAAAGAAAAGACTTTTAAGAAAAGATAAACTATTTAAATATCGTGCTACAAAAAAATTTCGATTATAAATTTCACTGCTAAGTTAAAAAGTTCTTGCTTATTTAATTAAAGATGGATGGAAAAAGAGTATTATACTAAAGAAAAGCGAAAAACATTTGCAGTTTCGTTCGCTAAAGGAATTTCGATTGTTCGATGCTCGTGTTCGTTAATAGCATCAAAGTACTCGCAACTATTTTGGATTGCGAATGATATTAGCTTAGACTAGCTTCGCTGTCTGTCTGTCTGTCTGTCCGTCCGTCTGTCTTTCAGTCTGTCAGCATGCCACAATGACGTCATCTCAGTTTTTCCTGCGTACGGTAAAAATGAATTTCCGCAAACAAACAAATGGCAAAAATAGAGTTCTGCTCTCAGTTCTTTTCTTTTCTTCTATTCTCGCCGATGAAAAGCAAACGCAAACAGACAAAATGTTAATGCGAAAGGGTGAAGGGGAAAAATGGTTTTTCTTTTGTTTAGAAATTACCTCTGATTTTTTTTTTTGTATATATCATTTGTTTGTTCTTGTTGTTGCTGGTTTTTCTTTCAGTGTTATTTTTCTATTAATTTTTTTTGATTTTGTTAATCTTCACAAACAAATTTGCAACGTGGTATTTGGATCGTTCTCGAGATCAGCGTATAATTATTTGGTTTTTTGTTGATCATTTTTGTGAAAACATTAAAAATAATATGAGTTTGTGTGTGTCGTAAAAAATGTGTGTAAGCCACATGAAATTATTTATTATGCTTATTAAAATGGCATAAAGCTGGGAAAATGCCTCGTTTAAAATCTACGAAAGAAAAAAAACAACAAATAATTATAATACTGACCTCGAAATCATGAATTGCAACTATATATACAGTTTGGCCATGTGCCAAATCATCATCAGCGTAGCTTTATAAAGTTTTCTAATAAAGTTCCGTTTTGAGCTGAAACAAAAGTCGAAAATTTCCAAAGCTTGTAAACTTTGGTTAATTGAGCAGAAATAACAATTGTTTTAAACGCTGCATTTTTGTTGTTGCTTCAATAACTTTTGTTTTCGATATTTTTCTTGCAATTTTTCGTTGCTTCAATAACTTTTTTTTCATATACATATTTCTTACAATTTTTTTTTTTTTTTTTTTTGTATTTTTTTTTCTATGTTTTTCTTTCTATAGTTTTTCTTTCATTCATTTTTCCCCATAATTGCATGCATTGCATTACAAATGGCAATTTAAAAGCTTGGCCTTGGCCCACACACAAACGAAATAGAAAATAAACCAAAGAAAAAAAGGTACAACTGAAATTTAATTTTTAGGAAATTTTCAAGCTAAAAAGTTCAGTTAATGAAATTCGTGCGTCAGAAAATACAAGAGAATATTGCCGAATTTAGACTACTTAATACCCTGTAACAATAAAGTGTAGTCTAATAAAAGATTTCAAATGAAAATGAAGTAAATTGAATGTAGTATTCAAATAATTTTTTACTTGTACAAATTAAAAGTTTCAGTAAAGGAACTACAAAAGAATATTTCGGCTTTTAGGCTACATAATACCCTGTAAAAAAGTTACACTATTCACAAATCTATTTCAAAATGTATTTTTGGCATTGAAAATATATCAAATTTAGCATTGTATTAAATGAAGTTCTATAAACTTTATATACCATTCATTAAGCATATATATAGGGTACAAAAAGTAGCAATAAACATTTAAAATTCATAGAAATCAATAAAAAGGCAGCAGCAGCAAAAAACAAATATAAATTTCGAAGCTAATTTCAATTGCATATAAAACTCTAAAACAGCAAAAGAAATATACAAAAAAAAAAAAAAAAAATGAAGAATTAAAGTAACAAATATCTACTTATTATAATTCACTTAGCTACTATTAATACTTTTAGTATAAATCGTGGGCAAATGCCAAAAAGAAATAAATGAAATATATTGTAAAGATTCATTTCGATTTGTATCAAATTTTCACATGATTTAGTTGACGCTTTAATAGTTTGCAATACAACTATCGATGGCACAAACGCTGTTTTGATTACTATCGATGATTTCGACTATCGATAGTTCTTTAGCTCAACTACATTTAAAAAATATAAAAAAAAAGAAGAAATAAAGTAACAAATATCTACTTATTATAATTCACTTAGCTACTATTAATACTTATAGTACAAATCGTGGGCAGACAGAAGCAAGCAAAAGCCAAAAAAGAAATAAATAAAATATCGTTGTGCGAAGGAAAGATAATCAAAAATTGATTTCATTAGTTCGTAATTGCATTTGAAGCGAGTGAATGTGTGTGTGAGCTATGTGTGTGATCTATGTGTGTGTGTGTGGGATGGGTGTGAGTCAATGAGTGTGCCGGGCCCGGCGCTTTGAATTTAGCTGCAACTTTTCAATTAATTTTCCTGTCGCTTCACGCTGCGTATGAGTAACGTGCAATCTTGTCTAAAAATATTGCCTTTTTGCTATAGTTTATTGTTTCACTGCTTGTTGTTGTTGTTCGTGTTCTGCTTGCTATTTATAACGTATATACCTATATATTGAGAAAGATAATGGACAGTCGCATGCAATCGTATCAATCACTTGTAAATGAAGTGATAACTGCCATCATAACTATGCTTTCAATTGCTTCTCTAACATTGTGTTGAGCGCTTCGCATGGATTGCATAACACACAAGTTTATATCAATATTGAATGCTGAGATTAAGTTGTGTTAATTGATACAAAACGTGTTCTAATCTTAATTGGTTAATGATAACTTGTATGTGTGTGTGCTTTATATTTAGTGCAACAAGTATTCAAAGCAACTTCCTGCGTTTGTCTGATTAGCTAAACGTGTGGAGATTAAATATAATGGAAGCTTTATATTTTCTGTATGGTTTACAGATCATTTTAATTCTCTTTCAATATCTCCGACCTATATTTAATGCACTATTTAAATTGCTAACTTTTGTTTTTGATTTGAAGATACTTTTAACTTCGATCATTTACTTGTGCAAACATTCACAAATTGGTTTATATATCATTTTTTATACATCACTTACCCAGCTTTGTTTTCGTTTAAATTTGTTCGTTTATTGAAAAAGGTTAGACATAATTAAACAAACTATAATTAGCTAAAGTCTTTCTAAAGCACAGATTGCAAACGTCTTCGGCTTTTCTCTATATATTTAATTTATGCATTTCGAAACTATTTTTAACGGCGATAGTTAACGTCTCAAATAAATTACGAAATATATAAATTTCTCTGCTTTTGTTTAAAGTTTAACTGCGATCGTTAATTTTTTTTACAAACTTTAAATATATGTTATATATTTCTGTTTAGTTTCTTGTCATTGATGGTTGAAATATACTGTGAACATAAACTTTAACATACTGATTAACGTTCTTAGTTTTGTTTTTAAGGCATAGAAGACTATTATAACTTTCTTCAGGCATAAGGAGGCATTTCCGTCTCCATAAAGTATAGGTATTCTTGATCAGCGTTTACAGCCGAGACGATATAGTCATGTCTATCTGTATGAACAACTATGTAGATCTCAAAGACTGTAAAAGATAGAGAAATAATTTTGTTTGATTTCTGATCATTTTATTGCGATTACATAAAGTTTGTAAAAGTTATTGAAGAATTATTTTTGAATTTATTACTATATGAATATACCATATATAGTTATCAGTACTTTAGTATTTACGCTGTTTTGCTTTTATTCAAAATGGGTCGTGAGTATCTCGCAGTCGAGCTTTCTTCTTCTTTGTACTATATATACTGCGATCGTTAACTTTTAGAAGCCCAAAATATATATATTTCCATGTTTTGAGTAAAGATTGAAACTGCAATAGATTCTTCTTATGTTGTTATATTTCAATTTTTTGCAAATCTTACATTTTTTTAAAGAACTTTGAACTTTTACTTATATTAAACTTTTGTTTCAAAAAACTTCGATATTCAAAACTTCTTTATGAAAGTTAACTTTTCTTTTCTTTCAAATGTTTTTAGCAAAAACTTTTCTATATAAAATATAGCAAAGTATACAAAAGTCGACTACACTTTGACTTTAACTTTTCCATTCTTTATTTAAAACTTCTAAAAAAATTCAGCTTTTCGTTTTCAATTTTAAATCTAAAAAGTTTTATAGATTTTAGAAACTTAATTTGTTAAACTTCTTCAAACATTGAACTTTGCTTTTAAAATATAGCAGAGTATACAAAAGTCGAGTACATTTTTAGTATTTTCTTGCTTTTAGAGTGTTTTAACTTCAGCTCGATGAAGTTGTTGTTAGTTTTTACGATGTTGATGCTGATGTTGTTGTTGTTGCTGTTGTTGTTGCTGTTGGCGTGACTGTTAATTCAATTGAGAGTTGGGCGTGGGAGTTTTTGTTATTTTGTTTTGTTTTTTTCACGTGTATGTGTGTGTTGCTGATTTTCTTTTGTTTTGTGTTTGTTTCGAGTCTATTGATTGACGCGCTCGTTTGCCGCGATTACTCATACGCCGCGTGGCACTCAACCGAGTTGCTGTTGCTGTGTTCTTGTTGCTTTTTGTACTTGTTGCGCACGTTATTTTATTTGACAGCTGCTGTTTTTCGTTTTCAATTCCCGGGCGCGTCGCCATTGGGAAACAGCTTTAACGAAACCAAAACGATACTCATCTTGTGTGGCAACAACAACAACAACAACTACAACAAACAAATTCAAGTTCACTTTGGAGCGCGTTGCGTTACACTGCACTCATAATATTTCTGGGTCAGTTGCGGTTACCAATCCTTCTCATGTTTGCAATGCGGTTAAGTTTTTT
This sequence comes from Drosophila niveifrons, assembly GCA_035046325.1. Taxonomy (NCBI): domain Eukaryota; kingdom Metazoa; phylum Arthropoda; class Insecta; order Diptera; family Drosophilidae; genus Drosophila; species Drosophila niveifrons. The sequence continues at coordinate 4,933,279 of JAWNOC010000063.1, read as the reverse complement.
GCTTTTTTAAACAAAAAAAAACAAGTCGTTTGTTGGTTAAACACTCGGCGCTTTGCTTACGCAAACATCTAGCAATAGTATCATTTCAAATAAGTTGCAATTGCGATTATAACATTCGAACACTTTTGGTGGCCTGGCTGGCGCTATGAATCACTTCGAATCAACTCAGAAATTGTTTTGCGTTTCCGTTGCCACTTTGGACAAATGCCATGCTTAACAATTGAGGCTTGTTTACAGACATTATTCATGCAATTGCCTGATAACAACAATGATTCAAACGTTGTCGTAATTATATTTTTCGAAAGGGTGGAAACCATTTATTAACCATTTATATGTTTTTCTTAAGCGAAACTGCAATCTACAACAAGTTGTTTTAAAAAGTTTACAGATGCATGAATTGTTGGCTTTAGATATTTGTAATTTTAAATTATGAACTATCGATAGTAATTTGTACTTTTAAACTGTGAACTATCGATAATACTATCGGCAAATTCGATTGTTGTAATGATAATTTAGAGATAACCATTGCCGACTATCGATTGCATGAAATATGCGGTGATTAAAATGTCTGTTGGAAAAAGCTACCATCATCATTAAATGTGTTTAGTTTGTTGTACAGATTTATTTCGATTTGTATCAAATTCTCACAGGATTGAGTTCGTGCTTTAATAATTTGTAATACAACTATCGATGGCACTAACGATGCTTTAAAAATTTCTAAATGCAATTTTGATTATCGATAGTTCTTATTATTATAATTATATTTAATTTTCAGAGCATTTCGATCTTTGACTTTAAAATATTTGTAATTTATTGTTCCTTTAATCATGTCTTTGATGATTTGAAATTATAATTTTATAGTATTTACTAAATTATTTATTTTCGATTTGACAACTGAAATTAAAGACATATTTTGATTGCTTAGAAATGATATATTAAATATTTCATTTATTTTGACCTTACAAATATCTACAGATTATTATTTGTTAAATTTTTAATTCTTAATTTTCGATTTGAAGATAATTGAACGTGCTTGCAACACAAACTCTTGTTTATTGTATTAATCGCATAGCTCAGCTCAGCTTTTTAATCGAATTATGTAGTATCGATAACACTAAAGATAGTTTAGTAGACTATCGATTTTTCCACGAAATATCGTAAGGCAGAAATATATTTAATTTGCAAAGCATTTCGTTCTTTGACTTTAAAATATTATTAATATTCTGTTCCTTTGAACATGTCTTTGATGATTTGAATTTATGAATTCATAGAAGATACTTTATTGAAAATATTTATTTTCGATTTGAAGAAAATATTTGCCCTTATAAATATCTAGAAATTATTGTTTGTTCAATTTTGATTTCTTTATTTTCGATTTGATCGACTGAAATTGAAGACAATTTTATGTGTTTGTAACTCGAACTCTTGTTGAGTTGTTGCTCAGCCTTTTAATCGTATTATGCATTATGCGTATCGAATGAACATTTATTATTATGCCGCGTCTCTGGCAGCTGCTGCTGATGAATGAATGAATGAATAGATGCATATATATATACATTTGATAATTTGTTGAGCTGTTGTGCGCTTTGGCAGCCATCCAAATGGCCACGTGGCCAACAACTAGATATATATATGTATATATATAATATATGTTTATGTATGCTTGCCATACGTAATTTCACGCCTTAATTTATTGCAATCGATGATGGACAGACAGACAGACGGTCACAAAAGGCTAATTGCGAATGGCGGCTTCATTTTGGCCAGCTCTGCATTATGTGCTACCCGTATTTTACTCTTTCAGTTTTCCCCTCTTCTTCTTCTTCTTCTTCGTGCCCGCTTTGTTGTGTGTGTGAGTGTGTGTAAAAAGTTCATTCAACTTTTTTTTTCTTCATTTGTCGATTTGCGCGCAAAAGTGGCCAAAGCAGAAAACAAGCCAAGCTTTTTATGCAGCAAATACAAAAATAGTTGCCGTCAGTTAACTGTTTTGCTATATACCATAAGCCAAATGAGTAATGCCAACAAGTAGTCGTAGTACTCACATACATACACACACACACACACACACACACACACATACACAATCATCGAGCACATTCACAATGCAAACACTCTATGACGAACACAATTCACAATAATAAAACAAGAATTAACAACAATAAAATGTCGTGTATGTAGAACATTTGACAATTGGAGAGCGAAAGTGAAAAAAAAAGAGAGCGGCCGAGAGAAATTTATGCAGATCATTTCTTTATTAATGAATGCATAAATTAAAGAGATTGTAAATCAAGAATATAAATGAAAAAAAACTAGATTGAAAGTATTTTGAGTAGAATATAAAGAGAGTCTTCCAATCTTTTATTATAGAGCAGTAAAAGTTATCGATATTTATGATACGTGATTTAAAGTTCTCAAAGTAAAAGTGACTTGCTGATGCGCTTTTTGAATAAAAATATGGTATATGGGTAAAAACCAATACCCAAAAAAATGTATTTTTATTTTAGGTAAAGCTGAATCTTATAGGAATTCCTTATGAAAATTGCATAATAATAATAAATTCTCTGGCGGAATTTGTCGTATGTAATTTACAGAGAAAAACCATAAACTGAAAAGATTTGAAATATAAGTAAAGGTTATTCGTTTAGCTGTGAATTAGCGCTTTAATTAGAGCTAAGAATGAGTTTTGTAATTAAACAGAAAAGTAATTAAAACAGAAAAGTTTCTTAAAATCAATCTTAGCTCTTAATATTATGTTAATCTATAGCTATAAGAATAACCTTTACCTATTTTCAAAATTGCTTCAGCTTATGTATTTTTTCTCTGTAAATCGCATGCAACAAATTCCGCCATGGAATTTCCATTTTTATTATAAAGTTCGACCATAACTTTAAATTACAACTCAAAAATTGCAATTCCTCCTGTGAAGTGTCACTAACATCAGTTGAGTCGCATAACCAAATCAATGTCTATTAAAAGTGACCATGGCAGATGCAAAGTGGTGAATCAACTAATTTTTGATAGTGCTGACAAATTGACGTTGTTGATAAGCGAGAATTAACTGAGTGCAATTCTTTGTAAAACAGTGACTGTTGCGTTTATATTTTGTATAACAAGAAGTTAAAGAATGATTTCCTGATTTCTTTTAATTGCCAATGATTTCATTTGTTTTAAATGTATACTTTGTGAAATACTTATTGCATTTGAAATTGAAATTCTTAATTTGTATTTAATGATGTTATTTATTATTATCAAAAAGGAATTCTCGATGACTAAGTGCCATAAAAACAAATTACTTTTATGCTGGGTAATTTAGGACTTGCATTTTTTTTTTCAATTTAAAGTCAGCATTGTGACTTACTGTTTAAATAGAATCGTAATTTGTATAATCGTTTCACAACTCTTTGTAAAATTAACAAAGAGTTTCTTAAAACATTTTATGAAATTAAGCAAAAACAATTTATTTAGTATATTTAAATATACCAATTATAGCCTTTGGTATATTACAGCATTATTTGGTATATTAATTTGGTGTTTCGTTTTTTTTTTCACATTTCTTAATTCTTTTATTCAATGTTTAAATAGAGTTTTGAAATAAATTTCAAATTTTATTTGGAATTTTTTAATAAAAAATCTCATATACGAGTACGAATGAATAAGATTTAAACGGAATCTAAGTTATAAAAATCAGCAGTTATCTCATGTTTTTTCGTTTTTTTGTTGCTAATAACAAAAAGATTTAAAATTGATTCATGAAACGAGTAACTTCTAGTTTTTATCAATTTGAATAGAAGAATTCTCTAACAATATTAGGTATTTATTTTTATTTTTTATTCTCAAATATAAAATTTGCGCTAATAATAAAACATTTAAAATTGATTTAAGAAATAAAAAAACAACAGTTTTATCTTGTTTTTACCCAATTTGAATAAAAGAATTCTTAAATAATTTTAGGATTTTTTTTATTGTCAAATAAAAAAAATTAAATTGATTTTAAAAATAAAAATCAACAGTTATGACTTTTTTTCTTCAATTTTTGTATTTGTAAAATAAATATCTTTTATATATACATATTTCTCTTAAATATATTTTATATATTTCTCTTAAATATATTTTATATATTTTTCTTAAATATATTTTATATATATATCTTATATTTTATATCTTTTAATTTGGGAAATAACAATTTTTGCTTCCCTGCCGTGAACATAGATTTGTTAGTGTTGCCAATTGACTGTGTGTGTGCGTCATAGGCAAGTGTCACTGTGCTGTGTACTTAGTATGGGTCGCATATGTTTTTGCTGGTTATGAAACGAAACGAAACAAGAGGAAAGAAACGAAACGAAACGAAACGAGGGGAAAGAAACGCAGCACACGCAACGGGCCAAGTCAATAGCCCGCATATACAATATGAATATGGGACTGTGAATAGGAATGGGAATAGGAATAGGAATAGGAATGGGGATCGGTGGGGTAGCTTTATATGGCTCAATTGTTCAACGGTTGAATGACTTCAACGAGTTGGGTGAATAATGGCAAATAACAACAACAAGTACAAAACTTGTCGCCTGCCAAAAAAAACTGTTTCAACCCTTTTATTTATTTAATTCATTTTATTTTCTTTTCTCTCTTTACAGTTGCAGTTGAACAAGTCGTTAAAAGAGAGAGAGAGCGGAGGAAGAAGTGTGTGTGTGTGTGCGTGTGCCCGTGTGTGTGTGTGTGTGTGTAGTCCCCAATAGTCCCCGCCCGCACCTCGTTCACAGACAATAAATCGAGATGAGCAAGAAACCAACAGCCGGACCGGCGCTGCACAAGGTCATCATGGTGGGCAGCGGAGGCGTTGGCAAATCGGCCCTCACATTGCAATTCATGTACGATGAATTCGTGGAGGACTACGAGCCCACCAAGGCCGATAGCTATAGGAAAAAGGTGAGTGAAGTTTTGTATTAAAACAATGCAAAAGAAAAGATTTCATTTCAATTGTTCTACTCCTTAGGTTGTGCTCGATGGCGAGGAAGTACAAATAGATATTTTAGACACAGCCGGGCAGGAGGATTATGCCGCCATAAGAGATAATTATTTTCGTAGCGGCGAAGGTTTCCTCTGTGTCTTCTCAATCACAGACGACGAAAGCTTCCAGGCCACCCAGGAATTCAGGTGAGTCGAGTCATTCTCCTCCCTCCTCCTCCTCATCATCATCATCATGATGATGCGTCAAGTGCGTCGAGTATGTCAAGTGGCTGGCAGTCAGTCTTCCCTCAAGTGTCGCCATCGTCGTCTGCTGCCACCTGCAGCTTCCCTTTTGGGGCCAAAAGTGGGGCCACTTGTTCAGCCACTCACACACTGCGCCACAACTCACTAATTAGTTGAAACCGCAACGCGGATGCCGCAACGCAGCAGCAACGCGGCTTTAACATAAATTACGTATCTTGTATGCTAATGAAATCCTCGAAAGTAGACTCCAACACAAAACTGTCAACACCAAAATGGAATAGAGTAGCGATTATAATCCTAATTTATGTGGCAATCAATTGCAATCTTTATATGCTTCTTTCGTTATTCACTTTATACATATATCTGTAGTAGAGCAGTCGCTGTCGAAAAGCTCCAATTCCTTATGACGAATTTATAGATCACGTCTTTTAATCTATGTTTTCTTTTTATTCATGTTTCAATATCTGTGTTCGATGTTTTCACTACCTTCATTTTCTTGTAACAAATTTAAGGTGCCATTTTTAAACTGTCATTCTTTTTAACTATGTTTAACAGATACATACATAAAATAAAAGATGCACTATAAATTAGTAATTAGCTCTTGAAGCTAGAGAAAACATGCATTCAAATAACTGCACTATAAAAAGATTTTTCAATCCACGTTTTCTCTAACTTCAAAAACTAATACTTAATTTATAATGCATCGTTTTATTTATGTTTTTATATCTGACATTACTTATAGAAATTTTGTAAAGCATATCTTTTAATTCATGTTTTCAATACCTTATCACGAATTTATGGTGCACTTTTTCAACTTCATGTGCTAATTTTGCAATCCATGTTTTCTCCAGCTCCAAAAGATAATAAGTAATTCACACTTTCTTTTATTACAATGAATTGCTTACAACGAATTTATAGATGACAGCTTTTCGTCTATGTTTCTATAGCTTCAATTGCTTGTAATTATTGATGACTCTTTCAATCTATGATTTCAAATAGCTGCAATTTTTTTGAAACGTTCAATGTTTTCAATACCACAAAGTCGCATTCATACTGCACACTTTTTAGTTTATGTTTTCAATCGTTTTAATTCTTTATAACGAATTTATGGTTAATGTATACATTCAATAGCTCCATTCATTTTAATAGATTTATAGTGCATCTGTTAAACTAACTTTAAATTGCTTCAATTTCTTACAACGAATTTATAGTGGAGATTTTTTGAACAATGTTTTCAATAGCTTCAAGAATTAATAAGTAATATATAGTCTTTCTTTTTAGTGCAAAACTTTTATTCTATGTTTCGATATAATGAATTTATGATGCTTTTTTATTCTATGTTTTAAATAGCTGTAAGAGTTAACAAGTAATTTATAGTGCATCTTTTTATTTAGTATGTTTCAATTGCTGAAATTCCTCACATCGAATTTTTGGTGCAATCTTTAAATAGACATCTTCAAATCAAATCTTTTGATCTATAATTTATGGAACTTTTTCGAATATATATTTTCAAACGATATGAAAATAGTAGAGCAATAGAATTTTTGACTACACTGAGTTCAACAAGAATCATGACCAACAAAATATCTAAAGAAAAATGTAATCTGTATGAAATTTAATTCCAAGCGAATACATCTTGTTTCTTTTTGATTTATTTTATAATATAAATTTAGAACATTAAACTTTATAAATTTGCTATTAACAACATTGTAAATACTATCTGAACATTTTTTGATGATCAGCTAGATAAACTTAAGGTTAATAAGCACTTTATGCAAATGGTATTTCAAAAAACCAAATGAGCGTGCTCTATATACATAACATATATTTTGGACAAATTAGAGACTATCAGCACTTTCAATACCAAATGTAATTAGGCCTTTTTTTTAGCTGTTTGGGTCTAGAGAACCACCCTCAGGCAATTTGAGTGCCCTTTGACCTCATTCCGTGCATGAAATAAGCATAAACAGGAAACACAAAAGGCACTTTACTATATACACAACATATTATAGGTGTGGAGGAGGGAGAGTATTATGATATTATGTAGAGTAGGGTATAGACTGCTGTCAATTAGAATGTGTTGACTGGGTGTGGTTGCTGTTGTCTCTCATAATATTGAGTTGTTGGCAGGTCGAGTGAATGTGAGTCATCATGCTTGAAGCCAGTTGAATGTGATAAGCGAAGAATGAGACGCTTATCGTCGTCATATTAGACTTAAGTAGTATTATGAGCAATTATTTATCCCCACTTATTCTCTTATCAACATTTTAGAGAACAAATATTGCGGGTGAAGAATGATGAGAGCATACCGTTCCTGCTGGTGGGCAACAAATGCGATCTGAATGACAAGCGCAAGGTGCCGCTCAGCGAGTGCCAGCTGAGGGCGCAGCAGTGGTCGGTGCCCTATGTGGAGACCTCGGCCAAGACACGCGAGAATGTGGACAAGGTAAGTTGGCGATAATTGCTGGGCAATCAAAAATACCATACGATATATATTGCGATAGTTGCGCGATCGGCGAAGCGAAGTCTGCACGACTATCGATGTATGTGATATATGTAACTATCGATGTTACTCTCGATATCTGCTAACTATCCATCGATGTTACTATCGATATATGGTAGCTATCGATGTTGCTGTCGATAGGTGGTGTTTATCGTTGTTGCTACTGATAAGCGGTAACTATCGATGCTACCTTTTTACATATGGTAACGATCGATGTTTCTATATATTTATGGTAACTATCGAAATGAGGTAACTATAGATGTCACTATCGATGTTACTATTGATGTACGGTAACTATTGATATGTGGCAACGGTTGACTTTACTATCGATATGCAGTAAGGATCGATCTTATTACTGATATATGGTACTATCGGTACTATCGATATACGGAAACTATTGATGTTACTATTTATATATGGTTACTATCTATATACATACAGTAAAGATCGATCCTACTATCGATATACAGTAACGATCGATGTTACTATCGATATGCAGTAACTATCGATAGTTTGTGCTGCTTCAGCAAACGAGAGAAGATCTTTCTTCCCCACCTCTCTCTTTCTCTCTGATTCCCACCACTGCTCCCCTCCCATCTTGTCTGTTGTTATTTCTCTCCCCACTTTTGAAATGCCACCATGGACATACAAATATTTATTAAATCAAAACATTTGCAGGCTCTTCATCAATTGGCTAAAGCGAGCAAAAAAAAATGAAAAGAAATGAAAAATGCAAAAGATGCAAATACCAGAGAATATATCAAATTTGTAATCGTTAATTAATGATTTTTGAGCAGAGAAATCAGAAATCGAAATGCAAAAATTTGTCGCACACACATTTTTTACGTCTCTCTTGATTTGTTTTCAATTTTGTTTTGTTCCTATGATTTTTTTTGTGCCCATCAAATTTATTTGTTGTTAATATTTCGGTGTGTTTTTGAATTTTGCAATTACCGTGAACACTGATTAAAAGCAGCAACAACAATAAAAAAAAAATATCAAATCATTAGATTCGCATAATTTACGTTTTTTTTCTCTTTACTTTACGATTCACACTCAACATTCTTATCAATTGCTATTTTTTGTGTTTGTTTGTCTGCCACTTTTTTTTTTGTTTTTGTTACCTGCAATTCACTTGCCAAATAGTTTATAGCCATTATTGTTGTTTTGGCCCAACAATAAGCACACAACCATTAAACACACACTCACACATCAATCTTTATATGAAAGCAATTGTAGTTCGTTTATGCCATGAACATGCTTTGATTTCACGTAGAACTAAGCGGCAATTGCGGCTTATGATTAATATCTGAACCCAAATGAACTTTGATAATAACAATAAAAAGACAAAAACAATTTATTTACAAGAATTCTTCCCATTATAATTATTCAAGTCTTCAGAGTAGTTCAAGTCTAAAGTCTATCAAGAAAACTACCTTTTTAATCGAATGTATCATCGCCATTGTCCTTATTGTTATCGTTTTATCGATGTTGTAATCGTAACGCTGCTTGCCGAACAATAACAACAGCAACTACAATAAAGTTGAACCAGTTGATAATTATAATTTTAAGTATATAGTTTAATTAATCGTTTTCAGTTTACTTCATTTACCTTTTCTTTTTATTATTTCTAATTGTGTTTTTTTTTTCGCTAGCGCATTTCACACGCTCTTTTTTCATACTCATCAAGAAACAACACACAAAAAAAAAACAGCCAGCTCTCTCTCTCTCTCGCTCTCTGTCTAACTAACTAACTCACCTCTGTATAACTATCGTATAAATATAAAAAATGATTTGCGTTATTTTGACAACTAAATATATATATATGTATATGTGTATATTCGTATGCGATATATATATGTGTGTTTGTACATGTATATTTTATTCCCATCACAATTGCAGGTATTTTTTGATTTGATGCGCGAAATAAGATCACGAAAAACCGAAGATTCGAAAGCCACGAGCGGGCGTGCTAAAGATAGATGCAAGAAGCGGAGACTTAAGTGTACCCTACTTTAGGCATTAGGTGCATAAACAAAACAATTTTACAAGCTACCAACTATCAACTACCAACTAATACTACTACTACCAACAACAAAGATAATTGAAAAAAAAAACAAAAAATAAAATACACACTACTAATTACTTACTTACACCTTATGTGACCCGTATTTTTCCACGTACTCTCTTAGCTTGCCCTCTTTCGCTTTTGGCTTTTTGCAACACTAAAAAACCACTTTAGTTTCAATCTCCTCTTTATTTTCCCTTCCCTTTACTTACACTAATTTCTCTTGTATTATTAACTTATTTATATTGATTTATTAAATTGTATGTTTTTCGTTGTTGTTTGAATTTGAATAGAGTTGCAATTTTGCAAACACCACAAAATCAAAACAAATAACAACAGTAACAACACAATAACAAACAACATTTATAGACTAACCAGCTGATTGAAAAGAATTCTTATGAGCTCTGCATGTTTTCATTATTCAACTGTAATTTGTACATTACTAATCTTCATCGTTCAATTTCAATGTGTCCTTACAAAGTGTAATTAAAATAGGAAAACTTAAAGAATTAGAACGACAATTCAAAGAAATGACAGTTCAATTTCAAAACATGCATTTTGCAATCGATATATTCATCGATAGTAACTATTAATTGTAGCAAAGTAAAATGTACGGCCAAATCTGTTTATAACTGCCGACTAACGAAAAGTTTCTTTGTCGTTGCTTAAAGCTTTGCCAAGCTTTCACTTTTAAAACTTTGCAACACTAACAAACGTCCAGCACAATTGGCAAGAGTAGAAATTGAATAGGGTTGCTTAAAACAAACAATTTCAGTTTAAAAAGGTATTGAAATGAATTAATCGATAGTAATAATGAAATTGATCGATAGTAATCAAATAATGATTGACATTAGTAATGTATTTATTGATTATAGTAATATACTTATCGGTAGTAGTAATATTGATCGATGTTGTTCATCTAGTCATCGATTGTATCAATTTATGTATGGATAGTATTAATCTATTGATCGATAGTACTAATGAAACTGATCAATAGTAATCAAATATTGATTAATAGTAGTAATGTATCGATCGTAGCAATATATTTTTCGATAGTAATTATATTTATCGATGATATCAATTTATGGTAATCTATTGATCGATTGTAGCAATACATTAATCGATAAAAGTAATATATTAACTGAGATACTTGAGATGGCAATGAAAGAAATGCCAAAATTCAACTTAATGAAATTCAACAAAGCAAAAGTACACACACACGCTATCACACACACCTACACACACACACCCACACACACACAGCTGTACATAAACACTCATAGAAGAGTAATATGATTGATTTAATTTGAGTATGAACTTGGCACATTTATTAATCAAGTACAAAAACCCTTGATTTTTTTTTTGGCTTTATTTGACATTATTTTGTTTGGTTTAATGATTTAATAACTTTTGGTTTGGCGCTCGTATTTTGCATTTAATACAAATTTAGTTTATGCTTTAATGTTAAGACAATTTCTTCTTCTTTTTTTTATATATATACATATATATTTTTTTATGGTGTATGAAACTTTTTGCTTTCGGTTTTTAGCCATTTTTCCAAATTCTGTAACTATAGATACAAATTTTAACCCGAAACAAAATGTTTGATTTGAAACGGCGAGAAAAAAGAGAGCATTTTGTGATTAATCTATTGTTTGTTTATTGTTTAGGTATTTTTCGATCTAATCAGGGATATTTCATCACGCAAAAAACAACGTCAGATGGACGTGAAAGAGCCGACAAAGCCTTCTCCTTGCTGCCAATTGTTGTAAACATTCAACAGCGACAACAACAACAACAACAACTACAACAGTTACAACAAGAGGAAGACGAACAACAACAACAACAACAATAATAAATAAAGCAACTGCAGTTGAACAAGGCCGCAGCAGCAGTAGAAAAGCAATGGCAACAACATAACTAACAACAACAATAATTGAGCGTTAATAATATTTATAAAAAAAAAACAAAACAAAACACAGATAAACAAAAAACGAAAAAAAAAACAAAAACAAGCAACAACAACAAAAATTTGTATCAAAATTATTTGCAACATTTCAACGATGATTAACATTAAATAAATTATGAATTATATGTAATATACATAAAAATATATATATATATATAAAAAATAATAAATATATTAACAACAAATGCAACTATTATTTAGGTAATAGCAAATGGCAACAACAAAAACAACAACAACAACCACAGCAAAGCCAGCTTTTAATTCATAATTTATCGACATTTCTTTTCCTACGCTACAAATACAAGCATACAACACACACACACATACATATACATATAAAGTGGAGCCTCGCCAAAGCGAACAGTGCAATCAAACTACTTTATCGAAGCTCCACAGTATTTTGCTTAAAGGATTCAGTTGTTTATTATATCTATATATTTTTTTTTATATTATTATTATTATGATAATTATTATTTTGTTCGTGTATAAAGTAATAGCAAAATGTTAAACAATAATAAACAAAAAAGAAATGAAATGAAAGTAAAGTCTACACACAACACACTGAAAAGCTTTTTATAAATATTATACAAATACAAATACAATACATAACATACATAATTATATAGTTTAAAGTATAATTGTAAAATGCAGCAAAACAACAAAACAAACCATTAACAAACTCCCAATCTTTAATTCATAAATACCGAAATAGACTTTTTAGAATCAATGAAGATGAAGAAGAAGAAGAACACCTTAATTCTAATGCAATTTTTGTAATTTTCTAAATAACTAAAGAACAAACAAACAAAAAGAAATCATTCAATATAAAAAAACTATCTTGAATAATTTGTAGCTGCTTTGCTTATCAAAAGCAATTGATTTACTTTTTCTATTATGTTTTTTTTTTTTGTTTTGATGATCTTTGAACAACTATAAAATCGTATTGAGAAATTATTAAGATTATGCATACATCAATATATTTTTTTTTCTTGCAAACTGCATTCTGTATTTTAATGTTTAAGCTATTATTATTATTATGATTATTATTATTATGATTAATATGATAATGTTAAATCTAATTATTGTTAAATATATAAGTTATGCAATTGATTTACCTTGATTTCTAAACACTCTGAAACTGAAGAACTTTCAACTCTCCGCATTTGACAATATTTCCTTTCCATTTCCTTTTCCTATTTATTTATTTCTTCGTTTTCTTTTCTTTTCACCCTTTCTTGTGTATGATAAATCGAGAATCGAATGTTGCTATAAATTATATACATACACTATACTATATATAGCGTATATATATATATAGAGAGAGAGATACATACATATATATTGATAAGAGCAGCCAACACACACACACACACACATTTTTAGTGCTCTACTCTCGCACACACACAATACACACACACACACACTCTCCTCCTCCCACACGTTGAAGAAAGAATGAAAGGAATGAAACACAACACAGTACACACACTGTCCCATACTTATATATATATATATGCATACATATATCGGAATCTAAATAAGTAACAATTTTTTTAGCAGCAATAGCAAAGCATTTTTTTGATAAACTATTATTATAATGATTATGAGTAAAACTGGATTAAAATTATGTTTAGCTTGGAAATAAACAAAACAAAAACAACAAAAAAAAAAACTATGAGAAATCCTACAACAATGTCTTTTATTTATCATTAGAATTGCATTTCACTGTAGATTGGCATTCAAGGACTTCCAGAATAATGAAAGATAATGATCAAAATTGATTAAAAATATTCCGAATTTCATATATTCAACAGTTATTCGGTCATTTAAAAGAAGGTCGGGAAAAGACGAAACCGATTTCGGAAGAATACAAATTCTTAATCGAACTGAGAGAAAAGAACTTTGATGCACAGAAAATTTGCTGTAACTCGTGAATGTCGTTGTGTATCCTGGCATATAATGTAGCAAACGGTGCGTATTGATGAGGCCAAAGGATATTCCATTCGTTATTATTCTCGAGTTAACCTGGAATTAGCAATTTTGGTCGGTTTTCTTTTCACCCCAAGTGCTGGAGTCAGAGATGATCCCATTCTTTTATGAGGCACATCGATAGAGCAGGTCCTTGCGATCCACGCAACATGTGACGTTTAACTATGCTGTTGGATATGGCCAAGTTATGAATGATTTTCATTTGCGATAAATACTTTATGGGTGCCCCTTAAAGTATGCAATGCAAACGCATAAATCTCCACAGAAAATTCGTTTTTACGCCATAACACGCACAAATCCTTAAGGATCTGTAAGGGACCTACCTTTTTGTAATCAGAGTAACCAGCACTATCGATTGGCATTCAAGGATTTTTAATATCCTTTCAATTATTAAACTCGAAATTTTTTCAAGGGTAGGGTATAGAAAAAATGCCAGAAATTCCAGAAATCCGCCGTATCTCAGCCATTTGAAGGACGATCAGGATGTCCTTTGGCACGAACATAATCCTAGTCAATAGTCATCGATTGACATAACTCCAAGGACGAATATCCTTACAGAAGCTGAGATAAAAGGACTTTTTTGTATACAGAAAATAGGCTATAACTCCCGAATGTCCTTGCACATCCTGGCAAGTGATATGTCAAACGATGCCAATTAATGAGGCCTATTATCCTGCCAAAGGACATTCCAATCGTCCTTGTGGTTCTCGAGTTATCCTGCAATTGCTAATTTTCGTACATTTTCTTGGCCCTCGGGTCCGAAAATTACAAGTGTTGGATTCTTAGATAACCCATTATTTTTTTAATGCAAATCTATAGAATTCGTCCTTGCGGTCCTAGCAATATGGGTCCTTTGAAAATCCGGCAGGATATGGACGAGCTAGGAGCATTTCTTTAAATTTATAGTGGCAGCAAAAAATTTTGTGTAGCATACTTTCAGGTTGAGCTTATTTCAATTCAGTTTGCAACTGCGACACATAGATGGCGCTGCTAAGCAACTTTTACAGAATTTTGATAGTTTATTTTTCCCCGTAGCCCAAGTAAATAATGAAACAATTTCCATTTGCTTTGAAATCACTTTTTATTTTTTTCTTGCATTTTTGTTTTCTTTACACATTTATAGAATATATATATATATATATCATTTCTCATATATATTTTTGTTTTATACTCATTTTTGCATTTTTTTTGTTTCATTGTTTATGCATTTAAAATTAATATTATATGTTACATTTACAGCTAAAAGATGTTCGTTTTGTTTTGTTTGTTTTTTTCTTCTTCTTAATTTTGTGTTTTTCTTTTTCAAAATTTATTTAATTTTTTTTTGTCTGCTTCTTCCATTAATATTAATATATAACCTTTTGTTTGTTTTTGTTTTGTTTTTCATTCATTTATAATTTGCAATACTCCCGATTTGTTTTCAACTTTAAATTAGGTAAATAAAATAATAATAATAGCATTTCTAAAATGAAATCGTTTAGTAAAAATTAGAAAAAAAAAAATATATGTGTTTTCGTATTTATAAGAAAAACAGAATAGAGTAATTGTAAAAGCTAAAATAAAGTATTATGTTCATTACTTGGCTACTTACAAATATCATTAATTAATTAATTAATCAATTAATTTAAATGAAACATATATATTCAATTATTAATTAACTAATAAGCAAACATATAAATATGCAGATCTTCATATCATAAACGAACAAACTAGATACAAATTAATTATTAATTCTTTTCTCCTTTCTTCTTTTTTTTTTGTAATTTTAATTTTTGTTATTATTTTTTACATTGATTTTTATCGTTTTTTGTTTTGTTGTTGTTGTTGTGTGTGTTTATTTTGATTTTGTTGTTTTAGAACTTACGGCTAAGCATTTTACATGTACATTTAAAACATTTACACAAACATTTAGGCTTAGACACTAAATTGATGTTATTCCTTTTTTTTGTTTTGAAAATAGATTCCAACTGCGTTGTATTTTTTTTGTTTTGTTTTTGTTGTTGCATTTCTTTAAAATGTGTGAAAATAAATTTTTGTATTGTTTTTTTTTTTTTGTTTTAGTTTTTTTTTTTGATAATTGTGTTTTTTTTTGTTTTTTTGTTGGCTCTTTCAGAAACTATTTTATGGTGAAATTGTTGAATTTGCCAGCGATTTGTATATATTTATTTTATTTTTTGTTTTTCTTTTTCTTGTGTGTGTTTTATTTTTTTTTTGGATATAAGTATATTTGAACAACTTAAGATTGGGTTATTTAAATGACCTGTGCCAAAACTAAACTGTGAAAAAAAAAAACAAAAGTATATTTACACAAAAAATATGAAAGAGAAATTCACAATATAGTTTATGGTTTCTTGTTTTGCGTAGTTTTTTCATATATTGATTTTGTTATTGTGTTTTTGTTTTGCTTTTTTCTACTTTTACTATTTGCATTTTTTGTTTTTTTGTAATCGTAATTGTAGTTTTTTTTTGTTTCTCTTTTCAAATAAAACTTTTCTGTGTGTTTTTTTTTTGTGTTGTTGCAATTCTTAACTTCTTCGGATTTACATAATAAGTTTTTGCTATTATTGTTCTTATTATTTTTTTTATTTCTGTTTTTTAATACTTTTTTTTATGTACTAACGTACGCGCACACATATACAAACATACACACACACACACACACATACAGACAGACAGACAGACAGACGCACACATGTTTGAAAAAAATGCTCCAAAATATAATATTTAGTTAGTTTTTAGTTGATTTTTCTCCTTTCTCTCTCTCTCTTGTTGTTTTGTTTTTTTGTGTCTGTCATAGTTATACATAAATATATATAGTATGTACATATACATATAATATTTTAATGTTATCCCTTTTTTTGTTTCTTATATTCTTTTATATTTATTTTCTTGTATATATATAAATATTCCAATATTGTTGTTCTTTCGAATTTTAATAACTTGACGTAGAGCTCTTAAGGCGTTAGGTTCAGCTTTCTGCTCTCCAAAACGACAACGAAAAATGTTTAAATAAATGAGAAAAATAAAATTGAATTTAAACTTGACATTTTTCTACAATTCTCTATATATTTTCATGTGACTTTGCGCTCTCAAATACATTTTAAACCATTTGAAAAAAAAAATGAAAATCTTTTACTAAGAAGTTATCAGCTATTGTCTATCGGGTGGGAAGCAAGAGCAAAGCGCCTATAGCAGAGTTTTGCTTAAGAGGTGGTTTTTTTTTATTAATATTTGTTAATATGTTTGTGATGTATGCTTTGACAAAAAAGAAATTCAATTCAAATTCGAATAAAAAGAAAAACATTGCTTCTATGTTATTTTTTTGTTTGGTTTGTTCTACAAGACATTCAATGTATGTATGTGTCTTGGCTACATCACTACTACATAGCTACATCCACACATACACACATATGTACATACATACATACATAAGATATATTGAACTGATTAAGGTTCTACACATTTTGAATACATCAAGTCTACATCGGTTTTACATTGCATCCCGGGGGAGGGGAGGGGGGCGAAGTTATTACAACTACAACTACATACACAAGCACACACACACACACACACACACATTTAGCAGTAAAACTCTGGCAAGGAAGCAGAAAAACATTTTGTGTTGTTGTTTCGCTTTTGCTTGGTTGGTCATAGAGTATAGAACTATATCTTATTCACTCACACACACACACACACACACTTGCATACACAATATCTAAAATATTTTGTCACAATATTATATGTTATATGTATAAATATGTCTTTAGGTTCGGTTTGTCACATCAATTTGCAAAAAAAAAAAAAAAAAAACAAAATACCAAAAAAAAAAATATATATATATTACAAAAAAAAATGGTAACATAATTCGATTGGATTGTTCTTTAAGTTTAAAGTACTACACACACATACACATACATAAGATATATATATATATATATTAACTATATACCACATAGTTGTGCAAGTATAGTATATATATATATAGTATATAGTATATTATAGTATATATATTTAGCATAAAGCGTTACCCATTTTGGTGGTTTCTGTTACAACAGCGCATTTTTTCATCTTTTCACATTTTCCTTTGCTTTTCTTTTCCGACAAAAATTTACACTAAATTCTAAAAGTAGTTATTGTTGTTGTTGTTGGTGTTGTGTTTGTGTGTGTGTGTTTGTGTGTGTGTGTGTGTTTGTTGATAAATTCAATGTGAGCTACACATACAAATGTCAGTTGTATATATAGAGAGTTTTCATACATATATTTCATAGAATAGTCGCTTATACTTTACATGTGTGTGTGTTATGTGTGTGTGTGTGTTGTGTGATGCTGTTGTTGTTGTTGCTGTTGTTGCTGCTGCTGTTCTGGTTGTTGTTGTTGTTGTTCTAGTGTATAAAATTATTTATTAAAAATAATTCCTTTTGTTTCGTTTTGTGTTTTTTCTTTTCTTTTTGTTTTCTTCTTGTTTAAATATGTATTTCATTACTTTCTTTTACTTTGTTTTTTTTTTGTTGTTTTTTGATTTTCAAAATCGATGCTTAAATGTTGGGCGGAACTGTTATGTTTTGTTGTTGTTGTTGTTTACTGTTGTTGTTGCTGTGTGCGATTGTTGTTGTTGTTGTTGCTGTTTGCTTGTTAAATGACAGAAATCGAAGAAACATAGAAGTTCGATATTTAGTTAGATAGAGAGTGAGAAAGAGATAGAGATAGAGAGTCAAGAACAAGTTAGCTTCTTGCTCTGTTTTCATCTTCTTCTTCTTGTTGTTGTTGTTGTTTTTGTTGTTGTTTAAGGTGGGAGCTGTTGCACACAATTCAGTTGTTGTTTTACATTTTGTTGTTGTTGTTGTTGTTTTAGTCACAATTCTTGTTGTTGTTTCCGTTGCTGTTGCCTCTACTGTGCCGCCGTGCCGCTGCGTATCAAGAAATTGTAATTACGATCCTTATCCGCCTGATGGAATCCAGCAGAATGCGCTATAACATCAAACAAGACGATCAATTCATTTCACATTTTTGCACATTTTTACATCTAACTAAAACTAAGAAGTATGCAGCCGAGTGTGCTCGACTCTGAGATACCCATTTTCAACAATATACCACAAAATACCAAAAATATACCAAAAATATACCAAATGGTACATAACAAATGCTGTCGAAAAAAAATTAGACCTCCATCTCTTATAGTCTCCGAGTTCTAGGTGTTTATACATACGGACGGACAGACGGACATGGCTAGATCGTCTCGGCTGTTGACGCTGTTCAAAAATATGTATACTTTAGTTATAATGTTAGTAAGTCATAATGCCCTAAGAGCAAAACAGTGCTGTATTTGTCTTGAAAGGAAGAAAAAAATCTAAAAATATACCAAATGCTATAATTGGTATGTCGATATTCTATTACATTTATATATTATACAATCCCCTAAGAATATACATTTATACTTTATGCAGTCGAAGATAACTCTTTCTGCTTGTTACATACACAAATTTCTAATACTTTTCTACAATAGACAAGAAAAATGATATAGATAAAGAACAATAAATACAACAAGTAGTAAGTAAGCTCTACTTTTTGTATCTGCCTCTTACTTGTCTTACTTCTTGTTCTAGTCTCAACTATGCTTCTGCCTCAAATAGTTTTAGTATTTAGTAGTGCTTATAAGTATGATATTTTGTATCAATCAAGAAGCTGAGCTCACCATTAGCGGCTGCAACAGTTGCAGCACTCGGTGCTGTTGCGGTGACAATGGTGGCGCCACCGTTGAGCGCGCCGCCAGTGGCGGTGGCATGGAACTTGATGTTCGCGCTACGTGTGGTGCCCAGCAGATGTGTCGTCGCCGTCGTTGTCGCTATCGCTGATTGTGTGTGTGTGGGGGGCGATGAGCCCGCCGATGAGGACGGCGACGACGACGATGACGATGATGAGCTGGACGATGACGATGATGATGATGATGACGACGACGACGATGACGATGAGGATGATGACGATGAGGAGCCAATGAAGGAGGCCGATGAGGAGACGCCGCTCGACGACGAGCTTGGCGATGGCGATGGCGTCGATGGTGTTGGCGAGCCACGTGTCGTCGTCATCAATGTGGTGTTGTTGTTGTTGCTGTTAATGGTGGTGGTGGCACCAACAATCACATTTGGACTGCCAGCCGGGCTGCTCGGTGAGCCATTGCTGCTGCTGCTGCTGTGGTTGCTGTGGTTGCTGTTGGCCAAGATGCTGCTGCTGCTATTCTTGAGCAGACCCATGGCAACAACTGTGGCGGGACTTTGTTGCTGTGAATAGCTGACTGCAGCGGAGGTAACATTGTTGCTAATGCTGCCATTTGATTTGCTGTTCTTTAATGCGCCAATTGCAACAACGCCGGCGGGATTCAATTGATAACTGACTGCGGTTGCATTGCTGCCATTGCCATTCGTGTTGGTGTTGTGCTTGCTGGCGTTGCTCTTGTTTATCACAGATGACATGGTCGTTGTTGGCACACCAGTCTGAAGCTGCACAGCGCAGACAGAGACAGCGACAGAGAATTGATCAAGTGAATATGAAAGAGAGAGAGAGAGAGAGAGCGAGTGATTAATTGTTGATTCAATCAATAGACGAGAGCAACAGTTGTCATCACAATCTTTAAATACATAAGTTCAACGATGGCAATAATTCAACTCAGTTATTATTATGTTATTACTTCTCTTAATGTAAATATTTCTGTAACAGTTGCTTTTATTACTTCTGTTACTCTAAAAATTTCTGTTACTGTTGCTGTTATTACTCCTCTTAATGTAAATATTTCTGTAACAGTTGCTTTTATTACTTCTGTTACTCTTAACATTTCTGTTACTGTTGCTGTTATTACTTCTCTTAATGTAAATATTGTTGTTAATGTTGCTGAATATGTTCCTGTTAAAGTTACTGTAATTTTTCTATTACTGTTGGTGTTATTACTTCTCTTACTGAAAATGTTTCTGTTAAAGTTACTGTAATTTTGCTGTTACTGTGCATATTTATGTTACTGTCGCTGTTACTATTTCTTGTTCTGGTTTTGTAATTACTTTTTCTCCACAAGAAATCGTTTTTGATTTGGAGTTTTTTATGTAGAAGATTAAAAATTTGCCCTTTGTCTTTTCTTCATTGCCACATTTTTATAGATAGCATTCTTAATAAGGAATATATAAAACTTGCTCTAGCTGTTTTAAATTATAATTTTCGTTTTATAGCTTTAGTTTGGGTATATTGTATTAACTATTCACATTTATCTCTTCAAATATAAAGTGCGCCCTCATATCATCATATTTTTGTAACTTTCATCTAAAATTTTAAATATTTGTAATAATTATTATTCATTGATTTGACTCAAAATTGAAATTTAAACTTGAAAGATGCAATTAAAGCCAATAGGCATATATTTTACGTATTTTATTAATTACCATATTTTTTAAAATTCTTCTTCCTAGCAAAAAAACATTTTAATAAATAGAAAACAATCCTTAAGGCATATTTTCTATGCAAAACGAGCAAAACAATACAAAATTGACAGAGTGATGGATATAAAGCTAAAGCTTCGCGATTAAATTGATTTTTCTTGTGTTTGGTATTCCAAGTGGTATTTTTTTAGTATACAGATTGAACAAAACGAATATCAAAGTGATATTTTTCTTGGTATACAAATTGAACAAAATGAATACCGAAAACGGTTGTTTTGTGTGAAATGTGTGCGATTATTGATAACTGAATGATGTAAAGTGAAAGCTAAGCCAGGAAATAGCCGAGTTGAACTTGCGTATTTAATAATTGATTAATAACTGAACTTACACCGGTGGCACAAACGGTTGCGGTGGTGCCATCGAACAGTATTGGTGGCGCTGCACTGCGTCCTCCAGCTGATCCCGATACCGATACCGATCCCGATGCTGGCGATAACGATGCTGATGTTGTTGCTGTGGTCGCCAGGCAAACGGCCTCATCTTGAATGCCACAAGAAAGAGAGAAAGAAAAAGAGTTAGAGTTACAAATTCGATAATCAAGGAATTGCATAAGCTGAAGGTTGTCATTGCGAATCGAAATGATATGCACAACTTGATCTACTTTTTCACATCATCGCGATATCGATCGATAGCCATGCAAATGTGCTCAGTGCTTTTCATGGTTGCACAAGTACAACGTAGACGAGTAGTAGACCACAACAGTTGATTTGAATTGCAGCTGAGCTGAGCTGGAAAGATCTTTCGCCTTCGCCTTCGCCATCTCCTCACCTTTATCGTTCTGTGGAATGCTCTGGGAATCCGCCGGACGTCTCAGGCTGTTTAGACGCTTCTGTAGCTCAATCTTTTGCTTGGCAAGCTGCTCGATTTGCGCCTCCTGATCACTAGCGGACTTTGACAGTTGCTAAAGCGAGAAGTGCGGAGGAAGAGAAGAGTGAACTCGATTAGATAATCGAATAAATTGGATAATCTCATTGCACTTACCTTGACATATTTGTGCGCCTTGTCGAGTATTGTCAAGTTGGATGTCTTTTTGCGATCCTCATCCTTGAGCGGCAGCTCGTTCTTCAGCACTTCGTAGCAACACTTGAGATGGAATCGTCGATTCTTTTCCAGCTTGTTGTGCATATCGCGCGTGCCAGCCCTAACATCAAAAACACCATGATAAAAAATCAATTGAGAACGAAATTAGGAATATTATAAGAATAAATCCTACAACTAAATCAATAGCCAAAACTAAAGAAATTTATGTAAAGCTTTGAAATAACAACACTCTAAAATTGTTATTTTTTGCCCCTTTTACTATTAAAAAGAAAAAAGATACCAAAACTGTGTGCAATGCTATAACAGTCTATAAGCTACTCTTTAAATTTTAAGTTCTTTACTCTTCTTCTTTATCTCGATAAAATTGACAATCAGACAGTTTTTTTTCTTTCAATTCTTCCCACTTTCAATAAAATAGCAATCATATATTCTTCTATATTATTATATGAAAATTGTAATATTATTATTAATAACCTTATTACTCTATTCGTGTTACTATTACTAGAAATGGTAATCTCAGTGTTACTGAATATATTTCTATCATTTTTACTATGCAAATTTCTGTTACAGTTGCTATTATTATTTCTTCTAATGTTAATGCTACTGCTAATATGTTTCTGTTAATGTCTGTGAATATTACTGTACTGTTACTGTATATATTTTGTTGCTGTTACCATTTTTTTTGTTATTGTAACTGTTTCTGTTTAAGTTACTCGTATTTCTCTGTTACGTTATTTCTCTGCTACTATACAGCAGTAACAGAAATATTCAAAGAATATTTCTATTATTCAAAGAATATTTCTATTACTGCTGTATAGTACTAACAGAAATATTCAAAGAACGTAACAGAACGCCATATGTGACTTAAAATATTTTTGTTACTGTTGCTGTCATGATTTCTGTTACTGTTAAAAGTGCAGTTAACTTAATTATTTCCGTTAAAGTAAGTATTATTTTTCTTTAACTGTCTGTGCATATTTCTGTAAAATGTTACTGTAAAAATTGAGGTTACTGTTACCTTAAATGCTTCTGTTACTGTTACTGATACCTTTGTTATCATCAATTATCAATTTGCTACTGACTGTAAATACTTCTGTAAATATTACTAACACTGTTACTTTAAGTATTTTTGTTACAGCTGATTTATGTTACTGTAAAAAGTACTGTTATCGCTATAATTTCCTTTTAAGTCGGTATCATTTTTCTTTAACTGTTTGTATGATTTCTGTTACACAGAAGTTGCTGTTATGATTTCTGTTACAGTAAATATTTTTTTCTAAAGTTACTTTTATTTTACTGTTACTGTCTGTAAATAATTCTACTACTGTTACTATATTTCCTCTGCAGTTGCATGTTTCTGTTAAAGATACTGTTATTCATCTTTTACTGCTTCATAACAGTTGCGGCTATGATTTCTGTTACTGTTCTTTCTAATAGAGTAAATATTTAATTTTAAAGTTACTTTTATTTTACTGTTACTGTCTGTAAATAATTCTACTACTGTCACTATATCATAGAATTTACTTATTATCTTTAGATTGATAGATTGTAAATAAATAAAGAAAAAACTGTTACTATACATATTTCTTCCAACAGTTGCATGTTTCTGTTAAAGATACTGTTATTCATCTCTTACTGCTTCATAACAGTTGCTGTTATGATTTCTGTTACTGTTCTTTGACAGTTATTGTCAGTGAACAATTCTGTTACTGTTACTATGAATATTTCTGTTACTCTTACATATGTTACTATAGATATATTTTAGTTACTGTTTTTGTGTGTTGTTTGCCACACTTACCCATTGCTATTGGAGCTGATGGTGCGTCTGCGTCCGCCGTGCGCTGTCAGCTGAGATCCCGTCACTGGGGCCGATGAGGAGACTGCTGCTGCTGCCGCTGCCGCCTGCTGCTGTTGCTGCTGCTGGGCATTGAGTATCTGTCGATAGGCGGCAGAGTTGGCGCTGTTGGCGCTGCGTGCGCCGGCGGCGCCAACGAAGCTCATGTGCGCATCCTCCGACGATGAGCCGATGAGCACACTCTGCGTTTGTGCTGAAAGTTTATGGGAGGACATTGAGTAGGAGCGAATTCTGGCGGGCTCGACCACCTTGCGGGTGGCCACCGGCGGTGGAGTGAGTGGGATTTGTGACTTGTGTACGATCACTTGGCGCGGGAAATTCGCCAAACCGATTAAACCCGTCGCTGTTGCTGCTGCTGCTGGCGTTGCTGCTGCTGCTGCTGTTGCGGTTGCCGTTGCGGTTGCGTTGGCTGGGGCAAAGGCGCCTTTGGCGTCTAGCATGAAATACTTGCGCGGTAACTCGGAGGCAGCCGCAGCCGTCGCCGTTGCCGTGGTGGCCCACTTATGCTTCAGCGTTGCCGCAATCGGTGGTTGCTGTTGTTGTTGCACCTGATGAGCAGGAATCGTTGCCGATGTCGAAGTAGCAGCAGCAGCAACTGACCCCGAACCCGAACCTGAACCCGATCCCGTTCCCGCTCCCGTTCCAGCTGCAAGCACCACAAATGCGGAGCCATCAAAGCGACCCGCCAACTTTGTGGCAGCTGCTGTTGCTGATGTTGTTGCTGCTGCTGCTGCTGCTGTTGGTGTTGCTCTGGCAACTTGTTGTTGTTGTTGTGATGGTAGGGAGAAGGAGTTGGAGTTGGAGTTGAAGTTTGACGAGGAATTTTCATCCTCTAAAACAAAAAAGTATAAAATAAAAGAAAACAAAGAACAAAATAAATAAATAAACGTAAAGAAAAAAAGTTGAAAAATAGCATAGAGTAGACAAATAATAACAAAAAAATGGGTGGCATGATAAATGGCAAATCAGGGCAGAGAAAAAATCAAAATTTCTTTACACAAATAAAAAAAAAATACAACAAAAGCACAATTAACAAACAACAAGCTTAGACAATATAGAGCAACAATAACAACAGTGCAAGTGTTTAATGTTTAGGAATTCATAAAATGCTCAATGAAACAACTTTTGACCTCACAACTGCAGATTTGTAGTATTCTAATACTATATTTGGACTTATTACTTCATAGTTGCTTTGGCTGACAATCTGGTATATTTTGCACTCTTTAGTATATATTGAATGTCGTACCATATCAATATACCATATATACCATTTGGTATATTTAAAAAAAGAATGGTATGGTTTATTATTTTGGTATATTTTGAGAAATATATTGCTATATTTTGCTTTTAATCAAAATGGGTAGCGGGTATCTCACAGTCGAGCACACTCAACTGTAGCTTTCTTACTTGTTCCTACTTAAGATTGCAAAAGTATTTAAAATAGCCTTTCGAAAAAAAGTACTGATATTTATATAAATTTAATGTAATAATAAAACTATATGAAGTTTTTTATGAATTTAAGGAAAAAAAACTACGCCCTTTTAAAAAATGAAATTTAAAATTTTTATCTTAAGTTTGTATTTTGAATCCTGCAAATTAAGGCACATTTTTGTAAAACTTAAATCATAAACAGAAAATTGTAATAAAAAAAATTTTAGTTATAGAGCAAATAAAAAATTTGAATGGCCAAGAAATATACGAATTTGGACTATGCGATATTTATGTATTTTACAGTTTTCTGTATTCCCCCTGTTGCAAATGCTTTAATAACTTTTTTCGTTTGCAGTTTCATATATTAATGAATAATAATGGCGAAGAATTTAAACAATTGCATAGCATTCGAAACACAAATGAAACAAGATCTATTCATGTCATCATCATTGCACATTAACATTAACTCGTCTTAAACCTTCTGGGCTTAAGTTCGAGGAGATGCACAAGAAAAGTCACGACGACGCTTTGCTTTCACGCTCTCTCTCTCTCTCCAACTCTTTCACTCTTCATACGCCTCTTTTATTGCGGTAACAGCAGCAACAACTTTGAAAGCTGCACATTTTGTTAGGATTTTGCTCTCTTGCATTCTCTTTTGCGCGCGCTCTCTCTCACTGTCTGCTGTTGTTGCTGCCGGCGTCGCTGCTGCTGCGCATTCGATCGCCACGTGCGTATGCATATCACGTGGCTGTAACGACGAAAGCACCGCCCAAATGCAAGACACACACACACACATATGCATGTATGTATGTAGTACATACCAAGACGATAATGTCGATATATCCACTTCTTTTTGGGCGGCGCCGCTGCTGACGTCGACTGCAACTGCGTCACCGATTGCGTCGCTGCTGCTTGCTGTGTTTGTTGTTGCTGGGCCAGCAATAAAGTTTGCAGCGTATTAAGGCCGCTCAGCAGCTCAGCCAGCAGCTCGCGTTGTATTGACAGATAATCGATGTGGTTGTTACTGTTGTTGTTGTTGTTGTTGCTGCTGTCTTCGTGACGTTGATGTGACATATTTTCTTTTCTATTTTATTATTCTATTCTATATTTTGTTTTTTTTTCGGGTTGTGGTTTTGTGGGGAGCCTTGTGGCCGCTTTGGAGCGCGACTAAACAACAAATGCGCTCAACAACTGGGATCGCTGGCAATGCGAGCTGACAAAATGCATAATAATGCAAATTGACAATGACAGCAACAACAACAATATTGTCACTACGCATTAGTTAGCATATTGCACACAGTTACAACTACAGCGCTATTTTCGTGTTGTGTGCTTTTAGGCAACAGGCAAAAAATCAACAACAACAACAAACAGAAAAGAATACCAGTGAAAATTTAAAGCGATAACTATCGAACTATCGACACTGTTTGCTTCTATTATAATTGTAGCTTCGAAGTAAATGCTGCTGTGTGGAGGTGAAGAACTATCGATGGAACTATCGATTGTTGTTCACTATCGATCCACAATCGATAGCAGCAGACATTATCGATGGATCATAAAATCATCAGCAAGCTGCAATACTTTAAAATGTGTATGTCAGGCGATATTATCGGCGACAATCGGTGGCACTATCGAAAGTATCGATCGGTTACCATCGATAGGTCTCCACCTTAAATGCATATTCCTTAAGCGGATTCTTTTTGTACAACTTTAGTTAAACATAACAAGATCTTATAATTTATTGTGTAAATTATACATTATATTTTAAGTTCATTCTTTATTTCAGAAATATAAATTAAATTTTCGTGTGTAAAACAGTGAAGTTTCCTAATTTCGATAATACAAATATTTACTAACTTTCAAAGCAATATTTTGAGTTTTTATCTATTCTGTCAACGTTTATGTTTCAGTTAGTTTTCAACTTTGTTCAAAAATAAAAACCAAATTTCCTCATCATATTTTCAGTCATTTCCCAATTGTAAACAAAGCATAAACAGCTGCTATAGTTTGTTTGCTTTTACAACATAACTGAAAATTATTATTTATTGTTGAGAAAGTCACATTGTTTTTAACTAAACTATAGAACTATGTGAGCGATTACTTAACTTTGACTTTAACTTGAATATGAGAAACCTGTCAGAAGTCTTTCAAAATAGCAGACACTAAAGCAGAAGAAGAAGAAAGCTGCATACAAATGTATGTAAATGTATCGCATTATTCAATATTTACATAAACAAGGCACGCAAAAGAATATTCCAATTGAAATGGAAACATCGATTTCGATATTTATTCCAGGATTTATTGCCGAAGCGAGACAGCGACAGAGGCTAATAATCTGTAGGCGATGAGAGTAAGTGGGAGAGAGAGGATTAACACCCACACGCACACACACACACACTTTGGGCTCACCCACTTGTGTATTTACTGATGCGTTTGCTCACCCACACACATACACACACAATCAGACACACACATGCATTGCACTCAAAAGCTGCGCTGCTTTGCGTTGCATAACATTTGTAGTTGCCTTGCATTGTTGTTGTTTTCTTTTGAGCTCAGCTGAGCGCACGTTGGCTACAAATAAGCACACACAAACACAGACACAGTCAACGTGTGAGAGAGCGAGAGGCGCGCAGCAGACAAAGACAGCTGTCCAAATATTACAAACGCCAAATTACCGAGCGATGCAACAACAATAAAAGCAACAGCAACATAAATTGTAAGTGTGAAGAAAATAAACATAAAAAGAAAGGCAGACGCTAATAAAAATATGAACGGGTCTCTGTCCAAAAAAAAAAAAAAAAAACAAGCAACAAAACAACACACACTCACACACATACAAATAAAAAAATGCGTACAAAGTTCATTGACTTTGTTTTACACTGCCGCGACGTGAGGAAGAGAGAGTAAAGTGCGCTCGCGCTCTCACCGTTTGCATATTGTGTTTGCAAAGACACAAAACAAACACACAAAAGTAGTCGAAATCGCAGCACAACAGCAATGCGAACACCATTTCTCTCTCTGCCTCTCTTTCATTTTGGCTCTCTCATACTCAAGCACGCCGTCGCTCACGTGGGGCTGGCTCGCATAAACAATGGGAGCTCTCTGTGTGCATGTGTGTGTGTCTGTTTGTGTTGTTTACCAGAGTTTCTGTGCTGTGTATGCATGTGTTTATATTTGTGTGTGTGTGTGTGCTATGACTAATTTGTCTGTCGTTTTTCATGGTTGCGCTTGGCTGACTACAACAAAGAGAGCGAGAGCGAGCGCAAGTGAGAGCGGGAGAGTGCACAAACAAGCCAGCAGCAGCAGCAGTGAGCGGCGGCGACATGACGTGACCCCAAACAACAACAGCAACAAGTACGAGCGTACGTGCAAAAAGCCAAAGACAAAATGGTAATAGCATACATACACATACACGTATGAGCGTGAATACGTATGCATGTGCGTTTGCTCGTGTCTGTGTGTGTGTGTGTGAGACTTGGTGCTTGTTTGTGGCAGCCAAATAAGCACAGCAAAAGCTACAAAGACGAATGAAATGTATGAAACAATATATGTGTATATGTATAAACACAATATTACCGCTGGGTTTTCACTGAGCACCCCCCTCTACCCCACAACCCACCCACCGCACTCCAGTCATTAGGCGTAATAATAATAACAACAACAACAAAAGTAGACAGCAAATTTAGCACATGCAAATTTGGCTGGCTTGAGCTGACAAAAAAAAAAAAAAAAAAAAACACAACACTGTTAAAAATATAATAATACCTGCTGCTAGTGCAACCTGCTCAGAGAGCAAAGACAGAGAGGAAGAGAGAGCAGGCTCATTTATTTTGGACGCCAGTGTGGCGTACAGTGCGAGCCTATGCAGAGTGCAATGTTTGGCATTGTTATTGTTTTGCTACGTCACAAACAAGGTCAGCGCAAAGGAAGACTGTGTGTCTGAGCGAGACAGCCAGCGAGTGTATGAAGTATTTGAAGTATGAAGTGCGAAATATACGCAATGAATTCGTTGCTTCAAATTCAAATTTAAAACTTAAAATTGAAGATAATGTGTTGTGTGTAAGGTTGTTTTTTTTTCGTTGTTTTCTGTTTTTGAAACTCACCCGAAACAATGGCGCGACCTTCGCTGCTGCGTCCCCCCGTTGACTCCAATTGTCCATTGCTGCTGATGCCGTTGCTGCCAACATACTCATAATCATGAGTAACAACTAATTGACTGCGTGGACTGCTCTGCCCATTGGTGTTGCTGCTGCTGCTGTTGTTACTCAGCGCTGCAGCGGTACCGTTAGTCAGACCGTTATGGCCGTTTACGTTGGCGGGTGTTGTTGTTGCTGATGATGATGTTGTTGTGTTTGCTGCTGCTGGCGTGCTGTTTCTGTTGAGTTGGCTTGCGCTGTTGTTGTTGTTGTTGACGATGCTTTCACTGCTGATGCTGCTACTGCTGCTGTTGTAGCCATTATTGTCATTGATAAAATGCAAGCCAACAGCATGCTTAAGCTTTTCCTGCTGCTCAATGAATTGAGCAGCTATCAGTAGCGATGTAATGCCGCCCTGTGACATAGCCGCCTACGCACACGCACACACTCACACACACACACACACGCACACGAAGAGAGCGAAAGAAGCGAGATCGAGAGAGCGTCACACAAGATTTGGGTCGAGACACGTTTGCAGTTGAATTTTGTTGTTTCTTCGGTTGTTTTTTTTTTTTTTTTTTTTGCTTTGCGCTTCGTTTTGTCACTCTTCTTCCACTTCCTTATCTGCTTCTTCTTCTTCGTACACTTGTTGTTGTATTTGTAATTGATGCAGTTTTTGCAGTTGTTGTTGTTATTGCTGTCAATTATTGCTTTTGCTTTTTGATTGAGATTGTTTCCGATTGTTTATGCACGTAATACACATGTATGCTAAAATGAGACGAAGAGAGCAATTGATTAGTAAATCCCGCAGAAAGAGAAAGAGAGAGGTAAACTTGCACAACAACAGCCCACAAATTTGTTCTCTTCGTTTAAGTCAAGTGCAGTAGACTTTTTGTAAAAATAAGAGGGATGTATTTGACTATTTGACATGATCCAAATACAGCAATGAGAATTGTGCGGTATTTTATCGCAGTTTCTGAATATTTATCAAATTAAAACAAAAACAAAAATATTTTTTTTTTCTGCAAATGATAACTGAATGATTAAATTCTACCTCAAACCAAATTTAAAGTATTGTAACAACTAGAAGTAATGAAATGAAAAGAAATATATTCCCAACTTTACTAACTTCTATATCTTATAATCACAGATAGATATATCACAGGTATAATACAGTATTATAAGTGATAACCCTACAGAAAAATAAAAATTGATTTATTATATAAAAATATGTCCCATAAGACCTTTCAAAAGTGAAAATGCAATACATTATTGTATACTGACATACTCATTAAATTTATTTAAAAAAAAAGGAAGCGATGAAAAATAGAATCAATAGTCTAATGCCTGTGCACTTGTCATATATATATTTAAATGTAATTTTATTGCACTCTTATTTTAGTTATTTTTGTGGCAGTTTTATATTTAAACAACCAACTAATATAAAAGTATACTCAAGAAACATAAAAATAATGACAAAACTCAGCTCAGTAAAAAACTGTGATATGAACCCCCATATTATACTGTTTGTGATTAAATCGTTTTAAAAGTAAAATGTTATTTCAATGTTAGATATTTCACTATCACATATAGTAAATGTTCGAGGATTAGAAGCATATTAATTTTAAGTAATATCAGACTTTTGTAAATACACATTTCAAGATATTATTTTTATTTAAACTGTCGAAAATTTTAACTTCAATTCTATTACTCAAAAGATTTAAGAATTTTTATAATAATAATTACTTTTAATATAATTACTTTTAACATTTTAATTTTAATATTTGAAAGACTTAAGAAAATTTAAAAGTAGAATTCTTAAAAAAACAATAGCAAATGATGCTTAACTAAAACAACACTTTTGTCGCCTGCTCGCAAGTAAGTCCAGTTGTCGACTGCGACTAGCGGCAGCGACAGCGACGGAGGCAGAGGCAGCTGTTGAGTTTGCGCTAATTGTGCACAGCTGCGTGGCGTCGACGACGACGAAGACTCAATACAACCTCGAAAAGAACACGAGCACAAAATATAAAAGAAACTACACACAAAAACAACAACAACAACAAGAGAGCGCAACGGGCAGCCCCAACAAGTTGCTGCCGCTGCTGCTGTCGACATCGACATGTCGACGTCGACGCCAACGTTGCGCTTGCCTATCAATGAAAATAACATTGGCGCGTGCGCGAATTCGATGTTTGCGTCAGCTGCTCTTATTATATTCGTTATTCAATGTACATGTGTGTGTGCGTGTATGTGTGCGACAAGACTAATGCTGCATTGTATTATTGTCATAAGCAGCCCGCAACCGTTCATAATTCATAAAGAGGTCAAGGGTCATGACAGTCGGGGCACCTGGCTGCAGCAGAGCCGGCTGCCGGATACAAAAATAACCCAAAAAATAAAAAAGAAATACCGTGACTGAGTGAGACAGCGACAAAATGCAAGGGATTGCAAGGGAGTTGAGAGATTGCTAAAGAAGCTTTCTGATGGCGCGCGTAGGCGTTGCACTCTCTCTCTCACACACACACACACATCCACACGCTCTCACTCGCTCATTTCGTCTGTTGCTCCACATAGGAAGAGAGAGAGTGCGTTTCGCCTTGACATTAAACGGCGCTTTGACGGTCGCCGTCGCTTCAGGGTTGCCAAGGAGCAAAGCTCTGCTCTTGTCTATGTAATTTTTTTGTTGCTCTTGGGTTCCAGGGTGCGACGTTGACATTTTCCGTTTTGGCACACAACAGAGAGAGAGAGAGAGCGTGCTACTGAGCGAGTATGGAGCGGGAAGAGAGAGAGAGCGAGGTTGACAAAGTTGCGCGTGGCAAATTGTATTAAATATTTAAATGCAAATCGCTTAAAATAGAAAACAATTCGCAGTAATTGCCCACCAAAAAAAGGAAAAAAGCATAAAGGTGACAACAACAAGAACAAAAACCGCCACCCGCATCAAAAAAACAAAAAAAAAAAGCTCATGACATTTTAAGGGCTGCTTTGCAAACGTGACTTTCGTCTGAAAAACAATAAATACAGAACACCACGCTACTCTAGTAGTCCAATGTGTGACTCTGACTCTCGCCCTTATCAACAACACTCTCGCTTCCACTTCGCCGTCGTGCGAGCCTGCGGCCAAAAAGAATAATAATAATAATAACAACAACCCTATGATGGGCCAGCCAAGAGGGTCGTACACCTTAGACGCCTCACGTCACATTCTCAATACTTTATGTAGCTCATTGTCGTCAGGCTTTCTTCTCCTTCACCGCCTTCTTCTGCTTCTTTTCTTTTATTTTTGTTTCTCTTTTTTTTGGGGTGAGCGCATCGTGTGAAAGAAACCTTCGGAAACAGCCCATACCTGACTCTGGACAGGGGGGTTGCTTACTCGCTGGGTTGTCTATAGATGCCACTCAATACTCAAATACATATATCCTTATAAAGCACTTTGAAGAGTGCCCCGAGAAACCGGAATTATGCATGTGGATGGTTGAAAAGCCTGAGAACTGAAAGTCAATGCAAATGAAACGAAAATTGTTCGACCTAATGAGACACAAATTGTTGAGACATTGTGTGGCTGATTAAACGCCATTCGATTCAATATAAAAAATAAAAAAAAAGTCCGCAAGACGATTGATTTATAATTTGATTTTTAAGAAATTTAAATGCTTTATAAAAATAATAATAATTCGTGAAAGAAAAATAACCATAAGAATCTTATACATAAAACAACAACGGATTAATCCATTGGACGCTTTAAAGCTTTAGCAAAAGCTGACAAATGTCGATTGACTCTTCTCTCTATACACGTATTGTCACTTGATACATTTTGAGCGTTGAAACCCAATATTTTCATGAACTATAACCGAAAGAGTATGTGACACATTTTTGTCAGTGTGCGGTACAAATATTGTTGAAACTTGTATGGAAAGTTTCAGCAGTGTAAAGGGGGTGGTGGATGGGCGATGGCTGCTTTACTGGAACTCAAATTATTTTGAAACGACTTAACGAGGTTACGGCGTATCAAATTCCAGCAATGAATTGTCACCGTAAGCAGAGCTTATAGCAAATCTGCTTCATAAACACGTATAGTTGATCTATTGATCACTTGATTTATACACAATTCAGTTAATGTAGATCACTTTTTCAACATAAATTTAAATACTGCACCAAAGTGGATGAATTTATATTATAAATACAATAATACATACTAGTTAGTTCCAAGGTTCTCTAAGTTATTCTCACATAAAATTTGGTTTATCAAGGAAAATTGAAGTTAATAGCAATTTTGATATGTATATCAATCTTTTGTTTATTTGACAACACTATGATTATGAAAATATATAACAAAAATTAAAGAAATTCAATTTGGTAGAAAATAAAAGAAATCAATAACCGACAAACTTTAAATTTTTCTAACGTATTTTTTTAAGTATTTCTTACAACTTGAAATAAAATTAATGAAGAGATCAATATTAGTTACTGTCTGACAATTTGATCACACTGTCACTTGCTTAACTTCTGCACTCTTCTCCACTCATTGGCATGACGAATCAGAGAAGCAGCGAATACAAAGTGAGGAATCGATCGTAAAACGGCACGTAAGATTGTCACGTGCACATCTCTAGTTTCCACCTTGTTATCGCAACAGATGCAAAATCTACATGTGTGTGTGTGTACGTGGTGTTCTTTATATAGCGACAGTTGTTATTACTATTTGCTTTGTGTAAGCAAGTTTACTGTAAATATGTGTAACTTATATAGTTTTCGACTTTCTACACTAGGGTAACAAACAAAAAAAAAAAAAAACACTTAATATTTAGTCTCTCAAAACTGCATTTAAGCAGAACGCAATGACTGTCAAACGAAATGTGTTGAAAGTGAATTTAAAAACAAGACACTAGAGAGAGGCAGCAGAACAACAATAGCAACAACAATTGGACGGCAAAGCGCAAAAGGCAAAACGAAGAAAGCAACAGAGAGACAAAATAAAAAAAAATTCTGACGATGCTAAACGCTTTCATGTTTAGTTTTGCACACAAACAGGCAGAAAGACAACACACGAAAGGCAACAACAACAACAAGAGCCAGAGAATTCAACTTGGAGCCCTGTGCTCACGCATACAAAGATGATGTGGTATATGAATGTGTGTGCCAAAAGAGAGAGGGTGAGAGAGAGCGAGCGGCGAGCACACCAACACGTAAATATATATGTATGTAAGTATGTGAGCGCACTTTCTTTGCATTTCTCGTTGCTTTTGACGTCGTCGTCGTCGTCGTTGTTTCGTGTACGTGTGTTTTTATTATTGTTGCTAATTTTGAAATGAAGAACAAGAGTGTCGTGTGTTCGTTGGCAGCCCCAAAAGAGAACGCCAGTTAGCGAGCGAGAGAGAGAGAGAGAGAGACCGATTAGCTGGTGCTTTACTTTTTGCTTTTGCTGTTGGTGTGATATCGTTGTTGTTTTTAGTGCTGCTGCTGCGGCTGCATATAAAAATAGCTAAGCGATTGTCTGGCAGCTAGAGTGAGAGAGAGTGAGAGAGGAGCGCATACCACAATTATGTACTGACTGTGTGTATGCATGTGAGTGTGGGAGTCGCATAAAGGATATTTTATAGTCTCGGGAAATGAGAGAATTTCGCCGACATTGGCAGCACTGTTTAGCTTTTTATAATAGAAAAACTTGATAGCATTGTTGTTTGTTTTCGTTCTTCTTTTCTTTTCGTTTTTTTGTTTTTTTTTTGGTCATTAGTCAGCCACGCACACATAGAATTTATTAAAAACAAAAAAATACACACACACACACACAATGATAGATGACAGCTGCATGAACCAAGGCACGCGCTTTGTGGCATGGGCAAGAAAAAAAAGCTCACGTTCACACACAGCCAAACACTCACATGCACATGCACACACACAGAAGCACTTAGCACAGAGCCACGCAGCTACACACACATACACTCCACTCACACACACGCGCGAGAACAGCGAAAAAAAAAAGCACGAAGCCGAAAATTGCTGTATTTGGCTTTATATATGTTTTTTTCATCACTTTTTTTGTAGTTGTTTTTGGAATTGCGTATACAATTCAATTAGTTTGGTTTTTTTTTGGTTTTTGTTAGCAATACATACTTTTTTGCCACACATTTGTTGCGGAATTTTACGACGGTAGGAACAAACAGAAAAAAAAAGAAGAAATAGTTATTTTGTTATTACTGACGCAACGGACACTGACGTCGTCTGCTGCTGTTGCTGCTGCTGTTTACTGCGACTGCGACTGCGACGACGACGCGCACGGCACGGCTAAACAACGTATAATGAAAAATGCCAAGCGGCAACACTTACCGTTGACAAACTGCCAACAGCGCCAAAACGCGAGCTGAGCTAAGCTGAGAGAGAGTGAGTGAGCGAGCGAAAGAGCGAGAGCGCAAAAGAGAGCGCAGCAAGTGAGAGCGCGCGCCAATGTGAGAGCTGTATGGATGGGAGCTTACGCGTGCTTATGTATTTGTATGTGTGTGTAGGTGAGTGAGCAGCGCAAAATATGAGAGCACCAAAAACGAAGACAAAAAAAAAAACAACAAGGCAAAAGCACGCGCGTCATGTACAAAATGTGCCTGTTGTGCATGATGGCTGCGCCCCGCCCCACCCCACCGCCAACGGTTGTATGTGCAAGTAAACTATACGAAGAGGCGCACACATACACACATGCACATTGATATCTACATACAGTATGTATGCAAGTAGGTGTGTTTGTATGTATGTATGCGCACACTGAAAAGGGCACATGCTAAAAACAAAGCCAAAAAGCTTGCAAACTGTTCGTTACTGCTGTCGGCGTCGCTGCCGCTGCCATTGCGCCCTGCACTTTGAACCGAAATTGCTCTTACATAGTATATATATGTAATGTTTGTGTGCGAGTGTGTTGGTGTGTGTGTGTGTGTGTGTGCAGATATGCATTATGAACATTGCATATATACATATATATACACACATGCACGTAGTGTAATGCAATTCTATATACACTCACTCACACTCACACACACACACATACACACGCAAATATGATGATTTTGTTGCTGTTTTTGCTTTCTATTTACCATTTGATATTATGAAGAATTTATAATTTTAGCTTTATAAACACACACACTCACACACACGTACTTACGTACGTACACTTGAAAAAAAAGCGATGATAAAATTGCAAGGTTTTAATATGCTTTCGTTGTTTTGTTTTGTTGTTGTTGTTTTTCTGTAGTTTTGAAATTATATATTTTTGCTTTGGTTCGGTTTATATTATTATGATTATTATTATTGTATTTTATGTAGATTATTACTCTGCTTCTTCTTTCTGCTCCAACCCGCACACACACTGCAATGACACAAGCAAAAGCAAACTAAATGCTGGTGCCAGCCGCTGTCGCTGGCTTTAACTTTGAGTGCCACTCTGCGTCGCAGTCGCAGCGCACTGAGACCGCAGCAGCAGCAGCAGTAGCAGCAGCATTCGCAAAAACAACAAAAGCAAAACGCACAGTGCAGTCAAGCCACAGTACGCGAGAGCAGCAGCAGCGGCAGCAGAGAGCGCGAGCGCACGTGACGTGGTGCCGTTTTTGTTGTATGTGAGTGTGTGTATGTACGTGTGTATTTGTTTTTGTTTGTGTGAGCTCGAAACAGGAAGAAGAAAATAACAACAACAACCATAAGCAACAGCAGCAGCAGCAGCCACGACGGCAGCGCTATGTAATTGTAAATAGCAGCAGCAGCAGCAAGAACATTAGGGTGGCTCCGAACATTTCTTCTTATTGAGGAAATTCGAGAGCAGCGCATCGCAGCATTTTTAATGAACTTTATAAGGCAAAAGTGCTATTAGCAAGTGTCTTTAACAATTCAAGCATTGGGTTACAAACATCAAGAGAATCCAGTTTTCATACATATGTATTTATATGTACAGTGAAAATTCGCTTGACAACACAAAATATTGAAGAGAACTTTAAGCTCAAGAGATAACGAATTGCTCAAATACATTTAATATTTGGCCAATAGGAATGTCTGTCAAATAGAGATTTCTACTGTAGTGTTAAGAATTCATTAAATTACATTAAAAATTAAATTTGTTTTGATTCGAAAATTAAATAACATTGATATTACTTTTAAGGAACAATTTTAAAAAATGTTGGATTTTTTTTTTTAAATATAAAATAAATTTCATTTGTATAACATTTAAGAAAAAATTAAACAAATTAATTAAGCAAGAATTGGTTGTTTCGTTAATAACAAAAATCTTACAGTTAAGGGGAAATTTATATATGTATATATTTTTTTGATTTAAATATAAGAAATATAATAATATTAAAATAGCATTAATATTTCATTAAAGGAACAATTTAAAATTTTTTTTTATAGTATAATAATATTAAATCAATTCAAATTGAACATATAAAATCGTTAAAAAAATTAAACAAGAATTGTTTTTTTTGCGTTAAAAAGGGAAATCTTGAATCTTGAATAAATTTACATGCACACATATTTTTATTTGTGCATTATTTTTGGGATCACCCTAAGATGCGATGCTGTGATTGCCCTGCGCTTATGCTGCGCTGCAGCGGCGACGACGACGACGACGTCGACTGCAGCAACAACTTCTTTCTGTACTCGTATACAGTTTGTACATATGTATGTGTGTTGTAAGTGATTGTTTTTGTTTTTGCTGCTGCTGCAGCCGCTTTTTATGCACTGTTTCGTTTACCAAATTGTTTTGCTGCCTTGCCGGGCTTTTGTTATTGTTATGATGCGTCGTCGTCGCCGCCGTCGTCGTCGGCAATTTCGAAACGTGCTGGCATTTGTGTGGAACGGAACTTGTTTTGATATGCATGGGCTCGTCGCGGCGGCTGCGCTGTCCTCTGCCGCGACGTTGCAAGAGTGGCAGCTGCCGACTGAGCCCTGGGCAAACTTGCAGCCCCAACAACAACTCAGCAGCAGCAGCAAATTGTTTGTTTTCACAATTCCTCTTACATTTCAACTTTGTTGTGCGTTTCCCTACGCTACGTACAAATATAAAAAAGATTATGTTTGTGTGTGTGTGTGTGTGTGCAGGGGCAGCTTGCATCAATGCTGCAACTGCGCTGCCAACGTCGCAGTCGCCCAGCAAAGTTTTGAAGAAGGTTCATTGTACTTTTTCGGGTTTCGTCTCTGGTTGCGTCGTCGTCTTACATCTTTTATTTTTTTTCATTCCGTCATTTCGTTTTACTTTGTTGTTGTTATGCTCTGTCGCGTATTTACACACACACACTCGCTCTCCCTCTATGTACATGTGGGTCAAAATTTGATTTGAAATGCGTAGTTTTTCGTATTCCTGCCATTTACTGTTGCTGCCCTGTTCTCTCTGCTGCTCTGTTGTTGTTGTTGTTGTTGTTGTTGCTGCTCTGCGCAACTGGCGAAACAAGTTGCGAAGTGCAAAACAAAACAGGAAAATGACAAAGTCAACAACAACAACGATAGGCTCAGATCTCTCTGCTTGCTCACTCGCACGCTCTCGTGCACTTTAACGTAAGGATCCCCATTTCCAATTGACGTAAGCACACTACGTAATCGCACTTTGTAACCGCAGCCTAAGCGTCGCGACTCATCAGTATTCATCCCTATGCAACATCCTTCGTTAGCAAATCTTGAAACAGAATACAGTAAACTCTCGCTAATTTGAATCACTCTGTTTTCACCACTTTCGGAATAAATATTATTAAACATTTATATTTGAAATATTTTGGGTTTTTTCTCTCATTTTTTAGATCAATCAAATGTATCAAATGTATTAGTATATTTTTTTAATTTTTTTTTCAGAAAAATTCAAAATTTAGTACATTTTATTGGGCATACACCATATACGATAAAAATAAGGATATTATATAATATTAATTGAGCCAGAAATATAAATGTAATGAAATTGAAATTTGATAAAAATTAGCAGTACTGATTTATTAATATGACTTTATCAACAACAAGTAACAAACTTGAGATACCGGTACCCATTTTGAATAAAATCAAAATATAGCGGTATTTTTCGCAAAATAAAACAAATAATACACCGCAAAAATATACTAAATCGTATATATTTTTTAATAACTTCGACAATTTTTATCTGATTGCAGTCAAATTGTCAGGAATCACGAAGACTATATTTAGCATTCCAAAATTCGCGACTCTAGCTTTAAAATTTGCCTTGTTATTCAATTTTTGACGATTTGCGGAGCGGAAGTGGGCGTGGCAAAATTTGAAACTCACTTGATCTACGCACTAATGTGAAAAGTGCTATCGAAAAAGATTGATATCTCTATCTCATATAGTCTCTTAAATCTTGGTGTTCATACGGACAGACGGACAGACAGACAGAATAAGAATACTTCATATTTGATAAGCATCTTTTTTATTCAAGCTAACGAATCAGAGTTACTTTTCAAATTATGATAAAATAAAACAAAATAAATCTTAGAACTGTTTGGCTTTAGAAGCTGATGTCCTTAAACCGATGACCTGCAATTGCTTCTAATATTATCATATAAAATATATACAGGGATAGATTTGTATTACATGTTATACTATATAGTCGACCGCCTTGACCTTGTACTGATGATACGTAAGCTTAAAGCTTAAGGTACACCAGGGCCATCACTTTCTTGTACCACAACAGTATAAAAGTCAACCCCCAACAACCTGATTAAACAAAGGTTTGAGTGGAAAATTTAGTTGTATTTATATTTAAAACATTTATTTGCGCAATTGCTCGATTCGCAATCATTTTAACGGCACGTGGCCAACGAAAATGTGTCGAGAGATCCTATATAATGGGAAACTTATGCTCGGAAAAGTATCAGTTTCCATCTTCACCCAGAGAAGTGCAGTAATCGAAGCATCAAATTCAACATGAAGATTTCCATTGCCTGTCTTGTTGGTAATGCCACCGATCTGGGCGAAGAAGTTAAGGATCTGGTGATAATAATGAAATTCTTTATTTACAGCGACCTTCTTCCTCTTGAGCATCGTTGACTTCTCTGAGGCAGGTTGCCCCCTGAGGACCGTTCCCCCTCCAACCCAGCCATGGTCACGATGCACGCCATGTGGCCCCGGAGGTAGAGCTTGCCCTGGTTGCTCAGATCAGCCACAGCTCTGTGAGGAGTTATTGGCTCAACTGAAGGTCCTCGAGGACCAGATCAGAGTTTGTGTCTGCGGCCAGAGCCGTTGGTTGATCTAAGATCGAAAACGAACTACGGCATTGATAATTGAACACTTTCACAACTTTGTTAACTAATTGTTTTCATTGTTTTTTTTTCTTTTTGTTATTGGACTGAATAAAAATGTAATGTCGTTAAAAATTTATTCTTAAAGTTTTATTATCCATAGTTTTGTTGTAGTTGTGTAAACGAGTATAAATAAAACATTTTCAAAGCATACAAAAAAAAAACCAAAAAAAGATCCTGCTTTAACATTAAACTATTGCATATTTATTTCATTAATATGCAATTTTTGGTACAGAAACGTGAAGGAACAAATAATCTACATAGAAGAAAGTTGGTAACCTTCGTAACTTTGTAGTAGTATTTAAATATACCAAATATAACTTTCGGTATATTGTACTAACATTTGTGATAAATTTATTTGGTATATTTCTATAATCATTTTTTGTCAATCTAAGCTATAATCTTAAGAACGACAATTGTAAGAAAGCGAATAAAATATGATTCTATAATACGTATTTCGAGTTTTGTTTGATTTCAAAGTTAAATACAGGCATCGAATATGAGCTATTATAATATGTAAAATAAATAATTAACAATTAACATAATAATTTAAATACAATTAACTTAATAAATAAAAGAATAACTTGAAATTTGTACAAATTCAAGTATGTTAATAAGATTTTTTTTTTAAAAAAAAAGTCACTCATTACAGCTCTAACTCTAACAAATCCGATTATCTAAGTATCGATCGATAAATATTGACACGAAGAATAAACTTTTCGGCATTCCTCTGATTTAATGAAAATGTTACTTTACTTTTATGATCGTGCATTAAAAGCTTGTTATTATATGCGTATTCCTAACATAGGGAAGGAAATGCAACAAGCAGAAGGACGAATCTCTGATCCTATAAGCGTCAAAGAGACGATAGAGCCATGTTCGTCTGTCTGTCTGTCCGTCCGTCTATCTGAACACCCAGATCTCAAAGACTAGAAGAGATAGAGATATATTTTTTTTTCGACACCACTTTTTTTGTTGGCACGCAGATAAAGTTTGATTCAAAATTTGGTACATACAATGACAACCCCAGTTTGTATGATTCCTGGATGGCGATCAGATGAAAACTGTAAAACTATAAAAACTGATATATGTATTTAGAATGTAGTACTCTATGAATATACCAAATAGAGGCTTTGGTACTTTTATGATACAATAATTTGGTATATTACTAGAATAATACCAAACTTTAATGCTTTCATGGCTTATCAAATTTTATTTTGGTGGTTTGAAGACTCATCCAAATTGCATAGAATTATATATCAGAACGAACGGACATAATAGCCAGATCATGAACTTATCGATGACCTAGTTTCATTTATATTTTACAACTTATTTGCACAATTGTTCTATGTGTAAATATTATTACAGATAGAGTACCATGAACATTACTAAAAATTGGCAAAGCTGAGCCCCAAAATGCATCAGATTCATTCCTCCCTGAGTGGAAAATTTAGTTATATTTATAATTAAAACATTTATTTGCGCAATTGTTCGATACGCAATCATTTTAACGGCACGTGGCCAACGGAAATGTGTCGAGGGATCCTATATAATGGGAAACTTATGCTCGGAAAAGTATCAGTTTCCATCTTCACCCAGAGAAGTGCAGTAATCGAAGCATCAAATTAAACATGAAGATTTCCATTGCCTGTCTTGTTGGTAATGCCACCGATCTGGGCGAAGAAGTTAAGGATCTGATGATAATAATGAAATTCTTTATTTACAGCAACCTTCTTCCTCTTGAGCATCGTTGACTTCTCTGAGGCAGGTATTGGTTGCCCATTGAGGACCACTCGTCGGCCCATTCCGGTTCCAACCCAACCATGGACACCATGCAAGCCATGTGGTCCCGGAGGTAGAGCTTGTCCTGGCTGCTCGGAGCAACCGAAGCTCTGCCAGGAGCTATTGGCCCAACTGAAGGAACTCGAGGACCAGATCAGAGTTTGTGTCTGCGGCCAGAGCCGTTGGTTGGTCTAAGATCTAAGGCAAGGAACTACGGCAATGGCAATTGAATACGGTCACGATTTTGTTAATTAATTGGTTTCAGTTTTGTTTTTGTTTGAATAAAAATTTTATAATGTTTGCATATTAAATCTTAAAGTTTTATTATTTTAAAACTGTTCAAAGCTAACAGCAAAAAATTTGATTTCTTACTATCAAAGATAATTTCATTAGTATGGAATTTTTAGCAGAGAAAGGAGAGGATACAATTAATATAGTATAAGGAAGTTGGTTCCTTTCTGTT
This sequence comes from Drosophila niveifrons, assembly GCA_035046325.1. Classification (NCBI taxonomy): domain Eukaryota; kingdom Metazoa; phylum Arthropoda; class Insecta; order Diptera; family Drosophilidae; genus Drosophila; species Drosophila niveifrons. The sequence goes on along the minus strand of JAWNOC010000063.1, from coordinate 4,890,083 downwards.
ATTCTATATATTCTGTATTATATATTTTTATATTGTTTTGTATTACATTTTTTTGTCAATCTTTTAAAAAAATAATACATAAACTATATTATATTGAAATATGGTAAAAAAAAATAAATAAAATGTAATCCTGTAATATATATGAATTCCTTTTCTTGTTTGATTCCGAAGTTATATATATCGAATAGTAATATTATATGAATCATTATGCAAAACGTATTTAGTTAAAGGAATAACTTGAAATTATTATAAACTTTAATTGGATCTTTTTGAAAAGTTCACTCATAGCAGCTGTATTTATGATATTATATTAATGAATACCCAATTAAACAAATATTGATCGTTAAATATTGATACGAAGAATAAACTTTTAGGGACTCCGCTGACTTAATACTCTTTAAGGGCTACCTAAAGAATATGTAATAATAATGATCAAGCATTACTAACATGTTCTTCTATAAAAATCTTTCTGCATAAAATTTCAAGTTGGGAGTTTGAAGACTATAAATAAAGATTGCTCAAAATCTTATAGAGAGACGAACGGATAGACAGACGTGGCTATATTTCTTAACCAGATCGATACCATAGTTTCATTTATTTTTACAACTTATTTGCACAATTGTTCGATAAGTAAATATTATAACTGATAGCGGTACTATAAATTGGCAAAGTTTTGCCCCAAAATGCATCAGATTCTTTCCTCCCTTCGAGAAGTACTGTGATCCATCATGAAAATCACCATTGCCTGTCTTATTGGTAATACGAATGGAAGACTGTAAAAGGATTTGACATTAAATTTAACGAATAATCCATTTTCAGCGAGCTTCATGCTCATCAACTGTTTTGGCGTCTCTGAGGCAGGCTGTGGTTGCCCCCTCAAAACAACGAAGCCACCCACTCCTTGCACCACCACGACAACCACTTGCAAACCTAAGCCGACCACTTGCAAGCCCAAACCAACTAGACCGACTCCTTGCACAACCACAACCACTTGCAAACCCAAACCAACCAGAACCACAACAACCACTTGCAAACCTAAACCAACAACTCGCAGGCCAACCAGACCCACCAGACCAACGAGAACCACTCGCAGGACAACTCGTAGAACTACTTGCAGGACTACTCGTAGAACTACTCGCAGAACCACTCGCAAGCCAACAACTCCAAGACCAACGAAGCCATGGACACCATGCCAGCCATGTGGTCCCGGAGGTAGAGCTTGTCCCGGCTGCTCGGAGCAACCACAGCTCTGCAAGGAGTTATTGGCCCAACTGAAGGAACTCGAGGACCTGATCAGAGTTTGCGTCTGCGGCCAAAGCCGTTGGTTGGTCTAAGATCGAAAAGGAACTACGGCAATGACACTTGACTAACGCGCACGACTTTGTTAATTAATTGATATAATTTTGTTTATTTAATAAAAATTAGATATTGTTGCATTTGAATTTTTGACTTTTTACTAGCCAGCTTGGCCAAGAAAACAATTTATTTTTTATAGGTTTAACATACAAGTTAGTTAAATGACAAAAATAAAATATAGAGAGGATACAATGAATGTGGCATATAAGGCAGTTTGTTTCCTTCTGTTAAGTATCTTTTTCAATTTTTATATTTTATTTGGTTAATTTTTATACCCATAGGGTAGAAGGGTATTATAACTTTGTGCCGGCAAAAAATGTATGTGCCTGAAAGAAGGACGCATCTCTGCCCCTGTAAAGTATATTCTTGATCAGCGTCAACAGCCGAGACGATCTAACCATGCCCGTCTGTCCATATGAAACACTGGATCTCAGAGACTATAAGAGATAGAGCTGTCATTTTTTCAATAGACGTTGTTATGTTTGCACGCAGATAAAGTTTGTTTGAAATTTTTACAACGCCCACTTTCGCCCCCGAAAATCGTCAGAAATCGAATAACAATTGTATTTTTAAAGGTAGAGTCGAGAATGTTGGTATATATAATAACAGCTATAGCCTTTGTGATTCCTGAAAAATTGGTTGCGATCAGATTAAAATTGTCGAAGTTATAAAATAAATACTTTTGTATGTTCTTCTTTTTCTACTTACTCGGCGTCTTAGTTGCTTTGACTGACAATCTAGTATATTCTGCATTCTATAGTATATATTGAGTGTGATATAATATCAACATATCAAATATACCATTTGGTATATTTAGTATTTTTGTGGCATATTGTTTCGGTATATTTTGAGAAAATTTCCACAATGTTTTGATTTTATTTGAAATGGGTAACCAAACTTGATCTGCATGCAAACATAAGAAATGCTGTCGAAAAAGAATTATAGCTCTATCTCTTATAGTCTCTGAGATCTAGGTGTCCAAACGGACAGACGGACAGGCTGAGAGACGGACATGGCTAGATCATTTCGACTTTTAACGCTGATCAAGAATATATATACTTCATAGGGTCGGAGATGCGTCTTTCTACCTGTTACATACATTTCCTGCCAATAGAAAATTGGAAAATCCCTATACCCTATGGGTAGCGGGTATAAAAATCCAATTACAAGATCAAAATAAATATAAAAAAATGTATTGTTCTTTTAGTACTTATTTATTATTATACTACTTTATAACTAAATTATCAGTTATTCAATTATATGTTAATTATATTGATACGAAATATTTGTCATCGATTCACGCAGAATCTGAACTCAAGACTGCTTTGAACTAAAACCCTCAGATATGGATTAAAACTTTATAGATATTTTAATGGATATCAGAACTTTATAACCTAAGTCTAGAATTTTAATTCTTTCTTTAAGGTTTTTAATTTTTTAGACTATTGTTCTTAGTTTTAAGAATTTGTTCTTTAAGTGCTCATTTTGACACGAATGTTGTTGATTTTAGAACTTGGTCTTTTTTCAGTGTAATTAAATAATGATAGTTTCATAATTTACTTCTTATATATATTTTTATACCCGCTACCCATAGGGTAGAAGGGTATTATAACTTTGTGCCGGCAGGAAATGTATGTAACAGGTAGAAGGAGGCATCTCCGACCCTATAAAGTATATATATTCTTGATCAGCGTCAACAGCCGAGACGATATAGCCATGTCCGTCTGTCCGTCTGTCCGTATGAACACCTAGATCTCAGAGACTATAAGAGATAGAGCAATAATTTTTTTTCGACAGCATTTGTTATGATTGCACGCAGATCAAGTTTGTTTTAAATTTTTGCCACGCCCACTTCCGCCCCCGCAAATCAGAAAAAATCGAATAACAAGAGTAATAATAAAGCTGGAGTCCCGAATTTTGGGATATACATTAGAAACTATAGTCCTTGTGACTTCTGAAAATTTGGTTGCGATCGGATCAAAATTGTGGAAGTTATTAAAGAAATACTTTTGTATGGGCTAAAACGCCTACTTACTAGGGGTCTCAGTTGCTTTGGCCGACAATCTGGTATATTATGCCGTCTATGGTATATTTTGAAAGTGGTACTATACTAAATACCAAAAATATACCAAATATATCATTTGGTATATTTTTAGTATTTTGTAGTATTTTTTGGTATATTTAGGAAATAATACCGCAATATTTTGCTTTTATTCAAAATGGGTAGCGGGTATCTCACAGTCGAGCACACTCGACTGTAGCTTTCTTACTTGTTATATATTAGCACTAACAGGAACTCACAGGATCTAACACTTTTATTCTAAATGCATTTTGAGAAATACCTAGTTCATAATATAAAACTCCTTTTGTAAAACTAGTTACGGTTTTTTTCCATAGCTTTTGTGAATCATTATGAAAACCATATTTATTTAAACGAATAGCTCGAAACTTGTACAAATTCAAGCAATTTAATTGGATCTTTTTGAAATGTGCGCTCACAGCAGCTGCATTTATGGATACTTCAAATTTAAAATAAAATAAATACAAACCCGATTATCCAAATATTGATTGTTAAATATTGACACGAAGAATACACTTTTCGGCACTCCGATGATTTAATACCCTTTCTGAGCTATCTAAAACAAAAGAAAATACAAGGAAAATTGTTACTTTACATAAATACTTTTGTTAATCATTACTAGCTTGTAAGTTTATAAGAATCTTGGAAAAAGGTAATGCAAAAAACTACAGATTGAAAGTTTAAGAACGGAAATCAAAGGTTAAAAAAAGAAAACATATAGAAGAATGGACGGAAAGACATCGCTTAATCGATCAGCCTTTAATAATTTAGCGTTGCTCTAGTTTCATTTATTTTTACAACTTATTTGCGCAATTGTTCAATAAGTAAATATTATAACAGATAGAGTAATGGGAGCATTACTATAAATTGGCAAAGTTTTGCCCCAAAATGCATCAGATTCTTTCCTCCCTTCGAGAAGTACTGTGATCCATCATGAAAATCACCATTGCCTGTCTTATTGGTAATACGAATGGAAGACTGTAAAAGGATTTGACATTGAATTTAACGAATAATCCATTTTCAGCGAGCTTCATGCTCATCAACTGTTTTGGCGTCTCTGAGGCAGGCTGTGGTTGCCCCCTCAAAACAACGAAGCCACCCACTCCTTGCACCACCACGACAACCACTTGCAAACCTAAGCCAACCACTTGCAAGCCCAAACCAACCAGACCCACTCCTTGCACCACAACAACTACTTGCAAACCCAAACCAACCAGAACCACAACAACCACCTGCAAACCTAAACCAACTACTCGCAGGCCAACCAGACCCACCAGACCTACGACAACCACATGCAAGACAACACGCAGGACAACCACTCGCAGGACAACCACTCGCAGACCATCTCCACGACCAACTAAGCCATGGGATCGCTGCCAACCATGTGGACCTGGAGGTAGAGCCTGCCCTGGCTGCCCAGAGCAAGGACCACTCTGCAAGGAGCTCTTGGCTCAATTGGAAGCCATTGAGAAGAAGATCAGAGTTTGCGTATGTGGCGAGAGCCGTTGGTTGGTCTAAGATCATCAAGAAAATTCCGCGCCACACTCGATTGTTGACTTGGACTTGGACTTCTCTTTGGATTTACGGATAAAAATGAGTTATTTGTTATCTAATTAAAAACTATTAATTATTGCAGAGAAATTGAGTTCATTTTGTTTGTATTTGGGGGACATATTAAAAAAAAATTAGATTTATATTCTATGATCGCTGCAAAGAATTAATAATTGGTCTGTTGATCACAACTAAAGCTTTAACCTGGTTTCACCCCTTGAAATTATTTCTAGCTACAATTTCCAGTTTTTAAGTGAGAAATCTACAATCGAGAATATTCCGACTGTTTGTTAACCATTTAGCATACAAAAAATAAACGTTTGATGTGAAAGCGACTGGATCCCTGAAATATACCACATAAATAATCCGAAAATAGGAAAGGTGTAGTCGAATGTACTCGACTGTAAGATACTCGCTACCCATTTCAAATAAAAGCAGAACAGTGCGGTATTGATCGCAGTCTACCTGATCTACCCTGATCGCAGTCTACCTTTATGTAGAATCACAGTAAAAGCTTACATATTGAAAATCGCATTTTACCGATAATATGGCTCAAGTTGTCTTGCTTAATATAATAAACCAATATGAATATATATACATATTAGAGCAAATAGTTAAAAATAAAAAATAAAACTATTGTGTAAACATTTTTGTTCATAAAAAACTATTTCCTAAGATCTTTTTATCTGACCACAAACATATTTTCAGGAGTCTTTAATTTAATCATATCATCATAATCATCTTTCTTTCATAGTCTCTAAGGTCTAGGTGTTCAATCAAACGAACATGGATATCGTTTCGACTGTTGACGCTGATGAAATCTATATATTCTTTATAGGGTTGGAGATGCCTTCTTCTGCCCGTTACAAACCTTTCCTGGGTATACAAATCAATCTATTGTAGTATAGTTTTAATCGTTATTCCTTAGATTTAATCAGTTTGTGCTATTTCCAATGCTCCTTCTAGTAGCTTCAGTCAGTCATCGCAAATGTCATCGTAATTTTTCCCTTTCCATACTTTTTTGTTTTAAGTGTTGTGAGATACGCAATGTTTACTCAATTTTAGTGTTGAATAGTGCGCAATAAAACATTTGTTCAAGTGTTGTGTAGTGTATTAACGATTAAATGAAAGAAGCAACTCTACATGAGTTTTCAACATTACAAATTGAATAAACAAGTGTCCAGTATTTTAAATCAGCATATGTAAAACATTTATAAGCATAAGTTTAATGCTCCCGTCCGTATTCGAAAATATTTTTGCCTGTTTATATGCAATCAAAAATACGCAACAAAACAAATGTTTCTCTCATTGCACAAAAAAAAAAGGTGGAAAACATATTTAAAATGTATTTGCGCAATTGTGCAAATCAAGTATTCCAATTTTATGATGGCACGTGGTCACTGAGCAGTCCTATATAATGGCCAAATGAAGACATCGAAAGCATCAGTTCGGTATCCAGATATCCAGCAAAAACATCATGAAACTAACCATTGCCTGTCTTATTGGTAAGTGTATAAGAAACCATTCTATTTCAAGTTTGGATTTTATTTGCGATACATTACTTTCAGCGAGCTTCCTGCTCGTCAACTGTGTCGATCTCTCAGTGGGAACCGAAGACTGTGGCTGCAAGTCAAGCACCCGAGAACCCTTAACGACTCGCATGACAACAACCTGCGAACCAACAACAACAACACCTAAGCCAACCCGGCCACCAAGGCCGACCAGACCATGGAGACCAACCAGGCCATGGAGGCCATGTCCTCCATGTGGTCCAGCTGGACCGCGTTGTCCTGGCTGCCCCGAACAGGGAGAGCTATGCAGGGAGCTCTTGGCTCAATTGAGAGCTCTCAGGAATAACATCAGGGCCTGTGTCTGTGGACAGAGCCGCTGGCTGTTGTAAGCAAAAACAAAGCTGAACGCTGTAGGAATTTTGCCCCTTTTTTTTTGTACTAAAGAGTAGAGTAGATGAATCCGTTAATTAAATTCTTGTCACATAATAATAATATAAAATAATAAAAAAGTTCATATTTTTTTGTACAATAATTCAATGATGTTTTACTAAATGTGTGCGAGTTCTTAAAGTTTCGCATTAATATTAAGGGTTACGTATCAAAACTTGCAATTCAATATATGGATAAAGATATAGAAATTTAGCTGGTTTCAGAAAAATAACGGCTTTGATATTTATTGGCTGCGAAAATCAAAGAAATTGAATATAATTTCTTAATACACGGATCTCAGAGACTTTAAGCAATAAAGCTAAATTTATTAAAAAAAAAGTAGAAAAGCTACAGTCGAAAGTGCTCGACTCGATAAAAGCTAAATATTGCGGTATTTTTTTTTAAAATATCCTAAATTAATATACCATAAAATACCTAAAATATACAGAATTTTATATTTGGTATATTGATACACTTAATATATGCTATAGAGTGCAAAATATCCCAGATTTGTCAGCTAAAGCAACTAAGCCCTTAGTAAGTTGGCGATTTTGCCCATACAAAAGTATTTCTTTAATAACTTTCACAATTTTTATTTGATCGCAACCAAATTTTCAGGAATTATAAATACTATTGTTATTATTATATACACCAAAATTCCCAGCTTTAATTTTAAAATTACGCTTGTTATTCGATTTTATTTGATTTGCGGGGGCGGAAGTGGGCGTGACAAAAATTTGAAACAAACTTGATCTGCGTGCAAACATAACAAATGCTGTAAAGAAATTACAGCTCTATCTCTTATAGTCTTTGAGATCTAGACGTTTATACGGACAGACGGATAGACAGACAGGTGGACATAGCTAGATCGTCTCGGCTATTGAAGCTGATCAAGAATATATATATACTTTATAGGGGCAGAGATGCGTCCTTCTACCTGTTACATACATTTCCTGCCGGCAAAAATGTTTCAAAATATACGGTCTTCGAATATATGATATGGTATATTTTAATACCATCTAAGTATATTATTTATATATTTAAGGAATGAAGTCGCTCTCATACACAATAAGCAATATTAATAAGTCTTTGCACTTGTCTGTAGCTTTCTGCCTAAAAAAAATTTCGGGTCTGGAAATCCTAAACGACTTTTCACAATAAACCTTAGCATACTTCGTAGCATCCATTAAATGGGACATAAATAAACGATCGGTTAAATGCACCGCAACACCATATACATTTATTTACACTAGAAAAAGCTTTCTTAAAAACAGTGCGCAATGCACGTCTAGAAATAAAAGTCTTCAAAAGTACAGTATTCGATTATTTACACAATTGATTAGCACAATTGTTGGATTTATTTATATTTATAATGCTATTTGTACGACAGCCATCTTACTATAAATTGGCCAAGTTGAACCCCTGAAAGCATCAGATTCTTCCTTTGCTTCAAGTTGTATAGTGATCCATCATGAAAATTGCTATTGCCTGTCTTATTGGTAATTCGACTGATCTTCAAGCGAAAGCATCTTTTTGGATGAAGGACCTGTTATTAATCTGGTAAATAAATCTTTTTCTTCCAGCGAGCTTCTTGCTCTTAAGTTTCGTCGACTTCTCTGAGGGATCTCCTCCGAAGGAAGACTGTGGATGCGAGAAGACAACTCCCAAACCAACTACTCCCAGGACAACCACAACCACCTGCAAACCCAAGCCAACCACATGCAAACCCAAGCCAACCACATGCAAACCTAAAACAACTACTCGCAAACCCAAACCAACCACTCGAAGGACAACCACATGCAAGACAACACGCAGGACAACTCGCAGGACTACAACTCGTAGACCAAGACCAACAACTCGCAGACCAAGACCAACCAAGCCATGGAAGCCATGCCGTCCATGTGGTCCTGCTGGCAAGTCCTGTCCTGGTTGTCCTGAGCAAGGAGAGCTCTGCAAGGAGCTGTTGTCCCAGATTTCTAAACTTGAGAAGAGGATCAGGGCCTGCGTCTGTGGTCAAAGTGCCTGGCTGTTGTAAAGCGAAAAAGAAAGAATTCAGCTATGACTTTGAATGATGACCCCTATTTGACTGAGTTGATTAAATTAATATTGCATTTTAAATTCACTAAAAAATAAATATTTATTATATTGCATAATCTGAAACTTGTCAATTTTTTGTCAATAGGGAAAATTCCATATAATACATATGTGAAAGTTAGATTTGCATTTTGTATAAGATCAATTATTTGGCTTCAGTTAAAAGTAATAAGTGCCACCGAAGCTGAAAATTTTGTATCAACCAATTCAACAAAAAATATTAAACTTAAAGTTAAATTTTGTTTAATATTTTTATATGAGCATAATATGTTTCTTATGAAATCCAATATATATTATAATTTAAAAAATACTAAACTTGTATAGTTCCAACGCAGGTAAGATAAATAATCTTGTAACTGCGGATCCAACAATAAACTAAAAACAACTTAAAAACAAAATTTGGCATTACATTCTTATTCAATAGAAATTGGTAGGGTTATTGCTTTATACTCTTAACAGTAGGGTATTATCAGCAATATTTGCTAATGAATTTGCTTTTCCCATAACTATTGAATGTGCTCGACTGTGAGATACCCGCTACCCATTTTAAATAAATGCAAAATATTGCGGTATTTTTCAAAATATACTAAAATAATATAACACAAAAATACCGAAAATATACTAAATTGTATATTTGATATATTAATATGGTACTACACTCAATATATACTATAGAGTGCAAAATATACCAGACCCCTGGTAAGTAGTCGTTTTTGCCCAAACAAAAGTATTTCTTTAATAACTTTGACAATTTTTATTTGATCGCCATCAAAGCAGAGATTATGAAGACTTTAGTCATTATTGTATGTACCAAAATTCGCAACTCTAGCTTTCAAATTACACGTGTTATACGATCATTTTTAATTTGCGGGGCCGGAAGTGGGCGTGGCAAAAATTTGAAACAAACTTGAACTGCGTGCAAACATAAGAAATGCTGTCGAGAAAAAATTAGAGCTCTATCTCTTATAGTCTCTGAGATCCAGTGTTTCATATGGACAGACGGACAGACAGACAGACGGACATGGCTAAATCGTCTTGGCTGTTGATGCTGATTAAGAATATATAAACTTTATGGGGTCGGAGATGCCTCATTTTACCTATTACATACATTTCCTTCCGGCACAAAGTTATAATACCCTTCTACTTTATGGATAGCAGGTATAAAAACTGGAAACTGAAATATTGTTTAAACTGAATATATATGGGATCGTGCTAGGCTAATAAATGATCGATCGAAATTACAAGAATCCACCTTGGAACCGTAAAATAATATAATCTTTATGGTTTCGAATTAAATAAATACATGTGAAAGGCTTACAAAACCTTTGGAAATACCGAGATTCAGTTAAAACAGAATTTTTCATAAAAATATGAGAGTAAGTATGAGTTCTTAAAACGTTTCTCATTTTAGCATTGAAATTCATTACTTTCTGTTAGTGTATAAACAGTAAGATCAATTTATTTATACAAGCTATTTGCACAATTGTTCTATTTATAAAAATGTTTAATGTTCCTTGGATCAATCTTACTATAAATTGGCCAAGTTGAACCCCAGAAAGCATCAGATTCTTCCTCTGCTTCAACTTGCATTGTAATCCATAATGAAAATTGCTATTGCCTGTCTTATTGGTAATGCGACGGTTCTTCAAGCGAAAGCATCTTTTTGGATGAAGGTCCTGTTATTAATCTGGTAAATAAATCTCTTTCTTCTAGCGAGCTTCTTGCTCCTGAGTTTCGTCGACTTCTCCGAGGGATCTCCTCCGAAGGAAGACTGTGGATGCGAGAAGACAACTCCCAAACCAACTACTCCCAGGACAACCACAACCACTTGCAAACCCAAACCAACCACCTGCAAACCCAAGCCAACCACTTGCAAACCTAAAACAACTACTCGCAGGACAACCACATGCAAGACAACACGCAGGACAACTCGCAGGACAACTCGCAGGACAACAACTCGTAGACCAAGCCCAACAACTCGCAGACCAAGACCAACCAAACCATGGAAGCCATGCCGTCCATGTGGTCCTGCTGGCAAGTCCTGTCCTGGTTGTCCTGAGCAAGGAGAGCTCTGCAAGGAGCTCTTGGCTCAGCTGCAAGCCATTGAGAACAAGATCAGAGTTTGCGTCTGTGGCCAAAGCCGTTGGTTGGTCTAAGATCGACAAGGAAGCAGTATTTTCCCAATATGTTTTTACTAATGTATATTGATTGATTGGTTCATTACTTAACTTAAACGTGTTTTTTTTTCTAATTAAAATAAATCGAAATATTATTGCATAAAAATTAATACGGTTTCGTTTATCAAGAAATAAGATTTATCGATCAAGGCTTTATTTCTTGTTCCTGACACATCAGATTGAGTCGTTTTCTATATAATTTCTAGAGTTTATTGGTTGCTTCAGCCTTTATTCCATTCCATATAATATCTTATATGATTTATTACACATCTATTACACATCTCAGAAATTAAAATTGAATGATTGTTACTAGAAGGTTTCCCTTAATAGCATGGTCCTCTCTTTCATTGCGCCTCAATATGACTAAATTGGAGTTAAAAGTTTCGAAGACTGCGCTTTAAAATGGTCAACAGTTTGGCTCTTATTGTTTGTTAAAGATTCATACCATTTAGCTTTTTGTCATTACCAATTTGCCATGTTCAGTTGCTCAACAGCGAAAAAAAGCTGAGAGCTACAAAACTATCTTTAATACACTTTCAAGCTGTCTAGAAAGTTTTACCCCAAAGCTTTGACTGTTTGAGGAAACATGATCAATTTTTTTTAAAATAAGTTAGGAGTCATAGATTTGTAGTTTTTGTCAAAAATTTATTGATCTACAAATGCGAGACGAATTTTTTTAAATACGCATTTTTTTAAGATATTCAAGCTGACTAGAATCGACGGTTTTTAAAACACTAACAAATAAGAGATTTATTTAAGAGAACTTTAATTTTAATTAAATTATTTTGAATTTGAGAAAAGATATTTAATAAAGTCACACTTTAAGAAAAATTGGGACAAATAACTAGTTATAAGGCAAATAATATTTACCAACAAAAAAATAAGAAAATAAAGTCTATATAGTATAGTCTATATATTTGTTACTATTTCCTATACTTCTATATACCAGTATACATATTAGAATAAGTACATAGTTATTGTATCCAAACACGAAATTATTAAATAAACAGCACTCACGTGGCAAGACATTATTCTCGAAATTATCTTTGCTAATTTTAACATGAGCAGGAACAATTAAAAACCTGGCCAAATAATCGATAAGAATAAAACATAAGTTACATTTATTTATAATTTATTTGTGCAATTGTTGAACTCCAAAAATATGTTAGCACGTGCTTAAGCAGAATATCAAGTCGAGTCCTATTTAAACCCTAAATGCGACTGCAGAAAGCATCAGTTCCAATCTTCAGTTCTCATCATGAAACTAGCCATTGCCTGTGTTATTGGTAATACATACATCCAATCCTAAAGCTACCAAATATCTTATTAACCTAACCACTCAATTCTCCTAATTTCTAGCGAGCTTCTTGCTCCTGAGTTTCGTCGACTTCTCCGAGGCATCTCCTCCGAAGGAAGACTGTGGATGCGAGAAGACAACTCCCAAGCCAACTACTCCCAGGACAACTACAACCACCTGCAAGCCCAAGCCAACCACTTGCAAACCTAAAACAACTACTCGCAAACCCAAACCAACCACTCGCAGGACAACCACATGCAAGACAACACGCAGGACAACTCGCAGGACAACAACTCGTAGACCAAAACCAACAACTCGCAGACCAAGACCAACCAAGCCATGGAGGCCATGCCGTCCATGTGGTCCTGCTGGCAAGTCCTGTCCTGGTTGTCCTGAGCAAGGAGAGCTCTGCAAGGAGCTGTTGGCCCAGATTTCTAAACTTGAGAAGAGGATCAGGGCTTGCGTCTGTGGTCAAAGTGCTTGGCTGTTGTAAGGCTAAGAAGAAGTTAGTTACCACTTTGAATGAAGAATCTGGACCCCTATTTGACTGAGTTTATCAAATTTTTAATGCATTTTAAATTCACTAAAAAATAAATATTTATTACATTGCATAATCTCAAGCTTGTCAGTTTTTTTTGTCGATAGAGATGTATTACCTATGGGGAAGTTAGATTTTCATCTTGTATAAGATCAATTATTTTGCTTCAGTAATAAGACTTTAAGTGTCACCGAAGCTGAAAATCTTTTGTCAACCAATTAAACAGAAAATAATACAATTTAAACTTAATTTCATTTAATATTTTTATATTTTATACATTCAAAAATACTAAACTAGTATAGTTCCAAAGCGGGTAAGATAAAAAATCTTTTAAATACGGATCCAACAATAAACTTTAAATAACTTAAAAAAAAATTGGCATTAAATTCATATTCAAAAGAAATCGGTAGGGTTATTGCATTATTCTCTTTACTGTTCGGTATTATCAGGAATATTTGCTAGTGAATTTGCTTTTCCCATAACTATTGAATAGAGTACATTTCTAATAAAAACAAGTAAGAAAGCTACAGTCGAGTGTGCTCGACTGTGAGATACCCGCTACCCATCTTAAATAACAGCAAAATTTTTTGCGGTATTTTTTCAAAATATACTATAAATAATATAGCACAAAATACTGAAATTATACTAAATTGCATATTTGGTATATTAATATGGTACTATACTCAATATATACTAGAGTGCAAAATATACAACACCTCAATTACACTTGTTATTCAATTTTTTCAATTTGCGGGGGCGGAAGTGGGCGCCAAACTTGATCTGCGTGCAAACATAACAAGTGCTGTCAAAGAAAAATTATAGCTCTATCTCTTATAGTCTCTGAGATCCAGTGTTTCATACGGACAGACAGACAGACGGACATGGCTAGATCGTCTCGGCTGTTGACGCTGATCAAGAATATATATATACTTTATAGGGACAGAGATGCGTCCTTCTACCTGTTACATTCATATTCTGCCGGCACAAAGTTATCATACCCTTCTACCCTATGGGTAGCGGGTATAAAAGCTGGAAACTTAAAAACTGTTTAAATTGATGATATATGGGATCGTGCTAAGCTAATAAATGAACAATCGAAATTACAAAAATCCATTTTGGAACCTTAAAATAATAAACTTTAATGGTTTCGAATTAAATAAATACACGTGAAAGGCTTGTAAAACTTTTGGAAATACCGAGATTCAGTTAAAACAGAATTTTTCATAAAAATATGAGAGTAAATATATGTTCTTGAAACGTTTCTCATTCTAGCATTAAAATTCAATACTTTATGTTAATGTATAAACAGTAAGATCAATTTATTTATACAAGCTATTTGCACAATTGTTCTATTTATAAAAATGTATTACGTTCCTTGTATCAATCTTACTATAAATTGGCTAAGTTGAACCCCAGAAAGCATCAGATTCTTCATTTGCTTCAAGTTGCATTGGAATCCATCATGAAAATTGCTATTGCCTGTCTTATTGGTAATTCGACTGATCCTTAAGCGAAAGCATCTTTTTGGATGAAGGACCTGTTATTAATCTGGTAAATAAATCTTTTTCTTCTAGCGAGCTTCTTGCTCCTGAGTTTCGTCGACTTTTCCGAGGGATCTCCTCCGAAGGAAGACTGTGCATGCACGAAGACAACTCCCAAATGCACCACCACAACCACTTGCAAACCAAAACCAACTACTCCTAGAACAACCACAACCACTTGCAGACCCACCACAACTACTTGCAAACCCAAGCCAACGACTCGCAGGACAACCACTTGCAAGACAACACGCAAGACAACTCGCAGGACAACTCGCAGGACAACAACTCGTAGACCAAGACCAACAACCCGCAGACCAAGACCAACCAAGCCATGGAAGCCATGCCGTCCATGTGGTCCTGCTGGCAAGTCCTGTCCTGGTTGTCCTGAGCAAGGAGAGCTCTGCAAGGAGCTCTTGGCTCAGCTGCAAGCCATTGAGAACAAGATCAGAGTTTGCGTCTGTGGCCAGAGCCGCTGGTTGATCTAAGATGGAGAAGGAAACAGTATTGCTGCCCCAATATTATGACTAAACGATTGGCTTAAACTTTTTTTATTGAAATAAATCGGAATATTATAACAAATTATTAATTTTTTTTATTTTGTAATGATACTTATATTGATGTAGAACTCTGGGTTTATTTCTTCGAATTTTCCGACAGAAGGAGGCATCACCGAACCTATAAAATATAAATGTTCTTCATCAGCGTCAACAGCCGGAGCGATCTAGCCATGTCCGTCTGTCTGTCTGTCCACATAAACACCTAGATCTCAGAGACTATAAGAGATAGAGCTATAATTCTTTTTCGACAGCATTTGTTATGTTTGCAGGCAAATCAAGTTTGTTTCAAATTTTTGCCACGCCCACTTCCGCCTCCGCAAATTGAAAAATTGAATAGTAGGCGTCGTGAATTTTGGGATATACAATAAAATCTACAGTCTTTATGATTTTTGAAGGTGTGGTTGCGTTTTGATGAAAAATGTCAAAGATATTAAAGAAGATCAATCTGGTATATTTTGACCTTTATGGTATATTTTGAATGTAGTATTATATCCATATACCTCCAATACCGATTCGTATATTTTTAGTATTGTGAAGTATATTTTTAGTATTATTGTGGTATACTAATATGGCATATTTTAAAATCATACCGCAATATTTTGCTTATGTTCAAAATGGGTAGCTGGTATCTCAAAGTCGAGCACTCTCAACTTTAGCTTATTTTTTTGTTAATATACGTTGACAAATTAAGCTACTAGTAATCATCTGATAATTGGTTCCCTACATAGGACCAAGTTTATTACTTAGACTTTTTCAGAAAAGTCGTGGAAATCTCGCAAAACCAATAAAAGGATCGCGCAAGAGTCGCTGAATGAGTTTATTGTAACACCAATTATATTCTAAATTAATTAAATGAAATATGGTTACTAGAGGTAAAGAACTATCGATGGTAGCTCATCAATAGTGCCACCGATCGTCGCCGATAATATCGCCTGACATACAAATTGTGGATTGCAGAGGATTTTACCATCGATCTCCACCTCTAATGGTTAATGAGCTTAGAATATTCAAAATGTATAATAAAGAAATAAGCAATGTTACGTGATGATATAATATAAAGTCCACTCACGTGGCAAGACTTTATTCTCGAAATTATCTTTGCTAATTTTAACATGAGCAGGAACAATTAAAAACCTGGCCAAATAATCGATAAGAATAAAACATAAGTTACATTTATTTATAATTTATTTGTGCAATTGTTGAACTCCAAAAATATGTTAGCACGTGCTTAAGCAGAATATCAAGTCGAGTCCTATTTAAACCCTAAATGCGACTGCAGAAAGCATCAGTTCCAATCTTCAGTTCTCATCATGAAACTAGCCATTGCCTGTGTTATTGGTAATACATCCAATCCTAAAGCTACCAAATAACTTATTAACCTAACCACTCAATTCTCCTAATTTCTAGCGAGCTTCTTGCTCCTGAGTTTCGTCGACTTCTCCGAGGCATCTCCTCCGAAGGAAGACTGTGGATGCGAGAAGACAACTCCCAAACCAACTACTCCCAGGACAACCACAACCACTTGCAAACCCAAACCAACCACCTGCAAACCCAAACCAACCACATGCAAACCTAAAACAACTACTCGCAAACCTAAACCAACCACTCGCAGGACAACCACATGCAAGACAACACGCAGGACAACTCGCAGGACAACAACTCGTAGACCAAAACCAACAACCCGCAGACCAAGACCAACCAAGCCATGGAGGCCATGCCGTCCATGTGGTCCTGCTGGCAAGTCCTGTCCTGGTTGTCCTGAACAAGGAGAGCTCTGCAAGGAGCTCTTGGCCCAGATTTCTAAACTTGAGAAGAGGATCAGGGCCTGCGTCTGTGGCCAAAGTGCCTGGCTGTTGTAAAACAAAGAAACTGTCTTCGGCTGATGAACCTTGATCTTATGATGACCTTTCTGATTAATTAAATTTTTTGTTTGTTAAGATAAATAAAAATAATATATTTGCATATGAACTTTTAAGCTGTGTTAAATTCTTTTGGCTGTCAATAAAGAGGTTATTTTTATATTTACATTTTAAGATGTTGAGTATCACATTGACAGGCAACAAAAAATTGAAAATTGGTTAGAAAAACAAAAACAAATTTGTTTGAAGTTGCTTCTAATATGTACAAGTATAGAAAAATAAAATGTTGAATGGAATATTGAAATATATGTACTCCCATGAAATTTATACTTTGTATATAAACTGAAATTTTAATGTCCCTGAGACTAACAATTGATTTAAACTTTATATGTTTAAATTTATATGCTGCGTTTTTTATGGATCTCTTTAAACAGGTGCCATATTTTGATGGCTCGTAATATATTCTTCAGGTAAAATATGCCTCCAACAAATAAAGGTACATTGCCTTGCTACAATAAACTCAAATCCAATATGGGATGAACGGAATCGCAGGTTTAGTTTTATTATAAACACTTTCCATAAGTAAATTCACTTACATTTTGGGTGATCATGTAATGAAAGCGTGTTAAGTGAACTTTGTTTCAGTTTTTACGACGCGTGAGTTAAACAAATAGCCTTGAACCTTTCTTGAAATGGAAATTTTTTATAATATATTTTTAAGTTATATGCGTGTGTTTGTTCAATTGCTAGTATCTGTAATGAAGAGACCTATATAATGGGATCGTTCATTCGACCAAAGCATCAGTTTCTACCCATACGTCATAAAGGGATTCAGGAGTGAGCCCTCTCGGACCTATCACCATGAAACTGACGATCGTCTTTCTTATTGGTATATTCGCTAATTCTTCACATTTCATATAAAATACTAATCTTTTATCTATTAAATTAAGTGAGCATTGTGCTCGTAGGCATTGTCGATAACAGTGCTGCAAAGGAACTCCGAAGGCATAGGGGGCCCCCAGCTAGGGGCAATCCAGGATCGTGTCCCTGCGAAACGAAAAAACCACCTCACAGGGAGCCCTGTAAAACGAATAAACCACACCGCCCAGAGCCCTGTAAAACGAATAAGCCACACCGCCCAGAGCCCTGTAAAACGAATAAGCCACACCGCCCAGAGCCCTGTAAAACGAAAAGACCACATACCAAGAAACCCCGTAAGACAAAAAGACCACGTACCAAGAAACCCTGTGGTTGTGGTTGCGGCACATCTCCAAAGCCAACGAGAAAACCAACACGTAGAAGGACAACCCATAAGCCACCATGTAGAACCACAACGCAGAGGCCACCATGTCAAACATCACGTAAACCTCCATGCGAATCCACCCGAAGGCCACCTTGGGGAACAACTCCGAGAACCACTAGAAAGACAACAAGACCTTGTGAGACAACTCCGAGAACCACTAAAGGAACCACTCGAAAGACAACGAGACCTTGTGAGACAACGAAACCTTGTCATACAACTCCGAGAACTACTAAAGGAACCACTCGAAAGACAACGAGACCTTGTGAGACAACGAAACCTTGTCATACAACTCCGAGAACTACTAAAGGAACCACTCGAAAGACAACGAGACCTTGTGAGACAACGAAACCTTGTCAGACAACTCCGAGAACTACTAAAGGAACCACTCGAAAGACAACGAGGCCTTGTGAGACAACGAAACCTTGTCAGACAACTCCGAGAACTACTAAAGGAACCACTCGAAAGACAACGAGACCTTGTGAGACAACGAAACCTTGTCAGACAACTCCAAGAACCACTAAAGGAACCACCCGAAAGACAACGAGACCTTGCGAGACTACCAAGCCTTGTGAGACAACTCCGAGAACCACTAAAGGAACCACCCGAAAGACAACAAGACCTTGTGAGACTACCAAGCCTTGTGAGACAACTCCGAGAACTACTAAAGGAACCACTCGAAAGACAACGAGACCTTGTGAGACAACGAAACCTTGTCATACAACTCCGAGAACTACTAAAGGAACCACTCGAAAGACAACGAGACCTTGTGAGACAACGAAACCTTGTCAGACAACTCCAAGAACCACTAAAGGAACCACCCGAAAGACAACGAGACCTTGCGAGACTACCAAGCCTTGTGAGACAACTCCGAGAACCACTAAAGGAACCACCCGAAAGACAACAAGACCTTGTGAGACTACCAAGCCTTGTGAGACAACTCCGAGAACCACTAAAGGAACCACTCGAAAGACAACGAGACCTTGTGAGACAACGAAACCTTGTCATACAACTCCGAGAACCACTAAAGAAACCACTCGAAAGACAACGAGACCTTGTGAGACAACTCCGAGAACCACTAAAGGAACCACTCGAAAGACAACGAGACCTTGTGAGACAACGAAACCTTGTCATACAACTCCGAGAACCACTAAAGGAACCACTCGAAAGACAACGAGACCTTGTGAGACAACGAAACCTTGCCAGACAACTCCGAGAACCACTAAAAAGACAACGAGACCTTGTGAGACAACGAAACCATGTCATACAACTCCGAGAACCACTAAAGGAACCACTCGAAAGACAACGAGACCTTGTGAGACAACGAAACCTTGTCATACAACTCCGAGAACCACTAAAGGAACCACTCGAAAGACAACGAGACCTTGTGAGACAACGAAACCTTGTCAGACAACTCCGAGAACCACTAAAGGAACCACTCGAAAGACAACGAGACCTTGTGAGACAACGAAACCTTGTCAGACAACTCCGAGAACTACTAAAGGAACCACTCGAAAGACAACGAGACCTTGTGAGACAACGAAACCTTGTCAGACAACTCCGAGAACCACCAAAGGAACCACTCGAAAGACAACGAGACCTTGTCAGACAACTCCGAGAACCACCAAAGGAACCACTCGAAAGACAACGAGACCTTGTGAGACAACGAAACCTTGTCAGACAACTCCGAGAACTACTAAAGGAACCACTCGAAAGACAACGAGACCTTGTGAGACAACGAAACCTTGTCAGACAACTCCGAGAACTACTAAAGGAACCACTCGAAAGACAACGAAACCTTGTGAGACAACTCCGAGAACTACTAAAGGAACCACTCGAAAGACAACGAGACCTTGTGAAACAACTCGCAGGACTACTCGAACCACTCGCAGAACTACTCCTCGAACCACTCGCAGGACAACTCGGTGGTCTACACCTAGAACCACACGTCGAACCACACGAAGGACAACATGTAGAACCACGCGTCGAACCACTCCAAGAACGACCTGTCGGCCATCAAGAACCACACCGTGGCCCACTTGGCGACCTTGTCCGCCATGTGGACCCGGTGGCAAGCGCTGCCCCGGATGTCCATTGCAACCGGAACTGTGCGAGGAGCTCATAGCCAAGCTGAGATCAATTGAGAAATCGATTAGGGTCTGTGTCTGTGGTGAGCGTTCTTGGCTAGTGTAGAGCTATCTACATATGTGGCCCACACTTGATGAACCTTTGAATTTATTTTGTTCATAATTTTGCACGATTTGAAATATTGCTTTATCCACATACAATACCAAATGAAAAATTCCAATATTTAAAATTTAAAAGTTCCATAATTTCAAAAAATTTAAAGATATTAAAACGAAAGTCAAATATTGAAATTTAAAGATTCCATAACTCCATAAAATAAAAATAAACAAAGATTGTTATATGAAATCTAAATGTTTGCTTTCTATAGTAAAAAGCAGTATCTGTTCCAAATTTTAGCAAGATCGGTTTTAAATTAAAAGAATAGTTTGCAGTTGAACAAGCGGACAGACAGACGGACGGATTTGGGTTAAATGATTTAATTTTTTTAATATATACCATATGTATATCACTATGAGATGAAGTTACAAATCGATGCTAAATAGATACCCTGTATTTGATAGAAAGGACTTTCCTTTATGGCTGACAGAAACACGTGGTGCACAAACTATTAATCATGTCTGCTTTGAGCCTTTTATGCGAGTTGCAGTGAGTGGAAATGAAGCCATAGCTGGGCAAGAGTTATTTTTATTCAACTTGTATTTTCTTTTGTGTTTGTTTTTTTTTCGTTTTTTTTTTTTGGCAGTGGCAATGGCCAATGGCAAAAGTTCAAAGTGCAGCCAGAGGCGGAAACGAAGGCGCCGTGGGGGCAAGTGCAAGCTTTCGTTTTGCGGCCGGCAAAGTTTTTACAAAAAGGATGTTGCCAGCAAGCCTGAGAACGAAAAGTCCAGAAGCAATTGGAGAAGGCACGCGTGTGTGTGTGTGTGTGTGTTTGTGTGCTCTATCTAATTGGAGTTTATTACGTCGCAGGCAGAGCAAGCAGCAGAGGAGACAGTTTGTTGTTGTTATGCTTTGACTGTGCCTAAGACGAGTAGAGATGCAGATAGAGGAGAAGCAAATAGAAAGAGAGTGAAAACCGGGTGAGTATGGCGCACATGGTGCCATAACAAAAACAAAATGCTCCCAAAGAGAGTGAGCAATATGGAGAGGGGTATAAGAAGGGGAGCTAACAGGATGACGAAAGACGATGTGAAGCAGCAGTTAGGAAAATGCGTCGCAAAAACACAGCGCAGGTGCAAAGAGTGCAAGTCATGACTACGGCCGGCAGGACGAGACAGCAAAAGAGAGAGAGAGAGAGAGCGAGAGCGTAGCAACACAGAGAGAGAGCGCATTGAGAGCGAGAGAGCGTAAAGTAAACCAATACAGATGCAGAGCACAGTGCATGTCAAACTGCGAGGATGTGTGAGTGGAAAAAACCGGAAGACAAAAGTAGTGGTAAGGCCAAGAAACTGAGCCACAAAACAGAGAAGTGACAAGCAACAACAATGTGCAAGTTGTGCGTAATACAAAGAGAGAGCAAGTGTGAGAGCTAGCGAGAGAGCGTCAAAGCCACGTCGTTAAATGGTGAATGAAAACAGCGAAACGTCAACGTCAGCGTCGACGCCGGCGCTGACTGTGCAACAATTTGTTGCCGCAAAAACAAGTTCGCAGAGCGACAGAGAGAGATAGTGTGTGTGTGTGTGTTTGTGTAGAAGAAGAAGCAGAAGCAGCAGAGCAACAACTGTTAAATTGTGCAATGAAGGCAGCAGCAAGCAAATTGTCAACGCAACGTCCAGCAGCATGACGCAAGCTTCGTGCCACAACTGCAACAGCAGCAACAACAACAACAACAACAACGAGGAGAGCGCTGTCATCGCCCACGCGACACCAGCTGCCTTAACTAACTGTGCTGCATCCGGGGAATTGCAGTGAAATAGAGCAAAGCAAGCTGGCAAGCAGCTCCCGAACTTGCAACACACGACCTCGCACTCGCACTCGCACCTGCCTCAACTGCAGCCCAATTGCCATGCGGTGGTGGCATGTGGCATCATTAGAAGCCGTCGATAGGCGAAAAGCTTCCGCTTCCACTTCCACTTCCAAATGCACCTGAGTGTAGCAGCAACGATTGATGTGGCACATTCATAATGCTCGCTGCAGCCTGTGGCAAGTCGCTTTTGGGAATACTTCCCTCACTTAATTGACTTTGGGAGTTGGATGAGGACACTTTGTCGAATTAGATGTGTCCGCTTTTCAATTGCAGCAACTTTTTATCGCATCTCATCTAATTGGGCATTATTTTTTCCAAACTTATTGCGTTTTAATGCCATCGATCGGCGAGTAAATTATTTAAAACGTTGGGGAAATATTTTGTACTCATTTCATTTCATTCACTTCGATGTTTACTGGATAACTTAATGTAATTAGTACTATTATTGATATTCCCAATGACATTGCCTATTATCATTAGCATTTTCATTAGTTTTTTAATTAATTATATTTGAATGTGACGTATATTGATAATATCATTGCCAAGAAGAATTCTTTGTTCTCATTAGCATTAACATCCAAGTTGCAATCAAATTGATTTAGTTCAAGCATTATAATTGTCATTAGCTTCAGCATTATTACCAATATTATTAATTTTCGCATTTTGAATGTTTTTTTTTTTTTTATTAATTCGCAAACACTAGTAATGCATATTAGTACCATTCCCTTTCGCATTATTATTATCATTAGCATTACTATTATCATTAATGTTTTTTAAATATTAATTCACATTCATAATTATTCATTATCGTAAACTCATTATTATTATATTTTACATTATTATGGTCATTAAAATGTATGCCTTCCATTAATATCGTCAGTTTCATTACAATTGTTATTTCGATTGGATTAATGCGAGAAATAAGAATTATTATTGACAGTCATTAAAAATATAGTTCACATTGCAAGTAAAATAATTTATACAACATTTACATAAGTGCTAATAATTAAATAAATAAAGGGGTTTAAAAATATCAAGTTCATGGTTCAAGTTTGTAAAATGTAATTTGCATTGCAACTAGAAATCATCGGGGGGGCAAAAATAAAGCAAGCGATAAACGACCAGATCAAAGTAGCAAGAGTTCAGTGCATAATAGTAAAGCTTAATTGTATGGAACCAATGCAATTAGCGTAGCGTATTTAAATGCTTTGCAGTTAACTGAGATGATTGAACGTTAAAGGGAGTGCGATTAGCTGCTGCAGCTGATTGAACTTAAAGGATAATCTGATTGATTTGACTACAATATAGTGAATCAGTCAATATGGAATTTTGTAAGAAACTCAGTCGACAGCTGTCGAATACTTCATTCAGGGTGTCATAACTAAGTATTTTTGTGTGCACTTTTCACTCTCTCCATTCTTGACATTGTTTTTTTTTTTGTGTTCTTTGAACTGTTTAAGTTTTTAATTAAAATTCCATGGAATTCCAGCAGATTAAGCACTTGACGTAACTTTGCACTTGTTAGATGTTGTTGTTGTTGTTGTTGCTGTTGCAATTTACACTGCATTTGTCAGGTTTTGTTGTGCAGAGCCCTGCTCTGTTACTCATACGCCACGTTGGCACGCATTTTGTTGCAGTCTGGCATTGAAGCACTACTCCTCAACCTCAACCTCTACCTCTCCCTCTTCCACACTCCCCTAGCTCTTTCTTTATTGCTATTGTTGGCTCAACGTGACAGGTGAACACAACAAAATGACTTGAAATGTCAGGCTGGCAGGCAGGCAGCTAAAAGGGTTCGACCTTAGCTTGAACTCATTGTGCCCACCAAGTTTTGAGGCGCAGGAGTAAGAAACAAGTAAGAAAGCTACAGTTGAGTGTGCTCGACTGTGAGATACCGGCTACCCATTTTGAATAAAAGCTAAATATTGCGGTATTCTCAAAAAATATAACAACTAAATGGTATATTTGGTATATTGATATGGTACAACAATCAAGATATACTATAGAGTGCAAAATATACCAGATTGTTAACACAAACAACTAAGACCTTTAGTAAGTAGGCGTTTATGCCTATACAAAAGTATTTCTTTAATAACTTCGATAATTTTTATCTGATCGTAACCAAATCACAAAGACTGTATATATACTGTATATTGTATATACCAAAATTCGTGACTCTAGCTTGTTGTTCGATTTTTGTCGATTTGTAGGGGCGGAAAAATTTGTTTGATTTGTAGGGGTGGCAAAAATTAGAAACAAACTTGATCTGCGTGCAAACATAACAAATGCTGTCAAAAAAAATTACAGCTCTATCTCTTATAGTCTTTGAGATCTAGGTGTTCATACGGACAGACAGACAGATGGACATGGCTAAATCGTCTCCGCTGTTGTCGCTGATCAAGAATATATATACTTTATAGGGTTGTAGATGCCTCTTTCTGCCTGTTACATACCTTTCCTGCCGCCACAAAGTTATAATACCCTTCTAACCTGTGGGTAGCGGGTATAAAAACTTCCCTCACTCGTTCAACATGGCATGTAAGCACATTTTCAACTTGCACACACATTTCTTTCTCCCGCTCTGCTCATGACTTATTCTTGAGCTGATTATGTGAATGGTTCTTAAACTGCAGCTGGGCTATGTTCGCATTACTTTACAAATCCCACATTAATCGCATTTTCATATGCGTTATTAAATATTTTATTTATGCTTTGCCAAAGGGTTTTATTTTTTCAGCTTTATATTTTCTTCAATATTTTTTTGCAATCATTTTAATTGAGAAACTAATGCGAAATATTTCAAGTCAACTTTGAACAATATGCTGTCTTTAAACATGTTTTGCTATCTTAAATATATACATTATTATTTTGTATTATTAAAGCATAGAATGCAAACAATCTTTATAACTTGTTGTAAATTGTCTAGAGTTGGCTGTTTTGGCCTTTGACTAAAATATATTTATATAGACTAACCGATTTGAAGTTTTCTATTGAAACATTAATTAAAGGAAAAAAATACCATGTAAAACACATAGTACAATTGATTTTAAAATAAAAACATATATATTGCTAAAAGCATTTTTTTTTTTATTTTTGGCCGTAAAACTATAAGATTTTTTCTCTTATTTACTTGAGACCAAAACCTTGATTTAAGAATTTGTTTTCTGTGTATAGAGTACAAAAGAAGTTAAGCCAAACAGCATAATCATAATATAATTGTTTTCGATCAGAACTACAATTCTGGACATTACAATGTTTAAACTATAAACTATAAGAAACGCATTGCATGTTTTGAGTTACTAAAAATTGAATATAACATACAAATTATTGCATTCAAAACTACAAAAAACCTTAATCTTCAATGAACAAGTCTAATTATAATAACTCTTTCATTGATATTTAAAGTATTTTGGGATGACCTTTGAAATATTCCAACTAATCCTTTGAAATTCTTGAACTGGAAAGTCTGTGTAAGTTACTTTTTGTCTTTAATTTTAATTTTAAAATCTAATTATGGCAAGTTTTTCATGGAAATTCAAAGTATTCAAAGAAGACTATCAATATATTCAAAGTATATATTCTAATTATTTCTCTGAAATTCTTGAATTGTAAAGCCTATGGAAGTTATTCATCTTCAATCTTCAAGTCTAATAATGAGAACTCATTTATTGAAATTCAAAGTATTGTGAGACGATATTCGAAATATTCCTTTGAAATTCTTACTACAATAAGAACAAGCTTAAAATGCAGTCTGTTCATGGCTTCCAAATCGGCAATTGAAAGCATTTAGAGTAAGCTATGAATACTATATATAAGATGGTATTGTAATGTGACTTGCTTGTGATACATAAATCAATTGTGCCACTGAATGTTGTGGCAATAGTTGTTAATGTTGTGGTTGTTGTTGCTGTTGTTGCTGTTGTTGCTGTTTGTGCTGCTGTTGCGTTTCCCTTGCGCATATTGCATTGAACTTGAGCGGTCAACGCCTCAGCCTCCTTGCATGTTGTGCTGTTCCCCCTTTCCCCTTCCCCACCCCCCTTTGTCATGCCTTTTGCCAGCACATCATCGGCACACACATCACACATCATAATCATACTTGGGAGTCGGAGGTAATCGGTAATCATATGGCTTGGCACGCTCATGCATATATACCATATATCAGGCTATATATAGAGAGAGTAAGAAAGAGAGTGAGAGAGAGAGATGG
This sequence comes from Drosophila niveifrons, assembly GCA_035046325.1. Taxonomy (NCBI): domain Eukaryota; kingdom Metazoa; phylum Arthropoda; class Insecta; order Diptera; family Drosophilidae; genus Drosophila; species Drosophila niveifrons. Next base: position 4,863,535 of record JAWNOC010000063.1, on the reverse strand, counting down.
CGATATGTTATATGCAGGCGTGCAAAGCATAGACAAAGTGACGAAATGACTAATTGACTGACTGACTGATTGACCAACAGACCAACAACAACAACAACAATCTCTGATTGCCACTGAGTCTGCACTTTGATTATGCTCCCAGATGCCTTATTGTTGCTGTTGCTGTCGCTGGGAGTTATACGGGGCGTAAAGAGCGTGATATGCATGCAGATAGCGCAAAAGGAGGAAGATAGAAAGAGAGAGAGAGCGAGCGAGTGAGTAAGCGAACATTTCCATTGTTGCGTATTCCATTTTCGACTGCATTTTGCATTTGCAGTCTCGTTCTCTCTCTCTCTCTTCTCTATATGCATTTGTACATATCGACATGTGTGTGTGTTTGGGCATGTTTGCTGCACACACACACACACACACACGCATTCACAGACTTATTCATCGCTTTATATGGACACACATACATACAACAAGTAGTCGTACTTTTTGTTGTGCCTCTTTTTCATGCATAATTCTCCGGCTGCTTTGCGTTTTGTTTCGCCTTTCGCATTTCCCTCGGACCATGCCCTAGTCCACGCCCTCCCCTCCCCCTGCACCCCTTTAGCTAGCTGTGGAGGCATCACTTAACATTGAAAACGAACGTTGACATAAATGCAATCAGCACGCGCCATACACTGAGCATAAGGGGCACACTCTCTGCTCTCCCTCTCCCTCCTCCTCCTCATCACCGTTATAATAGTGTAGGAGTGGAGAGCGATTTCAACTTGACAGCCAAGCAATTAGATAGTAGACAAAAACAAGGGGGGAAGGGAGGGAGAGGGCAATAAATGCAATTTCATAAAACATTAACGATTCACATGAAACGAGTAGTTGAAATAATGCTTCAAATGCTTCCAATTGCGATTTAATTTGCTAAATTACACACAGCGAAAATCAACTCGATAACTGTCCCATCACTCACAGTGATCAAAACTTATAGTTTTTTCGAGAGTTTTGTTTCAAAAGTTTACTTTTTTATATAGACAGCTGCGAATTTGAAGTGCGTAAATGATTGAAAACAGAAATATCGTTGAGTTTTAAATAAGATATGATGAGAGATATATTAGATTTGTTAGGTCATCAAATATAGTATCAATCGAGTTGCAATTTCCGAATATGTTTATATTAAATCAAGATAAATATATTACACCTGAATAAGTAGAATTATTATTAATAAAATATACGAAATTAATATACTCAAATACTTTATATACATTGCACAATATGACAAGTTATAAGTTGTAGTTTATATGCAATTTAATGCAAATGTGTATATTCAAAAAATATGAAATTATTAAAATAGAATTTAAGATTAAGCACACTTGTTTTTTTTTTTAAATTCTGAAATTATTTTAAAAAATTGGGATTTATATTATATTACAAAATGCCTAAATATTAGGTATTATTATTAACACTCAAGTTCTTAAAATGTACAAAATTGATATAACACCAAAACTAAAATATACCAAAAGCCTATAATTAGTATGATATTACCGTTGTCATAGCCTATATTGTATATAAAGAGTAAATTATATAATATGTAGAGGGTACAAAATGTGCAATGCAATGCAAATATTTTTGTTTTTATTAAATTAAATTATTAAAAACAAAATAACGTTTAAATGATATTATATTATAGTATGCCTAAATGATTGGTATTATTATTAACATTCAAGTTCATAAAACTGAATTCATACTGAATTGATATTTCATATATTTGGTATATCGATATACAATTACCGTTACAATATACCAAAGAGTACAAAATATACCACATAATATGCAAATTAATGCAAACATATGTGTTCAAAAGTAATTTACTATTATTATATTATTATTATTTTCTATTATAAAATGATTATAATGCATAATCAGATTTAGATTTCAGATAAGATTTATTCATAAAGCTTGAAGTTTAAATTTTGAATTTATATGAAATATCGAAAATGTTTGCAATATTAAGATAAATTGTATTGAAACTCCTAGTTGTTAATTCTTGATTTCTGCATTCTACAAAGAGCAGAAGACTCGCCAGAAGCGTGCTTCTTCTTCTGACTGTGGCTTTGTGGCTCATGCCGCATAAAGTTGCACACAATGAAGGCAAACTCTTGAGACACTTCTTAATTAGAGGCTGGTAAATTTCCTTCACTTGTCCCATTCAACTCGGCCACATCATCATCATCATCATCAAGAGGATCTCTCTAGCTCTTTCTCTCTCTCTCTTTCTGCCTGTAGCTATCTCTTTCGCTGGGTGTTGACTATACATAAATTCAAATTAACGCAATGCACGGCCAGCGGCAAATATAATGGACCATTTGTGTCCCGGATTGTTCCGAGCTCAGGTCTCCGAAAGGATTTGCCATCAAACGCAGGCAAACTTGATGAGAATGCGAGTGTGTGTTTGTGTGTGTGTGGGTTTATAGAGAGTGTGTGTGTGTGTTTGTGTGTAGAATGTGTGTTGACTAGAACGCAGTGAGCAGAGACAACTAAGTAGCCAATTAGAGGCATGCAGCAGACTTCAAATCAACTAATTAGCGAAACATTACCGACAGATGCGCTTGCTGAGGATGTGCATGACGATGCAACTGCGGAACGTGGAACTCACACAGGTGAGTGAGCCAGCACTTAAGCACTTCAAACACAAACTCTGTTTAATGCAACTTCACGAATTGTCGTTAGCCCTTCGCGTCTGTCTGCAGCGAAACACAATTGGTATTTCATTTGCAAATATCCAAAAATTTTACTTTAAATTATAGATAATTTTCTAGTTGTGCGTTAAGAATGAACAAAATGTAACAGAATACCAGAATAAAGACATAAGTTTCATCAAAAATTTGAATGGATTATGATAAATACTAAAATATATTATAATTTAAAAGGTTTCCTTGAATGCTTTCCAAGAAAAGGTAGCTCGGCTTAAAGGTAGCTTGGTCCTTGAAATATACTACATTAGTGTACCGAAAATCTACTGAAATATTCTTAAAAGAATATTTGGTATATTAACTATTGACTCTCAATTCATATAGTGCACAGTATTAAAATATACACAAATATACTTGAAAGCCTATTTGGTATATTGACTTTTAAGTACTCTCATTATATTGCATAGAGTTTACAGTCTTAAAATTTGCTGAAATATGCTTAAAAGTGTATTTGGTTAAAATATACTATATTAATATATCGAAAATATACTAAATTATACATGATAGTATATTTGGTATATGACTATATTCCACATTTCACACACAGTATTAAAATATATCTAAAAGTATATTTTAAATATTTCACAGTATTAAAATATACTGAAATATACTTGGAAATGTACTACATTTGTATATCGAAATTATACTGAATTGTATCTGAAAGTAAATTTGGTATATTACCTATATTCCATAATTTATAAAGCGCACAGTATTAAAATATACCAAAGTATACGTGAAACTATACATTGGGTATATTGACTTTTGTGTACGTTTGAAGTATACAGTGCACAGTATTAAAATATATTTGAAAGTATATTTGGTATATTAACTTTTCGTTGAAAATCTACTGAAATAGACTTGAAAGTTTATTTCATAAAGTGCTCAGTATTAAAATATAAAGAAATATACTTAAAAATCTCTTTGGTATATGACTTTAAAATATTTCATAGAAATTTCTTGAAATGAATTAAGGGTGGATTTATTTCGAAATAAGTTTGAAGGATTATAATAGCGCAAGATTTGATGCAAATGTACTAATTTTCAGTATATTAAATTGAGTTACATAAAAGTGAAAATACTTTCTCTCAACTCTCGTTTCAAAGCTACAAGTAAAATCAGCTTGCAAGTTGAGTTGTTCTAGGCTTGAATTCTCTGTGGCACATGGATATACACGAAATGTTCTCTGGGGATACACGACACGTAGTCCAATTCAATTCACACACATGCTCCAAGTGCAACAGAATCAAAAAGAGAGAGTGAGAGATACGGAGAGAAAGAGGGAGAGAGAGAGAGAGCACTCGAGTGGGCAGCTCATAAACGAACTGAATTCATAGAAGCAACACATTTTCGCTTTTTTTTGTTTTGCCACAGGGCTTGGGGTTTGTTGTACGTGTGTGTGTGTGTGAATGTGTGTGTAGAAAGAAGTGTGTGTAAACGTGTGTGCGCCACTGTTTGCATGCATAAATCAATCAAGCAGAGTGTTTGCGCATATAAAAAGCCAGCGAAAATATAGCAAGATCAGCCATAGGGGTAGGCATAACAACAACAACAACAACAACAACAACAATATAATAAGTGCATATGTATATTGATGTACATACTTATATATATACATATATATACATATGTAGGTATGTACATTATGTAGTCTGCATCAAATACTCACACCTTGACACTGCACCAAAATAATGCTCGACCTGCGAAATACCCAAGGACAAGGTCAAGGCAAAATCTCTTTACCTTTATTTAGTGTATATAACATATAATTAATGAATGCATATATCAAACTTTTTTTTAAAAGTGTTTATCTGCATGGATAAGTGATGATTTCTATCACTATAAAGATTTGTATTGATATAAGTATGTATGACTATAGAGTTCAGTAACTTGTTGGAAACATGCAATGTGAAATACGCTTTAAGTTTGCTTATCCAATATAAATTATCAATTATTTTGTTTGCCACATAAAGAAATTATTATTTTTATTCAATTCTAACACTAAACGTTTAGTAATATAAGAGTGTACGCATTTCTTAAAAAAAAAACGTCTTTCAAAAATGCTTCTGCTAAATACATATATATATCACAAAAAAGAAAACGCCTAACATAATATCCCAGTTAAACGTTCACTTTATGAAGTAATTAAATTTCCTTTAACAATTAGATTTTGGAATATTTATTACAAGAACAATTTGCTAAACGTTCTACAAAGTAGAAATAAAAATTTAGCTATTTTAAATTTTTCGTAGGAGTATATATAATCGAATTTTAAGAAACATTGAACTAAATATAAAAACATCGAATTTTATATTGTCATCTTTACTTACTTTGATAAGCAGAATATATATATATATATGTATATATAATGCTTTTAACGAAAAATCAAATGAAGTCTGATGATGAAGGCGAAAATAATGTAAATTTTTATTTATTATTATTATCAAAAAGTTAAAATTTGATAATTTATGTTGTTTACATGTTATTTCTTTAGTTTCCTAAATAATACAAAAGTTTCTCATGATTTTGTCTTTTCTTTAGTTTTCTTAATAATCTATTAAGTAAAAAGTTCTCATTATTTTGTTTTTCTGCAGTTTCCCAAAAAAACCTATAATGTTTGTTTTAGTTTCCTTAAAAATCTTTAAAGCGAAAATTTTCCATTATTTTGATATTCTTTAGTTTGCTTTAACAATCTATGATGTTTTCTGCAGATTTCTTAAAAGTCTATAAATTAAAAAATCTCTCAATATCAAAATATAGATAATTTTCAAAAAAATAATATAATTTTTAACCGAATGCTTTAATATGCAACATAGAATAGATCAAAGGCAATTCTCAAATGAATAATAAATCTTACTTCATGTGACTTGTAGTCGTTAAAAAGAATTCTTCCGTTTTAGAGTCTCTAATAAATATCCAGTCACATTATATTGATTTGAAAATAAAAACAACGCAATCCTTCTTTTGATTGTAATAATAAGTGTTAAATATTTAGAATACTTGTGACCCTTAAAGTGCAACAAGATTGAAACTAATTTCTGTCTGAATATAATTTCAATATCATTACAATTTCAATAATGGTAAGTGAAGTAAGTATAGAGCAAGTATACCCCATCTAGCCATCAGACTGTCTAAAGGGCATAAAAGCGTTCAAGTGTTAAATGCATCGCCCACTTTGGGCCCGACACCGACAACAACAACAACAATAACAAGAACATCAACAACACCAACAGCTTGAACAGCAACAACAACAACAAGAAGAACGGCAACGATAGCAAACAAAATGCTCTCGAGTTTTGATGACGCTGTCAAACAAGATAGATAGAGAGAGAGAAAGAGAGACTAAAAAAACAACAATGCTTCGGATTTAATCGTCACTCGCAACGAAATTTGAATACACTGCACATCAAGTCTTCGATTATTCCGAAGAAAAATCGATTATATTCAAAGTGCAATTTGATACGAAAATTTAATTAAAGAGAAGTTTACTTATATTGCTGTTGGTTCGATTGAAGAAATTTATGGACACACTTAAATAAAGCACTTTGATAACAGCAAGCAATTTGTCATAAACAACTTTAGCAACTAATACTTTCTTCTTTTTTAAAAATGAAATAAAATAAAATGAATAGAAAAAAATAATACAAAATAAATTCAATAAACATAAAAATTAGAAATCAAATATGTGACCATAAAAAATGAGAAATAAAACTAGCTATGTAAAAATGTTAGAAATGGCTTTAACTCAAAGAATATCATCGATCAATAAAAAATACAATAATTCATTTATTACCAATTATGACAAAATATTCTCGATTGCAACATAACTTTTATGAATCAGACTTTAAATAAATGGCCAACTGATGAAATTGTTGTGAGTCACTTTAGATTTTTGTAATGTGCGTCTTTTAGAAGCTTTATTAAGGCAATTTTAGCAATTTCCCACTTGTTTCGTGAAATTTATAGTAATATTATATTTTTTATAAATAGGGTTTAAATTAAACTTACCTATAATTTCCATGGTTATCCAATATTATTACTATGATAATTCAGAAAATAAACAAAAAATTCTGAAGTGAATTCTTAAAACAATTGATATAAATAAAATTAAAACTTCTATAATACTGATAGATTTTAATAATTCAAATATTTGAAGTGAATTTTTAAAGTAATGGATATTATTAGATATTGAATAAAAATAAAATACCAATAAAGATTCTAAAAATAAATGAAATATTTAGAATTAATAATAAATAAATAAATTTAAATAAAATATAAAATAATAATAATGATAATCAGCATCATAATAATAGTAATAATAATAACAATTCTATTATTAAATTATTAAAGAAGATTTAAATACTAAATATGAAATATTGCATTTTGATCTTAAATGCTTCTAAAATAATAAAATTGATGAACAACTAAAGATTTCATCTAAATTAAAAAAACACAGTTGTATTTTTAATTGATTTGTGCTAGAGAAATCAATTCAAACATAAAACTGATAAATATATATTTTTGCCGTTAATCTTATCGCTGCCACTTGACAAAGTAAAAACCGGCAACTAAAGAGAAAAAGATAGAGCGAGAGCGAGAGTGAGAGTGGTAGAGAGGTAGAGTTGCTCTCAGGTGGGGGGAATTCTGAATGGGGCATGACTCATGACACAGTTAAAGTGCTCGCTGGCTGGCAAAGTGTGTGTGTTAACATTATTATCAATGCGATGGTGTCGCCTCAACGGCTGCCTGTCGAACTCCCACACACACACACACACCTGCACACACATGTGAGCTGTCTGTGTGTGTATCTGTAATCAAAGTATGGCACTCTAATTAGCAGGCACAAAATTTCGAGACACGCTGAAACACACGTTGCACAAAGACTGAGGCCGGAGAATAAGCCGAAGAAGAAGAAGAGGAGTACGAATGCTTTTTCACTTTCGGTAGATGTCTCTGTGTGGGTGGCAACCCTGTAAAGTGCCAAATGCCATTCAACCTGCATTCGCTGCGGCATATCAGCTACAACCACAAGCTCAACTCAATCTATAGATAACTGTAATACTATTTTATATTTTTGCATTTCATTAAATTTTTTTTTTGCAATTCATTTTAATCAGCTAGCTAATTCTTTATACACCATTTTCGTTAATATTTATATTTTTAACTGTTTTACTTTTTTGTAGTTAACTCAAAATTATTTATAAGAACGCAGTTTATTTTATTAATTATTTAATTTTAACTATCACTTTCCTTTTATCCTTAAGCTTAACTTAAATTTTGATTTTAATTTTAACTTTTTTTTTTTTAATTTTAAATCTAAATTGAACTGCATTTTTCCTATATTCAATTCGATTCTTATATAAATATAGATATATTAAGAATAAGCTGTGAGGTTTAGGTGTTGAAAATGACTGACAAACAATAGATTTAAATCATCATGTTACTGTATTAAAATTGTTTTATATAAAATAGTGCTACTTGCTCAAGATAATCAAAAACAAAAAAAAAAAAAATTGCTTTAGATGAAAATTAAATAACTAGAAATATGCATACATTACATTTATACATTTTGCAAAGTAAATAAAATATGTTATCAATATATTTAAATTAATTAAAATACTTTTATAATTAAGCACTAGTATTTTAATAAGTAAAATAATAAAATAAGTAAAAAAAAAGTAATACTAATACAAAAACTATACAAATATTCTAAGTCAAAGATAATATGAAAATAATTTTAACGTTTTTTTATTTTGATTTATTAAAATTAACAGTACAGCAATACATTTTATGTATTGTGTTGTTATGATCGTTTTTAGCGGTACTAGTTTAAAATGAAAATACTTATATAAAAATAAAAGAAGTTTATTATGAACATAATTTTAAAAACTAAATAAAATACGAAAATGCATCTCTTCAACATGCAACGAATATATAAAATATATTAGTGCGAAATTAAAATATGTTTTTATTATTTATTTATTTATCATAAAGTTCCAACGAGATAGATTCATTTAAAGAGTCATAAAGACTAACTTTAAGTTATAATCTTGGGGTCAATTTTCATATATTTCATATAACATAATAATACATCATAATATTTGAAATGAATAGATTTATTTAAAGACTCATAAAGATATACCATAAATTTCAAGTGCATTAAGATTCACTTTAATTATTTTCTAGACTCAATTTTAATGCATTTCGTATTTAATTAAAGAAAAATAAAATATATATAATAAATATTAATAAAATAATAATAGGGCATCTGCTGTTCGTTGTATTTCGTTTGGTTGCACTTGCAGTGCATTTGCAATTCGTGTTTGTCTCTTATAATTGCAGTCTTCTATCTTATTTACTTTTTGGTGCTATGCAACGCACACACACACACACACACACATACAAAGAAGCACACTCATGTTGTGTGTGTGTGTGTGTGTGTGTTTATCTGAGTCTGGTCGTCGTTCTTTCTGTTTCTCTTTTCCTTTTGCTTTGCTATATTCAAGTAACAACAACAACAAAAAAATGCCAACACTTATCAGTCTCTAGAGACAGCGTGAGTGAGAGCGAGAGGAAAGAGAGGGAGGGAGAGGGAGATATGCGCCAGAGCGGGTGGAGAATTATAATCAGCAATGCAGCGGCTGCTGCTTTTGCTTTTTGCTGCTCTTGTTGCTGCACTGATAAGACAAGGCAACTCTGGTAGAGGCAGCAAACACTTCCACAAAGTGCAAATGAAACTAGAAGCGAACCCAAAAGAGTGAGACAGAGAAAGAGCGAGAGAGAGAGCGAGACTTGAGGGATTGCAAAATGACAAAGCTTCATTTTGCTGGCAGTTTCACGGCCAGTTGTTGTTGCTGCTGTTGCAATCAGTTTGCTCTGCATATTGCTGGACAAACAACAAACAACTCGGCCCGAGTGGCAAACAGCAAGTGGCAAGTGGCAAAAAGTGGCAAGCCGGCAAAACTAATTGGAATTTGGCACGTTCTACCAGTTTCACAATGCATCTTCTTCCTCCCCCCTCTTTCTCTTTCTCTCTTAGTTTCCTCATCGTTTTAAATTACGTAACAAACTGGCAAATTGTTATCAGAATGTTTCACAGCATTTAATTTTCGAATTTCAGCAGTTGCAGCCACATTTGTAACTGTCTTTATTTACTCCTCAATCGAAGCGATTATTTAAGTTATTATTATCTTTAAGAACACATGCAGTTTATGTTTGCATTCGAATTTGTTTCCACAACTTTACATCAAATAAATCTAAACAAACCAAAATTTAGTGCTTGGGAATGATTTCTTAGAATTTCATTAAAAGTGTCATATATAAGAAATTTTGTGCCAATTTTTAAGGCTTGTCATTTTATTTAAGTTATGCATGATTCAAATCATAAACTATAGACAAAAAAAAAGGAAATTTTGCATTGTTTTCTGAGAATGACATTACAATCAAAATAATCATATATGTATAAGAATTTCAGAAAAAATTTCTAAATTTATAAAATAAGAATATTTCAAAACAATCGTAAGTTCTTGTTGTTGTTTTGCTCATTATTTTAGTTAAGTTATCAATAGTTTTTGATAATTTCATAATAATCAAAATGTTGTTTATAAGAATTTCAGAAAAACCTATTAAATTAATAAAATAAGAAGTGGAATTTGTTTGCTCATCATGTTAGTTAAATTGGGAATAATTTCTCAACATTTCAAAACAATCGGAAGTTTATCAATTAGAATTTCAGCGTCTTTGCCTGCTAACCTTTTCATGTACTTAATAAAATAAAGTTCTTTATGTATTTTAGAGTCTTGAATTTTGTGAAGAAATAAAAAATCGTGCTAAATTAATAAAATAAGAAATTTTGTGCTAATATTAAAGTATTGAATTTGATTGCTCAGAATGTTAGTTAAACTGGAAATAATTTCTGTTTTTGAATTACATTAAATTGTGTCTTTAATCTACGATTAATAAATGAAAGGTATCTCACAGTCGAACACACTCAGTTGGATTCTTATTTGTTATCATTGAGCTTATCTGCAAATACAGCAAATAAAATTGCCTTTACTAAACTTGCATTTCATAAATACACTTTAACCCATTTATTCGTTTCACAATAACAATTTATGATAAATTTCTTTTATTTCTATATCTATATTTGTTTGTCCATTTATTCATTTTACAATTGGGATACTTTATCTAAATTTTGTTGTTGTCCTTTTTATCTTTCTGTTAAATTTAGTCTTGATTATAAATAAAAGTAAATCTTAATGATCCTGAAATTTAGTATTTATCCTTGTGATTCTTTAAATTAATCTGTTCATTCGAACTTAATGACAAATATGATATATTTTCAAGTAATATGGAATATATGAAATTGTATTCAAGATTTAAACTAAAAGTTAGTCTTATTAATCCTGAAAGTTCGTATATATCTTTATAGCTCTTTAAATGAATCCATCAAATTGGAACTTTATGATAAATATGTTACATGAAATGCATTATAATTAAGCAAATATTAAAAGTAAAAGTGAGTTTTTAAAGTCGTGACATTTCTGACGCTTATTAAATAAATGTTGAATATGTGCATTATCAAGGCATGTAAAAACGCACATCAGACTTCTATGTATATACTTATATATACATATATGTGCATAGTATTTAGTTTATTATCAGTTGTGTCAGTTGGCCAAGTGGACAGGAAATGGATTTTGTAGCAATGTAGTTTTGTTCGCATTGTTTCTTTGTATTCATTTTGAGAAGGAACTTAGATACGATCGCCAAATGCATTATAGCACAATCAGCTCGGACATATGCAGATATATTTATGTGACACATTTTATGTGTTGAGAATCAATTTCCGTCAATTTCGAAAATGAGGCAACGATGCAGTCGAAAGAATGCGACGAGAGAGAGAGAGAGAGAGAGAGAGACGTGAAGCAAGTAAAATGGGGCGAAATGGACAATAATTGCACTCTACAGTGGAACAGTTAATCGTATCAGACAGACACACACACACACACACACACACACATGATATATGTACATTGTATGTTTGTAGTTGTGCACAATGCCATTGGCAATGATCGAGCGGAAAAGTGCAAAGCAAAATTAATTAACTCAAGCGCAGCAACAATAACGAATTCTTCTTATAACACTTACGCGCATGCACACACACATACGTATATACATCACACACATACACACACACACTTACACAGTTTCATCTTTATGCCTACATAGTAAACTTGCTAGCTCGCTCGCACATTCAACAGTTAAACGCAACTCGCACTCGCTCATCTCTCAAGAAGAAGATTGGGCAAAAGCACTTTTAAATTGAATTTGCAACTGATAACTAATTCCAGATTTATCGCTCGATCACTTATCGAAAACAATTCCAATGCTCACATCAATTATGCAAGTTTAATCCAAATATTTGAAATTTCAACTTAATATTATTTGCTGAGAGAGTATTGAGCAGTCATTGAACACTCGTTGCGATTATTAGCTTTGCTTTGCCGCCAACTCTCGTGGTTGAAATGCGTGCCGCCATCTAACGCAACATTGCGTATACGTCACGTTGCAACGTGGTGTGTTTTCTAATAGTCGCTTTTTTCTGTTTAGTGGCAACTGTTACATGCATTCAAGTAGCGACTATATGCAACAGTTACAATGCACAAAGCATATATTAAAAACAAAAATCATGAGAATAATAGAACAATGGGAAATACTTTCTCGACTGTTTTACTAACACTTCTAACAACAACAATCAAAACAATCTTTGTGTAATCCTTTCGCGTTTTTAGGCTGCAAGCACAAAGCAAGCGAAAAGAGGCAGAGATAGAGAGAGAGATGGGAAAAGTGAGTAAAAGAGAGAAAGGAGAGCGAGAGAGCGGCACACACACAGACACGTGGGCACAGAGCAATAACAAACAAGTAAAGTCAACGCAAAACAAAGGAAAACAAAAGCAAAATCAAAAGAACGGGGCAAAACACAAATGCGAATGCAAAAATCGCTCTTTTTTTCGCTCTCTCTAAAACACGCGCTCTCAATGCTCTCACACATACATATACGGACGCCTGCGAGTATCTGTGTGTGTGTTAATTGCAATGCGTCAGCTTTGCTTTGATTATGACCACGAGACAGCGACTATCAACAACAACAACAACAAGAGCAAAGCAACCAGAGAGAAGAGGCTCAAAACAATTCTAGGTTTTTCCACACCAAAAAAATTGCTATGCGACTTTTGGGAATATTTTGAGTGTGTGTTAATTTGAGAAAAGCTCTGCTTACGCATGTTGTTATTTGCCACAAGACAGCAGGAAAAAAAAACAACGTACTCGATTTGTACACGTAGCGTGTAAGTCTTTGCTCTCTCTCTCTTTCGGTAGCAATTACTCTCACGTACAAGTGAGAGGCGCTCGCTTGAACACAAACAAATGCAGTCATGTGAATGCATTTATGACCTACAATAATAAAGAGGCGAGCAAGGCGTGCAAGCGAGACGGCCATAGACAAGGCGAGACACCCACACACATACGCTCACGCATGCATATGTAGATAAATTTTAAAAACAAAGAGAGAGCATACACACACACACATTTAGTATGCTCGCGAGCAACGCCTTATTTTTATGTTGTGTGCTGGGCTTCTTTTGAAAATCACGCGACTCTAATTGTACGGGTTCAAACTTGTTTACAACGCACACGCACATACACACATTCAGTGGGGGAGTATGTATGTACATATGTATGCATATGGCTGTACATTGTGAGTGTTGAGTGTTGATGTTGTCTGTGCTTAAATGCAAGTGGTAAGTCTCTTATTGCTCTCTTTTGGACTGCCAAAACAAAACATCTACAGAGCAGAGCAGCATCACGACTGCTGAAATAATCGATTACGATTGCGGAGACAGTAATGATTACAATTACATGAGTGCAATCGAAATTTAGTTGTGTGTCAAGAAAATGTACAGTTTTTAATTTCAAGGGAAACAACTATTGAACAAAACTAATTATTTAGTATAATAATTAATTTTTTTATTTTTTTTATTTTCAAGAAACATTATAGAACTGCATTTGATTTTTGTATACAAAGTAATCAAAAAGTTTATTTACTATCCATAAAGTAACGGAGTTTAAAATTTATTTTCAAATGCACAGCTTGCTGACAAAATCATCAAGCGGTAAACAAAGTTTGCATGATACTTTGCCCCAGTGGGTGTCGCTGCTTACTTTCGTTGGTAGTGGTATGTAAAACTTGTTTTTGTCTACGCACGCTCTCTTTTGTTATTGCTCTGGCTCTCCCCAGCACACGGTCTCTCTCACCGTCACTATCTTCCCCTAGGCAGAGAGTGTGACAGTCACAACAAAGCTCACGTGTCAGTTTCTCAGCAATTGGAAAACTACCAGCCGGTTTTTTCTGACTACTAGTTCGCTCTCTCACACTCTCGCTCTCTCCGTCTGCCTAGGTAGGTGTGTGTGCGTGTGTGTTCGTGCGGCTGACGTGTTTACGAGTTTTTGGTTTTAGCTTTGCGCTTTGTGCTTTTGTTTTTGCGCGACGCGCACGTTGCTTTGTTATTGTTGTCGCTGATGTCAGACACACAGACACACACACACACAAATACAATGACACTATCATCGCCATGTGCGCTGTACACACTTCTATATACATAGGCGTATGAGTGTATTTATGTATGTACATATGCATATACGATGATGGAATACTAGGCAAATGGCAAAAATGTGCAATGTGTGAAATGAAATGAAATTGAAAAAGTGAGCGATAAAAAGCGGTCGCAAAATTGTATAATAAACCTACCAAAAAAATAAAATAAATGACCCTCAACAACTGCAAGCAACAAATTGTAGTACTTATATATCGTTGTTTTTTCTTTTACCATTAACTAAAATTAGCTTTTTGCCACGCCCAGCTGCCCAAGCGCCCAATTATACAGTTAACGACAATTCGGTCAACAAAATTGCCTTCTTCTTCTTCTACTTAAGTTGACTTCTTTTGTCGCTATGACGCAAATGCAAAAATGCAACAAAAAATAACGCACAAAGAATCACGCGATCTGCACACGACTACAACATACCCTGTACTGATATAATTTTCATCATATTAAAAACTTCGAATTCTTAAGAGATGTGTATTCGACTAGTACACACCCTGTACTAAACTTAAATTATTTTAAATGTATATTTCGATTAATTGTTTTATTTTATTTTTATTTATTGTCAAATTGTTATGAACATTTTTCAGTTTGCGAACTGTCTTTCAGTTTAATACACCCTACACATCACATAAGTGCGGGGTATAGAAAAGCCAACAGCTGAAAATGATTATAATGTTCGTGTATTGTGTGTGTTTTTGGCTTTTACCAGAAATTGCGAGCACTAAATACTAAATATAAATAAAATTGTCATTAAAATGTTAATATGAAAATGTCGCTTTGTCGCATTTTCTTTTTCGTGCCCTGCATTTTCGCATGAAATATGCGAAAATGATGAAAATGTTGACATTGAAAATACACATTTTGACATTTATAAATGCTCAAATTCGTTTGTTTCTTCTTTCATGTATTTAACAGATGGGCAACAAAATTGTTTTCACTTTCACATCCAACTCAACTTGTGTTGTCTTTATTAATTAAACAATTCATTGAAGAAAAGCTATTAAGTTTTATCTCATAAATCTTGAACGTTTTTAAAACAAACTACTAGTTGATGATATTGCACAAGTATTATTTAAACGTTTGTAAATTAATTATGAGTAGCTTGTGTCATTAAGGTGCATATAATTCATCTAGAAAGAGACTTGACAATTAAGCTTCAATCCCAAAAAAAAAAACACAATAAAACTTTTGCATGTATTTATCATAATTTTCTCATGAAGTGACTAATGCTTTGAACAACTCATTTCCGACCACATAATTAACATGCATAGATACATATGAATGTGTTTTACAGTTATGATTTGACGAAATGAATATAATAGATGTATTAAATGATTCTTCGTGATTGAATACACTTTCCAGTTTTAGTAGTTTTCAAACAATGTGATGATGTAATCCGACATCGCCCATGGTCAACATTTGGATGCATTTGGTACCCTCTTGTTTTTTATCAGTAAATATGTATATAAAGTGCATTTATCAGTTAAGTGAATCGAGAATATTATAGACGCTATACAAATCCCAATTATAAAATTTATTCTCATAGAGAATTATAAAATGCTTGGCTCAGAAAATACATTTAAAACCATTTTAGAATATCAAATTTCTATCTATCTATCTATTTAAATATCTATTTATTGTTAATATTTAATGTTTTTTAAATCAAATATTAAAAATACAAATTTCCTAAAATAATAATAAAAAACAAAAAAAAATTATAGAAATATGTTTTAGTTTCTTAAACTAAACATTAAATATTAAAAATATATATATATATTCATAGAAATATATGTTTTTATACCCGCTACCCATAGGGTAGAAGGGTATTATAACTTTGTGCCGGCAGGAAATGTATGTAACAGGTAGAAGGAGGCATCTCCGACCCTATAAAGTATATATATTCTTGATCAGCGTCAACAGCCGAGACGATATAGCCATGTCCGTCTGTCCGTCTGTCCGTCTGTCCGTCCGTCTGTATGAACACCTAGATCTCAGAGACTATAAGAGATAGAGCTATAATTTTTTTTCGACAGCATTTGTTATGATTGCACGCAGATCAAGTTTGTTTTAAATTTTTGCCACGCCCACTTCCGCCCCCGCAAATCAGAAAAAATCGAATAACAAGAGTAATAATAAAGCTGGAGTCCCGAATTTTGGGATATACATTAGAAACTATAGTCCTTGTGACTTCTGAAAATTTGGTTGCGATCGGATCAAAATTGTGGAAGTTATTAAAGAAATACTTTTGTATGGGCTAAAACGCCTACTTACTAGGGGTCTCATTTGCTTTGGCCGACAATCTGGTATATTATGCCGTCTATGGTATATTTTGAAAGTGGTACTATACTGAATACCAAAAATATACCAAATATATCATTTGGTATATTTTTAGTATTTTGTAGTATTTTTTGGTATATTTAGAAAATAATATCGCAATATTTTGCTTTTATTCAAAATGGGTAGCGGGTATCTCACAGTCGAGCACACTCGACTGTAGCTTTCTTACTTGTTTTTTTTTAATTTTGCCGTCAAAGTATTCTCAAAGTTTAATGAAATTTCCAAACGGAAACCTAAAATATGCAAGGCAAAAAAACCTTTTGACTGAGTTTTGCAATTAAAACGATTTTTGTACCCTTTTCACTTCGTGTTACGCCCCTTTGTTTTTACCCCTCTCTCTGTTCAGTTGTAGCAAACACCTGCTTTACATTTACTTTTCGCTTATCGCTTTTTGTCATGATTCGACTTTCGAGGCATTGATAACTATTTGTTGCGGTTTCCCTTTTGAATTGCATTTTCGTTTGCCTTTGAATTTCATCACATGCCTCTGACTAGCATTGAGACGACGACGTTGCCGTCGACGTCGACGCTGACGTCGACCCTGGCAGAGAGCAGCGAAGAAAAGGGAGCCAGAGCAAAAGAGCGAACAAGCGAGTGAGTGCGAGAAAGGTAGAAGAAGGGGAGGATTAGTCAGTTACAGTTACAGCAACAGTCACAGACTAAATGGCATTTGTTTTGTTGTTTGTATCTTGTGTGTGTGTTGTGTTGATAAGCTCAGCACTAACGATGGAGATGACTAATATTAAGCATACGCCACGTCGCCCTTTAGATTTTAGACGCTACGAAGGTCGCTCAACGACCGGCGCCCGGCCAAAATATAAAGACAGAGCGATAGAGACAGATAGAGAGAGAGAGAGAGAGAGAGAAAGAAACATCCACTTGCAAAATTGCATTGAACCGATTGCAACGGCAACAGCAACAGCTTTTAAAGGTCGTACAATGACTTTATGCAGCAACAACATCAACAACAACAACATTACAAGGCAACACCTGCAATGTTCGCTCACTGTTTATGCGCTTAAAAGTCGCTCTCTGCACATTAAGAGAACTTCATCGAATGCTCTCTGTTCTGCTTTGCACTGCACAAAATTTGACAGTAAGTTGCATGCATTTGTCTTTTGTTAGGGAACAATTATTAAAAAAAAACCATTGTTATTTTATATTACTAAATTTTAATAGGTGATAAGACTATTTCATCATGCAAAAATGATTACAAAGAGGCATAAGTTAAATTCAGCTTTTAAGCTTCAGAAGAGATAAAAAAAATTAAAATAAAAACATAATCATTAAAAATTTTATTTTAATCATAAATATGATATCGTTTTCAATCAGCTGTCAAAATTAATTATTTAAGCTGTCATTTTAAAAGCTTTAAAAAAAAAAAAACATTACGCAAAGATGATTACGAAGAAAACCCAACTCCTAAATATGAATTTCAGAAAAGTATCGAAAAAAAGTTACATCTTATTTTCTTATTCTGAACTGTCAATATTCATCATTTAAGCTCTGATTTGAAAAGCTTTAAGTAGTTTTTATGCTTATTAACACAACTAATTAAATAAAATTGATTAATGGAAATATTAGAAGTAAAAAAATGTTGTATTTATCAATAAAAAACAATCCCAACACAAAAACAGAATAGCTCTGTATTTAGTTGAATGTTCAATTACCATAACTTTAACGAATTTATTTTACTTTTGGCTGCAAGCTATATTGAATATTGTTTTTAATATATAAAAAATAATATAAAACTTTCCTAAATTTGTTTTAAATTTAGCAACTAACCATGCAAAAGTAAAAAATAATTAATTTTAATCTACTGTTGTTCACACTTGTTGTAATCTACCTAAAAAGTCAGTATTCAGCTTATAAAACATTAGATAATGTTAAGGAAGCATTCAAGTCGCACTTACCCCACAGATTTGTAGCGAAGATTTTCCGAAAATAGTCCTTTAGTTGCTCATTTCTCTAATTGAATTTGCTTTAAACCGGTTTTCTACACAGAAGATGAAGATTGCAAAATTGCGAATTGCATTCAACTTTTGTTATTATGAACGTATTATATCACGCGATAATAAAAATGTACAGTTTAATTTTTGTGAGTGAGTGGGCGTGGCGCCATCTGTTGTTCGTTTGATGTGATTATTGATCACTTTCGCTTTAAGCTGTCACGCCCCCCAAAACACAACAAAATTTAACGCCCTCACAGCTTTGATGACAACACAACAACAACAATTTGCAATGAACAACAACAATTTGGTTTTTAGTATTTATTTAATTTGCTGGCATTTTGTTGTTGTATTTTTAGATTGCCCCGCATGTATTTTGTTAATTGTTTTTACAAATTTATTGGGGTTAAGGCCTTCTTGACTTGTCGATCGATGGTTGTTGTTTTTGCATATTTATTTTTATTTGCTCAAAGCGCCGATATTATTCATATATACATCTATATACACACACACACACTCACGCACACATTTTATTTTTATTTATTTGGCGCTTTATTTTGAAAACGTGCGAATTGCGAAGCGATTTCTCTTTTTCCCAATTTTTTTTTTGTTGTTTCCAACATTTTTCGCTTGTTTTTGTTTTCGTTTGCAATTTTTTTCGTATGTGCGTGATTTTTTTTTTGTACCGTTAATTTGTTGTTGTATTATGTATTGTGTTAGTGTTGTTGTCACTTTCGCACCAAGTGACATTTTCGCGGGGGCGTTCAACAATTTTTTCGCACAAGAAACGAAAGTCAAATGATGTTTGATGAGCCGACGATTGAATACTCTTACAGATCATAGCAATCATATCTATATTAAAATTTATAATTTTGGAAAAAAAAAATGTATTTAGAAAATAGAAATAGTGCCAAATACAAAAAAAAAAAAAAAAAATAATTTAAAAATATAAATAGTAATTTACTATTAATTTGCAAAATTTACACTTAATCTAGCGATGACATTTCTTATATATGTTATACAACTTTTCAGAAATTTATGATATCCATCGGAAGCGTAATAAAAATTTCTTTACGGTTTTTTTTTATATTTCAGCCTAAGTGAGGAGTATTTAAGTATCTGAACGTTTTCATAAGATCAAAAATAATTAAATACGATTTTCTTAAAACACTAGACATACATATATTATGCATATAGCTAGATGATTCTGTAGTCCAGTGCCAAGTAATTCTACCAAAGTTCGTAGCTTACGCAAGTGCAATCTAGGTGCAAAGTGTTGGAGGAAATATAATATGCACTGAGCAATATCTATTGATAAAGCTGTTTCTACCCAGTCTATCAGCAAACCCGTGGGAAATTTTGCAACTCTTGACAAAAACAAACTTTCAAATAACAATAATAATCAATTTAAAGAAGCTTAGCATAATAATTGGAAAATATAGAAAAAAAACATAATTTTTAAAGATTGTTTTGCAATTAAATTTCATTCGCTTCAGAGATTGTTACTTATCAATGCAATATGCAATCGAATTGAATCGATAAAAATTACGATAAAGCTTCAGGTTATTAATGTGGAATAATGTTTTTTTTTTTTGTATTTTTGCTTTTAGCAGACATTTGACTGTAAGTATTCATAAATTAGATATGCCAATGTATGTATGTACTATATATATGTACTATATATAAAAGAGATGTCATCGACGATTTGTGATTTTGTTTTTCGGGTAGCAAACAAAATAGAAGAACGACAAAAATTTCTTTTGCTCGCGGTTTGTTGACTTGTCATCGCCGCCGCTGCTGCAGCAGAGCTCTAGACGTCGACGTCGACGTCGCAGTCGTCGTTAGCTTTAGCTATAGCATTTTCAAGGTCACGCGAGCATGCGAAATTTTTGAGGAAAGAGAAGGAGCATCAAACAACAAACGCTCTCATAGATATCAGCCTACAATATGCATACAATGTGTGTGAGTGCATGTGTGAGTGTATGCACTCGTCTTCATACATTCGTATGTGTGTGGGAATAGAAGTTAAGTAACAACAACAATTGAAGCACAGTTGGGTTGAGCGACCCGCCTAGCAACACGTGGTCAGCCACGCCTCTGGCAATCGCTCAATGCCCCCTTTTATGCCTTCACACTCACACACATACACACACGCAGTGCTATTTATAGACAGAGCAAATACGCATGCATTCGCGTGTGTGTGTGTGTGCTCACTGCATTGCATTGCTTCAAGCTCCACGCCCACACGACGGCGACCCGACGACGACAACACGACGGGACACGAAGCTACGTTTTGCTCATCGAATTCGCATTCGCGATGTCGACAAAGTGCAAATTGCAAACAATGCAAATGGCAAAAACAATTTTCGCAAGCTTCGTTAATGCAACCAACTCTCCTCCTCCTCCGCCACCCAACGTTTCTTTGTTGTTTTTGTTGTCGTTTGCTTTTGAGTCTCAATTTGTGTTATTCTTTTATTTGCTGTTTGTTATTGCAAATTGGCAACGTGCGCCAAGTCGCATTTCATTTATCGTTTCGCTTTTGCATGCGCACACACACACACAGACAATTGCGAGTCAAAAGCAAAAACAAAAGCAAAAGACACAACACAACGGCAAAACAAAGAAGACAGCAAATCAAAATCAGTTTGTCAAACAAATGCGCAAAGATCGAAAACTTCTGGTTTTTGTTTGTTTGTCAAGCAAAATCAGGAAAGGGGAAGAAAGAGAGATAGAAAGAGAAATCAATTTAAATGATAATATTCCAATTAATTAAAAATCCCAAAATCAAGCTGTATCAATAAATTGCAAATAAATATTAGACAAATAAATTTCATGTGCATTATGCAATAAACAATTGAAAATTCTAAAAGAAATATTAGAATAAATACTTTTATGCATTAAATTGCATTAAGAAAATGTGTAAAATTAATTGAATTTCTCTATTTTTTTCTTGATCATGTGATCGCTTTGTTGGAGAATTTCAGCTAAAATCAACAACAATAATAATTCTAGTGCACAAATGAAATAAGAAGCAGCAGCGAAATTGTATTTAAAGCTAGTCAAACAAAACAAAAACAAAACCAAAAAAAAAATGATGCTTGCTGCAGCGGATGGCGTGACGTTGGCGTCGCTGCTTGCAGCACAGCTGCGTTTTGTAGTTCATACTTGAGGTGACCTTGAAAAAGTTTAGTAACATTTCGCATTCTATATGTACATACATACACACATATATATTTTGTGGCGCAGCGCAGCGACGTCGCTTTCATTGCCTGTGTGTCTCCTTATGCTGCTGCTGTGCTTTGCTTATTGCATTGTTGTTGTTCTTTTTGGTGTTGTTGCTTTCACTCTGTTGTCGTTTGTTTTTGGCACCTGATTGGACGCCTCTGTCGCTGTCGCTGCTGCGGTCGCAGTCTCAGTTACTGCCTGCGTACCTGTTTGCAGCAGCGCAGCTGACGCAAATTCACACTCACATACATATACATACACACACAAGCTATCTCACTGAGAGCGGCGCTACGCGTATGTATATTTCTAGGTTATGGTCAAGGCGACTGCGACGTAGATTTGAAGGCTACACCACACAAACAAACACACTCGCTTCACACGTAAACATAAACGAACGCGTGTGTGTGTGTGTGTTCTCAGCAGAAACCGAATTTTTATGTGTTTGTGAGGCTCGAAAAAATTTCAGTGATAAATTTTGCTGCTTTCTTTTGGTGTTTTCATTTGTTTACGGCGTCGACCGCCGACGACGGCGACGGCAACGCGACGCTTCGCACGAAGTCAACAACGCGAAAGAGTTTCACAAAAAAAAACAAAAAAAATTAATAGAAACTGCGCAGCTTGCCTAATTCGGCTGATTAGACAGCGATAAAGGTGTGTTGAACTCTGCAAAAATATACTTAACACATGCACGAACACGCCTACATATGCACACTCACACACACACACACAACATACATACATAAGTATGTATGAACGTCCGTATGATCAAGCACACACATATATACATACATACAGAGGGGAGCACCCAAAAATCAGAGCCTTAGGAATAAAGTCGGCACTATTTTAATTAAATCAAGGTTGCGCTTAGAGAGCAGCGTTGTTCACTCTCCCAATTTATTATAACACACTACGTCACAGACTTTACCTATTTACACAATTATTTTTCGTTGAATGCAGCGCACGAAATTTACCGCTATTGGCACTAACTTGAATCGCGTTTAACACTGATTGCACTATTGCCTAATTTATCACGGGATACTCGCAGCGTTTCTTTAAACCCTCAATGTATTGAGGGAGTATTTTAAACAAATAAATTATTGCACATTTTAATTCGAGTTTTCACAAAGCTGACTTGCTAAATAGGAGCGCGCGTAGTTTTGAATCAACGTGAAGTTGGCTGCGATTACGTGAAGTTTGTCGCAAACGCAAATCGTGAAATATCGAAAGACACTGTGCTTACAACATTAACTGAAAAATTGAAAAACGAAAAACTATTTAGAAGAAGGTTTTCTATTTTTGCAACTTTATTATAAAAAAAAATTAAGTGTCAGCAAATCATTTCTTTATGATTGTAAAGAATATTGCAGCTGAGCAATTGTCGTTTGGCAAAAATATCGTACATGATGTAGAGCGCGCGCAATTTAAAATAGTAATGCAGTTGTTTAACGCGATGTTTCTGTATACTAGTATGAAATGTAAATAAGTTTACAAGTTTATATAAAGGATTAAAAATATGTGTTTCCATATTAACAGCTACAATAGTGGTCAAAAGCTGCCAAAAAAAGTTTACACATTTTGCAGCTGGCTATCGTCGTTCACTGTGTAGTCTTAGTGCTACATATGAATGTAATTTATTTGTTATGCTTTAAGATACTCTAATCTTCATAAATTACTTCAAGTTTTTTTAAATTCTAATATGAATTTTCAATTTTTTATAAAATTAGTAAACAAAATCGATGTTAGACGACGAAAAGAAATCGATATTTACAATTCGATGCATCGCTTGATTGTTATCGATTTTGTGCCGGCTCTATTGCAATCTGCTAAAATAATTTGTGCGCTTCAAATACCGCACAAACTAAGCAGGTGCAACCACAACAACAACAAGAAATACAACAATAAAATGGATAGTGAAAGTGGCGGCAGCATGGATATCGATGGGGCAACAAGCGGCACGTACAACAACATCCCAACAGCAGCAACGACAACAACAACACACCGGACACATGGTGAGTGAGAGAGAGTCGGCAAATTGAAAGAGGAAGAAGTGCATAAAAAGCTGTGTTGTTTATTTTTTTTTTTGTTTTGGTGTGGACAGATGGCAATAATAGTGATTGTGAGTCGGATGATGAGTGGCACTGGCGCTGCCAGCCCATAGAAGCCGTGCAACGTGGCCTGCAGCCGTACGAATTGGATCATCTGCCGCCGGTTTCGCCCAGCGCCGGACACAAAGTGTTGCATCGCCATCCGATACGTGAGTCGCCAACGAAGCCGCCACGCCCCTTTCGCGGCACACACAAATGGGATGCGAAGCATGTGCGTTTGCCGTGTGCGCCCGAAAGCAAATATCCCGTCGAGACGGACGATGGCAGCTCCGACATTGAATCGCGTTGGGCGATGATTGGACGCGCCTTGTTGCGTCCGATAAACAATAGCAAACAGTTGCAGGCGGCGATACTGTCGTACAACAGCACCTACAAGGGCCAGTGGGGCTTTGGGGCGTTGCACAAGCTCTTCGACGACGAGCTGGACGAGAGCGAGACGCGTGTCTTCTTCGAGGATCTGTTGCCGCGCATCATACGCTTGGCGTTGCGGCTGCCGGAGCTGTTGCAGGCATCGATTCCGCTGCTGAAGCAACAGCATAGCTGTGCATTGACGCTGACGCAGGAGCAGATCTCGTGTCTGCTGGCCAATGCCATGCTCTGCACATTTCCGCGTCGGAATACGCTCAAACGCAAATCGGAGTACAGCACATTTCCCGACATCAACTTCAATAGGTTTGCCTTGGAATCTTGAGTAATCTTTGTTGTTATAACAATTCACACACTTTGCAGACTTTATCAATCGAGTGGCGCCTCGGTGCTGGAGAAGCTCAAGTGCATCTTTCACTACTTTCGTCGCGTCAGTCCAACGGAACGCGATGCCAGCAACGTGCCCCCCGGCTGTGTCACCTTCGTGCGTCTCTGCGGCAAACCCGAGCAGCAAGTGCAGTGGCATCAGAGCAGCGCCAGCTTGGCGAGCATTCCGCTGCACGTGAATGCGGGCGGTACCATCGAGGATCAGGGCATTGGCCTGCTGCAGGTGGACTTTGCGAACATGTATCTCGGTGGCGGTGTGCTCGGCCAGGGTTGTGTGCAGGAGGAGATACGCTTTGTCATCTGCCCGGAGCTGTTGGTCTCCAAACTCTTCACCGAATGCCTGCTGCCCAACGAGGCGCTGCTGATGGTCGGCTGCGAACGCTACAGCAACTACACCGGCTATGCCGGCAGCTTTGTGTGGGAGGGCAACCACGAGGATCGCACTCCCTACGATGCCTCGCGACGTCGTCGCACCGCCATTGTGGCCATCGATGCGCTCAGCTTTGGCAAAACATCGAAGGCGCAACAATATCGCGAGGATCTAATGTTGCGTGAACTCAACAAGGCTTCCATTGGCTTCAAGTATCTCCTGACGACGACGACGCCGCCGCCTGGTGTTGCCACCGGTAATTGGGGCTGCGGCGCCTTTGGCGGTGATCCGCATCTCAAGGCTCTCATTCAGCTGATGGTCTGTGCGCATCACAATCGACCCTTGGCCTACTTCACTTTCGGCAATTGCCAGCTGCGCGATGATCTGCAACAGTTGTGGCAACTGTTTCGCACTCAGAACACGAGCGTGCAACAGTTGTGGTCAGTGCTGAGGCGCTACAAGAAGGATGGTGGCAACAGGACGTTGCAACAGTTTGTGCGCGACGAGTTGCAGCGATTGCAGCCGCAACTTGATGACGACGATGAGCTGGAGCAGGCGATGCTCCAATGTGAAGCGGCGGCGACTGCGACTGCGAATGATGAACAGCGTTCAAAGGCAATGGCAACAACAGAAGCGACAGCACTAAAGAGTCCCGATCTATTTGCAGATGATTCGGCTGACGATGACGATGACATTGAGCTGCTGCTGCACAATGATGATGGCGACGACCAGCTGGACAAAGACGAAGCCGAGCAGGAGCAGGCGAATGCCATGATGTCAGCGGCCAGTCTCGAGAGCAACAACACAAATGCCGCCGCAATTGCAGCGGCGATTACGGCTGCTGCCAGCACCAGGCAAATGACGCTGCTCGATATGCTCGATCGACACTACGATCAGGGCCAAGCTCAAGGTCAAGGGCAGCCCAATGGTGGCTCGAAGCGGCAGCATCAATCATCGATTAGCTCGGACAAGTGCCTGAAAACGCGCAAGGATTGCAACGATGACGATGCCAGCAGCAGTAATTTTCGATAAGTAGAATAGTGTATTGTTTAAGCGCGAATTGTTTGCCGCTAAGCGAGTTGCTCTTAAGTGAAATTGTGTGTCGATATGCAACTCGATTCCCAAGGATTCGAACAAACAGTAGCAGTAATTTCCGATTAGAGACGTGACATTAATAATATTTTGTTTAAGCGCGAATTGTTTGCCGCTAAGTGAGTTGATCTTAAGTGAAATTGTGTAAATGCACAACTTCAACCCAAGGATTGCAACGATAAGGATGCTAGCAGCAGTAATTGATATTTTTTGATTGTATGCCGCTAAGCGAGTTGCTCTTAAGTGAAATTGTGTCGATGCACAACTCTTTTTCCCAAATCTCTTTGTTGTGTTGCCATCTCTTTCGCTTCTGTGTTACATATAATATTTATGAACAAAATTGTATTCTAATTAGTTTGCCTAGCAATTACGGAATTTAAATCGTAGATTTAAACAAATTGTTATTCAGTAATAAGCTCAATTCAGCCCTTTACTTTAATTGCTTTGCTATGAGATTACAGCATTTGTCATATCACTTGCGACATTCAATATAGTCAACAACAACATAGCGTAAATATATCCAAAATATTTTAAATTATGTTTAGCATATAAATTGACATCATTTTGTTGATTATTCATAACTAAAAAAGTTGCAAACAAAAATCATAGATATACACACAAATATATATATATATAAATACTACTAGATTTTAAACAAAAATGTAATTTTTAACAAACTATTGGCAGAAATATAGAATATTGTTTAGTTTAAAAAGAAATATATTAAAAAATTATAAATAAAATAGTGATCTGATCCGTTTTTGTTTGGCAGGATATATTTCAGATAAGGCTCGTTTTCGGTAAAGAATCCTGAGCGCACCCTCAAAGTATGCTATAAAATATTGCTTTTTTGTTGGCGTCAATTTTTAATTTTATTACTTAAAAAGTAATGTTTTTTTGCCATATCTTTGCCAAATCCTTAAGGATCTTAACAAGATATACCTTTTTATAATCAGGACAGCTACTACTATCGATTGGCGTTCAAGGATTTTTAGTTTCCTTCCAAAAGTTACACTTCAAATTTTTTCAAGGGAAAGGCTTCAAAAAATTGGAAAAATTTGCTAAAAATTGCAAAACTCCGCCGTATCTCGGTCATTTGAAGGACGATCAGGATGTCCTTTGGCACACATATAACGTTAATAAATAAAAACAGTTTGACAATTTAAAAAGTATGAAAGTCCTTACAGGACTCGAGATAAAAGGACTTTTTTGTTTATAGAAAATTGCGTATATTTCGGCCATATCCTGTCTGATCCTTGCCGGACCTGTGGCAAACGAAGTCCTTTCGTGAGAGCTATCATCCTGCCAAAGGACATTCAAATCGTCCTTGTGCTTCTCGAGTTGTGCTGCATCTTTTGATTTCTGCATGTTTCCTTCTTCCCCGAGACTGATAAATTGCAAGTGTAGATTCTTAGATGACCCCATATTTTTTTGATGCCAATCGATAGCTTTCGTTGCAACGAATCAAATGAAACTTATCCCGCTAAAATGCGCAAGGATTGGACTGATTAAGGATAATTTGTCGAATTTAGAATTAATCAAGCTATGTGCGGCAAACAATATTTTTAGTAGCATACTTTCAGGGTGCAGTTATCTCAAGCGTGGATGTCGCCTCTGAGCAATTTGTAAATTTATGTAGCATACTTTCGGGAGGTGCTTATTAAAATCGAGATGTCGCCACCGAGTAAGTCGCAATTATAATGAAGCATACTTTTAAGCTGCGTTCATTTAAATCATCATTCGCGCTACGAAACATAGATGGCGCTTTATAACATTTGTTTGTTCAAGTGTATTTTATTTTTTAACTAGAATAGAATTTGAGTTTGTTAATGACATGTATGACATACAATTCCCGAAATCCAGCTCTGCTTTAAGTGTAAATAATTATCAACGCAATTTCCGATTTTAATCACGTACGTTATGGATACCTTTGGATTATCACTGAAGCATCAGCAATCCTGCAGCTTCAACTCACAAAACTGGAACCGTGGCTGCTAAGATGGAACGTCGTTGTAAACGAAATCAAATCAGCGTATATAACATTCGCAATCCGCCCTAAAAGCTGCCCAGAAGCCCGACTGAATGGTACCACACTGCTTGTAATTAAAAAAGTCAAATATCTCGGCCTTACACTTGACAGAAGACTAACCTGGGCATAACACATTAAAAACAAAAGAAAACAGCTGAGCCTGAAACTTCGTCAAATAAAGTGGCTGCTGGGCTACAGATCCCAACTGAGCCTTCGAAACAAAGTCCTGCTGAACAAAGTTATACTGAAGCCTATGTGGACGTATAAAATTTTCTGTCATTCTCTTTGTAATAAAATTTACTTATTACCTTTAGATAGATAAATTGTAAATAAATAAAGAATACAAAAAGAAAAATGATAAAAGGAAATTCTGTCTTAAAGATATCATTTAAATATTTACGTGATAATTCCGTAAGTAAATAACTTTCAAATTGGTAATTTTGTGGCATACAACTTTATTCAGCTACACACGAGATGCAACAAACAAACACACACACAAAAATAATACATATGTATGTATATAAAAAAAAAATGTTGATAGTTTATGTGCTATATTTAGAGGCATTATTATTATTATTAATATTATGAGTTATAACAACAACAGGATTAGGAGAACTGGAAAGGAATAGAACCTGCAAATTTTAAGGAAGCGGGGGCGGGGGAGGAGAATCAATAATGATTGCGACGCTTGTTGGATGGACAATATTCAGCGTATTCCTCCCAGGTGCATCCAGTTCGAGTGCAGCACTCGTTGGTAATCGATGGAGCATCGGAGCGTCTGCTACGCAACAGCATGTTGGCATAGTTCACATGCAGCCAAGTCGAGGCAGCAGCAGCAGCTGATTAGAAAATATATATATTGGATATTCGATATCATTTCTAGTATTATTTTGTCGATCACTTACGATTGTAGCTGCCCTTCACAAGTAACTCGTTGCCACTTCGCTTGCGATTGCGTCGTGTCAGCCTGTAAATGTCCTTCTCACATGCCCAATACAGCTGACGAACCAATTTGTCGCGGCATCGCGAATGTGTTTCCCGATGCCACACATCCTCCCAGTCCGATTGTGACCTGTATGTGCGTGTGTGTGTGTGTGAGTGTGTGTGTGTTCCCATTTCAAATTACATTCAATTAGTATCTCTGCTTATTTCTGCATTTTATTGCACACTGCGCACTTCACAAATATTTCAGCACGAAATTATGTTGAAATTAACGAATAATTATACCACCACATTCCACTTATCTTTTTAGAATTTTAAGAAATTTTCATAACTTCATACAATTTTCTTTCATCAATATTTTTTAGAATTTCTTTGTTTTATACTTATGCATTTTCAATATTTCTTATTCTTTTCAAAAATTAATTCATTTTCAATATTTCTTTGAATTATCTTTTTCTTTTGAAATATAAAAAATATTATCAATATTTATTTAAATTTCTTTTTAATATTAATCAATTTTCTATATTTCTTTAAAGTGTTATCTTTCGAAATTTTCAACCTTTTATTTGAATATTATTTTTATTATTTTTTATTAAATGTTAAATATTTTATTGTATTTTCTGTTGATTTTAAATATTAATAAATTTGCAGTATTTATTATTTTTATTTATAAAAGCAGTCTTCAGTATTTCTTTATATTTTTTTTGTTTTAATGTTGAAAAATTTTGAATATGTTTTTGATTTTTTTTTTTTCTTAAAAATGAATAAATTTTCAATATTTCTTTGTATTTTTTGCTATAACTGTTTAAACAATTTGCTCATAAGCTGCTATCTCTTTTAATTGCTATATTTACAATAATACACTAAAATTGCGTACAATGCTGTTAATTTTTTGTTTTTTTCCAATTTCTATTAAAATTCTATTCTTTGTTGAACTAAATAATGCAAGCTTTATTAGAGCTCTTCTCTTACATTCTCTGAGATCTAAGTTTTCATACGGACAGACAGACAGACGGACAGACGTACATACATATATGGCTAAATCATCTCGGCTGTTGCCGCTGCACAAAGTTATAATACCCTTCTACTACTAAGTTATAATACTGCATCAATATACCAAATATAGCCTTTGGTATATTACTAATAAATACTAATAAATAAAATAGCGAATGAAAAAAAGAAATAAAAACTTGAATAACTAAACTAAATTTGATTAAGTTTGACAGCTGCGCTTCTAAATAACTGCAATATCTAAAACATAAACTTAATAAATAGAATAACTCAAATGAATAACATTAAAAACGAATATAAAATAAAATAACAAAAATCTTTAATTACTAAATTGAATTGGATTGAAAATAAAAGCTGAGCGGCTAAGTAACTAAAATAAATGAAATAAAAAATTAATCAATTGAATAACTCAAATAAATAAAATGAAAAATGTATAAAATAATTATAATATGAAATATTTACAAATATACTGAGCTGAGTGACTAAGTAACTTTGATAATAAAATGAAAAATAATTGAAATATGAAATCTTTAACAATTAAACTGAATTGAATTGAGAATGAAAGTCGAGCTGCTCACCGTTCGCGAAAGAGAAGTTCGAGTCCCTCCTCGGTGTGCTGGAGTGCATTCGATGAATGGATCAGCTGCAGAGCGAGCAGCAAAACAGCTCCACGCAGCGTCCAGTTGCGTGGCCCGGCTCCAGCGATGGCGGCTCCAGTTAGACTCATGGCTGTGACTCCTGGTCTGGCTCTGGGTCTTGTTCTTGCTCTTGCTCTGTGCTGATGCGATGGACTCAAGAGTCAAGCTAGAGAAGAGACTTGTGGACAAGACGATTTGAACGGTTCGATGGTTAACGGGCAACTGAACGCTTTGCAGGCTGCGCTCGCCGGTTTTGAAATATAACCGAGACGGCAAACTGGCGGGCGTCTCTTTCTCTCTACATATATGCATAATTAAATGAAATGCCCGCCACACTCGCTTTATTTGAACTAATGGGGTGAACAAAATGAGGGACAGAGATAGAAAGAGCGAGAAACGAAGAGAGAGAGAGAGAGAGAGAGAGAGAGCATATCGCCCACTCACATCCATACATGTGGAGAGCGCATTCACTTTTGGCCGGCTAATGAAGAGCAACGGCAACAATTGTCCTGTTGTCGTCCTGACGCTTATTGCCTTGTTTATTTGTGGTCGCCGGCACACAACCAAATTGGGCACTGCAGCAAGTCCTTCGATGCTGCCGCTGCTGTTGCTGTTGCTGCTGCTGCTGCTGTCGCTGTCGGTGCTCACCTGACCCGAGACTCACCTGTTGTTGTTGATAAACAAACAACATAAAATTAAGCATGTTACGATTATTTTCTGTTTGCATCGTAAAATTGCCCACGTCACAATATCATCCACATCCTTAACCACATCCTTATCCACATCCACTCCTTTCACCCACGCGATCTAGGACCCATGTCCACTTGTGGTCCTTACGTTGTCAACTTAACAAATTCGCATAAATTTCACAGTTACAGTGTCACAAAGCTCAACAGTATTGCCCTGAAATACTTGCTCTTCGCTTCGCAAAATCGTATAACAAGCGTAATTTGAAAGCTTCTTTATTTCTAAAAATTTAGTTGCGATCAGATAGAAATTATCAAAGTTATTAAAGAAATTCTTTTGTACGGCCAAAAATGCTTACTTACTGGGTGTCTTAATTGCTTTGCTTGACAATCTGGTATATTTTCTACTTTATAGTATATTTTGAACGCAGTACCATATCAATGTATAAAATATATCGTATATTTTGCTTTTATTCCAAATTGATAGCGGGTATTTCACAGTCGAGCACACTTGACTGTAGCTTTCTTACTTGTTTTAGTTTGAAATGTTTCATAGTAAATAAGCCGCACAAAATAATAAGTTTAGTATAGAATAAAGGTAATTGCTATTTATTTTAATTCACTATTTATTTTATTCATTATTTTTTTTCGTATTTTTCTAGTTTGAAATATTTAAAAGTAAATTTGTAGATAGAAATAAAGAGTGTAACATAGAATAAAATGAATTGCAATTTATATTGATTGAATTTCTATTTTTTTCACTATTGTTTAAACTATTTTATTCACTATTTTATTTAATATTTTATTTATGGTATAGAAAAAGTCAACACTATGAGACTGTAAAGTATAAAGTGAATAGGGAAATTTAGACGAAACAGCAAAGTGAAAGTCT
This sequence comes from Drosophila niveifrons, assembly GCA_035046325.1. NCBI lineage: Eukaryota > Metazoa > Arthropoda > Insecta > Diptera > Drosophilidae > Drosophila > Drosophila niveifrons. The sequence continues at coordinate 4,831,111 of JAWNOC010000063.1, read as the reverse complement.
CCTAGAATATAAGGTTATAGACAAAGGCAAGTATGCAAAGGACAACTAAATAAGTGAGAACTTTGATGGATTCTTTTTTAGTGCTCAACAAAGTCTGCACATAAGGTCGAAGCTTTTTTGGGTGCGTCATAGCGATCTTCAGCAATTGCCAGCTAGTTTTTTTTTTATCATCAACTTCGTTGAGATACAATTTACTCGAGTTCTTTAGTGCCGGTGTACGATTGATTCCAGATTGATTGCTTAGAAGCATGGCATTAAAACTCGGCAGATTTATGGATCTGCCAAAGATTTGTTCGAATGCAACGAGATCGATTTCAATGCGATATCCACGTCGAGGTGGCTGACGGATAATCGCACACTGTGGCGAAGGCAATTTAAATTTGCTTGCAATAAACAAATGCTGAATGCGTTCATTTAAATTTGCTGTTTGCAGTTGTCCGATTTTATACCAAATCGGAGAAAGCTTTCGAAAGTCTTCAGTAGAATTCTTGGATTTAGAGCAGCGCTGTTTAGTCATAATAATTCATGATTAATAAATTATTTTATTCATATTTTTAATACTCACCTGATTTGCGTTGGCATCTGTGTATTCGCTTCGCAGATCACCGATCGCAGTTGTTTCCTTGATCGCGCTGTTTTCTCTAAGCATCGCTAAACTTGAATTTGATTGCTGGACATTTCGTCCTTGCCAAAGGTTCATCTTCTGATCTTTCTTCTCCATTTGATTGAGCAACATTGCTCCGCCTTGGTACATTTCACGATCTTCATCCTCACGATCTTCGCAAAAATATTCAGCACATCGTTCATTGATATATGGCTTGAACTTCTGCAGAATTGCCACAACCGAACTCTTGCGACACAATTTGTAGTTGATCACATGGATCTTTGGTTGCTAATCAATAAATTCAGAATTGGTTTTACTTATGCTTTTATTTATTTTAGTTACTTACGCGAATTTGAGCCATTGTTAAATCACTAATATTTATTTAAGAATTGTGCAAAAAATAAAAATAAGTTGTAGAAAGTTCAAGGCTTTTACGTTTATATAATGTTTGTTTATAAGTTGTGTGCTATTAACTGTCTGAAGGGGAAAAGTTATTGAATAGTTTGAAAAAGTTTGCTAAGATATCAATTATAATTAGTGGCATAATTGTCACAGCATTCTTAATTATTGCAAAACAATACTAACAAATTATATAAATAAGATAAATTAGATAACATAGTTTTGTCAATGAAAATTGTGTTTGAATTTTCTAAAAATAATTTGACCAAGTACAGAAAATATACACAAACAAATTCTGTAAAAAACAAAACAAATAAGAATTGAAAAACAAAAAATACATTTTTTAACATAATTTGATAAGGTTAAAAATAAAGTTTGTCACTTAATGTTAATTATGACTTCAATGTAAATAAATAAGTGAAAAAAATCTTACAGCAATTGTAAATGATTTGACATATTTTTCCTCATATGTTCATCGATATTGAACCACTGTGCATAGTGATGTGGTCAATTCGGGTCGCTTTTCTTTGCGGCTCGCAAGCGAAAAACGCAATTTCTAAGCTAAATAATAACACTGTTTACACACGTTGCCAATTTACGTAGAGGAAAATCTGCGCAGGTCGATTGTCATCTGAATTGCGGTGGCCACCAACCAATGGCGACTGGCAACTGGCCAACAACTGGACAACAACTGGACAACAACAGGCCACCAACTGGCCACCAACTGGCAACTGGCTTCTCAGTGCAGCATTTGACTTCATTCAAGATACTCGACGAGGCAACGGCTTTTTGTTAGGTCAGTGTCGACTTACAATTATTCTAAAGCGGTCGCCTATAAAACAACCCCCTCTGTAGAATAACCCGAAAGTTTAAATATACTATACAAGTATGTATAAGAAAGAAAACGAGAGTGTTTAAAATTTTTTTTTACGGGAAAAGGGAAACATCTTGGGAACATCTGCGCCACCACAACATACATACATCAGTTCAACTTATATATTATATTATGAAAAAAACATAAACTATACCAATTTTAAAATAAGTAAAGGTTATTCTTACTAATCTAGAGCTATAAGAATAACCATTCCTTATTTTTAAAATGGGTTTAGTTTATGTTTTTTTTCACTTTTAAAATGGTCGCACAAATTCTGTCAGAGAATTGCGCATATTACATACATTTATTTAATGTGCTTGAAACTTAGTTTTTTTTAATTTTTTAATTATATATATAAACATTACGGATAGCATCTTTAACAACTTGTTGACACGTTGGACATTTTTGGTTCACCACTGTCAGGATCGTTATGATCATCGTTCTGTTCTTGATTATGAGCCAGAATTTGATCCCAATATGCTTCACAAATATTCACATGATTACATGGGCGCAATAAAACAGATGTTGATTCGATGAGACATACATTGCAGGGATTCATTTGAAATATAGATGAATCGGATATTTGACTAGTATTTGAGTCACTCGACGAAAGCGATGATGTTGATGGCTTCATTTCGGATAACATTCCCGACAAATTAAAATCCATATGCACACTGTCGAACAGGTCCTGTTTTTTATAACGGTAATTTAGCGAAACAGTACGTGTCAAAAAACCCTGTATGTCAATTTCTCCCTTGTCAAACAAATCCATTGCATCCATAATTTTTTGAGCGCGATCCTGAAATTAAACTCTTATTATATTTTATTGGCAATTTCGTATATACTTGCTCGTATAGATTTCGGTTTTGTTGAATTACCTATCCCACCATTTTGAAAGAGAAAAGCGAATTCTCGATTTTTTTCATACTCCGCCTCAATGATACATTCCACAAATTTGAAAAAGTGCCCCTTTGCTCGAATTTTATTGCCCAGATCTAAATTGTATGCTTCAACTGAGCCCGTGGTTCTTGTGGATCGTTTATATACCGATATATTTGTAAGTTCTTTCTATTAAAATTAAAAAATGAATAAATGAGAGCATACATTTAAAATGATGAAATTGATATCTCCTTAAGCCACTGCTTCTTAAAATATTTTATAAAGGGCGAAAACATCTTATCTAAGGCTGTGGCTTGAGCTTCAAGAAGACTAAATGCTTCAACAATCTTGCATTCCGGTAAAAGAGGTAAATAAAAAAATTTCATAACCAATAGTTTTGATTGCATTTCTTTTACATGCTTGGGTAAAATGGAACCGGCAAGTATTCAAATTCATATTTTTTTCATATATCGGATATAAATGATGCACCATTAAGACAGAAAATGTTTGAGTCAACATATGTAAACAGGTGTTGGTAACAGAGCTCCGATTTACGTGCCATCAAAACAAACAGACAAGGCCACGAAAAAAAGCCCGGCCCGGGCCCACCTCTAGTCGCGACCATGATACAATTATACAAGGTAGTCTCGTCGGCAAAAGCTTTCGTCACTGCGTGCTTGTTTTTCGACGAAAAAGTTTGTCTGCGGACGAATTTTTCATTGAATTAACCCTTATGCAAAACGACATTTTGCAAAGTATGCCGTAGAGACGGATAGAATTACAACATATATTTTTAAGGTATGTTCAAAAAACAATTTACATTAAAAAAAAAATGCCAAAGAGACATTAATATTTGCTTCTAGATTTGTATATATTAATTTACATATAAATTATTTTTTATTTCAAAATAGATTTGTTTTAAGGATTAAGAACCTAAGGAAAACAACGCTTACAAAAAACAAAAACCATGCCTTATTGCAAATTCGAAAATTATTTAAAATTAAATTTTAAAACAAATCTAACTCTATTTTAATACTGACGACTTTAATCCCCTTGCATCTTCTAAGGGTTAATGCACAAATTCATTGGCGTCTCGCTCACACTACATACACTACACACGCTATGCCTCTTTCACTCGCACACATTATGTTATGATTATGAAGGGACAGCTTTTGCCGACGAGACTACCTTGTATAATTGTATCATGGCCGCGACTTCCACGCAGAAAGATCTTTCCTTGTGTTGGTGCCTGTTTGTGGTGTAGCTGTAGAGAAATAATAATTAGCGAGCTTTCGCGCATGCATGAAAGCTGCTGGCTATGAATGACAATCAAAACAAACATACATACATACACACTTATGCAGGTATAATTGTATCTGCTTGGCGGGCAATACAAAATCATTATATTTTATAAGTAAATACAATTTTTCAATGATATTTTGCCTATATATGTTGCCTTATATGCATTCTTAAATGTTTGTCATTGTGATCTTGTACAATTAAACAGTGGTACTTGTACTATGCGGGCCCAAGAAAAGTTGTTGTTTTCAATTTTCTCGCCACATCGGAATACACTTACAACACTTATAAACATTCACTTAGAATGCACATTAGAACTAAACAATCTAAACTAACAATAAAACAACGAACAATAAAACAACAAAAAACATAAGCTGACATTCTCCAGTGCGACGCTGATATTCGCTTCGATGTCACCACAGAACAGAGCAATCCGTAGATGGAGATTGCAAGGCCGTCGGACGCAGGTGTTTTGCTTCATCAGAAACGCAGCCTGCTTGGATGCAATTATGCGTTGCTCAATGAGAGTCTGCAACCAACAGCAGATCATCTGTTCGTGGTGTACCAACAGCTGATGTGGCCAGCAAAGCTGTGACTCCGAGCTTTTGTTGTTGGCCGTTAAACAATCATTTTAGTGAGGGGAATATTCATCATAAAGAAAATTCAAATTCCTCCACATACAAATTTGGCGTCTATACTAAGTTTATATACTGGGTTATAAGCTGAGTTTTATTACTGGGTTTTATTACCGGGTGCCGGAACTATATAAAAAGGAATACCCAAAACTAAACTTAGAACAACAACGAAACTAAATATACTTATAACAAATATTTACCCCAATCTGGAAAACGGTTTATTTAAGGCAGTTGACAAATTCCTGTAGTGGACAAACATCTACAAGTGGTCGGCAAGGTGCAAATTTGTGAAAAAAAAATGACAAAATTAACGACTCAGTATAACAATTATACATTGAGGTATCTTTGTATACTCACAAGTACGTTATATGCATCTGACTACACCAAAAACATTACTCCGTCGTATTTTGTTCAGCGGCCCGTGCCAAAGTTGTCCCAAAGTCAAGAGGCAGGAAATGCTAATCCCGTTATTTTGGGACTACGCTGGAGGGGAACAGCGACCTGCCCCACTACAATTGCCGAAGGGGAACGGAAGAAATACCCACTATAAGTGTTGAGTGACTTAGATAGGGGGTAAGAGTGTGACTTTGATACATATTATAAGTAGGGGAGAAATACCCACTATAAGTGTTGAGTGACTTAGATAGGGGATAAGAGTGAGACTTTGATATTATAACTTAAGTAGGAGATGAGTACTTTACGCGTATGTGAAATGAGATAGCTGACGTTGAATGTTGAATGTTGAATAGATGATGGGAGTATTTTAGGAGTATTTTGCAATCACAGATATGGCCGGAGACTCAAATGACAGCAACATTTTGCGGCCTAAACGTGATAAGCTGATAAGCTTGTCGAGCTACTCGAGTGTCTGGCACCCCATGGCGGTCATTTTGGGGTCGCTGAATGATTCGAAAAAAAAAACAAACCCACTCGGTTTGCATTTCAAGTAACATTCCAGTTTTTATTTTTAGCATTTATTGTCACAGCTTAAAGACAAGACCAAAAAAACAAAAAAAAAAAAGAAATTATAATAACAAGTTATATATATAACATACATATGTACATAGGTAGACAGGAATACTTTGGACTCTTAGCGTGGCGTCAAATTGTGCTTGCCACCATCGATGGGGAAGAGAGCGCCGGTGGTGAAGCTAGCCTTGGAGCTGGCCAGGAAGGCAACAGCCTCGGCCACCTCAAAGACATCGCCGACACGGCCCAAAGGATGCGAGTTGATGGCACGCTCCAAGAGAGATTTGTAGGCCTCATCCTTGATGCCAATGCGACTGTGAATGTTGGTGACCACAAAGCCAGGATTCACGGAATTCACACGCACACCCTTGGGTGCCAATTCCAGAGCGACAATCTTGGTGAACTGATCGAGGGCTGCCTTCGAGACGCCATAGCTGAGGGCGCCGGCAAATGGCCGAATGCCCGCACAACTGCTGACATTCACCACAGCACCCTTGGTCTTGATCAGATGTGGCAGCACCGCTTTCGTGAGCAGCAGAACACCGCGCAGATTTGTGTTGAGCACCGCATCGAATTCCTCAATGTCAAGCGTCTCCAAGGGTCCGCTGCCCAAGATGCCGGCATTGTTGACGAGCACATCGATGCGTCCGTATTTCTTAAGCGTCTGCTGGACAATAGCCTCGGCGTCCTTGGTCACATCGGCAATCACGTTCAGTGTCTTGACACCCTTGTACTTCTGCTGCAGCGACGCCTCGGTGGCCACCAAATTGTCGGCATTACGTCCGACCAGCGCCAACTGGGCGCCCTCGCGGGCCAACACCTCGGCAATGGCAGCTCCGATGCCGCTGCTGGCGCCTGTCACAATCACCACCTTGTCGTTGAGGCTCATCTTCTTGACTGTGGCTGCCCTGCTGTGCACGCCATGCATTTATGTTCGTTCACTCCCAGCTGTCCATCTCGCTCGCTCGCTTGCCCTCGCTTCCTCTCGCTGTCTCTCTCTTTCTCTCCCTGTCTTACTTTTGCTTGTTGGGTTGATAAGATTAGAGCGCATGTAACTCAAGTGAAGGCGACTCGACGTTGTGACGCAAGTCACAGCATGCTGTTAGTGTGTGTGTGTGTGTGATTTTGATGTGTGTGTTTCTGAGCTGTGTGCGAGTGTAGGTGTGAAAGTAGTGTTGTGTGCGTCTTGTACTGCGTGACACGATGACTTTGGTTGACCTAGCACAACTGAAGCAATTAACAAGAAAGCAGCATTAACTATTTGCATACCCGGCAGCTGCCGGTTAAGAAGGTCGCATGAATTGCTTGCCATCTACATATAGTGAAAACTATTTTAAACTAAAGCGTAAACTCGAAAATGTATCGCAAACTTATTGTTGATGCTTATTTAAGAGTACTGGAAATTTAGTTGTATCAACTTTGTTTTCTTTTCATTTAAGTTAATCAATACGAGTCACTTGAACAAATTTTAATCCAAGTTATTCTATTAATATTAAATTTAATTTTAAACTTATGATTGATGCTAATTTATGATTACTGGAAATAAATTTGTATGCATTTTAGCAAATTTGTATTTCATTCAAAATATTTTACCCTATTAAATGGCCGATTTGCCGTGAAAAGAATATTCAATTATACGTGAAATTTTAAATTGAATTTCGAAATTTATTTTGATTGTTATTTATGAGAACTGGAAATTTGTAAAGTGAATTTCGAGGACTTTAATGTTGTTAGTTTCCCTTTTCTACTTTGTCTTATTTTTTAATAATAATTAAAATTAAGATTAATGTCAATTTTATGTTTTTTTTTTTAAATTAGATTTTATTAGTTCTTAATATATCATGTTATTAAAATGTTATCAGAATTGTTTCCTCTTTACTTTTCTTTTAGTTTATAAAAATGTTTAAGATTCAAGAAAAGATTAAAGTAAATATTAATTTGAATCAAAAACTTTATAGATATATATATTTTTTTTAACAAATTTATGTTTTTTTTAACACAATTAGATAGTTTCTTTATTTTTCTAATTATGAAAACAAACGCAGTTTGCAGCTATTTGACAAGTTTGTTGAATTTACAAGCACAACAAAGTTGTTGTTCAATTTGTGAAACACGCTGTCATCTCTAGAGAGCCGTGTCTGTTAACCTGTTGCGGTTGGGCTTTAGATTTACAAATTGTGATTCAGTTACAGTCATGTCATGTTCGATTGGACGGCAGGTCTCGACATGGGGGATAGGGTTAACTATTTGCATTTGCTTGGGTCTGTTTTCGATTGCATAACTTTCGCTCCCCCAAACAGTCTCTCAGTCGTCTTGTGCGTCTTGTGCGTTGAACGTCCGCGTTCGACCCGCATACACATTTTGAAAGTCAAGCGACAAGTTTTTAATTAAAAGTTTTTGCGGCTTGTCTGATTTCAAACATTTGTGAAATAATGCTGCAAGCTGACGCCGCGAATACAACCGACTTCAGTAAGAGCCATTCTGCCGTTCCATTTAATCTGAGCATAATGCTCAACCCGATAGAGGCCGAGCAAATGGGCAAAGAGCGTAAGAGTAAACGTTAGGCGTAAGCAAGTTGCAAGCAAGTTTCATTTTGAAGGGTACACTACGTACTTTGCTCTGCGTAACACCCCCCCGCCAAAAAAACAAGTACACACGACGGGCCCCCCTCTTAAACGCCTGACGGCAGCTCACATTAACTTTAAGCGGTTCCGTTGTCAGATAATTAACATTTCCATTTAGCCAACGGGGCCGAAAGCAGACTCGGCCTCGTATATCACCCAGTGTGTACGCTCTTTGACTGTGGCTTTGTCGTTTGCCGTTTGCCGTTTGGCGTTCTCCTCCATTGCCGCCCCCCAAAAGATATATGAGTCCGAGAGCCAGAGGAAAACTTTCGAACAATAACAGAAAAAGAGATGGGTACTGATTGCGATAACAACAGTTACAAATTATCACAGCTCTTATTGAGATAGTTACCGATATGACGACACCAGAAATGCTCTAGCCTAAAGAGTCCGAAAGGGCGCACACACACACACACACACCGACACACACACACATACAACTATTTGCTGCAGATCTCAAGTAAATCATGCAGCTTAATGACCCTTTAACTGGAGCATGACTATGCGATTTCAGTTAAGATTACGCCTGAAATATATGTGTGTGCCCTCCCTCTTTAGCATGGCTAATATACGAGTAGGCATAATACAACGCGCTTCAACTGATAACTGAACAACCAACTGATAAATATATAACATTCTTATACCCATTACTGGAATAATAAGAATGGAGTTTGCTCAATTGTGAGATACCCGCTGGACATTGTGAATAAAAGCAAAGCAGTCCTGTATACTAATTCTAAAAATATACCAAAGGTTATATTTGGTATATCGATAGAAGACTGCACTCAAAATATAACGAAAGCATTATTTGAATAACTTTAGTATATTGATATAGTAATTCACTTCAAATATACCTAAAGTATATCTTAAATAACTTCTAAAATTTTTATCTGCACGCAAACAAAATTTTCAGGAATCAGAGATTCCTCCTTCTGCATTTCTTGCAGCCACAAATCTATAATACCTTTCTACCCTATGGGTAGCGGGTATAAAAAGTGGGGGGTAAAAAGTGTTTGTTGATATTTTTAGATTCAAACACTTTATTAGCTCGTGCTCAAAAGCTTGTTTCCGCCTCAAATAAAATAAAAAGCTATTAAAAATACAATTTATTTCAGTTTCATCACATTTTAATTACCATAATTCCTTATCTATATGTTTCTAGCCGGACTCTAATTACTTTCTAATATACATAGAAATATATTTCCCTTCAAACTGCGCTGAAAACAAACTTTCTCGCTTAGCAAGTATAAAATACTTTGTCAGATCGCATTACTCTATTCCTTTGCTAATCGTATTTACCTTAAAGCAAAGTTTTAGTTCACCTCAAATACACATTTTGTATATTCTCCATTCCGTTTTGCGGTTGGCAGCAGCAACAACAACAACTACTTCTACTGCCACTCGATGTAGTTTAGACTACTCGTTACTATCGCAGCTGCTATCTGAGCGAGCGTCAGGTATGGAGCACAAAACTGATTAACATTCTATGTTATTCGCAGTTATCAACTCAATTACACGGCCATCGTCGTCGTCGTCGTCGACGTCGTTATTTTCCATTGGCCAACAACAACAACACCAGCAACAACAACAACAACAATGTGTTTTGGGGGCGGGAAAGTTTTGTGTTTTCCTTTTTTTTATTTTCCATTTTTGTTTCACCTTCTACTTTCGCTTGATGCTTCTGCTTCTGCTGCTGTTGCTGCTGTTGGTGCTTCTACTTTGGCGCTGCTTGCCTTTGGCATTCGCGTTTTTGGTGTTAATATATGCACAAGGGAAGCCCCAACTGCAATTAAGCAAAGTTTATGGAAATTGACAACCAGTTGGAATTGCATACAAATTAAATCATCCAACAAAGGTCGCTTTTGCAATAAATTAAGTTTTAATAACACACAAGAGACAAGAGACAATAATAATAAAAAAAAAACAGAAAAAAAAAATAGCTGACACGGATTCTCTAAAACTAGCAGCAAAGAGGTGAGAGAAATTGATCGGGATTAATGATGATGAATATGGAAATTGATGCTACTACTTAAGCGCAGCCTTGTTCTTCATGGGCAAAAATGAGGCCAACAAACAGGCAACTGAAAAAGCGAAAAAGAAAAGAGAACAGATTAAATAACAGTCAATGGGAATAAGCGGGAATGATTCACTTACAGTACATGAAGAAGCTGATCATGAGAAAGGGCGGCACACAGCCCAAGCTCATGAGAGCTGGAAAGAAAATGTTGCCCAGCAAGGAGCCCATGCGACCCACCATCATGCTAAGCGATACAATCATGGTGCTACAAAATGCGAAATTGCCAGAGTCAATTATAAAGTCAATTTATAGTTTTGCTGTACAACTCACCGCAGCGCAGTGGGAAACATGCTGAGCGAAGCGCTGATCACAGATGTTGCCGAAATGCTGCCCATTGTCACAAAGATGGAGGCAAGCGCCACTGTGGTGGCCGCTGAGCTCGACCAATACATGCCAATGGCACAGGAGCCGGCAATAAAGAGCGCCATAGCTGCAAATCAATAGTTAAGTGAGCGAAGATTCAAATTGAACTAGTTAGTCAACACTTACACATGATGCGCTTGAAGCCAACGAGATTGACAAGAAAACCAGCAAGCATATAGGCCACCAAACCGGCAGCGGCAACAATTAAATTGTTGGTATAACTGGACGGACTCACATTCACTGTGCACTCATGATCCGGATCATCCAGCAAAGAGGCGGCCAACTGACGTTGTGTGCGATTCACGCTATACTCAATGATGTTGCAAATACTTGTTGTGGCGTCTTCCGTCTGAGTCATCATCTCCTGGTACTCGTTGATGGAGGCAAACAGTTGCGGCAGCCAAAGACGCATCGTATTCTGACTGTCATAGAAGGAAAGAAAGACAGATATTGAGGTTGGTCAGACTGAGGCTAAGTCAAATTGGGTGCAAAACTCTCTTACCCCAAAAGTACGCAAAAGTTAAGCAAATAGACCCAAAGGGAAAGACCCAAATACGGCTTGACGAACAGCGGACGCAACTGAACCAGACCCGAACGCAACGAGCTCTTTGCTTTGCCAGCTGCCTGCTCTACATCAGATTCCTTCTGCTGCTGCTGCTGCTGCTCGGGTAACTTTGAATTGTTGTCCGAGGGCGGCGTTGACTTGGCAGCCACTTCGCTTGCCAGCTCCTTGATCTACAAAATGGAAAAAGTGCAACAGCAACGGCAACGGCAACTGACATGTTGTTTAGCTTGCTTGGGCAAAGTACTTGATTCAATCACTTACGGGAAATGCACTGCGCGGCTGTCGCGTATTCAGCGCATAGATGAAACGGAACGCTTCCAGGGCCTCTGCGTTGCGGCCTCGGGACATCAGAAACTTGGGGCTCTCGGGAAAGAATGGGAACAGCACGAAGCTAAAGATGCTGGGCAGCGCCGTGATTGCAACGAAAATCTGCCATGAGTGCACTGTCAAAAGCAAAGAGCGCAAAATTTATTGAGAAACTTTGTAATAATGAAGAAATACTCAACTAGAAAAGAAGCTGTTTAACTTTGATGGATTTGTTTAGTATGCCAAATGCCATGTAAACGCACAGTGAGCAACGAACGCTAGATGGCGCCAGCTTGTCTGGCGAATTTTGATAGTCGCGTTAAGTATACACAAATCACGTATACGTAAACAAATCGTTTCAAAGCTATTCTATATAAATTTCACAAAGAGTATTTTTTAATATTTCATAGAGCTGCTAATTGATGCATAGAATTATCTCATAAAATTGATATTCATATTCCTCTCGCTTTAAAATGTAATTGTAAAATCTTTACTACAAATATAGAAAGTCTATTGTTTTCTTCTAAACAAGGGTTTATATTATGTCTAGTTGGTTTTAAAATTGAATTATAAAATCTGTAAGGTATATATGTTGCTTTTCTCTAAATAATATATTGTTTCTATATTATGTTCGGTTAGCTTTAATCTTTTTTGTAATATAAGTTAAATAAATATTTATATATTTTATGTTTAAAGTGTTTGCAAATGAAATAAAAGAATTAAATATTCGAAAGCGTTTGTTTCTCAGTTGAAATTACAATTAAAATTGTAATAGTAGTCTATAAAATTTATATAAGCGACGAACGGACGCCTAATGTAGAAATAGGCCTGTCGACAAAAGTCAACTACAAATCCAATCAAATCAGTGGCTATCAGCTACTCAGCTGCTGAGCTGCTCAGCTGCTATCTGCTATCCGCGTTATCTCCCCGTTATCATACTTGTCTAACACACTTTGAGGGACACGCCAAGGTGAGGCACTCCCTCGATGTGTGAAAAATGGGCGTGTGTTCTTACCTGACAGTCCCCAGATGTCAATGTCCCAGGGCTGGGGCAGAATGCCCATGGCCAAGCCGGGTAAACTGAGCGTGGCCATGGAGAACATAATGCCCACCGACATAATGACGCGTTGACGATATTTGCGACCATGCAGCTCTGTCAAATAGGTCATTAGCACGGCAAAGGGTCCGCTCATGCTAAAGGATATATGTACATATGCTAACAGATTGCGATTAGTTTGTGAATTGCGCTGGCAATGCTTACGTGAAACCGCCTAAATACTTGAACACCATCAGTTGGACAACGTTTTGGCTGAGCGCACCGCCTAGCACACAAATCGTATCGGCCAAATAGCCATAGATGAGCAGCTTGCGTCGACCCTTTGTGTCGGCCAAATAGCCCCAAAAGACGGCCGATGAGATCATGCCCGCATATGTGATGGCATTCAGCACTCCCTTGTCCAGCAGACTCAAATGCAGATCACACTCGGCACTGGGCAATATATACGACATCGTTGAGGTCTCATACACGGTGCCCATCGCTGCTGGAATTGCCACCAAGAGCAGCAATATATTAAACAGTCCAAAACCAGCCGTATCAATGGCCGTCTCAAAGTCAGCAGCTTGATTAAGACTCGGATTCGGATTTGAATTTTGTTCGCCAGCTGCTGTCGATGAATCATCCTGTTTGTTGGGCTCAGCGATCGCAAGGGTCACCTCCAATTGCTTCGGTAAATTCTCCTCCAGCTGGCTCATATTGTGTGTCGTTGTCGTTGCTGTTGCCGTTGGCGAACTAAGTGATCACGGCGCAGTTACCGCGTATCTTGTAGACAATTCTCTGGCTGGACCCGCCGATCTTAAATCTATCCACAATGGGGACTCATCTCTTGATTTTGCAAAAAAAAAACAAAAAAAACAACAAAAGTATACTTTGCTAATTAGACGTCATTTGCACAGTGATTACACCAAGAGAAAGGCGGCAGTTAGTTGAGAATAAGAAGAGGTATAACTATAATTAGAAAGAAATAAGAAAGCTACAGTCGAGTGTGCTTGACTTTGAGATTCCCGTTACCCATTGTGAATAAAAGCGGGTAAATATCGTAGTAAATATTATATTGAAAACGTATTCATAGATTTCGATAGTTTGTTTTGTCATAAAATAAAAAAGAGTAGCATTTTTGAAAATCCTTCTGCTATAAAAAATGCACAAAAATATCATTACTACTCATTTTTATTTTATTTAGCGATAACTAAATTAAATACAAAAATAAATTTGTGCAATATTTATTACAATACAAATTTAACTATATAGGATAAATTAAATTTGCTTGCACAAACTTCTATAAATTTCATAATTTTAAAACACAGACATGCTCCCATTTCTTCCAGTGTCTCTACTGTGTGTACAGAGTGTTTATGGTCCAGCTTGAGGCGTCTGCCATATACGATTAAACTAAACAAATTCCAGATCACTCAGCCACCGACTGTTCAGATGAACGGAAGCGGCTGCTACATTGGAATCATACCGCAATTAACCCAACCACGGCACTCTCATAAATCCAGTGACGACACGCTTTAACAGTAGCGCGCCATTTTTGATAAAGTGGGAGTGTCGCAATCACAATCGCAAACGCAAACGCAATCGGGCTTCACCTGGCAACGCAACGCAACGCAAAAACACGTTTGAATTGCATACATACTATAGTACTTCATCGCTGTGCAAATATGTAGTATTAGAGACGCTTAGCAGAGCTAATTGTAATGATTACGAGCATCTGTTTCGTTTCCCAGGCCCCCATAGTAAAAGAATTACGGATATTCGCATACATTTAGTAGACTGGCTCTTGTCACGATGAATGGCACTCGCGACACTTGTGTGTGGCAACGGCGTGTGCTCTTGTTTGATCTACTACTGAAGCGCCACACTGAGGCAAATGCCATAGAGACAAGGAAGAAAACAAAACAAGCAAGAAAAAAAAAGCATAGCGAAGTAATGAGCTAAACATTGAATGAAACTTAAGCGTTGTGAATCATGCTAGGCTAAGTAATCCGAGAGAGAGAGAGAAAACAATGCAGCACACAATGCGCTGAATAATGTAAGAAGAAAATTATGAACGCAACAAAGATGTAGCGAATAATAGAAGCCATAAAACTTATGATGCCTGATAAAGATAAGTTGTGTTGTATAATATATAAAGTTAACAAAGATTACAGAAGAATTAAATAATCGTAGAGACTTAAAGCAAAAATAAAATATATAATGAAAGCGCTTTTAGAAAAATGTAAGAATAAAATGATGGATTAATTAATTGATAAGAACATAAATATTTTAATTTTAATTTCTTAGTCTCAAATTTAAACATCTTAAATATGTTAACTACATAGCTGCAGAATTATTGCCAACTAAAAGAGAATATTATTCGAGAGAGAGACAGACTGGCATGAAATCAATATCAATAATTGCTGCATTTTGCAACAAGTGAAACCAGGAATTTGAATATATATGAATGTATGCAAGGAAGGAAAAAGTCGTCTCATATTAATTCCCAATTTGCCCATTCAAAGCAATTGCTTTAGTTTTGTGCGAGAGAGAGACAATTTTGATAATTTATATGTATCTTTATTTCCTGTTCGCACACTTGTGATTCAAGTGTTTTATGTTCGGCTTGTGCAAACGCAAATTGTCGTCGAGGACATCCACCTCAACAAAACGGAAACTGGGTGAGCAGAGCGCAGAGCACAGAAAGCACAGAGAACGACACGAGCAAGTTTTAGTCATTTTGGCAAACTAATTGCAATAATTTCAACTGAATTTGTTTCTAGGCTCCCAAAAAGTTGTTTGGGATTACTGATGGAGTAGCCAAAATCCGGTCTACGACATCAAATGGCGACTGCACAGTGGTTCAAAGCAATAGTTGTGATGTTCAAGTTTGGCTTAACTTGAAATTAAATTTAGTTGTAATAAATATAATAACAACATCGCTCAATTATAAGAAAAGTCGAGCGTGATAATAATAGGGAGAAAGCGAGGGGAAAATTTGAGTGCATTAGGTTGCCTCTCTCCTAGTACTTTAGAAATTTGATTTCGCTTGTTTATCTTTCGTTTCGTGTTTTTTTTTTTTTTTGTATTATGTAGCTTGAATTTTTTTTTGGGGTACCACTGTTTGCTTTCATTTGCTGTCTGGCTGGCCTGTTCCCTCTGTATTTCAATATATTTTTTTTTTTGAGGGGCCATAAGCCAGGCCATAAAAGACATGACGTAGCTGAGAGAACGTAAACTCGAAATTTTTCCACGCTTCAAAATTTGTGAAAATTTCATCAGCATCATCAGCAGAATCTCGCGCCCTCCGTTATCAAAGTCAAACAAAAACAAGCAACGACGACGGCGACGACGAAGGCACAACAGCAGCCACCAAAAGTACCCAAAAGATACAGATACATAAGTGCTCTATATACAGATACACAGAGGCAGACAGACAGACAGACAGACAGACGGACGGACGAACAAACAGTCAGACAGATAGACTGACAGCGAAGAGTAAGCAAGCGACCAAGTTTGGTTTGAGCAAATCCAGTGAAAAGTGTCAAAATGGAAGGAGGGGGGAGATGTATGTGGGCAGAAGGTGTGAGCGGTGTGGGCGTGGTGTCTCCTAAGGCGTTGGGCAGTTAACAGCTTTTGCATTTTGGACAGCATCGCAACTTGGCAACAAATTGGACTTTTGTTTGTGTTTGTTAAAAGGCTTAATTTGTTGTGCTTTGGGTCTGGCAGCGCAAACATTATGAGTGCCAGTTCCCTCTCCCCCCCCCCTGTGCTTAACACTCTCCTTCCTCTTGAAGGCAAGCAGCAACATTCTCGAACGTTATCGTGCCTGGCTTGGCTGCATTTTATGGCTACGCCCTCGACGACAATGTTAGGAGCAAAGCGTGCCTCAAGACGTAAACCAGGCTAAAGTGCTTCAAATAACTTGACACCGCCACGGCCAGCTGAATTTGCAGCAGGTGTGTGTGTGCGGGTGCGTGTGTGTGTGTGTGGGTGCGTGTGGTGTTCGCCTAAATCAAGCTCAAACAATTTCAACTATTTGAATTGCCGAGCAGGCACTCTAATGTTCTCCACACACACACACACACACCTGTTTATTGACTGATGAAGCGTGGAAGTGACGGAGAGAGCGAGAGGGAGAGAGTGAGAGAGTGAGAGCAGGCAGGATGCTGCCTTGCACACGGCACTCAGCTAACGACGTGCCAAAGTAAATGTCAAACTAATGCCAACAACCGAAGTGCCACCACAATGCGGCAGCCAGGTGCAGCACCACCAACAGCAATAGCAACAGCAACTCGCTCGAGTTCGAGTTTGAGCGGAAGTCACTAAAGGACCAGCAGCAACAGGACGAGTAGCTGTAGAAGCAGCAGCAACAGCCACCAGCTGTCGTCCACGACCAACATCAACTCAATAATGCAATGTCCCCTCATTGACGTTTTAAGTTGATGCAAGCTGCAGTGGTTCGGGCAGCAACACCTTCGCTTTCGCCTCCTCCTTCGCCAGCATTTGTGGAAACTCTTTGCGGGGAGGGAGGGGGCAGCGGCATGTCTACTATTGATGACTGGAGCGTGCGGCCCGGAAACCGCAAAGTTTTACGCCATTTATTGCATTTAACGTTGGGCTTGACTTGTTGTAGTTGTCGCCCCAACGGCATGACAGAAACAGGCATCGGACACCGCAGCGAGAAAAAGAGAGAGAGAGTGAGAGAGTAAGGATTCCTTCTCTCTCTCACTTCCCCTCGCGATAATGTGCTGCTTATTATAGTCGCTGGTGTTGGGGGAGAGGGAAAAAGGTTGAATTAGCAGCTTAGTGCAAGAAGCGTGACGAAGCTGTAAATTGCATTGGCATTAAATTGTTGCAACCTCACACACACACACACACACACACACATATACACACACATATGCATTTATGAAGTGCAGCGTCGTCAGCCAGCAAGTCAGTTATTCAATCAATCAATCGCACAATCAATCAAGTCATTAATCATTGTGCTTAATGCACAGGTGTGTGTCTGTGTGTGTGTGCTCACCTGCTGATACCAGATATTGCATTATGTATGTGCGGCCTGTAATAAATTGGTGCGAAATCCAATTAATCGCACAAGTTATCGACAATCGATATATGCAATCAAGTGAATGGAGTGCGAATTTCAGCTATGAATAGTTATGCAAGCTGACATCTATAATACTATAATCATAGTTCAATTGCATTACTGTAATCTACGATAATAATAATATAATAATATATAATATAGCATTTAAAACAAAAACACATTTCAACTTTTTTGAAAATATGTCAAGAACAACAGAACATTAATTTTTGATACTTAAAATAAAAACGTCAGCATAAGTTATGATTTTTTTTGTTTGTGATAAAATAAAACAATAAGTAAGTTACTCAAAAAATAATTTAAGTTGCTTTGATTGACAATTTGGTATATTTTGTACGCTATGGGACATTTTGAACTTAATATAATATTGATATATCATCGATTGCCTTCGGTATATGTTAGTAGTTTTTCAGTTAACGATTTTGTTATACTTTAAGCTAGTAACTTTTTTACTTATTTGATTATAGCTTTAAAAAGAAATATGTAAATAGACCTAAACATTATTTATATTGCCTATCAATTTATAAACAAGTAAGAAAGCTACAGTCGAGTGTGCTCGACTGTGAGATACCCGCTACCCATTTTGAATAAAAGCAAATTATTGCGGTATTATTTTCAAAATATACCAAAAAATACTGAAAAATGCTAAAAATATACCAAATGGTATATTTGGTATAACGATGTGGTACTAACATTCAAAATATACCATAGACGGCAAAATATACCAGATTGTCGGCCAAAGCATGTGAGACCCCCCGTAAGTAGGCGTTTTAGCCCATACAAAAGTATTTCTTTAATAACTTCCACAATTTTTATCTGATCTTAACAAAATTTTTAGGAATCATAAACAGTATTGTTATTATTATACACACCAAAATTCGCAGCTTTAGCTTTTAAATTACGCTTGTAATTCGATTTTTTTGATTTACGGGGGCGGAAGTGGGCGTGGCAAAAATTTGAAACAAACTTGATCTGCGTGCAAACATAACAAATGCTATCGAAAAAAAATTATAGCTCTATCTCTTATAGTCTCTGAGATCCAGTGTTTCATACAGACAGACGGACAGACAGACAGACGGACAGACGGACAGACGGACATGGCTAGATCGTCTCGGCTGTTGACGCTGATCAAGAATATATATACTTTATAGGGTCGGAGATGCCTCCTTCTACCTGTTACATACATTTCCTGCCGGCACAAAGTTATAATACCCTTCTACCCTATGGGTAGCGGGTATAAAAAGTGTAATGTTAAATATTTTTGCAACCAACTCTTTATCTTTTTCAGAATTTGAAATGGGTACATATATGTAAATTTCTAATAACACTATTTAAAATATTATTTTCTAGATAGAAATTTTAATATTTTAGTCTTTTTTAAAAAGCTTTACAATAATATCTTGAGAGATAAGAAAATCTAATGAAATCTTAGGAATAATTTTTATAACAAAAGCCTTTTTATAATAACCTTTATAATATGTCCTCGACAGAGAAAAATGCCAAATATTAATGTATTTTATTCTCCACATCGTTTGCCAATTTAAGTGTGCGATTGTAATTGAATTAGGAAAAACAATAAGTGCTAATTACTGCGCTTTGTGAAATCAAGTGATTTTCTCGCTTCTATGCATGACACAAGCCAATTGGAGTAAGAGATTAGTGGAGCGGTCCTATTCAGAGAGATAGATGCGCGTTCATCCGATATTTCTTAGAATTCCATTAATATATCTATTTGCCTATTGCGAAACGAGAAAACAATAGAACAAAAGCCACAAAATGTTTGCTTATTGTTTATTGTTTGCACTCTCCGACATTAAATCAACGACAAATAATATTGATTTCCCTACTTCTTTATTTTTGTTGTTGCTGTGTAGAAACATTCATTGAGGCATTAAGTTATCGCAAAGGTTGCGATCTCAAAAACTGTTCAACTGAAAGAGACAAATATTGAAATAAATTCTCGAAAATGGAAATGCCGTTAATACTTAAAGCTTGCCGTTAAGCGATTGCAATTATTTATGAAGCTGCGAAGCCCTTGTGGCACACAGAAAGAGAGAGATAGAGAGAGAGAGAGAGAGAGCTTAAATAAATTACAATAGATCAAAAGTATGATAAATTTTTGCGTTAATTCGAAGCGATTTCTCATCACTTGACCGCTTGCTGAGCTGCAATTTCATGGATTCCAGCCATACACAAACTATGAACAAACACACACAAACACACACAAACACACACACACACACACATGCTTTCGCATACATTTTCACATGCCCCGAGCATGCATTCTATGGGCATTGTGTGTGTGCAGCATTTCAACACTGAGAAAAATTACGAGCGTTACGCATGTTGCCATAGAAACAGGAGATGTAACAAAATAAATTCGAAGAAGCTCTTATTAATGTAGTCAGTGTTTATGATATTCTATGTGCTGTAAAAACTACAGTAGTATTTCGCTAAAGAGAATATAGGAATTGGAATAGAAGTTTTAAGTGTATTGCATTTTCAATTTACATTTGTTTAGTTTTTCCTAATGCTAAATGTTAGAAAAGGGGGTCATCATTTAAGAGAATTAATGTAAATAAAGAATTAATTAAATAAGCAAATTAAGATTAATTTAATGACATTATGTTATGCATAAAATAATAACCCAATATTTGGAAAGTGGTCATAAATTGAATATAGTATATAATAAGTTCTAGTTATATAAAACGTAACATCATTTAAGATAATTGGTGTAAAAATAGATCAAAATAAGATAATTAGTGTAAAAATAGATTAAAATATATGTAACAGAGGTGGAGGACGGTCGATAGCACCTATCCACATCATTTGGCATTAGCAAGTCGATATCAGCATTCTTCAGAAGTAGATCATCACATTAAAGACAGTGCACTGCAGTGGTCAGAGCGAAGCAGCATTATTTAAGTTTTATCAAATAAATAGGAACATAAATGGATAATGCAGACAAAACACTTGAAATATATACATATGTAATGGTGGTCATATAGATGACTTTTAATTATTAAATAAATGGATAATTGATAATATCTGTAAAAGTACAGTTTGATGAACTTAAATAATACTGCAACCTGCTGTTGGATGATTTCGTTACAACTGACAACTGCTGACAACTTACGACTGACGACTTATGTTACCGATTGCTTAGTGTTTATCGATACCGATAAGGTTTATCGACTGGCCCCCAACACAGTTGAATGTATATAAATTTAAAGTTAAATCCATTAGTCAATGCATAATGATTGAAAGGTGGCGCAAAGCGATGTTGGACTGTAGCTTAAACAAACGCTTTTTCATATTCATTAAAGATTTAATTAGCAGCGAAAGTATTTGCTTTCATTAAGTGCAAGTGCGTGTGGGTGTCCGAGTGTGTGTGTGTGTTTATTCTTTCAGTGTATGCACAAATATGTGTGTGTGTGTGTGTGTACGTAATATCCGCTCATACATAGGTCCTTCGTGCTGTTCTGTCCTGTCCTTTCCCGCCTCCCTGCATGTCCAGTTCAGTTGAGTCCATTGCCACCTTGGACTTTTGTTTAATTTTCACAGTGTGTACGCTGTCATCGTTGTTGCTTTTGCTTTTGTTATTGTTACTGCCGTTTGCCGTTGCCGTCGCCGTTGCCGTTGCTGTTGTTTTTGTTGATGTTGCCGCTTGCTGCTCTGTTGCTTTGCTGCTCGTAACTTTCCGCTTAAAGAAGCTTAGGAAATTTGCGCGCATGGTAAGCGAAAGCGCTTCGGACCCCATAGTCTAACCCCATGGCCAGCACACACACACACGCACACACACACACTCGCACACACATAAGCACAATAGCGTACCACGTCTCGTATACGTAACGTAGACATAAGCATCGTAACTCTTCCGGCTAGTGCTTGTTTTTACTCAGCAACTAACGGGGTAATAGCGGGTAATGCTCGCTTTAAGTTGAACGCTGAGAGCTCTGCTT
Source organism: Drosophila niveifrons (assembly GCA_035046325.1). Classification (NCBI taxonomy): domain Eukaryota; kingdom Metazoa; phylum Arthropoda; class Insecta; order Diptera; family Drosophilidae; genus Drosophila; species Drosophila niveifrons. The sequence continues at coordinate 4,809,409 of JAWNOC010000063.1, read as the reverse complement.
CGCTGCGTTGCACAGTTCCGGACCTGGAACGCAATTTGCACGCATAAACAACATAACAGTGCGACAGAGACAGCACGAGTGTATGTGTGGGCGTGGACATAGGAAAGTGGGAGTGAAAGAGAGAGAGCGAGAGAAGGAGCTGCAGGCACAACCGCAGAGCTAAGCCATGGCACATGCTAAATCCTTTGTGCCTCTAATTTGTTATTGTATTGGCGTGCCAAAGCTTTCCGTCCTTCTATGCACAAGTGTGCGTATGCCAGTACTATCTGTGTGTGTGTGTGTGTATGTGGGCTACACTCAAATTTGAACGCTGTTGTTGTCGTGCGTCCAACCACACGCGACAGCCACCGTACCGCGAAACTGTAACGCCAACGTCAAAGCCAGCGTCGCAGTCGCAGTCGACGTCGCAGTCGACGTCAACGCCAAATGCTGCGTTGGTCACCCAACCAAAAACAAGAAACTGTGAAATTTTTTTAGAGAGGAGCGAAACACGAAAGTGCAACAACAAAAACAACAACAATAGCGATAACAATAACAATAACAATAGCAACCAGCAAAGCAGCGAGCAGCAATTATCCACTAGTCGACAACTTGTCTACCCTCACTTAATTAATAAATAATGAGCTTAATTACACTTCGAATGGATTTCTTCAAATGCCAAATGATAAATGACTGCAGCTAATTGAATTGTATAATTGCCATATAATGATTGTTAAGCAAAAGCCTTTTCATTCAAGAGCCCTTCAGAGTTCCCTAAATTTAACATACAAAAGCTAAACATTTTTTATTTTGTAGCATTTTAAATTCAACTGTATAAAATCAGCATTAAATTTACTATATGTTCTCATTATTTTTTATTTTAGTAATCGAAATAAATAAATATATTTTAAATGTCTACTGAATTTTGATATTTTTTGTAGCATTTGTTTTTATCATACTTCAAATTTCATTTCTAATACTCTTACTATATTACTATGGGGTATTACCATATTTATCTTTTTTGTGGTCACCGATTTATGGTGTCGGTAATTTCATTGTATTTCTTAACTATAACCAAAATAACTATTTTTTGTTTGCATTTTTTTATATTATTTAACAATCTTCGAGGCTTTTTACGGCTGCCAACTAGAATGTTGCTGGTTATTGTTAAAAATACATTCATACTGTGAGACTTCTGAGATGAAGATACCTTCTATCGGCACTGCTACGGACCTCCACTGGACTAATTGCAACATTTCCAATTAAAGTATTTATATTAAAAAATGATTTTCAATAAGAATCGAGTTTGTTTTTGAGTTCGTTTCATGTTTGCTTATGAAATGCATGCGAACAGCCAGTTAGTGAGTGTATCGAAAACCATGCGAGCTGCCAGCAACAAAACAACAATTGCTAACATCAACAGAGCAACACACACCGCACACACGCATATCACAAACACACACACACACACGGACACACACATACCAACACTGGTCGGAGAATACATTTACACATGTAAACAGACACATGCATGGATACAAACATACTTATGTATTTTCTGGGCATATGTAGGTGCTGTAGACGACAGGACAATTCAGCTGCGAACAGGACAGAACAGAGCCAAAAAGGCCAGAAGGCGAAACAGATGAAGAGACAGCAGGAGGAGGCGTGGAGGAGGTGGAGGTGGAGGTGGAGGTGGAGGTGGAGAGGAGCATCAGAGAAGCAAAAGACAGGAGAGGACAGTGGCTGGACAGGCGACAAGTGATGGCGGCTCCCTTCTGGCGTTTTCAAACGAAAACGAGAAAACATACACAACGAAGGACGTATGGCGTTAAAAATCATGAATTCTACTTTAAACTGTGTGACACACTTTTGTATGTGATCTCGTTCTCAGTTTCTTCTTTCTCCTTCTCCATCTTCTCTGGAGTCTCTCGCTTTCGTTTTCGTGCATTAAACATTCGTTTACACAGCACGCACACACACACAGGAGTTGAAATGGATTAATTCATAAAAGACAGAGACATGCACTAGAAACTCTTTTCCCTTCAAAAAGTCGGACTATAGTTTATATGTATATTTGGGTATACCTATAATTTTCAAAATTAAACATCGTAATTCTGCACATGCGACCGCACATTTTAAAAATATATATTTCATCAAAATGCTGCGCACATAATCATTGCAATAATTAGTTATATGAAATCAGCGTTCATGTTGCATGCTGTAAAATACATTAATTACTTGTTATCGGTAATTAAATAACATTTGTGTTTCACAATTTCATAATTTGTGGCCTTTTTAATATGTGCGACACATCAACAGCAAACATTGATAATTCATTTTTATTTTTGTGTCGTTCATTTCGTTATTCAATGCCTTTGGCTTTGGCTTTTCATTTATTATTTTTTATTATCAGACTAATTTATAATATAAATAAATTGCTTAATAACAGAAGGCTCATAAATTTTGTATTAATTTAATTTAGTATTTTATATTTTTAGCCTAATCTTCCTTTTCATTTTTGCTCTTTTTAAACTAAAATGGAGTAATTTAAAGTAAAGTACAATATTTTAAAAAATTAATTTGTACAACATTAATTAACTTAATCAAATCATATTTATTTTCTATGTTATCAGAATATTTTTTGTTTTGATCTTTCTTGTTTTGTGTTCTTTTTTTAAAATCCAACCAAATTTTATTATGTGAAAGTGTTAAAAAAAAATGTATATTTTAATGTGTTTTGTTAATTTGAAGTTAACTGTTTGTTGTGGCACTTTTGTCGCCTGGCTGTTGCATGCACACGCTGCTTGACTGCTGGTTGCATGTTTATCGGCTCATCTCTAATGAAACGTTATGTTTTGGCGTCGACAGCGACGGCAACATCGCAATGCTTGACTAACTTTTTGTAGCGAAGCTGCCGCGTCGCGTGGCAGGACAAAGCGACGGGGTGAGAGGGGGGCAACGGTAGCCGCAGCCACAGCCATTAACCGCCCACGCACATTTGCAGCGCTCAGCTTCATTAGATGCGCAAATGAACAGCACAGCTCACTCACACACACACACACACACTTGAACACACGCATAGCTGAAAATACATTGTTGTTGTTGAATAGGGATAAAAAGCGATGTGTGTGTGTGAACTTTAGCAGCTGGCAGCAGTTGCGCTAACAGTTGCCCAGCTTCAATGTTGCCACCAAGGCCACTGACAATGTTGCCACCGTCGCCGCTGCTCCAGCTTGTAACTCCCGTTCCCCGTTCCCCGTTTACTCCCATTGCTCTCTGGCTCTCTTTTGTTGGCTGACAGCGCCAGCATTTGGTGTTTGGTGGTCTCGCATTTTGTTTTTGTTTTTGTTGCTGTTGTTGTTGCTATTGTTGTTGCTGCAGCTGCAGCTTTAACCCATGTCCCGAGTCGCAAGTCCGAGTTTGGCTGGCAGTTGCAGGATCTGGGCAACTGGCTCAGCGACGCTTAACCCGCTGCCACAACATGTTGCCTCTCCCTATCTCCCTCTTTTTCTTTCGTTGTCTGCCTCGGGTGAAGTGGGTGGGGGGAGGTGGATGGTGTGGCTTGTTAGTGCTGTGCAACGACCACAGCTCGTAGGCTTAAAAACAACTTTGCACACTGGCCAATGGCCAATGGCGCAATTGAAGGCACATTTCGTGGTATTTGCCAACCAGCTTGCCATATTCCCCTGCTGTTTCTACATATATACACTTTTCTCCCCCCCACTCATCGATCGCTCCATTTTCATTATCTTTTAATCTTTAAAACAAGTGCATCGAAAGTTTTGTGTGCTCTCGCCTGATTAGTTTGCGAATGCACAGTCGATAATGTGGGCGTGGCTGCCTGCATCCGACAAACTTTCAGTTAAAGTTCAGTATTATTTTTAACACCCATTGTTAGCAATTTAGAGCTGAAAGCGTGTCACGCTCGCCATCTCTCTCTCTCTCTCTTCCTCTTTGTTTTATCAATTTGTTTTTCTTGCTAATTGATTTCGTGTTACTTATTCGGGAATGAGTCAAACAATTTCGTGTTCGTGTCACGACACGTGGCCAACACCAGAGTTGGGGCGCAGTTAAATCCATATAAGAGGTAATTCGTTTGTGTATTTAATGGCATACTCATGAGTTGTTACTCGTTTCGCTTCCAGCTGTTAGCTTCTACTGCCTTCAACGTTGTGTGGCGCATTTATGAAATTCAATTTGGCATACTGCAATATTTCGACTCAATTCAAATGGAAAAGACAAACATATTACGTACAAAACAATATATAATTGCAACCGAAAACATATGTGTGTGTGCTACACGTATCATAAAAGATTACGTATACGTAGCATTCTATGTGTGCGTTTAAACAGTTGCTGCCAAATTGATTAAACATCTTGTGGTTTATTGTCTGTACTCTGCTCTCTCAATATGTTTATTATGCACCACTCTAAGCCTCCTTTCGAAATTCCGAATTGGCATATCAAAGAGATTTATCTAAATATATGTATGTACATCCTGTATGGCAGACAATTCTCTTGCACATCTTGTTCTAGGCGATAATCGACACGAATTGTATTCATATTACGCATACGCAGCGTACGTACGTATTTGTGGCCATCGAGAGAATTGATTCTCGGCTAAGTCTTTAGGCGTGTTAATGAAGCACAGCACATAGCATAAATTTTACTTTGTTTTCAAACGCTTTTCAATATTTGCTCTTTACCATGATTTTGATTGTGCTCAATTACGTATACGTAATGTGGACATCAAATTTCTAGCAATAAGTAATATGTAGCCAAGTGTTTATGCATTTAATCTGGATCATTATCATTATTAAATCTGTATTTTATTGGACCAGCTTCGCTGCGTTGCATTCGAATATTTTAGGTGCACATTACGTATACGTAATTTAAATTCCTTTTACACATATTAAGTATACGCACAGCACTTAACGTTGCTACATTAAACAATTTGGATTATTGTTTCGTATTGGAATAAATTCAAAGTGCTATGTTGCTAAAATGCTCATATTATGTATACGTAATTTTACAGTAATTTCGCAAATGGATATTAAGTATACGTAACTATATATTTCTTGCATTTATTTCTTGAATTGAATCTGACTAGCAAGATAGTTTAAAATTCAAAGTCCACATTACGTATACGTAATTTGAAGTCCGCAAATGCATATTAAGTATACGTACTGTACTCTACTGTCCGCAAACTTTATATGTTCGTCATTTTAATTTCGTAATCTGTATTTCATTAGTGTGAGAAATTTGATATTTGGAAGTGAACATTGCGTATACGTAATTTAAATTTCGTAAACATATATTAAGTATACGTACTGTGGTCAATTTTATACACCAAATAATTTAGATTGTTATCTAGTATTTCAACAAATTGAAGTTATCTACATTTATGCATATATTACGTATACGTAATATCAAACTTTACTATAATATATTTCGTTATTTTCGAATACACACAACCATACGCATCGTACGTAGCAATGCGTGACAGGATTATGTTGTGCCGAATACATGTCTCTATGCGTGCATATGTATGACTCGTGATGATTACTATTCCAATGTTTACACAATCAGACTTGATTGTTCTTGTTACTGTTGTTGTTGTTGATGTTATTGTTGATTTGGATTTTTTTTGTTTTTTGTTTTTCTGGGTATTCCCTCGCTTGAGTGATGGATTGTCCTGTGGATTGATACAATATTTGCAATTGATTTCAATAAAAATTTAAATGATTCAACATATTGTTCATTTTAGAATCTTAAATCGTCATGTGAAAATGCTGGGATTTGGTTATTCATGCATGTGCCATTGATGTGTGTGTCTATGGTGATGGCAAATGGCAAATGGCATTGACGTTGGCATTGGCGTTGGCGTTGGCATGCGGCGGTTGAGGAGACGTGTATGTGTGTGTGCCACAGTATGTGTGGCACGATGGCGTGTGCCTCTGACTATTGACATTCAACATTTCAATGCGGAAACGTTTTGTTTGCATGCTTTAAAATTGAAATTTTGAAGCTGCCTTTTGCTTTTTGCTCTCTGCGTTTGCTTTGTTGCTTTTTAGCCATTTGGCTAAAGCAATAAAATATTTGATTTGTTATGGAAATTGCATTTGGTACGGTGGCATTTTTGCCAAATTGTTTTTCTCGATCTCTTCAACTCTCGCTTTCCCTCTCTCGCTCTCTCTCTCGTTCTATCTCTCGCTCAGTCTCGCTTGCTGTGTATTGATATATTTTGCGTGCACTGCACAATGCAATCAATGTGCACAAAACGTCAGTGGCTGCTTTGGTACTCCGCTGCCTGCTGCCAGCCAACAGGTAAAGCGGCCAACGGTGTGTGTGCATGAAATAGTGAAAGTAGAACAGAGAGAGAGAGAGCTAGAGTCGAGGAGGAGAGAGGTCTAGTCGCTTGAGCAACGAGGTTTTTAATAAAATCACAGTCCGTCGATGCAAACTCGTGTGTTTAACCATTTGTGCTTCGCATTGCGAAATTCTGTATTTGCTTTAAATACGAGTACAAACAGCGAACCGTTTGATGCCCTCTATTTCCTCGGGCCATCGAAAATATGTCATAAAAGAGCCACGTTGGACTTATGCGACAAAATACGTTTGTGTTTGCACATTGAAATTCAGTTGTTATGTCCCTGGGACATGGTATTTTATTAAATAAAAATAAATACAATAAAGAAACAATTTAAATCAGTCAATTTTGTCAATTCAATTTGAACTAGTTTCACTTCTAAATGAGTGTCAAGCATTAATCTGTTAATTCAAATACAACAACATTCTGTATATTGTATAGTTTTAAATCGATTATATCAATAGCTTATTTGGAAGTCAGCATTTCATTTGCTGATTAAATATTTATGTGAGACAATAAAAAGTTTTCCAATAAAATGCAAAACATATCAAAAGCAATAAAATTCGTTTTCGCTACGCCCCAAAACTTTTGCTCCCCCACCCTGCTGAGTTTCTTTCTCTATTTATAATCAATCAATAAATTTTGTTTTTTCACTTCACACAAAAAACATATTTAAATTGCTATGCAAAAGCATATTTATCTTTCGGCATTATTCGATTTGAAAAGTTTGATTAAAAACTTATTGATAATTTGCGAGAACATTTCTTAAATTAAACTCGATTAGTTTTTGCCACATGTAAATATTAACACAGTTGGCTTTTAATTGCTGGCACAAAAATTTCATTACAATTGCATAATAAGCATAAAACTTTCACAACAGTCCAACTGTATGTGTGTGTGAGTGTGTGTGTGTTTGGTCAATGGGGCACTTAAGAGCTCTGGCGGAGAGGGCGCTGAGGATATCTCTTCATGGAAAGTCAAGTGCCCTGAAGGGGCGCACTCGACCATGAGCTGACCATAGTTAAAAGACACAAAAAGAGAAAAAAAAATGCGAGAGAACTCTGCTGAACTGCAGTAAAATAGTTTTTAAGCATTCAGTTTCAGTTTCTTGGTCCCGAGTTGGCCCCAAATGTGTTGGTGTTGGTGGAGTGGAGTGTTTATGTTTGTGTTGGCAGCAGCAATTGCATATGGTTCCGTTTTGCTGGTCAAGTTCAACATTCAATTAGAATACATTACAGGCTCGGTGACACGTGAACCCGAAACCCGAAATCCTGTAACCGAAAAATACACACACACACACACATGCACACACATGCAAACTTAAACTATCTGTCTGCCCTTGGCATATGACCCGACTTGGACGACAGGGAGCAGGGATCAGGACCTCGAATGTGCCTAAAGATAGCACTCAGTCTCTGTCTCAGTTTCAGTTTCAGTCTCTCTCTCTCTCTCGGAGTTTCGTTCAACCTGCAGCAGAAGGATGGCTTGCTCATAAGTGTGTGTGTAAAAGTTTTGTGGCCTCTGCAAAATGTCCGAATAGTTTTATATTCATATGCATATTTGGGCATAGCGAACGAGTGAGCAATCGCCGGATGTTCAAACCATTCATATACACTTTATATATATGCATGTTATATATGTATGTATATGAGGCGAAGGATGAGTAGTTGAACTACATCAGAGGACAGCGCACAAGATAACACAGAGTGAAGCACAGGACTTGTTTAAAGAGCGACCAAGCTCCGAGCAGATACTGGCTGACTTGCCTTTTTCCTCCCATTTGCTTTCAGCGTTGTTCGTGCGTTTGCTCTTCTTCCCATCCTCCTCATGCTCTTCACTCTCATTTCACGCCCCTTTTCCGGTTGCTGGTGGTGCTGCTGCTGCTGTTGCCAAGGCTTATGTAAATTTTTATGGCCTACAGAGTGTAAGACTGGGAGAAGGAGAAGGAGGGGCGGGTGCTGGGACTGTTCCCTGGTTTGAAGGCTTTTATGACTTTGTTATGAAGTTTGTTAGGTGTAAATTTGATGTGGCGAGCGGCTGTTTTTCGGCCCATATCCGTATCAGTAGTTGGTTCCCTTTTTTTTTGCGCTTCGTTCTCTGTTTTTTTGGCTTCCCTTTTGCTGCGTTTGCCTTTGCGTTGTTGTTGCGGCACGCGCCACACAATGCGTAGTCGAAGTGCGCCGCACACAACAAAAAAAAAAGAGAGAAAAAAAAGAACGGAAAGGAAGTAGTCCCTGAAACGTAGAGCGTTGTCGTCTCGGGCTGCGTTTAATTGCCAAGTTTTGTAGGCAACATAATTTATGGCCTGCCATGGCATGTTATGAAACTAAGGAGTTGGAGGCGAGGGAGGTAGAAAACGATTGCCAAGGCAAATTGAATACAAATTCGCTTACAACTAATTAAGCAGATGGCCTTAGACGTAGTTCAGTTGAAGCGCCCATTCCACTCTGCTGCCTGCCACACTGTGTTGTAGCTTTAGCAAATTTGAATTCACGCTGAGTGAAATGGTTACAAACAAGCAAGCGAGAGAGAGCTTAACATTCAGTTGCAGCTCTTGGCTACTATACAAATCATGCAGCTGTCCCTCGCAGCCCCCAACCAGCACTTTCCCACTGCTGCTGGTGCCTGTGGCACGCATAACGAGCTGCCACAAAACGTTGCATACATTTTGCCTCTTCGTGTGTGTGTGTGTGTGTGTGTGTGTGTGTGTGTGTGTGTGCAATTGATGACTTGTCGCTGGGACAACAACTACAGATTTTAGACAACGAGTCAACGAGTTTGTATCGCTCTCTGTGTGACTGACTGACTGTGTGGCATCCATATTCATGTGTGGCATGTCGAATGCTCAATCCTGTTTGATTGCACGCACACACACATACATACATACGTATGCATATGCATATTTGGGCTTGCTTTGGATATATCGACGACACTGAAGTCATCGTATTAGCCAGGTGCCTTCAATTTTTAGCTGTTTGTAAACGCTTCGACTTTTGTTTGTGCCTTGTCAGCGTGGCAAGTGGTAAGTAGCGTGTGTCGTGTGCCGCATTTTCTGGGCTTTTATGGCCGTGTGTCTCCAATAATAATGACAAATCGGTTCACAGCTTTGCCCAAGGCATATATCGGCCACTAACACACACACGCACACAGATGCTAACTTTCATGTCACGTTCGTGGCGAACGAATGGACTCCATAAAGTCAAAAGGCCCAGCCACAAACGTGTGAATCTCGACCAGGCTATAAAAACACGACAGATACTATATACAGCAAATATATGCGATATATATGGTATTGAGCATTCCTCTTTTCTGCTTTCTATAGTGTGCATATGGCATTTCTATAGCCGATTGTACGTGTAGCGAGTTGGCTCTATTTTTGTGGCATGTGGCAAACATTTGTTTAACTTAAATGCACAAAACGTTTACGCCTCTGCGCTTGCCACGTGCGAGATACCCTCGCAAAAACCAAGCAGATTATCGCTGCAACCCTGTAAGCGGCGCTGCCCATCGGCGCTTATGGCACTGTCCACTTGTTTTACGGTTGCAAATATAGTTTGTATAGTCACTCTTTATTTCTGTCTGATTTGGCTCCTCTAAATCTTGCAGGCATCTGCAAAAGATTATTGCTAGTCTGTACAACACTGCCGTACTGTCATAGGTCTGCCCACCTGCGTGTATGGCGCTGCCCACTTGCTACAAATAGAGGTTGCGTTATCTCTTTCTCTAACTCCCGAAATTGTCTCCTTTTGAACCCTTTGCTAAAATTATTGCACCGCTTTACAACACTATCGCAAGTGGCGCTGCCCATCTGCGTGTACGACGCCGACCACTTGCTATGTGCTTATAAATAGAGATTGCATAGTCGAGCTCTCTTTCATTTCATTGATTTCATCCATCTCTCGTTCTGCAAAAATTATTGCTGCATTTAACAACACTTTCGCAAGTGGCGCTGCCCACTTATTATGTATATTAATGTCACTTTGTGTACAAATTGAGGTTGCAAAGTTGCCTCTTGCCCCTCTTCTCTCTGGTTTCCCTTTCTCTGGTTTATAATACATATGTGCGATACAAGTGAGAAAAGCTAAACGAGTCATCGAGTCATGTTGCAAGTGTATCGCTTATTGACTGGGCTGTTTTTGATGCTTATCGCAAAATTATGAGGGTCAAATGGCACAGCTTGATTATGCCTCCTGTGTACAGGGTATAGAAGAGTATATATTCTTGCACACAATGCTGGCAAACAAAGCGGAGTATGAGACGCAACTATTCATGCATTTGTCGCAATGAGCAGATAACGTTTATGGCTGGCTGGACAAGTCGTGTGTGTGTGTGTGTGCGACCCAACAAAGCTCTAACACCACACAGCATAGGAAAGTAAGAGAGAGAGAGAGGGATAGGAGGAGCGTGCGTTAGAGTGAGAGCGAGAAAATCTGTTGGCCTGGCATTAGCATGTGTCTTGGGCCTGACAATGTCAAAAACTGTTTATGCTCCGACGCCTTCACACTGTTTGCCATGTCGCCTGCACAATGGCCACAGCTACTGCGATTTCCCCTCCGCCCACCCCCCTGTCACCGCCTCGCCTCTCTCTCTCTATCTCTCTGTGCTCTGCCTTATGGCCAACTGATTGGCCCAACACACACACACACACAGGGTTATTTTCACTTCACTTTGTTTGGGTGTTGGCTTAAACACGATATTTATTGGCTCACCACATGGACATGAGAACGGACGAACGCAGGGAAGGGAAGGCAAGGGAAGGGAAGAGAAGGGAGGGGAACGGTGGCAGTTCAGATAGGAGACTGGTTGCGGGTAGCCGGCAAAACCGGGAAACCGGTCACACTTTTCACACTTGACATCTCAATGACGCTGTTTTTTTTTTTTTTTTTACGCATGACATCAACTGCTGCTGCAAAGCTCCGCCTTGCCCCTCCCTCCCTGCCTCGCGCTTGTGCAACGCTCAACTTGGGAATGCCAATTGACAAAAGCCACCGATTTTGCCACATATATTCTCTGCCATATACATATAAAGTCCGCACATGTCTGTGTGGGTTATACATATTTGCAAATGGTTTCTGTGTCGCCATATTTGTATCTGACTCCGTTTTTCGGATGATGGATGCTTTGAATGCATGCAGATGGATAGCCAAACAGGACAAACTTGACTAGAGAGCACAGAGTAATAGATTAAACACATTGCGTAATGCAGTTTGTCAGTCGAGCTATGCTCTGTAATCTTTAATGGCAAATCAAATCAAGTTATCGATAAATGTGTTCATAAAACGGAAATCAATTCAATTATTACGCTTAATGCCTCGACTCTGTCACCAGATCGATAAGCCAAGTAATTATCACTCAAATCACGTTATCGATAAATGCGCCACGGCATCAATTCAATTATTTCGCCTATTACACATTAAATGGCTTCCATTTTTGTGCCATTGATAGTTAATTTGCTTTGGCGCTATGGCGAATCTCGCTGTTATCGATAAAGCATGCAAACAATTTTCTCCATTATTGAGCGAAAAAATTGTGGCGAAAATTCAATTAAATACCATGATAAAAATTATTGGCAAATTAAAGATGGTAGTTCCCATTTAATAAAATTTAAATTGTTAATGTAATATTGCAAATACAATTTTAATTTCGAGCAATATTTATAGTTCCAAAAATGCAAAAATTTGGAAACTCAAAAAGTGCATTAAACATTTTGCTGGATGCATGCAAATATTTGCATCTGTTAATTAAAGTTTGTAGTTGAAGTTTTAATATTGCAAAACGGTGAATTTTTAAATTTCCAAATTATTGCTGCACTTCACAGCAAATAGCGCTGCCCATCGGCTTGTATGGCGCTGCCCACTTGTCATATGAATGAATGTAACTTTGTGATACTGTAAACAGAAATAATAATCGATTAAATTTGAAAAAAACAATGAATTAAATATTTGACGTAACATATCAGTATACATTTTTGGGGGAATTGTTTTCATTTTCATTAGGCAAAAAATGCGTAATGCATATTCGATATTGGCAGCATCTTTCACACTAATTAAGTAAAAGACACTAAAGGCAATTTATTGGCTCGCCAAACGAGGTCAAAGAAACTATAAAATGTTGGTAGCCGTTATTTATGTTTTTTGTTCAGATTTACGATTCGCATGTGATGCGAATTAGTGCAGAGCCTTTAATGAACTCTTTAATGCATTCAGAGTAGGAAATTTAATAGTTATTTATTAGTTGCTTACGAGCCCATTATGACAACGCATTAAAATTCAGTTAAGTTTTTGTTTATCTGCCCAGTCAGCCCAGCCGACGACGACTCTCAACTTGGCTGCCACCAACTCACAACCAAATATTGTGTTCCGTTCTGTGATTCAGCTCTCCCAGTCTCTGTGTTCCATTCCCGTTATCGTTCATCATTCCTCTTGAACTTTTGTCGCCTGCGTTTTGCCAGAGTATTTATGCCTCTTTGCCTCTTTAGTCATGGCTCGCACAAATATGGCGATAAACATGTCACCCGTGTGTGTTGTGTGTTGTGTGCTGCTGTTGCTTCTGACTTGTTTTGACTGCTCATGTTGTTGCCCAGCAACATCAGCAGCAGCAGCAGCAGCAGCAGCAGCAGCAGCAGCAGCAGCAGCAGCAGCAGCAGCAGGATCAGGACAGACCACACGCTCTCTTTGGTGGCGGCGGAGAGTGGGAAGGGGAGTTGTGGGGATTTCACAATATGGCAATGCTGATAATACATACTCGTAGTTACTAACATAATACATACTTGTCATACTTGCACTCGCATATCATTTGATTTACGCATTGTGTCGCACTTGTGATATATGCGTTGGCACCCCCGCCTTCCTTTGCCACCCTGCCACGCTCTCTACCCGAAAAATTCCCCATTCGTAGTGTCGTCCTCATGCTCATGCTCATCCATTCCTTGGTTCGCTTCTATGCTGCTGCTGCCCTGTCGTGTGCTAAATGGCAATGTATTCAAACATTTCAGTTTTCGGGCGCTTGATGGCAGCCATAATTGAAAGCAAAACGCGCTCAGCAGGACCGGGAATCGTGCTCACTCACACACACGCACACACACACACACACACACACAAAGAGAGCGACATGTGTAGCGAGCCGTTTTGAGTTTAAGTGGCAATACGATTTGAATTCTTTATGTGGGCCGCTCTTGGGCGCTATTTGGGGAGGGGGGGAAGGAGGCATGCAGCATGTGGCTCTCATTTTTTTTTTTTTTTGGGGAGGGGGGTGTTAGTTAGCATCCGCTGTAGCAGCGGCGTGTGTCAAGAGCTCTGAAGTTGCGGCACTTCGCCAGCTCCCTTGGGTTGTATTGGATTTGCTTGTTGATTGGTTTGCTTTTGCTTTTCTTTACTTTTTTCCCCGTTTCTTTTTGCGTATCCACGAGTTACGTTGCTCTGTTTCGCTTCGACTTTTTTTTTTCTTTAGAATATAGAATGTCCTGATTATTCATGTTTCAGAGAAATACTCCCCGCACTTTTCTTGCTTGCGCCTTGCGCTTCACAAATCACATACTCGCAATTTTCAATGACACTCATCGTTGTCGTTTGGGGCAGCTGTGGCGTTTTAGTTCAGTTTCGGTTTCATTTTCATTTTTATTGCATATTTTTCTAGCGACGACGGCACATGAATGTTATGGCCCTGGCTCTAATTTGTGTGTCAGCAGCAGCAGCAGCAGCGGCAGCAGAAATAGAGTCGAGTCGAGCAACCGAGCAGCAAATTATGTAACTACATTTGAACACAATACCCAGAGCGATATGTGTAAAAGTATAAACGAGTATACTCTCATCTATATCTGAATCTCTCTGAATGTGTGTGTGCGAGCTAACAATGAATGACACTAGTTTCTCTACACACACACATACATACACTGCGTATACGTAATGCATGCACATTATATTACTTATACGCGCCTTTGTTGCTTCAACAAAACAGCACGAAAAAAAAAACAAAAAAAAAGAATTGTGGCAAGCAATGCGAGATGAAGAGAGCGCACACACACACACACAAAAAACAATGAGAGAAAAATGGCGAAAAATCAGCAAAAGAAAAAGGAACACACACACACACACATACACAAAAACAAGTATGAATGCTTTTGTCCACGACTGTGAGATATCCGCTACACATTTTCAATAAAATCAAAACAGTGCGAAATATCAAATTGATATAAGAACAAAAATTATGAAAATATCCTGAAGATTATCTTGATATACTATATATACTACAATCGAAATATACCGACGACTATATAGAAATATTTATATAATATTAGACATTCAAAATATACCAAATTAATATACTACAAATACAAAAAAATATACTAAAGGCTATATTTGGTATAACGATACTAAAACACATTCAAAATATACTAAATTTTTAGCTGACCGACACCAAATTTTGTAGGTTCGATAGATACTGAAGTTAATATTGTCAGTACTTAAAAATATATATGTAGAATATAGACATATGCTTTGCTAAAGGCACAAACTTGTAATACCCTTCTGTGCTATGGAAAGCGGGTATAGAAAAAAGGAACCCAACTGAGAGCTCTGTGAAACCCGCATATGTTTGAGCAACGCAGCCCAGCTGGAGGTAACTCTTAGGGAAAAAGGGCGGCAGGCAGCAGGCAGGCAGCTGACTGAGCCTGCTGGGAACTCGCAGCGACAACAGCTTGCATAAATTTGTGTATTGACAGACTATGGTATGAAATAACTGCTGAGTTCCATTCACAGTCGCATTCACATTCACAGTCACATTCGCATTCACATTCACATTCGCATTCACATTCGCATTCGTCATTCCGCTCTGGCTGATGTCTTTGTCAAATGTGTGAGTAACTGTAGCCCGTAGACGAAGGAGGCTTCAATCTCAATGGGCCTTGAGTCACCATCAGCTTTCATGCCTCAGTCTCAACCTCAGCTACAGTCTTAGCCATTCCACATATACATATATCTGTATTTCTCTTTCTTTTTTTTTGGCAATGATTTGTCATCGTGTGGCATGTGAAATGTGCGTAAAAAGGACTCGCTGTATGGCAGTTAAATATGCGTCTGTTTGTACGCTTTCATGCCACATCCGTGAACTCATACATACGTACTACAAGTAGCTGCCACAAGGTGTTGAAGCATCTTCTTCTACTTTGGTAACTTTGCCAAATAAAGAGAAGAAGCAAAAACAAGAAAAGAAAACACATCGCAGATAAGTTGGCCAATTGACACAGTCAAAGCCAAATTGCCAGCAATTTGCGGCACTTCAATAGAATCGAATTGCCGAGTACACTTCTTTAGTTTATTTGCTAGTTATATTTGTTATTATTGTTATTATTGATTTCCCATTCAAAGTACATTCAATTTTAGTGGCATTCGGTGTAGTAAATATGATATTAAATTGAATCGCATCTGTAAAATCTGAGCTCATACCATTTATGTATTAAATATCCCCAGAGCTTGTCTACTCTGCTACTCTACTGCTTTTACTATTTGCTCAGCTTGGGAATATGCTAGTAGCAAAGCGAAAGAACAAAGCGAAAAAAAAGAAGACGGAAAAGAAAAAAAACTGTTGAGCATCCTTAGTGCTGCTGGGCAAATAGTCGTATACTTGTTGGGATGTGTGTGTGTGTGTGTGTGTGTGTGTGTGGAGTACGCATATTACGCATACGCCAGCGTTGACATCAGTCGCCCGTGCTGAGCCGCAATCTAACCGTAAGAGGAGCGTCGGCAAGTGGCAAAAGCACGCCAAGATGCTTTACAAATATTGTGATTTCATTTAGGGGCCCACATTGTCTATGAGATGCTACACAACGTATGCGCAATTTCACATAGTTATTTTTGAAGACTCCTGACCCTTGTTATTAATCTAAGGGCAAAGCGTGCAACAGCAGCAGTGGCAAAAATAGAGCAAGCCACATTTAAAAAAGTATAATAATAATTCAATGTGGTATGCGATGACGCACAACATGTGTGTGTGTGTGGATGTATTTCAATTTCGCTTAATATGCTTAAGTACACAAAGTAAAATAAGCGAAATTAAATCGATAACGAATTGAATGCATTGAAATCATTTTCAATAGTTTTCAGGCCATGAAATCCAAACAAAATGCGGAGCCTTCAACAGCAGCGCCAACACACACAAATCACACACCACACACACACAGCCACATCCACAGCAACAAGAACAACAACAACGAAAAATACAATACAAAAAACAAATATGTACAAAACCATGTGGGGTATGATTGTCACAGTTGTGGCATCAGCACGACCAGCAGATTACCAGTAACTAGATGACAAACTATTCTTGTTTTTTAAACGAGATTTCATATTCCAAATTGTTTATGAATTTATTTACTATGTTTTAAGCTAGTCAGAATTATTGTGAAGTTTTTGATAACTAGCAGATTCTTTTATTTATAACAGTTTCGAAATTATACAAAAATAATAATTCATAAGCAATGAACGAGTGTTGTGTATTCGAAATTGCATTTATTATTAAATAAAAGCTAGAAAGCTATAGTAATATATAAACATCTTTTAATGTCTGTTCTTTCTTGAAATTTAATATTAGAAAGTGTGAAACAATTTTTGGTGATTACAACAAAAATTTTAAGGTATTGCATTTTTTTTGTCCATTTCGATTTATTCATTTGCAAAAATAATTGTTGTTGTTATAAAGATATTGATATACGAATTTTAAAGCCTGTTGTTTCTTTGAAATTTATGAAAGAATTTTAACTAGATTTCAAACTCAAAAAAAAATGTTGCTTATAAATTAATATCTTTTGTATGTCGAAGATTTCATTTTAAAAATTATGAAGCAAATTTCTCTGAAATCGAATTTTAACATAGGCAAATAGAATTGTTGCTTAATTTTTGATTTTTGTATTTAAAGATTTTTTCTTCCAACATTTTTGAGTTGTTATTTTTTTACATTTTCATTTACACTTTGCAGATCCGTTCCAAAGAGTATCTAATGAAAATGCGTTGCGATGCAAGAGTAAGACAAACAGGAATTTCATTTGGTTTTTATAGGTAATTAATTTGCTCACATTGTTAATAAAATCAATATTTATTTATCTATTGTAGTATATGCACATATTATGAATGCCTTTCAATAGCATTAACTGTTGCACTTCTGATATACGACTCACCGAAATGTTTTTGCACCACTCTCTTCGATTACGGGGTATGCATAAAAAATAATAATAATAATAACATAAAGCAACAAAAAAAATGAAGCGGAGCACATAAAAAAATATAATGTCAATAATAACAATTTATATGCACGTACGTACATACAAATATATATATAGCTATGTTTATTTTTCATAATTTATTCGCCTCGTTTTGTTGAGCGCAGTGCTTGTTGCATGCTTTGCACGTTGCCACGTTGCTCGTTTCTTGCCTGCCGTTGCACATTTTCCACTATGTGTGTGTTAAATGTAAATGAAAATTCTCAATTGGCATGTCATGCTAAAACAATTACGCGCTTAAATGGCAGAAAATTTCTAAATAAATAAATTACTTGCATTCGCACAAACATTGCATAAATAAATAAGTATGCGACGTCAAGTGGATGGCGGGTGTACTCAATATAAACGAATAAGCTCAGCTCGTAAGCCAGGCTACTCACAAAGAAAAAAATACAAAAATGAAGAGTGTTTTTTGGGCTGCCAAATCGATTGGCGCCCATTCAATGATGGGGTCTCCATCCACATCGTTCGATGGGTTTTTTTTCCAGTGCTGTAAAACTAATTTTGTGCATCATAAACTTTTATGACAAATATTACCGTACTTTTTTGACAGTGTGTCAAACGCACATTTACACACACGCACCCAGCACACACACACACACACACACACACACACACACACGCATAAACTTTAACAAATATGTGCTGTGGAAGCGTATTTTTTGCTGTCGTTTCTATCTCTTTCTCTTTTCACTCGAGCCTTTCACTCTTTCACCTTATCTGACTGTCTGACTGCATACGCTCACATTTCGACCTTTTAAAATTTGTGTGTGTGTGCGTGAGTATGTATGTGTGTGTGTGTGTGAATGTGTGTTGCTCCTTCATAAAATGGCATTAAGGAACCTCGACAAAACGGAATGCGTTGCGTTGCGTTGCGTTGCAAAAAAGCAAAACGAAACGAACACCCACAAAAAAAAAAAAAACCGAACCGAACTCAACTCAATTGAACTGAACTCAACTCAGCTGAACTCAACCGAACTGAACTGAACTGAACTGAACTGAACGAAACGCAACGAGACGCAACCAGCATAACGGCCGGAAAAATGGGAAAAATTAATATTTTTACGCTTCCCCCCCCATTGGCAAAGCGCCAAAATCGCCTCATTAAATTTAAGATGACAATTGGGTAACGCCGAAAATCGAAATTCAAATCGAATTGAAATTGCGAATGCTCAAACTCAAACTCAAACTTAAACTCATTCGCATACGCAGACGTACTCGTATTTCAATTAATTACGCTGCAAGTAAGATGGAAAATTCAATTGACTAAATCGTAGCATAATTCATACATACATAAATGAGTCTTTTTGCTTGGTTTATTCACTCGCGCGGTCTTTACAACACTGTCCTAACACTTAGTGCCATAAAAATGCAAGTGGCAAACCTGTAGTCGAGTGTGCTCGACTTTGCGATACTCGTTAAAAAATGAACAAAACGAAAGCGTTATTGTCGCTGAAATATACCAGCAATACACCATGAAAAAAGGAGTCAATTGTTTATCAAGTGTGAGATACGATAAAAGCACAACCGAACTAAAGACCGAGTGTCGTTAAAATATACCAACTTAACATACTGAAAGTATGTTTGGTATAAGGGTATACCTTAAAATTGCAACTAAAGGCTGAGTATTTTTAAAGTATACCAATTTAACATACCTCAACCATATAGTCAAAATATTAAAGAGTGCAAATTAGATCAGACTGTAAGATACCCAACATATATTGGCAATAAAAGCAAGTATCATATTATACCAAAACATGCGAGATATACTAAAGTGTACACAATATACCATATATACCAAACCAAAGTCAAGTCTTCAGTTTGAACGCAATGAAAATTTAGAGGAATTGAGACTCTTTCATAAAAATAAATGTATAGACATAATATCTCATTTCGCTCCGAGTATATTTTTAATGCATACATATTTCGCTTTATTTGTTTAGGTCAATTAATGCATACATTAACATGAGCATCATCAATGCAACACATTATAAGCTTTAGATTTAGCATTTGCTATTTGCGGCAGATGGATCTCAAGTGCTGGCGCATACTGTTAATATTTTGAAGTGTTGTTTACACTTGAAATACTGTTAATATTTGCTCAGTAATTTACATAAAAAACAATTGACAAAAACGTTCGCAAATCAAATTGAAAATGAACTGTTAATCGATGTACAAACAGCAAATTTCATATTGCCAACGCACAACGAACGAAGGAACAGCAAAAAAAAATACGTTTGATAATTAACAAAGTAAATAGAGAGAATCAATTTTTATCCGCCGCAAAATGTGCATGTTTTTTGTTTGATTTTTTTTTTTGTTTTTGTGCGCAACAAAAGAAATGCTATTAATAATTTTGCACAACTTGTTGTCGTTTGTTGTCTGGCTTCTGACAGTTTCAGGCCATTTAAATAAATGCAAATGCATTGCAATAATATATATATTATATAAAATATATATTTAAGAAGAAGTTTCTCTAGTAGTATCGACTTTAAAAATGAACATTGTCCAAGTGCGATCAAAACAAAATAAATACAAATAAACTTTGCATGTTCATGTTTATGTTCATCTCTCTGATTATTTTTGCATATTTTTCTTCAATTTCATTTGCGTTTTTGTCTTTATGGCTGTGTTGGGTGGTGTTGAAATTTCCGTGAGAGTGAGGGAAAAAGTTCTTGGGAACATTTTTGCAGAGCTCCGAAGTTTCGTGCTGACTGAATGCTGCCCCTGTGCCACGAATGAATAGCGCAAATAATTGCGAATATATGAGAGTGTCATATTTCACTTGAACAACATTATTTTTTTTCTCTTTTTTGTTGTTGTTGTTGTTGTTTGTTTGTTTGTTGTTGTTTCCCCTCTTGCAATAATATGTATAGTATATATTTTTATACCCGCTGTCTCTAGGTTAGAAGGGTATTATAATTTAGTGTATTACAAAAGTCGCAAGTTTGAAGCTAGCCAAAAATATTAAAATGTTGTTTAAGAAAGTCTTATTTGCTTTGACTGCCAATCTGGTATATTTCACTAATCTATGGTATATTTTGAATAAATTACTATGGACATATACCAACTATAAGCTTTGGTATATTTGCATTACTTTTATAGTACATTAATTTGGTATATTTTAATACCGCACTGTTTTAAATGTATTCACGGGTATATTTTACTAATCTATGGTATATTTTGAATAAAGTACTATAGACATATACCAAATATAAGCTTTGGTATATTTGCATTATTTTTATAGTACATTAATTCGGTTTATTTGAATACCGCACTGTTTTAAATGTATTTACGGGTACCTTACAGTCGAACACACTCCACTTTAGCTTTCTTTCTTGTTGTGTGTGTGTGTGTGTATAACTTGCTTGTTGCTGCTCTTTACATTATCTGCTTCGCATGTACAGCAGATGTGCTTGGGAGTGCGAAAAGCGAAATGAGTGTGTGTGTGTGTGAGTGTGTGTGTGTGTGTGTATGTGAATGTAATGAGCGGATGAGCAAAAAGTTTATGGGCGGCAGGAAGCGACAGCCGCGCCGACACTAGCAAGCAGCAAGCAACACAGCCGGAAAACAGAGTGGGAGAGAGAGAGAGAGGGAGGGAGGGAGAACGGGGGGCAAACGGAAAGGCTGCTGGACACTGGCAGAGGGGAAAAGAGAAGGGAGCAGGGAGCAAGGAGCAAGAAGGAGACCTAGACCGGCTTGAATGTGGTCGGTCAGTTGGTCAGTTTGGAGGCTGCGACGCTGCAATTCATGTCCGCTAATTAAATTGTAATTATGTATGTTAATGTATATGTGTGTGTGTGTGTGTGTGTGTGCAAATATATGTGAGCCATGTCGACAGAAGCAGCGGCAACGGCAACGGCAGCGGCTCGCGGCCACAAACAATGTTCTTAATTTAATGAAAGATTTCGATTATAAATGGCATTACATTTGCAGTGTCCTTAACTCTCTCTCTGAATGTGTTCGTGTGTGTGTTCGTGTGTGTGTGTGTGTGTGGAGTAATTTTTATTTTATTTTGTGCACCATCGTTTTTCCTTTTTCGTCTGCGGCGAAAACCAATTTCAGCCAGTTGGAATATCATTTTTATTTTCGTTTTCGTTTTTTTTTCCTTCTTCTTCTTTTTGGTGGGACGTGCGAAAATTTATGAAAACTCGCGCCACATGAACTTGAGGCTTCATTAAAACTTGTCGAAATAATTGAGCATACAACTTTACTTTGGTCCCCACGCTCAACATGACGAACTAAAGCGAAAGCGAGAGCGAGTGAAAGTGAAAGAGAAAGAACGAGAAAGTAAAGTAAAAGTAAAATGCTTAGAAAATATTGAGTGTTAATTGAATGAAAAGTTCAACTAATTCAGCATTGCATTTGACGATAACAATTGCATTCCTCAATTGTTTGTAATGAACTACGAGTTAAAGTTATTTTATTTTTAATTGATTTTGAATTTGCTGTTGATTGACTTCCAACATCGTCAGTTGAGTTCGAGAATATCTTGAAAAATATTCACAATCGCTGTAATTGAATGAAATGAATATTTGTGTTTTTTTTGTTTTCATACTGTATGTGTGTGTGTGTGTGTGAGTGTGTGTGTGAGAGAGAGAGTCGTAAATCGAAATTGAAAAGAAGTTGAGGAAATTAAAATTTATGCAACATGAAAGTAAGAGAGGAGAATCAAAATGAAAAGCACGTGGATAGATTAAGTACGAAGATATTTTATATACGTATGTGTGTGTGTGTGTGTGTGTAACAAGAAACCTTATACAATTAAATGTTATTTAAGAAATGGAAATAAAAAGCCTAAAGAATTCCGCTATAAAAACTTCTTCAAATGAAGCGCAAGAAAACAAAAAAAAAACAAGACGAAGGAATTTAATGAAAACGCAAATAAAAACCTAATAAAATAAAAAATAATAAAGCAACCCCCAAAAAAAAAAAAGAAAACCGAAAAACACGAAAAACAAGAAAGATTTTGTAGAAGAGCAGCGCGTGACTGCATTTAAGGGCCATCAGGCAATTGAATGGGCAGTGAAGTGTCCTCTGTGTTCTATGTTCCATGGCACTTGTCGAGAGTTCTTTGAGTACTTTATCCTGGCGATGCTGTTGCTGCTGTCCAGTGCGATACTGTTTCATGCTCTGCTCTGGCAATGCATTGTTAATGAACGCTTACAATGAATGGCTTGCCAGTTGTCAGTTGGTGCGGTGCGAATTTTTCGTTCAAATTTAATTAAAGAGTCGTAGAGAGCGGGGGGGGGAGCAGCGTAGTTAGATAGGAGAGTCAGCCAAGCAGTCATAATTTTACGATGCTTAATAATTGATGCTGCTGCTAGGCCGACTAAAGCGCCTTATTGAAATGAAAGCAAGCGAACGAAAGAGCGAACGAGCGTGCCCCAAAAAGTAGGCAATAAAACTTTTATGACATCAGAATGGGCCACTTGACTGCTTTGCTCTAAGTCTCCACTTCACACTTCCCCTCACCCTCGCTAACGGGTTAAGGCAGTTAACTAACTTTAATGACATCGAACTGTGCCCTGCCTTAACTGTCTCAGCTCATTTAAGTGTTAGTTGAAAAAGCTCAAACAAACTCACACACAAAAAAACTCTTGAACTCTTTCGAACAAAATAAAATTCATTCATTTCACTTTTTTCTCTGTTTTTTTGCTCATCTCTTTTGAAAAATTTCACATTCGTAAATTTTTGATCCGATTAGCAAAAGCACACACACACCTGTACACACACACATACTACAAACAGATAAATTAAATTAGTAAGCAGCAAAAATGCCGTCCGCAAAGCAATTGCTCGCAAAACTCGCACGTTTCTTGAATCGCATCAAGCCGAGCACAACGCCTCGCATTATCGAGGATAAGCAGCTGAAGAAATCGCGCAAAGCTGGTGGCGAAGAGTTGCCACTAAACGATTTGTGCCGCATGCCGCTGGACAATGAGCTGCAACCAGCTGGCAGTAGCAAGGAGAGCAAGGCAAAACCCAACAAAGCGGAAATTGTGACTACAACAATAACAACAAGTAAGAAGAATCGCATTGAAGCTGGCCACGCAGACGTTGCTGATGCTATTGCTTCTTCAACCATTGCCGATTTGAATGAGGGTCCCATACTGGACACGGGCATAACACGTGTGGCATTCTGCCGCAAATTGGATAGGCTGTTGCAACGCAGTCTGGGCGAAGATGCTTGCCACGGCGGCAGACGCTGGCCAAAAGCCAATAACAGCTGCTGTTGAAGAGACGAAGAGACGAAATTAAACACACACTCACACACACACTGTAAATATGTATATATATATATATGCGGATGAAGTATTATATTCGCGCTTACCCTTGTTGCCCTTGTGGCTAATAAAAGGTATAGCATATGACCTTGCAAATGTTTCTCGTTGTATTTGTTGTTGTTGTTAGCGTTGGTTGGCATTCAAAAAAGGCGACAGTTAACGCTTCCCAACTCTCTCTCTCTTCCTCTGTCTTTCTCTCCCAACTGGATTGGCTGCAGCATCAACGGCAGCTCATTAAAAAAACATAACCTGGCTGTAATTATGACGGCGTCTCTGCGTGCATATTCACGTACCGAAAGCCAACAAAGCGCCACAGACCGTTAACAGTGAGGCTCGTTGTCGTTCTCGTTGTTGTTGCTGTTGTTGTTGTTGTTGTCGTCGTGCTGCCGACGCTCAGCTTCAGCCACCTGACGACGGCAACGTCAACGGGACGGACTCTCTAAAGAGAGAGAGGTGCTTGGCTGGGGCGTCAATTTATGAACAAGCACAGCCTAAAAGCATGCAACACTTCTTAACAGCGCGCGTGCTCGCTTCTGTTTCTGTTTGCGGCTGCACTGTGGAATCGATACCGATTTTTCAATATTCAATTTTCAGAGCATGATTTAAGTATTTGTTTAGTCAGTATATGGTATGTATAAGTAGTATTTTTATATGTTACTAGAATACTACATGAAACTTATATTTAGCAAGTGTATACTTTATACTAAAATACTACATATAGTATATAGTATATCTTTGTAGTATTTGATGTATTTAAAAATATACTGCACACTCTATACTATACTTTACCGCATAAATAATAAATCTTGTCTACTCTATAGTGTAGCAATCTATTAGCAATATTAGAAATATGAGCTTAAAAAAAAGGTACCATATATTTGGTATGTTTTATGATACATATAAAGGAAATATTGAAAAATCAAAACAACTTGTTGCACCATAAGCTACAATTAATTAAATTATAATAATAATATATTCTAATTAATGTGTCAAATTCGTTCATTTTTTGATATCAGAACAGAAAACCAAACAGAAAGAAAATTCCAAAACTATTCTTAGCTCTAATTAATGTAGTTATCTAGAGCTATAAAAATAAATTTTTCTTATTTTTTAAATTGTTTCAGTTTATGTTATTTTCAATGTAAAGAGTCTCGCACGGGACAAATTCCGTCATGGAATTACCCATATGTAAATCTATAAAATTGTTTGTTTTTTTATTCCAGCAAAAATATAGAAATCGAGTTTAATAAACTATATGATATGATAGCAATATTAATCTTTAAAAGGCATTGAAATTGTGTTGGCATTTTGTCAATTTGTATCAAGTGAATTGTGCTTAACATTTATGTTTATATTTACTTTAACAGCTGTTGGCTATTAACATTAGTTGCACTAATTGCGATATGCGTAAAATGTGATATTTTTGCCCACAGTGCGTGTGCGTGTTGATGATGATGATGGGTGTGTGTGTGTGTGTGTGTGTGTTTGTGTATGATTCAATTTGGCGCATTGCTTTTGTTTTCATTTCTTTTATAATTAATTGCATTGCTTACGCTTGCCTGAGCACGAGCTGCGGGTTACAGTGACGAGCTGCCAGCAGGGAAATCTCTCAACGAGTTCCGTTTCGTGTTGTGATTATTGGATCAAATTCTGAGCTTCACACACAGGTACATGCAGTGAGTGAGAGAGAGAGATAGCTGCAGATGCAGGCATAAACAAGGTTATTTCGATCAAAGTGACATTTAATTAAATTACAAAAATGCAGAGCGCATTAAGGTAGTTACTGCCAAATAACGAGGTAACTACTGTGTAGCTGCCATGCAACAGTTGGGCAAACAGTTGTGTGTGTGTGTGGGTGTGTGTTGAATGCAATGACTGCTGCATGCGGTTGCATTGATTAAATGTCGTTTAAATGTGCAAGCAAATCAAGAACAGAAACACGCAATAGAAAATCACAAGGCCGAAAAGCCAAGAGACAGAGTGAGAAAGACAGAGAGAGAGAGAGAGAACAAAATGGAGATGCAAATGGATATCGATATAGAAATGTAAATCGAGAGAATGTTAGACACAAGATGGAAGTTCCAAATGGTGTTTGTCTGTGTGTGTGTGTGTGTGTGTGGGTTCTTTTTTTATGCGTGTGTGTTTTAGGTCTGTTGCCCGCATGTGGCCACATGCCCCCAAATGAGTGTTGCGGGTGCAATCGAATGTGACGCAAGCTCTCAGCACACACACACACACACACACACACACACACACACACACTGACTGACTGACAGTAATGTCAACTGAAGCTGAGCAGCAATTTGAACGCATTCAATGCGATGTCATTGATAGAATTGTAACACACACACACACACACACGAAGTTGAGCACACAAATGCATAATAGATAGACACACACACAGGCATAGCTGGTGGCAGTCACAAAACAACAGACTCAATAACTGGCTGGCTGACTGACTGTTTGACTGTTTGACGGCGCAAACAAAGGGCACACAGACAGTGGAAAAAGTTGGGCAAATCAAGCAAAGCAAAGCAACTAAAAAAAAAACAACAGCATTCATATTGAAATATGCAAGTGAACAATTGTTACACTGGTTGCGATATGCAAAGAATGTGTTGTTATCGATATGTTATCGAAATATCTTTATATCGATAGTTGGTTATTTGGTATGTCAATTTTAAATATTGATTTAAATTTATTTGATATTTAGTTGTTATCGATATGTTATCGAAATATGACTATATCGATAGTTATCTATTTGGTTCGTCAATGTTAAATATTTATTTCGTTCTCTCTGGAATAAGAAAACAAGTCTTTCTTATCGATATTTCATATGAGTCTTTATAGATTGTTATCTATTTGGTTGATCAATTATTTATCATCTGTCATAACCACAAACCTTTCTTTGTTATCGAAATGTGACTATCCACATAATTATTTATTTAGTTGATCAATTTTAAATATTAATTTAAATAAATTAAAATATTTCTACATTCAATTATTAATTACTTTATGATCTCTGCCATACACAAACAAACATTGCTCTGTTACCGATATATACTGTTATCGATTACTGAGAAATTGTGATAAATGTGCGCAGTCAAAACACACTGATCGATAACAAACACATTTAGGCTGTTAAACGTTTGGCATGTGTAATGGAGATGCTTACATGATGATTAGCTCAGTTGATGTTGTAAGTACACAAGTCGCTACAGTTAATCGGTATAAATGAAATGGCAAATAATCGATGCGGAGGCATCGGACAACAATCAAACCGATGTGATCGATAGGCGGCAATGGCAGACGCGTTGGCATTATTTGTGGAGCTGGGTAAAAGCAATCTAAACAAGATAATACAACATAATTAGCAAAGCGATAAACAATTTCGATAATTGCATGCGATTAGCCGAACGTTGCGTTCAATGAGTAAACACACAGAGAGAGAGGGGGGGAGAAAGAGGGAGAGAGAGGAAAGCAAGCGACAGCAATAACAAGGCAACCGGGTGGTAAGCTGTATGCCAGAGGGCAACAATTTGTGGCAGCAATGAACGGCAGGTGCTTGCCCCACGTACGCACACACACACACACACGCACACACCGTGTCGATGTCAATTAACCGATAAACGCCTTGAGGCGATGGCGATGGCGATGCCAACGCCACGACCCGTGCCACAGCTGGTGGCGCCACCAAAACAACAACAGTTGGCTGCTGGTCACGCGGCTTCTGTAATTTTTACTGCTGTTGTGTGTGCTACAAAGTTTCAGCGATTTGTTGGCAATTTTGGACCAAGGTGCAGCGTGTGGTCCAAACGCAGCTTCAAAGAGAGTAAGCGAGAGGCAGAGAAAGAGAAAGATACACACACACACACACAGACTGGCAGACAGACATTCATACATACGCATATTGGGAAACATTACACAGAGCATATTGGCAAACGCTCAGGAGCGCAAATTTAATTAAAGTTGGGAAAACAGTATTGACTCGAACGGTAAATTATGCAGCATGCCACACGCAGACAAAGCGAGAGACAGAAAGAGAGAGAGTGTGTGTGTGAGGGAAATAGAGAGAAATATGCAGATGAAAGGGCAAACAAAGACGTAGGTGGCATCGCATAGACAATCGCAATAGATGGAGATAGATTGCTGCCTGCCACAGCGAGTGCAATCAGAGCAGCAAGCAACAACAGAACAGCAACAACAGCAACAACAACAACGAACAAAAAAACTGGAAATACAAAAATTGTTGCCCCCAAAAGCAAGCCCGGAAAACGGGCTTTAGCCACACGCACAAGTTCAGTCTCCAGTTACCACTTGCCACTTGCCACAGCCGGTTGGTTGCATTGCAAATGAGTTTTGTATGATGCAGCAGCATTTTTGGCAGGCATTGACTAACGGAATTGACGAACGCGCCATTGAAATACCAAATGAATCTCACTAACAGCAGCAGAAGCAACAGCAGCAACAGCAGCAGCAACAACCACAACAACATTGTGGCAGGCAGCACAATAAATGCCACCGCACGATACGTGCAGCAAAGTTTTGATGGCTGATGGGGAGCAGAGCAAAGGTGCAACAGCTTCACTTCATGTCAGCCATCAGCCATCGAATTCGCATCCGTATCTGACTCTGACTCTGTATCTCAATCCAAATCCGGATCCGTTGTCGAGTCGAGTCGAGTCGAGCACTCGCATTCATTACTCGCAACAATGATGACTACTATTTAGCCTTTTACATCTGCCTTTTGCATTGCCTGCCGGAAAATTACATTTTGTTTTATCGAGAAAGGCACGAAAAATGACTTTGACTCACTTTGAAAGAAGCAAAATGCATACAGCACAATCTTGGTTACTAACCATAATAATAATATTAAATGCACACTTACCTCATTGAATTGCACTTAACGACCACATTACTAATGTTAATGCACACTTAACAGTCTTACTGCAAAGAAAAGTTTTAAAAAGAGTTAAAAAATATATACAAATTGCACTTAGCGGTCATTTTTCAATTGCCAATTTTATTTCCAAAAAATAAACAACAAATTGAAGACTTAGCTTAAGCAAATTTTATGCTGCCTCTTTGCACTTAGCTGCCATTTTTTCATTACCAATTGATGCCATTAAATGAAAAACATAGAAGTTGTTATAAACTTATGAAATAAGAAACAACAAACTTAAGACTTAACTTAAGATCACTCTGGAAAAAGCCTTACAGATATAATTAAAAACAAAAAAGTTGTGCTGCCTTTTTCACTTAGCGGCCAAGTTTTTTATTACTAATCGAGGCCATTAAACAGAACCATAGGAGTTGCTATAAAGATTCAATGTAAATAATTTTAACCAAATGAACCCTAGCGTAGCTTAATTAAAGATATATCATGAATTCCTCAGCTATGATAAAGTATGCACACATTAATTGTTTAAAATGCTTGGCATAACATTTTAATAAAGTTGCACAGCATTCTCATTTTCTTTTTAATTGAAATTTATTTGCATTTCAGAAATCATTTTTTGCTGAATACAAAAAAAAGGCATTTTTTTTTATTAAATTCTATATATAAAGTAAAAAAATTATACAATGTATTAATTACCCTAAAGGTCACAAGTTGTATTCAAATTTACACTTAAATCTAAACAAATCTAGTATATAAATAAAGTTTTGCGTATAAATAAGCACTAAATTATTACATCTTGCTAAGCAAAACACCATTATTATTTGTAGTAACCTTTAATTTCATGATTTCAGTTGCTGGCTGTTTTGTAAAGCTTGTTGCGAGTTGCAATTTGCAAATCAATTACTCAGTCGCATTGACAGTTGGGGAATCATTAGCTTTGAGCGTGTTTGTTTAGCTTACTTAATTAGCGCCTCGAATTTAAAATAGTTAATTTACATACACACAACAAGAGCAGCAAACTAAAACCGACTGTGGCTTTGAATTGTTTTGTTGTGGCGCTGAAAAGTATGCTATGAATTTAATACGTGTATGAGGATGGAATGACAAACCCAATAATTTGATATTATTAATCAAACGACTGCGGCCGCACTTGTTGCTCTTATTGTTGTTGTTGTTATATCCGCTACCCATAGGGTAGAAGGGTATTATAACTTTGTGCCGGCAGGAAATGTATGTAACAGGTCGAAGGAGGCATCTCCGACCCTATAAAGTATATATATTATAGCCATGTCCGTCTGTCCGTCTGTCTGTCTGTCCGTCTGTCCGTATGAACACCTAGATCTCTGAGACTATAAGAAATAGAGCTATAATTTTTTTTCGACAGCATTTGTTATGTTTGCACGCAGATCAAGTTTGTTTCAAATTGTTGCCACGCCCACTTCCGCCCCGCAAATCAACTAAAATAGAATAACAAGCGTACTTTTAAAGCTAAAGCTGCGAATTTTGGTGTGTCAGTATTTAAAATAGTATTTATAATTCCTAAAAATTTGGTTGCGATCAGATAAAAATTGTGGAAGTTATTAAAGAAATACTTTTGTATGGGCTAACACGCCTACTTACTAGGGGCTCAGTTGCTTTGGCCGACAATCTGGTATATTATGCCGTCTATGGTATATTTTGAAAGTAGTACTATACTAAATACTGAAAATATACCAAATTATATTTTTAGTATGATGCAGTATTTGTTGGTATATTTTGAAAATAATACCGCAATATTTTGCTTTTATTCGAAATGGGTAGCGGGTATCTCACAGTCGAGCACACTCGACTGTAGCTTACTTGTTTTTAGTGCTGCGAATGTGTTAATCATAGATTGTAATTAAAATTAAATATTAAATTTCATCACACCAACAATTTGCTTTGCTAATGAATCTCCAATTTTTGTCGTCGCTTTTTGCTGTTTTCTTTTTCCCACACACCGTTTACTCGCTTCCTCTCTCTCTCTCTCTCTCTCGGTTTTCTCATTCGGTTTTGCTTTTTTTTTTTACTGTCTGCTGTTGAATCATTGCGCTGGAAATCTTTCCCTCGGTGTCTAGCTATCGCATTGGAGTGCAAAATTGCATTGCAAGTTGATTTCACTTTTTATTGCATTTACGTTGTGTTCGCTGATAAAAATGAATGACTGCATCATCAATGTGCAACCTGGGTGGCACGCTCTCTCTCTCTCTCTCTCTCTTTCTCTATGTGTGTGTGGCACGTGTGGCAGCTAGGTGGGCGGCAAAGAGGTGGCTAAATGCGACACTTGCTCATTTGCAGCGTTTAGTGCTAAAGTGGCAGGAAGCATTGCAGCTGATATCCCACCAGTCAGCTACAGTCCTGCCCCGGCCACGCCTCCCCCCCTTTTGGTGCACTCGAAGTCAACAAGTTGACCGCCCTCGGGCGATATCCTGACTCTGCCAAGCATCCACAACCAGCCAGCTATGCCATGCCATCCATGACTATGGCTCTGACTCTGCCTGACGCTGCCTCTGCAAATCAGATGCTTTGAGAATCACATTATGCTAATGTCGTGTAATTTTGTGCGTGTGTCTGTGTGCCACTGCCTGTGTGTGTGTGTGTGTGTGTGTGGCAAGTGTGCATGGGGAGCATTGCTGCCTCAGCATGCATCGTAAGTGCAGCCTCGCAAAGCAGTTTGTAATTACACACATAAAGCAAGGCAAAGTCCTTGAGCTCTAAAATTATTTGATCAGAGTGCAGCGCTGGGATACTTGCCTCACTTGCTTGCCCCCTCGCTGCACATGGCTGCTGCAATCGGGGAATAGTTTAGATGTATGCATAGGGGGGGGGGCCTTGGGGGCAAGCCATTACCTTCTTTTGAAATTGGCAAAATTGTTTGCTGATGCCAAGTGTAAATTTATCTATAAATTGACAACGTTTATTCATCGTGATTGCCAGTGAAATCATTCGGTGCTTTGGCAATTTGCATTTAATTCATTTCTCACATAGTTTTCATATCTATTTGCCAAATAACTTAATCCTTCAACACGACATTTAAACGTGTTTAAGCAATGTTAATCTCTCTCTCTCTCTTTTAGGTACATCCTTTCGATATGTCCTTCAGCATTTTGTCGCTTTGACACTTGTGTTGTTCAACCGAAGGTGGGGGGGGTGGCACAAATTTGTCTAAATAATCTACATAATTCAGATTCAACTTTATGCTTCTCGCCAAACAGTAAAAAACAACAAATTGCCTGCCCAACTACTACATCAACAACAAACTATTTGGTGCAAACTGATTGAAAGTCCAATTGACTGACAGCTGCAAGAGAAGAGGACAAACAGAAAGGACAGATGAACAGACAGACGGACAGACAGACAGACGGACAGACAGACAGACGGACAGACAGACAGACGGACAGACAGACGGACAGACAGACAAACTGACTGAGTGAGTGCCTAGCAATCAGCGCGCACATTGCGGAGAAGCTTGGGGAGAGATGGCGGCAAATTGATTGTTTCACAA
Source organism: Drosophila niveifrons (assembly GCA_035046325.1). Taxonomy (NCBI): domain Eukaryota; kingdom Metazoa; phylum Arthropoda; class Insecta; order Diptera; family Drosophilidae; genus Drosophila; species Drosophila niveifrons. The sequence continues at coordinate 4,777,075 of JAWNOC010000063.1, read as the reverse complement.
GAGGCGTGATAATTTTAGCGTGGGCGACGCGAGAATACAAGAAAAACGATAGAAAAATAAAGTGAAGAGAAGAAAAAGTACAACGAAACAGAAGGCGACCAAAACAATGATAGAGTAAGATAGATTAAGTGCAAGGGAAGCGAGTTCAAGAGCATCTGAAATGGATAGAAACCGACAGCTAACAAAAAACAAGTAAGAAAACTACAGTCGAGTGTGCTCGACTGTGAGATACCCGCAACCCCTTTTGAATAAAAGCAAAATATTGCGGTATTATTTTCAAAATATACCAAAAAAAATACTGCAAAATACTAAAAATATACCAAATGGTTTATTTGGTATAACGATGTGATACTAACATTTAAAATATACCATAGACGGCACAATACACCAGATTGTCGGCCAAAGCATTTGAGACCCCCCGTAAGTGGGCGTTTTGTCCCATACAAAAGTGTTTCTTTAATAACTTCCACAATTTTTATCTAATCGCAAGCAAATTTTCAGGAATCATAAATACTATTGTTATTATTATATATACCAAAATTCACAGCTTTAACTTTAAAATTACGCTTGTTATTCGATTTTTTTGATTTGCGGGGGCGGAAGTGGGCGTGGCAAAAATTTGAAACAAACTTGATCTGCGTGCAAACATAACAAATGCTGTCGAAAAAATTATAGCTCTATCTCTTATAGTCTCTGAGATCCAGTGTTTCATACGGACAGACGGACAGACAGACAGACGGACAGACGGACATGGCTAGATCGTCTCGGCTGTTGACGCTGATCAAGAATATATATACTTTATAGGGTCGGAGATGCCTCCTTCTACCTGTTACATACATTTCCTGCCGGCACAAAGTTATAATACCCTTCTACCCTATGGGTAGCGGGTATAAAAAAAAGAACAGTGACATATAAACCTGATCTATGTCTAATAGATACAAAAATGGTTACAAAAAAAAAAGACAGAGCGAAAGCAAAAGTGGTATGTTATATAATCATTAACTCATCTATTGATAAAACAAAATATCGAATTGATTAATACGGAAAATGCAGAAGAAAAGTGCAGTTGAAGTTTCTTAACGATAACAGAAAGGAAAGCTAACGAGTTTAAAGATATGTGAGAGAGAGAACAAAAAACAATATACTTCATGGATAATGACATAAGCTCAAAAATGCAATTTTATAAAAATGATTCTTATTAAATAAAATTGATTGCAAAATTACGATTTATTATTTTCAGTTCTTTTCATTTGATTTAGAAAACCTCAACAAAAATAAAGAATTAATAATGAAAGTATTAATAATAATAACAATGTAAAGAATAATGATTGTCAATCAAAAATGTTCTTTTAGCTGTTTGTTGATGGCATGCGTATAAAAAAAAAAAGTGAAATTCAATAAATTGCAAAAAAATGAAAAATTAAATGAAAATAAAATAATATAATAATGATACTTGAGAAATAATGATTACAAAATGAAAATGTTCTTATAGCTGCTTTTGCAATTGAAGCGTATTGTGTTGGCAGCCTTTTGACAAGCAATCGTCCTGTCAGCGATGCGTGTTATCAACAGGACATCGACATGGCCAAAGAACGATTTATGTCGTCTCATTTAGTTTTGGCAATTCTGGCTGCGTTTGGCCATCATCAAATCGCGGTCTGAGCCGCACTTTGGCAGTCGGCCATTTGGCAATATCCCCTTGTTGAACTTTCAAGCAAATTCCCTCGAGATGCCCCCACCCCCCGCTCTCGCCTCTTGCCTCCTGTCCGCACACGTTGCTCTAACACACGTGGCGCGCATTCAATGATAACGCGCCATGAAAATCTCATGGCATATAATCAGTGCCGCATTCAAGCAAATCTCCAGGTGGCCTCCCCCCCTCCCCCCTTCCCCACCACCAATGAGTCGCGCAGCAACCGTCTAATAGAAGTTCACTCAGTTTGCTTTCGCGTCTCGCCCACTCGTTCTTCTCTTCCCTTTTCCCTCTCTCGGTCTTTCGCTCTCCCTTTCGCTCTTTCTGCTTCACTCTTACTCATCGAGCAACGCCCAGGCAAACGCATTACATATGCCAATTTATTCATTTTATTCATATTGTGCCATCATGTGGCCCCCGATTGTCCCCTTGCCCCTCCCCACCCCACCTTTATTCTCCATTTGCTTTTGCCCTTTGCTGCTTGAGCCGCGACTTCGTCAACATCTTTTCCGTTTCCATGTGCGAACTTTGGCCATTTGTTTTTGGCTGTTGCCTTTTGTTTGCTTGTTTGCCAGTTTATGTCTGTGTCTGTGTGTCCCGTTTGTTTGCCGTTCTTTTTGCTCTCCACGCGCTAACACTCTCCACTCCCTCTCTCTCTTTCACTCTCTCGCTTATTCTACACACTCGATTTGTTTGTGTTGCGCTTCACGGCTACGAAAATGAAACAAAAGTGGAGAAATCAACAGCGCTCTCTCGCCTGGCATCGCCGCAGCTTTAAGTAGCTGTCAATTTTGATGTACGCGCTTCACACGCCCAGTGGGAAGCCGCCTGCTCTCTTTTCGCATGATCAGGTGCGCCAAATGAAGCAGCAGCTGTTGTCCACATGACGCTGTCGCTGTCGCTCTCGATGTCGCTGTCGCGACGACGTGGCCATTTATGTCAGCGTTTTTCAATTAAGGATGTTTTATGTGCAGCAAAAAAGGAAATTAGCATTTATTGTTGTGCCCACACACACACACACTGGCACACACACTGGCACACACACACTGGCGCACAGCTGGCAACACGAAAACTCGATTATTTTTGCAGGCATTTGCTCGACTGCCTTCCGACAGCGCGTTGTTGAAATCTTGAAACTGGCTGCCAGGCAGCTGGCGGAAATGAAACTGCCGCATGACCACACCCCACTTAACCCCTTTCTCTCTCTCTCCCTCTCTCTTCCATGCTGCCACGCCCACTTCTTCGTCGCAGTGTCGACGACAAAACGAACAAACGCAAAAAAAAAAGAAAACAAACTCGCAAAAACTAGAAAGTGCAACGAAAAAGACGCAGCTCCTAAAATCAAGGCAATGAAATCCAAGGCAAGGCAAGGCGCACTTTGAATTACAAATGTTGCCAGTAATCCACTCTGTTAACTGGCTGTCGTCTGGGCGCGAAGGGTGCGGGGAATGCAGGGCGAATACAGGGGGGAGGGGGGATGGGTGAGGCACGCCCTGCAATGTGCTAATTTGGAATGCGAACGCGAATGCGAATACGAGAATGTTTGCCCAAATTGCTTGGCCAACATTTAAAACATGAGTTGACAATCACGCACCGCTCCGCTTCCGCCCCCCGTTCTACCTCTTAACTCTATCCCCTTTCAAAGGACATGAACAAGGACTTCGACATGGAACGTGGACTTTGAATGTGAGCGGCGAACACTGAACGTGAATGTGGCTTGGGGCACTCAGTGGGGAGTGGGGCAGTGGACAGTGGACAGTGGGCGTGGTCAGTTAGTTTGTTAGAGTCGAAGTAGCTGTTGCTGTAACGTGACTGCGAAGCTCGAATTAAAGTCATCAACTAGTTAGCATCGAGCAGCACCTGTGTGCAACAAGGGAGCGAGGACAATTGGGGCACACACACAGTGAGAGAATTGTGAGCGAAACTGCATAATCAAATACGTCTGCAGACTGAAATTAACCTTACAAAGTTTTTTGTTTGTGTTTTTTTTTGTTTTAATTTGTAATAATCCAACTGAAAGATTGACATACTATATAAAATTAACAATTTTAACAATGGTTGTCTATTGTTGTGCATGATTTTTGCCCTTAAATAAATTTCTTGCCAGAATAATATTATATAAGAGTATATTGTCATATGAATTTATTTTTTTTTGCTATATTAACAATTAGAATCAAATTTGCCAGAAGTTCCAATTCTAAATATAATTTTATAGTAATTCTATTTGAATTTATTGTCAAAAATAAAATAGGTTTTATTTTAAAATTAATTTTGGTCTAAAATTTGTAATTTTTTTAAACTAAATATTAATCTTTGCTTTAACCTACTATCCTGAGAAATGGGGGCATCAGCATCACCTTCCATTAAGGTATTTATCGCATTGATTACCAATAAGTGAAATGAAATAATGCACAAAGATAAATGACTATAAGAATATACACTCTTCAAAGAAAGTATGTAATATTTTCACTTAAATACATATGCCGACAAAATTCGCAAACATTACTTTAAAGCACACACAAATTTAAGGAGCAGACTCAGCGTTGAGATTGCATCAAGTCTCTAGTGCAGGAACGAACTGAATACTCGTATACTGAAGATTTCATGAGAATTGTTTAATAAACATGTGTATGAAAAAGCAACAGCAGCAGCAGCTGGAGACGAAAAGGATGGGTCTGGGTCAAAGAGCAGTGCTTGGAGCATATGTAACAAGTCAAGTCTTTGACTTCTTTTATCAGCGACTATGCATGTTTGTGCATGTCCGCTTTTTATGCTCACTCAATTTCAACGGAGGAGGAGGAGGAGGAGCAGCTAACAAAAAATGGCCAAATGAATATGCGATGTGAAGAGGCAAACTATGTTGTTAAGTTGGCTGCTGCTAGAACACTAGAACTAAACTTTCAAACTTTTATCGAATGCTATCGATTATGCCGTTAAGTGCAAAAGAGCACCTCATGGTTATTTTAATTAGTTGAAAGTTACGGAAAGTTAGAAAATTGTTTACCTTCTTATGCGAGTAAATGCATCGAAATCAATTTATTTTGTCTATTTTTTTTTGTTTTGCACTTAAGTTTATGCAACTTTTTTTTTTAATATAATTTACGCACTTTTAATGGCACCATATAACTTTTTATTCATACACTGTGCAACCCGTAAGTCTTCATAGTTTTTAACAAAAAATTCACGTTTAGGGAATACTTCGTTAAGTTTATCGCGATGTCGCAAAGTAGTCGAGAACATAAAAATGCATTTTAAATATTCATTTCATTTCATTTTTTTTTGTTTTCTGAAGAGCTAAATTTGCGACTAAATTGTTTAATCAGATTTGCAAGAGCAGTACTGCCATTAAAGCAGTTTCCTTTATTCTACCCCCCTGCCCCCGAAAATTGTAATGTAAAATTCGCGGAGCTTTCAAATTCATGCCATGTAGGTTGAAATTCATGAAGCCCTTGTGTATTTGGCCTTTAAGTAAATGCTGAAGAGGGGATTAAAGCTTAGGGATTTCTCGCCGTGTAGTGCGCGAACAATTCTTTAGGTAAACTTCACGGCACGTTGATATAAATTGCGACCCGGCCAACAAGAGACACACACACACAGAGAGAGAGAGAGAGAGAGAAAGACAGCGCAAGTGAGTGAGATGAAAGATAGAAATGGACAGCGGAACAGTTAGACAGAATTTACGCTTTAAAGTTTTGCCATGCTCAGATATTGTAGTAGCAATAATTTTAATTAAATCTGGGCGCTACTATTGCATGGCGTTAACAATTTTTAACATAGTTTTAGTTTAAGGTTTATCTAAAGTCTGAAACGTATACACAGCACACTTGCTCGCTCGCTCTTACTCTCTCTCTATCGCACTTTCTATATATCTCGGGCTCGTTCATTTGCTGTCTGTTGTGCCAACTCATCTTAAACTTTAATTAAATGTATTGTTTTTTCCCTCTACACATAAACACACACACACACATACACGCATGTGAATGTGCGTCCGTGTGTGTGAGTGTGCAGGCGTGCGTATATGTGTGTGAACGCAAGCTTGTGCATTCCTTCTTACGCTTCATTTGCTCTGCCTGAAGTGCTTGTTCCTCCTTCTCCTCCCCACATTCTATGCTCTACACTCTCTACTCACTCCTTCCACACTGCTTTGCTCTTCTGCTCCTGCTTCTCCTTCTTCTTCCTCTTCCCGTTTTTCTATATTCCGCGACGAACGCTCTCTCTTGGCATAGCCAGGCATTCGCAGCCAGAGAGAGATCGCCGCAAAAGTTTGCACAACTTTTGCGTTTTGTTCCACATGCTTGGCGTATACTTCTCGCCACATAGTTGGGCAGCAACAACAACACACAGCCACACAACGCAAGAGCGAGCACAAAAGAAAGAGAGTAAGTTAGAAAGAGACAGAGAGGGAGAGAGAGATTGTGTGTTTGTCCATGTGAGAGATGTATGTTATGTGTGCATGGATGGCATGCATCTCGTGTGTGTGTGTGTGTGTGTGGCTTTGAGTTTTATAGCATTCAGCATGCAATTGTGCGACTGGCATACAAAAGAGCCTCCCGGCAATCGGCACTCAACACTCGCCTCCCCCCCTCTGGCTTCATTTATCTTCACCGCCTCCCCACGTTCCACGTTCTTGCGTACTAATTTCTAGCAAAATTTCTAAGCCTCACTTTGGTCTATGGCGGCGGCATTCGCCAAGACTTTGGCGTAGAGTTTCAACTCGACTTTTCTAATGAGCAAATTCTTTGCGCTGCACTTCTCAGGCATTTTCCCACCTTGCGAGCATTTATTATTTGATCAATGAATTCTTCTTTTTATCAACTTGCGTTTCGTTCTCTATTTCACCATCCATTTCGTTTCAGTGTTGATTGATTTCATTTGGAATTTACATATTTTCATGAAATTGTTTCGAATACTCGTATGAAATATGGAACAGCAGCCGGATTATTTGTTCACTTTTGCTTACTCGTATTTCATCTTAAGCTTGCGAAGCATCAAAACCGATTATCTTTCCGCTTTGCGCACGTTTCATCTATATTTATTTGTTGCAAAAAACCTCCCAATTGAAGTTTCTCTGCTAACCTTTAATTACTTATTCATTTCGCCGCTTCCCCGCCCCCAGGGGTCTGAGCTCTAACCAGTCATTTTTTATTTCATTTTTTTTTAACTGCGGCAAAATTCAGTTGCAGCTGCATGCAACGAATATCGATAGTCGAAGGTCGAAGCATGTTTTTTGAATTTGTTCGTATTATATTTATTATTTAAATGTTTAATTTATACACATGATTCATTTAAATAGTTCAGCTGGTCTTAAATATAGCTTGACAATAGTTTTGCGATAGATCATCAATTAGTTACAGTTTTTCTTGCTTTGCTACTTATAGCTATTTATTGCATGATTAGTTAATGAAAGATAATAGAACTAGTTAAAAAAATAACAAATGCATAGTTTATCGATAGTTAAGCGATAGTTTATCTATTGCTTAACGTTTATTTTGCACTCTGAGCTATGAAAAGTTAATTTTCATTTTAATTTTTTTCATGTTGTGACAAAAAATAAAGTTTTAATTGGTTTTAGTTAGATAATTAAACTAATTGAAATAATAATGAATATGTAAGCAAACGATAGTATGTCGATAGTTCACTGACTGCTTAAATCTTATTTGATTTTTGTTTTCGCATGGCAACCCCCAAGTAAATATTTTAATAGAGTAACAAAAACGAAAACTAATTTATAGAAATCATTAATTATTAAACCAAAGCCCTGTCATATTTTATCTGCTTAACAAGAGCAAAAAAAAAGAAATTATTTTAATCAATAATAATTATGTAATTAGTTAAGTAATCACTTTGGCTTTATTTTAAGCAAATTCGTGAAATAGTTTCAGCTAATAATCCACATAATTATTATCGTCTGCTGCTCCACAAACACTTTATTATCTCCTCAGCCACATATCAAGTTAATCAGTGGCATTTTTCGGCGATAACTTGACTTAAGCTTAGCGATAGTTGAGCGATAATAAACTGTGCCTGTCACAACGCAACAGAGAAAGCGAGATAGACTGCGAGTGCGAGGAAGAGAAATGCTTTCGGTAATTAGTTTAACCGCAAATCCGAGTTGGCGTTACAGTTATTCAATTGGTAGGAAAAGTTTGATGCCGCGAGGCTAAAGTGAAGTATTCACATTTAATCAGCCAGTTGTTTGGACTTATCAGATTTCAGCTTGATGCTTCGCTCAAAGCCAGCTTTGTTTCGTTTTTTCATTCATTGCGTGTTCGTTCGCTATCGTACCAACTCTATCTATATACTATATATATTGTTTTTCTTTTTTTCAGCTTCTTTTTATACCCGCTACCCATAGGGTTGAAGGGTATTATAACTTTGTGCCGGCAGGAAATGTATGTAACAGGTAGAAGGAGGCATCTCCGACCCTATAAAGTATATATATTCTTAATCAGTATCAACAGCCGAGACGATATAGCCATGTCCGTCTGTCCGTCTGTCCGTATGAACACCTAGATCTCTGAGACTATAAGAGATAGAGATATAATTTTTTTTCAACAGCATTTGTTATGTTTGCACGCAGATTAAGTTTGTTTCAAATTTTTGACACGCCCACTTCCGCCCCGCAAATCAACTAAAATAGAATAACAAGCGTACTTTTAAAGCTAAAGCTGCGAATTTTGGTTTGTATAATAATAATAGTAATTCCTGAAAATTTGGTTGCGTTCAGATAAAAGTTTTGGAAGTTATTAAAGAAATACTTTTGTATGGTCTAAAACGCCTAATTTTTAGGGGTCTCAGTTGCTAAAGATATACCAAACGGTATATTCATTATATTTTTAGTATTTTGCAGTATTTTCGGTATATTTTAAAAATAATAATACCGCAATATTTTGCTTTTATTCAAAATGGGTAGCGGGTATCTCACAGTCGAGCACACTCGACTGTAGCTTTCTTACTTGTTTTTTGTTGCTGTTGTATTTTACATCTCAAGAGTTGGCAGCACAGCTGCTGGCTGGTTGGCTGTCTGCCTGCTGTTATCCTGCAGCTTCCTTCTTTCACATTGTGCTTGAGCTATGGGCATGGTTATGGCATTTTGCCTGTTTCAGTTGCTGCTGCTGCTGCTTGTGTTGTTGCTGCTTCTGCACTTCATGGCCTTTTCATTCGCCTTCATTTCAGCTTGTCTAGCAGCAATCCACTTGAAGCCATCTACCAGCTACCACAATTTTTGCTCGCAAGCCACAAGCATCAACAGCCGCAGCAGCCTCAGTTGATGCCTCAGTTGAGTCGCACCACAACAAATTGCAAAAACATTTCCATGCGACTTACTTACATTTCTTTGTGGCGCTCTGCTGGCTGCTATTGCTGCTTCAGCTCTTCAAGCTATCCTCTGTCTGGCTGTCTGGTCGTCTGACAGTCCGACTCGCTCCGTCCTTTTGTCTGTCTATCTGTCTGTCTCTCTGACTCGGCGTCTGCTTTGTCTGCCTCTGTCTGCAGCCAAATCCAGCATCATCAGCGCACAGCTTCTGCTTCCTTTCATGCTATTTTGCCCACTTAATGCCTATTTATTGCCCCCTTTAATCCTTGCGCAGGCATTCAAGCCAGAACTGAACCGAACCAAACTGAACCGAACTGAACTCAACCGAACTGAAGCAACTTATGCAGCCCCGGCACACAACAGCAAACAAATCTCTCTTTAGCAGCAGTCGAACAATTCTCCTCCAAACTCTGGAACATCTCGAATCTTGAATCTTGGAATCTCGCATTCAATATGAATGTTGCCACACACACAAAACAATTACCTAATTGATATGGCATTAGAGCGTCGGGTGTCTTTCACAAATTCAATTGAAATTATTTGCTTTAACAATTAAAAGCGACTCTGTTGCAGTTGCTGTTGCTTCTGTTTGTGTGCTGTTGAAATGACTGTCATTGTAATTATTATAAATAAGGCGTTAATAAATTTATTTGCAAGTTTTATTACAGTTAAGATGCAGAAGTTGCTGCTGATGACGTTGCGAGTGCACACAGACAATTTCATTAAAATGTTGCAGCGAGCTTAAGTTGCAAGTGAAAAGCGACAACGTGGATTGCTGGACATGGCAATAGACATAGACTGTAGCTGTGGATGAGAATGCGGATGCGGATGCGGATGTGGACTTGGTGATGACAACGACAACGTCGACAGGCAAAGCAAAACCAATATCAAATATTTAAGTACTTCAAATTGCTCGTTTGCACTTACGAAAATAACTACGCAAGACTCAAACAGCAGAAATCATACACAGCAAAAAATTCTTCTTTTTTTTGTAACTTTTTTTTTAACGAACTTTAATCTTGAATTTAAGAATATGAAATTTGGGGATTTCAGTGTCTTAAAGTGCAACTTAAAATGATTCACACAAGCAAAAACATAAATCACACACCATATATGGTATTATTTTTAAATACTAACTGAAATGCAAAAAAAAACTAAAGTATTTTCATAGTTGCGTTAAGAAAATCCAAGATTATCCCAGATATAGCAACCATTTTATTTGGCACTTTTCGCAAATTTGTTTTCCGTGTAGAAGAAGAAGAGGAGGAGCGAACAAAGTCGAGTACGTAGATGAAGATGGATAATGGGAGAGGGACGAAGAGAAGAGAAGAAGAGAAGAAGAGAGGGCAGCGCTGATGGAAACGAAGTGCAAAAAGGCAAAAGATGTTAAAGTTGTGCTGCCAGTTGCAAGCGAACTGCAGATGCTGCTGCTGTTGCAAAAGATAGATGGCATAGATACTTATATTTAGTTTAGATAGATGGACACGATAGAGCAGCACTGCAGCTTAGTACAAACGCGACTAGTAGTAAATGCACAAATGTATCTACATACATATCTATCTATGTTGCTTCGTTGCTGCTGTTGGCATTATCAAAAATTTAAAGTTTACCATCTTCTACTTGTATTTCCTTAACTTGCAAATTAAAATCCCACGAGAATTGCAGTTGATGTTGCCGTTGTCATTGTCGTCGTTGTCGTTGTATCAACTACCAGCTATATACATACATATGTATATATAGAACACGCACACTTTTGCCCAGCATGGTTTATTTAACAAGAACAACAGACACACACACACACACACATATATATATATATACACTCAAACGCAAACTGCCTGCCTTTCAACGTTCCAATGGCGACGACGGCACGTAAAATGACCCACTTTTAGTCTTTGGCGTAGGCAGGGGCAACATCACTCGCTCTCGCCCATGCGATGCTCTGTCGCTGTCTGCTGCTCAAAAAAAAAAAAACCAACACACACGAAACAAAACAAAAAAAAAAAAAAAACAAGAAGAATCAAAGAAATCAAATGGAAGAGTTGCTAGCATAGAGCAAGAAGAAGAAGCAGCAGCAGGAGTAACGGTAGCAGGCGACAAATGACTAGTTTCACCCAAAACCACGCTCAAAACAATTTGCTCAGTTCTTTGGCGTTTTATGCTCAATTTCGCAAAAGCGCTCAACACTCAAAGCTTTGCCATTGAGTGTGCAGACACGCGCTCTCACTCTCATTCGCTCTCTGAGTGGCATTTGACTAAGTCACAACTGTTAAATGGTCTTATGGCGAATGGGTGAGCAGATAGAGTGGGAGAGAGAGCGTGAGAAGAAGAGTGACGGGGGGAGCAAAGAGTGCCTTCAGCTTTGGCGCGCGCCAAGTTAATGTCGCCTTCGTCTCGTCTCGTCTCGTTTCGTGTGTTTTTGTGATATGGCTTGACTCCGATTGGGATTGTGGACTCTGGGTTTTTCAGCGCTCTGCTTGCTGTTGGGATTGTGGTAGGTAAGGGCAAAGCTAGCTGCTATTATTTGCGTGTCGGTGTGTGTGTGTGTGAGGCGCGTGTTTGTGTTCCTAAGTTCGTTTGGCTGCTGCTGCTGCTAACAACTCAGCGTTAAAGTTTTGCGGTAATGGCGCTCTGGGACGTCGCGGCTGCCGCGCTGCTCTGCTCTCTGCTCTTTCGGCTGATGGACTGTCCCCCACAGTCATTGCAAGGCCACCAGGGTGGCTGAAGAGAGAGGGACAGAGACGGAGACGGAGTCGGTGGCTTGCAGTGCCGGACCATTAGGCGACGAGTGCGTATTACTTAGCTGTAAACTTGCCACTCGATTGTTGGGCTTTCACAACATTTTTGCGCTACAACGTTAACATTTTGCCGCTCAGCTGAGCAGCATCAAGCTTCGCCCCTCTCCCCACCCCCTCGACCACTTTTCTAACGACCGCTCATGCTATACGACTAGAATAATTTTAATTGAAATTACGAAAGCAGCTAAATTAAACACAGTCTACAACGCAGCATTTTGAATTGCCGTCGTCTGTGCTTTGCATTTCTTTCTCCTTTAGCTTACATTTATATTCCTTTTTTATACGCACACGCACACACACACACACAGAGTCATATATGTATATATTTTTATTATTATTTTTGTGTTGTTGTTGTTCTTTTTTGTTTTATTTCTGCTCGCCGAAATTATCATTTTAAATCATTTTGTGTGCGCCCACAAAAGTATGCAAATAAACGTCGTAATACATTTTTGTTGGTACTTTGCTGTTGTTGTTGTTGTTGCTGTTGTTGTTGTTGCCGCTATTGTTGCGATTGTTGCTGTTATAGCTGTTGCTTTGTTTTCATACCCTCCAGTCGAGAGCTTTATACTCGTAGTTGTAGTCGAAGTCGACACTTTGCCCACAAATTGCAGATCAACCAAATTTTGTGCTTTTGTTTCCTACAAAGGATTTCACCTTCAATGAAAGTTCAGCTTTACTAACGCAACCTTCTCATTAATTGATTCGTATCTCATTATTTTGCATAATTTCTGCAAAAAATTCATTATTATGTGTGCTCAAGTAAGAGCTAAAAAGAAAACAAGAAAAATAATATAAACTCTTAAAGACTAAACAACAAAAGTAAAATAAAACAAATCAGCGGCAGATTTAAGTAATGCTTAGAATAAACATTTTATTTCTCATCTCGAACCTTAAAAAGACTGTTAAATTATTAAACAAAAGCATTTTGCTTTCAGTGCTGCAAGCAGAAAACGTTGTATTTTCTAAAATTTCTGAACAATTCTGATCCATAGCATTATAATCTTTTTTTGTTAAATAAAATAGATTTCAAATGGTAGTAAATAGAAATAAGAAAGCACCGATCCTGCTTCAAATCTAAACCAATGTTTTTCCTATAGTAAACTTTTGAGCTTTATTCTCTGTTTAGCATTATTTTAAGATTTCTAAAGTTTCAGAGCAATTCGATAATAATTTGTGCCGTTGATCGATAATTTGACATGAATTTAAGTTCAACAAAATAGTTTAATAATAAATAACAAACTGTTCAAAATAAAAAGAAATATGTGAACTTATTATTTAAATCAACTCGTTACTGATTCAAATACTTACTTCAAAACTTACTTACACATTCATTCTTTTAACAAGTCATTCTATTGAAAATGCATTGCAAATAACGCTTCGTCATCGTGGCGATGAGTTAGCGTATTTAAAGTTCGTCTGGCTGTTAATAATTGTTTGGTTATTTCCATGTTGTTTTAACTGCAGTTTTATTCACCGTGTTGAATACTTTTGTACGTGTGTAAAAGATGTGTACACACCTACGTGTGTGTATGTGTGTGTGTGTGTGTGTGTGTGCAATTCTATGCCGTAGTTCCGCTGAGCAAACGCTTATTTTGTTGTTGTTGTTCTTCTTGTTTTTATTTTCATTTTTATTTTTTTTGTATATTTTTTGCAGTTTCAGTTTTTGGTTTCGGTTTTTATTTCATACTTGATGTTATATTTTTCCGCTATTTTTGTTGTTGTTCTTGTAGTTGTTTTTATTATACAGAGCAACAAAAACGAAAAAAAAAGATTCCATGCATTTGGCCTATAAAGTAGAGTGGAGCTGTAAAAACAGCGCTTCAAATGAAAATCGCATGGCAACGTCAAGTGGAGCAACAATAATAATAAGAACAAAAAATAAAGAGAGAACGAAAGAGAGAGAGAGAGAGAGAGACAGACAGAAAACGAAAAAAAGAACTGCGAACTGTGTTATAAAAAATAAAACGAAAAAGCTGAAAATGAAATTAGTTTTAATAAAGTCAAAATGCCACAGGAAGCCGAGTCACCGAGTCGTGGTCAGTGTTGCCAACTCTTCTGATCATAAAAAAGCTAAAGTAACATATGAAAAAAGCTAGAAACCGCTAGAAAATTTGTATAATAGCTACGTAAGTGAAACGATATTTTTATTAATTTCATTTATTTATTTAGTAAATTAAATTCGCAATCGTTTTCGATTTGGTTGTTTTAGCATGTGCAATGCTAGATTTGCTTGTGAAATACCCAGATGATGATGTTATAAAACTAGTAAGAATAGATAAAAATGTAATGATTTTTTGGCATATCGATATTTTGAAAATAGCCATAATTCCCGCTAGCCGCTAGTTTTCAATTTGTCCCGCATTTTACTTTTGAAAAACGCCAGATCTAGCGGGGAAATAGCTAAATTGGCAACGCTGTTCGTGGTGGCTTGGCTTGGCTTGGTTTGGTTTGGTTTGAAGCCAAGCCGAATGGACGACAGTTGAGACACCACAATGGGCTTTAAATTTGAAAAGCAAATGAACAATAGAGACAAATTAAATCAAATGTGATGAATTCCCAATGCAAATTACTTGCAAATAGCACCACTTTTCCTTTGCCGTCGACTTTCCACCAACGCAATTCAAAGCATCGCATCGCATCGCATAAACTGTGTCAAAGGGAATAATAATAATGTTTGCAGCTATTATAAAAATGCCATTGCATTGCATTGCAAAAGTATAATAGAATTCTTCGAAAAATAAATATGCATTTCTCTAGACTAAATTGCATTTAACAAGCTGCTTTTGGAGCAAACAATCATCAAATGATGGAATGAAAATAATGCATATACATATAATAAATACAAAGAGTTCATTGATTACTTCATTGTTGCATTGGAATTTTATTTATATGATTAATACTTTACTAAATGTAATTATCTATTCAATTAAAATGCCATACAAATACTTTAAAAACAAACAAGAACTTCTAAAAAACAAAACAATTGAATACAATGAAGCTACCTCAATTGCTCAAGGTAAAGCTCAGTTTATAAAATCAATGAACAATATTTCAAAACACAGAAATGATATATGTTATATTTCATTTAAAATAAGAAGTGTCAACTTATTATTATAGTTTTATTTTGAGCAAATAAAACAGACCTAAAAAAATGCAAATAAATTTCGATTTCGAAAGCTCGCAAAGTGCATTAAAGCTTTAATTTAATAACTCATTTAAAACTTGCAAAGCACGTTTAAGCTTTACTAGAATGAGTAAGAAAGCTTTTTAGTTAAATACTTAACTTTAATTTAAGAGTATGCTTTTCTTTAAATTTTGCAAGGCACATTAATAAAGTATCAAAAAGCACATTAATTTAAATAATTTTCAATTTATACACGAAAAGGTTCAAAATTAATTGAAATACTTCACTTAAATTTCAGCGCATGAACATTTTTAAAATCTTGAAAAGCACATTAAAGTGGTAATAAAGTGAATTAACTCAAGTGAATATTCTCTTAAAAATAAAGCACATTAATGTTGTTCGAAAACCTACGAAGCACATCATGGCATATAAAAACTTAAAGCAACTAAGAGACAACTAACTTCTATATGCTGTAATGTTTCAATGGACTCATTAGTTTCGAATGCGTTTCAAATTGCTGTGCAGCTTATAGCTAAATATAACTCAGAGCATGAACATCGACTGCTGCTACTCTGTCTGCCATTGCAGTGCAGCCACAATTAATTATCTAATTTCCTAAAAGTACTAGGATGAAAGCTCCGATTACAAAATCGTACAGAATGGTCAGTATCAACATCATAAGCTATCAGATTGCCATGCATTCGAATTTCGAATCCGATTTTCATTAGCAGTGGGCCAACAAGAACAAGAGATGTACCATATATATAGATAGATATATACATAGGAGTCGAACATAAAGTCCATCTCCGATTTTGTGCTTTGTGCGTTCCTCATTAGTTATCGATAACACTTTAACTGTTTAGAACAGCTTTGGTCAATGGCTATTAGTGCATTTGTTGTTTGTCTTTTGAGTGGGTGGAACTGGGGGGGGGGGGCTTTCAATCTGTCAATTCCCATTGCACTCGTCTCGGGTTTTCGCTCATTCATTTTCCCAACTACCATGATGATAGATACCCATCTCACTCGCACTCGCACTCTCTCGACTTGTGTTACATCTGCAGCGTCCTCCAAAGGCATTTGCCATTTGCCAACTTCTGCTGCTGACCCAAAGGGGGCGCTACTTATGGCCAGGCATGCAGGCACTTGTACACGTATTTGTATATAACTAACTAACTTTGTACACACACACAAAGACACACACACACACGCACACACCCATTTACGTTAAGATATAGAGTGTTCTGCAAACATGGAGAGTTAGTTGTCTGTTGTTGTTTCGTCCCCTGTTGTTTGTCTGTCTTGTCTCGTCTCGTCTCGTTCGTTGCCTTGTGCTACTATTTACTCAAACTATTTGCACACTGTCCTCCTCCTCCTCCTCCTTCTTCTCGATGTCTCCGCGCTGCCTACGCGAGCATCACATATCATCGCATCTAGCTGTCTCTTTCTGGCAATTTTCTATTTTGTGTGATTGGCGCCATCTATGGATGGGAAGACTGCGACAGCAAAGCCAAGGTTATTGCTTCTTTAGGTGAGTTTAGTCGCAAGAACTACATATACTTGTATAGCACATAAATGTGGCAACTGCCACACTGCTAGTGAAGTCATATTAAAGATGCAGCGATGGGTGCTTGGCATTTATGGGCAATGCCCCCGCCTCTCGCCTTGCGGCAAAAAGTTTGTGCTACATTCTTTTTAGTTTTTTTTATCTTCTTTTTTCCGTGTCAAGAAGAAAGGCGAACGGACGGACGGAGGGAAGAACTGGTCTGGTGGTTAAATTCAACTGCTGCAAGCTGGCGTTGCAATTGTTGGCGGATTTAGCACTGTTCGCTTTATGACCAGACAGCTGTGCTGGGCGCAGGTCGTGTTGCAGTTGCAGTTGCAGTTGCCGCATCCGTTGCCATCCAGCGAAACGATTGTGCTGGGACAACGACAACAACGGCAACGACACAGCGAAGCAGATGCGATAAAAAGAATCGAATCGGATATGTTTAAGTTGAAACGGATTTTCCTTTATTTTCCCCTCCCCTATCGCACAGCCGTTTGCCGTTTGCTGTCCATTCTGTCCATGACCCAGCGCAGTTGCATTAATTTAATATTTTGCGAGTATTATTAAAATTTATATTCTCAGATATATACACATACAAATAAATACATATATAGAGCGACACAGCAGCCAAAATGGAAGACAGCGCAATCTCTTAACCTTAAAACCCAATGAATAATCTCTGATTGCAGCCAAACAACAACAACGACAGCTGAAAAAGGGTTGTTCAAGCAGCTTTCCCTTTAGCCTCGATAGATTGCACAGTTTGTCATAATAAAATGCAACACTGACCCCAACAACAGGAACAGCAACGGCAACGGCAACACAAAATGAAGTCTCAGCTTGTCCAAGGATCTCTCGTTCGGATTTCGGGTTGTTGCCCAAGCTTGAGCACAACAACAATAAAAACAAACAAGTAAGAAAACTACAGTCGAGTGTGCTTGACTATGAGATACCCGCTACCCATTTTGAATAAATGGAAAATATTGCAGTATTAATTTCAAAATATACCTAAAAATAATGCAACTTACTAAAAGTATACCAAATGGTATATTTGGTATAACCAAATGGTATATTTGGTATAACCAAATGGTATATTTGGTATAACCAAATAGTATATTTGGTATAACCAAATGGTATATTTGGTTCAACGATATAGTACCACATTCAAAATATACCATAGACGGCATAATATACCAGATTGTCGGCCAAAGCAAATAAGATCCCTAGTAAGTAGTCGTTTTATCCCATACGAAAGTATTTATTCAATAACTTCCACAATTTCCACAATCCGATCGCAACCAAATTTTCAGGAATTATAAATACTATTGTTATTAGTATCTACACCAAAATTCGCAGCTTTAGCTTTAAAATTACGCTTGTTATTCGATTTTTTGATTTGCGGGGCGAAAGTGGGCGTGGCAAAAATTTGAAACAAACTTGATCTGCGTGCAAACATAACAAATGCTGTCGAAAAAAAATTATTGCTCTATCTCTTATGGTCTCTGAGATCTAGGTGTTCATACGGACAGACGGACAGATGGACATGGCTAGATCGTCTTGGCTGTTGACGCTGATCAAGAATATATATACTTTATAGGGTCGGAGATGCCTCCTTTTACCTGTTACATACATTTCCTGCCGGCACAAAGTTATAATACCCTTCTACCCTATGGATAGCGGGTATAAAAAAAGGGGGAACTTTCAAGTTTTGCAGTCATTTGGCGAATTTATTGAAAAGTTTAGAGGGTGAAATAAATGATTTCATCATGAAAATGTGAAAAGTTCCTCCAAATAACAAAATAACAAACAACACACACAACACGATTCTTAATGGAACTGTTCTTTGAGTTGCTCGAGATTATTTTTGATATATTTATCATAAACTAAAATTGTGCTACAAAATTGCAAAATTTATCTTTTAAAAATTTATTTATTATTTGGCTTTACAAACTCTATGACAAGACACTGGAAAAAAAAGATCAAGTTCTAAAATCGAGAACTTCAAAATTGCTTTCCTAAGATAAGATAACTTTAAGAATAAATTCTCATAACTAAGAAAATTAGTCTATAAAATGGCTGATTTTAAAAATAAAACAATTAATTCTAGATATAGTAATTATCAAAATTCCTATTCCATTCTCAATTGCTTTCTAAGAGAGGAGATCCTTGGTTTCAAATATACTTGTATAATAATCCTTTTGTGATCTAATAATAAGATTTTTAGTCTTAAAGCTATAAGATTTCTTCATCTATTAATTCTTGGGTCTTTTATGAAATGTTCTTGAAATCAGCTGTGTTTTCTAAGATCAGGATTTTAACGTTCTTGACGCACTTTTGAGATCAACATGTTTAGTGCTCTTTTTCTCTGTGTATAACTTTTTAACTTGACCTTATATGTGAACCAATTGTTTATTCGCAAGAAATCATTATCATAGAATTTAAAGCGAATAAATTCATCATAGACACTTCAACCTAAGCTGCCCAAATTTTGCAAGAGGAAATTGCGACAAAGAAATGCCTGAAGCGATGCTGATGAATAAGCTTAAGGTGAAATAATCCAAAACGATAGTCGGTGACTGTAACAAGATGAGGAAGCTAATCAATTGGCTTTAGTTGGTTTTAAACCCAAGTTGAAAACTGTTGTAGCCAACTTTGGCTTCCTCCTCCTCCTCCTCCACTTCCTTCTCCCTCTGTTCCTCCATCATGCACACAAGGCACAAACAAAACTGCCGAACAATAGAACAATTACTGGCGACCCCAACGAGGGATTTAAAATAATTCAAGAAGGATATCGAAATCGAAAGCGTCAATGCAATGAAAATGTCTGCATTGGAGCATAAAATCGGCTTTATTTCAAACAATGGCAATCGATAGTTTCCGTGTGCCTCATTATTATATTGTAACTATTAGGATTTTTGGGGAGAGTTGAGGGGAAAGATGATAATGGCACGATAATGGGGGCATTACATGGGTACATTTCAATGGTTTTTTGTTTGGTTGGAATTAATTTGTATGATTTTGTTTTGGGGGGGGGGACGATTTTGTAATGTTGTAATGTAAAATGTCCGGCAGGCAATTTAAATAATTTCTATGCTTTATTTTGTGAAATATTCGATGGGAATGCGCAGAGAGAATAAAGCTGATGTTTAGCCTTTGGCCCAGAAAAAGTGTCGAACACGTTTCGGGTAAGAAGCTGTGGCCTACGGACATTTTCTTTCAACTTGTTTGGCTGCTCAGCCATTTAAATATATTACCACATTGTAATACGATGCACAGTGGCGTTCAATGCACAAATATTGTAGCAAAAAGTATATATGTATTTATATGTTTTGAAATTAAATAAAATTAAATTAAATCAAAAGGAATAAGACTAATTATAGTGACTACGTAAGATCAAATAAAAATCATAGAAGCTAATATATTTTGTACTTTATAGTATATTTTGAATGCAGTAGTTTATAAATACACTTAATATGGATTTTAGTATATTTTTATGATATATTAGAATGTAAAATTGGATAGTTAATAACATTAATTAGTTCTTAAAGTAAGAAAAGTTAAATTGCGTTGTTATAGCTGCTCATTTTTATCGCTTTGTTAAACATATAAAAGGCGATCTCAAGACTAATATATTATGTACTTCATAGTATATTTTGAATGCAGTACTATATAAATAGACCTAATAAAGATTTTAGTATAGTTTCTAAATATTTTGATGATATATTAGAGTGTAAAATTGGATAGTTAATAAATTTAATTAGTTCTAAAAGTAAGAAAAGTTAAATTGCGTTGTTATAGCTGCTCATTTTTAACGCTTTGTCAAACATATAAAAGGCGTTCTCAAGACTATTTAAACTATTCTTAGTGCCTTTAATTTGATTGGTTAAGCTATAATTTTTACAACGAAAAAACTGCAAGGACTTCACTGTAACCACAACGTCAATGGCGATAACAACAAAGAGGAGGAATGCTAATGGGGCAGGTGCTAAAACTCTCTTTCTCTCTCTCTGTCTCTCTTTCTTTATATCTGTGGCCGTGGCAGTGGCAGCTATTGACCTTATTACGGTTACATTGTGGCATTTAAAGCTTAATCTATTTCCGAAAAAAAAAGAAGGCAGAGCATGAAAGGGGAGGCACATTTAAGTGAGGTTAGGTTAGGTTCGGTTGCCTAACTGCTATCTTGCTGATCTATGAGCAGCGTATTCCGTATCTGGGGCCCTTGAGCCATTTTTTTTTTAGGTTTTCTTCTATTTTGAGGGGGGGCATTTTGTTTTGTTATTTGAACTTTGTGCCAAACTCGCATTATAATAACAGTCATATAATTATGTATTTTAGCCTGGCCATGCATTGAATGGCCTGCAGAGAGAGGGGAGGAAGGGGAGAGGCTCTTTTGCCTGGCCGAAAAGTCTTTTCGCAAAGTGCTTATTATATTTGCCGTAGTTTTTAAGTGAACAGCACACTCCCCCGCCCCATCACATTACCATTCCTATTCCCATTCCCATTCCCACTTCTATTCCTACTTTTGAGCCCCTCTAAGTATGCTACGTGCTTTGTGCATTGAAATTTTTGCGCTTTGCTGGCTTTTCGTTATTTTTCTTCTTCTTCTTTTTTGTTCGCCTGTGTGAACGAAAACTTGAACTGCAGTGTGGCCAGACGTTTGCTGTGAGGTGTGTGTGTGCCCAACTGGATTTCAGAGTGCGGAAGAAGGTGGATGGAGGGGAGGTAAGGGGGATCGTAGACTTTTGCCTGACGCTTAATGCTCCGCTTGTGTGTATATATGGCTTGGCTATTAAATTTCCAGTTCAATGATTAACGAAATTTATGTTTCGGCTTATAAGTATGTATGACTGTGAGAGTGCGTGAGTGTGTGTGTGTGTGTGTGTGTGTGTGTGTGTGTGTGTGCGTGTGTGTGTGTGCGTGTGTGTAAGTGCGTGATGCTGCCAAGGTGGCGGCGACTGCGGCCAACGCTAACGATGCCACGACACCACGAATGAAGATGCGAACGAGAGGCGCATGAGGCATGGGGCATGAGGCATGATACTGGTCTGCCTTGAGGCAACTCCGTTTTGCCATCTGCAACACAAGCATTTCCCCCCATTTCCTCGCTGACGCTGTCGCGCGACGTGTCGAGGCTCATTAAATATGTATGTCTTGTGCTGAGCAGCTGTTTGGCTGCGCCAAGCTGAGCTGAGCTGAGCTGAGTTTTGGGTTTGGGTTTGGGTTCGGGTTTCAGTTGGACGGCGTGTGGCATTCAATTAAGGCGCATTTGCATGCCATCTCGCTCGCTCGCACGCACGCATCTTGCACGCTCTCTAATCTGTTTGAAATATTGACCAAGCGGCAAAATGGTGTCAGGCCCCAAAAAGTATGGCAACGCCATACGTCTGCCTATTGCCGCCTGGCCAAAAGGCAAATGCCAAAGCCAACATGCTCAGGCATGCAAAATAATGAAGTTGAAGCGCAATTAATTTGAAGTTGACGCCGACACAAGCTGTTGTCCCCCTTTCTCTCTCCCTCTCCCCTCCACTCACTCTTTCTCTCTCTAAGCACACACACACAGCACTCTCGCTCAATCTCAGCAGCTGCTACGTGAAAAGCAGCAACAACTATAACAGCAAATGGCAGCAAATGCATTTGGCCAACTGTCCCCGACCTCCCCTATCCCCCCACTTCATTCCATCCCCATTCACTGCTCGCTTGATGTGCCTTTGGCCAGTCAACTGACTTACTTTACTTTGCTTAAATGGCAAAAAGAATTTTCTTCGCATTTTCTCCTTGCTTTTCATGCACCCGGCGGCCACCCATTATAAAGCAGCCATAAACGGGCATTTCAACTGTCTGGCAACCTTAATCGAAATTTAACATGGCGACATCATGACGCTGTGTCGAAATATAATTTTTTCTGCTCTAGAGAATGTAAAAATAAATATCTGACTAAGTTGAAGGTCTAGTTTAAACTCATAAATCAGTAAATAAAATCGATAAGTATATGAAAAAATAGTTACTTACATTATTTGTAATACAATCCATATTGAGTTTTTTTTTTTTGTGTTTTGTCATTTTTGCATATTAACTACAAAAAATGAAATTAAACAAAATAATATTACATGTAATATCCGAAACGTTGAATCAATCAATCGCAATAAAAACCTTTTTTTTAGAAAGAAACAAAACCAACGTTGAAAACATGTTATTTTATGCAAAATTTATATTTGTGTTATGCAAATATTTGCGGTTGTCAAATATAACGTTACTCAAAAATAATTTAAATATGCTCTAACCTGAAAATATTTTTTCACAACATAATGAATTTAGTTTCGAATCAATCAAAATAAAAAGAAATTAAGCAAGCTTTTGAATTGAATCGCAAATTTATTTTTCTGGTTTTTTGTAAATCCTTTTTACAACTAAAAATATACATATTACGTTTCTCACATTGTTTTTCATTCAGTTTATAAGATTCTGTACTCTTTGCTTTTCTTTATTCAACAAGTTTAACACGTTGTAATTACAGAGTATCCGCTAGTCGGGCAATAACGGAAGAAACATTTTCTAAGTTGCTGTTTTTATTGCAATGCTTTTGTTGCTTTTGTTGCCTTTGTTATTGTCGTTGTTGTTGTTGTTGTTGCACTGCACAACGGATCCGGGGACTCTATATTGAGCCAAAACCAACTTGAGCACACTCTCTGTCTCCCTCTCCCCTTCCCCTCACCGTCACCATCACCACTCAGACTCTCTTACTCTTGTTCTCTCCCTTTCGCTTATGCTCTTACACTGACTAAGTCTATATATATATAAATATATATAAAGTGTATGTGAGTGTGAGTGAGTGCGAGTATATAAAAAGCCGTTTTTCTATGTCAGTTGCATTTTTGTGTTACGCCTCAGTTACATTTTGCGAGTGTGTGTGTGTGTGTTTGTGTGTGTGTGTTAAACGAAGGGCGCCTCATTCGGGTATCAACTGCTGCTAGTATTGCCTACCTTCCCACTTTCCCCTCACGTTCGCTCATCAAACTAACCAGCAGCAGCAGCAGCGGCAGCAGCCGCAACGCGATAGGAAAAGCTTTTTTCAATTGTTTCCGTTTCGAGGTCATGACAAATGCATTCATTTCTCTTTATTTTCTGGCTTTTGTGCTTGTATGTGTATGCGTGTGTGTGTGTGTGTGGCGGATTTTGGAGCAAACAGGCGACTGGCGGCAATGAACTGTTGCCCCTTAAACCAACAAACACACACACACACACACATTTTATATAGAGTGTAAGCTGTATGTCATTTTTACGTTTAATGTCGCAGACCTCAACAAAAATTGCTTACCTTTGGTGAGGCGCGAGACGATAACAATGCCCCGAAAACAAAAATAACAACAACAGCAGCAAAAGTGTGTAATAAAAACAAAGAGAAGCCTGTCAAAAGCCAACCAGCATAAGCAGCTTGCCAAATACCCTGTAGGGTAGCTTTCTTTTGTTTTTTTTCTTTTTGTAATTTGCACAAACCGAAATTTAAATGTAAACGGTACAAAATTTAAATGCTTTCAATTTAATTAAATTAAACAATTGTTTCAACAAAATAATAATTTACATTTCCAAGTGCTATTTACTTTGAGATTAAAAAAAAAAACGATTTCTGTTTAAAATGTATGTTATTAAATCAAACAAGTATTTAATTGAGAGTTGCAACTGTCTATTTTTCGCTTGAGTGGCAACTCTGGCGCGTGTTTCACGTTTAAATGCAATTTAAATACACTAACAAATTATAGAGCTCTTCCCATCAGCGATGATTAATTAAACATTTTCATTTACTTCGCCATAAAAACGTCGCTTTATGCAACAATTATGTACGCAACAACAACAACAAAAAAAAAGTTAAGTGCTCGTATTTCGCACTGTTGTAAATTGAATAATTTAATATATAGGTGCACAATTTGTGTGCAACATTTGTCTACCTGTCGCGTAAAAATGTAAAAAGGTTATTTTTGCCAATTACAGGGTATGTCTACAAATAACTTAAATCGTGAGTCATGTCAAGTCGACATTGGAGTGCTCTTTGAAAAAAAACCTAAAAATTAAACAAATTAAGTGTATTACAAAATGATTTGTGCAAATTATTATTTCCTAGGGGGCTTTCAACAAACCAAACAAAAATAACGAAAGGAAAGACGGACAAAAGCTGGCTGGCAGCAAATCATCGATAACTCTTCCTGATTAGATCCAGCTGGCAATTTATCGATAACTAATGGACAATAAGCAATCCATCATAAATTTCTCATTTTTCAAAAATAATCCAATTTTCCTCGAGAATTTTGAATGCTGAAACTTAGTGTATTGCATAGCCTGTCAGACCCATAATGAGAGGGAGAAGGACGACAACAGTAACAAAATCAAGCAACGGCTGCTGGCAACGTCGACGTCGACGACGACGGCGACTATTGCAAAGTGCTTTGACTTTGGCTGCTTGCTGCTGGTTGCTGGCAGTCGTAAAAAATGTAGTTTATATTCAAAATAAATGAGGTTGACTTTATTTACGCGCTTATGCTTTTTATGCGCTTTGCAACATATACTGCTAACAACGACAATGCCAGCAACAACAACAGCAAACAACGACAACAACAAAAATCATCAGCATTGCTGTCTCTGCCGACGTCGCTGCCACTGTCGTTGACTGCAACAAATCAGCAAATGCCCATGGCAAAAACAGGCACAACGGGTGAAACGGTAAGAGAGCAAGAAAGAGAGAGAGAGAAAGAGGGAACGAGCAGTTTGGATAAACGTAGCGTAAGTAAGTGATTTAACGTTTCGTTGCTGTTGTTGTTGCAAACGCAAATCACAGCGCACTGATAATTATTTTTGTGTGCTGCTCTCTCAATGCACGAACACAAAACGGAACCTACAAAAGAGAGACCACCACAGTACTTCCCACAAGATCCACCGCAAAGCCACCTCCTACCCACCCAGCAAAACCGATTCGAATAATATTTGTACAGTCAAAATATGGTTACAGTTGTTGTTCTTGTTGTTGTTGCTGCTGCTGCTGTTGTTAGCAAAACAGATGAAACCAAAAGTTTCGCTGTTTGGTTTTTGAATATTTTTCGCAAAATTAATAGCGGGTAAAATGTTGTAACGTTTTGTCATTTTGCCCGGAATGCGAGCCGTAAAACAGCCCCGGACGCATTTGTTTGTGATTAAACCGAGCAAACGAGTGGAATGGGGAGTTGGGAGAGAGGCGGCTTATGTCGCCAAAATATATCATTGTGTTGAATTGTTATTGTTACAGTTACAATTACAGTTACACTTACTTTGGCCGCTGCTGCTGCTCTTGTAGTTGTTCTTGTTGCTGTTGCTGCCGCTGCGGTTGGAGGCGCCTGAAAGGATTGTGGCGTTTGTCCCTCCATAATACAATTAGCAATGGTTGTTGCGGGGACTGTGGTGAGTTGAGAGGGTGTGTGGAGAGTGTAGTGCGGCCATCAGCTGGGAATGCTGTTGTGGCTTTAGCTTTATTGAATTGTGACTGGGCGTTGAACGTGCTGCGTCTGCCTCTGATGGTGATGGATGGTTAAGTGGATAACACAACTCTCATTCTCTCGCTCTCTCTCTCTCTCTCTTGGTCTCGCTCGCCAATCAATCATTCTTGGCTTGGCTCGATGCACACTACTACTATGTAAATGTGTTTTGGAAAATGCTAATCAAAGTTGAAATCGGATTAATGTTACAGAAGTACCATCTTATAAAGCAATTGACATACATATGTACATATAGATTCAATACATCAGTGGCATGGCAGTTTTGATTTTGTAAACTCATTTGAAGCTTGGCATTCAAGCAAATATCAAAACCGTTATCGACTGTTTGCCACTCGATTGTCCTCATATCAATTGTACTACATGCACATTTTGATTTACTTCAAATTACATACTCAATATCACTCAATTCAATTGAAAGCTGTTTGCAAATAATAGATATTGAGATGCAAATAAATATAATTGCATTAAGCGTTGAATTGCAGACTGTTAATCGATTGACAACATCAGTTTATACATGCTCGATTGATCTGTTATCGGCATCAGTTGGTATAATGCAAGTACAAATATACCAACTGTGGTTATCGTGATTTTAAATCAATAAATCTGTTTAACAATGCTTATCAAGCTGTTTGTTAAAGATAAAAATTACAGTAATAATCATTAAAAAAAACTGCTGCAGTTGTTACAGTTGCTCTTTTACATTGTTTTATTTATTAATTGCATATTTAATGCAAATACTGTGCGTAATAGAGGGCGCCACAATAGTCGTCGTCTTCGTTGCCAGCGCCTAGAGCACTTAAAAATATCGCCAAGGATAAAATACATATTTTAAAATAAATAAATTATAATTGAATAGTAGCAGTCAAGGGATTTTTAGCTATAGTTTTCTTTTTGGCAAACCGTTTAGAGCTGCACTTCAAGAATTGGCGTTTGGTATATTTGAATATTCAGTTTGTGGTCACACCGACAACGCTCTTCCTTTCCGTTAGTGCTTTTCAACAGCGTCACTTTAATCCTCTTTTCGACTCTTTCAAAAATCTTCTTTTCCGAATAAGATTCGCATAAATTTCTATGCAATATTTTATGACCAGTAACAATTGAAAGGAAAACTTTGAGAACATGCCGAAAGTGAAATTGCACAAAGAAGCAAAACAGCAGCCTTATCCGCCGCAGATGCGTCGCGAAGACAACGGGAATGATGTAACAAGGATGGCGACCAACAACAACGGTAAACAGGAGAGGCAGAAATCAACGGTTGTAAAAGGCGATCCAAACAGCAACGAAAATGTGCTTATTTATTATTTGAAGCAACACAAGCTATCGATAGAGTCGACAAAAAAAAATTCGATCGAAATGGCTGAAAAATTTCAGAAAATAAAAATGTCGGTCGCCGAGTGCAATCAAGAAAACGCTAAATTAAAGAAAATGTAAGTAAATGAAGGGAAGGGTAATAAAGGTAAATGTTCATCCATTTTTTTTTTTTCGCTTTTTAGTATCGCGGAAATGGACCAACAAGCTGAGGAGCTGAAGATGAATTTTACTAAAGTTACTGAAGACAAGGAGAATCTAAAGCAGAGCAACGATAAATTCAATGCGATGTTTACTTCATTTGAAACCGCCTACGACGAGCGCTTCGCCAATATGAATCTAGATATGAACAGGCTTAAATGCGATCTCTCGGCAAGCCAAAAGCGCAATGAGATCTTGATGGCTCAGGTAAATATACATACATTCTTCACATGTGTTAAAAAATACATTTCTTTTATTGTACTAGTTTTATTTAAAAAACATGTTAATGTATAAAGTAAACTTTTCTATTTGTAAAAATATTATGTAATTAATATTTTTTATTCACCTTTATTTTTCATTTCATAATAGCTAGTATAATAGCTAGTTATTTATATGTTTAATATTTTATATATATTTAATACTAACTTATTTTGTTGTTTCTGCCAATTACTTAGCTGAAAGAGGAGGAAAAGAGTCAAGAAATTATTGCTAAACTACAAGAAGAGTTAATTCAGAAGGATGCTCAACTGGCTGTAATTGAGACGAAACTTGCGCAACTTGAGCAGGAAAACAAACAGCTGCAAACAGATTTTAAGACGAAACAAATTGATTTGGAACATTACCATGAAAACAAGCTGCAGCAGAAAGAGGTACGAATAATGCTTAATACATTCCGATGGTAATAAATAAATTCACTACTAACTTTAATCATGTCTTAAAGGTTGAGCTATCAGGATTAAAAGACGAGTTGCAGCAGCTAATGGACAAATATGCTGCAAAGATCAAGGACTCTGCACAATTCGAAGAAAAAGTTGCCGAATTGGAATTGAAATTAAAGGAGAGTGCCAATTTAACTATCGAGATGGAACAGAAACATGCCCAGGCTGGGGCAAGATATATTAAAATGCAGCATCAACTTGAGCAAGAAACAATGGAAATGACTGATAAATTAAAGGCACAGATTCAGCAGAAACAGGTGCTATTAAAAATATAGTAGTATAGTTTCAATGGTAGCTATAATAATTCATTTTAGGAAGAAATAACTTCGCTGGAGTTGGGCGTGCAACAACTGACTGCCAACTTTAATCGCCAAGTTTCTGAGAATGATCGTTGTGTGGCTGAGTTGCAATTGACAAAGCAGAGTTTGAAAGAGGCCGAGACGCGTCATTTCGAGCAACAGAAACACAACAGCAAGGTGTCCAGGGAGACACTTTTGACAGTGGACCGACTCGAAAGCGAAGCGAAAGTTAAAGATGCCAGGATTGATGAGCTCTTAGCTTCCATTCAGGATGTGACTAAAGAATTCATGAGTAAGGAAAAGAATTACGAAGAGGACATCGCAGTGCTTAAAACCAGCATCGATGAACTAAAGGCAAACCATCACCAAGAAAATGAGGCACTACAACATGACCTTAAAATATGCGAACATCAAATGGATGAGCGCCAGAAGCAGTTCAATCAAGTAGAGCTGGAGTTATTGGCACGCATCAAGAAGATGAGTGATGAGCAAACAAATTCGGCAAAAGAATTTGACAACTTTAAGGAACTTCACGAGGTTTTCCAAAACTAACATTAACACTTAAACTTATTTGGAATTATTAACAAACTTGTTTCATTTTGCAGAAGACAACAAAGGAACAGCAGGATAAGCTGAAGCAGCAACAAGATGACTTGGATGCTCAAAAAAAGAATTACATCGATATGGAGAAGACTAAAAATGTGAGCTTTGGTTGCATTTCAATAAACTAATGTTAAGTTTTCTATCTATTTAATCGACAGGCAATTATATCGGAGCTTAAGTACAAGATCAGCCATGTGCGCCAAGTCTTTGGTCAGCCTGTTGGCAGCGCCGTAATCCTCAATGAAGAGCAGATCAAAGCCAAAACCAATGGCACACTCGAGTTGATGGTCGATAATAATATGGCTAAAACCCAGCAGCATCAGAAGCAGCAGTCTGTTGATGTCGAGGAAATTGATGCTGCGTCCGACGATAGTATTTCAAAAATTGCAGCAGTAATCGCAGCATCCGCTCCATCAGCAATGTCTACAGAGCCATCATCATCATCAACGGCAGCAGCTGCAACTGCAAAAATAGCCGCAAAATCAGTCAGACCTCGTAGACAAATTAAGCGCAGAACTTTCGTGTTGAATGATTCAGAATTCAATTCTGATACCGATGATGACGATGTGGTATTGTGGAAGCCAAATTCGAAAAAATCAGTACGTTGATTTAAATTATTTGACTGATATATCTAATTGTTATTAATTTTGTTTTAAGGTCGCAAAGAAGAAGTTTACTGGTGAAAACGTGCCAAAAACTGACTTATTCGATTACGTTAAGAATAACTAAAGAGACGTTCAAAGCGTTTAATATTTCTTTCAATATTTCTGTCACAATAAGTATGTGAAATGGAACAAAACGCAAATATTTACTAATTGGAATATTACTCTCAAATATTAGTCTCTATCTATTTGTATCTTTTCAATTACATTTCAATTGATTAAAAATTTGTATTTACTATATGACAAGGCGTTAAATGCCAATTTAACTAAACAAATATTGAAGTAAAGATAATCGATTGTCAAACAAACGATTTGTAAATGATTGATGTGACTTAGCGGTTTTGCTTGGTTGTTTATTGAATGTTTGATTAATACTATTTGTTTTGTGTGTTTAGTTGAATATTATAAAATTTGATCGCGTTCTCTGTTAATTGGCCTGACCTTCAAAAGTGCAATTATAGTTTCAATTAGGCCATCAATCAATCGATTAGCTTCAAGGCCAATAAGTCGTTGGGCAAAGCAATTAAAATTATTTAACAATCAATCAATATGTCACCCAATCCAGTCAGGAACCAGCCAACAGTCCTTGTCAGCCAATCAATTAGACGGCGATGACTCTATTTACTCTAATCATCAATGCCATTATCATCATCATTGTCGTCGTCTATGTACATACATTTACCTATTTATATATGTATTTTCAATCAGCTGACCTCGATGGTTGAGCACACACAAAAAACAAGCGGTGAACAATTTTTGGCCATTGCCATTGCCAAAAGAAAAAAAAAAATTGAATGCAAAAGAAATAAGCAGGGGAAAATGGCAGAAGAAACATCCAATCTGCGCCATTAGCCATATAACCCATAAGCTCATATAGCCCATAACCCGAGAAACCCCTAAGCTGTAACCCAGTTTCAATTGAACGCATTTTCACATGCCAGTGCACCTCCTCGCACTCGCACTTCCTCTCCCCATTCCACCATCAATTGGCATGCAATGTGTGACCGAGACCGAGTACTAGGCTAGCAAAATGCTTTGTCGCTTCGGTTTTTGGCTGTTCGGCTTGCAGGTCGTCGGAGGTTATGTGGGATGTGTTGTGGTGCTGCCACTCTAGCTTTTTTCACGCCACTCTAGCCCTTTTTTAAAGGTCACTTGTCTTTTATTAAAGCGAATTTTTCTCAATTAAATAGCTATTTTTAGGCGAACTTAATTAAATTCTTTTCAAAATTGAAATTAAGTGCTGTCAAAAAGTATCCTTGAGCTTTTTTTTAAGATAGTTAGCTATTTTATAAGTCATTTAGATATATTTTAACCCCTCATTTAGCTACTACTTAGGGCAAGAAATTCGCAACACTGGTTTGTGAGATGTGGCTCGTTTGTGTGTGTGTGTGTGTGCTTGTGGGTTTTTTCGGGCAATTACGAACAGAAGAGCGAGATGGGGACGAGGAAGTGCAAAAGGCAGAGATCGTTCTACTTTATGCCTATTTGGCTTATTATTTTTTGTGGCCGGTCGACCAAAGCAATAACCCAACTAAATTGAAATCAAACATACACGCACACACAACACATGCAGAGAGCCACACGTACGCACGCAACAACACACACACACACACTCACACACATACACACACGTCCGTTGTGAGGTTAAGCTCTGTGTGTGTCACGACTTGAACATTGAGCTTTACGAGGCGACTTTAATTGCTGAGGCCAGGCAGCAATCAAAATGCGCTGCCAAAAGCGCCATCAAATCGCGCGGAAAACGCGCGCGCCACTCTCCAAAATCATCACCTCAAGCGCAACGCTGCGCGCGATAGCAAGACAGAACCTCAGAGGGAGAGAGAGTGAGAGAGAGATGGCGCGATTGTTGAGTGTTAAGTGCGGCGCCATTGCGTTAGCAAGCAAGTGTTCATCTCCCTCCCACTCTCACACCCACCTCATATTCACTTTGTGCATGTGAGTGCGTGTGTGTGTGTGTGTGAGAGCTGCACTTTGTAAAAGTGTTTTGCCCATTTACGAGCCAGCGAACTCGGCGAGCGTTGGCGCTGATTTTTATGCCATGTTGTTTGATGTTGACTGTCGTTCGTGCTTCCCCTCCCCCCATCCACCCACCTCTAGTCCCATGGCTACAACACAGCACCACTCTTATCCCCCGTCTCGCTTTAACCTTTGTCAATCAGCATACTCTGTCGGGGGGCGTGGCCATGGCATGAGCGCACTTGCATAAAGTCTTGTTTGCAATGTTGTTGTTTGTTGTCGTCGTTGTTGTTATTGTTGCCAGCAGCTGCAACATCATCGCCAGAAATGCACACGCAGCAATCGCCTCGTCTCCCCCCACTCCACCCCTTGGTCTACTGTAAGATATATGTTGACAGCTTCTAAAAATATGAGCAGCATTTTGCTGCTGCCAGCCAAATGTGTTGAAAAATTGAAAAATATTTCGCCATCGATGCGCTAAAATATGGTCGCATAGAAAAGTAAGGCGAAATCGGACCCAAAACAAAAACCAAAAAGGAATGCAAAAGCAAGCAGCAACAACAACAACAATGCGTAACGGAATGCGCAGTATTGTTTTCTATGCCAAACGCTTTTTGGCGGCGCGCCAGACAACAACAACTTATATCCTGTGCTGAAATCAGAGTCCCGTTCGAGTCCTCTAAATATCTGCTGTCGGCTTTGTTATTATTATTATTTTGCTGTTTTTTTTTAAATAACTTTATACTCGACAGAAGTAGAGGACACAAAAGGCATGTACATTTAATGGCAAATTTAATTGTAAGAATTTAATACTAGATAAATTTCAATGTACAAAAATATACCATCACTAAATTCAATTGCAACACTGCAGGTCACACTTTTCAGTTCTAATTTCAAGTGCAAAAGTGCTAACAAGTATATTGCAGTCGATCATAGCTTAACGGTTTGTGTGTCTGAGCTTGGTTAGCGAGAAGGCAGAGAGGGGAGCTTTTACTTTGATTAACTGACAAGCGGCAGGCAATTGGCACAATTGAAGGCAGGCGCAACTCCTTACTTAGGAGGTCCTTGTTGCAGGCATTGTTGATTTAGGATAACACAAGCCAGCTGCCAAAAGGTTAACGTTAACGAATTTATATTAAGGCAGCCAGCCACCAACAACAAAGCGAAAAAACCCCAAAAATAAAAAAGACAAAATACACGAACGCGAAAAGAAAAGACAGGAAGAAAATGAAAGAGAACAAGAGGTGGCCCAACAAAAAGATGATGAGCAGTTCAAAATTTGCTTGTTGGCCATTTACCGGCGGCGGCGGCGACGGCGACGGTGGCGGCGACAAAGAGATAACCGAAATCTGCACATCGCCCATCGTCCCATAACTCTAAAGCCACATTGAAATGTATATACATACATACATATAGTAAGTACACCCACAATGCACACATACACACTCACTTCTACAAGGTCTATATACTTTATATCTAACACAAAAGGCAACAACTTGTTAACTTTGCTTTTTATTTTTGGGTACACGCCTAAGTCAAGGAGTCTGGGTTTTGCAGCATTTGGGTCCCTTCTCTGCTTTTTATACCCTGTAAGCGTGAGTGGAACGCGGCATGCTCAATGGTTTTGAATACACAGGTAAGCCAAATAAATATGACATCTCATTTTTGTTGTATTTTGTTTTTTCAAAATGTAGCTGTCATTTAGTACATTGTACATTATGTACATACAATTCAATACAAGTTATCGAATGACTGAAAATTTCAAAATATACTGACGGACTGCAGCACATATACATACAACACTGATATCGATACTAAATATCACTTCACTGAGTATGGCACATATCGATTCTTTTTGTTGTCAACATTTTACTCACTTAATTTTTTTTGTTTTTTTTTTTCTGCCTGTTGGGGCAGCAGCTGTTGCGGTACAGAAAAAAATGCCAGGGCTTTCGACTTTGCTGCTGAGCTCAAACGTAGCCCCCCTCAATCACCCCCTGGCTTTCTTCTTGGCCATGGCTACTGTTTTGTTTATGGCACGGGCCAAGGCGGCGCCTATAGCCGGGGGGCCATAAAATTGGCGTCGCCGCCGCGTGATTAGGAGCCGCGTCTCGTTTCATTTGAGTTGTCCTTACATACATACAAATGTACGTATGTATGTATCTATATATGTATGTATGTATGTCTGTGTGTGCATACATAAGCGAATACGTGTACTTATGTATATATTGTATAAGTAACGTAAATTGTTAGAGGCTCTGCGGCAAATTGAGAAGCATTCTTAAAAGCCAATCTCTGGAGATGGCCATTTGTGGATGTGAAATGTTACCCAACGGCATTGCCAGCCTCCCCTCTTTCCCCCTTCCTTATTATCCACTTCACAATTCAATTTCCATTGAATTCCATAAACAGTTCTTCGCTAAAAACAATAAATTATAAATCAGACTGATTATTTATAAATATGTTCGTTAGCGAAAAACGATAATATTTTATGCAATAGCATTTCCATGTCATATAAATCATGCGATTTTTTGACATTAATTTTACTTTAGAACACAAAAATTCAATTAAGCATATCATCAGTGCACTGTCTATCGATAATTTGGAGCCACCGCTAATTATCGATATGTTGTTGATAAATTAGTATTGTTAGAGTTCGTTAACCATCATGTCATATGGGGTTACTTGACAATTTCTGAGAATTTATTTACATGTGTCTTTGAAATGCGATAAGAAAACCTTTTGCTTTGATGATATTATTCATTTTTTTTCTTTTTTGGCAAATTGTCGACTCAATAATGGGCGTATTAACTTACAGATCAGTTTGACTGACGCCATCTGTTGTCTAAATTTAGAGCACATTATGTTATTATTATTATCAAAGAAGCCTATTCAAATGTTTTGCTGGCATTGCCATAAAAGTCGAATGCCATGTGGAATTATTCACTTACAGCAAAACCCTTTAGGTTCTCTCTCGCTTTCTCTCTTTGGGAATTATCTTTGGCCTTTAGGGGGGAGGAGCAAAATGTATCGTTATAAATATTTAAGTGCTAAGGCCAAGCAACAGCTTTGGCCAAATTAAATCTGCTGGAATTTTAATACCAGTTGGTTGCAGAAACTAAAATCCAGGAGAAGAGAGAAAACTTTTTTTTTTCGTCTCTTGGCCAGCTCATTATTGATAGATTCTGTGAGCTGCTATGGTGACTGTACACACAATTAAAATGCAAATTAAATGATATTTATGGCTTGTTCTTATTTTTTGGGAGTTTCGCTTGTTAGCGCCGCCTTCGCTTCAAAAACGAAGCCAAGTTCTGGATCCAGACTAACTAATTGCCACATTTTTGTCTCCCAACTTGTGTGTGTGTGTGTGTGTGTGTGTTATTCGTAATATTTCCTCCAGCTGTTAACTCCAGTTTCAGCTTTAGACTGTTTTGACTGCTTTTGCCTGCTGCTTGCTTGCTTGGGTGTCATGTGCACAAATTGCTGCTTATTAATGTCAGAAATTTCTAATTGCAACGCTGCATACAAATTGTTCTACCTAACAAATCCCCCAAAATGTGCTCCTCCCCCGCTCTCAGCTCTTCATCTTCCATCTCCATTTCCATTTCTGAGCAAAATGTGCTGTGAAATATTTGCACTAATTTGAGCAATAAATTTTGATTATTTGTGTGGTGTGTGTGTGGCAAGAGAGGTTCTAACTGATTTGCCTGGCTGACTGGTTAGCTGGCCATAGCGAGAGCTTCTGAATTATGCGAATGAGCCATGGCTAAAAACCCGAATTTGACTTAAAGTTTTGCAAAACTGGTTACTCACCATCGGTTACTTCAAGGCCATCAGGCGGAAGGACCGAAGCAACTTTCATTTATTCAAACCCAAAAATAAAACCTCCGCCTCCTAAAAAAACAAAAAAATAAAAGAGAGTCCGGCACTAAAAATACTTATAATCAAAGCGGAAATTTGCATAATTTTGCACACTCTTCGACTGCCAAACAAAATGGGAATTATGCGCGCAATGTGTTTGGCCACAAAAAAAAAGAAGAAAAATAATAAAAATAAAGTCAGTTATGAGATGACTGTAAAAGACCTATTCACATGTTTTACACAATTGCAGCGTTCATTAAATATATATTAGAATGTGATTATAAAACTAACCAATTGAAATTAGAAAGATTTCAAATATACATCGCAGTTGTCGACTTCGTTTTCGAAGAAACTTAATAGTCTCACTTTTTACATTTTTCAAAAAGTGAACGGGTCGAAAAAGGACACGCCAGGACACGGTCTACATATACAGCATATTGCAAAAGCAAAAGCAAAAGTAGACAATCGAAGCAGATTTATTACAGTTCGGTCAGGGGGCCATAGAAGACAATTAAAGCGGGGCTCCAATTCGCTCCATGTTGCATATTTGGGCAGGTAGCCATAATAAATGCTCTGCTTGCTTCAGCCAGTGTTGCCAGAATTTCATGAGCTGAAATAGCTAAATTGATAGAAAAAATATGCTAGCTAAATAGCTAAAAAAAAAAAATATAAAAATGCTAAAAAATTGCTAATTTTTGGGTGTTACTTTTAGATGGTTTTTATTAAAATGAAACAGAACTTTGGGCAATATCGATGGTGTTCTCGACCGAATCTTTATATCTATCTGATTCAGATATCATTTTTAAATATTTTGTTGGCAATGTGTAGTTGAATCATCACATTCCACTTCTTTTGAGTCCATATCTGTAAATGAACATTCATTTAAAGTAGCCTACCTTATGGCTAAAATAGCATTTTAGTTTTGAAATGCACTCTATTCCTCATTTTAGTCACATCTTTGCGTATCCAATCCTTAAACTCGTCATTCTGCAACCACGCTTCGCGAAATTGTTGTTTATAGCCAACTTTCGGCATTATTCTGACTTGCCTTTTGAAATTTTTTCAACAGTTTTCTTTTAACTTTTTCTTTACCGTTGCACAATTTCACAATTTGTATCTAGCAAAGTGAATGAACTAAGTTCGCACATGAACTATAAATGGAATCGATAATGCAAATTTTTTGAGTGAACCTCAAAATACCTCCTATCGATAGAAGCGCTATCGGTACTATTTAAAAAGTGCCAAAAGTAGCCGAATCATAAAAAAAATGCTAGAATTCTAGCTAATAGCATTTCACAAAATCTTATAGCTTTTGCAGTTTCAAAATAGCTAGATCTAGCAATAAAATAGCTAATATGGCAACACTGGCTTCAGTTGCCTTTCCCTTTTCCCTGCTCTCTCTCTCTCTCTCTCTCATCACTCTACTCTCCTCTCCCTCACACACTCTCGGTGACTTTTTCGATGTGAATGTGTGTGTGTGTGTGCATATAAAATATGTCGAAAAGTATAACTGTAACACACCCGAAATAAAACGAAATAAAGAACAAAATCGAAATAAAATCGTCAATAGAGAGAAATTGTGAAATGCGCCTAGCTGAAAACCCTGTACAACTGACAATGACTAGTGAATATATAATACATACCATACATAGATATGTACTATATAGATATCCATATAGAATTGGCTTCCTCGACTCGACTCATGAAATTTGTAGCATACTCAAAATGACAAGATAAACTATCGATGGCGAAACTTTTGCGAAATTGTTGTTTTTGCAAATAAATCATTGATACTCGTAGTTTTCGAATGCTCGGGGATGACATTGCATTTGACACACTCGCATTTTACAGGGTAGCATAGTAATAATAATAATAATAAAAGAGAATTGCAGTCAAGCCAGAACCCAATTTTGTGGCCGTTGCCAATGAAGCTGGCGCCGCACCATCGCCGAGTCACAATGGACACAAAAAGCAGCCCAAGTTGTCGTTGTCGACACAGGTCAGCTTTTTGGAATATTTTCCGTACAGTAGACAAAAGTGTGAGCTATTTTAGCATAATGCTCGTGTATCAGCACAAAAGCATATCCATGATATGGATTTGTCAAATAGTTTTGCTGAATAGGCACACCAAAAAAAAAAAAAAAACACGAATACAAAATGAACACCCAAAGCCACAACAAAAAAAAGGGATACAAATTCCAAACACACATCAGCAGGCAATTGTCAGGTTATCAGCGATGCCTTCCATCTATTTCTGTCGTGTTGATGAAGGATTATGACAAATGTACAAGGATTTGTTGTGTGTTCAAACATATGTATTTTATTCAGATTGCGATCTGGTAAAAGTGATTTGAATTCAATAGAACTAAATGCCGAGATAGACACGCACAAAAACAATAACAATATTTTCAATTCAATTAGCAATATTAATTAATATTTACAAACAATCCTGTGTCAATTGATTTATGACAAAAAAGAGAGAACATGTTTGTTTCACGTGATGATTTTTGTGTTTTAACGACTACAACACTGCCAGTGCTGTGTAACTGTTGTAAATATGTTTAACAACACACGCAGTATTGAGTGTGAACAACTTGAACACCTCTTCTTTGATCAATTGAAAAAAGCCTTATTTTAAAGTATCGATAAACACTCTAAAAGTAACACTAAGCTTGCAAAAGAAATGCTGCCAGTGTTGGCTAACTATGTGAATATACTTATTAACTCTCTAAAAATAAGCACAATTTTTACATTAGCTGTACTTATCTAGAAAATTTGATTAAATTTCTAGTGTATCTAGTGTACATATGAATATAGACTTTTGAATTAAATACTGACAGTGTTGTACAACTACACATGCAAAGTATTGTTCCATTTGCCAGATATCTATATAAAGTTAAACAAAAGTTTTTGCTTAAAGTCACATTAAAATTTGTGTATCAACAGTTGAAAAATGAAACACAGCTTACAAAATAAATGCACAAAGAAAAATAAATAAAATTAAAGCAACCAGTGTTGTTAAACTATTAGTTTTAAGCTTTTCTTTTAAAAGCTATACCACGTTTTTTTTTGCGCAAATCTAGCTTAATGTGTATATTGAATATTGGAACATTTAAGCTGGTGGAGATTTAAACTCGTTAGCTAATTGACAATATTGAGCTGTTAAAGTGCTTAAAAGTGTGAAAAAGCGAAACGAAAGCTCTTCAATCGCACACAACGATATTCGAGTCGAATCGAATCGAATCGCATCGAGTCGAATCGAGTCGAGTCGCTTAATAGTCGACTCAACGCCCATTGTGCATTGTGTGCAGCCAAATATTTTTCAGCTGCATTCTCTACCTGCTGACATTTTGTGCATTGGCTTTACCTGTCGCTTCTCGTCGACATCAGCCACACACACACATACATACATACATACATATACATACAGTTGTCTCGCTCTAACGCACGTTGTTGTCCTGCTCCATTTGCTGTGCTGTATTTGTCGTTCTTCTGCATGTTATTGCTATTGTTGTTGGCTGATTCGACTTGTGTTGTAGTCGATGTTGTTGTTGTTGTTGTTATTATTTGTATTGTTGCTTACATACTGCATACAATACACACACATACACCTATGTATACGTATACATACATATATTTAACAATCTTTGTGTGTGCGCTTTTCGTTTCTCATTTTTTGGTTTTTGGTTTGCCATTTGCCATTTTCCGTTCATCGTTCGTCCGTTTTATACAATATATATATGTATATACAGAACATACACTCTTGAACAGGATATTATAATATTGTCAGCAAACATGTAGCTGAAAAAAAAAATACTCTTTGTATTTAATTTCTTGTCTCTTCCCATCTCCATCTACTATCAAATTTATTTCCGATAAATGTCATGGCATGAAACTAAACCAAATTTAAAACGAAACTGAACTTTGCTAATTGATTTACGCAACGTTTCAGATCATTGGGGGACTAAGTTCTTGGAATTATTCTTGAGATATCTTCCCAAGAAAGCAAGTATTAAGTGTATTCCATGTTCGGCTGAGGCGATGTGTTGTACTTGTTGTTGTTGCTGTTGTTGTTCTTGGCCGTTGCTAGCTTCTGTTTTTACTGTTTGCTGTTAGTAGGTAAAAATTCCAATAAATAATTGAAATCGTTGGTTGTGTTGTAGCGTTTTCCCTTTTGCACGTTTTGACTACCATTATTATTTTATTTTTCGTTTTTTTTTTTGTTTTTTGCTCGATTTTTTCTCTTCTTCGTTTTTTTTTATTATTATTTGGCAGCGATGCGTTCGCGTCGGACGCTTTTGGCATTTGAATTACAATGGCCCCAGTTGGACTCCCTCACATTGGTGGCCTTTAGCTGCCTCCCACTCTACCTCTCCCTCTCTCCCTCTCCCTCTTGCTCATTTTTGGCATTTTGTGAATGCAACCGCAGAAAATTATGAAAATTACAATGTGCGAGCAAACATTTTTATGCTCTCCCACTCGCACTATCTGCTTTATTTTTATAATTTTTTTTTATTTTATTTTTTTTTTTTGTTTGCTTGTGTTACTTTATTAATAATGCCAACAATTCTTTTTGCTGTTGCGTATGTCCGACTCGGCAACATACATAGTTGCTCTCCCTCTCTCTCGCCCCCTCTCTCTCGTTTTTTTTGTCTGTTTGTTAATTACACAAATAACTAACCAAACAATGGCCAGAAGCACGCAGCAGCTGGGGAGCAGCAGCATTCAACAATAGCAAGCAGCTTTTGAGAGCAAGCACAATTTCGTAATTTTGTTGCCGACTTTGTGGCGCTGGCAAACACCTGCGGCTGCTGCCGGCTGAGTCAGCGCTGAAAATGTGACTTATCTCTTGGCTGACAGCCTCTCACTTCACTACGCATGCAAACTGTGGTAAACTGCTGTGAATTGTAACTGCAGTTTTCATGATGATGACAAAGGCCATAACGACAATAAGTATTTTTGATAGTCATGACCTCAAATACTATTGCGTAAACTTCAAAATGAGCAGCCATAAAATGTCTGTGATGTGACTAGGGGAAGAAAAGAAAAAGAAAAGAAGACTCTGCTTTTAGTGCATAACTCTGGCAAGAGCAGCAGTGATAAGTCGAAATGAAGCGAGTGAAAGCAAATGCCGCAGGCAAAAGGCAAAAGACGAAAGTCGAATGGCGAAAGGCGAAAAGCAGCCGTTGATTTATGATGGCATCCATAAAAGTTTTCAACCAAAACTTGCAGTTTAGCGCCTGGCCAGTGATAAACTGCAATGTCTCCCAGTTTCCCAGACAAACATACGTATATACGAGTATATACTATATACTATATATTTTATATATATATAGAGAATATATCTGTGTAAAATCAGACAACGACTGGGATCGCTTTACCAGAGACTGGCAATCGGGTCAAAGTGCAGCAGCAGCATTTCTCCTTCCCAGTGCTCAACTGCTGAACTGCTCAGGGCCAAAAACGAACTTGTCTTACACACAGCACAGCACAGCACAGAGCACAACAGGATGCATGCTCAAGTTATCCGATTTCCACTGGCACTGGAGTGACTTCGTCATGGGTATTCTATTCTTTGCACAACAGCTTTTACTTCTACCACTTCTGCGAAAATCAATTATTGCCCAACTTTCTTTCTTTCTTTTCTGTTTCTATTTCTGTTTTTTTTTTCTTGACTTTCATTATTTTGGGTAACAGCAACCCACAACTTTGAAGACTTTTGCCAAAAAGTGAAAGATACTTGCACTGTGGAGACAATAGAGAACTTAACTTAAAAGCATTGTGTCCTTTTTGTTTTTTTCTTTTGATTGAAAAACATTCACCACACTAGTGAAGTATGGTATATTAAGAAGTTTATAGTATTTTGGTATAAAATTGAATGATATGCGAGAAAGGAATCGATATAAAAACTGAACTTGCCCCAATCAAATGTGCAGCAAGCAAATAATTAATCAACTACAAAAGTGTTAGCAGAACAATGAACAATGTACAATGATATGAGAAACCAAATGTAAATAAAACTTTTGATTGAAGAGCAAGCCACTGAGGGAACACCATGAAATTCTCTTAGAGTGCAAATATTGAATTATTTATTCGAATAAATGGCAAGTAAAAGAAATATTGCAAGCGCATAGAATACGTTCAATTTGCTGAAGAAATGCACAACAAATTGCCAGGTCAAAAGTGATAAAGGCAATAATAGACACTCAACTAGAATGTGGAAAATTACAGCTCAAATGTGTGTGTGTGTGCAAATACAATACGCTTTATCATTTGATGTTTGTGTTATCACAGATTATTTGAACAAGAATAATTAAATATTCCACAAACAATGCTTTGCCCGAAAAGTTTACTTAACGCTGCCAAGTGAAATGTGCTGAAAACAACTTGAAATTTAAATTCAGTATTTTTTGGAAATTAAAAACTCTATTGAGTCTCTATTGTCGGTCAAAGCAACTGAGACCCTTAGTAAGTAGGCGTTTTAGCCCATACAAAAGTATTTCTTTAATAACTTCCACAATTTTTATCTGATCGCAACCAAATTTTCAATCATAAATACTTTTGATATTATTATATACACCAAATTTCGCCTTAGCTTTAAAATTGCGCTTGTTATTCGATTCTTTTTTGATTTGCGGGGGCGGAAGTGGGCGTGGCAAAAATTTGAAGCAAACTTGATCTGCGTGCAAACATAACAAATGCTGTCGAAAAAAAAATTATAGCTCTATCTCGTATAGTCTCTGAGATCCAGTGTTTCATACGGACACACAG
Source organism: Drosophila niveifrons (assembly GCA_035046325.1). Taxonomy (NCBI): domain Eukaryota; kingdom Metazoa; phylum Arthropoda; class Insecta; order Diptera; family Drosophilidae; genus Drosophila; species Drosophila niveifrons. The sequence goes on along the minus strand of JAWNOC010000063.1, from coordinate 4,734,683 downwards.
ACAGACGGACGGACATGGCTAGATCGTCTCGGCTGTAGATGCTGATTAAGAATATATATACTTTATAGGGTCGAAGATGCCTCCTTCTACCTGTTACATACATTTCCTGCTGGCACAAAGTTATAATACCCTTCTACCCTATGAGTAGCGGGTATAAAAATGAATATGCTTAGAAAAAGTATTTATTAAATAAAATAATTTTAATGATGAAAATCTAAAGTAAATTTTATATTTATCAGAGAATATTAAATGATTCTTAATGGAAAATATAAGTATATTAAATTAAGTAACCAAAAGTTATATTTGGTATATGGATATACTATTACATTAAAGAAATCAACATATTCCAGAATATCATTAAAAAAAAAAGATATGAAATTGAAATTGTATATTAAACATTATATTTATTAAGGAATATTAACTTTTTCTTAAAGGAAAATAAATAACGAACATGTCGAGTATACTGAATTAATATAATTTAAAGTTATATTTGGTATATTTGGTATATTGATATACTATTACATACAAAATATACCATATAGTAAAAAATATTATTAAAATATAAGAAATATAAAATGCTTCGAAAAAGTATCTAACAAATAAATTCATTTTAATAAAGATAAGCAAAAATAAAAGTTCAATAATTCTTAATACAAAATAAAAAAGATTAAGGATACACATAAACACTTTAAGTATTTTTGTTAAATTAAGAAACTACAAGAATTATAAATTTAGATCTAATATCCAAGATTAAAGGACAAAAGCTTTGACTGACAAAAAATACAAAAAAAAAAACAACCCATAAAACAAAAAGAAATGCGAAATGCAAAGTGTAGCAATATACTTAAGCAGTCAACCTCAAAGTGCTGCAGAGCGGAAGGTGTAAAATACATTAGAAAAGTGAGTGAGAGAAGAGAATGCAAGCAAAGTTGAGCAAATGTAAAGAGTTGCTTTCCAGAGATGATAAGTAGATAAACCAAACAAGAAACGAAAATAGAAAGAAAACAGCAGCATGAATTATTAGAGAAGTTGCTTTTGGGGTGTTGCAATTTGATTTGGGCAAACATGCATAAATAAACAGCACTCGGTGCATATATCATAATCAAATCCAAGAAAAGAGGACAAGATAACACAAAGCCAAAGACAAAGACAAAAGAGAATGAAATGAGAAAGCCGCTTCAGAAGTTAAGCAGAAGTTAAAAGTCAAGTGAGTAGCTAAGAATTCAGTTGCTCCACAATACGCAGTCAGTTAGTCATTCACACACTCACTCACTCACTCAGTCAGTCAGTCATTTCGTCAGTTCGTCAGTTAGTCAGTCAGTCTATGAATCTCATTAATTTAGGCGCGTGGTAGGCGTGCAGTGTGTGGGCGTGGCAGCTCTCAAAATCAAATGAGGCACGGCCACAAAGTTAACGATGTCTCCGCAGCCTAAAAGTGTTGTCTCTCTCTGTGTGTGTGTGTTGATGTGTGTTTTTATACCCGCTACCCATAGTGTAAAAGGGTAGTATAACTTTGTGCCGGCGGGAAATGTATGTAACAAGTAGAAGAAGGCATCTCCGACCCTATAAAGTATATATATTCTTGATCAGCGAGACGATCTAGCCATGTCCGTCTGTTTGTCTGTCTGCCTGTCCGTATGTCCGTTTGTCTGTCTGTCTGTCTGTTTGTCTGTCTGTCTGTCTGTCTGTCTGTCTGTCTGTCTGTCTGTCTGTCTGTCTGTCTGTCTGTCTGTCTGTCTGTCTGTCTGTCTGTCTGTCTGTCTATCTGTCTGTCTGTCTGTCTGTCTGTCTGCCTGTCCGTCTGTCTGTCCGTCTGTCCGTCCGTAAGTATCTAACACTAAAGCAAATCTTAAACTCACTCAAGGCCACATTTTTCTAGTGTTTCGACGTCGTATTTCGTTATACTGCACGATCGTATGAAGCGCTTTGATAACACGACCGTACTCGGAAAACTCACGCAACTGGCTGTGTGTGTGTGTGTGTATGTCTGTGTGTATGTGTCTGTGTGTGTCTATGTGTGAGTGTGTGTTTGTTTGCCAGCGGAGTACTCCGGCGGCTCTTTGGGGACCTTTTTCTCATTTGCACATTACTGCCCAAGGGCGTTGTGAACACGCTTCTTCATCTAACACACACACACACCCACACACACAGCTAAGTGTCTTGGTGTGTGTGACCCTCAGCGTGAGTTCAATGGACTGACTCCCATTGCAGCTTCACTGACTTCAGTTCGTCAGTTTGCCAGTGTCAAAGTCCGACGACGATACGTGCGGATTGTTGCCAGTTCTCTCCGCTCTCTTCACTCTCTCCGCTTTCTCCACTGTCTTTACTCCATTTCTCCTGGTTGTCGGCTTCCGGTTGCTTGCCTAGCCAACGTTGTCTGCTGTCTACTGCCGGCATCTTTGTCTCCAAGGGGCAACTCTTCTCGGTGTTCCGCATGGCTGCGTTTTCGGTGTGTGCAGCCATTGCTACTCCAGCTCTCTCTTCCAGCTCTTCTTCCGTGCTGCTTCTTCAGTTTTCTGCTCGTTTATGGCCGCTGTCAAATTAATTGGCTTTTCCGGCTCTGGGCCGCCTCCGTTTTGCCAACTGACAACTCATTTCCTCAATGCCACCTGCCCCTGAACCATTCCATCCATCCATCCATCCATCCATCTCATTTATTTGTGGCGCCTCAACTTGTGGCATCTTGAAAATGCAGCCACGCATACAATGCGGATGCATTGGGCGAGTCCTGCAAACAGTTTGTTGGTCGCCAAATATCGGAAGTGCTTAAGTTCTGACCCAAACTTGATGCTTGACCATGACCACGTGCCACGTGCTTGGCCTCCCTCCCCCCACCCCCCTCTCTTAAGTACCATCCTGTGCCGCCTTGCGGCAAGCTTGACACTTGCTTTGATCACTCCGACTCACAGCTTCAAATATACGCAAGCGAAAAGCATTCATCCAACCAACAACCATCCATTCATCCATTCATCCAGCTGCCCATCCATCCATCTATCTATGCGGCCATTGAGGCTCTTGAGCCATTTTTAGAAAATGCCGCGAGGCGTATTTTGATTGCTCGTCATCAGCATCACTAGAGAGAGCGACTTTGTCACGCTCGCTCTCGCGCTCTCTCACGCTCTCATTTTCTTGAGCTCACTTTCTCTCTCTCTTTTGAAATTGCGCTCACTTGAGCTTTTGGGACGTGGTGAGTTTCCTTGTCTGTATGCGCGCAGAGCTTACGCTGCAAAGCTTTCGCTGTGCAGCAGCTTTATCGTATTGGTACTTTTGCAAATTTCCCAGCAGGCAACAAATATCCTTACGAGCAACGTTTATCCGGACAGGGTATTATGGCGAATATCCCAAATATCCCAAGGGAAATGGGTGCGAAGCGTGCTATGCCAAACATCCCTTACGATATGCACGTAGAAATTCACCTTGAAACAGTTGAGGTGTGAACCTCGGGTTTGGCGCGAAAATTTCAATTTTCAATTTGATTTGGACATAATAGTAAAGCTCCTAGGTAAGTTGTGAATATAAATAGAGGAGGATTATGATAAATGCTGTACTACTACTACTACTTGGGAGATTTACTATAAGCCGAGGACTTTGCACTTAATTATGCTATAATTAATTAATACGTCGTTAATAAAATTCGATTAATGCACACAAAAGACACACACCAGGCACGTGCAACGTCTCTGTGTGTGTGTGTGTGTGCTTGAGTGAGAAGAGTTCAAGGACCTCTTGACTTATGCTTGATTTTTCGCCGGCGACAATGCAATGTGCGGGCAATTATGAGAGCTTCATTAGCAGCGCTTTGACACACACACACGCACACGCACACAACTGTGCAATGCACACGAATTTGCGGTAAATGCTTAACTAATTGAAAATACAGACGAAAGGCACACACACACACACATTGCCTGTTTGGCATTCCATTTAATATCAGAACAGAAGCAGAACTTGCGACCATCAGCAGCTGCAACAGCAAACTGAAGAAGGTAAAAGGGGGTGGAAAAGGGGGGGGGAGGGGCAGGCAAAGCCAAGGCAAATGTCAAATGTTTTAGGTTGTGTTGAACAAGGTGCTTAATGCTGTCTCTCCACACATCGCATAGGATATTCATTGATTTACCTGATTTATGTTGTGTGTTTTGCCTGACAAAACAGACAAACAACTTTCAAGTTGTGCTCCGCAAATGCAAAAGAGTCTCAAGCACACACACACACACTCGCACACACATTGATACTCTTTAACGTGCATTGATTTTGTTTTATTTGCACAATATTAAATCCGAGAGTGTTTATTTGGTTTGCAAAATGTTTTCTTAGGACGTTCAACGACAAAACGAGACAGCTTAGGCCTTAGGTCTGTTGCTGTCTTTGTTTTATCTGCAAGCATCTATCAGAAGCGAGAGCGAACAACAACAAATTGCTGTCTTGCTGAAAAATTGTACTTGAATAATGCATGCGCTTTAGTGCACTATGAGATCAATAAAACAACACAGAAAACACACACAAATACAAATCCAGCCGAAATGAAATCAATCAGAATAAAGTGTTTACATTAAGATGTTGTTGTCTTGTCTTGCCTTTGAAAAACAATTCGTTTGCCGCCCGAAACTAGGCAACATTTTATTTTCGAATGGGCCGCCCAAAAAAGTAGGCAACACTTTAGCTAATTTAAGCAGCAGCAGCAGCAAGTGTGTCAGCTTAGGCCAGACGACAACCTTCAAATACCCATGTGTGTGTCGCTCTCTCTCGCTCTCTCCAACGCAGTGGGTGTGTGAGCTGAACTTCCGTTGCCTAGCATTGCGATGTCCTGGCAGGCTCGTCCTTGCCTCAGCCGCTTAGGCAGTGCGATGTAACATAATATTTTCCGTTTGCCAACTGCAGCAGCAACAGTGGCATTCGTGGTTTGCCATCGCTTTTGTTTCTCAGCCACTTTTTTTTTTTGCTCTTGCCGGAAACGGAAACGACACACACACACTACCACATGCCATGACACACATACGTTCAGTGTGTGTGTGCGTGTTTGTGGGTTAATCACTTGTATTGGCATTTCACAAAATTATTGTCTCCCTTTTTTTTTTTTTGTTTTTTCTCTCTCTCTCTCTCTCGCTCTGTTGTCTGCAGTGCTGTGCTCTACTCGATTAATTAACGGCCATCAATAATCGAATAAAGCGGCACGCAAATCAAATAATCGTTAATGCAATTAAGCCAGTTAAACGCGCGCATGCTGCATACATATTTCAATATGTATTTTCCCATATTTATTATATCCTGTTTCCTGCGTTCACTTCCTGTGCGCTGACAGCTTAATTATTGCGCTCTCTCTTTCATCCCCTCTCCCTCTCTCTCTTTCTTGCTTTGCAGCCCTAAGCTACTTTTGCATTATTCACATTTGACTGCTAATTGAAATTTTCACACATGTCTCTTTTACTGTATTCATTGTGTATCGCGTTCTTATTGTTCTAAAGCGTCATTTATCGCATTGAACAGAAAATATCTGCTATTGATTGTCAGCTCAATTAGTCAGCAAAGATGATAAACTTCTTTTTTTTATGAAAAATAAAAGAAAAACAAATCAAAATGCATAAAAAGTCATTAAATAAGTTAGAAAACCAAAAACCAATTACAGACTAGACAAGAAGTGCAAAAAATAGAGAGAGAAAGAGAGAGAGAGAGAGAGAGAGAGGAAAAAAGCAAAACTATTCTTATTAAAATGGGGTGCAGTTTTTGACATAACAATTGGAGTTGAAATGAAGAAATTGTCATACCCGGCAGCACAATGACGAGCAGGGGTTGCATAAGTTTATGCTGAATATAGTTTGGCATAAGTTTGTGTGTTAGATGCGATTAAAAGATGTTAGAAAGTTGACTGTGAAAAGATAAAAAGATGTTAAAAAGTTGACTGTGAATTACTAAAAATACTAAACTAAAAAAAATACTATATATACCAAAGTTATGTTTGGTATAATATAGTACTGCAAACGAGCAAACATAACAAATGATGTCAAAAAAGAAGATATAAGAGTATATACAATAATCTCGGAGATTTTGTTGTTCATATGAACGGACAGACGAATATTACAATATTATCTCAGCTGATCATGTATCTATATTTACTTTAGAGGATCGAAGATTGGCTGCAGGCACAATAAATAAATACACATACAATAAACTTTTATTTAATTGCAATTCTTATACAGATATTTGACATCAGGTATTTTGCAGTCGTTGCTGTTTTATTTGTTATTTATTTAGTTGTCGTTTCAATGTTTTTTTTTTTGCTGTGTGTAAAATTCATTTGCAGTTCGTTTGGCTGTTTGTGCTGCTTCAGTTTCAGCTTCTCCATCAGCTTCAGCTTCTGCTTCAGCTTGAACAGCTTTTGCCCAAGCTCATGCACAATTTCCATAACATCTTGTAGCAATTTAATTTGAAATATGCAAATTGGCACAAAAGACTGCGACTGCAGAAGAACTCGTGCTGCGCGTTAATAATGAATAACAAGATAAACATGATGAACACACGCACACACACATAAAATGAAAAGGGTCGGAGATAAAAACTTCACTAAGCCAAGCTTATCAAGATGGAGAAAAAGAGTGAGAGAGAGAGAGCGAGAGAGAGAGAGAGAAAGTAAGATCAGATCGAGTTGTCCATCATTCAGAGTTGGGGGGCGACATTTGACTTGTTGCCAAAAGCCTTAGCTAAGAGGCAAAAGACTTAACGCATTTCTGCGGCTCAATTTGGAGGAGTCTGAGTTGGTGGCTCTAAGTGAAATATTAAGTGTGAACGGCAAGTCAAGTGGAAGAAGAAGAAGAAGAAGAGGCAGCAACGATGGCGATGGCGACACACAAGCGTAAAACTTTTTCAATTATAAACGCTTTGAGATAAGCAAAAGCAACAGCAACAACGGCAGCAGCAGCAGAAGCTTCCTTCAGGGTTTGCCCTTCTAGTTACACCGCCCCTCCCTCTGCCCTCTACACACACACACATAAACAAACAAGCGTAAAAGTCGTGTCGAAAAAACAGAGAGCGAGAGGAAGAGGAATGAAAGAGCGGCCACAACTTGACGCAGTTTATTATGTATAATATCATCTGTTTAATTGAATATTGTTGTTTACTCTTCATGCCACACACACACACATAGACACACAGAGTAGTCTGTGCCACAAGCAGTGGCAAATGAGGTTTTATGCGTTATTAGATTGCACCCGCTTCGTGAGCAGCATAATACACATATCTCACATATCAGATATGATATGAATGTGCAGCTTATAACTAATTGTAAAAGCTAAGGCACAACAATGCTGCATGACTGCAAGATACTCCATAAATACATATGTGATATAGCAGCTATAATTCACTATTCACACTGGCAACATCTTAATAAGTTAGAATTATAGCAAGAAGTGACGATAAGTTAAGGCTATAAAAATTAAATTTATAGTACTATGAAGTGAAGTCTCAATAAATTAGATAAATTTGGAATTCTCTATCAGAACTTTCTTAACTCTAAAGTTCCAACTTATCTTAAAGCAAGCATTTCAATTTGAAGCATATTTTCCAATCCAAATCAAAAAGTCACTTCAAATTTAGTGATATGTTACATAAATTTAGTAATACTTGAAACGAAGCTAGACATAAATATTTTTTTTAACACAGAAAGTAAAATTAAGTATGCAGCTTCCGATTTGGAAGATTTGAAGATGGGGATACAAATTTTATTTAACACAAAAAGGTAAAATTAAAAGGTATTTTATTTGTTTTGTTTGTTAACTTTGTTTATATACCTTTTAAGTTTTATTTTCTAAACTTTCTACGTATATGATATGTTTATTATTTTGTGCAGCTCTTACACTTTTATTTAGGTTTCCAAGACTTACATAAAACGCGCTTATTTGAATTATTTATATATACTACTTTAAGTCGGAAAACTAAAAGTAATCTTAATATTTTTTTATTGTATTTAACACAATCGAGAAAGCTGTGAGATACGGATCAAAAATAATATTAAAATATACCGAAGTATTTGGCATATTTATGAACTAAGTTGCTGTTGAATAAAAGATATATGAGAATCGTCAAAGAAATCGACTAGTAGTGTATATAATTTGAATTGCTTAAATTTGTTTTGTTTAGTGGAAAAACTGTTGCTCACCTTGAGAACAAAATGCTTTTATACTTGCTTAATATTAAATTGTGAATTTCAATTTGTTTTGCACTGTACAGATTTAAAAGCTGGTCAAAGGGGAGATTGCGATGTGCAAATGTCGTTTGTTGTTCTGCAGTGCTTTAAAGTGGCTTGTCATTCAGGGGTCACATTAGGTGACCCTCACACACACACACATTCAACACACACACACACACACACACACACACACACACACACACACACACACACACACACATACACATATGCAGTATGTATTACACGTACGTAAAGTGCAGAGCATACATTGTATGATACGTTCCAATAAGCTTGAAATGCGTTGCAACAATTCAAGCGACAGGATGCAAGATGCACGTTGCACGTGGCACGTTGGACGTTGCAGGATGCAGAATACCAAGAACGGAGCACGTACACCAACCGAGCTGAATGTCTGAGCCGGGATCTGTCATTCGATGCCACGTATGTAGGTATTCACTATCTGCCATAAGCTTGCTCGAATCGGATTCCAAAAGCATTTACTCACAATTGGCCAAAATGCATAGCAAGTATGGTTAGAGTATTGCTCGTGGTCTCTATTCATGTACTTCGCTATCCTTTTCACTTTCGAGTAAATAGGTTTATTTTGAAATCTGAAATTATTCTAGTTTCGAAATCAGAACTTTGCAACAATGAAATGAATATACAATGAATAAGCTATAACTAGATGAAATAAAGAAATATATAAAGAACACCGCAAGTAACTTTAATAAAATTTCATTCAATTGAATTGCCAACAAAAAAAACAGACTTTATGATTTTTAAAAATTTAGTTGGAAAACAAAACAAATTAAGAAGACAAGAGGTTGCTGCTGTTTGCAATCTGGTATGTTTGGTATTCTATGGTATATTTTGTATGTAATGGTTTATCGTTATACATTTTAGAATATCTGGTATGTTTGATATTTTATGGTATATTTTGTATGTAATGGTATATCGTTATAACTTTTAGAATATCTGGTATGTTTGGTATTCTATGGTATATTTTGTATGTAATGGTATATCGTTATAGCTTTTAAAATACCTTAGTATTTTATTTTATTATTAATTTAGTATTTTTTAATATGTCGGTATACCTGGAATGCAATACTTTAGTATATTGCACGGCATTTTATTTTGGTATATTTGAAAAGTAATATAATTTTCTGTTAACTATTTTGTTTTTATTAAACTCTTTTAACCGGTATCTTACAGTCAAGCCTAAACGCCTTTCTACTAACACTAAAATATTTTCTTTTCGTTTTAGAAACTTTAAAAAATAAAGTTTATTTCCTTTACTTCTCTTCCGATGCTTTTTAAATCACATTTTCCCATTCGAACGTTGTCAATGCCTGAACATTTGTTTGTTTGTTCAGTGCTGACTGGTAAAAAAAATTCCCCATTAAATTCTCAATTCTCGGGCATCTCGGAATCGTTTTGAACGAAAGGAGCCATGTCCAATCTGAGGCAGCCATGTGCCAGGGAGGCGACGAGCACTGCGAGCGCCAGAAGCGACAGCGAGTGTGGCGCTCTTCGATCGATCGAACACAACGATCACACTAGCCTACAAAGTCGAGGAAGCAGGTCACGCCCCCTGGCGCGTTTGGATCGTCTGCTACGTCGTTGGCTACCCGGCTACAATTATTTGCGTGGTCCCATTTCTCCCATTGATAGCAGCAGCAGCAGCCACAGCCGACCATCAGTGAATATCCCTAGAGCAGGACAATCGACCACCAGATTGCAGCAGGACACGAGGAACAGCGTCGCAATGGAGGTGACAGCATCGTCGTTGCCTGTGCGTAAGGATGGCGAAGTTGTGCTGGATGCGGGAATTGCCAAGTCGGAGTTCTGCATGAAGCTGGAGAAGTTGCTGCGTGCCAAGCTCATTGTCAAGGAGTAAATTAAAGTGCCGTCCATTTCTAAATGCCAATGCCAATAAATTGCAGTTAATAAACATTTTGAAGCCATGCCTGAGAAACACAGATGCGTTCGTTTATTATTATTATTATTAGCATTTACTGGGCACAACATTTCATGTTGAATTTAACTACTTGCGGTCCTTTAAGCGACGTCGGCGGCCCATCAATTCTCAATTCTCTGAGCTTAGTTGATTTATGCCCATTTAAGACAACAACAATGGACAGACAGACAGACAGTAATATTATTGTAATTATGTATTTATTATGACAATGCCTGCAGCATACACAAAAGAAAACGACAATAGTATCGCATATACATATAACATAGTATGCTGTTAAAGTCCTTTTGTTGAGCCAACAACAACAAAAAAGTAAATAAATAAACGATACATTAAATACACTAAGAAACAAAGAATAGTTGCCCCGAAAGCCAGCGACTACATTATACACTCTTGTTTATTATTCTCAAATAAATCGGAAAAGATAAACTTCAACTTAAGTATAAATAATTTAATAAGCGCTTGCCTTGAGTAAACTTAAATGTAAAGAATCTTGAACTCAAATACAGGTAGCAATAATTTGATAAGCCTACAGAAAGCTTTACAAAAAATACATTATTCAGAATAATAAGAAAATGTTAATTTTAAATTCTTATAATTCTAAAATGGAAACTAAAAAAAATATAAGAAAATTGTAATTTTGTATTATGCAAATAACTAATAATGGTAAAATAAAAATGCCATTAAATGAAAGTATTTTTAAATATAGAATACTGAGAGGGACAACTTAAATATAAAACCAATAATATAATATTTGAAAATTGTTTAGCGAAAATTAAAAAAAAATTATATCATTGTTATGAAAACTTTGAAATAAATAATAAAATTGTCACATTTTATAATGTAAATATTATTCTTATTATAAATAGCAATACTAATGAAATAATTTAACTTTTTAAATATATTCTTTTAATAGAATTTTTACTCAGAAGAGACTTAAATATAAATATGGAATTTCTAAACATATTTTTTCCCCAACTTTTAACTGCTTAGCTTAAACAGAAAATTGTTGTCAAGTGTTTTTGTATTAATTAATTTTTAATAGAATTCTCTCTTTTTATTTTGTTTTTTATTTCGACTTTTGAAAATAATTATCAAAGTTTGCATTTACCTTAAATATTTGTTAGCCAAGAGCAGCAAAAATTCAGCATAGCCAAAAACACAATTTAGAGTATTCGAGTGGCTGCAACAAGCGAGCCAGAAAATGTGTGCGTATGTGTATGTGTGTGTGTGTGTGTGTGCGTGTGTGTGTGTGTGTGCGTGTGTGTGTGTGTGTGTCTGTGAAAATGAATGGGGCAGCTTGTGATTTATGAGCATATGTGTGCTTGTGTGTAAGTGTGGGTGTGTGTGCTCCATTGGGAGCAGCTTCATGCAGTTTCAATATATCAATACTATATATGCAAGCATAGGCAATATATCAATCAATCAAGACGCTAACAAAAGGCTAAGAGCGGAGCGTGTTAAATGGCAATTGTGGTCGCGATTGAAACCGCTGCGCTTAATTGAAGGGCTCATTAAAAATAATTTCGCAAATAATGGTGCAAAATGTTGCTGGGCAGATACATTACCAATTATTGCAATTATGAAATGGCAAATTGTTGGTGGCCATCTAAAATGGCCCAAAAATTAGTTGACAGGCGCATTCCCTCGGCGATTTGTTGGGTCTGTGTCCCATGGAAAAGTTGTTAATCAGTCGAATGGCCAACAACAGCAGCAACAACAACAACTTGAGGTTCTATACTCGTAATTAAAAAAGCAAAAAGAAAATAAAAAGCAGAAACTGAAGTGGCTCAACCACAGGGGACAAGAAGAGTTCCCAGTTCGATGTCCCCGATTGCAGCCACTCAGCAAGTTGATTGTGCGACAAATTGACGTAGAAGAGAAGCGCAGGCGACTCTACAATCGATTTAATTCCCTAGCTAGCTCTCTCTCGCTCTCGTTCTCGCTCTAATCTATTATCATAATGCTATATTTCAGAAATCTCTTATGCTAAAGTGAAAATCATACTTGTGACATTGTATTTGGATGGCTAGAGCATTGAAGTGTTGCTTCTCTGTGTGTGTGTGTGTGTGTGCAGAAGGACTCTGACCTGTGCAAACTGACAACAACATTACGCATACGCCCCCTGGTCCACAGTCCACCGTCCAACCGCAAAGCAACTCTCAACGCATAGCTCGTTAAGAGGCTATGGGTGTGGTTTTTCTATCTGTGTGTGTGTGTGTGTGTGTGTAGAGATGCTTTCTCTCTTTCCTTTCCTTGTATGTGTGTGTGTGTGTGTGCTCTTGGGACCCCTAATAATTTGCTGGCTGAGCACTTGACTTGCGTCGTTTACATGACCATTAATGTGACTTTTGCCAACGCAGCTGCCTCACTGCCTGCTCACCGCATGTCCTTGTGGCTGCTGAATGTGCGCCTTGGGAAACAACAACCGACAACAGACAACAACTAGAAACTGTAGTAGGTAGCCTGACTGACTGACTGACCACAGTTGGACCAAGCACACGATGAGAGCGGCCCCCGAGTAATTCAATGGTTTGTTACTTTCATATTGATTGTGACAACAGAAACTGTTGCCTACTTTTCGGCATCCATCCACTTCACATGCTAATATTTACACAACTATGTATATAAGTGCTCCTTTGTGTGGTCCAAGGGTGTGTGCGTGTGTCTATGTGTGTGTGCACAACACAAACACAAATGCATGGCAATTTATTTTTAAATTACGACAAATTGTTCACAGAGAGTATTCACAAAAAAAAAAAGGGTTTCTCGTTCACATCAATTGATAAACGAGCCGAGGATTATTCTTGCAATTAGCAGCGTGGCCCGCAAAGCCTTTTGGCTAATTAAAAAACATACACAAACAAATTCGTATACCTTTATAGCATTTTATTATAGTATTTATTTTCATATGTATTTCGATTTGGTTTTCCGTTTTATTTGAGGGATAAAAATTGTACATTAAATTTTGCTTTGGGTTATTCAAGTGATGCTGTTTTTTTTTGGAGCATAAAATACGTTATTCTTTTTGTTATTAGAAATATGCATGTGTATTTGAGAATTTATTATTTTGGAAGTAGAGAATTGCTTATGTTAATTAATTAATTAAGTCTTAGCCCAAAAAGTGAAATATTATTATTATCATATTTATGTATATAACGCTAAATTGTTGACTATTTTGGTTTCGATTTTTTGAGTATTTTTGGTTAAATCGCCGCAATATTTGGGCAACAATTTGTTTTATTTTTGTTTGGATTTTTGATTTTTGGTGGGTGAGTGTTGTTGTTGTTGTGTGGTTGCTTATGTGGTGCAACTGTGTGCTGTTTGTTTGGTGGTTTATTAATGAAATGTTACTTTTGCAGAGGCGCCTTTGATATGTTTATGTTTTTTTTTTTGGTTTTTTTGTTTTTGTTTTTAGTCGAGAAAATATGAGCTAACAACTTGTTATATATTATTTATCCGTATATATAAAGTAAAGTATATATATTTTATAAGTCAAGATGAGTTCAATATCTATATTAATATTATATATATGTAGATTTTAGTTGATATTTACGAATTACTTTTGATATCAATTTCAAGAGAGACAAGTTAAGAATTGTAATTGTAAATTGTTGTTGTCATCAAATTGAATTATTTGTATTAGTTATTAGCATTAATTTCGTTTTTGATTTCAATTTCAATTTCTTTTTGATAAAGTAATTGTAAATTTTGTTTATTTCTGTATTTGCTTGTTTTTATAAGTTTTCTGTTAATTTATTGATAATACTTAAGTGCCATCAACATTGTTCACGCTTCAATCGTAGCTCAGCGATACTGTTGACTTGGGCGTCGGCAGCGGCGATGTGGTGTTCTCCTCCTCATCATCGTTCTCCTGCGAATCCTCTGGCTCGCCAAGTGCGTGAACAAACTCATAGAAATCGATGCGTCCATCGCCATCCACATCCACCTCCTTGATCATGTCCTCAACTAAGCGGGGAATGGGGGAAGGAACTGTTCGAAATATTCGTTGATGAAATGCGCGCATTGAATACTTACTGTCCTCTTCGTCGAGATCCTCGCCCAGGCATTGGAGCACCGCCCGCAAATCGGAGGCCGTGATATAGCCGCGATTGTGCTTGTCAAAGACACGGAAGGCATCGCGCAATTCACGCTCCTCCTGATCCGCTGACGACAGTCCAGATTTATCCTCATACGTCATGTTGGACAATATATCCACGAATTCCTCAAAGCTAACGTTGCCGTCACCTAAGCGAGAAGGGAGTAGGAAAGAGATGGAGAGGAATAATGCAAAGAAAAACGCAGCAAATGGAACACATAGGAGAAGCCAACTGAAAATAATATATACAGCTGTATCTCGCTTAACGGCCACACAAAATTGTACTCTTAAGCGCAAGAGACTTTAAATGCAGCAACACAGTAATTTTCGGCGTAGTCTAAGTTTTATATTTAGACCATAAAGTAAACTGAAATGTGCTCCTAAGTAAATATCTTGCTTAAGTGCCTCACAAGAGGCTCTTAACCTAAAGTTCTTCATGTGAGCTACAGCACTTTTCAGTGTTTTCAAGTCTTAATGTGTTGTTTACATTTTCTCTTTACGTAAGTGAATAACTTGTAGAACTCGAATTCAATTTTCAACTTTTAATGCAACTTGTAATATCTATGTACTTAAAAGCAGTGACAGCTAAGCAAATTGTGCTGCCGCTAAGCGAGATATGCTTGACAGTTGTACGCACCATCCACATCGATCTCCTGCAGCATCTCCTGCAGCTCCTCAACGCGTGCGAATTGCCCCAGCGATCGCATCACGGTGCCCAGCTCCTCCTTGGTTATGCAGCCATCGCCATCCTTGTCAAAGAGACGAAATGCCTCGCGAAATTCTACGAGAGATGAGGCTAAGCTCCAGAGCTGCGAAAACGGGTTCGATTGTTATCTGGCTACTCACCACGCATTTGACCCTTGGAGATGCAACGACGCTTGTCCAGCGCATCCGCATCCGTCTCACCATGGCAAGCATCGACGGCATAGGAGCTGGCACGTTGCGAGAATTGACGTGTTTTCGTTTTGCGTTTGCTGCGCAATGTGTCACCGCTGCCGTCGCCAGTTGAATGTAGTCCTCCATCACCGCCACCGCCACTGCCACCGCTTACTGCTCGTACACTTAACGCTGCCTTGGCGGGCGCACGTCGCATGGACAGCTGCTCATAGTCATCGTAGTCCTCATCCTCATCTTCGTCTTCGTCTTCGTCTTCGTCTTCATCCTCATCGTAGTCATCCGCCTCGTCGTCGTTGTCGTTGTCGTTGTACTGCTCATAGACCACTTGATCGACGAGATTGCGTTGCGCATAGCTGATGCGAGTGCTGGTGCCGCCTGCTTCGCATGAGCTCGAATCCGTGTCTGCATCGGATGCGTTTCCATGACTGCGTTGCTGTTGCTGCTGCTGCTGCTGCTGCTGCTGTTGTTGTGTTGTCACTTTCTTGCGTTGCCTTTGCCGTCGTTGTGTTGTTGTTGTTGTTGCTTGTTGTTGTTGCTGTGCTTCACTTGTGCTGTGCGCTGTTTGTGCAGTCAACTGCTGTTGCTCCTCAACCTGCTGCTGCTGCTGCTGCTCCTGGTCATCATCGTCTGCACCACCTGTCGTCATCTGCTCCTCGTCGGGTTCATCACCGCTGAGTGTTGCGTTTCTCGTCTGCACACCCAGCACAGCAGATAACACAATTGTCAAATGGAAATATATATATTTGAGTGGGTCAAGGGCCAAAAGAAAATATATATGTATAACTAAGCAAGAAAACTGAAAGACGAAATTAAAAATAAAATTTTATTTGGTATATCGATATAGTACCACATTCAAAATATACCATAGACGGCACAATATATCAGATTGTCGGCCAAAGCATCTGAGACCCCTAGTAAGTAGGCTTTTAAGCCCATACAAAAGTATTTTTTTAATAACATCCACAATTTTTATCTGATCGCAACCAAATTTTCAGAAATCATAAATACTATTGTTATTATTATATGTACCAAAATTCGCAGCTCCAGCTTTAAAATTACGCTTGTTATTCTATTTTATTTGATTTGCGGGGGCGGAAGTGGGCGTGGCAAAAATTTGAAACAAACTTGATCTGCGTGCAAACATAACAAATGCTGTCGAAAAAAATTATAGCTCTATCTCTTATAGTCTCTGAGATCTAGGTGTTTATATGGACAGACAGACAGACGAACATGGCTATATCGTCTCGGCTGTTGACGCTGATCAAGAATATATATACTTTATAGGGTCGGAGATGCCTCCTTCGACCTGTTACATACATTTCCTGCCGGAATAAAGTTATAATACCCTTCTACCCTGTGGGTAGCGGGTATAAAAAGAGGGGAAAAGTACAGTTAAGTGTGCTAACGAAATAATGCGGTATTCCCTTAAAAATATACCAAGTTAATGTTGCAAAAATAAACAAAAACAAAGTCATTAATTGGTTCAAAAATATACTTCAATATTCAAAATATACAATATTGTTAACCAAAGAAAAAATATGTCTAAACCTTCATTTGGTATAATAATTTACTACTACATTATAAATATACCAAAATATACTAGAATGTGATCCAAATCAATTGGAACCTGGGAAATATGTATTTAAACAAGAAAAAAAACGAAGCTGAAAAATAAAAAAAAATGTATCCAAGAGCCAAACTAAGATTGCCAAGTCTAAATTTAAGCAAGCAAAAGTTAAAAACTAGGCTCAACTAGGTCAAAGTTACCAGCTGAGCTCATGCTACAAAATTATTGCTTGCTGAGAGGGCGTGGCAATATTCAAAGTGTTAATTGAGTAATATTTTAATTGCGATAACTTTTATAATCGTTTGGCGAATATTCAAGTTTTAAATAATAATATTTTATGTAATGCTGACTTTCGGTACAAAAAACAACTAATTTATGGTTTTCCCCTTTTAAATTTAATAAATTATTTATGCACCTATTTTTATTTGATTTCAAATTTAATGAGATTCGACAATAATTTTAAATTCCATTGAGTATAGTAATTGTTTGTAAATTAAATGAATTAAATGAAATGTGCACTTACATTTCACTAAATAAATACAAAAGAAATAAAACCATTGTAGTTGGAAAATTGAATTCAATAAGAATTGAAACAAAACTTACCATTAGCTGCCTCAGCTCGCGGGCAATCGTTGAACCAGTTAAAAACTTATTAACTGCCGTAAAAAGCCGTTTTCCTTCCAATGTGGCGGCCTTTGCTTTGCAATCGATTTCGAATCCTGTTTTTGATTGCTGTTGCTGTTGTTTTTGTTGTCGCTGCTGTTGCTGCTGCTGTTGTTAATTGCCTGCAGCTTTAATTGTCAATTGTTGGCGCACATGCAAATTTTGCAATTAAACGCATTTGCTGTAGCGAGTTGCCTGTGAGAATGTAAAATGGGTTTGAAATTTGATAATTAAACAATTTGCTCGCTGCATGCAAAATTCAATTGGCGACACACACAATCGTTCAATTGCTATTTCTATATGTGTATCTGTATGTGTGTGTGTTCACATTAAATTTCCCTTTCGCACTTTGCATTTACAATTGGCACGTTTCTAATTTTGAGAGGGAACTGGGGGGGGGGGGGGGGCGAGGGGTGCTCTAACGATTGCTACGTGCCCGCATTCTACGGTTGACTCAACATTCCATTCGTATTCGAGTCCATTTACCTGCCCATGCTAATCAGGCAGTCATCATGCAAATTTCTCTACTTCTCTCATAAATGGACAACACATTTAAACCCGAGCGGGAGGAAGAGAGAGAGAGAGAGAGAGAGAGAGAGAGGGCGTGAGGAACGTTGACAGTTTTAGAGTGATGTGAATGCAATGAGGATGCCGAGAATGATGCTACGATGATGGTTGGCTGTCAACCACACAGTTTTAGTGCAGCTAATTTGATGCTTCACTGCAGCTCGATTTTGGAGAAGGAAGCTCACATTATCCACCCACACACACACACACACACACCAACATAAAGCACATTTGGCAGGCATAATCATGCTGTGAATCGCATTCGACCACCGCTTGCCAAATGCAGCAATGCTGGGTTTTATCACGGCTTATCTGTTTTAAATGTGTGTGTTTTTGCATGCGTCCAGAAACGCTTTAAAGTTTAAACATTTAAAGATCGAACTATTTGCTTACTTTAATGTTGTTTAACAGCTAGCCTGAAGGCCTTTGACGTTCTTGCTTATCTCATTGCAATAATGAAATTCTATTGCTTATTTTCTTAAAATAATAATTATAATAGTTTTATAGCAATGATGCTTCCTTTATTTATTTTTGAGAGTTACATTGCAAAATTGTTGGGCATAGAGTGCCAAACAAATACTGTTTAATAATGCTTTTATTTGAGTCATCTGTCAATTTGCTGTTTACGAATGCAGAAGCGTCAGACAAAAAAAAAAAGCATTTTTCCAATATGCAATTCATAATTTATTATATTGCCATGTTCCTGCTTTAAAATGATTTAATCTCTCATTTTTTGGCATTGCAAAAAAGTCTTGCAAAAGTATTATATTTCAACAGTTGAAAAATGTTGAAATCTCAGCCGATTACCTTAAGTATTGCTGAATTGCTGAATTAATTCCTTTAGCGATTTCTGTGGCACCTCTGAATAAGTTAATTAGTTCCAGAGAT
Organism: Drosophila niveifrons; assembly: GCA_035046325.1. Classification (NCBI taxonomy): domain Eukaryota; kingdom Metazoa; phylum Arthropoda; class Insecta; order Diptera; family Drosophilidae; genus Drosophila; species Drosophila niveifrons. Next base: position 4,715,848 of record JAWNOC010000063.1, on the reverse strand, counting down.
GCTGTTGTTTTTTTGTTGTTAGCTTAAAATGTTTCGGCGGATTCAAGGAAATTCGTATAATAATTATCTTTTATTTTTGAAAAAAAAAGCATTTGCAAGAAATAAATAAGCACATTATACGATGGTCACTTTGAGTAGTTCGCTATGTGGTGATGAGTATGGATTTCATGCTGACTCGTTGTGTCGAATGTTCATAATCCCTAAATCACTCCTTCCATGCCCTTGCTCTCCCCCTTTTTCTATCTCTCGCAGTCTGTGCATTTTCGAGTCATCCAACAAGTTGTTTTCGAGGATAATCTTCAGTTGCATGTTAAGTCCTGGCTGCTTAGCAGCCTTAGACAATGACTTGGCACGTTCTGTTAATGTGTTTAATCTACGTGACACAACGAAGCCAGCGAGAGTCTTGGGGGAACGCACACACACACAGACACACACACACACACACAGGCACACACACACTCAGCTGTGTGGAGTGCTGTAGCTGTCAACGCGTTGCACAGGGCGTATGTGTAATATGCCAAGACTGACGGCCAACAAGCAGCCATAAATGTTGGCATACTGATTGTGATTGATGTGCTGCCTGCTCTCAAGATCTTTCTACACACTGAGCAGGCTCTGCTTGAATGCCCCAATAGAAGTGTGTGTTTGATTTTTTTGTTGTGTTCATTTTACAGTAACTAGTAAAAGCCTTCACATTTGTAATCTTTTTTTTTTACTTTTTTATATCTGCATCTAATATTTTGCAAAAACATGGAGCAAAAGAACAATGTAAAGTTGCTCATCAAGAAGTTCGAGAGCATGAACTTCGGGAAGGTTCATATTGCGGGTGCACCAAAGGAATGGTATCTGAGTGGAAGCAGTGGACGAGTGGCCGAGGCTATTGCCAGATTGGAGCTCATCTCATGGTTGGACAGCGATGAGCAGCTAAATAGCTCAACACTAAAAATCTTAAGCAGCTGCTCAAGTTTAACTTTCGGTAATTATTTACACTCTGAATTTTAGAGAGCTCTCTATATTTCCATATGCATTCTCTCTCTCTCTTTCTCTCTTTCAGATAACAAGAAATTGCGTCTCATCAAAAGCTGCCCTGGTAATCTTGGCAAATTTTCGCTTGGTTCGAAATTTTAATCATAAATTGGCCGCCACGGTTTTTAATTTTTACCCCTTTGGCTTCATTTTGTATAAATTTAAGTAGTTATATAAGTGCGAAATGCATCGCTTGAATAAAAAACAAGTAAGAAAGCTACAGTCGAGTGTGCTCGACTGTGAGATACCCGCTACCCATTTTGAATAAAAGCAAATTATTGCGGTATTATTTTCAAAATATACCAACAAATACTGCAAAATGCTAAAAATATACCAAATGGTATATTTGGTATAACGATGTATTACTAACATTCAAAATATACCATAGACGGCAAAATATACCAGATTGTCGGCCAAAGCATTTGAGACCCCTAGTATGTAGGCGTTTTAGCCCATACAAAAGTATTTCTTTAATAACTTCCACAATTTTTATCTGATCTTAACCAAATTTTCAGGAATCATAAATAGTAATGTTATTATTATACACACCAAAATTCGCGACTCCAGCTTTATTATTACGTTTGTTTTTCGATTTTTTCTGATTTACGGGGGCGGAAGTGGGCGTGGCAAAAATTTGAAACAAACTTGATCTGAGTGCAAACATAACAAATGCTGTCGAAAAAAATTATAGCTCTATCTCTCATAGTCTCTGAGATCTAGGTGTTCGTACGGACAGACGGACAGACGAACATGGCTATATCGTCTCGGCTGTTGACGCTGATCAAGAATATATATACTTTATATGATCGGAGATGCCTCCTTCTACCTGTTACATACATTTCCTGCCGGCACAAAGTTATAATACCCATAGGGTATGGGAAGCGGGTATAAAAAGGATAATCGGATGGAAGGCGAACACAACGCGTCATCCAATTTTAAAGCAGAGTGCCTAAGGAAATGGCAGGAAAAGTGGGACTTATCTGGCAAGGGCCGCTGGACCTACGGATCCTAGAAAGGGATCGGGCACACAAGAGAAGCGGAGGGGAGTGATCTCCCGTCAAGGTCTTGTGAAGCAATACCTCACGGCAGTACCGCGAGAACTTCCTTGACATCCTTTATAATGTATATTTTATCTTATATCGTATATCTCTTGATCTCTATTTTAACTACTTTAGATTAATTATACTGTACTATACACACTAGTCATACTGAATAAAAAAATAAAAAAATACACACACTCAGCTGTGTGGAGTGCTGTAGCTGTCAACGCGTTGCACAGGGCGTATGTGTAATATGCCAAGACTGACGGCCAACAAGCAGCCATAAATGTTGGCATGCTGATTGTGATTGATGTGCTGCCTGCTTTCAAGATCTCTCTACACACTGAGCAGGCTCTGCTTAAATGCCTCAATAGAAGTGTGTGTTTGATTTTTTGTTGTGTTCATTTTACAGTAACTAGTAAAAGTCTTTACACATGTAATCTTTTTTTTACTTTTTTATAATAATAATAATTTAATATTTTGCAAAACCATGGAGCAAAACAACAATGTAAAGTTGCTCATCAAGAAGTTCGAGAGCATGAAAATCGGGAAGGTTCATATTGCGGGTGCACCAAAGGAATGGTATCTGAGTGGAAGCAGTGGGCGAGTGGCCGAGGCTATTGCCAGATTGGAGCACAATATCTATCCATTTTCGATGGACACGATTGCCAGCAAATCGCATTGGGATGAGAACACACGTCGCTGGATGCGTGTGCTGAAGGAGAAGATGCTGCTGCATGTGCGTGAGCAGCTGGAGAGGCACGACATGCTGCTGGAAGAGAAGATAGATGAGCATATTGACCAAGAGATGGAGCCGCAGGATCAGCAACTAGAGCTCATCTCATGGTTGGACAGCGATGAGCAGCTAAACAGCTTAACACTAAAAAACTCGAGCAGCTGCTCGATTTCAAGTGATGACATAACTTTCGGTAATTATTTACACTCCGAAATTGAGAGAGCTCTCTATATTTCAATATGCATTCTCTCTTTCTCTCTAACAGATAACAAGAAATTGCGTCTCGTCGATAACAAGAAATTGCGTCTCATCAAAAGCTGCCCTGGTAATCTTGGCAAATTTACGATTGGTTCGAAATCTTAAGCATAAATTGGCCGCCACGATTTTTTATTTTTACCCCTTTGGCTTCATTTTGTACAAATTTAAGTAGTTATATAAGTGCGAAATGCAACGCTTGAATAAAAAAAATAGCAGCCAGCAAAACTTTAATGAACTTTGTGTCGAGATGGGTAAAAAGGTGCACTGGAGTGAAAGACATTAAGCATATGAAAGCAGCCAACAAAGTGGTTCTATGTGGTTGACTAGCAGATGCTCTTGAAGTTGGCTTTAATTGTGCTTTCTGTGCTTAAAGAAATCTCTCAATTTTGCTTTAAAACGAATTAGTTTTTGCTGTTGCTAAGACTAAAACTAGCCAGATTTTTAGGTAGCCCATAAGGTTTTCTTTCTGTTTGCTAAAACTAGCTGGAACTATTTTGTATATACTATTGTCATAAAATAACTTAGCTTGCAATATTCTTAATTTTTTTGCTTAGCTGGAATTAGTACAAGAACAACTATTAAATACATATGTAGATGTTACCTTTAACAATGGTAAAAATTGTGAATATTGAATATTGATTTATTTAAGGTTAACAATTTGGCATATTTTTACTTCAAGCTTAACTACACTTTTTATATAGAATTGGAATGCATTGAATGGACCCCATTAACATTTTAAAGAATAGTTGCCCAAAAATTGCAGCAAACTGGAATGGCATGCATTGCATCACTCTTTAGGATGCTATAAAATATCTAGCAGAAATAAGTGAAATGCAGACGCAGGCAAAAATGGAAATAAGAAGGAATTGCAAAAGGGAGAGAGAGTGAAAGAAAAAATAGAAGGAGAATTCGCAAAGATGTTCGCAATTTTTCGGCTCGTCTGGCATTTTTTTATTTCTCTCTCTCTCTCACTCTCTGTTTTTCTGCCTCTCTTCTCTCTCTCTCTCTCTCTCTCTCTCTTATTTTTGTTGTTGACTGTGGGTCAATGTTAAATTGCATTTCAATTGGTTGTGCGCACAATTTGCAGCATATTTCACTTCGCAAACATTTTTGCCACCTCGCCAAAGGATGCTACAGGACATCATCATCATCATCACAAGCCTGAGCATCATTATCAGCACACACACAATAAAATGCCTGCGTGCATCCTAAAGAACGGAAGGATGTGACCAAACATGGTTTCACATGCAGCAGCAGCTGTTGCCCCTTGAGCGGGAAGCGGGCGGGCAAAACCGCAAAATAAATGGCCATAAGGAAGTGCAGTGTGAGAAGAGTCGAGTCGAGTCCATGGTCGAGAGGTCAGAACCAGGCTTCACAGACGAAAGGTGACAGATTTGCCAGGCAACAGCATGCTCAAGAAATTTCATATTTATTTTCACTTCGAGCTGCTCTGCTGGCTCTTTGACAGCATGCTGCCAACGATAACGATGATGTTGATGCTGAATTGCTATGATGGATTTGCATAGTCGAGCAGCAAATAATAATGATCATATTGGTCGTTCAGCTGTCAAAAATAAAAAATCTACAGTAGAGTGTGCTTCACTCTGCAATGCCTGCGTTGTGTTGTCAATGAAAACAAACGTTACCAAATTATTGTTAAGTAATACTAAATGCACATCCCAAAAAAATACGAAGATATTCCAACCAAAATCTATATTTAGTATATTGACAAACTTTTGAAATATGTATACCATAAAATACAAAACATAAATTGAAAATTTCCACCAAAGCAATTATTTAAATAAATATACTATATTTGGTATATCTGTATGGCGAAATATACCAAATATACCAAAGAATATGAGAAACTAAAAACTATTAAGACCCAATAACTGTATAAGATTTTTTTGCGTGTCTAAAGCAAACTTGATCAGCGAGGTGTTCATTTGGACCGACATAGATTTATGGTTTATTTTATTTACAAAATTAGAATACCCTTCTACTCGATGGGTAGCGGGTATAATAAAACCTCTGAGGTACTTTGCATTTATTGCGCTGATTCTCGACGATTAAATCATTATCATGATGGTGATGATGTTGATGATGATGATGACCATGTAACAACAACTTTTAACTCAGCTCAGCTTGCAATTCCAATTTGCATTTCACACCCGCCCGCACACACACCCGCCCGCACACACACACACACACACACACACAAACACAGACACAGAGTTTTCACCTTTAGGTGAATTTTATGACAACGCTGCCGAAAAAAAACAACAAAATGTTCAGCTCTCTGTTGACGGCGTGCTGGAAAAGTTGTCAGGCAACTGACATGAAATAAATGAAGACATCGCTGACATGCCACTCCCTCACTCCCTCACACCTCTCTCTCCCTCCACCGCCCCACATTGTTTCCTCCGCCCACGCTGCCTAACTAACACCCTGACACTTGCGCTGTCAGCTCTAATGCGCTTTGCATAACTTTGTCAGGCGGCAGTTGATTTGTTTATTAGCAGCAGCAGCAACTCGTCGAAATTGAAGCCTGCTGGCTGAAAGTTGCACGTTGCAAGTGCCAAGTGGCAAGTGGCAAGTTGATAGTTAAAGCCAGCTGCAAACGGCGGCTCAAACTCCAACTGATGTGCACTTTGATAAATGAAATGAAAAGTTGAAGCGCAAAAAATAGTTGTGCACTGCATTTTGAAGAGTTTTAGCTGCAACTGCAACACGTACTTGCAACACTTGCCGCCTCCTATTGTGATATCAAAGTGAATGCGAAACTCTTTAATTTCGATGGCAAACGAAATCAGCTGAATGCAGCTTGCTGCAGGTTGCATGCCACATGCAGTATGTCGAATGCGGTTGACCACATCAGTGTGTGTGTGTGTGTGTGTGTGTGCAGCCACAACCGCACGAATATCACACGAATCGCAGCAGGCAGTAAAAAAGCCGCAACTGTTTTTGGCGCCCATTTTATTGTTTAATTTGAATTGTTGAGGCTCCGTCGTCGTCGTCGTTGAAATGGCGAAAAAGGATGGGCTATGACCACAAAGTAGTAAATCAGTTAGCGATTTTTGCAGCTGCAACATTTGTAGGTCCCATTTGCTGCCGGCAAATGCTTATGGTTGTCATACTTGGCGTATGCGTAATTCGGCAATGCGGAGCAGTAGAGAAGAGAAGAGTATGGCATAAAACCGAAAATGTAAATATGAACGCAGAAAAGTTTACGCATTTCCAACGCATAAATCACACACACAAAAACAAACGGCAGCAAAAACACACAAATACAAACACGAAAATAGCGTGTATGATGGTGTGTGGGTGTGTGTATGTGGCACAACTTTTGTGGGTAACGCCCTCGAGGAACGTCCAGTTTCAGCGTGCAACACGTAAATTTTGGGGCATAAAATTTTAACAACTCGAGCGAAGCACAAAACAAAGCCAAGTAAATAAAACAATGTCCATGCTCGTGTGCTCGTGGTCCTCTCTCTTTCCTACACTATATCTGTCACTCTCTCTCTGTCTTTCTATCTTTTCCTCTCTCTATCTTTCGCTATGTAACTTTCCCTCTTCATGTTGCTATACGCGTGGCATACTAAGTTGTTTTTGCACATGACTCGACCAACAAAACTTAAAAACTTCATTACAAAAAAAAAAAAACAAAATAAAATCAATGACTTTTTTCTTGACAAACAAATGTAATGAAGTCACTGTATATATTATTTTAGATTTTAATTGGAACTTATAAACAATATCTACCAATATTTTTCTCAACTGTTCAAACAAACTTAAATATGAAATTTAATTGAATTTATTAAGATGTATCACTGAATATAGTATATATCATACCAAATAAGAAATTCATGTAATAAATTTTAAAACAAATGTCATCTAAATTCATTAAATTACATACATTTTTTAAAATGCATTTTGTATTATTCCATGCATTTAATTAACTTGAAATTGTTTTAACACATATGTATAAGCTAATTGTTTGTCATTAATTCCAATTATTTGCTCAGTCATGATTACAACTTTAATATGGTATTTCATTTAAATTTAAGTTACAGAATTATTTCAATCAACATTTGATTTTATTTCAATTAAAAATCATTAAATTAAAGACTAGTATTCAAACACGCTCGCATTCATTCTCTATTCAAAAGGTTTGCTTGCTTTCGTTCACACACATTTCACATGATGACCTGCAAGTATTTTGCTATCCACAAACAAAATGGACAGCTAGCAAATACGAACAGCATAGCTAATGATAAATATAATCGAATGTCGAGATCATGTGTGTGTGTGTGTGTGTGTGTGTGTGTGTGTGTGTGTGTGTGTTGCTGGATTTGTGCGTCCGATTATGACATTTGTTGCATTGTCCTTCAGCCGGTGTTATTTACAGCAGCAAATGCAACCGAATAGAAGTGACGAGTATTGCTTTTATCTGTTTGTGACATCGTCACAGAGGTGGAGTAATTTACCTGCATTGAACTGCCAATAATTAATATGCAAAAATTTGTTACGAAGGCGTGAACATGTGTGCCACAATGTATACAACTCTAATTTGTATTCGAGAGTTTACATTTTTGAAGGGTATTGATTAGTTATATAAGAAAATCTTTTGTATGGAAAAAATGTCTGCTTTGTTACAATAAAATCTTAGCTGCTTTAGTAATCTGGTATATATTAAGTTCTCTATTTAATATATGATACTATATTAATGCTTTGGTATATTGGTATATTTTGATATACCAATATTTAGTATATTTCTTATAAAATATTCATGCAGCTTATAAATTTAATAAAAAAGAGTTAGAGTATTGTTTTTGTTTTATAAAAACCATGCTCAATGTGCTGTAACTATTTAAATATTTTAAATTATAATGTTGTTCTCATTTTCTTGCAATTTATATAGTCGTTTAATGCTATTGCATGTCTCTCGTTTTCATTTGCAAATGCAACTAATGCTTTCAATAAATCTGAGTGTAGAACGCTTCGCTTTTTATAGCCAGCAATTTAGAGCAAGTCCAAAGTAAGCTAACTGCAATCAAAGTAGTAGCAAGAAAAGTAAAGTTCCCTTGGCAGCAAAAGTAGTCAGTGCACATATCGCAAAAGAAATTTTGCTTTCAGCTGGAACGCACAATTAGCCATTCGCAAAGGAAAAGTTGGGCGAAAACTTGTATTCGGGACTTTTCTTTGTGCATTCCACATTCAACATTCGACATTCTCAATTCCATGCTCTGTTTGCAATTGCAATAAAATTCTTTAGTAGAGAATTGCGAACACAAACTGAAATTGCAAGTTTTTGCGGCAACTAAAGGCACAAGGGTCAAGGCCGGCTGCGTTTATTGAATTCAGCATCCAGAGCTCAGTACTTGGCCATCGTCTCAACGCTTGCCTCGTGCTTAATGGCAATGGTCTCAGCCACACGTCGTCCATTGATCAGCAATGTAAGCACCTTGGCCACCTTCTTCTTCTTCTTCACTGGCAACTCTGATGTTTCGCTCATTTTTTGAGCCTTGCCCGTCCCATTGCCAGTCAGCTGTTCGAACATCTTAATCAATTGGCGCACATTGCTGGGGCGAGTTTCCGAATTAGACATAATAAATTTGTTGAAAATTTGGCTAAAATTTTCTAATCCACAAAACAATTTAAAGGACACTTGAAATTTTGATGGCCTTTATAAAACACAACAATATACACTTCTATATTTACTATGAAGAGTGCATTTAACAATTTTTGAGAAAAGTACTACAACTGTAGTAGAAAATGACTACAAAAAGTTCAACGCCTACAATTTCACAATATTGAATTTTCATTTGAAATTTACTTTCGTTACGCCCGAACAATCAATAGTTGAACAATGTTTACGCCTATGTCTAGACCTTTTGAAATAAAAATAAAAAGAAAGCTTTGGATTTAGACTTGAGCAAGTTTATGGGATAATTGAGAACAAGACTTTTCTTCACTTCATCGATTTGAGTCCATGTGCTTTAATTTAAAACAATACAAAACAAAACTCGTTTGCTTGTAAATCATTGAAGTGTAATTCACATGTTGAGTCAGCTTATTTGTGGCTAAGAGAAAATCGTTGCTTTGCTTGCCAATAACAAAACCAGCAAAAAAAGGTAAAATAAAAGGAAATATGGCAAAATAAATAAATGAAAATTGTGCAGATTTTCGATATTGAGCAAAATCAGGGAGAAACTGGGCTGGACATTTTATTTAATTTTACAACTGGTTTTCCACAGATATTTTTCCATTTGTGCTGCACAAATTGCGAAATTGCCAAGAGCGAAAGAGTGCAAGAGCAATTATAAATAATTTAATAAAGCACAATTCAATAGTTTGAAATGGCTTTGACATATTTATTTCCACTTCATTTACAGCTATCAATTGTAAATAACAATTACCAATTCATCGCCATGCGATTGAAATGTCTCTCCTCTTCATTTTTTTTTGTTTTGTTTTTGTATTCTGCTGTGTAATGCAATTATTGCATTGCTGTAATTTGTGTATTACACGAAATTGATTTAAAAAAAGTTTCCGATTCACAACACTTACACGAAAAATAGAAAAGCATAAAAATTAAAGTTCAATAAGCAATAGGTAAGTAAGTAAATCTAATTGATGGAATAAGTAGATTCTCTAATCAGAATTAGTGAGCATTAAAATCACAGTCTTTCATTTAAACTAACTAAATGGATTAAAAAAAATGCGAAAAAACAAAGTGAGTTTAAAATGAAAGTGAATGAAAAGCATACAAGTGTAAATGTAAATGTTTAACAGAGTGTTTAAGCTGTTTTTCTTTTTTTTTTTTTATTTGTTTAGTTTTTTTTTTGTTTTTGCTGCACAGCACTCAACAATTACAACAGTTCACACTTACTACTACAAAAATGTTATGTGTACCGTCAGCAAACTTTATTCTGTCTCAAATTCTCCCTTTTACATGCTATCTCTGCTCTCTCCCTCTGTGTTTTGTAGCTAAGCACCAGGCATTAATTTATAATAAATTACACTTAAAGTTAACTAAATGGTGCCAACAAATGGCAAATTATGTGAAGGGCCGTTGGCAACACGGGGAGGATGAGAAGGTGTCTGCTTCAGATGGGTAGTCAGAACATTTAGAACATTAATACACACACACACACACCGAACACTCGAACACACACATGAACACACTTAAGCGCATACAGAGACACACGTTACTTAAAGGGCTTACAACAACAACGGCAGGCAAAAGAAAACTAAACGGCAAAACAACGAAAAAAAAAAATAAAAATATAAAAACTTTTAAGCATTCCCCCGATAAAAACGATAGACTAAATTGTACCCTTTAAATACCTTTAGGTTTGAACTGGCTTAAAAAATAATATGCTGCTGTTATCAGCTTCATAATTCCAATATAAATCAATATTTACATTACTTTGCAAACGTGCAAAGCTGAAGTAGTATTCGATTTGCCAAAAATCATTGCATACTTTTAAGCGCACTTTAATTTCTCCTCAAAATAAGTTTATGAAAAAGCATAGCATACTTTTAAGCACACTTTTAATTGCTCTGCAAAAATTAAGTATACGAACGAATAAATGCTTTGCCTAATGAATATTTTGATCTAATGATAATTTAAGTAATTTAGAATAGTTTTTTTATTTGAAAATTAATTAAAAGTTGCTTTAAATATATGTATTATATGTTTATTTATTAGTATTATTAAAGCAAATCTGAAGTTGCTATGTTGAAGACCTTTATTTTTTTTCACTATCAAAGTTCACACATTGCATATACCTGCTATGCTGTGCAGTACAGGGTATAGAGTAAAGGGAACCCATCAAAACTTTGTCGCTCTTGTTGAGCTGACTTTACATATGTTAGAGCACACAAACATCTATACTATAGCGTATACTATATGCATGGCTCTGTCTGTATATGCATGTGTGTGTGTGTGTGTGTGTGTATGAGTGTGTGTGTGTGCTGTCCCTTTATGGTAGCTGAGCGTTGCCTTTAAGCCTTTTATTTGTCGACGTCACAGTGTAACCGACAGCGGCTTACAACCTGCACCGCTTTCCCCCGCTGCCAACAAAACTTTCCCACACACACGCACAGAGAGAGAGAGAGAGAGAGAGAGAGAGAGAGAGAGAGAGAGGGCGAGAGAGAGATAGGGATACAGTGAAAGACATTTCTGGATTTGCATTTTCCGCGCCTCATCTATTTTACGTATTCATCGCCTTATTTGCATGCGTTTTATTCTCGGCTCGTTATTTGTTGTGCACACACATACACACACACACACATGTACATACATTCAAAGGCGACACAAAGTTATGTCCTTTTTAGTCCCTCGTTTTTTTTTTTTTGTTGTTTTGCTTCATTTTTTTTTGTTTTTTTATTACACTTACAAACTGACAGGCTTTTGGCAAGTGGATTTGTCGCGTCACATCGCAAAAAGCAGCTGAAAAGCATAGAACCAGCAGCAAACAGAAACACAGAATGAATACTCGCTCGGCACATGAATGTTTGCAAATGCTCACGAGTGGCTTATTTTGATGTTGACATTTATGTGCACTTGTTGAACGGAGGAGGAGAGGCGAACACCGAAAAAGAGAGATCAAACGGAACGAAGTGCTACTTGGCTCACGAGTATCTTGACATCTCTTGATGTTCTTCAGTTGCCAAAGAGAGAGAGAAAGAGAGCGAGCAAGAGCACCAATTCATTGTGAAGCATATCGAATTGATAGCAATCATATTCATAATTGGAATTCATGATTGCCTTTCTTATACTATTTCTTGTTACAGTCTAGTTTGATTCAGTTAACTGTTTTAAATCGTTTAATGCCAACTTTATGCGAAATAGATTTATGAATCAGTTTTAAGATGAATTCAAAATGAAAGATCACAAAAGCGAGTGCGTGAGTCTAGCGTGAATTGTCGTTTTGCAGACGCCTGCTATACGATAGCGTTACCACTTTGATCGAGTCCATGAAACGATCCATGCACTGGATGAGGCAACGCTCCTCGGTTCTGGCCAGTGAGACGTCTGGTTTCTCAATGCATTTCTTAATGCAATTCACGGTGATCTTCTTGACCATTTGCTGGCCAATGGCCACAGCAATCTGTTGGCGAATTTGGTGAAGTTGCGGCACATCATTTACCATTGCAATTGCTCTCACTCTGTGTTTTGTGTTGGTCTAAAATATGTTTCGTTTGTTGTGTGTATTGTTTGAATTCACTGAGCAAGCTCAGCTGTGGTTAGAGTATAAATTCAATTAACTGGCAACTAGAATTTCCCTTTCTTTTCTTTTGAGAATTCTGAGCAATTTCATTCATTTCTTATGCATGCAAATCTCAACGGTCTCAAAGTGCAGTTTATTTACGTAAGCAATGAACAAACCTGGCAAATCGGCATCTGCATTTCTTTTAGTATCTATCGATACTGCGAGTATTAATAATAGACAGGAAATTGTCATTTTCCTGTCGTACGCTGACATCTGAATACTCACGACTGACGACTGACATCTGACTTCTGACTTCTCAGACAAAACAAACTCAGCGCCAGCATCGCCATGGGGTGCAAAGCAGTCAGCAAATATGATTACCTGTTACATTGACAGTTATTACCCTTGGTAAGTGAGGTGAAGTGCGGTTGACTGAGTGCCTCGTTGAGCCATACATAATTGAACCTGGGTTGAAACTCTCAGTCAAATTCATAAGCACACCAAAATACTCACACTCAAGACGCGTTGGCGTTGCCCTAATCGATTGTGTTGGTGGGTGGAATCATAATGTTGAGGGAATTATGAGACTGAGAGATACCCTATGAAGTGTTTATAGTATATTAGACAATATTTTGAGAATTTATAAAGCTATTATAAATTTAAATATTATATAGAAAAAGATTGAACGCTTTATTTAAAATGGTAAAAATATATTTTGAAATTTCTTGTTTTCTTGTTTCTTTACAAATTTATTAAATAATGTTCCCTACATCTACAGCAATCTTTATTTTTTATTGTACAAATATTTTGCCAATAAAGTGCTCCAAAAAGTAAACAAAAGACTGCAGCAAATCCAAATAAACCCATGTTATAGAGTCAGCGTATTTTTTTTGTTTGTGTACACATAAGACATTAATGTATTTTCCCTTTAGAGCACATCGAAATGAACTCAGTGTAATGTGCATAGCACAGTTTTTGGGCTGAGGATTCGCATTACAAACACACTTCGTAAGTGGCATTCGAAAACGTTGCCCTGATAATCCAAACAAACAGCCAAAAGCTGAGCTGGGCCTTTTGTTTGTCTTGCGCATTACAAAGATGATGAGATTTTTTTTTTAATAGATAAACATTTTATGGAGTTTGTCTTGACTTGGCTTGAAAATCCGTTCGATATATGCATGGGTAGTATATACTATATATATTTATCTATCGATTTCGGGCAATCTATAAAGTTAACTAAAACAAAATTGTCAGCTAACCACACCCACTGTTTGTTGCAACCAGGGGCCAGAGCAATCTAACCGCTGCTTCCACTTCCACTTCCACTTCCGCTGCTGCTTCCTGTGAGCCATCGCTCTCCCTTGCGCCTTGTGCCTTGTGCCAGGGTCAGGTCTTCGTTAGCCACTTGGATTACACTTGGCCAAAATATTGTCGTATGTTTCGCTTATTTTGTTGTTGTCTTTCTTGTTGTTTTTGCTGCTGCATTTTTTGCAAAAAACAGTTCGTTTTTGTTGTTGTTGCTGTTTTGCCAAACGACGCGCAAACAATGGCAGGCAACATTGTGGAAGAGGAGAACGGAGAGCGGATGAGGGGTTACGGGTTACGGGTGGCAAGGGGATTGCCTGCCACATGGACATGCAAGGCCATGATGCTCAGTTTGCAACAAAGCTCCCTCGCAAGTCGCACCCTGCAAGCCACCCGCTTGACACTTTCACTTCACCCCCCCTTCCCACTAGCCACGTGCCCCTTCGCAGCACTTCGAGTCCGTCATTGTGTTGCAGTTTTTGCGCTTTTGTATACGTAACTGCCTGTCGCAATTTTGGGGGCGACCAGCTTCTGGTGCTGCTGCTGCTGTTCACCTGGACAGCCAGACAGCAAGATGTGATATAGGATATAGGATATGGGATATGGAATGCTGGCAGATATGGGATATGCGAGATGTTAGCTGGGTGACAGTTGACAGCTTATGCACGTATTGCATAACACACACACACACACATATATATATAGAAAAGTATAACCTAGGACAGATCAGCTGCAACAGCAGTAATGCTCAACTCTGAACGAGATTATAGCTACTATATCAATTTCTCTTCTCAGCTGTTTTTTTTTGGGTTGCATCAATGTAAAGTTATGCACTTAATCAACTTGATGATGCCAAAAAAGTGACGACGAGTGAGCTGTAAAGAGAAGAAGAGAGCGAGAGAGAGGGGGGGAATGAAGGGAAACAAGCGGAAGGACTAAAAGTATCTCATGTGAAAAGTTTTTGCAGTCATTTGTTGTTGCTACTGCTGCTGCTGCTGCTATAGAAAATTTTTCTACTTTGCTGCTTTTCAGTCAGTCAAGTGAAATATTTGTTGCACGCCAGAGAAGCCAACAGCATGTGTGTGAGTGTGTGTGTGTGTGTGTCCGTGTGTGTGTGCAAGTGTAAATTATGCAGTCTGAAGAAACTTGCTACATGATCCAATTCATTAAATGAAAATTATATTTATGATTTAAATTGCATTTTCGCTCGCTTGTCAGTGACAGGCAAATTGTCCCCAGACACTCGCTCTCTCTCTTTTGCAGCTGTGTGTGTGTGTGGGTGTGTGTGTGTGTGTGTGTGTGTGTGTGTGTGTGTGTGTATGCGGGCTGTGTGTGTGTGTGTGTGCGATGCGTAGCTGCTGCAACACAAAGCAATATCATTTTGATTCAGATTAAGTGCCATTTTCATATCTTCAACATGAAATCAGCTTAAAGTTTTTGCGTTGACTTCGATTCCAACAACGCAACTCGATTATAAAATACCCTATTAATTCGCTTTAATGCTCAAATAATAATACAACTTTTGCACAAGAAAAGCAAAAATAAAATATACATTCAGAATGCATTAATTTGCAAAAGAATTTGTCAAATGGCGCCACAAATCGGTTTAACTTAGTCAAGTTATTTCGCAGAAGCGTGACAGCGAGTCCTTCAACAGCTTGTCACTGGATCTGCCCTGATGCCATTATGGCATATATAGCCGACGCTAACCGATTGGTATGCAATTAACTGTAATCAAAGCTGGAAAGCTTTTGCTGAGCTGCCGCCACTCTGTGTGTCTTTTTCAAAATCAAATTGAATGCTCGCTTCTTACTTCCTCCTTCCTTCCCAAGAGCTCAAGAATCAGCATGCCAGTTTTAAGGTTGAAAGCATTTTGTGTCCCTCTTCCCCAAATTTGACATCAAGATACGCGAGGTTGAAGGTTCTCATTCCCTTGGCTCTTGCCAACAGACACCAAAACCAAAAACAAAAAAAAAAAGGTCTGAGTTGCTGCCCAGCAGCACTCAGACTCAGACTGCGACTTTCAAAGCTATGCGAGCGGCAGCCCACAAGCATCCCAAAGAAACTGAGCAAACAAATTTAATAAGCGTAGCAGGCAGCAACAACAACAACAGCAATAAGACGAAGTGGCAGACGAGAAGCAAAGGCAAAGTTTCAAGTGCGACCACGCCCAGTGTTTTGAGTGGTGCCAAATTCAACCACCGCCTTCCCCTCCCTTTCCATCTTTCATCTACCTACCCGCCATGTGCGTCATTTCATAATCAAAATACATTCGTAAATTTAGCGGAAATTGTTTTTGTTTTGTTTCGCAAAGTCAACGGCGACGGTGATGGCAAAGCACAAGAAAGCTGCCAAGTCTTAGCGGCCAGCAGCCAAAAATGCTGAACTGAAAAGTGGAGAAAAGGAAGCGGCGGCGGCGGCGGCGGCGGCAGCAATAATAACAATTGAAAAAGGTTGCCAAGGGTGAAGGCAAAAGGCTGAGCGCTAAGAACCATTTTCATGTTGCAAATTGCAAAATGAATGAACAAAAGTGACCTAAAGCCGATTGACACACAACTGATTGGCATCTTTCTGAGCTGGCAGTTGCCAGTTGCCATTTCCGCTTCCGTTTCCGTTTCCACTTTTCATTGCAAACTGACAAACTGCCAAGAAGCAGCGTCTGACGATCACAGCTCCTCTAATGCCAGCTACTCCTATTTGTCATTGGCAACGGTCTCTCACTCTCACTCTCCTCTCTCTCTCACACTCTTCTCTCCGACTCTCTCTATCCCTGTTTCTGTTTCTGTCTCACCACTCTCCTCAGCTATTTGTTCCTTTTGCAGATGATTAATGTGACAGGCATTTGAGTGTCATGTAATTGCTTTGGCCAAACAACTCTTAACTACACGCACCTCACACACACACACACACACACACACGAACAAACAAAATGAAAACAAACTACACTCATATCTCTGGCTCTAGGCATTTCGCATTTCCGGTCGCCATATCTATTTTGTTAATTGCTTCCGCTTGCGAAGCTTTTTTCGTTTTGTTTATTGCCTGACTTTTTGAGTCCTTTGCTGTTGCCACTGTTGCATTAATGCATTAAAAAAAACGAAAAACACAGCAAGAGTTCAAAGCACTAGTTTGTTTATTTTTCATTTTGTCAAGGACATTTTGATGTGAGTGTGTGTGTGTGTGTGTGCGTGTGTTTGTTGATTCACGCAACTGTGAAAAGAAATTGTTGTGGAACCTTGACAAATACACATGTCGCATCTCTTTTGGGGGCGAAGCTAAGTTCAAGCACAACTGCAAGACTAAAAAAAAACAAACGAAAAGGAAAAGAAAAAAAACGCTGAAAAGGGAGCACACACAAAACACACATTCGTTTCTCAAGTGTCCCATAAGTATGCTACAGAAAATGTATTTTCTTTTTTTTTTTGTCCCAAAAGTCGAGCACCTTGGTACTAACTGTTAAGGCTGGCAATTAACACGATAACTGATTGTATTTCAGCATCCAACAAAAATCTCTATATAATACTTTATACGGACATTGCTTGGGTTTAATTTTTAATTACGGGACTTGTGGCAACAAATTTTTCTGTGGTAGCATTCCAGCTAATTGCCTATTTCTCTTATTTTATTTTTTGCCTTTATGGACTTT
This sequence comes from Drosophila niveifrons, assembly GCA_035046325.1. Classification (NCBI taxonomy): domain Eukaryota; kingdom Metazoa; phylum Arthropoda; class Insecta; order Diptera; family Drosophilidae; genus Drosophila; species Drosophila niveifrons. Next base: position 4,698,616 of record JAWNOC010000063.1, on the reverse strand, counting down.
GTACTCTCAGTGGAGGCAAAAGATTTGTGGTTTTGACAGCTACCGAGAGTAAAACTTTTCAATTTAATAAGTCCACAAATAATTAACTTTTTGGGCTTTGACATCGAGTCAAAAAACCTTTACAACGCCTCATCAAAACGAGCGCCGGAAAACAGAGAACGGAAAACAGAAAACCATAGACGAGAGACCCAAAACGTTTTTCTAGCAATTCAACATATGTAACAAACATATTTATATCGTATTATGCCCCCAGGGAAGCTTAAATATTTATACATTTTGACGAACGTGTTGTGCCGTAACGTTCTCGATACATAAATAAATATTTATTATATTCTTATTATAAATATTAAATATTTACTCAAGCGAAAAAATATTCCAATCGTTTGAACTTCGAAATATTAACAGAAGACTTCGATCATATTGATGAGTGATTGAGACTGTGACTTACCTTCAAGTTAATGATGCTACCAACTGCATTGGTACGTCAACGATTTTTATCTTACTATATATCTTCAGATTCACGTGCTGCTCTTTCTCTCTAAAAAAAGGAGTTACAAAAAACAATAACAATTATACATAAATCAGCTGTATAAAGTTTACTAGGTCAAAAATGCCGCACAACACTGCGTATGCAGCAAATTTTAACATCGCTTTTCTTCTCTTTTTTTTTTTGTTGTTTATCTTTGTCACGTTTACTTTCTCGTCCCACTCACAAAAGCAAGCACTTAAAAAAAAATAAATTGGTCAAGTTTTTGTTTATCTCGGCCGTCTTTCGTACGTGTGCAATAAGCAAGCACTTCGAAATATCTGAAATTCGTTGAACTCACAACAAAAAAGTGCATCACACTGGGCTCTTCACGGAAAACAACCAAATGGACGCGTCCAAGGATGACAAGCAAACTAACTGTCAATACGGCAAACTTGGCCGATGGCGTTGACAGTGTGACCATTTCGCTGTAATGCAAATTTGCCAAAATGCCGTTATTTGGCACATTTTCAAGGGGTGTTCTGATATTCTGCAATTCAAATAATAACGTACCAAATTAAATTGAAATTTAATTTATTTGCAACTAATTACACTTCATTTGACTGTAGTTTATTATTTTAAAAAATATGTTTTTTCGCTAAAAAATTAAAACGAAAAACTAAGCATAATTTTTAAGCAATGATTTTGAAAACTTGAAATATTTTGAATACGTGGAAAATATTTTAATGAAATTATGTTCATAGTATTCATTACGTATGAAATAATGCGTAAGAAAAATTATTTGGTAATTTGTTAATAAAAAGAATAAATATTGCAAAATTCGACAGTATCGAAGCGAAATACAATTCAAGAATACGTTAAAAAATACTGCATTTTATATAATGCACTATTTTACACCAAAAGAAATACCAAACTGTCAAAGGCGGCATGCCGTTATCGATACACTCAATTCAACTTTATTTTTATCGCACATAGTTATCGATAGCGATGGACTTACCGCATTCAGCTCGACCATGATACGGAATGTTGTGGTGGGCATATCTGGAGGCGTGGACAGCGCTGTCAGCGCACATCTGCTGAAGGAGCGCGGCTACAATGTGCTCGGCATATTCATGCGCAACTGGGACGAGCACGACGAAGCCGGACATTGCAGCGGGGAACAGGATCTGAAAGATGCAACTTGGGCATGCAACAAGCTGCAAATCGAGTTGCGCGAAGTCAACTATGTGAAACAATACTGGACGGCGGTGTTTAGCCAATTCCTCGATGATTACCAACTTGGACTGACGCCCAATCCTGACATATTGTGCAACAAGTATATTAAATTCGATCTGTTTCACAAGCACGCACTGGACACCCTGAAATATGATGCTGTGGCCACTGGACACTATGCGCGCAATAGCCTAGGTAACTTTCTGGAGCAGTGCAAACCCGAAGATACAGCGCAGCATGCGCGTTTGCTTATACCTGCTGACACCTTCAAGGATCAGACCTTTTTCCTGGCTGGCATCGCACAGAAAACACTGCAACGCACCATGTTTCCTCTTGGGGAGTTGCAAAAGTCCGAGGTCAAGCAGTTGGCCAAACGTATAGGTCTGCAACGGCTGGCGGAGAAGCGCGAAAGCACGGGCATCTGTTTCGTGGGCAAGCGTGACTTCAAATCCTTTATACGCGAGGTGAGCATGGCGGGAAACCTTTGGAATAGACGATAACCAAGTGATTACTAACTTTATGTGTTGTGCAGTATATTACCTCCAAGCCGGGTCATTTTGTGGATTTGGATAGCGGTGCTGTTGTGGGCCATCACGAGGGCATTCATCAGTGGACCGTGGGACAGCGTTGTCGTCTAAGTTCCTATCTGCAGCCATATTTTGTGGCTCGCAAAGATGCCGCTAGCAATACGATCTATGTGGCCGCTGGCCACGATCATGCTGCGCTCCACTGCACCCGTTTTCACATTGGTGACATTAACTGGCTGTGCCACCGATCCAGACAGCAATTGGACACAAATGGTAGTTTGCGTTGCCGCTTTCGATTTCAGCACACGAAGCCCCTTGTTGACTGCCAGCTGCTGCATTCCAGTGTCGTACAACTGGATGCGCCACTGCGCGCCATCACTCCGGGCCAATATGCGGTCTTCTACGACGACGTTGCCTGCCTAGGAGCTGCCCGCATTCAGCAAGCCGAGCCACTGCAGCAAACGGAGCTGCAAATCGCAAGAGAACAACTGTAGCATTTAGACACTTTTTAAATGAAATATAATGTCGATAATTACACCTACGTTTACTGCCACCTTGTAATGCATAAATAAGTAATGAGGTTGCAATTCATTTTTGTTGTCATCATCGGCATTATGCAATATTAGTTAAATATATAAATAGAATATTTATATTGTACATGACTTTTTAAATGATGAGTTAAATTCTTCACAATGTTAATTATATGTGTAAATAATGCAAATATATTTATTGAATGTTTTAATTCAATGTATTTAAAGTGTGCTGATATTTTGGGACTGCTTTTTAATGGAATACTATTACGAACTGTTTTTAGAAATCAAAGAATAACTTGTTTATATTATGAAATATTTTAAATATCGTGATAAAATTATATTTAAATATCGCAATTTGCTTATATCTTGAAATTATATAGAATTCTTCTTTCTTCTTCACATAATATAATGAAATGCACACAACAATCAAATACATTTATTAAAAGTAGCCACAAATACTGTGAGATAATTAAAAATGCTTCTTTGGAAGAAGGCAAATCTTTTTGCTGCTACTCAAGAAATTGATGAGATTAATTTAGTTAGTGCAGTTACAATGAATCCTCTTGGAGTTGAACATATATACAGAATACTCGACCTGCATTTCTGGAAGCCAGTAAAATAATTTAAAATAAAATTTCTTTAAGATAAACACACGTTGTACTATATTTAAAGTCCGCATTTCACACAATTTCAATACAAATGCAGCGCACCACTTACAAACTAATACTATATATGTATTTTCATTTCTTAAGCACAATCTAAATAATGTATTGATGTTATAATTGTATTTTTGTTTTGTTAAATGTCCGTTTTACACAAATATCAATCGGATTTGCTTATTTGCAATAGTTCTAAATAAAAAAAATATATGTATAGACTATGATAATAAAAACAATTTGTCGTTCATAAATTAGCTTAATGTTAAATTGTTAGATTAGTCGGATTTGGATAATTAAATTGGCTTACAAGTCTAGAGTTTAATAGGTCTATGTTAGAGTTGAATAGATTTCAAGTCAAGAGCACGGTCAACGCATCTAGAAATCGAGTTAAATCGCTCTGTCGCAACTGAACAATGGACGGCTCAAAGAAATCCTGCAACAAACTAGTCTTGCTCTTCTGCGCCGCCTGGTCGAATGCCTTGCCAAAGAAGTTCTTTGGCGAATCCTCGCGCACTGGCGCAATCCCCACAAGCAGGCACATGCCCTGTGCCGCATCGAGCGGACAGGTGGCAATCAATGGCAAATCCGGTGCTTGTCGGGCTCGCGTCGTTGCCACATGGCCGTGCAGTACAAACTTGGCCAGCAATGCCAGCGCATAGGGATAGGAGAAGAAGGCGTGCTCCTCCTGCAGCACATAGTAGAAAAACGATCCCGTCGAGTGCACCTGATGCGCCTCCAGGCAGCTCTGCACCTGTCGAAAGATGGCCGCATGCAATAGCTTAGCATTATCAATGCCAGCATTGAGTAGCTGTTTGTGTTGGCGCGTCAATGCGTCCGAGGCCTCCATGAAGCAATCCTCGGGTGTCTTGTGCTTCTTAATCGATTGCAGTATCGCCAGCAGAGCATACACATAATCGGCGGCCGCATATCGACTGCGATAACCATAGCTGAGGGTGAACGTGCCATAGACAATGTCTGGGATGGCATATTTCTCGGCTAGCTGCTCCACCATGGTGTAGAACTCTTTGCGCAGCACCAAATCCATGGCACTGTAAGTCTGACGGGCATGGACGAGAGGTAATCCCATCTCCACAAGCAGCTCATGCAGCCGTTTCTCGCCACGCAACGTCCACAACTTAAGCTGGCAGGCGGAGTACCGTGAATAGCTAGCAACAAAAGCAAAGAAGTTGTGATCACAATTAATTAAAAATCTAGAATTGGTTTGTGTCTTCGTTAAGCACTGGTTGGAATACATGCTTATAGTTTCTTTGTCTTTGCGACAAGGTGTTCAAGTGGTAAGTTTTGTGTACTATAGAATTGAATTGTCAATTACGAATAATAATAAATATTTTAGTTAAGAGCTGTCTATGTTAAGCTAAGTAAAATATAAATCATAAAACAGGTCATCTTGTTATTATATATAAAAACTTAGGAGGATGTGTCTTCACTTACCGCATGGACTCGGTGACTGTCCAGTGACGATAGAGCACCAAATGCAGATCATTCTCAAAGGTAATCTTCGACGCGCTCATAGTGTTTTGATCGTTTGTCTTATTGGTCAGACGCGACACATGAGACTGTATGTGCTCCAACTCAAGCGTGTAAGCACCACTCTCAATCTTGCCCAGCAGCAACTGCTCACTGATGCCCACTATGGCCCACCACAACAGATCCATGTTGTCCTTGGAGAGCTTCCAAGCCAGCTCAAAGATAAGCAATGCTGTCGACCGGCCATAGTAGCTAAATTGTGTATAATCGAACATGATGCGATCTCTTTCCAGTTCCCATTGACGCCGCGCCCGCTGTCGCATCACCCGCCGCTCGTGCCGCTCCAGACGACTCAGTTTGGGCGCACGTCGCCGTTCCACAGCATTGCCACTATCAGCATCGTCATCCGATTCGCCAGCACCGCTGTCTTCGTGCTCATCGCCGTCTTGCTCCACGTCCTCGTCGTCATCGTCTTCGCCATCCGAGTCATAAAAGATGCTCTCAAACGCTGGTATGTTCTCCTCCAGCGCTGGATCTCCCAACAGGCAAACCTGACGATCGCTATACACATTGCACACATCAAAGGGTCGATGCGAGTCGCAAATGTAGAATGTGACATCCTCGGCGGGCTGCAGTAGCTCCACAATGTCCACACAGCCGCCACAGTTGACAAGGAGCACGTATTTTACATCGCCCTGATGCTCGTTGTATGCACGCCGCAGTCCCGTTAAGCCCATGATGGGCACCACAGTGTAGAGCATGTGATCATATTTGAAGAGGGATTGCAAAATTTTGCTGGCACAAATCGCATCCACATCATAGTTGACAATGATGAGGATGCGTTTGCCAATCAGTTGTCGATAAAAGTCATTCTTCAGATCCTGTATGAACATCTTACACACAAACACAGATACACAATACAAAAATTGCAAGTGTAAAACAAATGGCGACACAAAAACAAGATCTCCAATGGCAAAAAAAAAAAAAACAAAACAATAAGTTCTTTTTTCGCAATTGTCGTTGTTTAAGGCAATTGTTGATTGTGTTTATTGATTGGTAGTGGCACTTAATTGGCCCTTATTGCGCGTTGCATTGTTGCTCAGTTTCTGCTGCTGATTGCACTTTCTAATTGAAAAAAAAAACACTGAACTCTTTTAAGGCTCTGCATGCTCCAACACACACAGCTGCGGCATCGAATTAAGGCGGGAAACTGTCGCAGCTGAGCCAGCTGATCGGCATGCTTGTAACGCGCCCTGCGAATGGCAAACTGATGACTAGGGTTAATATATATAGTAATCGATCGTTGCTGCACAGCTTCTAATATTTAATTTACTTTATTTAATTTCAAAAACATTTTCAATATTTCGTGTTGGTTAATAAATATATATAATAAATTATTATAGTGCCAAAAAGTAAATAAATAAAACTAAAATAACATAAGCTTCAAGCAGAGCTGCCGATAGATGTTACAGACGGCTCAGCCGTTAACAGATTTGCCGTTGTGAATGGCAAATTGCTTAACAGTGTTATTGTTAGCTGTCGAATTAACCGATATCAAACGTGACGGCGCATGCTAGAAACACATGCGGCAAATATAAATTTTGTTATAAAATTTGTTTCGCAAATATTTCAGTACAATGTCGCAAAATAACAACAGCAACAACAACAAGTGTAAGCGCAAGATATTAACACAGCGGCATGCATGCTCTAGAATGAATTTTCTATACCAGGCGGCCAATCTTATGGCGCACAACAACAATAACACGTTGGCCGCCTACTACGGCAAATTGTGTCGCAATGTCGGCACTAAAACGCTGATGCACATGTAAGTAATGTCCTGCAACAACTCTTAAAGCTACTTGCAACTTATCTTATGTGTTTGTGCAGGTCGCCAGCATTGAAGCGCACATTGTGCAAACGCTGTTCGCTTCCCTTGCTGCCAGGAGTGAATACAACGCTGGAGCTAGACAAGAAGCCAGAAGAGGATACATCCTTGGATAAGGAGAAAGAGAAGACGCCAATTAAGAGGAGTCGTCGACGTAGAGCAAAGGATAAGCCGGATGGAGCTGCTTCCATCGACGAGCAAACCAAGCTGCAACTCGAGTGCAGCTTGTGCCAAGCGAAGCGTCGCTTCCAGCTGAACACAAACAATGAATGCTGGCTGGAGAGTGCGGCAGCAATTGTCCAAACTGTCACAGTAAACAAGCAATCAGCAGAGGAACGCCCAGAGTTGTGATAAGCACAGGCCAAATCACTTGGATGGCTTATCTTTCACAAGAGAGGCACGTGCGATTGAACTCAGTGATAAGGAGCAGCAAGATAATCGTACATCGACTGTTCAACAGCGTCCCTTTGGACTGTATCAGTCGGTCAGTGTTCTGTTGGTCATCATGCTGAGCTGCAGACATCTGATTGGCCAGTTGCGCCACGCGAGCAACAACAGCGGCCGACGAATTACAGCCAAAATCTTGGATCAGCGCTATATTGAATTAAGACCAGCCAACAACGAGCGTCCGTTAAAGTTTCCTAGCATTTGGTTGCGCGACAATTGCCAATGCTCCAAATGCTTTCATGGTGCGACACGAGCACGCAAAAGCCACTGGGAACGTGGTCCATTGTCGCATGCCGCTGCCCAGGCTGTACATTATGATGAGCAGCGCCAACAGCTTGTGATCAATTGGCATGATGCTCACAACTCTAGCTACGATCTGGAATGGCTTCAGCAACGTGACTTCAGTCCAGAGGCAAGGCAGCGGTATCTTTCGGAGGTCTATAAGCCCACCATGCAGCTATGGGGCAAGTCACAGTTTGGTGAGGTGACTCGCGAATTTCGCTATGCGGATGTCATGGCGCAGGATACAGTATTGTGCGCCTGGCTAGAGGCTTTGGCTGTTCAGGGTTTTGCGTTGTTGCGTGAGGCGCCCAACGATGTGCAGGTGGCGCGTCAGCTGGCCGAACGCATTGGTTACATCAAGCGCACCACATACGGGTAATTTAATAGTTTATTGAGTTTGATTCCATTTATTAACTTGCTTTTTACTGCAGCGATGTATTTGAGGTCAAGTCCAAACCCAATGCCGGCAACTATGCGTATCTGATGACTCCGCTGCCGATGCACACAGACATGCCGTACTATGAGTACAAGGCGGGAATTAATATACTGCACACTTTGGTGCAGTCTGAGTCACCGGGTGGTGCCAACACCATGACCGATGGCTTCTTTGTGGCCCAGCGGTTGCACAAGGAATTCCCCAAGTACTATGAGCTTTTGCGCAGCGTGCCCGTCAACTGGTATGACATTGGACATGATGGCGATGCAGGCAAACCATTCCATAGTCTGTGGCGAGCACCAGTCATCTGCTTGGATGTCGATGGGCAATTCGCACGCATCAATCAAAACACAACGAAACGTGACAGTCGATTTACTGTGCCGCTTGAACTCGTTGTGGATTGGTATGAAGCCTACGATAAATTTCTACAGCTGGTGCACGAGGAGTCGGTGCAGTTTAAAACGCGGGCGGGCGATGTCTTTGTGTTCAACAATCTTCGAATGCTGCATGGACGCACTGCCTACGAGGATTCCCCACAAAATAAACGCCATTTGGTGGGCGCCTATGTGGACTGGGATATTATTTATTCGAAACTGCGTACGCTCAAGTTTCCAAATGCCAAGGATTAGTAATTTGTATATTGTATGAAAGACTTGCGTAAATACAGCTTCTATTATTTTAGATTTTAAAATTGAAGTGACTTATTTAAAATTCAAATTGCTGCCGCCTTTGCTTAAGTGAACGCCAAATTTGGCAGCCCTGGTAAAAAGCCATTCGCACATATTCGCGTATATTAGTATTTATCGAAACAAATATATTCGCAAAAACTGCAAAAATTCAGCTTATTAAATAACAAACAAGTAAGAAAGCTACAGTCGAGTGTGCTCGACTGTGAGATACCCGCTACCCATTTTGAATAAATGCAAAATATTGCGGTATTATTTTCAAAATATACCAAAATACTGCAAAATACTAAAAATATACCAAATATACGATTTCTGTATATTTTTAGTATTTAGTATAATACTACTTTCAAAATATACCGTAGGCGGCATAATATACCGGATTGTCGGCCAAAGCAACTGTGACCCTTAGTAAGTAGACGTTTTAGCCCATACAAAAGAATTTCTTTAATAACATCCACAACTTTTATCTGATTGCATCTAAATTTTCAGAAATCATAAAAAAAAAAAATTTAAAACAAACTTGATCTGCGTGCAAACATAACAAATGCTGTCGAAAAAAAATTATTGCTCTATCTCTTATAGTCTCTGAGATCCAGTGTTTCAGACGGACATGGCTAGATCGTCTCGGCTGTTGACGCTGATCAAGAATATATATACTTTATAGGGTCGGAGATGCCTCCTTCGACCTGTTACATACATTTCCTGCCGGCACAAAGTTATAATACCCTTCTACCCTATGGGTAGCGGGTATAAAAATAAAATTTTCGAATTTATTTGCAATTATTACATGTTGTTTTCTTGTTGGCCGTGTGGTATATTTTGAGTCGTAAAATGGTATATTTTAATTCGTAGATTGCGGTCACCCTGTGCGCAACATAACATCTCTAAGCCAAATAATGTGTGTTTGGCTCACACAAAAACAAAAAATTTAATTTGTGTCTGAAATGCAGTGCTATTGCATATTCTAAAAGTGCTCTAAATCAAAAACAACAACGCAAAGTGGTGTGGGTTAATGTGCAGTGAGTGAGTTAGTGAGTGTGTGCGTGCAATGATGCCCTATAATGCGCGTGTCGGTGGCGGCAGCAATGCCATGGCACGTGAATACGCCGGAGGAAGTATCAATGGCATTTTGCGCAAAACCGGATCCGCTGCAATGGCAGCTGGAGCCAACAATGGTGCCAACGGGGCTTCTACGGCGTATGGTGGGGCGGCTACTGCTGCTGGCGCCGCTGGCGCAGATGCACGCCAACCCGCTGTGGAGCTGCTCGTGTTTGGCTATGCCTGCAAAATATTCCGTGATGATGAGAAAGCTCGCGAGATGGATCAAGGCAAACAGCTGATACCCTGGATGGGCGATGTAAATCTCAAAATAGACAGGTTAATAATTGTTGCCTGCCTGCCAATCAATTAGCGCTAAACTTAATTATACTACTACTACTACTACTACTTACTACATACATATATTACGATAATACCACACATACAATACCAAATGCAATGCTAAATGTATGTGTATGTGCAACTAACCAATACCAACAACGATACCTTGGATTACACACATTGCTAATGTAGTGAGATGTCCACGAAGAATAACAACAACATATGTATAGTTTTGGCTAGCCTGGCACAGTGTGTCTTCCTCTCTTTTTCCCATCTAACATTTGTACGAGAACAAGAACAGGAATACCCTGTGACATCACACATGCATATGTCCTGTTCTAAGGCTGTTCTCAATCTATTCAAACTTAACCCGACCCCACAGACTTAAATACCAAAAAAAAGTATATAGTTTGTTAACAATAGTATTTGCTGGGCTGCAATTCAGTTATGACTATTTTTGGATGTTGTTCATTGGAGCAAGAACTGAGTGGGCGGCGCTGGGGATTGACGATGAAACTGTTTTCACTTTGTATTGTAATAACAGCTCTTTTCAGTGCTTCTCAAACTGTAATATTTCTTACAAACATCTTAATTTTAAACTGTAATTGTAAAACAGTTAACTTTTTTATAGCAACCGGAGCGGTATGTATAAATGATTAAGACTTCATTAATTATAAAAAAAAATTATCAAAAAAAAACAAAAAAAAAAAACAAAAATCTACTATATTATAAATACAAACAATTTATTTAACTGGCGTGAAGAACATTTCTCGAGATGCATTTAATTTCGATTTCAATGACAACATATACTTTAAACATTATATATTTTTATTTATGATTTGTGCGTGTGTTTTCTATATATATATATATATTTATATGTGTGTGTGTGTGTGTATGATGATTTATGGCTTCGTCTTCGAGCGACCGTAACAATCGCAAAATGCGTTAACTAATAACGTTTTTTCTCTTGTTTATATTTCTCTGATTCTTATCTTTTGGCACACAAACATACACAAACACATACACACATCATCATCATCATCACACACACACAGATATGACGTACGTGGCGCATTATGCGAACTATCATCATACGAGGCGCCACCTGGTGGCTATGGAAATCGCCTGGAATACCTGACAGCCGACGAGCAACGGGCCGAGCAGCTGTGCGAAGAGGAGCGCTATCTGTTCCTTTACAACAACGAAGAAGAGCTACGGCTGCAGCAAGGTAAGTGAGGTTGCCGACATATCCTTTTGCTCTTTGTCTCTGCCTCTGCCACTCATTGTGGCTCCTCAAAAATGTACTGTATTTAAATTTTAAGAGTCAAGAATACCAAAAACATATTGTGTATTTACTACCTCAATATAAAGAATATACGCAAATAAGAAATGCAAGCATATCAAATCAAAATCAAAACCAAAAAATTCAAAACCAACAACCAACAAGAACGACCAACATCCATCAACAAAATGAATGCATCTTGAACGTCTTCTTGATGCTGTTGGGTGACACCGGGGTTCAGGTAAATAGAAACCATTTCACATTTAACAAATTCAACACTTTCTTCCAGAAGATGCCTTGCCTTTCTTCCAACGGTTTGAGCGACATCTAAAAAAAAAAAGAAAGAAACACAACTGTTAGACAAATAGCTAAAACAAAAAAGTCGAATGTTTATTCTATAAATTCTTCTGCATTCTGTTTGCCACAACTCTCTGCAAATCCTCAGCAATTTCTTGTACTAACGACAATTTTGTTTGTCTTGTATTTTCTTATTTTTGACCAATGACACACACATTCGCGCAAACGCACATACACTCAACACACCCACACACACGCGGCCAACAGAGGAGGATCTGAAGCGATTGCAGCAGGAAACCTCTGGCGGTAATTACAGTCAAGTGGATTTCCACTACGATGGACAGTCAACATCAGCAAAGTCGACCGCTGCTGCAGATGGAGCAGCGTCACCAATGCCGGATTCAACGACACCAACCGATGAATCCGAATTGCCTTTTACGCTGCCCAACAATCTGCTCGTGGCTCCCATGCCGGGCATACAGCTGGTAAGTACATTAATGTAACTAATCTATTAAAATCCCAAGATAACCGTACATATTTTGCTTGCAGCCGGAAACGATGAAGCAGCATGCAATCATTGAGAAGACAGCGCGATTTATTGCCACTCAGGGTGCTCAAATGGAGATCCTGATCAAAGCAAAGCAGGCGAATAATGCACAGTTTGATTTTCTGTCGCAAGGCGGCCAATTGCAGCCATATTATCGCCATCTCTTGGCCGTCATCAAGCAGGGGAAGTATGCGCCATCTGTGGATACAGCTGCCGAAAAGACGAGCATCAGCGCCGATGGCAGCGCATTGTCGCTGAGTCCCAAGCGAAACAATCAAGTAATTACGGTGCCCATCATAAAGTACAAGCCTTCGGCCAATTGCGCCTACACGCAGCTCATCAGCAAGATTAAGGGTGTGCCGCTGCAGGCGGTGTTGGACGACGATGTGACTTCGCAGCATTCCGGCGGCACTGCGTCGCCCACGCTGAGCTGCAAATCAGAGGGCCAGAGTCAGAGCAGTGTGGCAGCCACATCGAATGGCGAATTCACGCCCGTTCTGCTGCAGTACAATGGCAGCACATTTGCCCACGAGGAGGAGAACGCCAACGATGCGCCGCCCAAGGTGGAGTTGTTAAAGAACACCAGCGCACTGGCGTTGGCACAAAACTACAGCTCCGATAGCGACGAGGAGGATGAGGAGGATGACAATAGCAACAATAGTCATGGGCAAAAGGGGAAGCAATCGCAGTCTACGAGTGGCGGCATCAGTTCACTACCCACTGCAGTCGTGGCACCACCGCCACTATTAAACTTCCCGCTGCCCGAGGAGACGTTGCGGCACATCATCGACAAAACAGCAACGTATGTTATTAAAAATGGCCGCCAATTCGAGGAGACGCTGCGCACAAAGAGCGTCGAACGTTTCAACTTTCTCCTGCCCGAACACAAGTTCTATGCCTATTACATGTACAAGATAACCGGAGATGTGGATGCCGCATCCAAGGAGGAGAAAACACGTAAGGCAGCTGCCGTTGCTGCGGCGCTGATTAGCAAGAAAGGCTTAGGTGGAGCTGCAACTGGAGCAACAACTGCTGCTGCAACAGCAGGCACTACAACATCTGCCACTTCGAGTGAAAAGTGTAAGTGTAACTTAATATATTTCTTTAATTGTTTTGCTTTTGTACTTACTTTATTTTCTGTCTTTGGCAGCACCTGTGTGCTTTTCGATCAAGTCTCGTGATGAGACGGCAACTTTGCAACCTGCACTGCCGCAAGAGACCAGCGATGATGATGCTGACGATGTTAAGACGAAGGCAAATACGGAACAGACGCGTCCCGGTATGCCAGACAGCGTGCAGCGTGCCATCAAGCAAGTGGAGACACAACTATTGGCGAGAAGTGGAGGACAGAAGACAACAACGGCGTCCGGGGCAACAACGGGGGCGGGCGCAACATTGCCATTGAAAGAACAGCGACAGGGTGAGTATAAGGTAGCATACGAAACGAAGAGAGATAGAAGATGCGAGAGAGTAAAAGAGAGAGAGAGAGAGAAAGTGCATAAAAAGAGAGAGCGAAGGTAAACAAATGCTTTTTCGTTTCCACAGCTGAGGAGCGTGTCAAGGACAAGTTGGCGCTGATTGCACGCGACAAATTAAACGGCATGATATCGCGAGAAAAGCAGCTGCAATTGGAGCGTAAGCGGAAGGCAATGGCATTTCTCAATCAGATCAAAGGTAAGCTGGACTTTCAAGCATAACTTTCATAGCAACTTAACACTATTTTCTTTTAGGTGAAAGCACTGGCGCTGTGGGAACAGTTGGCACTGAGGCAACAGCACAGGAAGCCGCAAATGAGAAATCCGAGGCAGTGCCAGCGAATAACAATGAGGACTCTAATGACTCAGTACGTTCCATACCCATCACATACTTTGGCCCCGACGACGATGACGATGAGGATTTAGCACCGTCTGTTCTTGCGCAGCCGGCGCCGAAAGCTGACAACGATGATGAGGAGGAGGATGATGGTGATCTGGAGAAATATAATTTACTTAACGACGATAGCACCAATACGTACACCAGCAAAACAGTCCCAGCGTCCGTTTTGCTGTCCGATGATGATGACGTGCAGCTTGTGTCCACAGCGGCACCGATGCCATCATCAGCGTCGACGTCGAGCACACGCCACCGTCATGCTGTGCGCCGCAGTCGCACTCCGAGTCGCAGCAGCAGCAGCGCCAGTTGTTCCGGCACCCAAGATGCTTCCGTGACCTCATCCAGCAGCAGTCGGAGTCGCAGCCGGAGTCCGCATCGTAAGCGAGACCGAGAGCGAGAACGGTCCAGACACAAGCGCAAAGCCAGCGCCATTGCCAAGCATCGTCGCCATCGACGTAGTCGGACTCGAAGTCGCAGTCGTAGTCGCACCTCATCGCCTCATCGTCGTACTCGAAGTCGGAGTCGCAGCAGCAGCCATTCGAGCGCGCGACGTCATCGTGGACATCACAGGGAGGAGGAGGAAGCGTCATCGCGGCGACGTAATCATCAGCGGCATGCCAGCAAAAAGAGTCACAAACGCCACAAGAGACGGCGACGCAGCAGCGGCGGTTCCGTCTCCCAATGATGCAACACGCAGATTAACTTAAGGATTATAGTTGTAAATTTCAAAGACGAAAAATTGTACATTTTCCATTTAACCTGTGCGTGTTCTCATCAGCGTCTTCTTCTATTTGCATGTTGAGCAATCTTTTTGAATGCAAATCATTATTATGTTTTTTTTTTGGCAGAATACAATAAAGGTTTAGATAAAGAAAAGTGCTGACAAATGTTTAATATTTTATCGCTGACCACTGAGCAGTTTCCATTTCTGAAATTGTTGAAATTAAACATTTAGATTTGTGAAATATTTGTATATATTTATATAGTAGATATATCATATAGTTGTGGATATTAGGCAAAAGGTTGCAAGGTAAATAGTACATGAACTCTCTACACATTTAGTTAGGATTATGGTACAATACGAGTATAAGTCTGTATATAGTATATGTGTATGTATAGATTGTAGAAGTGCATTTAAAATTCTAGGACACCGGGAAGATATTTGTCAATCAGGGTCTGGTAGTAAGGCCACAAAGCATCAATATCAGGCACCACTTCGCTCTTAGTGTAAAGATCGTAGCGACTGCAAGCAAAGTAATATTGTTATTCTCCTGAATATCTTGGTAGTTGACAGTTGACAGTTAAACTTACTTGAAGATCAGCACCCATTTCTTGGTCTCCTCGTCCTTGGGCGCCTCCAGGTGCTTGTAGTCGCCGCCGTTGTGCCACGGATAAAAGGAATGGAAGCGTATGATGTTGCATGCCACATCCGGTAGCTTGGTCTTGTTGTGCTTGAGCACCGAGTACATGTATTCATCGTGTCCCCACGACATTAGCAAATTGTCCACACCACAATTGGGCTCATACATGCCGTATTCGGTATTGTACTTGGGATTCTCACCATCGGGATTGCCCTCGAAGCTCTCGTCGCGATAGACAATGCTATCGCCCCAGCGGCAGCCCACGGCAAAGGTGTCGCCAACAACGGCCCACTGCGGTTCATCGTAGAAGGCCATAATCTTGCCGAGATCGTGAATGAGGGCGGTCAAGTGCAGCCAATCGTGCTGGGGGAATTCGGCACGTGCACGTTCTGCAGCTTGGAAGGCGTGTATGATGTTGGGCAAATCGAGATCGGGATCCGATTCGTCGACCAGATCGTTGAGCTTTTCCAGCGCCTGACGCACGGTCATCTTGATTGTGTTGAATTTCAGCCAGCGTGCACGACGTCCTATAAAAATAAAATTGGCGATTGTATTTAAATAAATTGTAATGCAGGACATGCTGAAAGAATTCGCTTACCATTGACAAAGTCGACGGTTTGATTCAAATGCATCTGACGGTAGGTGCGACGAACGCGTTCTTTCAGTGGATCTTCGGTATCCACGCTGTAGTCACGGAACTTGGAAGGATTCTTGTCGGCAAACGTGGGCTCTGGCCGCATCAACTCCGAAGGATCCAGCAAATGGACTTGATGCTAAAATCACAACAAACACTACGTTTTAGTTAATTCACACTTTGTATTTTTTATTATTGTAATCACCTCCTCAAGGATTCTCATTTTGGGATATTTGATTTCGAAAAGAAATAAGTATTGGAATAAGTGTTGGAAGTACTGCTCGGTTGGCTGTACGAGATGATATTGAATCGTTAGCGTCTCAGGCGACACACTTTTATAGATCGGCGACCGAAACGGGAGAAATCACAATCAAATCGTTAGCTATATAATATTCACATCAAGAATATGTATTCTCGATGTACATATATGTGTATATATACATCTGCTACTATATGATTTATAGCGCTTTTGTTGTTATTTCAAAACAGAGCTATCGGCACTGGCCGGCCACCTAATCAGCTATCAATGTTGGATCCCCAGTTTCAGTTTTTCATTTACAGCTTACACAGTCTTTTGCCAATGTATATGAAAATGCCTTTGATCGCACAGACCCCGAGAGAAATGCACATAACTAATAAATATATATATATATTTTTTACATGATATGACAAATAAAATATTTACATTGGATTTATCGCAAGGGTCTGCGCCACATCCGTGTTTGCCACGAATCACGTGTGGCACCCCTTATCGTTATCCACATAGTACTATATATGTATACAAGTCCATACTCGTAAGTAAAGGCTGCACTTGACCGATAAGGCGCGAGCATCATATTTACAAAACTGGAGCAAGAGCAAGTGCATGGTTCCGCTGATTGCATCATATTTCCCCATCGTCAAGAACGAGTGACCTGATAGCATTTAACCAGTGCTTGTGGATTACTTCAGAGGATTGCCTTTCAACCCCTGGTTTGTTATTAGGAATTTATCTTAAATATTATCGGGCAATATAATAAAATTACTTGTATTACTTTTATCATTTAATTATTACTTTTATTTTATTGCATTGCTAAAATTTAGAACTGCAATTTTATTCTACTTTTAAATTATTTCATTGCATATATTTTAATATGTTTATTCAAAGTTACAACTATAATTTTTTAACAATTGAATAGATACAAAGTGAAATCTTAATGTCAATAATTGCATTTAAATAACTATCTTTACCGTGTTTGAAATTTAATATAAACGTTATTTGTTATTGAGTCAATGTATCTGCTGACACTGCTATTTGGATGAAAATCTTTTCCTTTATTATATTTGAATTATCAAATAAATTGCTTGCCCCAAATATTATACTTACTGTTATCAGATGTGACTAAATTTAAAAATTCAAATTGTTTCTGAGGCTCAATTTTTTACAAGCTTAAAAAAACTTTCATATTCGTAACCATTTCTACATCAGGAATAAAAAGTAAATAAGACATTTGGAAACCATTGAAATTAAAATGGATGGAATCTTATCTTTAAATAAGCCATTTAATTAGAATCAGTTCTTTTTCAATTATAGGAGACATTAACCCGGAAGATCATCACGGAGCTGCGTGAAACAACAGTTGATCTTATTTTTGGGGCCCATTAAAAAATGTTGGAAAAACAATTTAAAAATATATAGTAGTATAGAGAGTACTTAAAAGAATTCCACTTATGGCGGGTATGTTATGCTGCTGCTATGATAGCATTTGGCGTCACCTTGAACATGTCTCAGGCAAGGGCAAGTGTTCCAGATTTAAACGTAAAGGCGAACCTCCAAAATCGCAATAACGCTGTCTAATCTAGGTACATCGTCATCAAGCGCAGAAATAATGTGCCATCAAGGGGGGGATTGCCTAGAGAAAAGTTATCAGTCGGCGCGGCAGCATCCACAAACATGACGTCGGTGTCCATTTCCATCTCGCTCGCACTCAATGTGCGATGTGTGTCTCAGCTTTGATTCTACTCGAACTCGAAGTCTCGAGTCTCGAGTCTGAATCTGAATCCGAATCCGATTTTTGACGCTATGGGGCCGCACATGTCGCAAGTATAAATTGTGTGAATACAACAACGCTATGCCCACGAATGGGCGGCCTGATCAAGTCCGGTCACTTGGTAGATGATTGGCAACGGCAACAACAATGTCATCGACAACAACACTGTGATGATGACAACGAGCGGGACAGCAGCAGCAGGAGATCGTTAGTTGGGCCCAAGGGGCTCGTTTTCGTTTCACTGCGACGCAGTAACGGTACAAGCAGCAGAGTCGTCGTCGTCATAGTCATCACTAAAGGTCAATTTGTAACGATCGAGTGTGTTGTGGGGTGTCAATAAATCTTATCAATTAATAGAGATGCGCCTTTGGCGCTACTTAAAACTAGTCAGCAAACTATAACTTTTCACTAGAAATGTCACGATTCTTTATGCAGCAAATTTTGCACTTCATTTACATATTTTTGATAGATTTCAAAATATGTTTTTTTTTTATTTAGAAAAATACTATGTATATGACATATAAAAAGTAATTCTCAATTTTGTAATATACATTTTTCATTTTAAAGACTGAGCTTAAAGACAAGCTGACAGTTTGTAGCACAGTGTTGGCAAAGTTTGTGGCGCGCTCGAAGTGTTCATGAGAATTTTTGTATTTGGTAAGTTGAGCTCAATGGAAATGTTTTCTAATATTTATACACGATGTTGTTGTCAATGATTGTAGGCTATATTATATATTTTATATGGTATGGATGCAGCTGAAAGCTGAAAATAGCAAAATAAATCAAAAGGAAGAGAAATGCATGAGTGAGGCAATAAATAGAATGCATGGAGAGCGTAATACAATTGCCATATACCATACATATTATTTATTTATTATGCAAAGTTATTCAATTGCTTTTGTTGAAGTGCACTTTCATTGTGATTGCAACAAATGGGAAATTGAAATTATAACGTAATCGGATGTTTGATAATAAGTATAGCAGTCGAACTTTGTTTTCAAATATTTCTTTTGGTTTTGTTTTTGCCAGGTTTTGGTTGCCCTTTCGGTTCCATAACCATATCAATCACTTTAATGGACTCCGACATGCTAATTAAATGGTCATAAATATAATGCGCTGATATAAACGAGAGACTCAAAGGCCAGGATGACAGACACTCCACAAAAAATGAGAGGCAAAGAGAGAGGTGGCCGTCTACTGAAAAACAAGCCGCACCGCAATCATAATGATGATGATGATGCAGCTTCGACTCAATCGGTTTGTCAGTAGCTGAAAAAGGAAAGTCGTAATTTTTAATTTTTTTTTTTTTCAGCAGACGAACACAGCGGTCGCTGACTACAACGAATTCCATTCACAATTGGGAGCAACTTTTTCCAGCTTGATGAGCTTAGATTATTGCTTAAAGTTTTCCATCTCATCGACTCGATAATTCATAATTGAATTGCGACTAAATACTATGATGGCATATCTTAAATTTTGGTTTGGTTTGCTAGCAGCTCGTCTCACTGTGCTAGCCAAGGCTCAAGCTGATAATTATCAATAAATCATTAGCTCGTGCGTTGTCCGAACTCTTCGACTCTTCGACTCTGCTTGTTTTCGCTGTGTAGGATTTATTTTTATACATTTTTGATATTTTGTTGATAGATTTTTGCACATGCTTGCAATAATTCATTTGAACCCTCTGACAGCTTAGGCCACCGACTGGTCAAATAGTTCAAGGCGACCGATTGCTAAATGATATTAATGCTATTTAATTGCGATTGCTCTGAATGTAGATCATTTTGCAGGTATAACAGTTTTGCAAGATTGCGTTCTAGTTTTTGTAGTGGGCTGTATAACAGTGTGTATGACAATTATTTCAATACAAAAAAAAATAAAATGCAGATTGTTCATATAAATGCATAAAATTTAATCAGTGGCTTTTGTTAAATTATTACAAATAGGCAAATGTACTATAATCGTATATATGTATGTAATTATGTATGCATGTGTGTGTAGATTATATGTAGTATGTGTATGTACGTATATAAATAAATAAATAGAATGCGATATTCTAGCACTAAAATGATCAGTACAGGGCGTAAATCGAGACTACAAACTTAGCTACACGTTACAATGTTAATATTAATATTAATCGCGAGTGCCTCCTAGACGAGGCGTGCTGACGAACAAGTGGCGACAGAGTTGCCACCCTGTGTCTCAGTATCGCCAGTGTGACCAATGCCCACAACCAAACCGCTAACAGCGCCCGCCGTGGCCAGAACTCTCTTGTAATTGCTGCTGCACTGTGAATCGGCCACAGAGCGTCCATCGCCCTCGTCGCGGCGACAGAGTTCGGCCGCAAATGGTGCACTACTACTGGGAACCACAACGCTCGTCTCGAGACGCCGCTCCAGAATGTCAGCGGTGGTCAATTCGCTGGCTTGCACCAGACTGCTGGCGGGCACATTGCTCAACCAGGGTTTGAGCGTGGCCTTCTTTTGCATGGTGGCCGCCTTGCAGCGGCAGATGACATCGGCGCGTTCGCCACAAATGGAGCACGTGGCCTCCATATCCCCCGGCGGCAATGTGCTGGCCGTGTCCGTGTCGACGCCGTTGCCACCGACCACAGTCGGTATTGTGGCACCCGACGAGCTGCCGCTCAGCTCAAGTTCATTGACGGCATCCACAAGGGTTTTAATGGCCGCAGCATTGCCTGCAGCTTGGGCGCCGCTCTCCACAACCATGTTGGTTACCTCCTGTTCCTCGTAGTTCGGATTGAGTAGCAGCTTGGACAACGGCGGCGCCAGACCGAGACCCAGGCTACGCTCATGATACAGCTCCGAGATGCTGGGCGTTAGTTCGCGATTCATGTGCCGCATGATGCTGTCTTGAATACACTTGGCACTCGGCTTAACTGGAGTCTCCTCTAGCGGCTGCTTGGACTCGCCCAGCAGCTCTGCGGTGTCCGCTGGCGAGAAGTATAAGCTAGCCGGATTGAAGGCCACATTAGCAGACTCCTCCTCGCTCAGCGACAAGGGCTTGCGCTGTCCAGCAGCAGCAGCAGCAGCAGCGGAAGTTGCTACACTCGCAGCTGAATTACTGCTGACTGTGGGCGCCGTTAGCTCGGTGCGCACACTAAGGCGATCCATGAAAAGCGCATGCTCCTTGTTGACACGCGCCGCCAATGAGCTTTGGGCGCTGCCCAGCTTGATCTTCGGTTTGCTGCGTCCCAAATTGTGATAGACAGGCGGACGTGGCGGCGGCAAAGGTGGCTGCTGTTGCTGTGCCGTCTGTTGCAGTTGCTGCTGCTGTTGCTGTTGCAACTGTTGCTGATGCTGGGCGCCTGCTGCAGCGCCGCGACGCAGCACTGTGGCATGTCCCGACCCCTCCCAGTCTGTGGTGGTACTACTCGCCGAGCTGGAGCTATCCGGCCGACGACTGCTGGTCGCCCTCGCTGCCGTAGCTGCAGTTGCTGCCGTTGCCGATCCTCCTGGCTGTGCGTAGAGGCAGCGTATGCGTGTCTGATGTGCCAGCGCCAGGGATAAGCTGGGATCGGTCACCGGCGGACTGGGCGTGAAGGCGGCATCGCTCTCGCCGCCGCCCCCAGGACGTGACACGCGAACCGGGCCACGTAGACTGGCGTATCCCAGACGTGGCCCAGTCTGATGAGTGTTGGAGCCAGTGCCTGGCTGGGTGGCATAGCCATCCGAAAGCGAGTGCTCGCTATCGGTGGTGTTGGCCAGACTGGAGTCGAGGCCGCCGCCGCCATCGGGTTCGCCTCGGCGACGCACATATGAGATAAAGGCACTGCGCGGATGCAGTGGCAACGGCGATTGTGTTGCATTCGCAGCTGGTGCGGGGACATCGCAGTTCACGCTATTGACTTGATTGACGGGCACATCGAGTTCCGGTTCGGCCAGCGATTCGCAGCTGCTGCTGCTGTGGCCAGCGGCGTCGAGGCTCAGGCTCTTGGGCGCTTCGTGTGTGTCTGCAATGATTTCGAAATGGTAAATTAGATCTAGGGATTTGACCCGATTATGTGCTTTAACTTACCGAACAACGCCAGCAGGGCTTGCAGCACAAACTGACAGTGGCGACGATTCGCCTGCTTGCCGGTGCGCAGTATCACCTGATCGGCCCCCACCTCGGTCAGATCGAAGCCCACTGAGGCGAGCAGCTCATGGCAGCCGGCAACGCGCCACAGCCGCACGCTCAATGGCATCTCAATGCAGGCCTCGGCTTCGGGTTTAGCCGGGAACTGATTTAGAATGTTGCGCACCACGGCAATAATGTCGTCCGCATGCTCGGCACTGTTCACTAGCTTGGCCAGCGCCTGAAGTGTGACGGGTGTAAGGGCCAGCAACGCTTGCAAGCTGGCCGAGCACTGGGAAAGACGCTCCTCCGGATCGGTCTGAGGAAAGAAGACGCTGGAGGGAATGCCATTGGCAGCGGGCTCAAAGCGAAAGCCAACGGCCATTAGCAGATCCTTCCATCCGGCCACAGGTCCGGCTTTGTTCTCGATGCTCTGCTGAGTGGTGTACATGGCATTCTTTTGTCCGCGATGTATGCGCTGCAGACTCTTCTCCACCAAATGCAGGCAGACGCGCAATGCATCGCGGCAACGCTCCGGCGTGCGCAGCAGTTCGCAGAGTGCGTGTCCCAGCAGCGCCACCTTGTTGGACAGTCGCACATTGCCGCCGACGAGCAGAAAGCCTGCCCAATTGGCGGGATGGGCAAAGTGCTTAGTGTGCTGCACCGTTTGCATGGCCTCTGCCAAGGCGCTGCAAGAGAAGAGCGTGGGGATTAGACATGGAGTAGGTAGTTGACTTCAAGTATTTGAAAGTTTCACGTAACGAGAAAACTTTCTAAAACAATGGATATCTTATTTCTAAAATGTTTAATTGATTTTTTTTTAGGACTTACCGTGCGGCGCGTGCACCTTGCAACAGGGCGGAGTAGAAGGCCCGCAGCAGTATCTTGGCAGCCGTCTCTGGCACGGGCCACAGCGAAATGAGCACTGCCCCAGCGCCAGCTAAAAGCCAACCACCCGCCAGTTGGGCGACACCGGAGCCCGTAATGGGTTCCACCGACTGATAAGAGCTGAGCACAACTAAGCGAGCGCCCAGTCGCAACTGACGTAACTCCGTTGCAGCCAGCGTAAAGTCGGCGAGTTGCGGCTCATGTGGCTCCTTCTGCTGTTGCTGCTCGGCGGTGACAACATCCCCGGGACTGAGCACAACGGCACCCAGTTTCCAGCTGAGATTGGCGGCAAAGTGCACGCACTCGGCACTGGCCAGCTCGGCCAGCACCGACTCCTTGGTTGCATTGCAGCCGGCCAAGGCATTTGCTTGAAGCATGTCCGCCACCATGGCAGCCTCCTGCAACGCCGCCGGCGACTCAGCCGCCGCCCAGCCCCAACGCTCGGCCAAAGCGGCGGGCACACGTGGTCCACCCACGACCAGAGCTGTGGGCGGTCGGCCACGATCCCGACGACTGCGACAACGGCCACGCAGCGATTGCAGCGAAGGCGCCGTCAGCAGCGCACAGCGCTCGGAGAGATATTCACCATCGTCGCCGGCGGCGCGCAAGATGGCAAATGGCACCAAATAGAGGGCGCTGTCCAGCACCAGGATGAGCTCACGCCTGCCCTGACGTGAGACACTCGCTCCGCTGGGCAGCAGATCATCGAACGGCGCCAGCAGCAGATTGTAGAGCGTGTGCAGACAGGCGGGACCACGCCAGGCAGGCGGCGCGGGAGCACGGCGAGAGCTTCGACTGCCAACGGAGCGCGTGGAGCCCTGCAGACTGGCGACGGAGCCGAGTGAGAAGAGCGAGCTGAGCGAGTAGTTTGATGAGTTGAGCAATTGATTGCGGCTGACCATGCGCAGAAATCCGCCGCCACCGGCGCCAGCTCCGGGCAAATCCTCGAGCAACTGTTCGCTACTCGCACGCCAGCCGCTGCCGTCGCCCTCGTGGAGCAGCGACTGCGAGTTCACGCCGAGATTGTCGCGCACCATGTTCACATACCGCTCGAGTAGCTGCTGACCATTGGGTTGCTGCAATTGCTGCTGCTGCGGTTCATCTTCCTCCTCCTCGTGGCATTCGCTTAGCGACAACGGCAGCTGCAGTGTCTGAGAATCGATGCGTGCAGCATGGAAACGCACAATGCCCGACTGTGGCTGCAAAAGCCACGCATAGAGTTGCTCCCCAGCCAGACTGTAGTACAGTACGGGCATGCGACCGCGATTCACTGCCTCCATGATTGCATCGATGTCCGCCAGACTTGTTGCCGACGTTGTCGTTGCGGCTGTGTTGCTAGTGGTAATGCCCGAGGCAGATGACTTGGCATCGGCACCGTTGCGTGCCTTACAGCGTTCGGCGGCCACAAGTGCGTCCTCATTGCGCTGCAACGCTACCAGCAGTTGTTGCAACAAGTGGTAGCAACTGGTTTGCAAATCGTAGAGCGCAAGTCGCGCTTCCGGACTGCGTTGCTCCTGTCGCACGGACTCCAGCAGCTGTGCGGCGGTCTCTAGTTGAATGCGAGCACCTTCGGCGTCGCCAGAGGAGCGTAAAGCAAGACCTAAGGGCGGGATAAACATACGTGTTATGAAGCTGCGGTAAAAAACGCGTATGAAAGACAGCTTTACTCACCCAATTGATGTCTTATTTTGGCCTCCTCCTCCGACTTGCCAATGGACTGCGCACTGGCCAAGCCCTGTCGCAGATACTCCACCGCCTGACCGTGCTGCTCCAGCTGATGATGCACACGCCCCAAGGCGCCACATGCCAACGCCTTGCCCAAACGATCCGAGCTGAGCGCCAGCTGACGCTCATAGCACTTCAGTGCCTCGTCCTGCTGCGCCAACGCCTCGTGTACCGCACCCAAGTTGCCCAAGGCGCGTGCCTGCAACGCTGGCGCTGCCAGCTCCGTGCACAGCTGCAGATCCTGTTCGTGCAGCTGCAGCGCCTCCGCATGCTGTCCCATGCGCTGTTGCACCTGACCCAACGCACACATGGCGTCTGACTCGAGGGCACGATCCTGCAGACCACGCGCCAACTCCCGCTGATGCTCCAGACAATTCAACGCCTGCACATGATTCCCCAGAGCGGCGTGCACATGTCCAAGATCACCGTATGCCAAGGCCTTAACCTCGGCGCTATGCAGTTCGTGCGCCACCACCAGCCGCTTCTCCAGACACACCAAGGCACTCGGCAGCTGGCCTAGCGCACGTCGCGCCTGACCCAAGCCCCGATAGGCACGCTCCTGATCCCGATGACTGGCCAGACCCAAGGCCAGCTGCAGCTGTCGATCGTGACACTTCAGCGCCTCTTCAAAGTCCCCCAGCGCCGCATAGCAATCGCCCAGGTGGCCGAGAGCACGAGCACGATCCGCTTGGGTGGAGGGCAGCGAAACACGCTCCAAGGTCCCGAGCTGCGCCTCCAGGCAACCGATGGCCGCCTCATAGTGAGCCATGTTGAGACGAGCAATGCCCAGATTGCCATGAGCCTGCGCCTCCACAGCCGCGTCCCGTTGCTCCTGAGCACGTTCCAGCTGCTCCTGATAGCATTTGACGGCATGCGTCCAACTGCAAAGCGCCATGTGCACAGCACCAAGATGTCCGTGCGCTCGACACTCGCCCGCTAAGTCGCCAAGTTCCTGGCGCAGCGTTAACTCCTGCGTGTGATGTCCTAGCGCCTTGTCCCAGCGTCGCAGCAGGCGGTGCGCTAAACCCAAGGCGCCACAGGCAGCCGCCTCCATGGCACGCTCTCCGGCGGATCTTGCCAGCGCCAGCTGACGCTGGTACAGCTTAATGGCCTCTTCATGGGCGCCCGTGCGTATCAGTATGTCGCCGATGTTGCCCAGCGCGCGAAACTTGGCCGGCAGCTGGCCGGTGGCATGGGCCACAGCCAGAAACAGCTGTTGACATTCAAGGGCGGCGGCCGTGTGACCCAGCGCGAGATGCGCCAAGCCCAGGTTGCAGTAGGCGCGTCCCATGTGCGGTCGATGCTGTGCGTCCTTGGCCAACGCCAGATCCTGATCGTAGTAGCGCACCGCAGCGCGATAGTTGCCCAGACAGTAGTGCGCATAACCGAGCAGATGGCACGCCTTACCCTCTGCGGCCACATCGCCTAGCTCTTGGGCGAGCATCAGATAGCTCTCGTAGTGCGGCACAGCCTCGCCGTATAGCTGCCGCGCGCTTAGGCAGTTGCCCAGATTGAGCAGCGCACACGCCTCGCCGGCGGCATCCTTCAGCGAACGCGCCGTCGCCAGGTGGGCGCGATAATGGGCCAAGGCGGCGTCATGAGCGCCAAGCGCCTGATAGGCCACCGCGAGATTGCCATGCGTTGATGCCTCAGCGCTGCGATCGTTGACCGCCTGACTAATGGCCAGCTCTTGTTTGTGATACTTGACCGCCGCCTCGTAGGCGCCGGCGGCAGCATGTGCATTGCCCATGTTACCATAGGCGCGTCCCATGCCCGCGCGATCGCCCAGCGCACGGGCGATGCCAAGATGCGCCTGGTGTAGCTTCAGGGCGGCATCGTGAGCGCCGAGCAGTTGATAGACGATGCCCAGATTGGAGCAAGCGCGTCCCTCGCCCAGTTTATCGCGTGCGGCCAAAGCCATGGCCAGCTGGCGTTCGTGCCAACGCTTCGAGGCGGCCGCATCGCCCGCACATCGTGCGGCATGCCCCAGACCCGCATAGGCGCGTGCCTCGATGCTGCGATCCCCCAGCGCTTGGGCAATGCGTAGCACCTGCTCGTGACAGGCCGCCGCCTGGGCGAATTGCCGACGCTGATGATGCGCCGACCCTAGATTGGAATAGGCGCGCGCCTCCTCCACCTGATCGTGCAGCTTGCGTGCGAGTCGCAGATGCTGTGTGTGGCAATCGAGGGCAGCCTCGCATTCGCCAAGCGCCAAGTAGACGGCGCCCACATTGCCAATTTCGCGTGCCTCCTGCAGCCGGTCGCTGAGCTGCTTGAACAGCTGCACGCACTGTTTGTGCGAGGCAAGCGCATTCGGATAATCCCCGCTGGCCGTGTACACGTGTCCCAGCGATGTCAGTGCCGAGGCAGCGGCCTGCGTGTCCTTGCACTTCATGGCCAGCACCAGCTGATAGCGGTGGGCGGTGAGCGCCTCTTTGTAGGCACCCTGACTGAAGTAGGCGGAGCCCAGATTGCCATGGGCACGACACTCGCCCGCCGTGTCGCCCAGAGATTTGGCCACCGCCAAATCCTGCTGCATATAACCAATGGCCTGATCCAGTTGATTGAGTGCCCAATGCGCTGAGCTCAATGCACTGAACACGGAACCGCGCAGCTTCAGCGAACAGCTGCCAATGCGCAGCGCAGCCTCGAGCACCGCCACCGCCGCCTGATACTGTGTGGCCTGCAATAGCTCTTGGCCCACCACTGAGCTGACCACGAATGGGGATTCGTGCAGCTGCATGGCGCGCAGCTGCTGCAGCGTTGGCTCCAGTGCCACACGCAACGGACTCTTGAGCGATGCTTCCACCAATCCGGCAAGCAGCTGCTTGTGACTCGGCTCCTGAGCGAGGCCAGCCGCGAAGGAGGCCAACGCCTCGCCATAGCGTCCCAGGCACTGCAGTGCCACGCCCTGGCGGAAGTACGCCTTCGGCCACTGCGGACACAGTTCACGCGCCTGCGTCGCATCCTGCAGCGCGGCAGCGAATTGTCCCTGTTTCAGGCGCGCTGCCGAGCGATTACTGTAGAGTATGTGATTGCCGGGATCCAGTTGCAGTGCGTCCGTGTAGAGCAGCACAGCGGTGGCAAAGTCGCCGCTCTGGCATGCAGCGTTCGATTGGCGCACCTTCTCCAGAAAGAGAGCGCGATTCGCGGCGGGCAATTCCGGCGTGCATTCCGGTTCATTCTGCCATGGAGAAAGAGAAGAGAGAGAGAGAGAGATATTAGTCAGTGTTGTTATGCTGAGGTGCGGCATGCCACAATGGGGCAATTGGAACTTGTGCAAAGAAAAGTTATAAATATAAAATTATAGTTTTTTTTTGTTGTTGATCATATAACTAGGAATTATCTCTATTTAAGTTATATAAGTGACTTATAATTTTGGAAGTGAATCTTAAGCTCGCAATTTCTTTTAACATATGTTAATTTTATTCAAATTTGATTTTTATTTAATCCCTTATAACAAAAAAATTAATGAATTATTGTCATAAAAATTTAGGTAAGACAGAATATGCAATCACAAAAAATTTTAAAAATAATTAAAAATCATTATTGAAATGAGTTGTATGTATCAATATTATAAAAGAAAGTTATTAATTATATTTTAAGGCAATAGTATTTTTGCTAAATCAATATGTTTTTTTTTTGTTACATTTTTTAAAACAAGATTATTATTGGAGCAGTAGTTACAAAAAGTCGAATAATTTATTTTTATTGAATTTTCTTTCGTTTCATTTATTTTAGATCTACTGTTCACTTGTCCACTGCATAGAGTGTGCACTGTACACGAGTGTTTCAATGGCAACCGAGCTCTGGAATAAACGCTGATTAGAGAAAGGTTTTCGCTACAGGAATAATGTGAACGTATTCTAAAAGCTTTTTCCCTTTCTCATTTCCCATTTTGCGTTTCAATTTCAACGCAGCTTCAGCATTTTATTGGCTTCTTTTCGAAAGTGAAATCATCAAGGCGAGTATCATTAAGGAAATTATAAGAGTGAGAGAGAAAGAGGGTCCTCAAAGATACAGTATATATGTAGGTATATTTAACAAGACAATTTTCGAGTGCTAGCCTCAATGTGCGGTACAACGCTGACTGTTGCGCTGTAATTATGTTAAATTGCCGCCGCCGACTGTCGTCTGCGGACTGTGGACTGTCGAGTTTAGTGCGAGGCACAGCATTCAATCCCATCGCATCGCAATGCATGGCATCGCATCCCAATTCCAATTCCACTTCCAATTCCAATCCCAGTGCCAATCGCATTCACAGTTGCTGCTGCTGCTGCTGTTGCTGCTGCAGTTGCAAGTAGTAGGTATGCGACCACTGAGTCACGTTTCCCGTCCAACTGCCAACTTGCAACTTGCAACTGCCAACTGCCAACTGCAGCTTCTGCTGCCGCTGCTGCTGATGATGCTGCTGCAGTAAATGCGGAAGCAATTCCACGAATTCGTGGCCCAAGAACTGAGCCACGAACTTAGGCAACTGGTGGTCACATACACTCACACACACACACACAGTGAGGTGTTGCCTTCTTCTGGAGCCTTTTTTGGCATAAGCCACAAGAATATGCAGGATTGAGTGTCGAGCATGGAGGACGACTACGACGACGACGACGAAGCCGTGACAAGAGCGTAAAGTTTTTTTCCCTCTTTTTTTTTTGTACATATTTTTGAAGCAATTAAATGGAATGAGTATGCAAATGCATTAGCTGAGCATCAAGACACAAAGCCAAAAACCCGAAACCAAAGTCAAAACCAAAACCCAAACCATACAACAAGAACAACTACAAAAATGAGGAGGAAAAACCCAATCCAAGAGCAAGACCAATGCGCTGAGCTCTTTCCTAGAAAACGTGCACATACAGCAAGTGCCAAGTGCCGAGAGCCGAGAGCCGAGTGCCAAGTGCCAAGTGCCAAATGCCGTTGTCAGTGGCCAGCGGATATAAAGATAGAGTGAGGGAGAAGAGAACGAAAGAGAGATAGAGAGAGCGAAGGGGATGCCTGGAAGAGAGGGGCAGCTGCTGTTTTTTTTTTCGTTTTTTTTTTTTTTTTTTTTGGGGCGTGGGTTACGGATAACGTGCTTAGATTAGCCTCGACGTTAGCTTGGGGTTTTGTGTTTTTTTTTTCTTGCGAATAAATCAACCCGTCGATGCATGCATGAGTGCTATTCTCACATAGATACACAAGTATAAGCCACACAATGTATCTGACAGATGCAGAACACAAATTTATATTTTATGCAACCATTAAAAGCTGAGACCTTTTGCGAAACGTCTAGCTCGTTCACTCTCTCGTGCACAGAGATAAGCCAAATGAAGTGGGCGTTACAAAGACAGCCAAATACCACAAAAAACAATCAAAAATAAATATAAAAACAAAAGCAAATACACACACACACACACACACTTACACACACGCAGTTTGACGGTCGGACAACTTTAGAAACCACTCGCATAACTTAGGAAAAAATGAAATTTCTGCACAGCGTTGGCGTTGCTAGCGCAAAGATCTCGCAGAGCTGATTGTGAGGGGGAGGGAGGCGGAGACAAAGCTAAAAGAAAAAAAAAAATTTATCCACCAAACGGCCAAAGTCAAATAAGCACGCACAACTACAACAACAACAACAATAACAACAATAACAACTGCAAGCAACCGCAAGCACAACCGCAGTCCAGGCGAACGCAAAGTCGGACAGACTGAGAATCGGACAGATCTCACGTCGAAGGCCAAGTCGAGCGGAAGGGAGCGCCGCCGCTTCGTATTAGCTGAGATATTATCATTTCCACTCAAAAATAATAATAATAATAACAACAACAACAGGCAACAGACCCTCAGAAACTTTAGGCGCATCGAAAATGCGAGTAGCGAACACTTTGGCCTTTATCCGCTGCCAAAACCTCGCTTCGGATAAGGGCGGATAAGTCCATTTCATATAAATCTCTCGAAGTTTCTTTGATTTAAATAAAGCTACAAAATGAATCGTATTTATCAAGATTAATGAAAAAAGTAGACTGGCCATAAAAGGCGTTGACAGTAGTTTGAAACTGACATCAATTGGATAAATTGGCTAATTTAAGCTTAGCATTAGTATAAACGGTTTTCTTCAACTATTAATAAGCCATTAAACCGTCGAATAGTTGAGATTGGCGGCCAAGGAGATATGTTATCCTGTTTGCCAAAGGCAGTTGCGACCCTTTTGTTGCGCATTTGCATTCGTCTGTCGTGCTGTGTATCAATTTAGGGATTGGCACCTAAATGCCACATAGAGAAGTCATGTAAAATGATACTTCTGCCATCTCGCTCCAACAATTTCCAACTAAAACAACAACAGCATTTTAGAAAATAGTCAAGAAATTCGCAGTAAGTCGCACAACTGCCGAGCGCGAAATGAAAGAGAGCGAGAGATCGGAATGTTGGGGAAGAGAGCAACAGAAAAAAAACCTGCGATTCGAGAACTGGTCGCTTGGCCTGGGCGGACAACAGCAACAACAGCAACAACAACAACAAGACAGCAGCGCAAAAGAAGAATAAAAAGTGGCACCCAAAGATGCAACCAGGAGGCAGCAGTTGCCCCAATCGCTGAAGCTGTGGCTAAAGTTGGAGCTGTAGCTGTAGCTGAAGTTGAAGTTGATGTTTATGTGTGTGGAGTGAAGTAGAGTGGAACTTAACTGCCAACTGGGCTCGGGCCATAACATATGTGTGTGAACGAACGAGGCTAGCGAGGGGGGAGCGGGATGGTAGAGAAGGGAGCATCCCCATCACCATCTCCGACCCGTTGGCGATGCCGAGCGACAGCCCATCGATAAAGTCGCCGCATCGGAATGCCAACAATTTCACGATTGCTTGTGGCGCACATTGGCATGTTTTGCGCTTAAGTCAAGAATTTTGTTGCAATTTAACGCGTAATAAAATAATTAGCTGTTGCTTTTCGTTCACGGCCTCGTATCCGTTCTCATTCTCAAGCTCTCTATCGCTCTCTCTCTATATATCTCTCTCTCTCCCTTCGTCTCTTTCTCTATCGGTCTTTTCCGTTCTCATTGTTTTTCGTCGATCGCCGTTTATCCGGCTATTGGCGGATTAACAGTAGTTCACTATTATCCGGGCAGGTAGCAAAGTAGAGAACCAATTTGCAGTCATCTAGCTGAAGAAAGCAAAAACCCAAAACTTGAGACCAGACGGATCAGTCAGTCTGTCAGAGAGAGAGAGAGAGAGAGAGAGAGAGAGAGATTGACAGACAGATCGAGGGGGACAGCAGCAGGGGAGCTTCTAAACATGCGCCACAAAACTTATCCAACATCGTTGACGTTGTCGTCCCCATGCTCGTTGTTGTCTCCGTTGTCGTTGTCGTCGTCGTCGTCGTCGTCGTCGTCGTTGTTGCCCGTGACATGACAGCGCGGAATATGATGAAAGGGCCTAGGGTGTAGTCGGATCTGGGAATACCTCTCTCTGTCCCTCTCTGTCTCTGTTTGTTTGGCGTTTTTTTTTTTTTATCTCTGCGCTTTGTTTAATTTGGCGTGTGTTTCATTGTTGTTGCTGTGGCTGTTGCTGATGTTGTTGCTTAGCCCTTTTGTAGTCTCGCCGCTCAGTTAATCAACATTGAAATCATTTTGCCATCTTTTTGATTATTAGCGCTCGCTTCTTTGATTGTTTTGTTTTTTTTTTTTTATTTCATTTCATTTCATATTTATTTTTTTATTTTCGTTTTTTTTATGTTTTGTTTTCGTTGGTCTT
Source organism: Drosophila niveifrons (assembly GCA_035046325.1). Taxonomy (NCBI): domain Eukaryota; kingdom Metazoa; phylum Arthropoda; class Insecta; order Diptera; family Drosophilidae; genus Drosophila; species Drosophila niveifrons. The sequence goes on along the minus strand of JAWNOC010000063.1, from coordinate 4,666,159 downwards.
GTAGTTGTTAGCCGTCTTAATTTCCAAGTGCAATGGATGATTAAGTTTCTGTGAAGGCCATAAATAATTGTCATGCTGTATGAGTTGGGATCTGCAAAACAGCCTGGAAATATGAGTACAGCAGCCAAGCTGATCTCAAGTCAAGGAGAAACCATATTTGATGCCAAATCAAAGCTGATGGAGGTAAAATCATGATTGAAATAATTGAAGCATGCCATTATTTTGCAATAAAGTGTACGCATTAATCCGCACTTATGCGGTTTTATCCGACATTATAAGTTATTAATCCTAAATTATCCGTTACATGTGTAGGTTGTTAGATAATCATTGCGATTACTAAACTGAACTAAATTACACACATTTTGAGCTTTAATATCACACATTTCACTTATCCGGGGTCGTAAAAATCTTAATAACGTAGAAGTGATGTCGATTTAAATTTCATTTGAATGCAAACTTAATTGCCATTCACATTCTTCAATGATGACGATTACCAGTCCCATTCCCATTCCCATTCTCAGAGCCAGACTCAGACTTACCTCGGAAAAGTCCCGCTGCGACATCTTATTCAATAGCTGCTCAGCCACAGCAATTTTGCCATTGTTCTCGTTATTATTTGCATGATTATTTGCATTAAAATTTAATGGCAAATTTATAAGATTCTCATAATTCGTCATTTGTATGCAAAAACCATCAAAGCGCCTTTAGCATGCCGGACCCTGTAAAAGAAGAAACCAGACAAATAATAAAACAAGAAGAAATGAATAAGCTGGAGAATGAGAGAGCAAAATAGTAGTAAACAAAAGATGGCGATAAAAAAGAAAAAGATTTAGGAGAGAATGCCAATGTGAATTGCGTACGACGACGAATAATATTGAGAGCCGAAAGACATAACACATACTATACTATACCATACTATACTATATACCTAGTATTGCAGTTAAGAGTCAAGCTAAACCTGGAGCTGGACAATGAGACTTTCAAATGCCTGCCTGCGAAATGGAAGAGAGAGAATTCTAGAGAAGTTCGCCTGCTGTTGGCTCGGCTGTTGAACGGCGGCTCTTATGCAAATTTAGACCCGGTCGCAGTCACATAAACTTGACAATTGAATGTGGTCATAAATTTGTTGCCAGCAGACTTGTCGTTTCGTTGGCCAGCCAACCAGCCAGCCAGCCAGCCAGCTAGCGACCTGCACAGTGGCCTCAACTGTGTGCGAATTCTGCCGCCAACTTGCCAGCGGCGCCTCAGTATCGCGACCATCGGCCAGCCTCAGCCCCAGCACCAGACTCATTCTCATTCTCAGTCCCTAATTTCGATCTCTATAGCAGCTGCTTTGAGTTGCTTGTGAAAAAAACCATTGTATATTTAATTTGTTATCATTTAATTGAGTTTGGCTGCGTTGAGCGAAGAGCGGTAGCTGCCGCTGAAGATTCCAGAGAAAGTTCGCATTAACAAATTTAATTAAAACCCAAATAGCAGCAATATAAAATTAACCAAATCAATTAAATCTTAATTCATAAACAGCAGCGGAAATTGAAAATGCGCCAGAGAAAATTGCAGTAAGAAACAAAAAAAAAATATTAAAAACTTAAGAGAATGGAATTTATTGTGGTTGCTGTCCAAGTAGAAGCCATAGATAAATACATGTAATTCAAGAATGACATTAATTGAAATGTTACGTATGTGCTATGACAAAAGACTTAGGCGACGAACCTCAAATGCCGCATATCCACAGAAGACTTAGAACACAAACTCGCTGCGGTAAAACTGTCTTTAATGATATGCATGGCTTGAAAATGGAATGGAGTGGAATCATTTTACGACCAGCAAGTGGCTGGACATTTCTAGAACTGCCATCAATCAAATCTTATAAAACGCTGTGTGCCGATTCAATGATTGATAGACGGACAAGAATAAATTCCACCTTCATGTGAACAAATAGATGAACCATTTATTTGAAACATCCAAAATTTTACATAAATTGAGGAAAATTTTGATTCGATTGCTAACGAGACGGTCTCGAAAGTCAAATCGCTAGCAAGTTCGATTTTAATGGGGTTTTACTCTATCTTGCATTCATTTACGATCCGGCTCATTCAATATTATCTAACTGATGACATTTCCACTATAGAATTCGATTCGAATTAGTGGCAACGCATTAAGGCCTGCACACACTGGCGACACACTTGGGCCATAAAAATATCTTTTTGTTTATGTTTATTTGAGTTTTATGGCATTGTCGTAAAATGCTTATCAATTGCACTTCCATCTGCTTTTATTACAGTTCTCCTTCCACTTCGTTTTTCTGCTGTTGTTGTTGTCGTATCTTTGAACTTGATTATCATTTGCTTCGCTTCTTTAACAAAATTTTTGTTCTTTTTTTTTATTATTTTTTGTAATAATTTTTTAATGATTATGAAACCCGGTTTCATTACAAATGAGCTAATTTAGCCGCATTAATGGTTTTATAATTGTAGTTTGCCCGGTCTTTTATGCGATACGATATTAAAGAGCCGCACTTGATCGAGCCAGAAAGAAAAAAGTGAAACAGTTGAAGCATTGAGCGAAAAGGAACTGAAATTATTGACCATCGTCGCGTTTCCCCTTCTTCTCTTTTTCTGAGTGTGTGTGTGTTATGCGCTCTACTTTTTTTTGCGCACTTATTTGTTGATCTCTTTGTTGATTCGCGTTGTTGTTTGTTTATAGCGTTGAAATGAAGTCATACGGGAAATGATGCCCTCCAAGTCATGAATCTCAATTTTCACGCGTGTTTTTGTTGCTTTCACTAATGAACATCTTCGTCGAAGGGAATAAATATTTACTAAATGAAATCTGTGAGGCTCTAAACAAAACTGTTTCATATTTTAAGTGCTACCTGTAGCAGTAAAGAAGTTGTTGAATCATCTGCCAAAAAAAACACCTTCTCAATAGCCTAAGCTAATTATGCGCTCCTTTCAATGGCCCATCAATAATCTGAATCGCAAATTGTGCACAATCGGGAAACTACCACAAAATGTCTTGAGGTTCATTAGTGTCAATGATGATTTTAGGTTTAAGAGTTGTGTTTTGGATTTTTTGTTGTTGCTTTTTTCAGTTTTGAATGCTGTTTAACAGCGCGGTCCTTTACCTGAGCTTAAGCCTGGAGTGTTGCAGCATTATTGCGCGCCTTGGCAGCTTCGTTGGCGGTCGTTTAACGAGAACACAACACAGCTCAGGGCAACACCAACAACAACACCAGCAACAACAACAACATTAAGAGCCCAAAACATGGCAATCGTTGGCCAGAAGAGTAAGAGCTGGGTCTTTATTACAACATCTATAAATGATTTCCGCTATTAAAATAAAACACTTTTGCATAATTTTTCACTTAGAAAGGACAACAATGTTGTTGCTGCTGCTGCTGATGCAGCAGAGGCCCATTGCCTTTTGGTCTGTGCAACAGCAAGCACATCATCAACGATGAACGCAGAGAAAAAGAAAGAAATTCCTCACGCTTCATAACGCCCGCCAGGCATGCCCGAAAATTCCGCAAAGACAACGCCTACCCCGACCCAAAGACAGAGTCAGAGTCAGAGTCAGGGCCATATAATGCAGCAAACCATCAGAGTCAGGCTGAAGCTCAAGCTGAGGCTTAGGCTATGGCTGAGAGGGCTGCGACCGCCAGTTGAGATGGCTCGTTGATCGTCATCTCGACATCGTTGATCGTTCGCTTTTTGATGATGCCTTCTTGCAACCTGTTGAAATGTGTGACAAATTGGGCGTAAACAGCCGAAGTGAAAAGGGTGCCCCGCTCATCTCCCCCTCCATGCCTCCCCCAATCATCCCTTGCCTCATCGATCCAACCTCATTGACTTTGAAACGTGGGCGTGACGGGCAGAGTTCTTTTTTCTTCCCCTGACTGCGACAAACGATTTTTTCGTCTCTGCTTACCTTTTATAAAAAAGTTTTTATCAAAAATTGAGCCATAAATTTAAAGTTTATTAACATGCAACGCAAGATGAGGCTAAAGAAAAAAAAACAAGAGCAGGCACGCAAAATTATTTATGTTATCAGCATTGTGATTCTAAGTATTTGATGATTAGTATTTTTCAACTGCCTTGTTTATCATGCACTTGATTGTAAGAAGCACAAGATCAGAGCGCGAGGTATTTGGAATTTGGTGTGTGAGTATCGCTCATTTTGAATGGCTGTCGAGGTGCGTTTGTTCTGCTCTTAATCGTCATAAAATGGCAATGGATTCGTTCAAGTTCGTTGCCTAAGTCTTTCGTTTTAAGACTTGAAAATGTGTGACTAGAAGATGCCCTTGCCGCACATTCAAGTGATAAATGTTGATGAGCATTTTGCCGAGAGCATGACTAAAAGATACTCTGCAGTGACTAGAACAAATCTAGTTGTTAATTGCACGTTAAATTCGATTTGCCAATATTTGTTGCTGTATTCCATTATGCGGACTAAAGTGGGTCAGAGAAGCCTGCCTTTTGCCAGTTAATCCCATTTAGCATGATTACAGGGTATAAAAAGTGAATAAGACCTAATGGAATATGTTGTGGTTGTTGTTGTTTGCTTTTTGATTGGATTTTTTGTGGCCTTTACTTGGTAACTTGACTAAGAAATACTCGTACAATTTCTTAAAAACTCATTAAATTTTTTTTGGGCCATTGTTGTTGCTGTTGTTACAACTGCGGCTGCCGCTGCTGTTGTTTAGCTGCTATGTGTGTGTTTGCTGCTATGGAAAAGCTAACAAACCGTGCACGAAAAGCCAAAACGTATATGAGAGACATGGACCCAAATGAAAAGCAATTTTAATGAAGCCAAAGTCGAAGTTGTAGTCGAGTCCAAGACACTTGTTGCAGTTGCAGCCGCTGCTGCTGCTGCTGCTGTTGGTGCTGCTGCTGTTGGCCACATTGATGCTGCCTTATAAGCTGGCATGCATTTGTTGCCCACAATGCGAGTGGCACGATGTAATTGACATCATTAGACTAAAGCGCGAGCAGCAGCGACCAAGTCGACCAAAAGGAGCGCTAGAAAGTGGCCTGCGAGTAGAGACCCGTTATCAACATTAGCCGTTCCCATTCCCGTTTCCCATACTATGACAATGACCGACCACCACAGTCGATCATGCAGTGGAAGGAACAACCATTTATTTAGTCGTAAATCCAATTTTAGTATTTGTGAACCCCATTTTAATCTATGCAAATTGCTTGCGAGACCGAGAACAAAAGGGAAATGCATTATGATTATTTTTATTATTGATGCCGCGACTTGGTTTTCTTTTTATCATACCCTGCAAGTGCCCAAATAAGGTATAATAAAGTATGTAAATCATTTGGTGGCAGCTGCAGCTTCTGTTGTTTCAGAATATATATTATTTTGTTAATTCGATTTTATCTCTACAGAAGGCAACTGTTAGAGCGAAAGAAACATTTGAATTCAATTAAAATTACAAAACTTTTTGCTGGGTATTTATTCGTATTACTAAAATTCTTACTAGTGTTTTTTTTTCTCAGTTCTTTCTCCTATACTTTTAATGTGCCTATGTGAGTGTGAGTGAATGTATTTATTTAAATTTTTAATTTCTTTGCGAGCCATGTAGCGGCTCTGTCTAATAAATTTCATGTTTAAGCATTTTCGGGCTGAATTTTCACTGAAAATTTATGGCCTCCACTTACCATGGAATGTGGCGACAGCGTCCGAATTGGAGTCGCCGACGCCTCGAAGTCGTCGTAAGTTGTAGTTGTTGTTGTGGATGTTGTTGTTCTTGCCGTGGTTGCACCTTTCAGTTGTGCATATACATATGAGAATGTATGTATGTATGTCTGCCAGATTGTTTGTATGTACTCAATTTTGTTCAGGTTTTTGTTTTTTATTTCTTTCCTTTTTTTTTTTTGTTTTTGCTTTTTTATGGTCTCGATCTGCACGTGAGATTTACGATTGGTTATTGACTTTAAGTTGAAATTGTAAAACTATTTATAAGTAATTAATATAAGTCCGTTATGAGAAGGGGCAATCGAGTTTGGTCATTGGAAATAGTTGTGTATGGGGAATGGGGAATGGGGGGAACTGCTTTATTTTTCATATGTAATTGGCTGGCTGATGGATTTTTAATCGTCCTCTTAACTCGCCGCTAACTGTGGGATACCTGTTTTCCATTTGTGTATTATACGGAAACATCTGTTTTTGGGATTAGCTTTGATTAACTGCAATCGTTGTCGACCACTTGGCCTATTATTATACAAATGACTTAGGCAACGAACTTGCTGTAGACATCGCACAAGACACACACACACACACACAATCATTTGCCAAAGACGCTCTTAATTGCCACATAAATTTCAACTAATTTGGTATATTTGTTTGGCTCCTAATAACTTTTGTCTTTTTGGATTACATAAATTTGCAAAGCTTTAACAAATTAGCATTTGTAATTGTTGTGAATATATTGCATTTACTATATTTACTATATTTAAGTTTTTATGATTTCGGTTGGCAATTTATGCAGAACTCTGGTGTCTGATGTTTGCAGCCTATGCAGTTGGCCAAGAAGGCATTTGGGCATGCCCAGAGCGCGCCGCCTTAAAGCAATGCACATACAGACACATGTATATATATTCTTTCTCTCTCTTACACACACATACACATAGTCACACACATACTCACACACACAAGTGTGGATGAAACAAGTCAGGCAACTTTTTTATTTTTTCCTCATTTTATTGGAAGCGGCCGCCGCTTTGGATTGCCTTCCTTTTTCTCTTTACTACACGACTACTACCACTATATTGTTGTTGTTGTTGCCTTTTTGTTATTAGTAGCATTTACTTTGGAATGCAACAAAGCGAGAACGTTTCGAAAAATGACGACGACGACGATGTTGGCAGCGCCTTTGGGCCATTGACGTCTTGTTGCGAAAACAGAAAAAATGCATGGCCTGGTTAGCACTCCAATAGGGGGAAAGAGATCGAGCAAACGACTGAGCCAGAGAGCGAGAGCGAGAGAGAGAGACAGAGAGGGAACGAAAGGTTGGTGAAGGAGCGTGTGAATGAGGAGAGCGAGTTGCACAGAGAGGTGGGCGACCAAATCCGAACAGATGTCAAAAAGTGCCAGAGTTCAAAGGCCGTGGCCAGTTGATCATTTCGTTAACACAATTTACCACTTCACAAACAGTCACAATTTGGCATAAAAAAACGCCATTCACTCACAACCACAAATAAAAAAAACATAAACGCACTCGCTTATCGACGTTGTTGTTATTTCGTAGAAATAACCAAGCGAATTCGAAAAGAATACAACAAAAATGTAGAGTAAGATGTACAAATTGGTTAAAGCCGAATCGCGTTGCGTTTTTTCGTTTCGTTGTTGAACGCGCCGCATGCAAAACTCAACTAAAGCAAACACGAAGCAGTAGATGAAGATGGAGACCAGCAAATCGAGTGAGTGAGAGAACAATTCAAGCGCGTTGAGCGCAGAGAGAAGCATACCAACAATAAAAGACGAACCAACAAAAAAAAAAAAACGAGAAAAAACAGGTACACAACTATAACAAGTATTGGCGACCCGTTTACCTGTTCGCTAGAGGTGGATGAGCTTCGATAGCAGCATTGATCGACCCATCGAAACAGAATTAAAAATCGATTGTTTATGGCAAACATCACAATACTTTTAATGTATATTATTTATTTAAATAAGTTCTTATTAACACCGCAAAAATATGGACTTCCTTTAAAAAAAAATTACATAGAACGTTTGCCAACAAACTCACATCTATTGAATAAAAATATTTAGATAAAAACTATAATTACTATACCATTGAAAAAATTATATTAAGTAAATGAATATGTTTAGCAAAGTTATTTATGATTAATTTTGCCTTTTGTCAATTTTTTTTTACAAAAAAAAAAATAAATTACAAAAATGATTTGAAAGTTATTCAGTAAGATCATAAGTCATTATTTTATGTAATCGGTAATCAAGATCTATCGATTGACAAAAGAGGATTTCAGGAATATTTCTTTTTGGAATCGGAGTAAGTAGTAATAACAATTTCTTTAAAGGATTTGCATTATCCTTGGCAAAAATACTTTTGAAAAATGTATAAAAGGAAAGTATGACTAAAAAACTGCACTGTGTCTTAGTCTTTTGAAGATCAATAGTTATATTCTTTGGCACTAATATTTGTTCAAAATAATCGCATATAAATATATCCGTTAAATGTTCAAAAAAGCAATATAGAATTTTTAAAGCAATCAGTAGCTACTTATTTATGTTCGCCTGGTATTTTAAGAAATGATTTGGCACGTTTGAAGCTTTCGCATCTACAATATCAGCAACAATAACAACAATATTAATAAGTATAGAATTAGGTGCTAGTATTATTATTGTTGTTGTTGTTGTCGAACTTAGTATATAAAATACCAGGCGAACATAAATCAGCAGCAGAAATAAAGCAAATCACTTGTATAATTTTTGGCGCCATCTATCGAAAACTCGTTGTAATCTTATGTTAAATTATAAATTTGAAAATCACTGAAAGAACAAGCAAATCCGTTAAAAATTTTAAGAGTATTCCTATATATTGATAATGAAATTAAAGAAATCTACTGTAATTTGGTAATTTCAGGGCGATCGTGATGTCCTTTGGCATGATTATTGCTATATCCAGATTCAACTGATTGGCATACTTGGAAGGACCAAAGTCCTTAGAGGAGCAAGATAGATAAATATCTACAATCTCGACCATATCCTGTCGGATTCCAGCAAATCTTATGTCCCACTATGTCTCCTGGTAAAGCTTGACATCATGACGTTCAGGACTTTCAAATCGTCCTTGTGGTTTTTAAGTTATCATCAAATAAGTGATTAAATTATTTAAAATCTTGGGAACTTAGATGATCCCTTTTATTTGCTGAAGCCAATCGAAGGAGTTCGTCCTTGCGATCTTAGCAGTACAAGTCCCTTGTCGCACCCTCAAAGTATGCTATAAAAACGCTAATTGTTGAGCGGCAATTTAGAGTCAACTTAAATCGAACGTAAGAGTGCGATATTTATTATCTTAGCCGTTCATTGCGGATGAAGTGGCAAATTTAAAAAAATTTCTATAATCCACTGAAAAGTGTCAGGTCAGTAGGTGAAATACCAGGCGAACGGCATAGCGACATATTTCCGCGAGGAGATATGACGTTTTGAAAACGACATATCAAATTTCAAATTGGCGCGCGGCGTTCACTGCAAAAGTTTTCATTTTTTGTGGCATACTTTGGGGGGCACATTTTGATCGCAATTTCCAAACCGATAGATGGCGCTGCTGAAACACTTTCTGTAATTCTGCTTGCTGCTGATTTATGTTCGCCTGGTATTTTACCTGCTGAATTGATACTTTTCAGCCGTGTGGCTTCAAGTGATCAACAACAACAATATTATTGGTCTGTGAGTTGAGTTCAAATTGCAATTTTTAAATTGGCGCGCTGCAATTTTTGTAGCATACTTTGAGGTTCTGCCAAGGACAAATTTTCGAAAAATTGCTTTATCTCGGCCATGTAATGCCGCATAATCAAGGGACACATATTGCAAGGATCGCAAGGACGAACTCTATCGACAGGCATCAAAAAAGTACGGAATTACCTAAGGACTTAAAAGTTGCCAAAGATGAAATCACAAATTCCAGGATAATTGGAGAACCGCTTGAACGATTGGAATTTCCTTCGGCCAGTCGATAGGTCTCATTGATATACACCGTTTGGCATATTCATTACCAGGATACGCAAGGACCTTCGCAAGTTATAGCTTATTATCTGGTATTCCTTTTATTCTTCAATTCTGTAAGGATTTTCGTCCTTTTGAAAATGTTAGTTGGGTATTGTTACTCAGAGCTGTCCTTGAGCCAAAGGACATTCCGATCGTCCTTCAAATGACCGAGATAATGCAGATTTTCTGAATTTTTGGCCATATTTCTATATCTACTCTTCAATAGTTTTTAAGTGTAATTAATCGAAAGATCCTTGTCAGGTCCTTAAGGATATGACATAGATGTTACAAAAAGACCCAAAATAATAAACAAACATTTTTTTTTTTTAATTTCAACTGATTTTGTTTTTTTTCCGTTGTGCTAAAATTTTAAATTTGAATTGGGGCGCTCACATCAGGTATATTCAATTTCTGAATACTTTGGGTGGCACATTTTGATCGTAATTACAAGGCCGTTAGATGGCGTTACTAAATGCGATAGATGGCGCTGCTAAATATGGCAATGATTTGCTGTAATTCTGCTTGCTGCTGACTTATGTTCGCCTGGTATTTCACTTTATGAATTGGCAATTTCAAGCATTGAAGCTTCAAGCGGCGAGCACCAACAATTGATGCGTCAAATTGGGGTAACGACATATCTCCGCGCGACATATCTCCGCTGAACAAAAAACGACATATCTCCGCGCGGAGATTACCCCAATCGAATAGGTATTTTCGTTGGTTACACTTATGTTGCATACTTTCGGGCCCATTGAAAAAGGGCGAAGTTTTATAAATGCTGTTGGTTGGAAGAAATATCTATGTTGTATACTTTTCTATATATTTAAATAAAAATTTAAACACAAATGCAGCATAATTTGCGGCTGTTTGTTTATCTGATACGATTGTTGTTGGCGATGGTGCTTCCCCGGAGACAGTAATAATAAAAATGACCCTCAATTCTTTGCGTAGAATATAAATATAAACTCGCTTGATTCTTTCGAAATTGTTTAGTTCTCGACAGGTTCTACAACTGTAACAAACAACTCGAGATGTCTTCAAGTAAACTGCTAAATCTGAGCCTGTTGCTCGTATGTCTTATCGCATTGGTGGCCGCTCAGAAGTTCATAAGTGTGTATTAAACAACAAACAATATAATGAATTTTTTATTAATATTTGCAAATTTTTGCATAGCTCCTCGCGATTGTCCCAAAAATGAGACATATCTGCCCTGCGGACCCTCCTGCCAGACAGAGTGTGCCACGTTGAATGAGCCCTGCCTGATCAGACATATACGCTGTCCTGATGGCTGCTACTGCAATCAGGGATATGCTCGAAACGCAGCTGGCACCTGTATCCCTATTGGTCAGTGTCCAAGACAACGCCGTCCTTATTAAGATGATATTTCTAATGCAGCACCACAAATCGACGAAAATACAGATCGAAAACTGAAAAACAACTTTTGCTTGGCATTATTTTTGTTTGTTTTATAAATCACGTGTTTTTGAGTTTAATTATTTTAAAACGGAGCTTCTGATCTGCTCATTAGTATTCGTTGGCCATTTGATTTTGTGTTTGTTTGCTTGCTTGATTTGACTGTAGCAAAGCTTTCGTTATAACAGCGCAATTAATTAAACTCCGTTTGTTTGCGTCATTTGTTGATAATATGACAGATGGTTGAGTGACCTCAAATTAAGTGTATGTAAGCTGCACAGTTAAAAATGCATTGTTCACACAACTGGCCTGCAATTAATTGAATTAGTATGACAATTAAAATATATGCCATACGTGTCATGTCTGAAAAATACAATACAAAAACGAACAATTAATTGATAACTAAAACATTATGAGTCAGCGGCAATAGTTTGGGGTGTACTGTGCTAAGATGTGATCTAAATAGTTTTGGCAAGCTTAGCTTCGATCACTGGTTTGTAGCCTCGCTTTAGCTGTGTTTCACACTAATTAGTGGCAAAAGTTTGGGGTATACTGTGCTAAGATGTGATCAATACAGTTTTGTGTATTGTAGGCTTTAGCTGTGTTACACACTAAACAGCTGCACTATCCACGCATCTATGTATGTATTGTATGGTTAGTGACAGCTGCAACGGTTTGAGGTCCACTGTACTAAGAATTGATTCAGACAGTTTTGTTTTTGGTAAGCTTAGCTTTGATGTATGGTTTGCAGCTTCGCTTCAGCTGTGTTTCACACTCATATCACAGTTTTTTTACACCCTAAAAGTATGCACTGAATAATGTATTGAGCTATAAGTCTGTGATTCATTAAGTTTTGTATTTAATAAGCTTAGCTTCGCTTCAGCTGAGTTTCACAGCCATTTCACTAACGTGGATCACTCAATTTTACACTCTAAAAAGCTGCACTGCAAAATTGATTGAAATCGTATTCAAATTCTGTTTCAGTGGCTATGAAAATTTCATTTAAAACTTGTTTTTGATTACATAGTTGTTATTGTTGATGGGATTTGCAAAGCTTGCCGCTTGACTGGCTATTGAATAAATATTGGCTAGATTATGGCCGAGAGCAGCTTAGCAACACAATCTTATCAATTGACAGGCAGCACACAAAAGGGGAACGAAAGAAGGAACAATTTTGGGAAAAGGTGCAAATGTAACAATAGAAAATGTTGGCAAGCAAATCAAAATCGAGAACCACAATGTCGCGTAACCAATGCGAAAGTGAAAGGGAAAAGGGAAAAAAGCGTAAAAGGTGGGCAGGGGGAATTTTGGCGCTGACAACATGCAGAATGTAAATGTTTGCTGTCATTGAGTCGAGTCAAAAATGCTTGCTGGATACCAAACCAAACGTTAATAAACTCACGTCACCCGCCCCCATCCGCATAGCAAAGGCTGCTGGTGTGGGTTGTGCTCAATTTACAGGAGCAAACATGATGGCAGGCTGTGCCAGACACTCAGCGAGTCAGTCACTCAGTCACATAGTCACTCCTCTCTTTACCTCTTTGCTCTCAATATGCGCATACATACATACATCCATCTATCTATCTCACTCTCTGTGAGTATATGTGTGTGCCCATGCAATTTCGTATAGCAGGCTTGGATAAAATGAAAAGAACTGTGCGCGCTTGAATTTGAAATGCAAACATGTTTGTACTACGAGTCAGAGGGCTGCCCATATATACTATGTATGTATGTATGTATGTAGTAGCAATGTTTGCCATACCATACATTGCTCTCCTCACGGCACCGCCCTCTTCACCCGCTGTTGGCGTCTGTTTGCTTGTTTGTCTATTTTGCCCGACTGTGTCAAAGACGCAGCTGACTTCGCTCTTCAGATTTGTGTATTCCTCAAATTCATTGAATTTCGAACAAAACCCAAAAAGAAAAGCCGATGAATAGCTCGCTGGCTCGTGGCCCACAACACACATGCATCCATCGTCGTCTAGGTCGAGCGAGTATTCAGACCCAATCAACATGAAAAACTCCAGAGAGTATCGCAGAAAGAAAAACAGAGGCATAACCCAGCAATCATGTGCTTGACTATCATATACTCCTTTTCACAATTCAGTTGAGAGTGCAATTAAGTTCGAATCAAATGTTCATTACTTGATTTATTGCCAACTAACAAGTCGATGGCCATTAATTGAATTAAATTTGTTTTAATTTGCAGATAACGCTGGCAACATTCTCAAGCTTTGCAAACAATTTGTTTGCTTGTCTCTCATGCAAATTGATTCCAGCTCTAATTGGCATATTTCAAATTACATTTGAATTGAAATTCAATTACGAAAAAAACATATACAAAATACAATTTGTCAGCCTTTGGTATGCTTAGTGTGTTGAACTATTATGAACTTATGCACATTATTTTATAATCCTCTTCTGATGTGAGTGGTGAATGCGTTGTGAATATCGACAGTGAGTTTGTGCAATGCACAAACACATGAATTCATTCGCATATTCTGCGGGCTTTCTTTGATGTCAGAATCCACACGCACACGCATGTATATTCACACACTCACACACACACACACACACACACATATTCAGGGGAATATTTTCGTACCTTTACAAAAAGTATCACTACGAAACCATCCACTGTCAGTTCGCTGAGCTCTTGCGATTCCTGTGAGCCATAAAAAGACAACCTGTTTCAGGGTTCTCTTAACGTTTCAATTCACAACTGACTGATTTTTTGGGGCTACCTCTATGGCTGTGACTATAGCTATAAAATGCAGATATAATTTGACTTTATCTGTGCGGCCAGCAGTCAAACGATTGGCATTGAAATGGGTACAAAATGTTTCATGTTCACTTTCAATACAATGCCAAACGAAACACAACACAAAACTTGATTTATGACCCTCAAAAATCAAACAGCATTTGCTCACTGCCAGTGTGCGATATGATCAAACTACTGCTACACAATGCATTTGTTAATGGTTGAGCTTAGTTTAACGACCCAACTTTCGATTATAGAACTTGGCGGGCATTAAAACATCGAGTGATAAATACTTTAAGCTGTGGTATAAGTAATTTATTAAAAGTTTACTTTAAATAGAGATATCGTTTAACAATTTACTATTGATATGAGTGTTTCCGAAAATATTTAAATAATATTTTCATCACATCATTTCGCAAAACAACAGTCTTCCATATCTTAGAATATTGTATTTTTATTGCGTATTTCAATTTATGGTGTCAATCAATCAATTTGCTTTGAAACATTTTGTATTTTTCTTTGAGATCAAATTTCAAATGATTTAAAGTTTTATTTTTTTTTGTCGTTTTAAATGTTACCACAAATGCAAATTCAAATAAACAAAGTTGCTATGCTTTGTGTGTTTGTGCTCTGATTTGAATTTTGGCTATGGAAATAGGTGTATGAAATTCTTTGAAAAGGTTTTTTTGGCCCCGAAAAATGATTGCATAGTTGTCTAAAAGTGATCTGCTCATTGAGTTGCTGCTGCTGTTGTTGTTGTTGTTGTGGTTGCTCATCGAGCCACTTCAAAGCCAAAACTGTGCTTGTGTCATTTGTGTTGCATACTTTTGGGGTGCGCTAGCTGGAGGCTGTGATGAGAACTCAAATCAATGTTGATGGAGCACAACACAACACAACACAACTCGACACGATACGAGCTGTTTGAGCTAAATGCTTGTGTGTGCCGCACCCAATTGCAGCAGAAGAGGTGCAGAGGTGGAGAAGTGGAGCAATGAGAGCAGCGAGCGAAACGACATCAACAACAACAGGCGGCAAGCAAACATGGCGAACACAACATGAGAGTCACCATCATAATCATCGATTGGGTCAATGTGTTTGTGCTTGACACCTATCGACGAGTCGCCAAATTGTAAACATTGTGTAAGCAACTGATTCAATGTGCTTGTTGCTGCCGCCACCATGATGATGATCAGCCGGTGGCGACACAGAAATGTTGTCCATGGTCCATGGTCCGACATCAAAGTGACGATGACGATGACGATGGCGTCGATATAATGATTGCCATTGACTGCCGCATTGTTATTGCTTTTGCTTTTGTTTTTGGTTTCCTTTTTTTTTGCAATTGTTGTTGCCGATTCCCTTTTGTTGCCTTTGTTGTTGTTGTTGTTGTTGTGGTTGCCGTTGGGAAACTGCATCAGCGAAAAATCCATGCAATTTGACAGATATCAAGTTGTATGGCATTTGACACATGCGCTGCCATTGTGTTGCCATTGTTGCAAGCTGCATTCACATTGCGACACGACGACGACACGGACACGGACACGGACATGAACACGAGCACGGACAAGGACATGAAGCGTAGTCGTGGACGTGAACGTGAAACACTTTGCCTCTCCCCCCTCTCTCGCTCTCTCTCTCAGTCTCTCTTGTATTGCGAGTATTTTCAAGTTGTTGTCTGTCTATCCGTCTGTCCGACTGCTAGTCAGACTGTCAGACAGTTTGTCAGCCGGACAGTGAAATGCAATTGTTTTTCATAGTTGCGGGTGCTGCCGACTGACTGGTTGACTATCTTTTGACACAATGTTCGTCAGTTTATTGATTCTGATTTTGATCCCTTTTCGTGTCACGCGCACTCAAGCATCGTGAGCACAATGCACACACACGTGGCCACATACTCACACACACACAAACCAATCAAGTTGAATGTGTGCTGTTAACTCTCTTTCACTTTGTGTGTTAAACATTTGCATTTCTTTTTGAGCGCCAGATACTCTTTACGAATTTGTCAAGCCAGTTATGAGAGCTAGTCTGTAATAAGAGAATATTTCCATTTAGAATCTAAATAATTTGAAATGTGAATTTCGCATTTTTGTGTTATTTATAGAACATCACTTAGTCGTTGCAGTCCATGCGAATGAATTCTTTTCTAGTGGTTAAAAGTTTGTTGCGGTTTTGCTTTTAGTTATTGCACTTTTTTGCATGTGTAGAAAGCAGCAACTGCAGCTGCGACTGCCAATGCAACAACCTCCACAACAACAACAACAATAACAACTCCAAGTTCAACTCCGGCATCAACTGCAAATGCAACTCAACCAAACCACAGACTCTTCTGTGCCCCCATCTATTAAACCTCTTGTGCCAACGTTATTATTATTTTTTTTGTTGTCTACACATGCGACAATTGGTTGCGGATAGCCAAACAAATTTTCAATCCATTTGCCGCATTTACCATTTGCCATTTGCCATTTGCTATTTGGAATTTGTGTTTGCGGTTTGCATTCAATTTAATTGCAATGCGCTCCTTAATGGATTTCAGCTGTTCCAGCTGTCATTTCGAACCAAACGCAAAGGGTATCGTCAAATAAGTGTTTTCTCTCTATTGCATTGGACCAATAGTGAGTGAGTTAGACAGTCATTGAGTCAGTTGTTTGGCTGAATGAGTTCGGTCTAATCATCCATACGATGATCATCAACACACACAAAGTGTAACAGCTATAACATTGAATATTAAATTTAATTGTCGGCAACAGAGACAGACAAAGAGAGCGAGAGAGAAAGGCAAAAATATGGAATTGCTACCGATTAAATACATCAAAGGAGTTGCAAGTGTGTTTGTGTGTGTGTGTGTGGCAAGTTTATACATAATTGTAGTTAATTAATTGCGCACAGTTTGTGCTTTTGTTGTTAAGCCACAGACCTTGCGAATCAATGTTTAAAGAGCCTCTCTATATGCAAGCAAGGCTATGTCTATCTGTGTGTAATTTACAATGCACACACACACACACACACATTCAGTCGCGAACACACACATGTGTGTGTGTGTGTGTGTAATGGGCTCGCTTCCCTGCACACGCCTCAATTTGTCGCTCATGCAGCATTCTGATTATGAAAATGAAATATTTGCATTGAAGTGCACACAAATACACACACACGGTTGCATTTACTAAACACACACACACACACACACACACACACACACACATGCTCAACAATACAACAAGCTCATTTGGCAAATGATCATCATCAGCATCGCCATCGACATCAACATCAACATCGTCTAAATAGCATCACACGCACACTGCAAAAACGGAAACGGAAACGTTGAAAAAGCAATTGGCAAATGGCGACGTCGGCGTCGCTGTCGCAGTCGCTGTCGACTGCAACTGCAACTGCAGCTGCAGCTGTAACTGCTGCTAAACAGTTGCAATTTATTGGCAGCTGCAATTAGTTGGCCGCACTTCCGAAATAACCGTTTGCTGAGGCAATGGCCAAGAGGGAGTTGGCAAAACTTCATGCTTCATGCCAATTATGCTGCAAGTTGAGCATTAAAATTATGACATTACCCGGAGCTAAATTATGTGTGGCGTCCACGCCTCAAAAACACATCAAACAACGTTTATATTTATCTTTGTTTTTATTAATTTACTCACTGTAGGATTACTAGTTGCTGTCGCGTTTTTATTTTATTGCCAAAGAAAAACATTATTAATTTGTTCACAGAAAGTAAAACTAGATTTCAAAGCCGATTGCAAATCTTGATCTTAATCTTGAAATAAGCTTTTTATGTTGAAAAAATATTAAATCAAGATTTTTATGCTAAATTTGCATTAAGAACATCTTATTTTAAGAATATAATCTCACTTTAAATGTGTTTTAGTGTAGATTATATATACGAAAAAAAAATGTTTTTTTATATTGTTTTATGTTAAGCAATCTAAATTTAAGATTGTTTGATATTGATATAAGTTTTGGCCGCCTTGATTGAATTTTGAGATGTTTTCATTCTTGGTTCAATTTTGACAACAAATATTCTTGATTTAAGAATTTATTTTAGACAGCACAATTTTTTCTTTTGTGTTTTTTTAATTTTGAACAGTTTTTTCTAAAAAGTCATCAATAATCTTGAAAGTAAATCATATAAAAACTTAACTGAAATTTGAATATTCGCTCTTATTTTAAAAGCTGCTCTCTTCTTCTAATAGTCTGTTTGACTTCACAATGTTCTCTCACACGTTAATAACCTTTGTCGATTTCTGTAAAAACTTTAGTTTTAGTTTTGATGCCACAATAATTTCTCAAAATTTGATTACGATTCGATGTTAAATTTAGAATTCAGTGCAGATGCAGCGTGAGACTTCACACAATAATAAAATCTTATCAAAGTCAAACACATTTGAGAAGCTTCGTTTGGTTTTGTAATTAAGTTCTCTAAAATATTTATTAAGTACAAACAAGTTTTGATATTAAGAATTGATTTTCTAATATGATTTCATTTGGCATGCGCCTATTTAATAATATATAATAATCATTTAATAGTGACAATATATTTATTATAATATAGTATGAATAATAAGCTATTGTAAGCTATTGCTCTGTAGAAATCTTGCGTCTGATAAAGTGTCGAAAAAGAGTTCTCAAGTTATATACATACATATATTCTTATTTTGGGTAACCAGCTTTAGCTGCAACTCGTCGCTGCAACACTTGCAACCGATGGGTGTCTCAACATTTGATAAATGTAAATTTGCGCTTTCCGTGAAATGCAAGCGCACTAATTGTTGGCAACTAGTTAAAGCGTCTACATTCGCTCCACGCTGCTGCTGCTGCCATTGCCTAATACTGTGGCTGCCACTCCCACTTCCTCTCCCACTCCCACTCCCACTCCCACTTGGTGCAACATCAAGAACAGAGAGCAGCAGCAACAATTAATTGCCATCATTTTTTAGAATTCTTTTCATGCGCTTCATTTCACTTCTTCCCGTTTTCATTCCTCTTCCCTATTTCCCTTTTCCCTTTTTCCTTTTGCTTTTCCTTTTCCCCATTGCATCTGCTCCCCACCACGGTGCGTCTCGAGGCGCAGTTAGCTGTAATTTTCTGTATTATTTCTAGCCAAAAATTCTTTGTGTAATGCACCCTATGTTTCCACGAGCCACGCCTCCTTTTCCTTTGCTCTGCACTGTGTTCTGAACGCCTTCTGCCGTTTGCCGTGTTGTTTATTGCGCTGCAACTTCCGCTACAAACGAAGATAAATTGTTAGCTTTTTTTTTGTGTGTGCTGCCATGTTTTGCTTTGTTTTTCGTTGTTGGTTGCAGCAGCAACAGCAACAGCAGCAGCAGCAGCTGTTGCTAGCAAAACTTCACCTTCGTTTTTGGGGTCTGCACAGTGTGTCAATGGCAGGGCGAAAACTTATCAAAAATCGTACATGTCTGGCTGATTAAATACTTAATTACCTAATCAGCCACAGTTGAAATATGTATGTGAGCAGAGTCTCGATTTGAATGCCACAATCTCGCATTGGGGGGAATGTGAGTGATTGTTATCATATATTGGACTTAATCGGGTTCATAGTCTGAGGTCAATCGCTTGTTGTGTGGTTTTAGTTCGACTCGAATCGCTTTCGACTGCATCTATTCTCAATTGTTACACTTTTATTTCCTTTCTTTTTTTTTTTTTTTTGGGTCAGACAAGTTCAATAAACAAAATACACGCTTATCAGCTGTACAGAGTTATGCATTGCATTTTGTTTGAGAATAAATATTTGCGTTCGAAACGAAAATATTAAAATACACAATAGAAATGATGTGAATAAGTTGATAAGTTTGTTCTCTAATCATTATATTATTAATTTATTTTATATATGTATTATATACACATCATAAAAAAATGTATAAAATGAATTATGCTTTAAGTTTATTACCACTATGACTGTTTCTTTCGACTGTTGCAACAATTTCCGCTTTAAGGATTTATGCGAGAACTCAGCCGCAACTTCAAATGGAGTCTTCTCGCTCTCGCTCTCTTTCTCTGAGCTCTCAGCAAATGCTTCAGCAATTTAGTTTTTGTTTGCTTTGATTAATTGTTTGTTTGTTGTAGCCAAATACAACACACACACACACACACATACTATGAGCGCCTTGGAACGGCGATAATCTCGTACAATGACCGCTGAGTGTTAATCGGCTGCTTCGCATTGGGTCAGCTCAGCATATGAAAGTGTGATAAGATAAGGATGACTGTCGCTCGTCGCTCGTCGCTGTGTCGATATACAAGTATGTACTACTCGACTTAACACACATCCAGCCAGGCACATGCAATCACGTTCCGCCAGTCATGGAGTCAACGCTGAACGAAACACGTCGCACGTTTGCGTTATTTTTATTGATCGCGCTCTTCGGCACGCTGAGCGCGGCTCAGCTGCAGTTCCCCAAGGATCCGTCGAACATCAAGGATCTGAATGAGCTGGGCGCACAGTATCTGCCCGCTGGCTACAAAAATCCCAATGTGACAGTCGCCGATCTGCAGCGTTTGCTGCGCCAAAAGTGCGAGAAGGCAAACTCCGCGTTGCCCGCGAATCAAGTCGATGCCGGCAAATTGAGTGGCAATATCGAACAGGCGGCGGGTGAATTGTTCCAATGTGCCGCCGGTCTGGTGAATGTCACCGCCATGCTCGACGAGGTCGAGGACGCGAAGCCCAAAGGTGATCTCGATGTCGTCTTTGAGCGCTACTGTCTCCGCTTGCCGAATATGACGCAGTGCCTCAACGACTTTAATGCGGCGCTGTTGCCGTGTTTGACACGCGAGGAGCGCAATCACAATGCGATGATGAAGCGCATTGTGGGCAAACTGCTGGACTTTGTGTGCTTCAAGAATGGCGATCAGATTGCCCTGTTCATTGCCGAGCAGGGACCCGAATGCTTCGAGGAGCACAAGGATAACATTGGCACCTGCTTCCAGACCCACTTCGGTCACTATCTGCCCAGTGAGCTGAATGTCACGAATCTGGAGCTGCCCGAGTTGGTCCTGGGCTCCAAGCAGTGCCTCGATCTGCATAACTTCGAGACGTGTGTGCTGGGGCATCTGGAGAAGTGCGAGAACATCACGCCCAGCAACATTGTGGAGTCGATGTTCCGCTATGTGCGCAAGGAGTCCAACTGCCAGCAGAGCATCAATCGTGAGACGCGTGCCAGCGAGCAGCTCTCTCTCCGCGCTGGGGCATCAGTCAACTCGGTGGCAACTGCAGCTGCCACACTCGCTCTTCCTCTAGCCTTAGTTCTTCGCACGTTTTGATTTGCGCTCAGCTGACTAAATATACATTTAAATATTTTTTTTTTTCTTATTTTTTTGTTGTTGTTAATCACCGAACTGCGAATGCAAATAAACATGTCAAAATGATAATCAAGCGTATGCTAAACAATTGTGAATTTCTATTTTATTTCTATTTTAAAGTGTGGCATGATTTACTTGCACTGATAATTTCTAATAAACTTCTGGGGGTTTAGCAGCTTTCTTTTGAAATTAAATTATATTAAAGTACAATCAAATTTGCCTGAAAGTGTCATGCAAAAAGTTCTTTAATACGCATTTGAATATTTATAATAATTTTACAATATTTTGGCAAACGTTTTTTTAGTATTATTTAATAGATTTCATAAATTTCTAATATCATAATTATCGAAAATGCAAGTATAATTACATTTGCCTAAAGTTGTAATGCTAAGAGTTATTCAATTCGCGTTTAAAAATTTAACATGAGTAGAATGATATCAGAATTAATTTAGCAGCTTTCTTTTATTTGTTTTCTATGTTCTTCTAATATCAAAATAAAAGAATATTAAAGTACATGAAATTAATTCCCATTAAATTTGCCGAAAAGAGAAGAGCAAAAATTTATTTAATTTGTATTTTATAAATCGATATAATTTAACAACATTGAACATAAAATTTGGGTAAAATTGAAAATTGAATAGAATTTTGAATTATCCAGCAGATGTCTTTAATTTGTTGTATATATTGTAGTGGTAGTATATACTATATATTTTGGTATAAATCATTAATTTCTTAAATTTGTATTTAACACATTTGTTAAAACTTAACAAGATTATATTGACATTTTTATTGGAGCAAAAGTTGAATGCAACTTTTGTACAATTGTTAAATTAACAAGTGTTGAATTATGGGTAAATGCAAAAGTGCTTTTTGTGAATATGAATAGCAACAATTTTGGGTGTTTTAATCATTATGCTGGCTTCTCATTTCCCTGATTTTAATATCGCATTAAATGAAATGTTGCACAGCTACTCGAAAGCGAGTAAGGGGCTTAACTCAAAAACAATATTCGTATAGCATAATTAGTGCATTGTAAATGAGTTAATTGTAATTTTGATTTAAATGTTATTAACTGTAAGTGGGTTTTCATTATACTCGCTTCGCTACGCCTCGCCTCGCTTCGTGTCCACTCATAAGCCGCTTAACGGCTTCCCTCGTCGGACGATGAGTAAATGCAGAAAGTGCCAAAAGTGTTAAGTTCCACAGCGCCTGCATAAACACGGAGGCGACCTGGCAATATGAAAGGCAGCCACAGCCACAGCCTCAGTAGCAACCACAGCCAGAGCCAGAGCCAGAGCCACGAGGCATATTGCATTGTGCTTATCGGGCAGTTAGCAGCCCGGGTCAGCTGTCTGTCCACTTGGATTGCTGACTGGCTCGGCGCCTTATCAGCAGCAGCGCTCTTGCCCTGGCAAAACAATGAGTTCTGGGTTCTGCTTTATTGTTGAGCGTAGAACGTAGAGCTTGTTGCTTCAGCTTTTTACGCAGCTGCTCCGGCTGCAGCCAGATTGAAAGTTGAAAAGGTTTAGTCGCAGGCGATGGAGTTAAGAAAGCAGCAGCAGCAGCGTTTAAGTTTCAGTTTTGGCCAGCAAATTGATTTGCAGAAGATTACCTCAAATGACTTTCTTGTGTCTTGTGTTGTGTTTTTCTTTCTCTTTCTCTTTCTCTTTCTCTGTTTTTGTTTTTTTTTTTTATTTTTGTCGGTGGGGAAGCTCTTTCGTCTCGCCTCGTAAATCATAAAAAATTGCGTATAAATCTGAAAAAGCGCAACTGTCATCGTTTCCACAGGCTGCAAAGGACTTCAATACGCCGCGCTGGACGATGAGAATGAGAATGCGGATGACATCTTTTTGGGCAACACAGTCGATGCGTGAAATGAATAGACTTTAGCTTGGCTTAGTCGAGCTTAGGTACGCAACTTTTTTCTCCCATTTCTATATGCTATATAGTTGGGGGAATTTAACAGTTTAAATGATTAAGCCGTAGAGCTGTGTTTATGAACAGCAGGTAAAGCAGAAAAAGCATTCGCAGTAGAAATTTCATAATATTTGCTTTTGCTTTTTACCAATTGCTAATCAAATGAGTTCAGTTTTCGTTGCGAGTATTCATCATATTTCAGAGAGAAAGAGAGAGATAGTGAGTGAGTGCGAACGCGTTGGCAATCAGAAATGGCAATCAGTTGAGTTCCGGGGCCAAGTTGCAGCTGTTTCCAGCAGCAGCAGCAGTAGCAGCAGTTAGTTGCCGAGTTTCGTTCAGTTTGCTCACTTTGCTCAGAGTTGGTTAGTTAGTTAGTTAGTCAACTGTTTTGGCGCCGAGCTAACAAGTCATAAATGTTATAAACTTAATTAGGCTTGCAGACTGTGCGGACTTCTATTGAATGTTCTCTCCCATTCGCTTGTGGCAATTGCAAGTTGCACAGAGACCGACGCGATGGTTGCTGGCACTTTATTATTGATGTGAAAAATGCGGAAAATGAATGCGTTTCCGGTACTTTTGGCGAGTTGGCAGCTAAATTGCAGCGGCCATGAATCATTCGACTTTGCCTTCAACTAGAAAAGTGGAACTTCAGCTGCAACTGCAACTGCTACTGCTACTGCAACTACAGCTGCAACTGGCTGCTGCTGCCTTAGTCTGCGTCAGTGTCAGCTACAACTTGGCATTCTTGGGAGAGCAGACAAACTTTGCTACGTGCTACGCGAGTTGCCATCTAAATTGGGGGCAAGTTGCTGAGTGTGTTCGAGTTGTTGTTGTTGTTGTCTTAGAACTTGGCTGGCCAAATAATTGCACGTCATTGGCCAAATTATTGGCTCAGCATGGGGTGGGGCAAGACTTAAGACTTTAAAGTTGCATAAGAGGTGTGCGTGTGTGAGTGTGTGTGTGTATGTGTGTTAGGCAGACAGCTCTCGACTAAATTCTCTCTCCTTGTAATACGCTTGTTCTAAACGATGCGTGGCATTTGCCAAAATTTAATTAAATATTTCAATTTGGCTGCTGCAACCCGGCTCTAATTGTGCACACATTACAGCTAAGAGCGAAAGGGATAGAGAGAGAGAGATGGGGGCAGAAAAGGGATTGTGGCAGGCACCCAAGTGGGAAGCTAACCGTTGCCACCTGAGGCGACTGCGGCGTCTCGCTGTCCCACGCTTCAACGCTCATTTGCAAATGTTTGTCTACGTGTGCGGTGTGAAAGACGCGACGCCGTTGCCTGCCACAAAATGTTGCACGTGTGCGTGAGTGTTGTGAGTGTATGCGTGTGTATCAATGTCTGCGTGGCAGTCAGTGTGTGGGTGTGTGGGTGTGTGTCTGTATGCTAAAGACAAAGAGTCCTATGCAGACGCTCTGCTGGGAAATTTAACTGAATGTGCGTTGCTGCATCTAACATAACGTAAAACAACAACAAAAAATGAGAGAGAACCCATTGACAGTTCTTTAACCTAAGCACTTCAATCTCGTCGGCAGCCAGACTACACAGCTTCGCTTACTCGATAATTGCCTAATCGCTCGGTTTTCGTATCCGAGTCTATCTGATTGTCGATTTACGCGCTTAATCGAATTTGTGGAACCTATTGACCCATTGATAAGCTATCGATGGACTTGCGAAATGCGCTTCTCACGGTGATTAGGCGTAATGTATTCATTGTACTTGAAGTGCTTAAACGATATTGTTTCAAATGCTTAACTGCTTCCGTACAAAAGATGAGGAATAGCAGAAGAATTTACAGTTCATATAGTACAAAGAAATTAAAGTATCTTCTTAAGTATGATTAATAAAAATACTCAAATAAAAGTGATCATTAATGCTTAAATGTTTAAGTGCACAGATATTATAGTAGAAACTTGAAGTACAGTTTCTTAATTGTAATATATAAAAGTTAATAAACATAAAGCCAATCAAAACATATAAAAAATGGTAGTTCGCTTTATTGATGATATAACTACGGATTGGCATATCGATAATTATCGATTGCTTTTTGAAAACTTATCTGTGCTGTTCTTAGAACTTAAGCTTAAGCTTGTTAAACAAAAGGCAACATCGCAGCGCATATAGAAAATAGAGAATTGAGCAAAGCGCAGAGAGCAGAGCGCCAGCCAAGCTTCAATTTCAATCAATGTTGTTATCTGTTTCACTTTCCCTTCCTCTCTCATCTCTCTCTCTGCTTCCCCATCTTCCCTTTTCCCCTTTTTGGCATGCATTTGGTCAGTTCGCTGATGTAAAAGTATCGACACTGGGGTCTTGGTCCATTGGTATCAAATGTCCCTTGACTCGACTTATCCTGCACGTCGCACACTTCAACTTCACGTTCTCCTCTATAGAAATCTATGCGTTTGTGTCTGTGTACGTGTGCATGCGTGTGTGTGCGTGTGTGTGTGTGGCTTTATTTGGCATCCACAAAGTACGTATACTTTGGGGTCTAATTTGCGGTTGCTGGCGCAGCTCAATTTACAAGTGAGAAATTAAGATGTCGACAAAACTTTTGCCCAAACACCTCAACAAACACACAGACACACACACACACACACACACCATACGCATCCTTGCCTCCTTGACAGACAGTCAGACGCTCAGTCGGCTTGTGGATAGCGGTTTTTAGTGGAGCATAAAAACCGCAGAGTCTCAGCATGCCACAAAGTCTGAGTGTTATTGCCACAGTAACCAATGCACTTTGCAACTTTGCCACTTCATGTTTCCATCTCGCGTTTAACAACAAAACAAAAAACACAATGGTCATTTACAAATTTGCAGCAACTTATGCTTGAAAGAAAAAGGCAAACCTACACATCAAATACTTCTTAACAGATTACTTCATCTATAATTCAGTGCTGCAAAAAATTTAATTTTAGCATAGTAATTGCCCATGCATATTCGATGTACTCGGCCTTCAGTTAGCATTTAGTATTCTTAATTATAATTCACTGAACGAATAGTCGACGGCATCTTAATTACGGCTATTTATAAACGCATTTACATATAAATTGTTTTATTCGTTTTCGTATTGCACTTATATGAAAAGTATAGCATACTTTTATGTGTAGCGAGTTATAAATACTCGCATTACATTTTTATTTCATTTGTTGTTGTTGTTAACAGAATACTAATTAAATCTAAAATTACTACATTAGGTATATATGAATTTGTGGTTAAAGAGAGAGAGAGAGCGCTCTTTATTTAATTAATTTACTTGTGTTGAAGCTAACCAACTGCAACTCAGCTTCAATTAGCTGCGTGAAATGCAATGTTAAATGGGTTGAAGAGCCACTTTAAGCTCGTGTCATTAGCATTCAACTGGCTCTTTTAAACTTGATTAAAACTGCATATTAAAACTGCGGTTTGTCAATTTGACACCCAGCTCACTGGGTGGGTGCCAAAGCAAGTAAGAGTTCAGCTCTTCAACTACACACATACTATATATGATTGCCTGCAACATACTTTTTAAACTCTACGCTTTTTTCCAGCATTTAGGGTGTAACTGTTGGCAGGGTATAGTGGATGATGTTGTGTTGTTGTGGGTAATTTCCATGTCTAAAAATTATGCATAGACACTTGACGAGCAGTTGCCTGGGGACTGGTTAACTGTCGCATGTGGCGTATACGCAATGTCAGCAATTTTTTACCCACAAAATTGCAAAAATTTTCAACAGAATTCCGATGCTTTTTGTTGTTGTTTATTTGTTTTGTTGTTGTCATGTTTATTTATGTTTTTTTTTTTGTGTTTTGTTTTTTAGATTATTTTGTAGTTTTAGTGGTTTTTTGTTCGACACAAACTTTATTAATTGCGACAGTGAAGTTCGCAGCCGCAAGCGTCCCTAATCCAATCCCCAACAACCCGGGCAACTATTAAAACGCGCGATGTTTAACTTTTCCTTTTTTTACCCTGTGCTTTAAAACTGCCTAAGGGGAGTTTTAACTGCCAGGCTTTTAAAAATGCTTGAGTTATTAAATAGATAATAATTCTTGCAAATTTCATTTGATACACAAAGTCACTTAAATTTAGTTTGAACATAAATTTGAATTGTTCTGTTTTCTCTACAGGGTATTTCACAGTGCAAAATGTTTGGATATAATAATTGTATTAAGGTTTTTGCTGTTTTTTTTTTAAATATTAGATTTGTTTTTGCATATTTAATTGAATTCCTCTCACACATGATGCTTTGCTTTTAGTCATCGTCGCTGTCGCTGTCGTTGTTATTGTTATCCTTCTCTTTGCTGGCAGTTATTGTTGTTGTTTTTGTGGCTTTTTGTGGTCAGCAGTCAACGAACTTTTCTAATTATTTGCGCGCTAAGCATAAAAGTTGACAGCTTTTAACCATGTGCTGGTAAATTTGCATAGTTTGCAGCTGGCATTCAACTCAAAGGAGACAAATTCACACCATAGACTCAAAAAGAGAATTACTCCCAATGCCAAGTGTAAAGATTTGCTTAAATTGTACTTGATCTTCCTCTCCATTTTCGTGTTGTGTTGGCAATTAACACGTACATTGTGTGTGTGTGTGTTTGTGCACATTAAATCATACGTAATATTCATAGCCCGAAACACACAAAATGAGATGCAAATTGTGGTAAAGTTTATTGCAAAACACATTGGAAATCATTAGTAATCATTGAAAACAACATTGGTTATCATTTGACATCGAAAACTTGTGCAGATAAAATCTCAATTGTCATAATTGTCGATTCAGCGACAGCTAAAACCCAAAGTTACCTACCTACCTCCCTCCCTCCCTCAATATTTCACCCAATTACAGCAGGAGTGTACACTCTCTGCTCTGTCTGCTTGTGTGTGGCACGTGGAACGTGTAGCATTTCATTTGTTTGGATTTGCAGCAAAAATGGAATACAAAATAAACGTTGAGCAAATGTATCTGTGATGGGCTTGCTTGGTTAGCTTAGTTCACCCATCGATTGAGCCAAAATAAAAAAAAAACAAAAATGAACAAGTAGGAGAGCTACAGACGATTGTGCTCGACTGTGAAATACCCGCTACCCATTGTGAATAATAGGGTAATATACCAACAAGTACGAAAATATACCGAATACTTTATATGGTATATCAATATGGTGAAATATACCATAGAGTGGAAAATAAACTACACATATATAACCGAACGCTATATTATATAATAAAATATACCGAATGCTATATTTGGTATACGAATATAGTGCAACATTCAAAATATACCATATTATACCGTACCGTGGTGAACCAAGGCAACTAAGATCCCATATCAGCAGCTGTTTTTTGTCCTTATCAAATAATTTCTTAAATCTTTAATTTGTAATCAGTTACAGGTGAACAGATAGTCATAGTTATATTTTTTACTGATCAAGAATATATATACTTTATGATGTCGGGGACGACGCCTTCTGCCTGTCAAATACCATTCTACTGTAGGTGTAACGGGTATAATAAACGAGGCCAAGACCTACTCCTTTCTCTGTCTCAATGTGTGCAGCATGTTCTGCATAAATTGACAAAAATTGTTTCGACTAGCTGTCCATGATTTCCTTTCTCTCTCTCTCTCTCTGACTCTGTCTCTCGATATCCTGCAAACAGTTGAAATAGTTTAAAGCGCTCGTCGCTTGACTGTTCTACTAGTCTTTCCAATTTGCTGCCCAGTGGCCAGCTTGTATCCCTTCATCTATTTTTTTTTTAGGGTGACAACGTGCTAGCCAAATTTAGCAAGAAAATAAACCAATTTGGCTTTTCGAACAAAAATGTGGTTGCGATTGTTATATCAACATTTGGGTTGCAGCAGCAAGAAAAAGCGGTAAAACTTTCCAATAGTTGCAATTAAATGCAACATTTTGGGGTTTTGTTTGCATTTGACACAACTCACCACCGCATCGCATCGCACCGCATCCTTTTCCTTCATTTGCCTTTCTCATTTTTGCTCTCTGTTCGCTTCCTTTGGGGTCTTTTTGTTCAATGTGTTGGCAGTTAGTTTAGCTCGAAGGCTTAGTTTTCAATTTGTTTGATGTGTGTGCGGCGGTCTAATAAATGCTTGTTAAATTGTGGCTACTCGCCTCCTCTGATGTCACAATGTAAGCCCATAAATTGAACAAAACCTTGTGTGGCACTTGATTGGCTTTACTTTTTACAATTGCCACTCATAGGGTAGAAGAGTATTATAAGTTTGTGCCTCGAGGCCCCATATAGTGTATATATATTAATGGTAAGCGTCGACAGCCGAGACGATATAGGCATGTCCACCTGTCTGAACATTTAGAATTCAGATACTACGAGTCTTAGTTACTTTACCTGACAATGTGGTATATTTTGAATGTAGTATTATACCAATATACTATATATAGCATTTTATATTTTTGTAGTAATTTTGTGGCATATTAATTTGGTATATTTTCAAATAAATACTGCACTGTTTTGCTGTCTATTAATTTAGTATATATTTCAAATTAATACCACACTATCTTACCCTTATTCAAAATGTGAAGCGGGTATCTCACAGTCGAGCACACTCGAGTGCAGCTTTCTTAGTTGTTTTATTTTTTTTTTTTTGTTGGGTGGCATCTTTTCAAATGAGTAGCTGATAAATTGTCATAATTTAAGCATGTTGTCATTTTTTAAATTTACAGATTTAAGCAATATAGTAAAATGAATTTGCTTTAAGTACTGGCATTGCAAAACATTACCAATGTTATTGGGGCTCTATTTTGGCATTTAATCAACCACCTTGGTTTCGGCGGTTTAGGCGAACACGATTAGCAACCACAAGAAGCACTTAGTCGACCTACACCAAGTGCCAACGTTTGGAAAGTCTTTGAAAACCAAAAATCGAATCGATTGCGTGAAGAAGAAGGGCACTAGAACAATTTACTCGTTGTCGAATGAGGAGGAGTGTAAGCAGCAGCAGCAGCAGCAGCATTTGTACTATACTTTCTTTCTTTCTTTTTTTATTTTAATTGCTTTTCACTGTTGCTGCTGCGGTCGAGGGGCTGTCACGTTGCCTCCTCCTGCCATCGCTGGCATCTTATTGCGGCACTCGCCGAGACACTTGAATAGCATTATCTCTGGGATGACTTAAGAGGATAATAGAGAAAGGGCACATGGTAAAAAGTGCTCATTGTCCACTTTGCAATTAAGTTTCGACTTTTCCAAATGAAAAGTGAAGAGTGCTTTTCACACACACACAGTGAGTATGATTTAAATGGAATAAATATATACACAGCAAGGAACAAGACTTGGCTCACACATGGATTTTTAATAAGAAAAATGCATTTGTGCTGGCAGCTTGGCCATAGAAGTGCGCCACTTGCTGGCAAACTGACTGACTGACTGTCTTATTCACTCACTCACTCACTCCTTCTCTCTTTTCAATTGTCTGTCTTTGTGTCTGCCCTGTGTGTGCCCTGTGTGTGCTGTGGCATTTGGCACATTGCTTTGAAAAGAAATAACTCACAAAAATACACGTAGCTCAAGTGCAGCGTTGACACCTAAGCAGCTGGCAAAAGAAACCAGGCAAATACTTTAAGGCTCGAGACAGAAAGGAAGGCAAAAAGGGACACAGAGAGAGAGAGAGAGGGACAGAGAAAGTGAGAGAGAGAGAAACAGAGGCAAAGGAGTTGGCAAGCGAAAGAACTTTTTGCCTTGCAGTGTGTGTGTGTTTCTCGAGATGGAGGCGAGACTCGCTTGTCTCGCTCTTTGAGGGGCGTAGCTGCTACATGGCTGCTGGCATTTAACAGTTGTTGAAGCCTGGCTGCACTTGGCTTCCCTTGGTGCTGTTGCTGCTGCTTGTGCTGCTTCTGACTTTGCTGGGCTGATTTTGAATTGCTTTTAGTTAAATTATGCGCAGAAGAGAGGACAGACTGAGAAGTACGAGTCGAGGCGAGTCGGGGCTTGTGCAAACACCTGAATTTTACCCCGACATCAAATGATTTAAATATTTGTCAAGTAGTTGGCCGGGTAGCTAACGGAGTAACGGAGAGCAGCTGCCAGTTGACAGCAGCGCGCAATGTTGCGCATACGCCGCGTGTGACGTCAATTATCTACATAATTGCTGGCAGCCAACAGAAAAGTAACACCAACAAACAACAACAAACAACAACAAACAAACAGCGAAACAACAACAAACAATTCGCTTTCAAGCTGCCAAGAAAGCAACAAACAACAAAGCAGAGTAGAATACAAAAAAAAAAAAACGAATGTGCGGTAATTAGTTTATAGCCAACAGTTAGGCAAAACATGGAAAAATGGTGGCACGACATGACATGCAGCATGGCAATGCGGCACGGTGTGGCACAGTGGCATTGGCAGCAGCAGCAATCGCACCGCAACAACACCCCCGCAACAACAACAGCAATTCAACAACAATAAACAACAACAGAACAACTGAAAGCAACATGGTAACAAAATTAGCTTTTCTGCCTTTAACTTGGCGTTATAGCAAATGAAAGTCATGCAATTGCCGGGCGTCCAGGACTATATCATACTAAAAACAGAACAAGTTTGTAGCATGTGCTATAGAATGGTGGCAATAATGAGTCGAGTCCACACCTCGTTGACCCATAAAAGTGCAAGTCAGTGTTTGCGCCTCTGCTTATCGATAACTGCATCTAACTATACAACGTATAACTATGAGTATTCCCTTGTAGTCGCCTAGATGATTATCCAAACGAAGCGAAGGGAGACTAAAGGGTAAGACACGAGTATTGTGTTGGTAAAGGTGTTTGCTTAATCGATAAGCATCGATAGTTACTACAAAGTGTTGCATTGTGTTTAAACACATAGTTGTTGTGTTTGTACTTGCAATTGCTGGGAAGTGTAAAGCAGTTGATCAAAGTGGCTGTGAGGGGAAAAAGTCTGACGGTAATGTCTGAGAGAAAAAAAATTTACATACTAATTTAAAAGTAAGTATAAAATTTAAGTTAAGTAAAGAAGTTAAATAATAAATTTAAAAAAGTAAAAGGTAAATAAGAAGTTATGCATTACTATAGATAAGATACCGCAATGAAGAAGTTGAACAAATATAATATAATGAATAATTTTTGTAGAAGATACTATATCGAAAGAAGCGTAAATCTTTAGTGATTTGTTTCGAAAATTACTACATTTTTGAATTAAATAAAACTGTAGTAATACAAATATTTTATATAAACGAAAACATATACCATTGATGAGTTTCAACGTTAACAGCCAGCATCGCCATCGTCTAAAAAGACTTCATTCTCTTGGTCTTCCTTTAAGGCTACCCTAACAGTAGAAGCAATATTTTTATCAATTCTTAGTTTTGTAAATGTGTATTGAATGAAAATTAATCTCTAAATTTGGCAAGCAAAAAAATAAATTTCAATTAATTACATAAAAATAGTAATTGAAATAAAAAAAAGACAATATATAAATAATTTTGCCTATTGATCGCAAATTTAATACAATTCAAATGAAAATTTTTGGCGGAAATATTGAAATGCTGCTGGGTAACAAGTAATTGGCAAAAGCAATGTGTTTAAAAGAAAATAACATGGTAAACATTCTAGAGCAAGCTTTCCCATGTATCGTATTTAATCGAATGCGCATCCCTCTCTAATTGACCAGCTTGCGCTTGACCATCTCCTGGCGCAGCATCTTGCCCATGTGACACGGATTGTTTGCCACAACAACGCCAGCAGCCTCTAGAGCCTTCACCTTATCCTTGGCCGCACCTTTGCCCCCCGAGATGATGGCACCTGCGTGTCCCATGCGTCGTCCCGGTGGCGCCGTCTGGCCAGCTATAAAAGCGACCACAGGCTTGGCTTCGCAGCCAGAATTTTCGGTCTTAAGGAATTCGGCAGCATCCTCCTCGGCGGAGCCGCCAATCTCACCAATTAATATAATGCCCTTGGTCTCTTTGTCGTGCAGAAAGATTTTGAGGGCATCAATGAAATTGGTGCCGTTGAATGGATCACCGCCGCAGCCAATGCACAGCGTTTGGCCCAATCCCTCCGACGTCGTTTGATGCACTGCCTCGTAGGTGAGCGTGCCGGACCGGGACACAATGCCGATCATGCCACGCTTGTGTATGTCGCCGGGCATAATGCCGATCTTGCATTGCTCCGGCGAGATGATGCCCGGACAGTTGGGACCCAGCATGCGGCTCTTCTCCTGACTGTTGAGCATCTGTATAATGCGCACCATATCCGCTTGAGGAATGCCCTCGGTGATGACCACAATCAGTCCGATCTCGTTTTCAATAGCTGCACAAATGCCCTCGGCGGCTGTGGAGGGCGGTATGAAAATTGCTGTGGCATCCGGTTTCAGTTCCTTGACCGCTTCCTTAACATCCTTGAAGACCGGCTTATCGAGATGCTTGGTGCCACCTTTATTGGGCGACACACCACCGACGATTTGTGTGCCATACTTGATGGATTCATCGGAGTGGAAAGTGCCATGTTTGCCAGTGAATCCCTGCACCAGCACCTTTGTGCTCTTGTTGATCTTCAGATTGCAAATGGTCTTCGAATAGTCAGACTTGCTGCGCATTAGCTTGTGCGTCGACTGAACTAAGCGTTGAATGCACCGGCTAGTGTACGACATTATGTATGTGCTCTTTATCTTTTTTTATATTAAGTTTTTTCTGAGATTTTGTTTCGAGCTATCGAAATGTGTTGCCGAAACAGTGTGTTACACAAAAATGAACTGAGAGGCGAGAGAAGCGAGCTGAGCAGTTGAGAAAAGTCGCAGGCTACTTTGATGCTGAATATTATTGAGTTGGATTTTTCTTTTTGCTTTGAAATACATTTCACAATTTGTAGTGTACAATTTCAAGTTTAAAGATTTGCAATAAAAGTTTTTAATGGAGAAGTATTTGTATGTTTATATCGTGTGTGTGCTCAATTTGCGCCTTGCAGATTAAAGACATAAAAGTTGCAGGTAGTCAGCTTTCGCTTTTGGCATCAATTGACTTCGACTGATAATCCAAAGATCCCACATGGCTTCTCCAGTTGGTGCTTCCACAAATTTCTTAGTATGTGTTTGTGTGTGCATAACTTGCCACTGTCAGAATAAATCATACGCGAAGCAACGTTTGGCTTTTGCTTGAAGTTTTCTTCTGACGTTGCCATTGTTTTTGCTGCTTGCAGGCTGCAATCCCAGGTTGCAGGTTGCAGTCTGCCGTGCCACTAAATTACTTCATCGCAAACAAATAAAATATCAATAACATCAAAAGTGTAATAAATCATCGGATTGCTGTTGTTGCTTTTCACTGAGTCGCATCTCCATCACCTTCCTCCACTCGCTCACTGACTGATTCACTGACTCACTCGGCCATTCATTCATCCATTCATTCATTCATTGGCTGCCCCGTTTTTGGGTTGGCGCTTTCCATTTGATGCGAACGCCTGCCGTGAAATGGAAAATGCAAATTTCCCATGTGCCCCGCACAAAAGTATGCAAAACTGGCCCACAACCAAAACCAGAAGCAGAAAACTGAAAACAGACACAAAAAAAAAAAAAGAAAACCAATCTAATAGCAAACTTCGGCAGCACCTTTTACTTTGCTCATAGTTTATATTCTTTTTACACATTTTCTGCTCACTTCTTATTTTCTGGTGGCCTACTTAAATATTTATGCGGTATTCTTGTCTTGCTTTTGGCGTATTTAAACTCTTCTTTGGCTCACTTTCCATTACTCAAGTGTAAATTGCAATTAATCTATATTAAGAACTGAACTCTCTCTCTGTCTCTCTTGTTTGTCAATGTCAAAATTAAATGCTTGCAGCGAAATTAAATACTCGTTTCTATGCAAATTTCTAGAGATTTAAAGTATTTAAAGCTTATTTCAGCTTTAATATTATCTCAATTGAGACGCAATTAAAGCTGTTCGAGTGAAAAGATAACAATATAAATTGTCGCTGCTCTAAAGTATTTTTATATATGTATGTACATATATTTATATAGTGTATAAAAAAAAACTCGTTGATGTTTTATTTGAAAACAATATGCATTATTTAATTACATCAAATTTAGGTCATGTTGAAAAGAATTTGCATTGCTGTGTGCTTAAAATTAAAAATCAACATTAGTTCGTGAAATGCTTTTCAAAGGACTTTGCTCGCAAATATAACAAAAACACCTGACATAAAAATATTTGAATATATGTGTATATGTTGATGGAAATAAGTATGTAAAGTTTAGTGCATTCGACCATGAAAATGAAAGCAAAAATTAAGTGAGACTAATGCTTCAAATTAGTGGGAATACTAAAGAATGCAAACAGTTATTAGCTGCTATATTACAACAATTTTCTGTAGGGATTTTAATGTGTGACAACTTTTTATGGCCAAAGTACCTTAGTATATAAATCATTTATCGTAATTTGTCACTTTTGCTAAATTATATTACCTTTTTTTTTCTGTTCATGAATCTATTCCCTGTTTGCGTATTTACATTGCTTCCCCTCTGTTTTGTAATAGAATAGTCACTAAGTCGTAATACTTTTGTTGACATTTTGTGTTGGGTATAATAAATTATAATATAAAGAAACTGAGTGCAATAAGAGTAATATGAAATTTTTATATAGAATTTTACAGCACTCTACATTCAAAGATTTCATTTGATTAGAAGAATATCTACAATTTAATAACTAAACTAAAATGAGCTACTGCAACTTTGATGACTTTACATTCTAATTCTAAAGTACAATTCTACAAACTCCTCTTTTCTCTCCGGCTTACTATAGTAAGCAACAACACAATTAATTTTCTTCAAGAGTGATACACTGATTATAGCGCCATCTATGTGTCATGCTGGGGACTTTTCAATTGGGCTGTTATTTGCTGTTACTAAACCTGAGTTATTTTTCAGATCTAAAGATTTATTCAATTATTGAACACACAATGTTATAAAAATAAAGTATTCATTTTTTTTAGGTATTTGTTAGTCGTACAATGTTATGGATTATGTCCTAAATTTTTGTGAGACCATTTGTTTTTACTAGTTGGCAGTTGGTGGTTGACAATTTCCCTTTGGCTGTTGGCTGTTAGCAATTGGCAATTGGTTTGGGGCCCGTTGACAATGGGGCATTTATGAATTTCGTTTTCAATTTGGCGCCTGTGTCCGCAAAACGAGCAGCTATGCCCAGTGATTGTTGATTTTAATTTATTATTGTTTATTGATAAAATGTGAGCAGAAATTTGCATAAATCGATGAACAATGGCCATAAATGTACATATGTATGTATGTATAGTTAGCCACGGCCACAGTCAAAATGCAAAATGCAAAATACGAAATTCGAAATGCGAAATACGAAATACGAAAATGCATCTGCAATGTGAATTGCGAATTGTGAATACGGCGAATGGCGAATACCATGCAGCAATTTAGATATTTATTGCATTTTGGAGAACGGAGCAGTGAAAAGGCTGCTGATCGGGGGTGGCAGCATTTCCGCTGCTGCAAAACGGTGATGGTCATGCATCTGCTTGCAACATTTGGTGGCACTCTCTCTCTCTCCCTCTTTTTCTCGAACAGCCGCTGTTTGTGCTTTTGCTTTCAATTTCCGCACAGCATTTTACCCAATTAACTAGATTTTGCTTTTGTTTGTTTTGATGGCAGCCTGAAAGTCGGGATATGAGCAAGTGGCAAGTGGCAAGCGGCAAGTGGCAAGAGGCAAAGTGGTGAGTGGTGGAAGGGGCTGGGTGAACAGGCGTTAACACAATAATGGCCGAAAAAGGGATGGCCAAATGGCTGCCTGGCTGAATCTTTGGTGGGGGGAATCGTGTTGTCGTTGCTTGCCTTTTGCTGCCAATGGCAGCATCTATTTTCTAGCTGGCATTTAGCGGAAATCGTGTGGTTGCTGCAGCCCCAAAATGAGCAGAGTCCATCAGAGCGAGAGCGAAAGCGAGAGCGAGAACGAGACCGAGCGAGCTGGGCAATAGAAACAACTGTGGGATGACTTGCTGCCCGTTTTTTGCGGTGGCGATTATCAAGCTCACACCATGGGCTCAATTATCAATTGCGAATGCATTTTAAAACACACACGCGCACACAATTTCGACGTGCATTTTTGACATTCAATTTATGGCATTTGATTGACAAGTGACACAAAATGAAAAGCATTTGCCTAATCAGCATTAGTTGGTTTAGTTTAGTGCAGCAAAAGAGATTTGTTTCAATATGAAATATGAATTCTAATTTTTTGAAAGCACTCTTTTTCAATTATTATTTAAATTATTAAAAGGCAATGTTTGTAAGCCTCCACTTGTCGCTCAATTCAATAGCGTTTCCTTCCACTGTACAGCATTTCCGTTGCCGTGGCTCTTTGCTTACATTGCTTGCACATAGCCGGGAACCAGGTTGTCCTTGTTCCTGTGGCACAGACACAATTTAAACTTTTGCATTCTTTCGGCATCTTTTTGTTGTTCCGACTATATCCCGACCCATTCAGATTCAGCTTCAGTTTCAGTTGCAGCCTCCACTCTCTCGTAGTAGTTGTAGTCCTTGTACTAGTCGCACATTCAATGTCTGCAAAACTTTTGTTTATCTCTTAACGTTGACGCTAAGCACCCAATGCCAATGTGCCCAACAGTATTCCAGTTGCATCCGCGTGCCTCCTCACCCCCTTCCCCTCCCCCTCTCCCCCTTTTATTCCTGGTTAGCCGTGGTCCAGATCTAAACAAATGGCCGACACCAAACTGTTTTTCTCGATATCCGTTTGGGATTTGTTTCACAGCAAAAGGAAACTTGGACGACAGCTACGTTGCAAATGTATCTAGATGTTTTTGTCTTTCTCAGTACGAGTGTGCAACTGTGTGTGTGCGTGTGTGTGTGTGTGTGTGTGTCTGCCTATCTATCTATTTAAAGGTAGTGCCGGTTGGTTGCTAACCACATGAATGAACTGAGCCGCACACCTAACTCTATTTGGCTCAATATTGAATCGAGCTCTCTCTGCTGACTCTCTAATGAGATACAAGCATAGATTTCGTGACGAGCTTTTGCAAACTGATTGCATCAGATGATTAAAGGTTAACAGAAATTGAATTAAACAGCTTCTTGAACTGCATACTTTCATCTACTTAATCAACTAATGCAAAAGTTGAGCTTAAAGTTTCAACTGCAGCAAATGAATTCATAAAAGCCAGTTGCTGTAATGATCCGCCACTCTCCGTGAAGTCTCAGCGCTGCAATCTAGTTAGCTTGGCAAGCGAAATGTGATTGTGGTTGTTATGGCATGTATTATTCGTATAACAATCAAATTTAATAAAAGCTATACATATTCAGATATTGCCACTATTATGTACCTGAAGAAATGCTCTAACTTTCGTTGGGGTAATACCGAATATATCTAAAGGATGTAACAAAATGTAATGTAATGCTATTTTATGCTATTTAAAGATTTGCCTAAAAAATGTACTGTTATTGAATTCTTCTTAATCAGTTCAAATGTTAATTTTTCTTTTATTTTTTCGTAAAGCAAAACTTTGAGTTGGTTGAATAAGTGAAATTTATCTTCATCATTATGTATGTTTTCGATAAATGGCAAGTTCCTTAAAAAAAAATGTACTTTTCAATGCAGTTGCATTGCTATTGTGTTATTTTTCATGGTATTGGTAAATTTATATTTTCGTTTTAACATTTAATTAACACATATTTCCATAATAACCCCATGAACTACATTGAAAAACATCCACAAAGTTTCTGAGTTTCATTCAGATTAACTTTGGAATTAATTATCTATTTTTTGATAGAGAAATTTTGTTTATCTTTTTTAATTTTCAATTAACGATTACTAAATATTTATTTTATAAAGAGTTATATCACATCATTATGTTAAGCACAAATTAAAATATTTAACTTTTACTAAATGAATAACTATTGTAGAAAACTTTGAACTGGTTTGAAAAGCTGTGCTATTGCTTTAATATTCTTATTAAGCTCGAATTTATATTACATTACTTAGATTTAGTTTCTCTATTCCAATAAATAACTTCTCGCACCTTTTTCTAGAGTATTCAAACTGGCGACTGAGCAACTTAAGTTTGTACATCGTTTCTATCTGCACTTTTTACTCGTATTCCTTTTGAAATTTCTGCAGTGTTTTGTGGTTTCCGTTTCGTGCTCGGTACACTTTGCTTTGCCGCTGCCTCAAATGTCCGTCCATTGTGCCCCAGGGTGCCCAGCGTTGTGGGCTGCTTGTGCCTTTTGTGTGTGTGCCCCGCTGCTTATGCATAATTCTTTTATCTCATCCACACAGGGCTGGAGGAGTCCACACTCTGGCCCCCTTTCTTTTGCTGTACTGTTTCGCTGTTACTTTGCTTCACTTGTTTCGCTTTTCGTTTTTGGTTGTTGTTTTTTTCTCTGTGGCATTTTCTCAGCTGCTGTACATACAAGTAGTCTGCTCGACTGCCGTCGTCGTCGTCGTTGTCGTTGCTATTGATGGCTTGTTTACATTGCGCCGTGGCCGCGCTCAACTCCCCGGCCATTTGTCTATAATTGACTAATCGACAGCCAAGGACCTGACACAGCCTGGGCTGAAAAAGGCTAAAAACTGTGTCACTGTAACGTTGCCTGCCTGGCTGCCTGGTTAAGGATAAGCTCTTTAAATCCACTAAACAGCCAATCTCTGGCCACAAGGACAGTCCAGTCAAGCACCGAGCATTGAGTATACGACACAAAGGCTGGCAAAACGAATTAAATTAGCGCTGAATTCCGTTCTCAATTAAGCATCGTCTGTGTGTGGGTTCCGTCTCTTTCACCCATGCAAAGGATATGTGAATACGCCCACACACACACACACACACATACACACATACAGGCAATTGAGGACTACTTAACTCGTATGCTGCGGCGGCTGAAATGAGTGGCAAATATTGGTAGCACGAATTAGGCATCAGACGTTACTAGACGGGTTGAATTCCACTTGCCTGCTCTTTCTCTCAGTGCGGTTAATTAGATTGCGAACCATAATATTGAACGAATGTGTGTGCGAGTGTGTGTATGTGTGTGTGAGTGTGTCTGTGAGTATGAGTGTAGGGTTAACCACTTGAATTGACGGCAGACATTCGAAACGCAGCCACGTTTGAGGCCGCGACTTGCATGCACATTGCCTTTAACACACACATACACAATTATATGCATGTGTGTGTGTGTACTACTACACTTACATGCAATTAGCATTTGCTGTTTGGTCAGTTACACACAGAGCGAGAGCGAGAGCGAGAGAGTGAAGCGTATTATGCGCTGCCAAAAATCAAGCACCACACGCAATATGC
Source organism: Drosophila niveifrons (assembly GCA_035046325.1). NCBI lineage: Eukaryota > Metazoa > Arthropoda > Insecta > Diptera > Drosophilidae > Drosophila > Drosophila niveifrons. Next base: position 4,625,717 of record JAWNOC010000063.1, on the reverse strand, counting down.
ATCTGTTAGTATGTGTGTGTGTGTGTGTGCGTCATAATTATGAGCAGCCTTGCACATACGTATAACGTATTACGTATACGTATATCCTTCTGACCGACATGCTGAATGTTTAACTGGCAGTTTCCGTTTTTAACTGGCACGTTGATTGGTTTGCCACCTAAAATCAAACCTATGCGCGCATTTGAATGGAAGCGAAAATGAAAATGAAATTCATAATTGATGCTGCAAAACTTGTATAGTTTTGATTAGGTTAGCTCAGCTCAGCTCAGCATGTGAATGCGGTTACAAAAATAAATATTAAAACCGAGTCAAGCTTAAAGTTATCGCACCCTTTTCTTGTAATTGTAATTGGATCAAAAAATGATGAGCTTTTAAAGCAAGTAATTTCTACATTTAAGAAGAAAGAAGAGTAAGAAATCTACAGTTGAGTGTGCGGTATTACTTTTAAAATATACTATATTAGAATATCACGAAAATACCAGATTTTCATATATTTTTTTTATGGGTAGCGGGTGAAAAAATGCCTGCCAACCTAGCTGAAGGGTAAAATACTTTATTACCCGCAATTTATGCAGTGTGAAAAACGCCACATTAACACCATATTTATACACAATCTTTGTTTTATGTTAATTAACAGCTAACATATGTATATACATATATGCTGGCATTGGTTTTCTTGTTAAACAAATATGGTACTTGTGTTTAAAATAGTTAAATTTAGTTGAACTGAAACTTTATTGAATTCTTGAAACTCTGATTTTTTTTTTATTAAATTCTTGCTTAATTTTAAGTAATATAATACTAATAACTATGTTTGCCTATGTTATTTAATACAATTGCAGCTCTTCGTTGCCTTTTGAGTAGCAGCTGAAGTGAAAATGTATTCATATAGTATACTCGGATATCTTCAAATTCTAAACGTTTTTCTGACGTACTCAAAATGCAAAATGAAATGTATTTTTAATTGCCTCCGGTCAACTCTAGAATAAAGCAATGGTCAAGAAGCAGAATTTCCACAGCTTCCCGCTGGGCTTTCGAACATAATTCCACACACATGGAAATATGTATGTATGTAGATACATACATATGTATATGGAAATTGCATCGTAATTGCACATTTTAATGTTGCATAGTTTTTAAGCCAAAGCGCTTAATGTCTGGATTTATGCGCATGTATTATGTATAAATAGCTAGCGACGATTCCACTTTATATAGTGGAGTAGATTTTAATTAGTTGGCCACATTTAGTCGGACAGTTTTTTGTCAAAAACTTTTGGCAAGTGAACCGCACTAAATTATATTATCAATAATTAATGTGCTATTTGGTGATGCGCATATAAATATATAGTAAGTAGCTGAGAGGATCTGATATGGACAGAAGTGTGTAATTCGCCAACAAAATGAGGCCAAAATCATGGACCATAAACTCAAAGAGAGAGAGGCAGAGTAGGCATTAGCTGGAGGTGTGTTAGATAGACGGGGCACGAAGCAGTTTAATAGGTACATATTCATAAAAGGATATGAATGAGGATATATAGACTTATGCGTGCGTACTTAAACCTGCCTCATCATGCAGCGATGAGATTTCACTTAACGACTCACTGACTGACGCACATGCAAAACCGAAGACCCAAAAGCCGAAGCGAATGGGTTGCTTGTCTCCTCATCTCTATGCCAAGGACTCACCGAAAGGGAAGTCCGTTAAAGTCTATCTGTGTGTGTGTGTGTGTGCGTGGCCATATAAATAAACATAATCGTGAAACAAGGCAAAGGCAACTAAAATGCTGCGGAATTTTAATAGTTCACGTAAATGGTTTTTGTGGTGTTGGTAATGTTTATTAACCAAGTTAAGCGCCCGAACGTTGCCTTCTTCCCATCGCATTCCCCATCCCCATCCCCCAAAGAAAAGGACTCGAGTCCTCCTGGCGAGTGAAGCGTGTTTAATGCTCACTTAAGTTGCGTTTATACAAATTTCTTTGGCTCCTTGGTTGCCATCGCCCCCACTGTCGAAACAAAACACCGACCAGCTTCGTACCCTGTAACTTTACTTTTTACTTGACTTCCTTCCGACGCTTCCTGATGATGCGCACAACTTTTCTCTCTGTCTGTGTGTATGTGTATGTGTGTGTGTGTGTGTGTGGCTTAAGGTATGCCTTGTTTTTGTTTCGCCTCTGCTGACTGCAGCACTGACTGCGCGTTCCCGCCGCCAAGTTGTGCGTAAGTGGATTCATTTATGCTCCAGAATAAATGCTTTTGTTGTTTACATTCTTAGAAGTTTTATATCTCACGTCTCTCTGCGCCACACTGGACGAAGCGCGCGTAAGCAAAAAGGATACCAAGTCTCCTGCTCCTTCCCCCTCAAGTTGGGTTGGAGTTAACCATTCAAGTGGAAGAAACTCTTTTGGGGTCTCTCTTTAAGTAAGCGTGTGCATGTGCCTTCTGCTCCAAACGTGTCTCTCACTGTTTCGCATTTTGTTTGCATGCCTGAATTTTTGGACCGAGTGCGAGTGCAACCTGAAATCACCGACTTTAAGCTAACGGCGGCAATTAGTCTGTCAATGCACAGAGCAGAGTGGAGCCAAAGGGGTTGTCGTCTAAAGAGCTCATCCGGTTACTTAAATGAAAGCGACACCAGCGCGATTAAATATCTGCCGACTGGGACTGAAAGCAGTAGGGATTGGGTTACTAATGCCTGGATTGTTTTTTAAGCTCCTTCAAGTATGCACATTAATAGGTAGATATTTAAGGCAAAGACTCGAAACGAAGCTCACGCAAAGAGCTTAAGAACTTTAAGTACCTTTTACCTAATGAGATGCAAATGCTTCCACAAAGCTGCTTTATTATTTATTACTTACAATTCATGTTATAACATACCCAACAACAAAGTGAAATAACATAAACGATTTACAATTTTTAAAATTTTTATTTTTCAATCACTTGTTTTCATTATCAGTTATTATTAGCTAGGCAAAAAAAAAAATGGGTTCGGGTTCCATCATATAATTATCAACTAACATTAATACATTTATATAATTATAAATTCTATATATATTCTATATATATGTAAGTGTATACCTATATTTCCATGCATATATAAGTAGTTAAATTTAATGATAGATCTGCTTTCGAAGATCCACGTGATCTAGTGCAATAGTGTTTAAGTATCTGCAACCTGTTTGTTAAACATCATCCCATCAAAAATCAACGCTTATGCAAAATCTAAACAACTTTCGTTTTGTGTCTTTTTTTTGTTTTGTTTTTTGTTTTACCTTTTCATCTCATACCAACAATTTGACTAAGCTGCTAAAATAATCATGAAAATAATTGTGTGTTGATAAGGACATGATTAGAAAATTGTGTAAAAAAAATAGATATACATATATTTTATCAGTTGCTTCAATTTATATACAAAACACAAAGAACGAACTATGCATAACTTATATTTATAGGACAGAATTGAACAGGACGAAACACACAAAAAAAAAAAAACATTAAGAAAATGTATATAAGGAAATTGTGAATAGTTGAAACATAGTTGAATTGAGCAGCTTGCAACATTTAGTAGATGCAACTGATTGGTTTCGGTATTTATTACAATATAATTTTTATGTTTTTTTTTTCTTTCTTTTTATGTTTTTGTTTAACATACTCATATATATATTTATAATTATTATGCCCTTTTTTGATTTTAAACAATTTAACTATATACAGTTGTTTTTCTTTTTGTTTTGTGTTGACAATTTATTATTTTTATTGCTTAGCATTTAATGATATTCGTTAGCTAAGTACAGTTAGAAGTGGCTTTTTGTTTGTTTGTTTTTTTTTTTATGTTTTTTGTTTGTTTTTTCTTCTTCATCTTTTGTTTATTTTAGTTAATTGCAGTGCAATCCACAACAATGCTAACTAATCGATAATATCAATTGAAATTTGCTTGGCTGTCGCACAGTTTTGAAATAAATTTTTAAAATTTGTTTCAATTTCACACGATTTTTCTTTCTTTTCTTGCAATTGTATCTAATTATTATATAATAAACATCATCAGTCTTGAACTTAGTATAGGTTTTTTTTTTTTTAATCTTTTATCTTTATCTTCAATGTGTGTCAATGTGTGTGTGTGTGTATGTATGTGAGTGTGCTTTTGTTTAGCTTTTCCCATTGCTCAGAGAGTTAGAGGGAGGAGAAGGCTTGTAATTTGTAACGACTTTTGTGAAGAATTTTTACATACAACTAATTGCATATAAACGATGTTTAGAGTCTATATTTATAGTATGATTAAATGTGTGTGAGTGTGAGTGTACAGTGCTTTGTTTAGTGCAGCTTTTCCGACACCTTGATGTGATAGTCGCTGCCTTTAAAACCCTAAAATTACAATTTAAAGTTGAAGGCACAATTTCAAAAGTGTTTTCATTCGCATCTCCTTTTGTTTCATTTTTGTTTTATACACTAGCCAAGTGCGTATATGTATATATATATATATGGTATATATAGTAGATATATATGTATGTGTTGTATGTATAGATAATAGTTGTTGATACAGGCATATGATAAGTAAGTGTATACATAGAAAAATAACTAATTAAATATTTGTATGGTAGGAATACTACAAAAATCATAATAATCGTTAAGGTAAAAGAAGACGAAATTAAAAAACAAAAAAAACATAAACACTCTTTTCCTATAATACAAAAACTGAACAAATCGAGTTCTATGCTAAGAGGGGCGGGGACGGGTTCAAGTGTTATTTTCTTTTCTTTTTTTTTGTGTTTTTCTTTTCATTTGATTTGTTTGTGTTTGACTTGCTTTGTTTTTTTTTTGTGATGTGGCAAGGATATCGCCCTCAAACCGTAACTCTATCGCTCGCTGATTTCACCTAATTTTCCATCAGCTCGCTCCCTAAACGAAAAACTCCTCATTGCCCAGATTGCCGCCGGCTGCCGCTGCCGCTGGATCCTCAAACGGGACCGACGGCGGTTGCCATGGCCATGACCAGCCGCCGAGCAGTGTGAATCACCGTTCCGTCGAATGCGTTGTGGCGCCACCGCCCAAACCGCTGCTGCTGCCCCCAAAGCCTGGGCCTCCGCTGCGCCTAAAGAAACCCAACGTCTCGAGCGTTTTAATGGTGCGCCTAATCAACTCATCCTTGTACTTCCAAATCGTTTTGTCCTCCACCGAATTCTCGCGATACTCTTCGCAGCTCTTCTTCAGCGTCTTGACGCAATCGGCGCGATAATGCTGCAGCTGTGCGTCCTGTGTGTCGACCGGATACGATTTGCATACACCGCCTAAACAGCTCAGGGGGAAGTGATTGTGGAGTGTGAGCACACGTTCGGGATCGTGGAAGCACTTCACATACTGATTGGGTTTCGTGTAGTTCTTGGCCCGATGCACATGCTGCAGCATATGCATATACTTGGGTATATCCTTGTGCCAGCCGTGCTCGTGCTGCTGATCGTCGAGGAAGTAGACGTTGCGGAAATTGTAGCTGTGATAGCCATCGGGCTTGATTTTCAACGATTCGGGACGCACTTTGTCCATCAGCTCGGACCACAGCACCGAATTGCCTTTGGGCATGATCACTTCATCGATGTCGAGCAGCGCAATATAATTGTACAGATAGAGATTCTTGTACAAGCAATCGTTGTAGGGTATCACCTCGTTCTGTCGCTTGTGATTCGTTTTCTTGGTCAAATACAAATGCTGAAATCCCGGCACATTTGGCTGACCGCCCGGTAATGTCAATGGGATCACTTGCACTTTGCCTTCTTGCTCGTAATGACTAAGCACTTTGGTGATATTCGGATGAACTTGCAAATTGTAGAAATAGATCTTGTCTGCACCCAAAATGTTGAGCATTTCGATCCATTCAATTAGTCGCACACTCAAATCATCATAGAGGAAATCCAAACCTTTTACGCACACAGCGAATCCCTTTTTCTGATCATCCGGTGGTCGATTGTAGATCACACGCAAATTGTTGGTGGCCGTGTCGCATTCCTTCTCCACCATCGACACCGAACTGGGGACGACGCCGTGGAAGGGTTTGGGTATCTGGCAGGCAATCAAATACGGCTGATAGATGCCCTGCTTGTAGTTGCCCCATTTGTTGTACCAAATGTACTTGTATTCGAATGTCTTCACAATGAACGGCTCCTTTTGGCCATCGAACCAGAACTGACAGTAGGTCTTCACCTTCGGCTCGATGCGATCGATCATGCCTAAGATGCGCACAGTGGGACCAAGTAGCGAGGTGCGACGAATGTCGTAGTAGGCGCCAAATAGTTGAAATGTGCCATTCGATGTGCGCAATGTTTGCCAGTAGATGTTGTTGAATTCCAGCTCAAAGATCGATGGGTATTTGGCGCATGTCGATGACTTCTGTTGCAGAAAATTCTTGTTTTTGCTCCAGTAGGCGATGGGCAGCGATGGTATCCGCGACTCGACATCGCGCACCAACTGATCGTCGTCCATGGCTGCCAAAAAACGAAAGCGAAAGGAATGCAGAACATAAGCAAAAGTATTTGCACAAGATTTTAGGTTCACAATATATGTACCTGTGCGATTGTCGACGAGTATCTCGCTGGGATCGAAATGATCGGTGGTCGTTGATGTGGTCTCCGCATAGCGTAGCATGTCCTTTTGTAGCAGACTGCGCCCGTTAATTGGCAGCTGTTGATATTCCTGCGGCACCTGATGATAGTCCTGCGGTACCAGATTTGTGCCGTGCATCTTGAACAGTCCAATGATGACAAACGACCAGACGCACAGCGAGAACAGTATCTTCAGTATGACCTTCGAATGTGCCATTGTTGTTGTTGTGATTGTTTTTGTGTCTGTCTTGCTTCCTAGCAGTATCTCTCACTCACTTCCGTTTGCCTAAAATAAGAAGAATGGAAGTGGGAAACGACATTGAACAATGTGCATACATAAAAAAAACTGCTGCCTACTTTCAGGCTGCCGCAACTAAAATTCAAACGATGGCGTTTGGCAAATTGCTTTGCATTTCTTATCGACGCGCGTTGCCCATTTGATGCTGCTCGTTCGCTCGCTCCCTCAGTGTCTCCTGCTAATGAAATGTCGTCATTCATTTTTAATATGACGGCCAAAACCGTTTTGCCATTTCCGCTTCCAGACGCAAAATGTCAACTTGAAAATTGCGTGTAATATTTCTCACACAGCTGGGCAAAGGAGACCCGAACCCTTGGGCCCTTTGGACACTCGACAGTCGTCCATCTGCCCTTTTTCCCCGATGGAAAACAATCCAAACGCGCCACAAACTGTGTTCTATACTGTGTTGTGTTGTGTTGGGTGAGAGACTCTGCATACCCTTTGTGGCTGCGGATTCGTAAATCAGTTGGCTAATCGATATGTGCGGGAGGGTTGCGACCAGTTATCGCCTTTGGTTCATCGAAAGGTTAGGCTGACAAATGTGAACGAGCCTTTTGCGAGGCAATCAATTGAAATTCTTCTAATATTAGCATCATTCATCGATTCAATCGATTTAGATGGTGGCATTGTGAAGGCGAAGCTAGAACGCTATATGTATTGATATCGTTGATCGAATACAACGAACACAACACTTTAGATTTATATATGTAATTACTAACAATACACATTCAAATTGCATTGAGAGTGAATATTATAAGCAATATTTAACCCTAACAATATGTATTAAATGTTGTATTATAATTTATGCAGTTGCTCAACTCAACTGAATTTTAATTGATTTCATAATCAATATTGATGAGCTGCAATATTCTGTGCTGCAGCCAAATGTCTCTGGATCATATTATGTGAAAATTCGAATTCAAATTGAATTTAAGTTTATATCAGAAGTAATAATTTATATCAAAAGCAATAATTAATTTAAATGTTGTGATATTTTGATTTAAAAACTTTGATATTTAGTCGCTGACTTGTATTTAAAATTTAAATAGAATTGTGCAATATATTAGTTGCTGCAGTTGAAGTTTGTTGTTTGCTTTTCCCAGGTCAATCGTCTTCAATTGAGTCTTGTTACTATGCTTGATGCTTATCGTTCGACCTCCCACCCATCTCCACATTTGCCTTTGGGCTGCTGTGCTCTCTGCATTGACAACATTGCGGTTGCTAGTTGCACGCATCGCAGTGGCAGGCGGCAGGCGGCTGCCACACACCAGCTGCATGCAGTCTTCAGGCACTCGGCTAGCTCATTTTTGCTCTGACACGACACTCTTGCACTTGGGGCGACAATCTGTTTGTCTATCTACGCTTTGCATCTTTTGTGTGTGCCGCCTGCCGCACGATGTTAACGTTGGCTTGGTTGTGACTGTGGCTGTGGCGTTAGAATTGGAATTGGCGTTGCCGCTGGTAATGTTCTAGCTGCTGCTTGGAGATGTGTTGGGGGGTTGGGGGTTGGGGGTTGGGTGTTGGGTGTTGGCTGTGTGCGTGTTTTGGTGGGCCTGTAATATTTATGACACTGGAAAAGCTTTACACTCGCTGCTACTTGGCAATGATGGAGCTTCAATTCAGTTGCAAGAGCGAGCAAGGAGCACTGTCTGTCGTCTGACCTGCCTCGAGGCGCTTTTTGGCCGAGCCCCATAAACAAAAGCTGGGCCAGCTGGGCAACCGGGCAGCTCTGCATTCATAGCTCAATTTTGTCTGCAAATTGCAGTGTCTGTGGCAAATGGACGACAATGGACAATTGAGGCTGACACACACCAGTTCGCAGACAAACGGGCGACATTTTTGACTCGTTCCATTTGTCCAGCTGTCTGAGTGTCTGTCAGTCTCTTGTGCACTTTCAATTGATGTATGTAGCTGCGAGCATGTTGTCCATTTGTGTAAGTCTCCATCTCTCTCCACCTCTCTCTCTCTTTTTGTTCGGCTCATTTCTTTGGCCACTCCCCAGCCCAACATGCAGCATGCAGAGCATCCCCTGCAGGCCACTAAACAGTTTGTTAGCCCTCTGCTCTCTGGCAGCTACTCACTCGACTGTGCAATACCCTAGCGAGTGTTCTGCGCACACCTGAGACACTATTATGATTGCCTCTGTCTCTGTCTCTGCCTCTGGGATTGGCCATTTGCAAAGGCAACACACAAACGAGGCCAGGCACTTAAAATCCTTCTTTGCCGTTGCCGTTGTCGTTGCCATTTGCCGCCCGCAGCTTTAATGCAATTTTTACATAATCAAAAACTTTGTGCAACAACCCGAAATCAGGCAAAATGTGAAAACACCTCCACATACAGAGAGAGAGACAAAAAGCAGACAGACAAGTGGAGAACAGAGTCCCTAAGCCAGGTTGCAGCATTCCAGCAGCTTAGAGTTTTTGCTCAAGTGTTTTCCATTTCATTTGCATGTGCCGCAAAAACTTTGCCAGCAAACATACACACAAAACTGCACACACACACACACAAACACACGCAAATTCACACATCTATGCAGGCAGTCAGTTGAAGAGTTAGCGAACATTATACAAAATATTTTGCAACAAGCTTTCAACAGGCTTCGTTTCGTTTCACTTCTCGTATTTTTGTTTTTCCCTTTTATTTTTTTTTGTGATATTTTTTGGCAACAAACATCTGCTCGAGTTGGCTGCAGGTCTCGTAAAATATGCAGAGACTACCTATCTATGTGCTATATCTATCTGTATGTGTGTGTGTGTGTGTGTTCAGGCACAGCTCTGAAGTTGTTATAAATCTCTGATGATTTGCACTCAACTCATCCGAACTGCATTCAAAACTAAAGTCAACAGTCGCCATACCCTGGCCACAAAAAAGTGCTCCACATTTTGGGGGCATATGGAGTCATCACCATATTTATATAGTGGATGCTATATAAATATATTTTGTAATTTGTTGCCATAAAGTTGCTCTTTCAAATGCATAAGAAAGCAACAGTCGAGTGTGTGCGATTGTGAGATACTACTCAAATTTGAATAAGAGCAAAACACTGCGATATTTCTTGATTTTTATGAGATTTATCGAATTGATAAACCAAAAAATACCAAAATTTTTTCAAATGGTATATTTGGTATATTAAATATCAAAGAGTACACAATACACAATTATTTCTTAAATAATTTTTGTATACTTGCTAAATTTCCCCATTCGCTTGCATCTCTTTTAAGTTCCCTGTAGGGCCAAAGATTTTAAATCAATCAGTCAGTTGTGGCAGCAAAGTTCAATCTGCTTCTGCTGCTGTTGCTGCTGATTCCCTTGCTGCAAGTTCTAATTCAGCAGTGAGAGTCAGACTTCGTGTTGACCTCATTGGATGTTTGAGCACACGCTGCTGTTGCGACAGGTGCAGTTTAATCTCTTTATGGCAATAAAAACTCAATTATCACAGACAATATACCAAATATAAATATTGATTGAGCCAAATTACTTGCGTTGCTCATCAATCAATTTGTGCTTTTTCCAACAGAGTTCAGATTAGGAGGGCAGCAATCTGCTAAAGTTTCTATTTTTGTACTTCGCGTGAATTTAGCAATTTTGAGAAACATTTAGTAATCTAGATCAAGCATTGTTCGAAGCATTGAAACAGTTATAAAGAAAGCATAGCAATCAGTTACTCGCTGTGGTTTCTATTTTTCATCTTGTTTATGGATTCTGATCTCCAAACTACTAGAGCTGTCCAAATGCGAACCCCAAACTGTCGATCATTAATCAGAGGGAGAGTAATGTCGCTTGATCTGTAGAATGTACTTAACCCAAATCCATTTCGAACATGTCAGGCATTAGCATTTACTATTTGTGTATATATAATCCCTTTTCTCGACTCGACTTTCTCGCTGCTTAGATATTTCGAGCACAGTTCTAAGCGACGTCATTAATTTGGGTCACTTCGCTACGGTTATGCCATTTTTTTTTATATTTTTTTCGTTGTTTCTATTTTATGTATTTTTTTTTTTTTTGTTTTTTGGGCTACCATAAGAAATTATTCAGCGAATCAGCAGCAGCAGCTGCTGGAATTGTACTTGTGTTGCTGCTGCTGGCTGTTATCGCTATATAAAATTGCTAGGCAAAACAGGTTCGATCTCTGTTGCCGTCGCCGCTTGTGGCGTGTGTTCCGCAATCTGTGTCGCGCCCAAAAACGTCCCAAAAGACAATCGACACCGTGTTGGAGAGAAAAACGAAAACAAAACGAGAACTCGTCGAAAAAAATAAAATAAAAATACATTTTTAATGATGCCCAACTATTCAACTACTTATTCAACTATTTGGCGGACGGACAACAAGACGTCAATGGACGGACAGCAGAAGCAGCATAGAGTTTGGAGTCACAGTCCGCTTTCAAATTGGGTCAATGAGCGTCAATGACTTTTACAATTTTCTAGACGCGTTCTTTTCTCTCTCTCTGTGTGTGTGTGTGTGTGTGTTTGTGTCCCGGGGTAGCGTTTAAACAATTAAGAATGCTCAGCTCGCAGTCGAGTTTTTGAGATTCGATTAGCAGCGTCCATTGATCTCCACTTGCCTAACGGAAATATGTGTGCGCATGTGTGTGTGTGTGTGTGTGTGTTGTGCACGCGCAAAAGCCACCAAACGAGTCTCTGAGTGTATCTTGCAGATACTTTAGCTAGTCGAGTGCAGCACAACAACAAGAACAACAAGAATACGCTGTAGTGCACAGGAAATGCGTGTCACAAGGCATTGTTGAGCATTTTCTGTTTTCTGAGAATTGGATACAAACTCAACAAGAGTTTCCCATTGCTCAAATTGCAGCACCACAACCACACTCAACGACCCTCCTCTATGTTATGTTATGTGTTCGCCTCACGCCTTCTGTTCTGCGCGGCAGAAATATTTATAGAATTTTCTCTTCCCATCGTTCTCCTCTGTGTTCTTTTTTTTGTTTTTGCACATTTAATTTGCGCTGCAAGTTAAGCGCAGTCAACTACGCTGATCGTTTGCTCGTTTGCTCTGTGTGGCATATAATCAAAGCTTATCATGGGGGAACCGAGCAACAAGAAGAGCAGCAGCGTCAACACTAAACCAACGAGGGAGCTCTGTCTGCCACAGGCTGCAGCTGCGGCTGCGGCTGTGCAGCTATGCAACAAATACAAAACACAAAGGCGTTTCATTGTTTATTTTGAGACACAAAGCTCGAGTGCTCGAGGCCAAATGAGAGATGCCAGCAAAATTAAGGAAAGGAGCAAAAGAAGCGAAAAAAAGAGTCAACACAGAGAGATCGTGTGAAACATTTTGCACTTGCTGCAAGTTGAGCGAGTGTTGCACTTGCTGAATTTTAGCATTCCTTTTTCTACACAATATTTCGACAATCAGCGTGTTGATAAATCAATAAATACAGTCAATAATTTAGCTTTATTAGTTTATTGCTTCCGCTGGTATAATCAATTAAACGTTTTGCATAATTTGCTATAAATGCTTGTCAGAAATATTATGAATACATACATATTCCAACTAATGGGGCTGCGGCTGCTGTTGCTGTTGCTGCTGATGATGAGCAGCGAAATTAAAACCCGTTTGTTGGGTTTGCAATTAAAATTCTTTGCATACACAAATTGTGAATAAGTTTCGGATTCGAATTTACGATTGAGTCATTAATGTTGTGCTGCGATTGCTGAAATCAACTCTATATAGAGAGATCATCATCGATCAATGTGCGGTGGCTTTACAGCAGCTAACATTGATTGGTTTTTACGTTTACGTTTACGTTTATGGCTACTTTCTCGAGGCGGACATTAAAGATTTATAGAACTGCGAGACGAAAATCTCATAATTACGATTGTTGTTCGCGGTATTATTATTGTCGATCAGCTCAGCGAGTTTCTGGCGAAATGACTTCAATAAGCTTTTGGGCCATTGTCTTAGCCACATGAGCAATGACCGCTTAAATATATGTATGTGAGTGAGTGTGTGTATCGTTCATTCATCTATTCACTTATCTACATATGTACATATATATTTCATCTAAAGAATCGTTTGGCCAAAGCAGAGAATACAAAAATGGGGAATTGTTGGCTTGCCTTCTTGCTTCTTTTGCTTCTTTCGCTGAAGTGGCACAGTGAACCGTTTGTGGATTGTGGACAAGCGCAGCAGCAGCCGTTTAACGACTGAGATACATCTGTAGCTGACAGCTCTAACACTCGCTCACACTCACACTTGCACTCGCACAAACATAACTTTCTAGTTCACTGGAGCTGAAGTGAAGGCGATGCGCGTTTTTTTCTTCTTCTCCTATTTTTTTTTAATAAAAAAGTCGCACACACTTAAAATGCACAGGCGCAAAGTGGCGCAAATGAACTTAAGTAGCGTGCGTGCCACCGTTTCTTATACACATACACATACAGATACAGATACAGATACATATGTATCTGACGGATGCGTCTACGCACAACAGCTTAACATATGCACACACACTCACACACATAGCTATGTCTAACTGTCTACGTACATATGTTTGCATCCATATCTTCAACTGTATCTGTATCTGTATCTGTATCTCGAGATGTATCTCATGCTGTATCCGTATCCGCAGCTTGCGTTTTTAATTCGCATCACATCCTTTTATTTGCGTACGTGTGCGTGCCAAAGTCGTGAGAAGTTCGTTTTAAACTTCTCCTTGCTCTTCCTCTCTCTCTTTTTTGCTCTCTATTTTCCATCTCCCTCGTTGGCATTTCGATTTGCCCCCTGCAGCTTTTTGCTTTTCGATTGATAGCAAATGATTCTTCGTTATGTCGCCAAAGTTGATTTTCGCTTTACTTTTTTGTTGTTGTTGTTGATGGTGCTTTCCTCTTATTTTTTTTTTGGCAAATGAAATTTGCTATCTTTATCTTTTGACTTGACGTCTTTCGACTGCTGCCGGATACATTACATTCTGTGTCAAATTTAATTATAAATAATGCAATTACAAACTCGTATATGAAAAAAAAAGGTTCTTCTTCCCTCTTTGCTGCATTTGACAGTTGGATTTTTGAATCTCCGTTCCAAATGAAAAAGCTATCGAGTAATCAGTCGATTATTTGTTCCAGTACAGACACGAATGCCGCAGTCCAAAAACAACGCAAAAAAGAAGTCAAGAATTATAGGCGAGTATCTCATAAATTCCAGCAGCAGCAACAATAAAACACGGAGCAACAACGACAACCGTTGCAATCGTTGTCAGTGATTTAAAATGTATAACAATTAACAAACAATGCGGCAAATTGTCAAAAGACATGAAACGGGCGTCTGTTGTCGCTGGCCAAAAAATGCAAATTGAAATTGCTGCACAAAAAGTCGCCATATAAATTGTGCAAACTGCGCCGCCTCTCCTCCCCTGCGGCCACGCCCACCGACAACACACACACACACACAGACACACACGCAGAAAATATCGTTAATACAAATGTTTGGGCGAGGCAAGCGCGACTCTTGTTGTCTTCTATCAGTAGCTATATCAACTGTATCTGTCTCTGTATCTGCAACTGTATTTGTATCTGTGTATCTGTGTGTGTATTTGCAGCTATATTTATGTCATGTTGCTGGGGAAGTCTCACGCACACGCACAACGGAAATGCTTGCCAATCAAAATGTTAATATCACGTTAAGGAAGCGACGGAAAAATCGAAGAAGAAAAAAGATGATAAAATACAATATATGTAGCTCAAGTTGGCAGACACGCACTTTTATGGCCTTTAAACGATTGTGTTTCGATCGCGTTTTGCATACGCGTTTAAGCCACGTTGTTAGCCACATTGTAAGGGGATAAACGACTGCAGCTCGTTTAGCATTAGCTACTTTCAATGAATCCTTAAATATTTGCCACCTGCGCACATAAATATTAAGTATACGTTACGTACGCGATAGTCTTGGCCTTAATTTGTTGTCTTGTCGCTGATTGTTGCACCTCTCTCACGTCACGTAATTCACTTATGTTAACGCTGACGTTGCATGCACCTCGTTACACACACACACACACACGCCTCCTTCACTCTCCTTTCGAGCAGCAACAGCACATCAATCAGTTGCCTCAGCAACAGCAACAACAACTGCATCCACATCACATACACATGCTTGGCTTGGCTCATCCTGGAATCTGGCAACGGCGACTGCCAACTTATTATGCCAATTTACAGATGGCACACCACAACAACACACACACACACACACATACGGAGACTTTGCAAACGAGCTGGCCAACGAATTGAGAAACAATTTTGGCGAAAAGCAAATCAACGTTTAGTCCACGCTCAAGTAGAAGAGGAGGGAAGAAGGAGAAAAGAAAAAACAGCGGCACGTTGTCTATAAATGCGACACGAAATGTTTAGCTTTGGCTTTGGAGCTGGAGCTGGAGCTGCTGCATGCCACAGAAACATGCAGCTAACTAACTGCAAGACATGTCGTCCACTGTTCCCCGCTCTCTCTCTCTTCTCTAGTTGCCATCTTCTTCGTTTAGATATTTTTTTTTCTTTTGCTTTCTGTGGTCTGTTTTGTGGCTGACTGTGGTGCCCTAAGTCCTGGCACAACTACACACACATATATATACATATATATATATATATATAGTATATAGTGTTATCATGGGCATAAGGCGGCAACAGCAGTCGAATGTTGTTGCTGCTGCTGTTGTTGTTGTCGCAGATTTTTGCGTGTTTGATTTTCTTGTCACGTTTCTGCTAACAACATAAGGAAGCAGTCAAAAGCTGGTTGGCATCCCCAAAGCGGCAGCCACTCAGTTGTTGTTCGTGTTGTTGTTGCTGTTGTTGCAACGGAATCAGAGACAGAGGCAGTTGCAAAGACGTCGTCGTCGTCTTGTGAGTTGTCAACAGCATTTGAATGACATGCACAGAACGTAAAGCGGCGTATCTGTAAGTTCGTCCCGCTGTCAGTCACTGCGCTGACTTTGATTGCAATGCGCCAAGGATGCTGCAACGCGACGTCGACGTCGACGTCAACGTTGTGGCATGCTTCAACGCACATTGCCGAAATTGTCAAGACGCGCTGACAACGCTAGCAAAAGAGCGAGACAGAAAGAGAGAGAGAGTCAGACAGTCGAGTCAGTCAGTCAGTCAGTCATTTTGAGAGACAGACAGCAGAAGGAACAGCAGCAGTTTAGCTCTGCTCAAGCTCATTGCAGACAGCCAGAAAATTGTGGCGCATCAATTTCTGATAGAAGACAACCTGCCACATGCCACATGCCGCATGCCGCTTGCCGCGATGCAACCGAGCAACGTTCAACGCGTACGCTTAATGTGCCGGCAAAAAGTCAATAGTAGGTGTTCAATGCAAGCAAGCTTTAAACTTATGTAAAATCAAAAGATATGCTTTAAGCTTAATACTATATATAGTATGTATGTTAGCTACGTAAGCATACGTAACCGGCCGCATGTAACGTAAGCAAATAACGTAGCGCTACTGCTGCTGCTGCTGCATTATGTAAGCAAACTCGTCAATGCAAACAATGAAAAGTGTGAAACTGTCACCTGTCGCTCGCAGCAAGGCAACAAACAGCATCAAAGTTGCTTAAATATTACACAACCTGCTCGACAGAAAGTTACTCTGAGGGCAGCTACGAAAAGTAAAGCAATCTTTGTTCCATTTGTAATATATTTTAATTATATCATTTCATATTTTTTACAAACTTATAGAACTATAAATATATGCTTATTAAATTCAAATAGTTTCAGGTTTAAAAGCTTAAAATTAAACATTTAATTTACTTTATAGAAGTTATAGAATAAAACAGCTTTTAGCTTCAGCTTCAAGCTGTTCAAATAGTCGTTGCCTTTACCCAGGAAACGAAGTAATTGTTTCAGCTTTTAGCGCTTAAATAGTCATAATATTGTCATAAATATTGTTACTTTGTCTCTTAGTTTGGCATACCCGTTGGTCTATTTAAGTGCTGGGTATGCCAAGAGAATTTGTTTAGCTGTCATTGTTGCTGCGCACACTTTGTAGGCCGTCGCCACGGGTGGCCATTTTGTTGGTTGTTGCTTGTCGGTTTTGGCTGCTGTTATATTTGCTGTTGCTGTTGTTGCTGTCGTCTGTTGGTTGTTAGTTGTTGTTGTTGTTGTTGCTGTTGCTTCTTGGAGCAGTCGGCTATTTGACATCGGCTGTTTTCCTTTCACTGCGCCGTTGCTTTGTAAGAGTTCTTACTTTGAAAATGAAAATGTAGGCAACACACACACATAGACCAACAACAGCAACAAAGAAAACCTTATAGAAAAGAGAGGTACAAAGCAGCAGCAGCAGCAGCAACACAGCGCAGCCCAAAACCACCCACATTGTGCCCAGCGATTTGCATGTGGAATTTATGCATTTGATGGCCGTCAGCAACCGTCGTTGTCGTTGTCGTAGTCGTCGTCATCGTCCTCCATCCTTAGCTGCACATCCTGGCCATCGTCATAGTCGCGTCGCTGTGGCACACTGCATGTTAATGAAAGGCAACTGCAGAGGCAGATGCAAACCTGGGCCCTCGGCAAACAGCTGTCATGAGCCGCTAAAGCAACGCTTTGAGCTAACGGTTTGTGCTCGCCTGTATGCATATTGGAAATGTGAAAAGTTCAAGGATTGCTGCTCTACCTCTCGTTGTTGTCATAGTCAGTCGAGTTGTTGCTCTTGTTCTTGTTGTTGTTGTCGTGAGCTTAGATTCTGTGCAGATTGCGCTGCAGCAGTCATTTGTTGGTTTGCTTGCTTGGCTCTGAACTGTGGCCAGGTAACCCAAAAAGAAAAATATATAAATAAACCAACAACAGTGGCAGCGGCCACAGCAGCGACAACAACAAATGCCACGGCCTGGGGCAACAAATGCAATGTGGCACATGAGCGAGCAATGTGCACTACTTAGCTGAGTGCATGCATAGCACAAGCATAAGCACAAGCACAAGTAGAAGAGGCAAGAGGCAGCAAGGCAGCAGGCACACTAACTGGCAACATCAACAAGCAGCCACAAGAGCAGCCGCAGCAATGTAACCGACAACCGAAAGAGCAATTGCTGTGAGAAGCGCAGAGAAAGGCGCAGAAGCTGCTCACAAGAGAGCCAGCTGCAGTGCAACGAGAGAGAGAGAGAGAGAGAAACAGAAAGAGAGAGAATGGCAAAAACAGATAAACATCGCAAGCTAATGAGTGTAAACATTATAAAAATTAACAAATTCAAACGGGAATAATAGTAAATGAAATGAATGCATAAAAAGTTATACAAATTAACAAATTTAATATAGGAAAACATGAAAGATTGTCATAAACATATTTCAAACCAGCACAAATAGTTTATAGAAATAAATTTTACAAATTTAATACTCAATTCTTATCATCTTATCCATTAATCAAAAGCAGAATTGCGACACTAAACCCGAGTTAAACGGCGATTGCAATTGCAATAATTTGCAGTCGGGGTCTTAAGCTGTCTTTAAGCCTCGACTTGTGTTCATGTTAAGACCTGGTTAAGACCACCACCCCCATGGCTATTTGGTTTTCCTCCCCCCACGAAAACAAAAAAGACAAAAACAAAAAATGGGAGACAGAAACTTGTTGCCTTTCACTTGCAAATGTAACTGGCCATGTTTTTTTTTGTTTTTTTGCAAGTCGCTCTGCGCTGTCAGCCTGGATGCCCGAGAGTCAGTGGAGTCGAATCGAGTCAGTCATTCATCAGGTAACTATGTGCGGCGCCCGACAGTCATCCAATTAAGCTATAAAAATCTTAATTTAATTATTTGCCCCACGAACAAAGCCAGAACCCATATTCAACATTCAACATACAACATTTGCCATTCACATTCACATTTGCTGTTGCTGTTGCAGTCGCATTCGTATGTTTGATGCAGTGCAGCACAGCGACGTCGACAACTCGGACTCGGAGACGGCAACGACGACGACGATTTATGGTGGCCGGTTTTTCTTCATTTGTTGAGCACGCGGAACAAGGCAACAAGGCAGTCAGAGGCAGCAGCAGCAGAGGGTGCAGCAGCAGGCAGCAGGCAACAAGCGGCATGCATTTTTCATGAATTAGTTCATATAAAAGTCAAATGCACAAAACATACGCTGTGTGGCAACTGGCAGCCTTCTACTGCAGCAAAACTGAAGGTATGAACTGGTAGCTAAAGGGCCAACCCAAGCGAAGGGTATGTTGTTCAAAGGGGGCGGCAGCATTAAACAGATTTGTGGCCGCAACACACAAAAAGAGCCAAAAAAAAATCACAAACTAAATAAAATATGAAAGCAAACTAAAGCTGGCTAAATTTTTAAAACAACTAAAACTTGACTCGACTAGCAAATGCTACGCAAAATGCAATATACAAAACAAATACTTATTTACACTAATTGTTAATTGAAGTACAAACAATCTTTAAATGTCATATTGTATCTTATCGTTTTGCTGATAAACATAATGAGCAAAAGTTACATTAAAGTTGATTGAACATAGCGGAAAACAAATGAATTCAATTTAGATAAATAAAGTTCTGAGTAACTTGTTTGTGATATCAGAATTGTGTTCTACAAAAACATTACATAATATTGCGCTGATGCATTAAAGTTGTTATAATAAATGTAGCTAATATCGTAAAATACATTTTGTTTATTTGCACTTTCTACATACGCAGTGCAAATATGATTAGTGAGCATTAATGCAAGTGCTATTTTTGGTTTACAAGGTCTATTTCTTTATCCCATTTGTGCTTACACTCTACTCTCTCTTTCTTTTCCTCTCTCTCTCTCTCTTTCACAGCTTCTCTAAACTGAATTCACATATGTGTTGGGTTTTTGTGAGGTCCAGCGAGTCTTTCTTGTTGATTTTCGCTGCATAATTAATGAGCGCATTTGGCGGTCCAGCTTCAATTCCATTTTCATTTTCATTTCTATCTTCCCTTATGTAGTATATCCTTCATCCAGCTCGGTTTCTGCATATTTTTCTCATCACTGAATTCCAGGCAATGGTTTTGTGCTTAGTTAGTAGTTCTCCTTCGTTCTGCACAGGTTTGATGGCCATAGAACATAAATTAGATGCATGAAACGGGTGGGCAAGCCAACAACAATAACAATAGCAATAGCAACAAAAAAAAAGAAGCGAGTTGGGCACTGAGATAATACGCCCGATTATGCGAAAGCGTGCCGAGCCGAGTCGAGGATCTAGTAAAATCTCTTGGCCGGTTAAACTTTGCCAATGAAATGAAAATCAAAGCCAAAGCCGAAGCCCAGGCCATGCGAGGAATGCAGGCAGTCAGCCGGCCAGGAGAACTTGCTTCAGGGTCTGCCCCAACAGAAAGCTCAGTCAGCAGGATAAAACGAGTCGCTTAATGTTGCTGTTGCTGTTGGGGGAGTGTGGCTTGTTGTGTGCCCGCCGCTGGCCATTTCAGGACCTGCCACTTGATACAAAAAATAAGTAGGAATTACGTTAGCTCACAGAGACCCAGAGACAGCGACGGGGATAGAGAGAGTGAGAGAGAGAGGGGAAGAGAGCGAGGAAGGAGAGAAGGTGGTTTGTGGGCGGGAATAACGTTGCTTTTACAAGCAAAATGACCAAAAAGGAACAAGAAAACGACAACAACAACAATTGGCACGGCACATTGAACAAGTTAAAATATAATAAGTACATAGGCTTCAGTCGATGTGTGTGTGTATTGAACAACAGTGGAGAAAAGAGAACAGCAATTTATTTTCAATCGAAGGGCAAACAACAAACAAACGTAAAAAAAGTGCCTGCAAATGGCGCAACGTGAAAACGAGCTAAGCAAATTAAATGGAAATGGATTGAGAAAATTCTAAAAAAGTAAACGAATTCGTCTAGTTCACATTAAATACAGCAAACATACAAAAAAAAAAACGATTGGGTACTTTTAAGAGAGAGTTAAGCCTTGAATGGATAGCTCAGGCAAGCTGCTAGTTTACAGTTAAAACTAGCTGATTAGTAACATTTTTTGTATCAAATGAAAGTGAATTTAATTGTAAAGTAATTGTAATTGCAATATTGGAAAATAAAGTTGATGTGCCTAAACATAAACTAAATCTTCTTAATACTCAACAGTCACAATGATTTGTTCTCATACCTCGTTTGATTTAAAATTCCCTAAACGCATTATTTTCTTTATATTCAATAAACGAAACTATTTGCCATTTTAGTTCAATAATCAATACTCAACTCTAGCTCTTTGTCTTTACATCAAATGCGGTAAGCTTACCTGGACAAATGCGCTGCAGAGTTGCCAATTTGCTGTTTCAAGGACAGCTGCTGCACGTTGATATTACTATTTGTTATAGTTGTTGCAATAGTTGTTGCGCTTACAGAGTTTGTTGTTGTGGCTGCAAAGAGTAGAAAAAAAAATTCAGTTGGTTAGAGTACAACATAAAAAATGTCTTTTGTTCCGGTTTTAAAGCCGTCGCCAGACAACGACAACGACAACGACGTCGACGTCGACGACACACAATTTAACAAAATACAGCAGCAGAAAAAGGCAACAACAACCGACGAAAAATAAAAAAATGTAGTCTAAAATCGGCTTTTGGCTTTTGGTTTACCTCTAAGCTCATTAATTTTATTTGCCCTTTGCGGTGGCTGCTGCCGTGGAAGCTCTGCTCTGTCTCAAGTGTGCGACTCGACAGAAAAAAAGAGCATAAAAATTGAAAAAAAAGGGAGACTTACTGCACACACACACACACACACACACATACCTATAAATGCTTTGTTCTCTATTCGTATGCAAAAAAAGAAAAGAAAAGTAAAAAGCAATGGAGGCCAAAGTCAAGTGGCAACAGGCTGAAGCAAGACTAAGGCCGCCCAATCTGAATCACAATCCAAATCCCTGGCCCACCGGCTTTAACTGGCAACATCCGTTCCAGACTTTTGGGTACATATACTTTTGATGTTGTCGCTTCTTGTCAGTTGCCAGTTGCTAGGTGAAACAAAATAACAAGTGAGCAAACTGCAATCGAGTGTGCTCGACTATAAAATAGCTGTTACCCATTTTTCATAAAAGTATGGTATTATTATTAAAAATATGTCAAATAAATATACCAAGAGATACTAAAATATACTGAATATGGTATATCGATATACTATTATATTAAAATTACACAAATTTAATATACCAAAAATGCTAAAAATATACCAAATGGTGTATGTAGATATACCACACCATTTAAATAATAGCATATTCCCTGAGATCCACTTTTTCATCCGGAAAGTCGGATGTGACTATATCATCTCGGCTATTGACGCACCTGTTGCCCATTACATATTTTTCCCGTTGGCACAAAGTCATAATACCCTTCTTACCAACGGGTAGCCGGTAGAAAAATACAGTTCAAGGTTTTTTGGGTGTGTGTGTGGAGTTTTGTGCGCTGCGGGCGCAAAAGTGAAAGTGAATTATTAAAAACAATTGCAATCGACGCTGATAACTGTAACACACAAAACTACTGCAGTCAGTCACGCAGTTGTCCCCACGCTCGAGTGGTTTTTGTGTTTGTGAGCCAAGTTAAGTTGCCCACATATAAACGCTTGTCATCAGAAATGGCACGAGTCGTTGTCGCACTCAATAAATGGCCTTTAACGCAGTTTATAGGCATTTGGGTTATTGGGTGACTTGATCTGTTATGTCTTGACCCATGCCCACAAAACTAGAAATATGTTTTGTGCATATAACATATCTTTAGCATCGATTGACATTTATTTATTGAACTGTATATTGTTATTTCATAAATAGAAATTTCAATTGTTTGGCTGCCATATAAAACAATTGAAATAAATTTGAATTTTCTACTTGCCCTCGTTCTCTGTGCCCCGTTCATTCTTGTGGCTTGCCTTTGCTTTTGTTGAACGATTTTGGGTTTTTGATTAATGTCCCTCTGTGTGTGCGTGTGAGTGTTGCAACCTCAAGCCCTTCAATATAACATATGCTACTATATATGTATATAGCATATTCCACACACAGGCAAAATCTCATTGCAATTGCCATTTCCATTCCATTTTCATTTTCATTTCGATTTTCATTTGGTTTTCCGGTCCAAGTTACTTGCAAATGTCAGTCAACTTTAGATTTCAACACTGAAGTGTTCGCAATGACTGTGCGTCGAGCAATGGGAAGTAAGGGGAAGGCGAAAGGGGCGTTTTACATGTAGTTCTCGACACATTGCTCATACGCAGCGTACGCCTCGAGCCAAATGAAGTTACTTGCGGTTGGTTGTTAGTTTTAAAACAGTTTTTTGCAGCAACTGCCATTGACTCTCTCTCTCTCTTGTTGTTGCTATTGTTGTTGTTGTTGTGGCTGCTGTCAGGCGTCTTTTTATGTGCATATGTGTGAGTGAACGAACAAGACAGACAGACAGAGATAGAGAGAGCGAGAGAGAGAGGGAGAAGGATAGAAAGACTTGATTTATGTCGCTTTATTTCATTTTAATTGAAAAACTTGCACAGTGAGCGACCAAAGCCAAGTGGAATTTACGCCCAGCCAACGCACAAAAGAGCAAATATAATTAAAATGGCATTTAAAATGTTTTCGGCTACCGGCAGCAACAACAGCAATAGCAACAGCAACAGCAACAGTTACAATAGCAACACCAACAGCAGCAATAACAAATAGCAACAACAACAATGTGAGCAGACGACAAAAAACAAATATGCAAGCTAGTCGTAGAAAATGTATTTACATACATAAAAAAAGTAAATAAATTACAAGACAAAAGCTCAAATGTAAATAAAATGACTTTATTAAAAAGCTGGGCAACCCAACACCAACAGCAACAACAGCAGCAAATAGGAACAAAAAAGGATAGGCGTGTTTATAAACTTTCAGTGTGCAAATAATAAAGACATTCGCAAGTTCTATGGCTGCCACAGCTGAAGAGCTGTGAACCTGACGCCAAAGCGAGTGAGTTTGAGGCAAGTAAATTGTGCTGGCGTTGCAGCTAACGCGACCCACAGATACCCTTCCCTCTGCTGACACCCCCCACCGCAGGGCAAAGCGAGCAGCTTTTTTCCATTTGTATGACAAATGCAAATGACGCACACACACACACACACACACACACACATACACATACATCGAGCAAGTTGCTTTTTGGCGGTGGCAACTTCGAAAGTGGGCGCAGCCATTGCCATAATACAAAATACAAGCAAACGAAATATAACTAGACCTATGCACAGTGGGCAGAAATTACCAAATTGGCAAGGACTCGATTTAATGAATTTTCTCACTTTTTTCTTTTCAAGAAATTACCGAATTTGATTTTTTATTTACTCAATTATCGTTTTAAAAAAATAACCAAATTCTCCAGAACTCGATTTAATTTAATTACTTTTTAATTTCAATGATTCATGAATTTGATTACTCAAAAATTGCCAAATTTCCAACAACTTGTTGCAAAAAAATTCTTTTTTATATACATATATTACATATACATACATCTTATTGTTCTATTGTTCTTTCATATTTTAGCCTGAAGTTTAAGTCGCTCTGGCTCATCTCATTGCAATAAGTAATTGTATTCGTTATTTCAATAACATCATAACAATAATATAAGTTATTGTATATGCAAAAATTATTGAATATATTTAAATGTGTTTTATAGTATTTTCTCTTTATGTTGTTATGTAATTTTGTAAATAACAAAGTAAAACATAACGTACATTTAAATGATAAATGTATTTCTTTTCATAAAATTTCTTTCTATAAATAAGTTTTCTGGAAATGTATTTGTATATTGCTTTCAGTTCTTTTTTGCTTAACTCCCTCTAGTTATGACTTTTGCTACTGTCTTTCCATACTTCGCTGGTCATTTTGTTTGGCTGTCGTCACTCGCAACCCATTTCGAAATACCTTGCTCTACTCACACTCCATTTAAACACAATTTTCAAATACACTGCTCTAGTAGAAACGCGAGAGAGCAAACAGACACAAGCACTTGGCCAAACCACGGTGCAACAGCAACAGCAGCAGCAACAGCAAAAGGCAGAATTCTGGCTGCAACAGTAGCAGCCAGAAAAAATGCCGCCAACAACGTAAATCATGCGGCCAGCATAAAACGGCAACAACAAGAACAACGGCAACGAAAAGAACAAACAGACAACCAACACGAAAAACGCCAACGCAAAACGGTAACAGCAACAAAAGCAGCAGCAGCAGCAGCAACAGCAACAGCAACAATTTCAACAGCAGGCAGCAGTATCAACAAAAAGTGAAATTAAATAACAATAACAAGGTTAGCTATGTTTTTCTGTCGCTTCTGCTGACTGCCTGCCTGCTGCTGCTGCTGTTGCTGTTGCGATAACGTTGCCAATATGCGCAATGCAACAACAGCAACACAGCAACAACAACTGGATAGAGAGAGAGAGAGAGAAAAAGAGAAACAAGAATTTATTTCGAATGTGCAGCAAATTGAGTGTTTTTATTGCATTAACATAAATAAATTAGAATGCCAACGCGGCGCGCATGTTGCTGACTCACGACGAGTCGGGGGCAACAGCAACAACAGTAACGGCAACAGCAGCAGCAACATCAGTCGCAGCAACATTGCAAAAGTTGTCCCTGCAGCAACGTCAGCTGACGCGTGTTGGCTGTCAAAGTAATGTTTCGCATAAGTGTGAGTGAGCCATCAGTGTGTGTGTGTTTGGTGTGTGTGTGTAAATGGTTGCTGATGCTGCCCACAGCAACATTCACATGCAACTTTGCTGTGTCAGCAACATTCGTGTATTGTTGCCGACGCCGCACCGACACGAGTTTCTTGCTGCTGTTGCAAATGTTGTGTGTGAGTGTGTGTATGTGTAAGTGTGTTTGTGTGCTTGTGTTGCCATGAACTGCAATGACTGTGCTTAACGGTGCTTTCAGCGCACGTTTGCATATGCTTGCCGTCCTTACGACACACCAACAACCAACAACCAGCAACCAGCAACATTACCACGTGCGGCTTGGTAATCAAATGATTTTCCACATTTTCATAAGCAAATGCTGTAAATGAACCAAAGTGTTTTCCTATGCAAAGCAAACAAATTAAATTATTAACTGAATTTTCAGCTCTCTAAACAGAGTTTCCTTTTCACAACTGAACTAAACTGCAATCTAAAATAGATTAGCATAATTTTGGTTTATTAACAATTCTTATTAGGAGCTTTTGACTCGCCCAAACTGTGTAGCATGTGGCTTTTAATTAATGTTATTTGAGAATTGATTAATTTAAAAATGCAAAAGCAGTTAAGAAATATGTTTGTCACTTAAAAGTATAATTTTTTTAATTTTCTTAAATGCACACAACATTTTGAATTAGATATTTATTTAAAATGTAATAGTCTCAACAATTTTTAAACATTGCTTATTCCACAAATGGACAATTAACGAATTACTTTTCTTTTGAACACATTTCTGCAACAGATTCTTCAATTTAATGGTATAATAGATTTCTTTATAAAATGGCCACTTCACTCTAAACAAACACTAGTTCTTGTTAAACTTAAAGTAACAAGTTGAGCTCCATTAATAAAAACGCTAAGAATCTTATTTTAATTCTGTTTAATTAATTAAGTTTAAAGCCGGGCTGTCAAATACTTGTGTTTCGAGCACTGCCACAGGTAAAACAAAGTGAACACAAAGCCAAGTGTCTTCGTCTCAACTTCGACTTCGACCAGAGTTTGGTTGCGACTTTGTCTTGGAGTGCGTGCTGAACACGAACTATATATACATATATATATATAGTATATGTGTTTACTTCTTTGGAGTACGTTTGATGTGCGTGCAGGAGAAATCGTAATGACAGCTGCTTGCCTTTGAGTTTGGCCGGCTGCCGGTTGCTGCCGCAGCTTGCGATGCTGCTGCTTTTGCTCTTGCTGTTGCTGTTGGGTATTGCTTGGCTTTGTGTGTGGGTCAGGCAACTGTCAAGAGCAGCATCAGCTTGAGCTTCAGCTCGAACGGTAGCAGCAGCAGCAACAGCATTCAAAGAAGCATCAGTGGCAACAATGATGGCGACAACTTGCGGCACAGCACAACATGGCTTTAGGCCGTCGTGTGGCAGCAGCCACTGAGTCCAGTTGCAGTGTCAATAAAACGAAATTAAAAACTTTAAATACAGCAGCGCCAGCAGAGTGGCTGAGGCCAAGACAATTTAATCAAGCAACTGCAAATGAATGCCCAGAGCAACTGAAGGCTGCCGACCGACTTGCAACGAGCGACCAGCAACCAGCGATCAGCAACCGGCAACCGGAGACCAAAGATGTGGACCAAGAAGACGCCGTGGCGCCAACAGCAGAGTCAAAGCGAAGCGTCAGCGACAGAGAGCGCGCATATTTGCATGCCGGCAACAACAGAGGAAAAGGCAACAGCAACAGCAGCAACAGCAACAGCAGCAACAGCAAACGCAGCGACAACAACAAAAGCGAAACAATCAAAAAGTTTTTAAAACAAATTAAAAGTTGACAGCAAGCGGCAAGCGGCGTAGCATGACCAAGGCGGAGAGGTAGAGGGGTGGGGAGGGGGAGAGGAAGGTAAGGGGATTGGGGCAACAACTCTAAACTGCAACGGCCTTTCGCAATGACTGGCGAAATTTATGATGCGGTCAAGTGCAATGCACTCGAGTGGTTAAGCGAGCAAGTTGCATGCTTGCCAACGAGGGCGACGCGCGGTGGGCAAAGGGGAAGGGGAAGGGGAGACGCAAAGGGAATTATGCATATAGCGGACGGCTATGTGAAACCAACTTTATTAGCCCAAAATGTCAAACAGGAACTGAGAAGTTTTATGGCCCAAGGTGTCATTGACTTTGCTCTGTGTGCGCCGCCAACTCTGCGTTTATAGCCGCAACAACAACAAAAGTAACAGCAACAACAGCAGCAATAACAAAACAACAGCAATAACTGCAACAACAGCAAAGAGCAAAAACAAAAGTAAACACAAACAAACAATGACAGACAGATCGGATTAATGTCAAGTTGAGAGGCAACTCTCGAGCAACGTTTCAATTAATACACAAATGTGCTTTAAGTGTTCACCATTTTTGCATCGATGCAGTAAAAAATCACTTTAAGTATTTGTATTTTATGTGCGATCCCTCTCAAGCGTTTTTGCTTATTCCTTTTGATGTCCTTCCAAACATTATTCAATTTGAGCGCTCCTCAGTGGCAATTTCAAAGAATATTTGGCATTTCTTTTAAATTAATTTAATAAGTGCTGTAAGTGCGAGTCACAAGCGCATTGAAAAGCTACTTAAAAGCTTTGCTATTTACGCTTGCAAAGCTTTTTACTTACAAAACTAAGGTAAAGTTGAAGCTCAGCTCAGTGATAGCAAAATAATCACTGATTTAAGCTGTAATTTCAAAGTTTTCGGCAAAGTGAAATTAATCATATTACTATCAACTTTTCATATACACATTTAAATATCAAATGAAAACTTTGGTTTCATTTTCATTTCATTTTTCACTTTGAGTAAATTCAAATATAATGATTTTGAAAGGCATCTTAATGCGCACTGAATCATCTCATATTAATGATTTCAGTTTCAATGGCAATTTAAAATAGCCGAAAGCATTTCAGTTGTCACCAAACGCCCACTGGCATTGCATAGTTATTTGCAATGTGCATTGGTTGAAAATGAAATAACTATATGTACAGTAGTTGTGTACTCTACAAGAGAAAAAAAAAGGAAACTTTTTTCTTCCTTCGCTTTTTTTTTTTTTGCTTTTGGGCCATGGCTGATGGCTGATGTCCTTTCAAATCGAGTGAAAGAGGCAAAAGTTTTGGCCGTAGGATCAACTGGAAGTGCAATTGGAATTGCAATTGCAATTGCGAACAAACTTAAATCGAATTCATGACAAATGATGCGCGAATTTTTCATTTGCCTTTTGCGACTTTCAATGGGCGTGTCACTGCTCTGTTCAAGCACCTGCAATCTCCCCAACAACAAAAAAAAACAAGTAAAATAAAACGTGGCAAAGGTGAAGAGGAAGTTGCGACGAGCGAAGCGGCACAAAGTTTCAAAATCCACGGTTAAGTCAAGGTTATGCTCATAGTATGGTTCAATTACCTCCACTTTTTGGGCAGTTTTTTTTTGGTGTGTTGGGTTTTTGCGTGTCTATTTCTCGTTTTCTTGCCATGTGCTTTGCTCTCTGGCGTTGCCAAAGCGCCCTATGGATAATGGTAGTTGCTCTTTGGCAAAGGTTAAAGCCAAATTAGAAAACAAAGTCTTATGCTTGAGCGCACAGACAAGAGTCTTTGGTCAAGAGTTTAGCCCCCTTATTTTTTGTGTTTTTTGCCTGTTTTTTTTTTTTTTTTTTACTTTTTGTGTATTGCTCAAGTATGCAGCAATCATCGCCATGATGATGACGATGACGATGAGACGAAGTCTACAATGCTGATGATGAGATTGTTGCTGTTGTTGTTGTTGTTGCTGTTGTTGATGATGAGAAGGAAACGACGACGATGATGATAAGTTTGCTCACTCGGGGTCTGGCCAATGGCCACACTTGAAATGTAATTAGAGTGCAGCCAAATGCATCCGAAAAAGAATGTTGCAAAAAACAAAAACAAAAATTGAAGGGCGTTCGCTTTCAAGAGTTCTTGTTCATGTTGTTGTTGTTTAATGTCTGCCCTGAACTTGTGGAGAAGTGAAGTCAACTAACTTTAAAATATTTCTGTTTGACAGTTCAAGCTCACGAAAAATGTCTCTTGAGGCACACAAAATGTTTTGCTCGCCTTGAGCCAAGAGAGAATGTGTTTTATACGCAATAAAAATACAAATATTTATAGCCAAGAAAGACATTGTTAATTTCACTTTGCTTTCGGTGTTATGTTGATAGTTTAAGATTGTCTTAATGAGTTCATATAATTTGCAAATTAAATGTATTAGTTGGGCACAACAACAACAACAAGAAGAGGAATAACAACATAATCACTTGGCTTTGGTAAAAGTAAGCATTTAAAGCAATTAGTTAATTTATGAAAGTACAGCTGAAGCTGAAGCTGTGGCTGACATTAGAAAATAATCCATTACTTAAGCTCTTAAGCCACACGACTGGCCACAGATTTTTGCCCAGAAATGCTCATCACGAATATTAATGGTAGAGCTCGGAGCTTTCGCTTCAGCAGCAGCAGCAGCAGCAGCAGCAACAATGACAAAAGCCGCCGCCCACACATGGCAACATATTGGGTTAAAATGTTGCTGAGGTTGCAGTTTGCTTCCTTCGAATTGTATAAGACAAAATGCGAAACAATGCGAGACGATATGTATGTATATGAAATAAAGAGACATGAAAGTCATGCGTTTATGCGCATAACTCAAAATTCCATTGATATTTATTTCAGCAGAAAAAACACAAAACACAAAACAGAAAACAGAAAAAAAAAGCAAATGTCGATGGCTTTTGTTTAGTTTCCATTTCAAGCCAAATCTTGTAAACAATTAATCACTGGACATTCAGTCAATTTGAGTTCAATTCGCAGTGAGCTCATTTTTGTTTTGGTTTTGCTTCGGATTTTGGATCGGTCATTCAACGCTTGGCTGGGGGAAGAAAGTCTTCCAAAAGTGAAGATCATCATCATCATCATCATCATACGGATCGATCAACATAGCGACGCACAACGACCATCGCTCTTTTGTCTATTAGCCAACGGGTTTTTGTTTTGGTATTTATAAATATATAAATGTTTTTTTTTTGTTTTGTTCATTTTACTAGCCAAAAATGGCAAAGTTTTACGTGGCACTAAAACGATGTCTTTATGCGAAAGCTTTAAGAGCATATCAACTTTCGCTCTTTCGCTCCCGTCTCGTCAGTCAAGAGCTACCAAGTCGAGTTCATTCCACTTTCATAGTGAGCCTCTGAACCTACCTTTACCTTATTACCTTTGGCCTAGCGGTAAGTAGTAGTTGTGTGTGTTTCGTTTGTGATTCTAGTTCTGGGGTTTGTTAAAGAGTTTTTGCTCGCTTAAATTGAATGTGGTTGTGCATTTGACATTTATTATCAAATAATTTTCAGAGCAGCTTATCCTTGAATGGGGCCATGGGCAATGTCTGTCAATGTGAACATTTATGGTATTTGCTTTGAATGTGCTGCTGCTGCTGCTGCTGTTGATTCGAACGAAGACGAAGAAGCACCCCAAAGACAGAGAGAGAGAGAGACCAGCCAGACAAGTAAATCTAACGAATCTGTTTGAAGTTTTGTGCCACAGAGCATGTCAAGTTTTTGCAGCTGCACTTGAAAGTTTTCCAGCCCCCTCCAGTGCCGCCCCAAAAACTGAACTGAACTTTCACGAGCCGGCCAACAACTGGTAACTGGTAACTTGCCACCACAACTAGGTGGCGAAGAGAGATGAGCGGGCAATTGGTGTAGCAACTACCAACTGGCAACGACACCTGAGAACAGCTTCAACTTCAGTTGCAACTTCTGCGCTGAGCTCTTCAGGCACAATTTGCCTGACACATCTTACACAACGTACAACGTATGCAGATATGCCAGAGATATTTGGCCAATGGGTCAGATAGGCAGCAGCAATCAGGCGCGCTAGCAAAACTGATCCCGCTTTTCTATCCACGCCCCTTTCCCGCCCATGGCTACACAAATTATACATCATATGGCTACGCATCGCCTGGCAAGTTCAAGTTTAACAATTGCCTGCGAAACCTCACTCACTCAGCCAGCCAGCCAGCCAGCAAAAGCCATTGGCATTTGAAAAAAAAATGAAACAAAATGAAAAATACAACAACTAACTTTGGCAACGTGTCAAGCCGGTTTCTCAGTGTGGCGAGTGGCACATGGTCGACACGCCGGTCAGCGCCGTGGCGCATATTTGACGCCAACGTCGCAGTCGAAGTCGAAGTCGGCGGCTGACTCAATCCGGTCGCTCGGTTTCATTTAGAGAGAAAAAAAATGTAGATTAAATAAAAACTATAACAAGGCGACTGGTGGTGAAACTGCATTCAGTTAATTCAATTTGCGAGTAAATCAACTCAAATGCCTGACATATGGCTATAATAGAGATTTGGGCGCGTGCTGTGACACGATTGCAAATATAATATAGAAAGGTGGATTAACTGCTGACGTATGCGTAATGTAGTGGGGCAATGCGTATACTTAATAAGCACAACTTGAACGTATACTTAATGCAAATACTAATTGAGATTTTCAATTTCGAAAATAACAATTTAATAAGGCAACTACCGAAATTGATGGCCAACTGAAAAACAATTGAAAACCAATCGTAAATAACTGAAATTATGCTGTGCTATCAACAAACGTATTTAATTAGAATAAATTGGAATTGTTCTGCACACACACATACCGAAAATTATTGTGGCTCGTTTGAGTCATATTTGATATAATCTGACACGTGGCCAATTCTAAATTATTGTGTAATTTGCCATGCAGCAGCAGCAGCAGCAAAAGCAGCAGGCCCAATTAATTACTAAATAGTTAATTGCAGTATCGAACTCACTTTTGGGAGCACAAAATTGTGGGTTCAATGCGAATGCGAGAGAGAGCGTATTTGCAAAGCTCAAATTGCCATTTCCGTTTGCGAGTGCAAAAAGGCAACAAAAAACAAAAAAAAAATGTAGTTGGTTGAATGCAAACGCGCAGGAAGAGAGAAATGAAACCAAACGAAGCGAGCAAATATAAATATATACAACTAAAGTCAACATTAATAACAATTTTGTTATTGCTGCTGCTGCTCTTGGTTGCTTGACCGTCGTCGTCGCCATCGTCGACGTCGTCGTCAGACGTTGCCGCTATTTAATATTAATAAATAAATATGGTAACAGTTCATATATCATCATAATAATCATCACCGTGATCATTGCGTTCGCCATCATCATTGATTATGCTTTGTGTTTCTCTCTCTGTGTGTGTGTGTGCAGTGCTTTCATAATCAATCAATCAATTGATTGAAGACGTTGAAACAGATGCTTAAATGGGTCGGCAACAGACCGCAGCACAAACTATGCAATACACACACACACACACACACACTTCGAATAATAATAATAATCCCGTAGTATTTCGTCGATAACGGCAAATGCAATCAATGGTAAACTGCAAAAGCAAACGCAAAAGCAGAACAAACTAACTTGTCTAAGCTGATGTCGAAACAATCTTCAGCAAAACTGACAAATTACTGTTGTGAATGTAATTGAGTTATGCTCTGATCCCATTTTGTGCATTTAATCGATTTTCATTGCGATTGATCACGCCTAACTGAAACTGTCTAGAAGTATAGTAACGCTAATTTCGATATGAATTTATCTATTAATAATATTCTTATTATTATTATTATTTTGATTATTTTTCTTTTTCTATTTTTCCTTCTCAATTTCTTCCCTATCATTTTCCATTCTCATTCTTCTCGAGAACTTCTCAGTTCTCATCCGGATTAATGGCGTCTCTCGATAACGATTAAAATAACAAACAACAAGCCTACTCAAAACAAATATTTTCTCGCGCTTGCTGTCTGATTAATGATGATGAAAACGATACGTAATTCCCCAGATTCCCAGCAGATTAACAGCTATGCAAGAGAGCATCATGTTATGACGCATTCTTTAGTTAAGAAAAAAGAAGGCAATTCGGAATTTTTGTATTTACATATGGCCTGGCTGCTGATTGTGCTGTTTTGTTTTGTATTTCTGCGAAGCCTGTTTTGTCGTTGACGAAATCATTTTGCGTTACTTTTTGAAAGTCGTCATATATATTAATATATATATATATATGTGTGTGTGAGTATAAATCAGAAGCTGCGGGCGGCATTAGCATATTATTAATGCGATGCGACCATATTTCGCACTCTTGGCCAGACAATCAGGGGGCAATCAGGCCAGCACTCGTTTCACTGCACGGGTCGCGTACGTTAAATGTGTTAATTTATTTCGATTAATTGCTAATTTGACCAAAATACAACAGCAGCCGCAGCAGCAGCAGAGGCAGCGAGCAGTGACAACAAAATAAATAAATGTCGCACGGCAATTTCCGGAAATCGTTCAGTGATTACTCATACGCAACGTCAACCAGAGACCAAAGCTGTTTATTGTAACGGGAACAAAATCCCCCCCTCCGATTCCCTCATTTAACTTTCCATGCCATTAATCATGCACTGAAAATAGTATCGTAAGTGAGTGAGTGTGTGTGTGTGTGTGTGTGCAGAAGTTTCATCTTAATGAAATTGAATTGATATTAACTCGCAAGTCGTCAAATATTACTAGTTGTTTGTATTGCTAATTAGTTTTGGGGCACCACATAAAAGTCAATGTTTAATTGCCTTCAACTGAATTGAATTCAATACGCTTTAATTAAATCTAATTGCTTGTCTCGTTGTCTCCTCGGTTTGTTCGGGGTTATGATTTATTTTTGATGCCAGTTGTAAGATGCTGTGTGTGTGTGTTGCATAAGCTTGACCTCTGCCTCTGAGTTGAGGCGTGCCAAAGTGTGGGAATAATGCGACGCTTGCTCATATTTCCATTTCACAATCTACCCACTTGACATCACATTCACTTGGATAGCCGGAAATACAGACACACACACACACACACACTCATATAAAATGCATGAAAAATATTTACAGATTTTTGGCTGCTGCTGCTGCTGCTGTTGTTGCGGCTTGTTTGACCAACAACCCGGCCAACAAATTGTTGACACATTTTCACAAATAAAATACGAGAAAAAAAACCAACCAACCAGCCAGCGTGTGTTGAAAGTGAAGGTGGCGTTGGCGCGGTCAACCATGTATGTATGTCTGTCTGTATATGTTTATGATAATCGCATATAATGGCGTGTTTATGCAAATTTATGACAGATTTTTTTTGTATACGAACAGCGAACGAAAGGTCGTCGAATGCGAGTGAGAGAAAGAGGGAATGTAATGTCTTGTCTTGTCCAAGTTAATCAATATGCGCAGAGCTCTTAAACACCATGCAAACCCAAACCAAAAAAAAACTGTATTTTGATGCACTTGATTAGAGGCAAAGTATTTAGCAACTAAATTGAAAGTAGTCACAAAAACAGCATTTTGAAAGCCCTTCAATTGTCTAATTGATTTCGAAATGGCGACAAACTTGATACCAATTCAAACGATTGCGGGATGAGTGGTTAGTTTACGAATTCATTGTGTCAATGATAATCCGCACTCGTTGTTGTTCATCATCAACGTTCACTCGCTTGTTCGCTATCCTGTCATATTCTTCGCACCGCAGTTATGCAACTAATCAAAAGCAACTGCTCCAGTTACTATTGTTGTTGTTATTGTTGCAAATGGCTTATTTGTTTGTTGCGCTGTTTCAACTTTGCTCTCTACCCGCACACTGTGTTCAATTTCAACTTTTGATTGCACTGCATTAAATTGATTTTCGACATGTTGTTGCCTCCTCCTCCTCGTACCTACCCAACAACAACAACGTCTTTGGTTCGCTCCGCTCTGCTCCGCTCCCATCATCATCAACTCATCGTGTCATCATCATCTTGGGTTTGTTTTTGCTGTTGGTTCTGCTGCTTTTTTCTGTTGTTGTTGTTATTATTGCGCATGATTGGCATTTCTTCAGCTTGGAGTTTTTTTGTATAAATAAATGTATATATTTTTGAAGAGCAACGCTCATCAGTTTATTTATTTACTTTACTGTTTACTGTGATTACTTCACTTTGCTTGAACAACAGCAGCAAAAAAAACAAAAAAAAAAAACAACACTAACAAACTGCAGTCATCTTGCTCGCAAATGAAAATTGATTTCTGCCATTTGTTCATTTCCGATTTGCAGTTACAGTTACCAAAGTTGTAGACAATGAATGCTTCAAGTGGATGCCACCAGCAGCAACCCGAAAATGTGACACATCATTGTCACGGGATTGGGATTGGGATCGAAGCTTATTGCATAAGCGAAACAATGCGGAACGCCAAACGAAGATGCCAGCTACGAAAATGACTCGCAAATCAAGTCAAAAACACAGTCGAACACCAACAACAACAACAACAACAAAAAAAGTGTTGCTCGCATTTCACTTTCATTCGGCAGCTTAGAAACAATCGTCGACTTTGGCCCAAGCCATTCACTTTTATTTTGATTTTTATTTTGATTTTATTTTTTTGCCAATCTCAATTTTGTGTTTGCCACAAATGCAATGTGCTTCCCTCCACTGCTTGCCACCTTCCTCGATTCGATGTTTGCAAGTGTTTTTCAATGTTTCAATTCTACACACAGTCAATGCATTTCAATGGCGATCATTTTCAGCTAACGTTGAATCGAATGCAATATTTAGCCTTTAATACTGCACTAATTTAGCCATCAAGCTGAAGTTTGAATCGATCGACGATCGTTTAGCATTTAGTTTATTAATATTTAATTGATGTCGTGTTGTTTACAGTTGCCACAGGCGAGATGATTTTTTGTTTTTTTTTTTTTTATTGCGTTTCATTTCATTTCCGATTGTTACACTTTGATTCGCTTGATTTGCTTGCATAACAGCTTGCATCAAGGTTGGTTCAAAGTTTTTGTTCAACTTCCAATTAAAAAGCATTAAGCAGTTGGCTAACGTGCTTTTGCTTTCATATAATTTTCAACTTCGTTTACTGATACTAGTCTTTCACACTTCAGTATGATAATTTGATATCAATGAACAATCAAAGAATTCGATTTACATACAACTACAAAAACGTTAAATAGTTTATCGTTTTTATGCATTTTAATTCAAGCTGCATTCAATTTAAATTACAACCATAAATTCTGCAGCAAATTCCTTTCCGCAACCCTCACGCTGTTGATTGGTGACAACTTTGCCGTGTTGGCGTTTTTTTTATGTTTTTTTTGTTATGTGTGTAACGCGATTGATCGTGTGCAGGAATTTGTGTCAGATTTCTTAAGCCCCCTCAATGTGCAGCAGCAGCAGCAGCGGGCATTACTATGTCAGAGTACTCTAGTATATACATACATATATAAGTACAGATATTATGGCATGGAAACTGGTGTACAAGACACGGCGCATATAATTTAACACTCTGACCACAATCAGTTCAGCAAACTGCCCGCGACATGAGCTCAAAAATTCTCTTCATACCGCCTGCCTGCCTGCCTCTTGTTATTATTATTGCTACTACTACTGCTGCTGCTGCTGTTGTTGTTGTATTCTTATATTTCTCTTTTTTTTTCCCCAACTTTTTTCTATAGTTTTTCAGAGTTGTTTTTATCGCTGCCGGGCGGAAATGGCTCGTTGCCGAGGCGCGCTTTGTGTGGCGGCGGCGGCCTTTTCAATAGTATTTTTCACACTTGTGAAAATTAAAACTTAACTGAACATTTTGCTCTCGCTCACTTGCTGCTGCTGCTGTTGTAGTTGTTGCCTTTTATTGTTTTAATTACACGCGTTTTTTCGCGCATTGTTTCAATGACCGTCACGCGCCGCAAGCCGCAAGCCTCTAGTTGAAGTTGCTGCTGCTGCCTCTGTTGCTGCTGCTATTATTGTGTTGTAGTTGTTGCTGCTGCTGCTGCTGTTTGTTTGCAAAATGAAGTGGTCATATCTGTGCTGTCGCCCCCCTTTTGCTGTTGCTGTTGCCTTTGCTTGCTGTTCGACCTACAGCGAGCACACACAACGAGCTTTAATGATAATTTCCAAATGACATAAAAGCGGCTGCAGGCGAGAATGTCCTGGCTGTGGCAATTGCAATAGCTCGTTCAACCAACCAACCAACCGGACAGCAGACGTTGTAATCAATGAACTGACCGGGGCCAAACCCCCAAGATAAATGAATTAAATGAATGGCCCGGTATCTCGCTCTCTGTCTGATTGTTTGCGTTTATGCTATTTTACTACATGTGTGTGTGTGCGTGTGTGTTTGTGCATTTAATGCCTTAATGAAAAATGCATTTTTAATTATTTTTTTCTTTTTTTTATTGGTGTGTGTTCATTTACGGGCAATTTTTTATCATTGAACGTTGGCTTATGCGGCGTATACGTTATTTATTGTACTTCATTTTCTTTCTGACGTCTGACAAGTTAAAGTTGACACCGCCGGTTCCCCTGGCGGTGTGTGTGTGTGTGTGTGTGTGTAAACGAGAGCTGTTGAGCGCTATTGGTACCGTTAGTTTGGTTTTGGGATTCATTTACGTTAACTGCATTTTATGTCTCGGCTATTTACGCTACCACAACGAACAGCGAACAACAAAGAGCCGAAGAGCAACGTCAACTACAACATCAACTATACGATGTTGGCCATGCGGCCAAATATCGTATTTCATCATTTGTTCAGGTTGAGCCATTGATTTGTACACACACACACACACACACACTCAAACACACAGGTAACAGCCGCTAACTGGCAGATGGCAGATGGCAGCTGGCAACGTTGTCTCTTGTCATTCATTAGGATGGCATGTCATTCATTAGTTTCCCTTCCTCCCGCTTAGCTCTCTCTCTCTCTCTCTCTCTCTCTGTCTACTGGTTGCACAACTTTTGCACCCTTGCGAGACACAACGGAAGCGACATAAACTCATCAAATTTCAAGCCAATTTGTTTACTCGCCTTAACGTTTGACACTTTCAAGAGGGGGGCGGCGGACAGGTAAATGGCAGCACAGCACAGGTGGAATACAGAAAAAAAAATACACACATACATAGACAAACAGCAATCAGAAGAGATATCACATCATTGATTTCCATCCATAAAAAAGTGGAATTTAATCGCAATTTAATCTCATTAGCAATTTGCTTGCTTCAATTCATCAAATTTCGAATTTCAAATGCGAAAATCAGATATAGAAATTCTTGTCAAATAAAAGAAGAGTCTTTCCACTCTTTTAGCTAAAGCATTATTTAAGGCTTATTTCAATTCATCCGCTTTCTTTTTGCCACTATCTGCATCTGTTATTTTCATACATTCACTTTTCATTTGATTTACATGCGAAATTATGCTGGATTTTATATTGCAAAATAACACGAACAATTTTTTGCAATTTTTACTACAACACTTCAATGCAAGTTTAAATTTCAATTGCAATTTTCTCCCCCTCGAAAAAAAAAGAGTTGCTGATGTGACAAAGCTTTTACTATTACTACGACCAGCAGTCATTGTCTCTTGTTGAATTTCAACATAATTGCAATTTGTACATTTTACTTTTATTACTCGCTGTCGTTCATGTTTTATTTTGACATTCGTGTGTTAATAAAATATAGTAAACAAAAAAACCGATTCAAATTAAATAAGTACGAGCTGCAATCAAAATGTTGTGAATATTGTGAGACTTTGCGAGAGATTTGATCTGCAACGAACGGCAACAAATGCATAATTTTTACATACAAAAGTACTTATATATAGCAGAAATTTAAATTAAAACTTAACTCATTTTTGTGACCTAGTTAAAATGTTGCCATTATTTTAATATTAAATTCTGCCATGCAAATTGAATAGAGTTCACTAAGTAAAGTTTTATATTTGATGTATTAAATATCATATAACTACTAAAACTACTGACCTAAAAAATGTAGTTATTCATTTAGTATAAAATTGTGAAATCGAAACTGAATTTCTAGAATTTAAGTACAGTAATGGAATGTACTTCCTTTTTATGTATTTTCAAAATTAAATGTTGAAGCGTTGTTATTAGTTCTAAGCAAATTTAAGCTTACTGCTTACTTCAAAGCTCATTAATGAGGGGCGTATTTGTTGTTCACAGCTCGCAATGTCAACAGCTAACTGAGTGAACTAGTCAGAGTAAATGTACATTCACAGATCTTGAGCAAATGTCTGTCCATCTGTCCACGCCGGTTTTTCATTACAACTTAAAAAACTGTGAACAAAAACGAAAAGTGGAAAAAATGAAAATGAAAGTTTCAATTACAAATTGGACGGGTTAGTTTTGTCTGACTATCGTCGACGTTGTCGTCTGGCGACATAAGAAACAAACAAAACAAGAAGGCGGGAGCAACATTTTTTTTTTGCTGTCTGTTGTTGTTTTTACTTTAGTGTTTAGTGTTAAGGAGCTGGAGACAGTGAGAAAGAGAGCAAAAGAAGTAGAAAAAGAAAAAAAAAACAAAGCGAACAAGTGAAGCCATTTAATTACTGGTTTTTCCGCTTCAATGTGCATTTCAAGATTTCAAGATTTCCAAGGTGAATGACGAGCAAAACTGAGCGGCGACCACAGCGACCACAGCAACCACGCCCGCCTCTTAAACTTCAAACTGATTGAAAGAGTCTAAGACTCTGGTCTGCGCTGATTGAAAGTGGCAATCAAGCGGAACAGTTAACACAGATTTCTTTTGAAGATCTCAGCTGCTGTGAAGGATAAGAAGGCAAATGAATGAAAATGAATTAAAGTTTATACTGCTCTCACACTAAATGCATTTGTTTTTTGTTTTACTGCACGCTGAACTTTAAGTGTGTTTTGTGTTTTTGCGAACTGTAAACCGAAACTAATTGAAATGCTCGACATAAGTTGAAATATGTGCTCAACTGTTGAAAACAAAATGCTAAAAATTGAATTGAATCAAAGCTTAATTGAAATGCATGTATTCGCAGCAGCATCAGCACTTAACTTCTAGTGTAGCATATTCAATTCAATTGAATAATGATGAGTAAGCAGTAGTATGTATATTTGTCTGTTGTCTGTTTTTTGTTTCTCGTTTCGTTTTCAAGTTCTCAGCTCAGCTCAGCGCGTCGGCAAATCATCAAGGGGAAACCTACTACTACAAACAACTACTATCAATGGGCTATAGTGTTCGTACGTTCGTTCGTTGGTTCAATTTGTGCTCATTGTCAGAAATTGAACGCTTAGCCAAAGCAATAAACAAGCCAAAAAAACGAAGTTAAAAAAAAACAGATTCTCAAGGCCGTTGTTGTATGGCTGGCCAAAAAACGAAAAACTGCCAACAGACGTAAGCAGCTTATAGAGTTCTTCTAGCCAACATTGCTGTTGACATTTTAAATCCCAAATATACACAAACACACAATGTGTGAGACGACACGTGCATCGTATGTGGAGAGACCCCAATAAAAAGCATCTTACGAGACCACAAAACACCAATATCCCCATCGCATGCATCATCATGACTTGCATGCCAAGATCCAAGATTTCAATTCCCAGATCTGAGAACCGACAACCGAGAACCGAGAACTGTGAGCTGTTGTGCTTTGTTGTGTTGGAGTCTTTTGATTTACAAGCGTTTGCATCTTATAGATTCTTTTGAGGCATAAAACAATACAATTATTTTGAAGCAGTTACTCAGTATCTCTAAAATAAATCACTCAACGCGTTTGTGGTTAATTTTAGCTTATTGTTGAAAGAGCATTTAATGTTCGACCAGCCTTTATTTTATGTTTGGTTTTTGTATTATTGTTTTTTTTTTTGTTCTCTGTTAAGAGTTGCTAAATTTGGCGAACTCATGTTAATGACAATTTAAAGTGCACATAAAAAAATGTATGCATACAATATTTAGTACACAAAAACACGAAAAAAACAAAGTGGAAACGTTGTGCATCTGATTATTTACTGCACAGTTTATTGCCGCTGCTGTTGCCGTTGCTGTTGTGTGTCTCAGTGATAAGCTAAGGCAACAGTCATGCTGCATTATGTCATCTATCCTTCAAGCTAGATAGACAGAGAGGAAACACTGAGCTTAACCAATATTTGAACTGACTGGAAACACTAAAGTGAATTATTAGTTGTGTAAATAATTGCATAGTTCGGTTTACAGCAAAGTCTTTCTACCGTTCGTTCGTTCGTTCGTTCTGATTACTTCTAGCTACAAAACGACGCGTCGTATACTCGATATCGTCTTTGCCGTCGTCGTCATCGTCATCGTCGTTGTCGTTGTCGTCTTCGTTGGCAGCTTGCGACAATATTTGTCTACAAAGGATGGGCAAAAGGGCGCCCATCGCCGGTTGTCGAGTCTCTCGCTTGTCGTTCGTCTTTTGCTGGCAAAACCGATTAGATTATTTTGCTACTGCTTCAACCCTATTGTACTATGTATCTAAGCTTCGAATGCATTACTAATTGCTTGTCACACACACACACACACACATACAAGCATCCCGGCTATCAGTTGCCTGTTAGCACATATCAAATATCAGTTGAGTTTCTTGTGAAGCCGTTAATGAGTTCATATGCTTGCAATTGCTTCTGGCCCTGACCACATTAGCCTAACCCGATTTACCCCCAAGTCGCATCTGTTTTATTTCTCTTCTTATTTTTGCTCTTCGCCAAAAGTGCGAAAGTGTTTATGTCATGATTTAAAATGCGTCGCAAGTCGGCCGACCGATTGTGGGTTGTTGGTTGTGCGTTTTGTGAGCTTGTGATTTGTGGGTTGAGGGCAATGGGGTCGGTCAGCGGGGTATGTTTAATGCCGATGCGTTATGAGCGGAAAAAAAAATGGCAAAAACAAAATGCCAACGATTTTTGTTGAGCTGTGTAAATGAATACAACACAGCTTATTGCATATTAAAGACAACGACGCACAATGTTTATGGCCCTGGTATGTCTGTTGTGCAAATATGGCTAAAACAACAGACATAGCAACGACAGCGGCAACGGCTACCGCAACAAATTAAACAGCAACAGCGTCTAAATTGCAGCACGTGGCAGGCAAACTGAGGTAAAGCGGTCGACGCTAATGAAGGATGACGTTTTTAGGCTTTTGCGCGTAATATATTTTAAGCCAAACATAAACACTTCAACGCATATGAATTATTTGAGCTTAGCTCCAAATGACACCAGCCGCAAAATGCAGTGCAAAACTTGGCAAATTACTAAAATTGCTGAAACTAATTCAACAGTAAAGTAAGCGTAATTTTTCACCTAACTATTTAAGCTACTTTAACCATAATTAAACGGATATTTTGGAAAGTTACAATTTGATTCAATTTACATAGAAAAAAGCTAGGCTTTCATAAAAAACGATTTCAAAGTTGAAACTATCATGTACTACCTTTAATCGCTCTACTTTACAGATTAATCCAAGGCATGTAAACTGCAACTTTGAGCTATTTTTGCAAAAGTACTCAAACTACTATAAAATAAAAGTTACATTGTTGCAGTTACACTTGCAGCTTACACTTAAAGCTGTAAACTAACGAGCTTTTCGCATGCTCCAAGCACATTTTAAACAGCACACAGCACACAATGTCGAATCCTTTGGCAGTTGCCGGTGTATTTGATAATTGTGTTAGTGTGTTCATGCCACACACAAAGTGGACGAAGTTAATTTGTTAATTCTGGCTCCGGCTCGGGTTGCGCTGCCATCCGTTATCTCGGGCCTGTTTAACTCACTTAGCCACAGTTGGCTGTTCAATGACGTCAGTTGAATGAGAACTGCAACTGAAAATTGCACATTGCATCACATACGAGTATAGGGCCGGATTGATTCATCGCAAGGACCGCAACTTTCGCCCCATTTTAGAAAAGTCTAATAAAACCAGTAAGAAAGCAACA
Organism: Drosophila niveifrons; assembly: GCA_035046325.1. Classification (NCBI taxonomy): domain Eukaryota; kingdom Metazoa; phylum Arthropoda; class Insecta; order Diptera; family Drosophilidae; genus Drosophila; species Drosophila niveifrons. The sequence goes on along the minus strand of JAWNOC010000063.1, from coordinate 4,582,443 downwards.
GTCGAGTGTGCTCGACTGTGAGATACGCGCAATTGATTTTTAATAAAAGAGAACAAAATATAAATACTAAATTATAACAAAAGCTTATTTTTATTTATCGGTATACTTCTTCATTAAAAGCAAAAGCTACACTTTGAGGTATTATTGGTAAAATATACAAATTTGATATTCCAAAAATCATCGAATATTAAAATATAATAAGCCGCAAGCATATCAAAATATACAGAAACCTTTATTTCCTATATCGATATACTACTTTATATAAAATATACCACACATTGTCAATCACAGTGAATATTTTCCTCATACAATTTGATTCTTAAATGTCTTCTAAGTTGATATTTTTTAGTTACCCTTCTCTCCGTTTGGTAGCGGGTATAAAAATAGGAAAAGCAGGCCAATAGGGGAAGCTGATGCTGTTGGCTGCGAATTTAGCGCGTGGTCAAAGTTAATGGGGGTAAACAAAATGTTGCACGCTTAATAATGATCACGCTGCTGACGATTTAGATGATGATGATGATGATGATGATAATGATGTGGAGTGAATGCAACTTCCATGCTGACCGTTGGCTCGTGTTCTGTGTTCCGCCTTTCCCGGCGATTGCATTTTCCGGCGGCTACTCAACGGCAGCTGTTTTGTTGCCATTGCTGTTGCTATTTCTGACGATGACGTCGACGATGATGAGGTTGCAGTCAGCATGCAATTTTTGCATACTCGCATCGAAACATCTGTCTACGCTCGCTCATCGCTTCGCATCGCATCGCATAGCATCTATTTGCATTCACAGGCGTTTATATTGCAGAGTCGCACACAACTCGACTCCCTTTGCTCGTTTAGACATTCATTTTGGTTTATAGGTAAAGCTGCCCCCCCGACGTTGAGCTGCAAAGCAATTTAGTTGGCGCCGCATTACGAGGCGTTGGGCGTGTCCGACCATTCGTTAGATGTTAAGGTCGAGGGCAGTGCACACGACGACGATGCCAGCGATGCGTTGTCTACAGAGGCGAGGGTGTTTATTCTTTGCACAATTCTCCCCACAAGGGAGGGGAACATTTTGCAGCAGTAGCACGACGCAAATAGAGAGAAGCCTCTTTCCCTGCCTAAGCCACACATTTTGCACCCTGGGTTGTGATTGCGAGTTTAAAATGCATTTTACAGACAATTTTACACTTACCATTTACGAGTTAGTTGAGGTCACTGATGGCGGCAACGGCGACTGCAATGAGAAGAGCAAAGAGTGAGCAAGTGAGAGAGAGAGAGAGAGAATGTAATTGGAGAGTGAGAAATGAGAGTTATGCATGAGCATGTGTTTGCGATTCAAGAACTTAAGCGAGAGCTGCAAATATCTTCGTTTCTGTGTTTTTGTTATATGCATTTTATTCATTGGAAAATAAGTTATTCACAAGCTAAAGAAATTGTTTTTTTGATCGTTGTTGGTTTTGTTATGCAAATGAACATTATCAGAAATTCGGTATGCCAAGAGCAGGTTTATCTAAGTAAAGATAGATTTGCTTTCGAATTAAATGATATTCACTTTAATTTTAGAAATATTCAAATTTTAAGCAAACGCTTTTCATATTGGTAACGCCATTTAATATATGTATATTTCTTTCGTGTTGTTCTTCTTTTATTATGTACTATAAGTCAGCTCTATCATTTGTGCATCTAATCTGATTACCTTGGCACCCAACTATCACACTTTAAACGACAATTTGCGGGTGTGCAACATTTTAGCAAACACATCACGTGTCGCATTGACAGATGTTTCATGCTCCATGCTCCATATTTACCCCCATTCCCTCTCCCCCAATTCCCACTCAATCCACCCGCCCACGCACAGGTGACACTCGCAGTTGAATGCCAACAAAAAAAAAACAACAAAAACAAAGGAGAAAAAAGCAGTTTGGCAAATCGACAAGACCTCAAAAAATATTGTGTTTATATAGAAACAACAACCACAAAATAGGCAAGCGAAGGGAGTGAATGGGTCTGTCTCACTGTCCGTCCGTCTGTCTGTCTGTCCGTCTGTCTGTCTGTCTGTCCGTCTGTCTGTCTGTATCGCTGGCACGACGACATTTTTATAAAACCAACTCATTATTTTACATTTTTGGTTCATGACCCAGAAACATAGCCCCAAAGAATCGCAGTCTGTCTCTCCATATGCCCCTCCCTCCCTCCCTCGCTACATACATATATATATTTTTTTTTTTTATATACAAGTTTCGACTGCGTTTCGTTCGTGAGACGTAAAATGTACTCCGTAGTGAGTACGTGCGGTCATCTGTCATGATTCTCGACTTATCGTTTGGTTTGCTCTGCCTCTTCGTCTTCGTCTTTGACTTGGTCGCCTCGCGGAGTTGGCCTACAAAGCGAAGCAGCTCAACAGTTTTAAGAGAGGAGAAGGAGGTGGGCGGGGCGGGGCGGGGCAGGGCGTAGCGAGAAGATTGTGAAGAGTCATGGGATGGTCATGTCCAGAGAGTGGAGTCGTCAGTTGTGTCTTGGCCATTGTCTATGTGCGTGCGCTTTGCTTAAATGTCAATTATTTCACGCTTATTAGATTCTCAATGTTGATGATGATGATGATGGCCATAACGATGCTATGGCTGGATGCTGATGATGGGGAGGGGGGCAGAAACTTCATTAGCGAGACAGCGAGACAATGAGAAAGCCAAAGCGCGGTGACAAATATAAAACCCCAGCGAAAAGTGAAAAATGTAATACATAGTATAGAGCACACATATATATATATATTTTTTTTTTGGGCATATACTCGCATACTCACACTTCAGGTAGACTATAAAAAATAAAAGTAATGTCTCGCTTTTTATGGCATTTTAATGCGATCTTTACGAGCTCGGCGACAAAGATCTCTTGCCAGCGACTAGACGCTTTTTTTTTGTCCATGCTGTTGTTGGTTTCGTTTCGTTTTTGATTTTGGTTTTGGTTTCAATTTTTGCTTGTTTGTGGGTCAGTTCATCAGCAGCCAACATCAATTGCCGTGCTGAGAAATTTGAGAAGTTGCCCGAGAATGTTGCTAACTCGACATACGACACGCAGTCTCTACCTCTTTTACTACTCTCTCTCTCACTCTTGTATTTTCCACTTAATTGAAGATCAGAGAATGCAAAAGAAAGAGAGCGAGAGACAAGGAAAGGAGCAATACTTGTCAGCCTGCATCATGGCTGCAACTTTAACCAATTTCCAAACATTTTCCGCAGATACAATCAAGAAATTTTCAACAATAAACCGGCAGGCTCTCTCTCTCTCTCACACACACTCCGTTTCTCTCTCTCTATTGCTTGCTCTTTCACTCAACGGAACGTAACGACATTTTGTACGACCCCATTTCCAAAGTCGTAATAATTTCATGAAAAACGCAGCAAAGTCGCTGTCGCCGTCGACGTCGACTGCGCTGCAGTTACGTTGGTCGTCATTGAGGGGTTCTTTTTTTTAGAGAGAGAGAGACAGTGAGAGTGGGGGTGGCAAGGGGGGGGATCTATTGGACAACGCGTCGCTGGTAATGTGCCAGTAAAAGGTATTTTAACGCTGGAATGCTCAGCCAGCCTGCCTGCCATCTTCTTCTTCTGCACTCTTTTTTTTTCTTTTTTTTTTTTGTGTGTTGCCCCCTTTTCACTCTCCACTCACCGCACCTATCACTCGCCACCACTGTCCTCGGCGATGTTGCCATTATCTGCTTTACCGCTAGCACACTGTGCCGTGTCTGTGTCTGCGAGATGTGGGAGGGGGGCAAGGCGAAGAGTCCTCCATGGCTGCTTTGTCATGAAAAATAACTCCGCTTCGTTGAAATGACAGTCACGATTTTGCTTTTGCTTTTTTGGGCAACTCCGATGCCGACGTCGCCGACACGCCTCCAAAACATCTACACACTGCTCACTACCTCCTCCCATCCAACCCATCCAAGTCATCCAAACCCATCAACCCATCTACATGCCCCTTCACTACCTCCCCTCCATTCATGGGGTTTTGACTCCGAATTTCGCATCTTTAGTGCACGTTGTCTGCGAGATTTTTTCCGTCTTTTCATAATTTTTTTTTTACTCAATTTTTTTTTATATACATTTCTTTTCTTCTTATGATTTCCCTTCTTTATGCTACATACATTTATATAATTTTCCTTCGTTGACTTAGACAGGAGCGGGGAGTGAGGGAGGCAAGCTATGTAACAGACTTGCGATGCAGCAACTAAATGAAAGATGATGAATTTATTAAATTCTCCACGTGGATGCAGCAGGGCGCAAAAGGGGCAGAGAACTGAGACTTGTGGCCTTAATAAATACGTATATATCTATGCTATATATATATATATATATATATAGATATGACTCTAGTATGCGCTTAAAGTGCCACCCGGGCAATGCAATCACTTTCGAGTTAGGGCAGCCACTGCAAATCTTGCAGCCAGCATAATAACAATATCTTTTTGCTGCAGAGGCTGCGAAACAATGAAGAGCTGGCTGAAGAGTTTACTAAATGGAGGAGCATTATGATCAGCAGTGAAAATGTGCAGCTATACGATGTGTAAAGCAAAATAGGGGAATAATAATTAGTACTCTCTACGATAACTATTTATTTTATAAATTTTGTTCAAATTTTTCCAGGCTTTCATTTTTTTTATACAATATTGTAAATTAAACATATTGGAAGTAAGAATTTTGATCTTTTTCTGTAATGTTGCATAATTACTTTAATTTATTTTATATTAAATATATTTATATTTTAAATATTGATTTATAATATTTCATAATTTCATTATTTTATTATTCAGTTAATTTTTTATTTTTTTTACCAAATTGTTTACTATTTTATTTTTATGTTTATTTTTAAATTCTGCTTTTAGTAAATGCTTTCTTTAGATTTAAAATTTGTTGAAGTTCAATTAAAAATTCAATACCTTCTCTTTTATTATATTTGAATTAACTTTAACAATGATTTTATTTTCAAATAATGTTTTTCTTTAATATTTTTTAAAGTTATTCATAAACAACAAATTTTTTATATTTGTTTGTGAAGTTTTTTCACTCAACACCAAATACTAGAAGTGTATTTAATACTGAATTTAGTACTAACATATTTATACCGCAATGTAATGAATATATTTTTCATTCGTTTTGATGTTTTAATTGTTATTCTCCTCTGCACATTCTCAGCTCTATTTGATATTCTCTCTTCGAACTAGTTATTTCATTAATTTAACGGTTGAGTTTCATTTACCCCACTCTCTTCCTCCCTCTCTCTCACTCTCTTTCGCTCTCTCTCTCCCACTCCATTTGGCCTTCGTTATGCTTTCGCGCTGCAACTTCATTGACAGATCTTATCCATATGCCACACCGAGTATATATGACCTACAAATTGACAAAGTTTGCATTTCCATTTTCCATTTAGCGAGCAACGAGTGTTTCCCCCGCTCCCCTTTCCCCTTCTACTCATTTGACTGCCATCACTCGCATTTGTTGTCATTCCCTTGCCTTTCCCCCTCCGCCTCTTTCACTACCCCTCCGGTGTACGTTCGGTGGTCGTTTAGCTCGCCAGTTACCTGAGAAGAATGAAAACTTTGTTATGCCCCACCTTTTGGTCGGTTTAATCTTTTGTATGGCGATTTTATGTAACTTGCATACGATGAGGAAATTCTTTGGGCAACAAAACACCAAAAGAAAATAAAGAGAGAGAGAGAAAACTTTTCAGCCCCGCTAACTTGGCGTCGGCTAATAAAGAATGTAAATGGAGCAAATTGCTTGGCCAAAAGGTAAAATTTCATAAATTTCCAGGCAAGAGCAGCAGCAACAGCAGCAAAAAAAAAAAAACAAAAAAATCCAAAAAGGAAAAATAAAACAGAGCATTGCGTCGTAACTTTTTTTTGCTGCTTTTGTTGCTGCTGCGTAACTTAAGAAACAATCGTAAAAATCGCGCAGTGTCATTAATCTGAGGACTTTCCAGCCCTCCGCCTCCTTTGACATCTACCACTGCAGAGGGCAAAGTTTCTGACTGCCCCCCCCCCCCCCCCCCCCTTCCCTTCCAGTACCTCCTGCTCCGTCCCCCACCCAAAATTGATGTTATAAAAGCGTTTAGCCTTAATTGTTGGGGCGTTAAAGGTTATTGCTGTAGTTGTTGTTGTTGTTGTTGTTGTTGTTGCTGCTGCTGCCGTGTGCAACGATTTGTTTTTCCTTTACGCATTTTTCTCGGCATTTTGCTCTGTCATCATAAAAACAAAAACTCTTGTCTCGCATTGTAGAGAGGTGTGCGTACAAAAGTAAAATCAAAAACGTCGTCGACTTGTATTCATAATACCCTATGTCCATAAATTTTAATAAAAGGGGCATTTCACTTAAAATAAAGCAATTATTACACCAACATAATATAATTTATTGTGCTAAATATTTCATTTAGAGACTGTAAAACTCATTGTCTATTAAAAGATGCATATTATTTTATTTCTATTAGAATTATTAATATTATTATTTTCATTTTGATTGTAAACTGTCCCATAAGTTGATGTTAATTGAATTTACTTTTTATTACTATTTAAAGTTAACTTAAAAGAAGTTATAATAAAGTGCTCTCATTTTTCTTTCATTTCCTATATTCATTCATCAATCGATGCGGCATTCATAATCAATTTAGTGGGTATTTAGCGGTTGTGCAGTCGCATTTGATTGCTCTGATTTTGAAGTCATGGAGGTTTTGTTATTTTTTTTTGGGTTCGGCTGCGGATCTCTTTCGACATTTTCATCGTCTTAGTGTGTCTGGAAACTGTTTTTAATGACCAAATATTAAAATAAAAGGTGCTCCCCAGTCATCGTATTCATTTTGTGTTTCGGTTTTGGGTTTTTCGGTTTTCACTGTTTTCACGTCTTTGCCGTGTGGCCTTTTTGTTTATGGGGGTCTTGGTCTTGGTCTTGGGGGGGGGGGAGCTCCACCAAAATGGTCTTATGACACTTTTCATTTGCCGCTGCATAATGAAAAATTAAATTAATGAACGCACATTTAAGAGCGGATGGAGATTCATTCCATTGCCTCCCTTTCCCTGACACCCTAAAAAACAGATTTCATCTACCATTTCCACACTTTGGCTGTTGTTGTTGTTGTTGTTTCTTTATTTGTGCTTTCTATACTCATTTCCATTTCCCTTGCCAATGCCATTTTCATTTCCATTTCCATTGCCATTGCCATTGCCAAGTAGTCCACATTAGCAAACAACAACAACAACAACAACAGCAATAAGAGCAGGGAGAAGGTTTTTGGCGCCTTCTACTTTTACTTTGTGGCAAATTAATTTGGCAAGTGCAATAAAACTTTTGCAGCAGATTTGGCCATTATTCAATGCCTGGTAAATGCAGCTTCCGGGGGAGTGTTTCAATGGGTTTCGAATGGATCCCGCGCTCTCCTCCCCTCTTTCCACTTTGCCCTTTCTCCGTTCACAACTCAACGGGATGTTCGTGTAATAACCAGGCCATTAAATAAATTAGTCAAATGTTTTTGTGTGTTGCAAGTTAAGGGTTTGATTTTCGGGGCGTCTGCTTCGCGTGTGCCTCAAATGGCCTTTTTGGAAGTTGCCACGCCATTTTCTTCTTTTTTTTGGGGGGTCTTTCTCATGTCGAAAGAGTTGTCTGGCGACCTTAAAGCTGATCTCAGCGCTCAGCTCTCAGCTCTCAATTAGTAATGCTTCACCATTTAAGCCACCTGCACTCCCTTAACAAATAAAAACAAAACATTTGTCACAAGCTAAAAATCTTCTATGTAATTAAAGCCAAGTGCAGTCCGAAAGCAGGAAAGCAGATTGAATGCAATAAATCGCAGCTGAGCCGCAGCAAAGCACTGAAAGAACAGACATCGCAGGACAACAACAGAAGCTGTGTGTGTGTGTGTGTGTGTGTGTGTGTGTATGTGTGTGTATGTGTGTGTGTGTTGCAATGAGCAATAATTGCGCTTTGACACTCGAGTGGGCAACGCGACTGACCCCCCTCAACAGCAGAGATACAGATAGAGATAGCGATAGTGAAAGAGAGTGAGAGAGAGAGACTGAAAAGCGGGTTCTCTGTGTTGTGTTGTGCAGGCTCAAATCAACCCTGAAATTCATAAAATGACAACAAGCAGAAAAGGGACAAGACAATGGGGCAAGACTGACTGACTGGCTGCTGTTGTTGTTGTTGCTGCTACCCTTAGTACATCGTGGAGGACACACTAATAAATCCTTGTCACAATATCCTTTTGTTTTGCCCATTTTTGCCAAGCGAATTCGCTGCTGCTGGAGTAGCACGGCGCATCATCCTTTTTGAATTTACAGCGCAATAATTCAAAACACATTCGTGTTGACTGACAGACGGACGGACGGAGACGCGGGTCGAGGCACTGACATGCTAAGGCGGCTCGTCTGCTCTGCTCTGCTCTCAATGATTAAAGTCCTGTTGGCACGCAGCAGCAGCAACAACAGAAGTAAAACAGCATATGCTTCCCGGCGGCCTCATTCTTGTGCTCTGAGAGAAAAAGAGAGATTAATTCGCTGCTGCTTTGCAGTGGCAGCTTCTTGTGCCCGTCTACTGATTGCCTTTGTCTGGCTCACAGCTTGTTTATAGTTCAGCCAGCACAGCATAAGAGGGGCACGTTATGATCGGTTTATGAATGCAAAAAAAAAAGGGGAAAAAAAATGGTAGAAAAATACGCTGATGTGTTGTAATCGCAGGCAAACAATAAAAACGTATCCTAGACAAACACACAAATAAAAGATACATCCTAGATACACAAATAATACAACTGCAGCTTCCAGCACCTGGCACAAATGATAAAGAGTTCGATCTACTTATAAAGCAAAAAAAGAAAAAATAACGTCAGAGTTTGATAAGTAAACAAATATTCGATAAGAGCATGAGCTAAAAAGATACACAGCGAAAGCGAAGTCAAGTCAAGTGTGAGGCAATATATGTATTTATATGTGTGTATACAGCGTATAAACATTATAGATAAACGGCCCAGTTTAGTTCGAGTTGACTTAAGGCCGCAAAAAAGGCTGAAAACAGAGCAAGCACAGACCAAAGACTTTTGCTGCTTGCAATGAGAATGCAAGTGAATTTGTTGTGAGTGTGTAAGTGTGTGTGTGGCAGCAAGAAGAGCAGCAGTAGAAGCAGCAGCAGCAAGTCGACGAGTAACTGTTTAAACACTTATTCACACACTCATATGCACTCACAATCAGACAAAGCACTCATAAGACACACACTGTTAGGATACTTGAACTTTTTGTTTGCACTTCGCTTCGTTTCGTTTCGTTTCGTTTTCGTATCGCTTGCGTTGCGTTACGTTTCGCTCTCCTTCACTTAACTTGGCCGTGCGCCATGCTGTGTGGCATGTGTGGCAAGTATCTCACGAGTGCAGCAAACACACACACACACAAAGTTTTCGCTGTGTTGCACATTTGCTACATACTTAGGCAAAAAGTTGTGTGTGCTTAATTCCATTTTCATTTTCATTTTCATTTCAGCGACGTTTTGTTTGTGTTCTTGAGGCATCCTTTTAGCCCAGTGCCTCAGTAATGCCTTTCTCTCTCACTCATTCATTCGCCCACTCACTCTTTCGTGTTGTATCTTGAGCTTTTCTGCCTTTTGGCCATTTGCCCCTGGGAAATGGGTCAGCGCGAAAAACAGGGCGCATAATTTAATTGCCAACATTATGGCAAGCTGCAATGCATTTTCCAATTATAGAAAACTGTTTTCCATTCTCTCTCTCTCTCATACACTTATCCCACTCTCTCCATGCCTCGGCGTCTGCATTTCTTTGTTGAGGTGTCGTAAATCATGTTAGCTTAAAAATAGGCGCCTTTGACATTTGAATGCGATTGTCAGTCAATGTTCTCTCACTCTCTCTCTCTCTCTCTCTCTCTTAATTGCCGCACATCTGTCTGCTAGGTTGAGCGTGTCGGATCAGTTCTTTCCACTTCTCTAGCTCACCTCTCGACCCCAAACACCTCCCCTCTCTGGTGCGTGGGTCTCTTCTGTCGGGCTGCCAAATGAATTTATGACAACTAAGCATAAATAATTCAATTCGTGCGTGTTTACAACATTTATTAAATGAAGTGTTGAAGTGCCTGAAAATTTACGCCCACATACACTCGACTCTCTCTCTCTTCCCCAAAAATATCTCAAAATACACAAAACAGAGGGAGCATCAAAAAAAATAAATGATAGAAATATAATGGAAAAATATGAAAAGCATCATCACAAGACAGCTTTGTAAATTGTTGTTTGTCTCATTCATGAGGCTGGGCGACGTTTTGTGCCTTGTGTGGAGATCTTGTCTATCCATCAAATGAGTCATAAGTGCTTCGACTTCCGCTTGGGTTCAAAAAACTTCAAACTTCGAATAGCCCCAAAAGCAAGCGAAGAGATTTGCGGCGCAGATTTGTGGCTTAAGCTTAAGGTTGTTGCCCATGATCACAGTTCAGTGTTCAGTTGCCTTCTCCTCCTTTGGCTCTTTCCCTACCTCAAGATTAACTTTTATCTATTTTGATCATTGCAATGAGTGTCTTTGGCAATTTGATTGATTTCCGCCAACGTCCTTAGGTCTCAAGCAAAGGCTTTTGAACTCTGTAGCTTTAGCTTGTCAGCAAATTAATCGAGAAATCTTTTGGTTTTCTAAAAATACAATTCGTTACATAGAAATTTCTTGAATGCATTTCGCTCTTGAGTAATGTTTTGTATTTTTATTTTATCTCAGACGACCTTCATCATCGCATTAATTTAGGATCTTTTTGCCAGCAGCTCCTTGGCATCCAAAAATGCTTTTTGCAATTGTCCATATGTGGTTATCGTTTTGCTGTATTTGCTATGGTCAACTTATGATGTCAGGTACTGGAAAAAACGACAGCAACAAAAAAAAAATATATATATATTAAAATGCCGCCTTGTCAACTGCGTCAACGGCAACACGACAATGACAACTACAGCAACAAACAAACAATAGCACAACTATTATAAAGAAAAAAAAAAGCAGCAGCAAAGTCGTTAACGTCATGAAATTATAATTAAAAATCTGAACAAGCCGTCGGCTGGCTCTCTGGCAACGACCTCTCTCCACCTCTCCTGTGTGTGTACACACTGTACAGTGAACACCCCACCTGGCAACTGTATAACATTATAATCATCATCATCATCATCATCATCGTCGACGTCATCATCAGCATGCTGTAGCTGATGATCATTTGCGGCTTGATAATTGACTTGGGCTTAACGCAATTAACAAAGCGAACGATTGAAAAAACAAAAAAAATCCATCAACGATACAATGATATAAAAAAACAAATGAATATAAATAGCAAAAAGAAAAAATTAACACTAGTTATACGTTTGCGTACCTATAAAAATAATGCATTAAACAGAGATAACACAACTCAGACGCATGCACAGATTTAAAGTTGTCATTTGCTTATTCATTTGTGTGTGTTTAATAAACAATATAAACACATTAATAAGTTAATAATCGAGTGTGTGTGCCATTGGTTGGCTGCATAATTGATGTGGGTTCAGTTTTGATTCTGTTAATAGATTGGTTAAATACTCAATGCTGTTTGTTTTTGGTTTCTGCGCATGTCATTTGTTGTTTTTTTTTCTTAATTTATAAATATATATTCAATTCAATTCTTTTTTGTTGTTGTTGTTGGTTGAATGGTAATAATAACTATGATGGCAATGGTAATGCGTATATTGATGATATCATGCGATTATATTTAAGACTCGTTCATAATTAAAAACCCAAAAAAAAAACAACACAGAGAGTTTGCTGCCTGATTTCCTGCTGCGGCTGCAAACGCAATACGTCGCGTAATCCCCTCCGAACATAAAAATAAAGAAAAAAACCCGAAAAGCATAATCAATCTTAGGGCAGCAAACAATTTTCACAGTTGCGGAAAACAAAACGACAAAACGAGAAACATCAGCCTCAACAAATTGTTGAGAAATTCGCTGCAGTAAACTAACTTCAACTAACCATGAAAAGCAAATAATCAAAAATAAACTGAAGTTAGGTCCAAGCCAGGCCAAGCCAGGGCATCAATTACCTGAAAACATTTTTCGTATGCCTGCCCCACAACACTTCCGGCAGATGAGCGACTGCGAACTATGACTACATTTAACCAAAAACTATCATTATGATGAGTTTGATGATTATGCTCATGATTATTATTACGATGTTGCTTCTTCCATCAGCAGCCAGAGAGCCGCCCGCCCAGCCGGATGGAAGACGTAATTGCTGGCCATTATTTGGCCTGGCCAAGATCTATGAAAAATGGCAGTTTCTCGTTGTTGCTGTTGTTGTATCGTTTTGTATCTGTTGCGATGAGCAGCAAGCAGCAAGTGCAAACATGACGAAAACAAATAAAAATTTATTTATTTATGCTGCTTTTGCTGCTGCGGCTGTTGTTGCGAATAACATTTAATTATGCGCATAAAACTAATTAATTAGCGCCAGGCAATGGGCACTAGACAAATCAGATAAGCCCCAGATGAAGGAGGTATGAAATAGCAATAGCAAAATCTCGAAGCACGCGCTTAGCGAATCCCCCCAAACTGCATTTCAATTAAAGCTCTTGTCTAAAGAAGTAGCTAATAGCTATATATCATATGTTAGATCTACTGCTACAGTGGCAGAGAAAGCATTTAAAGTTTATATAAGATCGATGAAGAGATATGATATATGCACTTAAATACACGAGATGATGTAATCACAATCGAAACAATGGGCATCTCGAGTTTATGCTAATGAAATGTTTGTGCTAGAAGTATTTTTTTTCTTTATTTTTATTATTATTATTTGATTGACTTGATCTAAGATAGCCAACTCAGAGTTATGTTTAATCACTGATTAATGCTATTTTTGGTTTATGCTTTTTTTTCTCATTATTTCTATTTGACATTGAGAATGGCCAAGAAGCCGCAAAAAGCAGTAAAGTTAGTTATTCGAAAATCATTTATATATCTATATATAAATATAGAAATGTACAATTCAATTGTAGTTTGCCTTTTCAACGGCTACACAACACCTTTAAAGTTAAAGCACTTTTTTTTTACACTCGGCTCTTCTAATTGTATTACTTGAATTTCATCAGCAAATTTCAGCTTTGATTTTCAAAAGTCATTTTCTATGCTGTAAGAAGAAAAACCTTTTAGAGAAGAAGAACTTTGGGGGCTTAGTAAGCTGACGCAAAATTCATTGGCATGCAAATGAGAGTGGATATTAATTAAATCTTGTGTAAAGTACAACATTAGCTTCAAGATCTGATTGGGTTTTCTTCTTTCGCTTTTTTTGTGTAATGCCAACACGACAACTTTTCAATTTTGGCTCTGCCTCAATAGCATGAACGTCGCTCGCTCGCTGGCTCTTTTTTTTATTCTCTTGTCTCGCCAATTTATTTTCATTGGCAAACATTTCACCAACATCAGTGAAGAGAGACGACAGCACAGTCCCCCCAACCCTCCTCCCCCATTGACAAAAAAGACGCACCTCTTTAAGACTATAAAAGTCTATAAGCTTTAAGCATGCGAAATTTTGATGGCAACTCAAAGTGGAGCAGTCGAGTCGAGTTGGTGGGTGAAGGCACAATCCTTAATAGACTTTTAATTACCTACCTTTATGCTTTGTTCTGGCGCTTTTGGGGCCGTGTTGATTTTTGCGCAATGACAGCATGAAATTACCATTAATTTTCCAGAGAGCCCTGCAAACGTAGTAACGGAAACGCAAAATAGATTAGCATTAATCAAAGTGAAATATACGTAAATAAATATTTGTGGATTTACGTCAAGGAAGGTGTTTTTTGGCCACAACAGATTTGCATAGAGCAACGGCGACGCCGCCAAACGATGAGGACTATAATCGTAACACTAAAGTAAAGTAAATGCCACAGTTGCATGTCAAGCTGGCATTATGTGCGTGCCACACACACAAAGACACACACATAGAGACACAGAGTTAAGTGGCACAATCAAGGCAGTCGACTCCCCAGTGGGGCACTCGAAATTGAATAGACAGCAGCAAGGCGCAAAGCTCTGAGCACTGAGCACTTGAGTGGTGCACAGGACAACAATCCATAAGAATTGACATGTAGCTCGAGAAATTTGTCACACAAAATTAGCGTTAGGGATGCCGACAATCGAATCGAGTCAAGTCGAGAGAGCAAGAGCGAAAGCGTGAGAAGCGCGTCTAGTTGGATTTTCGAGCGCATCATTTATCAATGCTTTGTGCCAAATCGCCCAGTGACAGCCAACAATAAAAACAAAACCAGTAAGAATGATGTAGTTGAGTGTGCTTGACAGTGAGATACCCGATATCCATATTCAATAAATGGAAAACAGTATTAACTTTCAAATATACCAATTTTAAATACCAAAAATTACTAAAATATACCAAAAGCCTCGACTGTAAAACATTCCGTGAAATATACTGAATAAATATACCATAACATTTCAAATATACTATGAACTACTCAATATACCGTATTTTATACTACATTCTAAGTTATATTGAAAAATCGTTACCAAATTCATATGCTAAAAAATACTAAAATATACCAAAAGTCTCGACTGTAAAACATCCCGTAAAATATACTGAATAAATATACCACAAATCATTTCAAATATACTATGAACTTCTCAATATACGCTATTTTATACTAACTTCCAAGTTATATGGAAAAATCGTAAACAAATTTTCAGAAATAATTCGAACTCTTGCTATACTTGTGTATACCAAAAAAAAAAAATACTTTCTTCTATTTGTTACACACAAAATTATAATACTCTTCAGCCATATATCTAACCGGTATAGACAAGCGACAACAACAACAACGACAGCGAAATTGTTATGGATAAAGCAGTTTCATTTCCTCCCCTTTTGGTTTTGGTTGTTTGATATTTGTATTGTCGTGAAATTGAGAGATTTACATGGTCTAATATGACAAATAATTAGCATAGAGAGCGTTTGTGTGTATGAGAGTGTGTGTGTGTGCCATTCATATGCATATCAAGTGAAAGATACATTCGGATTAGATACAATCTCTTCTGAAGTGAAGTGGCAGCTTCGAGTGGGAAAGCCGTATGTATGAATATCTCTTATCTAGCCATGTTGAAGTGTCAGCTGTTCAACTAATTTTTGCCAGCTGCCTTCGAATACAACACACAACACACAACACACTTCAATTGTCGATTCACAATTGACATTTCTCGATTGTCGATTGTCGTTTGTCGATTGCCCAGTTGTCAGTTTGTCGCCCCGGCCAAAGTCAAGAGAGTTGATGATTTGCTGCTGCTGCTGGTCACACACAGACAACATTCAATCCAATATTCCAAATGCAGATTCAAATTTGGTATTCGTATTCGTATTCGTACTCGTATTCATATATATACAAATTCCCACCTGAAACGCTGTATGACCTAACTTGAACCAAGCTATAAAGCCAAAATTCGACACTCGAACGTGGCCAACTGACATTTCAATGGCATTTGGATCGCGTTATTTTGGGTTTTTCGGCTTTCCGATTCAATTTTTCAGTCACCGAGTTTTAAGTCTCTCTCTCTCTGTCTCTGTCTCTTATTTTTTTTTCCGTTGTGTTTGTTTATTTTATTTTTATTTGTGCTTTGCATACTTGAGCAGCAGCAGACAGAGAGGAAGAGAGAGAGAGAGAGAGAGAGGGGGTCATGCAATGGCCATCCTCGCGTTTAACCCTCACCCTCAAACACAGTCACACACACTTTGGAATGCAGTTTTGGCCTCAACACGTTTCATTTCGTTTCGTTTCGTTTTCTTTAGCACCCTCGAGTAGTGTTTATCGAATGTGCCCTTGAATTTCGACTACGAATTGAGTAGTTTGTGCTCGTACTCACAGCACACTCACAGCATTTAGTTTTCAATTTCAATTACTATTATTATATTATTTATAGATAGTAGCTGAAGGCCGTGCGCAGGCGTATGTGTGTTGACAACAAATTACCTCTTTGCCTGAGCCCGGAACCAAAAACCATAACCCGAATTGTAGCTCCACTCACATTACCATAAGTAATTGTCGACAATCGATAATATTTTTAATGAGCTGCCGCTGCTGTTTAGCACTTAAATAGATCACAAATCATAGTAAAATGATTACCCAATGTTAAAATTCAATTCAATTGAATATTATTTGGATTTAATACTCCTCACTTTATGCACATTTGAGCAATTAGTTTTGAACTATTCAAATATCTGTGCTTAAGAGGGCGATGGACGAAGACAACATGTCCAAATTATACGTTATATGTACATTGAGGCAGCATTGTTGCAACGATAACTACAACTACAAGTCAAAGGACACATCGACACAACGTTACAAAGTGCAGGCAACACCTTTATCCCAGGTCACTCTACATATTATACAAAATGTTGCAACTCTGTCATCAGCCTTTCAATTAGAATCTTGTCAATGCCTACTGACTGCTGCCTGCTTTCTGCCCCGTTGTTAACAGGCAGTCTGTCATCGAGCCCCGGACTAAAAGGACCTTCTCCATAGGACATCTATTGAATAGTATGTTGTGCCTTCACTCCTCTGTCAGACATTCACTCTCTCTACTTCCCACTCTTCAGGCTCCTACTGCTGCTGCATGTCATCCATTTTTCGTATGACAAAGCGTGCCATTGTTGATTTCCTGTCACACACTCGCTGCCAAGCTTTGCTGCCCTCTCCCTCTCCCTCTCTCTCTCTCTGTCTCTTTCCTCTGCAGCATCAGTTGCTGCTGCTATTGCTGCATACCTGGGCTGGATACCACTTAACCAGGCAGCCATCCACACAACGGCACAATGGAGTGCAGCTGCTCAGCTAGCGATGTTTATCGATATATAAGTAGGTATAAAATAAATCGTAAAAATCGATATTAATAACACAATAATATATTCGATAACAATAAAAATATTAGTTCGTATTCAAAATAACTAATAATTAAAACCAACATTGGTACATAAATAAATCTATGAAGTAACATTTTGTCAAACTATACAAATTAAAATTTATTTATATATTTATCAATTATTAATAAAATGAATTAAAGTTAAGCCATGTCAAGTTAATATCATATAACGGTAATCACGAAATTAGCTCAAGATGCTTTTAAGATTATTATTGATAATAACTATCGATAGTTTACCACTTTTTCACACCAAATTTGTCGATAACATTAATCTATAGCTTACGCTAACTGTTGATTTAAACAATAGCTGCTGACAGTTCTCTATAATATTTGATCTTCCATTTGTGTTCGTAGAGAAATATAACACAAATTCGTGTTGAAATAAATAATCGATAGTATTATTCAATATCGGTGATAGCGAATACTAATAGGAATTCCCAATAATTGTTGACCCCTAAAAATTTGTCGAGGCACCCGGAATTGCATTTTGTCGTTTCGCCTCGATTCATGCATAATCCTCAGTTACATCCTGCTTCAGTTCAGTTCAGTTCAGTCCTGTCCGGGCAGCTAGTATGGGTTCGGTCCCATGGTGAATTGGCGTCGCTGCCCCGTCGCCGTTTGCTGACATGTCAGAAATTTTAACTGGCAATTTGCAGCAGAACGCGCGCCACGCACGTACAACACGAGCAGACGGCCAGACGGGCCACGTGGAGAGCGGGTGGAGGTGCGGGGAAAAAGGGTAGGGGCAACCAGGAGCCACAAAAGGACAATCTGACAGGCGGACGAGCAAACAGACGGTCAGACAGACAGACAGACAGACAGATATACAGAAGCAACGTCCCCAACAATTTCCATGAGCGAGTTCTCATTTCTCTCTCTTTCACTCCTTGTCTCTCTAGCTCTCTTTCTGCATCGCTTTCTCTGTCGCTGTTGTAGTAGTCTATGTCTGACGTGTTGTTCTTGTTGCATAGAACATGGCACAATATGTTGCCATGTCTGCCACGCCTTCATCGCCCCCCTGACCACGCCTCGCGTCTAGCTTGCCACTTGAGTGTGTGTGCTTTGTATGCCAGCGTATGTGTGTGTGTGTGTGTGTGTGTGTGTGTGTGTGTGGTGAACATTTTCGGTAATGGTGTCAAAATAATTTGGGTTGTCATTTGTTTTGTCGGCCACCCAGAAAGGTAAGCCATATAAGCAGCGGTGTGTGTGTTTGTGGGTGTTTCTGTGTATGCGAGTGTATGAGTGTGTGTGTGAGTGAATGACTCAACAGTGCAGAGGATGCTGAATGCTCTGGACTCTCCGACTCATAAGCTCATAATCAGCAGCAGAGCTCGACTTGACTTGACTCTCGCCTCGCCTTGGTCAGGGGGAAGTTTGCCATTTACCATTTGCGATTTTTAATAAGCAGGCAAACGCAGGCGGCTAATAAACTGTAAGTGGTTGCCCAGAGCCGAGCAGAGCAAAGGAGCAGGCAAACATGGGTAGCTCAACGCTGGGGGAATAACAAAAGGAACACACACACATAGCACATAGAGTGAAAGCACCTTTTGTATTGTTTTTGCTTAGCTTTTGCTGCTTGATGTGTGTTCGCTTGTTTGCCTTTTTATTAAATTTTTTGCCTGTCGGCATAAAAGGGGAGGAAATAGCTAGACGAAACAGAGAAGGAGTATTCAGGAGCAGTAGCTGAAATAGCAGCTAAAAATATTAATTGATTTTCGTGTTTGCTTACAGCGCTGATTAACATGCGTCGCTGTGTGTGTGTAACATTTTGTTGTTGTTTTTTTTTGGATTTCCAAATTTAAAAGCGTATGGCAGTCAAAATTCGATTTGTTGTGCATTCGATTTGCAGCAGTTTTACAGCCGTTGCGCAGCCAACGTGGCGTATGCGTAACGCGACGAACAAAACAAAACTGTTGCCTACTTTGCAACTGCACGGACTTTGTTCACTTGATTTATGAATACGGGCAGCTCGAGCAAATGAATTTAATTTGTTGCAACATGTGGCTTGATATGTTTTGACAGTTTTTTTTTGCTGTTTTCTTTCTATTTATTTGCGTTGTTGATGTAGCACAAAAATCTGAGAGAGGCAGACAACAAGTTAAATGGCATCTCACATTTTTGATTTCTCGTGCGTTGAGTCATAAATCATTGGCTAGGTGTGACATGGCTCGGTAACTAAAGCATATAGCAGCAGCACAAACAACAATAAGAACGTCTCCCAGCAGTCAAGCTGATAATGAATTGTTCTTTTTCACAGTAGTCGTAGTAGTTGATTGATGCTTCAGGCTACGCTCCAGCATTGCTTTTTACATCGCTTAAATGTCGTTTATCGGTAGGGTCTCTGTTGCTGTGGGCGTGGCATGCAACAGCTGTCGATGCCAGTGCCAAGTCACCCGTTGCCTCAAAAGCATTCCCCAAAAATCAAAATGAAAAACAAAAAAAAAAAAAAAACTCATCGTCATCAACATGAAGAGCCCTTTGTTTGTTTGCTAATAGCTTGTTAGCCATTTCAAAAACAATTTTCCAACAGCACCAACAACAACAACAGCAGCAACAATCACAGGAAAGAGACAGAGACATGTGTCCCCTAACTTATCTGGGGAGCTGCCTGGTCTCGACTTTCATAATTCAGGGCAAGGAATGCAAACAGCAACAGCAACAACAACAAAATCACAGAAATATACGCACTCACACACACACACTCACACACACCCCCTGGAGAGAGACACACACGCACACATATTGACAGCTTTACCATAAATTTCAGGTAACAGCGACAACCAAGGACAAGCACACACACACACACTCACACACACACTCACACATACACACACACGCACAGCAACAACACCTCGTTGTTATAGTTGTTTTTCTTTTTCGGTTTAGGTCGGTTGCCAAGTGTGGCACTCATTTTGCGTATCATTCATACGACACGTGGTACGGTCGAGACACAAAACGAAAACTGTCCGAGATGCCATAAGAAGATTACGTTTATGTATGCAAATGTTATATGCCAAGAGCCAAATAGACGTGCCCAAAAAACAAGGGAGAGAGACACAGGCTCAAGCTCAAGCTCAAGTGTCAAGTGCACAAGTCAAGTGCAATAGATGCTCAGGCATTAGATCAATTGCATTGACATCTTGGCCATAATGATGTAGCATAAATGTGGGAAATATTTCTCATGAATTGAACACACAAAGTTTGTGACATTGAACTGGCATTTTCAAGAAGATGCTTTTGGACTTTAATTTTATAGTAGATTTGTTGTTTTTTCCGTAATGGGAAAATAATTGTTATATGTTTATTTTTTCATATTATTTCGACCGCAATAAATTTTTAACGCATTTAAGAAGTTGCTTTTTTATTTTAAAGAATTATTTGGATTTATTTGATTTTGTATTTCTTTAGTTTTATTTCTAGTTAAATATTTTTTTTATATTTTTGATTTTATTATAATTACTAAATATATCTTAACACATTCTTAGCTCATTTAGAAAAACTGTTGTTGCAAAGAAGATGAAAGGGATTTAGATTATTCTTTATCTATTTAGTTTTAAGTAGATGCTTTTAGATTTTTATTCATACTAAAATTTTGTTTATCAAGGCAGCTTTGTAAAGAATTTTTTGTATTTTTTTTGTCACAGATTATATATTCTTATTTCGTATTCTTTTTATTTCTTTGCTTTTATTTTGTTCTTAACATTATGTTTCAATTTACTTTTTATTTATATTTGAAAAAGTAGCATCGTAATGAATTTTAAGCGCATTTAGCTATACCATCATAACCGCAGGCAATTTACAATTTTTGCACCAAATTGATTGTCATTGTGCATTCAAATTTCGAGATGACAGTTAAGGAAATTTACAGCGGCAGCTTATGTTGAGCACACACACACACCAACACACACACACCAACACACACACACGCATAGGCACTCGTATTAAGCACCTTTCACGCAGTTGACACCTCATGGGGGGAAGGGGGGGGCTGAATGGTTCGCAATGCTTTCGAGCATTGTGTGTAAATGATGATGGCCCGTTAAGCCAGCTCAGAGAGAAAGAGAGAGAGAGAGAGAGAGCTAAATCCCAAGCTGTGCCTGGTGCCTGCTTTTGCTTCAGCCGATGGTTGTTATTACTTTGTTTGTATAACTTCAATTTTGCCAGCTTGTTGCTAATATTTCATCACACAAAGGGTTGTCCAACCTGACTCTCTCCCCCACCATTCTTTCCTTCAGCCCACACTCTCGAATTGTAGCAGCTACCTTCTGTACCTTGTGTTACCTCGTTCCAACAACAATCTGTTGTTGTTTTTTGTTTTCTATGTGCTTTTTTGTTTTGTATTTTTTACGAACTTTGAACAAGTTTGTCGCTGTTTCAACCCTTGTGCACATCCGGTGCTCAGAGCCCCCTCCCCCCCCCCCATTCACGTGCTTTTGAAAACTTCAACACATTCACACTCCCAACACACACAAACACACACACACATACATATAAAGCCTGCCTTTTGTTTACGGCAAATTAAAATTCACTTAACAACATTTCGTTTTAGTTTTAATTTTCATTTAAAAATTTCCCCCATTTTATTTTAATTTTTTACCTAAATGCCCAAAATCCTTGTTAAGAATTTATGAGCCACAAAAGCCGCAGACGTGACCCATGCAATTTGCATTCTGTTGAGGAGATAAACGAAAGAAAAAGCACAGAGATATGGAGATGCGAAGCGATGCGATGCGATGCGAGATAAGAGAAGCAGACTGAGAATGCAGATGGCAATTGGTTGGAATGAGTCTGCTTTGCCAACTGTTCAACTCGTCAATAATATATAAGCATTGCGGCAAAAGAAACTTATTCGCTGGCTCAGTGATGCCTCTTAAAAGGTTTTTCCCTATCCATCTTTTGCTTATTCCTTGTACCTTTTGCTGTGTGTGTTTTAAGTGTAGTATTTTCTTGGCTGTGCGCGCTGGCGATGCTCTTAAGAGCCCCCAACTCAACTGAACTCTTTGTCTCGACCTGCCTTTTTACTCAATTGCAATCAATTAAAAATCAATCAACTCAAATGTAGTGAAAAACAATTTTTAATTGAAAAGCAGCCAAAGCATTCGAGAGTGCCCAGAGTTGAAAGCAAGAGTGGGAGAGAGAGGGAGAACCGAGAGCAATCCCAACTGACCGGCACCAAACCAAGCACCTGGAAAGTGCTCTGAGAGTGCTGAACATCAAGTGGCTTTACACACACACACACACACACAGACACACACACACACATGTGTATAGTCGCATATAAAGCAACCGAAAGCAAAGTGCATGAATATTTTATGAAGATAAATAAGGATAAAAACTTCAAACGACCACGAAAAGTGGTCGACGCTCGGAAATGGACCTCAGCCAAAGGATGCAACGAACATCGAGCAACGAACAACGAACAACAACAGCAACAACGAACACCCAACTCACAGAGCAAAACAAAAGAATGGAGGGGCAAAGTATTGTAAGAAGAATGAGAGCGTAACGAAGAGCGAGACAACTGCACAGCTGGACGTTCACATGGCGTATGAGCAATGTGCTGTGCTCTGTGTAAGCGACATTTGCATTTTACATTCGACAGTTTCTAGTTTTATTCCAGCTGATCACAGGCCATTTGAAATCGAAGTGCATCCCTCAAATTGACTGTCTGCTTAATAATGCAACCGAACAGGAAAGCTCAAGAATATAAATTAAACAATAAAAACCAATTTGAAAAAAGTTGTCAATAAAATTGTTGAAATATATTTTATTTTACTGCAAGCCTATTCTGCCATCTTCATACCTATATAATGACTTATTCCACTTATAAAGCTACACTTTGTGTGGCCAAACAACTGAAACTATGTGACCGCTAATGTTGTCTTCTTTTTTTAATGAACTTTGCATTATGAGACGGCAATGACAACGACAACGATGACCAACAACAGTCAAACAAACTGGGTCCAAAAAGCGAAACTCATTTCAAAGCTATTAGTCGGAAACTGCACAGCGAAAAAAAGCAAAAACAAGTCGAAGAAATGAAAGAGAAGAACAAAAAAGAAGACAATGAGAGCAACTATTATAGGATAAATCGTAACGTTGTCAGAGCCAACTAAACTACTTCAGGCCTTGTTACAATATTCTTCAGCGAAGGCGTTCGTGCGAACAGCCCCGCCTCCCCCTTTCCCCCTTTTTGCCCCCTACAACACTTTGTGTGAGTGTGAGCTCTCTCTTCAGTTGGGGCTCTCAACGACAGGATGATGATACTCATACGCGTCCTTCCACCGCCAGCTATTCACACACACTTTTCTTGCAACTGCGCGGCGTTCGCTGCCTTTTGTCTGGCCAAAGGGCAAAAGACACGTTTGCTGTGTGGGGGGGTTTGGGTGTCAACGGAGCGAAACGGCATCGGGCCACTCAATGTAATGAAGGTCATTAGAAATGTACTCGGCGGGAGAAGGAGACGGAGGCAGAGGAGGAGGAGGTGGAGGGCAGCACGCACAACTCATTTGCACTTGGCCAAGTTGCAGGGTTTTGCCATCAAAAAGTGCGTAAAACACAGTAGAGCAAAAGTTTTCTTTCTCGTCGTGACTTGGCCCGATTCTTTCGCTCTCTCTCTCTCTCTACGTCTCTTTCACTCTTATCTGCCATTGTTGGCAGCTTTGGGTCATTAGGTGACGCTTGTCCATGGGCGCAAACGTAATTAGTCGACAGCAACAAGAACAACAACAACAACAAAGATGACGACAACATCAAAACATGTAAAGTAGGGCGAATATCGCTCGACTGACCCAACGAGCCATGCCCTCCTCCCCTCCTTCCCCGTCTCGCGCCTTCACGAAAATGAATAGCCGCATCCCGTCCCCAAAACGAATCCAAGCCGCATATTTGCCCGTCTCAGTCGCCGTCTGAGTTGGAGTCTTTGCCGTCGTCTGATGAGTGCTGAGACTTGCGCAAAAACTTGGTAATTAGGATGTTTGTGCTGACAGCAAGACAGACAGACAAACGTCGAGGCGAGGGGCAAAAAGAATGTGCAGAAACGTTGCGTTGCAAGAAAGTGAAAAGGCAACACAAAAAAAAAAACGTGCTGTCGAACGGGTTTTGGCAGCCAACCTGAAAACAGCAAACTGAAAATGAAACTGAAACTGAAACCGAAACTCAAGTGGCAGCAACAGCAGCAAAAGCGGCAGCAAAGTCGCGGCATTTGTAAATTAAGTTGACATCTTAAGTTCAACTTTTTTAATTAGATTTTATCATCATCGTTTTAATCAAGTCTCACACAGTGCCTGACAACTGTCCACCTTTCACTCCAGCTCCGGCTCCGGCTCGTTTTCTACTTCTGGCCATTTCGCTGCCATTTTCAGCGCTAAAAAGTAGGCAACACATTTTGAGTGTATGTGTGCAACAATGTTGAACGAAATTACCTTTCATGATCGTGATACGCTATGCAACTCTGTGTGTTTGGGGGGGAAAATGGAAAAAGTTGTTGCACATTTTGTGCGTGTGTATTTCGATTTACAGCAAATTTCAAACGTTTCAGTTTCATGCGCAGCATTTTTAATGTCAATTTGATGATTTTGCCACTAAGCCAAGGAGTTGTGTGTGTGTGTGTGTGTGTTTTATGGCAACACTGGCCACTAAGCAAATAATAACAAATGAATAATGAACAGCACCGCCTATAGGGCAGACCAATCAACTGACAGCCGACAACGAACGAAGGATTCAACTGTCTAGTTGCTGGTTTCGGCAACAGCAGCAACTCACATACTTTTCACCCACACACACACACGCACACACACACACACACACACACACACACACACACACTCGCACTCACACATGCACAGACAACACTCATTGATTATTTAAACGTTTGCGGTGGCATTGTTGTTGTCCATTGTCTGCCCAAAGTCCCAGTCACAGTTGGAGCTTCGACCACAGCAACAACAACAGCAGCAACAACAGCAACAACAACAGCAGCAACATCAAGAGCCGCAACCCACAAGAGGCAGCCACGTGCATTTGTGTGCCGCTTCACACTGTGGCATTTATTGTTTACCGTTTGTATCTAAAGTTTTATGGCATCGGAGCATGAATAAATATTGATTCCATGTTGGCTGCCCTCGCCTGACCAATTCCGAATTCTGAATTATGTGCGTCTCATTGTATGTGTGTGTGTATGCAGGTGTGTGTGTGTGTGTGGCATGTCAGGTGTCATTTTCTAAGAGCTCGATTATTTACAGCTAGCGTAAAGCAAAAGTCGACTGTGTCTGTGTGTGTGTGTGCAACAATAACAAATAATTGATGAAAGATATTGAGCTGAAAGCAAAGCATCAACATTCAATTAATCTGCTTTCAATGTGTTTAGAACAAAACATCAGCAATTTGTTAAGTATATCAATAATAAATATGCAAACGAAACACTTTCAGTTCTCAGCTAAGAATTAATCTAAAAAGTGAAACAATAGTGCATAAAAATTCCAAGAATAAACTTTGTGCTCTTTTTGTAATAATTGTTGATTTTATAAACAAAAAATAAATAAAATTGTCGGTACAAAAACAAAAAATTAATTAAAGATCTTTAGCAACAACATTGAATTTATTTGTTTAATTAACTCTTTAAAAGTATTTAAAATAAATATTAAATAAAATATGAGTCATTTCTAAAGAATTGTATTAATAAAAACAGAATATAAACATCTTTATAAGTATGTTACAATTTTGTAGTTAAATCAAAAGAAAAACGCAACCCTTGGAAATAAATTGTAGACAAATAATTGTCAACAGATATTCGGCAAGAATCTTTAATTGAATTTCTTTAAATTTATTTAAATATAATAGCAGTGATTTGTAAAAGAAAAAAAAGAAAAAGCGCTGCAATTTTTATATTTACATTTTAAGAAAATTCTTAATGCTCGTTCCTATATTTGTTTTCTTATAATAGATAAATAAACAAAATTGTAGCAATTTTGCACTCAAAAGAATGTAAGTAGCAAAAAATCTTCATTTGCCAGCTTAGCATTTATCATTTAACTATTTTATTAACAAATGAAAGAAAAACTGCATTCAATTGATATTTGCATTCAATATGTAAGCTTAATTTGGCGGTATTTAATCAGAGAGGCAAGCGCAGGAATATCATCAAAAGCGAGCGAGCTTATTAATTTGACGAAACCTCAAAGTTGTGTGTGTGTGTGTGTGTGCCACAAGATGCGGCGGCTTGCGTTGCCGCTCTGTTGCACATCGAATGCATTTTGCTTTTGATTCTGCTATGCGCAGAGCAGTGAAGAGCAGACAAAATCCTGATGCGCTTCAATTACTCAAGCAGTCAATGGCATTTGCTGCAGCAGCAACAACGACGACGATGACAAGAAGGAGGTACAACAATTGAGGCATTGAGGCAAGCTCAGCTGGGGAACATTGTACGCTGAAGTAGCAGCATCGCGCTGAGCCTCCCATTCATGCAACGAGCGCCTTGTGTACTTATTTTTAAACGTATTAAGGAAGCACCACACTAAGTACAGACTCGACTACCAGTCGACAGAGAGAGAGAGAGCGAGAGAGAGAGAGAGAAAGAGAGAGAGACAAGCATAATAGTTGGCATTGGAGTTTGAGTTGTGCTAAGTCGACTTGAAGCACAACGGCAAATGGCAACAGGGCCTGAATAAATTATATGTACCATGTGCATAAAGAACAACTACGTCAAGAGTTGTAAAAGAGCAGAAATACGATATACTACACACACACACTCACACACACACACACACACATACATGCTTATACATATATAGTATGTTAGAGAGACAGGTAAAAGTAAGCAAGACACAGTTGCTGTTGAATTGGCTTCCATTCTCGAGTGTTTCACACAAATTAGTTTGGAAATCTTTTGCAAAAATCATTTCAAGATTTGCTCACAAAAATGTGCAGCAAATTGCAATTATGCATTGTTTTTCAATTTGTGTTTTATCGATTATTTAATTACACGTTATTGGCAAGTAAGAGCTTAAGTCAGCAATTTGCGGCTTTGATATTATTTAATACATTTTGTATTGTACAACAGCAGAGCAGAATATTTATTAGTAATTATTGCAGAAAATGCAATAGAATATTTTAGCCTATAATTGATTTGAATAAGATAAAAATTTATAATAATATCAAATAAGAAAATTGCCAAATTTGAGTAAGATAAATATTTATAATAATATCAAATAAGAAAATTGCCATATTTGTAGAAAAAGAAAAATAAATTTTAGCTTTTAGTTTTCTGGCTAACAATCTGGTATATTCTGCACTTTATGGTATATTTGGCATGTAGAACTATAGCAATATACTGAATATAACATTTGGTATATTTTTTAGTATTTTGTGGTATATTCATTTGGTATATTACATAAATAATACCGCACTACTGTGTTCTTATCGTTTTTATTTGATTTCTACTATTCAAACTTATTTTTAATTGTTCAATTGCATTTTAATAAACAATAATTTACTTTCATGTTATTTTGAAATTTTTCAATTACATTTGAATTCGATGATTTAGTGGGTATCTGCATGTTCAGCACCTAAACTATTGCCCAAGTTGAGTCCATCACAAAAATTTTGCCATGTTTTGACTACATTTAAAATCAACAAAGTGGCCAACCAAGCAACCAATCAATGGCCAGAGGAAAAGTGGAAAAGGGCATCGCAAGCGTCTTCGAAGCGATCAGAGAGCTGAGCTGCAAAAGTTGCCATTTCGCTTAACAGATTTTCAACTTAAAGTTGCAGCTTGCCACACGCTGCCCGTTGTCCGTTGCAGCCACAGTGAGAGCAAAAGTTATGCGCGAGATAAACAACAACAACAAAAAAATACAAATAAAACTAGTAAAAGAAAAATGTGAAAAAGAGGAAAAATATTTTCTATAAAATTTTTTTTTTTCGCTGCTGTCGAATTCATGTTGCAGGCAAATTTATGACTGTCAAAAAGTTCGACTGCAAAGCAAAGGAAGCTAGGAAGAGAGAGAGAGAGAGAGAGAGAGAGAGAGAGCATAAAGGACATGCAACTATGTTAGGCTTTACACTTTACACTTTACGCACTGTGCCAAGTTTTTTTTTTTGTTTTTTATTCAGCTGCATTAAATCACCACTCGACAGCTGTTTTATGTGGATTTTCAAAGTTGTTGTTTTCGTTTCGCTTTATTTTTCTTGCTTTCTCGCTCTCTCAGCCTCGCATTTTGTCGATTTGAAAATAATTTTGCAAAAGCCTCGGTTGTCCTTTGTGTTGAGCCTTATCCTTCGGTCTGCTGTCAATGCCCCGTCTGCATTACAAGCGCATGGAAATCAAAGCCACAAACCTATCAAGACATTTTTAATGACGCCCCCAACAGCAACAGCAGCAGCAGCAGGCACAAACCTGGGCCCCAGACTGCCTCACACACACACACACACACACCTCACATGCGCCCTGCTGCGGGGCCTCAGTGTTTGTGGTTTTAAAA
Source organism: Drosophila niveifrons (assembly GCA_035046325.1). Classification (NCBI taxonomy): domain Eukaryota; kingdom Metazoa; phylum Arthropoda; class Insecta; order Diptera; family Drosophilidae; genus Drosophila; species Drosophila niveifrons. The sequence goes on along the minus strand of JAWNOC010000063.1, from coordinate 4,554,031 downwards.
GGGGCCCCAGACAGAAGTTACAGCGCTGCCTCTTCTCCCCCTCCCCAAACTCACACACACACACACACATTTCAAATGAAACAAATGCAAATTGTTGTCATTGAGCGACGTCAACGAGGAGCACAACAAGGACACAAACAGTCGAGCCGATTGGATTGAATCCAGAGGCAGACTGGCACTCGTTTGTCCTCCTGTGCTGCCTCGTAAATGTTCATTAATCCGCTGGCAATGCAGACACAACAACAACACATGAATTTTGCGGTGTTTTGTTTTGTGTATATTAATGCGGCTGGCAAAAGTAGCTTTTAATTAGCATGTTGTCTGCGGGCCACGCGACGCGAGGCAACTTCTCTCTCTCTCTCTATGTGGCAAGTTGTTTTTGGGGTTTCTGAATGGCTTTTTGGTTGACTGGCGAGCTGAGCTACGAGTTGAGTTGAGTTGAGTTGAGAGCGGCACAGGTGCTGTCTCTCGTCAGTTGTATGTATGCGACAAGCGGGGGCACTAAGTAGTTTTTGCTACATGGGGCATACAGCGGCTCTAAGGGCTTTAAGCGCCCCGTTTGCGGTTACGTCTTGCGGTTTCACTGAGCGGATTTGCATTTGCTAGAGAGGGGGAGAGGTACACAAAACTTAAGTCTAATTATATATCAATAGTTGGCAAATGTTGCACTGTAAGTCTTCAGCGTGGATTAATTAAAGGTTTTCTACAATTCGAAACTAATTAGCGATGCGACAGAGCGCAGCAGATTAACTAGAAAGATTAAACACAAAAGTGCCACGTAAAATTGTTTAAATAATTGTTTGTTTGTTTACTTTTTTTTTTTGCTATTCTATTCAAAATTAATCACATATTAATATGGATTTATAATCTAGACACTGGCTGCGTTTTAATAATGGCAATTAACTACCGGGTACTTAAAAGTCATTAGCTTTATCTGCGATTCTTGATATATACACACACTACATACTATGTATTATATATATATATGTGAATCACTTATCCGTAGTCATTTAATAGCCAATTAGTTGACCGCATGCTTCTCCTCATTTACACACACACACGCACACACACACACACACACATAATTGCAGTCACGCACAATTCAAATGAAGTGAAACGCAACAATTACGAGTTCATGTTACATTATTATGAGTTTAGTTAGCTACAGAACGTCTCTATGCTATATAGAGTGCCATATTTTCTACTCATAAACGACTTTTGATTGCGCTAAAAAAAAATAAGAAAGAAAATGCTTTTCACTACGCTTGAAATACGTTCAGTGCTTGCATATCCAAAAGCTCATTAAAAAGCACATTAAAAGCTTATTAAAAATGATGTGCGAAATTTGCATTTATGCCAAAAGAAATTTTTTGAAGTTGCAATCAAATTAAGATCTAAAATAGAAATACAAGAATTCTTTAGCGTTTATTGAGAAATTGCTGCAATAATTTGTGCCGATTCAAATAAAATCTTTCAATTAAAGAGTTTACTTTGAAGAGCGCAAATCAATTTGAATAACAACATTACTTTAAAAATTTGTATAGATTCAAATCACATCTTTCAATTACAGAGCTTGCTCAAATTGTAGTAAGATATTGTTCAATAAATTATAATGATTTTGAGAGCCAATAAATTTGTATAAAAGCAAATCTGCAATTAAAGTTTCAATTGACTTCAGACCTTCAATTGAAAAGAGTGCAAATTAAAGATGCAATTATCAAAGTGTATTAAGAAGAGCAAAAATTGAATTGCAGATGTCATTTATAAGATTCAAAAGTGCAAGCAAACATTTCTTTTTTCAATCAAATTTAGATAAGAGTAATAATCGAATTTAAGCTTTGTTTAGATGCTTTAAATTTGAATGCAATTAGATATTTAATTACAGTTTTAAAACATAGCTTAAATCTATGTAATCAAGAATTTAATGCTTTAATAAATTGAAATAAGAACAATAACTTAATGTAAGCTTCATTTACATTCAAATTTGAAGAGTGCAAGCTACGTTTTGATTCTGTAATCAAAATTGAAAAAGAGCAATAATCAAATTTAAGCTGCTTCTAAATTTCAAAACGTGCAAATAAAGACTTAATTGGAGTCTTGAACCTATATTCTTATATGACTTAATTGCTTGGAAGTATTTTCCGCTAGATGTGAGATTACGATGACGATGCCATGGCCTGGCATTTAGCCAATGGTCAATAGCATTGCTTAATTGGCCATATTAGACAGTTCATTGGCATGACGAGCGAACCAACCGAACAAACGAACGATGAACGAATGAACGGATGCAGTGCAATGTCAAGCGATGTAATTTGAAGTCATCGCCATAGTCGCAAGTGGGTGATTCAAGTGAATTTTTGCAGTGCACGCTAATTAGACGGCACGCAGGCGCATGACACACAAAAAATAAAATGAAACACAACACACACAGCATGATTTCATTCTATATATATATACTACGATATAGCATGCATATAAAACTCGAAGAAGGTTTGCAATTGCAGTTGTTGTTGTTGTTGTTATTATGATTATTAGGCATAAAGTGCTGAGGCTGTTGCTGCTGCTGCTGCTGCTGCTTGGGCTCAAGTCTAAGTAACACGATTTTTCTTCATTATTATTTCTTGGCACGCGATCTGACAAGTTAGACGACTTGCTGCTGCTGCTGCTGCTGCTTAGTTGTTGTTGTTGTTGGACTTTGAGCTAGTCAAGCAAGCTGTCGCCATCGCCTTGGCTGTGTCGTGTTATGCGATTTACATGAAGTGTTGGCGAAGGCAAGAAAATTTTCTGAGCAGCTGCCTCAGAGTGTCTTGGCCATTTTCCTTTTGTCGCTGTCGCTGTCTTTTCTTTCCAAGGCAATGCCGAAACTCTGCTGATGTCTATCTGCCCACATACTATATATATAGTAGTAGTATATAGCTTACGTATAACAATGTGGCTTTTTATAAAGAAATTACTTTTGACGACTTACTTGCAATTAGCCACGTCTGCAACTCGTTGACTTGTTATTCGTTGTCGCTGTCGCTGCTATTGTTTAATGCCAGCCTGGGTGTTATATGCGACTTTTGTGTAAATATTGTCAAGTTTTTCCCCTCTTAACGATCTGTAAAAAGACAAGCGATATTTGAATTTCAGTTTCGAAATAAATAAACAAACAACTAACGATAATTATAATTATGTATATTGCGACAGCTCTCGAAGCTCTCTATTGTCAGCCTTCAATGAGATACTAATCAGGGGAGCACTTACAACAGCTCAACTACTCGACTAATGAGTAGTCGAAAAAGCCGCAACAAGACTCAAAAATTACCTCAGATTCAGATAGCGTCGCTGGGGTCAAGCAATAAAGCCAACACAAGAGAAAAAAAAAAACATTTATATCTGTATTGTAAATACGATTTTTATTATTAATTACTTTACATTTCTTTAAATTCAATTCAAATTTGCATTATATTCTCGCACAATCTGAGTCACAATTTGATCAGTGTTTTCGTCGCATATCATAACAAAAGAATCTCGCTAATCTTTTAAGTTATTTTCCACGGAAAATTCTGAGCGATCTTATCGCAAACCTCAACCTCGCATATCTTCAAAATCTTATTCAAAAGAAAACAATCCAAATGAAATACTATATGAGCGAAAATAACTGAAAGTCTGATAAAAAAATAAAATCAGCGTCAATTCATAAAAATCAACAACAACAGAAAAACCAGTAAGAAAGCGTCAGAAGAGTGTGCTCGACTGTAAGATACCCTATAACCATGTGAATAAAGGCATAAGAGTGCGGTATTAATGTTGAAATATACCAAATTACCGGTAAATACTGAAAATATACCAAATGCTGTATTTGGTATATTGATTACATGCAAAATATACCATAAAGTGCAAAATATACCAGATTATCAGTCATAGCAAGTATGCGTTTTTTGCATAGAAAACCATTTCCTAAATAATTTATACATTTTTTAACTGATCGGAACCAAATTTGCAATACAGACTGAATATATATACTTTATAGGGTCAGAGATGCCTTCTTCAGCGTGTTACATACATTTCATGCAGTTAGGGTATAAAAACAAAACAAACACTATGAAATTTCTACTGTCTGACCTTGGTTGGTTTGTTTTTTTTGTTGTTGTTAGTGTTTCTTATATATGTATATTTATATAATCTTATCTATTTGTATAACGTAAAGCAGCAGCACTTGAGTAGCTCCAATCTTATCGCGATTAGCATTGGGATGAGATCGCGACCGCTGCTGCTCGACGACAGTTTGCGGCAACGGAACAGGGCCTAAATGATATGCAGAGAGAGAGAGAGGGGGAGGGGAGGCGAGTGAACGGGAAAATTTGTATCTTTAAAGAGCATCACGTGAATGATGTGCTCAAGCTTTGCGTTAATTGCAAAAAAAAAAAGGAACGTATGGAATGAAATGAAATTTCATGCACACATAAATAACGAATGTGGCGCCTCAAAAAAAAAAAAATTAGAAGTTGGATTCGTGGATTGAAGGTGGGCGGCATAAGCGAAACGAAGTGCATTCGCGGTATACAGACACATTACATTTTCTGCTCCAAATACGCTTTTCACAATTTTCATAGAGCCCCGAACACACACACACACACACACATACACACAAGCACGCAACACACGCAGACATCTTCTTAATTTTACTTTTGCCAACGCGGCGTATGCGCAATGTTTGCGAATGGAGCGTGTGCGCACAGAAAGCAAACAACGCCGACAAACAGATAAGCAAACAAACAAACAAACAAAATAAGCACACACACACATACGTACTGTATATGTGTGTGTTATATACATATATGTCTACAAGTCAGTCAGTCAGTCAGTCAGTCAGCCAATGGAGCCACTGAGCCATATAAAAAGTGAAAATTGCATTTGTTTTTAATGCAGCTGCAAAATTAAGTTGAATATGTGAGGCAAGGTTGTGTGGCAGCTGGTGCAGCTACCTCAGATATTATTCGGCCTATCTGCAGCAGCTTTGTATCTCTCTCAAGACGAGGGAAAATCTCAAACAATAGTTTGCTTTTCACTCGTGTATAACGCAAATCTTTCTATTGAATTTGATTACTTGCAGTATTTGATTTCATTTTCAAATCGATGTAAAGCTTAAAGCTTGCTTCATTTTAATGGATTGCAAATTTAAAAAAAATGAAAACTTAAGATTATTCAACCTTAATTTTGTTAAATTTAATATTTCGCCAGAGTTTTATGAGATCTTTTTTATATTCTTGAAATCAAATGTTTTCAAAAGCGACTTTTTTAAAGATTTAATTTTAAATGATGTAAAAATGATGCATATTTAGTTTAGTTGAATTCTATATTTTTGCATACTTTTGTTAGATGTTTTTTAACTTCTTGAATTCGTAAATTTAATGAACAACTAATTTGATTTAATTTTTTTTAAAATAATGGAAATAATAAGTAAATTTTCAATTCCTAAAGTTAGTTTTTGATATACCTGGAAATGCGAAATGTGAGAATTAAAATGAATATAAAAACACCTTCTATTCGTTTTCTTTAGCTTCTATTACAGATTGTACTATTCGAATAAATTGTTGTTCAATTTCAATGTACAATTCATTTCTGCCACACAAAGTTGTTTAGCCAGATTGTTTCATTTTGGGGGCTTGTCAATCAATTGGACAACCATCATCATCATCATCATACATAATATTAGCCAATAGCGGCGATCTCATCTGTTAATCTCATTGCACTCATCGCACGTATGCAAAACTCATTGGCATTTCGTTGGCTGCCCACTGTGCCCACATCACGTGGTCAATGGCAATGCCAATGGCATCGCCATCGTCGACGGCATCGATGATGAACCCAGAACCATCATCATTAATTAAACACTTAATTAAAACTGCAGCCAAACACAGCAGCAGCAGCAGCAGCGGCAGCAGTAGACGCATGGCTCAATGATACGCTGCGGGTGATTTGCAGGGGACAAGATTGAAGCTGAATGTGATGCAGCGAGGCAGATGAATGAATCAACAGAGGAGCGAAGCGGAACGGGTGGAAGGGCACTGCAAATTGATTAGGCGGCATTTTGTGATAAACTGACAAAACGCAACAACGTCAACAATTTAAAATGCAAACCGCTAAAAGCAAATAACAACCGAAACAACATCAACAACAATAACAACAACGGCAGCTACAAAAGTCGACTAATGACTACCGAATAATGGGTTTAATAAATTCGAGCGATATGGCACAAAGAAGTGATGAAATTAACGCAACTTTTCATTTCCATGATGTGTGTATTTGACACGATTTCATCGATAACGTTTGCCGATAACAATCGAAATCATTACATGCAAGCGACCTTCGCTGCAATTATCGCAGATAGATTTTGTTTATTTCTCCACACATTAAAGGGTGGGGGTCAAATCCAATTTATATTCAATGAACACAATTCCCATAACAGCAGCAAGCAAGTTCTGTTTACACAGAGAGAAAACAAAGCATACAAAACATACAAATCTTGTGTTAAAACTTTTCGAATTCTTTTTACCAAATTTCAATCTAAGAAACTTGCTTCGAGATGAAACAATCCTTTTTATATTCAAAAATTTATCGAAATCAATAATTATGTTCTTGTTTTATTTTCTATATAAAATATAGTGTATGATACAAAGTAAAAGTCCGCTTAGAAACAAAACGAATGTGGTAAATAACTTGCTTTATAATTTCCTCAACAAATTTTTTGTTGTCGGTGTTACCTTGGTCTTATGTCTTCTAATCTGTTCGTATATAAAATCTTTCAGAAATTGCAAGTAATATTAACAAAAAAGTGTAACTTTATATTTAATAAACCAAATATATGAAATTTTCAATTTATTTTCAAAAAACAAACTAAAGCATTTTTGATTTTAATATGCAATTTATCGTTCTTGATTTTAACAAGTTTGTTTTTTTCTGTGTACTCTTTTACACTTATGCAATTACATAACAAACAAGGCTGATCCCCAGTTGCTGTACCTAACCCACACACACACACGCACACACACACACACACACACATAGTTCTCGCTCACAGTGAATGGACCCTGAGCAGGGTGCGATAACGAAGACCCTAACACACCCTAGAGTCCGACCCAAGCAAGTGCGACAATGATAAGCAAGCGTACTCGACTGGCAAATACTCTATGCAGTATATGAAAACTTCGTTGAACTTATGCAAAATGAAGCAAATTTGCATAAAGTTCAATAATAAAATGAATTGTGAAAAGTCATCAAGTTAATATACATATTCCACATTTTTCGAGGGTATTACAATACACAATCAAAGGCTGTTTATCTTCTCGACTGCTGGCATCGCAAGTTGTTCCCTTTTTTTCCCTTTCTGCTCCATCGGACATCGAATGAGGGTCACATACATATAAAATGGCCTTGAGTTTCGATTTTGGGGAGTGTTCTTCTTGTCCTCCTTTTTTTGTGGGTGGCGCAATCAGATTTTCAAGTATTTTTCATTTACATTTCCATTTTTGGATAATAAAAATAAAAATAATAATATCGCAGTATGAGCTTGTAAAACATATCTAGGCAATTTGTTATTACCCTCAGTGACCGCCAACACATTTATTATTGGCCCAGCAAAATCGTTTATAAAGTATTCAATAGTGCAAATATCGAGCCACTTTACGACAATGGGCGTGGCCATAGCCCACATCGTACATTCATGTCCATGTCTGTGTCCATGTAAATGAAAAGGAATTGTTATAAATTGTCTTGGACCTTTTTCCTCCCAAAACATTTCACGTTTTTTTTTTGTCTTTTGGCTTTTTTGCCTTTGATAGATATTTCCTTATTTGCGTTGCCGTTGGGGGTTGGGGGTTGGGGAGCTAAAGAAAATATCTTTGAGATATTGTATCTGTTGTCATGCAGCATGCGTAGGCGATTTAGTTGATGTGGCAATGGGAGAGGCTCTTTAGGGTTTTGCCTGGTTGCCGTTTAAATCATTATGTAACTGTTATTGAAGACATCTTTGCGGACTGCCGCCTTATTTATGGGCTGCCCAATGGTTGGCAATCTATTCTAGAATGCCGTTAATCCCAACCCCTCGATGCATAATTGTAAACAAATTAAATGGCAACCTCATTTGCCCTTATCAAGTTAAAATAGTATGCAAAATAGGGGGGAAAACAAAAACAAGGCAAATATGAAAAATAAAACACAATCTGGACAATTTGCCAAGTGAAAAGCTAAACTCGCTCCGGCTTGTAAAGCAAGAAAGGCGGAAAGAGTGGAGAGGGGAGAGGGGAGAGAAAACCTGAATTTGAACCGGTTGACAGGGCAACATTTGAGTTGAGCTAGCTTGATGGGCGTGAACGTGGGCGTGGGCGTGGCTACTGCTAGTAGAAAGAACTGTTAGCCAGACAAATGACCAGCCAGACATTTGATAGAATCACAGTCCGGTTTAGTCCACAAATGTCTGACACTCTCTTTTGACTCGAGGTCGAAAATAAATTTCAAAGCGATTTATCAAAACCAAAATCCGAATCCCAATCCCAATCTCAATTCCACACACACAACAGAAGTAAAAGAAATACACAAAAAAAAAAGGGAACATTTTTGGTAGCCACAAAACGCAGCCGCAGCTGAATATAATTGTAGCCAACAAAAAAAGAGAGAGAGAGAGAGAGAAAGAGAGTGAGGGAAGGCGAAAGGGAAATGGAAAATGGGAAAAATGGGCCTTAGCTTCAGCTTTTAAGTCTCTGGTCTGCTTTGCTCTGGCAGCGTTGACAAACGTCCAATGCAAATTATTCATAAGCAGGGCAAACAAACATCTTGTAGCTACACGCAGCAAAGGCAACACAGTCACAAGAAAGAGACAGCAAGAGAAGAGCGTGAACGAGAGAGAGAACGAGTCATATACAAAACGTTGAATTAATGTTAAAAGCATGTTCGCTTTTGCCTTCGTTGTTGTTGTTGTTGTCGGTGCTAAATCGTTCTTCTGTTGACCATCGGCCACTCGCTTAGCTCTGTGTCCTCCACCCGCACCTCCTCCCCCTCCTCCTCCTCCTCCTCCTCTGTTTGCCTTTTGGCTGCAATTGCGTTGAGCGCGGCTTGAAAACTTCTCTGCCGCTGTTGCCGTTACTGCTGCTTTTCCTGATAAGCCGCTTAGCTGTTGTGCAGTAAAAATATTTCCGTTATGTTGCGCTCGAAATCTGAGCGAGTTTTATTCTCCAAGCATTTCCTTCGATTCGACACTTTTATCATAACAAAAAAAAACAGAATTAAAAGCACAATTTCAATGCTTGGCGATACAAATTGTGTTTAAGACATATTTTTAGTCGGGTTTGGTATACTTTGAACTTTATGGTATATTTTCTAAGTAATTGTATATCAAAATATATCAATAATTTAGTATATTTTCGGTGTTATCGTTTGGTATAATACCGCTTGATGTGACAGAGTTTTATTTTCCAAGCATTTCCATCGATTCAACACTTTTATCATAACAAACAAAGTGAATTACAAACACAATTTCAATGCTAGGCGTTACAAATTATGTTTAAGACAGATTTGTATATGGCTGTAGTCGGGTTTGGTATATTTTGAACTTTGTGGTATATTTTCAAAGTATTTGTATATCAATATATCAATAATTTAGTATATTTTCGGTGTAATCGTTTGTATAATACCGCTTGATGTGAGCGAGTTTTATTTTCCAAGCATTTCCATCGATTCGATGCTAGGCGATAAAAATCGTACAAGTTATTTAAGAAACATTTTAATATGGCTGCTATCGGGTATGGTATGCGTTGTACTCTAAGGTATATTCTCAATGTATTAGTATATTAATATACCAAAAATGTTTTCAGTTTGATTAAGAATTTTTCGCTTGCATTTATTGCTGGTTTATTTCTTTATCTGTTTAAAGGCAATCAAAAGCGTTTTATTTTAAAAGAATTTCTATTGACACCAAATATTTAACGAAAAAATTGTAAAACTTCTCGCTTTTAGTTGTTAGCCTAGGTTAAAGGCCAAAATGCAAAAGCGTTCATCGATTTGCATTGTTTTCCCACACATCGATAATTGTTTTCGATTAGTTTCCTGAACCGCGGCAAGGTTGCCGCCTCTGCCAAATTACGTAGTAGCTGCAAAGATTATGTGGTGGCCCTGCCATTTACTCTCCTCTCCTCTCCCACCGCCCACGCCTCCAGCTCCAGTTGCAGTTGCAGTCGCAGTTGTTGTTGTTGTGCAAATAAAAAGCTTGTCACTTTGACATTTCGCCGGCAGGAGCGTTAAGTTGCAACGTGGCCCCAAACGTGCGGCAGCAACATAGACAGAGGAGTGCCGCAAGACGACGTTTGATGCACGCTACGATACAACAACAACAACAACAACATCGGCTTCGGGGCATTGTTGTTGTCTTTAAATGCCCCTGCCCCGTACCAATAGAGCAAAACTTTTGAGGATCGCATAAGAAGAAGAGGGGCAAGCGTTGCGGTTCGTTTGTTTACAATTTTTGCATTGCAAAAATCGAACTGGCAATTGCAGTTGGTCGTCGTCGTCTTCGTTGTTGTCCACAAATTAAACGTTTTGGGTCGTGCCAACAACAATGGTAACACAAAAGTTAACAACAACAACAACAGCCAGTCGGCATTGTCTGCTCCTCCAATTATTTTGCATTATTTGCAACGAAAAGTAAAAGTTTCTTTTATGACTACGAAATATTGTCGAAGAAGAAAATGAACTAGATAACAACCACAATGATGATGATCAAGCTGAAGAAGCAGTCGCTTGTGCAATGCTTAACATGTATCTATGTATCTACAAGTACGTATCTTCGTTGCTGTATCTGCTGCATGCATGCGCCTAAAAAGACAATGAAAACGCTTTCAGTGATACACTTATGAGTGCGTTTGCCTTATAATTGGATGAAGATACGTAGATATACAGATGCTTACAAAACAGCTACGTTTTCTATTTGTTGTATTTCGTTTTGGGCTGTTGGTCAAAAACACACATGAAATTCGGCCTCGGATCGTGCGTTAATTAAGCCAAGTCTTTAAACCCATACGAGAGATACTTTTTGGGTGGCTGCTTGGCCAATTTCACATTCATATATTTTATTTTTTCCGTCGGCAGTCAGTGTAATTGGGCAATTGAGCCGGAGGACGCCACAACAACAAAATGCGTACATCAAAAGTATGTAAATTGGAGGTCAAACGCTTATGCGATATGAATCTTGATCCAAGTGCAAAGATTGCAAACGAATACGAATACGAATACGAATACGCATACGAATCGATCGATTATTTCGAATTTCGAATGCTCTCGAATCGGTTGTGGGGCAAAGCTATTAAAGTGCGATCGCACTATTCAGCCTTTAAGTGATCGATAGCACTCTAAACTAAGATATACATATTGAAGTGTTCTGCCAAAGCGATCGCCAATAATGGCCTTAAATTCTACGATCAGTTTGATCGATTTGTTCTTGCTTATCTTAATCGAAAGTCTAGCCGCAGCAACTGTCCATAAATTAACTTAAGAAGCTCTTAGTGTCTGAGATTATCATTAAGATAGCGAGCATGAAATGTGATCGCACTAAATGATCATCAGCAAGCAATAATCACGTTGATTGAACGATAAGCAAAGGTGTTATTTAGTGATCTTCGATAGTCTAACTGTCTACTTCTTGCTCTTAAGAGTCTATTAAGTAAACTGTGCAATATTTTAATTTTAAATTTGTGATCATTCAATGTTTGTCCTTTGAGCAACGTTTTCATTTGATTTTCTGCGAACGGAAACATGAAACTCATTGCATTTTGTAACCATTAATCGATGGCTCTGCAGTTTTCACTTCACACACACAAAAGATGTGCGAACAAAGCAAAGACCAAGAGAGAAACACAGACGAGACGAGACGAGACGAGACGAGTAAATAAGTCAACTGTTGGCTATGCGACTTCATAAAGACGCGGCGAAGCCCGTAACCAAAGGGAGTGTTGCAAGTTAAAGCGCTGCATGGGTGCAGTGCCAGCCAGCCGCCCACGTGACGAGTGAGAGAGACAAAGAGATAGAGGGAGAGAGAAGGAGAGGTGGAGAAGTGTATTCGCATGGCATCGCATCGCTGTTTCAAAGAAGCAACAAACGAAGCAAGCCGCAAAGAAGCGGACAAAAAGCGTCAACCGTTTTGCTTCATTGCACAAAAGGCCGCTTCAGACCGAGCCTCGGTGTTCCAGTGAAGTAACCTGCATTACCGCAGCTCCCCGCTGCTCTCTCACTCTCTCTCTCTCCTCGCTTGCTGGCTGGCTGGTTGGCTTATCCCTTCTCTCAGTCATTCGTCGTTCGTCGACGTTGACGCTGTCAATATAATCTGCTTCTTTCTTCGCTTTTTTGTTTCGCTCTGCACACACAGCACACACTCCCATCTCTCGCTAGTTCTATTGCTGTCTCTCTCGCTGCATTTTTCAGGCGTTGACAAATTTTGAGCCCCAAAACAAAACACAAAAAACAAAAAAAAACAAGCAGCAGCGCAAACGCGACGGAGGCGAAAGTATGCGCAATAATCGAAAAATGTCGGCAAACGATGAATTGGCGAAGGCGGCAAACATGCGGGGAGGGGAGAGGGGGGGTTTGGGGGTAGAGGCTGCACAATTTGGGGGAGCAGCATGCAGTTAGGCAGCAGCAACATCGCTGGCAGCTCCCTGTTCGCATGAAATTGAAAGCAACAACGATGTGAGAGAGTGAAAAAAAAAAACCAAAAACACAAAAAACAGCCGAAAAAGAATTGAAATATTTTGAATATTTTCACGTGCATTTGCATAAACGGGTGGGTGGTGGCTCCATTTGGGAGAGGCAGAGACGTGTGTCGCATTGACAGGCATGAAGCTGCTGCTGCTGCTGCTGCTGCACTTGAAGCGACTGCACCACAGCAACAGCAACAACAACAACGAAAGCGCTTGGCAAAAAGCTTTTTGGCAATTTGCCTTCAAAACGTTTTTTTTTGTTGCTCGCTCCAGGTTCTATTTTTGTGTTGTTCTTTTCACGTTTTTTCTATTTTTCTTCTCGCTGCTTCTTTTTTTTTTTGGGTTTTTGGTTGGGGCGTCGCCAGCATTGAGATGAGTGCTTGGCTTGATGGAAGTATTGGCTCAGCTTTAACGTTTAGCCAGAAGGCACAAAAGCATTTTGCAGGCGGGGCGGGAGATTGACAGACGACATGGCAAAATGATCAACACAATATTTCCGTTTGCTGTACCAAAATGCAATTCCAGCCAGGCCTTAATACCAAGCTCAGTGCCTGAGTACCCAAAGTACATCAACCAAATGCTATAAAGAACATAAAAATAGCACTTAGCATTAAGATTCTTTAAAATGAATACAAAATTATAAATACTATTGAAAAGCTCAAATAGTTTTGGAACATAGTTATAATATTCCAAGTGCTTACGAAAAATCTACGAATTTGTAAAAAAAAAGAGTCTTTCTTTTTTATATTTCAAATAAATAATTAGTATTAAACATAATCAACAGAACATTATAAGTAGTACTAGAAAAACTAAACAATAGTTTTGGAACACAGATTTTATGTGCTTTTGATATGTTAATACACAAAAATTACGAGTTTGTAAAAAAAAGAAAGCATCTTTAATATCAACCAAATAAAATGTATACATAAAATCTTACAGAAAAAAAGGATGAAACCTATTACAATTCAATATTTTCGATATTATTGTTGTAGTGTAAAACTTATTCATTTTGAAAACAATTTATTCTTATAAGGAATAATTTTACATTACTTCCAAAAGAAACAAAAAACAGAGGAAAGATAATGAGAACTTATAAATATTATAGTGCTATCAACAAATAGATACATTTTAGAGATATTTTGAAATTTCACAATATTGCAAACTTTCTTAAAAATAATAGACAGTACTCAAATTAAATAAAAGTTGACAGCTTAATTGTTAATGAACTACAAGTAAAAATAAATTAAATATTTCAATCATTCAGAACACTTTTGTTGTTTGGTTCAATTTGCTTGCAAACACTTTAATGCACTTAAGCTACAATTAGTGCTTTACTTTCGCATTGCAATATATCAATCAGTTTAAGTACTTGAGGCAACGTATAGTAATGTTGCTTTAGAAAATAGTTGAAACATCTATTCAATTGGGGATTAGGTCATTTCTAAAGCCAGTTTCATTTGCAGTTAATCCATTTAGCTGACATGGCCAGCCGTCGTAGCTGGAGAGCAGCAGCAGCATCATCTCGAAACAATTCAGCAAATAAATGCTGTTGCAGAACTTTGTTTCTTTCAGTGCTCTGACATGCAACCACAAAAACCTATGAGCGAGAGAAAGAGAGAGAGAGAGGGAGAGAGTAGCAGCATCAGGAACGAAACAGGAAAAGAAACGAAACCACCGACAACAGCAGCAGCAGCAACACCAACGAGAGACTGAGTTGAAATCCTCCCGCCAAGCGCAACCACAACAACAGCAACAGCAACAGCAATACTCGATGGGTACCTGTTCCACATGTTCCAAGATACATATATACTTTTGTATCTGTATCTGTATCTGTGTAGCTGTGTATCTTTTGTATCTGTGTGTGTGAGGAACGAGCTCGCCTGGGTTGCCCCTAGGCAGAGTCAGTCGGCCACTCATGCGCAGGCAGGCAATAGGAACCGCAGCGAAGGAATGGCAAGTGGCAAGTGGCACTGCCAAACGAGTCTGTTGCACCAAAGCTGTTCTTGCTGCAGAGAACATGTGGCTGCAACTCTCTTTCTCTCGCGAGCGAAAGAACAAAACAAAGAGAGTGAGAGAGAGAGGTTTTAAATGTTTTCTTTGCTGACCCTGAAACATTTAAGCGCAAGATTTTTCAGCTTTTTCGCTTCAATTGTGGTGGAAAATGTTCATCTCTTGAATCAACATTATTATGATTTCAAGTTGCAGCGCTTTCTATCGTGCTCAGTGTCTCAGTCTGTGTCTATGAAGTTATCGCTCACTCTCTTTTTGTGGCTTTCGTTGCATGTGCCACATGCAACATGGCCGGCAGCTGTACAATAGCAGCAGCAGCAACGCTGAATTAATTCAAGAGTGCTTCTCATTAACATCACACACACACACACACACACACACACACACAGCGAGTGAGACTCGCAACGATAATGCTGATGTTGCTGATGATGATGACTATGATGAAGATGAAGCCTCAGGCTGCACATAACTCGTTCAACATCACATGTCGCTGTTGCTGTTGCTTTTGCTGTTGTTGTGTTTGTCTTTGGGCCAAAACATGCGTTGTCTGCTATCTCCACTCCTTACTGTTGTTATTGTTGTTGCACGTTGTATGTTTGCTGGTTGACTGCCGCTGCTGTTGTTGCTGCTGTTGTTGCTGCCACCCGCCTCAACGTCAACGTTTTGCCTACCCTCAAATTGGGATTTTTCTTTATTCTCTGCTTAGCTGCTGCTGCAGGAATTTGTTTAAGGCATACACAACAACAACAACAGCAACAACAACGATAACATGAACAACACGAGCAACCACAACAACAACAACAACTAACAACTAGAAACCGGTTGTCTTTGCATATTTATTTACGTTATTTTTTTTTCGTCGGTTTGGTTTCTTGACTGCTTCTTCAACTGGCGGCTTCAATGCAGCTTTGGTTTCTTTCGCCGGTTTTGCCAGCCCCATCCTCTCATCCATCATATTCACTTTTCCTAGGCGCCTCCACCAACCAAAGCAACCAACCAACTAACGAACCAAGCAACCAAACTTGTCATGCGCCCAGAATTGAGCCCAGTTAACAGCAAAAATTGCAGTCTGTCAATCACTTGTTGCTGTTGGGCAAAGAAAGTGCCGAAAGTTCATGCAACTCAAATAGTTGAAGCATTGTTCAGATGATTTTGATGAACAGCAATGTGAAATTGATCATTCCAATTGAAATGATGCGTAAAAGTGGTGACGGAAATGAATTCTGATATTTAAATAACTTTGATATATAATATGTTTTTTAAGTACTATTTTACTAGCTTATTATCTGCGATGCCATTTTATATATTAGATTAGATAAGTGATTCATTTGAATAACAATTTATGTATATATATGTTACATTAAATCGATTAATTTCATTCTTTATTAAAACACCAATAATTTATTTGCTTTAAAATGATTTACTCAATGCCAATGAATTCTATCTAATGATTTATTTAAAAATGAAGTTATGAATTACTGAATTAATGCTTATCTAGTCTAATTTATAATATAGTATTATATCTAAATTTGTGTAATTTATTGATGACGCTAATTATCACATTGAATTATAGTAATATCAAAAGAATTTGTATTATAAGAATTATCAATAAATTACATTTGATGCTGGTAATTAGAGCATTTTATCAAAAGAATTTGTACAATTGAAAATGTTTTAACTAAACCAAAAACTAGATTGCAATCTAATTTAAGTCTCTTCTTCTAAAAGCAAATTTAAATATTTCATTTGTTTGTTGTCGTGATCTCAATGCAAATGTCTTGACGCTTTTTCGACAGAACTTCGATAAATTTAGCTGTCGACGAGCCCCAAAACACAAAAAACAAAAAAACCAAAAATCAAACAACAACGAAATAAATAAATAGACGAACTCGCATACTTTAAAAGCTGCATTGTAAATGCACTCGAAATGCCAACAACAACAACAACAACAACGAATGCTAAAGAACAACACAAGAAAAAGTCAAATGCAAGAACAAACAAAGCAAAAAACAATCCCATCAACAGCAACAACAACAGCAATTGCTAGCACACATGTTCCACCAAATTGTTCACACCTCCAACCACAGAGTGTCCCCCCCCCCCTCTCCACAATCGCCCCCTCATCGTTGCCACGCCCACTCGAGACGCACACGTGCAGACGTTGCCGCCAATGCTGCCGCATTATTATTATTTTAATTACACAAATAAAAAACGAGTTGCACTTGCAACTCGCCAGAGTTTGCTCCTTGGTGTCTCCCCCCCCAACTTCACAAAACACACACTGCAAAGGGTTGCACAAGAAGGTGGAGAAGGAGGAGGAGGAGGTGGAGGAAGCATGTGGCAGACAGAACAAGTAAGAAAGCTACAGTCGTGTGTGCTCGACTGTGAGATACCCGCTACCCATTTTGAATAAAAGCAAAATATTGCAGTAGTATTTTCAAATACTGAAAAATACTAAAAATATACCAAATCGTATTATTGGTATAACAATATAGTACCACATTCAAAATATACCATAGACGGCGTAATATACCAGATTGTCGCCCTAGTAAGTGGGCGTTTTGGCCCATACAAAAGTATTTCTTTAATAACTTCCACATTTTTTATCTGATCGTAAGCAAATTTTCAGGAATCATAAATACCATTGTTATTATTATATACACCAAAATTCGCAGCTTTAGCTTTAAAATTACGCTTGTTAATCGATTTTATTTGATTTGCGGGGGCGGAAGTGGGCGTGGCAAAAATTTGAAACAATTTTGATCTGCGTGCAAACATAACAAATGCTGGGGAAAAAAAAATTATAGCTCTATCTCTTGTAGTCTCTGAGATCCAGTGTTTCATACGGACAGACAGACAGACGGACATGGCTAGATCGACGCTGATCAAGAATATATATACTTTATAGGGTCGGAGATGTCTCCTTCTACCTGTTACATACATTTCCTGCCGACACAAAGTTATAATACCCTTCTACCCTTTGGGTAGCGGGTATAACAACAGCAGAGTTGGCGACAGCTGTGTGTAGGGAGGGGGAAACTTTTGCAAAGTGCTACCAGAGGAGGCAACTCGCAGGATGCTCGCGAAACTTGTTTCGACAACAACAACAACAACAACTTCGAAGAAGAAGAAGAACTCCGTTGCATTTTACCTCGATAAGTTATCGATGGCTGTTAATGTGCTCACATCCTCAATTTGCTGATAAATGTATATTTTCGTTTACTACTCAATCTGCATCTTAAACATCGATAAATCGCAGTAGATATGCTATCTATATCTATAGTGTTGAGAATTGTAGCAGGAAGTTCTTTGATAGGCGTATTTAAAGGTATTTTAGGTTGAATTGTAAAAAGATAACATTTTGTATAGTAAAAGATTATAAAGCTACTTATCAGTTAATTTAAATACTAAAATACTAGTATTATAATACTAAAATATCAAATTATGATTTAATATTCTAATTATATAAATACGTAAATTTACCTTTATTTAGCTCTAGTTTTGATAAGTACAATTTAAGATAAGAGTGAATATATTTATAAGTTCAAAAAAGATAAAACTTCTTATCAGTCATCATATAGTATTATAATACTAAAATATCACATCAGTTAAAACATAATGTAATTTTTAAATAATAAATATGAGTAAATTTGTCTTTATTTGGCTGAAGCGTCGATAATGGAAATTTAAGATAAGAGTGAATGTATTTAGAGCGTCGATTTTGAAAATACTTAAATACTTCAAAAAACAACTAAGACTTAAAAAAATACTAAGAATATGTGTCAGTAAAAAAATATTTAATTTTCTAATTATCAACAGTGAATAACTGTTTATGTTTCAAGGTTTAAAGGTTTACTTAATCATTTTCCATAAGTTCAATATCGAAATGATAAAATTCGAATTACATTTTAAATCCTAAAATTACATTTCAAATACTAAGTAACTACTTATTAGTCACTTACATATTAAATACTAAATTATCATAAGCATATTTATCAGCAAAGAATTATTTCATTTTATAATTATCAATTTCTTTATTTTTAAGTTAGAATAAATATATTTAAAAGCTCAAAGATAAAATTAGAATTTCAGTGTAAATACCTATTATATTATATTATGCATATAAAAAGAATACATTAAAAATATCATAAAACTGATTTAATTTCTGCAATTATCAATAGTTGATAGATAATTTCAGTAGCTGGTTTCCTTAGATTACTTCAGGGTATCTATAGCAAACTAGTTGCTTTGTTTGTCGTCGCGATTGCAGAATGAGAATGGATGGATATAAAATGGCAAATTCTATATATAAAACGCGCCTTGCAGCTCGGCATTCTACTTTGTTGCCACTTCTCACATCGTGCCACACGAAACCCCATGCATTCATTTCAACGGTTTTTCATTTAGTCTTTATTTCTTTTTCTTGGTTTTTCTTGTGCTTTATCGAATGCGTTTCGTGCGCTTCGCGAGAGAAGCGCAAGCAAAATAAGACAAAAAAAATCGCCAAGAAGCCAGCAGCTAAATATAAAATTATTCGAGCCAAAAAACCATGCAACGTCAGACAATTGAAAATCCACCAAGAAAATGAAAATGAAACAAACCAAAATGATAATAGGCACATTTTACAATAAATCAGCTAACGAAAAATGTCTTTTTTTTTGTTAGTTGTTTTTGTTGCTCTTCGTTTTGTGTTTTTTTTTATTCAATTTTTCTTTTAATTCGGTTTTGCGGTTGCCAAGTTTTTTTTTCTGCTCAGTTCAGTTTGGTTTTTAGATTTTTTTTTCTTTACTATTTTTTTGGGGTCTGGGAATTAGAACTGCGCGTGAAGCTCACACGATTAGGCACAAAAATAAAGACCTGAGCTGAGCTGAGCGGCGTTGATCTGAGCATGGAACGGGAACAAAGTTGTTAAACATACAACATACATTTCCACATCACTCAATGGTCATCTTATCTAAACACGCACAGCGTATCAATAAATTCATGTTATCAGCGAGTAAAGCATAAAAAAACGACGCTGACGATTGACTTTCAAGTGCGATAATGAGAAATGGATCAAATAACGATTTCAAACATACGTATATCGAAAGTGAAGCTCAAATGTAGTTCAATTTCCGAAAGTAAGTCGAAAGACTCATTAATAAGCATTAGCAAACACACAAAAAAAAGAAATGAGTGCAATGAGTATCTCGTTATTGTTTCCGGGTCTCTCAAACAAAATCAAACAAAGAAAAAAAAAAACGGTGGCAAGACTTTAATTACACACCGAAAACTTTGCGAAATTGTAGCCAAAAAAAAATAGAAACAAAAGTAAAGAAAATACAATTGAATATCTTTGTACGAATATGAATACGATATTCGATCGACTCGATATCGTTAGCCAAAATGCCACAAATTGAATAAAAATCACACACACAGTTTTCAGTGTGTGTGTGGATTGGATATCAAGGGAGATAAGTCCAATGACTACTCATTATATCGACAGCTGTTGCCAAACTATTGAATCAAACGAACTACGAACTACGAAGATAAACAAATCCAATAACTTGGCCAACCATAAAGACATTAATCAGAGAGGAGAGGAGAGATGCTCAAAAAGACATCAGTTATTTTTTTTTTTCGATTTTCTGATTAAACATGTTTGTATGTCTTATTTTATTTGTGTTTTTTGCCAGCTTTTTAATTAGTTAACATGACGCGAGGGAGTGGACGATGTTGTTAATGATGTTGCTTGCGGTTTGCTATTGCTATATTAGAGTTTTGGGGTTTGGTTTTGCATTTTGCAATGCAAGATTTATACTTTCTTTTTGCCCCCGAAACCGAAACTGTTGAAAGCCAAAACAATAGATCGCGCAAATCAAATTATAAATCATGCAATCTTCGAGTTACTTTGATTCTCCAGAAACACTCACACATTGAAACCACGAACAATTAAACGGATGATTGGACAAAACGGGTTTTTCATGAATAATGCGACAACCGACAGCATTATCAATATTATCGTACGTAGCACGTAGTATATTGATTGTCGATAACCTTTTGGGTCGTAAACCAAAACAAAAAAAAAAAATGAAATTAAAACATACATATGCCCAATCAATTTGATTAGCATGCGAATCGATAAACACTCGATAATCAAATACGCAAGCGAATTTTGCTAATTGCGAATCACTGAAGCGAATAACAGAAAAAGCGAACGATTGATTTTCGATAGATTCGCAAACATTTTCGACTTTCGAATGATCAATGCAATGCAATCGTCAAATTTCGTTTAAATTTTCTATAGTTTTCTTTAAAAGAACGTCACCTGAAATTTAAAGAAAAGCAAACAAAAAAAAAAAAGCTTCCCACGTTTTTCTCCAATTTTTCGGTATTTTTGTCGCGTCCTCTGTTCGATTCGATTTGGTAAATTAAAACATTTCCATTAGAAAGAGCGAAAGTAAAAAGTTCTAATCACAATATTGATAACGTGACCCGTAAAAAGGGACACAAGAAACAAAAGAACAATAACAAACAGCGCGGTGAAGAGTGCGACCAAAGAAGAGAAAACACAACTTTGGTGGTACAATTATTTGTATTTCGATTATGGAATCTCCATTCTGACGCCGGCGCTTGACCCTCTCTCCCTCTCTCTCTTTCTACCTTCCTCTTCCTTTTCCACTTCCTCCGTGTGTCAAGTGAAGCATTTAGTCGTGAATTAAATGTGTATCAGTATTTATGGACATTTATTTGTTAATGCTCAACATTTGTATCATAAAAAGTGCTACCAAAAAGCTATTACAGTTGTTTTTTTTTTTTTGTGGTGTGTTTACTACTCATCTCCTTCTTCCTCTTCCAATGCTGTCACTCTCTTTGGTCTTTCTGCTTTTGATGTCGTACGCGTCTTCTTTCTCTCTTCTTACGCTCTCGCTCTTTATATCTGCATTAATCCAATTTACTGTTGACTACTGCTGCTCGGTCGGCCGTCTCTTCATTCCTTTTGCCTTTTGCCCTTTCCCTTTCTCTATCCCTTGCCATGGGGTGCTAATTTAATTAGCGCCTCTAAGAGACGCCGGCGAATTTCTCGTTGTCAACTCTTTCTCTCTCTCGCTTCGCCATATGAATACACTGTTTAGCTTTTCGGTGATCCAATATTTTTCGTATGAAATTAACGCAAAGTCGTTAAGTGTTACATTCCATCAGCAACAATAATAATAATAATAATAATAATAATAGCAACAACTCGTAAATGGACCGAACCCATGAAAATCAACTTCAGAATTAGCGATTGTTAAATACCCTTAGATTTTCATTTTCACAACATTATTCATGATAATCTCTCAAAACGAATTTATAAAATATAGCTATTAAATAATTTCGTAATCAATTAGCCACATAATTTGACTAAGGTCAGTTTGGCAGCGATAACAGCTTAACATATTTTTATTTGTTAATGTTTTTGTTTTTATGTTTTCCGACTAATCTGGGAGTCTGCCTTCGATGTTATCACATTAAAATATACAGCCAAGGCTAACACACAAATATTTTCACTTCATCGATGAATGATAATGCTCGCTTTGAGCGATTTGACAATTACAGGGTATTGGTACACAGAAAGAGAGACTGACAACACAAGAAGAAGAAAAAAAAAAAAATGTGCAATGAGTGCAATGCCAACGAGAAATCTGTTCAGTTTTCTATGCGCAATGTGCTTGCTGTGTCTCTTCTTCTTGCTTGTTTAGGGTTTTTAGCTCATTATGTCAGCGGTTTTTATGGCGCCATTTGACCAGACACCTGCCAATAATGCTGTTGACCATAAACATGTTGACCGATATTCCCATTGATTTACAATTATGACTGGGCCAACACAACACAAGTCAGGTCTCAGACGGGCCGGGCCGGGCCAATAGAGCATTGGGCCACATGCTTTTTTCTGCATGTTTTTCTTTTTTACCTTTTGCACTGTTTTTAACGTGTTTTTCTTTGTTGGCACAACAACAGCATTTTCGCTTTTCATGCCACATGCAGAAAAAAAGTCACTTTCCCTATTTTCATAGTATTTATGAAGTTGATCGATTTGAACATAATCTACTGCCATGTGTTCACTGTTTCCTCTCCTTAACGGGCATTCATCAAGTGTCCCAAGTAGCGCATAAAACTGTTCCCAAGAGAGGAGAACAAATATTCAATAAGCATATGCTGCGATTAACAAACACACACACATGCATATGTTTTTCGTTCTGTCTCAGTCTCCCGCTGTTATGCTCTGTTCGGATCTTATTTGCAAGTGTTCTCATTCAATACAATTATCAAACACTATTTACACGCATTTCCTTTTGCCTTTTCTATCCTCGATCAGTTTCAAGAGCTGCTGCCCACACACACACAAAAATAACACAAATACATTTGCACTTACCTTTTTTTTGCGTTGTCTTCTTTCACTGCTCTGCACACAACTTGAACTTCTTCTTCTCTCTCGTTTCACTATATTTCGTCTAATTCTTTACACAGCCACAGATCGAGCTCTCTTTCTCTCTCTCTCTCTTGCTATATGCTCCTGTTGCGCTTGCTCTGCTGCCTGTCGTGTCTAACAACAGAACAGAACAGCGCAGCAACAACTAAAAAAAAACAACAATGGCTAAGCCAGCTGCTCGCGGGATGCTGACTGAGGATAGTTGTTGTTAACGTTAACGTTTTACGTTGTAGGCTTACGTTGTCGACGCTGCTCTGCTGCTGTGTGTGCGTAGCGGCAACGTTCAATTTGTTGTTGCTGCTGTAATTTGTGTTGTTGTTGTCGTATTGAATCCGGTTTTAAATTTCTTTCAACTTGGTATATATTTTTTATATCAAAAATTGGCTGTTGCTGCCTTTGGCTTTGGGTTTTCCTTTACACACACTATTTGCATGCGTGTGCGTGTGTGTGTAGCACTTCACGTGTAGCAACAATTTGCACTTGAATTATTATTTATGCACTATGTTTTGATTGCCAACGAAAAAAAAAAGAAGTGTGAGCAAAAACACGTAAAAAAAAACGTATGTTACTTTTTTTTTTGTATCCTGGTGGCTGTGGCAAGTCAAACAATTTTTAAATGTTAGGCTCACAGCAAAAAAATGCTTTACATTCGCACACACACCAATGGAAGCGAAAGCAACGGAAAAAATGTAAACACGCGCGCAAAAGTAACGCAAGTTAATTTTTACGCAAACTGCGAAACATTTACGGAAAATAATGCTGAGTAACGGCAGCGACGGACGTAAACACGCGCGTTCGGTTTGAATGCCGGCAAAAGACTAAATCATCAACTAACAGACACTCGCTACGTTGACGACGCGCTGTTAACTCAACAGTTTAGCTTTAACAGCGCTCTGTTGTCGCAACATGTTGCTGGCGCGCCACTTTGAACAGTGGATTTGTGCTGCACGCAAACTTGTTGTACAAATGTTGCTCAACATTTGCAATTCATGAATTTAGCTTAGCTATAAATATAATATAATCAACTAATATACAGTTTATATTTCTAAAGAAATTCTGATATTAGTTCATAGATATTATCAGTAAACAGCATGCTATTGGTTAATCGTGTTGTATTGCGTACCACTGTATTTGGGCACTTTAATCTTTGAATCACGCAGGCGCGCATGTCGTTGGTGGTTGTCGAACATGAGACATGTTTGACCTGTAAAGTAACAGGTGTTTACCAGCCATTGCGTTAACATAGTCTATGTAAGCATGTTGTGTACATACTTGTATGAATGTAAATCAGATGCGTGTGTGTGAATGAGTGTTTGTATGCGTGCGTGTGTTTTGTTTGTTGAGTAAATATGCGAGTATTACAACTTAATACATTTAGCAATTTATGCTAAATTAAATATTGTGCGTAGACCTAATGAATTTGGGGTAAACTTTAAAACTAAACTACATGCACACAACACTACATGCATAAGTATATTAATCATTATTGCTGAGCAAAGTGCCGCAGGTGCGCCGGCGCTTGAGTCGAGTGCAAGCGAGATAGCGATAGGCAGAGATGTTTCATGTTCGCTACGTGCGTGTGTGTGTGAGTGTGTGCGTGTATTAATGATCAGCTTGGTGCTCAGTGCGAAGCGCGTTTACTCAGCATTTTAATGAGTCGATGTCGCTTAACAATTATTTTGTTTTTTTTTTTTTTGCACTTGACTTTGAGCATTTGTATAGCTATTGAGGGGGCGGGGATGGCAGCGGGGGGTGAGAAGCTTTAAAATTGTGTAATTAATTGTTGAAGTTGGGGCTGCTGTTGATAGTGCTGTCTAATGCATTTAAATATGTATGCGGACAACGCACCTGCTATTGTTAGTGTTAGTGTTATTGCTGTTGTTGTTGTTGCTGCTAAATATTTGCTGACCTTGAGAACGGCCCAACGTACAATGTCAAGCACAAGCTTCGATATTTTTGTTTGGCTTTTATTTATTTACTATTTAACTTGTGCGTTTCGTTCAGTTCGTTTTTAGACTTTAGTTTAGTTTAGGTTAATTTAGTTTCCACTTTAATTTTCGGAATGCAGCGACTTGACGACGAAGCATTTTAAGTGCAATTCCTTGTCAAATTCAACTACAACAACAACAACAATCAATCAATCAATCAGTCAGCCAGCCATCAATCAAAGCTACAGTTGTGCGAAAAGCTTTTGCCTAACATATTTTGGCACATTTCTCCCTCCTCCAACTCCTTCGCTCCAATTACCAACAGCTGTACACACAAATACTTACATACGCAAATACACACACACACTCACAAGCGTACGCATGCAAACACACAAGCAGACAAACTCATGCATGCATACGCACACAAACATGCATATGTATGTCGTCTCATTAACATCAAACGCATTCGGCTGCAGCTTAGAAAGTCACCCCAACTCCTGCTCCACCTTCACCTTCACCACCTCTTCATCTTCCTCCATCGAACACCCTGAGCAAAAGCACCCGATTGTGTTTTGTTAGTAGAAAATATACAAGTTTTCTTCCAGTCACGTCATGTGTAGACACAAGACGAGAAAGGAATTTATCCATTCTTTTTGCCATATATGCGGAACTGATTTTCTAGAAGAAACGGACCACGTAATTTCTACAAGAAACGTCTAGTATAAATTCTGAAGGGAAATTTAAATTTCCCTCGGCTGCGCTGGCAGAATTTATACTGGACGTTTCTTGTAGAAAATACGTGGTCCAGCTCTAGCAGAAATTCTGCGCTTAGATTCTAGTGCGTAGTTCGGAATATGCAAAATAAAAATACGCTCAAAAATATATGCAGTAAATAAAATGTTTATTGTAATTATAATTACATTTATCCAAGGAGTACTTAATTTATTTATATATATTTTCTAAACAGTTTTACTTATAACTAAATAATCTAATATGCAAAAGAAAAAAATAATTTATGTCGCCGTTTTCTATGTTCTTCTTCCTGGACAATGCCTTGTAGTTTATATTTTTATTCTTGAGAAGTCATCTCGCACAGCTCATTCGTAGTCCTCAAAACTGTAAATATAAACAAATATATTTTTTAATTGAAATCAGATTAAAATAATAATTCAAAAATATCAACAACTTACCTTTGATTGTTTTAAAAAAGACGCGCAGAAAAAATGAACTTTTTCATACAACAATCACAAAACAAATGACGCATGATACACAAAATTGCACATGTTCGAGAAAAGTAGGCGTTAGGGAAATTATGCGTCGCGCTAAGAGGGCGTGTACACCAGACTCATTGCAAGACGCTTTCTACAAGAAAAGTCATCTAGTGATCTACCAGAAATTCTTGCAGTCACGGTCTTGGCATGACACGAAACACAATTGGGCAGTTACATTTGTCTGTCTCTCTGTGCTCTCTTTCGCTCGCATTCTGTTTTATCTTTTGCTTGTGCCGCCGCTTCGGCTGAACGCTTGTGGAACGGCAAAAGTTTCAATTAAAACTCAAGAACGACTTCGTTGTCGTTGTTGTTGTTGTTGTTGTTGTCATGCTACGCTTGCTAGAGTTATTAAAAGCAGCAACAACAACAACAACAACAACAGCTACACTAACTGCAATAACAAACAACGAGTCAACAAGCCAAAGAAGCGTTGAAGAGTAAACACAACAGCAACAACAACTAGAAGGCGAAATCGAGGCAGGAGAAGAAGAGGAAGCAGCAGTAGCAAAAGCAGTTCTTTGTGGGGGATGGGGGAGGGGACTTTAACACAGCAGCAGCAGCAGAAGCAAAACTCATCAGCAAATCACGTTAATCAGTCTTAGCGCTAAGCTCTTGTAGAGTGAGTGGGGAAGGTGGAAGAGTCTACAGAGGTCGGTTATAGTTAAAGATTTTGGGGCCAAGCGCGTTGACGGCCTGCAACTGTAATAATGTGCAGCCAGGCGAGGCGAGAAAGAGAGCAAGCGAGAGTGCGGGGTAAGCGATCTTGAAACTCAAGCCAAAGGCGCGAGCGAGACGAACATAGAAAGAGAGAGAGAGCAGCGATAGAAGCTTGACTTTGACTTTGGACTTGCAATTGAAGTTCGAGTTCGAGTTGCAGTTGTTGTTGTTATTGTTGTTAGAGCTGCCGTCGAGCTTGTGTTGTGATTGTACTTTTGTTTTCGCATTCGAAATTAAAAGAAAGCAGCCAAAAGCAACAACACATAAACAACGTCGCAGCGTGTAAACTGCCTCAGAACATGTTGTAAAACTTGTGCAACGGCTCAATAGCTCAATGGCCGATAGTCGATTTGTTCGATGCTCGATGTTCGATGGCCGTTCGAGTTGCTGTCGCACGTCTATTTAATGTCTAATTAGCTACAAGTGAAAAGATGGAGTGTGTGAAAGAGCGAGAGGGACGGAAAGAGAGTGATCTCGTTTAACGTTTGCTTGGATGCATTGACATTTGAAAGATGCTTTTGCCAGTTTACACGATGAATGCTCAGGGTATCTATTAGTCGGTACTTGTATAGAAGTTAAATATTTTTAAAATAAATTTGTATGCTATTATAAATTAAAGCGTATCTTCGAATTAGGATGTTACTAATTACACTTTATTTTATTTTCTTTTTTTTATATTTTATGTTTACAATTATTAATTGAATTAAAACTATTTTTGAACAACTTAGCCAAGAAATAATACTTCAAAATTTGCTAAGTATCTACTAGTCGAGCATGCTTGAAATTTGTTAATCATTTCGAGCAACATAAGCAAATATACTTTTTCGTGCATACAATTTGAAGACACCAATTGCTAGGGTATCTATTAGTCGAAATCAAAGGCAAAGAAATTGGTAAAATAAATTGACTATAAAAATACGCCAGTCATCGACTATAAATTGGAATCACTTCTAATACAGGGTATCTCTAAGTCGAATACTTAGAATAGAAACCAACTTAATTGTTTATGGAGCTTTAATTACTAAGCGAAAGGGCGATCGATAAGGGCACGATAAGTATTCTAAGGACACTCTGAAGGGGCAGCATAACAAACGAGGACAAAGAACAAAGAACTGTCCTCATCCATCTCATCTGGCAAGTGGCCAGAGGGCGTGTCTCGGCTTCGACCTGGCAGCAGCATGAATCAAATGAACTTCAGCCGGACGCTTATAAAATTTTTACCTTTATGAGCCTGTCCACATGCTGCTGCAGTTGCTGCCTGCCCCATAGATAAATGCTTCATCCTGCCATACAGAGTCGCGTTGACAGCTATAATTACTTTAATGATGATTTCAGCTCCATCTGAGTGATGGCAACTGAAAGGCAGAAGGGGAGAGAGAGAGAGATGGGAGAGGGGGGAGGGGCAGAGACATCGCTGGGGTTGGCTTTTGTTTGTGCGCGTTTAAAATGCAATTATATATGCATTTAATAATACTCATTGCATACTTTGGAGAGCCGGCTCACTTATCGAGCCACTGCAGCTACAATGGGAGAACGATGAGTGGGAGGAGGGGATGCCAAGGGGAGGGGAGGGGAGAGGGAAGGGAAGCGAGAATGGCAGCTGCAGAGTTGGCGTTGGCGACAACAGAAAGCCGCTGAAGCCGCTACTGGAGATTAATTAAATTGAAATGCGATGGCAAATCGAATTTAAACGGCACAAGCGGCGTATGCGCAATATTCCATTAAGCATGACATATCAAGGCAATAACTCGCTGTATGCGTGTGTGTGTGTGTGTGCGTGTCGGGTATATAAAATTCAGCAAATTAATTCGTTAATCAAACTATCGAGCAATCATTATAACATGAATATTACTCAACAATAAACGCTGCCTGCAAAATTGCATATTTATTGTAACAAATGCAATTTATATGAATCAAATAATAAAATCAATTACAAAAGAATATTGCGTATGTTGTAGAACTACAAAAAGACAAGGATTCGGAGATTTAATAGTAATTCAAATAAAAAATGTGCTTAGAATTTAAATTGAGAAAAGTTTTAAAAACAAATCTGCAATTTTCAAAGTATTCATTCTTTAACTATTTCTAGGTATTATGTAATGAATTTTAGTACAAATATTTTCAAATATTGATATGTCAAAATTGTTGTTTACTCTTTAAATATATTAATATTTAGTTGATGAATATTCGCATGTTATAAATATAATTATATATAAAATATTAAACAAACTTCATATAATCGTCTCGTCTGTCTGTTGAAAAAAGGCAAATACTAAATCTTGTATATTAATATACTTTAAATTTGAAATAATATTATAGTGTAAGGTAAAGCATAGTAATAAACCACATACGATATTAAGCATGTTTCAAAATCTGTTACTAAAAAATTGTTAATATATTTGAAATACAAAAATTAGTGTAAATATTAGGTATAATGGTAATAAAGTATATAGTTTTGGAATTAGTTTTTAATTAAATTTAAATTATTATAATTTTTTATGGGTTTTAAGATATTTTTCATTTTATATATTTTGATGTATTATATTACCACAATAATAATAAAAGTATTGAATGTAGTTGTAAGGTTGATAATAATGTTTGTGCACCTCCTTATAAAGATTATTTTATATTCTATGTTTTCCTTTCATATCTAAAAATAAATATGTTTAAAAAGCTTTAAAACTATTCGCTTATTATGATTACAATATAAATATTTTAGACACATATAGAAGTTTAAATGTTAATATTAAAATCGAATTATTTTGCTGATCTATATAAATTATAATTTTTAAATTAGAATAAAGAAAAAGAAAATACTAATTCCATGTTTTTCTTCTAAATTTAAAAATAATAATTTCTACTTATTCTATGCTATAATATCAATATTTATTAATGATTATTTATTTAGACCAATTATTTCACTCGACCAAATAAATGATTATTTTTATCATTTTACTCCACTAAATAAATTATTAATATCTCACATTAGAAAGAAAATGATAATGAAATATTAAGTGCAGTATTTGTTTAGCTCTTATCGGCAACTTTAAATTGTTTCTCCCTATTTACTAAATAAGTTATTGTCACGCTAATTATGTGCAGTAAAAAAAGTAAAACAAATATAATTTGTTATTTATTGTCAGCATAATTTGTTATATTCGTATGTAGTTGTAACTATGCAACAATTGATTACAATTCGATATTGCAACACAATTAAAAATGATGCAATTGTGGCGTTAAAAAGGGAAGAAGGGAAAACATGAATTAAATGGGCAGCCATTTGACTCACTCGCTGTGGCTGTGTGTGTGTGTGTGTGGGGGGGAGAGGGGGTTTGGATGCCCAATTGAGATGCAGAGCCACGCCCACCATTATGCCTACAATTATTCAATTAAAAAGTGCATGCCGCGCAATTAATATAATTTTCAAGCAACGAAAGCGAAGCTAAAAGTTTTTCGCTCTGTTGGCTTCGCATGTGTGTGAGTGTGTGCCAGTGTGTGTGTGTGTGTACTAAGAGAGAGGAGGGGGTAAGGTTGCAAGTGTGGGCGTGGCAATAGGCGGTCTGACAACGATGTTGGCAGCTGCATGGAAAACTTGCAAAAGTTTTTAAGTGACTTCTAATAGCGAATTATGATGCCGTTGCAGGCGAGCTTTGATGAGCTCCAGCTCCAGCAGCAGCTGTAGTGGGGCAAGAGAGGGGGGGGGGGAAGGTTTTCCGCTAAAAGGAAGGCAGCCAATTTCCAATGCAATGGCTGCGGTTCCTGTGCGGGGGCGGGGGCAAGTGGAGGCGTGGCTGCTGGCATAGCAAAAAGTTCACGCTTAAAACTTGGACGATAACTTCATTGCAGTGCATACACACACACACATACACACAGGCTGAATGAAGAGCATAGAGTGTGTAAAAGAGAGAGGGAGAGATAGAAAGTGTGAGAGAGAGAGAGAGAGGGAGAGAGAGAGACATGCATAAACAGAGCTCACTTTTAACAAAGTTAGTTAGTTTCTTCCTTCCGCTTGCGGGCCAAGCACGTGTGTGTGCCTATGTGTGTGTGTGTGTATGTGTGTGTGTGTATGTGTGTGTTGTGGCATATACGAGTGTGTGTGTGTGTGTGTGTCTTGTGTGAGCCTCTTGATATAATGACAAAGTGCACTTTGACATTATCATCACCCAGCGCATGTCGCCAAGCGTCGCTTCGTCGTTGTCGACTGTCATCAAGCTAGAGGCAGCCCGAAAAGATTCTTGCGGCCTCTGCCACGCCCACGCCCACGCCCACGCCGTGGCGCCTCCCAAAAGTTGCACGTTTTAATGAATTATGCGTACATTGATAATAATTTCTTGGTTAGTTTTTGGACGCCGCCTTCGCCGCCCTAAACTTGTGCGACAGCCACGCCCACTCGCACACACACACGCACAACAATCTGCACGGCATATAAAAAGTTTTTGCACTTTTAATAAGGCCACGTTTATGATGTTGAAAATGAGAATCTTTCTCGACTGCCTTCTTTCATATGAACTTGGCGACGATGACGACAAATGTCAGAAAGTCGTCAGTTGGCTGCTGCAAAAGTTTCAAGCCGAAAATAAAAAGGAGCAGTCTCCAAAAAGAAAACAAGTAAGAAAGCTACAGTCGAGTGTGCTCGACTGTGAGATACCCGCTACCCATTTTGAATAAAAGGAATCATAAATACTATTGTTATTATTATCTACACCAAAATTCGCAGCTTTAGCTTTAAAATTACGCTTGTTATTCGATTTTATTTGATTTGCGGGGGCGGAAGTGGGCGTGGCAAAAATTTTAAACAAACTTGATCTGCGTGCAAACATAACAAATGCTGTCGAGAAAAAATTATAGCTCTATCTTTTATAGTCTCTGAGATTCAGTGTTTCATACGGACAGACGGACAGACGGACAGACGGACAGACGGACATGGCTAAATCGTCTCGGCTGTTGACGCTGATCAAGAATATAAATACTTTATAGGGTCGGAGATGCCTCCTTCTACCTGTTACATACATTTCCTGCCGGCACAAAATTATAATACCCTTCTAGCCTATGGGTAGCGAGTATAAACATCAAGACACAGCAAGAAACAGACAGAGACAGAGAGAAAGAGAGAGCGATAGCGAGTTGGTGACTGAATTAATCAGTTCTCGATCTCTGGCCCACAAAATGGAATCAAATTGAAGAATGAAAGTTTTGTGCGTCAAGCAACACGCAACTTTCAACTGCAATTCCACATTTAATTAAAACTTTAAATTCACGAATAAAACATTTCATTGAATATGCAATTTCAATTGCGGATTTTCCCGTTTCGTATTTATTTCTTTTCCCATTTAAATGATTTCTATTCTATAAATTTTCTAAACGACAAACTATATTTTTGTCCTTTCGATAGACAACAAATATATTTTTCTTTCTTGAAATAATTTTTAATATTTATAATTATTATATCATTTTATTTTAAATATTATCTATTACTTCAATTTTGGCCCTAATTATTTAAATTTCAAAATTTTATTTAAATTGAAAAATTCGCATTTGAAATTTCATAATTATTTCTTTTACTTTTAAATACTTTATATTCTATGCAATTTCTAAACGAAAACCATATTATTTATTTTATATTTTTTACGAAAACCATATTATTTATTTTAAATTTTATATATTTTCTGTTTCTAAAATATATTGTCGCCTTTCTTAAACTAAGTTCTTATTTATGTCATTTTCTTTTGAATATTTTCTTGTATAAATTATATTTTTCTTCACATTAAAGCTAAGATCATCATTATTTCAATTTTGAGGACTTATTAGTTTTGTTTACAATATAAAACTCAATTTATTTTCATTGTTCGATTCAATTCTTTATATTCTATAAAATTTCTAAACTAAAACCATATTTTAGAGTAAATCATCTTAAGAGGAAATCTCAAGAATTTAGAACTTCTAATTTAAAATTTCGTTGCAAATTTGCCTATTAAATTTGTTAAATAAATAAAGTATTTCAAATACATGCAATGTTAACTGCTATTAATAACTTCTTCTTGTATTTTAATTATTTGAAAGCAACAACTTTATAGACACAAGGAAAATTCGATTGACAAGAAAATAGAGTGCCTATTAATATCTGTGTTGATATTTCACTTAACCATGTGAAACATTTGCAATTTAATTGATTTACTTGATGTTTATTTAGAGCATGCTAAATGTTTGCTAAAGTTTACTTCGTAACAGTTTTTGCCTTTGTTAATTCCTTTACGCAATCTTGGCTTGTTTCGGAGGAGGGCAGGGCAGGAAAGGGAAGAGAGGGGAAGCGATGACAATTAGATAACGTTAGTTATGCGGAGGCCAGAGGATTGGCGATTTGTGCAGATGCTAATTGAGTTGTTTGCTGCACGACTCTTGTTGCAAACTTGGTCGCACCTAATTGCATCAAGTGCGGCAAAGCAAAAGCGAAGTGGCCACACAACGAGTCCGACTACTTAAAGAGAAGATACACAGACAGACAGACAGACAGACAGACAGACAAACAGAAAGAGCTCAGAGACAATCTTGGAGGAGGCCAATAGCCAATGGCATTTTAATAGAGCCTAATGGACATTTTAATTGCCCCGTGCGCATAAAGGACGATAAAAATCACACGAGAAGAAGGAGAAGTAGATGGAGACGAAGCATGAGACTGGGTTGGGAAACAAGTTGGCTTTTTTGTGAGGTTGGGCGTGAATGTGGCAGACGCACGCACGCACGTTTTGGGCTTAAACGGCAACTAGGCAAGTTTATCTTTATGCATATCGCGACACTTTATGAGCGCCAAACGACGACGGCGACGATAACACACACACTCAGTAAAAACGGGGCGAAAAAAAAACGTGTTCGCTGGACAATGCGGCGTATGAGCAATGCGACAAAGACAACAACAACAACAACAAGCAATAAGAATGGTAGACAGAGGCGCGATAGCGACAACGACGTCACGTACTTGATACATATGTCAGATATGTCACTGATAGTCAAGGCCCCGACAAAAGTCGGAATCGTTTCACATCCGTGATATATGCACCAACTGATCTCTTGCGACAACTCTGAATAACTGGGTCGCCTCTTCTACTGTAGAATGCATTATATGTTGATCTCGTTTCTCGGTTCTTCAATGAAATTTACGATCCCAGATAATCAGCTACCTGAATTGAGTTTGCGCCTCAGCTTTCGCTTTAGCTTTATTCCTGACGGATTTATCGTTTCATAGTTTTTTAAGAATTTCATCAAATTTATTATGCTTGCTTTTAGTCCCGCTTATCTTTCGCTTGTTCCAGCTAAAGATTAATAATTTCCGTTTTGTAAGTTTTGCTAATCATTGTGCATAGTTTTGTAGATTAGCTTTTTCGTTATCTTTTCTTTGGGGTTTGCTTTCCGTTAACAGTTATGATTTGTTCTTTATCTACGAATTAACGCATGCTTTCGCTTTACGAGCTAATGAATTCTTTGTGCTCATTTTGAGACAACTTAAGACTGATTAATAATCCATTAGCTGCAAAATTGTTTATGTGTTTTATTTTTGTTTTTCTTGTGGTAGCAACTTTCAGATACCGTGATCTGAAATTGTAGAGACTACATGACTTTCAAACTCACATGACTTGGGAAGTGTTTAAGCTATGCTGCTGAAATTTTGAGCATAGCAAATAGAAACATAAATAAATAGTTTAGAATCGATATAAACATGCTGTCACGTTAAAGGCGGCTGTAAAATATTTAGTTCTTTTGTGCACATCACAACAATTTTTTCACATGAACTGCATTTTCAAGCACTTTTGAGATTATAAATGTTATGATATAATAAATTGATGTAAATTGTTTATTATAAACATGTTTTGACACCCTAACAAATTTTTTTAAGAGTCGTCTCTACTTTCAACTCGCATAACTTAAGAACCATTTAAGCAATGTTGCTGAAATTTTGAGAATATTAAAATTCAATATTAATAAATAGTTGCACAACAATTTAAACATTCTGTCAATTCAAAAGCGGCTGGAAAATGATTAATTCTTTTGTACGCATAATAACAAAATATGGCCGTAAACTGAGTTTAAGGGAATGTTTTTGTTTTTGCATAACTCAAGATCCATTCAATCAATGTTGCTGAAATTTTTAGCATATCAAGAAGTAACATTTATAAATTGTTGCACAACATTTTCAACATTCTGTCAAGCTTAGAGCTGCTGTAAAATAGTTAATACTTTTTTTGCACATCATAACAAAATATACCCATTACTGAGTATAATTATACGCGGTACAGTTAACAGATTATCGCATTAGAGTTGTCGCTGCTAATGATGAGCGTGTCTCACGTCGCATTTAAATTGATCATAAAGCATTCAAAAACCTTGAGCATTCTTTCTGTGTATCCCCCAGCGGGCAGACAATGTGCACCAAAGTGTTATGCAATCGACCGTTTTTTTTTGGGTTTGGGTTGCATCCACGTACTTTGTTGCATAACCTAACTAACACCCAAGACAAAGCGACAAAGCGACAAGCAAACTTAACACAACAGACAGTCAGGCAAACACTTTGACCCATACAACATAAAACGAAGAAGAAAAAAACTCCAGTAGCCAGAAGCCAGTAGCCAAAAAAGAGCTTGTGAGTTGCAAGCTGCAACTGCAACTGCAACTGTGATGTGCGGCAACTGCAACAACGTTTTGGTGACTGTTTTCTGATGCAACCTGTTTCCTGATTTCAACTCGAAGAGTTGCCTCCTCTTCTTTTTTTTTTAGTTTTTAGCAAAATGCTATTACTTAATTATAGATATTCGAAGAGGAGTGCGACAAGAAGATTTGCAAGCTGTCACAAGTCAAGTGGGGAGGATTACATATGCTTCTTCTTCTTTCGCCACATCCCATTGCAACTATTTATATAGTAAAGCAAGCGATGGGGAAAGGGGAAGCTCAGAGGCGGCAGTTGCTCTTAACTTTACTTGGCGCCGACTCGTCGAGTTGCAGCTCGTAGCTAAAAGTCGAAGATGCCGCAAAACGGGGCACATGGAGTGTTAATGGGGAAATTGAAAATCCATTTGCTGATTAATTTCTCACAATACCAAAGCGTTTGCCGAAAAACACAGAGTAAAAAAAGCACACATAAAAAAAAATGCTCACATTTACGTAAATGAACTTTTTGCTATACTCCTATTATTGTTGTTGGGAGTGCAACTCTCTGGCAAACAGTTGAAGTAAAAGTTTTGTTTGTTGTTTGTCGCCTTCGTTTTTGCAGTCGACAAAAATGTTTTCGCATTCGTTGCCAGTTTTTCATCTTATCCACAAATTTTTTTGTTGTTTTGCCTCTGTTTTTTTCCTATCA
Source organism: Drosophila niveifrons (assembly GCA_035046325.1). Lineage (NCBI taxonomy): Eukaryota > Metazoa > Arthropoda > Insecta > Diptera > Drosophilidae > Drosophila > Drosophila niveifrons. Next base: position 4,517,579 of record JAWNOC010000063.1, on the reverse strand, counting down.
CAATTTATACACGGCTTACATGGGAAAATGGCAAGCTAAAGGAATTACCTTAAGGTATTTTCATTAAGGATTGTCTCTGATCTGTTGCTAAAGCTTGCAAGCTATTTGTGTTAGTCATGCCTGTGATCTGCTCTTTAAGCTCTGCTGCTTAAGCTTGACACGAAAGCTCTGCACTTTATTTGTTTTTAATTTCAATAGTCATATTGCTGCAATTAAAATAATTTAAAATTATTTCATGGTTTTATATTAACACAAGTAATAATTGCATTTTTCAAATATCTACTATTTAAATATTAAAGGTACATTTTTTATCATATAATATTCTTTTAGGCTCCAGAGCTGTTGTAAATTCCAAAGTTTAAGCAAAAATTCTGTTGCAGTAGCTTTTGATCTTTTGCTATTTTTATTGCTTGCTTCAAATTTTTATATTAACACAAATTTACATCTAACTTCAGTATAATAATATTAAATTTGAATTCATTATAAATATTGCTTTTGATTGAGCTCAGTTATTGCTTGAAATAAACTTTACTCTAAAAGAAAATCGGTTGTCAAAGCTTCTTATTTTGGTTAAAGCTTTAAGCACTTTAATATATATAAGCTTCATTTAAAAGCTGTTGTACACTCTAGAGCTTTTGTTAATAATTCTTAACGTGTGTGTTATTTTTAATGCAGTTCGACAATATTTTAATGAAATTTTAACTTTATTTATAAATTTTTGAATTAAGTGTAAATCTGTTTGAATATTTTAATCAAAGCTTTAAGCTGATACAAGAAGCTTAATTATTAAATTTAAAGCTCGGTAGGTCTGCCTAGCTTCTATGCCTATATTTAAGTATATTCGTTAACTTTATTTAGCAAGTTGGCTTGACACGCGATAATTGCTGATAAGAATCATTTGAAAGCTGCATTGTTTTGTGACAGTTGTCCAGGTGAAAAGCTCCTTTTTGGGAGTCTGCGAGTGGAAGAGAAACCAAGAGGACTGGGAAGTTTCTCGCCTGCCTAATCAAGTGTCCAAATCAGTGCTGCTGCTGCTGCTGCTTCCTGTGTGCCCAGGACTCGAGGCACATGCATTATTCAGAAGGCAGCGTGTTTTTTGCCGAAACAGGACACGCATGATTTGAATTGTCTGCAAAAGTTTTGCAGCTCGAGCATCAACTTCGCTTTGCACCTTATGTGACAGCTATGCGCCGACTTCTCGCAACTTGAATTTCTTGTCAGCAAACGAAAGAAATGGCAACAACAATAACAAATAGAAACCAAAGCAGCAAAAAAAGAACCGAAGATGGTAAACCAGATGAAGAAAAAGGTAGAGAGAGAGGGGGAAATATTTCAAGGCACGCAGGACACAAACACACGCACACACACACACACACACACACACTCGAAGAAAGTCAGACGATTGTATATCTATATCTATATAGCCAGTGCTGTATGCAAAATGCAAAAGTTTAGCCAGTAAATCTTTGCAAGTGGCACATAAACTTTGCCAAAGAAACTTTTTTACACTCCTCTCTCTCTCTCTCTCGCTTTCTGTGCAGTGCAGAAATCTAGAAAAAATGATACAGTGCCAAAGAAAAAGTAAACCAAGAAGAGAAGAAAAAATAATAAAATACAGCAAAAAATACAGCCAAAAAATAACAGACTAAACCGAAAAGTATCCAAAAGAAAAACTTTAGCACAAAAGGCGCAAAGTGCAAAAAGCACCAATGGATATTTCCTCTATTTTTTTTATTTTTTTTGTGTTTGCCTTAACACCGCATTAGAAGAGCTCATAAATATTGGAAGCTGTAATTAAATTGCTTCATTTTAGAATTTTGTATTTAAAAAAAAAAATTAAATTTTCTACTGATTGAGTTTTGAGAAAGCGTCAAATAATTTTCGCTTTTTTTCTTTGTTGGCTTCACAATAATTTAGAATCTGTTCTTACTGAATAAGCAACTACTGCATGAAGTATTCGTTTAATGCTGAACTTTGTTATTAAAAAAAAAATTAATAGCTTATCAAAATTGACCCATTTTTTTGGCCAGTAATTTTGCTATTTGCTGTTTAGAATTTTGTATTAAACAAAATTTAATTTTCTATTGATTCAATTTTAAAAAACGCGTAACAACATTTTTCCAATTTTCAATTTTCAAAATTATTTAAAATGAAAATAAATTTTCTAATTATTTGAATTTCAATAAAAAGTAAACAAATTTTCCTATTTTTGTTGAATTTTAAAACAATTTAATATCTGTCATAAAAGTATACGGATTTGCTGTTTGAATAAATTGATTTAGAATCTTCTATTTTAAAAAATAAGGAAACCATTTCAGTTTTAAAAAAAAGTATAACAAAATTTCCCCAATTTTAGTTAGCCTTCAGAATAATCACAGAGGCAATCATAAATTTAGTGCGCTCAATCATCGAGAAAAAAAAAAGAAAAACTTAAATAAACCTCATGTGGCGGCTTTATTGATGCTGCCCCAAAATGCATTGGGAAATGTTTGCTCTACAAAAGTCATTACAGTTACAGAGATGAACAAAAACAAAAAAAAAAAGCCATAACGCATCATAATTGAGCACTACTTCCTCAATGATCTGTCAAATTTGGGCTGCATTGTTTGCTGGATTAATCAGGCCAAAAAGCTGTTGGAAACTCTTCGAATAAGGTGCCGACAATTAGTTGAACAAAATGTGTGTGTGTGTGTGAGTGTGAGTGTGTGTGTGTGTGGTTGTGGTTGTGGGTACTCACTCGAACCTGCTTGATGATCATCATCATCATCGTGGTGGTGGTGATGCCTCAAAGCGCTGTTGCAATTGTCGGCCTATTAAATAACTTCAATTTCCATGCACTTTTCAGCTGCAGCTTTGACCGCTTAACCAACTGACTGACTGACGGACTGACTGAGTGCTCTGCTCTGCTCTGCTTTGCTTTGCTTTGCTTTGCTTTGCCTGTATTGTCATTTGTCCCACTCGTTAAACATTCATTTGTCGAGGGCTTGATGATCTCGAGATCGAGATCGTAATGACAGACGCAGAGACACACCAGAGACCTTGAAGACTTCGGGGCAGATGTGTCGCAAGTCGTTTCTGTTTCTGTTTGTGGCCCTTTTTATACCCGCTACCCATAGGGTAGAAGGGTATTATAACTTTGTGCTGGCAGGAAATGTATGTAACAGGTAGAAGGAGGCATCTCCGACCCTATAAAGTATATATATTCTTGATCAGCGTCAACAGCCGAGACGATCTAGCCATGTCCGTCTGTCCGTCTGTCCGTATGAACACCTAGATCTCAGAGACTATAAGAGATAGAGCTATAATTTTTTTTCGACAGCATTTGTTATGTTTGCACGCAGATCAAGTTTGTTTCAAATTTTTGCCACGCCCACTTCCGCCCCCGCAAATCAAATAGAATCGAATAACAAGCGTAATTTTAAAGCTAGAGCTGCGAATTTTGGTGTATATATTTTTAGTATTTTGCAGTATTATTAATACCGCAATATTTTGCTTTTATTCAAAATGGGTAGCGGGTATCTCACAGTCGAGCACACTCGACTGTAGCTTTCTTACTTGTTTTTTTTTGTTGCTTTTTTGACCGCGTCAGCTCTCGAGGCATTTTGGCTTGGGATTTGGCTTAATTGCGAGCACGTTTGCCCAAAGTGTTGCCACCAATTGCAACTGCAACACTTAATGGGGGCAGCAGCAACCATAGAGTTGCAGTGCTGCAGCAACGCCAACGCTTTTGTTGTTGCTGCTGCCCTGCAGCTTCTTTAAAGTAGCATCCACATTGATGGCAAAATGAATAAAGCACGAAGTGAATCGACGACTAATTCCATAATTGGCCATACTGTTAGCTTGATCGCCTCGTTCAACAACAACAACAACAGCAGCTTCTACTTCGGCTTCAGCTTTATCGATTATTAACCGTCTATAAACTATCTTTAACTGATCGTGGAACAATTTGCATTCGATTTGTAAACTGAATATTTACAGTTGTTGCAACTTATGTTGACAATACACATATTTATTTAATCTTCTTATTATTACATTATTATTTTTTTATACAATCAACGAAGTCATTAAGTATATAAGTAATCTGTAAATTATTTATTTCTAAATTTCAGATTTCATTTGTATTCACAGAGATAAAAACCTTAATTAAGAAGTTGATTGCAAATCTAGATTTAAGATTTATTATCGTTCTTAAAAAAAATCGTGAAAAAAATCTTAAAACAAGATTTTCGATATTATCAATCAATATTAATTGCAGATATTAAGGTTGATTTTAGCAAGTTTTTTTTTTGTGTGGATTTATCAAATGATTAAATATTTACTTTGTAAATCCAAATCAAACATTTGTATATTTAAAATAATATTTCATATGCTTTCATTTCAAATATATTTTCATGTCTATACTAAATATGGTGCAGTATTGCATTTTTTAGCTTAGGTTGTAATTTAATATCAAGTTAGTTAGAAAAAAATAATTTGCAAAGATTCGTACTCGACATTTAACACATCAAACATTTAAGAGATGCTTCAAAAATTATTTGAATTGCAAATAGTTAACGATAAGTGGCAAAAAAGACTTTGCAAACTGTATGCACAAGTATCGCTCTTCAAAAGTGCTGCATGTTGCATATGCAAAAAGATGAAAATCATAATAAAAAATATATATATTTATGCAATTTTTGTTGTGAAGCACTTTTGGCTCTTCATGAGCTGAAATCAGAAACATGATGATGGTTTACATGGCAATCAGAATTTCTTGTTGCACGATTACCCAAACATATGGGGGAGCTACCCCTTCCCCCTTCCTACATCTCCCCCCTCCAGTTCACCACTCAGCAAAGCAACAATGTTAAGCTGCCTAGATAGCTGTGGAGATGGAGACAGAGTTGGAGTTGGAGAAGGGCAAGTGAAGTGCATAAATCGCTTTAGCCAAACACGCGCGTTCGCATAATTTTCAATATCGTGCCAATAAAAAGGAGTTTGCGATGGTTTTCCGTATTTTTTTTTTCGTATATTGCAGTCAGAGCATAGAATGATGTAGTATCAACCAGAGAGAGGGGGAAGTGAAGTGAAGTGGTTGAAATTACATTTAAAATTGAACAGCATACGAGACTCGCAGTTCGCATATTTCGCAGCCACTTCCGGCGGCAATGGCTGACATTAGCACCTCGACTCGACTCGACAAGGTGCAGAAGGGGGAGGAGCAAGAGGCACTTGCCAGGTGGCCAAGGGTTGCGCACACACACACACACACACACACAGTAGTAAAGGGAGGGGGGAGAGATGCTGCAGCAAGATTTATGTGCCATGTGTTTTTATAGCGGAATAAGCTGGCGCTGCTGGAGGCAACGGCAATATGCTAAAAAAAATTTCCCAACGCAATTTTTCATATGCATAAATGTTCCTTTCGATAATATACGTAGCAAATACATAATAAAGACATACATATATATATAAATATACTATGTATAGATATATATTGTGCATTTGCATATGTTTTCTTTTTTTCTATTTCTTTTGTAGCAATCAAAATGTTTTAGTTCAAGACTGCAACATGGCAAATATTCTCCATAGAATTAATTTATTTATTCATATATATATATATATACATAGATGCTGAAGTGTCAGCAGCAGCTTTTACTTGCAGATTTATTGCAGAGTCGAGAACAGGTCTCGAGCCTTAATTGTGCTGATGAAATGATTAATTCTTTTTGTCTATTCTATTCTTAGGCTATTTCATATTCTCTTCTTTGGAATTGCAAATTTATTACGAAGTCAATTCCATGTGGCTGACATTGAATGCTAGTTTTATTTTTAGCAAAACTATTGATGTTCGTTGATTAATTTCGAAACAATACTATTATTACATTTAGTGCAAAACATGCTTCTAATATATTCTCTCGGATATTTCTGAACAAAATTTCGATTTATTTTTAGCAAAACTATTGACTAATGAAATAATTTATTCTATACAATATTATGACGTACATTTTTAATATGAATTCCGAGTTGTTGCCAGTTTTAGTTTCTTAAAAAAGAAGTGTACTTGATATGCTAATAAAATGATTAATTTCTAATTCATTATTTTTTCTATTTCTTTAGAAATAAATTGCATAACATTCTTTGCTTTTTAATATATTACGAAATCAATTCCATTTTGCTTTGCATATCAGCTTTTTCAGCTAAAGCCAAATGTGTATTTAAGAGTTTTTTAATAAATCGAATTTTCATTATTGCTTAAAACAAATATAATCATTATGGACTGAAGTTTCAGTATTTGCTGAAGAAATGATTAATCCAAAGTTTATATATTTTTTTATTTATTAAAAAACATGGTTTTCATACTCTGTTCTTTTTTTTACAACTATTTCAATCAATTTCAATTTGGTGGATTTTATTTCTACAAAAAAATAGTGTTTATATTATTGTACAGCCAAATGAATTTAATATTTACAGATGAAGTGTTTATTTTGTATTCAAATTTATTAAAAATATATATTAAAAATATTGCTAAATAATTTATATATATAAATAGTTACAAATATATACATATTATTATAATAAATACTTTTATTTATTTTAATAAACAACTTTCATATTCTCTTTGTTATTTTAGTATGAAATCATTTCCACATTGCTTTCAATATATTCTTTCACATATTATTTTAAAAATATTTTGTATATCCTTTTTTAAAGCATTTGCCAGCTTTAGATTCATATTTTCACAAAATGCGTCTATTACAGTTTATTTATTTTTTTTCTATAAACTGTCATCTTCATTATTGTGAGTAAAATCATTGATGCTCACGTTTGAAGATTTTCGCATTTTGCCAGAGCTTCAAAGCAAAGGTAGATTTCTATGTGGCACTCATAGTCGATGTCGATGTCGATGTCGTTGTCAACTTGCTGCTGCAGCTTATACAAATCACACAAATCGATGCATTTCAACGGATTGTTGTTCCCATGAGCACGACAACAAATCAATACGAAGCACGCACAATCAGAAGAGGGGAATGGGAGGGGGAGGGGGAGGGGGAGGGGGAGTGGGGGATTGAAGGGACTTTAGTAAAGCTGAGCAACTGGTCCAGTTAAGCAGAGAGCCCGCAGCATTCAATCTGAGCCATTCAATGGGCAAACGCAAAAATGAGAATAACCCAAACAATCAGATTCACTCCCCTTTTGGCTCAAAAAATTTCTTCTATTCTGTTTTTTTTTTTTTTTGTGTTAGTTTGTTTGCAACACTTTTTGCAATGCGATACATAAACATGTTCGCAATTTATGCGCTGGGCCGCCAGTTGGGCAACCGCATTGCCCACCCAAAAAAAACAAGAAGGAAAGCTACAGTCGAGTGTGCTCGACTGCGAGATACCCGCTACCCATTTTGAATAAAAACAAAATATTGCGGTATTATTTTCAATAACTTCTTTCTTTTCTTTAATAACTTCCACAATTTTTATCTGATCGCAACCAAATTTTCAGGAGTCACAAAGACTATAGTTCCTAATGTATATTCCAAAATTCGCGATCCTAGCCTTATTATTACGCTGGTTTTTCGATTTTTTTGATTTGCGGGGGCGGAAGAGGGCGTGGCAAAAATTTAAAGCAAACTTGATCTGCGTGCAAAGATAAAATATGACGTCGAAAAAAAATTATAGCTCTATCTCTTATAGTCTCTGAGATCTAGGTGTTCATTCGGACAGACGGACAGATGGACATGGCTATATCGCCTCTGCTGTTGACGCTGATCAAGAATATATATACTTTATAGGGTCGGAGATGCCTCCTTCTACCTGTTACATACATTTCCTGCCGGTACAAAGTTATAATACCCTTCTACCCTATGGGTAGCGGGTATAAAAACAAGGAATCATGCTGCAGTTTTCCTTCACTCTTTCTCTCCATCTCTTTCTATCCAGCACTTCTTTGTCTGTCTGTGTCGGTTTCTGTGTGTGTTTGGCTGCCCTAGAATTGCGCGGACTGCCAAACTAACTTCAAACTCGCAATATAAACACATAAATCCTGTGCACTGATACACACAGATTCCGTTTGACAGTAGTTGCCTGGCCAAACGTGAGTTGGTGTCGTAGGGGAGGGAAGGGAAGAGTGAAGTAACGACGAGGTTGTAGGTTGAATAGCGCCAGCAGCAACTTTTGCGTACCTCGCACCGACAACAAGCATAAAACTAGCCAGCACAACAGCAACAGCAACAGCAACAACAGAAGCAGCTGCAGCAACATCTACAGCAATAACAACAACATCAGCAGCAACTTCTACAGCAACAACTGCAGCAACTTCTCCCACAACAACAACAACAACAGCAACTTCTATAGCAACAATACCAGAAACAACAGCAGTAACAAAAAAGTGGCCAGCATAGCAACAACAACATCTGCAGCAACTTCTAAAGCAACAGCAGAGTCTCCACCAACAACAACAGCAACAGCAACTTCTGTAGGAACAACAACAACAGCAAAGTCCATAGGAGTAACAGCAACAACACCAGCAACTTCTCCCACAACAACGGCAGCAACAACAGCAGCTTCAAGCAAAACAACTACATCAGCAGCTTTTATAGCAGCAACAGCAACAACTTCTTCCATAACAACAACAACAGCAGCAGCTTCTATAGGAACAATAACAAGAGTAGAAGCAGCAACATCTAGAGCAACAACAACAGCAGCAACTTCTCCCACAACAGAGCAACAATATCAGCAATAGCAACAATATCTGCCGCTACTTCAATCGCAGCAACAGCAACAATATCAGCAATAACAACAACATCGCCAGGAACATCTCTAGCAACAGCAGCAACATCTACACCAGCAACAACAAGAAAAAGTTGCCAGCAACAAAAAAACAATATCTGCAGCAACATCTATAGCAACAACAGCAGCAACTTCTTCCACAACAGCAACAACAACAACAGCAACAAGAATTGCATTCAAAAAATATTATTGGGGCGTTCTTGCGGCTATGGGCGTGTTGGCAGCGGCATTCTGTGGCAATGCAATGCAGAAAATGGGAAAGCGGTCAACGACGACAACAACAACAACAACAGCAACAAGAAAAGTTGCACCTTTTGCGATTTTGGGGCGGGTCGGGAATGTTGCTTTCAAATGATGGAACGCTTAGTTTTTTATGCATGGAACTTGTCGATGGCAAAAGTTGAATTATTTCGAATCGCAGCAAATAGAAGTTGTTGCTGTTGTTGTTGGCAGCAGCAGGAGAAAACGCCAGCTGTTGACCGCAACAGCAATAGCAACAACACCAACAACAGCAGCAGCAACACTTCTCATGCATTATGAATGCGCTTCGAACGAAATGGCGACGATGACGATGAGACGAGGACGAAAAATGATGAGGAAGTTGGACTTGTGTGGCTTAGGTTCGTTGCCAATAGCGAGCAGATTGAGCGGAGGGAGGAAGGGAGGGAGGGAGGTACATAGGTAGAGAGGCAACCACATACAACTGCTTGTGCACGTCGTTGAAGGTGCCACACAAAATGTTGTGCCGCGTGTGGCACATCGGGGCAACCTCTCGCAACTTGTTGTTGATGAACTCGAGTAGATTGCAAGCAAAAGCTCTTAATTAAAGTTATTTCAATAAATTGTCTGCAGCAAAAGTGGTTGCAATATCTCTTTAGCCGACGCTCTAATTGGAGTAAAACAAGCAAGTTGCCTATTTGTTCTTTGCTCTGTGATTTATCCGAATCCGAAGCGAATAACAATATCAATATCTGCAGGGTATCGATATTAATTTTAGTTTATTATATAAGCACGTTTTGTGCTGCCTTTGCAAATACTGTGAGCATTTGATAGCTTCATATAATTATTTGCAACATTTGCTTATGTTTTTGTGCTCGCAAATAAATTTATATCAATTTCATTCAAGTTGATGTGCAAATATTGAATTTCATATTCGTATTCATAAACTAAATAGTTTCAGACATGTGTAAGTGCTGCAAATTTTATTGAAAAAATACATATGCAAAGCGAGCAAAACATGTTTGAATTTAAATTTTATATTAAATAAAAAAATACGAGCAAAACTTTATTTAAATATATAAAAGTTAGCGCTTTCATTTTTGTTACAGGGTGAATATGAATATTCAAGAGCTTAAATCTGACTCATATAATGCAAAATTTCTTTTACAACATTGGATTTCGATTTTAAGATCAGGTATTTAATAAATACAACTTTTATAATAAATATTATTCTTTTGTGCAATTAGATTTATTCTATAATAATAAAAGAATTGTATTGTTCACAATTGCAATTAACTGATTTACTTATTAAAGTAGAAATATAAATTAGATTGAATTATTTTTATATTTCTTTTTCATTATATAAAAAGAACTTTAGTAATTCCTCAAAATTTCGTTAAGATCAGATCAAAAATTGTCGAGGTTATTTAGGAAATACTTTTAAGTGGCAAAAAAATTCCTAATCAGAAATGTACTCAACGGTATATTTTGAGTATAGTTCGGAATATTTCAGTATTTTTAAGGTATATTTTAGATATCTTTCCCCAGTTTTTCTTTTCACATCAAAATAATTTTTGTTTACATTTAAATTGTTAGTTTAAAATTCAACACAAAATGCGATAAGTTAATACCTTTTATAATGAAAAAAAAATAATAGTATAGAAAACATAATAGCAAAAAAAAAATGTAATAATAATAAACTACATGTAGATGCAATTTTGGCGATGCAACCGGCATCGATGACGATGACGATGGCTGCGGCTGTGGCAACTGCAACTGCAACTGTAATCGCATCGCAATCACTAAATCAATGTTGGTATTGAGCATTGTGTGAAAAGGTAGCAAGAGCTGGTGGCAACAACAACAACAACAACACTCTCGGGGGCAGGCCGTCAATTTAGTTACCAAACCGAACATTTCACAATGCAGCCCAAATGTAATTGACGCCGTTTGCTGTTGTTGTTGCTGCTGATGTTGCTGCTGATGTTGTTGCCTCGTTCGGGTTTAGGTCTGGCTTTTTTTTGTATTTTTTTTTTGGAGGGAGGTCGATAGAGTTGCCCTGTGAGACTCACCTTTGGGTTAGAGGGTTGCCCTCGGGGTCCGAGCATCGGCAAATACTACGCTATCATCATTTAAATGCTGATTGTCGTTGCGAAGAGTTGTCGCGATTTTCGCTTTGTGGTTCACTTGCCAAAAGAGGCAACGCCATCGGCAATGCCAGCTTCAAATTGCAGACTGTTGCTGTTGCAACGGCAACATCAATTTGAGCTGCAACTGCAACTGCAACTGCAACTGCAGCATATCGAATGGTTTGGCCAAATTAAAATGGATGCCATAGAAGCGCTAATTTGATGACTTCACCATTGGAGGCAGCAAGCAGCGAGTTACTTGGGGGATGTTGCAACACTGCCTGACACATGGCAACTGCCGCCGCTGTCCAGTTAATTAATGAGGCGCCTTCTGCTGTTGGCCTCTGCGCAACAAACCCTCAAAGGGAGCCAATACCAATTGTGCCAGGGGTTGCCTCAGAGGGCGCTTTACCTTTACCTTTACTTTTACCTTATTTAATGGTTCACCGCCTCATCAGCAGCAGCAGAAGCCGTTCTATAAAATGCACATAATTAAAAGTTATGAGCAGCAGGACCCTAATAACAAATGCCAAACGCATAGGCAAAGGTGTTGCTCAAACGCAAACGCAAACGCGAACGCGGAACAATCAAATTAAATGACCGTTAAATGCACACACACACACAACAACGCATAGATACTTTAATGAGATGCACTTTGGAATGGGGTCAACAAATTAGATACAAAACGAACTCGCGCGGGGGTGTTTCATAAATGCCCTGGCATTTGGTATTCTAATTTATTAAGTTGTCCGAAGGTCTTTGCTCCCTCTATCTCTCTCTCTCCCCCTCTTCCTCTCTCTCTCTCTTTTTCTCTATCTCTCTCTCTCTCTTTTTCTCTCTCTCTTCCTTTCTCTTTTAAGAAGGATTAATTATTTATGAGCCTAGAGCGTTTTTTGGTGCAAACTATGCAGCTAGTTTAAATGTATTTGTAAACGTATCAAAAAGAAACTGGAAACTTCAAATTTATATTTCAATAAAATGATAAAAAAAAAGCATTACGCCTTTGTTATCTATATGAAGAATTAAGCATCTAAATATGCTACAGACATTTTGCAAGGGAACTATGAAAAGTGACAAATACTGACGAAATACTAAAAAATATACCAAAGGTTATATTTGGTATGTTGATATACTCACTTTCTATAAAAGCAAAACAGTGCGGAATTATTATAGAATATATCAAATTAATATACTGTAAAAATACTAACATATACCAATACCTATATTTGGTATATCGATACACTCACTTTCTATAAAAGCAAAACAGTTCGATATATTTTGCATAAAATAAAGAACTGAAAGAATAGCGAATTATCCGGAAGTCTATATTTGGTATATCGATAAAATATTATATATACATATATACTAAATGTGCCAAATTCTCAACCAATCTATCTAGAAACCATAAAGTTATTATACCCTTTTACCCTATGGGTAGCGGGTATAAAAATATACTTACAGCTTTAAATACAATACAATTTTTGCTATTACATAAATTTCCATTTAAATTGAACAAAATATGTTGAAGTTTTCGTAAATAAGTTTATAAATTTGAAAGAGTTATAAATAAAAAGAAAGTAACCAGCTTCAAATATGTTAGGTTACCAATTAAAATTTCGAAATATTCAAAATGAAATATGTCACTTTTGTTTTTAAGTGAGGATCTTTTCTATAAACTAGTAACATTTGAGAAAGTTGTCAACAAAGTAAAAACTTCAAATTCACTTTAACCAAGTAAAAATAAATATATATATGTAAACTTTTCCATATTACGATTTAGCTGAATAATTTCCGATTCTGTTGTACAACAAGTAGTAACAATTTATCGCTGTTGTCTCTTTATTGTTGTGCAATTTCTGGCCGTTGCAAGTAAATAATTTGTTGCTGCTGCTGCTGTGTGTGTATGTAACATATAAGGCTTGTGCAAATGTGCTTTTTGTCATTTTTATGGATTTATCTGCGCCATCAGATGAGAAGCATGTATGTATGCATATCTTATATAACTCTCGATAATAGGCATCATGGCTAATATATTCAGTTAACCTCTCCATAGACCCTGTCAACCTCATGGCGAGTTGCATTGCCTGCGTTGCCGCTGCGAGCTAAGGCGAAGACGAAGACGAGTCGAACAAGCTGAAGATGGTTATGCAGAGATGGGGATCTATGCTTGGCACTCTGCTGAAGAAACTGAATGAACAACTTGTTTGTTTTGAGTTACTCAAATGGAAATAGGAAAAATTGATTTTATTTTTGCAACTTTAGATAAACATTTTGTCATGAAATCTTCGAATTCCCAATAGAGTATTTCATTGCTGACCTTGTCTGTTAGTAAAAATTCTTCATCGAAGTGGATCACTTGATCACTCACTAGTAGTTCACGTGGTCGATCTGTCTGTTGGCTTTTTTTGTGTTGTTCGCCGCTCAATTTGAAAGTGGCCAGAAATAGAAAACAAAGTCATGGCCACCACAATTGCGATAGTTCCCGGGAAAGTGCTACTAATTAGCCATGACCAATTACAAGATGTTAGCCAAGTTGTTAGACAGAGACAGAGTGGGTGATAGAGAGAGAGATGGAGCGCCACTTACAAAAGCTGCTTTACAAAAGTGTCGCGCCAAATGTGTCACAATGAGATGACACTTTTATCGTTTATTATTATTGCTCTTGTGCAGCAAGCAAGCCAGCAAGCGAACACTTGATGCTGGAGCGGAAGTCAAATTGATGTTAAATAAATAATAAGCTGTCTATAATGGATGATATAGGCGTGTGGCCATTTCGATTTTTGCGCGTGACATAAGTGTAGCCAAACAAACATGCGACACATTGTTGCAATGTGGGTGACGAAAGTGCCAACAAAACCAAAAAAAAAAAAAAGCAAATAGAAATTCAAATATTCATTTCGGTTTGTCACATGCGAATTTAGCATTTTTGCTAGAATTACATTTTGATCAAAGTAATATATAATTACTAAGTAAAAAACTGAAATAAGTTGAAGTTATGCATGACAATATTAAATAAAAAAGTTAGAAAGCTAAGTGTGTTCGATTGTAAGATACATTGTACGCATCTTTAATACACCCTATTATTTAAAAAATGAATCAAATTATTGTATAAAATTCCTAAAATATACCAAAGTCTATATTTGGTATATCTAGTATATACAAAGTTGTTAACCAAAGCAATTAAGACTACAGCAGCCGTTTTTTTTTTTAATTTTAGAAATTCTAATTACTGTAAACATTATTATTTTTAAGTACAACAGATTGGGATAGCTGATCTGCTTATACATACTTCCACAACAACACTTTTACAAACATAATTCATTTTGTCTAAGATTTAGTTTAATTTCCAACCGATAAATACGAGCAAATGTTGTAAAAGAAGAGAAAATATAGTTTATCGCCAAAGCATTGACTAAAAAAAAGTAGCAAGCAACTCCAATCGATACATTTTAATATCAATTTTTTAAATCAACACAAAAAATGCATTTAAAATATCAGCGGTTAAACATTTCCTGCAGTCACAAAAAAGAGAAAAAAGTGAACTTTTTAATTTCTTTACGCCATTGCAAACTCGATCTGCATGTGTAAAGTAAATATTTGAATATGCATATTGTGCCTACTTAAGCATTGGGGGTACTTTAAAAAGTGCCAGCCTTACTATATACGAGTATATAGTATGTGTACATTAAGAGATATGTAAATCCAGATTGAAGTGCATTAAGCCGCAGTCAATCAGCGGCGACAATCCGGCTGCCTTTTTGCTGTCCAATGAAAAGTTTAAACTGCCAACCAAAAATGCCGCGCACAAACGAAATCATTTACATTTTTTTTTGTTCACCACGCTTTTCTTCTTGCTCTTCGGCATTTTATTTTATTTTATTTTATTGTTGTTGTTTTTTTTTACACATTTAACATTTTTATTTGTATAAATTCCTTTTCATTGTGACTTTATTTTTTGGTTGTTGTAGTCGTATTTTGTGTGTGTTTATTTTTTAATTTTGTTCTGCCCAAAATAAACTACCCATGAATTTATGCATGCGAGTGAATTCGCAATGTGGAAATTTGTGGCAGTTGCCGCCAAGTTTCCTCTCTCTGTCTCTCTTTCTCATTTTCACCGTTTCAACTCAAATGCAGCAGCAATATCGACCAACAAAAAAAAAAAGAAGAGAGACGAGAGCAAACAATGAAATGCATTGAAAATTGAAAATCAATGAACTGTTATAATAACTTGCCGCAGAGTCAGAAACAAGCATCGAAGGCACACGCACACCTACATACATGCCTGCCTATCTATATATGTAACTGCATATATATATATGTATATGTGCGCGATACGAATGGGCTGAAGCAGCAGGAGCAGAAGCAGAAGCAGAAGCACATTCATAGGTACGTCTATAGCCTTAAATGCATATGGGGGACTCAGAGCAAGTGATAAACTGGGTAGATTCAGCAAAGGCGGCTTAACCAAATACACTGTGAGAAAAACAACAGTGATAAATAGCAAACATTTACCAGAATTTGTGAAAGAAAGAATTTAAGACAAATTTTAATATGCTGTAAAATGTATTTTCTAATTTTGAAATATTTTTAATAGGACTTTCGATTTGTAAATTACAATTTTTATATACAATATTAATTTTTTAATTTTATTTTCAAAACACAGAAGTCAAATATTCATTCTTTTAAAGAAACTTAATCAATATATCAATATAGATATATTATAAATACTATATATCTATGGCACAGTACTAAAAAAAAGCATAGTATATATTACATTTTATTTATTTCCAATTTAAAATTTGAATATATATTAATACTTTTTTTTACGTTACCATTAAAAGAATGTAATCTGTTTTATTTTATTCACAAGGTATTATATATAAATATATAATATAAGCTATAATGTTCTAAAATAAAATGAAATTCACTTTAAAATTTAATGAAATGAATGCCACATTAATAAAAAAAAAAACAAAAACTAAAAACAACTAAATGGATGAATTATTCAGTACTCAATATTTTAAATATCTTATCTATGCATATATATTCTATCATCACTTAAAAATGTAATCTGTTTAAATTGTCCCTTCATGAATAACTTTTTTTTTTTTGTAATTTATAAATCATAATATTTAAAAATTATTTACTTAACCAAATATATTCCAACCAATATATTAACCAAATATATTCCATTTTTAAATATATTCCAACATATGTGCAAACATTCTATTTGTTATTTGTTTTTTTCTTAATTGTATTAATAAAGTTTAACAAATGTTAAAATAATTTGAATAACTTTAAATGAATTGTCTTTTAATCACTCAAATAGTTTTGGAAGTAATGTCAACAACTTCAGAATTTTTTTCAGTGCATTGCATTGAATGATACTCTGAGCTCTTCTCGCAATCTGTCGATGCGGCAGCGCATTGAAGACATTGGTGGCGAGGGGCAGAGATGCTGCAACTAAATGGTTGCAGAATTGAGCTGACTGTCTGTCTCAGTGCAACTGCAACTTGGTGGCAACTCGTGCGTGCAACGCTCTTCATTAAACATATGTAACGCATTTGGGTTACGAGCGGCATCAATCGACCCAAAACTCCCCAACTGAGCGAATGAGAAACTGAGCAACTGAGCAACTGAGACTGCACTGCAAATTGTGTGAGTCGGATGCGGCGATTAAAAATTAAATGTTGTCGTATTAACAAACAAGCTGCATCAGTTGCCCGTTTGCGAGTTTCAGCAGTTGTTGCAGTTGTGCATCTTCGGCCACAAAATTGCACAATGCAACACACAGGAATACAAAAAACAAAAACAAAAAGGAGTGAAAAAAATGAAATAAAGAAGATAAAAATGGAAAATAAAGTGAAAGACTGACGAGCATTGGGGGGCATTGAAGCATTCCATGCTGCTCTGGCTTCGGCTCTGCCACTGACTCTGACTCTGGCTGAGCTGGAAATCCTTTTGTGCATGTAAAATGCATGAGAGACTGGCGTGGCCGGCGTGCCACGTGTGAAATTTATGCACATATGTTGAATCCATTTAAAGCAGCAACAGTAGCAGCAGCAGAAGGACGAACAGCAGAACAGAAGTCGTCGCTTCTCACATCCAATTGAGTGCAGTTGAGTCAGTCGGACTGGGATTGAGGGAGCATTAAGAAGACTCTTGGCTAGGTGATCAAAATTCATGAAAAATCAAGCAAAGCGCGCATAAATTTTCGGACACCGGAACACAAAAAACAAAAAAAAAAAAACTCCAGTGTGCAGAAAGAGAATGAAAAATATGAAAATGAAATTGTTGGAAAATTGCAATGGCAATGGCAATGGCAATGCCAACGACCATGGCAATGGCAAAATGTGGCCAAAATGGACTTGGGATGGGCTTGAGCAAGGAGCAAACATGAAAGTCATCATCATGCCAAGGCTGTGCAAAACGGCAGCAAGTCGACCAGTCAGGACGATCAAGCGAATTAAATGAGTTGGAAAATGCATTCGCCTTGCATGGCTCTTGGGGCATGCGGCTAATGGCCAAGAGTTGCACTTACTGCATAAGCTGTTGCCACAACTGTTTGTTGTTGTTGCTGCTGTTGTTGCCGGGCACTCATTAAGGCTGGCCAAATATGCTGGGCTTCCATTTGGGTGGCATATCATTGATGCTGCCCCCGAGGCTGATGAATGTTATGTTTACCACTCTCTTCTGACTACTCAGACTACACCGAGCTGTCGAGCTCTTGTGTCCCCCATCAATTAACACACTTATTTCTACTAAGCCCATAAAAATCATCTTCTGTTTTCTTCTTTCCGTACTTATGTATGTTTTCTCTGCGAATCTCCATGACCCAAAGGGCCGACGATTGCATCATTAACGTTAAAGTAAATAACTTAAAGAAGCAAAAAAAAAAAAACCTATAATAATAATATTGCATAAACATAAAAATCATGTACAAATCAATAAAGTGTAAAGTCATTTAGTTTGTCTGTTAACTAAGTAAATAAACATGCTCATCAATTTACAACAAAAAATATAAGTAGCAAAAAACTCAATATAAATAATCGAAAACAATTATGATCGCCTCATTGAAACACGCAAATCACAAATAAGCATTGACATACTCAAAGAACTGCGTTGATTGTAATACTATATATCTAACATACAAATATAGCTAGCTAGAAGCCAGCACTCAAGGTGAACGATTCATGACTGCAAATTATTGAACAAAGGGCAGTAGTAGACTTGAAATTGCTTGCATAATAGTTTAACTTATTTAAGTATTTAACATTTTTCCACAATTTAATGAAACGTACTATTTTATTAAAAATCTGAAAGATTTTTAGTTTTAACAGACTGTAAAATTTATAGTTTTTTTCTTATGTTATTCTTTGTCATAAATTATTGAATAAAATGCAGTAAAGTCTGTCTTTTAACTTTAAAGTTTTTATGAATTGTTCATTGCTTTTCTTTTTTTTTATACATTTAACCTTTTTTACAATTTAATAAAATGTTTTTTATTTAAAATATACTTTTGTATCATTAATTTTAACTCGATTGTAAAGCAAATTTTGAATTTTAACAGACTTTAAAATTTATAGTTTCTTAATTGTGTTTTTTTGTTTCAAAAACTATTGATAAAGTGATAGTAAAATCTTTGGCAGACATAATAAAACTTTATACATATTATCAACTAGTACGCAAATTTGTAAAAGTTTTAATTGCTGCCATAATTACTTCACTCATTTATGTATTAATAATTTTTTCACAATTTGATAGCATTCTGTTTTACTATTTAAACAAATTTAACGTAGTTGTTGAAAGCTTTTTAAGTTTAACAGACTGTAACATTTATAGTTATTAAATATAGTGTTTCTCTTATATCTAAACTAACTTTTTTCCATAAATTGAGTTTAAAAATATGTACTAAATGAAATACGTAATTTGGATAATGTAAAAACTCCATTAGCAGTTAGTTTTTGACTGTCATTTGGTATAGTTTTCAGAGTAATTTTGCCTCATTTTCTTTATTAGATAATCACAAATTCAAACATACTAAAATATAGATTAGCTTTTAGGGGTTGCAATTTGAAACAGCTCAATTTTAATAGCATTATAATTTCCAATAGATAATAGTTATATTAATTTTTGTCACTTCTATTTAAATTGTGAGTAACTGATAAGTTTCCAAATAAATTAATCAATTAAAAAGAGCCTGAGTGTGTGCTTGCTTAGATTTGTAGCCACTCGCGATGTAATCTAATTAAATTTGTTTGTTCCCTAGCTAAGAATTTGTCTATTTGATGTCGTGTTTCGGATTGTCGTCGCCCACTTTAATTGGCATGTTTGGTTTTGGGTACAGCTAGAGCCATGTTGTCACTTTCAGTTAACAAGCATTTCATTAGCCTAATTTCAATGGCGAATCGCTGTTTGATTGTTAAGCCAGCCAAAGCTGAAAGCAAAGCCCAAAGCAAACGCTCGACGTTCGTTCGCTCTCTCCATTTCAGCTGCTGACTTAACATTCGCATTACCATAGTCGCCCACAAGTCCTAGAACATTCCCCGCTTTCCCCTCGCACCCCCATCCACGGCACTCAGTATGCTTCGCTTTTCGTCATTTGCTAAGCAAACAGAAACGACAGCGACAGCGACAACGCCAACGACAGCAACATTCGCCCCAAAAATGGATGGTCAACTGTCACACGCGACGTATGCGCAATATTACGTATTCTGTTTTTTCTTTTTTCTCGTCTGCTTCTTCTCTTATGCTTTAACTCCCATTTAATGTTGCCAGCACAGCTCTCTCTCTCGCACATTGCCCTGCATCTGCAGAGCTTTAGAAGGTTACCCAGTGACCAGAATCTGCTGTCGTCTCGAGGCGATAAAATTCATTGCATCCCCAGCTCAATATTGCTATGTCTCGGTCTCGCTCTCGGTCTCGGTCTCGTTGCAGCTCAGCCATATGAAGCTATTACTGCTATTTTCGGTTTAATGGTGAAATGAAAGGATGAAAAAGAGAACAGACATAAAGGCAGCGTTGCATGCGTTGCTGTGAAAACTGATTAAGCTCGAAGGTAAAAGAAAATGAAAATGTTGAAAATATTTAAAGGAAATATAAAATATAAATGAAGTTCTATGTTTATGTTTATTAAATGCTGACTTGCTGTGAGAGCATAAATGTTACTACAAAAACTACATTGTGTGATAAGTAAATAATGTATATTACAATATGATTAATATAAATATCAATTCGCACATATTTATCAAGCCTTTATTTAAGCTGAAATTGCTATTAGTTAATATAAGAAAGAGCAAATCACATTAGTCATAAAACTTGTTATATATTCACTTCTTATTTTCAATTGTCAATACAATTATTCTATAAAAAGTAATTCCTGGTAATTAGAACTCACTCTATTTAGCGAATATTAAATATTTTAAACTTTTCTATACCATTTTAGCAAACACAATTATTGAAAACAAATTCACGTTATTATTTAGCAAACATTATTATTCAAAAATTATATCAAAAATAGAAGTTCTCCTTCTACATCGAATACTATGTTGAATTTATTTATGCAACTAAATAACAAGCAAACACCAAATACATTTTTCCAATACTTGCATCATTAATTTTGAAACTCATTTCATGCCATGAAGACATTCAATTGTTTGTGCTGCACTCTAATTGCTGCCGATTGTTTATGCAATTGCTGCAGAGGCACAGAGCAATGGCTGGTGGTCTGGAAACAGCAACAACAGGATCAATGTCAGTGGCAGGAACAGCCAAAGAAGCTGCCATGGCCAGCTGTTGATTGTGGTAAAGCGTTTCGATTTGTTCTTTCAATTGCACCTGTTGCGTTGGCTGCGGCTGCTGCTGTTGCTCAGCAACATTGGACGGTTGCTGCTCCGATTCCATTGGTACATCCATCGCGGCAGCAATTGACATTTCTTGTGTCATTGCGAGTTCGCCAGCTGGGCAACGCGATAATCTTTGCGGGCTTAGGCTTGTCCGTTGCATTGATCTCAGTTGTTGCTGCTGTTGCTGTTGCTGCTGTTGCTGTTGCTGCTCCCGCAATTGATTGTGGCAAACGTCGCGCAATCGTAGCATCGATTGACCCAACTTAAGCAGCTCCGTTTGATTGCCAGCAATCAGTTTGTGCGTATCGAAATACCAAGCCATATTCAACTTTCCAAACGCGCCCTGCAACAGCATATAATTGTGCATTGCATGGCATTCATTGGCCGGCCGATTCATAATCAGCACACTCGCAATGGAGCCGGGCATTACTTTGGCCATCAGACGACACCAGACAACACCATTGGCCAGATCCTGAAGTCCATTCCAGCGCGGACTTGACACCGATTTGCGTATCCATTGCAGCAGTTTTGTTGTCTCATTGCCAGCTGAAGGTAATCAAAATTTAGTAACAAAAAGTTCATATTTCGTTTATCAACTTACATTGCTGCATGTTGTAAGAAAATGCTGTGAATTTATTGTGCTAACAAGCTTATGGAAATGTGTGGCATACTCAGTTTCTACACTGAAAAAAAAAGAAGAAGGGAAATCATGAACAAATGAATTGAAGAACAAATTCATTAAACTTAAATATGCCAACTTCTTAAAATACAATCAAAACTACTAGATTTAGTTCTGAGTGTTTTTATTCATAGCTCAGTTGTTTGAGCTGTCGTAAAACATTCTTCATTGCAGTCTTAAAGGAAGAGATCCTTGATTCTAGAAGTATTTTGTTAGGGGTAGAGTAATCAAAATACAACTGAATAACTGAATGCGTGTTAAATAAATAAACAGTAAAAAAAAACAATAGATATACTTTTATACTTTTTAACTTTTTATAAGTTTTTTCGTTTTTAAAGTCTGTCTTTTTATTAGTAAAAACTTTGGTTTTACTTCAAATGTTTTTGTAATCAAGATGTGTTTTTTTAACATTAAGATTTTCATGTTCTTGACACACTTTTTGAGCAAAACTCTTAGTACTAAGAATAAAATCTTGATTTTCAAACATTTTTCTTTTTCTTTTCTCACCCTCTGCCTGTTGTCTGTCCATTCTTGGCACTTTGTATGGCCATTTAACACTTAACACATTGATTTGGCAAGCAGCCAATTGGCTCAATGGTCACTTCAGGTAATTACAGGGGGGCCAATTTGTCGTTGGACGGACAGTAAATGTTCTTTTTATAAATCAAAGCAAACATATTTCGAATAGGAATTTTGCTTCATTTAAGTGTTGCTTACTTCGAATTTTCGCTGCTGTCCATCGCAACTCTTTATTCAATCAGAGCCAAAAAACAAAAGGTAAGAAATTTGTGTGGAGAATGTGTGCTTGTCTCTTAGGATACTCTTTTGCTTTGTGCTCTGTGCTTTCGCTGTCCGTTGGTCAAGGCGACTCCTACTCCTACTCCTACTCCTCCTACTCCTCTTTATCCTCCTCTTATTCCTCCTCCTCTTCCTCTTACTTCTCCTCCTCCTCCTCCTTCTTCTTCCACCAAAACATTTTCTCATTCCTCGCAGTGCCATTTGCAGGCAGCATGCAAATGAATTTTGCCCAGAATACGGCACGTGCTGCTTTTATTCTCTTCTTTTTTTTTTGAATATATATATATATATATGTATTTTTTTTTGGCGAGGCAGCAACGAACAGTTGGCAAACGGCGTCACCTTAATGCGGCCATTTCATTTGGCCAGCAGCAAAAGTAGAAGTAGTTGGACGCCATCCTGTTGCAGGATGTGACGCAGTTCTACATACACACACACACACACACACTTACACACACATAAATAAAATGCAAACAATGCTTGTTTCATTTGCGTAATAAAATATTTATACAGGTATTTAGTTAGCTGGACTGAAAAATAAAGCGCACAAGGAGCACGCAAAAAAAAAACACCAGCAGCAAGACCAACGACCAAAATTAAGCAAAATACCCATCCAACAAAAAAAAAAAAGAAGATACACAAAAAATGTATCAAAAATAGAAGGTAAATTAAATACGCCAAAAGAAAAGATGAAAAATAAAATGTGAAAAGCCCATCGCATCGCTTTGCGCTTTAATATGAAAACCGAGCCGAACTCTTTTTTTTTTTTGGCCTGGCCATTGTTTTTTGGGGCTCGCAAAATGAACAGTGTCTAGACGTCATTTCTCAGCCAAGAGTCGAGAGTCGAGCATCAGACAAGTGCTCTCTACTGTCTCTACTCCGGCTGTCCAACAAATATCCTTATCTCTGTCACCCTGCGCGATATGTTAGATAAATCAGCACGTTCTGCGATTTAACCGTGGAGGTTGAGCTACAGAAATTCGAGCATGACATGGATATTGCTTTCATTTATCATCGTCCGACCATCTTTAGAGAACGGGGGGCCAAAACATTGACCATTGAATTGAAAACAAGACATGCAACACACACACAACTGCTTTTTCATTATTATTTATTGTCTGCCAGTTTATTGCTATCAAATACAACTTTACTCATTATTGTATTATTATTCTTATTAATAAAAATGTTTGTAAAATACATTTTTGCATATGCTAGATATTAAATTTAAAATAATGTTGTATTTTACAGTTCATATTCATTATAAATACTATGTTTCCCCTCTTCTTTCCTCGCCTTTTCTAAGCTGTACTCAAAAATAGCATTTTAATCAAAATTTGACTGATTTTCAAAATTTTAACAAACTTTTTAAACAATTGTAAATGTTGCATATTTTAAAATAATTTTTATTTAATGTTCGTTAGAAGCAATTTTTCGTTTTTGTAGGTCACCGCATTCTCCTTATCTTAACGCAATTAAAAAGTTTACGGAGAAGGAAATCAATATGAAGTCAAGAAAATAATAACTATAGATTTTAAACTTGCTTGAACGAGGTTTAAAGAAATTCAAGATAGGTTATATGAAGTTATTAATTATAAATCAGGCAGTACTCATTGCTGAACCACAAACTAAGAATTTAAATAAAAACAAATTACTTTCTCATTTAAAAATAAAAACCCTAAGTGAGTGACCAAGAAAAATGTACCTTATTTTGAGTAACTTTGTATAATCTTTTGGATATTATATGTAAAATATCATTAAATGCCAAATGTTTTTGCATGTCAACTATATTTCAATTATTATTAAAATAATTAATGTTAAACAAATCTGAAGTGTAATATTTTATTTATTTTTATATAATGTTAACTAACCTAAGACCGTATATCTCTTTTGTCTATATATTTTTATGACACTTCAACTAATTTTCTATTATATTTAAAAAATTTGTGCGGTTCTGCCTTCAGTTATTATGTAAATTCTTAAAGTAAAATTCTGTGTTTTAGTCTTTAAAATATTCGAAAGCTAAAATGAGTTTAAAAGCCTCTTTTGACTAAGATCCTTGGACTTTGCTGTTTGTTCGCTGGCTAATTTGCATTTGTTGCCCACTGTTCCGAAAGGTACAAAGCAATACTTTCATATATATTTCGCAAAGTTTTTGGATGCTAGACACAAAAAACAAAAAAAAAAAAACAAAATGCGCCAGTTTGAGCTGCAGTCAAGTTGTTCACTATGGCCATGGAAGAAGCTTGTGGTTGCAACAACGACGACGACGACGACGCCGGCGACTGACTGTAACGTGCTTTATCGCAGAGACGTTAATTAATCTGTGACGCCTCCAACGTGATTGTTGCGGCTGCTGCATCTTCGTGCAGGTCGAATTGCTGGCATGCCCCCGATCCCGATGCCGATGCTTGCCCCCTGATGACAGGCAAGTCGTTGTTGTTGTTGCTGTTGAGCGAGGCTGTAAACATTTTTAACACGTTTTTACGAAACGGAAATTCTTCTAATATTTTTACATAATTTTATGTGCGGCAAACAAAAGAGAGCTGAAGCTAAGAGTGTGAGTGAAAGGGCGAGCCAGAGACGACCACGACCGCAATGACAATTAACAAAATAAACACAATGTAGCAAAAAAAAAGAGAAGGAAAAAAAATAAATAAAAAAAGAGCGACACATTGTGAGTGAGTTGTAGGCAGTTGAGAGGTGGATGAGGGATGCCTTGGGTGGGGTGGCAGGGTGGCAGGGTGGCTAAGTGGCATGAGTCTGGGTGGCTGGGTGGCATGTTTTGGGGGCACTCACTTGCCGTGGCACACAAAAACAGCGCTTTTTAATGTGCGGTCAACAGTCAGGCAATGTCTAAATTTGAAATGTCAGCGTTGTCAACGGCAATTTAGTCGACAACGACGACAACAACAAGCTGCAACATTTTGTTGCACAATGTTTTCTGCTGCTTTTGTTGACAACAATTACACTTGTACACAAATAATGCACAATACATAATAATAATTACGAAAAGCTTTCAAATGCGCTTTGTTTTAAATGTTTTCGCGTCGCGCATTTTGCCGCCACATTTTTTGGGGGGGCCTTGGCATAAGCACGAAACATGCGGCACGCGGCCTGAGGCATGCGGCACGCGGCATCCAGCCGTACAACAACAACTTGATGCATAGCCCATGATGTTTGCCCAATACACCACTCGTAAGTACTGTTGTCTGGTAACCTTTGACCTCCCGTTCCCTCCGCCATTCAAGGGTCGTGCATTGTGCAATTCTCTCTCTGACTAAGCACAATCTTTGCCAAAGTACTTTACACTTTATTTTCAACACTATCAATAAATAACTTTATAGCATAAGTTTATTTTTGAGCTTTTTTTTGTTTGTCTTGAAACCTTGACCACTTGCTGGCCATCAACATTTTTTTTCTGTTTAACGCGCTTTTTTTTATGATTTTAGATTCTTTGACAAAATTTAATAATCATTGAGGAGACACTAACACACACAAAAAAAAAATGAAGTAAAAACGAAACTAAACAAATGATCTTTGACAAGGCTTCCATGACAAATTGAGCTTTGGCACTCTGCTCTTAGGCTAAGCAACTCGATTTTTGTGTTGCTGCTGCTGCTTTTGCGAATACCCTGTAAATAAAGTTTCCATACCTATGATTTAAAGGCCTGGCTGTATTTGTTAAAGCTAAAGCAGTACAATTTCACAATAGTAGACAATTATTTATATAAAAGTTATTGTCTTTATCAAATAGTTGAGTTCACTTTAAATCACACTTAATAAACAAGTGAACAGTGCTGCTTCTGTTGCAAATACCTTGCAAAGTCAGTTCCTAGTTCAGTTTGAAATATATTCGTTTGCATATAGTTTGAGGCTCTTTAATTCAACTAAGGCAATCCGTCTGTCCATCGGCTTGATTGCATATATTTCTGTAACTGTTGAAACTATAGCCACAATATTTTACAATGATACAAATCGATTAACAAACTAACTTATCCTGACTGAATTTCATAAGTTATAACTTTAATAATTAGTTTGTATTTTTTCTAAGATATGCTTATGTCTACGACTTTTTGAGTTTTTATTATTACCTAGTTCGAAATCACTATTAAATTTATAGAAATATAAATCCATTTTATTAATACATTCTTAATTTAAAATTTTTTTAAGATTTACACTTTTTAATTTAATATGCTTAGCCAATTTCACATCATTAAAGTAATTTTTTAAATTAATAAATATATTTTTATTTTCAAATTATATTTTGTATCTTTTATATAATTTTTAAATATTATTTATTGTATTTTTGGCGTCTGTAATTTAGTATGTTACGTTCTTAGCTAATTTCAAATTATATTTCATATCTTTTATTTAATTTTTATATATTATTTATTGTATATTTAGCGTCTTCAATTTATTATTTTACGTTCTTAGCTAATTTCAAATCTTAAAAATTAGTTTTTATATAGCAAAATGATATTCAGTTCATAACTTATACATATTTCTTAGATTACCGCCTTTAATATAATAATCCAATCCATAAGATTCTTTCAGTTATATCGCTGCTTAACTTTAAACAAAAATCTATTTTTTTATATAAATAAACAATTAATCTCTTAAACTCACTGAAACTTAAAGCCTTGCACACACATTTCTTAAAGCTGTCTCATTTTTATCGCACGCACTCAAACGCTCGCTTTTTTTGGAGTAGCTTCATTTCTATGCAAGATGTCACACACACACAGAGCAACAGAGACGCCAGCTGAAAACCAAACATAGATAAAACCCAAAAAAAATAAAAATGTAAAAAAAATATTGTCAACGCGAATTAGTGACACATTTTCGAATTCGATATAAATGTTTTTATGGATTACTCGAGGAGACTCAGCGAAGCGCATAGAGCAAGTAATACTTGTATATATACTATATAGTATATATGCTTGTATGTCGTCGTCGTCGTCGTCTTCTTCATCGTCGTCAGGCTGGTAGCTACATTGATAGTAATTGCGAGCAGCATGCACAATTGCAGTCGCTTGGAGCTTACTAAAAACGAGACGCGTAATAAATCCATAATCCAAGGCGACAATTTGAATCATTGCACTGTAAATGCAATGGCATAGTATGTGTGTGTGTAGAGTAGTGTGTGTGTGTGTGTGACAGTTCGTAGTGCAAAGGTCTCGTGTCGAGGAGGCAAACGCTTGACAGGCAAAGGCGTTGTCACAGCTGCAGCAACTGCGACTGCAGCTTCAGTTTCAGCTTCAGTTTCAGTTTCCAGCTCACAGCTTCGCATCCAAAGACAAGACAGTCCCAGTTTGCAGTCACAGTTGTTTTCCCGCTGCTTGCTGCCGGGTTCACTCCCTTTTCTTTCTTTTTTGTTTTATTGCATTTCACTTTACTGTTGTTTTTGTTTTTTTTTTTGTGTTGTGCACACAGCTCCCGACGCCAAATTCATTTGGCTCCCAACCCATCGAAAAAGGCTGCTACCCCCCCCTATTTGCCCCCTTTTTGCCCTGTTTGCCAGTCTGCCAGTTGCCGCTGTCAGGCATGTGAAAATTGCATTTTATGCTGCGCGCTCCGCTGCCAGTTGCTGCCACTTGCTGCCTCCCAAATCTTGCCAAGCCTGTCACAGTGAAGCCGCGCTTCCGCTGCATCCTTAGGCAGAGGGCATCTCTGCTGCTGCTGCTGCTGCTGCTGCTGCTGTGTGTTTGCCTTTGCCTTGGCAGTTAAAATAATCATAATAAAAACAAAATCCAGCGCACAAATGCGCCACAGACGAAGACGATGGCGATGGCAAAGACGAAGACGAACTCGGCAAATAGGATTGGGAATAAGATGGCCAAAGCGAACAAGCGAAAGCACATTAAAGTGCAACAACAATGAATGTCAACATTTACGAGTGCACTTTGCTCAAGCTCCCGACTCAGACACAAAACAGGACAACAGCTCTTCCTCTTCCTCAGCTTGGACATCGGATATGGGCAATATATATATGTATGTGTATATGTAGGAATGCCTCACGGCTCGGCTTAGTTATCTTGATTCGCAGTCAAAGCAATCCATTTAATTTGCCCCTTAATGAAGTCTTGGCCAACTTACAGCAGCTCTCGAAACTGACGCCATTCGATTTATGGGCCAACTCTTTTCCATTGGCATCGGGATTTTCATGTTCCAGTTGCTTGGCAGCCCAATAGAAAATTCTGCACTTCCTTGAAGTTAATTTTCCAAAAATTGCCTGTTTGCGGTGCCTCTTTACTGGCCAGCCGTTATCATCGTATCAACATTGCCAACCAACTAACCAACTAACTTACTCTCTCACTCTCTGTTAGCCAACTTATTTGTGGGCCAAAAGTTGTCGTTAAAGTGCTTTCTTGACCGAACGTTTAACACTTGAAGTGTTCTAAGGGTTTTGTTATCATAGCACAAGAAAAAATTTAACTTAATAAATATTCTACATTATTAATGCAAATTTACATACAGCATTAAAAAATTGTTTAAGTAATTGAATGAAATATATATATTGGATATAAATGAGATTGTATTTCATAGAGATATTTTATGCTGTGAAACAGTTGTTGAACAAGTACTTTAAAAATAAATTGCATAAAATGCATAGTAATAATTTTATTGGCTTAAGAAGTAGCAGGTATATATTATTATTATTATATTAGTTATTATTAGGATAATGTCGCATACCAGCTTTGTCTGTGTAGGAGTCGATTTTAATTGTTATTTTTAACAAAATGTTCTAAAAATGTTGTTCGATATTTTGTGTATAGATTGCGTTCAATTAATTGACAATATTATTATTGGAACAATAAACAGTTCCTAGCCTAGGCCTATGACACGTAACTTAGCTGTGAACAAAAAGCATTTTAACAGAGAGAGATTTAATTTAAGTTTAAACTAACAATGACAACAATGATATTTATAATGTTAATTTATAAATAACGCTGGCAATATTATAGAAATATTCTATGAAACTCTTCAATGACATTTTTAACAAGTATTTCTTTACAAAATCTAGTATCAAGAAACGAAAGGAAAATAGAAGCTAGTTTTGTAAGTTTTCCGAAACTATTGATTGACTCCGCTTGTCGCTGCAAATCGAAATGCTACCCGTAAATCCCTAAGCAATCTTGCCCAAAATAAACTAACACCAACAGCAGCACGTACTACAACACACACACACACACACACACACACGAATATGGAATATGGTGGAATAGTTAGATGAGGTGAAGCAAAGAGAGTCAGGTTAGCAACCTGTATGCAATGCAATATTGAAATGGCTGCTGCTGCTGTTGTGGCTGCAGTTGCTAAAGCCGAGTTCGCCTAATTATGCGGTGTTGCCCAAAACACACACACGCATAATACATGGAGATTGGATGAGGGAGGAGAACCTCTTCACCCTCCGCCTGGGTTGAGGCGGGTCTAGCTCCAAAACTCAGTTAATGTTCGAGGCCTGTTGTAGGCAGAGAATCTTAAATAAGTAATGACCAGTGATGTCAATCATGCGCTGCTGCTTCGGCTGCTGCAGTTGCTGGTGTGATTACGTTTTTGGTCAAATGTATGTGTATGACCATTGAGCATTTGACCCCTTTGCTTGTGCTGGTCAAAGTTCAATGTGCATTGTGGCATAGGCATTGTGAAGGCTGATTTTTGACCACTTTAGCCAGTGACACGAACGATATGTGTCAATCAGCAAAACGAGGCCGAGTTTCGTACACGAATTTTCGTTTGCCATGAAATGCGAGGCAAATGTTTGGCAAAATGTTTCAACTAATTCCTCGTTGCATTAATTAAATGAGTTGCTTTGCTTTTCACACACACACATACACATTTGTACGTTTGAATCTGATTCGTGTGCAACGTGCAGCATGAATGCGTGCAATCCTGCAACCTGCAGCAACCTGCAGCAACTTGCTGCAACATGTACGTTGTGCATTGGCATTGATTGAGTTCAAAATGCAAATATTGAAAAATGGCACAAAACACAAATGCAAAAATGTATTTTTTCAAAAATTTTTAAAGCCAGTGCCAATGGCAGCAAAAGCGAAGGATGCAAACTGAGAATGATGTGAGCATAGTGAGAGAGGGAGAGACGTTGATCGAAATTGAATTGTACACAGAAAAATACGTGCAACTTGTGTGTGCTGCACAATTGATTTGGGTAAATGCAACTTTTGAACAGCTAAATTTAACCCAAAAAGCTTTCATATTTGTCTGAATATTTTTGTTAATGTTTTCAAGAGGTCGATTTATTAAAGACTTTCTATTTTCATGAAATGTGCTATTTTTAAAGATTATGTTGAATTTTTTTAAATAATATTAAAATAGAACGGTCAGCAGGTGAGACAAGCAAATAAAATCACTCGAAACTTAGTTATGCAATTTTTGTTGTTGATCACTTTAAGCCAAGTTTGCAGGTGAAATACCAGGCGAACATAAATCAGCAGTAGGCTGAAATACAGCAAGTCACTTGCATAATAAGTAGCGCCATCTATGGTTCATTTTTTACAATGTCGATTTAAATAGGCGCGCCCTTAAAGTATGCTACAAAATATGATAAGTTTTTGCAGGGGCTTTCGCGTGCCAAATTTAAAATTTAAATTTTACATGTTTTTTTTTATTTAACTTCTTAATTTCTTATTACTGTGATTACTGATAATGCTTTGGCATTTTTATATAATATATTGTTTCTTTACAAACTATTGAGTTTCAACTTTAGAGAGTGACTTTAAAGTAGTGCACTCGTTTGTAGCCTTTAAGCAACCACACACAGAGACCATGTTAGATGGACCCACACGTGTCTCCCTATTGCTCTTTGCCGCAAATGGAAAAGCACTTTCTCACTTAGTGAATGCGTGTGACCGTGTGTGTGTGTGTGTGTGTGTGTGCGTTTGTGTGTGTTAACCAAAATCAAGCCGACTATTTTGCATACGCAAATAAAAATAAATAAATTGAAATACATGCCATCCAAGCGCAACCCAACACACAGCTCCCCTCCTCGCTCCCCTTTCCAGCATTATATGTATATATAGTATATGTGTATAACACGCATGTAAATCGTTGCTTTACACACACAAAATGCCACCTGTGGGGCCCGCCTCCAGCTGCAGCCCCCAAAAACACCAACACCAGCAGCTCTCTGGCTGTCTGGGGTGTTGTTTGCCAGCTTACAGGTAAATTTGCTTTTTCTCCACGTCGTTTTCCTGTTTTTTTTTTTTTTTTGTTTGGTAGAAGGTTGTGCTGTATGTTGCTCGCTACTGTCAATTGTTGAAATGCGTGGTCCGCTTTTCCTTTTTCCATTTTTCGCCACCACCACCCCGATTCTCACTCTCTTTCGCTCACTCAACGCACATTGTCTGCTCAACTATTTTGCATATTTTCCGATTTTTAGCAAAGCTAAAATGGGCATCGTTTGTACTTCACTTGATGCCATACACAGGAGTATTCATCGTGTTGATTTTTTTTTTGGCTCGTTTCAGGAAAAGCAGCGAACAGAAATTGCACATCTCAAATAAATAGATATTTCCCTGGAGCAATTAAAATTATAAACAGCGAGCATTTGCAACTAGTTGGAGTTTTTTTTGTTTGTCTTGAAAGAAACGTAGCTTTAATTATTAAACATTTAAATAAACATCAAGATAATAAAAAGTATATTTTTGGTTTAAAATGTAAAGTGTAATTGTAACATAAAATACAAAAGTGTTGAATAAAAAAGTTTGCACTTTTAAATACTAAATACTGTAGACAATTTAATCATGACATAAATAACAACTTGAACAATTATCAAGCATAATTCAGTCAACTTTAAATATTCCCAGCACGCAACTGATGACACACATAAATCTGTCAAAACAAAAAAAAGAAAAACAAAAAGAAAAACATAGTCGTAAGCATTATACATAGAAAAACCTGAGCGTACGCAACGAAATTTGGTTTGTTGCCTGGCCTTGGGCCCATAAAAATGGCTAATCGATTTAAGTGTTTTAATCAATGCCGAGGCAGGTTTTTCTTTATGGATGGGAACGCAATTACAACTAATTTACTGCCGCCCCCCGCATATGCAATAAAATGAAATTAAATGCCATAAATCAATGCCAAATATTTCGGCTAGCTTCGGCTTCTGCTCTTTCCCCAAAACAAAACCCAAAAGCGCTGTTCATATTTACGACACACACACACACAGACACACAAACTCGCACACACATAATTGTGCCTTGACCTTTGACCAGCTGCTTGTGTGAAGGAGGCTTTTGATGGTCGATTGAGGACACTTTTGAAGGCACAAAAGGCCTTGTTGATTATTAGATTATCACAAGCGCTCGAATTGAAATGCTTTTTGTACTTAAGTGCTGCAAATGTATAATGCCTTTGCAATGATCTTATATAAATGCCGATTAAAGCATTGGACAGGTGACAGGATTCAAAGCAAGCGGCCAAAGTTAAAGCAACAAAAAAGCAATCCAATCAAATGCCAGCAAAAGTGGTCAACGTCTTGTGGGTGAACCGTGGCCGATTGGCGCCAGTCGAACAATGGTATGCAATAATTGGAGGAGAGGGCCAACACACACACACACACACACACACATACACACGACGGAAATCACCTGATCTGAAGGCTACTTCGAATCGAGTCGAGTCCAGTCCAGTTCGGTGGCAGCAGCAAAAATAGTCACAATAAAATGCCAACTGCCAATAAACGTCAATAAATCAAACAATTGTGCTGGGGCCAAGTTGTGTGACGGCGTGCGCCAAATAAGTCAAGTCAAAAAAACAAAAAAAAAATAACAGCCAAAAGCTAAAAACCAATGGAGCCAAAGTATTCGAATTGGCCACAAAAACAAGCAGCGATAGCAGCAACAATAGCAAAGCAAAACAACAACAAAGACAAACAGTCAGGACATGTTTTCATTGAATGTGGCTCTTATAGTTATCGCAGTTATGCTGCCAAATGTAATTACTTCACTTCTCTTCCTTTTAAAAGTTCTACTTAGAATCACCTGAAAAATTCCTGCTTATTGATATATTATATATTTTTTTGTATTTTGTAGCTATAAAAGTGTAATGAATATGTGTATGTAATTAACATGCAAGAAATTATTTAAATTTCAATTAAAAGTATTTGGTATAACTACAAATTATTATTATTATCATTGTTAATAGCTACTGCAAGCTAGTATGTAAAATCTGAACAGATGATAAAAATAAATTAGCAAAATATGCCAAAAATATACGAAGAGACAAACAAATTCTAGATCGGAAAAACGATTGGAAGTCTTGGCTTCAGTTATTTTCGATCTAAAAGAAAAATAAGAAATAAGATGAAATAAGATTTTAAGGTTGACAAAATCTTATATTAAAATTCTAGTGCAAAATGTGCTTTTTATTATTTTAAGAGTTCGATTTTGTTTTAGGAATATTTTATTCTTGATTAAAAAGAAAATTGAAAGCCAAAGGCTACATTTGGTATACTATATTTAAAGTAAGCAAGTTTCTGATTAAAATAATATTGTTTAGATCGACAGATCTTAAATTCTTGAATTTTGGTCTTGTTTCTTTTCGCCACCTAAATCGTTTTTCAGTTTCTTAATTTTTAGACCAATAAAAAATATTAAACATCATTACAATAGGCAAATTAATTGGTAAGGTAATATCAGTATTTGACAAATTACTAAATAAAATAAAATATTCAACGATTTTCCTTTAAATAAATGCAAATGAAATATTTTTATTAAATTTCCCAAATATTATAAACCGAGCAATTTGAAACCTTATACTAATTATCGCTAATTTGGTTTATGTCCAAAAGATTTGTAACAAAAAGGTAAAATAATTTGTCAATATTTTCTATACAAAAAACGTGAAAGGAAAAACTTGTATGTTTGTAAATGATTACAATTATTAAATAAATCATGCAATTATTTATTTATTTAAGGAACATTAACCATTTTGTGGCTTTGCGATTGGACAATGAATTTAAAAACAACAATTTGGATATTCATAAATTTGAATATTGGGCAAAAAAAAAGATGGGAATGTGAAAGGCGAAACTATTTGGTATTCATTATTATGACTAGGAATTTGGTTGCCGTCGTTTGGATCAGCAGATTGCGCCAAACTATAACTATAACTATAATATATATGTTTAAATTGTGTGTATGTTTGCACTTAACTAGTTTTGTGTGCATGTGTTTATGTGTATTATTAACTCATTAACTTATTCAATTAAATTTAAATTTGTGTGGTGTTTTTTATGCGCTGTTTGCTGTAGTTGCTGTAGAGATTTGGTTTAATTGTTTCGGTTTGGGGCTTAAATTATTCTCCCACCCCGCCTAACGTGTGTAGATGGGTTTGATCAAGGAGCCCTGCTTGGACATTGTATCCTCGTGCAGTTGATACTGAAGCACATAGGCGCTCTCCATGCGCAGGCCATCGCGTAATTTGCCACCAATCTCCAAGGCAGCCTCCTCATTATTCCCATTCGCAGTCCAAATTGAGATCTTATTGTTCTTCTTGCGTATGTTGACAACGGCGCCGCACAGCTCATCTGAATGATCACAGCTCTCGCCGATGAGCACGAGCATTGTGTCCAGCCAGAAATTATCCAAATCATTCTTATTGGTCTTATTGAGTGTGATCACCCAACGGCCGCCCTTCACATTCGCCTCATCCTCCCACATCGGACGTATGCCCTTCTTGAACAGACAATAGTCGCTGCCCATTTTGATCTCCGACGGTGTCTTGATGTGATTGATTAGGCTCCAAAAGTTCTCCACCGTCTTGAAGCTGGTCACCTCGTGCAGCATCTCCTCCCAGGTCTTGGTGCGATCCGTCTCCAAATACCACAGCGTCCACTCGTTGTGCAACGGATGATGCGGCTCCTTTTGCACCGATTGCACACTCTCATCGCTGTCCTCATTGCTCTTGTCCTCCTGCTCATCTGCACTGAGATCGCTGGCCAACTGCTCAACTGCGACCGCCAACTCCCTGGGAGAGCGGGGAGAACGGGGAGAACTGGCACTGGTGGAGCTGCCACTGCGGTCAGATTCGTTGGTCTTCTCGGCGGTGGCAGAAGCAGAGCCGGTGCAGCTTTGGACCGGCGCTGTGGAGAAGTCATCGTTGTTGGAGCACGATTTGAACATTGTCATGGGATTTGCAAAGTTCTTCATCTTGTAAAAGTTCGACATTCGCACTCAAAGAAAAACAATCGACTGCGATAGGAAAGCACATTAAGAATTGAAAAAAAAAAACATTATATGTATTTTTTCATTTTTACTTTTGTTTGATTTTATAACTTGTTTATAATTGGGCTCGCGAATAACTTGATCTATGCAAGACTCCAAATTGAATTTTGTTCCTTTCGATTTTACGATATTCACAACATGCAAACGATGTTCTTACTATTACTATTATTATTTGAATAAGGCCTGCTTAGCAACTAACAGAATTTTTAATTTTTTTTGCCGCCTACTTAACAAATTAGGTTTGACATCTGAATACAAACAAAATGTGTGCTCATTTGCAATTATGTATTTTCGATATAATTTTTTAAAATATACAAAAAGAAAAAAACTTTTAACTAGTGGAAAACGTGTGTGTCAAACACAGAAGAGGATTTCACCAAGCAGCCAAAGCCAAATTTCAATTCCAAACGCACGCAAAAACTTGACGAGTTTCTAAATAAATATTTACACACGCCCAACCACCACAACACACATGCATATAAAAAGCACACCCACACACTCACACACTCACACTTAAACACAGCACTCGAAACACACTCGGCCGACACGGTGAAGCAAACGCTTCACGCATTTCTTATTAGCTGCACTTCAAAAACTGTGAAAAGTTGTGCTCGAAACTTATTATGCTGCTTACCAAAAAAAAAAGAAGAAAAAGAAAAAAAAGAAAGTCGGAAGTGGATGGCAGCTGAAGGACATGGATGTGGAAATGGAAGGGAATAAGTAAGCCAACTTTAACTAATGGCAACATTTTTGTTTGCTCATGTCGAGTGTTATTGAGCCAAAGCAAAAGAGCAAACTTTCATTTGGCTCCGGCTGTCATAAGTTTAAATGGGGTTATCGAGTGGGTGGCTCAAGCAAAATGGAAAATAAGTCAGCAGGCAAGCTCTACAAGGATATACATACGTATACAATGTATACTATATATATATATGTATATATAAAATGTCAAGTCGAAAAAGCAGGCAACAACCAAAGTCGTTGGACATGACTGGCAAATATTTGTGCATTGGCCAAAAATGGAAACAGACTCCTCAAGCTGCTAAACTCAAAATTGAGATTCCAATTAGTCAGAAGCTGAGTGCATGGCATTACCTGAAATCTATGCCTTCATTATCATCATCATCATCATCCTCATCATCCTCATCATCGTCAACGTAATCGTCATCATGCCCTAAAGTTATTATCGGCAAGGTTCTTCTACATATTACGATGAACACGTTGTTTGTGCAAGTTTTTGCCTTGGATTTAGATTTTGAACTCTAAAGTTGCTCCATCATCAACTTCTGGCAAATTTTGCATTGCATACTTTTA
This sequence comes from Drosophila niveifrons, assembly GCA_035046325.1. Lineage (NCBI taxonomy): Eukaryota > Metazoa > Arthropoda > Insecta > Diptera > Drosophilidae > Drosophila > Drosophila niveifrons. Next base: position 4,480,586 of record JAWNOC010000063.1, on the reverse strand, counting down.
GGTGCTTGGCTCCACAGCATTCCATTATTGAGCAACTCCTCAAAGTATGTATAACTTGCATAGTTTTGTTGTTGTTGTGTAAAGGGGAAAATCAATTAGAAATTCGTAGCATACTTTCGGGTGCTTACAGATAATCTATTTGCCAGCGCGTGCGTTTAGTTTGCGTAAGTAGTAATAAATGTCTCATCACTTTTGACTGTCCGAAGTGATGTGTGTTTAACACTTAGCGCCATCATAAAGTGCCATTCGGGGGGCCAAAGGAATAATGCTAAAAACATAGCACAACACAGACATAAAATGCACCAAGAAGTGCGCAGCTTGTGCCAGATTTGCTTTTAAAAAGCGCACAGGGATTGAAATTGGCTGCCAGGCCAAAGCTCCACTCTTGGCTATTCCTTGCTATTCCTTTAGCAATGACCCATTCCCAATTCCCCAGCAACAGTCCCAACACTCACACACACTATATATGTATGTATATATAGTGTACTTTGCACAGTCACAGCGCACTTACAAATGCGCTTTTAACTTAAATGACAGTCTTAGGGAGTGGAGCGAAAGGAAAGCGCAAAGAGCTCAAGAAGCTCGGCTCGGAGTCCGAGGCAAAACTCAACTGCAAAATATACGCACTGCAATTTTTTATTTTGGCTGTCCGTCGTCCACTCCTCCCCCGCTTTCTACCCGACCGACCATCTTGTAGTACAACAATTTGATGTAAATATTGTATTAGTTGGGGGGCCAAAGTGTTGAGTAAATTTATTGGCAGCACATAAATCGCTTTCCCATTCCCCATTTCAACTACCATTTGCCTTTAGCTTTGCTTTTGTCTGCTGCCATTTGGATAAAGTGGGGTGTGGGATGGGGATGTGTTGTGTGGCTGCTTTTTAAATAAAAAATTAGCTCTCCTTTAGGTAAATTTATGTTGCCAGCCAACACAAATAGTCCCCAGTTAACAGCAATGCTCCATTTTCGTTTCGTAATAATACGCTTAAGTTGAAGTTGAAGTCGTGCTTAGTTCAGCATTTGTTATGCCGTATTTAAATGTAAGTGAATTATTAATTTAACTGATTTTTGTATAGTAAAAAAGTTGTCGAGTGCAAAAAAGTTGCAAGCTGTTACTTGACTTGACTGTTAAGATTTGTATTCAATGTTGCCGCTGTTTCATGTTGCTAGCATCGCAAATGTTGCGAGATTTCTTTCTGTTTTGATTTTCATTTTCTAAATAGCTAATTAATAATATTTCAACTAATATTGTTGACGTAGTTAATGCTTTTCGACTGCAGTTACAAATTTCAGTTGAAAGTTGAAAGCTTATTTTCCTTGGGATTGAAGACTTTCAAATGATTTCATTCTCTTCATCAACAAATAAGCACAAATGCTTTAAAATTTGTGCTCGCTTTTTCAGCTTTAATAAATGGCAACAGTTGGAATGTTTTATTACACGCACTCCCTGCAGTTATTTATTTCGGATTATTTGGTTAGAAATAATGCTTTTATTTCGTATTTCATTCTTTGTTATTCTATATATCATTTTTTTTTACTTTATTGAAAGCATCATAAAATACTAACGGTCTGCTGTTATTGCCTGTTGTTTGGGGAATACGTTTTTCATTTTTGCATAGTTGGCTTGGCTTGGCGTGTGTGTGGTGTGTGTAATCCAAATGGACTGCCACAAAATGTAAATTCAAATTCGAATTTCAAATCCCATAAATGTAATATTTAAATCCTGACCTGTCTTCAAACTACTTTGAAATGCGTTTTCCCCTTTTCCCTTTCCCTCCCATGCACCATGAAAATGCAGCAAAAGCTATTCCAGTTTTTGTTGTTATCGTTCTCGTTGTTGTTGTTGTTGTGTGCTGCTGCTGTGCCAATTTTAATTAACAAACAACATGGCAGGCTCATGTTGCTTTGTGTTTTGCTTTTTCTCCCTTTTTATTTGTTGATGCATTGCGAAATGCAGTCAGCAGACACCTAAAACCGAGCCGAGGACATCGCGAAAGCAGCAAAATATTTCAATATGGGCCGTGGCTAAGACGTTTCTGATGACAGCCTCAGTCACTGGCTCTTCTTCTTCTTCTTTGCTGCGTATCGTTTCCGTTTCCGCTTTTGTTTTTCCTTTTCTGTTCACTTCACTTCGCTCTTGCAGTGTTTGAGTTGGCGTTTTTATCTGCTTTTTGATGTGCCAACAGCTCAACAGTCGCTTGCTCTTATTCCCTCTCCCCACTCACCAATCGCAGTGCATTTGCATTTGCCCACAGGATTAGAGTTTAACATTTAATTAAAAAATTCTCATGTGCTCTCAAGTGTAATTTGCATTGCAAGTTCGCTTGTTGCGTTCCAATAATTATTTTACCATTTCGTCGACCAAACAAAAAACGCAGCTTAACTCTATTCACACTGTCAGTAAGCAGACGAGAATACCCTGTAATTAAATAATATATTTAAATACTACTCATAAATTTAAGTCAAAAATTAATAGCGTGTTCAACAGTCGAGCTTAACATAGCCAAAAAATATACTCATCACGTATTTGCTTTCGACTTGATTTGTTTTCATTTGTCTGTTTTTTTTTGTGCATTTTAGGGGCTTTAGGGTTGTTTTTTGTTATTTGTGAAATGCAATTAATTAGAAGTGCAACAAGTTTGTGTTATTTAAGCGCATACACGAAATTAATGCTGAGTTAAACCCATAAAAAACGCCTTTCGAACAATGCAAAACAATTTTTATTGTTTCCTCATATTCTTACAAACAATAATTTAAAACAAGCAACAACAACAAAAACGAATAAATCCAAATCAATTATTAAGCTGCATTTAAATATCGTAAATAAATGATTTAATTAAATATATAATCAATATTTCATACCAAATGTTTTCTATAATGCGATTAAATCGTGACACGTAAAGAATAAAAAATTCTTTAATTTAAGCTGACAAAATGTTCAGCAATCCCTTATGTTTGGATCTTTTTGTAAGTACTTGAACTTTCTAGTAATCCATTGATAAATTCTCGTTTCTTACAACGACAGCTGCAAATGTTAACAATGTAAAGTGGCTAAAACTCGTTTTAGTGTTTGCTCAAGTGTAAGATCAAAAATGAGACCTACACTCGACTAATAATCAAGCAAGAAAAAATGATGCTCGATGTTGACAACTGACAGAATTTTAAAGAATTTTCGTGTGTCTTTGTTTAAAAATTGTTATTGATTGATACTTTGATACCATTTATTCTGGAGAGCCATCAAGGCTAATGTTTGGATGGCAGCAAACTTGAAACTCCGAACTCATGCTTTACTTTAGTTAAAGATTTCCAAAAGAGATCTTTAAACTTCAGTTAAATAGTGTAACATATTCTAAAAGGAAACTTATCTGAACATAATTTAACTATTAAATTGAATTTTCACTCTCAGTTTCTAATGACAAACTGAGAACACTAGACTCTTGCTATACATAAAAAAAATAAAAATAATAGAATATATCTCATTAAGGCATGAACATTATTAAGCATTATTTAATATGGAATACAAATGAAATAATATATTTTTGTTACAACAAACTTATTCTATTAAATATTAACTATATTTAATCTGAAACGTTCTCAAGGCTAAAGTTTCTTTGGCTATATTATTGTGCCAGTACAAGCTGCAATTTTAGAGCTTTGACATAAATAAATTATTGCATTTTATAATAAGAACTAATCTTAGCATAATTTACTTGGGCAATTCAATTTGTTTGTCATCAATGCCAAGTGCCAAGTACTTAGGGCTAATTAAAGTTTATGATTGCAAAGACATGTGTTAAACCAAAAAGAATTCTGCTTTCATTTCTTCGCTTTTATCAAATATTGCGTTAGATGTGTTTACACCACGAGACGAGACGGCGACGGCGACGGCGACGTCAACAGCGACAGCGACTGCGACTGCGCTGGCGACTGCGATGTGAACGCAAGAAGCGTAAATTGGGAGCTATTGGGTGCAGGTTGGAAATAGTTGCCACAAGTCAAACGTCGAACGCTGATCGGTGAACGTCGCACTCTTCCGTTAACACACACACACACACACACACTCTCTCCCCCTCCCATCACCTTCTCCTCCTCCTCCTCCCTCAGCACCCACCCAACACAGCACAATGTTGGGGAAACACACACGTCTCTTTAAGATACTTTTCTTGATCATTTTCGTCAAAGTGTTCATATTGTTGGTGCTCCTTTGTATCAACAGCAGCGATATACAACGCGTTACTCGCGGTCGTGCCTCAACATTTATCAACGATTTGCTGATTGACAGACGTACAGGTAAAGCATTTTAATTACCGAAAAATTCTTTCGACTGTTGTTATTAATTTTCGCTTTTCGATAGCGCCCACCTTGGAGGAGCGACTGAAGCTCATACGCGAAGAGATGCCATCGTTTCCGCTTGAGGAGCTGCTGCGTCGTCCTCGCAGCGCGAAGCCAAATCAATGTGCTGAGGCGCCCGATTTCATGAACATCCAGTATCACAATGAATACTGGCAAGTGCTGCGGTTTGAGAATACATCATTCTATTTCTATGGCGCCTACTACGATGATCGCAAGACTGTACCGAAGACCCCGTTGGTGCGTCTGCTGACGATGATCAATCTGTATGGGTCGAAGGATGAGGTCGATTATCCGACCATGTATTGCCAGCTGTGGTACAAGGATCGTGTCGAGCCACTGATCGTCGAGGCCATCGATCACAAGATCGTTTGGATCTGGGGCGGTGGACCGCGTCGCTTTTTCCCCACCCTAGTCAGCTGCCCGCTGCCAAAGCCGAAGGACGGCAAAGCGGAGGTGCCCGAAATGGTGTCGTTGGTGGGCAATCGTTGTGATCGTGCCAAGAATCTGTTGCGTGTGGTGCACGATCTGCCTGAGCCAAGAGAGGTGCAACAGGAGCCACCGCGTCGTCGCTTTATGGTCTGTGTCAAGGCAATGGATTTCCCATACACGGATATGTCGTGGCGCATCATCGAGTGGCTGGAAGTGTTGCGTCTGCTGGGCGTCGAGAAAGTTGTGTTCTATGACGCACAAATGCATCCGAATATGACGCGTGTGCTCGACGATTATCGGACCAATGAGCCGCACTTTGTCGAGGTGCGTCCGATGTCCTTGGGCCGCGGTGAACCGCATTCGCCACGGCACTTTCATCACTATGCCATGGACGCGGACGGTTTCAATCGCATCCTGAACGAGATGATACCCTACAACGATTGCTTCTACCGCAACATGTACAAGTACGATTACGTGGGTGTCTTTGACATCGATGAGGTGATCATGCCGCTGCACAATGTCACCAATTGGCATGATTTGATTGAGCTAGGTTACCGTGTGCCCGACTACGAACGCGACTCAAAGGGTTGCTCGGATTGGGCCAGTTTCTGTTTCCGCAATGCCTACTTTCCGCGTTATCCCGATCGACCGAAGGTCTACAAGCAGCTGCCCAGCTATTACTATATGCTACAGCATGTGGAGCGCACAGCATCGCATTGTGATCGCTATTCGGCGGCCAAGTGCTTGCATTCCACCAAATATGCCGTGGGGCTGCACAATCATTTTCCCCTGTTCCGGGCCAAGACGGGGGAATGCGAACCGAAATCGATACCCATTGAGTATGCGCAATTGCAGCATTATCGCGAGCCCGATAATAAGACGCGTCTCATCAATCCGGTGATCGATGACAGTATTTGGCGTTTTCAGCCGCAGCTGCAGCAACGCGTCTATGCCAAATACGAGAAACTTGGCTTTCTGCCCAACCTCACTCAAGTACAGGAGGCTGAGGAGCAACGCATTCTCGACGATGAGCAAAAGCTACGAGAGGCAATAAACATAACATAAGCTAGTAGGAAGTTATCTCTCAGCTCTCTCGCTCTTGCAAGGTCTGTCACGCAAGGGCGTTTTTTATCTTTAGCATTTGTTTTTTTTTTGTTTTTTTTTTTTCTTAGATAGGTTTTTATCATTAAGACAGAAGACATTTACTAATTAACTATCAGACAGTTCATTCTTGTTGTTCTTTAGCTATCTCATAGATAATAAAACTTTGCTGTGGAAATGTTTAACAACACCTAAAGCCAAGTACATAATAATAATTGAAACGACTTTTATTTTGTTGATTACTTAGCTTAATTAAATACACATTTCAAAACAAGGCCAATAAAGTATGTTTCTCTACATCTGAACGAGAAAAAAAAACGAAAAGCCCAAACAATAACTTTGTCCATTGTAATTAGGTGTAAGAAAACATGCCACATATATAGAATAATACATAATAACAATTGGAATATTTGGATCATGGTCCAAAAGAAGAAAAATCTGTATTTACATAGTTGGAGTGAAAGCATTGTCTAGTATATTATTTTTAGCAGACACATTTGTTACCATTCAGTAACGGAGTTAAGCAAATACTCTGCACAATTGTCATTGACGTATTTCTTTTTGTGTGCATACCAAGAAGAAATCATGTGGTCTACACAGTCATGGTTAAAATCAACAGAACACCTGCGAGAGTTTTGGGCTAGAAGCATAGAAGTCGAGTTGTTGGATTTCCTTGATCACGAGATGGGAGATTAAAATTACGCCTTAGGGTATGCAACAGACACCAGAAAAGCAAACACAACTAAACGGCAAACGAAAGCTTTCTTCGTCTTCGTCTTGGCTGTGTGTGTGTGTGTGTGTCTGGCTTGTTGTTTGTTTGTGCCCCCAAAAGTGCGCACACAAAAACGCACCTGAGCGCAAATGAATGATGATGTTATGCAGTAGCTGCTTCTTGTCGATGCTCTTACCCGCTATGGCAGCCACAGCCCACATGCACAGTGCAACGGAATACTATTTGAATTGCATGAAATTAAAATAAAGTAACCTTTATTAAGTACTCTTAAATTCTATCAAATTTCCAATCATCAAGTAGTATTCCCTAATCTACAAGCTCGAATCGCTTTAATAACATCTAAATTATTTTATGAAAATCAACATATAGAAATTGCGCTTTCTTACACCAAATGCTAAAATTCTTAAATTAAATATATGTGTGTTTCACTAAGCTTAATTTTCTTCGCTTAAATACAAAATATAAATTCTCCTATTTCACTGCCATATACATTTTATTAGAAATGCGAAATTATAATGTTTATTTTTTACTTGAAACCTAAATCTAAATACAATATACACATTTTTTTTCCTCATGAAAATATACTTATTGCAATTTAATTAAATTTTGCATTTTATTTTATTTAGTATTATTAATATTTATGCCACTGTTGCATTCATTGTTGTTTTTGCTGCCTGTTGGGCGCATCTCGCATGCTTCAGCTCCTGCTTGTTGCATAGTTTTTTGGCTCATATGTTGCAACCTTTCGCTTAAGCAAATTGCCAGCATATGTATATATATGTGTGTGTGTGTGTGCTGATGAGTTTGTTGCCTGCTGCCTTTACTCCAGTGCCTTGCACTTGCGGCCAGTAAAAGGCGCTGAGTTATTGTGCTCGTCGTGAGGCAGCAGCAGCAACAGCAACAGCAGCAACAGCGGCATCGCTATCCCAAAATGGCAACGTGCAACACGGGGAGTTGCTCCATTTCTTCTCTTTAGATGTGCTTGCATGTATATGTGTGTGTACGTGTCAGTGTGTGTTTGTGTGTGTGTGTGGTGTATCTTTCGCTGTGTGTTGCATTTTTACTTAAAATGCTTTTAACCAAAACATTAAGCAGCTGGTGTCACATTACATCACAATGTAGACTAGCTCCAGTTATATAGTTGTTACAAGCCACAACAACAGCAACATACGCAGCGCAACATTAGTGGCAAAGACACACAGAGAGAGAGTAAAAGAGAGAGAGAGTGAGACAACATCACGAGGCAGGGCAACAAATTTATGGCTTAAATAAGCTTTGCAGGCAAGAAACTCGCTTCGATGGCAAATACTTCACCCGAACTTCGCTAGCAAACTTTTATTTGAAGATTATCTAATGCTAAACAGAATTTATGCATTTGTCTTGGATCGTGTTACAAACTAAGCTCCATCTGCGAAACGAAACCAACTGAAACGAACAAGTTGTGTGTAATTAATTTTGAACAAAAAGCAACATACTGAAACAAAGTTTAATAATTGTAAAAGCTATCAAGTTAAAAGAATTATTAAATTTTAAAAAATATGTAAATTAAATGTATGGAAGCTACAGTCGAGTGTATTCGAGATAGCTGTGACAGTGTGGTACCAAATACATCACTTGGTATATATTTTTAGTATTTTACGATATTGTAATTTAGTATATTTTGAAATTAATACCCCACTGTTTTGCTTTCATTCGCAATGGGTAAAGGCCAAATGAATAAACCCTAAACAAAAATAAAAAAAAAACTGAAAAAATATACCCAATAATGTATTTAGTACCACCAAAATATACTATAGAGTGCAAAATATACCAGATAATATATGTATATTAGGCGTTTTACCCATACAATTTTTCTACAATTCTATAGTTTTTAATTTATAGTTATATTGTATATACAAAAAAATCTTCACATAAGTGGGCGTGGCAAAAATTTGAAAAAAAAGCGTGAATGGAAATCATTAATCTACATTATATGCTGCATAATTTACAAATGTTTTCATATCAAGTCTTAACTATTTCATTAGACCATCGAGTCGGAAATGCTTTGACCTGTTGCAAAGTAATTAATTTATTTTTCTAATTTCGTCTTGAATAAATAATTCTTTGAGGCTTTTGGCCAACGCATTTGTGTTTGCACTGTGTCAATCAATTCGTTTCGATTATAAAATGCTTTTGCGTTGATTTGTCAATTCAGTTTTGGCAAATTGTTGACGTTGATTTTCATTGTATTGCTATTTGATTTTTAGCCTTAATTTGACTTTTATTACGATGTATTTCACAGTGTGCAGTGTTGATGTTGTTACTTGGTAATCAGGCGCAATGTGCAAATGTTTGGCCTGATGGCAATCAATTGAGCATTATGCTTTAATTGCACAAACATTTTCTTTAACGAGCATGCATTTTAATTGCCCAAATGAAATGGAGTATTTTAGTTTAAGTTTTAGCTGCAATTGATGGCTTGCTTATACAAATTAAGTTTTGCATAATAAACTAAACGGAGAAATGACCTCAAAAAGTTTTATTCTAATGCCAGTCTTTTGCCAGTCAGCGCACCTCAAAACGCATTTGCCTTTAAATAATTGATGCAATCGCACAGAAAATTGTTCACTTATATATATGTATGTACATATGTAGTATATACTTAAAGCTGACTCCTTCAGCATCAGCATCAACTTGAAATAGTTTTGCTCACAAATTACATGACTGTGCTTTGTCGAGGTCGCTGGTTGGCAGTGGACCCAGTCACTCCATAAATCACTTTAATACCCGCTCCACGCTCCAAGCACAACCTCAGTCTAAGGCCAAGGCCAATGGACACGCAAAACTGCCAACGATGTTCCTTGGGAAGCTGCTGCTGCTTCTGTTGTTGATTGGTTGGTGTTTTGCCAAAATGCAGACAGAGGGAGTTTCGGGGCTGTTGAAATTGCAAATCGGAATGTCTGGACTGATTTTGGGAGTTCACTTCGGATGCGTGTGATTGATAGGCTTTAAATAAACTGTAGCAACTCTTTCTTGTTCAGACTTCTCAACTTCAAATACTTAAAGCAATTTCAATTGGAGCCGTGCCACGGGATTAACCATTTATTTTATGGCCATTACGAATATGCAGCGAGCACTCAGAGCTAAACTTTAACTTGTAGCCAGATTTTGAGCTCATCCTGAGTGTCTGTGTGTGTGTATGTGTGTGAGTGTGTGTGGCGCAAGGCCGATTAAGTGTGGGCCAACAGTGTGTTGTTCTGGCTGTCCAACTGCAACAGAATCGTCAGCATGATTAATTGATGAAAATCCCTTTTGCCATGCAGGATAATAAATTACAATACAGCACACACATACACACACCCGCCAGACGGACGAACGAGCCAACGAACATGGACAGGTAGCATGTGCTCCAAATAGCACACACACACACACACTCGCACTGAGTTCGTGATGTGTGCGGTGGCCCTGCATTGAATTAAACTACAGCTCTGGACGAGTACGTCGTCGACGACAAGTCCCAGGCAAGCAAAAGGGAAGGGGACAGAGACGGAGAGAGTAAGAGAGAGAGAGAGATGAACAACAACAACGGAGACGACACGTTGGCTGTTTCCTAAATTAGCTTAATTTCATTTAAAAGCATACCATGTTACTGCAAACAGTCATGGCCATGCCACGCCCCCCCACGCAACAGCCCACAAAACTAGCTGTCAAATGGAAACAAAGCAACAATAAAAGCCAACGCTTGCCTCATTTCCTGCTATCATTATTATTATTATTACTACTACTCGTATTATTATTTTTATCATACATATTTCTTTTATACATATTTAATGCTATGTGCTATGTGCTATGTGTTCGCTTCTCCGCTCTGTGTGAATGTTTATAATTCATTAACTTGTTAAATATATTTGCGAGCTTAATTGGGATGGGGTAAAGCTGTTGACTCAGTTCATAAAGCAGCCAAGGCTGGCAGCATAATCAGTACCAAAACACATCCACACACACACACACACACACACCGTTTGATGAGAGTCTCCTCTGCTGGACAAACTGATTGCAACAGATGAGATTCTCAAATATGGTATAATCATCACATGGCACACCTGTGCTGACTCACAATTAGCCAAAGCATGCTAAGAACACACAAGTAGATACATATAAGTATATTCCATATATACCATATATATATATGTATATGTTTATACATAACACAGTATGAACATTCACATGCAGTTCACTTGCTGCATTTATTTTTGCCTGCTGTTGTTGCCCCTTAAGTGGGGCAACACGCGGCGTATACGCAATACACTCACACACACACACACATACACAGTGTGTGCTCAGTATACGCTTGTGGCATTTCCGTTGGCTGCTTGCTTCCGTTTTAGTTGCCCCTAAAAGTATGCTTTGAGTTCATTATATGCGTCGGCAGAGACACAGAGAGTGCTTGTGTGTGCGACAGAGAAACAGAGAGACAGAGAGAGAAAGCAAAAGCGTGAGTATAAGACCAAGTATATGCATATATAATGAGTAATAAAAAAAAGAAGTGTACATATTTCCACCTACAAATTCAAGCCGGGCATTATTTAAACAGTTTATAGCTTCCCAAAGGAAGTCTATGCTCAGTTGTTCCATTAGCTTAAGCCTAGCTGCAATTACAAACAAATATCCAACTGAAATAGTTGCTGGCAAAGTCGAAACTTGAGTTCATCTCTTAAATAGAGTACTTTTTATGTGCATTTTTTTAGGCTGAAGGCCTTAGTCACTCTGGCTCATCTCATTATTTCAATAAAATAATAATAATTTTGCTATTTATCATCGAAATTGCAATCGAATTAAAGTTATTTTATTTAAAAAACAAATCACTAAATTTTCATATTCCTCATATATTTCAATAAAAGAATATTTAACTGATAAAGCAAATGACATTCTGTAATGCAACAGGTAAAATAATTCATAAAGTAGTATAATTACTTCTTCCCAAATAAAATGTATACGCTTATTAAAACTTCAACTTTATTTAAACTTCAAAAGTCGTTGACGTTAGTTAATAAAAATAAATTATAATATTTTAGATTTACCTTAAATAAGTTTGTTTTCTACATAAAATAATTGAGTGTTAGTTTTCTGCTAATTTTCGAGAACATATTTTTATTTATCGTAATTCTTAGAGGAGTCATAAATGCGTCAATCCCCGTTTATGATAACATAAAGATATTGTGCGACGCTTTTCAATTGTACTTTGCTCGAGACGCTCAAGCTTAATGCTTTGTGCTGCTTGCTTTTCTATTTCATTCTTTCATTCATATGTAGCAATTGAGCAATAAAAGCTTATCGCTGTCATTACGTAGCAAATGTTCCGGTTATGTGTGTGAGCTTTGAACCCAAATAAAACGCTGAGTACCGTTCGGCTTCTGCTTTTGTCAACCGGTTTGAGCTTTGGATTCATACATATATATATATATATACAAGCTGACTCAAGAGATCATGCATATCACTTATGCGGCGCTAACAGACTGCTTAATTATTAGTACAATTTACACTTGAGACTAGACTAATTAAAGCTGAGGTGAAGCAATTCCACTTTATACATAGATATTAAAATGCACATTAATTAATGCGGCGACTTATGCGCCAAATTTTGTATTTGAATTGGAGCACGTCAAGGTATTAAGTTAAGCAACTAAATTTGACACAATTTATTAATATTATTTTAAATAATAATTATAAAAAGTATAAAAATGGAATTTATATAAATAATTCTTCTTTGAACTGCACTTTCATAGTGAAAATTTATGAAGCAATAACTTAAAAAGTTTGCTGTGTTTTTTCTTTAAACTCCAATTACGTTTTGCTGACGCTTCTTATGAAAGAATTATGAAACATCTTCTCGTATTATAAACACGCACATTGAGAGTGCTATCAAAACAAAAAAGAAAAAAATATATGTCATTTCAGCAATAAACAAATATCAAATTTTGCTTACAATGTGGAGCAGGTCATCCACATTAAGCGGACACTAAACGATTCGCGAGATGCACTTGAAAATACGAATATAAGGTAGTCACTAAATGAAAATTCCGCAAACGTTGCAATCGATCGCTCGAGGCCGCTGTTGACGGTGTTGTTGTTGTTGTTGTTGTTATAATTTTATACTTGCGGAGCGTTATCAATTTTTCGTTGTTTTAGAGCATTCCGACAATGGCGACACTGTTACTAAACGGACGATCAAATACATCGATAGTGCAATAAGCGTATAAATAAACATTTAAGGCAAAAGCGCAGATAAGATTTGCCTTGTCTCGTTCATGTGTATGCGAGCAGCATAACTTTTTGGTGTACATTACGTATACATAGTACATAGACTTGTATCGAAATCGAGCACAACTTAGACTATCTAACTCATACATTTGTAGAGATACTCGCGGCACAGCAATTCGATTGATCGACTTCTTGCTTTAAATCATACGCCAAAAGACAAGGCAAATACTACTCTGTCTGCCCTTTGCTCACGCTGTTGTTGTTGCTGCTGTGAAATCCATATGGGATACACTTAAATGATGTCACATCGCCAACTGACAAAGCCCCACCATGAATCCACAGCGATGTTTGCACAGTGGTTGCGAGCATCGACATTATCTCGAGTGTTCAACACTTGGTGACATACATATCTGCAAATAAAGCACTACACTAAAAAGTGAAACTTAATCATGCACTTCAATTGATTGCGTTATCCAAACAATTCCAATTACTACGTAATGCTATATGATTTAATTTTGCCTAGTGTTTTATATTAATATTTTACATGCAATTTGTAATTATACAACTAATTTATATAAAGATTAGGTAGATTTAATATTGAATATGTTAAATTTTTTTCTCATATTAATGAAAATCTTATATACAATATTCTACATGCAATTTGTTAACTTGAACTTACCAATACATTTAAGGAAATGCTTAACAAATTGTTGAATTCAAGGTAACAAAGATTAGAAAGACTTTGATATTATGTTTTGTTATATAATATGTTTTATTATCAACAGCTTTACCTTATCCAATCTTTGTTATCTTAAATTTTAAATTTGCTAAATATTTTTTTATAGTTATTAAAAGATTGGTAATATTTATTTTTACAATACACATTGTTACAATATTTCCCACAAAATAAATTTTCGATCAGCTGATCAAACATATAAAATTGTAAAATTAATATATATTATATCTGCGTGCATATATTGACAGTTTAAAACCTTTTTTTTCTGCTTTTGCTTGCTTGCTTGCTCACCGATAAGCAGTATTCGGCTTTGAACTGATAACATTGTCAATCAGCTCGGCCGCGCTTTTGCTTTAACGCCAGGCGAATACGCTGTGCACCACTGTGCGCCAGTGTGTAGTCTCAAGTCGCATTGGCTGACGCTCATTCGCTCATTCAATCGCCGCAACGCGCGCTGAACGAACGGGCACGGTGGCCGCAAACCACAAAAGAAAGAAATCGACAAATCGAAAAGACATATAGATAATAACCGATCGCAGTTTCGATTTGATTTCGAGAGCCAAACATGAACAAATACGCTTTCTTGGCCGTCTGCCTGTTGGCAGCCCTCGGTGCCCTGTTGCTGGAGGTGCGCGCCAGCCCCGCCCCCCAAACGCCCACGTTTAGCGCCAGTCAGCTGGACAGCGTCTCTAAGCAGTTTCTCCCCGCCGAGTTTCGCGACAAGAACGTGAGCTTGGGTAAGTCATAAATTGAAGATGGCAATTTCAACAAATTACATCTTAAGCTCTCTCACTTTGCAGACGATGTGAAGCGCGTGTATCGGGAGAAGTGCAAAAAGGTCACCGGATCCGATAACTCAACACTCTACAAGGATATCGAGAATGCTGCCATCGATCTGGGCACCTGTTTGAGCGGTCTGGCGAACATCACAGCCGTGCAGGAGGAAATGGATGCCGCACGTCTGATCGGTGAACTGGATACGGTGTTCAACAAGTACTGCAAGAAGGTGCCCGAAGCCGAAACCTGTTTGCGCGCCTTCAACGACAAGGTCAAGCCATGTTTGACCCGTGAGGAGCAACGTCAACAGGCAACAATGATGCGATTGGCCAAGTCCCTGTTGGGTTTCGCCTGCTCGCGTGGCGGCGATCAGTTGGTGTTGTTCGTTGCCGAACGAGGTCCCGAGTGTCTGGAGGCCAACAAGGAGGCGATCAGTCATTGTGCGAACAAATCATTCCATGGCTATATGCCCAAGGATGGCGAAATCGCCGATTTCATGAACAGCCCCGAGCTGCTCTTCTCGCCCACCCATTGTGTCGATCTGCAGAGCTTTGAGGCCTGTGTCGTTCATCACTTGGAGCAGTGCACGGACATCACACCTGCGAACATTGTGCAGTCGATCTTCCGCTTTGTGAAGAACGAAACCGACTGCAAGGCCTGGATGGATGCCCGTGCCAATGAGCGTCCCGTTCTCCTTGCCAGTGCCAACAACACTGGCGGTGGCGCCTCTGCGTTGGCCACAACACTCACCGGCACTTTGGCCCTTACACTGGGCGCCCATTTGCTACGTAATTAGGTGAATCAACACGATCATTACACAATGTCATACTCATTCCCTTAGCTACAAAAAAACAAAAGATAAAACGGAAAACCAAAAATGTCTAAAGTATTCCTTATGCCCATTTCGATTTTTTTTTTTTCATATCTATATATGTATGTATTTTTTTTTTGTTCTGCGATAAAGTAGCGATAACATATTCGACATGTGAATGTATTTTTTTTTTTTAGTTGTTGTATTATGTGCGGTACTTTGTAATTTAATGACTACTCTATTTATTGCTAATAATAAACAAAAACGTTTACTACTACTACAAAATGGTCTTAGAACATTTTCTTCCGCCTCCAAGCTTATCTTACTGATTAGCTAAGACCCAATCACTAAGTTTATATATATTAACACCACACTCACAGTGAGCAACATATCTGTAGAATTGCCTTACAAAAAAAGGGTCTTATCTGCAGGTGCATTTCCTGCATAGTCATAAGGTCTTAGTTGTTGCTTATCTCATACGGTTTCTTGGATTTCTACAAATGCGAAAGTTCACAATTGTCAGAGCGAGAGAGGCGCGAGAATGATTCATTTCCATTTATGTGTGAAGCAATAGTGTATTTATGTCGCGTTCGACAAGTGTGAATGGCAATAGATAAGGCGGGACATTGAGATAAGAAATCGAACTGAGACGCAAAAAAATCATTGCATACTTTTGCGCGCAGTGCTAAATTTCACTTGCCAAGCGCCACTTATGAATTAAGTGGGAATTAAAATAACACACAAATAAATGCTTTCAAACTTTATTTTATTGTTTGTTATTTGAAATCAATTTCATAAAAAATTTCTTTTATTTTGATTTAAGTGTCAAATCAACATGCCTTGCCCGATGCTCATTGTAGGGTACACAACAATAATCAAACCGCTCAAGTATGCGGCATATACATAGCTAGTGTGTAGCATGTTTTTATAGAGTCATCATCAGCCAGCGACAACTACATACGATGGGAAAACACGTAATTGCTTGTTGAAGTTGATAAATGACAGTTCAGCCGCTTTTTGACTTATGGCACTTGTTTTACGAGTGTATTTCCAGCGCTTAAACTCGTTGTTCTAGATTTTCAGATAATACGCTCTATTAATAACATATGCCTATTGCATTTCCCCTGCAATAAAATGCAATTCTCAGAAGTAGGTAAAAAAAAAATCGAATAATATTTATTTTTACAAATCGATCGAGTATGTGTGTATAGCTTAAAATAATTTGTATGCCTATTAATAAGACTAACTTAAATCTAAATAAATAGATGACAAAAAAAAAAAATGTAAATGCAAATATTTGAATTACCAACTAAGTCTTCTGCTGCTGTTCGGCATCCTGTACATCCGCATCGGATTCCTCCAGCATGCGCTGCTCCTCGGTGACCGAACTGAGAAGAAGCACATCATCCAAATGCAGCCACACGTGCTCGACAGCCGAACGCAACTCTGGTGCATACTTCCAGGCGTTGCGATCCTCAATCAAATCGGTGTCGATGTCATACTTCTTATCCGGCTCGCGATAATGGTGCATTTGAGCCAACTCAATGGACAATGTGCGGGCATCGCAGCCGCCTTTCAGCGATCTGAGCGCAAAGTGATTGTGCAACGTCTCCGAATAGCGTGTATCGTGAAAGCATTTCGTGGCGATGCCGGGGCTTGAATAATTGCGATATCGCATCGTATGCTGCAGCACATACAGCTCATCGGCTTCGAGTTGCTCGTGATTGAGCACCTCGGGCACCACCTTGGTGAAATAGCCATTGATGAAGCAATAGCTATTATGTCCGTTCGGACAATTCTTCTTCGTTATCGGTATATCGTTCTCCAGTATGTCTTGCCAGGTGCGCATGGCGCCCTGTGGCATGATCACCTCATCGATGTCCACATTGACCATAAAGTCATGCTGATACATGTTGCGATAGAAACAATCGTTGTAGGGTATCAGCTCATTCAGCCGCTTGGCCAGTATGCGCTTCTTGATGAATAGATGATGATACTGTCGCAGTCGTGGCATCCCATTCGCCATCGTCAGCTGCTGGATCTCGAGATAGCCCGTGCGCTGATAATAGTCGAGCACACGCTGCACTGCCGGATGCACATCATACATATACGCATAGATCTTGGTGGCGCCCATCAGACGATGCAGCTCAAACCATTCGATTAATCGTCCCGACAGATCAGCATATGGGAAATCAAAACCCTTGAGACAGACGCCAAAACTGAACGGACGACTTGATGTCTCATTCGTTGTGCCAGGTCGAGCTGTAAGATTGGCCGAATGTTCGTAATGAACGCGCAACGAGTTGGTGGCATATTCACACTTGCTGCTCGATAGGGAGACGGTACGTGGTATACTGCGCACAATGGGGGGCGGCAGAGCATCAGGTATGGGACAGCTCACCAAATGAGGGAAATTGTAATTCTTGCGAGCGCCCCATGCTCTGTACCATACGCTCACAAACTCGGTGGCATTGACGACAATCGGATGCGTATAATTCTCATACCACAGCTGGCATTGGGTGGGCGGAAATGCAACATCGATTTGATTGGCTGTCGCCAGCACACGGACAACACCGCGACCCTCAACTCCCGTCCGCAAATCAAGGTAAGCGGCAAACATGCGAAACGTGACATTGGCATTGTTAAAGGTCTGCCAATAGGTGTTATGCAGCTGCAGATCCAGCGGATCGGGATAAATCGAACAATTGGCGTTGATGCTATATTTCTGTGGCTTGGCGTGATGATACCAAAAACTATAATCGATCTCGGGCAGTTCGTATTCCAGCTGAGCCACCAACTCCTCATCGACGGGCTCCTCCACAGTTTGATTTGGCGGCGGCGTGGCCTTGCTAACGGGCGGCAAACTGAGCTCGAGGGCTTTGAGTATGCGATTCTGATTGAATGATTCGCGTTGTCGCAGCTCAAGCTCGCGTTCGCTTTGCTGCAGTTCCTGCTGCTCCAATTGCCGCAGATCGAGATCCGTATTGTGCAGCGAATTGAGCAGCAGCAAGAACGCAAACATTAGCAGTAACGCCAGTAGCGCTAGCTTGACGAAGCTACCTCTGCTTCTCGTTGACATTGCGACCGAACTAATCGCTTCCATCGTGCCGCTAGGAACCAAAAAGAGTCGAGATCCCAAAGCACCTTATCTACATAGAGGTGCAGGTGTGAGCAGACTTCTATTTCTATGTGCGAGTGTGCGTGTGTGTGTGGGTGGGCTGTGTAAATGTTGGCACGAAGCATTTCCCACTTTTGTGTATGGCCCGAATTATTATCAGTTCTACTCATTGTTGTTGCTATTCATTAGTTGGCTAATTAGACTGTTCGACCAGAAATCGTTTACACTCGAAAAAAATATGCGGTTCAATTGATGGATCAACAAAAGAAAAATTTGATATATTGCTAAATAAATACATATCGAAAGTAGATTTAATATATTGAATATATATTTCACTTTAATTACAGTGTGAAAATTCGTGTAATTTATGACGCTTTATTCATAACTAAACTATGTCAAAATGTTAGCACAAAAAAAAATTCGGTTTATTCATAGTTCTGTGTAATTTCCCTAACTTTATTTGCGTGACGTAGATGCGGATGGACTTTAACGTCAGAGCGACTTGTACAACATTTCAAAGAATGCTCTAACATTGTTACTCGAAGCGATATTCCCGAACACTTGAGCAAACACAAATAAAAATATTTGAAATGTTTATGGGAACATTGGAAATTTTGACTACTTTACCAGAATGATTACCATTCCTCAATTATTGTATTCAGGTTTAATTTGCACAACGCAAGCTGTTTAAATTTAATTTATCGGAATATCGAAAAATTACAAAATCGAATTCATTTCACTTATTTTGCAGTGGAATATTCCCAAGTGTAGTCAGCACAATGAATATGCCAATCAACTCAAACCAAAACCTTTATAAAGAAAGCGTCCAATTCAGGTTGCTTCCGTTGCGCGTCACAGGGCCTATATATAAAATCAAACTATATTGGGTTTGAATACCTTCTAATCATTGCCATTATCTATCCAGCAATCTTCTCTATGCTCTCGGAATTTCTTATTTATAGCTTATCTTTGACTTATTTCGGACCTTACGCACATCGATATATATATAATATCGATAATAATAATATATATATAAATAATAATAATATATAAATACAATTTGTTAATATCGAGCGTTTTGGCCAAAACAATATGCTTATGTATTTGGATTTTTTGTTATCTATAGTAATACTACCCAATGCTTTACAACATGTAATCCTTTAGGGATTAGCTGTTATTGCTTATCAAAGTTATTACTACAATATTTTGATGTGCGGGTTTTTTGTTGCTCTACTTTTCTTATCATTGACCATTATGTAGATCATCAGTAAATTTCATAAGGCTATGAAACTAAGAATTAGTTAGAATTGTCACTTGAGAGCAGTGCAGGCGAAGCAATTACTTTGCTCCCCCGTTGAACAATAGATAGTAGTTGTATTCTGGACAACACTTTGCTTTTAAAACTTTTTAAAGAACGCGTTCTCTTTTTGTTTTTGCTATTTACGCTGCAGCCGATAGCTATGTACAACCATTGAAGCGTTTTTTCCGCAGTTGTTGTCGGATTGTTGTCACAACACTTTCAGTTAGACTCACATGTTTTCCCCAAATATAATTACCACTAATTTCGAGAGAGCAGTAATCGTTGAAATCAATTTCCACCATGTACTTATCAATATGCGGAGCTTGTTATGGGCAACGATTATGCATGTCCGATAAGCGCTTAATAAGCCAAATGGCTATACAATCTATTGATAAGAGAGAGCATGATTCATAAAATTCATCGGTTTTTCTCAATCTGACCTCTTTTTTTTTTGTATGTATAATTAAACTGTCACTCCCATGGTAAAATGTTTTTAAAAACATAATCTCTGCAAAAATGACTTCCTAAACTATAAAACTAGCATTTGGTTTGGGCGAGTGCCCAGAAAATATTTCCCACGAGTGACAAGTACATCAAAATGAAAGCAAAGGGTATATTGACTATAGTCGAAATATGAATATATTTTTATCCGCTTTATAGTACAAAATACCAGTTAATGTCGTGTTTGAGTTGCTTTCTTGACAATCTGGTATATTTGGGTATATCAATATATCAAATATATCATTTGGTATTTTTAGTATATTTTCGGTATGTCATTTTGGTGTATCTTCAAAGAAATACCGCAATGTATTTTCCTTTTATTGAAAATGAGTATCTGAATATATGAGTAGCTTTCTTGCTTGTTAAAATTTGCTCTTTAACAATATAGCAATGAAAAAAGATTAATTTTACATTAAACTATAGAGCATCGCTATGTCAATGCCTCTTTCAAAAGATATAAATAAAAGCAATGATATGGCCCAAACCTAAACCTCATAATATGATATTAATCCGAATAAAGTTCCCTACAAATATTTGAATATATTAAATGATTTATAAAACCTATTTAATTTGAAGTCATTTTATAGAGCATCGCAAAGTCTGCACTGCATTTTTACTTGCTCCTTGTTTGTCTCATTTTGTATTATTATAACTTTACGCTGCCCTATTTTTGCAAGTAATTTAAAAATAATTTAACGTTGTTGCTGTCCCTCCTGCTGCTGTGGGGTTGCGTTCGGGTTCGAGTTGGGATTGGGATGCGTGCTTGAAGTTTGAGTTTGAGCGCTTTGTCAGGTCCGAAGTTTGCTTTATTGACATTGTCACCAGGGCTTGTGACAATGAGCCCCGCACACCTGCAGGACAACCACGGAAATGGCGCTGAGGAGGACGTGAAGTACGCCAACGAGAGGATAATAAAATTGTGAAACAACTTTTTAATGAGAAACATTTTTTGTACATTGCGCTGCCAGCTGCTGGATGGGGTTGGGCAAGTATTTTCCTGCTGCTGATGATGATGTTGCTACTCCTGCTGTTGCTACTGCCACTGCTGCTGCCACAAGCATCCATGGCCAAGCTGGGGTCAGGATAAGTAAGGTATATGCGGAAACTTAAGTTAACTTTGGAATGATGCGGTAATCGCTTGAGCACCCATAAACATACTTATTTTGCATATTAAATAATTTATTATTACAGCGCCAAAGATGTGAGAAAAAGCAAACAACGTAATATATATATACTCCAAATTTCTAGAGTATAACGAGAGATAATAGAATACTGTAGGCTTTTCAGTGGCAATCGCTTATCATATTTAATTATTTTTATACCCGCTACCCATAGGGTAAAAGGGTATTATAACTTTGTGCCGGCAGGAATTATATGTAACAGGTAGAAGGAGGCATCTCCTATAAAATATATATATTCTTGATCAGCGTCAACAGCCCAGACGATATAGTTATGTCCGTCTGTGCGTCTGTCCGTATGAACACCAAGATCTCAGAGACTATAAGAGATATAGCTCTAATTTTTTTTTGACAGCATTGGTTTTGTTTGCACGCAGATCAAGATTGTTTAAAATTTTTGCCACGCCCACTTCCGCCCCCGAGATTCAATAAAAATCGAATGACAAACGTAATAATAAAGGTAGTGTCGCGAATTTTGGGATATTGGTTGCGATCAGATAAAAATTGTGAAAGTTATTAAAGAAATACTTTTGTATGCTTGCTTTAGCTGACAATCTAGTATATTTTGCGCTCTATAGTATTTATTGTGTGTAGTACCATATATATAAATACCAAATATACAATTCAGTATATTTTCGGTATTTTTATGGTATAATAATTTAGTATATTTTGAAAAAATACCGCAATATTTTGCTTTTATTCAAAATGGGTACTGGGTATCTCACTGTCGAGCACACTGTAGCTTTCCTACTTGTTAGATATGACCACATTATGATGAGCAAAGTACAAAGTACTGAGTTACAAAGTAAAAACTTGAATAAACGGCTGCCCGACCAACGGCTGTTATCTATTTATTTGAAAAATATATGGTAGTTGAACAATCAATTGTTAGTTTCTAAGCTAAGGTAGATAAAGTATCAAGAAAACCAATTGGCTGCCAAAATTCATTAGAAATTACTTAATAAACATTTCGTTGAATTAATTGAATTGCGAATTTATAAAGTAAAACCCATAAATAGATAATAAATTTATTTTTGAAGATTCCCATTTTATATTGACGTCTATCAAGCTGCTAATCAGTGGAAGAGTTCACACTTGTTGCACAGCCGCAATCGATTTAAGAGCCGTGCAAACTAAGTAACAATTTTAAGTTTTCTAGTGGATAAAGTTTTGTTTTTTTTTTTTCTCGTTTAATGCCAGACGATTGACGTGGCAATTGCAGCTCGGTTTTTGAGTGAAGCTTATGGGCAACAGTCGGAGCTACAATTAACTATGAAAATTTTACGCCGCACTGCAAAACTGCAAACTTTTTGCCTTAATTGCCCAGAAAAGTAACACAAATGAAACGCATCGACGCTTAATTACTTTTGCTAAATGGCACGGACGTTGCCGTCGACTGCGTTAGGTAAACAGTTGTGCGCAGTGAGCGGGGGAGGGGAGTAGGAGCAGAAGTGTGTTGCATGCTACTTTTGCTGCTGCTGACTACCGTCTGGCCAGAGAGTCTGAGGGCGAACTTTGCTTTTGCTGCATGCGGGCGGACGGGCGAGCGAGAAGAAGAAGCATAAAAGGTAGCCAAGAGTTTTGGGCGTTGGAGTTCTGTGGCACGCTTTGAATTTGCAGCATGGCAATTTACTGCATTCACTTCATGGCCATAGCCATAGACATTGCATTGCATTGCATTGCATTGGCTTAGCCATCGTCACCGTCGTCGTCGCCTTATCTTTATACACTTTTGCCCAGTGAATGCCTCAAAGTCCACACATAAGAAATGCAGATAGTAGCAAGCTCGTTTTTCATTCTATTTCATTTTTAAGCGTCTGCTCTCACAATAGTTTTCCTTTAAATACGCTATAATTTGCATTTTTTTGGTTCATTTTTTAGCCTATTTTTTGTAGTAGCATAATTATTGAAAATGTATAAATTAAATGCTGTTCGATCAGCTACTTATGTGCTTTAAAATCATATTAACAATGCCTTGATAAAAAATGCAGTTAACATTTTTTCACGCTTATTCACAGTTTCCTGAGTTATCAACTTCAAAAATATTTAAGCAAAAACATATATGTTATATGTATATTCATTGTGACACTTTAACGACATTTTGATGAAGCTGAATTTTAATTCAAAATGTAAATAATAGGATAATCAAAGAATTATAAGAAATACTTAAACTTAACATAAACTAATAGCCAAATAGTACAGTATTCATGTTAAAAATATACCAAATCTATATGCCGCAAAAAGACTAAAAATATATCAAAAGCTATTTTTGGCATATTAATATACAAACTATACCATAGAGTGCAAAATATACCACAAAATAACAATACTTGCAGAAAATTAAATAGTAACTTCATAAGTAAATAATAGGCAAAAGGAATTAATGATAATAAAAGTATCACTTGATGATTTAAAGTAAGTAAGAAAGCATTATAAGCGCATTGGCAATTCGTTGTGGAAATTATGACAAGTGAGTTGTGAGTTCTTTCTCTGTTTGGACTCGAGACTGATTGCTGCCAACCAGCAGCAGCAGCAGCAGCAGCAATAGCAGCAGCAACTGCGTATGGGAGAGAGAAAGAGAGATAGCAGCCCCAGCACGATTTGACTTTTGTCGACGTCACAATTTGAGAAGTTTTGCTTGCCAGTCAACCAGGCAGTGAGGCAGTGTTAGCTGTTGGCTGTTGGCTGTTGGCTGTTGCCTGTTAGCTGGCAAACTTCAACCGAAAAACTTGTCTGCCACTTGGGTGCAAGTTTTTGATTAAAAGCCTGCCTGGAAAATGCGCCATGCACGCAGTGCGGCAAACTTTTCTGCCACACTCTCGCAGCCAGCAAAAATTGTTAATTGAATGCATTTTCGGGGTGCGCAATGTTTGCCTTTTACTGAAATGAGGTGCCCCATCTACAGCTGCTGCTGCTTCTGCTTCTCGTAACTCGTAAATCAGTGCACTCAAATGAACACTGCAACTTGCACCTATGTATGTAACTTTTTATCGATCCGGTAAGAGTCCGACTCTATCTACACAAATATGCATATGCTAATTGTTGAGTTGAAAGTCTAATGAATAAATGATATTATTCTATGTCTATCGATTTGCTACTCGCATTAAGCGCATTAAGCATAGTTTCTGAATGGTTTTTGTCCCCATATGTACATCTGTCTATATTCACATTAGTCCTGCAGGCATTTATCATTCATAAAGAGATTTGTTATTGGCCAGAACAAAACGGAGAAAAGTTCAACATCAGTAGCCTGTTGCAAGTTGCATTTAGCAAGCTTCAGCTTCAGCTATTGTGTATGTATATATGTATGTGTGTGTGTTGTTAAAAGGAAACCTTAAAGGTCGGCCATAAGCCTCACAAAAGCTATTCATGCTGCAACTGATAACAGGGCAAGCTGCCAAACTGGGCGTGGCACCTTTTGCACTTGAATGAAGTGCAAGCCAAAGAAGTAAAAAGCCCGAAAATAAAAGCAAAGCCAGCTTCAGATTTTGCTATACGTATATTCATTCTATAGTAAAAGCCGAAGCTAACGAGATTTGATGAATTGCAAGTCTCTGTGAATGGGGAAACTGCAAGGAAAACTGTGCGTGAACAGCGAAGAGAGCCCACGCCCAAACGCAAGCCAAATCCCTTAAGGAAAAAACCCATTAAGTGGTTTTACTCAGCGAACAAAAAAAAAAAAATAAAATAAAAAATAAGTGGGAGTCGCGCAGTGCACAACAACAACAACACAAGAAACAACAGTTGACATAAAAGGAGCTCGAAAGCAGCCAGAGACAGACTCCATTCCACTTCACTACTCGATAGACAGACAGATAAATGTATAGATAAGTTGTAGATGGGCGAAATAAGCACGTGAAGTTGAGGCACAAAAGACATCTTGACGAATTACTTGCCAGCTGTGTAGCCTCTGCTGGACGACTGCTGTCCAGCTGTTGTGCAAGTTGCACACTGTGGACTCACTGACTGACTGGCTGCAAGGAAATTTAATTTGACCAACATTTTCATGCTGTTGATGAGGATTTATGACTGCCTTCCTGTCTGCCAGGTGCAGCAGGATATGCTAGGTGAGTTATTGTAAAAGTTAAAGCACTTGCCAAAAGGGTTAAAGCAACGCTTTTATTTTATTCCATAAGCACTTGGATGATAAAGTGCAGCAAAGAAGAACGCAGTGAAAAAGATGCTCAATGAAATGCAGAGACTAAGTTGTGCAATAAAATAAATTCTTTAAATTGAATAAAGTTAAAATAAAAAAGTCGACTAAGCTTCAGGATATAATTATTTATTTCATTACATTATATATTACAATAATACAAAATAAAATAGTTTTATGGCTACTGCCACAAATTGAAATAGTCTTAAGCAAATTTCAGTACTTTCACATACTTAAATAATTCTTAAAAAAAAGTAAACTGCACAGAAGCTTCTTCCAATAATTTAAAATAAAAGAATACAACTGTAATCAATACTGCATAAACAGAATCGTAAAAAACTTCTATTACAATAAATTCATACAAATAAAATAAAATAATTGAAATACTACTAATTTATGTTCTTCGCATATTTATTTTTTAATTTACAATTAAGATGTATGACTTATATTTATAAAAAAATAGTAGTTTCACATAATGATCTTGATAAAAAGCATAACATAACATTATTCTAAGGAAGAAAAAACACTAAAGCATAATTTATGTTATAATGCAATAAAACTGGAATCGCTATTGCATATGCTAAATCACATACGAAAGTCCTCTATTTAAATTATGATGGATTGCTATACGATTGTTATTACATCACTTCCAGGCAAAAAGCTGCCACGTCTTGTGTTGGTACATTTATAACGCCGTGGAATTGACCAGCTTTTGCCAATAAAAAATGAAAGTAAACAGGCGACTAATCCAACTGTGACGGAGTCACATCAATAGAAATGCTTCGAGAAAAGTCAAGCAAGCGAAATGTAATGAAAAAAAAGCGTTGCCTTGATTTCAAAGCCAGTTTTGAATGCCACATCCGAGTAGTTGTGTTTATTTTTAGTACACTCCAAATTCAAATTGAAAAACTGCGATGCACGGCTGACACTTTGCACCACACAAAGAGTGACAGACAGGCATAGAAACAGACAGAGACAGAAAGAGAAAGAGAGAGTGTCCTGTCCTGAGTCATAGAAGAAGACGAAACCAAGAATGGAAGGACTATCGATGTCAGCTCTGAGCATGGCCATTCTCCTGCACTCGGTCATGGGTGTCTCATACTATTTTGTGCTCGCCCGCTGCTCGCCGGCACCTTTGCTGGGCAGCTGGCTGTTTGTGGCATGCATCAGTGCCGTGTTGCATGCGGTGCACATATTTCCGCAATGGTGTCGCAATTGCTCTATCCTCTTCCGCTTGGCCATGGAGACGCTGATCTGCCTGCTAACACTCGATCTCATGCTCACGAAATTGTGGTGCCGCATCGAATCGTTGTGCCATTGTGCCATCATTGGCATCCTCCAGCTGCTGGTCACCGATGATCACACCTTTGCCGAATGCGAATATTGGCTGTTGGGTCTCATCACCAGCGTCATTGGCTGCTGTCTTCTCTGGCTGACACTCTGGGCCACCGCATTGCCCAATAAACTTCATCTGGGCTACAACAATTGGCAGCGCAGCGTTAAACGCTCAATGCATCAGAATCTTTGCCACTTGGCTTTTGGTCCAACCGATCTGCAGAACAATCGCCCAATGCGTTTCGAGGAGAGCCAAGAAAGCTTTGTCAGCTGAGCAAGAGCAACTATGCAAATTCATAGACAACCTCATTCACAGTTCACTCACTCTCATCTGACTTCAAAGGATAACAGTTTGGATGTGCATCTCCTCCCTTCAAGTTGGACATTGCTACTAAGATAAAATTTTACCTTATTCCTGTATATAATGAGCTCTTTAATTATTGATGAAGAAATACAAATTTTTACGAGTAAAATATATTTATTTTATTATACTTTTATCAAAGTGCAAAAGTACAGTGTGAAATACAGTCTGAAGTATTGGTTGAAATTAAAGAAATGAAAGAGGATAATGTTTTCCATTATAAATAACTCCAACTATTGAGCTATTTCTTATAAATGGAACAATTTTCAACTGTTAGTAAATAAATAATGAAATCAAAAAAATAAATCTCGCGATTAAAAAAGACTAACACTAGATTTGAAAAAAAAGCAAGACGAAAATACTTGCAATGAAAACAAGTCAACTTAGTTATATGTATATAAATTTTATATAATTTTTCACATTTAACTTTCTTTATAATAAATTAAAGCTTATCATTAACGAAAATCTATTCTAACTATTAAGCTTCATATTGAAAATATTATTTAATCCATTTTATCGTTATAAAAATTGCATTATCTTCCACTCTTCGAAAAAATACTCCAATTAGTATAATGGAAAAATGTTATTAAAATCTTTTTGAATCATATACCGATAATATTTTTTTTTAATAATGTTCAATTGCACCTAATATTTTATCTATTTTATTGTAATGAGATGAATCCATTGCGCACCTGCTCCCCACTAATTTAAAATGATATATCGCATTAGTGATTTTTACTCCAGATAAGAGATGCAAATTGTCGCCACGATTACTGAATCAATGTGTGCGACGACCTTGCTGTTGATTTTTCTTCAACATCAAATGGCAAAACAGCAAATAAAGCAAATTGGGAAAGCATATTTGTTGCTGCAACAGCAGACAAAACAGAAAGAAAGAAAGACAGACAGACAGACAAAACAACAAAAAAAAAAAAAACCCGTTTAACCGTATCATGGCCATGTGGCAATGCGGAAGACATCCGCGGCACAAGCGTCTAATTGTGGGACGAGGCGGAGTTGCCTCCCCATTTGTTTTGGCATGTTTCGGAAGACGGAACCAAAAAGCCGCCAACAAGTCCGCAAAGTTGGCCTTCACACTAAGATACCCTGGAAAATGCCACCAAAGCTTTGCGGCTGTCGAATGAATGAACGAATTGAGAGTGCGATTCTGCAATTAAGTAGAGTAATAATTATGCCTTTGCCTATGAAATTCGCAGCTTAATGCGCATGTTTAGCTCGCAGCAGCAGCAGCTAGGGGTATTTAATATAACAACTGGTTAGCTAATGAGTTAGTTAACTCTGAGTAACGCTGAGTGGTAAACTTGAACTTGAAACATGTCCGAAATGAGTAATGATGCACATGCAACAATGTGCACAGAATGTGCAACGTTGCAAATGTTTTTGATTTCCACGCCAAGGCCAACAAAGCAAAATATAAACAACAAGTAAGAAAGCTACAGTCGAGTGAGCTCGACTGTGAGATACCCACTACCCACTTTGAATAAAAGCAAAATATTGCGGTATTATTTTCAAAATATACCAAAAAATACTGCAATATACTAAAAATATACCAAATGGTATATTTAGTATAACGATATGGTACTAACATTCAAAATATACCATAGACAGCATAATATACTAGATTGTCGGCCAAAGCATCTAAGACCCCTAGTAAGTAGTCGTTTTAGCCCATACAAAAGTATTTCTTTAATAACTTCCACAATTTTTATCTGATTTTCAGAAATCATAAATAGTATTGTTATTATTATACACACCAAAATTCGCAGCTTTAGCTTTAAAATTACGCTTATTATTCGATTTTTTTGATTTACGGGGGCGGAAGTGGGCGTGGCAAAAATTTGAAACAAACTTGATCTGCGTGCAAACATAACAAATGCTATCGAAAAAAAATTATAACTCTATCTCTTATAGTCTCTGAGATCCAGTGTTTCATACAGACAGACGGACAGACGGACAGACGGACAGACGGACAGACAGACAGACGGACAGACGGACATGGCTAGATCGTCTCGGCTGTTGACGCTGATCAAGAATATATATACTTTATAGGGTCGGAGATGCCTCCTTCTACCTGTTACATACATTTCCTGCCGGCACAAAGTTATAATACCCTTCTACCCTATGGGTAGCGGGTATAAAAACTACTACTACTAAAAAGCGACACGCAAAGGCGCATTGTTGTTGAAACATTTGTAAGTAAGTAGCTAACAGCTTCGCCTGCAACTTGTGGCATGCTTTGGTTTAACTGCTTTTAATGGCAATTGAGGAAAATTGCTGCCTGCAGCTGCCCGTACAGCAATCCTCTTGCTTGGCAACTTGCAGCTCTCCTGGTTGAGTGGCTGCCTAGTTGCCTGGTTGGCTCCGCTTGGTCAAGTGGTATAAAAGCCGCTAAGCTAGCATCAATGACGTTAATCAAACCGCGTCGCTTGACAATCGCAGCTCGCTGCAGCCAAAAAAGTGCAAGTGCTTTTCGCCAATCACAACAAATCGAAACGAACCGAAACCAAATAAAACAAATCAGCAAAATATTAGTTATAAACAAACGCCCCAAGAAAACAAAGCAAAGGTGAAGCATTCAGTGTGGTTTATTTATATTTTTTTTGTACAATTTTTTTTTCTTATTTTGTTATTTTATTATTGTTATTGTTTTTTATTTGGGAAGACAGTGTTTGCGCCTAAACATAAGCATAATTGTTATAAAACTACAAATTAAAAAACCCAAAAATACAAATACAATAACAACAACAACAAGAGAGCGCAACAAGTGAAAGTGAACTTCAGTCCAAAGTATTGTGTTGTCCATTCATGGAATTTTCGGTGGTTATGCTTACACACTTTGTTGTTGTTACTTTTATTTCACGTATTTAAGCCAATCTTCGCACAGAACATGGCAGCCAACACATCAGGGCTTGGCCCCAAAATAAATGAAACCCAAAGACGAAATTAACACTCTAAAAAAAAACCAAAAACTGTAAAACACAAATGAATACGAAACGAAACCAAAAAGTTCGCTTAACTTACAGCTCAGTTATATCTTTTATTTTTTTTTGGGGGCAGGGCAAAGGTTGAGCTCGTGTGCCAAAAATTAAACTTGAAATAGTTTATCTTACTTAACTAGTTGTCTTATATAAGTTTTAATTAAGCCAAGCAAACGGCCAGACTTGAACAATTCATTCATTTTATCCAATCGATGTAACCTTTGTACTAGTTACGGAGTAGGATAAGTATGTTACTTTAATTTGTTTGATTTTTATTAATAGAAATATGAAGATTAAAGTCAAAACATTTAAAACAAAAAATACAACAAATTTGTTTATAAAATTAAAGCAAAATTTGTAGCGAAAACTTTAATCATAAGAGCAAAAAATGTTATTATAAAATTAATGCAAAATTAAAATTAAATATTAATATATTATTATATAATATTTTAATAAGTTGTTCTAAATTATTATTAGTTAAGTATGCATTCTTATGACTTTTTCTACACCCGCTTTAATCGCCATACTTTGTTGCAGATGCTGTGCCAAAGCCATAGTATGCTTTTGCTGATCCAACTCTTGCTGCTTCCTCTGCTCCACGCTCTTCCCGTCTCCAGTCCCGAGATAGCCAACAAATCAAACAAGTCGCCGAACAGCGTGCTCGCTCAACAGCAGACACAGCAGCTGAAAACGAGCAGCTCTGGCGGTCAGGATTCACATCTCAATTCTTTGAGTGCCTATGCCAGCAGCTACGACAGTCTGGCCTCGGCTCAGGCCCAAGCACAATTGCAGCCAACGGCTGAGATCGGTTTCAAGCCCTCCTACAAGATGCCCGAAATGGAGACAAACTTCACGCCCATGCAGGGCAGCGATGCGGCCACGCTGGCCAACATGCCAAGCACACCGATGCTGATGCAGTATTTGCCAGCACAGACGTTGCAGGATGGCAGCGGCACAGTGCAGTATCTGCAGTTGATACCCACGCGTCCCATCATTGTGCCCATCAGTCCGTTTCTGACGGCAGCCGCCGCCGCCGCCGCCGCTAATAATGGTGGCGTTCAACCGCCGCCGCCACAACTCACCCCAAATTTGGCGTCGACACCCGACTTTGCCACACGCAGCTCGGCGGTGCAGCTGAGCGCTTTGCCCGCCAACACTGGAGTCACTGGACTGCACTACGCTGCGGCCGGTTTGCAGGGCTATGCGAATGCCATCAATCCGGTGGCTGGGTATCGCAGCAGCTATCGCATCAATCGCGAAACGAAGGACAAACACTTTCCGCCCACGTTCAGTCTCAATATGAATGAGTATCTGCCATCGGGAGCGGGGGGTCATGATACCGTCTCAGCGGGTGCAGCATCTCATCCCCATACCCAGCTCTATATCCGAGCCAGGCCATAATGTTATGATTGTTGTTGTACTCTTGTTCAACTTCAAAGCACTCCAAAGCCAAGTTTGTTGTTTAAGTCTTTTGTTTTTTTTTTTGCTGTTTGTTACGTCTAGCTCTTAAGAAGCATAATTGTCATATCGTTGAATGCCCAAGAATAAATTATATACGTTAAAAGCCAGAGAGTGCTCAACTCGTAAATACCCTATAATCATTATATATATGTTATATATGTTACATTTCGTTCAATTTATAAACTTTTTTGAAAGAATAAATATGCTAATCATAAATGTACTTACATAAATGTTTGCTCTAATTTTTTCCGTACTCATCTAAATATTTACTTTGCTGACACCTTAATTGTGCAGTATAATTGTTACAGCGCGTACTACGCATCTATTACAAAACCAACAAATTGGTCAAGAAAGGCAAGTAAACAAAACACAAAGAAGTAAACAAAACACCGAACAAGGTCATCGCAAGACATCACGACGCCCGCCTTACAGAATGCATTCCCATTGTCTAAGGGCGTTTCTCAGTTTTTTGGTTTTTATTTTCTTTAGCTTTTTTTGTGAAAGTAAATACAGAAATTTCACGCCCGTTCCGGAACAGTCGTGGGTAATAGTTAGGCTTACTTTACGCATATGTGTCAGCCAAAAACAAATCAAAAAAAACAAAAAAAAAAGAGCGAAGCCAAGACATTACGTTGGCAACCTTGAAGTTGCGTCAGTGAGTGCATCAGTTAGGCAGTTAGCAGTTAGTCGGCCAATTGGCCACTCGCCCAGAGCTAAAAGCATTTTGAAGCGAGACGCAATCGTGCACTCATATTCCATATTCATCCATCTAATTGTCACATTTTGACAAATTCATTTGGCATTACAAGAGCTTTCATTACCACTCCATCTTGCACTCAATGAAGCATATTCAAAAGCTTCTTTCACTTGTAACATTATGTGGAGCAAATGCCACGGGGCGTTTCAAATGCCAAAATGCAACACACAGATACTCTATCAAATGTCAAATTTGTTACGAAATATAAATACTCGTATTGTGGATTGCTCTTGAATTTCTCTACGATTTGAAATGTTATTAACATTAATTTTTATTATTAAGCTTATCCAAATTTAGTAAACTCTATATCTATATATAAGTGCAGTATATGTATTACCAAATTTATTAAAAAAGCTATTTGGAATACAATCCAAATTGAAAACTAGATAAACATATTTTCTACTACATACTATCCATAATTTAAATTTGGTTAACAATATTAAAGAAGTTTGTTATTGTTTTAGCTGATATTTTTATTAAATATATGACTCAAATTAATCTACAATTAAAAAAAATATATTAATAGAAATAATTTAAATTCTTAGCATTGAATTTATAAGTTCCTAACCTATATTTAATTAGCTAAGATTACATTTATTATAAGAATCCAATACATTTATATTGAACAAATTTGTAAGTCTTTTAATTGATTTTGTTACTGAAGCTTGCTTTCTTATTTTAATTAATATTTATCACAAATAAGTATGCAATTTTATAAAAATAAATTTGAATATTAAAAAATGCATTAACATTAAACTTTTTTGGATATTTATATGTATAATTGACCACAATAAATCTGAATTTATTATCAGAAATTTAAATATTTCAAATTGTAATGCTAAATACTCGGAATACAATTTACAAACTCCTCATCCATCACTATCATATTTTTACAGACATGCATCAACTTGTACGTCACTTGTGATATGGCCAAACATGGATTGAGTGCGGCACAAAATCGATGAGCATTACATGCCACATCGATGTACATATTGCCACAATTAACTTTCGAGCTCAAATGGCGATGATGACGCCCCGTGGCGTGCCCAGCGTTTGTTGCACCGTCTTCTGGGGGACCCCACAAACGCTAAAATGGGAAAATTCGATGGTTTGTGGATGGGTCTGATTAGGCGAGAGAGCAACTTTTGACTGGCCGTTGAAGTCGAAGTCGAAGTCGAAGTGACTTTAACATTGGCTCCAGGGCGGAAGTGAACGGTTGGTGCTATCTTTGCCTCTTTTTGAGTGGCAGGGGCAACAACAACAACAACTGTACTCGTATGTAGTTCAATTAATGGCCATGTTTCTGGGATGCTTTCAATGCTTGTCGCAAGTGTGTTTGCGGTGCTGCTGCTGATGATGGGGGGGCTGAGGCCGCCCATGGCTGAAGTTGTTATAACACTTTTAAATGCGTAAATTAGCTTTGATGATTGTTGTGCTCTCGTTGTTGTTGTTATTGTTGCTGTTGTTGTTTTGTTGGGCGGTATTTGAATTTGAAATGAATTCAATTTGAATATCCACAAGCTGTTTGCTATTTACTTTCCATTTCAATTAATTGCGCGCACTTGGCGCTTTGAGTTGGTGCTTTTGTTTTTGTTTTTGTTTTTTTCGCTTCACTTTTCTGGGCGCTTCAACGCGGCTGAAATCCTTCAACGCCGCGCCACAGTTTCGCAGCTCATCTGCATTACTACACCCATCCCAGACAACAGCGCACTCAACAACAATTTCAGCAGTCAACAGTCAAACCAAGTTTTCTGCCTCTCATTCTCCGTCTCATTTTTCTGCTATTTAGCTTGCTCACTCTCTTATACATAGACAACAATGCGTCCACTTGTTGGGCCGCTGCAGAACTGCACGCTGTTGGCTGTTGCTATTGCTATTGCTTTTAGCTTTTGGCTGTTGGTTGTTACTTTTGCTGTTGGCCAAGTCGTCGCCTCTTGCTTTGGTATAAAACGCACAGTTCACTCAACGCTCTGTCGCAGTCGCAATTGCCCGTTGCTCGCTTTCGAATTCGATTTTCGGTTTCGTTTTAATATTTTCTGTATTATTTTTTTGTTTTGTTTTTTAGTTTTGTTTAAAGGAACAAGTGTTGATAAAGCAACCAGTGTAATCAAATTTTTTGCGGTGTTATTCAGTCAAACGAACGCAAAGTGCAACAAATTAAAATGGTGCGTTTATAATCGTGTAATATCTCTCTGGATAGTGTTGAGTTCCAGCCGTGGATTTAAACTTAAAAGAATTATTAAATATTCAAATTTTGTGAAATGTGTGAGAAAGAAAAATCCTGCGAGAGTTGTAACTTTATATAAAGGATTTTGTATCCAGCATTTTCTACTTAAAGATTGTTAAAGGATATATGTAGAACAATCTTTTTTATAACATATATTATAAATTATGGGCCCAATTATTTGAGTATTTCAGCTTTAATGTCCTTAAATTCATTTTGTTCTTTTAAGAGATAACAAACAGTACGGAAATGATTATGAAGGTTGAACTAGAACATCTTGAGGTGTTAAACTACACACTTTATTCATAATACATTCATTTTGTTCTCTCTAATGATAATTCTATATAATTACTTGTTTATTTTTGATTTAGTTAATTTTCAATAATTACTTCTTATATTCGATGAGTACTAATTAAAATACAATTAATTTTTTTAACTCAATTATTAAAAACTTTATGCCATCCTCACTTTATTTACTACTTCTTAAGTATAGTAAACATCTGCAGCAATGTTGTACTTTTTAATATTAAGTACTATTAGTTAATATTATGACTATGTAGCTAATAACCTTCTCTTCCGAATTAAATCTTCTAAATTCAATTCTTATTTCTATTTTTACTAATAACCAAATTTTATATTTATGTCGCTAATATGCAAAGACTTTGTAATCCTCTTTGGCGTATTAAAATTCAATTGCCCCACTTCAAGCTCAATTGAAACACTCTTAAAGAAGTTCGCACAAAGTTCAAGTTGAAATGCCAAAAACATACAAGTTAACAACTAAATGCAATGGATAAGGTTGAATACACCATTTGAATGAAATTCGCAATTAGAGGTGCGATTTGTGAGCTACACTCACGAACATTAACAGACAACTAAAGACAGAGACCGCCCAGTAGCTGGCTGACATCCACTGAATGCCATAGACAAGTTCATGATTGATTAGCGTTGCAGTTCTTTGAGTTTGCTTCTTGCGTTGTTCTTTTTTTTTTCTTCCTAACGGATTACCAGCTTTTGTTGTCTTGCGTCGAGAATTGCCAGAGGGGGAGGGGGGAAGGCGGGGGCAAAAGACAAAAGGTGTGCAAATTACGCACGTTAACGATGGCATTTGGCAGTTCATCAGTAGCATTAGAGCCAGTCAGTCATTAATCAAGCTGCATTTGCATTTAAAATTCACCACCAAGACTCTGTGTGGTGGTGACTCGGCTCATGTGACCTGGCCGATCATTACCAGCTGCCTGCCGTGGCCAAAATAATTAGAGAGCAGCGCGCCAAACTGGCGCACGCATTCAAGATAATGATGACGCTCAACTTAATGCCTGATGCCAAATGTTGATGCTGTTGCTGATGCTAACGCTGATGCTGTGGTTGCGCATGTCTGTCGCTGTTGTTGGTTGCTGGCTGGTGGTTGCTGGTGTGCTGGTGTGCTGGTGCGGTGATTGCGGTTTGCTGGCCCCGGGGCGTTTTGTGAATGCTGCCTCAGTTGCAAACCAAAAATTGCAACTAGTTTTTTATAGTTTCATAGATTGTTTTTGTTTTTTTTTGGCTGAGTAGCATCGTTGAGCATTGCAATTTTCGGCCGCTTCAATTTTGAGACCGCATCTCGAATGCAGTGGGATGTTGCAATCTGTAGTTTAGCTGGAATTTCGTTGCGTACACATATAGTATAGTTAATGCCGTGACAACTGGCCGTTAGTTTGGCTACATTTTTGGTCTGCATTTAAGTTTTAGAAAGGCCCACAGCTTATCAGCTGCCGTTCTGCGCTTCACTTGGCCTTGTGCTGATTCCCACTTCCAGCTTCTGCAACTAACTAATTTTTTTTTTCGTGCACCCACACTCAAAGCGGTTCAATTTGCATTTGCTTCGCTGGTGTTGCCACGCTTGACTGGTCCGAGCTGCAGACAAACCCAAAAAATTCACCTTCAGCCAAATAAAAACTCAATTAAACGCATCACTAAGCGCGGGTGGGCGTGGCCAACCGGCCGCATTTAGCGAAAGGCAGCAAGTTGAGCGAAAACCTTTCACCGCCACCAAAAAAAAAATCACTTTAACTTCAACTTCGTTGTCGTCGTCGTCGTCGTCGTCGTTGTTGTCGTGTGGTGAATGCCCTTCTAATTGAGACCAACTAATGTATCAACTGCAACTCCTTTCGCACCTGTGTTAATACCCGCTATCCATAATATACAAGAGAAAATTAAAGGTAGAAGGAGTCATCTCCCGCCTTCTATAGTGTATACATATATTTTTGATCAGCTTCAGCCTTAGTTTTCATTGCCAAGCTGGAATATTTGGAACTTCATGGTATATTTTAAAAGTGATAGTACAAATACTAAAAATATTAAAATATAGTACACTGAAAGCAATATTTTGTGTATCGATGATATACCAAATAGAGCTCGTATGATACGAAAATTACTACAATATACGAGCTCTATTGGGGATTGTTCGGAGAAATATACCAAAAAATATATTAAAAAATACTAAAATACCAAGAATAGCACTTGGTATATTATCGAAATACGAAAATTACTACAAGATACTAAAATCTATATTTGGTATATTATCGATACACCAAATACTGCTCTCATTCTATTTTAGTATTATTAGTATTTGTACTTGGTATTTTAGTAAATTATAGTACTATAGTATTTTATAGTAGTATATTGTAGTATTTTTCGTATTTCGATAATATACCAAGTGTTATACTTGGTATTTTAGTCTTTTTAAATATACTTCTTTGGTATATTTTTGCGAGCAATATCCAATGTTTTAATTTTCTTTAAAATCGTTACCGAGTATATCACAGTCGAGCACACTCAACTGTTGCTGTCTCACTTGTTCATTGTCTCTTTCATTCATTTACAGCAACTTCCTCTGCTCTGGGCACTGCTTGCAGTGCTGCCAGCCGCTCGCGCCGTGTTGTCACCTTCGCGAGCCTATGACGATGAGAATACATCGTTGCAATTGAGTCTGGAGGATTTGGAACGCGAGCAGGAGCAACAACAGCAGCTACAGCAGCCGCATCCCTTCGATCTCAATCGTCCGCCGCTGCTGCCCAACCACTATGATTGGCATCCCAGTGTGGCAGCCAGCGTGCCACCCAGCTATGTCCATGATGCCGCCCAACTGGAGCAAGCCGAGCGCCTGCGGCAATTGCATTTGCAGCATCAACAGCTTAGCGCTGGCTACGCGCTGCCTGCTCACCTGCCGGACAGTCTGTTACTGCTCGGTGGCCCCAATGGCGTGTAAGTATGCAATGTTTCGCTACTAAAAGCTGCAGCGAAAATTAAAGCTTTTAGTGTGTGTACAAACCGGTTTGAAGCTCAACTTTTAGTGCGGCATTAAACCGAACGAAATTAAAGCTTAACACGCTGGGATGCAAACTTTGTTGCTACAACACTCACTTTATATGATTTTAAACTGAAATATTTATTTTATATGTATTGTTTAAATTTATATCAATTAATGTCATAACAAAACTTCGATGGAATACTTTCTTATCCATATTATATGTTGGAGTGGGCGATATTTGGAAATCAAAAGCTTAACCACAATAATTAAGCTAGGGTGAGCAGTTAAATTTAGCTCATGAATTCTGAATATTTGACAAATTAACAAATTCTTATTTAGTAGACTTTATATTAGTAGAAATTATATTTCTATAATATACAGAACGTTAAGCATAATATACTTAAAACTAGACAATTTCGATGAATGTTATTCTCTTAGATTTTATTTTGTTTTGCTAGAAACACAATTTTATACGTATTATATGAAAATTAGATAAACATGAAGTGGGTGCTTAAAACTGAAAGCCAATGTGATACACATAGCTTGCAGATGTAATTTTATTAACAGAATCATTAAAGCATTACAACAATGTCGGCGTCACCTTAGTAAACCAGGTGACATTAAAACAATAATCTTCGTCATTGAACTCCAAAGACAACTTATAATATCCATAAGGTAGGAAATCGGGAAACCCGTTGGCAGTCAAAGCACACTGTTCTAATATGTACGTTCTTCCTTCTAATGGTAGCTTGATCGTTTTCGGTATATCTGTGCAGCTCTCCAAATTCGAACTCACATAGACATTGTAATATTTGTCCAAAAAGGCTTGGGTTAATTTTTATACCCGCTACCCATAGGGTAGAAGGGTATTATAACTTTGTGCCGGCAGGAAATGTATGTAACAGGTAGAAGGAGGCATCTCCGACCCTATAAAGTATATATATTCTTGATCAGCGTCAACAGCCGAGACGATCTAGCCATGTCCGTCTGTCCGTCTGTCTGTCTGTCCGTCTGTCCGTCTGTCCGTCTGTCTGTATGAAACACTGGATCTCAGAGACTATAAGAGATAGAGTCATAATTTTTTTTCGATAGCATTTGTTATGTTTGCACGCAGATCAAGTTTGTTTCAAATTTTTGCCACGCCCACTTCCGCCCCCGTAAATCAAAAAAATCGAATAATAAGCGTAATTTTAAAGCTAAAGCTGCGAATTTTGGTGTGTATAATAATAACAATACTATTTATGATTTCTGAAAATTTGGTTGCGATCAGATAAAAATTGTGGAAGTTATTAAAGAAATACTTTTGTATGGGCTAAAACGACTACTTACTAGGGGTCTTAGATGCTTTGGCCGACAATCTAGTATATTATGCTGTCTATGGTATATTTTGAATGTTAGTACCATATCGTTATACTAAATATACCATTTGGTATATTTTTAGTATATTGCAGTATTTTTTGGTATATTTTGAAAATAATACCGCAATATTTTGCTTTTATTCAAAGTGGGTAGTGGGTATCTCACAGTCGAGCTCACTCGACTGTAGCTTTCTTACTTGTTGTTTTGGTATCTGGTAAGGGCTCAGAAAATATTCATTGGCCCGCCCCCTTGGACTATAAAATATAAGAAATTCAAACTGAATTCATAATCAATTATTAATGTTAAAGCGATTAAGATAATTAAGCACCAGCTCACCGTCATATCCTTATTGACCTCGTAATTGACTTCGACTGTTGCCGAAAAAACTGATTTACGTAATGAGATCCAATTCATTTGTACGTCTCTGACCTTCACCATATTCTCATCGGATGAGTAGTAAGTTCCTGAAATAATTTCAAAATCCCATGTTCTCCGTGATAATACGCTGACAACACTGCTGTGCAGCAACAACAAAAGTAACCAGATGCTAGAGCGCAACATTATTCAATTATATAATATCATTCGCTAACTAAATTAGTATCTCAATGCATCAAGTTCTTATATAGGTAATGTTTTAAGCTTGATAACGTCGAATTTCGTTCTGATTGTTAACAATATCTGAGCATTACAACATTTCCGTTGTAATTTTAAATAGCGTGATAGATATTAGAGCACTCGATGGGAAGAATCGTATATTAAGCAGATAATCCAAAAATATTTGTAGCCGTCAAACCAATTGTGACATCGGCCTAAAGCGCATTATCAGATAAATCTCATTAAATATTAAATGTTGTAATATAATTTTATTTTATTTACAATCCTTACAAGGTAATACCATATTATTTCTCTACATGCATACATTTATTAAGAAGTCATTCGTGCAGGTAATGTCAAGTGACAAAAAAACTTTGATTTACCAAAAAAACTTAATAATACCAATCAATATATGCAAATAAGTCATCAATATGTTTAGGTTGCATACATTGCGTATACTTACTTCGCATCAATATATTTAGCTTTTAGCATATTACGTACATATACGTACTTGTTAATAGTAAAACATTAAGTAATTTAAGATTATAATTGTTGCAATACCACAAAATTCATTCTAAAAAGATATAAAGTTATGAATTTTGTTAAGGTGAAAGCATGACTTGAGTGTAAATCAGTCAGAGAGTTTACGCTTGTCGTCCAACTGTTGGCAGGCAAATTGTTTGTGAGTATCGTTCATTTGTCAATTGAATTGGCGAATTGGCTGCAAAATGGTCGCAAATTGCAGGTCCAAAGTAGGCCCTTAAAGACATTTAGGTCTGGTTGCGGTCTAATTCAGCGCACTTAATGCCAGCTTAATTGCTGTTGCTGATAGATATGTGCAATGAACTCGCAAATGGTGGAGGGGGGCGGGGGGATGGACTGTGTGGGTGGGTGTTGAAACGCCAGTTTCACTCACGACTCTTGCCGCCGTTGGCTTCCGACAAATGGCAGCAATGATTGCCATAATAAATCGCTGAGATTAGATAAGAGCAGCTCGTTAAATGCCATTAAACTGACACTCCCTCGCTCTCTCTCTCTCTCTCTCTCTCTCTCTCTCTCACTCTCTCTCTCTAGCTTGCCCACGCCAGCGACAATACCAACAACAGCAACAGCAACAACAACGACGACAGCAGCAGCAATAAAGTCGGGAACGCGACTGCTTCAACCCATTGTTCCCTTTGATCTGGACCTGCAGCTTCAGTTGAATGGCGTGCAGTATCTAAATGACAATGCCCTACCACGCCCACTGCCCAGACTAGTGCCACGCCCACTGCGGCCACCATACACCTACGTGCAGCAGCAGCAGCAGTCCCTACGATCCACATACAATTCACCTCCCAGCCAATTATCAGCAATTCCCCCCCAATCAAAGCAATTTGCCTACGCTCCGCTGCCGCAACGCAACTATGCAACTGCACCACGCATCCCGTTGCCCTATCCACCCAGCTTTATTAGCATCACAACGCGTCGACCGGGCGCAACTGGCTACAGCTCGGGCTATGCGAAACCCTTCAGACCCTCGCAGCCAGATCCGACGCCCGATCTGTTTGCTGGTCGTGAATCGAAATCGCTGCTGGACTCGTATATACCCAGCTGGGAGGTTCTCCGGCTGCTGCAGCAGCATCAGCATCAGCAATCGCGTCCAGTGCAGCGGCATACGCTGGCCTATGCTGTGCCCAGCATGCGACTCTTCAAGCGCAACTCCAAGGGAGTGGAAAAAGCGCCTGAGGGACGTCGCATTGTGAAGAAATCGCTGCCCAGCAGCGATGCAACGAAAACGACCAAATTTACTTAGTTCGAAATGGCATTTCTAGCAATAGTAATTGTGTATGTTAGTTAAGATTTTTTTTGTTATTTTTATTTAATATTACTATTTTATTATGCATTTTCTATTATTTATTAAAGCACTCTTTGCTAAATTGCAATTGTATGAACACAACTATTCGTGTAAATTCTATTTGAAAACTAATGTTTATTTCATTGCACTTTAGGTTTTTTATAAATACCATAAACTCTAGCGAGGACTCTAGATGAGTTCCTTCTATTTTAGTGGGTGTCAACTACATCTTTGATTATTTGAATACTTTAATATCTTTCTTCTACAACATTTTATGGGTTATTTTTGCCAAACATCATAACACGTGAGATGCTTTTTTTTCCTTTAATCTTTGGATGGATTTAATGATTTATAATTAACATCGAAATTTAAGATTTTTTCAAGCTAACTCGATGCACTTTAAATCAATTATGAGTTAATAAACTAATTGAGTTATGTGAACAATTTGATTAGTTTTAAAGGCAGTACGAAATAAACCTTAACAACTGGTCTGATTATACAAGAATTTGTGTATTTTTGTGTGTCTATCACATTACATCCCGTTGAGCTGTGCTCACATAACACAAGCCTTGTGACAAGCCATTTAAAACGTGGCGAAACCAATCGAACAGATGCGACAACTTTTTGAGTGCAATACGAGTATTTTGGTGTCTTTGCTCAACAATCCGATGAGCTGCTGAAGTTGCTGATGCTGCTGCTGATGTAATCGCGTCCATAAAGCAAACATCCAGCAAATACAGCAAACAATTACTGGCTGGCCGCATCATCATCAACAGCAGCAGCAGCATCAACAACAGCAACCACATACACCAGCTCTAAAAGCTGCACCCAAGACCCAGTCTCCATTGCAGTTTTTTTTTTGGCGTCAACATCTTCACGAAATGCGGCTCAAAAATTATGATTTGTGTGGCAGTGTGTTTGTTGTATGTATTTCGCTTGCATTTCAGAAAGTCTCTCTCCAACTGTACAATTTATGCAAGTAGGAAGCGTTGTCAATATGCCACAGCAGCAACATCAGCAGAAGCAGCCACTTCAACAATAACTGAGTCGCATCTGCCGTTTGTTAATGAAGTTGCCACCAAGTTGGCTGCTACTGCCAAACAAACTGAGGCCCTAATTGTTGCATTGTGTGTTGCGTATGTGTTGTGTGTGTGTTGTGTGTGTGTTTGTGTGTTTGCAGTGCGGTTTGTTTGCCATCAATTAAATGCGCAAAATCTGCCCATGTTTCCGCTCAAGGACTGTGATTACGTTAGGCACACGTTTCGCTTTATTTCCTGGCAAGCTTTCAGCCTAACCTTATGACATTGAACTCAAGGATCAATTCGTGTAATTGGGCAATAAAGCTAAGCAATGTTTTCTGATTTGATATTAAGACAACATTTTATAATACTCAGGAAATAACTATTCAAGAAAATTATGTTCAATATACGGAATATTAATAAATTTATGTTATTATAATAAAGTTGTTTA
This sequence comes from Drosophila niveifrons, assembly GCA_035046325.1. Classification (NCBI taxonomy): domain Eukaryota; kingdom Metazoa; phylum Arthropoda; class Insecta; order Diptera; family Drosophilidae; genus Drosophila; species Drosophila niveifrons. The sequence continues at coordinate 4,437,467 of JAWNOC010000063.1, read as the reverse complement.
ATAATTTATATTCATAAAATTGTGTTAACTTTAATAATACACATTTTAAAATATTCCATATATTTAACATTATAATATATAAAACAGTGCATTGTTTTAGTTTATTAATTTCAGCAATTAGTAAATTTTAATTCCACCTCAGTTGAATGACAGCCTTTGTATAGTTTTTGCAATTATTTGTTCCTTTATACATAAATATTATATGACTTGCATTGTTATTTTAACCACATTTTCAGAATTATATTTTTCTTCTCCCTAAACAATAATCGTATCACTTCATGAATTACAAATAAATCTATATTTTCATTAATTTATCTTTGACTTTTCTACACGATCCTTTGTGTGTGAACAACTCCATTAAATAAATGAATAATGAGCCGTTGCAGAGTACATAACTGAGATTCTTGTAGTCGATAAACCAACTAACTAAGTGGCAAGCAAATTGTATGTTATACAGATAAGAAAAAGGTCGTTTGTTCAAATGCAAATGAACTTTCCATCGCGTGTGATCTAAGACATTGTTATTATTCTCTTCTTTGTGAAAACAACAATGTTGTTGTAGCTGCTGAAGCTCTGCCATCGCCAATTTGGCAGAGAAGTTGCGAAAAAAAAGCAAAATAAATAAATAAATGGTCGACAGAGCAAAACGTGTTTGGAGGCACAACAACAACAGCACAGCGCGAGTGCAAAGTATCTTCATTATCTCATCAAAATCCCATTCATTTTGCGGTAAATTGAATTATTCGGTAGTGTACGAAAAGTTAAGAGCCGTTAAAAACGCGCAATAAGTCGCCGTTTAACACCACAATTAAAGTAACACAAAAATTATAAAACAATATAAGCAAATTGTAATTTGTTTATCGAGTTATTTGCGATTGTACAATTTATAGTGCTTGGTTAAATTTTATGGGTCACATTTAGACAATTGCTGAAGATAAATGTGTGTTTAACCTTGTGTGAGCCCAAGGGCTCGATGCTCCAGATGCTCCATAGTATCTCAAATAGTATAATAGGGAACTCACCTTCGGCTCGGAATCGAATGCATGTCGATTGTTGTGTCGCTGTACAATACAAATATTTGTTTGCTACTTTTCACTATAAAATACTATACACTGCCAGCTGCGGGGTTGCATGCAACACGAGCTCAATTTTAAAGACTATACCCGCTAAGATGTGTGTAACAAGCAGAAGAAGACATCTTCAATTCCTTAAAGTAACATATTATATATTCTTGGTCAGAGTCAACGGTTCAAAAGATGCCCGTATGAAAGACTGTTTCTCCAAGGCTATGCTTAAGAGATTAAATTATTGACACCAATCGACAAACAAACAAACAACTTTAGTATTTATATATATGTTAAATTGGTATATTTTAAAATGAATACCGCACTATTTTTCGCTAATTCAAGCGCACTCGACTGTCGCTTTCTTACCTTTTTATATTAGAGACCAAGTCAGCATTTTAATTTAAATTACACCATATTTTCGAATGGAAGCATATTACATTTTGTTATTGTATATTTGATGAGTTTAGTGTATTCACTATTCGTTGCGCTGACTCTTGGGATTATCGAGTCATCTTTGCAGCTGCAGGGGCAAAGCCCACGGTTAACCTTCTGCAAATGGGCGATGGACGATGGCGATGGCGACGGCGATGGCGAGTAAGCTGCATTATCATTGCCGGGCATTATGATATTTCATATTTTATGGGCCGCATCTTCACACACACACCTAAACAGTTGACAACAAAAATACTGTAATAAATTATGAACAATAATAATAATATATAGTATAGTAATAATAATAACAGTGACGTATCTATAATATGCATGCATACAAATTAACTGACCGACTGACACTATTGAAGCGATGACTCGACTCAAAGGTACTCAGACAGCAGACAGGAGTGCAGGAAAGGGGAGAGGGGACTGGGGAGAGGCAGAGGTGGAGGCAAATATTGTGCAACAGGCTAACCCACTGACGATTGGGTCTGATCAACATTTCAATTGCTGTTTATTTGCCTATCGAAGCGAGATCAAAGCGAATTTGTAAAAATGCAAAAAAATAGGAAAAAAAAAAACTTTCAAACAATGCAACCGATTGCCGATTGTCGATTGCGAAGACGCGACGATGGCGCGTGATATTCAGTTTTACTATTTGCTGTTGTTTTTTGTTTTTGTTTTTCGTTTTGATTTTTCTCATCTTGCTTTCGTCTCCTTTTCAAATATTTATTTTTTATTGCTATTATCGTTATCTGGTGTTTTAGCTGGCACTTCATTTCGACCAACTAGATTACAAAACTGACGAAAAGCAAACAAAAATACAGTTGAGCGACGTTTGCATTTTGCCGCCTTTTGTTATGCCATTTCTCTTTTCACGCAAGCCCACAAAATCCACAAAATCCAGCAAACCCAATCTGAAATCTTTTAACCCAATCCCAACGCTCGACTTGGTTACCAACTTTAAT